>JALAZF010000089.1:8682500-11507500 GCA_022829125.1 Lathyrus tuberosus
AGTTGAAAGCTGAGGATTATCGACTCGATGATAAGATCGCTCTTTTGAAAGCACGCTTTAACAACGTCAAGACTAATTTAATTTAAGTCATTTATTTTTGAATAAATATATGTAATGACATTGCCATTTTAGAACTCTCTTTTGAATACCATGTTGGCTTACTTTTGTGATAAACTGTTTATTCTATTATTCGAATCTCCTGCAACATAAGTTTGTACCTTTTTAGGTACTTCCCATTAATCCTCATGGTCCGACGTTCTAGGTTAGTCTCTTAAATCTCTTATGAATTGTTCTAAAACGCCTAAGTGATTTGAAGAGAACCTTCCCAGTTATTTAACCATTTTCCTAAAACTCTATATTTTTTGTCCATAGGCAAGATAATTTTCCAAACCATGTTGTCGACCAAAAATGTTTTAGGCTTCACCTTCTTATTGTAGGCATTAACTAATTTTTCTTTTTTCCTTATGAGCATGTCCAATGCGTTCATTCTCTCCACATCAAGGTTGACTAATTCGTCTAACATCATATTCTAGAAGTTGTCGGAAGGTATCTCATCTGCCTTTGAATCCTTGTTGATTGCAAGTAAATTTCAGCAAGCAAAACTTCATCATGCCAAAATGTTAGTCAGAAAGGAGTTGCATTAGTTGCTTTCTTAGGGGAAGTTCGACAAGCCCATAGAGTTTGATTTAATGTTTTGTGCCAATTTCTAGTTTTATGGCCTACATGATTTTTAATCAAATAGATTATTATTTTGTTGGCCACTTCGAATTGTCCATTTTCCTGAGCGAAGCAAGGCACGGACGTTAGAAGTTTGATTCCAACTTCTTAGGTGAAATCGACCATCTTTCGGCCGGTGAATATAGAGCCTTAGTTTGTGGTTAAAGTTTCAGGTAATTCGAACCTATAGATAATATGACTCTGAATAAGCCCTATCAAATTATTTTGTTCAACATTTTCCATTGTTACTACTTTGACCCATTTGGTTAAGTAATGAATACCTACTAAGATATATCGGTGACCTTTAGAAGATGTAGGTCGAACTTCACCAATTAGGTCTAATTCCCAACCTCTGAAAGGCCAGGGCTATACAACTAAATGTAATTTGCTAGCAGGGACATGTTGTATCCGAACATGTTTTTCACAATCATGAGATCCTTTGGCAAACTCTATACAAGACAATATACGTCTTGTCGGAACAAAAGATATTTCATTTTGTGGCCTGCTTTATGGGTGCCACAATATCCACTTTGGACATTAAAGACTGCTACATATGCTTTGCTTTGACAAAGGAATTTCAAAAGAATCCCCTCTGGGGTCTTCTTAAACAATTCAAAAGAATCCCCTTTGGGTTTTCTTCAGTCATGGTTCGACATATTGTCAATGGCGAGAACATCATACTCCTTTGATTCCTTGTACTTCATTATCCCAAGTTTTTCTTCTCCTGTAGGTTTTGATGTTAACAATCTTTGAGTGGGAATGCTGGTCTAGATTAATTTTTCTCTATCCTCGATTAGCTCTTCCAAATTTTCATTGGGAAATTTGTAGCATGAAGCAACTTAATCTAAATCATTTGCCTCTTGATTTTTTAATATGGGCTTGAAGCTAATTACGAAAGAGTTGAACTTTCTAAGAACGATCGTGCTATACTAGAGTATAGTACCATGTTTTCTTTGACACACTTGTATTCTTTGGTTAGTTGTTTTAATACTAACTATGAGTCGCGTCTGATCACTGTAGCGGCAAAAATATTGAGTGTAGGCTATTGATTAACTTAACTCGAAAATGCAATAGTCGAACAAAACCTAAATAAGTTCTAAAACAAGAACAAGTAAACAGAGACTGGGTAAGGGGGTTGGTTACGCTAAGGGACGGTGTTAGTACCCAAAACATCTATAGTACTCTACAGGAACCCTTTGAAATATCTACGCTTTTTGGTTTGAAAAGGTTTGTTTGAAAAGAGATTGAGGACATGAGAAGAGAAATTTTTTTTAAGATTTTTGTGTTTGAAGAGACTTGTCGCCTCATGCCTACGTACCCACAAAGTGCAATATAGGATCAAAACCTCGTAGTTCGTGGTACAAATGACAAAATAGGTTTGTTATGGTTGATTTTAAATGTAAAGACAAGTGGTCATTTCCAAGCAAATAATTCCGCTTAAAGAGATGAATCATGTCTAAACGTATGAAAAAGTTTTAAAAGAAAAAGTGCATAAGGCACAAAAATGGTTTGAATGAGTTTGAATGTTTTTTAAAGACTTTTGAAATGATCAAGTATGGTTAACATTGGTTGACATTTATTAAAGAAAAGGAATTTTGAAAAGGGCACTTGACAAAAGTCAAGGTTTATTGTAAAAGAGGTTCAAGTTTTGAAAGGAAGAAAGTTTTGAAAAAGGGAGAAGATTTGAAAATTGAAGAAGGGGTGCAGAAGAAGTGAGCATCCTAAAGCATAAAGTATAAGCTAAGGATAAGAAAAATATAACCACAAACGTAGCCATCTTTACCATAAACAAAGCAAAAGTACAAAACTCCAAAGTCTTCAAACCATAATTCCAAAGCAAAGAGAAAAGGTCCTAGTTCTAAGTCCAAGGATCCAAGAATAGCATTGGATGTCCAAGGTCTAGGTGCAAAACACCATGTCCAATGCAAAGGATAGTAACCATAGTCCAAGAATAAGAGCACAAGGTTTTTAGAGGTTTTTGCCTTTATTAATGTTTTTGGTCCAAGTGGACAAAGTGAAAAAGGCATAAGCATAAACATAAGGTCCAAGTGGAGAAAGTGAAAATGACGGAAGCATAAACATGATATGATATAATAAGCAATGAGCAACAAAAATAAAGAGAGATATGGAGAAAGAAGGAATTATAAAAGTATAGTAATAGTAATGTAATAGTATATACAGAATAGTAGCACAAAAGCCATAGTGCCATAAGCCTTCAAAAGTAACACCGATTATTCCGTCTCGCGTCTTGAGCTATAATGATTAAACAATGTACTTAGGTCAAGGTTAATGAATACATGTTAGAAGATTGATAGAATCAAAGCCTCTACACAACAAGCTTCAAAGATTTTGAACCTAATACAAAAGATTAACCATCCTTGGGCTTACACAACCAAAAGGTTTGGGCCATGAAAGATCAAGTTCTGATTCGGAGGGAGGGACAAATGTAGCTCCATGTTAAGCAATCGCCAAGTGACTTATATAGAAGTCACCCTACTCGAGGCCGGTCAAACTGATCTTTGTGCTAATGCATGCTAGATGAGCGATATGTAAATCGTCATCCAAAAGCAATACCGCACGAAAAAAAAAAGGTAACGATCTAGTCTTGATCAAGAATTCAACAAAGAAATTATAAGATCCATAAGACTTTTATCGATCCAAATAAAAGAGAAATAGATGAAGAGAAAGCTAAATTAAACGACAAAATTATGTGATCTAAGGCTAAGAACAAAGGGAAGGGGTTAGAAATGAAGAAACAATCAAAACAGTCCCAAAAATAGGTAAAAACACCATTCTGTCTCAGGGTAATCGATTACCATAATTAGGGTAATCGATTACCACTGCAAAAATAACAGTAAAACAACAAAAAATCAACATCTCCAAAATTCAGCATTCCTTCAAAATTCAGCATGATCAAGGAATGGATTGTGCACAAAATTTCAATGTAAACAACAATAAATACACCAATTGAAACACAATTTGCAAGATCCAAAGATCAAGCAACAAGAATTATTAAAGGATTACATTGTGGAAGATGAATCAAGAACAACAATGGTGGAAAATGAGATTACCACCCTAAATCTAAAAATTCCTTCAAATTTTCTTCAAGATGCAAACTCCAAAGCCTTGATCTACAGAAAATGGTGATGAAAAAGTGAATGGATGAAGGTTTAGCTCAAAGTTGAACAAGATTCAATGTGAAAACTTGTCAACTTTCAAAAGAAGAAAAGTGAGCTTTGAGTGAATTTTGGGGTTGGGGAGAGAATTTGCAAGAGGTTTTTTGGCTATCAAAAGCTTGTGAAATGAATGAAATGAGGGTCCTATTTATAGGACTTAGGCTTGGAAATTTTGGTGGTTTGGAATTTGGTTTGGAAATGAGAATTAGGCTTGGAATTCGAATTTGGAGGGAAATTAGCAAAAAAGTAGTGATTAGTGAAGGTGTATGGTGGTTAATTAATTGTAATGAAGTAGGGGAATTAAAATGAGGTGGTCTAGAATATTCCACATGTGATCATTTTTGAAAATTGGTGCCAAAATGCTGCAGAATTTGAATTTACTGAATTTTCACAATTCTGCACGAGGGTAATCGATTACCCTGATCATGGTAATCGATTACTTCAGGCAAAAAATGTGAAAAATTGCCTTTTGGTTGCACTGTTATGGCTCTAACTCGATTCTTTTGATTGTCAAATAAGGCATGGAAATAAACACATGAACCTTGGAGTCTCTTAAATAATAATCAATCAAAAGCTTGAGAACTCTTGATCAGATGAATTTTTGAATTATGTGCAGATCAACTTTGACTTTATCAGATGAAATTCATTCGAGTTGAGGGACTGGTATTTGATATCCTTGATCCAAATCCTTCCTGAAAAAAGTTAGTAGAAGGGAAAACAAACATATTTTTGGATTTTGATTAAATGTTAGTAAACATAAGCAAATAAGAAACACACGAATGCTCGGTGATCCCTACAAGGCATAAACCCAAAAGAATAGAGGGATAAAGGTACCAAAACATGATCTTGTTTGTGGTGCAAGATGAAAATGAGATGTGAGAAATCTTAGGAGTAAAAATTAGGGTACAACAATCACGAATCTTTTTCCCCCAAGTCAAGTAAATTTCAAGGCTTGCTATTAATGCTTATTAGAACAATGATCCTTAATTCTAAAACTGAATTTGGTCAGGATTCCTTTGGGTGACATTATTAATACTCTAACGTCGGTTCTCTCTCTAGGACTTGAACCGTCGAAGTACAAATTCTAATGTTTTAAGTCAATGTAATTCTGTATTGTTTCCACAATTGAGTGATCGAATATAAAGTATGCCAAAATTTGTCCCTTCATGGAATTTAGAGGCAAATATGTTAAATAATATCTAGTTAGGGCTAGGGAGCACTTCCCAATTCAACTTGGAAAGTTCGTGCTTGATGATGTCGAAATGCGAAAACACATAAACGTAAACTTGTTTTATCTAATGTTTTAATTTATTAGAAGAAAAGTACAACCACAAACATAGTTTTTCTATTTCACTATATCTAGTTTCTGCATCATTCAGGACCCTACTAAGACAATAAATGGCCCTTTCAATGGCTTCCCTTTTGTATGAGGTATTATGATTGGAGGTTTTATCAAGTAGAACTTTATCTCTTCGAATGCCTCTTGACGCTCTGACTCCCTTTGAATTCCTCTTCGCCTTTTATATGGAGTAGTGGCGATAACGCATGGGTTTTGCCACTTAAGTTGGAAATAAACCTTCTTAGGAAGTTGATTTTTCCTAGTATTGATTGCAGCTGCTTCTTGGTAGAGGAATACCTCATTTCCATTATTTCCTTAGTCTTGTTTTAATTAATTTTAATCCTCTTCTTATGCACTACTAATCCAAGGAAGCCTTCTACACTAACAAAAAAGGCACATTTCAAAGGATTCATTTTTAATCAAAATTTCATCATCCTTTTAAAGGATTGTCAAAGGTGGTCTATGTGACCAACATTGGATGAGAATTTGATGACAATGTCATCTATGTAGACCTGTATGATAATTTCTATAAAGTCATGGAAAATCAAGTTCCTTGCTCTTTTATATGTCACGCCAGTCTTTTTCAACCTAAAGGGCATTACCACCCATTTTTAAGTCCCTAAAGTGCCTGGGAACCTAAACGTTGTTTTTGGTACATCATCTTCAACAATGAAGATTTAATTATACCCAGAATAGACATCTAGCATACTTAGGCATTCATGGTCTGCTACCAATTAGGAAAGCATTTCTGCGACAAGCACGAGGTATTCACCACGGGTATTTAAAAAACCGTGATTATAGGTAGCATGTTTTAGTTATTTTCTTCAAAATGCTGACAGACCTTTCACCACTGGTATTTAAAAAACCGTGATTATAGGTAGCGTCTGGTCATGGGTTCAAGCCCTAGCACCAGCATTTTTGGTTTTTTACTTATTTTTTTTTAAATGCTGATAGACCTTTCACCACAGTTATTTAAAAAACCGTGATTATAGGTAGCATTTTTTACTCATTTTTTCAAAATGCTGACAGACCTTTCACCACATGTATTAAAAAAACTATGATTATAGGTAGTGTCTGGTCATGGGTTCAAGCCCTAGCAGCAGCATTTTTGGTTTTTTTACTTATTTTTTTAAAATGCTGACAAACCTTTCACCACTGGTATTTAAAAAACCGTGATTATAGGTAGCGCTTTTTACTTATTATTTCAAAATGCTGACAGACCTTTCACCACGGGTATTTAAAAAACCGTGATTATAGGTAGCGTTTGGTCATGAGTTCAAGTCCCAACGCCATCATTTTTGGTTTTTTACTTATTTTTTCAAGTCTCAGCACCAACATTATAGGTGGCGCGCTTATTGAGTTTATTCACTGTCTTTAATCAAATCTTGGTCGTCCATTTAGTGATTATCAACTGTCAAGACACTACTATTAGTGATCCGTGTTGAGGCACCCCAAAATTCGCCTTCTCCTTTTTCTAACCTTAACTGGCTTTTGTTTTGCACTCATTTACATCTTCATTATGTCATAACTGCATTAATCATACATTTGCATGAGCTCCTAAGACGTGGGATCAAAGGAATTTTCTTGTTATCAGTGTTTGCCCTATTCAGGGGTGATTCAGCCGATTTCTATTTCAGGTTAAGGTGAAGAAAGAGGTAGAATTCTGTTCATTGTGATCTTCTTATTCAGAGGTTCATCAAGCTCCAAGGTTTTCCTATTCAGAGGGTTCATCCAAAGCATCGGGCCAGGGTTTCTTGAGTGTGAATCAGGGTTTGGCTTTTTCTCAGTTCAAGTCACATCTTCATCAGTGTACATCAAGGAGAATTAGGGTTCTTATTCGTGGGTGAGTTTGTGGACAGTCATCAATTGAAGATCATGAGATTAGGGGTCCATGTCAAGGATATCAATTGTCATCAGGACAAAGCATTTGTGGATTTGATTTGAAGGGCATTGGGTCATGGTCAGTTGAGCTCACTGATTGAATTTTTGAGATTCATTGAGGATTGGAGTTTGGTGTGAATCGGGAGTTCGATTGGAATTAGACGTGTCAAGATTAGTCGTGTGGGCTACTTGAAATTCGAGATACAAAGCCATCATAAACCATTATCCGTTCTTGTTAATCCAATTAACAATCTTCAATAACCAAAATCTGTAATCATTTTCAAGTCCATTAAACCATGTCCATTTCTAAAACCACATTCAAAAGTTTATAACCAAAACCATTTTTTTACTTCAAACCAATTTTCATATTCAATTCTTAGATCAATTTTAGGTCCATTTTCTTCAAAATCCAAACTAAAATCCATGTCTATTTCCTAAGTAACATATCCATATCCATATTCAATTTTTAAATCCATACTCAATTTTTAATCCAATTCCACATCCAAGTGTCCATATCCATTTTGTTTCCAACCAAATATCCATTTTTAATTCCTTAGTTCTAATCATTTGATGTCCATCTCTAATCCAATTTTACCAAATTCAGAACCATATTCATTTTCTAAACCTCAAAATCATATCCAAAATATCCCCATTCATTTTCAACCCCATTTAAGTCCATTTTTCTTAACCATTTTAAATCCACAAAATCCATATGCACAACCACTTCTTGTAATGGACTCTCAATGTCCAATGGCCTACTGAACGTGTTCAACAAGCTTGTGAGCTATTAGCCAAAAACAATTGTTACACCAGGCATCTTGCAAAGCTTTTATTCCATCTAGCATGCTACTTACAAAAGTTCATGTCTACTTCTGCTGTGTCACCTTTGGTTTATCAAAAGGCTGCTAATGCAGTTTATATCAGTTCCGTGTTTTTGAAGCACCTGATTGAAAGTGGCATCCAGTTATACCTTTCTTTTAATGGTGATGAAGTTGTACTGAAGGATGTTTTGGGAGATCAAACCATTGAAAATCTTGTAATGGAGAATGTACTGAACTTTATAGTATCAGTAGAAGTGAGTCCCAACACATTTCTTCTGCATCTAGAGCTGCTTAATTTCATGACCATTGCAATGTCAACCCAGCTTCTCTGTGGACCATCTCCTGGACCAAATGATGTGAACCCATTTATTGATGTCGCGATGGCTCAGGACAACTCTCTGGTTGGTTCAGTTGTCCATAAATTACTTCTAAGTTTCATTATTTGCCCTAAGGTTCCATTCAATAGGGCAACTTATCCAATCTTTTATGACAAAAGTTGAAATTGAAATCCAAAAACAAAACACACAATAATAGAATATTCACTACCAAAAAATTGAGAAAGTTTATAACAGAACTACATCTTGCAAGAAATCTCTGACACAATTTCACAGATAAAAAAAAATCAAAACATTGAAAACTCACAATGGCAGTGCAAGTAAATACATAGCCGCGGGAAAAAGGAGGTGGTAAGAGAAAAATTACAATACATCAGTGAATAAAGTTCGCAACAGAATACACGTTAAGATGGCAGGATTTCATTTTGCAAATAAACCATAACGGAAAGTCGCATTACACTTGCAATTACATAACAGAAATTTGCACAAAATAAATAAGCATAGCGGTGAAAGCTGATGATAGAAAAGTAATAGGTTTCACTTATGCAGAACAAAATTCATAACAGAAACCTAACCACCTCTAAGAATTCCTATTAAAATCTACTAACAAACTATCTCTCTTAACTCTTCAATCATCTTCAATATTCTTCATCATTCTCTACAAGATCCACGCCAATTCTTCATCTTCAATCCATCTTTGTAAAGCTTCCATTCGCTCATCTTCGACCTCTCTGATTTCCCTCCGGAACTACCTTTAGTATCTACAGAAAGCGCAGAAAATTCTTCACCATATTCCAATCACCAAACCCTTCAACAGACTTCATAAAACCTGCTCCCATTCATCTTCAAGAACTCCAACCTTCTCTTCATCATTTTCCTGCAAACTTCTAATTCATAACCTCCAAAAATCATCAACACATCAATAAATTACTTCGGCACTCTGCAATCTCAAGTCAGAATCCTGACAACAATTTGTGCCACAAGCTCCAGATTCGGAAAGGGAGAGGAAAAAGGTCACAGCAATTCGCAACTCATACATAAGAACGGTAACAATTTCGAAACAATAATCGTGCACAACGCAAATTAGCCACAACACCACCTCGGCAAAGTAGAACAAGGAAGAAGAAGAACGAAGAACACAATTCGAAGTCAAAAGTTGAAGAATACACGTACCTCGTGGTTGAAGAAGCACCGGACGTTTCTCCGGTAGATAAGCTCTAATCTATCCGATATTTTTGTTCGTCGTTGTCGTATGCATTTCTTGCTGTGAACTCTTAATCCACGATGCAGTTTGCTTTCCAATTTGTTGTATCTTTCGCATGTGGGCTTGCCATGCTTGCGTCGTCCTCTTTCGTTGCCGTTGTCGTTGTGCGAGGTGAGTTTAGGAAGCAATTACGCTTAGGTCAAAGACGAGAGTGTTGTGACGTTGGTTTTGGTGAACGGATGGTGACGAAGGTGAATAGCGCTTTGAATGAGGGAAATGGTGAGAAGGATGTTACGGCAGCGAGGCTTTGCAGCTGAGATATTGAAGAAGAATGAGAGGGAGTAGGCCGGTTATGGTTTTCTTTTGGTGTGAGGAGGGAAGTTTCTCACGAAGGAGAACGTGGAGAGTGGAGGTGAACGACAAATTTTGAACGGAAAGGATGAAGAGTTATGGGAGAGAGACGATGTTGGTTTCATTTTAGTTTTAGGTTAAGAGTACAAGTGGAAGTTGAGAGCTTTTAGGGTTCTTCTTCTCTTAGCCGTAACATGATAGACTGGGCTTAGGGGGAGACCCAGATTTCCTCACCACGCACGCCCTTATCACTCTGCACCCCTGTCTTGTTTTTAAATTCTTACTAATTTTATTTAGGTATTATTTTTAGAATTTAATTAGTGCTTAATCTTAGAATTAGAACTTAATTCTTAGAATTAGATTTTAAGTAGGGATTAATAGGGTGGTACTTAGATTTAAATTAGAAACTGGTTTTTGTTTTAGGTTAATCAGATTTTAAATTTGAATTAATTTTTGATTAAAACTTTTGTTCTATTAATTAGATTAATCTTGAATTTAGATTAGATAATTTTGATTAACTCTTAATCCTATAGGTTAAAAATTTCCTTCTTGTAATTAGGAGTTAGATTTTAATATTGGTTTATAATTTTGGAATTAGAAATAGTTTATAACTTTAGACTTCTGATTATTTCTCTTGTCATATCAGTGTTGATTAATCTTGTGGAGATTTTGTGTAGAATATTTGTCATAACCTTGTTTTAACTGATGAGATCTCTTGATGCAGATTGTGCTTAGTCCCTGATATCGTTCGGACCAATTCCTGATGTTAACTCTGGTTCTCCTTGTTGATCACCTTTGATGATAGTTGCTTACATTTGATTCTTGATTAGAAGCTGTCATGTTTTGAACTTGATGTTAGATACTTGACTATTGGACCCTCTCACTTGTTTGAAGTACTTGATGGCTTGATTCTCTTCCACCTTGGAACCTTCTTCCTTCGAGTCTTGAGCTTTTTGCGTGCTTTGAAGAGGCAACAGACCTTCTCCGTTAGGTACCACTTGCACACTTGTATGAAACATGCTTAGGGTCTAGCATTTTTGCCTACAACTTGTTGTTGAATGAGGAGTCTTCACTCCTAGTTGTATACTTGGCTTGGGTGCCAATTCATTGATACTTTGATCTTGTTTGCACCCCTTTTTTGTCTTACTTTGTGATGGACGAAGAGTCACTCAACTGCCTTATAATAGAGATCACGACATCATTTTCATATTGTGGTTGACGAAGAGTCACTCAACTGCCTCATAGTTTAGATCACGACATCAGTCTTTTCTTGTTATTTTCTTTTAGTCGAGGACGAGGAGTCACTCAGTTTTGTTTCTTAGCTGAGATCACGACATCGCTTATTTTGTGATTGAGTTGTCTTGTGTTTACTTGTGTTTGTTCACATGATCCATTAGGATTCCTAGCTCCACTTAATTTCTAATTAAGTTGGAGGTAAGAGAGACATTAGGATCACAATCTAAACATGCCAAAATTAGGTTGACTTCCCTCTTAATCCTGACCTTAGTGCCACAATGCATGATAACATATACGATTCAGTTTCCTTTAGACCTTTCGTGTGTCTTTCTCTTCTTTTTTCTCTCGCACCCGTGCAATCGAGATCCCGTTTTCCCGTAGTCGTGTGAACTACGGATGCTCAGATTCCTCATTCCCTAATGAGGATAGGTAGGCACAAGATGACGATGTCTTGGAGAGCACACTAACAACTAACTTCCCTCTTCTCTCGCACCCATTCGATCGAGACCAACCAGTTAATCTAACCTTTTCTCTCGCCCCAGTGTGATCGAGATCTTTTCCCAACCCATAGGTCGAACTATGACTGCTCTGACTTCCTCTCCCTCGTCCGATTAAGGATACGTAGGCACAAGACGACGGTGTCTTGGCGAGTAACCTTCCCCCATAATCCGTAGTCCTCCGAACTACGTTGACTCTGACTTTCTCACTCCTGAGGGAATACGTAGGCCTAGGACGACGATGTCCTATCGGGCCACCTTTCGTGCTTTTTCTCTTCTTCTTTGTTTCTTGTTATATTCCTTTCCAGTTAGCATTAGAGCTTCATATACCTACACCCTTTGATCAGAATAACAAGCGTGGATCCCATTGAGTACAATGGGCGCGAGGGGTGCTAATACCTTCCTCTCAGGTAACCGACTCTCGAACCCAGACTATGGTGGCGATGACCATATCCTTCCCTTCTTCAAGTTTTCTTCGATCGTTTCCTTTCCCTGCGTCGGGATAAATAACATTTGGTGGTGACTCTCCTGTCTTTTTCCGCCGGTTGATTTTCACATTTACGACAGCGAGCGACTCTGCTAGGGACTTTCCCATCCCTAAGCGAGTCAATCCTAGCGCTTGTTTGTTTTTGGTTATTGGGTGTTTATTTGTATGCTTTACTTGCTTTATTTAGGGCGTTTATTACTTTTATCGCATTTATTTGCTTTATTGCATTTCATTACTGTCATATATATACTAGACTGTGCTGGATTGCTGGTTTTCTTTGGTGGGCAGGGTGTTCTGAGAGATAAGCCCAATACCCAGGCTTGAGTATACACACAGGATTAGAGTGGAAAGTAGTGTGGTCTGCGTAGCGTCTTGGTACGTTTGGTTTACACGAAATCCACATTCAGACGAGGTTTTCTTGGGAGATATTCTGATTTGTGCGTCTTGTGCATGTCAGGGTGTTAACCTAGAAGGCTTACGACTCTGAAGACCATTCATTTCGAAGTCAGTTGAGGCCTCCTTGATTGGTGATGATGCCAAACCAGAAATGGTGAATGTATAATCATTTCTCGACCTGAGAGTCCGTGATACTGAGGACCTGTTAGGATGCCGTCCAAGACTAGAACCCACATGTGAGAAGGGATGAGTGTTTACAGGTTTGCAGGAAACCTTGACCTTCAACCTACCTGATTTTCTTGTTTTCTTATCAGTGTGAACATATCAGCCTAGTATTCTGGTATTCTGATTATCCGGTATTCTGGTATTCCGGTATTCACTTCAGAGCAGACTTGTGAACTTATTCAGTCAGCAGCGCATCAGTTATTCAGAATATATGGAATCTTTGATCCCATGTCTGTTGCATTCATAACATTTCATTGCATCTTTTATCATTTTGCATATCATTATCCAACCCATAACAGCAGAGCTCATCCATCCTTTGTCCTCGAACTGCAGTTGATTTCCCGATATTCGTATTGGACTTGAATCAGCTTTTGGAAGGATCATGAATTCAGGAGAACAAAATCAGTTTGTGATTAGGGCCGATGTTGAATTGATGAAGAGTCAGTTGGACCAAATTGTGGAAGCAATGGCATCCATGACAAGGGGAGAGGCCAATGTTCAGAAGACTCCAGTAATTGGGAATGTCATTCCACCTCCAGCGAACAATGTTGCTCAAGCTCAGCCGATGCAGATCTTGTTGAGAATCCTACTATACAACAACGTCCCATTGTCCAAGGCAGACATTCATCTTCTCTTGATGCTACAGACTATCAGAGTTTTGCATTCTCTGTGCCAGATTTCCAAGGGGTAATTCCAAAGATGAAACCTAAAGGCCCACGAGCTGTTGAGTTTATGGAAAAATACTGTGTTTTGGACGAAAAGCTTAAAGCCCTGGAGGGGCGTGGAGCTCCTGATCTGAATGCTTCAAGCATGTGTCTAGTGCCTGGCCTTGTAATGCCTCCAAAGTTCAAGACGCCGAAGTTTGAGAAGTACAAAGGGGATAGCTGTCCAAAGTAACATTTGGTGATGTTTTGAAGAAGAATGACCTCATATGTCCACAACGACAAGCTTAAGATTCACTGTTTCCAGGACAGTCTGAGTGGGACATCGTTGAGTTGGTATATGCAGTTAGAAAGTGGTTACATCTAATCATGGTTGGACCTAGCTAACTCCTTTGTGAAGCAATACAGATATAATTTTGACATGGCTCCCAGCCGCATGCAGTTGTAAGGTTTATCTCAAGCGAATAATGAATCCTTCAGAGGGTATGCTCAGAGATGGAGAGAGTTAGCTGCCCGCGTTCAACCACCACTCTTAGAGAGAGAATTGGTTGACCTGTTTATGGACATATTGCAAGGACCATACCTGGAAAAGATGATTAGCAATGAGACATCAAACTTTACTGACTTGGTAATAGTTGGAGAACGCATCGAGAGCCTGCTCAAGAGTGGAAAAATCCAAGGCGTCTCAAACATACAAGCTAGTGAAAGAAAATCAGTTGTCAGTTCCCAAGAAGAATGGGAGGAAGAAAATAATTCTATCAGGGAACATCCGCCACCTCATCCTCAATATTCAGGTAGTTCAACTGTTCAGAGTCAGTAATCTTCTGGGTCTCCATATCAGATACCATTTTCTCCACAGGGGCAGTATCCTTCTTCAAATTAAGGACCTTCTAAGAATCAACAGTCATACAGCCGTCAGTTGCGTCAGCACGCCCGACGGAGACCAAGGAAGACGGAGAAGCATTTCACTCATTTGCCAATACGTACAGTCAGATGTTTCTAGATTTGATCAAAGGTGGATTAATAGTGTCGAAGGAGATAGATCCAGTGATTCCTCCATACCCACCAGGTTTTAATGCCAACGGCCATTATGACTACCATGATGGGGTACAGGGGCATTCAAATGAAGACTGTAAGGTACTCAATAGCAAGGTTCAGACACTTCTTGACTCCCATATGTTCTCATTCACGCCTCAGGGTATTCTAATCAACAATTCTCCTTCATCTAGTCGTGTGGGTTCACCAGTCCATGTTATGGAAAAAGGCACCGAGAGCAGTTGTGCAGATGATTATCAGACTGGCTTCGACGAGAAATTATGAAGATGGCTAGCTCAGTAGAAAATCAAGCTTGGAAAGCCCAGTTCCCTGAAGCTGGCAATCTTTTAGATCATGTCATTTCTTTGCATTTGTAGTTTCTTTTCTGTTAAAGTGCAAACTCATTTGTAAAACTTGTTTGTTTTCGATTGATAATGATAATGAAATGAATATGCATATTTTGATTAAATCTATTCGTGTTCACTTATACTTTTTTATCAATATCAAGTGTTTGTTTAAGAAAAGTCCGAGGGAGGATGACGAAATTGAAAGACGCAAAACTTCTGATTGTATGCTTTTGAAATAAAACCCTATTGATGATGTACATGCATTGTTTCGAATCCCTAAACACTGAAGACATAAGGAAGATAATCCCTCATAAACCCCGTTGAGCCTAGTAGTATGAGTTTCTTTATAAAAATGAAAAACCCTCAATCTTAACCCGGGATAGGGTAGGTGTCAGCTAATTTGACCGTGCGTTTAAATTTCAAAATAGGAGTATTCCCATTCGAGGATCAATCACATCTTACCCCTCACAAGAGGTCGTACCTCACAAAATTATAATGGTTATCCCTCACCGACCGAAGAGTGAGGCAGTCACAATCCCTTCAATGAAGTCGAGACAAGCCAGTGTCACACGATTTGTTCCAAAAAAAAGAAAAAAAGAAAAAAGAAAGCTCGCTAAGTCAAAACATGAAAACAAGTCACTTAGGAAAAAGTTAGGGCATCCCGTTAGACTTCGAAATCGAAAAATTCAAAAGAATCGGTCCAGGCAAAATATGGGATATTAAAAACAAAAGAACGAAGAGCGAAAAAAAGGATCAAAAGAAAATCCTCGAGCAAAAAACAAGTTGTGTGACCACAGACACCAAAGACAAAAGGGGTGACTGTCACTCCAAAAACCGTGTGGGTTCCTTCTATCCTCCTACCATTCATTAACCTTTTCGAAAGGTAAGCGTCTGTGTCGAATTAGTTGAATGTAGGACCGGAGAACATCAAGGAGAATGGGTGGGTACAAACAAAACTTTGACCCTTATATCATTTCTTTCTCAAACCGCCAACCATGCCATGTTACAACCTCAAAATACCTAATTGAAGCAGGGTTGTTTTGAAAGCATACTTCGGTAAAGATCGCGTCAAAACTGACTCCTAAAAGGATTTTTCTTACCATTCATGTTGGTATCAGTGTGACATTCTGATTAGTGATTCATTCATAATCTATCACGACATTTTTCCAATGAACAGACTTGGATTTCAAAACTGTCATATGCGTTGCATTAAAATTACCTTTTAAAACAAATTATTTTACTTGCGAGTAAGCACTTGACATCAGGAGAGTTTTTGCAACGGAAGGATTGATCAAGATAAGATGCAAAACGCCTGAGTGCTCCGTTGAGCAGGGGCAAGTCATCAAATGACCACTCCGGGAGGGCAAGCCATTCCAAGATTTAGCAAATTTGGGGCAATCAGGCCGAGATTCGACAAATATCTCAAAGATCAGTTAATCAGAGGCACTCCTTCACAGATCAACCAATCAGGGGAAAAATCGTTCCAGGACTCCGTTGAGCAAAAGATTCAGTCAAATTGGGACAGGTCACCCCAAGAGCAAGAAGTTATCCTCTCCAAAAGGCAATTAATCTAAACCACCTCTCTGAGGTTCAGAATATTGGGGAAGTCCATTTCAAACCATCAGGGTACGGAGGTTTCGAGTTTCCTTTCGAGGCAGATTCTTACAGAGATCCCACAGGCTGGGGGAAAGACATGTAACAATGAAACGTCTTCATTCTTTCAGTTCTACTCAGGTAAGTTCTATCAACTTTCAAGTTCAAGACGAATGTCGGGAAGTCACGCTAACCATTCCCTAACCTTTCAACCAGAAACCTTGTAACCATACAAGACACTTTTGAACGTCAGTCGTACCTGACCTACCTTGAAGCCACCGGTCGATGCCGTCATCATCATTGCATAATCATTTGCTTAGCATAGCATAACATGAAACCCTACAAAACTGAACAGAAAATCCAAAGCCCAACCTTGCTTGGCATCCATCCAAAGCCCATTTTGCTGGCATCTCCCCTTCAATACAAAGCCCAATCCCTATTGGCAAACACCCAAAGTCCAATCCCTATTGGCATCCCCTTCAAAGCAAAGCCCAATCCATGTTGGCAACTATCAAAGCCCAACCTTGCTTGGCACCTCATCCTAAAGCCTAATCCATATTGGCCATCATCAAAAGTCCAATCCTTATTGGCAACCACTAAAAGTCCAATCCCTATCGGCACCTCATCTCAAAATCCAATTCTTATTGGTACCCTAGAAAAATTTCACCTTTGAAAACAATCACCATCAGGTTTCACCTATCTTTACCAGCAAAGTCCAATCATACTTGGCACATCCTTCTTTCCCCGACAACCCGAGCATACATCGGCATTTAGCATATAGTAATCATCATCATTGTATCCTCAGATGCGTAGCATTTCCATTTCGTAGGGAGCATTACGCCATGGAAAGAAAATTCAAACATATTCATGCGAAGCATAAGCCAGATTTGGTACATTGCGCAGAAACCCGAATCAACTTTCAGCCAAGACATTGGCATATTCCTCATAGAGAATGCCGAGTCATTCCCCAACAGACATTTCAATCAACTCATTTGTTTACTTTTCTTCATGGTCGTAGATCATACGTCAATCTTACCCTCGACCAGTCCTCGTTCATCAACCCTATGACGACGACATTCCCGAAGCAGGTTTTATCTCCGTCAACTCTTTAACGACGTGTTCCATAAAATAGCAGTTCTTTCTGTCAACTCTTTGACGATGTGTTTCTTCAATTAGGTTTTCTTTCCTTTAAATCCCTTTGACGATGTGTTTCCTTGGTGATGTTGTTTTTCTTTTCGTCAACCCTTTGACGATGTGTTCCTTCGGTCAATTTTTCTTCCCGTCAACTCTTTGACGAGGTGTTCTTTCAGACAGGTTTTCTTCCCGTTAACCCTTTGACGAGGTGTTCCTTCAGTGAAGTTTTTCTATTCCATCAACTCTTTGACGATGTCAGTTTCCTTTTTGCCAACCCCTTAACGATGTTATCTTCCCGTCAAACCCTTGATGATGTGTCGTTATAGTGAAGTTTCCTTCCATAAACTCTTTGGTTAATAGAACTGGTGTCTTTCATAATCCCCATCTTCGGGTAACATTCCTTGATCTTTGCTTACCTTTTATTCCCAAGTGAAGTTGCTGATGAATTCGTTCATCTCATTTGTAATCCCCTACAGAGTTTTCTGTTCAGGCTGCTCTTTTCCCCAGCGGAGTCATCTTTGTATATTTGTTGATTCTACTAACCCTTGGATATGAGTCCGCCTTCGTGTCGGCCTTCCTTTTGAAATCCATCTTGTGATGGTAACCTTCGGTTATGAGTCTGCCTTCGTGTCGTCCTACCTTTGTGTTTGGATATGAGTTCGCCTTCGTGTCGGCCTTCCTTATGAAATCCATCTTGTGATGGTAACCTTTGGTTATGAGTCCACCTTCGTGTCGGCGTACCTTTATGTTTGGATATGAGTCCGCCTTCTTGTCGGCATTCCTTTTGAAATCCATCTTGTGATGGTAGCCTTTGGTTATGAGTCCGCCTTCGTGTCGGCCTACCTTTGTGTTTGGATGTGAGTCTGCCTGTGTATCGGCCTTCCTTTTGAAATCCATCTTGTGATGGTAACTTTTGGTTATGAGTCCACCTTCGTGTCGGCCTACCTTTGTGTTTGGATACGAGTCCGCCTTCGTGCCGGCCTACCTTTGTGTTTGGGTCGTGAGTACACATTTTTCCTTTTCTTACAATGATATGAGTCTGCCTCCAGCCGTCATTCCTATTAGAATTCACTTTCGGTTATTATCCTCTCGTTATGAGTCTGCCTCTGACCGACATTCTTTCCTTTTAAATCATTCGTTATGAGTCCACCTCCGGGCAGCATTCTTTCCTTTTAAATCATTCGTTGTGAGTCCGCCTCTGTCCAGCATTATTTCCTTTTAAATCATTTGTTGCTAGTCCGCCTTCGGCTGGCACCCCTTTCTTGTTAGATGTGAGACCGCCTCCGGCCTGCATTCTTCTTTCAATTCACTTTCATTTGATGTGAGACCACCTCCGGCCGACATTCTTCTTAAAATTCCCCTTCGTTTTGATGTGAGTCCACCTCCGGCCGACATTCCTTATTGAAAATTCATGTTCAAGTTGTATTCTTTTGATGCGAGTCCGCCTCCGGGCGGCATTCCTTCTTTTCTTTCGATTGTGAGTCCGCCTTCGGTCGGCATCCCTCTCAAGTCCGCTTTCGAGTGGCATCTTTATCTTAAGTCCACCTTCGGCTGGCAATCACCCCGTCTTTTCCCTCTCCACAGTTTGCAAATTTCACGGTTCTTTTTGTATTCAATCACCTTACACCTTAAATGTCTGAAGGGCGTTGCAATAATCCCTTCAGGTTCAAGTCGATTGAATAGGGGCAGCTGTACACTACTACGAAAAACCCATTTAATAACGGTTGGGAATGACATATAATGACGCGGGTGAGGGCATTGTTATGTAGATTGTTGTTGTATATATGATACTTACAACGACGACCTTGTATTCGTTGTAATAAACAGGAAAGCGCGCTAACTATAACAACGGTTTTACATTACACCGTTGTAATAAATATAATTGTCCTCGGTTTGATTCCCAGCAGCACAGTTTTGATATTTATTTTTTACTGGACAGCACGCCAGATATTATAACGGTTAGGAAATATAACCGTCGTTAAAGTTTCTGCAAAATTAAGAAATATCATCCTGCTTTTATAATTAATCCTATTTTTTTACCTGTATTATTGTTCTCCATATCTCAGCACAGTAGAAAAATACAATTCACATTTTGTGATACAGTTTTCATAATAATATTAATCGTATCATATTCATAATATCACATATACCAGATTACAGTTTATCAGAACAAACAACCTACATAAATAAAATATCACATATACAATATTACAGTTTACACACATTACATAACTTTACATAATTGTAACTTGGTGTATTGGTATCTTGTCTCTTGGTGTCTTGTCTCCTGGCCTGGTGTTTGGACTCAAAATACCTATGATTTCAAATAATTATACTTTTTAGTAAAAAATACTTCTAAACTATAACATACAATTAATATATTATGAATAAATAATAAATTACGTACTTGTTAATTTTCCCATATGCCTTCTTCGTGATCGAGTCGTATAGCATGCACAACATTTCCATCAACTTCATCATATGAGGTAGGAACTTGTGTTGTGTAAGAAGGTGTGGACGGAATATCAAGACTTTCATCACTAAGAGGAATGTATTTTCCTTGGAGAATGATTGACCATTTCCCCGATTTGTCCGATGGATCGAAAACATAGAAAACTTGTTTTGCTTGAGAAGCCATGATGAATGGTTCTGTATTAAAAGATGCCTTGCCAAGGCCGACCCGGGTGAATCCTAAGTCATCAATGTCTACACCATTACTATTATTGGGAACCCACTTGCATTTAAATAAATCCACTTTGAAAATAACATAATCAATCTCCCAAATCTCATCAATGACACCATAAAATGCAGTAGTTGCCAATACCGGATTCTTATCTTTCGAACTAGAGAAATACATTGATTCGGCTTTAACCATAACCCCACTATTTTGCATTGTACTATGATCATCTTTTGATTTTGTATAAAAGGTATAATGACCAATGTCGTATGCACTCCAGGTAATGACACAAATTTTTGGCCCGTACGACAACCATCTAAGTATCTCGGATGCACTAGGATCATTAGATACACTTTTACTAAACCAATCCATGAATCTATTATTATGCTCTATCAACAACAACTTGTCATTCATTCGGGAATATTTTTTCTTCATAAGTCTTTTGTGAGTATCTATGAAAGGTTGAACCTCATCTATATTATTCAATATATAGAAATGTGATTGAATAACTACATCCCGAGCCATTGACCTAACATTTAGACCTTGAATACCTCTTCCGTTTGTGTCAGCATGACGAGACTTTGGAATTCCTATAGAATCTGCATCCGACAAATAGTTTGTACAAAAATCAACAGCTTCTTCTGTGATGTACCTTTCAACAATCGAAGCTTCCGGTCGGTGATGATTTTTCGTATATCCATTAAAGATCTTCATATATCGCTCTATTGGATACATCCACCTTAAATAAAGTGGACCACAAATTCTGATTTCTCTTACGAGATGAACAAGTAAGTGAACCATAATGTCAAAGAATGATGGCGGAAAATACATCTCCAATTGACACAAGATTATGGCAGCCTCATCTTCTAATTCATCCAATTTTTTGAAATCAAGAACTTTATTACATATGGCATTGAAGAATAAACACAGTCTCATTATAGTTACTCTCACATTTTTTGGAAGGATCCCACGGATAGCCACTGGTAGAAGGTGTTGCATCAATACATGACAATCATGAGATTTTAAACCAATTAACTTGAGATCTTTCATTGATACAAGTTTCTTGATGTTTGATGAGTAACCTTGCGGAACTTTAATACCTTGCAAACACTCGCAGAACATCTTCTTTTCCTTTTTAGATAGAGTGTGACATGCTGGAGGCAGATAAGTTCTTTTTCCTTTCTCTATTGGAGCCAACTGTTTTCGTATACCCATCTTCTCCATATCAAGACGGGAAGTCTTACTATCTTTAGTCTTGCCCAGAATGTTTAGAAGTGTGCCAATCAAACTATCACACGCATTTTTCTCCACGTGCATCACATCAAGACTTGACCAATATGGAAGATCAAAGAAGATGGACCTCTTTTTCCATATATTTTTCACAACTGCCCCTTTTTCTTTTCCTCTCTTCCCACCTTTTTCTTTTTCTCTCTTCCCACCTTTTTCTTTTTCTCTCTTCCCAAGGACAACAGTAATGTATTCCTGTCGTTGATAAACTTCATCCCCGGTTAAAGGTTTAGGAGCCTCACCAAACTCTTGCTCTCCATTAAAAGCCTTTCGTAATCTACGATAAGGATGACCCAGTTTTAGAAATTTTTGATGCCCAAGGTAAACAGTCTTTTTTCCAAACTCAAGTTGGTGATAACAAGTATCATCTTCACATATAGGACACGCTTTATGTCCTTTGACACTGTATCCCGCCATGTTACCGTAAGCCGGAAAGTCGTTAATTGTGTAAAATAACATTGCACACATATTAAACTTTTCCCCAGAATATGCATCATCAACTTCAACGCCTTTATCCCACAAGAGTCGTAAATCATCAATTAATGGACTAAGATAAACATCTATGTCGTTACCAGGTTGTCGTGGTCCAGAAATCATCATACTTAACAGTATATACTTGCGCTTCATGCACAACCAAGGAGATAGGTTGTAAATAGTGACAAGAACAGGCCATGAAGTATGATTAATGCTCATATTACTAAAGGGGTTCATTCCATCGGTGGCAAGCCCAAGCCTAAGATTTCTTGGCTCGACTCCAAAATCCAGAAACAACGAATCAATTTTCTTCCATTGCAAAGAATCAGCTACATGGCGAATGTTTCCATCACGAATCCTTTCATCTGCATGCCATCTAAGATTCTTTGCGTCATTCGAATTAGCAAAAAGTCTCTTTAATCGTGAAAGTATTGGCAAGTACCATAACACTTTAGCAGGAGGATGCTTCCTACTAACATTGTCATAGTAATCATTGTCATCACCATTGCTAGCCTTCAGCTTGTAACGCGACACACCACATTTCAGACATTGAAACAAGTCTTCATACTCTTTCCGGTATAATATGCAATCATTAGGGCAAGCATGTATCTTGATATACTCCAGACCTAGTGGACACAATATCTTCTTGGCCTCATAGGAACGATCCGACAATTTGTTATCTTCTGGTAACATTTGCTGTAGCAATTCAAGTAATTCCGTGAAACTTTTATCCGACCATCCATTTTTTACCTTCAGATAAAACAACTTTAACACCGCCGACAATCGTGTGAACTCTATGCATCCCTTATATAAAGGGGTGTCTTTATCACGACATAAATTATCATAAATATGAGCATTCATAAAAGAAGATTCCCCAATATCACGGAACATATCCTCTAGGTGATCTTCCATATATTCATCTTCCTCTACTCTTTGACTTTGTGACGCCCGACTTTCCTTATTATCCACCTCACCATGCCACGTCCATATTATATAATTTTGACATATACCATCACAACAAAGGTGATTGTGTATTTCTTTCTTTGTACCCTTTTTGATATTAGCGCAAATAACACAAGGACAATAAAAGATACCATCATTGCCGGGAAGATGTTTATCAGCGTATTCAAGGAATTCACAAACTCCATTCTCATAAACCGGATCTAATATATTGGCTTTCATCCAACTACGATCCATTACAACTTCTGAAATTTATACATGTATAATAATGTGAATGACACACCAAAATCTAATCCAAAATTCAAGCATACGCATATACAATATGAACAAAGAAAAAATCAATGAAGATGTACTCTCATACTAAACGTAAAGCATATGAAACATCTCATTCTGACTTGAGCATATACAATATGAACAAAGAATAAAGGAATGAAGATGTTGAAGAGAATCTTACTTCGAAGCTGAAGAAGCAAATGAATGATGAAGACGGTCAATATTTGAGCATAAACCAAGAAAAAAGGAATGAAGATGTTGAAGAGAACCTTACTTCGAAGCTGAAGAAGCAAATGAATGATGAAGACGGTCAATATTTGAGCATAAACCAAGAAAAAAGGAATGAAGATGTTGAAGATAACCTTACTTCGAAGCTGAAGAAGCAAATGAATGACGAAGATGGTCAATATTTGAGCATAAACCAAGAAAAAAGGAATGAAGATGTTGAAGAGTACCTTATTTGAGCAATATTTGAGCTCCAAATGAATGGATATGAAGAGGGTAAAGGTTAGGGCGTCTCTGGCTCACTTGTTCGATTAGGGCGTCTTATGAAAGAAATACATAATAAGTTTTGTTTTAATTTATCAGTAAACCTTTTAATCTCGGTTGGAAAAACAAACCTTCGTGGAATCTTAAGTGACACACGCTAAATGTATCCTAAAAAAAGGAAAAAATGTGTTGCAGGGAATCGAAGCTTGTTACATTTCATTTATTACTACGGTTGTTTATCTTAACCATTGTAAGATAATTTACAATTTATTTTTAAAATAATGGACTTAATTGTCACACGCTAAATGTACTCTAAAAATGGAAAAAATGTAGTTGCAGGGAATCGAAGCTAGATACATTTTATTTATTACTACGGTGGTTTCACTCAACCGTCATTAAATGACTCAGCTTTTACATGGGCGAGAAATTTTTAACCTATTACAACGGCATAAAAGGATGCGTTGTAAGCCTGACGTTGTTGTTTTAGCGTTTTGTAGTAGTGGTAGCACCCCAAAATTTGCCTTCTCCTTTTTCTAACCTTAACTGGCTTTTGTTTCGCACTCATTTGCATCTTCATTAGGTCATAACTGCATTAATCAAAAATTTGCATGAGCTCCTAAGACTTGGGATCAAAGGAATTTTCTTGTTATCAGTGTTTACCCTATTCAGGGGTGATTCTGCCGGTTCCTATTTCAGGTCAAGGTGAAGCAAGAGGTTGAATTATGTTCATTGTATTCTTCTTATTCAGAGGTTCATCAAGCTCCAAGGTTTTCCTATTCAGAGGGTTCATCCAAAGCATCGGGTCAGGGTTTCTTGGGTGTGAATCAGGGTTTGGCTTTTTCTCAGTTCAAGTCACATCTTCATCAGTGTACATCAAGGAGAATTAGGGTTCTTATTCGCGGGTGAGTTTATGGACAGTCATCAATTGAAGAACGTCAGATTAGGGGTCCATCTCAAGGATATCAATGGTCATCAGGACAAAGCAGTTGTGGATTTGATTTGAAGGGCATTGGGTCATGGTTAGTTGAGCTCACTGATTAAATTTTTGGGATTCATTGAGGATGGGAGTTTGGTGTGAATCGGGATTTCGATTAGAATTAGACGTGTCAAGATTAGTCGTGTGGGGTACTTGAAATTCGAGATACAAAGTCATCATAAACCATTATCTGTTCTTGTTAATTGAATTAACCATCTTCAATAACCAAAATCCGCAATCATTTTCAAGTCCATTAAACCATGTCCATTTCTAAAAACACATTCAAAAGTTCATAACTAAAACGATTTTTTTACTTCAAACCAATTTTCATATTCAATTCTTAGATCCATTTTAGGTCCATTTTCTTATAAATCCAAACTAAAATTCATGTCCATTTCCTAAGTCACATATCCATATCCATATTCAATTTTTAAATCCATATTCAATTTTTGATCCAATTCCACATCCAAGTGTCCATATCCATTTTGTTTCCAACCAAATATCCATTTTTAATTCCTTAGTTCTAATCATTTGATGTCCATGTCTAATCCAATTTTACCAAATTAAGAACCATATTCATTTTCTTAGCCTCAAAACCATATCCAAAATATCCACATTCATTTTCAACCCCATTTAAGTCCATTTTTCTTAACCATTTTAAATCCACAAAATCCATATGCACAACCACTTCTTGTAATGGACTCTCAATGTCTAATGGCCTACTGAACGTGTTCAACAAGCTTGTGAGCTATTAGCCAAAAATAATTGTCACACCAGGCATCGTGCAAAGGTTTTATTCCATCTAGCATGCTACTTGCAAAAGTTCATGTCTACTTTTGTTGTGTCACCTTTGGTTCATCAAAAGGCTGCTAATGCAGTTTATATCAGTTCCGTGTTTTTGAAGCACATGATTGAAAGTGGCTTCCAGTTATACCTTTCTTTTGATGGTGATGAAGCTGTACTGAAGGATGTTTTGGGAGATCAAACTATTGAAAATCTCGTAATGTGGAATGTATTGAACTTTATAGTATCGGTAGAAGTGAGTCCCAACACATTTCTTTTACATCTAGAGCTGCTTAATTTCACGACCATTGCAATGTCAACCCAGCTTCTCTGTGGACCATCTCCTGGACCAAATGATGTGAACCCATTTATTGATGCCGCGATGGCTCGGGATAACTCTCTGGTTGGTTTAGTTGTCCGCAAATTACTTCTAAGTTTCATTATCCGCCCTAAGGTTCCATTCAATAGGGCAACTTATCCCATCTTTTATGACAAAAGTTGAAATTGAAATCCAAAAACAAAATACACAATAATAGAATATTCACTACAGGAAAATTGAGAAAGTTTATAACAGAACTTCATCTTGCAAGAAATCTCTGACAGAATGTCACTGATAAAAAAATCAAAACAATGAAAACTCAAATGGCAGTGTAAGTAAATACATAGCAGCAGGAAAAAAGGAGGTGGTAAAAGAAAAATTACAATACATCAGTGAGTAAAGTTCACAACAGAATATAAGTTGAGATAGCAGGATTTCTTTTCGCGAATAAACCATAATGGAAAGTTGTATTACACTTGCAATTACATAATAGAAATTTGCCCAGCATAGCGGTGAAAGGCGAGGATAGAAAAGTAACAGGTTTCACTTTTGCAGAACATAATTCATAACAGAAAACTAACCACCTCTAACAATTCCTAACAGAAAAATGCTAACAAACAATCTCTCTCAACTCTTCAATCATCTCCAATATTCTTCATCATTCTCTACAAGACCCACGCCAATTCTTCATCTTCAATCCATCTTTGTAAAGCTTCCATTCGCTCATCTTCGACCACTCTGATTCCCCTCAGGAACTACCTTGAGTAAACCTACAGAAACCGCAGAAAATTCTTCACCATATTCTAATCACCAAACCCTTCAACAAACTTCGTAAAACCTGCTCCCATTGATCTTCAAGAACTCCAACCTTCTCTTCATCATTCTCCTGCAAACTTCTAATTCATAACCTGCAAAAATCATCAACACATCAATCAATAACTTCGGCAAATTGCACTCTCAAGTCAGAATCCTAACAACAATTTGAGCCACAAGCTCCAGATTCGGAAAGGGAGAGAAAGAAGAATTCACAGCAATTTGCAACTCATGCATAAGAACGGTAACAATTTCGAAGCAACAATCGTGCACAACGCAAATTAGCCACAACACCGCCGCGACAAAGCAGAACAAGGAAGAAGAAGAATGGAGAATGCAATTCGAAGGCGAAAGTTGAAGAATACGCGCACCTCACGGTCGAAGAAGCACCAGACGTTTCTCCGGTTGGTAAGCTCTAATATATCTGATACTTTCATTCGTCGTTGTCGTACGCATTTCTTGCCGTGAACTCTTAATCCACGATGTAGTTTGCTTTCCAATTTGTTGTATCATTCGCGTGTGGCCTTGTCGTGCTTGCGTCGTCCTCTTTCGTCGCCGTTGTCGTTGTGCAAGGTGAGTTTAGGAAGCAATTGCGCTTAGGTCAGAGATGAGAGTGTTGTGACGTTGGTTTTGGTGAACGGAGGGTGACGAAGGTGAACAACGCTTTGAATAAGGGAAATGGTGAGAAGGATGTTATGGCGGCGAGGCTTTGCAGCGGAGATATTGAAGAAAAATGAGAGGGAGTAGGCCGGTTAAGGTTTTCTTTTGGTGTGAGGAGGGAAGTTTCCCATGTAGGAGAACGTGGAGAACGGAGGTGAACGACAAATTTTGAACCAAAAGGATGAAGAGTTGAGGGAGAGACGGCGCTGGTAAAGTGAGGATGTTGGTTTCATTTTAGTTTTAGGTTAAGAGTAGAAGTGGATGCTGTCTTGTTTTTAGGGGCTTAGAGGGAGACCCAGATTTCCTCCCCACACACGCCCTTATCACTCTGCATCCCTGTCTTGTTTTTAAATTCTTACTAATTTTATTTAGGTATTATCTTTAGAATTGAATTAGTGATTAATCTTAGAATTAGAACTTAATTCTTAGAATTAGATTTTAAGTAGGGATTAATAGGGTGGTACTTAGATTTAAATTAGAATTTGGTTTTGGTTTTAGGTTAATCAGATTTTAATTTTGAATTAATTTTTGATTAAAACTTTAGTTCTATTAATTAGATTAATCTTGAATTTAGATTAGATAATTTTGATTAACTCTTAATCCTAGATTTTAATTAGCCTTCTAGTAATTAGGAGTTAGATTTTAATATTGGATTATAATTTTGGAATTAGAACTAGTTTATAACTTTAGACTTCTGATTGTTTCTCTTGTCATATCAGTGTTGATTAATCTTGTGGAGATTTTGTGTAGAATATTGTCATAACCTTGTTTGAACTGATGAGATCTCTTGATGCAGAATGAGCTTAATCCCTGATATAGTTTGGACCAATTCCTGATGTTAATTCTGGTTCTCCTTGTTGATCACCTTTGATGATAGTTGCTTACATTTGATTCTTGATTAGATGCTGACATGTTTTGAACTTGATGTTACATACTTGACTGTCGGACCCTATCACTTGCTTGAAGTACTTGATGGCTCTGTTCTCTTCCACCTGGTAACCTTCTTCCTTTGAGTCTTGAGCTTTTTGCATGCTTTGAAGAGGCACCAGACCTTCTCCGTTAGGTACCACTTGAACACTTGTGTGAAACATGCTTAGGGTCTAGCATTTTTGCTTACAACTTGTTGTTGAATGAGGAGTTTTCACTCCTGGTTGTATACTTAGCTTGGGTGCCAATTCATTGATACTTTGATCTTTTTTGCTCCCCTTTTTTTGTATTACTTTGTGATAGATGAAGAGTTATTCAGCTGCCTTATAGTTGAGATCACGACATCGTTTTCATGTTGTGGTTGAAGAAGAGTCACTTAACTGCCTCATAGTTGAGATCACGACATCGTTCTTTTCTTGTTATTTTCTTTTAGTCGAGGACGAGGATTCACTGAATTTTCTTTCATAAACAAAACTCGAAAATATCATTTCTTTCATTAACAAACTTCAGAACTCCATTATCTCTTCTACAACTTGAATGAGAAAAGGAAAGTATGGATTCGAGTTAGCAATGTTAGATGTTTTGCACTCTATTTTTATTATTGTCGTTCTTGTTGTTATTATTGTTGTTCTTGATGTTGTTTTGTTGTTGTTTCTGTTGTTGTTGTTGTTCTTCTTCTTCTTCTTCTTCTTCTTGTTATTGTTGTTGTTCTTGTTCTTGTTCTTGTTTTTGTTGTTTTTGTTGTTGTTCTTATTGTTGTTCTTGTTGTTCTTCATGTTGATGTTGTTCTTGTTGTTCTTGCTGTTGTTCTTGTTCTAATGCTGCAGTTTTTTTAAATTTTATTAAAAGACATACAACAACGAGTATTTAAAATAACCGTGATTATAGGTAGTTCTAATGCTGCATTTTTTAATTTTATTAAAAGACACACAACAACGGTTACAGGGCCATGATTATAAGTATCATATATACAACAACACTCTACATAACAACTCCTGGGCCCGCGTGATTATATATCTTTCCCAACCGTTGTTAAATGTGTTTTCTTTAGTAGTGCTTTGACATAACTGCTGGTGCAAACCTCCTTGGTGACTGCTTCACGGGTTTCTTTCCCAACTAATTGGGTAACTTCAACTCTACCAGTTCTCGAATAAGGTTTGGAAGTTTAACATAGTCCCATGCAAAGCAATCTTTGTATTATTTTAGCAGTTGTATTGTAACGCCCCGGTTTTGTCTTATTTAATTAATCGAGTCGTTTTGATTATTTTATTATTATATTATTTTATTTTCGACTTTTATTTGAGAATATATTATTTTTCATCGTGATTATGTTTTATCGCGTTTTGAGAGCGTTTGGGAGATATTTGAGCTGAGGGGTATTTTGGTCTTTTTGGGTGGTTAGATATTTTGATTTTTTATAAATAGAAAAAAAGTAGTAAGAAAGAGAGAAAAGAAAGAAAAACAGAAAAATAGAGAGAAAGAGGAGAAGAAAAGAAGAGAAGAGAAAGAGAAGAAGAAAAAGAGGAAAAAACTTGGGGATTTAGGACCCGATTCAACCGACTTTTCAAACACGATTTAATCGGGTAAGGGTGTGAAACATTATTATCTTATCCATGTGTATGATTATGTATGTGTGTGTTTGAATTGTTTAGATTGTTTTGGAGATATATGTGGTTAGGTCGAATTGTAAGAAATCGATAGAAATCGATGTTTTCACGGATGAATTTCGAAATGAATTGCGTAGATTAGTCGTATGAGGTTAGGCCGAGATTATAGAAACTCGTTTGGTTGAAATCGGTTGATATTGTGAGTTTTGACATTTTTGGGTTTTGAGAATGTGAGTTTTCGGGTGAAAATCGAACGTCGTAGAATTATCGTTTTATGGTCCTAAAACGTTGATATATATTTGGTGAGGATTACCATGTATTTATTCGGAAGAAAGTAATTGAATCGGTCGGGTTTCCGGAGGGTTTTGTGTAGAGGCAGCAGCTGTTTTTTCTGATTTTTAACAGGTGCAATCGATTGCAGAAGGATGCAAATCGATTGCACATGAAAAAAGGGTGAAAAATGTGATTTCTGGGGCCGTGCAATCGATTGCACACAGGTGTAAATCGATTGCACTCTGCTGTTCTTTTTCAAAAATTTGGTTTTTAAAAGTTGCATAACTTTTTCGTCGTTTATCCGTTTTAGCTGTTCTTTATATCGATCTAAAGCTAAAAATATGTTCTATCATTTGGTGAAAAGAAATATTATTTTTAGCCGACTTTTGGCCGACTTTACCGATTAATCGTGAATAGTTGTTTTTTATGAAATGAATGTGTGGTTATGAATGTGTTGTGGATATGCTTGTGAAGTGAACCCTTGATTGGGGAATTCTTTGTGATTTGTGGCTCTTTGGTGAATATATGCATTGTTTGAGTTAAATGATAATGCATGTTGATTGTGAATATATGATGAGATGTTGTGATGATGAATTGTTGTGGTTGATGGTGAGTAATTCTTGATGTGAATTGATATGGGTGTAAATGATGAAATGCTATTTGTTGTGGGTTGTAGTTAGTGATAAATACATTGTTTAAGTAAGTATCAATGTATGTGGTTTCGAGTGTATGATTAATGTATGATATGGCGGCCTCTGTGGCGTAGATCCACAGCAAGATGAATGGTAAGGTATTTATTATCATGGGATTGCTATAATAGTAATATTTAGTGTGTGGAATGGATTCCAATTGTGTTAGAATACTCATTGGGGTAGAATGGCTTATATGTCATTCCTAGTGAGGTATTAATGTTTTGGTCGAACACATTAGGGTAGAATGACTGTATGTTGTTCCTAGTGTTGTTGTTGTACTCATTAGGGTAGAATGACTTTATGTCATTCCTAGTGAAGTGCGAGTGTGTCGTTGGGTCCATTGGGGTAGAACGATTATATGTCGTTCCTGGTGGAGTACTCATTAGGGTAGAATGACTATATGTCATTCCTAGTGATGTACAATTGAGTTGTCGTGTCCACTGGGGTAGAATGACTATGTTGTCGTTCCTAGTGGGATACTCATTGGGGTAGAATGACTATGTTGTCATTCCTAATAAGGTGTGCACTGGGGTAGAATCACGTTGATGTCGTTCCTAGTGTGGTGTCCACTGGGGTAGAATGACTATGTTGTCGTTCCTAGTGGGATACTCATTGGGGTAGAATGACTATGTTGTCATTCCTAATGAGGTGTGCACTGGGGTAGAATGACGTTGATGTCGTTCCTAGTGTGGTGTCCACTGGGGTAGAATGACTATGTTGTCGTTCCTAGTGGGATACTCATTGGGGTAGAATGACTCTGTTGTCATTCCTAATGAGGTGTGCACTGGGGTAGAATGACGTTGATGTCGTTCCTAGTGTGGTGTCCACTGGGGTAGAATGACTATGTTGTCGTTCCTAGTGGGATACTCATTGGGGTAGAATGACTATGTTGTCATTCCAAATGAGGTGTGCACTGGGGTAGAATGACGTTGATGTCGTTCCTAGTGTGGTGTCCACTGGGGTAGAATGACTATGTTGTCGTTCCTAGTGGGATACTCATTGGGGTAGAATGACTATGTTGTCAGGTGTGCACTGGGGTAGAATGACGTTGATGTCGTTCCTAGTGTGGTGTCCACTGGGGTAGAATGACTATGTTGTCATTCCTAGTGGGATATTCATTGGGGTAGAATGACGATGTTGTCATTCCTAATGAGAGGTGCACTAGGGTAGAATGACTATGTTGTCGTTCCTAGTGAGGTATGTATTAGGGTAGAATGACTATGCTGTCATTCCCAGTTATGTGATGCGTGGTATTGTCGGGTCTTGATTGGATTGGTGAATTATGCATGATGTATATGTTGATGTGGAATGAGTAGAATTGTGCATGGATGGATAAACATGAAAATGTGTGTTTATGTTGAATGATAAGCATTATGAGGAATATGCTTGGTTTTATATATATGCCTTGCGATGTATATTGAGTGAGATGTGATGATTGTGACATAGTAAACATAATATGTATGTTTATGTGGTATGATGGAATGGTGAGAATATGTGGTATATGTGTATTTTTATGTTGAGATATATGATTATATGCATTGTTATTATGATAATATTTCTCACCCTTCTGCTGTGTTATGATGCTCTATGAGGCATTGCAGATTAGGTATCTGGTGGTCTTTTGTGAAGCGTGGCTTCATTTCCTTTTTGGTCGTCTAGATCTGATATGTAGCACCGAGTAGCTAGGATGTGTTTATGAGCTTTTGTGATACTTTTGTACATGTATCTAGCTGATGACTGTTTATGTAAACATGAATGATATTGGTGACTACTATTGGAGTATGATATATATATATATATATATATGTTTGTGAATCAATGTTTAGATGTTTCCGCTTTTATTCTAAATGTTGACATGTGGGTATAAGGACTGAGATCCTTTATTGTTGAAAGTTACCCCACTGTTGCATATCTAAATGAGCAGGTGTTGTATGTGTTTAATTTCATGCATAATGTGACATTCTCTTTTTATGCCGTAGTTACAATTATACTCTGATGAAATTTTCAATACGTGCCTAAATGATTTAATTAATTATTTGGGGGTATTGAAAGGCGGTGTTACATTAAGTGGTATCAGAGCCAGTGTTGAGTCAGTTGTTGAGTCTGTTGGTGTGACAGTTGAATACTGTCGTTTTTGTTTGTCCCTTAGTACGTGATATGTGTGTGAAACACTGTCAGTGCTTTCTGGTTTTCTAATCCTTTGTTTTCAGGAGTTAGAATGAGATAAGTGGGGGAGAAGCTGGTACTTCTCCATGTTGCTTCAGGCGTGGAGCGTTGGCTCAGTGTGTTGTGAATTGCAAGATTGTAAGTGTTGTTTGGACAGTGTTGTTCCCGATTCCGTAAGAAATGCGGAGGTAAGGTTTATGTCAACTAAGGATTTGTGCCTTAGGTAGTTTTGTGTATGGGATGCAAGAAAGGCTATTATAGTTTGATAAAGACGGTTTATGCCCCATCATGATTGTCGACTGTCTATTGGCAAATTGAGGAACTGATCACCCTTAATCTCTTGTTGATAGCAGACGGAAATTATGTTGGATGGAATAGGCGGGTCTTTCCGGCTTTGATAGTGTGTGAAATAAATTGTTTGGAATTTAAGGAGATGATTACATATTGTTTTGATGAGTCGATGAAGATGCTAATATCGGAAGATGAAATGGATTAGAGGTTTTGGTATGTTAGTCCAGTTGGGAAGTCATTGAGAGAGAATGATTGGGTTTTATTTAAGGACTGCTTCACGGAGAGTAGAGATTGAACTTAATTGGACGAAGGTGAATAGTTGAGGTTTATATCTGCTAAGTAAGTAGGAAACTCTTAGTAGATGGGAATAAGATGTTTGTTTTGTCTGTGATGGTAGTGTTCTGGGAATTGGCAGGAAGTCGCAGTGATGGGCCGTCAGTTGGGCATAGTTTTCAGATGTGTTTTTGGATGGAACATTAAGGTGTTGTCTTAGAGAGCTCCAGTATTGTTGGTAACAAAAGGAAGGATGATGGAATGGAATAACAAGTATAATGGTATTGAGACTATGGATAGCAAACTTAGAGTTCTAGTGGGTTTGGAGTCTTTGGAGTTTTAAGACATTAATGGAAATTGCGAGGAAACCCTTGTGGGTAGATGTAACATTGTGTTTGAGAATTATTTTTGGTTGGTTGTTGATACATGTTGGAATTGCGGAATTGGACGGTCAGGAGAAGAAATTGGGTATGGATTACTAACAGTTGAATAAGGTAATGATTGAGAATAAGTGTCCACTTTCATGAACAGATGACTAGAATGGTTTGATTGAGTTTGAGTGAATTACAATTGTTTGGAATGTTTGATAAGAGTGGTGAATTGTGTGAGTTGAGGCTTTGATCGATTTAATGTGACTGGTTAGGTTTGTTATCCTCGGAATAGGTTGTTATTTACTCGGTTAAGCTTGAATGTGAGTAACCAGTTACCCAGTGAAAAGTTTTGCAAAAGCTTTAAGGATTTATATCTTTTGGATTTTGGTTGGGAATTGCAACGTACAGTGATGGTATTTGGTGTTAGTAACGCGTCTCTAATGTTTATGGAGTAGAGGAATCGTATCTTCCATATTTAATTGGATAAGTTCGTAGTGGTTTCGATTGAGGATATTTGGATTTGCTATAAACTCAGAGGAAGAATGAGTAAAGTGTTTGAGATTTGAATTACAAGTGTTGAAAAGAGACGAAGTTTTATGCTAAGTTATTCGAGTGAGAATTTTGGTTGAAAAGGGTTAGTTTCTTGGAAATGTTATTTCAGATGAGAGTATGGTTAATGGATCCATCGGAAGTAGATGTAGTTCTACATGAGAGGCTCCGAAGTTAGTTAAGGAAATTAGAAACTTTTGGGCTCAGTTGGTTGTTATTACAGGTTATGGAAGACTTTGTTAAGTTCGTACTTCTGGTATCTCAGTTGACTTACAAAGGGTGAGTCGTTTGTTTGGATGTTCGTTGTGGGTAAGTTTTGGTGAGCTGGAGTAGAAGTTGTCTACGGTTTCAGCTTTGATTTTGTGTGATCCTGATAAACCGGTTGTGGGGTATTGTGATGTGTCTTTGATGAGTTTAGTCAACGTGGTAATGCAAGAGGGTAAAGTCGTGGCTTATGCTTTACGACAATTGAGGATTTGTAAAAGGATCGATACTATTCAGGATTTGGAATTGGTTGCGGTGGTATTGTGTTGGAATATTTGAAGGTATTATCTTTATGGTTCTAGGTTCGAAGTGTTTGGTAATCGCAAGGATATTGAGTACTTGTTTGGTCTAAAGGAATAGAGTATGAGACAACAAGGATGGTTAGAGTTCGTGATGAGTTATGAATTTGGCTTGGATTATCCTTCGGGGAAAAGCTATTGTTGTGCCTAAAAAGTTAAGTCGGAAGTTTCTATGCATGTCTGTTTTGATGGTCAGGGAGTTAGAATTATTTGAGCAATTCCGAGACTTGTGTATCGTGTATGAGATAACACAGGAGAGTGTGAGGTTGGTAATATTAAAGTGAACAGTGATTTTTGGCGAATATGAGAAAGAGTTAGACTTTGGACATGAAATTGATAGTTTTGATGGTCGCGAGTAATCAGAGTGCGCAGCGGAAGCGTGAGGTGGCACATTTTGTATTTACGTGTGGGACTTGTAAGAGTTCATAGGTTGAACATTGAGAACATGTAGGAATGATGAGACCATTGGACGTTTCAGAATGGAAGTGTTAGGTGAAAGGTTTAAATATTATTTATGGGCTACTATGTAGATGGATGTTTTGGTTATATGTTTGATTGGGAATCGTAGCATTGTTGTAATAAGGTTGTGTGACAAGGATGTTGGTATTCTGGTTTTATAGAGGTTGTGGAATCGATGTTGTGTCGTGGAACTTGTGTTCTTGTTTGTGTTGTTGCCTCGTTTCCATCGTGATGGTTCGAGTGTGTGTGGCTAATTTCTTGTGGTGAATTAGGGGAGTGTTATCTGTGGTGATGGTAACGATCTTGTTGTGTTTCGGTTCTAGAGTGAACCTGTGTGTTGGTATCGTGGTTTTCCTTGAGTTGTGAGTTGGTCGTCAAGTGCATCGTATGGGCTTTGCATCTTGTCATTGTTGTTGTCGTCGTTGTCGTGCCGTTGTTGTATCTGCTGTGAGCACGGTGGTTTGTCAGTTGTGTTATTTGTGGTGTGCCTTTTGTTGGCATGTTGGTTTTTTAGTCGGATGCGAGAGTCGTGTCCAGGGTTGTTCGCCTCAGTTATATTTTCGAGGACGAAAATTTCTAGGTGGGGGAGAGTTGTAACGCCCCGGTTTTGTCTTATTTAATTAATCGAGTCGTTTTGATTATTTTATTATTATATTATTTTATTTTTGACTTTTATTTGAGAATATATTATTTTTCATCGTGATTATGTTTTATCGCGTTTTGAGAGCGTTTGGGAGATATTTGAGCTGAGGGGTATTTTGGTCTTTTTGGGTGGTTAGATATTTTGATTTTTTATAAATAGAAAAAAAGTAGTAAGAAAGAGAGAAAAGAAAGAAAAACAGAAAAATAGAGAGAAAGAGGAGAAGAAAAGAAGAGAAGAGAAAGAGAAGAAGAAAAAGAGGAAAAAACTTGGGGATTTAGGACCCGATTCAACCGACTTTTCAAACACGATTTAATCGGGTAAGGGTGTGAAACATTATTATCTTATCCATGTGTATGATTATGTATGTGTGTGTTTGAATTGTTTAGATTGTTTTGGAGATATATGTGGTTAGGTCGAATTGTAAGAAATCGATAGAAATCGATGTTTTCACGGATGAATTTCGAAATGAATTGCGTAGATTAGTCGTATGAGGTTAGGCCGAGATTATAGAAACTCGTTTGGTTGAAATCGGTTGATATTGTGAGTTTTGACATTTTTGGGTTTTGAGAATGTGAGTTTTCGGGTGAAAATCGAACGTCGTAGAATTATCGTTTTATGGTCCTAAAACGTTGATATATATTTGGTGAGGATTACCATGTATTTATTCGGAAGAAAGTAATTGAATCGGTCGGGTTTCCGGAGGGTTTTGTGTAGAGGCAGCAGCTGTTTTTTCTGATTTTTAACAGGTGCAATCGATTGCAGAAGGATGCAAATCGATTGCACATGAAAAAAGGGCGAAAAATGTGATTTCTGGGGCCGTGCAATCGATTGCACACAGGTGTAAATCGATTGCACTCTGCTGTTCTTTTTCAAAAATTTGGTTTTTAAAAGTTGCATAACTTTTTCGTCGTTTATCCGTTTTAGCTGTTCTTTATATCGATCTAAAGCTAAAAATATGTTCTATCATTTGGTGAAAAGAAATATTATTTTTAGCCGACTTTTGGCCGACTTTACCGATTAATCGTGAATAGTTGTTTTTTATGAAATGAATGTGTGGTTATGAATGTGTTGTGGATATGCTTGTGAAGTGAACCCTTGATTGGGGAATTCTTTGTGATTTGTGGCTCTTTGGTGAATATATGCATTGTTTGAGTTAAATGATAATGCATGTTGATTGTGAATATATGATGAGATGTTGTGATGATGAATTGTTGTGGTTGATGGTGAGTAATTCTTGATGTGAATTGATATGGGTGTAAATGATGAAATGCTATTTGTTGTGGGTTGTAGTTAGTGATAAATACATTGTTTAAGTAAGTATCAATGTATGTGGTTTCGAGTGTATGATTAATGTATGATATGGCGGCCTCTGTGGCGTAGATCCACAGCAAGATGAATGGTAAGGTATTGATTATCATGGGATTGCTATAATAGTAATATTTAGTGTGTGGAATGGATTCCAATTGTGTTAGAATACTCATTGGGGTAGAATGGCTTATATGTCATTCCTAGTGAGGTATTAATGTTTTGGTCAAACACATTAGGGTAGAATGACTGTATGTTGTTCCTAGTGTTGTTGTTGTACTCATTAGGGTAGAATGACTTTATGTCATTCCTAGTGAAGTGCGAGTGTGTCGTTGGGTCCATTGGGGTAGAACGATTATATGTCGTTCCTGGTGGAGTACTCATTAGGGTAGAATGACTATATGTCATTCCTAGTGATGTACAATTGAGTTGTCGTGTCCACTGGGGTAGAATGACTATGTTGTCGTTCCTAGTGGGATACTCATTGGGGTAGAATGACTATGTTGTCATTCCTAATAAGGTGTGCACTGGGGTAGAATCACGTTGATGTCGTTCCTAGTGTGGTGTCCACTGGGGTAGAATGACTATGTTGTCGTTCCTAGTGGGATACTCATTGGGGTAGAATGACTATGTTGTCATTCCTAATGAGGTGTGCACTGGGGTAGAATGACGTTGATGTCGTTCCTAGTGTGGTGTCCACTGGGGTAGAATGACTATGTTGTCGTTCCTAGTGGGATACTCATTGGGGTAGAATGACTCTGTTGTCATTCCTAATGAGGTGTGCACTGGGGTAGAATGACGTTGATGTCGTTCCTAGTGTGGTGTCCACTGGGGTAGAATGACTATGTTGTCGTTCCTAGTGGGATACTCATTGGGGTAGAATGACTATGTTGTCATTCCAAATGAGGTGTGCACTGGGGTAGAATGACGTTGATGTCGTTCCTAGTGTGGTGTCCACTGGGGTAGAATGACTATGTTGTCGTTCCTAGTGGGATACTCATTGGGGTAGAATGACTATGTTGTCATTCCTAATGAGGTGTGCACTGGGGTAGAATGACGTTGATGTCGTTCCTAGTGTGGTGTCCACTGGGGTAGAATGACTATGTTGTCGTTCCTAGTGGGATACTCATTGGGGGTAGAATGACTATGTTGTCATTCCTAATGAGGTGTGCACTGGGGTAGAATGACGTTGATGTCGTTCCTAGTGTGGTGTCCACTAGGGTAGAATGACTATGTTGTCATTCCTAGTGGGATATTCATTGGGGTAGAATGACGATGTTGTCATTCCTAATGAGAGGTGCACTAGGGTAGAATGACTATGTTGTCGTTCCTAGTGAGGTATGTATTGGGGTAGAATGACTATGCTGTCATTCCCAGTTATGTGATGCGTGGTATTGTCGGGTCTTGATTGGATTGGTGAATTATGCATGATGTATATGTTGATGTGGAATGAGTAGAATTGTGCAGGTGTGCATGGATGGATAAACATGAATATGTGTGTTTATGTTGAATGATAAGCATTATGAGGAATATGCTTGGTTTTATATATATGCCTTGCGATGTATATTGAGTGAGATGTGATGATTGTGACATAGTAAACATAATATGTATGCTTATGTGGTATGATGGAATGGTGAGAATATGTGGTATATGTGTATTTTTATGTTGAGATATATGATTATATGCATTGTTATTATGATAATATTTCTCACCCTTCTGCTGTGTTATGATGCTCTATGAGGCATTGCAGATTAGGTATCTGGTGGTCTTTTGTGAAGCGTGGCTTCATTTCCTTTTTGGTCGTCTGGCTCTGATATGTAGCACCGAGTAGCTAGGATGTGTTTATGAGCTTTTGTGATACTTTTGTACATGTATCTAGCTGATGAATGTTTATGTAAACATGAATGATATTGGCGACTACTATTGGAGTATGATATATATATATATATATATATATATATATATATTTATATATGTATGTATATATGTATATATGTTTGTGAATCAATGTTTAGATGTTTCCGCTTTTATTCTAAATGTTGACATGTGGGTATAAGGACTGAGATCCTTTATTGTTGAAAGTTACCCCACTGTTGCATATCTAAATGAGCAGGTGTTGTATGTGTTTAATTTCATGCATAATGTGACATTCTCTTTTTATGCCGTAGTTACAATTATACTCTGATGAAATTTTCAATACGTGCCTAAATGATTTAATTAATTATTTGGGGGTATAAAAAGGGGGTGTTACATGTATCACCTGGTTTTATAGGCTTAGATCTATATTGGTGCTTATATATGTAAGCCTCTTGATTGATCCATCCCCTAAGTCGACTTCTTCTAAAGGATCCTGAGATTTAATTTTTCCATTCGAAGTCATCAGGTCTTTTTTAAAACCTAAAGGCTCATCATCATTTATGAAGCCGAGCCTCTGGTATATCGTGTGATCAACAACTTTAACCACATTGGCTTCACCACCCATTTCATGGTGTAACTTAGCCACTTGGGCAATTTCTTCTCGATTGTCGGCCACATAAGCCTGTTTGCCTGGAAAATTAGCAAACAACCGCTGATCTCCTAATTTACGAAAAAAATTAGTTTACTTGCAGGACCGATCAAACAAATCCTAGGACAATGTGCTTTAATGACTTTGACAATTTGTATGAAAATAAAACCTTTTGTTCATTGAATTTATCATTGTTTTCACAAACTAATGTATTTTGACTGAAAAGTAATAAAGACTTTTGCTTTTGAAAGAAATGACTAAAACGCAAGTAAATTGCAAGAATGAAATTGCAGAAATGTAAAGGAAATTGTAAATGAATAACTTAGAACTTCATTAAAATGCAAGGAATAAAACTGGTGTTTTTCAAGTGTACATTTTCTCAGTAACTACTTTTTTATCTCACACGGTTACTTTGAGTATTTTCGAGTAACTTGTATAAATTTTGAACACACACGAAAATCTAACACTAAGACTCCCTATTTATATACAATCGAAATAACTGTCAAAAATAGCTATTTCTCCTAATGCTGACAAATGGCGTCTTGTATGCCTTTACGTCCTGGATGTGCTCCATACGTCTGGTTTTCAAAGCGAATCTCCCTCCTAAATTTGAATTTCAAAATATCTGTCGAATAAAGCCTTTATACAAAATTGTCGAAACCTTTTCCAATACTTAGAGAAAATCTCCAAATATACATTCCTCCAAGTTACCACTCATTTTTCGACTGATCTTCTTTTTTCAGGATGAAACCTCCGTCGAACTATCCTGGTAAATTCTTAAATTTATTTTCTGAACAAACATTCAGGTGTCGAAATTACCAGCTTAAAATTTCCCCCCAGAAAATGCATTTTCTACTAAGGGAGAAAAGCATTTTTTGCCAATACAATTCGACGCCGTCAATAGTTCGACATACGACTGTTCATATGACTAGACATTTGTGACGTCAGAGTCATCATTGCACTTTTTCTTAAACGTCTCTTCAGATTCAATAGTCCAAGTTTGAAAAGTTGAGGAAATCTTTCCCTGTTTAAATTTGTAATGTTGCTTGGTCCTTTGAGGCCTATTTCTTTTTGTAATGACATTTAAGCCACTTGTCTGGAGAATTTCACCAATTTAGTTATTTCTTTTGCAAGATTATTCAATTTCTATTTTAACTTCCTGCAATATGGGTTTTTATTTTTTCAAATATTTCCCATTTATTTTCAATACTCTCTTATCTTTATCTAATTCTTCGACTTCATACGCGCCATTGGAAAACACTTTTGTGATTTGAAAAGGTCCTTCCCACTTAGGGGACCAGTTTCCCATAAGTTTATCTTTTCGATCCATGGGAAGAATCACTTTCCACACAAGGTCACCAATAAAAAAGGCTTTACCTTTTACTCTTTTATTGTAGGATTTCTCCACCCTTTCTTTTTTCCTTTTTAATAACTCCAACGCATTTAACCTTTCTTCGTCTAAATCGACCAACTCGTCTATCATCATATTCCAATATGCATATGATGGAATTTCATGATGTCTTTGAACTCTTGCTGACTGCAAGTATATCTCGACCGGTAAGACTGCATCATGGCCATACATTAGTCGAAAGGGTGTAGCATTTATAGCTTCCTTAGGAGAGGTTCAACAAGCCCATAGAATTTGGTCCAAAGTTTTGTGCCAATTCTTTGGCTTTCTTCCCACATGCTTCTTTTATAACTTTGTTTGCTGCTTCAACCTGTCCGTTGGCTTGAGCGTAGTAAGGCGTTGATGTGAGGAGTTTGAACCCCATTTCCTTCGCAAATGCTTGCATATTTTTACCAGTGAAAACAGATCCTTGATCCGTTGTTATTGTCTCTGGGATCCCAAACTTATAAATGATGTGTTTTTGAATAAATTCGATTACGGCTTCTTGATCCACATTCACTAAAGCTATGGCTTCGATCCACTTTGTAAAATAATACCAACCAAAATGAACTTCTGGCTTTTAGAAGAGGCCGGTCGAATTTCTCCAATCAAATCCAAAGCCCAACCTCTAAAGGGCCAAGGCTTTATTATAGAATGTAACTCACTTGCAGGAATATGTGGTATCCCTGCGTGTACCTGGCACTCGTGGCATCCTTTCGCGAATTTGACGCAATCTTTTAACATAGTTGGCCAATACATTCCTTGTCAGAATAATAACCACTTCATCTTATGGTCTGCTTGATGTGCACCGCATACCCCACTCTGTACATTCGACAAGGCTATGTATGCCTCAGATTCTCTTAGACACTTAAGTAATATCCCTTCCGGAGTTTTCTTAAATAATTCATTCCCCGAAATCACATAACTCAAAGCTCGATACCTGATTTTTCGTTTGACTGATCCTATTGGATTTTATAGATATTCCATTATGGGCTTCCTCCAATCTCCAATCATTGAATTATCTATGTTGAAAATTTCAAAATTTTCTTCGTCAGCGTATCCTAGCTTTATCGTCTCCAAATCTGATGGGGATAATCTGGCTGACACGACTCTTCCTCTAACTTCAATGGCTTTTTGCAACTTCTCCTTCGATACTTTGTATCCAGAAGCAATTTGTGCTAAATAATTTGCCTCCTGATTTTCTATTCGAGGGATATGTCGAATCATAACCATATCGAATCTTTTCAAGAGTCGATTAGCTATTACAAAGTACATAATTAAATTCTCTAACACACTTGTACTCCTTTGTTATTTGCTTTATGACTAACTCAGAGTCGCCCATTATTTAGACCCGAGTTGCCCGCAATTCCAACAAAATTTCAAGTCCTGCTATCAAAGCCTCGTATTCTGCCTCATTATTTGAGCAAAGGCCTTCGACTTTGTACTTAAATTTTGTTGGAATTCTATTGGGAGAAATAATAAGAACTCCTATTCCAGTTCGATTTTTATGACTAGAATCGTCGAAGTACAACTTCCATGGTTCTATTTCAATGTAGTCCAAAGACTCTTCATTTATAGCGTGTTCGACTATGAAATCAGCCACGACTTGTCCTTTGACAGCCTTTAAAGGTAAATATGTCTAAGAATACTCAGTTAATGCTAATGCCCACTTTCCAATTCGACTGTGCAAGATTGGTTTAGATAACATGTATTTTATAACATCGAAATGAGAAGAAACGTAAACATCAACTGGTTTTATATAGTGCTTCAATTTCATACATGAAAAGTATAAACATAAACACATATTTTCAATTACACTATATCTAGTTTCCGCATTGTTCAAGACCCTACTGAGGTAGTAAATGGCTCTTTCGACACCATTCTCATCCTCTTGAGCCAACATGCTCCCTAATGTCTTGTCCGACGCAGATATGTACAGCCTCATACTCCTATTTCTACAAGGTGACATTAAAATTGGAGGATGCGTCAGGTATTCCTTGATTTTGTCGAAGGCATCCTGCTACTCTTGCCCCCATTCGAAGTCTTCCTTCTTCAGTCGGAGTAGAGGAGAAAAGGCTTGCATCTTCCCACTAAAGTTGGAGATAAACCTTCTGAGAAAGTTGATCTTGCCAAGTAGAGACTACAATTCCTTCTTTGTAGATGGCGCTTTTGCCTCCATTATTGCCTTGGCCTTGTTCTGATTGATTTCTATCCCTTTCTTGTGGACCACAAAGGCTAGGAAGTCTCCCGCCTGCACACAAAACACACATTTGAGAGGATTCATCTTCAAACCAAACTTCCTCATTCGTTCAAAAAACTATCTAAGATGGTGTATATGACTTTTTCCTGAAACAGACTTAATAACAATATCGTCAATATAAATCTTCATAAAAGCCTCAATGAAATCGTGAAAAATCGAATTCATCGCTCACTGGTATGTTTCCCCAGCATTCTTTAAGCCAAAAGGCATTACCACCCATTCGTAGGCGCCTAAAGCTCCAGGGCATCAAAATGCCGTCTTAGGGACATCCTCCTCAGCAATTAAAATTTGGTTATAACCAAAGTACCCATCAAGCATACTAAGGTACTCATGGCCTGCGGCAGAACCGACAAGCATTTCCGCCACTGGCATAGGATATTCATCCTTTGGGGTAGCAGAATTCAAATCCCGAAAATCAATACAGACCCTCAATTTGCCATTTTTCTTTATTACAGGAACTATATTAGCAATCCATTCAACATACCTAGTCGGGCGGATGAACTTGCATCTGAGGAGTCTTTCGACTTCTTCTTTAATCTTTGAGAGGATTTCGGGTGCGAATCTCCTTGGAGTTTGCTTAACAGGTTTCCTCCCAGGTTTTATTGGTAGCCTTAATTCGACCAAATTCTGATCCAGCCCGGGCATTTCGTCATAGTCCCATGCAAAACAATCCTTGAATTCCTTCAGCAACTGGACTATTTTGACCTTGAGTTGGGGGCTCACTTTTGCACTGATATATGTTGGTCTTTTTTCTGCCCCCGACCCCAAGTCGATCTCTTCGAGTGGATCCTGTGCCATCATCTTGATGTTTGCTGCTAATGGATCCTTCTCAAAGCCCAATGGCTCATCGTCATAAATCGCGTCGAGCCTCTGGTTTTGCAAATCTCATAAATCTTTATCAGGTGGATCCATATCAAAATCCTTTCCCAGACCTTGTTGATCTGCTTCGATCTGATTGGCTTCGACAGCCATGTATTTTACTTCGGCCTCTAAGGCCGTTTTGAGTTTATTCTCGGCTATATAAGCCGCGATTTTTTCGAGAACTAGTGACTCACTCATTGTCACTAAATTTTCTTCCCCAGGCAGTTGGCTGGATGTGTGAGGTTCCAAAAATGTAATCTTCTTCACCAACTACCTCTCTATCCCACTGAAACCCGTGGGTGGGATGAAGGTATAGTGAGCAGAAAGCGTTGTCAGTTGGCGTCATGTCGAAGGTTGCTGGACTAAAAGGAGCCATGTGAGCCAGATTCCTGTCGAAGCTTCTCCTATCAACCTGGTTTACTTCAGCCAGAAAGTAACTCTGGTTAGCCTCTATATTTTCAACAATCCCATTTGCGAGCCAAATTGTAATTCGTTGATGCATTGACGAAGGGATGACACCTATGTCGTGTATCCATTCCCTGCCTAAGAGAAGGTTATAATTTGATTTTGACGTAATTAACATAAACATTGTCGGCCTTGTGATGGTTTCGATAGTTAGATCTGCTTGTATTACACCCATAGTGGTTCCCACTTTTCCCTCATAATTCGACAACACCATGTTATGAGGTTTGGTGTCGGAATAATCTTTTCCAATTTTCTTAAGCATATAATGCTGCATCAAATTGACAGCCGCTCCTCCATCAACCAAAATATTATTCACCCATATGTTACCCACTTTTCCTTTTATAAACAGGGTTTGAGGTGGCTCCTCATTGAGTCATCTAGTCTTTCGAAAAAAGAGTTTTGTTCTTCAACGCATCCATTGTTCATGATATAATAGCAAACGGGCCTGTGTCTGGCTGTTTCGACCTCCATAGCCTCTTCTTCATCTTCGACTTCATTACCTGGTCATACTCCCTGGGGAGCACTGAGACCACATTACACATCACGTCGAAGGATGCCTCTGACTCTAAATTAAAATCATCTGTCATTTCATCATCCCTAGTTACTTCCTCCTTTGACGACACTTGTACTGGAGCAACGAGTAGCTTTTCGACTTTCAATTCTTCCTTCTGAGTCAAAGTTTGAACATTGCTGCTGGTTTCTGGCTTGGCTTTTCCTGCAGCCTCCTTATCAGCCTTCTTTCGACGTTGGTACCTCCTCCACTGCGACTTCATCAAACGGTTCTTGCCCTTATAATTTTCAGAAGGGTAAGTCACCTTCTTAGACTTTTGAAATTCTTTCCTGTATGATATGGAAGATCCCCGCTGTACTTCGAAGTCCTTCCATTTCCCTTGTCCTTGGGCTTGTAGGATTGGATTGACCCACCTATCGTCTGGAGCTTTATTTGTAGGTTTGAATGTGTTAGGGTATCTTCCTCCTAATCTCTCCCTGCTTTGGTCCCCTATTCTGGGGTCGAATCTTTCTCCATAAGGCCTCCAATTTCCCCTTCTTTTTGCTCTCTCCACTCCCTCTAAGTTTTGTGCTGCCTTTTTGTTGAAGACGACACTACAACGAGGGCAAAGCGTTACCTCAGATCTTTTCCTCTGGCATCTATGTATCAAATCTGCCAGATTTTCTCCCTCTTTGGGATACGCCAGTTTATGATACTCCTCCCTTCGACGTTCTTCGTCAACCTGCGCTGAAACGTTCTGAGATACTTCTACCATATTCACGTTGGCATTTGACTAAGTTGCAATGCTTAGTTTATTCATCTTCAGACTAAGGCCTTCATTGACCTCGTGTTCCTTCTTCATACGGTTGAAGTCTTCAGTGATTTTCTTCGTTAGCACCTTTAGGAGCTGACTCTTGGAAACCTGTCGGCTGACGAATCCGACAGCTTTGTTCTTTGGATCCTCCATGGTCCTTCGGAGAATACCAACAGCAGCCTATTTGTAAGAACCCTTAGTAGTTCCTTTGTTAATTTGGGCGAAACCATCAGTGGTCTCATTATTGATTTGGACGAAACCGTCAGTAGTTTTGTTGTTAACTCTGGCGAAACCTTCAGTAGTTTCCTTGTGGGTTTGGACTAAACTATCAATAGTTTCGTTGTTGACCCCATCAGTGACCTCAATAATGTAGTTCTCAATGATCTTTTCATCAAGGTCTTCAGTAACCTTAACAGCCTGGTTCACGAAGTCGGTTGTAACTTCGACCATGTCACAGTTATTGGCGGGATCTTTAGCAACCTCCACCATATTTACGTTGTCGTCGAAGCCATCAGCAGCCTCGATCATATCCATGTGGTCGTCGAAGCCTTTAGCAACCTCGACCATATTCACCATGGATGGCTCAGCATAGTGCGCCTCCACTACTTCCAAAGAGTTTGAATCCACCTTCGCCTGGGATTTCGACTTGTCGCCGAATTTGAGCCTTCCATCTCTGATTGCATTCTGCACTAGATCCCTGAAAAGGAAACATTGAGATGTTTTATGTCCCAAAAAATTATGATATTTACAAAAACCTCTCTTTTTCTGCTGTTCTAAAGGAGGCACTTTAGTACCAGGTGGCACTATCATTTGGTCATCCTTGAATAACAAATCAAATATTTTGTCACATTTTGTAACGTCGAACGTATAAGTTCTTTTGGGGAACTTGTCGTTCTTTTCCGATTCGATTGGGTTTTTTCCATTCGACGGAGCCAAGACTTTGCAAGCATAAGGCGGACCCTATTTTAATTCTACCAAATCTACTTCTTGTTCATCGAAACTTGATGGTCCATCTTCGTCATCATCCTCACAAACTCCGACATATGCTACCCTTTCTTTCTTATTTTTATTAGCCCTAGCTTTTTCAGCTTTTAGTCGTTCGACCTGTCTAACCCTATCAACCAATTTGGCCATGTCTCTTAAGTACTGGGTATCTAATTTCTTTCTGATTGAATAGTCGAGGCCACCAGCGGCCATTTCGACTAACTCGTGTTCAGGCACTTGTGTGAAACACCTTGCCTTGAGCAACCTAAACCTATTCAAGTAATCATCAATTGGCTCTGAGAACTTTCTCTTGACGCTAGCTAATTCTTTCAAACTTATCTTTGTCTGTCCCATGTAGAATTGTTCATGGAATAATCTCTCCAACTGGGTCCACGCATGTATCAAATTCGCAGGCAATGTGGTAAACCAAGTAAAAGCATTTTTCGTTAGGGAACTAGGGAAATATTTTATTTTCAAATTCTCATTGTGCGCTATTTTACCTGCTTCAATTAAGTACCACGCCACATGTTCGACCATCGATTCACTAGTATCCCCTAAAAATTTTGTAAACTTGGGAACTTTCCATCTATGTGGTAACTCTTGCTGCAAACTATATTCTGATAAGGGGGAAGTATAACTGGGCCTCTGTAATCCTACATTCATCCCATTTTGCGCCATAATCCTTTCGACCATGGCTGTCAAATTATTCTCTGCTGGCATATCATTACAACGCATTTGTTGTATAATATTATCAGCATTTTGGTTTCGGTTTACTAACAACACCCTTGGTTCTTGTTGAAAAGGGATTTTGACTCCTGGTGGTTCGACTGCCCCTCATTGGTTCAAAACTTCAGCCTGAGGGATATTTGGTTGTCTTTGATTTATGGTAGGTTCTTCTTCGACGACTACCCTTGGGTTTTGAACTACCTGTTCCCTTGGAGGAGGTTGTGGGACACCAAAGGAAACGACAATGCGCGTCATCTGTGCTGCCAATTGTTGATTTGTTTGTGTCGTGTTTTGGATCAAAGGGTTAAATATAACCCCCATCTGTTGGGATAGCATCTGGATCATATCGTGATTGCTCTCATCCATTTGTTGCCTAATTACTTACGCATAATTATTGGTAATATTTGGCATATATGTTCGATATCCCATTCCTAAAGGCTGGCTAATTCTACCCATATGGTTTACACCAGAACCGGACCCTTGCAAAGGCGAAGTTACGTTCATCGTTGGATCTGTAAATGCTGATGGCGCATTATGTAAACTTGCCATTACTGATGTTGGCATTCCATACGGTTGTTCTCGATTTAGAGGCATCTAAAAACCAGATATAAAGGGTCTGTACATATTCCCTGAAGGGGGAGGAGTCATTTGAGGCATTTGGGGTTCCATAGTTAAAAAACTAGGCGCACTCTGGGGAATTAAATGCGCAGGTGTCGAACCCACTGTTGATGGTGTAGCCTCTGATATTGATATTGAGGCCGTATTGCCCCCAGTCCAAGGATAAGGGGGTGGTACTTCATTATTCGTAGAATTCTGATGGTTTGGCGGATTTGGATTCGCCATTCTACGTACTCGTCTTCTTCTAGGTCTTTCTTCGTTATTTATGGTTATCTTACCACTCCTTAGTCTCATGCAACAAAGCGAAGAAAGTTTCGTACGAGTAAAATGTAAAATAAAGGTTTTCAATTGTCAATAGCACAAGGTCCCACTGGGCGTGCCAATTTGTTTGCCTAGAAAATTTGCAAACAACCGCTGATCTCCTAATTTACGGAAAAAAAAATAGTTTACTTGCAGTTCGATCAAACAAATCCAAGGACAATGTGCTTTAATGACTTTGACAATTTGTATGAAAATAAAACCTTTTGTTCATTGAATTTATCATTGTTTTCACAAACTAATGTATTTTGACTGAAAAGTAATAAAGACTTTTGCTTTTGAAAGAAATGGCGAAAACGTAAGTAAATTGCAAGAATTAAATTGCATAAATGTAAAGGAAATTGTAAATGAATAACTTAGAACTTCATTAAAATGCAAGGAATAAAACTGGTGTTTTTCAAGCGTACATTTTCTCAGTAACTACTCTTTTCTCTCACACGGTTACTTTGAGTATTCTTGAGTAACTTGTACAAATTTTGAACACACACGGAAATCTAACACTAAGACTCCCTATTTATATACAATCGAAATAACTGTCAACAACAGCTATTTCTCCTATTGATGACAAATGGCGTCATGCATGCCTTTACGTCTTGGATGTGCTCCACGCGTCTAGTTTTCAAAGCGAATCTCCCTCCTAAATTTGAATTTCAAAATATTTGTCGAATAAAGTCTTTATACCAAATTGTCGAAACCTTTTCCAATACTTAAAGAAAATCTCCAAATATATATTCCTCCAATTTACCACTCATTTTTTGACTGATCTTCTTTTTTAAGGATCAAACCTACGTCGAACTATCCTGGTAAATTCTTAAATTTATTTTCTAAACAAACATTTAGGCGTCGAAATTAGCAGCTTACAAAGCCGTAATCTGAGTTTACGCGTTTGGCTCGATCACATTATTGGCCTTCTTGGCGATTTCAGTTTGTAACTAGGCTTCTTGAGCCGATTTTGTCTGATTTTCTGCCACATCGGTCGTAATCCTGGTCCAAGAACTTGATTTAGGCATAGTAGGCTATCGTACCCTAAATTTTACCCCGATTTTTTTCACTTGCATCAGCATAGCAAAAATCACTTAATTTTATCATGCATTGCATTAGTCAAAAGCATTCATTAGGGTTTAGGTGAAAAGTTAGGAGCTCGGGCATTTTATCTGATCTTGATGACATTTATTCAGTCATGTGTTGATTAAGAAGTCAAAAGACTTGATTTTTGAGTCTCAGTGCATCGTCTGCTTCATTAGGTCCAGAGGGTAACAATAAAGAGTATTGTCATCATCTGAATCTTTGTAGAGTTTTACTTGTATTTGAGAATCAGAAGCCAATGGTCAAAGAGTGATTCATTTATACCTGATTGTCTATTCATAATTATTTGATCAGTAATTCAATGCGTCTGCATTTATTACATATGATAACATGCATTTTATTCCATATAACGCTTAAAATATCAACTAGAATAATTTTTTGAATCTATAGACAGAGCGGTCAAATCGTTTCTCAACTAAATGGCGAATTAGCGGGAAAATTTTTTCAAAATTTAGCTTGCAGAGGTCAATTTCTTAATCTACGGTTCACGTAGTTAAACTTGACACGCTCGTTTTAATTTCTCGACCACTTTTTTTGTCGCATTTTTGTCAGCCCGAGCCTTTTAACCCGTTGATTTTTATTTCAAAATTTGATCAAAACCTATATATTTCTAAGAAGTTTATTTTGTGCTATTCATTTTGGGTCGTTTAATTTAATTTTTTGGGCACTTTTGCATCCGATTTTTATTCATTTTATATCCATTTATTTTGGTTTCTTTTGTCAAAATGTTTGAAATAACTAAATAGAATTATTTATAGTTTCATTTCAACTTTATTTTGATTATTTAATTATGTTTGAAATTCATTCGATCAATTTGTTTTAAGTAATTTGTCACTAATAGTAGTCTAAAATGGCATTTGTGGATTTTTAAATATGTAACCCTATTTGGTCCTTGTATATATAATAAGTATTGAGATCAGAGAGAACTGTGGCATATTCTCCCCACAGAGGTCTTGTGTCTGCATACCATCTGCATAATCATATCATTTTTGTGGTCTCTTAGGGCCAAAAGTTGGATTTATTGTTATATTTAAGTCTCTTCTATCTCGTCGAGACAAAGATGTCCATCGTCGTATCTCTGGATAGATGAAATTTAAATAGGGGCAGCAGTAATAACTTAATTGTTACCCCTAAGATCCCACATGTCATTTGCATCTCATACCACAAACTAGATCACAAGCTTTAGTTTTCTTGCCATCCTTTGTAGGTTTGTTTTCGAGGGAGTTCACCAAGCACCACTGTTTTCTTGTTTGCTTGATATTTGTTTATGTATATGTTTACTAACCTTTAATTAAAATCCAAAAATATGTTTGTTTTCCCTTTACTAACTTTTTCTGGAAGAAATTTGGATGAAGAATATCAAATACCAGTTCCTCAGCTCGAATGAAATTCATCTGAACAAAGTCAAAGTTGATATGCAAACAATTCAAAATCATCTGGTCAAGAGTTTCCAAGAATTGATTGATTATTACTCAAGAGACTCTAAGGTTCATGTGTTTATTTCCATGCCTTCTTTGACAAACAAAAATAATCGAGCCAGAGCCACAACAGTGCAACAAAAAGACAAATTTTCACAATTTTGCTGTGTTAATCGATTAACATTATATGGTTAATCGATTAACCACGTGCAGAATTGTGAAAAATGAGGCAAATTCAAATTCTGCAGCATTTTGGCACCAAAATTCACTTGATTCATCATAAGAATATTCTAAATCACCTCATTTTAATTCCCCTACATAATCATAATTAATTCCCACCATACACCCTCATTAATCACCACTTGATCTTGATTTTGCCTCCAAATTCAAATTCCAAGCCTAATTTTGGCTCCAAACCAAGCTCCAAACCACCAAAATTCCCAATCCTAAATCCTATAAATAGAGGCCTCATTTCATTCATTCTACAAGCTTTTGATAGGCAAATTCACCTTGTCAAAATTCCTTCTCATTCTTCAATTTTCTTCATCTACCCAAATTCACCAAAGCACTTTCTTGCATTAAAAGTTAGTAAGCTTTTCATTGAAGCTTACTAAGTTTTGAGCTAAACATTCATCCATACATTTATTCAATATCAAATTATGTAAATCAAAGCTTTGGAGTGTGGTTCTTGAAGTTGATTTGAAGCATTTTCATATTTGAAGTGGTAATTCACTTGTTCAACCATTGTTGTGTTTGATTCATCTTCCACAATGTGATCTCTTGTTGATTCTTGTTGCCTGATCTTTGGATCTTGGAAATTGAGTTCCATTGGTGTTGTTTGCTGTTGTTTTACTTGAATTTTCGTGCACAATTGCATCCTTGATCATGAGGTGTTTGAAGAAGTGATTGATCAAGGATTTTGCATTTTTCAAAATGATTTTCTGCTGTTTTAGCAGCTGTAATTGGTTAACACATTGGTGTTAATCGATTAACACCTATTTCTACATTCTGGAATTGTTGTTTTCACTATGTTAATCGATTAGCACCAAGAGGTTAATCGATTAACACTGTCCAGAATGTGTTTTTTTGCCTTGTTTTGGGAGTGTTTTGAGTTCTTTCCTTTCTTCTTCCTTTTCCTTTGGTTTTGCCTTGAATTGTAGTGTTTGTTGATCAAATTTCTCTTTAAATTCCATGGACTTTGGGTGTTAGATGAGGTTGGATAAACCTTCATTAGTTCAAATCTATCTTTGAGTGGATCAATGGATTCATTTTAGGTGCTTTGAATTAGTGATAGGTTTAGTACCTTAATCCACCAAGAAGAGTGATGGAACTTAAAGATGGAATGATCCAAATATTGTAATTCAATTTAGCTTCCTTTCTCCCCTATTCTCTTTTTTTTTTATCAATGAAAATCTTAAATATCATTGGAACTTATTTTTAAGTTCTTGATGAAGACGAGATCGTTACCTCTTTTCCTTTCATGCGGTATTGCTTTCGGAGAGTGATCTACGCATCACTTCTCTAGCATGCATTATCACTAACATTGTTATTAACCGACCTCAGATAGTCGTGGCTTCTATATAAGTCCAATTACGATTGCTTAACATAGCGCTAAATTGGAAAACCGTTGTGTTTTGTAAGTGAATTATCAGTCTCCTACTCTTCCATGGCGTGGTTTGAAATATATTAGATTTCTCTTATTACCCGTGGGGGTTAGTTGGCATACTCGTTAATTTTATCCGAGTTGGAGCCCTCCCCATGGTAATGTATGAGACCATGTTTTCACTCTCATGGATGAATAGTTGAGCATTTCTGAAAAAGCAACAAAACTTGTTCTCTCATTTTTGGATCACCATTGCTCTATATTGTATATTAATTATGCTTTGTTTATGCTTCCTTCTTGATCCATATCTCTCTTTATTTTTATGCTTTATGTTATCATATCATATCATATTATTTGTTTATGGTTTCGCCATTTTTCCTTTCTCCACTTGGACCATTTGTTTATGTTTATGCTTTTTTTCGTTAGTCCATTTGGACCAAAAACATTAATAAAGGTTTAAACCCCTAAAAAAAGTTGTTCTCTTAATTGTGGACTATGGTTACTATCCTTTGCATTGGACATGGAACGTTGGACTTAAAACTAGAATCTTAACCTATGCTTGGAAGTTTGTGATGGTAAACTTTGGATTTTTGGGTACTTGGAGTTCTCTTTTGAAGACCTACCTTGATCAAGGCCTAATCTAAAGGAAAGAATGCTTATGCTATGAAGCTTATTGTGTGGTTAGATCGTTCTTATCCTTAGCTTTTATCTTTTTGCTTTAGAATAGTCACTTCTTCTCCACCCCTTCTTCAATTTTCAAAATCTTCTCTCCTTTTCAAAACCTTCTTGTTTTCAAAATAAACCGCGTTCATAAAAAACCTTGACTTTGGTCAAGTGATGTTCAAACTTCATTTTATTTAATAAATGTCAATCAATGTTAATCATTGAAAGCTCCAAGAGTTTGACTAAATTTTGGTAAAACATAATGTTGGGAAAGATGTTCCTACATGAAGGTTTCAGCCCTAGACTAAAGATGTTGAGTGAAATGTCACAGCATGTAGATTCGACATCATGACTGTCACAACAGGTTTTGTTTAAATCTGTTCCAAGATTCAAGGCACGATTGGCAGTGGATCAAGGATCAAAGATATGAAGCCCAACAAAGCAGAAGACTATAAAAGAAGACCAAGACCTAGGCAGAAAGTGAGAGAGGATGATATAGACTTAGGAATTTTATTTTGTAAAGTAGGGTTTAGGTTTTGAGAGTCGTTGATTTCTCTTGTAAGTCTCCCTCTATATCAATTTGATGCAGTGTGGTAGAAATAGGTACTTGTACAGATTAAGAAGCCCGTAGGTAATGAATCGTGTATTGTTCTTGGATGAAGCTTTGAAGCAAATCCAAGTTAACTTGTTATTCAAGGATGCTTGACTAAACTTTGTATTGGAAGAGGTGTCTTTCAATAGGGATGATACAGTTATGGAGTATTAACTGTTATAAAATTATAGGTTGTGATTTAGGGAGTGAGATGGGTTTCTCTTATCAATTAGATGTGACTTCTAATGATAAAGTCTTCATTGGGTAGTGATAAGTAAGCGTGGGTGTTTATTGTAAACCTGAGGTTGTTTACATAAAAATATACTACTGATAGTGAATTCTTCTTCCTGGATTGGTATTCCCCCGATGTAGGTGAGTTGCATCGAACAGGGTCATCATATTCTGTGTTGTTTATCATTATGCAATTTACAGTTCAGTTTTGATTAACATGTTGGAACAGAAGTCGTAACATTTGTGATTCAGCAGTTACTGATATTCAAGGTATCAGTCTGCTGTTCTGTTCTTGTTTAAATGATTATTCATAACAATATCTTGACATGTGTTAAGACATCTGCTGTCTCCTATGCCAGAATTTCAATTGGTATCAGAGCAGGCATCCTGTCTGTTTCTGGATGAGATCTTTGGGAGATACTTTCTGGAGTTTGAACAAGGGCGAGTTTTGTAGATTAGATCAATTAACTCAGACATACTCAAGGGTATTAATGGATGGGATAAATGTTATGGATCGAAGGTAACAACCCAGTGGTTGTTCATGTTACTGAGGAGATTCTACAACAACTACACGAGAAGTGGCTAGTTCTCTTGTTGGGGTGTCTTATAAAATGTTCTGACATCTTATTATGGCAAGCAGAATTTGTTCCTTGGTGGTTCTGCTGCATATGTTTTTGATGGAAGAGCTCTAGAATTATGGGATTCTGGAGTTGTTACTGAAGACAGATGGTGGAAGATCTCAATCGTCGGCCTCTATATGTGAAGATATCTGCATTTTTTATTCCAAAGTCGGGAGCGATGGAATGGAAAGAGTTGTTGGAAGATGTTAGTTATGATGACTTGGTACTTGAAAGCTTGGTTCCATGGTGCAGTTTGAAGTCAGTTGAAGAGGAGAGGAGTTGAGTTTAGGTTTATCAAGTTCTTGCTCTGGGAGTTTGATAAATTATTGATCGGCTTAGTTGTCAAAGATACTTGAGAATTCTCTCAAGTCCACTCATAAAGGCGTCTCAGTCGTGCATCTGGAGTCTTCTAGTTATTCTTCTGACTAGAGGGTATTTCTGTAAAACACAAACCTGAAGAAAGTGGAGGTGATTTATTTTCACCATCCAAAACAGTAAGGAAGGACTCATCTCTCTTAATCCTATAAGGGTGGATCCAATCTGAATGGAGTTTTCAGAACTGTTGAGGTAAATAGGGTTCATTCAGAGAGAATATTAATTACTTGAGTCAAGGGTGGCAGCCTTGGTATCTCAACAATTTGTTGTCAAAGAAGATACTTGCAAAAGATTGAATACTTGATAAGTGTTATGAAGTGATCTGGTGGAGTGTGGCTTCAACAGTGAAACAAGATTATTGAACATGGATTTAAGATCAATTGCAATTTGTGTTACTCACAAGTATTTAATTGATTATCCTTATATGTGAAGATCAAGATTGTTGATGTTCAACACGATGTTGGAACATCTCATCATCTGGTTTGTGCATAATCATGGGAGGGGTACTGCATAAGCTTTTGGATATTTTTATCTTAGGTGTTGACCTAAGAATCTGCTTCAGTGTGGTGTAGCAGAAGCATATGATCTCTGGAGAGTTTCTTGGCAAGAAACTGGTCTAGACAATGGTGATGTGGAAGATGAAGAAGAAGGCATCATAATCTTGATGGATAGTTCTTGGATTAGTTTATTTCTAATCTAGGAGTATTGGAGTGCAGCAGGTGTGTTTAAGTTGTTACTAAAAGCATCTGGTGTTTATCTGGAAAATGTCCTGGCAAGAGGCTTGTCTAGAATGGAGTGCTGGTAATGGCACAACTTGGATCAAGGTACTTAGGAGTATGAGATCTTACTCATCTTGGAGGTCAAGGTTAAGTGGCAGTTATCTCTGACTTTCTACAGACTGTTCTACTAAGGAAAGTGACATTCTTTGGTATGGCTATGGTGTAGTCTAGGACTACTTTTTCTTCTGAAGAATGAGACGTGGCAGATGTGAATTGTTTGGAGTTTCAAAGCAGATATTCATCAAGGTGTGAGCTTGAATGGAATACCTGTGATAAGATTAAGCAGGATGGAGGTTGTCTACTCAAACTTGGTTGTTGAATAAAGTCTATGAGAGCATAGAACTCTTGTTCAATTAAAGGGAGGAGGTTCTTCTAAGTGGTAGAAGGAGGAGCTGAATTCAGCAGCTGGATGTCGTATCAGTATGTTCTAACATCAAGCTTAACATCAGGATCTCAGTTGGTGAAGTGGCACATCAGCTTAAGATAAGTTGATCTACAAGATAATGGATGTTATGGATGCTTCAAAAAGGTTTATCTCATGCAGTTTGTGGGAGCTGTGGAAGGAGAAGATGTTACATATCTAAGGCTTGGTGGATCCAAGATGTATTGCTATGGAGAAAGTAGTTCATGTAACTTGAAGATCAAATTTCATTGGTTGATTAGTGTATCTTGTGAGAGTTCTGAAGAAGGGTGAGATCAGTCAAAAGTGGCATTTGGTGGTTCTCATGTGTGGATTCGAGAAATCAAGATAATCAAATAGTGGCATTAGATTACTCTTGAGGAATGTCTTAGAACAAATTACTCTTGGGCAGAAGGGTGGTTGGTTGAAGACTTAAGGAGGTATTGATGTGTTTCTATCTTAGAGCTTGTGGCAGAAGTTCTCAGTTTATGGAAGATTACCTTCTTTTGGTGGATGAGAATTTATTTCTCTCTTTGGTTATTGGAGTTCTTATTGATCAGGCTGGTGGCGCATTGTTGTTTGAAGATCTTCAGTTGGATTACTATGCAGATAGTAAGTCCAGTGGTGGAGCATATCTAGAATTATGTTGATTGGTGTCTATGATATGTGAAGGATGTCCTAATTGATGTTAGAACATCTTATGGGTTGGTTATCCTTGGAGTAGGATGCTAAGTTCTGAGTGTGGAACTTGACACTCACATCTTGTCTAAGAGGTATTTATCTGTTCATACGGGAGAATGACGGGTAAAGGACTGTCTTGGAATTCTGATGTGAATGGGACATGCTAGAAGTTGATTAGTTTGGTGCTTGTGGAATAAATGGGCTGAAGATTTCTGGAGCATGTGTTTGATGTCCTTCAAGTGTGAAGAACATCTGGGCGAGCTAGCAAATTAAGAGGCCCTGTGTGTCTCTTTGAGGAATGTGAAGTATTCCATATTGAATTAGGTTGTATCTCTGGGAACAAGGAGATCTATACATGAGAATTCAGGAGGAATTCGTGTGGTGTATGGATAGTTTCTAGACGAGTGATATCAATGGAGCTTTGGTCTCAATCCAAGAGTTTTTTAGTTATGGTACAAGGATGCCTTCCTGGTACTCTCACTATATGATCATAAAGTTGTCATGGGATATCATGTGGTCATTTTGGGTGGTTCTTGCTGAAGAAGCATCTATTTAGAAAGACAGGGGGATGAATTCTATCTAATTTATGTAATGGTGTGGTACATGGTTTGCTTGAGGGTCAAGCAGTAGGTGAATGCGTTCAGCAGGTGTGTTGAATAGAGGTTGCGCTCTTGAAGACATGAAGATGTGTCTTGTGTTTTCCATTCATTTAGGGTGTTCTTCTGGAAAAGGTGCACTGGTTATCTATGACAGGGGGAGTTAGACTTCAGATGTGAATGTTTAGCTACAGGGTGCAGATTGTTTATCAAGATTGTTTGTGGTTTTAAACAGTTTGTGATAGACTGCCTCAGGTGAGGTTGATATGTCAGACAAGATGTCGTGACATTGCTTTACTGGTATGAGTTCTGGGTGAACTTATCAGGTTTTTCTGTTTCTGTCATTAGGCGTCAATGGATTGAATTTGAAGTGGTACAAGTCTCTTGGGAAATTTTGTTGCTGTCTGGAAGAAATTAGTCTTCTGCTAATGGAAAGGTAAATGAACGAATTGTGCTTTAATCAAGTCTGCTAAATATGGATTAAGGAAGTCCTACCTGTGGGGACCATAAGCCTGACAAAATTAGGTTAGGTATCAGGACACTGTTCAGAAGTAGTTTCGAGGACAAGTCAGAAAAGGTGGAATCTTTCAAAACTAACTCGACCATCAGTTATTGCTCTCTTTTAGAAAATCACAGGTTGTGATTTAGGGAGCGAGATGGGTTTCTCTTAACAATTAGATGTGACTTCTAAGGATAAAGTCTTCATTGGGTAGTGATAGGTAAGCGTGGGTGTTTACTGTAAACCTGAGGTTATTTACATAAAACTATACTACTGATAGTGAATTCTTCTTCCTGGATTGGTATCCCCCGGATGAAGGTGAGTTGCACCGAACTAGGTCATCATATTCTATGTTGTTTATCATTATGCAATTTACAGTTCAGTTTTGATTAACATGTTGGAACAGATGTCGTAACACCTGTGATTCTGTAGTTACTGATATTCAAGGTATCAACCTGATGTTCTGTTCTTGTTTAAATGAATATGCAGAACAATGACTTGACATGTGTTAGGACATATGCTGTCTTCTATGCCAGAATTTCAATCATATTTTGACTAATTTCAAAAAGACATAAAAAATACAAAAACTCATTCAAACTTTTGTGCCTTTGTGCACTTTTTCATTTAAAACTTTTCAAAAAGTTAAGACATGAGTCATTTTCATAGTTAAGATGTAATTCTCCTATTCCCCATAATATTTAAGATGTTGACATTTTCCACTTAGATGTTGAGTGATAAACTTGTTGATTTGTATCCAAGCGAAAATCCTCCATCTTAATATGATGCAAATGTTGTTTTCTTGTACTTGTGGGTGACTAGTCGTAGTTTTCTCCTTAAAATGACAATTTTTATTTTCATTTAAAATTAATCAAAATAAACCATTTTTGTTATTTGTACCATAAACTACGAGGTTTTGATCCTATATTGCACTTTGTGGGTACGTAGGCATGAGGCGATAAGTCTCTCCAAACACAAAAATATTTCAAAGGGTTCCTATTGAGTACTATGGACATTTTGTGTGCTAACACCTTCTCTTAGCGTAATCAACCCCCTTACCGAGTCTCTATTCTTTTGTTCTTGTTTTAGAACTTGTTTAGGTTTTGTTCGCTCTTTTTCCTTTCCTTTTGGATAAAATAAAAGTGCGGTGGCGAGTCTTGCTTTATGAGTTAAGTTAATCAATAGCTTACACTCACAAATTTCCCTGCTACACTTAGGAAAACACTTAGTTCTGCACTAAAAAACTGCATGGTGGACAACAATTCTTGTGATCAAAATAAGTTTCAATTATCGAATGCCCCATATCACATGGTTTATGACAAGAAGTCATCTCGAGAGGATTTTACAGAAAACTTGGCATCCAAAATGCCCCATAGTGTCTTCAAACTCTTGGAGAGATTTATTGAATCTCGACGTAATTGCCCTAGATTAGCTGACTGTTGTAGGTGAGTTGATCATTGCTTCAGCTGGAATGATTCTAGAAATGACTACTTTACTATGCGCTTGGAAAGCTTGCCCCAGTCTGAGTTTTGAAAGGTCTTCTGAATGAACCAAATGTGAGGAGGATTTGCATTGAGCAATAAACTTTGAACTGATTTTCAACAGGATTTGAAAGGAACTTGCCCCTAATTGGATCACCGACCAAATTTCACAATTGTTTGAAAATTCCTTGAAGGAAAGCCAGTTTGCGAACAAAGTTATATATACAAACATGGTAAATGCAAAGTTCATGCAACTTTTGCAATCAAAATCATTTTTGTAATGATGCAAAGCATATGAATCATTAGCAAATCTCGACGTAACTACCCTAGATTGACCGTATTCTGCATAACCGAGTCTTCGAACCTTTCCTTTAGGGATCATCAAACTGTGAGAGCAACAACTGGGAAACAACTTACCCCTGCTTAACAAAGTCTTCAGGCAATATGCCTTTGGATATGATTATCCTTTTTAAATGATTAGCCATTTACTCATCCGAGTTTCGAGTCCCAAAAGATTTAACTCATCACTGATGTTCATATGCAAGCTTCTATGATATCAACCAATGTTAGCTAGCAACAAAATGTTAATTTTGAAACTGCTTATGCAACACATATGTTGGCATTGAAGTTTTTTTGAAAGGGATCGCAATAACTTGTGACCGAATCACTAGTTAGGATACAACGTTTACAAAGCCAACACAAATTTGAGCACAGCTCAAGGAGCCAGGAAACGTTATCTCATTGAGTATTGAAAGCTCCTAGTGTTTGATTAAATTTTGCTAAAATATACTAATGAGATAATTGAAGAATCTGCAGAAGAAAAAGGTGTCGAAGAAGATGTCCCAGCTTGGAGACTCGACATCCTGGCTGACTTATTGAGTCAGCAGGTTTTAATCTATTGCAAGAATTAAGAAGCGGATCAAGGAATCACAGGATCAAAGATATAAACCTAACAGAAGACTTTATAAGAAGACTTAGACCTAGGGTTTTAGATATCGAATGTACCTTTTGTATCACTTGTAACTTTGTAACCTAGTTCTCTTGCGTAAGAAACAAGGGTTTAGGGTTTGAGAGTCGTTGGCTCTCTTAGGAGTTGTAGGTCTCCCTCTGTAGTATGAGATACAGAGTGGAAGGCATAGGAACAGGGACAAAACCAGAATTCTTTATGCAATGGTTTGTATATCATTCTTGGACGAAGCTTTGAAGCAAGGTCAAGATAACTTGTTGGTCAAGAAAACATGACAGAGGTTCAGAACTGGTAGAAGACAGAGATATCACAGTTGGTGATTAAAAGAGTGAGTAGGTCTCTCATATCAGAGTTGTAAACGATGGAGTTTAACTATGGTCAAGATTTTCATTAAGGGTAGTGATTAGATAAAGTTGTAAATGGGTGAGTTTAACTTTAGGATAATACTACAAGATAGTGAAGTCTTCTTCCTGGATTGGTATCCCCCAGATGTAGGCGAATTGCACCGAACTGGGTTAACACATACTGTCTTATTTAACATTCTGCAATTGACAGTTTTGTTATTGTTCTTGACTGACATGTTGGAATAGATGTCCTAACATCTGTGATTATGCACTTCTGATATTCAAGGTATCAGTCTACTGTTGTTGTTCTTGTTTAAACAATTATGTAGCACAATGTTTTGACATGTGTTAGGACATCTGTTGTCTGCATATGCTAGAATTTCAATTGGTATCAGAGCCTAGTTTCCAGTCTGGTTCTTGATGAGATCTTTGGGAGATACTTTCTGGCGTTTAAACAAGGAGGAGTTTTAAAGATCAAATCAATCAACTCAAACATACTCAAGGGTATTAATGGATGAGATGAATGTTCTAAATCGAAGGTAACAACCCAGAGGTTGTTCATGTTGCTGAGGAGGCTCTACAACAGCTGCAGGAGAAGTGGCTAGTTCTCTTGTTGGGGTGTCTTATAAGATGTTCTTACATCTTATTAGGGCAAGCAGGATCTATTCCTTGGTGGTTCCGCTGCATGTGTTTCTGATGGAAGAGCTCTAGAATTATGGGATTCTGGAGTTGTTACTGAAGACATTTGGTGGAAGATCTCAATCGTCGGCCTCTATATGTGAAGATATCTGCATTCTTTTATTCCAAAGTCGGGAGCGATGAAATAAAGGGATTTGTTGGCAGATGTCTGTTATGGTGACTTGGTACTTAGAAGCTTTGTTCCATGGTACAGCGTGAAGTCAGTTGAAGAGGAGAGAAGTTGAGTTTAAGTTTGTCAAGTTCTTGCTCTGGGAGTTTGATAAATTATTGATCGGCTAGGTTGTCAAAGATACTTGAGAACTATCTCAAGTCCACTCTTAAAGACGTCTCAGTCGTGCATCTGGAGTCTTCTAGTTATTCTTCTGACTATAAGGTTTTTTTTAAACACAAATTGAAGAAAGTGGAGGTGATTTATTTTCACCATCCAAAATAGCAAGGAAGGATTCATCTCTCTTAACCCTAAGGGTGGATCCAATCTGATTGGAGGTCTCAGAATCATTGAGGTAAATAAGGCTCATTCAGAGAGAATCTTACTTACTTGAGTCAAGGGTGGCAGCCTTGGTATCTCAACACTGTTCTTCACAAAAGATACTTGCAAAAGTTTGAATACTTGATAAGTGTTCATGAAGTGATCTGATGGAGCTTAGCTACAATAGTGAAGAAGGGTTATTGGACAAGGATTTAAGATCAATTACTATTTGTGGAATTCACAAGTATTTAATTGATTATCCTTGAAAGTCAAGATTGTTGATGTTCAACAAGATGTTGGAACATCTCATCATCAGAGTTTGTGTAGAATCATGGGAGGGGTACTGCATACGCTTTAGCATCTATTTTCATCTTAGGTGGTGACCTAAGAATCTGCTTCAGTTTGGTGTGATAGAAGCATGTGTTCTCTGGAGAGTTTTCTGGCAAAAAAACTGGTCTGGACTTTGATGCTGTTGAAGATGAAAATGAAGACATCATAATCTTGATGGTTACTTCTTGGATCAATTTATTTCTGATCTAGGAGGAATGGAGTGTTGGTGATGGCACAACTTGGATAAGTTTATTTCTGATCTAGGTACTTGGGAGCATGAGATCTTGCTCAGTTTGAAGGTCAAGTTTAAATGGCAGTTATCTTTGAATTTCTACAGACTGCTCTACTATGGAAAGTGGCATTCTTTGGTATGGATATGGTGTAGTCTAGGACTACTTTATCTTCTGAAGATTCAGACGTGGCAGGTGTGAAGTCTTTGGAGTCTCAAAGCAGGATGGAGGTTGTCTACTCAAACTTGGTTGTTGAATCAAGTCTATGAGAGCATGGAACTCTTATTCCGTAATAGGGAGGAGTTCTTCTAAGTGGCAGAAGGAGGAGCTGAATTCAACAGTTGGATGTCATATCAGAATGTTCTGACATCTAACTTGAGATTCTTGGGCAAGGACATGGCCATGGCGCCTTTTGGTTCTAGTCATAGGCCACTTTTAAGTACTTGTTTTAATTTGGGGAGGTGATACAATGGATGTATCACCACCCTGTAGCGTGCGATTTTTGTCAGTGACGCGACAACCTTATCGTAAATTGGGATTCTCCTTACCGCAATGGTAGGAGTGGGGTGCTACTTTTTGATTTCTTATTTATCCCGTGAAGCTGAAAGGGAAAGGTAAGCTATCTAAAACTAACTTTGCACGCGAATGTTTAACTGAACAAACGCTTAAGAGAGATTCAGGGAGTTCGGGGTCAGGTTATACAATGTGGAGTTGTCAGCTACCCATCCTATATGTGGTTATCCACAGGTTGTTAGCAATAGGTTCTGCTTTGTACTTGATGGTGTTTATCTGTTGTGGGTTGGGAAAGTTTCTCCTTTGGGAGGTTTTTGAGAGAGAGAGAGAGTTTTTGTTGGTATTCGGGTTTTCTGATGTTTTTGGTAAGATACTGGACCTAAGTTTTGATTTAGTGTGTGAAGGTACTGGACCTAGAGTTTTTTGATTGGTATGCTCACTAAGATTTCGCAATTTTATGCCTACGTATTCCCGTTTAAAGAAACAGTGAAATCAGAGCAATCATAGTTCCTACTATTTTATGGGAGGAAAAAGATGTTTTGGTGTCTTGTTCAAAGCCCAAGATTGAAGCTAAAAGGTTTGGCTGAGAGAGAACTTGTCATCTCTAAAGGGAGACATCTCGTCTGTTTATCACAATTGTTGGGTGACTTTTTATAAAGGAGGCTTACTTTAACTGGGATATGAGAATCTAGCAATGCCATAATTTCCTTTATGAGGGATCTGTCCTGAAGGAGAAAACTTTAACTCAGTGTAGAGTAATGCCATTTTTCCTTAGGAATCTTTCTTGCTAAGAGAGGGACAGTGGCGTGGATTTAAATAACCCAGAGGCTTGCCACTTACAACAATTATATGAAAGAGAGGATTTGCCAGGATAAAAGATGGACGAAAGCTTGGATTTATTAATCAACAAGTGTGCCACTTATAGCCGTTATCAGGGATTAAGGTTTGTTTTGAATGTCTATTTTGATGTGTGATATACAGAGAAATGTCTTCCTATAGAGAGGTTTTTGATTTCCTCTGAGGGGATTTTGTTTTTTGTGTGCCTTGATTAAATCCCAAGGTTGAAGCTAAAAGGTTGATTGACTCCACTGGGGAGGTCATTATGCAAAGCCTAAGAGGAGGCTGGAAAAGACTGACTCAAGAAGAGAGTATTCATCTGTCTTGTACAAAGCCAGGGATTGAGGCTAAAATGAGCCTGACTCTTTGGGGGATATCATTATACAAAGCCTAAGAGGAGGCTAAAGGTTGACTATTCTTGGGGAATATTTTGTCTGTCTTGTACAAAGCCCAAGATTGAGGCTAAAAGGGGGAAACAGACTCTTCTGGAGAGATTTAATGGTGTCTTGTACAAAGCTCAAGATTGAGGCTGAAGGATATTGACTCAACAAGAGAGTGTTTTATTTGGTGTCTCGTACAAAGCCCAAGATTGAGGCTGAAGGATATTGACTCTGATGAGGATATTTTAGGTGTCTTGTACAAAGCCCAAGATTGAGGCTGACCTGACTGGGTAAAATCATTATACAAATCCTAAGAGGAGGCTAAAAAGAAGATTGATTCTGCTTAGGGATATTATTTCTCAAAGCCCAAAAGAAGGCTGGGAGGATTTGACTTCGCTGGGGAAGGTATTTATCCAGAGCTTAAGAGAGGGTTATGAAGATTTTGACTTTGTTGGAGAAAGTTTATATATGTCTTGTACAAAGCCCAAGATTGAGGCTGAAAAGGGTTAACTTAACAAGAGAGTGTTTTTTAGGCTAACTCCGTTGAGGAAAGTCATTATACAAAGCCTAAGAGGAGGCTGGCTTCTGCTGAGGATTATTGAGATCCAGAGGCAGGACCAAAATGGGGATCAACTCTTGCTGAGGGTTCTAGAAGAGTTGAGGTATCAGATGCCTTGAGGTTCTGGTTTGGGATAATGTTATACTGATGACAAGCTGGCCCTGGCTGGGGAAATTTGGAAGAAAGTTTGAGTTTTTGAACCCACAGAGGTTTTAACTCTACTGGAGATTGATTAAAATAACCAGGGTTTTTTCCTGTGTTTGTAGGGAACTTTAGAATGTCTTTGGGGTCCAAAAAGAGATTAGACTGTCCAAGTCTAATGGTATGGAATAGTGTATCTTTGTATTATGCCCAAGAAGAGGCTGGTGTTTTAAGAGACGAGAATCAACCCTAAATTGGTCTGTAGTTTTGACTCTTAAAAGACTGCTCTAACAAAGGATGACTAAGTTCTGTTTTATACCTTTAAGAGATCTTCAGGGTCCTTGTATTAAGCCCAAGAGCAGGCATGAGAACTTTTAAGAAGTCTGAGGGTCCTTATACAAAGCCCAAGAGGAGGCTCGGATGCTTTTAGGAAGCCTGTGGGTCCAAACATAAGAAGAGTTCAAGAAAATTTTCACCGGGAATAATCTTTTCTTTAGTGAACAGTTCTAGAGTTTGAAGAAATTCAAGAGAGGTTTCACCGGGAATTAATCCTCTATGGGGAAATGAACTTCTTTGACAATATATAATAGTGACAGTCTGAGAAAAGTTTCACCGGGAATAATGCCTTTCTCTTTGTTCCATTTTGTTTAAGTCCAAGAGAAAGCAAGACTGTATTTGGAATTCCTATGGGGAACTAGTTTTGACTATATTTAAGAGTGACCAACTGACTTTACCTAGTTCTAGACCTAGTTACCTAGTTCTTTGATATATGACTAGTATTTAAAAGGATATGAAAGAAGGACTTACAGGTGAGAAAGCTTCCAACAATACAGTTATATATATATATATATATATATATATATATATATATATATATATATATATATGTAAGCATGTAAATGAAAGCTGATAAAAACTTACAGGCGAGCAAGCTTCCATTGTAACAGCTGTATGGTTAGTTGTTCAAGAAATTAAAGAAAGTTTTGATAACAACTATGATTTGAACCTAAATCAAAAGAGGAGTTATTTTGAAAAGAAGATTGGGGCTTATACTCAAGGAGAGGTCCAGATGAAAAACAGTGATCGTACCGTTGATCTGAAAATTGTATCGGGACTTATACAATGACTGAGGCCCAAATTATTTTATTTACAAAAGAGGGTTGGGTCTTATAACTCAAGGAGAGGCCCAAAAGTTTGAAAAGAAAAGAAATGAGACTTACAACACAAGGGTAGGCCCAGATTATTTTGTTGAAAAGGCGACGATTGCGCCGAGGTTTTTGAAAATACAGTGGGTCTTATACAAAGAATAAGGCCCAAAATTATTTATGTACAAAGGGAAATGGGTCTGACACTCTAATTGAGGCCCAAAGTGGTTTGAAAAGGGTTGTTAGGGTGATAGTGAACAAAACCCTAATTTTGGTTTTAAAATGTATTTTAATTGAATAAAAATTAAATTAAAATAATCAAACATGTGAAAAAAGGTTGTGATCTTGGATTTATATTTGGAAAATTATGTTTCATTCATGGGATGATTTAAAAATCATTTGAATTTTGAAAAACCAAGAGAAAGAAATATTTTTAATGTTTAAAACAAATAAAAATATAATTCTTTACAAAAATACCAAATATATGAAATAAATAATATTTTTTGTGAAATTTTCTTGGAATAAAATATTTTAATATTTTTGTGAACTTTCAAAAAAAGAATCAATAAAAAATATTTAAAATTGAGAGAGAAATTAATTTTTGGATTAATTAATAAAAACATGGAAATATTGAAAAATAGCAAAAAATGAGAAAATAGCAAAAAAGGTCTGGGTGGGGTTTGAACCCATGACCTTGCAACCAAACACACATGCGCGCTACCACTGGGGTGGTGATACATCCGTGTATCAAAACCACCCCATGTGCATATATGGGGTGCCTTGTTTTCAGGCCTGGCCAAGGCAAGGCAAGGCAAGTTTTGGCATTTTACGTGAAGCCTCTAACTTTCTCATTTCTCCATGGATTTAGACAAAATTTAGGTGCATCTGGCCTAGAATTTCACAAGGAATCCAATGGTGCTTTTGGAATTTTCAGAAAGTGTACCTATTTTAAAACCCGATAGTGGTTTAAAAATAGGTCGAGATTTGCATGTTCTATGCTATCTCATGGTACAAGCAAGAATTGCATGACAAATTGGTTCAAACACAACATATACAACATGTATGAGATGTTTATGATCAGTGGACATCAAAGGAATGCATAATTCAAAGAGTTCAAGTTGTCATGCACTTACTACTTGGAGCTTCTTGTGCTAACTGTCAAGATCCTTGTGCCAGAAGTAATCCAATACTTTGGACACTCTTGATTGATCCCTTAGAAGCTTTTAGGATGATCAAAACCAGCTGGAACCCTCAGGAACACGTTTTAGCTCTTTCTTGCAAAAGCGGCAAAAGTGACCAATATGGCAACTCTCTCAAATGGTGTTCCAGATGAGGGAAACCAATTGGGACAGTTTAAGGATGATATTTGTAGTGTGTTTGAGGCCTTGTTTGGTATTGGAAGTGACTGAATCAAGGCATGGCTTGGAAAATGTAAAAAAGTCCAATTTTGAGGTTTTGGAAGTGGATTTTTGGATTTTGGTGTTTCAGGTCACAAGTGAGTGTTTGGACAGCTTAGATATAACATATTGGATGTGTTTGGATCTTGAGCTGTGATGGAATTGCTCTCTAACTCAAAAACTCAGAGATGACTTGCAAAAGAAGGCATTTTGGCCTAAAGAGAGAGATTTTGAGGAAAGCATCAGTTATTGTGCTTTGGGGTACTCAAACTGAGCACAAATGAGCTCTATTTATAGTAGAGCAAGTTTGTTTTGCAAGCAATAGTGAATGGCAGCTGGTATAGGCCTTTGGCCAATGTTGATCCAAGGGAATCTTTAGTCTCCTATAGCCATTGACTTGAGGTTAGGGCACATGCCTATGGTTCTTTGATTCAGTGCTGATTCTTGATTCATTCAGTTAGGAATGTGTCAGTTCATGCCACCTTGGTGCATCCATTGAATGCTTGGAAACAAAATTGGAATCTTGGCACCTTTTTAGCCTTTTTAGGTTTGTTATGGCTAAGTGTAGATTCTTGGACTTTGGAGGCTTGGGGATCAGATCATTCTCCTTTTGTTTTATCCTCAGATGTGTCCAAATAGATGACAAGGCTTGGAGTTGTCCAATTTTTCCAAATCGAGCAAATGCACAAAATCTGCCTTGTACAAGGCAGTTGGAAATAGTGATTTTAAGGGGATCATATCTCCCTGCGCAGGTTAAGTTATGCGAGGCTCTTGTTCTTTTTGAAACTATTTGAATCCAACTGAAAAAACCTCATGAACATTGATGTTCAAGGCTGGTAACTTAGGCAGATTTTCACTAAGTGTTGGAAAAAGTGTCATTTTCATGTTTTTGTGATTTTGATTAATCCCTAACTCAAAATCCATGAAGAAATGGAGTCTGAGGTAGTTGAAACTTTTGTAGAGTGTAGCAAGACCTACAAATCCAGCTTTGGATCACCCAAAATGGTTTCTTGGATCTCAAGTTATGATCCTTGGAAGTTGTTACCAAAATCACTTTTGTTCCATAACTTAGAAAAATTTTGGTTTCTTAAGGTTGCCCCTTTTGCAAGAAACCTCGCTTTTCTTGATTTTTTATTAATGAATGATGATCAATACCATACATTAACATTATTCTTGACTTAGGGGAACCATATTTGTGAAAAATTCCAAAAAGTCAACTTGATTTTGTGCACAGTTGACTTTTTATCGGATGAAATCCAAACTGTGCGATTCTTTATGAAATCAAGTCCTTGACCTAATTCAAAATTAATGGATGGATTCCATAGGTGTTATAGGGTGTATTGAATCATGTCCCAAGGTTTGAGAGCATGTCTTGGTTAAAAGTCAAAGGCACTGTTGACTTTTTCCTCAAAACCCTAATTGTGGTCCTGGTGAAATTGAAACATGTGAGCCAAGCTTCTTGGGCCAATCCATTGTTGGAAATGGATCAATGTAGTGTATTGGAGGCCCTTAAATCATGTATTGAGGTCTCGGCCCATTCTTTGTCCCAAAAGTCAACTTAGGGGTGAATTAGGTCAAGAAACCCTAATTCCTAATTTTTGGTGAATGCATCCCCTAAGGTTAAATTGACTTGATGATTGGGTCCATGAGGTCCCTTGGAGTATCTTGGGTTGTGCTTTAAAGCATTGGCTCATGCCCAGATGGAAATTTTTATCTAGAGACCTCAGTCGACCAAAACCCTGATTTGGCGACACTGGCGATCTCGAGGCTTGATCCACTAGGAATGTTGCAACATTGGGCTTGATTCTTGATGTGGGAGTCCTCTTGATCCTTTATAGGTGTCTGAGAGGTTAGACAAGTTTAAGATCATGTCATTCCTTGATTGATCCTTTGTCTAAGTGCTCTGAGAGGGCTCAAAACCCTAATTCTTGATTGTGGTGAATGCTCGATCATCTTTGAGGAGATTAATGAGGCATGAAGGTACATCCATATTGTGATGATGATTTGCACAATGATGGGAAATCTTGGTGGTCAAAATTTGGGGTATGACAGATGCCCCTATTTAATTTTCTTGGACCCGAAGGTGTGAATGACGAAGGTATTCGGGCATTCGGGGTGCAAGAGGATTAAATATCGGAATGCCCGGAATTTTGACTGTGGTTATGAATGGCAGTTTGCTCATCCATCTTCTTTTGCTAAGCAGTGTTACTTAGAAATGGGTAAAACTTCCCCTCGATCCTAGTTTTCAGCCACAAAATTGGTCTTAGTTTCTTTTGTTAATAAACTTCCCCTTGATCCTGGTTTTTAACCACGGAACTGGCCTCAGTTTCTAAAATAAACTTCCCCTCGATCCTGGTTTTTACCTATGGAACTGGTCTAAGTTTCTTAAATAAACTTCCCCTTGATCCTGGTCTTCAGCCACAGAACTGGTCTCAGTTTCTTTTGTCAATAAACTTCCCCTCGATCCTGGTCTTCAGCCAAGGAACTAGTTTATGTTTTTATTTTGACAAGGGACGCTATGTGTAACATTTTTCATCAAACTTCTAGCCGAGTTTACTGGGGGGAGATGCCATTTTATTGAAAAATTTGATGTCAGACTTGCTGGGGAAACCCATTCGTCTGAGCTGTAGAGGTGTTCAAATTTCTCTGTTGGAGATGCCATTTGTTGACTCTACTGGGGAAAACGAGTCTCTTGAAAGACTGCTTTCAGCTTGGGGATATTACCTCATACTTTTCTTTGAGATCTTCTCGGAGAAATGCCATGTGATGCAATCCAATTTTGAGGTGCGGATGACTTCATTAACGTTGACTTTCTGAAGAGAAAAACCAACGTGTTGCTGAGAGTCTTTAGTTGAGAGGCTTTCTCTGGGGATTTTCCTTAATTCGAGAAAGCGAAGGTATCATCTTCAATGGTAAAGAGTGACTTTTGTCGAATGTCTTCCCGCCCTTTAGAGGTTCAAGTTATCAAAGTGGTCGAGGAGTGTCTCCAATCCAGAAATAAACTGGGGGAGAGAGATTGTTCAGACAAAACATTTCCTGACAAGTAAAGGACTGACAACTCGATTGAGAGGACTTTATTACTTGGGAACTAGACCGACTAGAGTGATAGTGATGCAATATGAATATGAGAATGAATCAATAATGCATGATGTATGTATGTATATGCTGACAAAACTGACGTGACATACAGACTAATGGATGAACACGACTGGATACTCGGCCACAGTGGGGGATGAAAAGTATCACTGGTTCAAGATAGCAATCCTGCCTTGCTTAGGAGAGACGGTCCCTGTGGGGAGAAAGAATTGTTCAATCCGTCTTAAGAGGTAAGAACTCCGTCGGGGATGTCAGATGGTACATTCGTATCTGACACAATTTGATCCTTCATTCAGGTGCACTGGTTTAGAAGGAATACTTTGATTATGCACTTTAAGGTTCAACCACCTTCGGAGAAGCAATCGTTGTTCCGTCGATGTTTAACAGTCAAAAGAATTGACATCTTTATTTTAAAAGCAGAAAAATTTTGGCAAGTAAAATTCATTTTTGTTTTATTTCAAGAATCATTAATCATGTTAAAAATATCATTATGTAAAGCTAAAACAAATAAGAATTGCAAACAAAAGCACTAGGGCTCAAATTTTATTGATAAGATTGAAACCAACCAAGCGTGTGATTCCATAGAGTATTTACAAAGTTTATAAAATGGTAATTTAAGGGAAAAGGGCTACATTGAAGCATAATGACTATTATCCTTCTACCATCTTTGAATTCGGGACATCCTGAGCTTCTGTCGAAGATGACTTTGACTGGAGTTTTCTTGATGGATGGCATTACTGCTGAGTAGTTGAACTGATCAGACGTAGTTACTTGCCACTAATCCCTAACTTTTTCCTAGATTATACTTTGAGATTTCCAATCCATGGGGATGATTTTTGCTTATGTCTCTAATTTTTGCCTGGACCGCCCTTTCGGGTTTTCAATCCACCGAGACGTTTTTTTTTCATTTAGGCGAAGTATTTCTTGACTACATCAACATTCGGAGGGTAGGCAAATTCCTCTCCATCCATGGTTGCGAGTCTCAAGGCGCCGCCTGAGATGGCTTTCTTGACCACATAGGGGCCATCGTAATTCGGAGTCCATTTGCCCCTAAAATCAGTGAGAAATGATTGTATCTTCTTGAGCACGAGGTCTCCTTTTCTCAAAACACGGGGTCAAACCTTTTTGTCCAACGCCTTCTTCATTCTTTGTTGATACAACTGACCGTGGCATAGAGCCGTTATTTGTTTTTCTTCGATCAGATTCAGTTTGTCGTGTCGACTTTGACACCATTCTGCTTCTATTAGCTTAGCTTTCATTAATACCCGGATTGACGAGATTTCTACTTCTATGGGAAGCACTGCCTCCATGACATATACTAGAGGGAAAGGGGTTGCCCCTGTTGAAGTGCGGACAGATGTGCGATAACCATGAAGATCAAAGGGTAGCATCTCGTTCCAGTATTTGTAGGTTACAACCATCTTTTGAACGATCTTCTTGATGTTTTTGTTAGCTGCTTCTACCGCTCCGTTCATCTTAGGTCCGTAGGGAGATGAGTTATGGTGTTCAATTTTGAACTCTGCACATAATTCTTTCATCATCTTGTTGTTCAATAGATCCATTGTCAGTAATGATTTGGCTTGGAACACCATAACGGCATGTGAGATTGTTCTTGATAAATCGGACCACCACTTATCGAGTTACATTAGTGTATGACGCTGCTTCGACCCACTTGGTGAAGTAGTCAATGGCTACCAGGATGAACCGATGTCCGTTCGAAGCCTTAGGTTCGATCATGCCAATCATGTCGATTCCCCATATGGAAAAAGGCCATGGGGAAGAAAGAACTTTGAGATGTGTTGGCGCTACATGGATTTTGTCAGCGTATATCTGACACTTGTGACATCTCCTCATGTACTTGTAGCAATCGGATTCCATGGTCAACCAAAAGTATCCTGCTCTCAGAATTTTTCTCGCCATTGTGTGTCCGTTGGCATGAGTTCCAAAGGTTCCTTCGCGAATTTCTTTTATCAGCATGTTTGCTTCTAGTCTGTCTACACATCAGAGCAAGACCATGTCAAAGTTTCTCTTATAGAGTGTATCACCGCTCAGAAAGAAGCTGCCTGCCAATCTTCTGAGAGTCTTCCTGTCTTTTCTGGATGCCCCAGGTGGGTACTCTTGTTTCTGAAGGAAGCATTTGATAACGTGATACCAAGGTTTGTCGTCTATGATTACTTCGATCGTGAAGATGTAAGCGGGCCGTTCAAGGCGCATTATGTCAATCATAGATACGTCGTTCCATTGAACTACACTAATCAAGGAAGAGAGAGTGGCTAATGCATCAGCCATGTGATTTTCTTCACGAGGGATATGATGAAACTCGATTCTGTTAAAGAATGGTAACAACCTTCTCTCGTAATCTTTGTAAGGAACCAATCCTGATTGGTATGTGTTCCAATCTCCTTTGATCTGATTGATAACCAAGGCTGGGTCTCCATACACATCCAAGTTCTTAATTCTCAAGTCAATTGCTTCTTCGAGACCCATGATACAAGCTTCATATTCGGCCTCATTGTTTGTGCACTTGAATGTTAATCTGGTAGTGAAAGGAATGTGGGTACCCTGAGGTGTTACAATGATTGCCCTAATTTCGTTTCCATATTTGTTGACAACTCCGTCAAATATTAGTCCCCATTGGGAACTTGGTTCTGGACCTTCACTGGGTAGCAGTTCATCACAATCTTTCATTTTCAAGTACATGACATCTTTGTCTGGGAAGTCAAACCCGATTGATTCCTGATCGTCAATCGGTTGATGAGCCAAATGATCGGCTAAAATACTTCCTTTGACGGCTTTCTGAGCATGGTACTTAATGTCGTATTCTGATAACAACATCTGCCATCGGGCAATCCTTCCCGTGAGAGCAGGCTATTCAAAGACGTACTTGATCAGATCCATTTCAGAGATTAACCAAGTAGTGTGACAAATCATGTACTGGCGAAGACGTTTGGCTGCCCAAGAGGTGGAAAATCGAAACCAGGACTTCAGTATCATTTCCTAAGAAAATTTGGGCAAGATTGACTGAAGTAACCGGTTACCATGTGGTGAGTAACCGATTACTCTGTGCAAAATTGCAGTTCCTGCTGCATTTTTGGGACAGCAGCCATGCACTCTCTTTGGTCTTTAATTCTACTTGATTCTAGCAGTGTGTGGAATATTCTAGACATCTCTAGACATTTCAAGGCTATTCAAGACATTCCAAGTGCATTTATTCCAATGCTTCACTCTAAATTAAGTGCACCATGTTCCTTGATTTATAAGTATGTGGACCTTTGGATATTGAAACTCACATTGGGATTGTTACCGAGTTGGTTCTAACTAACCGAGTTAACCACCTTGACTCGGTGAGTCAAGCCTAACTAACTCCTAGCCTAGTTCCAAACCTAAATCCAAACCTCTCACACTCTAAACCAAACGTCTATATAAACAAAGCTTCACTCATTTTACAAGGATCCCAATCAAAATCCACAATCATTCACACAAGTTCACACTTTCTTTACTCTCAATTCTCTCACATTCTCTCTGATTTTGCTCTGCTACATCTTCATCTTCATCTCAATTCTCTTCCAAAAACCTCACCAAAGCTCAATTTCTACATTAAAGGATAATCACTTTTACATCAAAAGTGAATATTTCTTGAGCTCAACCTTCATCACCTTGCTATTATACTTGGATTTTGGGAGTTTTATAAGCTTTTGGATTCATCTCAAGTGATCATTTCAAGATTCTTCGGTGATAATTCTCATTTCGGAGTTTTCGTCGAATTTTGCTCAGTTTCGATACGTTTTGTCAACAAATTAAAGATTCCTCTGGTTTTCTTTGATTTTCTGCATCAAGAATCCTTTGCAACAATTACCAAGGCATATCTCAGCCTTGTAGGTTGGTGGATCTCACTTTACTCTTTGTTTCGATCGTTTTCGCGAATTTACGATGTAATTCCGATCATTTTTTGTTTGATTTGCTGTGCATTTGCTTGATCTTTGATCTCCATGATTAATGCTTGTACTTTGTGTTTAATTGCTCTCACATGATGTAATTTTCCTGCACAAATTCATGTCCTAGCATGTGGTGGTTGGTATAAGTGATTAAGTGCTGAAAATCACTTTTGGAAAGCTGTTTTTTCTTTTATTTTTGCCACTGTCACAGTGGTAACCGGTTACCGTGTGGCGAGTAACCGGTTACTCAGTGTAATTATTACCAAAAACACAAGTTTTCGAGCAAGTAACCGGTTACCCTATTGTGAGTAACCGGTTACCACTGTACATAATGGCCATTTTCTTGCATTTTCAAGTGTGTTTGCCATGCTTTCTTCCTCTAACTTCCATGGATCCATATGCTTGATATTTGTGGATGTTTTAAGTGTTGTTTAACTTCTGTTCGAAGCATGCTTGTCAACTTTCGATGCTCGATTTTTCATTTGTCGATTATTTGCAACTTTGGCAATGTTTGTTCATGAATATCTTGCATTCCATTTGATCACTTGTTAACATATTTTACAATGCATACTAATTATCATTTGGTACTATTTTTGCATTTCATCTATTGCCTTGTATTAAGTTTGTTCTTGATTGAGCAAATTTAATTCTGTATAATCAATAATTCACACCATTTGCTTTAATGATTTTTCAGTCTCTTTGGAAAATTGTTGGCATAGAATTTCCCTTTGATTAATTGATCGAAACCATGTTTCGATTAGTTGATCTTCCGCTTCCGTCTTTTTAGGATCTCTTTAGAGCTTCTCTTTCTGGATCCCCTGCGGAGTTGGAGTTTCGCGCTATGCACTGCATTGGAGCATTGTACAAATTGAAGCTGTTACGCTGTTCATTTCCCAACACGCAGGAGCACTGTATAATTTTGAGCTGTTGTGTTGTCCGTTTCAACTTCTACATTACACCCTGCGTGTTAGAGAAGGAAAGAGAAGGGAGAATTCCTACTCTCATTCTGACTACTTCAGGTAGAGGACGAATGACCCTGTGCTTGGCTTAGTCACCTCTATCTCCAAGCGGTAGTGTACCTTCTTCCCCAGTCGGGTCGATCCTTGTTCACTCCTATCTCTTTCAATCTCTCTCTTTTGATCAATCACCATCCTTCTTGGTTAGGATCCTTTCCCTTTGGGTTAGCAAAACTCTCTTTGTTTCAATACCTTGCTCTCTTCTTGCGATCAATCATTGCTTTTCGATTCCCCTGAAGAGTCTCAATTCCTTTTTCTTCGGTTAAACACAGTATTCCTGTTACAACCGTATCCCCGAGAGTTCGGAACCTTCTCTTGGTTAATCACCCATTTTTTCAATTAACCACAGTCCGTCTGTTAAAATACTGAGCCTTTCAGGTTAATCACCTTCTCTTGGTTAATCACCCACTTTTTTTAGTTAGCCACAGTCTGTCTGTTAAAATACTGAGCCTTTTGAGTTAATCACCTTCTCTTGGTTAATCACTCGTTTCCTCTCGGTTAATCACAGTTCTTGTGTTAAAACCGAGTCCCTCAGCTGTAACGCCCAAAATATTTAATTATTTATTTAATTGGATATTTATTTAATTGTTGTGAATTATTCGGTTGATTTTGGTGTTGCGGCGAATTAAGTCGTTAAGTCGGAATTTTTAAGTTGGTAAGTCGGAGAAATAATATTAGAAATAATATGAAAGTCGCGGAATAATATTAGTAGTAATATTATCGTAGTTGGAGTGTGTTCGGTTAAGTGGGCTTGGTCTCGTGTCGGAATTAGTAATTTAAGGGGTGTTTGCTTTAGGCCCAATAGATATTATAATTGAGTATTATTATTTTAATAAAACAAATGAAACAAAAGAAATAGAAAGAAAGAAGTTAAGGTCATCAGTTAGTGGAACTGGAAGAGAAAAGAAGAACGTGAGAGAAGAAGAAGTTGCGAGAGAGAAACCGCTGCCGGTGACGAATTTCCGGAACCCGATCGATCGTCGAGCTGCCTTCAACCCAAGGTAAGGGTGGGTTCGATTATTATAACTGGGTTATGATGATTGATATGTAGGGTTGGGGCTATATGGATTTCTACTATCTGTGTTGAATTGTGATGTTGATTCTGATAAATTTACAGTGGCCTTTGGTGAAATCGTGTTGAATATAAATTGTGTATATTTCTGTTGTTGATATTGTGTTGCTTGGGATTTAATAGTTGGTGTATGGTGTGATTGAGTTATTGAATTGAAGCATGTTTTTTCTTAGAAGGTGAAGTAATCTGGGTAGAAAAATATAGCCGAAAAATATAGCAGGTACGAATGAATGAAGGAAATTTGGAACGGCGGAGGAAGAAAGAAATTTGAGGCGGGGGCCTCACCAGGTGGGGGTGGGCGCCTCCGATGAAGGGGGGTAGGCGCCTCCAATGAAGGGGGTGGGCGCCTCCAATGGTTTTTGGGAAGTGGGGTCGTCACTTTAATTGCCATGCTAAGATGTACATTATCATGTATGCTACCATGTTTTTTTTAATTAATTGTTTTTAGGAGTTGTTTATTAATGGTGGTCCTTACGGAACTGTTGGGAATGGGGCGAATGGCCACTTGATTTCTACATCGTTCCAGCTTCATGATAGGTAATAAATATTGGCTACTCACTAAGTCAATGTGATAATAAACACCCATTTTAGTAACAGGACTTAGGGTAGTTGAGTATCACACTGGTTGCATATAAAAGTTGCTGCTACTTATTCATGGCTGAGGTAATAGATCAAGATTTATGCATCACTTTTTATTACACTTAAGGATTGGCAAATTGGTTATACGTGTTGAATTAGAGAATTCACCAAATTCATGTGATAATAAATTATGCACTGGTAGTAATAATTAGTAGAGATACAGGATATAATATCAGTAGTAGAATTTTGACAGCAAAATGGAACAATAACAGTAAGCTGAATTTTGACAGAAAATTGGAATTGTAGTGATATGTTGCAGCAGTGGTTTAACTGAATTAATAAATTAATCAGTATCAATCAATAACGGTGAAACAATACTGTTTTAGTCGGTTTAGCCGGTTTAGGCGAAAAAACTAGTTGTCCGGAATTTAACGGAAATTGTCGGGGTAAGTCGGGTAATTTAGTAGGTGGCTTTGGTTGAATTGTTTGGTTGAAACTATGTTGAAAAAGTGGAATTTCAGGTACAGCAGTTGAGTCTTAATGTTGTTCCGGTACACGGACGAATTTTAAGTTGAAGGCGTAATAGCCAAAGTTGATTAAGTTGTTTATGTCGAAAAGTTGCTTTGTTGTTTAAGTTGATTATGTTGTGGAAGTTGTTGAGTTGTTTATGTTGATGTTAAAGTTGTAGGTCGTATGACCAACGTTGATGTATATAAGTTGTAGGCCTATGGCCAAAGTTGAATCGTGTTGAATTAAAGTTGTTATGCGGTTGTTATATGTTGTTCGGAGTTGGTTGCCGTTTTATGTTGAGTCGTTGCATCATGGCATTTACATTTTTGTCGGAGCGTTGCTCACACCACGTTGGCCTGGATTGGCACCTGTTTAAGTTGGCCTTGATGGCACCACGTTGAAGGCTTATGCCTTGTTGAAATGCCTCGATAACCTGGCATATGTTTAAGTTGGGAGTTTTACTCCGATGGTACCACATGCATGTGCATAGTTGCGTCACATTTTGAGTCGTTGTGAAGTTGCTGTTGTTCTTGATTCGTTGTTGTTGTGAAGTTGCTGTTGTTGTGAAGTTGCCGTTGGTATTGCTATGTCTTGTTGCTTGATATAAATTACTAATGTCGTGGGCTGTTGTTATATATGTTGTTCTTACTATAATTTGCATCTTTCATATAAGTTGTTGTTATATGTTGTGATTTGCTGTCAATACAAGTTGGGGTTGCTATTAAGTTGCTTATTTCTGGTTGTTGCATGACTGTCGTATGAAGCGGTGGAATTTATATGATTCTAATCTAGCATATTAATTATCATATTTTGTTTATAATATTCGATATCTCACCCCTTCTGTAATGATGTTACCTATTATGGGTAACTGAGCAGGTACTCAAGAATAGCTGCAGAAGTTGAGGTATAATGTGAAGTCTTAGATGTTGTTAGCTCGAGTTGGTCTTGCTCTGATACGTAGCACTCGGGGGGATGAACGATTGTTGTTTATTTGTTGTTATTGTCTTAGTAGTTGAATCTATAAATTGTTGTTATTAAAGAATTGTTGTTTCAAAGTTGTTTTGAGTTGGACATGAGGTTATGTCATTACAAGTTGAATTATGTGAAGTCACTTATTAATAAAAGTTGTTTTGTTTTCAAAAGGATAATTCAGGTTGTTATCAGTTCATCCGAATCAGTGTTATGTATCTGAATTATTTGTGATTAATATGAAGTTGTTTTCTGTTGAAAATGTGACATCCTGTTTATGTTGAAGAATTTTTGAAATGAAAACTCTGATTTTATTACTTATCCGCCGGGTAGAATTGGGGTGTTACATTAGTGGTATCAGAGCAGGTCGGTCTGTCCGGCCAATGTTGTCTAATGCTGTTTGTCCCTTAGTACTCGACATGTGTGTGAAACACTGTCGGTACTTGTTTGTTAGTTTCTAGTTGTTGTCTGCAGGTTGGGTTGAATTAAGTGGGGGAGAAGTTTGCTCCCGTACGTGTTGTTGGTATGTAGAAGTTGTTTCGAGGTGATGTTGCTTGCAAGAGTGCATATGTTGGAGCGATGTTATTGCGGACCGGCGAGAGTTTGGACTCACGAATCCGTATCAGTCAAGTTGGAGATGTGCGTAGAGTCTGGACGGTGAATCGAAGATGATTGAAATTAAGGAATTATTCCGAATGGAATGATAAGTTGGTGGATTAATCCGGTAAGTTGTATATATTGAGTATAGTTGGATTAAAGTCGAGTGATTCTCGTAGTAGGATGAAAAGAAAGGATGTTGGTGAATTTTGGGAAGCAAGAGAGAAAGATGGAACTTATGTTCACCGATCTCAAATTCTGGTTTTTGTGATTTTGGAGCAGCTGTCAGTAAACGAGGTATAACTTTTGACTCATGATTCGGATGGAAGCGGTTCTGGACTTTTTGGAAAGCTTACGAAATTCCCTACAGTTTGCATATAAGATTTGTTTTCAAGAAATTTATGAAGAGGGAGAAGAGTGCGTTTTAATATTCGGGTCTGATGCTGATTTTTGGAAAATTCTGCATATGGAAATTCTGAACCAGTCCCGTTGTAAGGATGATAACTCTTTACTCGTAAGTCGGATTTGAGCGATTCTTGAAGTTCTGAAATATACACAAAATCCTCTTCATTTTGGAATATGATTTTGTGATTGAGAGATCTGTATTGAAGGAGATATATATGGTTGAAGTTGAGCGACATTTGCTGAAAATTTTGGAAGGATGAAAACAAGTGTGGAATATTATTAAGAATAAAGTGTTGGTATTTGTAAGATGTGGTTGTATCGGAGAATGCTTGGAGATGCAATTTATGTTGAATGAGGATGATTAAGACGATGATGTTATTAAAGGTAAGGTGGAGAAAAATGTGAACGTTGATTTGTGTTGCTAAGAATTTTCACCTTGGTTGAAAGTTGTAATTGGAGCAAACTGAATTGGACCGTTCTTAATGTTGTAGCGATTTCGGTGTTGGAAAAATATTTAAAGTCGTGTTGTACTATGAACGTGCATAAGAGGATGCGTAATGGATTTTGAACGTTTTTGTATCGTTGACGAAGTTGAACCTAAAGAAACTAAGAGTGGCATTGGTAAGCCTTAGAAAGTTGGCGGAGCATTAGGCTTACGGACTTTGGGCACAAGTTGAAGTACGCTATTGGGTTGGGTACTGATGATTTATTTCACCGTTATGGTTGTCGGCTGTCTATTGAAAAATTGAGGAACTGATCACCCTTAATCCATTGTTGATAGTGGACGGAATCATAATTGATGGATAGATGTGTCGTGCCAACTAGTATAGTATGTACGTTGAATTGATCAAAGTCAAGCCAAGTGCTTGAAGGTTGTTTTGCTGATACAAGTTCATATGTTAGAATATTAGTTGAATTTAAGGATGACAGCACGAAGCTGTGTTTGATTGATGAGTAGTATGGGGACTCACAGTCGAGTTCTAGATAACTTGAGTCGTTGTTTGTGATGAAGCGATTGGCTAGTATGCCTTAAGGTGTATGTATGGAGTATGAAGCGTATCTTCCATATTTGTTGGATGAGTTGGAACTGGTGTTTGTTGCAAATGTTTTGAGCTGTTGTAAAATCAGAGGAAGAACGCGTAGAATATTTGAAGGTTGAGTTGTGATTATTAAAAGAAGTTAAATTATAAGTTGATTGGTAAAAGTGGAGTTTTGGTTGGTAAAGATGATTGATCTTGTTGAATTTAAGTGGACTCAGGTGTCAAATGTTGTTGTAATGTTGTTATGCGCCTGAGGTGATTTTGGGAACTATGTTGATAAAAGATAGTAAAGTTGTAATTTATGTGTGGTGGTAACGGGGAGATCCCGAAGAGTTAAGTCGAAAGTCTTGGTATTATGTCGATTTTGATGATTGGAAGTTGGAGGTCAACTGAGTAGAGTTAGTACCTTGAAAGTAATCAGAGTGCGCAGCGAACGCGTAGTGTATTGCGGTTGTTCAGACGTGTATTGTACCGATGTTGATATTTGGTTACGTTGATGTTGTGTTTAAGTTGGTATTCTTAAGTTGTTGTGTTCTGGTTCTTAAACCGGTAAATTCTTAAGTTGGTTACTTCTTGTGTTGCGATGTTAGTTGTCAATTGCATCACTTGGGTAATATTCGCGTTGTTGTCGCCGTTGAGGTTAAGAACCGTTGTTCGTGCTATATGTAGAGTTGCCTTGCGAGGGCGAGATTTGATTACTCGGAAGAATTAAGTTGTTGGAATAGTCGTGTCAGAATAATGTGTTTCTCATAAACTTCACGGAGTCTATAATGATGTTATTATGGTTGTTGGTGATGGGGAGTTGTGCGTATATTCGTGAATTAAGCTGTTAAGTCGACGTTATAATTTTGCTCTCTTTGTCATGATGTTGTTGTTGGTTGCTGTAAGTAAGAAGTAATATTTCATGATATGACGAAGTTGATTTTGTTGGCTATGTTGATGTCACTATAAGAGTGATACGACGATATGAAGTAGAGTTGTGGATATTTTGTTGATAATTGACAAACGTTTGTAGATGGGAATGAGATTGTGTAGTAGTCTGAGTGTCGAAGATGTTGATAGGATGACGATGTGATGTTGTATATCCAAGCATAAGTGTGTTGTGGTTGTTACTACGGTGAAAGTTGATGTGCCTAGATATTGTTGAAGTGGTTGTTAGTTATTAACGATTTTGTCGTGAATATGTTGAATGATTAGCAAGTGAGTTTGGATTTAAATCGTATTGAGTTTTGTTATGTCGGAAAGTAATGATCGAAGTGTTGCAAAATGCGACTTGAGGATCCGAGAGTTGGATGCGGAATTTGCGTTAAGAGTAGTAGTATCGAGGAGATTTTCGAGGACGAAAATATTCTAAGTGGGGGAGAGTTGTAACGCCCAAAATATTTAATTATTTATTTAATTGGATATTTATTTAATTGTTGTGAATTATTCGGTTGATTTTGGTGTTGCGGCGAATTAAGTCGTTAAGTCAGAATTTTTAAGTTGGTAAGTCGGAGAAATAATATTAGAAATAATATTAAAGTCGCGGAATAATATTAGTAGTAATATTATCGTAGTTGGAGTGTGTTCGGTTAAGTGGGCTTGGTCTCGTGTCGGAATTAGTAATTTAAGGGGTGTTTGCTTTAGGCCCAATAGATATTATAATTGAGTATTATTATTTTAATAAAACAAATGAAACAAAAGAAATAGAAAGAAAGAAGTTAAGGTCATCAGTTAGTGGAAGTGGAAGAGAAAAGAAGAACGTGAGAGAAGAAGAAGTTGCGAGAGAGAAACCGCTGCCGGTGACGAATTTCCGGAACCCGATCGATCGTCGAGCTGCCTTCAACCCAAGGTAAGGGTGGGTTCAATTATTATAACTGGGTTATGATGATTGATATGTAGGGTTGGGGCTATATGGATTTCTACTATCTGTGTTGAATTGTGATGTTGATTCTGATAAATTTACAGTGGCCTTTGGTGAAATCGTGTTGAATATAAATTGTGTATATTTCTGTTGTTGATATTGTGTTGCTTGGGATTTAATAGTTGATGTATGGTGTGATTGAGTTATTGAATCGAAGCATTTTTTTTCTTAGAAGGTGAAGTAATCTGGGTAGAAATATAGCCGAAAAATATAGCAGGTACGAATGAATGAAGGAAATTTGGAACGGGGGAGGAAGAAAGAAATTTGAGGCGGGGGCCTCACCAGGTGGGGGTGGGCGCCTCCGATGAAGGGGGTGGGTGCCTCCAATGGTTTTTGGGAAGTGGGGTCGTCACTTTAATTGCCATGCTAAGATGTACATTATCATGTATGCTACCATGTTTTTTTTAATTAATTGTTTTTAGGAGTTGTTTATTAATGGTGGTCCTTACGGAACTGTTGGGAATGGGGCGAATGGCCACTTGATTCCTACATCGTTCCAGCTTCATGATAGGTAATAAATATTGGCTACTCACTAAGTCAATGTGATAATAAACACCCATTTTAGTAACAGGACTTAGGGTAGTTGAGTATCACACTGGTTGCATATAAAAGTTGCTGCTACTTATTCATGGCTGAGGTAATAGATCAAGATTTATGCATCACTTTTTATTACACTTAAGGATTGGCAAATTGGTTATACGTGTTGAATTAGAGAATTCACCAAATTCATGTGATAATAAATTATGCACTGGTAGTAATAATTAGTAGAGATACAGGATATAATATCAGTAGTAGAATTTTGACAGCAAAATGGAACAATAACAGTAAGCTGAATTTTGACAGAAAATTGGAATTGTAGTGATATGTTGCAGCAGTGGTTTAACTGAATTAATAAATTAATCAGTATCAATCAATAACGGTGAAACAATACTGTTTTAGTCGGTTTAGCCGGTTTAGGCGAAAAAACTAGTTGTCCGGAATTTAACTGAAATTGTCGGGGTAAGTCGGGTAATTTAGTAGGTGGCTTTGGTTGAATTGTTTGGTTGAAACTATGTTGAAAAAGTGGAATTTCAGGTACAGCAGTTGAGTCTTAATGTTGTTCCGGTACACGGACGAATTTTAAGTTGAAGGCGTAATAGCCAAAGTTGATTAAGTTGTTTATGTCGAAAAGTTGCTTTGTTGTTTAAGTTGATTATGTTGTGGAAGTTGTTGAGTTGTTTATGTTGATGTTAAAGTTGTAGGTCGTATGACCAACGTTGATGTATATAAGTTGTAGGCCTATGGCCAAAGTTGAATCGTGTTGAATTAAAGTTGTTATGCGGTTGTTATATGTTGTTCGGAGTTGGTTGCCGTTTTATGTTGAGTCGTTGCATCATGGCATTTGCATTTTTGTCGGAGCGTTGCTCACACCACGTTGGCCTGGATTGGCACCTGTTTAAGTTGGCCTTGATGGCACCACGTTGAAGGCTTATGCCTTGTTGAAATGCCTCGATAACCTGGCATATGTTTAAGTTGGGAGTTTTACTCCGATGGTACCACATGCATGTGCATAGTTGCGTCACATTTTGAGTCGTTGTGAAGTTGCTGTTGTTCTTGATTCGTTGTTGTTGTGAAGTTGCTGTTGTTGTGAAGTTTCCGTTGGTATTGCTATGTCTTGTTGCTTGATATAAATTACTAATGTCGTGGGCTGTTGTTATATATGTTGTTCTTACTATAATTTGCATCTTTCATATAAGTTGTTGTTATATGTTGTGATTTGCTGTCAATACAAGTTGGGGTTGCTATTAAGTTGCTTATTTCTGGTTGTTGCATGACTGTCGTATGAAGCGGTGGAATTTATATGATTCTAATCTAGCATATTAATTATCATATTTTGTTTATAATATTCGATATCTCACCCCTTCTGTAATGATGTTACCTATTATGGGTAACTGAGCAGGTACTCAAGAATAGCTGCAGAAGTTGAGGTATAATGTGAAGTCTTAGATGTTGTTAGCTCGAGTTGGTCTTGCTCTGATACGTAGCACTCGGGGGGATGAACGATTGTTGTTTATTTGTTGTTATTGTCTTAGTAGTTGAATCTATAAATTGTTGTTATTAAAGAATTGTTGTTTCAAAGTTGTTTTGAGTTGGACATGAGGTTATGTCATTACAAGTTGAATTATGTGAAGTCGCTTATTAATAAAAGTTGTTTTGTTTTCAAAAGGATAATTCAGGTTGTTATCAGTTCATCTGAATCAGTGTTATGTATCTGAATTATTTGTGATTAATATGAAGTTGTTTTCTGTTGAAAATGTGACATCCTGTTTATGTTGAAGAATTTTTGAAATGAAAACTCTGATTTTATTACTTATCCGCCGGGTAGAATTGGAGTGTTACATTAGTGGTATCAGAGCAGGTCGGTCTGTCCGGCCAATGTTGTCTAATGCTGTTTGTCCCTTAGTACTCGACATGTGTGTGAAACACTGTCGGTACTTGTTTGTTAGTTTCTAGTTGTTGTCTGCAGGTTGGGTTGAATTAAGTGGGGGAGAAGTTTGCTCCCGTACGTGTTGTTGGTATGTAGAAGTTGTTTCGAGGTGATGTTGCTTGCAAGAGTGCATATGTTGGAGCGATGTTATTGCGGACCGGCGAGAGTTTGGACTCACGAATCCGTATCAGTCAAGTTGGAGATGTGCGTAGAGTCTGGACGGTGAATCGAAGATGATTGAAATTAAGGAATTATTCTGAATGGAATGATAAGTTGGTGGATTAATCCGGTAAGTTGTATATATTGAGTATAGTTGGATTAAAGTCGAGTGATTCTCGTAGTAGGATGAAAAGAAAGGATGTTGGTGAATTTTGGGAAGCAAGAGAGAAAGATGGAACTTATGTTCACCGATCTCAAATTCTGGTTTTTGTGATTTTGGAGCAGCTGTCAGTAAACGAGGTATAACTTTTGACTCATGATTCGGATGGAAGCGGTTCTGGACTTTTTGGAAAGCTTACGAAATTCCCTACAGTTTGCATATAAGATTTGTCTTCAAGAAGTTTGTGAAGAGGGAGAAGAGTGCGTTTTAATATTCGGGTCTGATGCTGATTTTTGGAAAATTCTGCATATGGAAATTCTGAACCAGTCCCGTTGTAAGGATGATAACTCTTTACTCGTAAGTCGGATTTGAGCGATTCTTGAAGTTCTGAAATATACACAAAATCCTCTTCATTTTGGAATATGATTTTGTGATTGAGAGATCTGTATTGAAGGAGATATATATGGTTGAAGTTGAGCGACATTTGCTGAAAATTTTGGAAGGATGAAAACAAGTGTGGAATATTATTAAGAATAAAGTGTTGGTATTTGTAAGATGTGGTTGTATCGGAGAATGCTTGGAGATGCAATTTATGTTGAATGAGGATGATTAAGACGATGATGTTATTAAAGGTAAGGTGGAGAAAAATGTGAACGTTGATTTGTGTTGCTAAGAATTTTCACCTTGGTTGAAAGTTGTAATTGGAGCAAACTGAATTGGACCGTTCTCAATGTTGTAGCGATTTCGGTGTTGGAAAAATATTTAAAGTCGTGTTGTACTATGAACGTGCATAAGAGGATGCGTAATGGATTTTGAACGTTTTTGTATCGTTGACGAAGTTGAACCTAAAGAAACTAAGAGTGGCATTGGTAAGCCTTAGAAAGTTGGCGGAGCATTAGGCTTACGGACTTTGGGCACAAGTTGAAGTACGCTATTGGGTTGGGTACTGATGATTTATTTCACCGTTATGGTTGTCGACTGTCTATTGAAAAATTGAGGAACTGATCACCCTTAATCCATTGTTGATAGTGGACGGAATCATAATTGATGGATAGATGTGTCGTGCCAACTAGTATAGTATGTACGTTGAATTGATCAAAGTCAAGCCAAGTGCTTGAAGGTTGTTTTGCTGATACAAGTTCATATGTTAGAATATTAGTTGAATTTAAGGATGACAGCACGAAGCTGTGTTTGATTGATGAGTAGTATGGGGACTCACAGTCGAGTTCTAGATAACTTGAGTCGTTGTTTGTGATGAAGCGATTGGCTAGTATGCCTTAAGGTGTATGTATGGAGTATGAAGCGTATCTTCCATATTTGTTGGATGAGTTGGAACTGGTGTTTGTTGCAAATGTTTTGAGCTGTTGTAAAATCAGAGGAAGAACGCGTAGAATATTTGAAGGTTGAGTTGTGATTATTAAAAGAAGTTAAATTATAAGTTGATTGGTAAAAGGGGAGTTTTGGTTGGTAAAGATGATTGATCTTGTTGAATTTAAGTGGACTCAGGTGTCAAATGTTGTTGTAATGTTGTTATGCGCCTGAGGTGATTTTGGGAACTATGTTGATAAAAGATAGTAAAGTTGTAATTTATGTGTGGTGGTAACGGGGAGATCCCGAAGAGTTAAGTCGAAAGTCTTGGTATTATGTCGATTTTGATGATTGGAAGTTGGAGGTCAACTGAGTAGAGTTAGTACCTTGAAAGTAATCAGAGTGCGCAGCGAACGCGTAGTGTATTGCGGTTGTTCAGACGTGTATTGTACCGATGTTGATATTTGGTTACGTTGATGTTGTGTTTAAGTTGGTATTCTTAAGTTGTTGTGTTCTGGTTCTTAAACCGGTAAATTCTTAAGTTGGTTACTTCTTGTGTTGCGATGTTAGTTGTCAATTGCATCACTTGGGTAATATTCGCGTTGTTGTCGCCGTTGAGGTTAAGAACCGTTGTTCGTGCTATATGTAGAGTTGCCTTGCGAGGGCGAGATTTGATTACTCGGAAGAATTAAGTTGTTGGAATAGTCGTGTCAGAATAATGTGTTTCTCATAAACTTCACGGAGTCTATAATGATGTTATTATGGTTGTTGGTGATGGGGAGTTGTGCGTATATTCGTTAATTAAGCTGTTAAGTCGACGTTATAATTTTGCTCTCTTTGTCATGATGTTGTTGTTGGTTGCTGTAAGTAAGAAGTAATATTTCATGATATGACGAAGTTGATTTTGTTGGCTATGTTGATGTCACTATAAGAGTGATACGACGATATGAAGTAGAGTTGTGGATATTTTGTTGATAATTGACAAACGTTTGTAGATGGGAATGAGATTGTGTATGAGTCTGAGTGTCGAAGATGTTGATAGGATGACGATGTGATGTTGTATATCCAAGCATAAGTGTGTTGTGGTTGTTACTACGGTGAAAGTTGATGTGCCTAGATATTGTTGAAGTGGTTGTTAGTTATTAACGATTTTGTCGTGAATATGTTGAATGATTAGCAAGTGAGTTTGGATTTAAATCGTATTGAGTTTTGTTATGTCGGAAAGTAATGATCGAAGTGTTGCAAAATGCGACTTGAGGATCCGAGAGTTGGATGCGGAATTTGCGTTAAGAGTAGTAGTATCGAGGAGATTTTCGAGGACGAAAATATTCTAAGTGGGGGAGAGTTGTAACGCCCAAAATATTTAATTATTTATTTAATTGGATATTTATTTAATTGTTGTGAATTATTCGGTTGATTTTGGTGTTGCGGCGAATTAAGTCGGTAAGTCAGAATTTTTAAGTTGGTAAGTCGGAGAAATAATATTAGAAATAATATTAAAGTCGCGGAATAATATTAGTAGTAATATTATCGTAGTTGGAGTGTGTTCGGTTAAGTGGGCTTGGTCTCGTGTCGGAATTAGTAATTTAAGGGGTGTTTGCTTTAGGCCCAATAGATATTATAATTGAGTATTATTATTTTAATAAAACAAATGAAACAAAAGAAATAGAAAGAAAGAAGTTAAGGTCATCAGTTAGTGGAAGTGGAAGAGAAAAGAAGAACGTGAGAGAAGAAGAAGTTGCGAGAGAGAAACCGCTGCCGGTGACGAATTTCCGGAACCCGATCGATCGTCGAGCTGCCTTCAACCCAAGGTAAGGGTGGGTTCAATTATTATAACTGGGTTATGATGATTGATATGTAGGGTTGGGGCTATATGGATTTCTACTATCTGTGTTGAATTGTGATGTTGATTCTGATAAATTTACAGTGGCCTTTGGTGAAATCGTGTTGAATATAAATTGTGTATATTTCTGTTGTTGATATTGTGTTGCTTGGGATTTAATAGTTGATGTATGGTGTGATTGAGTTATTGAATCGAAGCATGTTTTTTCTTAGAAGGTGAAGTAATCTGGGTAGAAAAATATAGCCGAAAAATATAGCAGGTACGAATGAATGAAGGAAATTTGGAACGGGGGAGGAAGAAAGAAATTTGAGGCGGGGGCCTCACCAGGTGGGGGTGGGCGCCTCCGATGAAGGGGGTGGGTGCCTCCAATGGTTTTTGGGAAGTGGGGTCGTCACTTTAATTGCCATGCTAAGATGTACATTATCATGTATGCTACCATGTTTTTTTTAATTAATTGTTTTTAGGAGTTGTTTATTAATGGTGGTCCTTACGGAACTGTTGGGAATGGGGCGAATGGCCACTTGATTCCTACATCGTTCCAGCTTCATGATAGGTAATAAATATTGGCTACTCACTAAGTCAATGTGATAATAAACACCCATTTTAGTAACAGGACTTAGGGTAGTTGAGTATCACACTGGTTGCATATAAAAGTTGCTGCTACTTATTCATGGCTGAGGTAATAGATCAAGATTTATGCATCACTTTTTATTACACTTAAGGATTGGCAAATTGGTTATACGTGTTGAATTAGAGAATTCACCAAATTCATGTGATAATAAATTATGCACTGGTAGTAATAATTAGTAGAGATACAGGATATAATATCAGTAGTAGAATTTTGACAGCAAAATGGAACAATAACAGTAAGCTGAATTTTGACAGAAAATTGGAATTGTAGTGATATGTTGCAGCAGTGGTTTAACTGAATTAATAAATTAATCAGTATCAATCAATAACGGTGAAACAATACTGTTTTAGTCGGTTTAGCCGGTTTAGGCGAAAAAACTAGTTGTCCGGAATTTAACTGAAATTGTCGGGGTAAGTCGGGTAATTTAGTAGGTGGCTTTGGTTGAATTGTTTGGTTGAAACTATGTTGAAAAAGTGGAATTTCAGGTACAGCAGTTGAGTCTTAATGTTGTTCCGGTACACGGACGAATTTTAAGTTGAAGGCGTAATAGCCAAAGTTGATTAAGTTGTTTATGTCGAAAAGTTGCTTTGTTGTTTAAGTTGATTATGTTGTGGAAGTTGTTGAGTTGTTTATGTTGATGTTAAAGTTGTAGGTCGTATGACCAACGTTGATGTATATAAGTTGTAGGCCTATGGCCAAAGTTGAATCGTGTTGAATTAAAGTTGTTATGCGGTTGTTATATGTTGTTCGGAGTTGGTTGCCGTTTTATGTTGAGTCGTTGCATCATGGCATTTGCATTTTTGTCGGAGCGTTGCTCACACCACGTTGGCCTGGATTGGCACCTGTTTAAGTTGGCCTTGATGGCACCACGTTGAAGGCTTATGCCTTGTTGAAATGCCTCGATAACCTGGCATATGTTTAAGTTGGGAGTTTTACTCCGATGGTACCACATGCATGTGCATAGTTGCGTCACATTTTGAGTCGTTGTGAAGTTGCTGTTGTTCTTGATTCGTTGTTGTTGTGAAGTTGCTGTTGTTGTGAAGTTTCCGTTGGTATTGCTATGTCTTGTTGCTTGATATAAATTACTAATGTCGTGGGCTGTTGTTATATATGTTGTTCTTACTATAATTTGCATCTTTCATATAAGTTGTTGTTATATGTTGTGATTTGCTGTCAATACAAGTTGGGGTTGCTATTAAGTTGCTTATTTCTGGTTGTTGCATGACTGTCGTATGAAGCGGTGGAATTTATATGATTCTAATCTAGCATATTAATTATCATATTTTGTTTATAATATTCGATATCTCACCCCTTCTGTAATGATGTTACCTATTATGGGTAACTGAGCAGGTACTCAAGAATAGCTGCAGAAGTTGAGGTATAATGTGAAGTCTTAGATGTTGTTAGCTCGAGTTGGTCTTGCTCTGATACGTAGCACTCGGGGGGATGAACGATTGTTGTTTATTTGTTGTTATTGTCTTAGTAGTTGAATCTATAAATTGTTGTTATTAAAGAATTGTTGTTTCAAAGTTGTTTTGAGTTGGACATGAGGTTATGTCATTACAAGTTGAATTATGTGAAGTCGCTTATTAATAAAAGTTGTTTTGTTTTCAAAAGGATAATTCAGGTTGTTATCAGTTCATCTGAATCAGTGTTATGTATCTGAATTATTTGTGATTAATATGAAGTTGTTTTCTGTTGAAAATGTGACATCCTGTTTATGTTGAAGAATTTTTGAAATGAAAACTCTGATTTTATTACTTATCCGCCGGGTAGAATTGGAGTGTTACATTAGTGGTATCAGAGCAGGTCGGTCTGTCCGGCCAATGTTGTCTAATGCTGTTTGTCCCTTAGTACTCGACATGTGTGTGAAACACTGTCGGTACTTGTTTGTTAGTTTCTAGTTGTTGTCTGCAGGTTGGGTTGAATTAAGTGGGGGAGAAGTTTGCTCCCGTACGTGTTGTTGGTATGTAGAAGTTGTTTCGAGGTGATGTTGCTTGCAAGAGTGCATATGTTGGAGCGATGTTATTGCGGACCGGCGAGAGTTTGGACTCACGAATCCGTATCAGTCAAGTTGGAGATGTGCGTAGAGTCTGGACGGTGAATCGAAGATGATTGAAATTAAGGAATTATTCTGAATGGAATGATAAGTTGGTGGATTAATCCGGTAAGTTGTATATATTGAGTATAGTTGGATTAAAGTCGAGTGATTCTCGTAGTAGGATGAAAAGAAAGGATGTTGGTGAATTTTGGGAAGCAAGAGAGAAAGATGGAACTTATGTTCACCGATCTCAAATTCTGGTTTTTGTGATTTTGGAGCAGCTGTCAGTAAACGAGGTATAACTTTTGACTCATGATTCGGATGGAAGCGGTTCTGGACTTTTTGGAAAGCTTACGAAATTCCCTATAGTTTGCATATAAGATTTGTCTTCAAGAAGTTTGTGAAGAGGGAGAAGAGTGCGTTTTAATATTCGGGTCTGATGCTGATTTTTGGAAAATTCTGCATATGGAAATTCTGAACCAGTCCCGTTGTAAGGATGATAACTCTTTACTCGTAAGTCGGATTTGAGCGATTCTTGAAGTTCTGAAATATACACAAAATCCTCTTCATTTTGGAATATGATTTTGTGATTGAGAGATCTGTATTGAAGGAGATATATATGGTTGAAGTTGAGCGACATTTGCTGAAAATTTTGGAAGGATGAAAACAAGTGTGGAATATTATTAAGAATAAAGTGTTGGTATTTGTAAGATGTGGTTGTATCGGAGAATGCTTGGAGATGCAATTTATGTTGAATGAGGATGATTAAGACGATGATGTTATTAAAGGTAAGGTGGAGAAAAATGTGAACGTTGATTTGTGTTGCTAAGAATTTTCACCTTGGTTGAAAGTTGTAATTGGAGCAAACTGAATTGGACCGTTCTCAATGTTGTAGCGATTTCGGTGTTGGAAAAATATTTAAAGTCGTGTTGTACTATGAACGTGCATAAGAGGATGCGTAATGGATTTTGAACGTTTTTGTATCGTTGACGAAGTTGAACCTAAAGAAACTAAGAGTGGCATTGGTAAGCCTTAGAAAGTTGGCGGAGCATTAGGCTTACGGACTTTGGGCACAAGTTGAAGTACGCTATTGGGTTGGGTACTGATGATTTATTTCACCGTTATGGTTGTCGACTGTCTATTGAAAAATTGAGGAACTGATCACCCTTAATCCATTGTTGATAGTGGACGGAATCATAATTGATGGATAGATGTGTCGTGCCAACTAGAATAGTATGTACGTTGAATTGATCAAAGTCAAGCCAAGTGCTTGAAGGTTGTTTTGCTGATACAAGTTCATATGTTAGAATATTAGTTGAATTTAAGGATGACAGCACGAAGCTGTGTTTGATTGATGAGTAGTATGGGGACTCACAGTCGAGTTCTAGATAACTTGAGTCGTTGTTTGTGATGAAGCGATTGGCTAGTATGCCTTAAGGTGTATGTATGGAGTATGAAGCGTATCTTCCATATTTGTTGGATGAGTTGGAACTGGTGTTTGTTGCAAATGTTTTGAGCTGTTGTAAAATCAGAGGAAGAACGCGTAGAATATTTGAAGGTTGAGTTGTGATTATTAAAAGAAGTTAAATTATAAGTTGATTGGTAAAAGGGGAGTTTTGGTTGGTAAAGATGATTGATCTTGTTGAATTTAAGTGGACTCAGGTGTCAAATGTTGTTGTAATGTTGTTATGCGCCTGAGGTGATTTTGGGAACTATGTTGATAAAAGATAGTAAAGTTGTAATTTATGTGTGGTGGTAACGGGGAGATCCCGAAGAGTTAAGTCGAAAGTCTTGGTATTATGTCGATTTTGATGATTGGAAGTTGGAGGTCAACTGAGTAGAGTTAGTACCTTGAAAGTAATCAGAGTGCGCAGCGAACGCGTAGTGTATTGCGGTTGTTCAGACGTGTATTGTACCGATGTTGATATTTGGTTACGTTGATGTTGTGTTTAAGTTGGTATTCTTAAGTTGTTGTGTTCTGGTTCTTAAACCGGTAAATTCTTAAGTTGGTTACTTCTTGTGTTGCGATGTTAGTTGTCAATTGCATCACTTGGGTAATATTCGCGTTGTTGTCGCCGTTGAGGTTAAGAACCGTTGTTCGTGCTATATGTAGAGTTGCCTTGCGAGGGCGAGATTTGATTACTCGGAAGAATTAAGTTGTTGGAATAGTCGTGTCAGAATAATGTGTTTCTCGTAAACTTCACGGAGTCTATAATGATGTTATTATGGTTGTTGGTGATGGGGAGTTGTGCGTATATTCGTGAATTAAGCTGTTAAGTCGACGTTATAATTTTGCTCTCTTTGTCATGATGTTGTTGTTGGTTGCTGTAAGTAAGAAGTAATATTTCATGATATGACGAAGTTGATTTTGTTGGCTATGTTGATGTCACTATAAGAGTGATACGACGATATGAAGTAGAGTTGTGGATATTTTGTTGATAATTGACAAACGTTTGTAGATGGGAATGAGATTGTGTATGAGTCTGAGTGTCGAAGATGTTGATAGGATGACGATGTGATGTTGTATATCCAAGCATAAGTGTGTTGTGGTTGTTACTACGGTGAAAGTTGATGTGCCTAGATATTGTTGAAGTGGTTGTTAGTTATTAACGATTTTGTCGTGAAGATGTTGAATGATTAGCAAGTGAGTTTGGATTTAAATCGTATTGAGTTTTGTTATGTCGGAAAGTAATGATCGAAGTGTTGCAAAATGCGACTTGAGGATCCGGGAGTTGGATGCGGAATTTGCGTTAAGAGTAGTAGTATCGAGGAGATTTTCGAGGACGAAAATATTCTAAGTGGGGGAGAGTTGTAACGCCCAAAATATTTAATTATTTATTTAATTGGATATTTATTTAATTGTTGTGAATTATTCAGTTGATTTTGGTGTTGCGGCGAATTAAGTCGTTAAGTCGGAATTTTTAAGTTGGTAAGTCGGAGAAATAATATTAGAAATAATATAAAAGTCGCGGAATAATATTAGTAGTAATATTATCGTAGTTGGAGTGTGTTCGGTTAAGTGGGCTTGGTCTCGTGTCGGAATTAGTAATTTAAGGGTGTTTGCTTAAGGCCCAATAGATATTATAATTGAGTATTATTATTTTAATAAAACAAATGAAACAAAAGAAATAGAAAGAAAGAAGTTAAGGTCATCAGTTAGTGGAAGTGGAAGAGAAAAGAAGAACGTGAGAGAAGAAGAAGTTGCGAGAGAGAAACCGCTGCCGGTGACGAATTTCCGGAACCCGATCGATCCTCGAGCTGCCTTCAACCCAAGGTAAGGGTGGGTTCGATTATTATAACTGGGTTATGATGATTGATATGTAGGGTTGGGGCTATATGGATTTCTACTATCTGTGGTGAATTGTGATGTTGATTCTGATAAATTTACAGTGGCCTTTGGTGAAATCGTGTTGAATATAAATTGTGTATATTTCTGTTGTTGATATTGTGTTGCTTGGGATTTAATAGTTGGTGTATGGTGTGATTGAGTTATTGAATCGAAGCATGTTTTTTCTTAGAAGGTGAAGTAATCTGGGTAGAAAAATATAGCCGAAAAATATAGCAGGTACGAATGAATGAAGGAAATTTGGAACGGGGGAGGAAGAAAGAAATTTGAGGCGGGGGCCTCACCAGGTGGGGGTGGGCGCCTCCGATGAAGGGGGGTGGGCGCCTCCAATGAAGGGGGTGGGCGCCTCCAATGGTTTTTGGGAAGTGGGGTCGTCACTTTAATTGCCATGCTAAGATGTACATTATCATGTATGCTACCATGTTTTTTTTAATTAATTGTTTTTAGGAGTTGTTTATTAATGGTGGTCCTTACGGAACTGTTGGGAATGGGGCGAATGGCCACTTGATTTCTACATCGTTCCAGCTTCATGATAGGTAATAAATATTGGCTACTCACTAAGTCAATGTGATAATAAACACCCATTTTAGTAACAGGACTTAGGGTAGTTGAGTATCACACTGGTTGCATATAAAAGTTGCTGCTACTTATTCATGGCTGAGGTAATAGATCAAGATTTATGCATCACTTTTTATTACACTTAAGGATTGGCAAATTGGTTATACGTGTTGAATTAGAGAATTCACCAAATTCATGTGATAATAAATTATGCACTGGTAGTAATAATTAGTAGAGATACAGGATATAATATCAGTAGTAGAATTTTGACAGCAAAATGGAACAATAACAGTAAGCTGAATTTTGACAGAAAATTGGAATTGTAGTGATATGTTGCAGCAGTGGTTTAACTGAATTAATAAATTAATCAGTATCAATCAATAACGGTGAAACAATACTGTTTTAGTCGGTTTAGCCGGTTTAGGCGAAAAAACTAGTTGTCCGGAATTTAACGGAAATTGTCGGGGTAAGTCGGGTAATTTAGTAGGTGGCTTTGGTTGAATTGTTTGGTTGAAACTATGTTGAAAAAGTGGAATTTCAGGTACAGCAGTTGAGTCTTAATGTTGTTCCGGTACACGAACGGATTTTAAGTTGAAGGCGTAATAGCCAAAGTTGATTAAGTTGTTTATGTCGAAAAGTTGCTTTGTTGTTTAAGTTGATTATGTTGTGGAAGTTGTTGAGTTATTTATGTTGATGTTAAAGTTGTAGGTCGTATGACCAACGTTGATGTATATAAGTTGTAGGCCTATGGCCAAAGTTGAATCGTGTTGAATTAAAGTTGTTATGCGGTTGTTATATGTTGTTCGGAGTTGGTTGCCGTTTTATGTTGAGTCGTTGCATCATGGCATTTGCATTTTTGTCGGAGCGTTGCTCACACCACGTTGGCCTGGATTGGCACCTGTTTAAGTTGGCCTTGATGGCACCACGTTGAAGGCTTATGCCTTGTTGAAATGCCTCGATAACCTGGCATATGTTTAAGTTGGGAGTTTTACTCCGATGGTACCACATGCATGTGCATAGTTGCGTCACATTTTGAGTCGTTGTGAAGTTGCTGTTGTTCTTGATTCGTTGTTGTTGTGAAGTTGCTGTTGTTGTGAAGTTGCCGTTGGTATTGCTATGTCTTGTTGCTTGATATAAATTACTAATGTCGTGGGCTGTTGTTATATATGTTGTTCTTACTATAATTTGCATCTTTCATATAAGTTGTTGTTATATGTTGTGATTTGCTGTCAATACAAGTTGGGGTTGCTATTAAGTTGCTTATTTCTGGTTGTTGCATGACTGTTGTATGAAGCGGTGGAATTTATATGATTCTAATCTAGCATATTAATTATCATATTTTGTTTATAATATTCGATATCTCACCCCTTCTGTAATGATGTTACCTATTATGGGTAACTGAGCAGGTACTCAAGAATAGCTGCAGAAGTTGAGGTATAATGTGAAGTCTTAGATGTTGTTAGCTCGAGTTGGTCTTGCTCTGATACGTAGCACTCGGGGGGATGAACGATTGTTGTTTATTTGTTGTTATTGTCTTAGTAGTTGAATCTATAAATTGTTGTTATTAAAGAATTGTTGTTTCAAAGTTGTTTTGAGTTGGACATGAGGTTATGTCATTACAAGTTGAATTATGTGAAGTCGCTTATTAATAAAAGTTGTTTTGTTTTCAAAAGGATAATTCAGGTTGTTATCAGTTCATCCGAATCAGTGTTATGTATCTGAATTATTTGTGATTAATATGAAGTTGTTTTCTGTTGAAAATGTGACATCCTGTTTATGTTGAAGAATTTTTGAAATGAAAACTCTGATTTTATTACTTATCCGCCGGGTAGAATTGGGGTGTTACATCAGCGGTTAGCAACCTCTTTTGGTTCAATACCCTTCTTCGTTGGTCAAGCGCTGTTTGTTCAGTCAATACCAACATCCCATTTGGGTCACGACCTTCAATAGGTCCTACACTCGTTCTTCTGGTTGATTACAGTTTACCTGTTAAAACCTTTCTCTCCGCACAGTTGCAATCTTTGTTTTCCTCGGTTAACCACTATTTATCAGTTAATACACCAATGTCCCTTCAGAGTCAAACACCTTCTCTTGGTTCAGTACTCTCTTCTATTTGGTTCATCGCAGTCTGTCTGTTGACACCGAGTCTTTTATCCCGGCCAGGGTTCGTATCTCTTTATCTTTCGGTTAATCACTGCCAGTCAGTTAACATACCAAAACCTATTTCCCTTGGTTTGGACACCATTCCTTTCACTTTCCCCAGTAGAATTCTCTGTTCCCCACAGAGTCTTATCTCCTTTTCTCCAGTTAACCACTGCCAGTCAGTTAATATACCAAATTCTCATTCTTTTATTCCCCAGTAGGGTCGCTACCTTCTGGTCTCCAACATTTCTCTTTGTTCTCTTGTTCCCCATTGGAGTTTCTTTTATACCCTTTTGTTCCTTTACTTTCTTGGTTTCGACACCACTCCTTTTTGTTATCCCCAGCAGATCTTTCTTGGTTGACACCATTTCCCTTTCTTTCCTTTGTTTTCCGTCCTAGTTCCCCAAACTACGGAAGCTCTAATTCTGCATTCGTTCGAATGTCAGATACGTAGGCACGAGATCGCGATGATATTGGCGAGCACCCTTCCACCTTTCTTTCTTCCTTTCCCCTTTCTTTTCCCTGGTTCCTCTGAACTACGACGCTCTGATTTCCTCATTGCACTATGAGGGTACGTAGGCACGAGGGTCCCAATCCTCCGCGAGCACTTTCTTTTCTTCCTTTCTTTCTCCTTCTCCTTTCTCTCTCTCTCTCTCTCTCTCTCTCTCTTCTTCTTTAGTTAGAAGCCTTTAGATAGACAACCCATCCAAGCTTAGAAGCAAGCGAAATGGTTCCCGTCGAGTACGACAAATGCGTTAGGTGCTAGTACCTTCCTTTCGCATAACTGACCCCCGTTCCCGTTTCTCTTCCCCTTGGGTCTTATCGATATTTTTCCTGTTCTTTGGGACTAAATAAAGTTCAGTGGCGACTCTGTGTTATCTTTGAGTGTGCGATTCACTCAGGTATAAACCAGCCATCTTCAGCTGGTGACTCTGCTGGGGAGTACTTGCGCTCGCAGGTTGGGGTCTCGCCTAGTTTTGTTTGCTTTTCCTGCTTGTCTGGGTGTTTATCTTTTGCACTTTACTTGCTTTATCTTTATGCTTTAGCTTTATGTTTATTTACTACATTTCTTTACAGCTTTGATAATTTATATGTTGTATATTCTGGATATCTGCTATATTTTCTACTGTTGTTGGGATGGGTAGATATTATTGGAGAGAAAAGTCCTAACACCGGGCTTAGCATACACATAGGCTAGACCGTGGATAGTTGTGAGGCATGCGTTTCGCGCGTTGGGTTACCACGAGAGCCACATCCCAGGTCGTGATTCGCTTGAAAATACTTCCGTCCTATGAGAATTCACTACGGCGGGGGGTTTTCAATCTGAGTCCTATGGTTTGGGAGACCTTTCTAGGGACCACCTTGTTGTGTCTAGATCACACCTGTGAGGGGGATGGGTTTTTTGCAAGAAAAAAAGCCACTTCATACCTTTGTTCTCTCCCACACGTCAGATTGTGCCGACACATCAGACTATGTTGCACCGACACAGAATTATATGGAGATATCCGGATTGTTCAGACAGTACTAGCTTCCTGTTGTTTGTGTTGCATATCATTTCATCATGTAAATTAATTTTGCATATGCATAAAACTTTATTTTTTGCATGCATATCATACATTCATTTGCACACATCTGCACGTCCCTTCATCCAAAGCCGTTGCTCATCCTTGTCCACCTTCTTTATAGCAAGACGAAGACTCGACATCGGTATTTTACTTGCTCAAACAAATCCAGAATCATGGCTGACTTTGAAGCTGAGAACGCTGCTTATAAGGAAACTCTGGCTCAATTCCAAGGTCGGATGGATCAGTTTCAGACGAACATGGATGTCATTATGGAACTTCTTCGCGCTCAGAGGGACGCCGCTACTGCTGCCAGTGTTGTTGCAACTGTTACTAATGCAACCGTTGTCACTCCTGTTGTGACTACTTCGCCCGTGGTTACAACTACTCCTGCTGTTATTCCTTCTTCTGCTACTGTTGAAGTGCCAGTTGAGCCTGTGAATCAGTCTGTTGTACATCCGACCAATTCTCAATCCAGTTTGAACAAATGCCCGCTGGTTTTCCTTGGGGAATGCCTCCGAATTACACTCCTCAGATTGCAAATAATGGTAGTGCCTTCATACCATATCAGCCTTTTATTGCGCCCATGTCTAATGGGAATGCTGCTACATATCCATGGGTCATGCCTACTCCAGTCCCACCTACAGTGGTGAATGATGATCCTGAGAATCTTCAGGTTCAGACTCATCAAGCTTCCGGATTGGCTAACATTGAAACCCCTAATGAAGAAGAGCATGTGTATAGGGGTCCTCCTTTCCAGGTTCCGGTTTCATCTCTAGCTGCTCAAACTGCTGTTCAGAATATTCATCCTGGGATTTCTATCCTGGGGCATCTTCCTCAACTGTTGTGGTACCTCCTCCGAACTATCCGTTTGGTGTTCAGATGGGTCAGAATGCTGGTCAGATAGTTAATTCTGGTTTGGTGTATCCTTCTCAGTTTGCTACTCCGCAAGTGCACGCTTCGGCCGCATCTCAGCTGCCAAATCCTCGGGTTCTTGTCAGGCCCACTAATCAGAGTAGACCTATTGACTACAATTTGTTGGAAGACTATATCAGAGCTATTGAAGGGTTTTCTGCTTTTGGCATGGAGGCCAAGGATTTGTGTTTGGTTCCGAATGTTGTGATGCCACAGAAATTCAAGATACCTGAGCTGCCAAAGTATAAAGGTTTGAGTTGCCCGCGTAGTCACATTACTATGTACTGCAGAAAGATGGCATCCTATATTGATAACGATGACTTGTTGGTTCATTGTTTTCAAGATAGTTTGTCTGGTGCTTCATTGGATTGGTACATGGGCTTGGAACGCAGCAAGATCCATACTTGGAGGGATTTATCTAAAGCATTCTTGAAACAATACAAGTACAATCTTGATCAGGCACCTACTAGATTGCAGTTGTAGAATCAGTCCCAGTGTTCTGCTGAAACATTCAAAGAGTATGCACAAAGATGGAGTGAGATGGCATCTCGGGTACGACCTGTTCTCTCTGACAATGAGTTAGTTGACATCTTTACGGGTACATTGCAAGGATCCTACTATGAGAAAATGGTGGGTAGTTCTTCATCAAACTTTGCTGATGTTGTAACAATTGGTGAACGGATTGAAAACGGTTTGAAGACTGCAAAGATTCCTAGAGCTGCTTCCCAGCAGCCATCCACCAGAAAGTCTCAGAACAGTCAGTCCAAGAAAAAGGAAGGTGAAGCCAACGCTGTGACAGCTCAAGTTTCTCCTCAGTATCAAGCACCCATGCCACCCATGCCATATTATCCATATCCGTACATTGCTGCTGCACAATATCAACAACCTCCATATCAGTATCATCTGCAACAACTAGTTCAGAATGCTCAGAATCAGCAACAGAATCAACAAAACAACAAAAGTCAGCAGAATCAAAACCTTCAGAACAATAACAATCAAGGAAACCGTAAGCGTCCGAATTTTGACAGAATTTCGGTGTCATACACTGAGTTATTTCCTTACTTTATTCACCAATGGGCAATTGTTCCCAAGCAGATCGCACCTACTATTCCTCCGTTTGGCCTGAAGCATAATCCAAATGTGTCCTATGCTTATCATGCTGGATATATAGGACATGTGACAGAGGATTGTTTTGTTTTCAAAACCAAAGTTCAGGAACTCATTGATAAGAAGATTCTGACTTTCCCTGAGGAAGGACCTAACATTCAGAATAATCCGTTGCCAGATCACGGTGGACCTGTGGTTAACATGATTGAAGAGAATTCAAGGGCTGAATTGATCATGGATGTTGATGAGGTAAAGACCCTGATGACCGTGGTTTTCAAGAAATTGAATGAATATGGGTTGTTGAAAGGATTGCATGGTAAGTGTCAGATTTGTGACGATAATCCCAACCAGTGTCGAAGGTTGAAGGGTTGTATCCAGATTTTGATAAACCGTGGTGAAGATCAATTTACCAAGTCTAAACCTGTTGAGGAAGTTGCTGCCATCGAGCCGTTCACCATCGTCTATAGGAAGGTTCCTGTTGAATCCCCTAAACAGAAGAAGGTGCAACCCATCGTTGTTTATCCGCAAAACCGTTTCTGTATCAGAGTTCTAAAGAGGTACCTTGGAGGTATGGGTCTACTGTGTTTTCTGAGGGTCAAGAAATAAGGTTTGCTAAGTCTGAGATCGTAAATGTTACAGCCGTTGGAGGTATGACTCGTAGTGGATGAGTGTTCGCTCCGAAGGTCACTATAAATCCTGTTCAAGTTCCAACTGTTGTTCCTCCCAAGGAAACGCCTGCATCTGCAATCCCTGTTGTTCAACAAGGAGTATCTACTATCATTCCAGTGCCGAGTATCATGTCTGATGATGTTTTAAAGAGCAAAGAGACACTTGATGATCAAGAGTTCCTTAAGTTGATCAAGAAAACTGACTTTAAAATTGTGGATCAACTGGGGCAGACACCCTCGAGGATCTCAATCTTGCCCTTACTCATGAGTTCTGCCGCGCACATATCAGCCCTGTTAAACGTTTTGAACACTGCACATGTCATGCATGATATATCCGTCGTCGAGTTTGATGATGTAGTAACCAACATAACTGCAAGTCGGTATTTGGGTTTTAATGAATCAGAATTACCTCCTGAAGGAAATACCCATAACAAAGAACTGTACATATCCGTAACCTGTACAAATATCCTCTTATCTCGTGTTCTGGTGGACACCGGTTCTTCCCTCAATGTGAAGCCTAAGGGCACATTGAGCCAATTACTGGTAGAAGGGAGTGAGATGATGTAACACCCCAATTCCCATCGCAGATAAATAATACACAATTATATCAGAGTGAATAAAACTAAATTCTTTTCGACAGAAATAAGGATGCCACATTTGAGAAAACAACACAATCTCTGCTCATAAATTTGATACATAACACAAAATGGAATAAACCTAAAAGGGAAACTTTTTCCAACGAAAGGAAAGTTCAATTATGGAATAAAGCGGAAAGATCCATAACTGACTTGTTTTACAAAATAAATGGTTTTATAACATCCAAATATTCATACAAAGTTAATACAAAATAGATCCAACAAATGTATACATATATAACAAAAGCGCTCTCCGACTCCCGTGTTACGTATCAGAGCAGACTGACTGACAACCGGATGGAGAACGAATCTTCACAAAAGCCTCCAAGACTACTAATCTGCAATTGCCTCATAGAGCAACAAACCACAGCAGAAGGGTGAGAAACACAATTATAATATAGTTGCATACAATTATGTAATAACAGGAAATACGCACACAACAACATTCTCACCACAAGCTTCACATACTAATACATATAGCATGCCACAAACACATAACATATTTATAATAATCCAACCCAATAACATATTCACACATAATGCACGCCAAAGTTATGACATATGGAAACACACCACCACATCACATATATTCATATATAGCATATCATAGATAAGTAATACAATCATTGTGATGTGCAACATCCCCACAAAACATGGCATATGTCTATACATAAAACATATCATCCATAACCAATACATTTATCACAAATGCATATCAATTCACCAATGCTAACACAAGCTCAACACATAATCAATCCATTCATGATTTATGCAAATACAAAGAGACCGACACAACGACTCTATGTAAATGCAATGCGGTACCGTTCCATCCGTCATTCTCATCATTAATTCACTCAGGAATTATTGGAATAATCGCTTGTTACTTAGTGTAACTCCCTGTAGGGTAAACGATGTTCCCCGTCGCTTTCGGTCCTCTTGGTATAAGGCTCACGACATTTATGGATCGCTTTCGGTCCTCTTTGTATAGGGCTCACGGTCCGATCGCTTTCGATCCTCTTTGTATAAGGCTCACGATTGTCTATAACGTCGCTTTTGGTCCTCTTGGTATAAGGCTCACGACCGTTATAGAAGATTCCCTCGGGAATCATTTCGTCGCTCACACCCACTAGGGCACACGACATCACAAGAATCCATATCATGATGCTTGGCATACAATGACTCATGACAATCAAATGCATACACATATACAACCATGTGAACCATTTCAACTTCCATAATCATGCATATACAATCAAACCCAACATAATGCATTTACTTGTCCTAAGGCCACAAATAATCATCACAACATTCACATCATATGCATTCACATCATATAACAGCACACAAGCTATACATTATATATCCAAAGCATATTGCATGATAACACATCAATCGCACACAACTACGACGATAAAAGTCAACAAAACGACACGTTTCCAAATTCCCGACATAATTAATTCGCCCCCCAATCTCAAAAACCACTTTTATAAGAAAGAACATTTCATAAGCTTTCCAATGGTACAAAGAACGTCCCGATCCGAGTTACAGATCAAAAGTTACAGAATTTAGAAAACAGATTTAATTTTTGAAGTTCTAGATCGCGCTAAGCGGGCTCCTCCCCGCGCTGAGCGCACTCCTCACTTCCTGGTGAGGTTGCGAATTTTCAAGACCGCGCTAAGCGCGCAGACCCGGTGCTGAGCGCGCACTGCGAAATTCAGAAAATGAACTCTTCGCAAATCCAACCCAAAAATCCTATTTTTCACCCCAAATCAATTCCAAGAGCAAAACAAGCATCAACAATTGTTCATAAACACAGTGCGATCATACAACGCGATTTATATCGATTTCCGACCGTGAAAACATCGATTTCTACTCGTTTATCTCATTTCGACCTATATTTGAAAAACTAGTAAACAATCCAACACACCCATACATAATCATACACAAACATAGCATAATCGAGTTTCACACCCTTACCCGATTAATCGCGCTTCGAAGTGTCGGTTGAATCGGTTTCTAAACTTTCAAGTTTTTCCTCTTTTTCTTCTTCTAACTCTCCTTTTCTCTTCTCTTCTTTCTATTTTCTCTCTTTCTAACCTCTATTTTCTATTTTAAATGAAAAACAATAATATCTAACTAAGCAAAAGACCAAAATATCCCTACACTCAATTTCTCGCAAACGCTCTCAAAACGCGATAAAACATAATAACGATAAACATAACACATTTACCAAATAAAAAGCAAGAATAAAATAATATAAAGACAAAAATAATTAAATCGACTCGATTAAATAAATCTAACAAAAACCGAGGCGTTACAACTCTCCCCCACTTAGAAATTTTCGTCCTCGAAAATATACTGAGACGAACAACTCCGGATACGACTCTCGCCTCCGACTAACCAACTAACATGCCAACACTAGGAACACCACGAATAACACAAACTGACAAACCACCTTGCTAACAGCAACTACAACAACGACACGACAACGACGACAACTACAACGACAAGATGCAAAGCCCATACAATGCACTTGAGGACCAACTCACGACTCAAGAATACCTAAGGTACGAACATACACAGGTTCACTCTTGAACCGAAACACAACAAGATCGTTACCCTCACCATAGGTAACACTCCCCTAAATCCCCACACAGGAATTAGCCACTCGCACTCGAACCATCACGATGGAAACGAGGCAACAACACAACATCATTAACAACCTCTACATAACCACAATACCAACAACCTTGCCACCCAACATTATTACAACAATGCTACGATTCCTCAATCGAACATATAACCAAAACATCCATTCTAAAATGTCCAATGGCCTCATCATTCCTACACGTTCCCAATGTTCAACCTATGAACCCTTACAAGTCACACATGCATATATGAAATGTGCCACCTCACACTTTCGATGCGCACTCTGATTAATCGCAACAATCAAATCTACCAATTCCATATTCAACTTTTGACTCTCCTTAATATTCACCAGAAAAAGCATAGTTCATTTCTAAAAGACCTAACCTTACACTCCACTGAGTTATCTCACACACCAGACACAAGTCTCTGACTGCTCAAATAATTCTAATCCTCTGACCATCAAAAGATCTCCTTCAAATCATGATACATTTTATTAGCTCCCGGATGCATACTCAAACTACTCCAGTTTCCTTCCTCTAAAATCATCTTTTTCAATTCCGAATCATCAGGAATACAAATTCTACCACGAAATCTCAAAACACCCTGATCATCCACTTTAAAGTCACCATCCACCCCTTTATCTCCAACCGTCATCAAATCAACAAATTTCACATCCAGCTTCTGTTTCTCGCTAACGGTCAACAGAAAATCATTAGTAACCTTTAACATACCAAGCCTTACACCATCAGATGGCAATTCACACACCAAACTCAAATCTCAAAATTCTCCCAAAAGTTCCCACTCTTTAACCCTCAAAGCAGACATATGTAAAAACATTCAACTTAACTCCTCAGGCACGACACTAACCTCACCAATAGGATAATTCCAGCTAAAATCATAACTCATCAGGAATTCCAACCATCCTCGTTACCTCATACTCTATTCCTTCCGACCAAACAGGTACTCAATCTTCTTGTGATTACTACACACTCTAAACCTAGAACCATAAAAATAATACCTCCAGATTCTCAACACAAAAGTAACTGCAGCAAATTCCAAATCCTGAATAGTATAGATCCTTTTATGAATCCTCAATTGTCATAAACCATAAGCTACGACTTTACCCTCTTGCATTAACACACTGACTAAGCTCATCAAAGACGCATCCTAATACCTCGCAAACGGTTTATTAGGATCACACAGAATCAAAACTGGATCCGTAGACAACTACCACCTCAGCTCTCTGAAACTTTCCTTACAATGAACATCCTCAAACAAACGACTTACCTTTTGCAATCAAAATTCTCATTTGAATAACTTAGCATAAAACTTCGTCTCTTTTCAACACTTGTAATTCAAATCTCAACACTCTACCTGTTCTTCCTCTAAGTTTATAATAGATTCGAATATCCTTAATCGAAGCCATTACGAACTTATCCAAATAAATATGGAAGATACGATTCATATACTCCACAACCCAAAACATATACAACCTTCAAAATTCATTCTGAGCTCGAAACAATTTATCCAAAATAGCTTAACAATCTCTGGTTACCACATTCCATATCAATTCTTCTTATAGGGTCCCAACTCACTCAAGGTTTCTACTGACACAAGATCTCAACCCATAACAAAAGGAATACCATCAAGGAACTTCAAATCGTTCGCAATTCGTCACAATTCAAAACTCAAGTTATCCAGAACACAACCGCAAGTTTCCATACTACTCACAGATTAACACGCAACCTCATGCTATCATCCTTTTCTTTACCAACCATGTTGGACCTCTTCCACTCAACGCACTCATGTTTCATCCAAAAACACATCCGAAAACCATGCACAACTGACGGTCCATCACTGTGGCTTTCCTGCCAATTTCCAGAACACTATCATCACAAACATGACCAACCTCTGAGTTTCACGTCCTAAAAGTTCTTCTACTTACTTAGCAGATCCAAACCTCAATCTTCACCTTCGTCAAATTTGATTTCACACTCTACTCTCTGAGAACAACCATAAACGATACCCAATCGTTCTCTCTCAACGACTTCCCAACTGAACCAACATACCAAAACCTCTAATCCGTCTCATCTTCCGATGTTAGAATCTTTATCGACTCAACAAAATAATCCGTAATCATTTTCTTAATTCCAAACAATTCATTGTACACACTATCAAAGCCGGAAAGACACGTCTATTCCATCCAACATAATTCCGTCTACTATCAACAAGAGATTAAGGGTGATCAGTTCCTCAATTTGTCAATAGACAACTGACAATCATGATGGGGCATAAACCGTCTTTACCAAACTATAATAGCATTCCTTGCATCTTGTGCACAAACCTATCTAAAGCACAAATCCTTAGTTGACATAAACCTTACCTCCGCATTCCCTCCGGAACCGGGACCAACACTGTCCAAACAACACTTACAATCTTGCAATCTACAACACACTGAGCAAACACTCCACAACTGAAGCAACTTGGAGAAGCTCCAGATTCTCCCCCACTTATCTCATTCTCATACCTGAAGACAAAGGATTAGAAAAACTAGAAAGTATTGACAGTGTTTCACACACATATCACATACTAAGGAACAAACAACATCGACAGTATTCACCTGTCACACCAACTGACTCAACAACTTGGCCGGACGGACGGACCTGCTCTGATACCACTATAGTAACACCCCAATTCCCATCGCAGATAAATAATACATAATTAAATCAGAGTGAATAAAACTAAATTCTTTTCGACAGAAATAAGGATGCCACATTTGAGAAAACAACACAATCCCTGCTCATAAATTTGATACATAACACAAAATGGAATAAACCTAAAAGGGAAACTTTTTCCAACGAAAGGAAAGTTCAATTATGGAATAAAGCGGAAAGATCCATAACTGACTTGTTTTACAAAATAAATGGTTTTATAACATCCAAATATTCATACAAAGTTAATACAAAATAGATCCAACAAATGTATACATATATAACAAAAGCGCTCCCGACTCCCGTGTTACATATCAGAGCAGACTGACTGACAACCGGAAGGAGAACTAATCTTCACAAAAGCCTCCAAGACTACTAATCTGCAATTGCCTCATAGAGCAACAAACCACAGCAGAAGGGTGAGAAACACAATTATAATACAGTTGCATACAATTATGTAATAACAAGAAATACGCACACAACAACATTCTCACCACAAGCTTCACATACTAATACATATAGCATGCCACAGACACATAACATATTTATAATAATCCAACCCAATAACATATTCACACATAATGCACGCCAAAGTTATGACATATGGAAACACACCACCACATCACATATATTCATATATAGCATATCATAGATAAGTAATACAATCATTGTGATGTGCAACATCCCCACAAAACATGGCATATGTCTATACATAAAACATATCATCCATAACCAATACATTTATCACAAATGCATATCAATTCACCAATGCTATCACAAGCTCAACACATAATCAATCCATTCAAGATTTATGCAAATGCAAAGAGACCGACACAACAACTCTATGCAAATGCAATGCGGTACCGTTCCATCCGTCATTCTCATCATTAATTAACTCAGGAATTATTGGAATCATCGCTTGTTACTTAGTGTAACTCTCCGTCGGGCAAACGATGTTCCCCGTTGCTTTCAGTCCTCTTGGTATAAGACTTACGACGTTTATGGATCGCTTTCGGTCCTCTTTGTATTAGGCTCACGATCTGATCGCTTTCGGTCCTCTTTGTATAAGGCTTACGATCATCTATAACGTCACTTACTGTCCTCTTTGTATAAGGCTCACGACCGTTATAGAAGATTCCCTCGGGAATCATTTTGCCGCTCACACCCGCTAGGGCACACGACATCAGAAGAATTCATATCATAATGCTTGGCATACAATGACTCATGACAATCAAATGCATACACATATACAACCATGTGAACCATTTCATCATCCATAATCATGCATATACAATCAAACCCAATATAATGCATTTACTTGTCCTAAGGCCATAAATCATCATCACAACATTCACATCACATGCATTCACATCATATAACAGCACACAAGCTATGCATTATATATCCAAAGCATATTGCATGATAACACATCAATCGCACACAACTACGACGATAAAAGTCGACAAAACGACATGTTTCCAAATTCTCGACATAATTAAATCAGCCACCAATCTCAAAAACCACTTTTATATGAAAGAAAATTTCACAAGCTTTCCAATGGTACAAAGAACGTCCCGATCCGAGTTACGGATTAAAAATTACGGAATTTAGAAAAAAGATTTAATTTTTGAAGTTCCAGGTCGCGCTAAGCGGGTTCCTCCCCGCGCTGAGCGCGCTCCTCACTTATTTGAGGGTCCCTAACACACTACATTGATCCATTTGCAACAATGGATTGATCTAAGAAGCTTGAGCAACAAGTTTCAAATTCATCAGAACCACAATTAGGGTTTTGTAACGCCCCGTTTTGTCCGATTTATTTAATCGAGTCGATTTATTTATTTTCGTTTTTATATTATTTTATTCTTGACTTTTATTTGACAATATATTATTTTTCATCGTTATTATGTTTTATCGGGTTTTGAGAGCGTTTGCGAGATATTTGAGCTGAGGGGTAAAATGGTCATTTGAAGGGTTAGATATTTTAAAAAAAAGTTAGATATTTTTATAAATAGAGATTTGAGAGAAAAAGAGAGAAAATAAAGAGAAAGGAAAGAAAGAAAGAGAAAGGAAAGAAAGGAAGAGGAGAGAAAGAGAGGAGAAGAGGAAATCTTCAATACTCCGTTTCAAGCGCGATTAATCGGGTAAGGGTGAGAAGTTTCGATTATATCTTGCTTGTATATGTATATGTATGTATTTGTTTGAATGTTTGGTTGAAAAATATATGTTTTCCACTTGATTGGAATTGTGGTCATTTCAATACAAAGAGGACCTAAAGCGACGGGGAACATCGTTTTCCCGACGGGGAGTTACACTAAGTAACAAGCGATGGTTCCAATAATTCCTAAGTGAATTAATGATGATGAGAATGATGGATGGAATGGTACCTCATGCATAGAGTCATTGTGTCGGTCTCTGTGCATTTGCATAAATCATGAATGGATTGATTATGTGTGGGAAATTTTGAATGGATTGATTATGTGTGGGAAATTGTGAATGGATTGATTATGTGTGGGAAATTGTGAATGGATTGATTATGTGTGGGAAATTGTGAATGGATTGATTATGTGTTGAGCTCGTGATAGCATTGGTAATTTGATATGCATTGATTATGGATGATATGTTTTATGTATAGACATATGCTATGTTTTGTGGGGATGTGGTACATTACAATGATTCTATTAATTATCTATGATATGCTATATATGAATATATGTGATGTAGTGGTTGGATTATTAGAAATATGTTATGTATCTGTGGTATGCTATCTATATTAGTATGTGATGCTTGTGGTGAGAATAATTATGCATGTGAATTTATATGTGTTTGCATATTATTATGACTATGGTTTGATGCCCTATGAGGCAATTGCAGATTAGTATCTTGGAGGCTTTTGTGAAGATTAGTTCTCCATCCTTTTGTCGGTCGGTCTGCTCTGATACGTAACACGGGAGTCGGGGAACGCTTTTGTTATATATGTGTACTTTTGTTGTATCTATTTTGTATTACCTTTATATGAATATTTTGATGTTATAAAACAATTTATTTTGTAAAACAAGTCAGTTATGGATCTTTCCTCTTTATTCCATAATTGAACTTTCCTTTTGTTGGAAAAAGTTTCCCTTTTATGTTTATTCCACTTTGTGTTATGTATCAAATTTATGAGCAAGGATGGTGTTGTCTTTCTTTAAATGTGGCATCCTTGTTTCTGTCTAAGAATAAAATTTTATTTACTCTGATTTAGTTATGTATTATTTATTTATGATGGGAATTTAGGGTGTTACATTAGTTTAATCAGAGAAGGTCGGTCCGTCCGGTCAAGTTGTTGAGTCAGTTAGTGTGAGAGTTGAATACTGTCGATGTTGTTTGTTCCTTAGTATGTGATATGTGTGTGAAACACTGTTGGTGCTTTCTGGTTTTCTAATCCTTTGTCTTCCGGATTTAGAATGAGATAAGTGGGGGAGAAGCTTGTGCTTCTCCAAGTTGCTTCAGGTGTGGAGCGTTGGCTCAGTGTGTTGTAGATTGCAAGATTGTAAGTGTTGTTTGGACAGTGTTGTTCCCGATTTCGGAGGGAATGCGGAGGTAAGGTTTGTGTAAACTAAGGATTTGTGCCTTATGTAGTTTTGTCCACAAGATGCAAGAAATGATATTATAGTTTGGTAAAGATGGTTTATGCCCCATCATGATTGTCAGCTGTCTATTGACAAATTGAGGAACTGATCACCCTTAATCTCTTGTTGATAGTAGACGGAATTATGTTGGATGGAATAGACGTGTCTTTCCAGCTCTGATAGTATGTTGTGTGAATCGTTTGGAGCCAAGCCTAGTGAGTACAAATTGTTTTGTTTAGTCAATGAAGATTCAAATATTGGAACATGAGGCGGATTAGAGGTTTTGGTATATTGGTCCAGTTGGGAAGTCATTGAGAGAGAACGATTGGGTATCGTTAATGGGTGTTTAAGAGATTAGAGTGTGAAATCAAATTTGACAAAGGTGAAGATTTGAGGTTTGGATCTGCTAAGTAAGTAGAAGAACTTTTAGGAAGTGAAACTCAGATGTTTGTCATGTTTGTGATGATAGTGTTCTGAAAATTGGCAGGAAGCCACAGTGATGGGCCGTCAGTTGTGCATGGTTTTCAGATGTGTTTTTGGATGAAACTTTAGTGTGTCGACTTGAAGAGGTCCAGCATGGTTGGTAAGGAAAAGGATGATACCATGAGGTTGCGTGTTAATCAGTGAGTAGTATGGAAACTTGCAGTTGTGTTCTGGATAGCTTGAATTTTGAATTGTGACGAATTGCGAACGATTTGAAGTTCCTAGATGGTATTACTTTTGTTATGGGTTGAGATCTCATGTCAACAGAAACCTTGAGTGAGTTGGAACCCCGTAAGAAGAATTGATATGGAATAATGTAACCAGAGATTGTTAAGCTATTTTGGATAAATTATTTCGAGCTTAGAATGAATTTTGAAGGTTGTATATGTTATGGTTGTGGAGTATATGAATCGTATCTTCCATACTTGTTTGGATAAGTTTATAGTGATGTTTATTGGATGATATTTTGATTTATTTTAAATCAAAGGATGAGTATGTAGAGTATTTGAGGATTGAGTTACTAGGGTTGAAAGAGAGGGAGCTTTCTGCTAAATTATCGAAGTGAGAATTTTGATTGAAAGAGGTTAGTTTTCTTGGTTATGTTATTTCCGATGATGGTATTGTTGTGTATCTATCCAAAATAGATGCAATTATACATTGAGAGACTCCGAAGTCGGTTAAGGAGATTAGAAACTTTTGGGCTTAGTTGGTTGTTACTGCAGGTTATGGAAGACTTTGCTAAGTCAGTACTTCTGTTATCTTAGTTGACTTGCAAAGGGTGAGTCGTTTGTTTTGGATGTTCGTTGTGAGTAAGTTTTAGTGAGCTGAAGAGAAGATTGACTACGGCTCCAATTTTGATTCTGCCTGATCCTAATAAACTGTTTATGGAATATTGGGATGCGTCCTTGATGAGTGTAGTTAGTGTGTTAATGCGAGAGGGTAAAGTCATTTCTTATGCTTTACGACAATTGAGGATTCATGATTTCAAGATGGCTGCGGTCACTTTTGTGTTGGGAATCTGGAGGTATTATTTTTATGGTTTTGAGTTCGAAGTGTTTTGTAATCACAAGAATATTGAGTACCTGTTTGGTCGGAAATAATAGAGTATGAGACAACGAGGATGGTTGGAATTCCTGATGAGTTATGACTTTAGCTGGAATTATCCTATTGGTGAAGTTAATGTCGTGCCTGATGAGTTAAGTCGAAAGCTTTTATGCATGTCTGTTTTGATGGTCAGAGGATTACAATTATTTGAGCAGTTCAGAGACTTGTGTCTGGTGTGTAAGATAACTCAGTGGAGTGTAAGGTTGGGTCTATTAGAAATGAACTATGCTTTTTCTGGTGAATATTAGAGAGAGTCAGAAGTTGGATATGGAATTGGTAGTTTTGAAGACGGTTAGAGATGTTCCGGAATGGAAATGTTAGGTGAAAGGTTTAAATATTATTCATGGGCTACTATGTAGATGGATGTTTTGGTTATATGATCGATTGGTGAATCTTAACATTGTTGTAATGATGTTGTGTGACAAAGATGTTGGTATTCTAGTTTTATGGATGTTGTTAAGACGTTGTTTATGTCGTGGAACTTTATGTTCTTATCTTTGTTGTTGCCTCGTTTCTATGGTGATGGTTCGAGTGCGTGTAGCGAATTCCTATGATGGGGAGTTAGGGGAGTGTTACCTACGGTGATGGTAACGATCTTGTTGTGTTTCGGTTCAAGAGTGAACCTGTGTGTTCGTAACTTGGGTATTCTTTGAGTCGTGAGTTGGTCGTCAAGTGCATTGTATGGGCATTGCATCTTGTCGTTGTTGTTATTACCATTATCGTGTCGTTGTAGTAGTTGTTGTTAGCAAGGTGATTGGTCAGTTTGTGTTGTTCGTGGTGTGCCTAGTGTTGGGATGATAATTGTCTAGTCGGATACGAGAGTCGTATCCGGAGTTGTTTGCACCAAGTATATTTTCGAGGACGAAAATTTCTAAGTGGGGGAGAATTGCAACGCCCCGTTTTGTCCGATTTATTTAATCGAGTCGATTTAATTATTTTCGTTTTTATATTATTTTATTCTTGACTTTTATTTGACAATATATTATTTTTCATCGTTATTATGTTTTATCGCGTTTTGAGAGCGTTTGCGAGATATTTGAGCTGAGGGGTAACATGGTCATTTTGAGGGGTTAGATATTTTAGAAAAAAGTTAGATATTTTTATAAATAGAGATTTGAGAGAAAAAGAGAGAAAAGAAAGAGAAATGAAAGAAAGAAAGAGAAAGGAAAGAAAGGAAGAGGAGAGAAAGAGAGGAGAAGAGGAAATCTTCAATACTCCGTTTCAAGCGCGATTAATTGGGTAAGGATGAGAAGTTTCGATTATATCTTGCTTGTATATGTATATGTATGTATTTGTTTGAATGTTTGGTTGAAAAATATATGTTTTCCACTTGATTGGAATTGTGGTCATTTCGATAGAATTGATGTTTTCACGGTTGGAAATCGATATGAATCACGTAGTATGATCATATTATATGTATGAACATTGTTGATACTTGTTTTGACTGATTGAAAACGTTTTGGTAGGAGAAAGTTGGATTTTGGGGTTTGGAACCGTGTAACCCGCAGCAGATAAATTCTGGTTCTGATGCGATTCGCCAGGCGAATTGGGATTCTCCAGGCGAATTAGGTCTCGCCACTAGTTCGCCAGGCGAAGTGCTGGCGAAGGGGGATTCGCCAGGCGAAATCATAAGTCGCCAGGCAAAAACGGGGAGACAGAAATGTGTTAGCTACTAGAAATCTTGGGTTTTTATAAAATGGTGGTTCGCCACTATTTCTCCAGGGGAAGTGCTGGCGAAGGGGTATTCGCCAGGCGAAATCCTAAGTCGCCAGGCGAATCTGGCTGTTCCTAAATAAATTTCCTTTTCTTTGAAAATCCATAACTTTTGATCCGTAACTCGGATCGAGACGTTCTTAGTACCGTTGGAAAGCTAATGAGATGTTATTTCTTATAAAAATGGTTTTGAGATTAGTGGCCGATTTAATTGTGTCGAGAATTTGGAAACGTGTCATTTTGTCGACTTTTACCGTCTTAATTGTGTGCGATTGATGTGTTATCATGCGATATGCTTTTGATATGTAACGTGTAGCTTGTGTGCTGTTATATGATGTTGAAGCATGTGATAAGTTGTTGTAATTGTTGTGGCCTTATGGCAAAATACTTTGTTGACTTGAACACAAATGTATGGTATTAATGTATGTTGTTGTGGGTAGCCTTCGTGGCGTGAATCCTAGTGTTGTGAGTATCATTGTATGATGGCAGGATTGTTGTGGTTGATGGTGAGTAATTCTGGATGTGAATTGATATGAGTGTATATGCTAAAATGGTAATTGTTGTGGTTTGTGGATTATGATGAAATGCATTGTTTATGTAAAATTCAATGTGTGTTATTTGGCGGCCTTATGGCAAGTAAAGGCATTGTTTGAATTGATTTCCAATGCATGAACAATGATGATGAGATAATTCATATTGCTGATTTGTGAATGTGCATTTGATTGTCATGAGTCGTTGATATGACATGCATCATGATATGCACCTTGTGATGTCGTGTGCCCTTGTGGGGTGTGAGCGACGAAATGATTCTAGAGGGAATCTGCTGTAACGATCGTGTGCCTTATACAAAGAGGACCTAAAGCGATGTTATAGACGATTGTGTGCCTTATACAAAGAGGACCTAAATCGATCGGATCGTGTGCCTTATACAAAGAGGACCTAAAGCGACGGGGAACATCCTTTGCCTGACGGGGAGTTACACTAAGTAACAAGCGATGGTTCCAATAATTCCTTAGTGAATTAATGATGATGAGAATGATGGATGGAATGGTACCTCATGCATAGAGTCGTTGTGTCGGTCTCTGTGCATTTGCATAAATCATGAATGGATTGATTATGTGTGAGAAATTGTGAATGGATTGATTATGTGTGGGAAATTGTGAATGGATTGATTATGTGTGGGAAATTGTGAATGGATTGATTATGTGTGGGAAATTATGAATGGATTGATTATGTGTTGAGCTCGTGATAGCATTGGTAATTTGATATGCATTGATTATGGATGATATGTTTTATGTATAGACATATGCTATGTTTTGTAGGGATGTGGTACATTACAATGATTCTATTAATTATCTATGATATGCTATATATGAATATATGTGATGTAGTGGTTGGATTATCAGAAATATGTTTTGTATCTGTGGTATGCTATCTATATTAGTATGTGATGCTTGTGGTGAGAATAATTATGCATGTGAATTTATATGTGTTTGCATATTATTATGACTATGGTTTGATGCCCTATGAGGCAATTGCAGATTAGTATCTTGGAGGCTTTTGTGAAGATTAGTTCTCCATCCTTTTGTCGGTCGGTCTGCTCTGATACGTAACACGGGAGTCGGGGAACGCTTTTGTTATATATGTGTACTTTTGTTGTATCTATTTTGTATTACCTTTGTATGAATATTTTGATGTTATAAAACAATTTATTTTGTAAAACAAGTCAGTTATGGATCTTTCCTCTTTATTCCATAATTGAACTTTCCTTTTGTTGGAAAAAGTTTCCCTTTTATGTTTATTCCACTTTGTGTTATGTATCAAATTTATGAGCAGGGATGGTGTTGTCTTTCTTTAAATGTGGCATCCTTGTTTCTGTCTAAGAATAAAATTTTATTTACTCTGATTTAGTTATGTATTATTTATTTATGATGGGAATTTAGGGTGTTACATTAGTTTAATCAGAGAAGGTCGGTCCGTCCGGTCAAGTTGTTGAGTCAGTTAGTGTGAGAGTTGAATACTGTCGATGTTGTTTGTTCCTTAGTATGTGATATGTGTGTGAAACACTGTTGGTGCTTTCTGGTTTTCTAATCCTTTGTCTTCCGGATTTAGAATGAGATAAGTGGGGGAGAAGCTTGTGCTTCTCCAAGTTGCTTCAGGTGTGGAGCGTTGGCTCAGTGTGTTGTAGATTGCAAGATTGTAAGTGTTGTTTGGACAGTGTTGTTCCCGATTTCGGAGGGAATGCGGAGGTAAGGTTTGTGTCAACTAAGGATTTGTGCCTTATGTAGTTTTGTCCACAAGATGCAAGAAATGATATTATAGTTTGGTAAAGATGGTTTATGCCCCATCATGATTGTCAGCTGTCTATTGACAAATTGAGGAACTGATCACCCTTAATCTCTTGTTGATAGTAGACGGAATTATGTTGGATGGAATAGACGTGTCTTTCCAGCTCTGATAGTATGTTGTGTGACTCGTTTGGAGCCAAGCCTAGTGAGTACAGATTGTTTTGTTTAGTCAATGAAGATTCGAATATTGGAACATGAGGCGGATTAGAGGTTTTGGTATGTTGGTCCAGTTGGGAAGTCATTGAGAGAGAACGATTGGGTATCGTTAATGGGTGTTTAAGAGATTAGAGTGTGAAATCAAATTTGACAAAGGTGAAGATTTGAGGTTTGGATCTGCTAAGTAAGTAGAAGAACTTTTAGGAAGTGAAACTCAGATGTTTGCCATGTTTGTGATGATAGTGTTCTGAAAATTGGCAGGAAGCCACAGTGATGGGCCGTTAGTTGTGCATGGTTTTCAGATGTGTTTTTGGATGAAACTTTAGTGTGTCGACTTGAAGAGGTCCAGCATGGTTGGTAAGGAAAAGGATGATACCATGAGGTTGCGTGTTAATCAGTGAGTAGTATAGAAACTTGCGGTTGTGTTCTGGATAGCTTGAAGTTTGAATTGTGATGAATTGCGAACGATTTGAAGTTCCTAGATGGTATTACTTTTGTTATGGGTTGAGATCTCGTGTCAACAGAAACCTTGAGTGAGTTGGAACCCCGTAAGAAGAATTGATATGGAATAATGTAACCAGAGATTGTTAAGCTATTTTGGATAAATTATTTCGAGCTTAGAATGAATTTTGAAGGTTGTATATGTTATGGTTGTGGAGTATATGAATCGTATCTTCCATACTTGTTTGGATAAGTTTATAGTGATGTTTATTGGATGATATTTTGATTTATTTTAAATCAAAGGATGAGTATGTAGAGTATTTGAGGATTGAGTTACTAGGGTTGAAAGAGAGGGAGCTTTCTGCTAAATTATCGAAGTGAGAATTTTGATTGAAAGAGGTTAGTTTTCTTGGTTATGTTATTTCCGATGATGGTATTGTTGTGTATCTATCCAAAATAGATGCAATTATACATTGAGAGACTCCGAAGTCGGTTAAGGAGATTAGAAACTTTTGGGCTTAGTTGGTTGTTACTGCAGGTTATGGAAGACTTTGCTAAGTCAGTACTTCTGTTATCTTAGTTGACTTGCAAAGGGTGAGTCGTTTGTTTTGGATGTTCGTTGTGAGTAAGTTTTAGTGAGCTGAAGAGAAGATTGACTACGGCTCCAATTTTGATTCTGCCTGATCCTAATAAACTGTTTATGGAATATTGGGATGCGTCCTTGATGAGTGTAGTTAGTGTGTTAATGCGAGAGGGTAAAGTCATTTCTTATGCTTTACGACAATTGAGGATTCATGATTTCAAGATGGCTGCGGTCACTTTTGTGTTGGGAATCTGGAGGTATTATTTTTATGGTTTTGAGTTCGAAGTGTTTTGTAATCACAAGAATATTGAGTACCTGTTTGGTCGGAAATAATAGAGTATGAGACAACGAGGATGGTTGGAATTCCTGATGAGTTATGACTTTAGCTGGAATTATCCTATTGGTGAAGTTAATGTCGTGCCTGATGAGTTAAGTCGAAAGCTTTTATGCATGTCTGTTTTGATGGTCAGAGGATTACAATTATTTGAGCAGTTCAGAGACTTGTGTCTGGTGTGTAAGATAACTCAGTGGAGTGTAAGGTTGGGTCTATTAGAAATGAACTATGCTTTTTCTGGTGAATATTAGAGAGAGTCAGAAGTTGGATATGGAATTGGTAGTTTTGAAGACGGTTAGAGATGTTCCGGAATGGAAATGTTAGGTGAAAGGTTTAAATATTATTCATGGGCTACTATGTAGTTGGATGTTTTGGTTATATGATCGATTGGTGAATCTTAACATTGTTGTAATGATGTTGTGTGACAAAGATGTTGGTATTCTAGTTTTATGGATGTTGTTAAGACGTTGTTTATGTCGTGGAACTTTATGTTCTTATCTTTGTTGTTGCCTCGTTTCTATGGTGATGGTTCGAGTGCGTGTAGCGAATTCCTATGATGGGGAGTTAGGGGAGTGTTACCTACGGTGATGGTAACGATCTTGTTGTGTTTCGGTTCAAGAGTGAACCTGTGTGTTCGTAACTTGGGTATTCTTTGAGTCGTGAGTTGGTCGTCAAGTGCATTGTATGAGCATTGCATCTTGTCGTTGTTGTTATTACCATTATCGTGTCGTTGTAGTAGTTGTTGTTAGCAAGGTGATTGGTCAGTTTGTGTTGTTCGTGGTGTGCCTAGTGTTGGGATGATAGTTGTCTAGTCGGATACGAGAGTCGTATCCGGAGTTGTTTGCACCAAGTATATTTTCGAGGACGAAAATTTCTAAGTGGGGGAGAATTGCAACGCCCCGTTTTGTCCGATTTATTTAATCGAGTCGATTTAATTATTTTTGTTTTTATATTATTTTATTCTTGACTTTTATTTGACAATATATTATTTTTCATCGTTATTATGTTTTATCGCGTTTTGAGAGCGTTTGCGAGATATTTGAGCTGAGGGGTAACATGGTCATTTTGAGGGGTTAGATATTTTAGAAAAAAGTTAGATATTTTTATAAATAGAGATTTGAGAGAAAAAGAGAGAAAAGAAAGAGAAATGAAAGAAAGAAAGAGAAAGGAAAGAAAGGAAGAGGAGAGAAAGAGAGGAGAAGAGGAAATCTTCAATACTCCGTTTCAAGCGCGATTAATTGGGTAAGGATGAGAAGTTTCGATTATATCTTGCTTGTATATGTATATGTATGTATTTGTTTGAATGTTTGGTTGAAAAATATATGTTTTCCACTTGATTGGAATTGTGGTCATTTCGATAGAATTGATGTTTTCACGGTTGAAAATCGATATGAATCACGTAGTATGATCATATTATATGTATGAACATTCTTGATACTTGTTTTGACTGATTGAAAACGTTTTGGTAGGAGAAAGTTGGATTTTGGGGTTTGGAACCGTGTAACCCGCAGCAGATAAATTCTGGTTCTGATGCGATTCGCCAGGCGAATTGGGATTCTCCAGGCGAATTAGGTCTCGCCACTAGTTCGCCAGGCGAAGTGCTGGCGAAGGGGGATTCGCCAGGAGAAATCATAAGTCGCCAGGCGAAAACGGGGAGACAGAAATGTGTTAGCTACTAGAAATATTGGGTTTTTATAAAATGGTGGTTCGCCACTATTTCTCCAGGGGAAGTGCTGGCGAAGGGGTATTTGCCAGGCGAAATCCTAAGTCGCCAGGCGAATCTGGCTGTTCCTAAATAAATTTCCTTTTCTTTGAAAATCCATAACTTTTGATCCGTAACTCGGATCGAGACGTTCTTAGTACCGTTGGAAAGCTAATGAGATGTTATTTCTTATAAAAATGGTTTTGAGATTAGTGGCCGATTTAATTGTGTCGAGAATTTGGAAACGTGTCATTTTGTCGACTTTTACCGTCTTAATTGTGTGCGATTGATGTGTTATCATGCGATATGCTTTTGATATGTAACGTGTAGCTTGTGTGCTGTTATATGATGTTGAAGCATGTGATAAGTTGTTGTAATTGTTGTGGCCTTATGGCAAAATACTTTGTTGACTTGAACACAAATGTATGGTATTAATGTATGTTGTTGTGGGTAGCCTTCGTGGCGTGAATCCTAGTGTTGTGAGTATCATTGTATGATGGCAGGATTGTTGTGGTTGATGGTGAGTAATTCTGGATGTGAATTGATATGAGTGTATATGCTAAAATGGTAATTGTTGTGGTTTGTGGATTATGATGAAATGCATTGTTTATGTAAAATTCAATGTGTGTTATTTGGCGGCCTTATGGCAAGTAAAGGCATTGTTTGAATTGATTTCCAATGCATGAACAATGATGATGAGATAATTCATATTGCTGATTTGTGAATGTGCATTTGATTGTCATGAGTCGTTGATATGACATGCATCATGATATGCACCTTGTGATGTCGTGTGCCCTTGTGGGGTGTGAGCGACGAAATGATTCTAGAGGGAATCTGCTGTAACGATCGTGTGCCTTATACAAAGAGGACCTAAAGCGATGTTATAGACGATTGTGTGCCTTATACAAAGAGGACCTAAATCGATCGGATCGTGTGCCTTATACAAAGAGGACCTAAAGCGACGGGGAACATCCTTTGCCTGACGGGGAGTTACACTAAGTAACAAGCGATGGTTCCAATAATTCCTTAGTGAATTAATGATGATGAGAATGATGGATGGAATGGTACCTCATGCATAGAGTCGTTGTGTCGGTCTCTGTGCATTTGCATAAATCATGAATGGATTGATTATGTGTGAGAAATTGTGAATGGATTGATTATGTGTGGGAAATTGTGAATGGATTGATTATGTGTGGGAAATTGTGAATGGATTGATTATGTGTGGGAAATTATGAATGGATTGATTATGTGTTGAGCTCGTGATAGCATTGGTAATTTGATATGCATTGATTATGGATGATATGTTTTATGTATATACATATGCTATGTTTTGTGGGGATGTGGTACATTACAATGATTCTATTAATTATCTATGATATGCTATATATGAATATATGTGATGTAGTGGTTGGATTATTAGAAATATGTTATGTATCTGTGGTATGCTATCTGTATTAGTATGTGATGCTTGTGGTGAGAATAATTATGCATGTGAATTTATATGTGTTTGCATATTATTATGCAATCTTGATTTAGTTGTTATTTCTCACCCTTCTGCTGTGGTTTGATGCCCTATGAGGCAATTGCAGATTAGTATCTTGGAGGCTTTTGTGAAGATTAGTTCTCCATCCTTTTGTCGGTCTGTCTGCTCTGATACGTAACACGGGAGTCGGGGAACGCTTTTGTTATATATGTGTACTTTAGTTGGATCTATTTTGTATTACCTTTGTATGAATATTTTGATGTTATAAAACAATTTATTTTGTAAAACAAGTCAGTTATGGATCTTTCCACTTTATTCCATAATTGAACATTCCTTTTGTTGGAAAAAGTTTCCCTTTTATGTTTATTCCACTTTGTGTTATGTATCAAATTTATGAGCAGAGATGGTGTTTTATTTCTTTAAATGTGGCATCCTTGTTTCTGTCTAAGAATAAAATTTTATTTACTCTGATTTATTTATGTATTATTTATTTAAGATGGGAATTTGAGGTGTTACAGGTTTCGCGAGAAAAGTCAACTATGCCTTTGACTTTTGAGTAGGACATGTTCCCAATCCTTAGGACATGATTCAATACACCATATAACGCCTATGAAATCAATCCATCAAGTTTGATTTAGGTCAAGGACTTGATTTCATAGAGGATCGCACAGTTTGGAATTCATCTGACAAAAAGTCAACTGTGCACAAAAGTCAACTTTGACTTTTTGAGATTTTTCACAATTATGGTTCTTTGACCCTAAAATGATGTTAATGTGTGATTGGGATCGTCATTCATCAAGAAAAATCAAGAAAAGTGGGATAACTTGTAAAAGGGGTAACCATAAAAACTTAGAAAATTTCTAATTTATGGAACAAATTGGCTAGGGTAGCAACTTTGGAGGATCATATCTCCTAAACCACAAGGCCATTTTTCCCCATTCAAAGCTGGATTTGTAGCTCTCATGGCCCTCTACAAAAGCCTCAACAACACCTCATTCCAATTCATCATGGATTTTGAGTTATGATTGGGTCAAAATGGCTGAATACATGGAATGTCACTTTTTCCAACACTTAGTGAAATTTTCACTAAGTCAGAATCTGTTTCACTTTTTCCAAAATGTAAGGGCATTTTTCACTTGGATCCAAAAAGTATCAAAACAAACTATGATCACACATATATTGTATCATATGAGGGCTTTCCAAAATGACCAAGAACTTCACCAAACTCAATCTGAGCAAGAAGTTATGATAGTGGCAATATGCCTTGCTGCAACTGTCATAACAAGGCAGATTTGGGGGTTTTGCTCGATTTACTCAAATTTTGCAAAGGGCAAGCAGGTCTATCCATCTGAACACCTCAAGGGGGGACAAAGGAGGAACCAACTCTGATCCATAAGCCTCCCAAGTCTTTGGAACCAAAAGTAGCCTGCCAAAACTAGAAATGCCTAAAAGAGGGACAAGACTCCAATTTTGTTTTGGAGCATTCAATGGATGCACCAAGGTGGCATGGATTGAGCCTCTTCTAACTGAATTCAGTCAAGACTTATCCAACAACTAAGGAACCCGCAGCCTATGCTCTAACCTCTAGTCAATGGCTAGAGGAGACTTGGATTCTCATTGATCAACATTTGTCAAACTTATGCAGCAGTTGCCATTCACTATTGCAGCCAAAACAAACTTGACACACTATAAATAGAGCTCATTTGTGGTCAGTTTGAGTACACAAAAGCCATCAAACCGATGCTTTCCTCAAAATCAATTTCTCTAGGCAAAAATACCTTCTTTAGCAAGGTAACTCTGAGTTTTTCAGTTAGAGAGCATTTCCATCATAGCTCATGATCCAAACACATCCAATATGTCATATCTAAGCTGTCCAAACTCTCACAAGTGACCTGTAACACCAAAATCTCTAAGTCCCCTCTCAAAACCTCAAAATAGGACTTTTGTGCATTTTTCAAGCCATGTCTTGAATCAGTCACTTTCCAAACCAGATAAAACATCAAACACACTCCAAATATCATCCTTGAATTGTCCCAAATGGTTCCCCACATCTGGAACACCATTTAAGAGAGTTACTATTTTGGCTACTTTTGCCCTTTTGGCAAGAAAGGGCCAATTTCCATTCCTGAGGTTTCAAGCGGGTTCCAACCACTCTATAAGCTTTTAAGGGATCATTTGAGGGTGTCCAAAGCATCAAAACATTTCTGGAACAAAGCACTTCGTAGATAGCCCAAAAGCTCCAAAGAGAGGTAAGCATCACAACTTGAACTCTCTGAAATATACCTTGCTTTGAAGTCCACTGATCATGCATCTCTTATACATGTTATATGTGTTGTGTTTGCACCAATTTATCATGTAATTAACACCTGTACCAAGAGGTAGCACAGAAAATGCAAAACATGGCCTATTTCAAAACCACTATTGGGTTTTGAGGAGGATTTGTTTTCTGGAAAAACCACCACCACCATTGGATTCCTTAGGAAAATCTAGGCCAGATGCATATAAATTTTGTCTCCATCCATGGAGAAAAGAGAAAGTTATGGCCTTCACGTTTCTAACCAAAATCTTGCCTTGCCTTGCTTTGGGCCAGGCCAAAAACAAGGCAAGCCTTGTATATTTGTGGTTGTGTTTCAATACACGGATGTATCACCACCCCAGTGGTAAGGCGCACATGCTGCACACAAGAGGTCTGGGGTTCGAATCCCCCTCGCCCCAGACCCCCTATTTAATGCTTTTTCCACTTTTTTTATTATTTTTCATATTATTTTCAATGATTTGAAAAATTAATAACTCCATCAATTTTAATTATTTTTTATTGGTTATTTGTGCAAAAAATCACAAAAATGTTGAAATATTTTATTCCATAAAAAAATCAAGTTTACATTATTTATTTAATATAGTTGGTATTTTTGTGAATAAACTCACTTTTAATTATTTTTTAAACATTTTAAAATTGAATTCTCATGTTGAAAATCAAAACCAAATGAATTTTAATTCATCTTGTGATTAAAACATCATTTTTCAAATCTCAACCAAAAATCACAAGTTGTTTATTCAAACTTATTTGGTATTTTATAATTTTTTATTGATTTTCCTTGAGAATTTACTTTTAAAATGATGAAATTAGGGTTTCCTTGATTTTCACCCAAACAAAATTTTTTAAATAACTTTTGGGCCTCTAGTAGAGTGTAAGACCCAACCCTTTTTGAAAACCAAAATGATTTGGGCCTCAGTGTATTGTATAAGTCCCGACACCATCAAAAAGTTTGGCGCGATCGTCTCCTTTTTTAACAAAAACCCATGGTCATCTCCTTGAGTTGTAAGCCCCATCTCTTGTACAAAAATAACCTCTTTGGGCCTCTAATAGAGTGTAAGACCCAACCCCCTTTAAACCAAAACTTTTTGGGCTTCAGACATTGTAAAAGTCCCTCCGCATTAAAAGAAAAATCTCGGCGCAATCGCCAGTTCAAAAATCAAATCATCTGGGTCTACCCTCGTGTTATAATCCCCATTCCTTTTCTTGAAACATCTTTGGGCCTCTTGAGAGAGTGTAAGACCCATCCCTTTGTACAGAAAACCTTTTGGGCCTCAGTCACTTGTATAAGTCCCTGTACAAATTCAAAACAACAGTGCAATTACTGATAAAACCTTGGGCCTCTCCTTGAGCTGTAAGCCCTAACAATAGTTTAAAAACACTTTCTCCTTTGATTTTGAATCCAAATATATGTTGTTATCCAACTTTCTTTGTTGACCGACCAACAAAACAACATGGAAGCTCTACAACGGGTAAGTGTTTATCCGCTTTCATTTACCGCTTTCATATGTACATAACTGTATTGTGGGGTTGCTTCACTGTAAGTCTTCTTTCACATCCTTTTATATACTTGTCACATAACCACTATGTAATACTAGTATAGTTATTTAGAGTTTTCCCCAGCAACTACGTCTAGCACTAGGTAAAGCCCTGTTGGTCACTCTTAAATACAAACAAAACTAGATCCCCATAGGATTACCAGATACAGTCTTCCCTCCTCTTGGGGTTAAACAATATGGAAACGTGAAAGGCAGCATTCTCGGTGAACCCTTTCTCAGACTGTCACCCTTAGAAATTGTCAAAGAAACTCTAACTCCCCAGAGATGATCTTTTCTCTGTGAATGGCATCTCTTGAGTTTCTTCCAAATCCTGGAACTATCCTGGCTTGATCTATTCTCGGTGAATAGCATGTCTTGAACTTCTCTTGGTTTGGGTACCCACAGGCTTCCTAAAAGCATCCCTGCCTCCTCTTGGGCGTGGTACACGGACCCTTCGGCTTCTTAAAAGTTCTCATGCCTTCTCTAAGGCTTAATACAAGGACCCTGACTACCTCTTAAAGGTATAAGACAGAACTTAGTCATCCTTTGCTAGAGCAGTCTTTCCAGCGTCAAAAACTCCGGTCGTTGTAGGGTTGATACTCATCCCTTAACGCCCGTGCCTCCTCTTAGGCATTATACAATAGATAAAACTCTAGACTCGGACAGTCTAAGACCCTTGAGTCTCAAAAACATTATCAAGTTCCTTTCATACATAGGAAGAAACCCCGGTCTCTCTCATGAGAGTTCCCTACACTTGGACCCGCTTCGGGATCTTCAGAATCCACAGCGGTAAGGAAGCCTCCTCTTGGGCTTTGTACAAATGATTCTTCCTAGCAGAGCTAACCTTTTCAGACTCTTTTAGCCTCCATCTCGGGCTTTGTACGAGATAGAAAAACACTCTCTTGTTGAGTATAAAATACTCTCTTGTTGAGTCAATCTCTTTTAGCCTCCATCTCGGGTTTCGTACGAGATAGAAAAACACTCTCTTGTTGAGTATAAAAAACTCTCTTGTTGAGTCAATCTCTTTTAGCCTCCATCTCGGGCTTTGTACGAGATAGAAAAACACTCTCTTATTGAGTATAAAAGACTCTCTTGTTGAGTCAATCTCTTTTAGCCTCCATCTCGGGCTTCGTACAAGATAGAAAAACACTCTCTTGTTGAGTATAAAAGACTCTCTTATTGAGTCAACCTCCTTTTAGCCTCCATCTCGGGCTTCGTACGAGATAGAAAAACACTCTCTTGTTGAGTATAAAAGACTCTCTTGTTAAGTCAATCACTTCTAGCCTCCGTCTTGGGCTTTGTACAAGACATATAAAACACTCTCTTTTTGAGTATAAAAGACTCTCTCTTATTGAGTCAATCTCTTTTAGCCTCCATCTCGGGCTTCGTACGAGATATAAAAACACTCTCTTGTTGAGTATAAGAGACTCTCTTGTTGAGTCAAACAACCTTCAGACTCTCTTGTTGAGTCAATCACCTGTTCAAGACTCTCTTGTTGAGTCAACCCTTTTTTAGTTTCCGTCTTGGGCTTTATACAGGACAGATAAAAGTACTCTCTTGTTTAGTCAAACCATTTCAGCCTCTATCTCGGGCTTTATATAAGATACAAACCACCTTTAGCTTCATTTCTTGGGCTTTGAACAAGACACCAAAACATCTCTTCCCTCCCATAGAATAGGAGGAACTACGATCGCTCTGATTTCCCTGTTTTGGGAATACGTAGGCATAAGATTGCAAAAATCTTAGCGAGCACACTAATCAAAAACCCAAAATCCAGTACCCCCCAGATATCAACCCAAAAGCACCAAATCCTAACATCTTACCAAAAACCTCACAAATGGTCCAAACATTCTATTCTTAACAAAATAACTGAAGAGGGGCCCATATCTTAATAGCATTTGTAAACCAACAGTTTTGACTGTTTAAACTCAGTTTGCAAGCAGGGTTAATTGGAGACATCTATTTCCCTTCCTTAATCAGCTTAATAGTATAAAAAATGAATCGAGTTGTAGTGCCCAAGCGATAGTGATTCAAGACCACAAAAATCGTGCTACAGAAAAATGGTGCCCACCGTGGGGCCCTTTTCTCTTTCTTACAATCTTCGGTGGAAACCTTAAGTTTAGAAAACACCACAGAAAAGTGGCGACCACAGTGGGAGGCATTCTTTCTTGCATTCCCAAGGGATGAAACCTTAAGTTCTCGAAATGTCACAGAGATGGCGACTCTGCTGGGGAGTCATTGTCTGTATAGGATCATAAGACTAAAGGTCTAGGATGATTAAGACAAATATATATACTGATTTTCCTAATTGATATCAATGTTTTTTTTCTGCTTATGGTAATGCGTGTGATGCCGCATGTGGAAAGATTGAGTATACACCTAAGATAGGGGATGGCATTATACGGGTAATCTTACGGGGAGTGTATCCCAGTTAAGAGTCCCCAGTCGACCATCAAACTCAGTGGAGTCTCCCTTTGCAGATGCATTTCCTATACGACTTCGGTTGTTGAAAGTAGTGTGGTCGATTGGGTTATCTAAGAAGCTGAGGTTTTTAGAATACCAAAACCATTTTGTAGTGCGGAAGCTATCGGAAATAGTTGTCACGCGATACTACCCTCATTTGAGATCACTCTAAGATACATAAGCTCGCTGGCGATCCGCTTGCTATTGTTATCCCAAGAGGGGTCAATGATTTTGCGGACAGGTACAAAAAACACCAGTATAAACCTTTGGGGATGGGTAGAGCCTTGACTTCATGACACCAACCCTTTGACCCCATGTTTTTTCTATGTTTTTGTGTGCTACATTCATGCATTCATCTAAAAAACATTAAAACAAAGAAAAATATTCTCTTCTAGTCTCTCTTTTTCAAATTAAACTAAGACAATGATTGCAAATGTCAGATAAAGAGATTGCGCCAATGGATTTCGGTAGAAGGAAAACTCATAAGTACACCTTCAAGGTTCCAAAACTAGAGGATTTAAGAGGTCTGGCGAGAATGATCACCAACCACGAGGCTTTCAGAGCTAAGTATGGAGGACTGCTATCTCTATTAAGGGTTCATGTAATTTAAGGAATCCAGTCCATACTAATCCAGTTCTACGATCCGGTCTATCACTGTTTCACATTCCCGGATTATCAACTAGCACCAACACTGTAGGAGTACTCTCACCTGACTAATTTGCATATTACTGACCAAGCTCCCTTTTCTGGACTGGAAGAAATTCCAAAGGATCAAACAATTACGAGAGCAATCTATTTGGACGAGTCAGAAGTCAGGACTCACATGACCACGAAGGGTGGAATCCAGGGTTTGCCAGCCCAGTTCTTGACAAAGAAAGCTCTATACTTTGCTAGTATAGGGAACGGGGAGCATCTTTGTTTTGCTCACCTACGGGTTATTTTTGTTTCCCAACATCGATAACTTTGTAGATATCAATGCCATTAAGGTTTTTCTGATTGGAAACCCTGTACTGATCTTGCTCGCAGATGGGTATCATTCTGTACACTTGAGGAATTTGTACAGCGGAGGAATGATCACATGTTGTGTACCCCTGTTATACAAATGGTTCATTTCCCATTTACCCAAGTCTGCTGCATTTTGGGATCAGAAGAATATTTTACGTTGGTGGCAGAGAATCATGTCTCTTACCAAATCTGACATCGATTGGTACAATCGAATCTATGACGGGATCAGGATCATTGACCGTTGTGGAAATTTCCCAAATGTACCCCTTATAGGAACTAAGGGGGGAATCAACTATCATCCGATTTTAGTTCGTCGTCAATTTGGATACCCGATGAGGCATGTCCCGCGTAATGCTCATCTGGAAGGTCTTTTCTTCAAGGAAGGAGAAAATGACAGGGCGCTACAGACAGAAATAGTGCATGCCTGGAAACACGTTCACCGGAAAGGACGAGAGTCTCTAGGAAAACCAGACTGTGTCTCTGTGGAACCTTATCTCCACTGGGTACAAACTAGAGCTCTCAAGCTGAGGATGCCTTACCCTCATCAGGAAGTTCTTCCATTAAGGGACCCTGTCCTTTATTTTATGTCTGAGACAGAAAAACTTCAGGTTACTCTCAACAAAGTTCAGCAGGAGAGGAGGTCTTGGAGGAACAAGTACCGTATTCTCAATGTAGAGTGCAAGAAAATACAGCAACTGTTAAAAGAAAAAGATACTCTGATTGAGATTTTAGAGCAACATGCTGTAGAAAATCAGGATGACCAAAAGAATTTGCTCGCTCCTTTAACTTGGCAAAGGAATGACAACCCGACAACGGCCCAAGAGCCCCGGTCAAAGAAAAGGAAAGTACCAGAACCAGCACTTGAGCTCTCCTCAGAGAGGACTCAGGATCCACTAGCTTAGATTTCTTTTTTACAGCACTTTGTAAATTACTGTATTTCCGTTTCTGCAATATTTGAATTCAATAAAACGGGGTTTCCCCACTGTGTGATATTTACAATCCAATTGTTGAAGTTTATTTTGATTAAACAAAAAATTAATTAAAAAAATAATCATTGCATTCATCATTCTCACGTAATGCATTCTTCTTACCTACGAATCTCACGTTTGCGTTTTGATTCTAGAGTCAAACTGTCTCATTCGTACAATACTCGGGTCAATCGCCAGAAAAATATGGATGATCTCGAGGAAGAGAACAGAGAGTTGAAAGAAGATATCGACACTCTGAAAGAGGATCTGAGGAAACTTCATAATGACATGCAAGCTCTAGCAGAAGCTCAAATGTAACAACAAAGGACTGTGATCTCAGAGATCACATCAACGCCCATAGTGCAGAAGTATGATCCTAGGTACAAAATGTCGAAAGATCGTCCCTGGGGTATGCCACTTAACTATATCCCGGAAGGATATGTTCCGCCGATCACTGAGGATCAAGGAACCGCAGCAGGAGCTGCTGGGCCTGAAGGTTACAAACTTCGGGAAAGCGAAGATGCCAGGGGCATGACAGCAACTCCTGAAGGTTAGAAACTTCGGGAGACCCCGAGAGTCTCGGCCATAATGACTATACCACCACCCGTGGTACACACTGTCCCGGAAGGACAGATTACACAGATACCTTCTGGTGGAAACAAAATTATGTTCGACAGAATGAATGAGTTCCAGGAACAATTCCTGGAGATGCAGAAAGAACTGCAAGCCCTTCGCGGTCAGGATTTATTTGGAAAGGACGCCGCAGACCTTTGTTTGGTCCCTAATGTGAAAGTTCCACACAAGTTCCAGGTGCCCGATTTTGAAAAGTACAAGGGTAACTCTTTCCCTCAAATCCACTTGGTGATGTACGCTCGGAGAATGTCAACTCAGACAAAGAACCAGGAGCTACTAATTCACTACTTTCAGGATAGTTTAACCGGTGCCGCATTAAAATGGTACATGGGTTTAAACCGTGCTACGATCGACACTTTCAGAGATCTTGTGCTGCTTTCGTTCAACAATATAAATACAATTTGGAAATGGCACCGGACATAGATCAACTCAGATCAATGTCACAAAAGGACAAGGAAACCTTTAAGGAGTACGCTTAGAGATGGCGTGAAATTGCCGCTCAGATTTGTCCACCTCTGGAGAAAAAAGAGATGACAAAGATTTTCTTAAAAACCTTGAGCTCATTTTACTACAATAGAATGGTTTCCAGTGCACCCAGCGACTTCACTGAAATGGTCGGTATAGGGGTACGTCTCGAGGAAGCAGTCCGAGAAGAACGTTTAGTTAAAGACGTTGGAACATCAAGTAGTACAAAATGATATGGTAGTGCTCTCCCTAAAAAAAAGAGTAGGATATTGGGAATATCTCTCTCGGAAAGCAAAGGCGACGATACCAACCAGTAGCAGCTGTAATTTCTACTATCAACTCTGCGCCTGTACCTACGTATCAACCTCAGGTTGCTCAAAGCCAACCGAATCAACAGCAATTCTAGCAGAGGACACAACAGCCTCTTCAGCAGGCTCGTCCCCCGTACAACAACAACCATACAATGCGGCCACCAAGGTTTGATCCTATACCCATGTTGTACGCAGAGCTATTTCCGTTATTACTGGTCAAGGGACACGTCCAAACCAGGTCTCCTCTCGCAATACCAGAGAATCCGCCTTTCTGGTTCAAAAAAGACCAGACTTGCCCTTACCATCAAGGAGGACCAGGGCATAACATAGAAAACTGTCTCAGTTTCAAATTTGATGTGCAAAAGCTTGTTAGGAGTGGGGTCTTATCTTTCAAAGATACGAATCCGAATGTTCTCACAAACCCGCTGCCTCAACACGATAAAGTTGTGGTAAATTTAATAGAGGGAGAGTCTAACAACAGCTTTCAAATTCATGATGTACTCTTATTGAGGACCAATCTGGTCAAGATGCATCATAGACAGAGCGGATACGGGCATGTACCATCTCACAATTATCACCAGTGTGATATCTGCTCTAAAAACAACCAAGGATGTTCTGTGGTGCAATCAGCTCTACAGGAACAATTAGATCTCGGGTGGATCCAAGAGCATCGAGTTCGTGGAGTTAACATGACTCATGCAAATTCCAATATCATTCGGGACCATGGCATCCGTGCAATGAATGTCAACTTGGTGGCGATGCACTCAAGGTAAAGCCAGTATCATAATCTGCCGCGACACGATTACAATTCCTGTCTGACTTTCTAGGTAAACAAACAGGGATGCTCTTTTGTACAAGAGCCCCTCCAGCGTCAGATGGATCTTGGATGGATCCAGGACTACCATGATAGAAATCCTTATCAAGTTAACTTGATTCAAATCTTTGACATTCGTTTGATGAATACCAGCTTGGTGGAGTTACACGCCAAGAAAGTCCAACTTGGTTTTCAGACTTCTCACGATTATCTGAGCTGTAAAGTATGCAGTGAGAGTAACCAAGGGTGCACTCTCATTCAAAGAACTTTACAACACTTGTTAAACCATTGGTGGCTTCCAATCTATGTAGACGAAGACACACAACAAATCAGTGTGACTAACGGGAACCCTACTAGACGTCAAAGTCAGGATGTCCGATTTATGGAAACTAACCTGGTAAGGTTGCACTGCATCCAAAGCGGACGTGGCCAAGTGCCACCACACAACTATGAATGCTGTAGAGTCTGCTCGGAGAATAACCAAGGATGCTACCTTGTGCGGGCAGTTCTTCAAGGTCAGTTAGATCGTAAAGAGATTCGCCCATGTCCGAGTTCCGAGCCAATCAACTGGACGCTGGACTACTTCATTGATTAAATCAAGGACGTTGTCATAATCTCTGATCATCAACGGAACAAGGATGTTTGTACCATCATCCCTCTACTGGACGAATCAAAGGTTCCTAGCTAGGAACTGATTGAAGTTACCCACGACAGTCAGAAAAATCAGAAGGCTCCTGTAGTTATCTATCTGCCAGGACCAGTGCCATATGAATCAACTAAGGCGATCCCTTACAAATACGGTGCAACAACAATTAAGAATGGAAAGGAAATTCCATTACCCTCCGTCGTGAATATTGCAGACATCAGTCGAGTAACACGGAGCGGTCGAATCTTCAACCGAGGAGTTGGAGAACCTAACAAAGAAAAGGAACCTTAAACGGAAGTTCCCAATCCACCAGTCGGTCAATCCAGTGATCCCGACCTTTTAAAGAACGACGATGAGATGCTGAAGCTAATCCAGAAGAGTGAATACAACATTGTCGATCAACTGTTGCAAACTCCTTCAAAAATCTCAGTGTTATCACTTTTACTTAGTTCCGAAGCCCACAGAGAGGCTCTACAGAAACTCTTAGAGCCGGCCTTTGTGGAACAGGATGTGTCAATACGATAATTCAATAGCATCGTCTCTAACATCACTTCCTGCAACAACTTGGGGTTTAGTGATGAGGAACTGCCGAAAGAAGGCAAAAGTGATAACATGGCGCTCAATATTACAATTAACTGCTAGGACGATGCTTTAGCCAGAGTACTGGTAGACACCAAATCGGCTCTCAACGTCATGCCGAAGTCCACTATAATGCGACTATCATTCAAAGGATCCCCGATGAGGGGCAGTGAGGTCATCATCAAAGCATTTGACGGATCTTGGAAAGCAATTATCAGCGAAGTTGACCTTCCCTTAACTATCGGTCCTCACACTTTCCTGGTCACTTTCCAGGTCATGGACGTCCGAGCGGCATACAACTGCTTATTAGGAAGACCTTGGATACACTAGGCTGGGGCAGTCACTTCGACACTTCACCAGAGGCTGAAGTTTGTCAAAAACAACCAACTCGTCACGGTCTACAGAGAACAGGCCTTGATCGTGAGTAACTTATTGTCATCTACCTGTGTGGAACCAGAGGAGATAATTGGAATCCAGTTCCAAGCACTTTTGGTAAGCAATGACAATCAGTCAGAAAAAGGAACATCGATTTCCTCATACAAAGATGCTCTCGAGGCAATTGAAAGTAACAATACGAAAGGATGGGGACATCTTGTCATTCCCAATGACAACAAGGCAAAGAAAGGTCATGGTTTTTCTTTAAACTGTGCCCAAGTTGTTGCTAATGATGAAAGTTTTCATCCCATTCAGGACTTCTTCCGCAGTGAAGGTTTCCTGCACCCAGTGTCTCAAGGAGTACATACCATCAATGAAGGTGATTCCTCCGATACGGAGGAAGAATGGAAGTCTTATCTTAACAAAGACGGTTATATGTCTCAAGAAGAAGTGCCTATGCCATTATACTATCCCACGCAGGGTCCGAGATATATACCAAGGTCAGACGTCCAAATGATGTACGGAGAGTGTGATCCAGAAAGATGTCGTGCTCCACCAAACTCATTAGAGGAAGATACTCTGATGAAAGACAACTTTGACCATGACTATTATGGCCTGATGGATGGTCTGCCTATCTGGCAGCCGTACCCAGGAGACTCGGGGCAAGAAAACTAGTCGAACAATGAAAACCAGCTGAGCATCATTGAACAGAATACCTGTGTCCCCACCACGTCATGGGATCAACACTTAGGATATTCAGAACCTATCCAGCATGACGATGAATTTGCAAAGCTTGCAGGACTAAAATTCATCAACTATGCTTTTCCTGAGGTCAAAGTCATCGAAAGGGATGACTCCTCCAGTTTCAAAGAAGTGTGGGACACTTTAGGACAACCAAGTAGAAAATACGACTATATGGTCAAGTACACTGCTCCTGAAAGCTCTTGTATCAGGTTCGAAGACATCCAGCCAACTAGATGGGGAGATTTACCTGAGAGCGCAAATACTGTGTAAAATACAACAGAAAATCTTCCTACGACAACTCCGCCTAGGAGACCAATTCCAATGATCCAGCTCTGCCAGAAATCAGCGTCATTTTTTAGGACAAGCCAAGAAAGAAGGTACCAGACTTTGTGATTCACTGAGGAGTTCGCCGCCAATGGGTTGCGGTCGACATTCCAAAGATCGTCCATAAGTCAAAGTAATTGCCGTCTTTACTTTAAACTTTCACCCTGCCCAGGTGAAATGGGTGTTTTGATAGGGCTCGCTTTCTGTAAATATCCCTCTTCGCTTTACTCAAAGCGACAGAGTTTTGTTTTATAGGTCTGTAGTTTCAAGTTTCGACTGATCATAAATAAAGTAGCGTCGTTCTGTAATTTCTACATCTATTGCTGTTTTCTCTTTTTGTTTTTTTTTCAGAAAATGGTAATCCTAAAAAACGATTCAAATAATAAAAAAAAGCAGTTTTTCAAAAAAAAAAAATGTACACTTCACACACTCTTGCATTCTCTCTATCTCTTCTAAAAAACAAATCATCACGTCATGCAGATTGCTTGTTTTAAACCCCGTTGAACCATATGATCCAATGCCTTCTCCCAACTTTGAATTCCCGGTTTTGGGACTGAAGAAGAAGATGACGAAGAAATTCCAGAAGAGATCTTCCGACTACTCAAAAAAGAGGAAAGGTCTATCGAACCTCACAAAGAGCCGTTAGAAACGATCAACTTGGGTTTAAAAGAGGAAAGAAAAGAGGTCAAGATTGGGGCCCTGCTCAGTCCAAATGTCAAAGAGGATTTGATAAGGCTTCTCAAAGAGTTTCTTGATGTATTCGTTTGGCCCTATCAGGATATGCCAGAATTAGATACCAGCATCGTGGAACATCATCTACCAGTAAGATCAGAATGTCCGCCAGTAAAACAAAGGTTGAGAAGAACTCACCCGGATATGGCTATCAAAATCAAGGAGGAGGTACATAAACAGATTGACGCAGGCTTCCTCGCCACATCAGAATATCCTCAATGGTTAGCCAACATAGTGCCCGTTCCGAAAAAAGACAGAAAGGTCAGAATGTGTGTGGACTACAGAGATCTAAACATGTCTAGTCCAAAGGACAACTTTCCTTTACCACACATTGACATGCTGGTAGACAGTACAACAAAGTTCAAAGTTTTCTCCTTCATGGATGGATTCTCGGGCTATAATCAGATAAAAATGGCACCAAAAGACATGGAGAAAACTTCGTTCATTACCCCACGGGGTACCTTTTGTTACAAGGTAATGCAATTCGGTTTGAAGAACGCCAGGGCGACCTATCAAAGGGCCATGACTACTCTATTTTATGACATGATACACAAAGAAATCGAAGTATATGTCGATGACATGATTACCAAATCTAAAACAGAGGAGGAGCATGTGACCCACCTGTCAAAATTATTCGAGCGTCTGAGAAAATACAAACTCCACTTGAATCCCAACAAGTGCACCTTTGGAGTCCGTTCAGGGAAACAGCTAGGGTGCATCGTCAGCCGAAAAGGAATTAAGGTTGATCCTGACAAGGTCAAGGCCATTCAAGAGATGCCTTCCCCAAAGACTGAAAAACAAGTCAGAGGATTCCTGGGACGTTTGAACTACATTTCCAGATTTATATTCCTCATGACCGCGACATGCGTGCCGATCTTCAAATTACTCAAAAAGAATCAGGACTGCGTTTGGACAGAAGACTGTCAAACTGCCTTCGACAGCATAAGGAATATCTGTTGAACCCACCGATTCTATCACCTCTAGTGGAAGGAAGACCACTGATCATTTACTTAACAGTCTTGGAAGATTCCATGGGTTGTGTACTTGGCCAACAAGACGAAACAAAAAGGAAATAGTCTGCCATTTACTATCTGAGCAAGAAATTCACCGACTGCAAGACTCGGCACACTATGCGTGAGAAAACTTGTTGTGCTCTAGCTTGGGCAGCCAAACGTCTTCGCCAGTATATGATTCGTCACACTACTTGGTTAATCTCAAAAGTGGATCCAATCAAGTATGTCTTTGAAAAGCCTGCTCTCACAGGAAGGATTGCCCATTGGTAGATGTTGTTATCTGAATACGACATCGAGTACCATGCTCAAAAATCCATCAAAGGAAGTATTTTAGCCGATCATTTGGCTCATCAACCAATTAACGATCAGGAATCAGTCGGATTTGACTTCCCAGACGAAGATGTCATGTATTTAAAAATGAAAGATTGCGATGAACCGCTACCCAGTGAAGGGCCAGAACCAGGTTCCCAATGGGGACTTATCTTTGACGGAGCTGTCAATCATTATGGAAAAAAAATTGGGGCAATCATCACAACACCTCAGGATACCCACATTCCTTTCACTGCCAGACTGACATTCAAGTGCACAAGCAACGAGGCCGAATACGAAGCTTGTATTATGGGTCTCGAAGAAGCAATCGGTTTGAGGATCAAGAACTTGGATGTATATGGCGATTTAACCCTGGTTATCAATCAAATCAAAGGAGATTGGAACACATACCAATCAGGACTGATTCCTTATAAAGACTACGTGAGAAGGTTGTTACCTTTCTTCAACAGAATCGAGTTTCATCACATCCCTCGTGAAGAGAATCACATGGCTGAGGCATTAGCCACTCTCTCTTCCATGATAAGTGTAGGTCAATGGAACGACTTACCTAAGATCGATATAATGCACCTTGAAAGGCCCGCTTATATCTTCACGATTGAAGCAGTCATAGACGACAAACCTAGGTATCACGATATCAAATGCTTCCTTCAGAAACAAGAGTACCTACCTGGGGCACTAAGGAAAGATAGAAAAACCCTCAGAAGACTGGCTGGAAGCTTCTTTCTGAGCGGTGATACCCTCTATAAGAGAAATTTCAACATGGTCTTGCTCCGACGCGTAGATAGACCAGAAGCAAACATGCTGATGAAAGAAATTCATGAAGGATCCTTTGGCACTCATGCCAATGGACACACAATGGCGAGAAAAATTCTAAGAGCAGGGTACTATTAGTTAACCATCGAATCCGACTGCTACAAGTACATGAGGAAGTATCACAAGTGTCAGATATACTCAGACAAAATCCAGGTACCGCCGACGTATCTCAAAGTTCTTTCTTCCCCATGGCCTTTTTCCATATGGAGAATCGACATGATCGGCATGATCGAACCTAAAGAATTAAACGGACATCAGTTCATCCTGGTGGCCATTGATTACTTCACCAAGTGGGTCGAAGCAGCGTTATACGCCAATGTAACCCGACAAGTGGTGGTCCGATTTATCAAAAACAATATCATATGTCGTTATGGTGTTCCAAGCCAGATCATTACTGATAATGGATCTAACTTGAAAAATATGATGATGAAAGAGTTGTGCGCAAAGTTCAAGATCAAACCCCATAACTCATCTCCCTACCGACCTAAGATGAATGGAGCGGTAGAAGCGGCTAATAAGAACATCAAGAAGATCGTTCAAAAGATGGTTGTAACCTATAAAGACTGGCACAAGATGCTACCCTTTGCTCTTCAAGGTTATCGCACGTCTGTCCAGACTTCAACAGGGGCAACCCCTTTCTCTCTAGTATATGGCATGGAGGCAGTGCTTCCCATAGAAGTAGAGATCCCATCAATCCGGGTATTGATGGAAGCTAAGCTAATAGAAGCTGAATGGTGTCAAAGTCGACACGACGAACTGAATCTGATCGAGGAAAAGCGAATAACGGCCCTATGCCATGGTCAGTTGTATCAACAGAGAATAAAGAGGGTATTTGACAAAAAGGTCCGACCTCGCGTCTTCCGGAAAGGAGACCTTGTGCTCAATAAGATACAATCATTTCTCACTGATTCTCGGGGCAAATGGACCCCGAATTATGACGGCCCCTACGTGGTCAAGAAAGCTTTCTCAGGCGACACCTTGAGACTCGTAACCATGGATGGAGAAGAATTTTCCTACCCCACAAATGTTGACGTAGTCAAGAAATACTTCGCCTAAACTAAAAAAGAAAAAGAAAAATAAAAAAAAAAACGTCCTGGTGGATTAAAAACCTGAAAGTACGGTCCAGGCAAAAATTAGAGACACAAGCAAAAAATCATCCCGGTGGATTGGAAATCTCAAAGTACGATCCATGAAAAAATTAGGGATTCATGGCAAGTAACTACGTCTGATCAATTTAACTCCTCAGTAGTCGTGAAATTCAACAGAAATCTCGACAAAGGTCATATTCGATAGAAGCGCAGGATGCCCCGAATTCAAAGTTGGTAGAAGGATAGTGGTCGTTATGTTTCAATGTAGCCCTTTTCCCATAAATTACCATTTTCTAACCTTGTAAATACTCCATGGGATCACGCGTTTGGCTGATTTTCATCCTATCGATAGAATTTGAGCCCTAGTGCTTTTGTTTGCAATTCTCATTTGTTTTAGTTTTACAAAATGACGTTTTAATATGATCAACGATTCTTGAAATAAAACAAAAATGAATTTACTTGTCAAACTTTTTCTGCTTTTAAAATAAAGATGGTTTCTTTTGACTGTTGAACATCGAAAGAACATCGGTCGCTTCTCCCGAGGTAATCGAACCCCAAAGTGCAGAATCAAAGTACTCCTTCTAAACCAGTACGCCTGAATGAAAGATCAACTGTGTCAGAGACCAGGTTTCGTCTGACACCCCTGGCAGAGTTCTTATCTCCTAAGCCCGACCAACGGTTTTCTCCGCGTGGACTATCTCTCCTAAGCAAGGCGGAATTGCTATCATGAACCAGTGATACTTTCCATCTCCCATTATGGCCGAGTATCCAGTCATGTTCATCTATCGGTCTATATGTCGCGTCAGTTTTGTCAGCATAAACATACATACATCATGAATTATTTATTTACATTCATATTGCATCGCTATCACTCTAGTCTGTCTTATCCCCTAGTGATAAAAATCCTCTCAATCGAGTTGTCAGTTCTATCCTTGTCAGGAAACGTTGCATCCAAATAGTCCTTCTTCCAGTTTATTTCTGGATTGCAGCGGGCTTTCGATCACTTTGATAACTTGAACCTCTGAAAAGGCAAGAAAACATTCAATAAACGTCACTCTTCGCCATTGAAGATGATGTCTTCGCTTTCCCGGACTAAGGAAAATCCCCAGAGGAGGCCTTGCAACTAAAGACTCTCAATAGCACATTGGTTCTTCTCTCCAGAAAGTCAATGTTAACAAAGTCATCGGCACCTCAAAATTGGGGTACATCATATGGCGTTTCTCTGGGAAGACCTCTAGAAAAGTATGATGTAATATCCCCAAGCGGAATCAATCTCTCAAGAGACTCGTTTTCCCCGGTAGAGTTGACAGATGGCGTCTCCAAACAGAGAAGTTTGTGTACCTCTACAGCTCTGACAGATGGGGTCCCCCAGTAAGTCTGACATTGAAACTTTTTCCATCAAATGGCATCTCCCCAGGAAAATTTGGCTAGAAGTTTGAGGAAAACTGCTACGAATAGCGTCCCTTGTCGAGAAAGCTTATTGACAAAAGAAACTAAGACCAGTTCCTTGGTAGGAAACCAGGATCGAGGGGACCTTTATTTCATAAGAAACTGAGACCAGTTCCGTGGCTGAAGGCCCGGATCGAGGGGAAGTTTAAATCAGAAACTGAGACCAGTTCCTTGGTAGGAAACCAGGATCGAGGGGAAGTTTATTTCAAAAGAAAATTGAGACCAGTTCCTTGGCTGAAGACCAGGATCGAGGGGAAGTTTTACCTTGTCTAAGCATCATCGCTTAGCAAAGGAATATGAAGGCGTAAGCTACCATTCATAACCGCCATCAAAATTTTGGGTATTCCGATATTTAATCATCTTGCACCCCGAATGCCCGAATACCTTCGCCATTCACACCTTCGGGTCCAAGAAGATTAAATAGGGGCATCTGTCATACCCCAAATTTTGACCACTAAGATTTCCCATCATTGTTCAAATCATCACCACAATATGGATGGACCATTATACCTCATTAGTTTCCCCAAAGATGGGTGAGCATTCACTACAATCAAACTTAGGGTTCCAAGCCCTCTCAGAGCTCATAGACAAAAGATTAATCAAGGAATGACACGATCTTCAACTTGTCTAAACCTCTCAAACATCCACAATGGATCAAGGGGACTCCCACCTTAAGGATTAAGCACAAGGCTGCAACATTCTGAGTGGATTAAGCCTCAGGATCGCCAGTGTCACCAAATTAGGGTTTTGGTCGACTAGGGCCTCCAGATGGAAATTTACCTCTGGGCATAACCAATTCTTCAAAGCACAACCTAAAATAATCTAAGTGGCCTCATAAACCCAATCATCAAGTCAATTTAGCCTCAGGGGCTGCATTCATAAAAAATCAGGAATTAAGGTTTTTGACCTAATTCACCCCTAAGTTGACTTTTGGGACAAAACATGGGCCAAGACCTCAAGAGATGATTTGAGGGTCCCTAACACACTAAATTGATCCATTTGCAACAATGGATTGATCCAAGAAGCTTGAGCAACAAGTTTCAAATTCATCAGAACCACAATTAGGGTTTCCCGAAAAAAGTCAACTGTGCCTTTGACTTTTGACCAAGACATGCTCCCAAACCTTAGGACATGATTTAATACACCATATAACACCTATGAAATCAATCCATCAAGATTGATTTAGGTCAAGGACTTGATTTCATAGAGGATCGTACAGTTTGGAATTCATCTGACAAAAAGTCAACTGTGCATAAAAGTCAACTTTGACTTTTTGAGATTTTTCACAATTATGGTTCTTTGACCTTAAAATGATGTTAATGTGTGATTGGGATCATCATTCATCAATAAAAATCAAGAAAAGTGGGATAACTTGTAAAAGGGGTAACCATAAAACTTAGAAATTTTCTAAGTTATGGAACAAAGTGGCTAGGGTACCAACTTTGGAGGATCATATCTCCTAAACCACAAGGCCATTTTTCCACATTCAAAGCTGGATTTGTAGCTCTCATGGCCCTCTACAAAAGCTTCAACTACACCTCATTCCAATTCATCATGGATTATGAGTTATGATTGGGTCAAAATGGCTGAAAACATGAAATGTCACTTTTTCCAACACAGTGAAATTTTCACTAAGTCAGAATCTGTTTCACTTTTTCCAAAATGTAAGGGCATTTTTCACTTGGATCCAAAAAGTATCAAAACAAACTATGATCACATATATGTTGTATCATATGAGGGCTTTCCAAAATGACCAAGAACTTCACCAAACTCAATCTGAGCAAGAAGTTATGACAGTGGCAATATGCCTTGCTGCAACTGTCATAACAAGGCAGATTTGGGGGTTTTGCTCAATTTGCTCAAATTTTACAAAGGGCAAGCAGGTCTATCCATCTTAACACCTCAAGGGGGGACCAAGGAGGAACTAACTCTGATCCATAAGCCTCCAAAGTCTTTGGAACCAAAAGTAGCATGTCAAACCTAGAAATGCCTAAAAGAGGGACAAGACTCCAATTTTGTTTTGGAGCATTCAATGGATTCACCAAGGTGGCATGGATTGAGCCTCTTCTAACTGAATTCAGTCAAGACTTATCCAACAACTAGGGAACCAGCAGCCTGTGCTCTAACCTCTAGCCAATGGCTAGAGGAGACTTGGATTCTCATTGATCAACATTTGCCAAAATTCTGCAGTAGTTACCATTCACTATTTCAGCCAAAACAAACTTCACACACTATAAATAGAGCTCATTTGTGGCCAGTTTAAGTACACAAAAGCCATAAAACAGATGCTTTCCTCAAAATCACTTTCTCTAGGCAAACATACCTTCTTTAGCAAGGTAACACTGAGTTTTTGAGTTAGAGAGCATTTCCATCACAGCTCATGATCCAAACACATCCAATATGTCATATCTAAGTTGTCCAAACTCTCACAAGTGACCTGTAACACAAAAATCTCAAAGTCCCCTCTCAAAACCTCAAAATAGGACTTTTGTGCATTTCTCAAGCCATGTCTTGAATCAGTCACCTTCCAAACCAGATAAAACATAAAACACACTCCAAATATCATCTTTGAACTTTCCCAAATGGTTTCCCACATCAGGAACGCCATTTGAGAGAGTTGCTATTTTGGCCACTTTTGCCCCTTTTGCAAGAAAGGGCCAGTTTCCATTCCTGAGGTTTCCAGCTGGTTCCAACAACTCTAAAAGCTTCTAAGGGATCATTTGAGGGTGTCCAAAGCATCAAAACATTTCTGGAACAAAGCACTTGGTAGATAGCCCAAAAGCTCCAAAGAGAGGTAAACATCACAACTTGAACTCTTTGAAATATGCCTTGCTTTGAAGTCCACTGATCATGCATCTCTTATACATGTTATATGTGTTGTGTTTGCACCAATTTATCATGTAATTCACACCTGTACCAAGAGGTAGCACAGAAAATGCAAAACATGGCCTATTTCAAAACCACTATCAGGTTTTAAGGAGGATTTGTTTTCTGGAAAAACCACCACCACCATTGGATTCCTTAGGAAATTCTAGGCCAGATGCATATAAATTTTGTCTCCATCCATGGAGAAATGAGAAAGTTATGGCCTTCACGTTTCTAACCAAAATCTTGCCTTGCCTTGCCTTGGGCCAGGCCAAAAACAAGGCAAGCCTTGTATATTTGTGGTTGTGTTTAAATACACGGATGTATCACCACCCCAGTGGTAAGGCGCACATGCTGCACACAAGAGATCTGGGGTTCGAATCCCCCTCACCCCAGTCCCCCTTTTTAATGCTTTTTTCCACTTTTTTATTATTTTTCATATTATTTTCAATGATTTAAAAAATTAATAACTCCCTCAATTTTAATTATTTTTGATTGGTTCTTTTTGCAAAAATCACAAAAATGTTGAAGTATTTTATTCCATAAAAAAATCAAGTTTATATTATTTATTTAATATAGTTGGTATTTTTGTGAATAAATTCACTTTTAATTATTTTTTAAACATTTTAAAATTGAATTCTCATGTTGAAAATCAAAACCAAATGAATTTTAATTCATCTTGTGGTTAAAACATCATTTTTCAAATCTCAACCAAAAATCACAAGTTATTTATTCAAACTTATTTGGTAATTTGTCATTTTTTATTGATTTTCCTTGAGAATTTACTTTTAAAATGATGAAATTAGGGTTTCCTTGATTTTCACCCAAACAAAATTTTTTAAATAACATTTGGGCCTCTAGTAGAGTGTAAGACCCAACCCTTTTTGAAAACCAAAATGATTTGGGCCTAAGTGTATTCTATAAGTCCCGACACCATCAAAACGTTCGGCGCGATCGTCGCCTTTTTTAACAAAAACCAATGGGCCTCTCCTTGAGTTGTAAGCCCCATCTCTTGTACATAAATGACCTCTTTGGGCCTCTAATAGAGTGTAAGACCCAACCCCCTTTTAACCAAAACTTTTTGGGCCTCAGACATTGTAAAGTCCCTTCGCGTTTAAAGAAAAATCTCGGCGCAATCACCAATTTAAAAATCAAATCATCTGGGCCTACCCTCATGTTATAAGCCCCATTCCTTTTCTTTAAACACCTTTGGGCCTCTTGAGAGAGTGTAAGACCCATCCCTTTGTACAGAAAACCTTTTTGGGCCTCAATCACTTGTATAAGTCCCTGTACAAATTCAAAACAACAGTGCAATCACTGATAAAACCTTGGGCCTCTCCTTGAGCTGTAAGCCCCAACAATCTTTTCAAAACACTTTCTCCTTTGATTTTGAATCCAAATATATGTTGTTATCCAACTTTCTTTGTTGACTGACTAACAAAACAGCATGGAAGCTCTACAGCGGGTAAGTGTTTATCCGCTTTCATTTACCGCTTTCATATGTACATAACTGTATTGTGGGGCTGCTTCCCTGTAAGTCTTCTTTCACATCCTTTTATATACTTGTCACATATCCACTTTGTAATACTAGTATAGTTATTTAGAGTTTTCCTCGGCAACTACGTTTAGCACTAGGTAAAGCCCTATTGGTCACCCTTAAATACAAACAAAACTAGACCCCCATACGATTACCAGATACAGTCTTCCCTCCTCTTAAGGTTAAACAATATGGAAACGTGAAAGGCAGCATTCTCGGTGAACCCTTTCTCAGACTGTCACCCTTAGAAATTGTCAAAGAAACTCTAACTCCCTAGACATGATCTTTTCTCCATGAATGGCATCTCTTGAGTTTCTTCTAAATATTGGAACTTTCCTGGCTTGATCTATTCTCGGAGAATAGTATGTCTTGAACTTCTCTTGGTTCGGGGACCCACAGCCTTCCTAAAAGCATCCCCGCCTCCCATTGGGCGTGGTACAAGGACCCTTCGGCTTTTAAAAGTTCTCATGCCTTATCTTGGGCTTAATACAAGGACCCTGACGATCTCTTAAAGGTATAAGACATAACTTAGTCATCCTTTGCTAGAGCAGTCTTTCCAGCGTCAAAAACTCCGGCCGTTGTAGGGTTGATACTCATCCCTTAACGCCCGTGCCTCCACTTGGGCATTATATAATAGATAAAACTCTAAACTAGGACAGTCTAAGACCCTTGAGTCTCAAAGACATTCTCAAGTTCCTTTCAAACATAGGAAGAAACCCCGGTCTCTCTCATGAGAGTTCCCTACACTTGGACCCGCTTCAGGATCTTCAGAATCCACAGGAGTAAAGCAGCCTCCTCTTGGTCTTTGTACAAATGATTCTTCCTAGCAGAGCTAACCTTTTCAGACACTTTTAGCCTCCATCTCGGGCTTCGTATGAGATAAAAAAACACTCTCTTGTTGATTACAAAAGACTCTCTTGTTGAGCCAATCTCTTTTAGCCTCCATCCCGGGCTTCGTACGTGATAGAAAAACACTCTCTTGTTGAGTATAAAAGACTCTCTTGTTGAGCCAATCTCTTTTAGCCTCCATATTAGGCTTCATACGAGATAGAAAAACACTCTCTTATTGAGTATAAAAGACTCTCTTTTTGAGTAAATCTCTTTTAGCCTCCATCTCGGGCTTCGTAAGAGATAGAAAAACACTCTTTTGTTGAGTATAAAGGACTCTCTTGTTGAGTCAACCTCCTTTTAGCCTCCATCTTGGGCTTCGTACGAGATAGAAAAACACTCTCTTGTTGAGTATAAAAGGCTCTCTTGTTAAGTCAACCACTTCTAGCCTCCGTCTTGGGCTTTGTACAAGACATATAAAACACTCTCTTGTTGAGTATAAAATATTCTCTTGTTGAGTCAATCTCTTTTTGCCTCCATCTCGGGCTTCGTACGAGGTAGAAAAACACTCTCTTGTTGAGTATAAAAGACTCTCTTGTTGAGTCAATCTCCTTTTAGCCTCAATCTCGGGCTTCATACGAGATAACAAATCACTCTCTTGTTGAGTATAAAAGACTCCCTTGTTGAGTCAAACAACCTTCAGACTTTCTTGTTGAGTCAATCACCTGTTCAAGACTCTCTTGTTGAGTCAACCCTTTTTTAGCTTCCGTCTTGGGCTTTATAAAGGACAGATAAAAGTACTCTCTTGTTGAGTCAAACCATTTCAGCCTCCATCTCGGTCTTTATACAAGATACAAACCACCTTTAACTTCATATCTTGGGCTTTGAACAAGACACCAAAACATCTCTTTCCTCCCATAGAATAGGAGGAACTACGATCGCTCTGATTTCCCTGATTTGGGAATATGTAGGCATAAGATTACAAAAATCTTAGCGAGCACACTAATCAAAAACCCAAAATCCAGTACCCCCCATATATCAACCCAAAAGCACCAAATCCTAACATCTTACCAAATACCTCAAAAATGGTCCAAACATTCTATTCTTAACAAAATAACCGAAGAGGGGCCCACATCTTAATAGCTTCTGTAAACCAACAGTTTTGACTGTTTAAACTCAGTATGCAAGCAGGGTTAATTGGAGACATCTATTTCCCTTCCTTAATTAGCTTAATAGGATAAAAAAAGAATTGAACTATAGTGCGCAAGCGATAGTGATTCAAGACCACAAAAATCGCTCTACACCATGGGGTACATATTGTTACAAAGTCATGCCATTCGGTCTAAAGAATGAAGGGGCAACATACCAACGTGCCATGACAACTCTCTTTCATATATGATCCATAAAGAGATTGAGGTTTACGTGGACGATATGATTGCCAAGTATAAAACTGAAGATGATCATCTGGTTCATCTGAAGAAACAGTTTGACATACTCCAAAAGTATAGATTACGGTTGAATCCTGCGAAGTGCACCTTTGGAGTTTGATCTGGTAAACTGTTGGGCTTTATTGTGAGTCAGAAAGGCACTGAAGTTGATCCTGACAAGGTTCGGCCAATTTAGAACATGCCGCCTCCCAAAACAGAAAAAGAAGTCTGTGGCTTTTTGGGCAGACTTAATTACATCTCAAGGTTTATTTCCCATTTGACGGCTACCTGTGAACCAATGTTCAAATTACTAAGAAAAAATCAATCGGTTGAATGGAACAATGATTGTCAAGAAGAATTTGACAATATAAAACAATACTTGCAAGAGCCACCAATCTTAGTACCCGCTGGTTCCTGGTAGGCCTTTAATCATGTATCTCACCGTTCTCGTTGTATCAATGGGATGTGTATTGGGTCAACATGATGACACTGGTAGAAAAGAACATGCAATTTACTATTTGAGCAAGAAGTTCACCGATTGTGAGACCATATACTCACTCTTAGAGAAAATTTGTTGTGCTCTGGTCTGGGCTACTCGACGCCTACGACAATACATGATTTTCCATACTACTTTGTTGATATCCAAAATGGATCCAATAAAGTACATATTTGAAAAGCCTGCTGTCTCTGGAAGAATTTCTCGATGGCAGATGCTGTTAACTAAGTATGATATCCAACATGTTACCTATAAAGTAATAAAAGGGAGCGTCTGGTCTGACTACCTTGCTCATCAACCTGTAAAGGGTTATCAACAAATGAAGTTCGACTTTCCCGATGAGGATGTTTTGTTTATCAGAGATTATGAGACCCCAGACCCTGACATAGAACCCGAACCAGGGGCGCGATGGACGCTCGTGTTCGATGGTACCTCCAATTCTAGGGGTCGTGGAATCGGTGCTATCCTCATCTATCCAACAGGTTTTCACCTTCCCTTCACCACCAGATTATGCTTTGCATGCACCAATAACATGGCTGAATACGAAGCATGTATCTACGGTACATGTGTGATCATAGTTTGTTTTGAAACTATTTGGATCCAACTGAAAAAACTTCATGAACACTGATGTTCAAGGCTGGTAACTTAGGCAGATTTTCACTAAGTGCTGGAAAAAGTGTCATTTTAATGTTTTTGTGATTTTGATCAATTCCTAACTCAAAATCCATGAAGAAATGGAGTCTGAGGTAGTTGAAGCTTTTGTAGAGTGTAGCAAGACCTACAAATCCAGCTTTGGATCACCCAAAATGGTTGCTTGGATCTCAAGTTATGATCCTTGGAAGTTGGTACCAAACTCACTTTTGTTCCATAACTTAGAAAAATTTTGGTTTCTCAAGGTTTCCCCTTTTGCAAGAAACCTCACTTTTCTTAATTTTTATTAATGAATGAAGATCAATACCATACATTAACATTATTTTTGACTTAGGGGAACCATATTTGTGAAAAATTCCAAAAGGTCAAACTTGATTTTGTGCACAGTTGACTTTTTATCGGATGAAATCCAAACTGTGCGATCCTTTGTGAAATCAAGTCCTTAACCTAATTCAAACCTAATGGATGGATTCCATAGGTGTTATAGGGTATATTGAATCATGTCCCTAGGTTTGGGAGCATGTCTTGGTCAAAAGTCAAAGGCACAGTAGACTTTTTCCTCAAAACCCTAATTATGGTCCTAGTGAAATTGAAACTTGTGAACCAAGCTTCTTGGGCCAATCCATTGTTGGAAATGGATCAATGTAGTTTATTTGAGTCCCTCAAATCATGTCTTGAAGTCTCGGCTCATGCTTTGTCCCAAAAGTCAACTTAGGGGTGAATTAGGTCAAGAAACCCTAATTCCTGATTTTTGGTGAATGCACCCCCTGAGGTTAAATGGACTTGATGATTGGGTCCATGAGATCCCTTGGAGTATCTTGGGCTGTTCTTTGAAGCATTGGCTCATGCCCAAATGTAAATTTTTATCTAGAGGCCTCAATCGACCAAAACCCTGATTTGGTGACACTAGCGATCTCGAGGCTTGATCCACTTGGAATGTTGCAACATTGTGCTTGATTCTTGATATGGGAGTCCTCTTGATCCTTTATAGGTGTTTAAGAGGTTAGACAAGTTGAAGATCATGTCATTCCTTGATTGATCCTTTATCTAAGTGCTCTGAGAGGGCTCAAAACCCTAATTCTTGATTGTGGTGAATGCTCGATCATTTTTGAAGAGATTGATGAGGCGTGAAGGTACATCCATATTGTGATGATGATTTGTACAATGATGGGAAATCTTGGTTGTCAAAATTTGGGGTATGACACACCCCAGTGGTTAAACCTGCGCGCCCTTACTACCTTGCACCATTAGAACTGGGGTTCGAAATCCCCTTGCCCTAGCTCTTTTATGTTTTCTGGATTTTCAAGTGAGTTACCTATATTACTTTTGCTACTTATTTTCTTCATTTTGTTCATAATTTTAAATGATTATAACTTCCTCATTTTTATAGCCTTTTGAGCCATTCACTAGGTGAGAAATAATATGCAATCATTATAAATATTTTAATGATATTTTGTTCATCTCTTTCCCGTATAAATAATATGCAATCATTATGACATATTTTAACATATTCCAAATCCATTGGACGCAATATCTTCTTGGGCTAATAACTAAGGTACGACAACATGTTACTGTCATACCCTAAATTTTAACCACAAGATTTACCATCATTGAGAGGATTATTACCACAATATGGATGTGCCATCATACCTCATCAATCTCCTCAAGGATTGTTGAGCATTCACTACAATCAAGAATTAGGGTTTTGAGCTCTCTCAGAGCACTTAGGCAAAGGATCAATCAAGAATTGACATGATCTTCAACTTGCCTAACCTCCCAAGCACCCATAAAGGATCAAGAGGACTCCCATATCAAGAATCAAGCACAAGGTTGCGACATTCCAAGTGGATCAAGCCTCAAGATCGCCAGTATCACCAAATTAGGGTTTTGGTCGACCAAGGCCTCTAGATGAGAATCTTCATCTGGGCATGAGCCAATACCGCAAAACATGATCCAAGAAGCTTAAATGGACCTCATGGATCCAATCATCAAGTCAAAACAACCTCAGGGGGAGATTCATCAAAAATTAGGAATTAGACTTTCTTGACCTAATTCACCCCTAAGTTGACTTTTGAGACAAGACATGAACCGAGACATCAAGACATGATTTGAGGGCCTCAAATACACCACATTGATCCATTTATAACCATGGATTGATCCAAGAAGCTTGATTCATAAGTTTCAATTTCATCTAAACCACAATTAGGGTTTTGAAGAAAAATTCAACTGTATCTTTAACTTTTGACCAATACATGTTCCCAAACCTTGGGACATGATTCAATACACCCTAAACCACCAATGGAACCCATCCATTAGGTTTGAATTAGGTCAAGTGATTGCATAAAGGATCACACAGTTTGAAATTCATCTGATAAAAAGTCAACTGTGCCTAAAACCAAGTTTGACTTTTTGGATTTTTTCACAAATGTGGCTCCCCTAAGTAAAAAACATTGTTAATATATGGTTTTGATCATATTTCATCAAGAAAAATCAAGAAAAGTGAGGTTTCTTGCAAAAGGGGAAACCATAAGAAACTTAAATTTTTCTAAGTTATGGAACAAAATGGATTTGGTACCCACATTGCAAGGTCATAACTCCCAAACCCCAAGGCTTTTTTCTTCCATCCAAAGCTCAAATGAAATTTCACAAGACATACTTCAAAAGTGTCAACTAAAAAAGGTTCCAAATTCTCATGGATTTTGAGTTATGGATTAATCAAAATCACAAAAAATGAAAATGACCACTTTTTCCAACACTTAGTGAAATTTTCATGTCAGAATCTGTTTCATTTTTTACCAACTTTGAGGCCATTTTTCACTTTGATTCAAATTGAACCAAGACAAATGTTTGACATCAAAGTTAAAGTATGTCATGAGAGCTTTCCAAAAAGTACCAGAACTCCCATTAATTCAACTTGAGCAAGGAGTTATGAACCTCACAAGATGCTGTAGCGCGATTTTTGTGGTTTCGAATCACTATCACTTTGGTACTATAATTCGATTCATTTTTTATACTGTTGAGCTGATTAAGGAAGGGAAATAGATGTCTCCAATTAACCTTTCTTGCATACTGAGGTTAAAATAGTCATAACTTTTGGTTTACAGATGCTATCAAAAGGGGGTTTGTCTTTAGGGTTATTTGCTTAAAAACAGTGTCTAGATGATTGGCTAGGTTTCTGGTAAGGTGTTAGGTCTGATGCTTTTGATGGATGTATGAAGGTACTGGATTTTGGGTTTTTTGGTTAGTATGCTCGCTAAGATTTTTGCAATCTTATGCCTACGTATTCCCGTTTAACGAAACAGGGAAATCAGAGCGATCGTAGTTCCTCCTATTCTATGGGAGGAAAGGGATTGTTTTGGTGTCTTGTTCAAAGCCCAAGACATGAAGCTAAAGGTGGTTTGTATCTTGTTCAAAGCCCAAGATGTGAAGCTAAAGGGTTTTGGATGAGAGAGAATTTGTCATCTCTAAAGAGGAGTTGTTGATGTTTGTAAGCTTTGAGCAAGGCACGAATTTGATGCTAAAAGGTTAATTGACTCACTCGGGGTTTCTTTATACAAAGCCTAAGAGGAGGCGGGAAATTTTACTTTTCCGGGGAAAAGGTTCTTTCTGTCTTGTACAAAGCCCAAGATTGAGGCTAGAAGGGATTTTGACTCCGTTGGGGAGAATGTATCTTGTATAAAGCCCAAGATGGAGGCTGAAAGGGTTTGACTCAACAAGAGAGTGCTTTTGTGTGTGTCTTGAACAAAGCCCGAGACGGAGGCTAAAAGAGTTGACTCAACAAGAGAGTCCTGAACGGGTGATTGACTTAACAAGAGAGTCTGAAGGTTGATTAACTCAACAAGAGAGTGATTTGCTGTCTCATACGAAGCCCGAGATTGAGGCTAAAAGGGGATCGACTCAACAAGAGAGTCTTTTATACTCAACAAGAGAGTGTTTTATATGTCTTGTACAAAGCCCAAGACAGAGGCTAAAAGTAGTTGACTCAACAAGAGAGTCTTTTATACTCAACAAGATAGTGTTTTATATGTCTTGTACAAAGCCCAAGACGGGGGCTAAAAGTGGTTGACTCAACAAGAGAGTCTTTTATACTCAACAAGAGAGTGTTTTATACTCAACAAGAGAGTGTTTTATATGTCTTGTACAAAGCCCAAGACGGAGGCTAAAAGTGGTTGACTCAACAAGAGAGTCTGAAAAGGTTAGCTCTGCTAGGGGGAACCATTTGTACAAAGCCCAAGAGGAGGCTAACTTACTACTGAGGATTATTTAGATCCTGAAGAGGGTCCAAGCGTGGGGGGGGGGGGGAGGGGGAACTCTCACGAGATGGACCGGGTTTCTGCTGGAGATTGATCCAAAGTGATCGGTGTTTTTTCCTATGTTTGAAAGGGACTTGAGAATGTATTTCAGACTCAAGAGGTTTAGACTGTCCAAGTCAACTGTTTTATCTTTTGTATGATGCCCCAGAGGAGGCACAGGCATATAAGGGATGAGTATCAACCCTAAAATGGCCAGAGTTTTGACGCTAGAAAGACTGCTCTAGCAAAGGATGACTAAGTTATGTCTTATACCTTTAAGAGGTCGTCAGGGTCCTTGTATGAAGCCCAAGAGAAGGCATGAGAACTTCTAAGAAGCCGAAGGGTCCTTGTACAATGCCCAAGAGGAGGCGGGGATGCTTTTAGGATACCTGTGGGTCCCCAAACCAAGAGAAGTTCAAGAAATGCAATTCACAGAGAAGAGATCATTCCAAGAAAGTTCGAGAATTTGGAAGAAACTCAAGAGATGCCATTCACGGAGAAAAGATCATCTCTGGGGAGTTAGAGTTTCTTTGACAATTTCTAAGGGTGACAGTCTGAGAAAAGGTTCACCGAGAATACTGCCTTTCTCTTTGTTCCATATTGTTTAACCCCAAGAGAAGGGAAGAATGTATCTGGAATCCTATGGGGGATCTAGTTTTGTTTGTATTTAAGAGTGACCAACAAGGCTTTACCTAGTGCTAGACGTAGTTGCCGGGGAAAACTCTAAATAACTATACTAGTATTACACACTGGATATGTGACAAGTATATAAAAGGATGTGAAAGAAGACTTACAGTGAAGCAGCCCCACAATACAGTTATATACAGATGAAAGTAGTAAATGAAAGCGGATAAACACTTACCCGTTGTAGAGCTTCCATGTTATTTATTTAGTTGTTCAACAAAGAAAGTTTAGATAACAACATATATTTGAATTCAAAATCAAAGGAGAAAGTGCTTTGAAAATAATTTTGGGGCTTACAGCTCAAGGAGAGGCCCAAGTTTTAACGATGATCGCACCGTTGTTTTGAAAACCGTATAGAGGGACTTATACAATATGTGAGGCCCAAGATTATTTCTATGTACAAGGGGGTTGGGTCTTACATTCTATTAGAGGCCCAAAGAAATTTAAAGAAAAGAAAAGGGTAGGCCCAGATGATTTAATTTTTGAATTGGCGATTGCGCCGAGATTTTTCTTTTAATGCAGAGGGACTTATACAATATCTGAGGCCCAAAATTGTTTAGGTTAAAAGGGGATTGGGTCTTACACTCTATTAGAAGCCCAAAGAGCTTAAAAATGAATAAAGATGGGTCTTATAGCTCAAGGAGAAGCCCAATTGATTTTTTTAAAAAAGGCGACGATCGTGCCGAACTTTTTGACGGTATCGGGACTTATACAATACCCTGAGGCCCAAAAAGTGGTGTATTTACAAAGGGGATGGGTCTTACACTCTAATAGAGGTCCGTGAGTGTTTGAAAAATGATTGATGAGGGTGGAATCAATCAAAACCCTAATTTTTATCATTTTAAAAGTAAATTCTTAAAGAAAATCAATAAAAAATGACAAAACACCAAATAAGCTTGAATAAACAACTTGTGATTTTTGGTTAAGGTTTGAAAAAATGAGGTTTTAATCACATGGTCAATTAAAACTCATTTGGTTTTGATTTTTCAAGGTGAATATTCACTTTTAAAATGTTGAAAAACAATTAAAAATGAATTTATTCATAAAAATACCAACTATATTAAATAAATAATATAAATTTGATTTTTTTGTGGAATAAAATATTTCAACATTTTTGTGATTTTTTACAATAAGAACCAATAAAAAATAATTAAAATTGAGGGAGTTATTAATTTTTCAAATCATTAAAAATAATAAGAAAAATAATAAAATATGAAAAAGTGGTAAAAAAGAGGATCTGGGGCGAGGGGGATTCGAACCCCAGACCTCTTGTGTGCAGTGCGTGCGTCCTACCACTGGGGTGGTGATACATTCGTGTATCAAACCCCAACCACAAATATACAAGGCTTGCCTTGTTTTTGGCCTGGCCAAAGCAAGGCAAGGTTTTGGCCAAAAACGTGAAGCTTGTAACTCTCTCATTTCTCCATGGATTGGGACAAAATTTAGGTATATCCTGCCTAGAATTTCACAAGGAATCCAATGGTGGTGGTGGTTTTCTCAGATGAGGTCCCCATTTTAAAACCCGATAGTGGTTTTGAAATAGACCTCCCTTTGCATTTTCTGTGCTACCTCTTGTTGCAAGTATGAATTACATGATGAATTGGTTCAAACACAACATATATAACATGTATAAGATGTGCATGATAAGTGGACCTCAAAGCAATGCATGTTTTAAAGAGTTTAAGTTGAGATGCTTACCTCTTAAGGAGCTTTTTAGGCAATCTGTCAAGTGCTTTGTTCCAGAAATGATTTGATGCTTTGGACACCCTCAAATGACCCCTTGGAAGCTTTTAGGATGATTGGAAACAGGTGGAAACCTCAGAAATGGAAACTGGTCCTTTCTTGCAAAAGGGGCAAAAGTGACCAAAATATCAACTCTCTCAAATGGGGTTCCAGATGTGGGGAACCATTTGGGACAGTTCAAGGATGATATTTGAAGTGTGTTTGAGGTTTTATCTGGTTTTGAAAGTGACTGAATCAAGACATGGCTTGAAAATGCAAAAAAGTCCTATTTTGAGGTTTTGAGAAGGGACTTTGTGATTTTTGTGTTACAGGTCACTTGTGAGAGTTTGGATAGCTTAGATATGACATATTGGATGTGTTTGGATCATGAGCTGTGATGGAATTGCTCTCTAACTCAAAAACTCAGAGTTACCTTGCTAAAGAAGGCATTTTTTTCCTAGAGAAAGGGATTTTGAGGAAAGCAAGTGTTGTAGTGCTTTGGTGTACTCAAACTGAGCACAAATGAGCTCTATTTATTGTTGAGCAAGTTTGTTTTGGCTGCAATAGTGAATGGCAACTGCTGCAGACCTTTGGCCAATTGGAGCATTTTGGAATCTCAAGTCTTCTCTAGCCATTGACTAGAGGTTAGAGCACAGGCCTTTGGTTCTCTAGTTCAGAGATCATCCTTGACTCATTCAGTTGGAAATGGCTCAGTTCATGCCACCTTGGTGCATCCATTGAATGCTCCAAAACAAAATTGGAGTCTTGTCCCCTCTTTAGGGTTTTTTTAGGTTTGGCATGCTATTTTTAGTTCCAAAGACTTGGGAGGCTTATGGATCAGTGTTTGTCCCTCCTTGGCCCCCCCCTGAGGTGTTCAAGCCGATAAACTTGTTTGTCATTCGCACAAATTGCTCAAATCGAGAAAAATGCACAAATCTGCCTAGTTATGACAATTGTAGCAAGGCATATTGTCACTGTCATAACTCTTAGCTCAAATGAAATTTCATGGGGTTCTTGGCCATTTTGGAAAGCTCTCATATGATACAACATATGTGTGATCATAGTTTGTCTTGACATTTTTTGGATCCAAGTGAAAAATGCCCCTACATTTTGGAAAAAGTGAAACAGATTCTGACTTAGTGAAAATTTCACTAAGTGTTGGAAAAAGTGATATTTCATGTTTTCAGCCATTTTGATCTAACCATAACTCAAAATCCATGATGAATTGGAATGAGGTGTAGTTAACACTTTTAAAGTATGCCATGAGAGCTACAAATCCATCTTTGGATCAGCCCAAATGGTTGCTTGGATCTCAAGTTATGATCCTTGGAAGTTGGTACCCTAGCCACCTTGTTCCATAACATAGAAAATTTCTAAGTTTTTTATGGTTACCCCTTTTACAAGTTATCCCACTTTTCTTGATTTTTCTTGATGAATGATGATTCCAATCACACATTGAAATCATTTTAGGGTTAGGGGACCATAATTGATCAAAAAATTAAAAAGTCAAACTTTGACTTTTGGGCACAGTTGACTTTTTATCAGATGAATTCCAAACTGTGCGATTCTCTATGAAATCAAGTTTTTGGCCTAAATTAAACTTGATGGATTGATTTCATAAGTGTTATAGGGTGTATTGAATCATGTCCCAAGGCTTGGGAGCATGTCTTGGTCAAAAGTCAAAGGCACAGTTGACTTTTTCCGCGAAGCCCTAACTGTGGCTCTGATGCACTTGAAACTTGTGAATCAAGCTTCTTGGATCAATCCGTTGTTGTAAATGGATCAATGTAGTGTAGTTGAGACCCTCAAATCATGTCTTGAGGTTTTGGCTCATGCCTTGTCCCAAAAGTCAACTTAGGGGTGAATTAGGTCAAGCAACCTTAATTCCTGATTTTTTAGTGAATGCATCCCCTGAGGTTAAATTGACTTGATGATGTCTGTAGCGGTAAAATCGTGAGTGTAAGCTATTGATTAACTTAACTCGAAAAGCAAGAGTCACCACCGCACTTTTATTTTATCCAAAAATGAAAGGGAAAAGAGCGAACAAAACCTACACAAGCTCTACAACAAGAACAAGTGAAGAGAAACCGGGTAAGGGGGGTTGGTTACGCAATGGGAATGTGTTAGCACCCAAAACGTCTATAGTACTCTATAGGAGCCCTTTGAAATATCTACCTCTTTTGGTCTGAAAAAGTTTGCTTGAAAAGTGATTTGAGGAGATGAGAAAAGAAATGGTTTTTAGGATTTTTATGTTTGGAGAGACTTGTCGTCTCATGCCTACGTACCCATGATGTGCAATGTAGGATCAAAACCCCTTAGTTCATGGTACAAAGAATGAAAATTGTTTGTTTTGGTTTATTTAAATGTAAAGACAAGTCGTCATTTCCAAGCGAATAATTCCGCTTAAAGAAATGAATCATGTCTAAACTTATGAAAAAGTTAAAGGACAAAGTGCACGAGGGCACAAAAAGAGAGTGATGATTTTGATGTTTTTTTAAGTCTTTTGAAAAAGGTTTCTATATGCTTATGTAGTTTAGCATTTGTTAAGAAATGAAAATAAAAGAGTAAAGTCAACTTCACAAAGTCAAGGTTTGATTATGAAAGAGATGCTAGTTTGAAATCAAGAAAGTTTTGAAAAAGGGAGAAAGTTTTGAAAATTGAAGAATGGGGAGGAGAAGAAGCGACTATCCTAAAGCATAAAGTAAAAGCTAAGGATAAGAATAGCCTAACCACACAAGTAAGCTCCATAGTCTTCGAACCATAATTCCAAAGCAAAGGGAGGAAGGTCCTAAGTCTAAGTCCAAGGTTCCAAGAATTGCATTGGATGTCCAAGGTCTAAGTGCAAGGATTCAAGAATAGCATTGAAGTCCCAGGTCTAGGTGCAAAACTCCATGCCCATTGCAAAGGATAGTAACCATAGTCCAAGATTAGAAGCACAAGTTTTTTAGAGGTTTTGGCCTTTATTAATGTTTTTTGTCCAAGTGGACAAAAGAGAAAAAGACATAAGCATAAACAAGTGTCCAACGGACAAATGAAAAATTGCGGAAGCATATTAAAGGGAGGTGTTGTTTTTTTAAAAAAATGGTGGTGAAAAGAAAATGGAAACGGGCTAAGCCCAATCCATTTTTATTTATTAAAAAAAAAGAAATGAAACAAAATAGCATATTAAAGAGAAAAAAAAAAAACAGAAAGTGGACTTCTTCTTCTTCATCACACACGGGTTACTATTCACGGCGGAGAGGAGAAGCAAGGAACTCGTCAACGGCAGAGCGACAGGATCCAAAACACACATGGTTGCGATCGGAATCGAATGTTCTTCGTAATGGTATAATCGATATCAAGAACCACTCCACAATAATTCGAGTCAAAAAATGCGAAATCAATCTGATACCTTCAAAACAAGGTTTGTAAGGCTTTGAATCTTGTTTCTCTCTTCTTTTCTGGACTGAAGTGAAATTGTTGTGTGTTGAAGCGTTGTGCAGTATGTGTTGTTGTGCAAATTTGAAACGCTTTTTTTTCTGAATTTTATTTGCGGGTTATAAGTTGTGAGATGCAGAATTAAAAATTGGTTTTGGAAGTTAATTGAGAGTGAATTTGTAGGGGTATGAATGAGGTTTCAACGATGGAGCTTATGAGATTTTTTGTGCAGAATTTTTTGTATGTTGAAGGTTGAAGATTGAAAGAGAAAGTGAAGATGATTACGGAGAGTTTATGAAGCTTTGGGTAATGAATTTGGCAGGGTAGTTTTGGCTCTTCAAAGCTTGAGAAATGGAAGGAGAGAGTGCTCTTATTTATAGAGAAATGTGGTGAGTTCTGGAAATTTGAATTGAAGTTTTTGATTTCCGTTTTGAGCTCTTGAATTCTGCATTTTGAATTTATGAGTTTTCGTGTGAGAATTTGTAGCAGATTTGCGTAACCTTGCCTTTGTCACGTGCAGGTTGAATTTTGCAATTTGCGGCTGACTCTTTCGTGTGGATTGACTGTGTTTATACTATGGTAGTCGGCTTGTAGCAGCTCACATGAGAACTTCATTGCAGCTGGTTTTGCATTTTGAATAGTCTTGCACACGTTATTTTTCACATGCTTGTGATAAAGTAGCAGCTGCATTTCATGTGGCTGGGATTTGTGTGGGGCCGGCTGGAATGGCTTGAAATGTTTGTTATTTTTATTGTGGCTTCATGTTGCTTTGGAAAGATTGTAGCTGGAATGGAAAGGAAGGTGGGTCGTGGTGGCCTTGTTCAACATGAATTTCTTCTTTATTTTTTATTTTTTTGGTTATAAATTGTTATGGGCTTTAGGAATAGATATGTGATTTTCTCTTTTTGCAATGAACTCTTCTTTTGCTAAGAATTTTTTTTAAGTGAGATGGACTATGGATCTTTGTAAGTTAGAATGATCAAGATGAGAATAATTTGGATAATTGGAAAAGGATACTTGATTTAAGGAAGAAAATGGGTTAATTGAAAATATGGATGTGAATTGGATTGGATAAAAAGAAATGGTTATTGACTTTAAATGGAAATTGAATTAGAAATGGGTATGGTTTGGAATTGAAATGGATAATGATTTAGAAATTTTGGTTTAGAAAAATGGAGAATTAAAAATTGGTTAAAGAATATGGTTAAAAAGGATAGATTAGAAAATGGATATTTATGGATTATGGATAAGAAATGGATATAGTAAATGGATAACCAAAATGGAAATGGATAACAAATCTTTACTTTTATCCCACAACCACTCTTGGCTTTTTCACAAGCCTCTGACAAAAATGAATGAAGCCAATCCTTGAACCACTGAATAAACCACAACTAAACAAAAGCCATCTGAATCTATCATCCTCTGATCAAATGAAACTTGAACCAATTTGAATTTGATTAAATCAATCTTTAGGAAAATAAATCCATAGACCAACCTAATCTGGACTGGTGAACTCAAATGAACATGATGGATATCACCACACAACTTGGCAGTGACTGCTTGAGAAATAGACCACTGTCACAAGTCACAGGCAGATGAAACAAAATTGATAGTTTGACCAAGATTAAGTCAAACATCCATATGAACTGGATTAAGAACAAACAGTCACACTTGATTTGAAATTATGCTCTTGTTCTGACAAACCTGCACAACACACAGAGAGAGAAACTGCAGCAAATTTTTGGTATTTTGGTTAGAGGTTAGTAAACAGAAACAAGTAATAAAGCAAGTGAGAATAATGTACAGATGCTCAGGAGAAACACAGATTGTGATCTTGTTTGTGGTATGAAATGCAAATGAAATGTGCCAAATCTTAGGGGTAAAAATTAGGGTTCAACAATGTCCCTTAGAGTATTTTGGGTTCTGCTTTGAAGCATTGGCTCATGCCCAGAGGAAAATTTCCATCTGGAGACCTTGGTCGACCAAAACCATAATTTGGTGACACTGGCGATCTTGAGGCTTGATCCACTTGGAATGTTGCAGCCTGGTGCTTGATTCTTGATGTGGGAGTCCTCTTGATCCCTTATGGGTGTTTGAGAGGTTAGACAAGTAGAAGATCATGTCATTCCTTGATTTATCCTTTGTCTAAGGCTCTGAGAGGGCTTGAAACCCTAAGTCTTGGTTTTAGTGAATGCACAACCATCTTTGAGGAGATAGATGAGGCATGATGGTTCATCCATATTGTGGTAATGATTTGCATAATGATGGGAAATCTTAATGGTCAAATTTTGAGGTATGACTGATGCGGTGTTTTCGCAAGTATACGAATCACGTCAGAGTAATATAAAAGATTATCGATCCCACAGAGACCAAACATCAATCTATCGGTTTCTATTGTTACGATGTTTATCTAAGGCAAATCAATCGGGAGTTCGTGAGTGCACAGTAAAAGCAGAGTAAAGTACGAAGATATAAAATTCAATAAACAACAGGCTTGAATGTAATTCACACAGTCAGATAATATTCCAAATGCTTGTAAATAGAACTACTTATGGGGTAATGTTTTCTACTTATGAAAAGAACTAATTTAACGGGAACTGTCGCTTTCGCGTAATCAGAACCGAGTTTATCCCTTAATCGAACCCTCTTATTGTCATTTATAAAAAGGCGCGCATTGCGTTAAAGTAATAAACCTATCTTTAAGAAATATAGTTTCTTGACTCATTTGAAAAGTATTTTGACTTGGAACTTTTAACAAAAAGAGGTTCATGCGAACCGGACTTTAAACCCATAAACGCGTCCGAAAATAGTTTTAAAATCGTTTTTCTAAAATATTAAAAACTCCTACTTAACTGGACAAAGCGCTTTCGCTTCCTTTGAACAGTTAAGACTAACCAAGTTTAACCAAAGGTTGGACGGCTTTCGATCTTACCCAATAGAAATAAAGTACAGAAAAATTGTGTCAAAAATCAAAATAACCCCTAAGCATTTCTATCGACACATTGTATGGAATATTACTTTAACTATGATCCTTACATTCTAACCTTTAAGATTTAGCCGGACATGGAAATGTAAATAGACATGTTGAAATAGATCATGTTAAAGTAAAGCGAGTGCGAGAAATAAAGAAAGTAAAGCGAGTGCGAGAAATAAAGAAAGTAAAGCGAGTGCGAGAAATAAAGAAAGTAAATGTTGAACTTGTAAATGAAACCTACTCCAAATCGGAGGCTTTAAATCTGGTACAACTGGAAATAAATGACTGGAAATGAAAATGGCGGCAGGATTAACTTCTACCAGAGTGCTCCAAACTCGATTACAGACTCGATCAAACAGTGTGATAACTCCCTGATGTGAAGAGTTTATCACTTTACAATACTAAAATATATGGCTTGAGTTCTGAAACTAAGCTTGGATGAAGAAAAAGGATCAAGGACTCATCTATTTATAGCCTAGGAAAAACTATGGAAAGACCAAAGTGCCCCCCAACTTCTTTTGGGAGGGAAACCATACAACAAAGGTGGTGCCTGCCACCCCTCATGGCGCCCGCCATGTGAACCAAGGGAGAAAGAAGTGGAGATTGCGGCAGTTGACAATAGTTGACTCCTATCGAAGTCATGGCCTACCCTATGGCGCCCGCCATGGTGGGTGCCATATGTACAATCTCCTCAAAAACTGGTTTTCTTGCTCGTTTTTCTTCATTTCTTCACGAGGAGCTCTGGGAATACAATAAACCTGAAAACAAAACAAAACACAAGCATAACACAAGAAAATGGCAATAAAATCCTAAGAAACATGTGCAGTCCGAGTCAAATACACAGTGTGATTCAGTGTTATCAAATTCTCCCACACTTAGAACTTTGCTTGTCCTCAAGCAAAACACTTTATAGCTCATGACAGAAAAAGGTGTTATCAACGAATGATTTGGGCTAAAAGGGCTTCTAAGTTCAAACTAGGATAAAGTGATAGGTACTAACTAAGTGAACCAAGGATATCGTAATGACACTTTTTCGCAGACACAGACATAAACTTCGTTCCTATACGAACCTATCCATACTACCCCACTGTACCTAGGCCTACCTTTTGCATCTCTTTTGGGTCCTCTTCATTCTAGTGCAATCACATTAAGCCCGTTATCCGTACATACTTATAGTAAAGTGACCGGTTAGTGATTCTGATCTCAAGCATGGGGCTCTGGTACACAAAATGATGTAACCCCTTTTATTGACTCAATTGTAGTTGTGGGGGATCGGATCGTAACCCGCCCTACCAAGTCCAGCACCAGATTCCTCTGAACCAACCAACAATGGGAAAATTTTATTCTCTTTTTTTTATTTTTTTATTTTTTATTTTTTTTTGCGACTGTTTTAAGAAGCACAACATACAGATCATTCACTTATATTCATCGGTCCCCTACGTAGAGCATGCTTAGGCCAGAGCTGACTGCTAGGATAAACTACTAAGGACCTACTCAAAAAGATAATTAAGGCCATGGTATATGGGGTATCGGGGTCGATTCCTATAATCACGAAGCTTATGGTGTTAAAACGATACCGATGTTTCAAAAAGTTTTCCCAAGTCATCCGCATCCTAACTCAAACCTGTCTCAAAGCCCAAATTTTCAAAACAATATACTTTCTTTTGTCAAAAAATTTTTTTGGTAAGGCTAAGGAAATGGTGAAATAGGGATACACTACACAGCTGACTCGTCAAGCATATGCATATTCTAAAAAACAAACTAAAAACAAGATAACTAAACTAGAAAGCAATAAAAAAGTAAAAGTAAAGAAAATGCAAGTAAAACAGATAAAGTCTCCTCCCACACTTAAATCGAACATTGTCCCTAATGTTTCGAAATAAGATAGGGAAAGTGTAACCTGGAAGTCCTATGGTATGCTACTGGTACTGTCGCCACCGTGCGGTGAGCGCCTAGGGTGACGAGATCTGTTGCGGCGACGATCGCTCTGAGAAGCCACGAACTCGTCGAATCTGGTGGTCCAAGCAGCCTGAGATTGCATGATACTTTGAATGGAGCTGTTTGTCTGCTTCTGTGACTCTTGCATGAATCTCATGCTGTCGGTCAATTGCTGCTGGATGGCAGCAAGCAAGCCATCACGCCTTTCTTCTCTGGCCAGCTGGTCACGCCACATCTGCTCAGTAATATAGAAACCAGGAGTTGTACCTGCAGATGGGTGAGAAGAAGACGGTGCAGTGGGTGCAGGTAGCACGCCCTTCTTATTCTAGTACATGCATATTTTTTGTTAGGTCTAAAAAATAAAAATACAAATAATAAATAAGTAAATAAATTAATAAAATAAAATGAGAGAATAATAAACATAAAAATGCATATATATATATATATATATATATATATATATATATATATATATATATATATATATATATATATATAAGTCTGAAAAACGGAAATAAGTAAATAAAACGGTAAAGAAGATAATGAGAGTAGTGTCATCATGGAGCCGGATGCTCCTCGGTCTGGTCAGAACCTCAAACTGCGGCTAACTCGCGCCGTAGATCTGCGATCTCCTAATACAAGCAATCAGCCTCTGTCGCGTGAGTCAGATCGGACACCTGGACCTGCAAGGTAAGGTCAGTAACCTCTTGTCGAAGTCTGGCAGTCTCCATACGTAGCTCAGCTAGCTGTGTGTACACGTCAGGTCTCTGCAAGGAAAGATTATTCGACAACATTGTAATCCTGGGAGAAGTTGGTGTAGGGTGATACTCTGGTAACGGTGGAGTGCGAGGCTCATCAACTGTCTCTCCATAACCCTCTAAAGCATAACTCCAATTAGCAGGGTCGTGGACACTAGTCATCATAGGATCAGGTAAAGTGAAGTAATGGATGGTCTTGCCGTCTATCAAGAGCCTGAACTGGTTAGGGTGAAAGGAAGCTCTCCTCATCAACCCTCAGTCTAAGCAGAAATCGATATCCAGCGTGGTATACCCGCAGTAGGGAGTCACGTGAAGCAGCTTACTAGTAAGACCTAAAGCGGTAGTAATCTGAGTAACTGTTCCTCCCACATGGATGATTCCTTCAGAAGATCTGGCTGTGAGTGTGAGGTTATCAAGCAGAAAGTTCCCACAGGCCACAGGACGTGACTGGTTCGCACAGAAAAGGAAGAAGATCTCCTCCTCACTAACATGGACATCAGCATCAGCCTTTCCAAGGAAGGTGTGGGCAAGGATCATCTGGAAATACCTGAGAGCTGGGTTATGGATAATGTGAGATAGCTGGGTGGACGGATCAGGGCTTCCTCCACCTGTAATATCGCTCCAGAACTTGTCAATATCTTGACTCATAAAGTATCCCATAGGTAGATCAGGAATGGCATCAGGGGAAGTCTAGAAACCTGGAAAATCACCAAACCCCTTATGGGTAAAAGAGTACTCTGTCCCAAACAGTCTGAATATGACGCTGCCGTCCGGACCATCATATGGCTCATGGCTAAATGAAATGAGGAACTCCAGGGTGAGGTTTCTGTAGGTCGAATGCATGCCATCAACATACTCATCCCACTAGAGCTAGCTACATAGAAACCTTATACTGGGCTCGATGCCTAAGGCATCCATGCAAGCCTGGTCAGGGTAACGGGTAGGTGCCATGGGGCGCTAATAAAGGACTAGATAACGGGTAGTGGTGGATCGATCAGAGTGTGGCTGGAGTAGTCAATGGGAATGTCACCTCCTTCGTAGTGTTTTAACCTCTGCCCATTTACAATGAATGGACTACAAGAATGGTTCTTGATCTCAACTACTCCGGATTTTAGGACTTTAGAAACTTCGAAAGGACCTGTCCATCTTGAACGAAGCTTGCCAGGAAAAAGTCGCAACCTGGAATTAAAGAGGAGAACAGGATCTCCTATATTGAAATATTTCTTTATAATTCTTTTATCATGCCAAGCTTTGGTTCTTTCTTTATATATTATGGCATTTTCATAGGCAGACTGGCGGAGTTCTTCTAGTTTATGAATATCAAGGATGCGCTTTTCACCAGTAGTCAAATAATCTAAGTTTAAGGTTTTAATGGCCCAATAGGCCTTGTGTTCTAACTCAAAGGGCAGGTGACAGGACTTTATATAGATCAATTGGTAAGGAATTGTTCCAATAGGGGTTTTAAAGGCAGTTCTGTAGGCCCATAGTGCTTCTTGTAGCTTCTGAGACCAATCTTTTCAAGTTATTGAAACAGTTTTCTCTAAGATTTATTTAATCTCCCTATTAGATACCTCTACTTGGCCGCTAGTCTGTGGATGGTAAGGTGTTGCTACTCTATGCTTAACTCCATATTTGCTTAAAAGTTTATCAAAAATTCTTGATATGAAGTGCGATCCACCATTGCTTATAACAAGACGGGGTACTCCGAATCTAGGGAATATATAATTCCTAAATAGCTTAATCACTACTCGTGTGTCGTTTGTGGGTGAGGCTATGGCTTCAATCCATTTAGACACGTAGTCAACAGCTACTAAGATATATTTATTTCCTAATGAGGATGGAAATGGTCCCATAAAATCGATACCCCAAACATCGAAAAGTTCTACTTCCTGAATGTTCCTTAAAGGCATTTCGTCACGTCAGGAGATGTTCCCAGTGCGCTGGCACCAGTCACATTTGACTATATAAGCATGAACATCACGCCACATTGTGGGCCAGAAAAGGCCAGCTTGAAGAATTTTAGCGTGTGTCTTGGATGTACTAGCATGTCCTCCGTAGGGTGCAGAGTGACAGTGTTCTATGATATTTCTTACCTCTTCTTTTGGAACGCAACGACGAAAAATACCGTCTGTACCTCTTTTGAAAAGAAGTGGCTCGTCCCAATAAAATTGTCTTACATCGTTAAAGAACTTCTTTTTCTGTTGATAGTTAAGGTCAGGAGGTATGATATCAGCGGCTAGGTAATTAACAAAATCAGCATACCAAGGTACGCCACTTACCGCCAAAGATTTTTCAGGGTTCTTATAAGGATCTAGGTTATTTTCTTCAATGGCTTCTATCTTAGCTATTAACCTGTCATAGGCAAAATCATCATTTATAGGCACTAAATCTGGTTTCAGGTACTCAAGTCGAGAAAGGTGATCAGCAACTACATTTTGTGTGCCTTTCTTGTCTCAAATATCTAGATCAAACTCCTGTAATAAAAGGATCCATCGAAGTAACCTAGGTTTAGCATCTTTCTTGCTTAATAAGTAACGAATAGCAGCGTGGTCTGTGTAGACTATAATTTTAGCTCCTACCAGATAAGATCGAAATTTGTCTATAGCAAAAACTACAGCAAGGAGTTCTTTTTCAGTGGTTGCGTAGTTAAGCTGGGCAGCATCTAGGGTTCTACTAGCATAATAAATTACATGTAATTTCTTATCCTTTCTTTGACCTAGAACAGCTCCTACAACGTAATCGCTAGCATCGCACATGATTTCGAAAGGTTCGGTCTAATCTGGGGGTTGCATAATGGGTGCTGAAATTAGCGCTTGTTTCAAAAGGTTAAATGCTTCAATGCATTTTTCATCAAAATTAAATTCAACATCTTTCATCAGGAGGCCAGTTAAAGGTTTGGTTATTTTAGAGAAATCATTGATAAAATGCCGGTAGAAACCAGCATGTCCAAGAAAACTTCGGACTTCTCTAATGGTCTCAGGGGGTTTTAGGTTTTCTATTACCTCTATCTTGGCCCTATCTACTTCAATACCCCTTTCAGAGACTATGTGTCCTAAAACTATACCTTCGGTAACCATAAAGTGGAATTTCTCCCAGTTTAATACCAGGTTTACATCCACACATCTTTTTAGGATTTTCTCAAGGTTAACAAGACAGTTTTTGAAATCAAATCCGCATACCGAGAAATCAATCATGAATACTTCCGTAATTCCATCAAGGTAATCGGCAAAGATTGACATCATGCAATGCTGGAAAGTAGCTGGAGCATTACAGAGGCCGAAAGGCATTCGTCTATAGGCAAAGGTTCCAAAAGGGCATGTGAAGGTTGTTTTTTCTTGATCTTCTGGGTGAATAGGAATTTGGAAGAATACCGAATATCCATCAAGATAACAAAAGTAGGAGTGTCTGGCTAAACGCTCCAGCATTTGGTCTATAAATGGTAAAGGGAAATGATCCTTCCTAGTTGTTTTGTTTAATTTTCTGTAATCTATGCACATACGCCATCCTTCTTCTATCTGTTTTGCTGCATGTTCGCCTTTCTCGTTTTGTACGACTGTGATGCCTCCCTTTTTAGGTACTACATGCACAGGGCTCACCCACTTACTATCTGAGATTTGATAAATTATACCTGCTTCCAGTAACTTAAGAACTTCCTTCTTAACAACATCACTCATTATAGGGTTTATCCTTCTCTGATGTTCTCTAGAGGGTTTCGAATCTTCCTCAAGTAAAATCCGGTGTATACACACGGATGGACTTATACCTTTCAGATCAGAGATATTATATCCTAAGGCTGAGGGATATTTCCGTAAAACATATAAGAGCTGGTCTGTTTCTTCTTGGTTTAAGGTAGCACTGACTATGACTGGACGGTTCATTTCCTCGTCCAAAAACTCATATCTTAGATTCTTGGGTAGTTCTTTAAGTTCTAAAGTTGGTTTCCTGGGGCATGGTATTGGATCGGGGGTAAGAGATAAACATTCATGAAGGTTATCATCAATGTAGGGTTCCATAAATCCATCATCTTCCCTTATTAGGGTTGAAGGTAGTTTGATTGTTTCTATGGGTTCTTCTTGATCTAATTCCCTAATGCATTCATCAATGATGTCTATGGCATAACATGCGTCTCCTAATACTGGTGCCATAAGAAATTTCGACAAAATGAATTCTATCTTTTCATCACCTACCTCAAAAGTCAACTTTCCCCTCTTGACATCTATTATGGCTCCTGCGGTTGATAAGAATGGCCTACCTAGGAGGATTGGGATGTCATCATCTTCTTTAATGTCCATGACAACGAAATCAGTAGGGATAAACAACTGAACGATCCTAACTGGGATGTCTTCTAATATGCCTACTGGATATTTGACGGATCTATCGGCTAATTGAAGAGACATCTTAGTAGGTTGCAGTTCTCCTAGTTTTAACCTTTCACAAACTGCTAGATGCATTAAGCTCACACTAGCTCCTATGTCCAGGAAAGCTTATCGATGACATGACTCCCCAAAATACAAGGTATGGAGAAATTTCCAGGATCTTTCTCCTTTTTGGCAAGTTTATTCTCGGAAATGGAATTGCATTCCAAAGGTTTTGGATCGTCAAGTCTACGTTTATTGGTAAGGATGTCTTTGAGGAACTTTGCATAAGATGGTATCTGGGTGATGGCTTCTGTGAAAGGGATCTCCACATGAATTTCTGGTATTGGTTATTGATCTTGGTTTGCTTGAGTCTTTGTGGATAGGGTATTGGAGGTTTGTATGGTGGGGGTGGTTCATTAGTTTTATCTTTAGCTTCTCCCTTATCTTGGTTTTTCTGTTCTTCAGATTCCACTGATTCCTCTACTTCGTCCGTAGGTACAACGCTTTTCTTAGAAGTTTTGGGTTTGCCCAATGCCGAGTTAAACGGATCATCGTAAGCAGTCCCACTTCGTAAGGCAATTCCATTGGCTTGTCCTCGGGGGTTTTGTTGAGGTTGTCCAGAAAATTGTCCTCTAGGTGTGGTTTCGGGAGCTTGTTTGAGAGCTACCTGAGAGATCTGGGTTTCAAGCATCTTATTGTGGGTGACTATTTGGTCTACCTTGGTTCCTACCTGGGTAATCATTTCGTTTACATGAATGTTTTGGTTTAGGAATTCTTTGTTTTGCTGGGTTTGAGCCGAAATGAAATTTTCCATGATTTTATCAAGGTTCGGCTTGGACGACATAGCTTGCATAGGTTGGTTTTGTCTCTGGGCTTGAAAACCGGGTGGTCTCGGAGGTGCAGGGTTTTGGATAGGGTTATTGTTTTTGTAGGAAAATTTTGGGTGATTCCTCCATCCAGGGTTATAAGTGTTTGAAAATGGGTTCCCTTGGGCATAGTTGACCTGGTCTGATTTAGTTTCATTCAACAGATTGCATTCCGCTAATTGGTGTCCTTTGGTTCCACATAATTCGCATTTCGACGAGACTGCTGCTGCAGTAGCTGGGTTTACATACATATGTTTGACCTTAAGGGCCAAAGCGTCCATTTTGGCTTGCATCATGTCTATAGAACTTATCTCATGTATTCCTCCTTGGGCTTCTTTCTTCTCCACTGTTGCTCGTTCTGTTCCCCATTGACAATGGTTTTGAGCCATATCTACGATGAGAGCGCAAGCTTCAGTGTAAGGTTTATTCATCAGAGCGCCACCAGCGGCAGCGTCGATGGTCATATTAGTGTTATAATGAAGTCAATTATAGAAGGTATGAATGATTAGCCATGATTTCAGGCCATGATGTGGACATATTCTCAATAGGTCTTTATATCTCTCTCAAGCTTCGAAGAGTGATTCACCTTGGTTTTGAGTAAATCTGGTTATTTGGTTTTGAAAGACGGCAGTTTTACTTGGGGGAAAATATCTAGCAAGGAAAAGTCTCCTAAGTTCTTCCCAAGTTGTTATAGAATTGGCTGGAAGGGAATCTAACCATGTAAGGGCTTTGTCTCTGAGGGAGAAAGGAAATAGTCTTAGACGAATCGCCTCAGGAGTAGCACCATTGGTTTTAAAAGTGTCAGCTAATTGGATGAAGACTTTTAGATGTTGATTTGGGTTCTCAGAAGGGAGTCCCGTGAATTGGTTTTGCTGTACTAATTGTAATAGGGAGGGTTTCAGTTCGAAATTGTTAGTAGGAATATTAGGGTTTACTATACTAGAACTGGGTTCGTCATCGGATGGTTGAGCGAAATCCTTAAGGGGCTTTGGTTACGGTCTTCGGCCATAGTTTCCTTAATCCTACAATGTGAGAGACGTGCGCGAGCATAATGTTCAGGTTCCTCTAAAGGATCTATAAGACTACCGGTGCTGCGAGTTCTTCGCATTAACCACTAGGTAAAGCCTTAGTCTAGACGGTGTAACAACAGGGTACGAAATTTGACGTAATTAGTCCCTGGCAATGGCGCCAAAAACTTGATGCGGTGTTTTAGCAAGTATACAAATCACTTCAGAGTAATATAAAAGATTATCGATCCCATAGAGACCAAACGTCAATCTATCGGTTTCTATTGTTACGATGTTTATCTAAGGCAAATCAATCGGGAGTTCGTGAGTGCACAGTAAAAGTAGAGTAAAGTATGAAGATATAAAATTCAATAAACAACAGGCTTGAATGTAATTCACACAGTCAGATAATATTCCAAATGCTTGTAAATAGAACTACTTATGGGGTAATGTTTTCTTCTTAAGAAAAGAACTAATTTAACGGGAACTGTCGCTTTCGCGTAATCAGAACCGAGTTTATCCCTTAATCGAACCCTCTTATTGTCACTTATAAAAAGACACGCATTGCGTTAAAGTAATAAACCCATTTTTAAGAAATATAGTTTCTTGACTCAGTTGAAAAGTAGTTTGACTTGGAACTTTAAACAAAAAGAGGTTCATGCGAACCGGACTTTAAACCCATAAACACGTCCAAAAATAGTTTTAAAATCGTTTTTCTAAAGTACTAAAAACTCCTACTTAACTGGACAAAGCGCTTTCGCTTCCTTTGAACAGTTAAGACTAACCAAGTTTAACCAAAGGTCGGACGGCTTTCGATCTTACCCAACAAAAATAAAGTACAGAAAACTTATGTCAAAAATCAAAATAACCCCTAAGCATTTCTATCGACACATTGTATGGAATATTACATTAACTATAATCCTTACTGTTAGTTCTTGGATTGGCTGGAATTTTGGTAAAACAAAGCATATTCAATGTTGATGTCAAGGTACTGATGTTGCAACATTGAGGTTTAACACTGGGCTGTGTTAAGTAATGTATTTACTGAAGTTGGATGTCTGATGTCACATAGGCAATGTTGTGACATTAGATCTGCAGAATTAATAACAACAGGTTGTGATGTTGTTAGGGTTGCGTGTTAGCTGGAATTGTGGAGAGCAAGCTGTCTCATTGGATGCGAATATCTTGGGATAGATATTTTCTGCTGCATAGGAGATCTGGTGCAGATTTGTAGGAGATTTAAAAGGTTGAAGATTTAAAAAGATTTTTGGAGAAAATCTATTTTAAATATTCAGTTTTAAATAACAAATTTGGGAGATATTGTAGCAGGTCCAAGACCAATTCAAGGAGCTATATAAAGTGCACCAGTACTAGAGATAAAGTGACGAAGACAGTGAGCCAAAGACTAAGAGTCGTTTTGTGTCTTCGTGCATGTTTTGTAAGCCATTCAAGAGTGAATTGGCATTGTGATTTTGAGTTGTTCTTGATCAAAGCTGTGAAGCAGAATCAAGTAGTGGTATTCAAAGTGTGTGATCTTTGAAAGTGTTTTAGGGATTGAGTAGTGTTCTCATATCTAAGTGGGTTCTTTGGTAGAATGTCACTAGTAGAGATTAAGTTTAGGAGATTGTCAACTGGGTTGTTGAGTCTGTAAATTAATTCTACAAGTAGTGAATTTCATCCCTGGCTTGGTAGCCCCCAGACATAGGTAGTTAGACCGAACTGGGTGAACAATTCTTTGTGTTGCTTTGTTACTGATATTGCTGTCCATTGTGCAGAGTGTGTTGTTGTGACATCGCACCTTAACATCACACGTCTGATACCAGAATTTCAATTGGTATCAGAGCAGGCATCCTGTCTGTATCTGGGTGAGATCTAGGGAAGTTACTTTCTGGTGTAAAGATGGACAAAGAAGTTGGAGGATTCGTCAACAGACCCCCTATTTTGGATGGATCCAATTATGATTATTGGAAGCCAAGGATGACTACCTTCTTAAAATCCTTGGACAGCAGGGCATGGAAGGCCATTATTAAAGAGTGGAAAGCACTTGTTGTGTGTGAAAAAGATGATGCTGGCAAAGATAAAGAAGGCACCTCTAAGCCAAAACCTGAAGAAGAGTGGACCAAGGAGGAAGATGAGCTCGCCCTTGGTAATTCCAAAGCTCTAAATGCAATCTTCAATGGAGTGGATAAGAATATTTTCAGGTTAATTAATACCTGTGAGGTTGCTAAGGAAACATGGGATATCTTGAAGGCCACTCATGAAGGTACATCCAGAGTTAAAATGTCAAGACTTCATATTTTAACATCAAAATTTGAAGGCCTGAAGATGAATGACGATGAGACTATTCATGACTTCCACATGAATGTTCTGGAGCTGGCTAATGCTTCCAGTGTTCTTGGTGAAAAGATGTCAGATGAAAAGCTTGTAAGGAAGATTCTTAGGTCACTTCCTAAGAGGTACAAGATGAAGGTGACTGCTATTGAAGAATCACAAGACATCAGCAAGATGAGAGTTGATGAGCTCATTGGATCTCTTTAAACTTTTGAGCTTGGGTTGAATGAGGAAGAACCAGAAAAGAAGCCAAAGAGTATAGCCTTGGTGTCAAATGATGAAGAAGAAAAAGGAAAGAGTTCTAAATCCCAGGAGGATCTATCTCAGGCCATAGTTATGTTGGGAAGACAGTTCAACAAAGTATTCAAGAGAATGAATAATAACTCCAGGCCTAATGTCAAGAATATATCTTCTGACACCAGTAAGTCAAAAGAGAAGGATGAAGAGAAAACTGCCCATGATAAAGGAGTTCAGTGCTTTGAGTGTGAAGGATATGGGCATGTCAAGAAAGAATGTCCCACCTTCTTGAAAAAGCAGAACAAGGGCATGACAATTTCCTGGTCTGACTCTGATAGTGAAAGTGAAAGTGAGTCAGCAAAGCATGTTAGAGCTTTAACAGGAGCTGTTGTTTTTTATGATGATTCTAGTGATGGAGAAATAACTTATGAGGAGTTAGCATCTACTTATCAAGAGCTGTGTTTAAAAAGTGCTGAGATTTACCAAGAAAACAAGTGCCACAAGCAACAGATTGCTCAGCTAGAGAATGAAAAAGCTGATCTGGAAAATGAATTTGTACTAGTTAGAGCTCACCGTGATCAAATGACCAAGTCTGTTAAGATGCTGAGCTGTGGTACAAACACACTTGACAAGATACTACAGTCAGAAAAAGCTGCTGGAGACAAAGCTGAGATAGGTTATGTGGCTGAGGATAAGGGAACTTCAGAAGAAAGCACTTCAGGTTCAAAGAAGGAAGTGTCACAACTTTTGTCTCAACATCAGCCAAAGAAGCAGGATCCTACACCTAAGAAAGCTGATGTTTCACAACCTAAGAAGATTGAGAAGAAGACTGGTCCTAATCAGAAGAGAAAGCAGCCACAAGGAGCTAGTCAGTATATACCCCCACAATACCACAAGAGCATGCAAGCTGCTCAGTTCAAATAGCACATGTCTCATCAGGTGTCTCAACATCAGGGGTATGGTTACACCAATGTTGTTCCTTATATCTATGGAAGAAGAAAGTGACACCATCATGGGAGACAATCCAGGAAACAGTATTCTTAGTCTTCTTATGGAAGAAGATACCAGCATAATAGAAGGCAGGCCAGTTTTGGTAGGAGGAGACCACCTTATGGATGTCAGCCTAAGCAATCTCATCATGGCAGAAGATTCAGAGATGAAAGGGGGAGATGATTTTATTGTGGAAGGTTTGGACATATGCAGTACTCATGCTACAAGCTGCATGGATACCCTCAGCCTCAAAACAGATGGAGAGAGTACAGGCCCAAAGTTGTTAAACAATGGGTACCTAAGGAGAAGGTGAAGTGCTTATTGGCTCACATGGCTGACAAAGAGTTTAAAGAAGGAACATGGTATTTTGACAGTGGGTGTTTCAAACACATGTCTGGATGTAGATCCATGTTTGCTGAATTTAGACCTTGCCCCTCTCTTGAAGTTATTTTTGGCAATGGAGAAAAAGGTGTTGTTGCAGGAGTTGGGAAAGTGAAAGGTGATGGTAAACCTGAACTTGACAATGTTCTGTTTGTCAGTGGATTAAATGCAAATTTGATCAGCATAAGCTAGTTGTGTGATGAAGGTTACAAGGTAAACTACACTAAGGATGAGTGTGTGGTATCTGATGAGCATAACCAGGTGGTGATAAAGGGTATAAGATCCAGAGATAATTTCTATCAATGGATACCTAAGGAGGTCAGCTTGTATGGTAATATGGATGTTGTAACATCAGATGGTAACATCAAGCATGAAAGGATGCTGAAAGGTCACTTAGAGTTAACAAGTCCCGATGTGAATTTTTTTAAAGGAAAGTCTTTATGGAGGGAGAAAATTAATAATTGGTCTTTAAAGATTACACAAAATCTGGCGGCTTACCTCAGACCCTCATTTCCTATTATAGCAAAATCACAGTTCATCAAAACTCATATCTCTCTTCTGTTCGTCTCCTTCAACAAGAAGAATCATCTCAATCTATACTCCCTCAAAGGAACCATGTCAAAGCAGACATCTTCACCTTTAAAAAGTTCATCGCTGAATAACGCTAGGGTTTCTACAGATGAGTACTCTGAAGACGAAGCTCTGAATATACAACCCATCTCCGTAATGCTACCAGAGTCAGGTAAACCTAGACCGTCTAAACTTCCTTCTAAAAGGGCCGCAACTATTTTTAAAAACACTGAAACGAAGAATCTGGTTACCAGTATCCTATTTAGTGATAAATCAACACCTAGGTCATCCACGTCTCAAACTGTGGTAGAAAAGTTTGATGTTGACAAGAGTATGGGTAATCTGGCAACCAAAATACTGGACAAAGGAATACCTGTGAAAGGAATTTCTATACCGTTGAATCAGATGCCAGCAGAAAAGGTAGACATGTAAGGAGATGAGTCTAATCTTCATAGACTTGCTATGTCTGTCATTGAGGATTCTGAAAGAGGAGGGGAAGAAGAAGTTGTGCATGAGGAAATTAATGATAGAACTACTCCTGAAGGAGAAAAGAATGAGGACGTGATCAATGTGGTTGACTTATCTGATAATGAAGTCATTGGAAATGCTGTTCCAAGTATTGCCAAGAGACTAAAGACAAGGAAAGGAAAGACTAATGAATCCTCTCCTAAGAAGTCTACTGAAGGAAAGAAGAAAACTGTTGTTGGTCCCACAAAACCTTAGAGCAAGGTTGTCACACCCTCCAAAAAGAGAAACATTAGAGAAGAATCTGAGTCTGAGGATGAATTTGAGGAAGATGTCCATGACATCACACCAGTCAGAAAGACCATTTTAAAGAGAATTTCTGATAAGGTGCCTGAAGTGCCAGTGGACAACATATCCTTTCATTATGCGAGCAGTGCTCCCTTGTGGAAGTTTGTGTGCCAAAGGAGGTTAGCTCTGGAAAGGGAGCATGGAAAGGATGTCTTGGAGATGAAAGAAATTATGGACCTCATTCATGGTGTTGGGCTACTAAAGACTGTGACTAGATTCTCTAAGTGCTATAGTGGACTTGTTAAGGAATTTGTTGTCAACATTCCCATAGACATTTCTGACAATAGAAGTGTGAACTACATGAAGGTGTTTGTTAGGGGACAGTGTATTGACTTCTCTCCTAGTACTGTCAATAAATATCTGGGAAGAGATGAGCAAGAGGAGTGTGAGCTGGAGGTGACTGATAATGAAGTGTGTAGAGAGATCACTGCCACTCAAGTTAAGGTGTGGCCACTGAAAAATAAATTGACAGCTAGCAAACTCAGTATCAAGTATGCTATTTTGCACATAATTGGTGCTGCTAACTGGGTACCTACTAATCACAAAACCAACATAACTGTGGGATTAGGAAGGTTCATCTATACTGTGGGGAAAAAGGTCAAGTTCAACTATGGAAGCTATATATTTGATCAAGTGGTGAAGCATGGTGCTACCAATGCTAACAAAATGCCTATATCATTCCCTTCCCTTATCTGTGGAATGATCTTAGAACAACATCCTGGAATCTTAACCAGTACAGAGGTAGCATGTAAGAGGGAGTCAGCTTTATCTTTGCATCCCAAACTGTTTGCTGGGAGTCATGTTCCAGACATTGTTACAACATCAAGTTCTGGGGTTAAGAAGGTCAGTACAAAATCTGAGCTGATTGAAGAATTAAAGACAACCTGCAAGGATCTTGATATGGTTATCAAAACCAGCACTATCAGGAAAATGAAGATCGAGCAGATGATCAAAGACTTGGAACAGAGGGAAGATAATGGGAATGGCGACACTGAGGATTCCAGGTCAGATGAAGGTGATGAAGATGCTGATGGTACCAGCTCGGATGAAGACTAACCTCCATCTGCTGTCATTAGAAATAGTTTAGTTTTTTTTTCTTTTTGCTCTTGCTATGCTGGTTATGTAATTTGAATATTGTGTTATTTTTATGTTTTTCGTTCTATGATTTGTTTTGCCTGGTTGCTAACTGTGAGGCTAACAATGAGAGCTAGGGTGTACTGAATGTAGTTAATAAGGCTTCTAATTGAAGCTTGTCTAATTGTGGCTAAAAAGGGGGAGAAATGGCCAAGAGAGTTAAGAGTATCAAAGAATGCCAAATGCTGCTAATGTGATGCAGATATTGAGGGGAGTGCTCATTGCTTCTAATAATGAAATATGAGCAGCAGTGTTGAAGATTGAGGGGGAGCAACATTGTTGAAAATTGTTGATGTTGAAGAAGGTGCTGTAGCAGAGTTTTTCTGCTAGATGCTGAAGTAAATTGAAGATGCAGCTGTAGTTGAAGATAATATGTGCAGCTGTTGAAGATTGTAATTGAAGATGCTGCTAAGTGTAAAGCAAAGTATGCTTGGAGTTTCAAAATTATTGGTTGAAGTTTTTCCGTTACTGAAGTCTCTGAAGGTGCAGAGTGCAGAGATTGTTTTAGCCAAAATTAGCCAAAGGGGGAGATTGTTAGTTCTTGGATTGGCTGGAATTTTGGTAAAACAAAGCATAGTCAATGTTGATGTCAAGGTACTGATGTTGCAACATTGAGGTTTAACACTGGGCTGTGTTAAGTAATGTATTTGCTGAAGTTAGATGTCTGATGTCACATAGGCAATGTTGTGACATTAGATATGCAGAATTAATAACATCAGGTTGTGATGTTGTTAGGGTTACGTGTTAGCTGGAATTGTGGAGAGCAAGCTGTCTCATTGGATGCGAATATCTTGGGATAGATATTTTCTGCTGCATAAGAGATCTGGTGCAGATTTGTAGGAGATTTAAAAGGTTGAAGATTTAAAAAGATTTTAGGAGAAAATCTGTTTTAAATATTCAGTTTTAAATAACAAATCTGGGAGATATTGTAGCAGGTCCAAGACCAATTCAAGGAGCTATATAAAGCGCACTAGTACTAGAGATAAAGTGACGAAGACAGTGAGCCAAAGACTGAGAGTCGTTTTGTGTCTTCGTGCATGTTTTGTAAGCCATTCGAGAGTGAATTAGCATTGTGATTTTGAGTTGTTCTTGATCAAAGCTGTGAAGCAGAATCAAGTAGCGGTATTCAAAGTGTGTGATCTTTGAAAGTGTTTTAGGGATTGAGTAGTGTTCTCATATCTATGTGGGTTCTTAGGTAGAAAGTCACTAGTAGAGATTAAGTTTAGGAGATTTACAACTGGGTTGTTGAGTCGGTAAATTAATTCTACAAGTAGTGAATTTCATCCCTGGCTTGGTATCCCCCAGACGTAGGTAGTTAGACCGAACTGGGTGAACAATTCTTTGTGTTGTTTTGTTACTGATATTCCTGTCCATTGTGCAGAGTGTGTTGTTGTGACATCGCACCTTAACATCACACGTCTGATACCAGAATTTCACTTACATTCTAACCTTTAAGATTTAGCTGGACATGGAAATGTAAATAGACATGTTGAAATAGATCATGTTAAAGTAAAGCGAGTGCGAGAAATAAAGAAAGTAAAGCGAGTGCGAGAAATAAAGAAAGTAAAGCGAGTGCGAGAAATAAAGAAAGTAAATGCTAAACTTGTAAATGAAACCTGCTCCAAATCGAAGGATTTAAATCTGGTACAACTGGAAATAAATGACTGGAATTGAAAATGGCGGCAGGATTAACTTCTACCAGAGTCCTCCAAACTCGATTACAGACTCGATCAAACAGTGTGATAACTCCCCGATGTGAAGAGTTTATCACTTTACAATACTGAAATATATGGCTTGAGTTCTGAAACTAAGCTTGGATGAAGAAAAAGGATCAAGGACTCATCTATTTATAGCCTAGGAAAAAATATGGAAAGACCAAAGTGCCCCCCAACTTCTTTTGGGAGGGAAACCATAAGACAAAGGTGGCGCCCGCCACCCCCTCATGGCGCCCGCCATGTGAACCAAGGGAGAAGGAAGTGGAGATCTTGGCAGTTGATAGCAGTTGACTCCTATCCAAGTCATGGCCTACCCTATGGCGCCCGCCATGGTGGGTGCCATGTGTATAATCTCCTCAAAAACTGGTTTTCTTGGTTGTTTTTCTTCATTTCTTCACGAGGAGCTCTGGGAATACAAAGAACCTGAAAACAAAACAAAACACAAGCATAACACAAGAAAATGGAAATAAAATCCTAAGAAACATGTGCAATCTGAGTCAAATACGCAGTGTGATTCAGTGTTATCAATGACAAATGCCCCTATTCAATCCTTTTAGACCCAAAGGTGTGAATGGCGAAGGTATTCATGCATTCGGGGTGCAAGAGGATTAAATATCAGAATACTCAAAATTTTGATGGTGGTTATGAATGGTAGTTGCCCCATCCATCTTCTTTTGCTAAGCAATGATGCTTAGAAAAGGTAAAACTTCCCCTCGATCCTGGCCTTCAGCCTGGGAACTGGTCTCAGTTTCTGAAACAAACTTCCCTGTGATCCTGGTTTCCTACCAAGGAACTGGTCTCAGTTTCTGAAATAAACTTCCCCTCGATTCTGGTTTCCTACCAAGGAACTAGTCTTAGTTTCTGAAATAAACTTCCCCTCGATCCTGGTTTCCTACCAAGGAACTGGTCTCAGTTTCTTTTGTCAATAAACTTTCTTGACAAGGGACGCTATTCGTAGCGGTTTTCCTCAAACTTCTCGCCGAATTTTCCTGGGGAGATGCCATTTGATAGAAAAATTTTGATGTCAGATTCGCTGGGGAACCCAGTCGTCTGAGTTATAGAGGTGTACAAACTTCTTTGTTGGAGACGCCATTTGTCGAATCTACTGGGAAAAGCAGGTCTCCTGAGAGACAGTTGTCACTTGGGGGTGTTACATCATACTTTTCTCGGGATCTTCTCGGAGAAATGCCATATGATGTGATCCAATTTTGAGATGCTGATGACCTTTTTGTCAGCGGATTTATCGGAGAAAAACTGCTGTATTGCCGAATCTCTGATTAAAAGGCTTTCTCTAGGGATTTTCCTTAATCCGGGAAAGCGAAGATATCATCTTCAATGGCGAAGAGTGATGTTTGTCACAGGTCTTCTTCTTTTTCAGAGGTTCAAGTTATCAAAGTGGTCAAGGGACCAACTTCAATCCAGAAATAAACTGGAGGAGAGATCGTTTAGATGGTTCACTTATTAACGAGGAAAGAATTGAAAACTTGATTGAGAGAACTTTCATCACTTGGGGATAAGACTGACCAGAGTGATAGTGATGCAATATGAATGTGAATGCAAATCAATAATGCATGATGTATGTATGTATATGCTGACGAAACTGACACGACATACAGACTAGTAGATGAACACGACAAGATACTCGACCACCGCGGGGGACAAAGAGGTACCACTGGGTTCAAAATAGCAATTCTGCCTTGCTTAGGAGAGATAGTCCCTGTGGGGAACACCGTTGGTTGGGCTTAGGAGATAAGAACTCTGCTGGGGGTGTCAGATGAAACACGGTCTCTGGCACAATTGATCCTTCATTCAGGCGTACAGATTAAGAAGGAGTACTTTGATTCTCCACTTTGAGGTTCGATTACTTCTGGAGAAGCGATCGATGTTCTTTTGATGTTCAACAGTCAAAAGAAATTTCCATCTTTATTTTAAAAGCAGAAAAAGTTTGACAAGTAAATTCATTTTTGTTTTATTTCAAGAATCGTTAATCATGTTAAAACGTCGTTCTGTAAAGCTAAAACAAATAAGAATTGCAAACAAATGCACAAGGGCTCAAATTTTATTGATAGGATGGAAATCAGCCAAGCGCGTGATTCCATAGAGTATTTACAAAGTCTAGAAAATGGTAATTTAAGGGAAAAGGGCTACATTGAAACATAACGACTATTATCCTTCTACCAACTTTGAATTCTGGACATCCTGAGCTTCTTTCGAAGATGACCTTGACTAGAGTTTTTCTCGGATGGTGTAACTGCTGCTGAGGGACTTGCCCATTTGTTGGACATAGTTACTTGCCATTATCCCTAACTTTTGCCTGGATTGTACTCTGAGATTTCCAATCCACCGGGATGATTTTTTATTATGCCTCTAATTTTTTCCTGGACCGCCCTTTCGGGGTTTTAATCCACCAAGACTTTGTTTTTTTTTATTTAGGCGAAGTATTTCTTGACTACGTCAACATTTGTGGGGTAGGAAATTCCTCTCCATCCATGGTTACGAGTCTCAAGGTGCCGCCTGAGAAGGATTTCTTGACCATATAGGGGCCGTCATAATTCGGAGTCGATTTGCCCCGGGAATCAGTGAGGAATGATTGTATCTTCTTTGAGCACGAGGTCTCCTTTCCTGAAGACACGAGGTCGGACCTTTTTGTCAAACGCCTTCTTCATTCTTTGCTGATATAACTGACCGCGGCATAAAGCCATCATTTGGTTTTCTTCGATCAGATTCAGTTCGTTGTGCCGACTTTGACACCATTTAGCCTCTGTTAGCTTAGCTTCCATCAATACCCGGATTGATGGGATCTCTACCTCAATGGGGAGCACTGCTTCCATACCATATACTAGAGAGAAAGGGGTTGCCCCTGTTGAAGTGCCGACAGATGTGCGATAACCGTGAAGAGCAAAGGGTAGCATCTCGTGCTAGTCTTTGTAGGTTACAACCATCTTTTGAACGATCTTCTTGATGTTCTTGTTAGCCACTTCTACCGCTCCGTTCATCTTAGGTCGGTAGGGAGATGAGTTATGGTGTTCGATCTTGAACTCAGCGCACAACTCTTTCATCATCTTATTGTTCAAGTTGGATCCATTATCCGTAATGATCTGGCTTGGAACACCATAACGACAGATGATATTGTTTTTGATAAATCGGACCACCACTTGTCGGGTTACATTGGCGTACGATGCTGCTTCGACCCACTTGGTGAAGTAGTCAATGGCTATTAGAATGAACCGATGTTCGTTCGAAGCCTTGGGTTCGATCATGCCAATCATGTCGATTCCCCGTATAGAAAAAGGCCATGAGGAAGAGAGAACTTTGAGATGCGTTGGCGGTACATAGATTTTGTCTGAGTATATCTGACACTTATGACACATCCTCATGTACATGTAGCAATCAGATTCAGTAGTAGCCTGCTCTCAAAATTTTTCTCGCCATTGTGTGTCCATTGGCATGAGTGCCAAAGGATCCTTCATGAATTTCTTTTATCAGTATGTCTGCCTCTGGTCTGTCTACGCATCGGAGCAAGACCATGTCAAAATTTCTCTTATAAAGGGCATCGCCGCTCAGAAATAAGCTGCCTGCTAGCCTTCTAAGGGTCTTTCGGTCTTTTCTGGATGCCCCAAATGGGTACTCTTGTTTCTGAAGGAAGCACTTGATATCGTGATACCAAGGTTTGCCGTCTATGACTGCTTCAATCGTGAAGATGTAAGCGGGCCGTTCAAGGCGCATTATGTCAATCTTAGGTAAGTCATTCCATTGACCTACACTAATCATGGAAGAGAGAGTGGCTAAGGCATCAGCCATGTGATTCTCTTCACAAGGGATGTGATGAAACTCGATTCTGTTAAAGAAGGGTAACAACCTTCTCGCATAGTCTTTGTAAGGAATGAATCCTGATTGGTATGTGTTCCAATCTCCTTTAATCTGATTGATAACCAGGGCTGAGTCGCCATATACATCCAAGTTTTTGATCCTTAAGTCGATCTCTTCTTCGAGACCCATGATATAAGCTTCGTATTCGGCCTCGTTGTTTGTACACTTGAATGTCAGTCTGGCAGTGAAAGGAATGTGGGTACCCCAAGGTGTTATGATGATTGAAGCAATCCTGTTTCCATAATGACTAACAACTCCATCAAAGATAAGTCCCCATTGGGAACCTGGTTCTGGCCCTTCACTGGGTAGCGGTTCATCGCAATCTTTCATCTTCAAGTACATGACATCTTCGTCTGGGAAGTCAAACCTGATTGATTCCTGATCGTCATTCGGTTGATGAGCCAAATGATCGGCTAATACACTTCCTTTAATGGATTTTTGAGCGTGGTACTCGATGTCGTATTCTGATAACAACATCTACCAACGGGCAATCCTTCCCGTGAGAGCAGGTTTTTTAAAGACGTACTTGATCAGATCCATTTCGGAGATTAACCAAGTAGTGTGGCAAATCATGTACTGGAGAAGACGTTTGGCTGCCCAAGCCAGAGCATAGCAAGTTTTCTCAAGCATAGTGTACCGAGTTTCTCATTCGATAAATTTCTTGCTCAAATAGTAAATGGCAGACTCTTTCCTTTTGGTTTAGTCTTGTTGGCCAAGCACACAGCCCATTGAGTCTTCCAAGACTGTTAGGTAGATGATCAGTGGTCTTACTTCCACTGGAGGTGATAGAATTGACGGGTTCGACATGTATTCATTGATACTGTTGAAGGTGGTTTAGCAGTCTTCAGTCCAAACGCAGTCCTGATTCTTTTTGAGTAATTTGAAGATCGACACGCATGTCGCGGTCATGTGGAATATAAATCTGGAAATATAGTTCAAACATCCCAGGAATCCCCTGACTTGTTTTCCAGTCTTTGGAGAAGGCATTTCTTGAATGGCGTTGACCTTGTCAGGATCAACCTCAATTCCTTTTTGGCTGACAATGAACCCTAAGAGTTTCCCTGAACGGACGCCGAAGGTGCACTTGTTGGGATTCAGGCAGAGTTTATACTTCCTCAACCGCTCGAATAGTTTTGATAGGTGGGTCGCATGCTCCTCTTCTGTTTTAGATTTGGCAATCATGTCATCAACATATACTTCGATTTCCTTGTGTATCATGTCATGAAAAAGAGTAGTCATGGCCCTTTGATAGGTTGCCCCAGCGTTCTTTAAACCGAACGACATTACCTTGTAACAAAAAGTGCCCCATGGGGTAATGAACGAAGTTTTCTCCATGTATTTAGGCGCCATTTTTATCTGATTATAGCCCGAGAATCCATCCATGAAGGAGAAGACTTTGAACTTGGTTGTACTGTCAACCAGCATGTCAATGTGTGGTAAAGGAAAGTCGTCATTCGGACTTTCCTTGTTTAGATCTCTGTAATCCACACACATTCTGACCTTTTCGTCCTTTTTCAGAATAGGTACTATGTTGGATAGCCATTGAGGATATTCTGATGTGGCGAGGAAACCTGTGTCAATCTATTTCTGTACTTCCTCTTTGATTTTGATGGGCATATTCGGATGAGTCCGTCTCAACCTTTGTTTTACTGGCGGACACTCTGATCTTAACGGTAGATGATGTTCCACGATGCTGGTATCCAATCCTGGCATATCCTGATAGGACCAATCGAATACATTGGGAAACTCTTTGAGAAGCTTTGTCAAACATTCTTTGAAAGCTGAACTGAGCAGTGCCCCAATCTTGATTTCCTTCCTCTCTTCCTCTGAACCCAAGTTGACTGTTTCCAACGGCTCCTTGTGAGGTTTAATGGACCTTTCCTCTTGCCTGAGTAGTCTGGAGATCTCTTCTGGAATTTTGTCGTCATCTTCTTTTTCAGCCCCATATACCGGGAATTCAAAGTTAGGAGAAGGCATTGGATCATATGTTTCAACGGGGTTTAAAACAAGCAATCTGCATGACGGTATGATTTGTTTTTAGAAGAGATGGAGAAAATGCAAGAGTGTGTGCAGTGTATTTTTTTGGAAAACTGCTTGTTTTTATTATTTGAATTGTTTTTTAGGATTACCATTTTCTGAAAAAGCGAAAAGAGAAAACAACAGTAAATGCAGAAATTACAGAACGACGTTATTTTATTTTTGATCTTGTCAATTCTTGAAACTACAGCCCTATAAAACAAAACTCTGTCGCTTTAGGTAAAGCAAAGAGGTATATTTACAGAAAGTGAGCAATATCAAAACATCCGTTTCACCTGGGCAGGGTGATAGGTTAAGATAACGACGACAATTACTTAGACTTATGGACAATCTTTGAAACATCGACTGCAACCCATTGGCGGTGAACTCCTCGGTGAATCACAAAGTCTGGTACCTTCCTTGATTTGTCTTCAGAAATAACGATGATTTCTAGTGGAGCAGGAACATTGGAATCTGTCTCCCAGGCAGAGTTGTCGTAGGAGGATTCCTTTGTTGTATTTTGCATAGTATTTGTGCTCTCAGGTATATCTCCCCATCCAGTTGGTTGGATGTCTTTGAGCCTGATATGAGAGCTTTCGGGAGCGTTGTACTTGACCATGAAGTCGTACTTTCCACTCGGTTGTCCTAAGGTGTCCCACACTTCTTTGGAACTGGAGGAGTCATCCCTTTCGATGACGTTGACCTCGGGAAAAGCATAGTTAAGGAACTCTTGTCCTGCATTCTTTGTAAATTCATCGTCGCGTTGGATACTTTCTGAATGCCCCGAGTAATGATCCCATGACATGGTGGGGACACATGTATTCTTTTCAAAGATGCCCAGCTGATATGCATCGTTAGGCTAACTCTTTTGCCCCGAGTCTCTTGGGTACGGTTTCCAGATAGGCAGACCATCCATTGGGCCATAATAGTCAAGGTCAAAGTTGTCTTTCATCAGAGTGTCTTCCTCTAATGAGTTGGGTGGTGCACGGCATCCTTCTGGATCGTAATCTCCGTATATCATCTTGACATCTGACCTTGGTATATATCTCGGACTCTGTGCGGGATAGCAAAATGGTGTAGGAACCTCTTCCTGAGACATATAACTGTCCTCGTTAAGATAAGACTTCCACTCTTCATCTGTATCGGAGGAATCACCCTCGTTGATGGTATGTACTTCTTGAGACACTGGGTGAAGGAAACCTCCACTGTGGAAGAAGTCCTGAATGGGATGAAAACTTTCTGCTTTAGTAGTCTGGGTACAGGTTGAGGAAAATCCAAGACCTTTCTTTGTCTTGTTATCCGTAGGAATGACGAGCTGTCCCCATCCTTTTGCGTTGTTACTCTCGATTACTTTGAGAGCATCTTTGTACGAGGAAATCGATGTTCCTTTCTCTAGTTGATTCTCATTGCTCACCGAAAGTGCCTGGAACTAAGTTCCAACAACCTCCTCGGGTTCTACACAAGTGGACAGTGATAGGTTACTCACGATCAAGGCTTGTTTTCCACAGATCGTGACGAGTTGGTCATTCTTAATGAACTTCAGCTTCTAGTGAAGTGTCGAAGTGACTGCCCCAGCCTGGTGTATCAAAGGTATCCCCAATAAATAGTTGAATCTTGCTCGGATGTCCATGACCTGGAAAGTGACTAGGAAAGTGTGAGGACCGATAGTTAAGGGAAGGTCGACTTCGCCAATAACTATTTTTCTGGATTCGTCAAATGCTTTGACGACGACCTCACTGCCTCTCATCGGAGATCCTTTGAATGATAGTCGCATTAGAGTGAACTTCGACATAACATTGAGAGTTGATCTGGTATCTACCAGTACGCTGGCTAAAGCATCGTCCTGGCAGTTAACTGTGATATTAAGCGCCATGTTGTGACTTTTGCCTTCTTCTGGCAATTTCTCATCACTAAACCCCAAGTTGTTGCAGGAAGTGATGTTAGAGACGATGCTATCGAACTGTCGTATCGACACATCCTATTCCACAAAGGCCTCCTCTAAGACTTTTTGTAGAGCTTCCTTGTGAGCTTCAGAACTGAGTATAAGTGATGACACTAAGATCTTTGAAGGAGTTTGTAACAGTTGATCAACAATGTTGTATTCACTCCTTTGGATGAGCTTCATCATCTCATCATCGTTCTTTGAAAGGTCGGGATCACTGGATTGACTGACTGGTGGGTTAGGAACTTCTGTTTGAGGTTCCTTTTCTCTGTTAGGTTCTCCAACTCCTCGGTTGAAGATTCGACGACTCCGTGTTACTCGACTGATGTCTTCAATATTCACGACGGAGGGTAATGGGATTTCCTTTATATCATACCCCAAGTTTTGACCACTAAGATTTCCCATCATTATGGAAATCATCACCATAATATGGGTAATCCATCATGCCTCATTAGTCTCCCCAAAGATGGGTGAGCATCCACTACAATCAAGCTTAGGGTTTCAATCCCTCTCAGAGCTCTTAGACAAAGGATCAATCAAGGAATGACATGATCTTCAACTTGTCTAACCTCTCAAACATCCACAAGGGATCAAGAGGACTCCCGCATCAAGGATTAAGCACAAGGCTGCAACCTTCTAAGTGGATCAAGCCTCAAGATCGCTAGTGTCACCAAATTAGGGTTTTGGTCGACCAGGGCCTCCAGATGGAAATTTTCCCTTGGGCATGAGCCAATGCTTCAAAGCATAACTTGAATTACTCCATGGGACCTCATAGACCCCATCATCAAGTCAATTTAGCCTCAGGGGGTGCATTCACTAAAAATAAGGAATTAGGGTTTCTTGACCTAAAACACCCCTAAGTTGACTTTTGGGACAAATCATGAGCCAAGACCTCAAGAGATGATTTGAGGGTCCCTAACACACCACATTGATCCATTTGCAACAATGGATTGGTCCAAGAAGCTTAAGCAACAAGTTTCAATTTCATCAGAACCATAATTAGGGTTTCGCGGGAAAAGTCAACTGTGCCTTTGACTTTTGACCAGGACATGCTCCCAAACCCAAAGACATGATTCAGTACACCCTATAACACCTATGAAATCAATCCATCAAGTTTGGTTTAGGTCACGGGCTTGATTTCATAGAGAATCGCACAGTTTGGAATTCATCTGACAAAAAGTCAACTGTGCATAAAAGTCAACTTTGACTTTTTGAAAATTTTCACAATTATGGTTCCTAAACCCTAAAATGATGTTAATGTGTGATTTGAATCAACATTCATCAAGAAAAATCAAGAAAAGTGGGATAACTTGTAAAAGGGGGTAACCATAAAAACTTGGAAATTTTTCTAAGTTATGGAACAAAGTGGCTAGGGTACCAACTTTCGAGGATCATAACTCCTAAACCACAAGGCCATTTTTCCTCATCCAAAGCTGGATTTGTAGCTCTCATGGCCCTCTACAAAAGCTTCAAACACAACTCATTCCAATTCCTCATGGATTTTAAGTTATGGAATGATCAAAATCACAAAAAGTGAAAATGTCACTTTTTTCCAACACTTAGTGAAATTTTCACTAAGTCAGAATCTGCCTTACTTTTTTCCAAATGTAGGGGAATTTTTCACTTGGATCCAAAAAGTATCAAAACCAATTATGATCAAACAGTTGTTGTATCATATGAGGGCTTTCCAAAATGGCCAAGAACTCCATCAAAGTCCACTTGAGCCATGAGATATGACAATGCCAATATGCCTTGCTGCAAACTGTCATGGCAAGGCAGATCTGGGAGTTTTGCTCGATTTGCTCAAAGTTTGCAAAGGGAAAGTAAATCTATCCATCTGAACACCTCAATGGGGGACCAAGGAGGAACCAACTCAGATCCCAAGCCTCCCAAGTCTTTGGAACCAAAATTAGCATGCCAAACCTAGAAATACCTAAAAGTGGGACAAGACTCCAATTTTGGATTGGAGCATTTAATGGATGCACCAAGGTGGCATGGACTGAGCCATTTCCAACTGAATTCAGTCAAGACGTATCCAAGACCAAGGGAACCAGCAGCCTGTGCCCTAACCTCTAGTCAATGGCTAGAGGAGACTTGGATTCTCATTGATCAACATTGGGCAAACCTATGCAACAGTTGCCATTCACTATTCCTTGAAAAACAAACTTGTTCTACTATAAATAGAGCTCATTTGTGATCAGTTTGAGTACACCAAAGCCATCAAACATATGCTTTCCTCAAAATCTCTTGTTTCACTCCAAAATTGCCTTCCAAAGCAAGTCACTATCGGGTTTTGAGTTTGAGAGTTATTCCAACCAAACCAATCACACACACACACCTCATAAACATCATATAGAAGTGATCCAAACACTTAAACAACATCTGGAACACTGATTTCTCAGAATCACCAACCAGCTGCTCAAGGTTTTAACCAAGTTGCAGTTGGGATATCATCTTTAGTTCCAGATCATTTCCATTCATTCCAAGCATCCAGACACACTCCATAGCACCTAGGGAAGCTGTCCATATCCTTGGAACCAAGCTGCAACACCTCTAACACAAAACACGATCACCAGCTACAAGAGGTAAGCATGAGCTCTTCTAACTCTATGATTCATGCATTTTTTGCTGCACAATAATTTGGCCATATGTTCATATTCATGCACGAAGTGTTTTCCCTCAATCAATTGCTTTGTTTGAATCGTGTATAGAATTTCTGAACCTTCATGCAAATTTTAGGGTTCTTGAGGTTTCTCTTTGATTTCTTATTCCATGTTTAAAATAAATGAAATTAAAGACCATAGACATGATCGTGAGGTGAAAACGAGTAGATTGATATGTAGATTGCATGATATCATCAAGTATTTAGTGAGATTGGATAGAAAATGCAAATCTGCAGAAACAGAGGGTGGCGCGTGTTCTTGCCATGTTCTTGGCACCATTTTTAAACATTTGAATATTTGAATTTTGTGATTTTATTTAATTAATTCAAAAATTAATTTCTCTCTGAGTTTTAATGATTTTGAGTTGATTCTTTTTTTAATAATTCACAAAAATATTAAAATATTTTATTTTCCCAAAAAATCCCAAAAATATTATTTATTTTATATACTTGATATTTTTGTAAAGAATTAATATTTTAATTAATTTTGACATTTAAAATATTTTCTCCCTCTCAAATTTTCAAATTTTAGTGATTTCCAAACATTTTATGGATCAAAACCTAATTTTTGAAACATTAATCCAACATCACAATTTGTTTTCTACATGTTTAAAAATTTTGATCATTTTAATTGAATTTTTATTCAATTAAAATACATTTTGAAAACAAATTAGGGTTTTTGATTAATTCAACCCTCATCAAACTTTTTCAAACTCTCTGGGCCTCTAATAGAGTGTAAGACCCAACCCCTTTTGTAAATACACCACCTTTTGGGCCTGAGTCATTGTATAAGACCCACTGTATTTTCAAAAACAATGGCGCGATCGTCCCCTTTTTAACAAAAAAAATCAACTAGGCCTCTCCTCGAGCTATAAGTCGCAATTCTTTTTCTGAAAACCTTTTGGGCCTCTAATAGAGTGAAAGACCCAACCCATTTTTGAAACCAAAACCTTTTGGGCCTCAGTCATTGTATAAGACCCACTGTATTTTCAAAAACAATGGCACGATCGTCGCCTCTTAAAACAAAACCTTTTGGGCCTCTCCTTGAGCTATAAGCCCCATCACTTGTACAAAAATAACTCTTTGGGCCTCTAATAGAGTGTAAGACCCAATCCACTTTTAACCTAAACCTTTTGGGCCTCAAACATTGTATAAGTCCCTCTGCGTTAAAAGAAAAAATCTCGGCGCGATCGCCAATTCAAAATCAAATCATCTGGGCCTACCCTCGCGTTATAAGCCCCATTCTTTTTCCTTAAACACCTTTGGGCCTCTAGAGAGAGTGTAAGACCCATCCCTTTGTACAGAAAACCTTTTTGGGCCTCAGTCACTTGTATAAGTCCCTATACAATTTCAAACAACAATGCAATCACTGATAAATCCTTAGGCCTCTCCTTGAGTTGTAAGCCCCAACAACCTTTTCATAGCACTTTCTCCTTTGATTTTGAATATAATATTGTTATCAAAGCTTTCTTTGTTGAACAAACTAACCAAATAGCATGGAAGCTCTATAACCGAGTAAGTGTTTACCCGCTTTCTTTATCCGCTTTCATATATATAACTGTATTGTGGGGCTGCTCACTGTAAGTCTTCTTTCACAAACATTTATATACTCGTCATATACCAACTGTGTAATATTAGTATAGTTATTAAGAGTTTTCCCCGGCAACTAAGTCTAGCACTAGGTAAAGCCATGTTGGTCACTCTTATATACAAACAAAACTAGATCCCCATAGGATTACCAGACACAATCTTCCCTCCTCTTGGGGTTAAACAATATGGAGACGTGAAAGGCAACATTCTCAGTGAACCCTTTCTCAGACTGTCACCCTTAGACATTGTCAAAGAGACTCTACTCCCCAGAGATGATCTTTTCTCCGTGAATGGCATCTCTTGAGTTTCTTCCAAATTCTCGGACTTTCCTGGCTTAATCTATTCTCGGTGAATGGCATGTCTTGAACTTCTCGGGGTTTGGGGACCCACAGGCTTCTTAAAAGCATCCTCGCCTCCTCTTGGGCATTGTACAAGGACCCTTCGGCTTCTTAAAAGCTCTCGTGCCTCCTCTTGGGCTTAGTACAAGGACCCAAAGACCTCTACAGGTATAGGAACAGAACCTAGTCATCAATTTGCTAGAGCTATCTTTCTGAGTCAAGTGTCAGATCAGTTAATGGGTTGACCTTCATCTCTTAACATACCAGCCTTTTCTTGGGCATCGTACAAAGATCATTCACTATCTGAGAATCGATTTCTCAAAACACCCGTATACTTAGGCAGTCTCAATACCCATTGGATTTCCCATTTCCTTAAAGAACAAGAAATAACCCCGATCCTTTGATCAGTGCCAAAGCACAACAATACCTTTAAATCAGTCCCTTTATAAGAACTGATTTTCTATTTTATCCAACATACTGGACCTGTCACTAAACTGAAATAAAAGACTCTCTTGTTGAGTCAACCACTTTTAGCCTCCATCTCGGGCTTCGTACGAGATACAAAAGCACTCTCTTATTGAGTATAAAAGACTCTCTTGTTGAGTCAAACCACTTTTAGCCTCCATCTCGGGCATCGTACGAGATAAAAATCACTCTCTTGTTGAGTATGAAAGACTCTCTTGTTGAGTCAAACATTTTCAGCCTCCATCTCGGGCTTCGTACGAGGTACAAAGACTCTCTTGATGAGTCAAACACCTTTAGCCTCCATCTTGGGCTTCGTACAAGACACATACAAAAGCACTCTCTTGTTGAGTCAAACCTTTTAGCCTCTCTCTCGGGCTTCGTATGAGACACATAAAACACCCTCTTGTTGGGTCAATAGCCTCCTCTTAGGCATTGTATAAAGAAACCCCGGTTAAGTCAATCAACCTTTTAGCATCAAAAGTTGTGCCTCGTTCACAGTATACAAACATCAATAACTTCTTTTCCCCCTATCTAATTGCTGTAAGCGGCAAGCCTCTAGATTATTTACATCCACGCCACTGTCCCTCTTTTAGCATGAGAAATTCCTAAGGAAAGATAACATTGCTCTACACTGAGTTAAAGTCTTCTCCTTCAGGTTAAAAATCCCCTATAAAGGAAATTATGGCATTACTGGATTCACATATCCTAGTTAAAGTAATTCTCCTTTATAATCAGTCACCCCAACATTTGTGACAAACAGACCAAATACCCCCCTTTAGAGATGACAAATTCTCTCTAAAGTCAAAACCGTTTGGCTTCATATCTTGGGCTTCGAACAAGATACAAATAGGCCCTTCAGCTTCACATCTTGGGCTTTGAACAAGATACAAACACCTTTAGCTTCACATCTTGGGCTTTGAACAAGACACCAAAACGACCTTTTTCCTCCCATAGAATAGGAGGAACTACGATCGCTCTGATTTTACTGTTTGTTAAACGGGAATACGTAGGCATAAGATTGAAACAAATATTAGCGAGCACACTAATCAAAAAACCCAAAATCCCGTACCTTCATACATAATTCGAAAAGCATCAGCCTTAAACCTCCCACCAATCGCCCGGACACTATTTTAACAAAATAACCTAAGAGAGACCCACAATCTTTGTATCATCTGTAAACCAACAGTCATCTATTCAAACTCAGTTTTCAAACAGGGTTAATTAGAGACATCTATTTCCCTTCCTTCATCAGCTTCAATAGGGTAAAAAATGAATCGAGCTGTAGTACCCCAAAGCGATAGTGCATCGCAACCACGCAAAAACTCGCGCTACAGAAAAATGGTGACTTTGCTGGGGACAACCATTGTATGATCTTGTTTCTTAGGTAGAAACCTTAGACAGTGCCGCAGCAGATTGGTGACCACAATGGGAGGCATTCTATCTTGCTTTCCCAAGGGACGAAACCCTAATTTCGTGTCACAGAAATGACAGCTCTGCTGGGGAGTCATTGTCTGTATAGGATCATAAAACTAGAGGTCTAGGATGATTAAGACAAATATATATACTGCTTTTCCTGATTGATATATGTGTTTATTTTTCTCCTAATGGGAATGCGTGTGATGCCGCGTGTGGAAAGATTGAGTATACACCTAAGATAGGTGATGGAAATGCGGGTAATCTTACTGGGAGTGAATTCCAGTTAAGAGCCCCCGATCGACCATCAAACTCAGTGGAGACTCCCTTTGCAGATACATTGCCTATACGACTTCGGTTGTTGAAAGTAGTGTGGTCGACTGGGTTATCTGAGAAGCTGAGGTTTTTAGCAGACTTAAGCCACTTTGTAGTGCGGAAGCTATCGGAAATAGTTGTCACGCGATACTACCCTCATCTGAGATTGCTCTAAGATACATCACCTAGCACGGTTCCCGGCCCGCTGATGTTATCTCTAAGGGAATCAATGATTTTGAGAGACAGGTATAAAAAATACCAGTATAAACCTTTGGGGGGGGGTAGAGCTTTGACTTCATGACACCGACCCTTTGACCCCATGTTTTTTCTATGTTTTTGTGTGCTGCATTCATACATTCATTTAAAAAAAACATTAAAACAAAGAAAATCTTCTCTTCTACTCTCTCTTTTTCAAATTAAACTGAGACAATGATTGCAAATATCAGAGAAAGGAGATTGCGCTAATGGATTTCGGTAGAAGAAAAACTCATAAGTACACCTTCAAGGTTCCAAAGTTGGAGGATTTGAGAGGTTTGGCGAGAATGATCACCAACCACGAGGCTTTCAAAGCCAAGTATTGAGGGTTGTTGTCCTTGTTAAGGGTCCACGTAATTGGGGGAATCCTGTCCACGTTAATCCAGTTCTACGATCCGGTCTATCACTGTTTCACATTCCCGGATTATCAGCTTGCACCAACGCTGGAGGAGTATTCTCACTTGACTGGTTTACATATTACTGATCAATCTCCCTTTTCTGGACTGGAAGAAATTCCAAAGGATCAGACCATTGCAAGAGCAATTTATTTGGATGAGTCAGAAGTCAGGACTCACATGACCACTAAGGGTGGAATCCAAGGTTTGCCAGCCCAGTTCTTAACAAACAAAGCCCGGTACTTTGCTAGTATAGGGAACATGGCTACTTTCGAGAGCACCTTTGTTTTGCTCACCTACGGGTTATTTTTGTTTCCCAACATCGATAACTTTATAGATCTCAATGCCAAATTGAATCTACGACGGGATCAGGATCATTGACCGTTGTGGAAATTTTCCAAATGTACCCCTTATAGGAACTAAGGGGAGGGGGAATCAACTATCATCCAATTCTCGTTTGTCGTCAATTCGGATACCTGATGAGGCATGTCCCACGGAATGCTTATCTAGAAGGTTTTTTCTTCAAGGAAGGAGAAAATGACAGGGCACTAAAGACGAAAATAGTGCACGCCTGGAAACACGTTCATAGAAAAGGACGAGAGTCTCTAGGGTAACCAGACTGTGTCTCGATGGAGCCTTATCTCCATTGGGTACAAACTAGAGCTCTTAAGCTGAGGATGCCTTACCCTCATCAGGAAGTTCTTCCATTAAGGGACTCTGCCCTTTATTTGATGTCTGAGACGGAAAAACTTCAAGTTACTCTCAGAAAAGTTCAGCAGGAGAAGAGGTCTTAGAGGAACAAGTATCGTATTCTCAATGTGGAGTGCAGGAAAATACAGCAACTGTTAAGAGAAAAAGATGCTCTGATTGAGATTTTAGAGCAACATGCTGTAGCAAATCAGGATGACCAAAGGAATTTGCTCGCTCCTTTCACTTGGAAAAGAAATGACAACCCGACAACGGTCGAAGAGCCCCGGTCAAAGAAGAGGAAAGTACCAGAACCAGCACTTGAGCTCTCCTCCGAGAGGACTCAGGATCCATTAGTTTAGGTTTCCTTTTTCAGCACTTAGTAATCTACTGTATTTCTATTTCCGCAATCCTTAGAATTCAATAAAACGGGGTTTCCCCACTGTTTGATATTTGCAATCTAATTGTCGAAGTTTAGTTTGAATAAACAAAGATAATTAATAAAACCATTGCATTGCATTCATCATTCTCGTATAACGCATTCTTATTACCTACAATCTCACGTTTACGTCTCGATTCTAGAGTCAAATTGTCTCATTCATACAATACTCGGGCCAATCGTCAGATAAAGATGGATGATCTCGAGGAAGACAACAGAGAGTTGAGGGAAGAGATCGACACTCTGAAAGAGGATCTGAGAAAGCTTCATAACGACATGCAAGCTCTAGTAGAAGCTCAGATGCAACAACAAAGGACTGTGATCTCAGAGATCACATCAACGCCCATAGTGGAGAAGTATGATCCTAGGTACAAAATGCCGAAAGATCGTCCTTGGGCATGCCACTTAACTATATCCCGGAAGGATATGTTCCATCGATTGCTGAGGATCAGGGAACTGCAGCAGGTGTCGCTGGGCCTGAAGCTTACAAACTTCGGGAAAGCGAAGATGCTAGGGGCATGACAGTAACTCCTGAAGGTTACAAACTTCGGGAGGCACCAAGAGTCTCGGCCATAATGACTATACCACCGCCCGTGGTACACACTGTCCCGGAAGGACAGATTCCCCAGATACCTTCTGGTGGAAACGAAAGCGTGTTCGACAGAATGAATGAGTTCCAGGAACAGTTCCTGGAAATGCAGAAAGAGCTGCAAGCCCTTCGCGGTCAGGATCTATTTGGAAAGGACGCCGCAGACCTTTGCTTGATCCCCAACGTGAAAGTTCCGCACAAGTTCCAAGTGCCTGACTTTGAAAAATACAAGGGTAACTCTTGCCCTCAAAGCCAATTAGTGATGTACGCTCAGAGAATGCTAGCTCAGACATAGAACCAGGAACTAATGATTCACTACTTTCAGGATAGTTTAACCGGTGCCGCATTAAAATGGTACATGGGTTTAAACCGCGCTACGATAGGCACGTTCAGAGATCTTAGCGCTGCTTTCGTCCAACAATACAAATATAATCCGGACATGGCACCGGACAGAGATCAACTCAGATCGATGTCACAAAAGGACAAGGAAACCTTTAAAGAATACGCTCAGAGATGGCGTGAAATTGCCGCTCAGATTTGTCCACCTCTTGAGGAAAAAGAGATGACAAAGATCTTATTAAAGACCTTGAGCTCATTTTACTACGACAGAATGGTTGCCAGTGCACCCAGTGACTTCACCGAGATGGTGAGCATGGGAGTTCATCTTGAGGAAACAGTCCGAGAAGGACGTTTAGGAAAAGACGCTGGATCATTAAGTAGTACAAAACGATACGGTAGTGCTCTCCCTAAGAAGAAAGAGCAAGATATTAGGAATATCTCTCTCGGAAAGCAAAGGCGGCATTACCAACCAGTAGCAACTATAACTCCTGCTATCAACCTTGCGCCTGTTCCTACGTATCAACCTCAGGTTGCGCAGAGCCAACCTAATCAACAGTCTCTTCAGCAGACTCGTCCGTCGTACAACAACAACCGTACAACGCAACAACCGGGGTTCTACCCTATACCCATGTTGTACGCAGAATTGTTTTCGTTACTATTAGTCAAGGGGCATGTCCAAACCAGGTCTCCTCTTACAGTACCGGAAAATCCGGCTTTTTGGTTCAAAACGGATCAGACTTGTCCTTACCATCAAGGAGGACCAGGGCATAACATAGAAAACTGTCTCAGTTTCAAATTCGATGTGCAAAAGCTTGTTAGGAGCGGGGTCTTATCTTTCAAAGATACGAATCCGAATGTTCTCACAAACCCGCTGCCTCAACACGAGAAAGCTGCAATCAATTTGATAAAGGGAGAGTCTAACAACACCTATCAAATTCACGATGTACTCTTGTTAAGGGCCAACTTGGTCAAGATGCATTGTAGACAGAGTGGATATGGCCATGTGCCACCTCATAATTATCACCAGTGTGATATCTGCTCTAAAAATAATCAAGGATGTTCTGTGGTGCAATCAGCTCAACAAGAACAATTGGATCTCGGATGGATCCAAAAGCATCAAGTTCGTGGAGTCAACATGACCTATACGAATTCCAACATCATGCAGAACCACGACGTCCGTGCAATGAATGTTAACTTGGTGACGATGCACTAAAGGCAAAGCCAATATCATAATCTGCCGTGTCACGATTATAATTTCTGCCTGACTTGCTCGGTAAACAAACAGGGATGCTCTTTTGTACAAGAGGCCCTCCAACGTCAGATGGACCTTGGATGGATCCAGGACTACCATGATAGGAATCCCTATCAGATCAACATGATTCAAATCTTCGATATTCGCTTGATGAATACCAGCTTGGTAGAGTTACATGCCAGGCAGGTCCAACTCAGTTTTCTCACTTCACATGATTACTGGAACTGCGCTCTCGTTCAGAGAACTTTACAACACTTGTTAAGCTAATGGTGGCTTTCAATCTATCTGGATGAAGACACACAACAAATCAGTGTGCATAATGGAAACCCTACTCGGCGTCAAAATCAGGATGTCTGATCTATGGAAACAAACTTGGTAAGGTTGCACTGCATTCAAAGTGGGCGTGGCCAGGTTCCACCACACAACTATGAATCTTGTAGAGTCTGCTCGGAGAATAACCAAGGATGCTACCTCGTACGAGCATCTCTCCAAGGTCAGTTGGATCGCAAGGAGATTCACCCATACCAAGCTTCGGGGTCCATTGACTGGACGCCAGACTACTTCGCAGATCAAATCAGAGACGTGGTTGTAATCTCTGACCCTGAGAGGAACAAGGATGTTTGTACAATCATCCCTCTACTGGAAAAATCAAAGGTTCTTATCAAGGAACTGATTGAAGTTACTTACGACAGTCAGAAAAATCAGAAGGCTCTTGTAGTTATTTATTTGTCGGGACCATTACCGTATGAATCAGCTAAGGCGATCCCTTACAAATACGGTGCAACATTAATTGAGAATGGAAGGGAAATTCCATTACCCTCCGTCGTGAATATTGCAGACATCAGTCGTGTAACACGGAGCGGTCGAATCTTCAACCGAGGAGTTGGAGTACCTAACAAAGAAAAGGAACTTCCAATAGAAGTTCTTAATCCTCCAGTCGGTCAGTCTAGTGATCCCGACCTTTCAAACCACAACGATGAGATGCTGAAACTCATCCAAAGGAGTGAATACAACATTGTTGATCAGATGTTACAAACTCCTTCAAAGATCTCTGTGCTATCACTTTTACTCAGTTCCGAAGCCCACAAGGAGGCTCTACAGAAAGTCTTAGAGCAGGCCTTTGTGGAACAGGATGTGTCAATACGACAGTTCGATAACATCATCTCTAACATCACTTCCTGCAACAACTTAGGATTCAGTGATGAGGATTTGCCTGAGGGGGGCAAAAGTCACAACATGGTGCTCAATGTCATAGTTAACTGCCAGGACGATGCTTTAGCCAGCGTACTGGTAGACACAGGATTGGCCATCAACGTTATGTCGAAGTCCACTTTAATGCGACTATCATTCAAAGGATCCCCGATGAGGGGCAGTGAGGTCATCGTCAAAGCGTTTGACGGATCTCGGAAAGCAGTTATCGACAAAGTCGACCTTCCCATAACTATCGGTCCTCACACTTTCCTAATCACTTTCCAGGTCATGGACGTCCGGGAAGCGTACAACTGTTTATTAGGAAGACCTTGGATACACCAGGCTGGGGCAGTCACTTCGACGCTGTACCAAAAACTGAAGTTCGTCAAGAACAATAAACTCGTCACGGTCTGTGGAGAACAAGCCTTGCTCGTGAGTAACTTATCATCGTCTACTTGTGTAGAACCCGAGGAGGTTGTTGGAACTCAGTTCCAAGCACTGTCGGTGAGCAATGAGAATCAATCGGAGAAAGGAACCTCGATTTCCTCATACAGAGATGCTCTCGAAGTGATAAAAAATAACAATACAAAAGGATGGGGACAACTTGTCATTCCCACTGATAACAAAACAAAGAAGGGTCTTGGTTTTTCTTCAACCTGTACCCAGACTGCTACCAACGATGAAAGTCTTCATCCCATTCAAGACTTCTTCCACAGTGGAGGTTTCCTTCACCCACTGTCTCCAGCAGTCCATACCATCAACGAGGAGGATCCCTCCGATACGGATGAGGAATGGAAGTCCTATCTTAACAAGGACAGTTATAGGTCTCAGGAAGAGGTGCCTACGCCATTTTTCTATCTCGCACAGAGTCCGAGATTTATACCCAGGTCAGACGTCGAAATGATATATGGAGATTGTGATCCAGAAGGATGCCGTGCTCCGCCAAATTCATTAGAGGAATACACTCTGATGAAATACAACTTTGACCACGACTATTATGGCCCAATGGATGGCTTGCCTATCTGGCAGCCGTACCCAGGAGACTTGGGGCAAGAAAATCAGCCGAACAATGAAAATCGGCTGAGCGTCATTGAACAGAATACCTGTGTCCCCACCATGTCATGGGATCAACACCCAGGTCGTTCAGAACCTATCCAGTACGACGATGAATTGGCACAGCTTGCTGGACTAGAATTCATCAACTATGCTTTTCCCGAGGTCAACGTCATCGAGAGAGATGACCCCTCTAGTTCCAAAGAAGCGTGGGACACCTTAGGACAACCAAGTGGAAAATACGACTTCATGGTCAAATACACCGCTCCTGAGAGCTCTCGTATCAGGTTCGAAGACATCCAGCCTACTGGATGGGGAGATTTACCTGAGAGAGCAAATACTATGCAAAATACAACAGAGGAATCCTCCTACGACAACTCTGCCTGGGAGACAGGTTCCAACGATCCTGCTCCACCAGAAATCAGCGTTATTTCTGAAGACAAATCAAGGAAGATACCAGACTTTGTGATTCACCGAGGAGTTCGCCGCCAATGGGTTGCTGTCGATGTTCCGAAGATTGTTCACAAAGTAATTGTCGTCTTTAACCTTTCACCCTGCCCAGGTGAAACGGTTGTTTTGATATATCCCTCTTCGCTTCGCCCAAAGCGACAAAGTTTTATTTTATAGGGTTGTAGTTTCAAGAATTGATTTGTTCATAAATAAAATAACGTCATTCTGTAATCTCCGCATTAATTGCTGTTTTCTCTTTTTGCCTTTTCCGAAAATGGTAATCCTAAAAAACAAATCAATCAAAAAAACAAGCAGTTTTCAAAGGAAAAAACACTGCACGTTGTCACACCCTAATTTTGGACCCTAAAATTTAATACTTTTCCATGTCGTATATTTCGTACTGATCTATTTTAGTGTACTCGATTTATTTTTTCGATCACTTGCGCGTCCGATTTTTTATTTATTTGTGGTCCGTTTATTTTACTTTTTTTAACTAATATTATTTAGAATAAATAATTATAGTAATCAGCATTTTATTTTATTTTTTTTTTAAATATTTATTTTTATTTTTATTCCCATTTTTATTTTAAATAATGTTTAGAATAAATAAATAGGATTTTTGTTTTATCCTAAATTTATTTTAATTAATTAAGTTGTTTAAATTTTATTTAATTTTAATATTATTTAACTTGGGCCTCAAATTGGATATTAAGGACATTATTGACAACTAAAAGTTAACCCTAAACTTTGTCCCTATATATTGTTGTGTTTGTAAATGAAAAAGGGGACCGGAAGAAAAAACACAAAAAAAAAGCTGCGGCCGCTGTACTATACACGCCGCTACTGTAACCGTGAATGACTAACGAGAAATGGTGGGTGCATTACTACTGATTTGTTTACATTATTTCCAAAACATAAATAATAGTAACATGTTTCTTCAGTATAGCATATTACTACTTTTTTTCCAAAACAGTACAACAATAACAAGTTTTATAACAAGTTTTTATACAATATGACACGTTTCGTTTTTTAATATGTATATATATTGTTTTCTAAAATAACATAACGGTTTGTTTTATATATATATATATATATATATATATATATATATATATATATATATATATATATATATATATATACATATATATATATTGTTTTTTAATATTTATTTATTATTTTATTAGATTTTTCGGATCGAATTGTGTCGATACGCTGTATGTATATTTATGTACGTAATGCGTGGCATTCATGTTTAATTTGATCCAGTTGCAATGATCGCAATTTTGCGTTAGCAACATTATTATTATTTATTTTAATACGTTTTAAAATACATTTTGTTTTACGTTTTTGATAAATTTGGTTCTATACCATTTTTTGTCTCTCTTGCGATGATCACGTTAAGTGTAGCAAGTTGTTGATTAATTTTTATCAGTTTACTTACGGTTTATATTTTACTCTTTTAAATTGATTATCATTACGTTTCGATTTTGTGCACACGTCCGGTGGTTTGGTCTAGTGGTAATCCGTTTGTTGTTCACCAACCAATTCGTGTTTCGATTTGCAACTTTATGTCTTAATTTAATTTTTTATTACGTAGTGGCTTATTGATCCAAGTTGCGATGTCCGTGTTTTCGCGATAGCAATATTGTTGAGGTTTTTATCAAATTTAAAATTTTCTTATCTTTGAGTTGCTTTTCGTTATAAATAGATCCACATGATTTGGATCCAGATTGCGATGATCACATTTTTTTTGCGTTAGCAACAATATTGTTTTAAAATGTTCTAAAAAAATTTTTCCTTTCTATTTTATAATTCTAGATCTGCGCACTCTTAATCCCCATTGCAAGGATCGCATCTTTTGCGTCAGCGATATTCTCTTATTAATTCTCAAATAATTTTGATTTCATTTTTTTTCTTAATTCTTGATGTTAATTTTGTTTCAATTTTGATCTTAATCTTGTTTGAATTTAGATTTGAATATTGATATCCTTTTTTATTATTAATCTGGTTATTAAGTTTGGATTAAAACTTTTGCTAATCTTAACTACCGTTGAATAATTGCTTGTTTGGATTGTATGTTTATCCCCCATTCTTATTTTCATTGGCAAAATGTATCCCAATTCCCATGATGTGTAAAATAATTTTGTTGCTTTCCTTTATTTTGATTATATCTTGCCGTTATATTAAACATTTTTTTCAAAAATATCAAATAATTCTCGATTCAATAATCGAGCCATTTTTTAAACCCTGTAAGTCGATTGTTTCTACGATCGCAATCAACCAAACCCAAAGCATTCTTGATCCACATATCAAGCCATACCCAAACTTGTAAGTCGACTGCTTTTTAGCATCGCCATCAACCTCATGCCAATATTTTCTCTCTTACTTTGATTACGGTTTCGTTTACTAGGAGCACCCTTAGGGACTAGGATTCGACTTAACTTTTTCTCAAAACCCTTGATCCAATGTCAAGTGGCTACTTCTCTCTTAAGTCGGTTGCCTTTTGCAATCGCCATCACGCAATTCAAGCCTCGATCTTTTGTTGAGTATTTTTCTTTTAAAACTAAAAAAAATCTTTTCTCAATCAAATTCCAAAGGAAAGGTCCCTTTGTTGACTGCCATGTTACATATTAGCTTAACTTTAGGTCCCTCCCTTTATCCTTAGGATTAGAGTCACCGCACTTTTTACATGTGTTCCGCCGCGAACACCTCTTTCCTATATCCTAGCTTTAGGATTGGAGTCACCGCACTTTTTACATGTGTTTCGCCGCGAACACTTCTTCCCTTATAACTCAGCTTCAACTTTGGAGTTGCCGCACTCCATGTAGCGTCTTGCCATAGATGCTACCTCCCCCTGGAACCTTGACCACGGTCAAGAGTTCCTCACCCTCTTAGAGGGAACTACGAATACTCTGATTCCACTCTCGTCAAGATACGTAGGCACAAGATGCGATGTCTTGGCGAGTATACTTAGATACTAAACCCTAGGTCCTTTCCCTTAGCATATTCCCTTAGCAAGCGAGCAATAAATAACGTAAATAATAACAAGAGGTTCCTGTAGAGTACTACACACGTTTAGGATGCTAATACATTCCCTAGACGTAACCAACCCCCGAACCTAGATTCTCTTAACTTAGGTTTTTTTGATCTTTAACCTTTCCTTTGGATAAATCAAAGACCGGTGGTGAATTTTAAGATTTGTGATTCAAGTTAACTCAATAGCTTGGTATCTGATTCTCACCGTGACAGAAATGGCGACTCCACTGGGGACTTTATTTGAGGGTTCCCCCTAACTTGTTTATTATGTTATTTGTTATATACTTGTACTTGTAATTGTTACTATCTGCTTGCTTGGGATATTACATTGTGAGATAAGTCCTAACCCGGAGTTGAGAGTACACATATGATAGGATTGTGGTGTAATCAATAGTCGGCTGTTGGGAGTAGTCCTAACAGAGTTTGGCATATGATGACCACGCTCAGACGAGGGCCCTTTGGGATGATTGATGTCTGATGCGAGTAGTCGCATTGATGTCACTCATTCTGATGAATGTCAATAAGAGTGAGGACCGTTGTTACCTTTACCCTCACTTGGCCTTTATAGGACGTAGTGCGATGGCTATGAGGGAGTAGTCCCAAATGGTTGTTACACGATACTACACTCAGACGAGTTTATCTTGAGAATATTATTAGCCCGCGTGAGTAGTCACGTAGGCCGATAATATCCAAAGGATTTACGTAGACTCTAGGAACTTTGTAGAACCCGTTCTGCAGGTACAATTGAAACCCTAGTACATACCTTTTTTTTGGGATGGTTAGACCTTGGCTCCATGCTCGTGATCTTCAAGCCTAGGCCCTTGTTTATTTGCTTGTATATGTGTATACCTGTGTTTATGCATCCATACATTCATGCATAACCCTTTGGTTTCAAGGAACTCGATTGTTCTTTCCTTTGCAAAATCAATAAAATCATGGATTATAAAATGAAACTTTTTCAGTTTTTTGGAAATGTTTGCAACCTGCTTTTGAGTTCCTTGAAACCATTACATTGCATTGCATATCATTGCATACATCTGTTTTTCCAGCAACTCATTTCCAGTTGTCTCTATCTTCCAGTGTCACCTGTGAGTCATCAAGCTGATTCCTCGATACAGATACCAGACTAGGGCTAACTACAGACGCAAAATGTCAGAGCAAGAAGCACAATGGTGAGATCTGAATGGAGATCGATGATCTTAAGTCAAGCATGGCAAAGCTCACTGAAATGCTCCACGTCTTGATTGCTAGGGGAGAGCCACCTCAAAGAACTGTTATCTAGGAAGTTTCAGATGCTGATCCTCAACCTGTTCAGGTGCCACCTTCAACTTGGCCGGAGTTTGGCTTACCTCCCAACTACTCTCCACCTCATGCATCTACTTCTATGATTGGTCAGACTGCCAGACCAGTGTTTCAAGCTCCAGTTTTTGCTAAGCCTAGACCTGTGGTTCATACTGTTGCCCATGCTACTCGAGCTCCCTTTGAGAATCCTCTCTGTGATCATAATGCTGCCAAATCACACCAAGTGAAGCTTCAGTTGACTTCAGCAAATTATCTCCCAAAAATCCAACATTTCAGACAGGACAGCTCATCTTTGTTGCTGATTAGTCACAAAGCCATGTTTCTTATTGTTTGCACTTTCTTTATTTGTACTAGTTGTTTGCATTCGAATTATGTTTGTACTTTCATGATTAATGAAATAAGTATTTGCAACTTTTGATTCAATTCATTTTGTCCACTATTTACATCTTTATGCTTTCTTTTCAAACAAAAACAAAAAAAAAACAAAAAAATATATTTTATCTCTTTTCCACTTTCTTTTGATTATGCAAAGATTAGAGGGAGGATGATGAAAACAAATTACTCATAATTGCTGTTGGTATGCTTTCAAATCAAAACTTTGCTGACGATGTAAGGCATTGTTTCAATTCCCAAACACTGGAGAAATAAGGAAGATAAACCCTCGTCAACCCCTTTGAGCCTTGAAGTAGGAGTTTCTTTTCTTTACAAATAAAATCATGCAATCTTAACCTGGGGCAGGGTAGTTCTCAGTTAACTTGATTGTGCATTCAAATACGAGAGCTTCATGCAAGACACCTTTCAACAAAAGTTTGCATTCACAAATTTTCCTTCGCACGCAACAAGCAAGTGTCGAAGATGTCTTTCAAGTCGAACGCCAATGATGGTTCACCGTAATCATTAAACCAGACAGTCACAAACTTTCAACTCTTCCAAATTAGATGAATAAATGTTGTACAAGTTGTTCCCAAAGTGATAAATGTAACACCCCACTTTCCCATTATTAAAATTACATAAATAACTACGAAAAATAATCAGAGTTTCCGACATAGCGGGATGTCACATCAAATAAACAACAAGAAGACTCAATTGCTTCATTCACTTTATTATTCACAAAAGGTTTATACAGCGGAATATTCATTAAATCACTTCACTGGCACTAAGGCCTTCACCAATTATGTTTCCAAAATTTACATTGTTTAGCACACTTCTGAAAATAAGATACGTAACGATTAAAATAATTCTACAACAATTAAATTCCCCAATCCCGTGTTACGTATCAGAGTGACTCCTACGACTCGAACAAGCAACACGCACTCCAGCAACCTAAGTACCTGGATTATTTGTACTTCCGAAGAAGCACAGACACAACAACAACAACAAAGGGGTGAGAATTACATTCAATACTTAACGGTGAACAATACATGATAAGAGTAAGTATTCACACACAATCATACAATTACGACCCACTGGTCAACAAATCATCACCATACAAACAACACATATCAATAATGGTGCAATGCGACTCAACATTAGACACAATGCATGTGGTACCAACATCATGGTTCATTCAATCGAACCCGGATAGATCGCATACACCCCTACTTGGCAATGATCTATCTCCACCATTCTCCATATCGGAGTACGGATGAATCACATACACTCCTCCTGAGTAATGATTCATCCCACCAATTCCATGAAATGCATGACACAATTATGCATATGAAACACATGTACAATGGCATATATATACATGTTCATGATCCTCCTGATCACACCTGAATCACACATCAACATCCAACACCATATAATTACTTCACACAACATCAATCAACTATTAATTAATTAATTCCCTAAAATTATTAAATTAATTATTTTCGTCACCAATTTCACACTACTCAAATTCTGGCATCTAATCCCAACCTCCCAAACCATAAGAAACTGCATTGGACGCGAAATCGGGAAAGAAATCGCAGAACACCAAAATTTTCCACGCACACTGGTCATACGCGTACGGACTTGAGTCATACGCGTATTGCCACACTCTCCCGCCCAAGCATACGCGTACCAAACACGTAAGGCCTTCTGCCTCACCCTGCCATACGCGTATTGCCTAACCTCATACGCGTATGGGCAGAGAGCTACTTTCATTCTATTTCCATTCTCAGATCTGCATACGCGTAGTCCCTCTTTCATACACGTATTGCCGCACATTCTGCCTTGCCATACGCGTATTAACCCGTGTGTTACGCGTACGGTCCCTCAGCACACCCAGCCATACGCGTATCTCCCTCCTTGGTACGCGTATGGGCAGAAGCTGTAAAAATACCCATTTTTCTCATCTCAGTCTGAGTTCTACCACATTGATCCCTATTCTACCATTCCAAATGATCCTAAAATGAGTTATACATCAGTTTTATGTCCCATTATTCATCTTACATCTTTTTCTAACATTACTAAATCAAATCTATGAGTTCTATGTCTAATTCCTTTCCTATAACCTCCACCAAAACCAGATCTGCAACATAATACATCCTTACAATAGTAACAACAACAGAATTCAAGATAGGACAACTCAATTCACAAATAATTTCATCATCAAATCAATCTTACAACAATAAATCCACACAACAGAAATAATCATATAATTTCTTACGGGGTTAAGGACTCCCCACTACCCTATCATGATAGAATCACCAATATCAAACCCATTCTCCCCCCTTACCTTGAATCTTTGATCAATTTCCTACAAAATTCTGATGAAGATGATAGCCCTAGCACACCCTTGTTCTTCTCTTCTTAGCCTTTCTCCTTCTCTCTCTAAAATTCTGATTATGGCTAAACCCCCACCAAATTTTCACTAATCATCCTATAATTACCAAACTGCCCTTATTATTTTCTATTAGCCCATTATCTAATTAATTACATCAGATTTTTAATTTAATAAAAATAATAATATTACTAGTAATGTTATTCACATAATAATCATAATAATACTAGTAATAATATTAATAATAATAAGGATAATAATAATAATAATAATACTATTACTACTTATACCCCAAAATTACTCCCGACACCTCCAATCTACCCGTCCCACTAAGGACTCCACGCCTACGTGCTCAACCACACACACCATTAACAAGGCCAAACAACGGAAGATAACACAATGATCAAATAATTTAAATTGGGGTGTTACAACTCTCCCCCACTTAAATTATTTTCGTCCTCGAAAATATACTGAGACGAACAACTCCGGATACGACTCTCGCATCCGACTAACCCACTATCATGCCAACAAAAGGCACGCCACGAATAAGACTCTGACAAGATGCAATGCCTATACAATGCACTTGACGACTAACTCACGACTCAAAGAATACCCAAGTTACGAACACCTAGGTTTACTCTAGAATCAGAACACAACAATATCGTTACCCTCACCCTAGGTAACACTCCCCTAATTCCCCACATAGGAATTAGCTCCAAGCACTCGAACCATCGCGATGGAAATGAGGCAACAACAAAAACAAGAACATAGAGTTCCACAACCCAACATCGTTTTAGCAACCTCTACATAACCATAATACCAACATCTTTGTCATACAACATTATTACAACAATGTTACGTTTCACCAATCGAACATATAACCAAAACATCCATCTATATAGTAGCCCATGAATAATATTTAACCTTTCACCTAACACTTCCATTCTGAAACGTCCAATGGTCTCATCATTCCCACTTGTTTCCAATGTTCAACCTATGAACTCTCACAAGTCACACACGCATAAGCAAAATGTACCACATCACGCTTTCGACGCGCACTCTGATTACTTGCCACAATCAACTCTACCAATTTTTTACCCAACTTCTGACTCTCTTTAATATTCACCAGAAGGGTCATAGCTCATTTCTAATATACCCAACCTCACACTCTACTATGTTCTCACAAACCAGACACAAGTCTCTGAACTACTCAAATAATTCTAATCCGCTGACCATCAAAACAGACATGTATCAAAACTTTCAACTTAACTCATCAGACACGATATTAATTCCTCCAATAGGATAATTCCAACTAAAGTCATAACTCATCAGGAATCCCAACTGTCCTCGTTGTCTCGTAATCTATCATTTGCTACTAAGCAGGTATTCAGTGTCCTTTTGATTACTAAACACTTCACTCAAAACCGTAAAAATAATACCTCCAGATTCTCAACACAAAAGTAACCGCAACCATCTTGAAATCATGAATCCTCAATTGTCTAAAATAACATAACGATTTGTTTTATATAATATATATATATATATATATATATATATATATATTATTTTTTATTATTTATTTTTTTATTAGATTTTTCGGATCGAATTGTGTCGATACGCTGTATGTATATTTATGTACGTAATGCGTGGCATTCATGTTTAATTTGATCCAGTTGCAATGATCGCAATTTTGCGTTAGCAACATTATTATTATTTTTTTTAATACGTTTTAAAATTCATTTTGTTTTACGTTTTTGATAAATTTGGGTCCATACCATTTTTGGTCTCTCTTGCGATGATCACGTTAAGTGTAGCAAGCTGTTGATTAATTTTTATCAGTTTACTTGCGGTTTATATTTTACTTTTTTAAATTGATTATCATTGCGTTTCGATTTTGTGCACACGTCCGGTGGTTTGGTCTAGTGGTAATCCGTTTGTTGTTCACCAACCAATTCGTGTTTCGATTTGCAACTTTGTGTCTTAATTTAATTTTTTATTATGTAGTGGCTTATTGATCCAAGTTGCGATGACCGTGTTTTCGCGATAACAATATTGTTGAGGTTTTTATCAAATTTAAAATTTTCTTATCTTTGAGTTGCTTTTCGTTATAAATAGATCCACATGATTTGGATCCAGATTGCGATGATCGCATTTTTTTGCGTTAGCAACAATATTGTTTTAAAATGCTCTAAATTTTTTTTTTCCTTTCTATTTTATAATTCTAGATCTGCGCACTCTTAATCCCCATTGCAAGGATCGTATCTTTTGCATCAGCGATATTCTCTTATTAATTCTCGAATAATTTTGATTTCATTTTTTTCTTAATTCTTGATGTTAATTTTGTTTCAATTTTGATCTTAATCTTGTTTGAATTTAGATTTGATTATTGGTATCCTTTTTTATTATTAATCTGATTATTAAGTTTGGATTAAAACTTTTGCTAATCTTAATTACCGTTGAATAATTGCTTGTTTGGATTGTATGTTTATCCCTCATTCTTATCCCCATTGGCAAAATGTATCACAATTCCCATGATGTGTAAAATAATTTTTTGCTTTCCTTTATTTTGCTCATATCTTTCCATTATATTAAATCTTTTTTTCAAAAATATCAAACAATTCTCGATTCAATAATCGATCCATTTTTTAAACCCTATAAGTCGATTGTTTCTACAATCGCAATCAACCAAACCCAAAGCATTCTTGATCCACATATCAAGCCACACCCCAACTTGTAAGTTGACTGCTTTTTAGCATCGCCATCAACCTCATGCCAATATTTTCTCTCTTACTTTGATTACGGTTTCGTTTACTAGGAGCACCCTTAGGGACTAGGATTCGACTTAACTTTTTCTCAAAACCCTTGATCCAATGTCAAGTGGCTACTTCTCTCTTAAGTCGGTTACCTTTTGCAATCGCTATCACGCAATTCAAACCTCGATCTTTTGTCGAGTATTTTTCTTTTAAAACTAAAAAAAATCTTTTCTCAATCAAATTCCAAAGGAAAGGTCCCATTGTTGACTGCCATGTCACATATTAGCTTAACTTTAGGTCCCTCCCTTTTTCCTTAGGATTAGAGTCACCGCACTCTTTACTTGTGTTCCGCCGCGAACACCTCTTTCCTTTATCCTAACTTTAGGATTGGAGTCACCACGATCTTTACATGTGTTTCGCCGCGAACACTTCTTCCCTTATAACTCAGCTTCAACTTTGGAGTTGCCACACTCCATGTAGCGTCTTGCCATATATGCTACCTCCCCCTGGAACCTTGACCACGGTTAAGAGTTCCTCACCCTCTTTGAGGGGAACTACGAATACTCTGATTCCACTCCCATCAGGATACGTAGGCATAAGATGCGATGTCTTGGCGAGTATACTTAGATACTAACCCCTAGGTCCTTTCCCTTAGCATATTCCCTTAGCAAGCGAGCAATAAATATCATAAATAATAACAAGAGGTTCCTGTAGAGTACTATAGACGTTTAGGATGCTAATACCTTCCCTAGACGTAACTAACCCCCGAACCTAGATTCTCTTAACTTAGGTTTTTTCGATCTTTAACCTTTCCTTTGGATAAATCAAAGACCGGTGGTAAATTTTAAGATTTGTGATTCAAGTTAACCCAATAGCTTGGTATCCGATTCTCACTGTGACACTCGCACTCTTGCATTCTCTCTATCTCTTCTAAACACAAATCATCACATCATCAGATTGCTTGTTTTCAACCCCATTGAAACATACGATCCAATGCCTTCTCCCAACTTTGAGTTCCTGGCATTTGGGGCTGAAGAAGAAGTTGACAACAAAATTCCAGAAGAGATCTCCTGATTACTCGGACTGGAGGAAGGGTCCATTGAACCTCACAAAGAGCCGTTGGAAACGATCAACGTGGGTTCAGAAAAAGAGAGAAAAAAAATCAGGATTGGGGCACTGCTCAGTTCAACTGCCAAAGAGAGTTTAACAAAGCTTCTCAGAGAGTTTCCCGATGTATTCGCTTGGTCCTATCAAGACATGCCAGGGTTGGATACCAGCATCATGGAACATTATCTACCGTTGAAGTCAGAATGTCCACCAGTGAAACAAAGACTGAGACAGACTCATCCAGACATGGCCATCAAAATCAAAGAGGAGGTACAGAAACAGATTAACGTGGGCTTCCTCGCCACGTCTGAATATCCACAATGGTTAGCCAACATCGTACCAGTTCCAAAAAAGGACGGAAAGGTCAGAATGTGTGTGGACTACCGGGATCTGAACAAGGCTAGTCCAAAGGACGACTTTCCCTTTCCACACATTGACATGCTGGTTGATAGTACAACAAATTTCAAAGTTTTCTCCTTCATGGATGGGTTCTCGGGCTATAATTAGAATAAAATAGCACCTAAAGACATGGAGAAAACTTCGTTCATTACCCCATGGGGTACCTTTTGTTACAAGGTAATGTCGTTCGGTTTGAAGAACGCCGAGGTAACCTATCAAAGGGCCATGACTACTCTGTTTCATGACATGATACACAAGGAAATTGAGATATATGTCGATGACATGATTGCAAAATCTAAGACAGAAGATGAGCATGTGACCCACCTGTCAAAACTATTCGAGCAGTTGAGAAAGTACAAACTCCGCTTGAATCCCAACAAATGCACCTTCGGTGTCCGTTCAGGGAAACTCTTAGGGTTCATCGTCAGCCAGAAAGGAATTGAGGTTGATCCTGACAAGGTCAAGGCCATTCAAGAAATGCCTTTTCCGAAAACTGAAAAACAAGTCAGAGGATTCCTGGGACGTTTGAACTACATCTCCAGATTCATATTCCTCATGACCGCGACATGTGCATCGATTTTCAAATTACTCAAAAAGAACCAGGACTGCGTTTGGACAGAGGACTGTCAAACCGCCTTCGACAGTATCAAGGAATACCTGTTGAATCCCCCAATCCTGTCACCTCCAGTGGAAGGAAGACCACTAATCATATACTTAACAGTATTGGAAGACTCCATGGGCTGTGTACTTGGCCAACAAGACGAAGCCAAAAGGAAAGAGTCTGCCATCTACTATTTGAGCAAGAAATTCACCGACTGCGAGACTCGATACACTATGCTTGAGAAAACTTGCTGCGCTTTGGCTTGGTACCCCAAACGTCTTCGCCAGTACATGATTCGTCACACCACTTGGTTAATCTCCGAAATGGATCCAATATAGTATGTCTTTGAAAAACCTGCTCTCACGGGAATGATTGCCCGTTGACAGATGTTGTTATCAGAATACGACATCATATACCATGCTCAAAAAGCTGTTAAGGGAAGTATTTTAGCCGATCATTTGGCTCATCAACCGATTGACGATCAGGAATCAATCGGGTTTGACATCCCAGACGAAGATGTCATGTATCTAAAAATGAAAGACTGCGATGAACCGCTACCCAGTGAAGGGCCAGAACCAGGTTCCCAATGGGAACTTATCTTTGACGGAGCTGTCAATCTTTACGGAAACGGAATTGGGGCAATCATCATAACACCTCAGGGTACCCACATTCCTTTCACCGCCAGACTTACGTTCATGTGTACAAATAACGAGGCCGAATACGAAGCTTGTATTATGGATCTCGAGGAAGCGATTGATTTGAGGATTAAGAACTTGGATGTATATGGTGACTCAGCCCTGGTTATCAATCAGATCAAAGGAGATTGGAACACTTACCAATCGGGACTGATCCCTTACAAAGATTACGCAAGAAGGTTGTTACCCTTCTTCAACCGAATCGAGTTTCATCATATCCCTCGTGAAGAGAATCACATGGCCGATGCATTAGCCACTCTCTCTTCCATGATTAGTGTAGATCAATGGAACGACCTACCTAAGCTCGACATAATGCGCCTTGAAAGGCCCGCTTACATCTTCACGATTGAAGCAGTCATAGACGACAAACCTTGGTATCACGATATCAAATGCTTCCTTGAGAAACAAGAGTACCCACCTGGGGCACTAAGGAAGGACAGAAAAACCCTCAGAAGACTGGCTGGCAGCTTCTTCCTAAGCGGTGATACACTTTATAAGAGAAACTTTGACATGGTCTTGCTCCGATGCGTAGACAGACCAGAAGCAAACATGTTGATAAAAGAAATTCACGGAGGATCCTTTGGCACTCATACTAACGGACACACAATGGCGAAAAAAATTCTGAGAGCAGGGTACTACTAGTTGACCATGGAATCCGACTGCTACGAGTACATGAAGAAGTGTCACAAGTGTCAGATATACTCCGACAAAATCCATGTACCACCAACACATATCAAAGTTCTCTCCTCCCTGTGGCCTTTTTCCATATGGGGAATCGACATGATCGGCATGATTGAGCCCAAGGCTTCAAACGAACATCGGTTTATTCTGGTCGCCATTGACTACTTCACCAAGTGGGTCGAAGCAGCGTCATACGACAATGTAACCCGACAAGTGGTGGTCCGATTTATCAAAAACAATATCATTTGCCGTTATGGTGTTCTGAGCCAGAACATTACAGATAATGGATCTAACTTGAATAATAAGATGATGAAAGGGTTGTGCGCAGAGTTCAAAATCGAACACAATAACTCATCTCCCTACCGACCCAAGATGAATGGAGCGGTAGAAGCGGCTAACAAGAACATCAAGAAGATCGTTCAAAAGATGGTTGTAACCTATAAAGATTGGCACGAGATGCTACCCTTTGCTCTTCACGGTTATCGCACATCTGTCTGCACTTCAACAGGGGAAACCCATTTCTCTCTAGTATATGGCATGGAAGCAGTGCTCCCCATCAAAGTAGAGATCCCATCAATCCGGGTATTAATGGAAGCTAAGCTTACAGAAGCTGAATGGTGTCAAAGTTGACACGACGACCTAAATTTGATCGAAGAGTAACGAATGACAGCACTATGTCATGGTCAGTTGTATCAGCAAAGAATAAAGAAGGCGTTCGATAAAAAAGTCCGACCTCGCGTCTTCAGGAAAGGAGACCTCGTGCTCAAGAAGATACAATCTTTTCTCACTGATTCCCGGGGTAAATGGACCCCGAATTATGACGGCCCCTACGCGGTCAAGAAAGCTTTCTCGGGCGGCGCCTTGAGACTTGCAACCATGGATGGAGAGGAATTTTTCTACCCCATAAATGTTGACGTAGTCAAGAAATACTTCGCCTAAAAAAAAGAAGGAAAAAAAACGTCTCGGTGGATTGAAAACCCGAAAGGGCGGTCCTGGCAAAAATTAGAGACATGATCAAAAATCATCCCGGTGGGTTGGAAATCTCAAAGTACAATCCAGGCAAAAGTTAGGGATAATGGCAAGTAACTACATCTGATCAGTTCAACTCCTCAGCAGTAATGCCATCCATCGAAAGAAAACTCCAGTCAAGGTCATCTTCGACAGAAGTTCAGGATGTCCCGAATTCAAAGTTGGTAGAAGGATAGTGGTCATTATGTTTCGATGTAGCCCTTTTCCCTTAAATTACCATTTTCAAACTTTTTAAATACTCTATGGAATCACGCGCTCGACTGATTTCCATCCTATCAATAAAATTTGAGCCCTTGTGCTTTTGTTTGCAATTCTTATTTGTTTTAGCTTTATAGAACGACATTTTAACATGATCAACAGTTCTTGAAATAAAATAAAAATGAATTTACTTGTAAAATTTTTATGCTTTTAATAAAGATGGCAAATTCTTTTGACTGTTGAACATCGAAAGAACATCGATTGCGTCTCCAAAAGTGTTTGAGCCTCAAAGTGCAGAATCAAAGTACTCCTTCTAAGCCAGTGCGCCTGAATGAAGGATCAGCTGTATCAGATGCGACTTTCCCATCTGATACCTCCGGCAGAGTTCTTATCTCCTAAGCCCGACCAACGGTTGTCCCTGTAGGGACTATCTCTCCTAAGCAAGGCAGAATTGCTATCGTGAACCAGTGATACTTTTTATCCCCCGCAGTGGCCGAGTATCTAGTCTTGTTCATCTACTAGTCCGTATGTCGCGTCAGTTTTGTCAGCATAAACATACATACATCATGCATTATTGATTTGCATTCACATTCATATTGCATCACTATCACTCTAGTCGGTCTTATCCCCTAGTGATAACAATCCTCTCAATCGAGTTGTCAGTTCTTTCCTCGTCAGGAAATGTCACGTCTGAACAATCTCTCTTCTCCATTTTATTTCTGGATTAGAGTTGGTTCCTCGACCACTTTGATAACTTGAACCTCTGAAAGACCAGAGAACTTTCGACAAACATCACTCTTCGCTAGTGAAGATGATATCTCCGCTTTCCCAAATTAAGGAAAATCCCCAGAGAAAGCCTCTCATTCAGAGATTTGGCAGTACGACAGTTTTTCTCCGAAAAATCCGCTGACGAAAAGGTTATCAGCACCTGAAAATTGGATCACATCATATGGCATTTCTCCGAAAAGATTCCGAGAAAAGTATGATGCACCATCCCCAAGTGAAAGCAGTCTTTCAAGAGACTCGTTTTCCCCAGATACAGTCAAAAAATGGCATCTCCAATAGAGAAGTTTGTGCACCTCTACAACACAGACGACTGGGTTCCCCAGCAAGTCGAACATTAGATCTTTTTCTATCAAATGGCATCTCCCCAGGAAAATTCAGCGAGAAGTTTGAGGGAAATCCCTACACATAGCGTCCCTTGTCAAGAAAGCTTATTGACAAAAGAAACTGAGACCAGTTCCTTGGTAGGAAACCAGAATCGAGGGGAAGTTTACATCAGAAACTGAGACCAGTTCCTTGGTAGGAAACCAGGATCGAGGGGAAGTTTACATCAGAAACTGAGACCAGTTCCTTGGTAGGAAACCAGGATCGAGGGGAAGTTTATTTCAGAAACTGAGACCAGTTCCTTGGATGAAGACCAGGATCAAGGGGAAGTTTACCTTTTCTAAGCATCATTGCTTAGCAAAAGAAGAAGGATGTGTGAACTGCCATTCTTAACCACCATCAAAATTTCGGGTATTCCGATATTTAATCCTCTTGCACCCCGAATGCCCGAATACCTTCGCCATTCACACTTTCGGGTCCAAGAAGATTAAATAGGGGCATCTGTCATACCCCAAATTTTGACCACTAAGAATTCCCATCATTGTGTAAATCATCACCACAATTGGGTAATCCATCATGCCTCATTAGTCTCCCCAAAGATGGGTGAGCATCCACTACAATCAAGCTTAGGGTTTCAAGCCCTCTCAGAGCTCTTAGACAATGGATCAATCAAGGAATGACATGATCTTCAACTTGTCTAACCTCTCAAACATCCACAAGGGATCAAGAGGACTCCCACATCAAGGATTAAGTACAAGGCTGCAACCTTCTAAGTGGATCAAGCCTCAAGATCGCCAGTGTCACCAAATTAGGATTTTGGTCGACCAGGGCCTCCAGATGGAAATTTTCCCCTGGGCATGAGCCAATGCTTCAAAGCATGACCTGAATTACTCCATGGGACCTCATAGACCCCATCATCAAGTCAATTTAGCCTCAGGAGATGCATTCATTAAAAATCACGAATTAGGGTTTCTTGACTTAATTCACCCCTAAGTTGACTTTTGGGACAAATCATGAGCCAAGACCTCAAGAGATGATTTGAGGGTCCCTAACACACCACATTGATCCATTTGCAACAATGGATTTGTCCAAGAAGCTTAAGCAACAAGTTTCAATTTCATCAGAACCACAATTAGGGTTTCGCTGGAAAAGTCAACTGTACCTTTGACTTTTGACCAGGACATGCTCCCAAACCCTAAGACATGATTCAATACACCCTATAACACCTATGAAATCAATCCATCAAGTTTGGTTTAGGTCAAGGACTTGATTTCATAGAGAATCACATAGTTTGGAATTCATCTGACAAAAAGTCAACTGTGCACAAAAGTCAACTTTGACTTTTTGAGATTTTTCACATATATGGTCCCTTAACCCTAAAATGATGTTAATGTGTAATTTGAATCAACATTCATCAAGAAAAATCAAGAAAAATGGGATAAATTGTAAAAGGGGTAACCATAAAAACTTAGAATTTTTTCTAAGTTATGGAACAAAATGGCTAGGGTGCCAACTTTGGAGGATCATAACTCCTAAACCACAATGCCATTTTTCCCCATCCAAAGCTGGATTTGTAGCTCTCATGGATCTCTACAAAAGCTTCAAATACAACTCATTCCAATTCCTCATGCATTTTAAGTTATGGAATTATCAAAATCACAAAAAGTGAAAATGTCACTTTTTTCCAACATTTAGTGAATTTTTCACTAAGTCAGAATCTGCCTTACTTTTTTCCAAATGTAGGGGCATTTTTCACTTGGATCCAAAAAGTATCAAAACCAATTATGATCAAACAGTTGTTGTATCATATGAGGGTTTCTAAAATGGCCAAGAACTCCATCATAGTCCACTTGAGCCATGAGATATGACAATGCCAATATGCCTTGCTGCAAACTGTCATGGCAAGGCAGATTTGGGAGTTTTGCTCGATTTGCTCAAAGTTTGCAAAGGGCAAGTAAATCTATCCATCTGAACACCTCAAGAGGGGACCAAGGAGGAACTAACTCAGATCCCAAGCCTCCCAAGTCTTTGGAACCAAAAGTAGCATGTCAAACCTAGAAATACCTAAAAGAGGGACAAGACTCCAATTTTGGATTGGAGCATTTAATGGATGCACCAAGGTGGCATGGACTGAGCCATTTCTAACTGAATTTATTCAAGACTTATCCAAGACCAAGGGAACCAGCAGCCTGTGCCCTAACCTCTAGTCAATGGCTAGAGGAGACTTGGATTCTCATTGATCAACATTGGGAAAACCTATGCAGCAGTTGCCATTCACTATTCCTTGCAAAATAAACTTGCTATACAGTAAATAGAGCTAATTTGTGATCAGTTTGAGTACACCAAAGCCATCAAACAGATGCTTTCCTCAAAATCTTTTCTTTCACTCCAAAATTGCCTTCCAAAGCAAGTCACTATTGGGTTTTGAGTTTGAGAGCTATTCCAACCAAACCAATCACACACACACACACCTCATAAACATCATATAGAAGCGATCCAAACACTTAAACAACATCTGGAACACTGATTTCTCAGAATAACCAGCCAGCTGCTCAAGGTTTTAACCAAGTTGCAGTTGGGATGCCATCTTCAGTTCCAGATCATTCCCATTCATTCCAAGCATCTAGACACACTCCATAGCACCTAGGGAAGCATTCCATATCCTTGGAACCATGCTGCAACACCTCTAACACAAAACACGATCACCAGCTGCAAGAGGTAAGCATGAGCTCTTCTAACTCTATGATCCATGCATTTTTTGCTGCACAATAATTTGGCCATATGTTCATAATCATGCATGGCGTGTTTTCCCTCAATCAATTGATTTGTTTGAATCGTGTATGAAATTTCTGAACCTTCATGCAAATTTTAGGGTTCTTGAGGTTTCTCTTTGATTTCTTATTCCATGTTTAAAATAAATGAAATTAAAGACCATAGACATGATCGTGAGGTGAAAACGAGTAGATTGATATGTAAATTGCATGATATCATCAAGTATTCAGTGAGATTGAATAGAAAACACAAATCTGTAGAAACAGAGGGTGGCGCGTGTTCTTGCCATGTTCTTGGCGCCATTTTTGAATATTTGAATATTTGAATTTTGTGATTTTATTTAATTGATTCAAAAAATAATTTCTCTCCGAGTTTTAATGATTTAGAGTTGATTCTTTTTTTAATAATTCACAAAAATATTAAAATATTTTATTTTCCCAAAAAATCCCAAAAATATTATTTATTTTATATACTTGATATTTTTGTAAAGAATTAATATTTTAATTATTTTTGACATTTAAAATATTTTCTCCCTCTTGATTTTTCAAATTTTAGTGATTTCCAAACATTTTGTGGATCAACACCTTATTTTTGAAACATTAATCCAAGATTACAATTTGTTTTCTACATGTTTAACAATTTTGATCATTTTAATTGAATTTTTATTCAATTAAAATAGATTTTGAAAACAAATTAGGGTTTTTGATTAATTCAACCCTCATCAAACTTTTTCAAACTCTTTGGGCCTCTAATAGATTGTAAGACCCAACCCATTTTGTAAATACACCACCTTTTGGGCCTAAGTCATTGTATAAGACCCACTGCATTTTCAAAAACAACGGCGCGATCGTCGCCTTTTAAACAAAAAAAATCAAATGGGTATCTCCTCGAGCTATAAGTCCCAATTCTTTTTCTGAAAACCTTTTGGGCCTCTAATAGAGTGTACGACCCAACCCATTTTTGAAACCAAAACCTTTTGGGCCTCAGTCATTGTATAAGACCCACTGTATTTTCAAAAACAACGGCGCGATCGTCGTCTCTTAAAACAAAACCTTTTGGGCCTCTCCTTGAGTTGTAAGCTCCATCACTTGTACAAAAATAACTCTTTGGGCCTCTAATAGAGTGTAAGACCCAATCCCCTTTTAACCTAAACCTTTTGGGCCTCAGACATTGTATAAGTCCCTCTGCGTTAAAAGAAAAAATCTTGGCGCGATCGCCAATTCAAAATCAAATCATCTGGGCCTACCCTCGCGTTATAAGCCCCATTATTTTTCCTTAAACACCTTTGCGCCTCTTGAGAGAGTGTAAGACCCATCCCTTTATACAGAAAACGTTTTTGGGCCTCAGTCACTTGTATAAGTCCCTGTACAATTTCAAACAATAGTGCAATCACTGATAAATCCTTGGGCCTCTCCTTGAGCTGTAAGCCACAACAACCTTTTCTAAGCATTTCCTCCTTTGATTTTGAATATAATATTGTTATCAAAGCTTTCTTTGTCGAAAAAACTAACCAAATAGCATGGAAGCTCTACAACCAAGTAAGTGTTTACTCGCTTTCTTTATCCGCTTTCATATATATAACTGTATTGTGGGGCTGCTCACTGTAAGTCTTCTTTCATAAACTTTTATATACTTGTCATATACCAACTGTGTAATATTAGTATAGTTATTTAGAGTTTTCCCCGGCAACTACGTCTAGCACTAGGTAAAGCCCTGTTGGTCACTCTTAAATACAAACAAAACTAGATCCCCATAGGATTACCAGACACAGTCTTCCCTCCTCTTGGGGTTAAACAATATGGAGACGTGAAAGGCAGTATTCTCAGTGAACCCTTTCTCAGACTGTCACCCTTAGACATTGTCAAAGAGACTCTACTCCTCAGAGATGATCTTTTCTCCATGAATGGCATCAATTGAGTTTCTTCCAAATTCTCGGACTTTCCTGGCTTGATCTATTCTCGGTGAATGACATGTCTTAAACTTCTCGGGGTTTGGGGAGCCACAGGCTTCTTAAAAGCATCCCCGCCTCCTCTTGGGCATTGTACAAGGACCCTTCGGCTTCTTAAAAGCTCTCGTGCCTCCTCTTCAGCTTAGTATAAGGACCCAAAGACCTCTACAGTTATAGGAATAGAACCTAGTCTTCAATTTGCTAGAGCTGTCTTTCTGAGTCAAGTGTCAGACCTGTTAATGGGTTGACCTTCATCCCTTAACATACCAGCCTTCTCTTGGGCATCGTACAAAGATCATTCACTATCTGAGAATCAATTTCTCAAAACACCCGTAGACTTGGGTAGTCTCAATACCCCTTGGATTTCCAATTTCCTTAAAGAACAAGAAATAACCCTGATCCTTTGATCAGTGCCAAAGCACAACAATACCTTTAAATCAGTCCCTTTATAAGAACTGAGTTTCTCTTTTATCCAACATACTGGACCTGTCACTAAAGTGAAACAGTCACCAGCACACTAGCCTCCTCTTGGGCTTTGTACAATGATTCTCCCCAGCGGAGCTAACCTATTCACACTCTCTTGTTGAGTATAAAAGACTCTCTTGTTGAGTCAACCACTTTTAGCCTCTATCTCGGGCTTTGTACGAGATACAAAAGCACTCTCTTGTTGAGTATAAAATACTCTCTTGTTGAGTCAAACCACTTTTAGCCTCCATCTCGGGCTTCGTACGAGATAAAAATCACTCTCTTGTTCAGTATAAAAGACTCTCTTGTTGAGTCAAACATTTTCAACCTCCATCTTGGGCTTCGTACGAGGTACAAAGACTCTCTTGTTGAGTCAAACACCTTTAGCCTCCGTCTTGGGCTTCGTACAAAACACATACAAAAGCACTCTCTTGTTGAGTCAACCCTTTTAGCCTCTCTCTCGGGCTTCGTACGAGGTACAAAGACTCTCTTGTTGAGTCAAACACCTTTAGCCTCCGTCTTGGGCTTCGTACAAAACACATACAAAAGCACTCTCTTGCTGAGTCAACCCTTTTAGCCTCTCTCTCGGGCTTCGTACGAGACATATAAAACACACTCTTGTTGGGTCAATAGCCTGCTCTTAGGCTTTGTATAAGGAAACCCTGGTTAAGTCAATTAATCTTTTAGCATCAAAAGTTGTGCCTCGTTCACAGTATACAAACATCAACAACTTCTTTTCCCCCATCTAATTGTTGTAAGCGGCAAGCCTCTGGATTATTTACATCCACACCACTGTCCCTCTTTTAGCATGAGAAATTCCTAAGGAAAGATAGCATTGCTCTACACTGAGTTAAAGTCTTCTCCTTCAGGTTAAAAATCCCTTATAAAGGAAATTATGGCATTACTGGATTCACATATCCTAGTTAAAGTAATTCTCCTTTATAATCAATCACCCTAATAGTTGTGACAAACAGACCAAATACCCCCCTTTAGAGATGAAAAATTCTCTCTAAAGTCAAACCCGTTTGGCTTCATATCTTGGGCTTCGAACAAGATACAAATAGGCCCTTCATCTTCACATCTTGGGCTTTGAACAAGATACAAACACCTTTAGCTTCACATCTTGGGCTTTAAACAAGACACCAAAACAACCTTTTTCCTCCTATAATAGGAGGAACTACGATCGCTCTGATTTCCCTGTTTTGTTAAACGGGAATACATAGGCATAAGATTGAAAAAAATATTAAGGAGCACACTAATCAAAAAACCCAAAATCCCGTACCTTCATACATCAATCGAAAAGCATCAGTCTTAAACCTCCCACCAATCGCCCGGGCACTATTTTAACAAAATAACCTAAGAGAGACCCACAATCTTTGTAGCATATGTAAACCAACAGTCATCTGTTCAAACTCAGTTTACAAGCAGGGTTAATTAGAGACATCTATTTCCCTTCCTTCACCAGCTTCAATAGGATAAAAAATAAATCGAGCTGTAGTACCCCAAAGCGATAGTGCTTCGCAACCACGCGAAAAATCACGCTACACTTTCCATTCTCAATTGTTGTTGCACCGTATTTGTAAGGGATAGCCTTAGTTGATTCATATGGTAGCGGTCCCGGTAGATAGATAACTACAGGAGCCTTCTGATTTTTCTGACCATTGTAAGTAATTTCAATCAATTCCTGGTTAAGAACTTTTGATTCGTTAAGTAGAGGGATTATGGTACAAACATCTTTGGTCCTTTCATGATCAGAGATTACGACAACATCCTTAATCTGATCAGTGAAATAGTCTGGTGTCCAGTTGATTGATCCAGAACTTGGACATGGTTGAATCTCTTTGCGGTCCAACTGACTTTGAAGAGCTGCTTGCACGAGGTAACATCCTTGATTATTTTTTGAGCAGACTCTATAGCGCTCGTAATTGTGTGGTGGCACCTGGCCACGTCCACTTTGAATGCAGTGCAACCTCACTAGATCTGTTTCCATTGATCGAACATCCTGACTTTGATGCCTAGTAGGGTTCCCATTAACCACACTGATTTGTTGCGTGTCTTTATCCATATAGATCGGAAGCCACCAGTGGTTTAACAAGTGTTGCTAAGTTCTTTGCACGAGAGCGCACCCTTGGTTACTCTCACTACATATTGTAAGGTTCTGATAATTATACGAAGTCAGAAAACTGAGCTGGACTTGTGTATCGTGTAACTCCACCAAGCTGGTATTTATCAAGCGAATATCAAAGGTTTGGATCATATTCACTTGATACTAATTTCCATCGCGGTAATCCTGAATCCATCCAAGATCCATCTGACGCTGGAGGGCCTCTTGTACAAAAGAGCATCCTTGTTTGTTTACCGAGCAAGTCAGACAGGAATTGTAATTATGCCGTGGCAGATTATGATGTTGGCTTTGCCTTGAGTGCATTGCTACCAAGTTGACATTCATTGCACGGATGTCGTGGTTCTGAATGACGTTGGAATTCATATAAGTCATCTTGACCTCACGAATTCGGTGATCTTGGATCCATCTGAGATCCAATTGTTCCTGTAGAGCTGATTGTACCACAGAACATCCTTGATTGTTCTTAGAGCAGATATTACACTGGTGATAGTTATGAGGTGGCACGTGGCCATATCCACTTTGTCTACAATGCATCTTGACCAAGTTGGCCCTCAATAAGAGTACATCCTGAATTTGATAGCTGTTATTGGACTCTCCCTCTATCAAATTTACCACAGCTTTCTCGTGTTGAGGTAACGGGTTCATGAGAACATTCGGATTCATATCTTTGAAAGATAAGACCCCGCTCCTAACAAGCTTTTGCACATCGGATTTGAAACTGAGACAGTTTTCTATGTTATGCCCTGGTCCTCCTTGGTGGTAAGGGCAAGTCTGATCCGCTTTGAACCAAAAAGGCAGATTCTCCGGTACTGTAAGAGGAGCCCTGGTTTGGACATGCCCCTTGACCAGTAGTAATGGAAACAGTTCTACGTACAACATTGGTATAAGATCAAACCCTGGAGGTCAAGTTGTACGGTTGTCGTTATATGGAGGACGAGCCTGCTGAAGAGGCTGTTGTGTCCTTTGCTGATATTGTTGTTGATTCGGTTGGCTCTGAGCAACCTGAGGTTGATACATAGGAACAGGCGCAGGGTTCATAGCAGGAGTTACAGCTGCTACTGGTTGGTATCGTCGCCTTTGCTTTCCGAGAAAGATATTCCCAATATCCTGCTCTTTTTTCTTAGGGAGAGCACTACCGTATCGTTTTGTACTACTTGATGATCCAGCGTCTTTAACTAAATGTCCTTCTCGGACTGCTTCCTCAAGACGAACTCGCATTCCCACCATCTCGGTGAAGTCACTGGGCGCACTGGCGACCATTCTGTCGTAGTAAAATGAGCTCAAGGTATTCCAGAAGATATTTGTCATCTCTTTTTCCTCAAGAGGTGGACAAATCTGGGCGGAAATTTCACGCCATCTCTGAGCGTACTCCTTAAAGGTTTCCTTGTCCTTCTGCCACATGGCTTTGAGCTAATCTCTGTCTGGTGCCATGTCCAGGTTATACTTATATTGTTGAACGAAAGCAGCGCTAAGATCTCTGAAAGTGCCGATCTTAGTGTGGTTTAAACCCATGTACCACTTGAGTGTGGCACCGGTTAAACTATCCTGAAAGTAGTGAATCAGTAGCTCTTGGTTCTTTGTCTGAGTTGACATTCGTCGAGCATACATCACAAAATAACTTTGAGGGCAAGATTTGCCCTTGTACTTTTCAAATTCGGGCACTTTGAATTTGTGCGGAACTTTCACATTGGGGGCCAAACAAAAGGCTGCGGTGTCCTTTCTGAATAGATCCTGACCGCGAAGGGCTTGCAACTCTTTCTGCATCTCTAGGAACTATTCTTGGAACTCGTTCATTCTGTCAAACATACTTTCGTTTCCACCAGAAGGTATCTGTGGAATCTATCCTTCTGGGACAGTGTGTACCACGGGTGGTGGTATAGTCATCATGGCAGTGAATCTTGGTGCCTCCCTCTCCCGAAGTTTGTAACCTTCAGGAGTTGCTGTCATGCCCCGGACATCTTCGCTTTCCCGAAATTTGTAACCTTCAGGCCCAACGGCTCCTGCTGCGGCTCCCTGATCCTCAGTGATCGGCGGAATATATCCTTCCGGGATATAGTTAATAGGAATGCCCCAGGGACAATCTTTCGCCATTTTGTACCTAGGATCATACTATTCCACTATGGGTGTCAACGTAATCTCTGAGATCACCATCCTTTGTTGTTGCATCTGAGCTTTTTCTAGAGCTTGTATATCGTTATGAAGCTTTCTCTGATCCCCTTTCAGAGTGTCGATCTCTTCCCTTAACTCTCTGTTCTCTTCCTCGAGATCATCCATCTTTTTCTATCGATTGGCCCGAGTATTGTACGAATGAGACAGTTTGACTCTAGAATCGAGACGCAAACGTGAGATTTGCAGGTAAGAAGAACGCGTTACGTGAGAATGATGAATGCAATAATTATATTTTAATATTTTTTATTTATTCAAAGTAAACTTCGACAATTGGATTCCAAATATCAAACAGTTGGGAAACCCCGTTTTATTAAATTCAAATATTGCGGAAATGGAAATACAGTAATTTACATAGTGCTGCAAAAGGAAAGGTCTAAACTAATAGATCCTGAGTCCTCTCTGAGGAGAGCTTCGGTGTTGGTTCTGGTACTTTCCTCTTCTTTGACGGGGCCTCTTGAGCTATTGTCGGGTTGTCCTTCCTTTGCCAAGTGAAAGGAGCGAGCAAATTCCTCTGGTCATCCTGATTTTCTACAGCATGTTGCTCTAGAATCTCGATTAGAGCATCTTTTTCTCTTAACAACTGCTGTATTTTCTTGCACTCCACATTGAGAATACGGTACTTGTTCCTCCAAGACCTCTTCTCCTGTTGAACTTTGTTGAGAGTAACCTGAAGTTTTTCCATATCAGACCTAAAATAAAGGACAGGGTCCCTTAATGGAAGAACTTCCTGACGAGGGTAAGGCATCCTCAGCTTGAGAGCTCTAGTTTGTACCCAGTGGAGATAAGGCTCCACCGAGACGTAGTCTAGTTTTCCTAGAGACTCTCTTCCTTTCCGGTGAACATGTTTCCAGGCATGCACTATTTCTGTCTTTAGTGCTCTGTCATTTTCTCCTTCCTTGAAGAAAAGACCTTCCAGATGAGCATTAAGCGGGACATGCCCCATCGGGTATCCGAATTGACGACGAACTAAAATTGGATGATAATTGATTCCTCCTTTAGTTCCTATAAGGGGTACATTTGGGAAATTCCACAACGGTCAATGATTCTGATCCCGTCATAGATTCGATTATACCAATCGATGTCAGAGTTGGTAAGAGACATGATTCTCTGCGACCAACGTAAAGTACTTTCTTGATCCCAAAATGTAGCAGACTTGGGTAAGTGGGAAATGAACCATTTGTACAGTAGGGGTACACAACATGTGATCATTCCTCCACTATACAAATTCCTTAAGTGTACCGAATGATAAGCATCTGCAAGCAAGGTCGGTTCAGGGTTTCCAATCAGAAAAATCTTAATGGCGTTGATAACTACAAAGTTATCGATGTTGGGAAACAAAAATAACCCGTAGGTAAGCAAAACAAAGATGCTTTCGAAAGCGGCCACGTTCCCTATACTAGCAAAGTACAGGGCTTTCTTTATTAAGAACTGGGTTGGCAAACCCTGGATTCCACCCTTAGTGGTCATGTGAGTCCTGACTTCTGACTCGTCCAAATAAATTGCTCTTGCAATGGTTTGATCCTTTGGAATCCCTTCCAATCTAGAAAAAGGAGCTTGATCAGTGATATGTAAATTAGTCAGGTGAGAATACTCCTCCAGTGTTGGTGCTAGCTGATAATCCGGGAATGTGAAACAGTGATAGACCGGATCGTAGAACTGGATTAGTGTGGACAGGATTCCTTCGATTACATGGACCCTTAATAGAGATAGCAGTCCTCCATACTTGGCTCTGAAAGCCTCAGGGTTGGTGATCATCCTCGCCAGACCCTCTTAAATCCTCTAGTTTTGGAACCTTGAAGGTATACTTGTGAGTTTTTCTTCTACCGAAATCCATAACGCAATCTCTTTATCTCTTTTGCAATCATTGTCTTAGTTTAATTTGAAAAAGGAGAGACTAGAAGAGAATATTTTTTAATGTTTTTTAATGAAATGAATGCATGAATGCAGCACACAAAAACATAGAAAAAACATGGGGTCAAAGGGTCGGTGTCATGAAGTCAAGGCTCTACCCATCCCCAAAGGTTTATACTGGTGATTTTTGTACCTGTCCTCAAAATCACTGACCCCTCTTAGGATGTTGGCAGTAAGCGGGTCACCAAGCGAGCTGGTTCATCTTAGAGTAATCTCAAATGAGGGTAGTATTGTGTGACAACTATTTTCAATAGCTTCCGCACTACAAAATAGTTTCAGTATACAAAAATCCTCAGTTTCTCGGATAACCCAATGGAACAATCTGCTTTCAACAACCGAAGTCGTATAGGCATTGAATCCGCAAAGGGCATCTCCACTGGTTTGATGGTCGACCGGGACCTCTTATCTGGGATTCACTCCCCGTAAGATTACCCGTATAATGCCATCACTTATCTTAGGTGTATACTCAATCTTTACAGATGTGGCATCACATGCATTCCCATTAGTAGAAAAGTAAACACATATATCAATTAGGAAAAGTAGTATATATATTTGTCCTAACATCCTAGACCTCTAGTCCTATGTTCCTATACAGACAATGACTCCCCAGCAGAGTCGCCATTTCTGTGGTACTTTGTGAATTTAAGGCCTTCACCCTAATAGAGGCTAGAAAGAATGCCTCCCACTGTGGTCGCCATTTTTCTGTAGCACAATTTTTGAGGGTTCGAATCACTATCACTTTAGTACTACAGTTCGATTCATTTTTTATCCTGTTGAGCTGATTAAGGAAGGGAAATAGATGTCTCCAATTAACCCTGCTTGCATACTGAGGTTAAAACAGTCAAAACTGTTGGTTTACAGAGGCTATCAAAAGAGGGGTTTGTCTTTAGGGTTATTTTCTTAAAAATAGTGTCTAGACTGTTGGCTAGGTTTTTGGTAAGGTGTTAGGTCTGATGCTTTTGATGGATGTATGAAGGTACTGGATTTTGGGTTTTTTGGTTAGTATGCTCGCTAAGATTTTTGCAATCTTATGCCTACGTATTCCTGTTTAACGAAACAGGGAAATCAGAGCGATCGTAGTTCCTTCTATTTTATGGGAGGAAAGGGATTGTTTTGGCGTCTTGTTCAAAGTCCAAGACATGAAGCTAAAGGTGGTTTGTATCTTGTTCAAAGCCCAAGATGTGAAGCTAAAGGGTTTTGGATGAGAGAGAATTTGTCATCTCTAAAGAGGAGTTTTTGATGTTTGTATGCTGTGAGCAAGGCACAAATTTGATGCTAAAAGGTTAATTGACTCAACCGGGGTTTCTTTATACAAAGCCTAAGAGGAGGCGGGAAATTTGACTTTTCCGAGGAAAAGGGTCTTACTGTCTTGAACAAAGCCCAAGATTGAAGCTAGAAGGGATTTTGACTCCGTTGGGGAGAATGTATCTTGTATAAAGCCCAACATGGAGGCTGAAAGGGTTTGACTCAACAAGAGAGTGCTTTTGTGTGTGTCTTGTACAAAGCCCGAGACAGAGGCTAAAAGAGTTGACTCAACAAGAGAGTCATGAACAGGTGATTGACTCAACAAGAGAGTCTGAAGGTTTATTAACTCAACAAGAGAGTCCTGAACAGGTGATTGACTCAACAAGAGAGTCTGAAGGTTGATTGACTCAATAAGAGAGTCTTTTATACTCAACAAAAGATTGATTTGCTGTCTCGTATGAAGCCCAAAATTGAGGCTAAAAGGGGATCGACTCAACAATAGAGTCTTTTATACTCAACAAGAGAGTGTTTTATATGTCTTGTACAAAGCCCAAGACGGATGCTAAAAGTGGTTGACTCAACAAGAGAGTCTTTTATACTCAACAAGAGAGTGTTATATATGTCTTGTACAAAGCCTAAGACGGAGGCTAAAAGTGGTTGACTCAACAAGAGAGTCTTTTATACTCAACAAGAGAATGTTTTATATGTCTTGTACAAAGCCCAAGATGGAGGCTAAAAGTGGTTGACTCAACAAGAGAGTCTTTTATACTCAACAAGAGAGTGTTTTATATGTCTTGTACAAAGCCCAAGACGGAGGCTAAAAGTGGTTGACTCAACAAGAGTGTCTTTTATACTCAACAAGAGAGTGCTTTATGCTCAACAAGAGAGTGTTTTATATGTCTTGTACAAAGCCCAAGATGGATGCTAAAATTGGTTGACTCAACAAGAGAGTCTGAAAAGGTTAGCTCTGCTAGGGGAAACCATTTATACAAAGCCCAAGAGGAGGCTAACTTACTGCTGAGGATTATATAGATCCTGAAGCGGGTCCAAGCGGGGGGGGGGGGGGGGGGGGGGTGAACTCTCATGAGAGAGACCGGGTTTCTGCTGGAGATTGATCCAGAGAGATAAGTGTTTTTTCCTATGTTTGAAAGGAACTTGAGAATGTCTTTGAGACTCAAGAGGTTTAGACTGTCCAAGTCTACTATTTTATCTTTTGTATGATGCCCCAAAGGAGGCACGAGCATATAAGGGATGAGTATCAACCCTAAAATGGATAGAGTTTTGACGCTGGAAAGACTGCTCTAGCAAAGGATGACTAAGTTCTGTCTTATACCTTTAAGAGGTCGTCAGGGTCCATGTATAAAGCCTAAGAGAAGGCAAGAGAACTTCTAAGAAGCCGAAGGGTCCTAGTACAATGCCCAAGAGGAGGCAGGAATGATTTTAGGAAGCCTGTGGGTCCCCAAACCAAGAGAAGTTAAAGAAATGCAATTCACAGAGAAGAGATCATTCCAGGAAAGTTTGAGAATTTGGAAGAAATTTAAGAGATGCTATTCACGGAGAAAAGATCATCTCTGGGGAGTTAGAGTTTCTTTGACAATTTCTAAGGGTGACAGTCTGAGAAAAGGTTCACCGAGAATACTGCCTTTCTCTTTGTTCCATATTGTTTAACCCCAAGAGAATGGAAGACTCTATCTGGAATCCTACGGTGGATCTAGTTTTGTTTGTATTTAAGAGTGACCAACAAGGCTTTACCTAGTGCTAGACATAGTTTCCGGGGAAAATTCTTAATAACTATACTAGTATTACATAATGGATGTGTTACAAGTATATAAAAGGATGTGAAAGAAGACTTACAGTGAAGCAGCCCCACAATACAGTTATATACAGATGAAAGCGGTAAATGAAAGTGGATAAACACTTACCCGTTGTAGAGCTTCCATGTTGTTTTGTTAGTTGTTCAACAAAGAAATTTTTGATAACAACATATATTTGAATTCAAAATCAAAGTAGAAAGTGCTTTGAAAAGATTGTTGGGGCTTACAGCTCAAGGAGAGGCCTAAGTTTTAACGATGATCGCACCGTTGTTTTGAAAACCGTACAGAGGGACTTATACAATATGTGAGGCCCAAGATTGTTTCTATGTATAAGGGGGTTGGGTCTTACACTCTATTAGAGGCGCAAAGAAGTTTAAAGAAAAGAAATGGGGCTTATAACACGAGGGTATGCCCAGATGATTTGATTTTTGAACTGGCGATTGCGCCGAGACTTTTCTTTTAATGCAAAGGGACTTATACAATATCTGAGGCCCAAAATTGTTTAGGTTAATAGGGGAGTGGGTCTTACACTCTATTAGAGGCCCAAAGAGCTTGAAAATGAATAAAGATGGGTCTTATAGCTCAAGGAGAAGCCCAGTTGATTTTTGTTAAAAAGGCGACGATTGTGCCGAACTTTTTGATGGTATCGAGACTTATACAATACACTGAGGCCCAAAAAGTGGTGTATTTACAAAGGGGATGGGTCTTAAACTCTAATAGAGGCCAATGAGTGTTTGAAAATGATTGATGAGGGTGGAATCAATCAAAACCCTAATTTTTATCATTTTAAAAGTAAATTCTCAAAGAAAATCAATAAAAAATGACAAAACACCAAATAAGCTTGAATAAACAACTTTTGATTTTTGGTTAAGGTTTGAAAAAATGAGGTTTTAATCACAAGGTGAATTAAAACTCATTTGGTTTTGATTTTTCAAGGTGAATATTCACTTTTAAAATGTTTAAAAACAATTAAAAATGAATTTATTCATAAAAATACCAAGTATATTAAATAAATAATATAAATTTATTTTTTTGTGGAATAAAATATTTCAACATTTTTGTGATTTTTTTGCAAAAAGAACCAATAAAAAATAATTAAAATTGAGGGAGTTATTAATTTTTCAAATCATTAAAAATAATAAGAAAACTAATAAAATATGAAAAAGTGGTAAAAAAGAGGATCTGGGGCGAGGGGGATTCGAACCCCAGACCTCTTGTGTGCAGTGCGCGCGTCCTACCACTGGGGTGGTGATACATCCGTGTATCAAACCCCAGCCACAAAAATACAAGGCTTGCCTTGTTTTTGGCCTGGCCAAGGCAAGGCAAGGCAATGTTTTGGCCAAAAACGTGAAGCTTGTAACTTTCTGATTTCTCCATGGATTGGGACAAAATTTAGGTCTATCCTGCCTAGAATTTTACAAAGAATCCAATGGTGGTGGTGGTTTTCTCAGATGAGGTCCCCATTTTAAAACCCGATAGTGGTTTTGAAATAGGCCTCCCTTTGCATTTTCTGTGCTACCTCTTGTTGCAGGTATGAATTACATGATGAATTGGTTCAAACACAACATATATAACATGTATAAGATGTGCATGATCAGTGGACCTCAAAGAAATGGATGTATTAAAGAGTTCAAGTTGAGATGCTTACCTCTTTAGGAACTTTTTGGGCAATCTGTCCATTGCTTTATGTCATAACCCGAAATTTGACCTCCCTCTTTTGCCTTTTGCATGAGCATAAGCATTCGCATCGTTAGCATAAGCATTCACACTTTTCTTTGTGTGTCTCCTGTTACAGGATATTCAGGTTTTCTAAGCTCGATTAATTATATCCTCACAAGATCATCCCATCATCAAGACAAGCACAAAATGAAGGTTTCTATGCCTATTCTCAATACAAGAGGTGGAAAATCGAAGCCGGGACCACAACACCTGTTTTTAGGTAAATTGGGCATATTTTGGGCTGGTTAATCGATTAACCATTTGCAGTGCAATTGTGTTAATCGATTAACACAGGCAGAATAGGCACAATTTGCTGCTTTTTCATGACAGCACCTTTGCACACACTTTGGTCTTGAATTCTACAGTATTATAGCAGTATGTGGAATATTCTAGACATCTCTAGACATCTCAATTCATTCCAAGTACATTTGATATAATACTTCACTTCAAATCAAGTGCACCATGTTCCTTGTTTTCTAAGTAATGTGGATCTTTGGATGTTGAAGTTCACCTTGGGATTGCTACCGAGTTGGTTCTAACTAACCGAGTTAACCGCCTTGACTCGGTGAGTCAAGTCCAACTAACTCCTAACCTAGCTCCAAACCCAAAGCTAATTCCAAACCAAATTCCAAACCATCTCACACTCCAAACCTAAAATCTATATAAACACACCTTCACTCACTTTTCAATTCTTCAACCACACTCAACCATTCTCTCCCATTTCTCACAAAAATTTCTCTCAATTCTTTCACATTCTCTGATTTTTGGTACTTCATTTTCATCTTCGTCTCAATTCTCTCCCAAAACCTCACTAAAAGCTCTAAATTCTTGAAGGATAATCACTTTTCACATTGAAAGTGATTATTTCTTGAGCTTAAGCTCCATTGCCATTCCATTATACTGGTTTTTTTTCTGGAGTTCTAGTAGCTTTTGGATTCATCTCAAGTGATCGATTCAAGTTTCTTCGGTGATAATTTTCATTTTGGAGTTTTCGTCGCAATTTGATCGATTTCGATACGTTTCGGCTATAATTGAAGATTCCTCTGGTTTTCTTTGATTATCTTCATCAAGATCACATTGCAACATTTACCAAGGCACATCTCAGCCTTGTAGATTGGTGGATCTCCTTCATTTTATCATTTCGATCGTTTTCGTATCGTTTGCGATGTTTTTGCATGTGAATTGATTATACTTTTGCTTGATCCATGATCTTGATTGTTTAATTGATTCTATTGTTGATCACTTATTGCATCTAAACATGATTTTTCGTGCATAATTGTTTGCCCTAGCAATGGAGTGATTGCACGATCAAAAAGTTGGCCAAAAGCACTTTTCAAAACTGATTTTCTACTCTCTGTCCAGTGTTAATCGATTAACACATTGCAGTGCAATTGTGTTAATTGATTAACCAGTGTTTTTTTGCACTTTTTCAAGTGTTAATCAATTAACACTTTGTAGTGCAATTGTGTTAATCGATTAAGACTGAACCAGAAGGCCATTTTCTTGCATTTTCAAGCTTGTTTGCCGTGCTTTCTTCATTTTAACTTCCATTGATTGTCATGCTTGATTTTATGGATGTTTTAAATGTCATTTAACTTCTGTTTGAAACTTATTCATGAACTTTTGTTGCACACTTTCAATTATTCAAATTGTTCATACTTTTGGTATCATGTGAATATAATCATTCTCGCATTTCTATTTGATCACCATAGCATGACTTTGTGTTGCATATTTGTTGATCATTTGGTACTGCTTTGTACTCCCTTCCTTGGTTTTGTATTAAGTTTCATTCTTCATGGATGAGCTTAATTTTGTATAATCAATAATTCCCTCTTTTTCCTTAATGATCTTTCATCCCCTTTGGAAAATTATTGGCATGGATTTCCCTTTGATTAATTGATCGAAACCATGTTTCGATTAGTTGATCTTCCCCTTTCCTCTCTTTAAGCTTCCTTTAGAGCTTTCTCTCTCGATCCCCCGTGGAGTTGGAGTTTCGCACTGTACCTTTCATCGGAGCACTGTACAATTGAAGCTGTCACGCTGTCCGTTTCTCCACGCAGGAGCACTGTACAAATTGGAGCTGTTACGCTGTCCATTTCAATTTCCGCACTATACTTTGAATGCTAGAGAATGAATGAGGAGGGAGTTGTCCTACCCTCATTCTGACTATTTCTTGGGTAAGGGCGTTGGCCCTCTCACTGAGAATAGTCACCTCTACCCTTAAACTGTAGTGTTCCTCCATCCCCGATTGAGTTTATCCCTGATCACTTCTATCTTTTTCAATCTCTCTTTTGATCAATCACCTTTTCTCTTGGTTAAAGATCATTGTATCTTGGGTTAGCACCCAACTCTTACCCTACTCTTTTCTTGCAATCATTGTTCTTTTGATTCCCCTGGAGAGTCTCTTTCCTCTTTCTCAGTTAACCACAGTCCGTCTGTTAAAATACTGAGTTTCCTCGGGTTAATCACCTTCTCTCGGTTAATCACCATTTTCTTCAGTTAACCACAGTCCGTCTGTTAAAATACTGAATCGTTTTTTTTTAGTTAATCACCTCCCTTTGGTTAATCACTCATTTTTCTCGATTAATCACAGTTCTCCTGTTAAAACCGAACCCCGCAGTTGGCAACCTTTATTGGTTCGAATACTTGCACCCTTGGGCTAGTAACCTCTTTTGGTTCAATACCCTTTCTTCGTTGGTCAAGTGCTGTTTGTTCAGTCAATACCAACACCCCTTTTGGGTTACGACCTTTGATCGGTCCTACACCCGCTCTTCTGGTTGATCACAGTTTTCTCTGTTAAAACCAATGCTTCTCTATCCCCATAGAGTTGCAATCCTTGTTTCCTCGGTTAACCACTGTTTATCAATTAACATACCGACGTCCCCTCCGAATCAAACACCTTCTCTTGGTTCAGCATTCTCTCTCTTGGTTTATCACATTCCGTCTGTTGACACCAGCCTCTTTTCCCCGCCAGGGTCTTACTTTCTTTCTTCGGTTAACCACTGTTGGCCAGTTAATACACCGAGTATCCCTTTTCTCTTGGTTTTCACCGCTATCCCTTTATTTGGATCCCCAGGGGATTCTTTTCTATACCATTTTCTCTTACTTTCTTGGTTTCGACACCAATTTCTTTCTGTTATCCCCAGCGGAGTTTTCATCCTTCTTGGTTTTGACACTATTCTTCTCCTAGTCTCTTGTGCAATCGCTCTTACTTTGTGGTCTTCCCCAGTAGAGTTTTTCTTTCACGCTTGCTCTTGGTTTTGACACCACTTCTTTTGTTTTCCTGTTTCTTTCTTGTTTTGTTTTCCATTCAGTTCCCTGAACTACGGAAGCTCTGATTCTGCATTTGTTCGAATGTCAGATACATAGGCACGAGACGCGATGTCTTGGCGAGCACACTTCCACCCTTCTTTCCTTCTCCTTTTCTTCCTTCTTTTCTATCCTCTGGTTCCATGAACTATGACGCTCTGATTTCCTCATTGCACTATGAGGGTACGTAGGAACGAGGGCCACAATCCTCCGTGAGCACTTTCTTTCTTTCTTTCTTTTCTTTTTCTCCTTTCTCTCTCTCTCTCTCTCTCTCTCTCTCTCTCTCTCCTCTTTCTTTTAGCTAAAATCCTTTAGATAGATAACCCATCCAAGCCTAGAAGCAAGCAAAATGGTTCCCGTCGAGTACGACGGATGCGTTAGGTGCTAGTACCTTCCTTTCGCATAACCGACCCCCGTTCCCATTTCTCTCCCACTTGGGTTTTATCGATATTTTCCCTATCCTTTGGGACTAAATAAAGTTCGGTGGCGACTCTGTTGTATCTCTGAGTGTGCAATTCACTTGGGATGTAAACCAGCCATCTTCAGCTGGCGACTCTGCTGGGGACAGATTGACCTCTTGCTGGTCCATCCCTTGAGGGGTTTATCCAAGTTTTGTTTGCTTTCTTGCTCGTTTAGGTGTTTATCTTTTGCGCTTTACTCGCTTTATTTTACTTGCTTTAGCTTTCTGGTTATTTATTGCATTTCTTTACTGCTTTAAATATTCATATGCTGTATATTCTGGATGTCTGCTATTTTCTTTGCTGTTGTCGGTTGGGTTGCTACTTGAGAGATAAGCCCACTACCCAGGCTTGAGCATACACATAGGTATTAGCGTGGGCAGGCGTGACGCTCCCGTGGTGTTGGCCACTTCGGGTGTTCACGATACCTACAACCAGACGAGGTTCTATCAGGAGATATCTGCTACTATATGTTGATACAGGCCAGTAGTTATTCTCTTGAGGAGCTGTCGACTCTGGTGACCAGTCCCGAGGACTCAGTTGAGGCATTCCTCCCAAGGAGCGATAATGGCATACCAGAAATGGCAAACCCATTACGCTTCTTCATCCGAGGACCCAAAGCTGGGAATGCCATAGGACCTTTTTTTTAAGAAGGAATCAGTGGACGACCTCTTTGTTTGGCGATAGTATTGTACCCCGAGGGATAAATGTACTATTGCTTCTCAAATCGAGAATCCGAAACTGAGAATCCCGCTTTCTATATCATACCTGTGAGGGGGATATTGGGTTTTTCTGTAGGAAACCAAGACTCTTCCAACCTTTGTTCTCTCATTGCGTCAAATCTCGCACTAACACAACACTACCTTTGTAGATGTTCATATTTGACTATTCAGACTATGCTGGCTTGTTGATTCTGGTGTTGCATATCATATCATCATGTCAAATTAATTTTTGCATAAGCATTTTAAAACTTTATTTTTGCATAAATTGCATTCATTCATACCCGCATATGCATGTCCTTCATCCGGGAACCTTTGCTTACTCTGATCATTTCCGGCTTGTAGCAAGACGACGACTCGACATCAGTATTTCACTCGCTCAAGCAAATCCAGGATCATGGCTGACTTTGAAGCTGGGAACGCTGCTTATAAGGAAACTCTGGCTCAATTCCAAGGTCAGATGGATCAGTTCTAGACGAAAATGGATGTCATCATGGAACTCCTTCGTGCTCAGAGGGACGCCGTTGTTGCTGCCACTGTTGTTGCAACCCCTACTGATGCAACTATTGTCACTCCTGTTGTGATTGTTCCTCCTGTTGTTACGGCTACTCTTGCCGTCGTTGTTCCTTCTCCTGCTATGGTTGAGGTACTAGTTGAGTCGTGAATCAACCTGTTGTTCAACCCGGTTTGAACCAGATGCCCGCTGGTTTTTCTTGGGGCATGCCTCTGAATTACACTCCTTAGATTGCAAATAATAGTAGTGCCTTCACGCCATATCAGCCTTTTGTTGCGCCCATGCCTAATGGGAATAATGCCGCATATCCATGGGTCATGCCTACTCCCGTCCCACCTCCAGTGTTGAATGATGATCCTGAGAATCTTCAGGTTTAAACTCATCAAACTTCCAGGTTGGCTGACTCTGAAACTCCTGACGAAGAAGAGCATGTGTATAGAGGTCCTCCTATTCATGTTTTGGTTTCATCTCAAGCTGCTCAAACTGCTGTTCAGAATGTTCATCCTGGGATGTTCTACCCTTGGGCATCTTCCTCAGCTGCTGGGGTACCTCCTCCGAATTATCCGTATGGTGTTCCGATGGGTCAGAATACTGGTCAGATGATTAATCCGGTTTTGGTATATCCTTCTCAGTTTGCTACTCCGCAAGTGAATGCTCCCGCCGCTTCTTAGTTGCCAAATCCTCAGGTTCTTATCAGGCCTGTTAATCAAAGTAAAACTGTTGACTACAAGTTGTTGGAAGACTGTATCAGAGCTATTGAAGGGCTTTCTGCTTTTGGCTTGGAGGCCAAAGATTTGTGTCAGGTTCAAAATGTTATGCTGCCGCAGAAATTCAAGATACCTGATTTGCCAAAGTATAAAGGTTTAAGCTGCCCGCGTAGTCACATCACTATGTACTGCAGGAAGATGGCATCCCATATCGATAATGATGAATTGCTAGTTCATTGTTTTCAAGATAGTTTGTCAGGGGCTTCATTGGATTGGTACATGGACCTGGAGCGTAGTAAAATCCGTACTTAGAGGGATCTATCTGAAGCGTTCGTGAAACAATACAAATATAACCTTGATCTGGCGCCAACTAGATTACAATTGCAGAATCAGTCTCAACGCTCAGCTGAAACATTCTAGGAGTATGCACAAAGATGGCGTGAGATGGCATCTCGTGTGCGACCGGCTCTCTCTGATAATGAGTTGGTTGACATCTTTATGGGCACCTTACAAGGATCTTACTACGAGAAAATGGTGGGTAGTTCTTCTTCGAACTTCGCTGATGTTGTAACGATTGGTGAACGGGTTGAAAACGGTTTGAAGACTAAAAAGATTCCTGGAGCTGCTTCCCAGCAGCCGACCACTCGGAAATCTCAGAATAGTCAGTCCAAGAAAAAGGAAGGTGAAGCCAACGCTGTGACAGCTCAAGTTTCTCCTCAGTATCAAGCTCCCATGGCTCCCATGTTGTATTATCCATATCCTTACATTGTTGTTGCATAGTATCAACAACCTCCATATCAGTATCATCCACAACAACCAGTTCAGAATGCTCAGAATCAGCAATAGAGTCAACAGAACAAAAATCAGCAGAATCAGAACCGTCAGAACAACAACAATCAAGGAAACCATAAGCGTTCGAATTTTGATTGAATTCTGGTGTCATATACGGAATTGTTTCCTTACTTGGTTCACCAAGGGGCAATTTTCCCCAAGCAGATTGCACCTGCAATTTCTCCATTTGGCCCGAAGTATAACCCAAATGCGTCATGTGATTTTCATGCTGGATACATATGACATGCAACAGAGGACTGTTTTGTTTTCAAAACCAAAGATCAGGAACTCATTAATAAGAAGGTTCTGACTTTCGCCGAGGAAGGACCTAACATTCAGAATAATCAGTTGCCGAATCACGGTGGACCTACAGTTAAGATGATTGGGGATAGTTCAAGGGCTGAATTGATCACGGATGTCGACAAAGTAAAAAATCCGATGGTTGTGGTTTTCAAGAGATTGAATGAACATGGTCTGTTGAAAGGATTGCGTGGTAAGTGTCAGATTTGTGACGATAATCCTAACCAGTGTCGAAGGCTGAAGGGCTGTGTTCAGATTCTGATGAACCGTGGCGAAGTGAAATATGCCAGATCTAAACCTGTTAAGGAATTTGCTGCCATTGAACCATTCACTATTGTCTATAGGAAGGTTCCAGTTGAATCCCCTAAGCAGAAAAAGGTGCAACCCATCGTTGTTTGCCCGCCAAAACCGTTTCCGTATCAGAATTTTAAGGAGGTACGGTGGAGATATGGGTATTCTGTGTTTTTTGGAGGTCAAGAGATAAGATTTGCAGAACCTGTTGAGGAAGTTGCTGCCATTGAGCCGTTCACCATTGTCTATAAGAAGGTTCCACTTGAATCCCCTAAGTAGAAGAAGGTGCAACCCATCATTGTTTGCCTGCCAAAACCGTTTCCGTATTAGAATTCTAAGGAGGTACAGTGGAGATATGGGTCTTCTGTGTTTTCTGGAGGTTAAGAGATAAGATTTGTAGAATCTGAGATCGTAAATGTTACAGCCGGTGGAGGTATGACTCGTAGTGGACGTGTGTTTGCTCCGAAGGTCACTACGAAGCATGTGCAAATTCCAACCGTTGTTCCTCCCAAGGAGACACCTGCATCTGCAACCCCTGTTGTTCAATAAGGGGCGTCATCTACTGCCATTCCAGTGCCGAATATCCCGTCTGAGGATGTTTCAAAGAACAAAAAGACCCTTGATGATAAAGAGTTCCTTAAGTTGATCAAGAAGAGTCACTTTAAGATTGTGGATCAGCTGGGTCAGACTCCCTCGAGGATCTCAATTTTGTCCTTACTTATGAGTTCGCATGCGCACTGATCAGCTTTGTTGAAAGTATTGAATAGTGCCCATGTCATGCAAGATATATCTGTCATCGAGTTTGATGATGTAGTGGCCAACATAACTGCAAGTCGCTATTTGGGCTTTAATGAATCAGAATTGCCTCCTGAAGGAACTGCCCACAATAAAGCGATGCACATATCTGTAACCTGCACAGACATCCTGCTATCTCGTATTCTGGTGGATACCGGTTCTTCCCTCAATGTGATGTCCAAGGGCACATTGAGTCAATTACTGGTGGAAGGAAACGAGATGAGACTAAGTGCCTTAGTTGTCAGAGCCTTTGACGGGTCTCGAAGGCAAGTTATTGGAGAAGTGGACTTACTTATCAATATTCGGCCGCATTTGCTCACCATTACCTTCCAGGTGATGGATATCAATCCGGCATACAGTTTCCTATTGGGTCGTCCATGGATCCACGCCGCAGGGGCACTTACCTCCACTTTGCATCGGAAGTTGAAGTTCATGTTTGATGATCAGCTTGTCATCGTCTGTGGTGAAGAGGATTTGATTGTAAGCGAGTTATCATCTTTTCGATACATTGAAACCGAAGAAGGCATAGCTGAGGTGCCATTGCAGTGTCTCGAGTTCGAAGATGTCAGCTCTGCTTCAACTAGTCAAAGTAGATCACCACAATTGACTTTAGCATCCGCTAAAAGTGCTAAGGAGACTATCCAGAAAGGTGCTTTGTTCGGCTAGGGGCGTGTGATTGATGTGGTTGAGAAGCATAATTATTTTGGATTATATTATTGTCCTGGTCTTTAATCTAGTTCCTCTGGTCAAAAGCAGTGCAACTTAATCAAGTTCAATAGCGCGGGTTTCCAGCAAGGTGACATCGTGGCAGCTACTGATGATGTTGGTCCCAGTAATCACACTTCAAGCTTTGTGCGCAAGTGTGCGCCGGGTTTCAAGCTCAACAATTGGACATCTACCGTGATTCCTGTGGTTTTCCCATATAACATGTAATGCATTTTGCTTTCTCATTCCCTCGTCCTCGCCCGAGACGAGTGGATAGCTTGTAAAGGGCCTCACGTTTTTGCAATATTATACGATCAATAAATAAAAGTTTTTTTGCATTCAAAATCATGCTCTATTTTCTTTCTTTATTTTACTTTTTCACAAACAAATGGCAAAAGTTTCTTTTTCTTTTCACTTTTCAAAATAGCTCATTCTATTCATAAACATGTAGAAATAATAATAGCATTGATAACAACATGGCAAACATCCATTGTAATTCTGGAATTCCAATTAACCAAGCCGAAGAGGACGGTGAGGAAGATTGTGAATTACCGGCTGAACTAACAAAGCTCCCTGAGCACGAGCATAGATAAATTCAACCACACAAAGAGCTAGTGTTAGTTGTTAATCTTGGTACTGATGAGGTTAGAAGAGAAGTCAAGGTTGGCACATCCCTCGCAAAGCATGTACACTCCGAGTTGGTCAAGTTGTTGAAAGAGTATGTTGACATCTTCGCCTGGTCCTATCAAGATATGCCTGGGTTGGATACCAACATCGTTGAACATCACTTACCACTAAAGCCCGGATGTCCTCCTATCAAGCAGAACCTTAGAAGGACTTGACCCGAAATGGCACTCAAAATCAGAGAAGAGGAAAAGAAACAGCTCAATGCAGGGTTCCTAGCCACTTCCGAATATCCTGAATGGATTGCCAACATCGTCCCGGTTCCTAAGAAAGATGGTAAAGTCAGAATGTGTGTGGATTATCGAGATCTCAACAAGGCAAGCCTGAAGGATGATTTTCCTTTGCCTCATATTGATGTCTTGGTAGACAACACAGCGCAGTTCTCTGTCTTTTCCTTTATGGACGGTTTCTCAGGATATAATTAGATCAAGATGTCCCCAGCTGATATGGAGAAGACTACTTTCATCACGCCGTAGGGTACTGTAGCGGCAAAATCGTGAGTGTAAGCTATTGATTAACTTAACTCGAAAAGCAAAAGTCGCCACCGCACTTTTATTTTATCCAAAAAGGAAAGGAAAAAGAGCGAACAAGACCTACACAAGCTCTACAACAAGAACAAGTGAAGAGAAACCGGTTAACGGAGTTGGTTACGCAATAGGAAGGTGTTAGCACCCAAAACGTCTATAGTACTCTATAGGAGCCCTTTGAAATATCTACCGCTTTTGGTCTGAAAATGTTTGCTTGAAAAGTGATTGAGGAGATGAGAAGAGAAATTGTTTTTAAGATTTTTGTGTTTGGAGAGACTTGCCGCCTCATGCCTACGTACCCACGACGTGCAATGTAGGATCAAAACCTCATAGTTCGTGGTACAAAGAATGAGATTTGTTTGTTACGGTTGATTTTAAATGTAAAGACAAGTCATCATTTCCAAACGAATAATTCCGCTTAAAGAAATGAATCATGTCTAAACTTATGAAAAATTTGAAGGAAAAGTGCACGAGGGCATAAAAAGAGAGTAAGTGAGTTTGGTGTTTTTTAAAGTCTTTTGAAAAAAATGTGTCAATATGCTTATGTAGTTTAGCATTTGTTAAGAAATGAAAATAAAAGAGTAAAATCACTTGACAAAGTCTAGGTTTGATTATGAAAGAGGTGATAGTTTGAGATCAAGAAGATTTTGAAAAGAGAGAGAGTTTTGAAAATTGAAGAATGGGTGGAGAAGAAGTGACTATCCTAAAGCATAAAGTAAAAGCTAAGGATAAGAAACATCTAACCACAAAAGTAAGCTTCCAAGTCTTTGAACCATAATTCCAAAGCAAAGGGAGAAAGGTCCTAAGTTCTAAGTCCAAGGTTCCAAGAATTGCATTGGATGTCCAAGGTATAAGTCCAAGGATTCAAGAATAGCATCGAAGTCCAAGGTCTAGGTGCAAAACTCCATGTTCATTGCAAAGGATAGTAACCATAGTCCAAGATTAGAAGCACGAGTTTTTTAGAGGTTTTGGCCTTTCTTAATGTTTTTGGTCCAAGTGGACAAAGAGAAAAAGGCATAAGCATAAACATGTGTCCAACGGACAAAGGAAAATTGCGGAAACATAAACATATGTCCAACGGAAAAATGGCAAATTGCGGAAGCATAAACATGATATGAAATGATAAAAATGGAGCATAAAAGTAAAAGAGATAGGGAGCGAGAAGGAATTGTAAAAGTAAAAGTTAGAAGTTAGTGATTAGTTGTTAGTTGTTAGAGTGAATGATCAATAATGATTGAATAATTGCGCTTAGGTCAAGGTTGATGAGAACTCATTAGAGGATTGATAAGACCAAAGCCTCCTAACAACAAGTCTCATAAGTTTTGAACCAATAGACAAATGATCAACCATTTTTTCTAATTTTCCGATGCGGGACAAATATTGCGCTATGTTAAGCAATCGCCGAGTAATTTACGGAGTAATTACCCTACAATGAGGCCGGCCAATAGCTCTCTGTGCTAATGCATGCTAGATGAACGATATGTAAATCGTCATCCGAAAGCAATACCGCACGAAAAGAAAAATGGTAACGATCTAGTCTTGATCGAAATTCAATAAAGGAATTCCAAGATCTTTTAGACTTTCATCGATCAAAAGGAAATAGAAATAGATGAAGAGAAAGCCAAATTAAACCACAAAAGTATGTGATCTATGGCCAAGAACAAAGGAAAGGGGAAGGAAATGGAAAAGGAACCAAAACAGTCCCAAAACAGAGCCAAAATAGCATTCTGGACACTGGTTAATCGGTTAACACATTGGTTAATCGGTTAACCAGTGCAGATTTTGAATTTCTGCACAAAACAAGGTGTTAATTGGTTAACCAATTTACATTGTGTTTGGTTAATCGGTTAACACTGCATCAGAAGCAAAAAAATGTGCAAAATTCAGCATGATCCTCTTTCAAAACATTTTTTGAACACCTTGTGATCATGAACTGAATTTGCATGAATTTTACAGTAAAAATAGACAAAGAAACCTGCAATCAAACAACAGTATACGATCCAAAGGATCAACAACAAGAAGCACCAAGGATCTACATCTTGAATGATGAATATGAAGCTTTAACAATGGTGGAAAGTGAATTACCACTCCACACCAAAAAATCCTTCCAAATTGCAGCAAGATCTACACTCCAAATCCTTGATCTATGAACAAAAACAATAATGGATGAAGGTTTAGCTCTAAATTAGTAAGAATCAATGTGAATTCTTACTAATTTATGAAAGAAGAAATTGAGCTTTGGTGAATTTGGTAGTTGGGGAGAGAATTTGCAAGAGGTTTATTTGCTATCAAAAGCTTCAATGAAATTTTAGCAAGATAAATTTGGCTCTCAAAACCTTGAAGAATGAATGAAATGAGGGCTCTATTTATAGAGTTTAGGCTTGAAAATTTGGTGGTTTGGAATTTGGTTTGGAAATGAAAATTAAGCTTGGAATTTGAATTTGGAGGGAAATTCATAAAAGAGTGGTGATTAGTGAAGGTGTATGGTAGGAAATGATCAAAGTGATGTAGGGGAATAAAATGAGATGGTATGAAATATTCCAAAATGATGAAAATTGATGCCAATTGGTGCTAATTGCTGTAGAATTTGAATTTGCTGCCATTTTTTTTCAAAATTCGCACGCGTTAACCGATTAACCAAATGTGTTAATCGATTAACACAGTGAAAATTTGGGAAATTTGGCTTTTTGATGTGTTGTCTTGGTTCCGGCTCAATTTTTCTTGCTTGTCAAAGAAGGCATGGAAATAAACACATGAACCTTGGAGTCTCTTGGATAATAATCAATTAAATCTTAGAAACTCTTTATCAGATGATTTTTGAATTGATTGCGGATCAACTTTGACTTTTCTCAGATTAAATTCATTCGAGCTGTGGGACTGTTATTTTGGCATTTTTAACCTGTTCTTCCCCTGAAAATGTCAGTAAAGAGAAAACAAAATATTTTTGGATTTTGATTAAGGTTAGTAAACATAATAAAATAAAGGCAAATAAGAAAGGCACAGATGCTCGGTAAACCCTGCAAGGCATAAACCTAAAGAAGAGAGGGATAAAGGAACCAAAGCATGATCTTGTTTGTGGTATAAGATGCAAAAAATGAAATGTGAATGATATATGGAATCTTAGGGGTCAAAAATTAGGGTCTTACAGCTGCCATTATTTAAGTCTCTTATATCGGGAGATATGAAGATACTTAAATACAAAAAGCCACATTTTTAAGCCCTTAGATGCCACAAGATGATATGAAATGCAAAGGATGAAACAGACAGCGGGGAAACTTGAAATAAGAGAGTTATGGTAAATTGAGAGAGATGATGCGAAAAGACACGCCGGGGGACACAAGCTATTTCTGGAGATCTGTCAAGGTGACAAGAAGTATCCATCAGTAGTTGGAAAGAGAGGGACAAGACCCTGGGAAGACAAGTAGTGACATCTAAGAATAGTATTGGATAGAAACTACGAACGAGACAAAAGGTATGTCAAATGATGTCCAAGAATGGCACTGGACAATCAACAAGAAAGTTTCTGGCAAAAACAACAGCGTCATCCAAGAATAGCATTGGATGGAGGTTAAAAAACACTCTACATTGGGCATAAGATATCCAAGAATGGCATTGGATAAAGGGAAATACAACATTCAAGAATGGTATTGAATGAGGCAACAGTAAACATCAGAGTCATCCAAGAATGGCATTGGATATAAACAAAATTCCATTTGAAAATATTCACTGGGGACATCCAAGAATGGCATTGGATGGCAAGGTTAAACAATCATAGATATCCAAGAATGGCATTGGATTTAGCTGGGGAAAAGGTGTCCAAGAATGGCATTGGACTCTGTTGAGGAAGAGATATCCAAGAATGGCATTCGATTAGGTGAGAAAGGTTCTAGAAAAATACATCAGAAGTATCCAAGAATGGCATTGGATAAAAAGCGTTCACAATATCCAAGACTGGTATTGAATAAAGCGAGCAAGGACTTTCAGGAATGGCACTGAAAGGTAAAGGTAAATCACTACATTCAAGAATGGCATTGAATGATAGTGAGAAAGGGACTTTCAGGAATGGCACTGAAAGGTAAAGGAGAAAACTCATTCAGGAATGACACTGAATGAACAGATAAAACTTTCAGGAATGGCACTGAAAATATCCAAGCAAATATAATGGGGATTACAGCAGAGAGAAAAACTTCCAGGAATAGTACTGGGAGAAACAAGAGGAATGAGGTATCCAGGAATGGCACTGGAGATCAAAAGAAGACAGACATCCAGGAATGGCACTGGAGTGAAAGAAAAACAAAGATCCAAGAAAACAAGACATCCAGGAATAACACTGGGATGGAAGAAAAACAAAGATCCAGGAATAACACTGGGTGAAAGAGTATAAAGATCCAGGAATAGCACTGTAATGGAAGAAAACAAAGATCTCACAACAGCAATAGATGCACAGGGAAACGATAATATCTAGGAATGGCACTGGAAAGAAAGAAGATAAACAAGACAACCAGGAATAGCACTGAAAAGAAAGAAGACAGGTAAACGACAACATTCAGGAATGGCACTGAATGAAAAGGCAGGTAAAAGTTTTGGGAGGCGCCAAGTAAGTTGGACTTTGATCACAAGGTAAGATGTTGACAGCAACAGGACCTCAGGAAATGCATATGAGTGTGAAACAAACACCGAGCTATGATAATATTTCTATGTATGATATATGAATGATTTATGTATGCAATGTAAATGATAGAGACAACTGAGATAGACTCTTTTGTGAGGGAAGAATGGAACTCTGATTCCTTAACATAGGGAACACTGCCCACTCTGCTTGGAGAGAAGATGTTGAACACATCTCTATCACACTTATGAATTGTATCAGGATGATGGTCTTTTGAGGAAAGACATCTTGAGGATTCTTGAAGAGGATTGCCCCAGATTGGTTGACTGATGAGGATAAACTGATCATAGCTTCAGTTTGACTGCTGCAGGGGAAGAATGAACTGATCATGGCTTCAATTCTAGAAATGTTTACTGAGGATAAACTGATCATGGCTTCAGTTGTTGTTTGTTGGGGATGAACTGATCATGGCTTCAATTCTTGGAGTGACTGTTGAGGAGGCTAAACTCAGTATGGGTCTTGAAAGAGATCTTCTGGTTAACCAATTCTGAGAATAACTTGAACTAAGCAACAAATCTTGAACTGATTCACAACAGGACCTAGAAGTAATGTGCCCCTGATAGGATCACTGACCAAGTTTCTCAACTGTTTGAAATTTTCTTAATGATGAAAGTTTGCCTGCAAATAGGATTATTCAAACAAACATGGTAATTTTAATGCAAAGCTCAATGCAATTTTGAAATCAAAAAATCATTTTTGGAATGATTTTATTGATGTAAAGCAAATGAATCAGTCGTCAAAACACGGCGGTTTAGACATGCAAAGTGAAAGAGAAAACAAAGGTATGACATCAAAGCAAATGATTGGAAACAAACATAGGAGTCAGTTTACGCAACCTTGCTGTAGTATGCTTTCAAAAGAAACCTGGCTTCAATTAGGTCTTTTGAAGGTTGTAACGTGGTCTGGTTCACGGTTTTTGAAATAAAGGATATAGGCTCAAAGTTTATTTGTACCCAACCCAATCTTCGTGATGACCTTCAGTCCTATGCTCAGTCAATTGAAACTATGCATTCAGGTTCCAAGTGAATTTAGAATTGCAACACTGTTATGATGATGGCTCAAGGGATTTTTTGAGATGGCAGTCACTCTTTCTTACAACATTTTGTTGTTTTTGATGAGGACCTCGGTCAACTCGTTTTGTCTTTGAGGATTTTGGTAACCTCTTGATTTTTCTTTTGTTATCCCTAACTTTTGCTTGAACTGTGTCATTTGAGCTTACAGTTAGCGGGATGCCCCAATTTTTTTTGCCTAAGCCTCCTTCATAGGTTTTGACTTAGCGGGCTCTTCTTTTGATTTTGATTTTTTAATCTCTTTTTTTTGAAAGATAGTGACTGCCTGGCTTAATGATTACGGTGAACCATCATTGGCTTTTGATTTGAAAGACATCTTCGACACTTCTTTGATGTGTGCGAAGGAAAGCTTGTGATTGCAACCTTTATTGGAAGGCGTCTTGCATGATTCACTTGAATTAACTGAGAACTACCCATCCCCAGGTTAAAATTGTGGGTTTTTCATATAGAAAGAAACTCCAACTTCTAGGATCGAAGGGGTTGACAAGGGATTAACTTCCTTATTTCTCCAGTGTTTGGGAGTTGAAACAATGCTTGTACATCATCAGCCAAGTTTTAAATTGAAAGCATACAGTTCAGCAATTTTAGGTATTTCATTTTCATCATCCTCCCTCTAATCTTTGCATAAACAAAAGTTTGATAAAGAAAATGAACAGGAAATATATTTTTGTTTGTGAAAAACAAAGCATAAAGATGCACACAGTGGATATAAATGAATTTGAATCAAAACATTGCAATGTTCATTTCATTGAAATTACCATGAAAGTACAAATAAAGTTCGAAAGCAAACAGTCAATACAATCAAAGAAAAAGTGTAATCAGAAAGAAACAAGGCCTAGTGACTAATCAGCAACAAGGATGAGCTGTCCTGTCTGAAACACTGGCTTTAGGAGATGATCCGTCTGAACTGACTCAAGCTTCACTTGGTATGCTCTGGCAAAGGATTATTGACAACATTGGGATTATCATCAAGAAAACTCAGAATCTTTGAGTTCACCAATTCTTGTACTCTAGCTTTCAATGCATAGCAACCTTCCAAGTTATGGCCTGCCCCACCTCGATGGAACTCACAGTGAAGATCAGCCCTATAGCCGGCTAGGAGAGGATTTGGAGGAGGAGGTAGATTCCTCGTTGTAATCAAACCTTTCTTTACAAGACATGGATACAACTCAGTGTAGGACATCGGGATAGGATCAAAGTTAACCCTATTGTGATTCTGATTCTGTCTAATAGCTTGACGAGGAGCTTGAGCTGGTTGAGCATTAACAACAGGAGAAACTGCAGCTACATATTGTTGTTATCTACGACGAGGTTTCCCTTCAACTGAAACAGCATGGGTGTCACCATCTTTTTTCTTTTGAAAGTTCCCAGCATACTTTTTTAGCACCACTAAAGGCTTCAGCATTAGTAATCCTTCCTTTCTTGATACCTTCTTCTAGTCTTTCTCCAATAGTGACTAGGTCAGCAAAATCAGATGATACAATGCCTATCATCTTTTCCCAAAAGAGTGGCTGAAGAGTGTCCATGAACAATCCAGTCAATTCTTTTTCAGCCAAGGGTGGCTCTACCTGAGCAGCTAGCTCTCTCCGACGTTGAGCGTACTCCTTGAAGGATTCTTTTTCTTTCTGAGACATGTTCTGCAATTGACGGCGGTCAGGTACCATGTCCAGATTGTACTTATATTGCTTTAAGAAAGCATCAGACAAGTCCATCCAGCTTTGGATACGGTTCTTCTTAAGTCCCATATACCATTTCATTGAAGATCCACTCAAGCTGTCTTGGAAACAGTGAATGAGCAGTTTGTCATTTTTGGCATGAGCAGCCATCTTGCGGCAGTACATCACCAAGTGGGTTCTGGGACAGGTGTGCCCCTTATATTTCTCAAAATCAGGAGTCTTGAATTTTGGAGGAATAACCAAGTCGGAAACCAAGCACATGTCCATTGCGGCAGCATTAAAGACATCACTTCCTTCCACGTCTCTTATCCTTTTGTCTAGAGTTTGCCATTGCTCTCTGACTTCTTCAATGTATCCAGGTTCTCCCCGACTTTCAGATTATGGACCAGCAGCATGGTACACAAAAGGATTCTCAGGAATAGCTTGAGCAACAGAATGTACAACAGGCTGAGGTTCAGTGAACAATGGAGCTGAAGATGCTGGTGAGACAAACACAGGAGTAGCTGCAAAGGGTGGCGAGTAATTCTGAGGTAACCCAAATTCTGGCCAAGTAGAAGCTGGTTGCTGAGTCAGTGGAGGGTCAACAGCAACAGGTGAAGTTTCAACAATCACAATCCTCTGTGGTGGTTCACCTCTAGCAATCAGAACTTGCAGCATTTATGTGAGCTTGGTCATACCGGCCTTCAACTCATCAATTTCCATTCTGACTTCGGCGTTGTGTTGTTCTTGGTTTTCCATTCTCAATCTAACAACAACTCTAGTTCCTTAGTTGTGTTGAGGAAACAGCTTGACGGTGAACATATAACTGGAGAAGGAGACAATTGAAGTGAGTTTCTGAGACAACTCGGAAGAATGCAGATGTATGCTCATGGATGCAAAAGTGCATGAATGCAACAACCACAAACAAGATCACTCAAAGTACACGGGTTCAAAGGTTTGAGTCACGAGCATGGAGTCAAGGGTAAGAACCTCCCACAATGGTATGAGCTAAGGGTATAACACCTGCCGAACAAGGTTCTAAAAAAGTTCCCAGAGTCTACAACCATCTTTCGGATATTATCAATTTCCCAACTGCTTGGTAGTCAATAATATTCTCAAGAGAGTCTCGTCTGAGTGTGGTATAGCGTAACAACTGATTCAAGTTGGAACCTGAATAGCCACCGCACCACGTCCTAATAAGGCCAAGTTGGGTTAAAGGATTCTAAAGTTCCCAGCTTCGGGTCCTCAGATCAAGAAGCATAACAAGTTTTCCATTTCTGGTCTGCCATTACTGCCTCTTGGGAGGAGTGCCTCAACTATATCCTCGGGAATGGTCACCAGAGTCGACAGCTCTCTAGATCAACACCCCGAAATGCGCAAGACACGTACGTCAGATTATCTCCCAAGAAAACCTCGTCTGGATGTGAATTTCGTGAACACCAAATGTACCAAGACGGCGCGTAGGTCCCACTACTTTCCACCCTAGTCTTACGTGTATACTCAAGCCTGGGTATTGGCCTTATCTCACCACACAGAAGAATTCCCAAATAGAACAAGCAAGTAACAAGCAAATCAGGCAAAAAGCAGTAAATATATCAAAGTAGGCTAAACCCCTCAAGGGATGGACCAGCAAGAGGTCAATTTTTCCCCAGCAGAGTCGTCACTTTTCTGTAGCAGCAAAATCGTGAGTGTAAGCTATTATTAACTTAACTCGAAAAGCAAGAGTCCCCACCGCACTTTTATTTTATCCAAAAAGGAAAGGAAAAAGAGCGAACAAAACCTACATAAGCTCTACAACAAGAACAAGTGAAGAGAAACCGGGTAAGGGGGTTGGTTACGCAATGCGAAGGTGTTAGCACCCAAAACGTCTATAGTACTCTATAAGAGCCCTTTGAAATATCTACCACTTTTGGTCTGAAAATGTTTGCTTGAAAAGTGATTGAGGAGATGAGAAGAGAAATTTTTTTTAAGATTTTTGTGTTTGGAGAGACTTGCCGCCTCATGCCTACGTACCCACGACGTGCAATGTAGGATCAAAACCTCGTAGTTCGTGGTACAAAGAATGAAATTTGTTTGTTATGGTTGATTTTAAATGTAAAGACAAGTCGTCATTTCCAAAATAATAATTCCGCTTAAAGAAATGAATCATGTCTAAACTTATGAAAAAGTTGAAGGAAAAGTGCACGAGAGCACAAAAAGAGAGTAAGTGAGTTTGGTGTTTTCTAAAGTCTTTTGAAAAAAAGGTGTCAATATGCTTATGTAGTTTAGCATTTGTTAAGAAATGAAAATAAAAGAGTAAAATCACTTGACAAAGTCAAGGTTTGATTTTGAAAGAGGTGATAGTTTGAAATCAAGAAGGTTTTGAAAAGAGAGAGAGTTTTGAAAATTGAAGAATGGGTGGAGAAGAAGTGACTATCCTAAAGCATAAAGTAAAAGCTAAGGATAAGAAACATCGAACCACAAAAGTAAGCTTCCAAGTCTTCGAACCATAATTCCAAAGCAAAGGGAGAAAGGTCCTAAGTTCTAAGTCCAAGGTTCCAAGAATTGCATTGGATGTCCAAGGTCTAAGTCCAAGGATTCAAGAATAGCATTGAAGTCCAAGGTCTAGGTGCAAAACTCCATGTCCATTGCAAAGGATAGTAACCATAGTCCAAGATTAGAAGCACAAGTTTTTTAGAGGTTTTGGCCTTTATTAATGTTTTTGGTTTAAGTGGACAAAGAGAGAAAGGCATAAGCATAATCATGTGTCCAACGGACAAAGGAAAATTGCGGAAACATAAACATATGTCCAACGGACAAAGGGAAAATTGCGGAAGCATAAACATGATATGAAATGATAAAAATGGGGCATAAAAGTAAAAGAGATAGGGAGCGAGAAGGAATTGTAAATGTAAAAGTTAGAAGTTAGTGATTAGTTGTTAGTTGTTAGAGTGAATGATCAATAATGATTGAATAATTGCGCTTAGGTCAAGGTTGATGAGAACTCATTAGAGGATTGATAAGACCAAAGCCTCCTAACAACAAGTCTCATAAGTATTGAACCAAAAGACAAATGATCAACCATTTTTGATAGTTTTCCAATGCGGGACAAATATTGCGCTATGTTAAGCAATCGCCGAGTAATTTACGGAGTAATTACCCTACAATGAGGCCGGTCAATAGCTCTTTGTGCTAATGCATGCTAGATGAATGATATGTAAATCGTCATCCGAAAGCAATACCGCACGAAAAGAAAAATAGTAACGATCTAGTCTTGATCGAAATTCAGTAAAGGAATTCCAAGATCTTTTAGACTTTCATCGATCAAAAGGAAATAGAAATAGATGAAGAGAAAGCCAAATTAAACCACAAAAGTATGTGATATAAGGCCAAGAACAAAGGAAAGGGGAAGGAAATGGAAAAGGAACCAAAACAGTCCCAAAACAGAGCCAAAATAGCATTCTGGACACTAGTTAATCGATTAACACATTGGTTAATCGGTTAACCAGTGCATATTTTGAATTTCTGCGTAAAACAGGGTGTTAATCGGTTAACCAATTTACACTGTGTTTGGTTAATCGGTTAACACTGCATCAGAAGCAAAAAAATGTGCAAAATTCAGCATGATCCTCTTTCAAAACATTTTTCAAACACCTTGTGATCATGAAGTGAATTTGCACGAATTTTACAGTAAAAATAGACAAAGAAACCTGCAATCAAACAACAGTATATGATCCAAAGGATCAACAACAAGAAGCACCAAGGATCTATATCTTGAATGATGAATATGAAGCTTTAACAATGGTGGAAAGTGAATTATCACTCCACACCAGAAAATCCTTCCAAATTGCAGTAAGATCTACACTCCAAAGCCTTGATCTATGAACAAAAACAAGAATGGATGAAGGTTTAGCTCTAAATTAGTAAGAATCAATGTGAATTCTTACTAATTTATGAAAGAAGAAATTGAGCTTTGGTGAATTTGGTAGTTGGGGAGAGAATTTGCAAGAGGTTCATTGGCTATCAAAAGCTTCAATGAAATTTTAGCAAGGTGAATTTGGCTCTCAAAAGCTTGAAGAGTGAATGAAATGAGGGCTCTATTTATAGAGTTTAGGCTTGGAAATTTGGTGGTTTGGAAACGAAAATTAGGCTTGGAATTTGAATTTGGAGAGAAATTCATAAAAGAGTGGTGATTAGTGAATGTGTATGGTAGGAAATGATCAAAGTGATGTATGGGAATAAAATGAGATGGTATGGAATATTCCAAAATGATGAAAATTGATGCCAATTGGTGCTAATTGTTGTAGAATTTTAATTTGCTGCCCTTTTTTTCAAAATTCGCACGCGTTAACCGATTAACCAAATGTGTTAATCGATTAACACAGTGAAAATTTGGGAAATTTGGCTTTTTGATGTGATGTCTTGGTTCCGGCTCGATTTTTCTTGCTTGTCAAAGAAGGCATGGAAATAAACACATAAATCTTGGAGTCTCTTGGATAATAATCAATTAAATATTGGAAACTCTTGATCAGATGATTTTTGAATTGATTGCGGATCAACTTTGACTTTTCTCAGATTAAATTCATTTGAGCTGTGGGACTGTTATTTTGGCATTTTTAACCTGTTCTTCCCCTGAAAATGTCAGTAAAGAGAAAACAAAAATGTTTTTGAATTTTGATTAAGGTTAGTAAACATAGGCAAATAAAGGCAAATAAGAAAGGCACAGATGCTCGGTAAACCCTGCAAGACATAAACCCAAAGAAGAGAGGGATAAAGGAACCAAAGCGTGATCATGTTTGTGGTATAAGATGCAAAAAATGAAATGTGAATGATATATGGAATCTTAGGGGTCAAAAATTAGGGTCTTACAGGTACATATTGCTACAAAGTCATGCCATTCGGTCTAAAGAATGCAGGGGCAATATACCTACGTGCCATGACAACCCTCTTTCACGATATGATTCATAAAAAAGATTGAGGCTTACGTGGACGATATGATTGCCAAGTCCAAACTTGAGGATGATCTCCTGGTTCATCTGAAGAAACTGTTTGACAGACTCCAGAAGTTTAGATTGCGGTTGAATCCTGCTAAGTGCACCTTCGGAGTCCAATCTGGTAAATTGTTGGACTTTATCGTGAGTCAGAAGGGCATTGAAGTTGATCCTGATAAGGTTCGGGCAATTCAGAACATGCCGCCTCCCAAAACAGAAAAAGAAGTCCGTGGCTTTCTGGGCAGACTCAATTACATCTCAAGGTTCATTTCCCATTTGACGGCTACCTGTGAACCAATGTTCAAATTACTAAGAAAAAATCAATCGGTTGAATGGAATAATGATTGTCAGGAAGCATTTGACAAAATAAAACAATATTTGCAAGAACCAGCAATCTTACTACCACCGGTTCCTGGTAGGCCTTTAATCATGTATCTCACCGTTCTCGATGAATCCATGGGATGTGTATTGGGTCAACATGATGACACTGGCAGAAAAGAACATGCAATATACTATCTGAGCAAGAAGTTCACTGATTATGAGACCAGATACTCACTCTTAGAGAAAACCTGTTGTGCTCTGGTCTGGGCTGCTCGACGCCTACGACAATACATGATTTGCTATACTACTTTGTTGATATCCAAAATGGATCCGATAAAGTATATATTTGAAAAGCCTGCTGTCTCTGGAAGGATTGCTTGGTGGCAGATGCTGTTAACTGAGTATGATATCCAACATGTTACCCAGAAGGCAATAAAAGGGAGTGTCTTGTCTGACTACCTTGCCCATCAACCTTTAGAGGGTTATCAACAGATGAAGTTTGACTTTCCCGATGAGGATGTTATATTCTTCAGAGACTATGAGACTCCAGACCCTGACATAGGACCCGAACCAGAGGCGCGATGGACGCTCGTGTTCGATGGTGCCTCCAATTCTAAAGGTCGTGGAATCGGTGTTATCCTCATCTCTCAAACAGGTTTTCACCTTCCCTTCACTGCCAGGTTATGCTTTGCATGCACCAATAATATGGCTGAATACGAAGCATGCATCTACGGTATCGAAGCGGCTATCGACATGAGAATTAAGATTCTTGAGGTCTATGGAGATTCTGCCTTGGTCATCGGTCAAGTCAGAGGGAATTTTGTGACTCGGGATTCCAAGTTGGTTCTGTACCAACAACACATTGCGAAGTTGATTCCTTACTTTGATGAGATTTCTTTTCATCATATCCCCAGAGAGGAAAATCAACTAGCTGATGCTCTTGCCACTCTAGCATCCATGTTCAAGGTCAAGTGGAAGAATGAAGCTCTTCATATCCGCATTGATCACTTGAACAAACCAGCACAATGTTTAGTAATCGAGAAAGAGTCTGATGACAAGCCTTGGTTCTACGACATTAAAAGATATCTGGAAAAACAGGAATATCCCGAGGGTATCACTATCACTAATAAGAAAGCTCTTAGGCGGCTTTGCGCCAAATTCTTCTTAAGTGATGGTATATTGTACAAGAGGAATTATGATTCTGTGTTGCTCAGATGCGTGGATAGACACGAAGCAAACACGATCATAAGGTCCATCCATGAGAGCTGCAAGGGTGTACATGCTAAAGGTCCTGCTATGGCCAAGAAGATCCTTCGGGCTGGGTATTACTGGACAACAATGGAGGTAGATTATTACAACTTTGCCAAAAGGTGTCATAAGTGCCAAATCTACAGGGACAAGATCCATGTGCCTCCAACTCCATTGAATGTTTTGACTTCACCTTGGCCATTCTCCATGTGGGGTATAGATATGATTGGAATGATCGAGCCAAAGGCTTCCAACGGTCATCGATTCATTCTGGTTGCTATCGACTACTTCACCAGGTGGGTTGAAGCTGCTTCTTATGCAAACGTTACACGACAAGTGGTTGCCAGATTCATCAAGAAAGAGATAATCTGTCGTTATGGCATTCCTAGCAACATTATCACAAATAATGCAAGCAACCTGAATAACAATATGATGAAGGAGTTGTGTCAAGAATTTAAGATCAAGCACCACAACTCTTCACCATATAGGCCCAAGATGAATGGCGCCGTTGAAGCAGCAAACAAAAACATCAAAAGGATTGTCCAGAAAATGGTCAAGACTTACAAGGATTGGCATGAAATGCTTCCCTTTGCACTGCATGGCTACCGAACTTCAGTTCGCACTTCTACTGGGGCAACTCCGTATTCGCTAGTGTATGGTATAGAGGCAGTTCTACCCATTGAAGTCGAAATTCCTTCGCTCAGAGTCATCATGGAAGCAGGTCTTGACGAAGCTGAATGGGTTCAATCCAGATGCGTCCAGCTGACTCTCATCGAAGAGAAGCGCCTTACTGCCGTTTGTCATGGTCAATTGTATCAGAGACACCTCAAACGAACTTTTGACAAGAAAGTTCTTCCTCAAACATTCTGTGAAGGCGAACTCGTGCTCAAGAGATATTCACCTGTTCACTCGGATCCACGAGGCAAATGGACTCCCAACTACGAAGGACCCTTTGTTGTCAAGAAAGCCTTCTCAGGTGGAGCCCTGATCCTCACCACAATGGATGAGGAGGAGTAGCCATCGCTCGTGAACTCCGATACAGTAAAAAAATATTATGCCTGAAAAAAATGGATAAGAGTGCGCTAGATTGACATCCGCAAGGACAAGCTAGGCAAAAATGAACGTCCCGATGGACCAAAAAAAAAGAGATGTCCATGCAAAAGTTAGGGACAATAAAAAAAATAATAATAGCCCGCTAAGTTAAAAACCCGAAAGGGCGACTTAGGCAAAAATGGGTATCCTGGTGGACGAAAGAAAATAATAATATAAAAACATGTCCAGGAAAAAATTAGGGATAAAGGCATTGACTGTGAACACTTGAGCCTCTCTTCATCACAACTACACCTCAGACGGTAACAGAACATTCCAATCATCATCAACAGGTGCAAGGCGTTGGAACCTAGACTTACAGTGGATGGTGGCCAATGTTGTAATCAATGCAAAGCATGATTTCCCTTTGCCATTTACACTTGTTTTTCAATTTTATTGAAAAATTCCTCATCAAGAATTTTGCATCCTTGTACACACTTTATGTACAAGATTTTACATTCAATAAAATGCATTCTTTGTTATCTCAATTTGTTTTCATTCCAGTATTTTGTTTGCAAAATAAACAATTATTTGCGATCACATAATACTATAAAGCATTGAGAACAATAAAAAGCTGAATCAATCGAGAAAGCATTATGCATTGCATGTGTTACTGGTAATTCCTGCAGGATAATCGGTAATATCCATTGGTAACCCTAACGCCTGGCCGGCAGTGTGATGGTTCTATGAAGAAGTTGTTGTTGCCTCAGCAGTTCCTCAGCAGGGTCATCATTCTCCCCAGCAAGCATCATTATGATTTGTCAAAAAGCTTGTTTGTTTACATATCTTTTCTTCGACAGATTTGTAATGCCTCTAGGCAGGTTGCCGAAGTGTTCCCAGCAAAGACACTTTGCTCTCTTTTCCCCAGCAAGGGTTGTACATCCTCTCCAGTAATTTGAAACTATCTGTCTCCAACAGCAGTGGGTTATCCTCAACAAAGTCAACATGATTTAGAAAGATGTTTTTCCCCACACAGAGCCAGTCTTGGTAGAAAGGATCAAATTTGATCCCCAACAGGGACAGGCATGGTGACTTAGAAACCTGAGGTGTTCTCGGTTTCTTTCCCCGGCGGAATCATCATCCTTTGTGAACTCTCTTCTCCAGCAGAGTTTGTCTTCATCTGCAGGTCCTCGCCCCAACCGAGGGTGTCGAAGTCGTTTTGCTACGATTTCTGCCCAACCACTTCACATTATGCCTTACCTTGCGCCTTTGCATTGAATGGTATCAAGCATCATGTAGAAACGCATACATAACATATGCATCGATCATACTTCCTCTCTTTTTGCCTGACTTATCTCCCAGCAGATTTTTCAGCCAACTTTGCACTTATCTATTCTTTCTTACACTCTTCTTTTGTCTTCGTCGGCCAAATTCTCGAGCTACTCTTTTATTTAATCCCCTTTTACCTCGAATTATCGAAAAGCTGGCGCAATTCGTACATTCAGGTCCAAGCGGATTAAATAGGGGCAGCTGTCGTAACCCAAAATTTAAACTCCCTCTTTTGCCTTTTGCATGAGCATAAGCATTCACATCGTTAGCATAAGCATTCACACTTTTCTTTGTGTGTCTCCTGTTGCAGGATATTCAGGTTTTCCAAGCCCGATTAATCATATCCTCACAAGATCATCCCATCATCAAGACAAGCACAAAATGAAGGTTTCTATGATTATTCATCAATACAAGAGGTGGAAAATCGAAGCCGGGACCACAACACCTTCTTTTAGGCAAATTGGGCATATTTTGGCCTGGTTAATCGATTAACCATTTGCAGTGCAATTGTGTTAATCGATTAACACAGGAAGAATAGGCACAATTTGCTGCTTTTTCATGACAGCACCTTTCCACACACTTTGGTCTTGAATTCTACAGTATTCAAGCAGCATGTGGAATATTAAAGACATCTCTAGACATCTCAATTCATTCCAAGTGCATTTGCTATAATACTTCACTTCAAATCAAGTGCACCATGTTCCTTGTTTTCCAAGTAATGTGGATCGTTGGATGTTGAAGTTCACCTTGGGATTGCTACCGTGTTAGTTCTAACTAACCGAGTTAACCGCCTTGACTCGGTGAGTCAAGTCCAACTAACTCCTAACCTAGCTCCAAACCCAAAGCTAATTCCAAACCAAATTCCAAACCATCTCACACTCCAAACCTTAAATTTATATAAACACACCTTCACTCACTTTTCAATTCTTCAACCACACTCAACCATTCTCTCCCATTTCTCACAGAAATTTCTCTCAATTCTTTCACATTCTCTCTGATTTTTGCTACTTCATTTTCATCTTCGTCTCAATTCTCTCCCAAAACCTCACTAAAAGCTCTTAATTCTTGAAGGATAGTCACTTTTCACATTGAAAGTGATTATTTCTTGAGCTTAAGCTCCATTGCCATTCCATTATACTGGTTTTTTTTCCTGGAGTTCTAGTAGCTTTTGGATTCATCTCAAGTGATCGATTCAAGTTTCTTCGGTGATAATTTTCATTTTGGAGTTTTCGTCGCAATTTGATCGGTTTCGATACATTTCGGCTATAATTGAAGATTCCTCTGGTTTTCTTTGATTAACTTCATCAAGATCACATTGCAACATTTACCAAGGCACATCTCAGCCTTGTAGGTTGGTGGATCTCCTTCATTTTATCATTTCGATCGTTTTCGTATCGTTTGCGATGTAATTGCGATGTTTTTGCATGTGAATTGATTATACTTTTGCTTGATCCATGATCTTGATTGTTTAATTGATTCTATTGTTGATCATTTATTGCATCTAAACTTGATTTTTCGTGCATAATTGTTTGCCCTAGCAATGGAGTGATTGCACAATAAAAAAGTTGGCCAAAAGCACTTTTCAAAACTTATTTTCTGCTCTCTGTCCAGTGTTAATCGATTAACACATTGCAGTGCAATTGTGTTAATCGATTAACCAGTGTTTTTTGCACTTTTTCAAGTGTTAATCAATTAACACTTTGCAGTGCAATTGTGTTAATCGATTAACACTGAACCAGAAGGCCATTTTCTTGCATTTTCAAGCTTGTTTGCCATGCTTTCTTCATTTTAACTTCCATTGATTGTCATGCTTGATTTTATGGATGTTTTAAATGTCATTTAACTTCCGTTTGAAACTTATTCATGAACTTTTGTTGCACACTTTCAATTATTCAAATTGTTCATACTTTTGGTATCATGTGAATATAACCATTCTCGCATTTCTCTTTGATCACCATAGCATGACTTTATGTTGCATATTTGTTGATCATTTGGTACTGTTTTGTACTCCCTTCCTTGGTTTTGCATTAAATTTCATTCTTCATGGATGAGCTTAATTTTTTATAATCAATAATTCCCCCTTTTGCCTTAATGATCTTTCATCCCCTTTGGAAAATTATTAGCATGGCTTTCCCTTTGATTAATTGATCGAAACAATGTTTCGATTAGTTGATCTTCCCATTTCCTCTCTTTAGGCTTCCTTTAGAGCTTTCTCTCTCGATCCCCCGTGGATTTGGAGTTTCGCACTGCACCTTGCATCGGAGCACTGTACAATTGAAGTTGTCACGCTGTTCGTTTCTCCACGCAGGAGCACTGTACAAATTGGAGCTGTTACGCTGTCCGTTTTAATTTATGCACTATACTTTGAGTGCTAGAGAATGAATGAGGAGGGAGTTGTCCTACCCTCATTCTGACTATTTCTTGGGTAAGGGCGTTGGCCCTCTCGCTGAGAATAGTCACCTCTACCCTTAAACTGTAGTGTTCCTCCATCCTTGGTTGAGTTGATCCCGGATTACTTTTATCTTTTTCAATCTCTCTTTTGATCAATCACCTTTTATCTTGGTTAAAGATCATTGTCACTTGGTTTAGGATCCAACTCTTACCCTACTCTTCTCTTGCAATCATTGTTCTTTTGATTCCCCTGGAGAGTCTATTTCCTCTTTCTTCAGTTAAACACAGTTTTCCTGTTAAATACCGAAACCCCTGCGGAGTTCGCGGCCTTCTTTTGGTTCTTCTCCCTTTGTTTGGTTAATCACTACCTGTCAGTTAAAACACCAATGTTTGTCTCTTTTCTCAGTTAACCACAGTCCGTCTGTTAAAATACTGAGTTTCCTCGGGTTAATCACCTTTTCTCGGTTAATCACCCTTTTCTTCAATTAACCACAGTCCGCCTGTTAAAATACTGAATCCTTTTTTTTTTAGTTAATCACCTCCATTTGGTTAATCACTCATTTTTCTCGGTTAATCTTAGTTCTCCTATTAAAACCGAACCCCGCAGTTGGCAACCTTTATTTGTTCGAATACTTGCATCCTTGGGCTAGTAGCCTCTTTTGGTTCAATACCCTTTCTTCATTGGTCAAGTGCTGTTTATTCAGTCAATACCAACACCCCTTTTGGGTTACGACCTTTGATCGGTCCTACACCCGCTCTTCTGGTTAATCACAGTTTTCTCTATTAAAACCAATGCTTCTCTATCCCCACAGAGTTGCAATCCTTGTTTCCTCGGTTAACCACTGTTGATCAGTTAACATACCGACGTCCCCTCTGAATCAAACACCTTCTCTTGGTTCAGCACTCTCTCTCTTGGTTTATCACAGTCCGTCTATTGACACCAGCCTCTTTTCCCTGCCAGGGTCTTACTTTCTTTCTTCGGTTAACCACTGCAGGCAAGTTAATACACCGAGTCTCCTTTTTCTCTTGGTTTTCACCACTATCCCTTTATTTGGATCCCCAGCGGATTCTTTTCAATACCCTTTGCTCTTACTTTCTTGGTTTCGAGACCAATTTCTTTCTGTTATCCCCAGCGGAGTTTCTTTCCTTCTTGGTTTTGACACCATTCTTCTCCTAGTCTCTTGTGCAATCGCTCTTACTGTGTGGTCTTCCCTAGTAGAGTTTTTCTTTCACACTTGCTCTTGGTTTTGACACCACTTCTTTTGTTTTCCTATTTCTTTCTTGTTTTGTTTTCCGTTCAGTTCCCCGAACTACGGATGCTCTGATTCTGCATTCGCTCAAATGTCAGATACGTAGGCACGAGACGCGATGTCTTGGCGAGCACACTTCCACCCTTCTTTCCTTCTCCCTTTCTTCCTTATTTTCTGTCCCCTGGTTCCATGAACTACGACGCTCTGATTTCCTCATTGCACTATGAGGGTACGTAGGCACGAGGGCCACAATCCTCTGCGAGCACTTTCTTTTTTTCTTTTCGTTTTCCCCTTTCTCTCTCTCTCTCTCTATCTCTCTCTCTCTCCTCTTTCTTTTAGCTAGAAGCCTTTAGATAGATAACCTATCCAAGCCTAGAAGCAAGCGAAATGGTTTCCTTCGAGTACGACGGATGCGTTAGGTGCTAGTACATTCCTTTCGCATAACCGAACCCTGTTCCCGTTTCTCTTCCCCTTGGGTTTTATCGATATTTTCCCTGTCCTTTGGGACTAAATAAAGTTCGGTGGCGACTCTGTTGTATCTCTGAGTGTGCGATTCACTCAGGATGTAAACCAGCCATCTTCACTTTGTTCCAGAAATGATTTGATGCTTTGGACACCCTCAAATGATCCCTTGGAAGCTTTTAGGATGATTGGAAACAGCTGGAAACCTCAGAAATGGAAACTCACCCTTTCTTGCAAAAGGGGCAAAAGTGACCAAAATAGAAACTCTCTCAAATGGTGTTCCAGATGTGGGGAACCATTTGGGACAGTTCAAGGATGATATTTGGAGTGTGTTTGAGGTTTTATCTAGTTTTGAAAGTGACTGAATCAAGACATGGCTTGAAAAATGCAAAAAGACCTATTTTGAGGTTTTGAGAAGGGACTTTGTGATTTTGGTGTTACAGGTCACTTGTGAGAGTTTGGATAGCTTAGATATGACATATTGGATGAGTTTGGATCATGAGCTGTGATGGAATTTCTCTCTAACTCAAATACTCATAGTTACCTTGCTAAAGAAGGCATTTTTGCCTAGAGAAAGAGATTTTGAGGAAAGCAAGTGTTGTAGTGATTTTGTGTACTCAAACTGAGCACAAATGAGCTCTATTTACAGTAGAGCAAGTTTGCTTTGACTGCAATAGTGAATGGCAACTTCTACAGACCTTTGGCCAATTGGAGCATTTTGGAATCTCAAGTATCCTCTAGCCATTGACTAGAGGTTAGAGCACAAGCCTTTGGTTCCCTAGTTCAGAGATCATCCTTGACTCATTCAGTTGGAAATGGCTCAGTTTATGCCACCTTGGTGCATCCATTGAATGCTCCAAAACAAAATTGGAGTCTTGTCCCCTCTTTAGGGTTTTTTAGGTTTGACATGTTATTTTTAGTTCCAAAGACTTGGGAGGCTTATGGATCAGTGTTTGTCCCTCCTTGGTCCCCCCTAAGGTATTCAACTGGATAAACTTGTTTGTCATTTGCACAAATTTCTCAAATCGAGCAAAATGCACAAATCTGCCTAGTTATGACAGTTGCAGCAAGGCATATTGCCACTGTCATAACTCTTAGCTCAAATGGAATTTCATGGGGTTCTTGGCCATTTTGGAAAGCTCTCATATGATACAACATATGTGTGGTCATAGTTTGTCTTGACACTTTTTGGATCCAAGTGAAAAATGCCCCTACATTCTGGAAAACGTGAAACAAATTCTGACTTAGTGAAAATTTCACTAAGTGTTGGAAAAAGTGACATTTCATGTTTTCAGCCATTTTGATCCAACCATAACTCAAAATCCATGATGAATTGGAATGAGGTGTAGTTGACACTTTTAAAGTATGCCATGAGAGCTACAAATACATCTTTGGATCAGCCCAAATGGTTGCTTGGATCTCAAGTTATGATCCTTGGAAGTTGGTATCCTAGCCACTTTGTTCCATAACTTAGAAAATTTATATGTTTTTTATGGTTACCCCTTTTACAAGTTATCCCACTTTTCTTGATTTTTCTTGATGAATGATGATTCCAATCACACATTAACATCATTTTAGGTTAGGGGACCATAATTGATCAAAAAATCAAAAAGTTAAACTTTGACTTTTGGGCACAGTTGACTTTTTATTAAATGAATTCCAAACTGTGCGATCCTCTATGAAATCAAGTCCTTGACCTAAATCAAAATTGATGGATTGATTTCATAGGTGTTATAGGGTATATTGAATCATGTCCCAAGGTTTGGGAGCATGTATTGGTCAAAAGTCAAAGGCATAGTTGACTTTTTCCGCGAAACCCTAACTGTGGCTCTGATGCACTTGAAACTTGTGAATCAAGCTTCTTGGATAAATCCATTGTTGTAAATGGATCAATGTAGTGCATTTGAGACCCTCAAATCATGTCTTGAGGTTTTGGCTCATGCCTTGTCCCAAAAGTCAACTTAGGGGTGAATTAGGTCAAGAAACCCTAATTCCTGATTTTTTAGTGAATGCATCCCCCGAGGCTGAATTGACTTGATGATTGGGTTTATGATGTCCCTTAGAGTATTTTGGATTGTGCTTTGAAGCATTGGCTCATGCCCAGAGGAAAATTTCCATCTGGAGGCCTTGGCAGACCAAAACCCTAATTTGGTGACACTGGCAATCTTGAGGCTTGATCCACTTGGAATGTTGCAGCCTGGTGCTTGATTCTTGATGTGGGAGTCCTCTTGATCGTTTATGGGTGTTTGAGAGGTTAGACAAGTTGAAGATCATGTCATTCCTTGATTGATCCTTTGTCTAAGGCTCTGAGAGGGCTTGAAACCCTAAGTCTTAGTTGTAGTGAATGCTTAACCATCTTTGAGGAGATAGATGAGGCATGATGGTTCATCCATATTGTGGTAATGATTTGCACAATGATGGGAAATCTTAGTGGTCAAAATTTGGGGTATGACACATGCCTTGCTCAAACTAATTTTCATGACAGTATTTTGCAGATTGTGTGCATTTCTTGTGCCACACGATATCCATTTCAAATTTTGTCATCTTCCAAGATTTGTCCTCTTCGAAGATCAGAAAGAATCTTGATGAGTCACTTGATGATTTCAACTTTGAACCCTTGAGTCAAGAAATCAACTTAGCATGTGCAAAATCATCATTTACATGAACCTTGATTTTTCAAATTTAGCATCAAGCATTTATGTGATGCATAGAGGTGGCATGAATCAGTTACAAACCATCCAAAAGGAGTAAAAAAACATGAGTGTTCAAACCTGCAAAGTTAGTTGAAGTCAAGATAAGAGGAGACTTGGTACCTTGGCATTTAAGAAAGTAATACATGGCAAAATCCATTGGATAATAGCATGCTCCCTCTTTCACTCACTATTCCTTCCAAAAAAAATTTCCCATACTATAAATATAGGCCATTTCTGATGTTTCAAACCACACCAAAACAATACCAAAGCCTTGTTTTCTCACTCTCCTCCTCTTACTTCAATTTCAAGTCACATTGGAGGAATTTGGGATTTCTTGAAACCAGAGCAAAAACCACTCAAATAACCATCTAAACACATCATAAATCATTCATTGGAGGTGTTAAATCCTTCATTCTCATTGTGCAACCCCAAAATCAGAAAGTCAACCTCCAAAACCTTAAATTTTGACTTTTCTGCATTTTTAAGCCATGTATTGATCCAATCAATTTCAAAACAAATTAACCCTTCAAATACGCTCCAAATATCATCCTTAAGCTGTTCCAACAAGTATCCCTCAACTGTAACACTATTTGAGTGAGATACCATTTTGGTCACTTTTGCCACATTTGCAAGAAAGAGCCAATTCTTGTTCCTGAGGATTCCAACTGGTTTTGATCATTCTAAAAGCTTCTAAGGGATCAATCAAAGGTGTCTAAGGCATTCGATCACTTCTGGCACAAGAATTTTGAAAGATAGCACAAGAAACTTCAAGAGGTAAGTACATGATAACTTGACCTCTTTAAATTATGCATTGCTTTGATGTCCATTGATCATAGACATCTCATACATATCATATGTGTTGTGTTTGAACCAATTCACCATGCTATTATTGCTTGTATGATGTAATAGCATAGAACATGAAATATTGGCCTATTTTTGAAATGTGGGTATCTTTTGAAAATGCTAAAAGGACCATTGGATTCCTCATGAAATTCTAGGCAGGATCCATCTAAATTTCATCCAATTCCATGAAGAATTGAGGAAGTTATGGCCTTCATGCAAATCCACAAAAACTTGGTTTTTGCCTTGGCCTGACCTGAAATTCAGGTCACCCTTATGTATTCATGGGGTGGTTTTGACGCACGGATGTATCACCACCGCAGTGGTAGCAGCGCGCATGTGTTTGGTGGGAGGTCATGGGTTCAACACCCACCTATACCATTTTTGCTATCCCTCTCATTTTTGCTATTTTCATATTTTTTATGGTTTTTCTTATAAATCTCAAAACTAACTTGTCTCTCATTTTTAATTATTTTTGATTGGTTCTTTTTCTGAAAATTCAAAAAAATATTGAAATATTTTACTCACCAAAAAATTTTGAATTTATATTATTTATTTAATATAGTTTGAATTTTAGTAATTAATTTCATTTTATTTGTTTTCAAACATTTTTAAATGAGATTCTCACCTTGATTTTTCAAAACTAATTGGATTTCAGGTCTTCATGTGATTAAACATGATTTTTTAAAATATTTTTCAAAGCTTAACACTTTATTTTAAATATATTTGATATTTGATATTTAATTTCCTTTGAAGATTATATATTTTTAATTAAAATTAAGATTTCTCTTAATTTTAATTTTTAAAAAATTCAATTCAAACACTTTTGGGCCTCTTGGTAGAGTGTAAGCCTCGTCCCTTTGTAAATAAACATTTTTGGGCCTCAGTCATTGTATAAGTCCCGATACGTTTAAAAAATCTCGGCGCAATCGCCGTTTTCAAAACAATTTTCATCTGGGCCTCTCCTTGAGTTGTAAGCCCCATCTCTTGTATAAAAATAAACTTTGGGCTTCTAATAGAGTGTAAGACCTATCCACTTTGTAAATACAAATAATTTGGGCCTCAGTCATTGTATAAGTCCCTCTGTGGTTTTCAAAACTACGACTCAATTGTCGTCTTTTCAAAAGAGATCCTCTGAGCCTCTCCTTGAGCATAAGCCCCCAAACTTCCTTTTAAAACAACTTTCTTTTTTATTTAGATTCAAATTCTAAATTCTATAAAAACTTTCTTCAATTTCTTGAATAACTAACCATACAACTGTAGTTGCTATGCTTGGGCTTGCTCAACTGTAAGTTCCACTATCCTTCTCAATATATGCTTATTTATATATTTCATCTGTATATATATATATATATATATATATATATATATATATATATATATATATATATATGCTTGTATATTTGCTTAGAGTCATTCGCCAGCAGTTAGGTCTAGATTTAGATCAAACCAGTGGTTACTCTTTCAACACAGTCAAAACTAGTTCCCCATAGGAAATTCCCGACATAATTTTGCCTCCTCTTGGGCTTATATAATATGGAATAGAGAAAGGCATTATTCCCGGTGAAACTTTTCTCAAGACTGTCACAACTTAGAAATATATGTGTACAAGAAATTCATTTTCCGAAAGAGGATTAGTTCCCGGTGAAACCTCTTTTGAATTTCTTCAAACCCTAGAACTGTTCTGCAAGGAAAGGATTAATTCCCGGTGAAACCTTTCTTAAACTTTTCTTAGGTTTGGAACCACAGGCTTCCTAAAAGCATCCCCAGACTCCTCTTGGGCTTTGTACAAGGACCCTCAGGCTTCTTAGAAGTTCTCAGCCTCCTCTTGGGCTTAGTACAAGGACCCGAAGATCTCCTACAGGTATAGAACAGAACTTAGTCATCTTTTGCTAGTTCAATCCTCAAGAGAGTCAGAACATCAGACCAGTTTAGGGTTAATTCTTATCCCTTAAAACATGAACCTCCTCTTGGGCATCATACAAAGATCATTCTCCAGTTAAGATAAAACCTTTTTCACACCAGTAGACTTGGAAAGTCTTATCTCCTTTTGGATCTCAAAGAAACCCTCAAGTTTCCTAAAAGCACAGGAAAAAACCCTGATGACTTCATCAATCTCCAGCAGAGTTAAAACCTCCATAGGTTTTAAAACTCAATATTTAAACTTTAATTCTAAAATTCCCTAACTAGGGTCAAATTACCACCAATAAACTCTCAGAAAAATCAGAAACCTCAAGGCATCTGATATTTTAAACTCTTCTTTAATCCTCATCAAGAGTTGATTCCCTAACTTGGACCTGTCTCTGGATCTCAATAATCCTCGACAGAAGCTAGCCTCCTCTTAGGCTTCATATAAGAAATTCCCCAACCAGCCTCCTCTTAGGCTTTGTATAATGATTTTCCCTCAGCAGATTCAGCCTAAATCTCGGGCTTTGTACAAGACAAACAAAATATTTTCCAGCTGAGTCAATAACTTTTAGCCTCAATCTTGGGCTTTGTACAAGACTGATAAAACCTCTCTTCAGTAGAGTCAATCTCTTTTTAGCCTCAATCTTGGGCTTTGTGCAAGACAGACAAAACTTTCCCCGGAAGAGTCAATTCCTTTCAGCCTCAATTTTGGGCTTTGTACAAGACAGATATAAAACTCCCTAAGTAGAGTCAACCATTTAACTTCAACCTTGGTCTTTGATCAAGGCACATAAAAATTCCCTCAGAGGAAATCAAGAGTTCTCTCTAGAGGAAGACATTTCTCTGTACATCACACATCAAAGAGGTAGTCCTTCTTTATCCTGGTAAAACCCTTCTTTCATCTAATTGATGTAAGTGGCAAGCCTCTGGATTATTTACATCCAAGCCAATGTCCCTCTCTTAGCATGGAAGACTTTTAAGGAAAAATGGCATTGCTCTACACTGAGTTATAGTTTCTTCCTTCAGGACAATTTCCTTATAAAGGAAATTATGGCATTGCCGGATTCCATACACTCCAGTTAAAGTAATTACCCTTTATAACCAATCCTTTAACAACTGTGATGAACAGGTGATATATCTCCCTTTAGATATGACAAATTCTCTCTCAGTCAAACCTTTAGCTTCAATCTTGGGCTTTAACAAGAAACAAATAACCTTTAGCTTCAATCTTGGGCTTTGAACAAGACACTAAACATCTTTCCTCCCATAGAATAGGAGGAAGTACGATTGCACAGATTTCCCTGTTTTATTTAACGGGAATACGTAGGCATAGGATTGCGAAATCTTAGCGAGCACACAAATAAAAAACTTTAGGTCCAGCACCTTACAAAAAACAACAGAAAACCTAAAAACAACAAAAACACTCTCTCAACACTACCAAAGGAGAAACTTTTCCAACATATAACAGATAAACACCAGAAAGTATAGAAAAACATGCCAAAGAAGATCTATGGATAACCTTATATACACTGGGCAATTGACAACTTCCATTTGTATAATCTGACCCTGGACCCCCAATCTCTTAGAATTTGTTAAAGAAAACATTTGCATGCAAGGTTAGTTTTAGATATCTTCCCTTTCCTTTCCAGCTTCATAGGATAAATAAGAAATCATAAAGTAGCACCCAATTCCAACCATTGCAGTAAGGTGGTCGCGTCACCGACAAAAATCGCACACTACTGAAAAATGGCGATGCTGCTATGGAGTCTTTAGGATTAGAGTCCCAATTCCAATCATTTACTGTTATACTACTTAATACCCGTGTTTAATTTTCTGTCAACTGGGAATGCGATTAATACGCATGTGGAAAGTTTGAGAGAACATTAAGATAAGTGGTGGCATATCCAGGAAACGCTTATAGGGAGTGATTCCCGACCAAGCTAACTTGGAAGTCCACCGAATCAGTCGAGGTACCCGTGCGGAAGTATCAATGTTGAACGACCGATTATCGTGAAAGCATTGTCTTTCCCTGTGCGGTACCCATGACCCTGAGGATTTAGTAGACATTAATCATATGGCCATTTGGTAGTGCAGTGACTATCGGGAATAGTTGATACGCGATACTACACTAAAATCAGATTCATCCTAGGATATTACAGCTCGCTTGAGTCAATCAGCTTGCTGTTGATATCCCTAGGAGGGGTTAATGACTTTGGGAACCTTAGAACTCGTTCTACATGTACAAAAATTGACCAAAATAGTACAACCTTTGGCGATGGGTAGAGCCATAACTCAATGCTCGGGACGTTGAACCCTTGAACCCTTGAACCCATGTTTTCAAATGTTTTTGTGTGCTGCATTCATGCGTTCATTTAAAAAACTCTTTTCAAACAAGAAATACATTTTTTTTTTCAAAAGAACTAAAACAATAATTGCAAATATCAGAGGTAGCGTTATGGATTTCGGTAGAAGAAAGACGCACAAGTACACCTTAAAGGCTACGAAACTACAAGACTTAAGGAAATTGGTGTCATACCCCAAATTTTGACTACCAATATTTCCCATCAATGTGCAATTCATCACCACAATATGGATGTACTTCCATGCCTCATCAATCTCCTCAAAGATGGTTGAGCATTTACCACAATCAAGAATTAGGGATTTTAAGCCCTCTCAGAGCACTTAGACAAAGGATCAATCAAGAAATGACATGATCTTTAGCTTGTCTAACCTCTCAAACACCCATAAAGGATCGAGAGGACTCTCATATCAAGAATCAAGCACAAAGTTGCAACATTCCAAGTGGATCAAGCCTCAAGATCGCTAGTGTCACCAAATTAGGGTTTTGGTCGACCAAGGCCTCCAGATGAATATTTTCTTCTGGGCATGATCCAATGCTTCAAAACATGATCCAAAATGCTCCAAGGGACCTCATGAACCCAATCATCAAGTCAATTTAACCTCAGGGGATGCATTTACCAAAAATCAGGAATTAGGGTTTCTTGACCTAATTCACCCCTAAGTTGACTTTTGGAGCAAAGCATGAGCCAAGACCTCAAGAAATGATTTGAGGGCCTCAAATACACTAAATTGATCAATTTTCAACAATGGATTGACCCAAGAAGCTTGGTTCACAAGTTTCAATTTCATCTGGACCATAGTTAGGGTTTTGAAGGAAAAGTCAACTGTACCTTTGACTTTTGACCAAGACATGCTCCCAAACCTTGGGACATGATTCAATACACCCTATAACACCTATGGAATCCATCCATTAGGTTTGAATTAGGTCAAGAACTTGATTGCACAAAGGATCGCACAGTTTGGATTTCATCTGACAAAAAGTCAACGGTGCATAAAATCAAGTTTGACTTTTTGGAATTTTTCACAAATATGGTATCCCTAAGTCAAAAATAATGTTAATGTATGGTATTGATCATCATTCATTAAGAAAAAATCAAGGAAAGTGAGGTTTCTTGCAAAAGGGGCAACCATGAGAAACTAAAATTTTTCTAAGTTATGGAACAAAAGTGATTTTGTACCAACTTTGCAAGGTCATAACTCCTAAACCACAAGGCCTTTTTCTCCCATTCACAGCTCAAATGAAAGTCCATCTGACATACTTCAAATATGTCAACTACAAGAGATTTCAAATCCTCATGGATTGTGAGTTATGAATTGATCAAAATCACAAAAACATGAAAATGACCACTTTTCCAACACTTAGTGAAATTTTCAATAAGTCAGAATCTATCTTACTTTTTCTAAAATGTAGGGACCTTTTTCACCTTGATCCAAGTTAAACCAGGTCCATTGGTGAACATCAAAGTTGAAGTATGCCATAAGGGCTTTCCAAGAAGTACCAGTTCATCTCCAAATTCAATTTGAGTAGGGAGATACAACCCTTGGAACATGGCATCATGGACTGATTTTTACAAGGCAGATTTGTGCATTTTTGCTCGAGTTAGCTAATTTGGGCAACTCCAAGACTTGTCATCCATTTGGGCACATCAGAGGATAACATCCAAGAGAAAAGATCTGATCCACAAGCCTCCCAAGTCCAAGGAACTACATGTAGCCATAAGTTCCCTAAAAAGGCTAAAAAGCTCAAAGACTCCAATTTTGTTTCCAAGCATTCAATGGATGCATCAAGGTGGCATGGACTAAGAAATTTCTAACTGAATGAGTCAAGATTTAGCTCTGAATCAAAGGACCATAGGCCTGTGTGTAGCGAGCGATTTTGGACGCGGTTCTTAAGCACTGGTCGCTCTCTGCGGTTGAGCTTAAAAATACAGGTCGATTCATTTTTTATCCTATTGTGAGCTGAATAAGGAAGGGAAATAGATGTCTCCAATTAACCCTGCTTGCATACTGAGTTTAAACAGCGGTCTGTTAGGTTACGGATGCTATCAATGTAGGGGGCCTTTGTACTGGTTATTCGTATTTCGCCAATACAGGTTCTTTCTTTCTTTTTTCTAGGCAAAGGGGTTTCTGGCGGGGAATAAGGATTAGGATGTTAGGGCTGATGCTTTTGAATTACTGCTTTTGTTTGATGAAGATATGGGATTTGGTTTTTTTGTTGATTGCGCTCGCTAAGATCTTTTCTTTCGATCTTATGCCTACATATTCCCGTTTACCAAAACAGGGAAATTAGAGTATTCGTAGTTCCTCCTATTCTATGGGAGGAAATTGGTTTTTGGTGTCTTGTTCAAAGCCCAAGACGTGAAGCGAAAGGTGATTTGTATCTTGTTCAAAGCCCAAGATGTGAAGTTAAAAGGTCTATTTGTGTCTTGTTCAAAGCCCAAGACGTGAAGCTGAAAGACCTCGGCTTTAGAGAGAATTTGTCATCTCTAAAGAGGGGGAGGAGGAGAATTACTTTAACTGGGATACGCGGATCCGAGCAATGCCATAATTTCCGAAGAAAGGGTTTTAACCTGAAGGAGAAGACTTTAACTTAGTGTAGAGCAATGCCATCTTTCCTTAGGAATTTCTCATGCTAAAAGAGGGACAGTGGCATGGATATAGATGATCCAGAGGCTTGCCGCTTACAGCGATTTAGATGAAGGGAAAGGAGTTGTTGATGTTTGTGTACTGTGAACAAGGCACAGCTTTGATGCTAAAAGGTCGATTGGATCAACCAGTGGTTTTCTTATACAAAGCCTAAGAGGAGGCTAATTTCCGCTAGGAAAATCATTATACAAAGCCTAAGAGGAGGCTATTTTGTGTCTCGTACAAAGCCCGAGAGAGAGGCTAAAAGTTTTTGACCCAGTGGGGCATATCGTTATATAAAGCCTAAGAGGAGGCTAGCAAAGAGTTGACTCAGTTGGAGAATCTTTTATACTCAGTAAGAGAGTGTTTTTGTATCTCGTACAAAGCCCGAGAGAGAGGCGAAAAGGTTGTTTTGACTCCACTGGGGAGAATTTTGGTATCTCGTACGAAGCCCGAGATGGAGGCTATTGTAACTGTTTCAGTTGAGTGACAGATCCAATATACTGATTTAAAAGAGAAAATCAGTTCTTATATGAGCAACACTGTACTCAGGGATTTAATTTGAGGATCAGGGATATTTCCTTCTCTTTGAGGAAACGGGAAATCCAAAGGGTATTGAGACTATCCGAGTCTGCGGGTTTCCTTCCTATTTAACGAAGGGTGCTTGAGAATGTCTTTGAGACTCAAGGATGTTAGACTGTCCATGTCTAGAGTTTTATCTTTTGTACTATGCTTCGAGAAACAGTAGTAGACTCTATGAAAGGACTGTTCTATGAGGATGACTTGGTTCTGTTCCTATACCTCTAGGATGTCGTCGGGACAATTTGTACGAAGCCCAAGAGGAGGCTGGAAACTTTTAAGAAGCCGACGGGTCCTTGTACGAAGCCCAAGAGGAGGCTATCATTCCTGGAGGAAGAGATCATTATACGAAGCCTAAGAGGAGGCTGTGAATACTTCTAAGAAGCCGTAGGGTCCTTAAATAATGCCCAAGAGGAGGCGGGGTTGCTTTTAGGAAGCCTGTGGGTCCTTGTATGATGCCCAAGTGGAGGCCAATGCTTTTAAGAAGCCCGTGGGTCCCAAACCAAAGAAAAGTTCAGGAAAACTCTTTTAGAGTTAAAACCACTGGTAAACGTGCGAGGTTTACTATCCAGTGACTTTAACTTTTAGAGAGAGTCCGAACCGTTCGGCGGTTTGAAGAAATTCAAGAGAAGTTTCACCGAGAATAATTCATCTCTGGGGGATAGAATTTCTTGACGATTCCTAAGGAGGACGGCCGAAGAGAAGACTGTATCTGGTGCTCCTATTGGGGATCTAGGCGTCTATTTCTACGAATAAATGAAACGGCGTCACTTAGTTCTAGACGTAGTTGCCGGGGAAACTCGAAATATCTATACTATTATTACACAGTAGATATGAGTTTATGAAAGGAGACTTACAGTGAGCAGCCCCACAATACAGTTTATAATATGAAAGCAGTAAATGAAAGCGATAACCACTTACTCGGTTGTAGAGCTTCCATGCTGTTTGGTTAGTTGTTCAACAAAGAAAGATTGAAAACAACAGTATATTCAAAATCAAAGGAGAAAGTGCTTTGAAAAAGAAAGATTTGGGGCTTACAGCTCAAGGAGAGGCCCAGGGTTTTATCAGTGAGCGTACTGTTTGAATTTGTACAGAGGGACTTATACAAGTGACTGTGGCCCAAAATGGTTTTCTGTACAAAGGCATAGGTCTTACACTCTCTCAAGAGGCCCAGATGTTTTTCGAAAAGGCGATGATCGCGCTGTTTGTTTTTTGACGGTATCGGGACTTATACAATAAGTGAGGCCCAAAGATGATTTGGTCAAAAAAAGATTGGGTCTTACACTCTAATAGAGGCCCAAAGTGTTTTGAATTAATCCAAAACCCTAATTTGTTTTCAAAATATATTTAATTGAATAAAAATTCAATTAAAATGATCAAAAATTGTTTAACACATGGAAAACAAATTGTGATCTTGGATTAATGCTTCAAAAATTAAGTATTGACCTACAAAATAATTAGAAAGCATTAAAAGTTGCAAAATCAATGTAGAAAAAATATTTAAAATGTCAAAAACAATTAAAATATTAATTCTTTACAAAAATATCAATTATATGAAATAAATAATATTTTTGGGATTTTTTGATAAAATAAAATATTTTAACATTTTTGTGAATTATTAAAAAAAGAATCAACTCAAAATCATTAAAACTCAGAGAGAAATTAATTTTTGAATCAATTAAACAAAAATCACAAAATTCAAATATTTGAATTTGAAAAAAAAGGCGCCAAGAACAGCTGAAGAACACGCGCGTTTTCTGGGTTTGGCTGATTTGCATTTTCTATCCAATCTCACTGAATACGTAATCATATCATGCAATCCACATATCATTATGCTCGTCTCAACCTCACGATCATGTCTATGTACTTTAATTTCATTTAAATTAAACATACAACAAGAAATCACGAAGAAACCTCAAGAACCCTAATTTCTGCATGAAGGCTAGGATTTTTGATACACGATTCAAACAATGCAATTAATTGAGGGAAAACATTCCATGCATGATTATGAACATATGGCCAAATTATTGTGCGAGGAAATATGCATGGATTGAGAGATGACCAAGTTTAGGCTTACCTTCAAGTCGTGACAGCAAGAGCAGATGTGATTTTGAGTTGGAGGTGTTACAGATAAGTTGTGATGATCTGGACAGCTTCCCTACACCATATGGAGTGTGTTTGAACACTTGGATTGAATTGAAATGGACTGGATCAGTTTATGGCATCTCAGCTGCAACTTCACTTCTAACTTGTGTGGATGGCAAGTGATTTTGTGAAATTGATGTTTCAGATGTTATGTGAGTGTTTGATCAGCTCATATGTGATGTATGTGAGGTGTGTGAGTGATTGGTTTGTGCAGAATTGCTCTCAAACTCAAAACCCGATAGCTACCTTGCTAAGAAAGGCATTTTTGCCAAGAGAAAGAGATTTTGAAGAAAGCATCTGTTAGATGGATTTGGTGTACTTAAACTGACCACAATTGAGCTCTATTTATAGTAGAGCAAGTTTGTTTTGCAAGGAATAGTACATGGCAGCTAGTAAGTAGGTTTCCTCAATGTTGGCCAATGGAAATGAAAGTCTCCTCTAGCCATTGACTAGAGGTTAGGGCACAGAGCTTTGGTCCCCTTGGTCTTGGATAAGTCTTGACTGATTTCAGATGAGAATGGCTCAGTCCATGCCACCTTGATGGTTTCATTGAATGCCTCATTCCAAATTTGAAGTCTTGTCCCTATTTTGGCAACTCTAGGTTCAACATGCTATTCCTTGTTCCTTGGACCTTGGAGGCTTGACTCAGTGATTGTCCCCTTTGGATTCAATCCTCTGAGGTGTCCAAGTGGATTGGAGCAATTACAATTGGCTGATTTTGGCAAATCGAGCCAAAATGCAAATTCTGCCTTGCTTTGACAGATTTCAGCAAGGCAACTTGCCAATGTTGTATCTCATGATGTAGGTTGAATTTGGCAATGTTCTTGGCCATTTTGGAAAGCTCTTACATGACACAACAACTGTTTGAACAAGTTTGGTTTTGATCTCTTTTGATTCCAAGTGAAAAATCCCCCTACATTTGGTAAAAAGTGAAGCAGAATTCTGACTTAGTGAAAATTTCACAAAGTGTTGGAAAAAGTGACTTTTTCACTTTTCAGCCACTTTGATCACTCCATAACTCAAAATCCTTAATGAATTGGAATGAATTGTAGTTGAAGTTTTTGTAGGTGATAATGAGGGCTACAAATCCATCTTTGGATGAGAAAAAATGGCCTTGTGGTTTAGGAGTTATGGTCCTCCAAAGTTGGTACCTTTGCCACTTTATTTTTAACTTAGAAAAATTTCTAAGTTTTATGGTTACCCCTTTTACAAGTTATCTCACTTTTCTTGATTTTTCATGATGAATGATGATTCAAATCATACATTAACATCATTTTAGGGTTAAAAATCCATTTTAGTGAAAAATCTCAAAAAGTCAAAGTTGACTTTTGTGCACAGTTGACTTTTTATCAGATGAATTCCAAACTGTGCAATTCTTCAGGAAATCATGTCCTTGACCTAAATCAAACTTGATGGACATGTTCCATGGGTGTCATAGGGTATATTCAATCATTTATTAGGGTTTGGGAGCATGTCTTGGTCAAAAGTCAAAGTTACAGTTGACTTTTCCCTTAAAACCCTAATTGTGGTGCAGATGAAAATGAGACTTGTTGCTCAAGCTTCTTGGATCAATCCATTGTTCCAAATGGGTCAATATGGTGTATTAGAGACCCTCAAATCATTTCTTGAGGTCTTGGCTCATGGTTTGTCCCAAAAGTCAACTTAGGGGTGAATTAGAGAAACCCTAATTCCTGATTTTTGATGAATGCATCCCCTGAGGCAAAATTGACTTGATGCATGGGTTTATGAGGTTCCATGAAGTATATTAGGTCATGTTTTGGATCATTGCCTTGTGCCCAGATGAAAATTTCCATCTGGAGACCCTGGTCGACCAAAACCCTAATTTGGTGACACTGTCGATCTTGAGACTTGATCCACCTAGAAGGGAGCAGCCTTGTGCTTAATCCTTGAAGTGGGAGTCCTTTTTGATCCATGGTGGATGTTTGAGAGATTGGACAAGTTGAAGATCATGTCATTTCTTGATTGATCCTTTGTCTAAGCACTCAGAGAGGGCTTGAAACCCTAATTTCAATTGTATTGGATGCTCACCCATCTTTGGGGAGACTGATAAAGCATGATGGTTCATCTATATTGTGATGATGATTTTCACAATGATGGGAAATCTAAGTGGTCAAAATTTGGGGTATTACAGATGCCCCTATTTAATCTTCTTGGACCCGAAGGTATGAATGACGAAGGTATTCGAGCATTCGGGGTGCAAGAGGATTAAATATCGGAATATCCGAAATTTTGATGGTGGTTATGAATGGTAGCTTACGCATTCATCTTCTTTAGCTAAGCAATGATGCTTAGAAAAGGTAAACTTCCCCTCGATCCTGGTCTTCAGCCAAGGAACTGGTCTCAGTTTTCTTTTGAAATAAACCTCCCCTCGTTCTTGGTTTCCTACCAAGAACTGGTCTTAGTTTCTGATTTAAACTTCCCCCCGATCCTGGTTTCTTACCAAGGAACTGGTCTTAGTTTCTTTTGTCAATAAACTATACTGACAAGGGACGCTATTCGTAGCGGCTTTCCTTCAAACTTCTTGCCGAATTTTCCTGGGGAGATGCCATTTAAGTGGAAAAAGTTTTGATGTCAGACTTGTTGGGGAACCCATTCGTCTGAGTTGTAGAGGTACACAAACTTCTCTGTTTTGGAGACGCCATTTGTCGATTCTACTGGGGAAAGCGAGTCTCTTGAGAGACTGTTTTCGTTTGGGGTTACATCATACTTTTCTCGGGATCTTCCCGGAGAAATGCCATATGATGGGATCCAATTTTGAGGTGCCGATGACCTTCTCATCAACGACTTTTCGGAGAAATACTGATGTACTGCCGAATCTCTGATCACGAGGCTTTCTCTGTGGATTTTCCTTAATCCGGGAGAGCAAGGATATCATCTTCAATGGCGAAGAGTGACATCTGTTGAAGGTTCTCTGATCTTTCAGAGGTTCAAGTTATCAGAGTGGCCAAGTGCCGACTCTGATCTAAAGATACACTGGTGGCGAGATTGTGCAGACGCAACACTTCCTGACGAGGAAAGAACTGACAAACTCGATTGAGAAAACTGTTTATCACTAGGGGACAAGACCAACTCAAGTGATAGTGATGCAATATGAAATGCGAACGCAAATAAAATGCATGAAGTATGTATGTTTATGCTGACAAAACAGACGCGACATACAGACTAATGGATGAACACAATTGGATACTCGGCCATCGCGGGGCGAAGAAGTACTGTTAATTCAAAATAGCAATTCCATCTTGCTTAGGAGAGATAGTCCACGCGGGGAGCTATGTTGATCGGGCTTAGGAGATGAGAACTCGGCCGAGGGTGTCAGACGAAACAAGGTCTCTGACACAGTTGATCCCTTCATTCAGGCGAACTGGTTTAGAAGGAGTACTTTGATTCTGCACTTTGAGGTTCGATTACTTCTGGAGAAGCGACCGATATTCTTCTGATGTTCAACGGTCAAAAGAAATGCCATCTTTAATTTAAAAGCAGAAAAAGTTTTAACAAGTAAATTCATTTTTGTTTTATTTCAAGAATCGTTGATTAAGTTTAAACAACGTCGTTCTGTAAAGCTAAAGCAAGTTAAGAATTACAAACAAAAGCACAAAGGCTCAAATTTTATTGATAAGATGGAGATCAGCCAAACGTGTGATTCCAAAGAGTATATACAAAGTTAGAAAATGGTAATTTACAGGGAAAAGGGCTACGTTGAAACATAACGACCACTATCCTTCTACCAACTTTGAATTCGGGTCATCCTGAGCTTCCGTCGAAGATGACCTTTGACTGGAGATTTCCTCCGATAGATGATGTAACTACTGCTGCTGAGGGACTTGCCTCTGTTGAACATAGTTACTTGCCATTATCCCTAATTTTTGCCTGGATTGTACTATGAGATTTCCAATCCATCGGGATGATTCTTTTTTTCCATGTCTCTAACTTTTGCCTGGACCGCCCTTTCGGGTTTTCAATCCACCGAGAAGTTTTTTTTTTAGTTTAGGCGAAGTATTTCTTGACTACATCAACATTCGTGGGGTAGGCAAATTCCTCTCCGTCCATGGTTGTAAGTCTCAAGGCGCCGTCTGAGAAAGCTTTCGTGACCACATATGGGCCATCATAATTCGGGGTCCATTTGCCCCGAGAGTCAGAGAGAAATGATTGTATCTTCTTAAGCACGAGGTCTCCTTTTCTGAAGACACGAGGTCGGGCCTTCATTCTCTGTTGATACAACTGACCGTGGCATAGTGCCGTGATTCTCTTTTCTTTGATCAGGTTCAGTTCGTCGTGTCGACTTTGACACCATTCAGCTTCGGTGAGCTGAGCTTCCATCAATACCCTGATTGACGGGATCTCTACTTCTATGGGGAGCACTGCTTCCATGCCATATACTAGAGAGAAAGGGGTAGCCCCTGTTGAAGTGCGGACAGATGTGCGATAACCATGAAGAGCAAAAGGTAACATCTCGTGCCAGTCTTTATAGGTTACAACCATCTTTTGAACAATCTTCTTGATGTTCTTGTTAGCCGCTTCTACCGCTCCGTTCATCTTGGGTCGGTAGGGAGATGAGTTATGGTGTTCGATCTTGAACTCTGCACACAACTCTTTCATCATCTTATTGTTCAAGTTAGATCCATTATCAGTAATGATCTCGCTTGGAACACCATAACAACAGATGATATTGTTTTTGATAAATCGGACCACCACTTGTCGGGTTACATTGGCGAATGACGCTGCTTCGACCCACTTGGTGAAATAATCAATGGCTACCAGGATGAACCGATGTCCGTTTGAAGCCTTGGGCTCAATCATACCAATCATGTCGATTCCCCATATGGAAAAAGGCCACAGGGAAGAAAGAACTTTGAGATGTGATGGCGGTACATGAATTTTGTCGGAGTATATCTGACACTTGTGACACCTCCTCATGTACTTGTAGCAGTCGAATTCCATGGTCAACCAATAATACCCGGCCCTGAGAATTTTTCTCGCCATTGTGTGTCCGTTGGCATGAGTGCCAAAGGATCCTTCATGAATTTCTTTCATGAGCATGTCTGCTTCTGGTCTGTCGACACATTGGAGCAAGACCATGTCAAAATTTCTCTTATAAAGAGTGTCACCGCTCAGGAAGAAGTTTCCAGCCAATCTTCTGAGGGTTTTCCTGTCTTTTCTGAGTGCCCCAGATGGGTACTCTTGTTTCTGAAGGAAGCATTTGATATCGTGATACCAAGGTCTGTCGTCTATGACTGCTTAAATCGCGGAGATGTAAGCGGGTCGTTCAAGGCACATTATGTCGATCTTAGGTATGTCATTCCATCGACCTACACTAATCATGGAAGAGAGAGTGGCTAATGCGTCAGCCATGTGATTCTCATCACGAGGGATGTGATGAAAGTCGACTCTGTTGAAGAAAGGTAACAACCTTCTTGCATAGTCTTTGTAAGGAATCAATCCTGATTGGTATGTGTTCCAATCTCCTTTTATCTGGTTAATAACCAAGGCTGAATCGCCGTATACGTCCAAGTTTTTGATCCTTAAATCAATCGCTTCTTCGAGACCCATGATACATGCTTCGTATTCGGCCTCGTTGTTCGTACATTTGAACGTAAGTCTGGAAGTGAAAGGAATGTGGGAACCCTGAGGGGTAACAATAATTGCCCCAATTTCGTTTCCATAATGATTAACTGCTCCGTCAAAGATGAGTCCCCACTGGGAACCTGGTTCTGGCCCTTCACTGGGTAGCGGTTCATCACAATCTTTCATCTTTAGGTACATGACATCTTCGTCTGGGAAGTCAAACCCGATTGATTCTTGATCGTCAATCGGTTGATGAGACAAATGATCGGCTAAAATACTTCCTTTAACGGCTTTCTGAGCGTGGTACTCTATGTCATATTCTGATAGTAACATCTGCCAACGGGCAATCCTTCCCGTGAGAGCAGGTTTTTCGAAAACGTACTTGATTGGATCCATTTCGGAGACCAACCAAGTAGTATGACGAATCATGTACTGGCGAAGACGTTTGGCTGCCCAAGCCAAAGCGCAACAAGTTTTCTCAAGCATTATGTACCGAGTCTCGCAGTCGGTGAATTTCTTGCTTAAATAGTAAATGGCAGACTCTTTCCTTTTAGTTTCGTCTTGTTGGCCAAGTACACATCCCATTGAGTCCTCTAGGACTGTGAGGTAAATGATTAGTGGTCTTCCTTCCACTGGAGGTGACAGAATCAGAGGATTCAACAGATATTCCTTAATACTGTCGAAGGCGGTTTAGCAATCTTCTGACCAAACGCAATCCTGGTTCTTTTTCAATAACTTGAAAATCGGCGCACACGTCGCGGTCATAAGGAATATGAATCTGGAGATGTAGTTCAAACCTCCTAGGAATCCTCTGACTTGTTTTTCAGTTTTCGAAGAAGGCATTTCTTGAATGGCCTTGACCTTGTCAGGATCAACTTCAATTCCTTTCTGGCTGACGATGAATCCTAGTAATTTCCCCGAACGGACACCGAAGGTGCACTTGTTGGGATTTAAGCGGAGCTTGAATTTTCTTAGACGTTTGAACAATTTTGACAAATGTTCAACGTGCTCACTCTCTGTTCTGGATTTTGCAATCAAATCATCGACATATACCTCGATTTCTTTGTGTATCATGTCATGAAACAGAGTAGTCATGGCCCTTTGATAGGTTGCCCCGGCATTCTTCAAACCGAACGGAATTACCTTGTAACAAAAGGTACCATATGGGGTAATGAACGAAGTTTTCTCCATGTCTTTCGGCGCCATTTTGATCTGGTTATAGCCCGAGAATCCATCCATGAAGGAGAATACTTTGAACTTTGTTGTGCTGTCTACCAGCATGTCAATGTGCGGTAAAGGAAAGTCGTCCTTTGGACTTGCCTTGTTCAGATCTCTGTAATCAACACACATTCTGACCCTTCTATCCTTTTTGGGAACGGGTACGATGTTGGCTAACCATTGAGGATATTCAGATGTAGCGAGGAAACCCGCGTCGATCTGTTTCTGTACCTCCTCTTTGATTTTGATGGCGATGTCCGGGTGAGTGCGTCTCAACCTTTGCTTTACTGGCGGACATTCCGATCTTAACGGTAAATGATGTTCCACGATGCTGGTATCCAACCCTGGCATATCCTGATAGGACCAAGCGAATACATCGGGGAATTCTTTGAGAAGCTTTACCAAACCCTCTTTGGCAGTTGGACTGAGCAATGCTCCGATCCTGATTTCTTTTCTCTCTTTTTCTGAACCCAAGTTTACCTTTTCCAACGGTTCTTTGTGAGGTTCAATGGACCTTTCCTCTTGTCTGAGTAGTTGGGAGATCTCTTCTGGAATTTCGTTGTCATTTTCTTCTTCAACCTCGAATACCGGGAACTCAAAGTTGGAAGAAGGCATCGGATCGTATGTTTCAACGGGGTTTAAAACAAGCAATCTGCATGACGTGATGATTCGTGTTTAGAAGAGATAGAGAAAATGCAAGTGTGTGCAGTGTTTTGATTTTACTGCTTGTTTTTATTTTTGAATGTTTTTTAGGATTACCATTTTCTGAAAAAGCAAAAAGAGAAAACAACAATTAATGCGGAAATTACAGAACGACGTTATTTTATTAATGAACAAGTCGAATCTTGAAACTACAGCCCTATAAAACAAAACTCTGTCGCTTTGGGGCAAAGCGAAGAGGGAAATTTACAGAAAACGAGCCCTATCAAAATATCCGTTTCACCTGGGCAGGGTGAAAGGTTAAAGATGGCAATTACTTTGACTGGCGAACAACCTTCAGAACCTCGACAGCAACCCATTGGCGGCGAACTCCTCGGTGAATCACAAAGTCTGGCACCTTCCTTGATTTGTCTTCAGAAATGACGCTGATTTCTGGTGGAGTAGGATCATTGGAATCTGTCTCCCAAGCAGAGTTGGCGTAGGAGGATTCCTCTGTTGCATTTTGCATAGAATTGGTGCTCTCAGCTGTATCTCCCCATCCAGTTGACTGGATATCTTCGAGCCTGATACGAGAGCTTTCGGGAGCGGTGTATTTGACCATATAGTCGTATTTTCCACTCGGTTGTCCCAGAGTGTCCCAAACTTCTTTGGCACTGGAGAAGTCATCCCTCTCGATGACGTTGACCTCGGGAAAAACATAGTTGATGAATTCAAGTCCTACAAACATTGCGAATTCATCTTTATGTTGAGTAGTTTCCGAATGACCTGAGTGTTGATCCCATGACATGGCGGGGACACAGGTATTCTGTTCAATGGCACTCAGCTGAGTTTCATTACTCGGCTGACTTTCTTGCCCCAAGTTTCCTGGATAAGGCTGCCACATTGGCAGACCATCCATCGGGCCATAGTAATTGTGGTCAAAATTGTCTTTCATCAGAGTGCCCTCCTCTAATGAATTTGGCGGAGCACGGCATCCTTCCAGATCATAATCTCCGTAGATCATTTCAACATCTGACCTGGGAATAAATCTCGGACTTTCTGTAGGAAAGCAAAAAGGCATAGGCACCTCTTCCTGAGACATATAGCCGTCCTGGTTAAGATAGGACTTCCATTCTTCATCTGTGTCAGAGGGATCTTCCTCATTGATAGCATGAACTGTCTGAGACACTGGGTGAAGAAAGCCTCCACTGTGGAAGAAGTTTTGAAGGGGATGAAGACTTTTATCATTGGCGGCTGTCTAGGTACAGGTTGCAGAAAAACCAAGACCCTTCTTTGTTTTATTGTCAATAGGAATGACAAGTCGTCCCCATCCAGTCGTATCGGTACTCTCGACCGCTTTGATAGCATCTTTGTATGAAGAAATTGAAGTTCCTTCTTCGGATTGATCGTTCTTGCTCACCGATAGTGCTTGGAACTGAGTTCCAATAACCTCCTCGGGTTCCACACAAGCAGATGATGATAAGTTGCTTACAAGCAAGGCTTGTTCCCCACAAACCGTGACAAGTTAATCGTTCTTGACGAACTTTAGCTTTTGGTGGAGGGTTGAAGTAACCGCTCCAGCCTGATGTATCCAAGGTCTTCCTAATAAATAACTGTATGTTGCCCGGATGTCCATGACCTGGAAAGTGATTTGGAAAGTGTGAGGACCAATAGTTATGGGAAGATCCACTTCGCCGATAACTGTTTTTCTGGATCCGTCGAATGCTTTGACGACGACCTCGCTGACTCTCATCGGAGGGCCCTTGAATGATAATTGCGTCAAAGTGTACTTCGGCATAACATTCAGGGCTGACCCTGTGTCTACCAGTACGTTGGCTAAAGCATCGCCCTGGCAGTTAACTGTAATGTTGAGCGCCATGTTATGACGACGACCCTCTTCAGGTAATTCCTCATCACTAAATCCCAAATTATTGTAGGAAGTGATGTTAGAGACAACGCTATCGAATTGCCTGATTGTTACATCCTGTTCCACAAAGGCTTGCTCCAAGACTTTCTGTAGAGCCTCTCTGTGTGCTTCTGAACTGAGTAACAGTGATAATACTGAGATCTTTGAAGGAGTCTGTAACAGTTGATCAACGATGTTATATTCACTCCTTTGGATGAGCTTTAGCATCTCATCTTTGTCTTTCGAAAAGTCGGGATTACCAGATTGACTGACTGGTGGATCAGGAATTTCCGCCTGAATTACCTTTTCTTTGTTGGATTCTCCAACCCCTCGGTTGAAGATTCGACTGCTCCGTGTTACACGACTGATGTCTGCAATATTCACGAAGGAGGGTAATGGAATTTCCTTTCCATTCTCGATTATTGTTGCATCGTATTTGTAAGGGATTGCCTTAGCTGATTCATACGGTAGTGGCCCCGGTAGATAGATGACTATGGGAACCTTCTGATTTTTCTGACCATCATAAGTAACCTTGATCCGTTCCCGGTTGGGAACTCTAGATTCATCAAGTAGAGGGATGATGGTAAAAACATCCCTGGTCCTGTGATGACCAGAGATCGTGACAACATCCTCAACTTGCTCGGTAAGGTAGTTCGGCGACCAAATGATGGGTCCTGAACCTGGATATGGACGAATTTCTCCATGATCGACCTGACCCTGAAGAGCTGCTCTCACAAGGTAACACCCTTGGTTACTTTCCGAACAGACGCTACAACTGTCATAGTTGTGTGGTGGCACCTAGCCACGCCCACTTTGAATACAATGTAACCTCACTAGGTTACCTTCCATTGATCGGACATCCTGACTTTGACGACGAGTAGGATTCCTGTTATTGATACTAATCTGCTGAGTATCTTCGTCCACATAGATTGGCATCCACCAGTGATTTAACAAGTGCTGAAGTGCCTCCTGGACAAGGGTACAACCTCGATCGTTTTCGCAACCCGCTTTACAATTTTGATAGTCATGTGATATTAAGAATCTGAGTCGGACCTGCTCAGCATGTAGCTCTACCAGGTTGGTATCCATTACGCGGATGTCGAAGATCTGAATCATATTGATTTGATAGGAGTTCCTATCATGGTAGTCTTGGATCCATCCAAGATCCATCTGACGCTGGAGGGCCTCTTGTATGAAAGAGCATCCCTGTTTATTTACCGAGCAAATCAGACAGGAACTGTAATCGTGCCGCGGCAGATTATGATACTGGCTTTGCCTTGAGTGCATCGCCACCAAGTTGACATTCATCGCACGGATGTCGTGGTTTTGAATGACGTTGGAATTCGTGTAAACCATGTTAACTCCACGAACTCGGTGCCCTTGGATCCATCCAAGATCCATTTGTTCCTGTAGAGCTGCTTGCACTACAGAACATCCTTGGTTATCTTTAGAGCAGAAATCACACTGGTGATAGTTATGAGGTGGCACATGGCCATATCCACTCTTTCTATAATGCATCTTGACCAGATTGGTCCCCAATAAGAGTACATCGTGAATTTGATAGACATTGTTAGTCTCTTTCTCAATCAGATTGACTGCAGCTTTCTCATGTTGAGGCAGCGGGTTCGTAAGAACATTAGGATTCGTATCTTTGAAAGATAAGAGCCCGCTCCTAACAAGCTTTTGCACATCGTATTTGAAATTGAGACAAGTCTCAATGTTATGCCCTGAACCTCCTTGACGATAAGGGCATGTTTGATCCGCTTTAAACCAAAAAGGCGGATTTTCTGGAACTGAAAGGGGAGACTTAGTCTGAATGTGCCCCTTAGCCAGCAGTAACGGAAACAACTCTGCGTACGTTATGGGTATAGGATTAAATCCTGGTGGCCGTATTGTACGGTTGTTGTTATATGGAGGACGAGCCTGCTGAAGAGGCTGTTGTGTCCTTTGTTGGTCAGGTTGGCTCTGCGCAACCTGAGGTTGATACATAGGAACAGGCGCGGGGCCGATAGCAGGAGTAACAGCTGCTACTGGCTGATAACGTCGCCTTTGTTTTCCGAGAGAGATATTCCCAATATCTTGCTCTTTTTTCTTAGGGAGAGCACTACCCTATTTTTTAGTACCGCTCGTTGATCCAGTGTCTTTTACCAAACGTCCTTCTCGGACGGCTTCCTCAAGACGTACACCCATACCGACCATTTCGGTGAAATCACTGGGCGCACTGGCAACCATTCGGTCATAGTAAAATGAGCTTAAGGTCTTTTAGAAGATTTTTGTCATCTCTTTTTCCTCAAGAGGTGGACAAATTTGAGCGGCAATTTCACGCCACCTTTGAGCATACTCCTTAAAGGTTTCCTTGTCCTTTTGCGACATTGATCTGAGTTGATCTCTGTCGGGTGCCATGTCCAAATTGTACTTGTATTGTTGGACAAAGGCAGTACCAAGATCTCTGAATGTACTGATCGTAGTACGGTTTAGACCCATGTACCATTTGAGTGCGGCACCGGTCAAACTATCCTGGAAGTAGTGAATCAACAGGTCCTGATTCTCCGTCTGAGCTGACATCCGCCGAGCGTACATCACCAGATGGCTCTGAGGGCAAGAGTTACCCTTGTATTTTTCAAAGTCGGGCACTTGGAACTTGTGCGGGACTTTTACATTTGGGACCAAGCAGAGGTCTGCGGCGTCCTTTCCAAATAGATCCTGACCGCGAATGGCTTGCAGCTCTTTCTGCATTTCCAGGAACTGCTCCTGGAATTCATCCATTCTATCAAACATAGTTTCCTTCTTACCAGAAGGTGTTGGTGGAATCTGTCCTTCCGGGACAGTGTGCACCACAGGGGGTGGTACCGTGACTACCGCAGTAAGTCTTGGCGCTTCCCGAAGTTTGTAACCTTCAGGAGTCTTCAGTATGCCCCTGGCATCTTCGCTTTCCCAAAGTTTGTAACCTTCAGGCCCAGCGGCTTCTGTTGCGATTCCCTGATCTTCAGTGATCGGCGGAACATATCCTTCCGGGATATAGTTAACAGGCATGCCCCAAGGACGATCTTTCGGTATCTGATACCTAGGATCATACTTTTCTATGATGGGCATTGAGGTGATCTCTGAGATCACAGTTCTTTGTAGCTGAGCTTCTGCCATGGCTTGCATGTCGTTACGAAGCTTTCTCATATCCTCTCTCAGAGTGTCGATCTCTTCTTTCAACTCTCTGTTTTCTTCCTCAAGATCATCCATCTTTTTCTGACGATTGGCCCGAGTATTATACGAATGAGACAGTTTGACTCTAGAATCGAGATGCAAACATGAGATTCGTAGGTAAGGAGAATACGCGATGTGAGAATGATGAATGCAATGATTATATTAATTGTTTAATGGTTTAATTAAAATAAACTTCGACAATTAGATTGCAAATATCAAACAGTGGGAAAACCCCTTTTTATTGAATTCCAAAGGATTACAGAAATGGAAATACAGGAGATTACAAAGTGCAGAAACAGAAACCTAAACTAATGGGTCCCGAGTCCTCTCTGAAGAGAAATCGGGTGCTGACTCTGGTATCTTCCTTTTCTTTGACCGGGGCGCTTGGGCCGTTGTCGGGTTGTCATTCCTTTGCCAAGTGAAAGGAGTGAGCAAATTCCTTTGGTCATCTTGATTCTCTACAGCATGTTGCTCCAAAATTTCAATCAGAGCATCTTTCTCTTTTAATAATTGCTGTATTTGGATGCACTCTACGTTGAGGGTGCGGTACTTGTTCTTCCAAGATCTTCTTTCCTTTTGAACTTTGTTGAGAGTAACCTGAAGCCTTTCAGTTTCCGTCATGAAGTACATGACAATTTCCCTCGGCGGAAGAATTCCGTAACGAGGATAAGGCATCTTTAGCTTGAGAGCTCTAGTTTGTACCCAATGGAGATAAGGCTCCACCGAGACACATTCCGGTTTTCCCAGAGACTCTCGTCCTTTCTTATGAACATGTTTCCAAGCTTGCACTATTTCCATCTTTAGTGCTCTGTCGTTTTCTCCTTCTTTGAAGAAAAGACCTTCCAGATGAACATCCAGTGGGATGTGTCGCATCGGGTATCCAAATTAACGAAGAACTAATATCGGATGATAGTTGATTCCTCCTTTAGTTCCTATGAGGGGTATGCTGGGGAAGTTTCCACAACGGTCAATGATTCTGATTCCCTCATAAATCCTATTACACCAATCTATATCAGAGTTGGTGAGGGACATGATCTTCTGCGACCAACGTAAGACACTCTTGCAATCCTAAAAAGCGGCAGACTTGGGCAAGTGAGAGATAAACCACTTGTAAAGCAAAGGTACACAACATGTGATCTCCCCTCCGCTGTACAAATTTCCTAAGTGTACAGAATGATACGCATCTGCGAGCAAAGTCGGCACAGGGTTTCCAATGAGAAAAACCTTAATAGCGTTGATATCGATGAAGTTATTGATGTTGGGAAACAAAAATAACCCATAGGTGAGCAAGACAAAGATGCTTTCAAAAGCAGTCATGTTCCCTATACTAGCGAAGTACAGAGCTTTCTTTATCAAGATCTGGGCTGGCAAACCTTGGATGCCACCCTTAGTGGTCATGTGAGTCCTGACCTCAGACTCATCCAAATAAATTGCTCTTGCAATAGTCTGACTCTTTGGAATTTCTTCCAGTCCAGAAAACGGAGCTCGATCAGCGATATGTAAATCAGTCAGATGAGAATACTCCTCCAGCGTTGGTGATAGCTGGTAATCTGGGAATGTGAAACAGTGATAAACCGGATCGTAGAATTGAATGAGCGCATCCATGATTCCCTTAATCACATAGACTCTTAACAGTGGTAGCAAACCGCCGTGCTTGGCTCTGAAAGCATCTGGGTTAACGATCATCCTCGCTAACTTTCTCAAATCCCCTAGTTTTGGAACCTTGAAGGTATACTGGTGAGTTCTCCTTCTACCGAAATCCATTAATGCAATCTTTTTCTCTGATATTTGCAATCACAGTCTTAGTTTAATTTGAAAAACAGAGAGACTAGAAGAGAAGTTTTTTGTGTTTTAATGTTTTATTAAATGGATGCATGAATGCAGCACACAAAAACATAGAAAAAACATGGGGTCAAAGGGTCGTTGTCATGAAGTCAAAGCTCTACCCATCCCCAAAGGTTTATACTAGGCTGATTTTTGTACCTGTACTCATTATCATCAGCTCCTCCCAGGAAGGCAGACAACAAGCGGATCGCCAGCGAGTTGTGTGCAATCTTAGAGTAAGTGCCATTCACCGAGAATAGATCACCAGCCTCAAATGAGGGTAGTATCGCGTAACAGCTATTTCCGATAGCTTCCGCACTACGAAAAAGGTTGGCTTTTCTTAAGTGTATACTCAATCTCACCACATGCGGCATCACCCGCATTCCCATTAGCAGAAAAATAAACATGTATAGCAATTAGGAAAGCAGTATATATATATTTGTCCTAAACATCCTAGACTTATAAAGCTATGAATCTTAAGTTCCTGACAGAAATGGGTTCCCCGGCGGAAGCCCCAATCTGTGGTTCCCTGCCTAAGAGATGGACCAGCATAGGTCAATCTTTCTCTTCGGTAGAGTTCCCATTTTCCGTAGAAAACGGGGATGATGCCCTAAGGCAGAAAGATCTTGGCAATGACTCCCCAGCAGAGTCGCCATTTTCAAAGAAAACAGAAACAGAAAGAAAGATAGGCCCCACGGTGGGCGCCACTTTTCTGTAGCGAGCGATTTTGGACGCGGTTCTTAAGCGCTGGTCGCTCTCTACGGTTGAGCTTAAAACTACAGGTCGATTCATTTTTTATCCTATTGTGAGCTGAATAAGGAAGGGAAATAGATGTCTCCAATTAACCCTGCTTGTATACTGAGTTTAAACAGCGGTCTGTTAGGTTACGAATGCTATCAATGTAGGGGGGCCTTTGTACTGGTTATTCGTATTTCGCCAATACAGGTTCTTTCTTTCTTTTATCTAGGCAAAGGGGTTTCTGGTGGGGAATAAGGATTAGGATGTTAGGGCTGATGCTTTTGAATTACTGCTTTTGTTTGATGAAGATATGGGATTTGGTTTTTTTGTTGATTGCGCTCGCTAAGATCTTTTCTTTCGATCTTATGCCTACGTATTCCCGTTTACCGAAACAGGGAAATCAGAGCATTCGTAGTTCCTCCTATTCTATGGGAGGAAATTAGTTTTTGGTGTCTTGTTCAAAGCCCAAGACGTGAAGCGAAAGGTGATTTGTATCTTGTTCAAAGCCCAAGATGTGAAGCTAAAAGGTCTATTTGTGTCTTGTTCAAAGCCCAAGACGTGAAGCTGAAAGACCTCGGCTTTAGAGAGAATTTGTCATCTCTAAAGAGGGGGAGGAGGAGAATTACTTTAACTGGGATACGCGGATCCGAGCAATGCCATAATTTCCGAAGAAAGGGTTTTAACCTGAAGGAGAAGACTTTAACTCAGTGTAGAGCAATGCCATATTTCCTTAGGAATTTCTCATGCTAAAAGAGGGACAGTGGCATGGATATAGATGATCCAGAGGCTTGCCGCTTACAGCGATTTAGATGAAGGGAAAGGAGTTGTTGATGTTTGTGTACTGTGAACAAGGCACAGCTTTGATGCTAAAAGGTCGATTGGATCAACCAGTGGTTTTCTTATACAAAGCCTAAGAGGAGGCTAATTTCCGCTAGGAAAATCATTATACAAAGCCTAAGAGGAGGATATTTTGTGTCTCGTACAAAGCCCGAGAGAGAGGCTAAAAGTTTTTGACCCAGTGGGGTATATCGTTATATAAAGCCTAAGAGGAGGCTAGCAAAGAGTTGACTCAGTTGGAGAATCTTTTATACTCAGTAACAGAGTGTTTTTGTATCTCGTACAAAGCCCGAGAGAGAGGCGAAAAGGTTGTTTTGACTCCACTGGGGAGAATTTTGGTATTTCGTACGAAGCCCGAGATGGAGGCTATTGTAACTGTTTCAGTTGAGTGACAGATCCAATATACTGATTTAAAAGTGAAAATCAGTTCTTATATGAGCAACACTGTACTCAGGGATTTAATTTGAGGATCAGGGATATTTCCTTCTCTTTGAGGAAACGGGAAATCCAAAGGGTATTGAGACTATCCGAGTCTGCGGGTTTCCTTCCTATTTAACGAAGGGTGCTTGAGAATGTCTTTGAGACTCAAGGAAGTTAGACTGTCCATGTCTAGAGTTTTATCTTTTGTACTATGCTTCGAGAAACAGTAGTAGACTCTATGAAAGGACTGTTCTATGAGGATGACTAGGTTCTGTTCCTATACCTCTAGGAGGTCGTCGGGACAATTTGTACGAAGCCCAAGAGGAGGCTGGAAACTTTTAAGAAGCCGACGGGTCCTTGTTCGAAGCCCAAGAGGAGGCTATCATTTCCGGAGGAAGAGATCATTATACGAAGCCTAAGAGGAGGCTGTGAATACTTCTAAGAAGCCGTAGGGTCCTTGAATAATGCCCAAGAGGAGGCGGGGTTGCTTTTAGGAAGCCTGTGGGTCCTTGTATGATGCCCAAGAGGAGGCCAATGCTTTTAAGAAGCCCGTGGGTCCCAAACCAAAGAAAAGTTCAGGAAAACTCTTTTAGAGTTAAAACCACTGGTAAACGTGCGAGGTTTACTATCCAGTGACTTTAACTTTTAGAGAGAGTCCGAACCGTTCGGCGGTTTGAAGAAATTCAAGAGAAGTTTCACCGAGAATAATTCATCTCTGGGGGATAGAATTTCTTGACGATTCCTAAGGAGGACAACCGAAGAGAAGACTGTATCTGGTGCTCCTATTGGGGATCTAGGCGTCTATTTCTACGAATAAATGAAACGGCGTCACTTAGTTCTAGACGTAGTTGCCAGGGAAACTCGAAATATCTATACTATTATTACACAGTAGATATGAGTTTATGAAAGGAGACTTACAGTGAGCAGCCCCACAATACAGTTTATAATATGAAAGCAGTAAATGAAAGCGATAACCACTTACTCGGTTGTAGAGCTTCCATGCTGTTTGGTTAGTTGTTCAACAAAGAAAGATTGAAAACAACAGTATATTCAAAATCAAAGGAGAAAGTGCTTTGAAAAAGAAAGATTTGGGGCTTACAGCTCAAGGAGAGGCCCAGGGTTTTATCAGTGAGCGCACTGTTTGAATTTGTACAGAGGGACTTATACAAGTGACTGTGGCCCAAAATGGTTTTCTGTACAAAGGGATGGGTCTTACACTCTCTCAAGAGGCCTAGATGTTTTTCGAAAAGGCAATGATCGCGCCGTTTGTTTTTTGACGGTATCGGGACTTATACAATAAGTGAGGCCCAAAGATGATTTGGTCAAAAAAAGATTGGGTCTTACACTCTAATAGAGGCCCAAAGTGTTTTGAAAATGATTTATGAGGGTTGAATTAATCCAAAACCCTAATTTGTTTTCAAAATGTATTTAATTGAATAAAAATTCAATTAAAATGATCAAAAATTGTTTAACACATGGAAAACAAATTGTGATCTTGGATTAATGCTTCAAAAATTAAGTATTGACCTACAAAATAATTAGAAAGCATTAAAAGTTGCAAAATCAATGTAGAAAAAATATTTAAAATGTCAAAAACAATTAAAATATTAATTCTTTACAAAAATATCAATTATATGAAATAAATAATATTTTTGGGATTTTTTGATAAAATAAAATATTTTAACATTTTTGTGAATTATTAAAAAAAGAATCAACTCAAAATCATTAAAACTCAGAGAGAAATTAATTTTTGAATCAATTAAACAAAAATTACAAAATTCAAATATTTGAATTTGAAAAAAAAGGCGCCAAGAACAGCTGAAGAACACGCGCGTTTTCTGGGTTTGGCTGATTTGCATTTTCTATCCAATCTCACTGAATACGTAATCATATCATGCAATCCACATATCATTATGCTCGTCACAACCTCACGATCATGTCTATGTACTTTAATTTCATTTAAATTAAACATACAACAAGAAATCACGAAGAAACCTCAAGAACCCTAATTTCTGCATGAAGGCTAGGATTTTTGATACACGATTCAAACAATACAATTAATTGAGGGAAAACATTCCATGCATGATTATGAACATATGGCCAAATTATTGTGCGAGGAAATATGCTTGGATTGAGAGATGACCAAGTTTAGGCTTACCTTCAAGTCGTGACAGCAAGAGCAGATGTGATTTTGAGTTGGAGGTGTTACAGACAAGTTGTGATGATCTGGACAGCTTCCCTACACCATATGGAGTGTGTTTGAACACTTCGATTGAATTGAAATGGACTGGATCAGTTTATGGCATCTCAGCTGCAACTTCACTTCAAACTTGTGTGGATGGCAAGTGATTTTGTGAAATTGATGTTTCAGATGTTATGTGAGTGTTTGATCAGCTCATATGTGATGTATGTGAGGTGTGTGAGTGATTGGTTTGTGCAGAATTGCTCTCAAACTCAAAACCCGATAGCTACCTTGCTAAGAAAGGCATTTTTGCCAAGAGAAAGGGATTTTGAGGAAAGCATCTGTTAGATGGCTTTGGTGTACTTAAACTGACCACAATTGAGCTCTATTTATAGTAGAGCAAGTTTGTTTTGCAAGGAATAGTACATGGCAGCTGGTAAGTAGGTTTCCTCAATGTTGGCCAATGGAAATGAAAGTCTCCTCTAGCCATTGACTAGAGGTTAGGGCACAGAGCTTTGGTCCCCTTGGTCTTGGATAAGTCTTGACTGATTTCAGATGAGAATGGCTCAGTCCATGCCACCTTGATGGTTTCATTGAATGCCTCATTCCAAATTTGAAGTCTTGTCCCTATTTTGGCAACTCTAGGTTCAACATGCTATTCCTTGTTCCTTGGACCTTGGAGGCTTGGCTCAGTGATTGTCCCCTTTGGATTCAATCCTCTGAGGTGTCCAAGTGGATTGGAGCAATTGCAATTGGCTGATTTTGGTAAATCGAGCCAAAATGCAAATTCTGCCTTGCTTTGACAGATTTCAGCAAGGCAACTTGCCAATGTTGTATCTCATGATGTAGGTTGAATTTGGCAATGTTCTTGGCCATTTTGGAAAGCTCTTACATGATACAAAAACTGTTTGAACAAGTTTGGTTTTGATCTCTTTTGATTCCAAGTGAAAAATCCCCTACATTTGGCAAAAAGTGAAGCAGAATTCTGACTTAGTGAAAATTTCACTAAGTGTTGGAAAAAGTGACTTTTTCACTTTTCAGCCACTTTGATCACTCCATAACTCAAAATCCTTAATGAATTGGAATGACTTGTAGTTGAAGTTTTTGTAGGTGATAATGAGGGATACAAATCCATCTTTGGATGAGAAAAAATGGCCTTGTGGTTTAGGAGTTATGGTCCTCCAAAGTTGGTACCTTTGCCACTTTATTTTTAACTTAGAAAAATTTCTAAGTTTTATGGTTACCCCTTTTACAAGTTATCTCACTTTTCTTGATTTTTCTTGATGAATGATGATTCAAATCATACATTAACATCATTTTAGGGTTAAAAATCCATTTTGGTGAAAAATCTCAAAAAGTCAAAGTTGACTTTTGTGCACAGTTGACTTTTTATCAGATGAATTCCAAACTGTGCAATTCTTCAGGAAATCATGTCCTTGACCTAAATCAAACTTGATGGACATGTTCCATGGGTGTCATAGGGTATATTCAATCATGTATTAGGGTTTGGGAGCATGTCTTGGTCAAAAGTCAAAGTTACAGTTGACTTTTCCCTTAAAACCCTAATTGTGGTGCAGATGAAAATGAGACTTGTTGCTCAAGCTTCTTGGATCAATCCATTGTTCCAAATGGGTCAATATGGTGTATTAGAGACCCTCAAATCATCTCTTGAGGTCTTGGCTCATGGTTTGTCCCAAAAGTCAACTTAGGGGTGAATTAGGTCAAGAAACCCTAATTCCTGATTTTTGATGAATGCATCCCCTGAGGCAAAATTGACTTGATGCATGGGTTCATGAGGTTCCATGAAGTATATTAGGTCATGTTTTGGATCATTGCCTTGTGCCCAGATGAAAATTTCCATCTGGAGACCCTGGTCGACCAAAACCCTAATTTGGTGACACTGTCGATCTTGAGACTTGATCCACCTAGAAGGGAGCAGCCTTGTGCTTAATCCTTGAAGTGGGAGTCCTTTTTGATCCATGGTGGATGTTTGAGAGATTGGACAAGTTGAAGATCATGTCATTTCTTGATTGATCCTTTGTCTAAGCACTCAGAGAGGGCTTGAAACCCTAATTTCAATTGTATTGGATGCTCACCCATCTTTGGGGAGACTGATGAAGCATGATGGTTCATCTATATTGTGATGATGATTTTCACAATGATGGGAAATCTAAGTGGTCAAAATTTGGGGTATTACATTGTGCCCTAACCTCAAGTCAATGGCTATAGGAGACTAAAGATGCCTTTATGCTACAATTGGCCAAGGGACTGTCCAAGTTGCCATTCACTATTGCTTGCAAAAAAAACTTGCTCTACTATAAATAGAGCTCATTTGTGGTCAGTTTGAGTACCCCAAAGCACTACAACACTTACTTTCCTCAAAATCTCTCTCATTAGGCCAAAATGCCTTCTTTTGCAAGTCATCTCTGAGTTTTTGAGTTAGAGAGCAATTCCACCACAGCTCATGATCCAAACACATCCAATGTATCATATATAAGCTATTCAAACACTTACCCTTGGTCTGAAACACTAAAATCAGAAAGTCAACCTCCAAAACCTCAAATCTTGACTGTTTTGCATTTTGCAAGTCATGTCTTGATCCAGTTACTTTCAAAACCAAACCAAGCCTCAAACACACTCCAAATATCATCCTCAAACTGTCCCAGTTAGTTTCCCTTATCTGGAACACCATTTGAGAGAGTTACTATCTTGGTCACTTTTGCCCCTTTTGCAAGAAAGAGCCAATTCTTGTTCTTGAGGATTCTAGCTGGTTTTGATCATTCTAAAAGCTTCTAAGGGATAAATCAAGAGTGTTCAAAGCATTGAATTACTTCTGGCACAAGGAACTTGAGAGTAACACAAGAAGCATCAAGAGGTAAGTGCATCACAACTTGAACTCTCTAAATCATCCATTGCTTTGAGGTCCATTGATCATGGGCATCTCATACATATCATATATGTTGTGTTTGAACCAATTTACCATTCTATTGCTGCCTGTATGATGAGATAGCATAGAATATGCAAATCTAGGCCTATTTTGCAATCACTATCGGATTTTAAAATAGGGACATTTTCTAAAAATTCCAAAGGAACCATTGGATTCCTTATGAAATTCTAGGCACGATACACCTAAATTTTGTCCCAATACATGGAGAAATGAGGAAGTTAGAGCCTTCATGCAAGAGGGCTAAAATCAGGCCTTGCCTTGGGCAAGGGCCAGGCCATGGCGTCTTGGCCAGGCCTAAAAACAAGGCATCCCATATATATTCATGGGGTGGTTTTGATACACGGATGTATCACCACCCTAGTGGTAGCGCGCATGTGTGTTTGGATGGATGGTCGTGGGTTCAACACCCACCCAGACCATTTTGCCATTTCTCATATTTTTTGCTTTTTTTTCACATATTTATGGTTTTTATTAATTAATTCCAAAATTAATTTCTCTCTCAATTTTAATTATTATTGATTGGTTCTTTTTTTTTTAAATTCCCAAAAATGTTAAAATATTTTATTCTACAAAAATTTCACAAAAATATTATTTATTTCATATATTTGGTATTTTTGTAAAGAATTATGTTTTTATTTGTTTTTAAACATTTAAAAATATTTCTTTCTCTTGATTTTGCAAATTTAAATGATTTTCAAATCATTCTTTGAATGAACCATGATTTTTCAAACATGAATCCAATATCACAACTAGTTTTTCACACATTGATAATTTTGATCATTTTAATCCAATTTTTATTCAATTAAAATACATTTTAAAATCAAATTTGGGTTTTTATTATTTTCACCTTCACAAATCTTTTTCAAAACACCTTGGGCCTCTAATGGAGTGTAAGACCCAACCCCTTTGTACAGTAAACCATTTTGGGCCTCAGTCATTGTATAAGTCCCGATACGATTTTATAAATCTCAGCGCGATCGTCGCCTTTTAAACAAAAACCATCTGGGCCTCCCCTTGTGTTGTAAGTCTCACCTTTCTTTTTAAAATACACTTTGGGCCTCTAATAGAGTGTAAGAACTAACCCTCTTTTGTACATAAATAATTTTGGGCCTCAGTCATTGTATAAGTCCCGATACAATTTTCAGATCAACTTTCTTTAATTTCTTGAACAACTAACCATACAGTTGTTAACATGGAAGCTTGCTCACCTGTAAGTTTTATCAGGTTTCTCTTACATACTTCCACACACACACACACACACACACACACATATATATATATATATATATGTTTGTGCTGGAAGCTTGCTCACCTGTAAGTCCTCCTACCCTCGTTTACATACAGTATATATTTCATCTGTATATATATGCCTGTATATTACCTGCTTAGAGTTTTCCCCGGCAATTAGGTCTAGGATTTTTATAAAGCCAATGGTCACTCTTTCAACACAGTCAAAACTAGTTCCCTATAGGAATTCCAGATACAATCTTGCCTTCTCTTGGGCTTATACAATATGGAACAAAGAGAAAGGCATTATTCCCGGTGAAACTTTTCTCAGACTGTCACTCTTGGGCTTTGTACAAGGACCCTCTGGCTTCTGAGAAGTTCTCATGCCTTCTCTTGGGCTTAATACAAGGACCCGGGAGACCTCTTAAAGGTATAGGACAGAACTTAGTCATCCTTTGTTAGAGCAGTCTTTCCAAATAGTCAAAACCTCAGACCAATTTAAGGGTCGATTCTCATCCCTTAAAGCACAAACCTCCTCTTGGGCATCATACAAAGACAAACTCTTCCAAACCAGTAGACTTGGACAGTCTCATCCCCTTTTGGATCTCAAAGACATTCTCAAGTTCCCTACAAACACAGGAGAAACCCTGATCATTTAACCAATCTTCAGTAGAGTTAAAACCCCCACAGGATCTAAAACTCAGTTTTTCATCCTAAATTTCCCCAGCTAGGGTCAGCTTATCATCAGGATAATACTATCCCAAATCAGAACCTCAAGGCATCTGATAACTCAGCTCTTCTGTAAACCCTCAATAAGAGTTGATCCCTCAACAATCCTCTTTTCAGCCTCAATCTTGGGCTTTATACAAGACAAATAATACTCTCCAATAGAGTCAATCTTCTTTTAGACACAATCTTGGGCTTTATACAAGACAGATAAAACCTCTCACCAGTAGAGTCAGTTTCCCCTTTTAGCATCAATCTTGGGCTTTGTACAAGATAGACAAAATATTTCCCCAGAAAAGTCTCTTTCAGCCTCCTCTTAGGCTTTGTATAATGATATCCCCAAAAGAGTCAGTCTCTCTTTCAGCCTCAATCTTGGGCTTTGTACAAGATAGATAATAATCTCCCTAGTGGAGTGAATCAATCTCTTAGCTTCAACCTTGGGCTTTCATCAAGGCACACACAAAGAAAACCAACATCCCCTCAGAGGAAATCAAAATCTCTCTATAGGAAGACATTTCTCTGTATATCATAATATCAAAACAGAAAATCAAATCAAACCTTAATCCTAGATAACTGCTATTAGTGGCACACTTGTTGATTTAAAAATCCTAGTTGTCGTCCATCTCTTATCCTGGAAAATCCTCTCTTTCATCTAATTGTTATAAGCGGCAAGCCTCTGGATTATTTACATCCAAGCCAATGTCTCTCTCTTAGCATGAAAACTTCCTAAGGAAAAATGGCATTGCTCTACACTGAGTTAAAGTTTTCTCCTTCAGGACAACACCTCTATAAAGGAAATTATGGCATTATTGGATTCACATATCCCTGTTAATGTAATTCTCCTTTATAATCAGTCACCCAATAGTTGTGATAAACAGACAAGATATCTCCCCTTAGAGATAACAAATTCTCTCTCAGTCAAACCCTTTTAGCTTCAATCTTGGGCTTTGAACATGACATAAATAATCATTTAGTGTCAATCTTGGGCTTTGAACAAGACACCAAAACATCATCTTTTCCTCCCATAGAATATGAGGAACTACGATTGCTCTAATTTCCCTGTTTATCTTTAACGAGAATACGTAGGCATAAGATTGCAAAATCTTAGCGAGCATACCAATCAAAAACTTTAGGTCTAGTACCTTCACACCAATCAAAACTGAGGTCCAGTGCCTTACCAAAATCATCAAAAACTCTATCTCTCAAACACTCCATAAAGGAGAAACTTTCCCAACCCACAACAGACAAACACTAGTAAGTAGAAAACTGTAAGGAAAATTTCTAACAACCTGTGGATAACCACATATAGCATGGGTAATTGACAACTCCCCATTGTATAACCTGACCCCGAGCTCCCCAATCTCTTTAAGCATTTGTTCAGTTAAACATTTGAGTGCAAGGTTAGTTTTAGATAGCTTCCCTTTCCTTTCCAGCTTCACAGGATAAATAAGAAATCAGAAAGTAGCACCCCACTCCTACCATTGCGGTGAGGAGAAACCCATGGCAATAAGGTGGTCGCGTCACCGACAAAAATGTCACGCTACAGGAAAATGGCGACTCTGCTGGGGAATTATTTTATCTGTCTAGGACTAGGATAATAATTCCTAAGAGGTCTAGGTTGTTAGCAATCATACTATATTATATATATATTGCTTTTCCTACATGATATCCGTGTTTATTTTTCTGTCAATAGGAATGCGATTGATACGCATGTGGAAAGTTTGAGAGAACCCTAAGATAAGTGATGGCATAGACGGGTGGACTTACAGGGAGTGATTCCCGAATAAGCGATCATGGTAGACCATCAAATTAGGTGACGGCCCGTGTGGATACTATGTTGAACAACAATCGTCGTGAAAATAGACGCTATCCCAGTGTGGCACCCGTGACCCTGAGGATTTAATAGACATTAACCATGTGGCTATTTGGTAGTGCGGTAACTATCGAGAATAGTTGATACACGATGCTACACTCAAATGAGATTACCCTAGGTTGCTACAGCTCCCTCGGGTGAACCAGCTTGCTGTTGATATCCCTTGGGGGTCAATGATTTTGGGAACCTTTAACCCGTTCTACAGGTACAGAAATTAACCAGAATACAACCTTTGGGGATGGGTAAAGCCATGACTACATGCTTGTGACGTTGAACCCTTGAACCCGTGTTTTTTCAATGTTTTTGTGTGCTGCATTCATGCATTCATTTAAAAAACTCTTCAACAAAGAAAAAATCTCCTTTTTCTTCCTCTCTTCTTTTTCAAAATAAACTAATACAATAATTGCAAATATCAGAAAGAAAGATTGCGTTATGGATTTCGGAAGAAGAAAGATGCACAAGTACACCTTCAAGTCTCCGAAACTAGAGGATTTAAGAAGGCTGGCAAGGATGATTACCAACCCTGATGATTTCAGAGCTAAGCACGGAGGGTTGTTCTCTCTGTTAAGGGTCTACGTAGTTGAAGGAATCCTGTCCATGTTAATTAAGTTTTACGGTCCGGTTTATCACGGTTTCACATTCCTGGATTATCAACTTGCACCAACACTAGAGGAGTACTCTCACCTGACTGATTTTCCCATCACTGACCAAGCTCCCTTTTCTAGACTGGAAGAATTTCCAAAGGAACAAACCATTGCAAGAGCAATCTATTTGGATGAGTCAGAAGTCAGGACTCACATGACCACTAAGGAAGGAATTTAGGGTTTACCAGCTAAATCCCTGAAGGAGAAAGATCTATACTTTGCCAGTGTAGGAAACATAATTGCTTTAGAAGATATCTTTGTTCTGCTCACATATGGGTTATTCCTTTTTCCCAACATCGATAACTTCGTCGATAACAACGCTATTAAGATATTTTTTATTAGGAACCCCATACCAACCCTGCTCGTAGATGCTTATCATTCTATACACTTAAGGAATTTATACAGCGGAGGAATGATCACATGCTGTGTACCCCTGCTTTACAAATGGTTCACTTCCCATTTACCCAAGTCTGCTACTTTTTGGGACCGTAAGAGTACTCTATGTTGGTCACAGAGAATCATGTCTCTTACCAACTCTAACATATATTGGTATAATAGGATTTATGAGGGGATAAAGATCATCGACATATGTGGAAGTTTCCCTAATGTACCCCTCATAGGAACTAAAGGAGGAATCAACTATCATCCAATTTTAGTTTGCCGTTAACTCGGATACCCGATGAAGAATATCACGTATAATGTTCGTCTGAAAGGTCTTTTCTTCAAGGAAGGAGAAAATGACAGGGCACTAAAGAAGGAAATAGTGCATGCCTGGAAACATATTCACAAGACAGGAAGAGAGTCTCTAGGAAGACCAGATTGTACCTCCATGGAACCTTATCTCCACTAGGTACAAACTACAGCCCTCAAGCTGAGGATGCCTTACCCTCGTCAAGAAGTTTTTTCGTTAAAGGAATCTGTCCTTTATTTTATGTCTGATACGGAAAAACTCCAGGTCGCTCTCAACAAAGTTCAACAGGAGAAAAGCTCTTGGAAGAACAAGTACCGAATTCTCAATGTGGAGTGTACTAAGATTCAGGAACTGCTAAAAGAAAAGGATGCTCTGATTAAGATACTAGAGCAGCATGCTGTATAAAACCAAGAAGACCAAAGAAGTTTGCTCGCTCCTTTCACTTGGCAAAGGACTGACAACCCGACAACGGCTAAAGAGCCCCGGTCAAAGAAAAGGAAAGTACCAGAACCAGCATCTGAGTTCTCTTCAGAAAGGACTCAGGATCTATAAGTTTAGACATTTCCTTTTACAGAACTTTGTAAAATATTGTATTTTCCCTTTCTGCAATCTTTCAAATTCAATAAAAAAAGGGAGTCTCCCCACTGTATGATATTTGCAATCTATTTGTTGAAGTTTATTCTTGATTAAAACAAAAAATATATATCATTGCATATCATTCATCATTCTCACATAACGCGTTCTCCTTATCTTCGAGTCTCACGAATGTGTCACGATTCTAGAGTCAAAATTTCTCACTCATACAATACTCGAGCCAATCGACAAAAGAAAATGGACGATCTCGAGGAAGAGAACAGAGAACTGAGAGAAGAAATCGACGCTCTGAAGGAAGATCTGAAAAAACTTCACAGTGACATGTAATCCCTGGCAGCAGCTCAGAGGCAACAACAAAAGACTATGATCTCAGAGATCACATCTACGCACGTATTGGAGACATATGATCCTCAGTACAACATGCCTAAAGGTCGCCCCTGGGGCATGCCTATCAACTTTGTCCCTGAGGGATACATCCCGCCGGTCACTGAAGACCCAAAAACTGTAGCAGGAACCGCTGGGCCTGAAGGTTACAAACTTCGGGAAAGCGAAGACGTAAGAGTTATGATAGCAACACCTGAATGTTACAAACTTCGGGGCATAGAAGCACCAAGAGTCATCGTTGTGATGACTATACCACAACCAGTGGTACACACTGTCCCGGAAGGACAGATTCCCCAAGTAATTTCTGGTGGAAACAAAGATATGTACGAAAGAATGATTGAGTTCCAGGAACAATTCCTGGAAATGCAGAAGGAACTGCATGCCATTCGCAGTCATGATTTATTTGGAAAGGACGCCACAGTCCTTTGTCTGGTCCCTAATGTGAAAATCCCGCACAAATTCAAGGTGCCTGACTTTGAAAAATACAAGGGCAACTCTTGCCCTCAAAGTCATTTGGTGATGTACGCTCGAAAAGTGTCAACTCAAACAGAGAATCAACAACTACCGATCCATTACTTCTAAGATAGTTTAACCGGTGCCGCACTCAAATGTTACATGGGTTTAAACCGCACCAAGATCAACACTTTCAAAGATCTCGGCACTGCCTTCGTTCAACAGTATAAGTATAACTTGGACATGGAACCGGACAAAGATCAACTCAGAGCAATGTCACAAAAAGACAAGGAAATTTTTAAGGAATATACTTAGAGATGGCGTGAAATTACCGCCCAGATCTTTCCCCCTCTTGAGGAAAAAGAGATGACCAAGATCTTTTTGAAAACCTTGAGTTCATTCTATTACGACCGAATGGTCGCCAGTGCGCCCAGTGACTTCACTGAAATGGTGAACATGGGAGTACACCTTGAAGAAGCAGTCCGAGAAGGATGATTGGTCAAAGATGCAGAGCCATCAAGCAGTACCAAAAGATACAATAGTGTTTTCCCAAAGAAAAAACAGCAAGATATTAGTAATATCTCTCTCGGAAAGAAAAGGCGAAGGTATCAACCAGTAGCAGCGGTAACTCCCGCTATTAATCCTGCCCCATCTCTGAAGTATCAACCTCAGGTTGCTCGGAGCCAACCAAGTCAACAACAGTATCAGGTTGCTCAAAGGACACAACGGCCTCTTCAGGCTCGTCCTCAGTACAACAATAACAATCGTACAGCACGACCATCAGGGTTTGACCCTATACTAATGTTATACGCAGAACTGTTTCCACTACTACTGGCCAAGGGGCACGTCCAAACCAGGTCTCCTCTTACAATACCGGAAAATCCATCTTTTTGGTTCAAAGCGTATCAAACTTACCCTTATCATCAAGGAGGACCGGGGCACAACATTGAAAACTGTCTCAACTTCAAATATGATGTGCAGAAGCTTGTCAGCAACGGGGTCCTATCTTTCAAAGATACTAATCTAAATGTTCAGCGAACCCGTTGCCTCAACATGAGAAGACTGCAGTAAATTTGATAGAGGAAGAATTTAGCCGCAGTTATCAAATTCATGATGTACTCCTATTAGGAACCAATCTGGTCAGGATGCATTGTAGATAAAGCGGGTACGGTCATGTACCGCCTCACAATTAGCACCAGTGTGATATCTGCTCAAAGAATAATCAGGGGTGTTCTGTAGTGCAATCAGCTCTACAAAAACAAATGGATCTCGGATGCATCCAAGTTCACCGAATCCGTGAAGTCAATATGGCTCACGCAAATCCCAACATTGTCCAGAACCACAACATTCTAACGATGAACGTCAACTTGGAGGCAATGCACTCGAGACAAAGTCAATACCATAATTTGCCACGGCACGATTACAATATCTATCCGATCTGCTCAATAAGCAATCAGGGATTCTCTTTTGTACAAGAGGCCCTCCAGCGTCAGATGGATCTCAGGTGGATCTAAGACTATCGGGGAAAAAATAACCATCAAGTCAATATGATTCAGATCTTTGATATTCACTTGATGAATACTAATCTGGTAGAATTACACGCTAAGCAAGTCAGGCTCAGTTTTCTGGCTTCACACGATTATCTGGATTGTTAACAATGCCATGAAGATGACCAAGGGTGTGCACTTGTCCAAAGAACACTTCAACACTTGTTGGACCACTGGTGGCTTCCAATCTACTTGGATGAAGCTACACAACATATGAATATGACTGACGAGAATCCTGATAGGTATCAAAGTCAGGATGTTCGCTCGATGGAAACAAATCTAGTAATGTTGCACTGCATACAAAGCGGACGTGGCCGGGGGCCACCACATAATTATGAGTGCTATAGAGTTTGCTCAGAGAACAATCAAGGATGTTATCTTGTACGGTCAGTTCTTCAATATCAGTGGACCAAAAAGAGATTCGACCATGTTCAAGTTCTGGTTCGATCAACGTGATACAAGACTATCTTCCTGATCAAGGCAAAGATGTTGTCATAATCTCCAATCATGAAATGGCTAAAGACGTATGCACCATAATCCCTCTACTCCATGAATCAAGAGTTCCTCTTGATAGTAGAAAGATTCTCAACCTCGAACCAATTGAGGCTGGCTACGATGGTCAAAAAAATCAAAAGGCTTCTGTGGTTATCTATCTGCCAGGACCAATACTGTACTAATCTGATAAGGCAATCCCTTACAAGTACGGTGCAACAACAATCAGAAATGGAAAGGAAACTCCATTACCCTCCGTCGTAAACATTTCTAACATTAGTCGAGTAACACTGAGCGGCCGGATCTTCAATCGAGGAGTTGGAGAACCCGCCAAAGTAAAGGAACCTCAAACAGAAGTTCCCAATCAACCAGTCGAACAATCCAGTAATCCAGAACAGGTAAAAAACAACGATGAGATGCTGAAGCTCATCCAGAAAAACGAGTACAACATTGTAGACCAACTGTTGCAAACTCCTTCGAGAATCTCTGTGCTATCTCTCTTGCTTAGTTCCGAAGCTCACAGGGAAGCTCTGCAAAAATTCTTAAAGCAAGCTTTTGTAGAACAAGATATGACGATAAAACAATTTGACATCATCATCTCCAACATCACTTCCTACAACAACTTAGGATTCAGTGATGAAGAACTGCCAGAAGAAGGTAAAAATCACAATATGGCGCTCAACATTACAGTCAACTGCCAGGACGACGCTTTAGCCAGCGTACTGGTAGATACCAAATCAGCTCTGAATGTTATGCCAAAATCTACTCTGATGCGACTATCATTTCAAGGAGCCCCGATGAGAGGCAGTGAGGTCATTGTCAAAGCCTTTGACGGATCTAGAAAAATAGTTAGCAGCGAAGTTGATCTTCCCATAACCAACGGTCCTCACACTTTCCAAGTCACTTTCCAGGTCATGGACATCCGGGCAGCATACAACTGTTTATTAGGAAGACCTTGGATACACGAAGTTGGGGCAGTCACTTCGACACTTCACCAGAAGCTGAATTCGTAAAAAATGACAAGTTAGTCACAGTATGCGGAGAACAAGCCTTAATAGTGAGCAACTTATCATCATTCTCCTATGTAGAACCCGAGGAGGTCGTTGGAACTTAGTTTCAAGCACTCTCGGTAAGTAATGAGAATTGATCAGAAAGAGGGACATCAATTTCCTCATACAAAGATGCTCTGAAAGTGATAAAAATTAACGACGTAAAGGGATGGGGATAGGTTGCCATTCCTACTGATAACAAGACAAAGAAAGGTCTTGGTTTTTCTTTAGCCTGTACTCAGACTACCAAGAAAGATGAAAGTTTACATCCCATTCAGGACTTCTTCCATAGTGGAGGTTTCCTCCACCTAGTGTCTCAAGAAGTACACACCATCAATGAGGGTGACTCCTCCGAAAAAGATGAAGAGTGGAAATCCTATCTCAACGAGGATGGTTATATGTCTTAGGGAGAAACCCATACGCCATTTTGCTCTCCCACGTAGAGTCTGAGATATATACCAAGATCAGATGTCAAGATGATGTACGGAGATTATGATCCAGAAGGATGTCGTGCTTCGCCGAACTCATTAGAGGAGGACACTCTGATGAAAGACAACTTTGACTATGACTATTATCACCCACTGGATGACTTGCCTATCTGGCAGCCGTACCCAGAAGACTCGGGGCAAAAGAGTCAGGCCAGCGATGCATATCAGGTGAGCATCATTGAAAAGAATACATGCGTCCCCACCAAGTCATGGGATCATTACTCAGGGAATTTCGAAGATATCCAGCCCAACGATGAATCTGCAAAGATTTCAAGAAAATAGTTCATTAACTATGCTTTTCCTGAGGTCAACGTCATCGAGAAGGATGACTCCTCCAGTCCCACAGAAGTATGGGACACCTTATGACAACCAAGTGGCAAGTACGACTTCTTGGTCAAGTACACTGCTCCTAAAAGATCTCGTATCAGGCTCGAAGACGTCCAGCCAACTGGATGGGGAGATCCGCCTGAGAATGAAAATAATGAAAGATACAACATAAGAGTTCGTCTACGACAACTCTTCCTGGGAGGAAGACTCCAACGATCCTGCTCCGCCAGAAATCAGCGTCATTTCTGAGGACAAACCAAGAAATAAGGTACCAGACTGTGATTCACCGAGGAGTTCGCCGCCAATGGGTTACTATCGATGTCCCGAAAGTCGTCCATAAGTCTAAATTACTTGTTTTAAACCCCATTGAAACATACGATCCAATGCCTTCTCCCAACTTTGAATTCTCGATATTTGAAGCTGAAGAAGAAGAGGACGAAGAAATTCCTAAAGAGATCTCTCGATTACTCAGAGAAGAGGAAAGGTCCATTGAACCTCACAAAGAGCCATTGGAAATAGTCAACTTAGGTTCAAAAGAAGAGAGGAAAGAAGTCAAGATTGGAGCACTGCTCAGTCCGACTGTCAAAGAAAGCTTGATAGAACTTCTCAAAGAGTTTCCAGATGTTTTTGCTTGGTCCTATCAAGACATGCCAGGGTTGGATACCAGCATCGTGGAGTATCATTTACCGTTAAAATCAGAATGTCCACTGGTAAAACAAAGGTTGAGACGGACTCACCCAGATATGGCTATCAAAATCAAGGAGGAAGTGCAGAAACAGATTAACGCAGGTTTCCTCGCCACCTAAGAATATCCTCAATGGCTAACTAACATAGTGCCAGTTCCGAAAAAGGACGAAAAATTCAGAATGTGTGTAGACTACAGGGATCTGAACAAGGCCAGTCCAAAGGATGACTTTCCCTTAGCGCACATAGACATGCTGGTAGACAGTACAACAAAGTTCAAAGTCTTCTCCTTCTTGGATGGATTATCGGGCTATAATCAAATCAAAATGGCGCCGAAAGACATGGAGAAAACTTCATTCATCACCCCATGGGGCACCTTTTGTTTCAAGGTAATGTCTTTCAGTTTGAAGAACGCCAAGACAACCTATCAAAGGGCCATGACTACTCTGTTTCATGACATGATGCACAAAGAAATTGAAGTGTATGTTGATGATATGATTGTCAAATCTAAAATAGAGGAGGAGCATGTGACCCACTTGTCGAAACTATACGAGTGTTTGAGAAAGTACAAACTCCGCTTGAATCCCAATAAATGCACGTTCGGTGTTCGCTCAGGAAAAATTTTAGGGTTCATCGTCAGCCAGAAAGGAATCGAGGTAGATCCTGACAAGGTCAAGGCCATTCAAGAAATGCCTTCACCAAAGACCGAAAAACAGGTCAGAGGATTTTTGGGACGTCTAAATTACATCTCCAGATTCATATCCCTTATGACTGCGACATGCGCGCCAATCTTCAAACTACTCAGAAGGAATCAAAGCTGTGTATGGACAGAAGATTACCAAAAAGCATTCGACAGTATCAAAGAATATCTGTTGAATCTACTAATCCTGTCACCTCTAGTGGAAGGAAGACCACTAATCATCTACCTAACAGTCTTGGAAGACTCTACGGGTTGTGTACTTGGCTAACAAGAACATCAAAAAGATTGTTTAAAAGATGGTTGTAACCTACAAAGAATGGCACGAGATGCTACCCTTTGCTCCACACGGTTATCGCACATCTGTCCGCACTTCAATAGGGGTAACCCCTTTCTCTCTAGTATATGGCATGGAGCCAGTGCTCCCTATAGAAGTAGAGATCCCATCAATTCGGGTATTAATGGAAGCTAAGCTAACAGAGGCTGAATGGTGTCAAAGTTATCACGATGAACTGAACCTAATCGAAGAAAAGCGAATAAAGGCTCTATGCCACGGTCAGTTGTATCAGCAAAGAATAAAGAAAGCATTTGACAAAAAGGTCTGACCTCGTGTCTTCAGAAAAGGAGACCTCGTGCTCAAGAAGATACAATCATTCCTCACTAATTCCCGGGCCAAATGGACTCCAAATTATGATGGCCCCTATGTGGTTAAGAAAGCCTTCTCAGGCGGCGCCTTGAGGCTCGCAACCATGGACGGAGAGGAATTTGCCTACCCCACGAATGTTGATGTAGTCAAGAAATACTACGCCTAAATAACAAAAAAAAACGTCTCGGTGGATTGAAAACCTGAAAGGGCGGTCCAGGCAAAAATTAGAGACACAAGCAAAAATCATCCCGATGGATTGGAAATCTCAAAGTACAATCCAGGAAAAAGTTAGGGATTAATGGCAAGTAACTACGTTTGATCAGTTCAACTCCTCAGCAGTCATACCATCCATCAGGAAAACTCCAGTCAAGGTCATCTTCGACAGAAGCTCGGGATATCCAGAATTCAATGTTGGTAGAAGGATAAACGTCGTTATGTTTCAATGTAGCCCTTTTCCCTTAAATTACCAATTTCTAAACTTTGTAAATACTCTATGGGATCACGCGCTTGGTAAATTTCCATTCTATCAATAAAATTTGAGCCCTAGTGCTTTTGTTTGCAATTCTCATTTGTTTTAGCTTTAGAGAATGACATTTTAACATGATCAACGATTCTTGAAATAAAACAAAAATGAATTACTTGTCAAATTTTTTTGCTTTTAAATAAGGATGGCAATTCCTTTTGACTGTGAACTTCAAAAAAGAACATCGATAACTTCTCTGGAAGTGATTAAACCTCATTTGCAGAATCAAAGTACTCCTTTTAAACCAGTACACCTGAATGAGGGATCAACTGTTTCAGATGTGATTTTCCCATCTGATACCCACAGCAGAGTTCGTACCTCTTAAGACCGATTGACAATTCTTCCTCCCCAAAGGGATTGTCTTTCTTAAGCAAGACATGATTGCTATTTTGGAACAATGATACTTTTTGTTCCCCGCAGTGGCCGAGTATCCAGTCATGTTCATCTATTAGTCTGTATGTCGAGTCAGTTTTGTCAGCATAAACATACATACATCATGCATTATTAATTCATATTCATATTCATATTGCATTACTATCACTCTGGTCATATTCATCCCCCAAGTGATAAAACTCCTTTTATCAATCAAGTTGTCAGTTATTTCCTCGTCAGGAAATGTCTTGTCTGAACAATCTCTCTCCCCCAGTTTATTTCTGGATTGGAGACGGTCCTCGACCACTTTGGTAACTTGAACCTCTGAAAGGCAAGAAAACATTCGACCGACACCTTTGAAACATCACTCTTCACCATTGAAGATGATATTGTCGCTTTCCCGAATTAAAGAAAATCCCCAGAGAAAGCCTCTCAACCAAAGACTCTCAGCAACACATTAGTTTTTCTCAAGAAAGTCAATGTTAATGAAGTCATCAGAACCTAAAATTTGGATTGCATCACATGTCATTTCTCCAAAAAGATCTCGAAGAAAGGTATGATGTAATATCGCCAAGCGAAAAGAAGTCTCTCAAGAGACTCGTTTTTCCCCAATAGAGTCAGCAAATGGCATCTCCAACAGAGAAGTTTGTACACCTCTACAACTCAGACAAATAAGTATCCCCAACAAGTCTGACCTTCAATCTTTTTCATCAAATGGCGTCTCCTTGTAAAACTCGGCAAACATTTTGATGAAGACCGCTACACATAGCGTCCCTTGTCAAGGAAGGAACTCGACAAGAAGAAACTGAGACCAGTTCCGTGGCTGAAGACCAGGATCGAGGGAAAGTTTATTTCAGAAACTGAGACCAGTTCCATGGCTGAAGGCCAGGATCGAGGGGAAGTTTATTTCAGAAACTAAGACCAGTTCTGTGGCTGAAGACCAGGATCGAGGGGAAGTTTATTACAAAAGAAACTAAGACCAGTTCCATGGCTGAAGACCTGGATCGAGGGGAAGTTTTACCATTTTCTAAGTATCATTGCTTAGCGAAAGAAGATATATGAGCAAACAACCATTCATAACCATCGTCAAAATTTCGGGTATTTCGATATTTAATCCTCTTGCACCCTGAATGTCTGAATATCTTCGCCATTCACACCTTCGGGTCCAAGAAGATTAAATAGGGGCATCTGTCATACCCCAAATTTTGACCCCCAAGATTTCCCATCATTGTGCAAATCATCACCACAATATGGATGTACTTCCATGCCTTATCAATCTCCTCAAAGATGGTTGAACATTTACAACAATCAAGAATTAGGGTTTTTAAGCTCTCTCAGAGCACTTACACAAAGGATCAATCAAGAAATGACATAATCTTCAACTTGTATAATCTCTCAAACACCCATAAAGGATCCATAGGACTCCCATATCAAGAATCAAGCACAAATTTGCAACATTCCAAGTGGATCAAGCCTCAGATCGCCAGTGTCACCAAATTAGGGTTTTGGTCGACCAAGGCCTCCAGATGAAAATTTTCTTCTGGGCATGATCCAATGCTTCAAAACATGATCCAAAATGCTCCAAGGGACCTCATGAACCCAATCATCAAGTCAATTTAACTTCAGGGGATGCATTTACCAAAAATCAGGAATTAGGGTTTCTTGACCAAATTCACCCCTAAGTTGACTTTTGGAGCAAAGCATGAGCCAAGACCTCAAGAAATGATTTGAGGGCCTCAAATACACTAAATTGATCCATTTTCAACAATGGATTGACCCAAGAAGCTTGGTTCACAAGTTTCAATTTCATCTGGACCACAGTTAGGGTTTTGAAGGAAAAGTGAACTGTACCTTTGACTTTTGACCAAGACATGCTCCTAAACCTTGGGACATGATTCAATACACCCTATAACACCTATGGAATCCATCCATTAGGTTTGAATTAGGTCAAGAACTTGATTGCACAAAGGATCGCACAGTTTGGATTTCATCTGACAAAAAGTCAACGGCGCATAAAATCAAGTTTGACTTTTTGGAATTTTTCACAAATATGGTATCCCTAAGTCAAAAATAATGTTAATGTATGGTATTGATCATCATTCATTAAGAAAAATCAAGAAAAGTGAGGTTTCTTGCAAAAGGGGCAACCTTGAGAAACCAAAATTTTTCTAAGTTATGGAACAAAAGTGATTTTGTACCAAATTTGCAAGGTCATAACTCCTAAACCACAAGGCCTTTTTCTCCCATTCAAAGCTCAAATGAAATTCCATCTGACATACTTCAAATATGTCAACTACAAGAGATTCCAAATCCTCATGGATTTTGAGTTATGGATTGATCAAAATCACAAAAACATGAAAATAACCACTTTTCCAACACTTAGTGAAATTTTTAATAAGTCAGAATCTGCCTTACTTTTTCTAAAATGTAGGGACATTTTTCACCTTGATCCAAATTAAACCAGGTCCATTGGTGAACATCAAAGTTGAAGTATGCCATGAGGGCTTTCCAACAAGTACCAGATCATCTCCAAATTCAATTTGAGTAGGGAGATACAACCCTTGGAACATGGCATCATGGATTGATTTTTACAAGGCAGATTTGTGCATTTTTGCTCGAGTTAGCTAATTTGGACAACTCCAAGCCTTTTCATCCATTTGGACACATCAGAGGATAACATCCAAGAAAAAACATCTTATCCACAAGCCTCCCAAGTCCAAGGAACTACATGTAGCCATAAGTGCCCTAAAAAGGCTAAAAAGCTCAAAGACAAAAATTTTGTTTTGAAGCATTCAATGGATGTATCAAGGTGGCTTGGACTGAGACATTTCTAACTTAATGAGTCAAGATTCAGCTCTGAATCAAAAGACCATAGGCTTGTGCCCTAACCTCAAGTCAATGGCTATAGGAGACTAAAGATGCCTTTATGCTACAATTGGCCAAGGGATTGTCCAAGTTGCCATTCACTATTGCTTGCAAAACAAACTTGCTCTACTATAAATAAAGCTCATTTATGGTCAGTTTGAGTACCCCAAAGCACTACAACACTTGCTTTTCTCAAAATCTCTCTCATTAGGCCAAAATGCCTTCTTTTGTAAGTCATCTCTGAGTTTTTGAGTTAGAGAGCAATTCCACCACAACTCATGATCCAAACACATCCAATGTATCATATATAAGCTGTTCAAACACTCACCCTTGGTCTAGAATGTAACACCCTAATTCCCATCGCGAATAATTAATACATAAATAAATCAGAGTAGATAAAAATTTATTATTCTTAGACAGAAACAAGGATGCCACATTTAAAGAAAGAAAACTCAATCCCTGCTCATAAATTTGATACATAACACAAAATGGAACAAACCTAAAAGGGAAACTTTTTCCAACAAAAGGAAAGTTCAATTATGGAATAAAGCAGAAAGATCCATAACTGACTTGTTTTACAAAATAAATCATTTTATAACATCAAAATAATCATACGAAGGTAATACAAAATAGATCGTACAATTATATACATATATAACAAAAGTGTTCCCCCGACTCCCGTGTTATGTATCAAAACAGACTGACTGACAAAAGGATGGAGAACTAATCTTCACAAAAGCCTCCAAGACACTAATCTGCAATTGCCTCATAGAGCAACAAGCCACAGTAGAAGGGTGAGAAATAACAACTAAATCAAGATTGCATAATAATATGCAACACATATAAATTCACATGTATAATTATTCTCACCACAAGCATCACATACTAATACACATAGCATATATCACTTATACCAACATAATAACATATTCACACCTAATGCATACCAAAGTTATGACATATGGAAACACACCACGACATCACGTAGCATATGTCTATTCATAAAGCATATTATCCACAACCAATGCATTTATCACGAATACATATCAAATCACCAATGCTATCACGAGCTCAACACATAATCAATCAATTCACAATCTCCCACACATAATCAATCCATTCATGATTTTCCACACATAATCAATTCATTCATGATTTATGCAAATGTAGAGAGACTGGCACAACGACTCTATGCAAATGCAGTACCATCCATCCATCATTCTCATCATTAGTTCACTCAAGAACTATTGGAATCATCGCTTGTTACTTAGTGTAACTCCCCGTCGGGCAAATGATATTCCCCTTCGCTCACACCTCTTTGTATAAGGCACACAACGTTTATGGATCGCTCACACCTCTTTGTATAAGGCACACGGCCCGATCGCTCACACCTCTTTGTATAAGGCACACGATCATCTATAATCATCGCTCACACCTCTTTGTATAAGGCAGACGATGTTATAGCGGATTCCCTCTGGAACTGTTTCGTCGCTCACACCCACTAGGGCACACAACATCACAAGATGCATATCATGATGCTTGGCATACAATGACTCATGACAATCAAATACACACATATATGCAACCATGTGAACCACTCCAACATCCTTAATCATGCATATATAATCAAACACAACACATTGCATTTACTTGCCCTTAGGCCACAAACCATCATCACAACATTTCATCACATGCATTTACATCATACCACAACACACAAGTCATAAGTTATATGTCAAAAGCATATTGCATGATAACACATCAATCACTGTCGCTCCCAGGATTTTCATCCAGGTACAAATGCGAAAGTGGCGTGGAACACAGAGTCGCCAGCAATGTATATTTATTCCACGAGAGGGAAAGGAAACACCACATAAACCTGAGGAAGAGGGAAAGGAATGGTCATCGCAACTATAGCCTGGGTTCGGGAGTCGGTTACGCGAGGGGAAGGTGTTAGCACCCCACGCGTCCATCGTACTCGATGGAATCCACGCTTGTTGTCTATCTAAGGGTGAGTTATCCTAAGATCTATGGCTGCACTGAAACGGGGAAAGGGAAAACAAAGACAGACTCGGTAGGACATCGTCGTCCTAGGCCTACGTACTCCCTTTGTGCAATGGGAAATTCAGAGTCAACGTAGTTCGGATCAAGTTCTTTTTGTGTTTTTTATGAGTGACGTTAAGTTCGCGTCCGGCAGTTAGGGTCGATGCCTGTTTGCGACAAAACAGAAAGTAACGTGCCCTTTTTGAAAATAGCCTATAATTTGACGATCCTGAAGGACAAAAATGATTTGAAATTTGTTTGTATTTTTTAGACAGAAGTGACTTGAGTTAGTTCATAACTCACCTTGAACCAAAGTCTATGACACGGGAACGAATGCGTCGCATGGTCGTCCCCAATGGGACGTATGCTCAACACTCTAGAAGAGAGAAGGGGGACCCCTCAATATTCACTTCCTAAGTTAAAGGCTTGTGTGCAAGGCAAGTTGACCTTATTAAGTATCTTAGAAGGGTTATGAGATGAGAAGAGGGACTCAAAAGAAAAGAAAAAAACACTAAGGGGATTCTATCCTAATGTTATCATGCAAAGATGGCCCTAAGGTTGAGGTAAGAGGGGAATATCTACCTAAGTTAGCATGCAAAGGATTGAAAGCCTAATGTCTCTCCTACCTCTGGCTTAATCAGAAATTAAGTGGAGCTAGGAATCCTAAGGGGATCATGTGAACAAACACAAGTAAACATTAACCAATTCAATCATAGATATCAACAAAAATATTCAAAACTCAAAGGAGAAGGAAGGAGATGAAGATGAGAAAGATGTTAAAGCAAGGCAAGTATAAACCAAACCAAAAACAGTAGCAACAACAACACTTCAACACAGCACAGCAGTAAATTCCAGCATGCAAGCATGAACAACATTTAACAGCTCTTGTCTTCAGAACATATTAAGTGTAAAATCCAGCAGGACAGAATAGATACATTTAACAGCATGTATGTACAGAACAGCAGTGTATGCAATAGAATTTCTTCACTCAATCCACTTATGCACAAATTAGACTAATTACAAAATTCAACTAAGATCAAGGATTTAATCAAAGAATTTTAACCATAGTTTTAACGAGAATGTTTAATTAAAAAATCTCAATCAAAATTTAATTAACAATAAACCTGAATTCCAATCAAAATTTTAACAAGAAATTTAATCAAAATTAACTAAACAAAACAATAAAAACTTAAATCAAAATCAAAGTCTAATCAAAATCAAATTAAAATTAAAATCGAAATCTAATTAATTAAAATCTAAATCCAATTGAACAAAATTCAAATGATTAAAATCTAATTAATAAATAAAGAAAAAAAATTAACACCAAAACTAGCATTAAGAATCAACAAGAATTTCATGTGTTAAAACAAAATAGCATGAATAATAATGATATAATATACATACACTTTACAAACTACATATATGCATATTATAAAAACTTAACATTAAACAAAATATATATAATAAACTTAAAGTACATAAACTTTTACAAATTATATATATATATGGAAACCTGATGGTGAACAAAATATATATATATATATATATATATATATATATATATATATATATATATATATATATATATATATATATATATGTTAAAACGGTTATACCTGCCATATAATATTAATTGAAACGGCATATTATACATGTTTATAACAATGGAGCGGTGGCCCCTTGTGAAACAAACCATCGGTAAAACATAGTAATGATGTTAGTAAAACATACAAAATCTGTCTTATTAATATAGTAATATATTAGTATGTTATATTAACAGAACAGTGTTGTTAACGTCACCGCAAACCGAAAAGCATCGCTACTGTAACCCGAAGCAAACTCATTTACACGTAATATAATTATATTAGGATAACAGTTGATGATATATAATAACGGCTTATGGTATAATCATGTTATATAATACGTATAATCACAATCAAGTTATATAAGCTGCGACTTACGCTGGCGGTGACGGAGAACAATTGAGAATCTAAAAATCTTTAACAACGGCTGCTATCCCTCTTTTTCTCCCCCGGTCTCCTTTTTTTTTTTAACAGTAACCACAATATATAGGGACCAAATTAGGGTTATCTCTAAATTGTCAATAATATCCCTAATGTCCATTTTAAAGCCCAAATTAAATAATTAGTTTGACTCACAATAAAATAAACATTTAAAATAAAATTAAAATTAAATTATTAAACATCCTATTTATTTACTCTAAATACTTAGACAAAAATTATAAAAATAAACGGACTCTAAATAAAAGTCGGATACCCAAGTGCTCGAAAAAATAAACCGAGTACACTAAAATGATCAGCGCGAAATATACGGCTCAGAAAAATACAGTGTTTGGTCAGATTTTAAAATAATTTTTGACACGTTAACGCTCAAACCGATTCAAATGCGACAAAAAATGGTCAAAATAATTAAAACGAACACGTCTGGTTAAACTACGCGAAACGTAGATCAGTATAATTGACGTATACAAGTTCGATTTAAAATTTTCCGTCCACCGACTTTTACGCACCGTTGAGATTTAGTTTGACCGATCTATCTGTAAATCCGAGAAATTATTTCGGGTGACATTTTAGGCACTATGTGAGATGAAAATCACTATTTTATGCTATTTAGATGATGCAGAGTGGAAATACAGTCAGATGAATGAAAATATTAAAAATGCCTGGAATAAGTTGTGAACTCTCAAAATTCCCTGTTGAAAAAAAGAATGATCTGGTACCAAATTACCGAGCAAAATAAATGTTGGGGCACTCTAATGCTTGCTGCTTAGAATAAGAGAAGTCCTTAGCCACAAGGATACCGTGATCCGATGTCTCGAGAGCTCAATGCAATGCATGATTATGAGTTAAGACCTAAATGAGATGCAAATGAAAAAAAAGAAACATAAGCCAGAAAAAGTTAGAAAAAGGTAGGGCAAATTCAATCAACTTGGTCCTGAAGGTACGATAGCAACGGCTTTCAGAAATTCCAGGATACACGGGGATGGAATAGTGAAAGAACCCTGGAAATTTGCTAATGGTGAGGATAACGAAATGGAGCGTGTTGAAAACTAAGGAGTATGACCTCAACCATACTCACAAAAATAACACAAATACGACCTCAATCGTACTCACAAAGGAAGACTGACCTCAACCACTCTACCCGCAAAAATGAAATGAATACGACCTCAATCGTACCCACAAAGGAAGACTGACCGCAATCACTCTACCCATAAAGAATAATACAAATACGACCTCAATCGTACTCACAAAGGAAGACTGACCTTGATCACTCTACACACAAAAATAAATCGAATACGACCTCAATCGTACCCATAAAGGAAGGCTGACCGCAATCACTCTACCCACAAAGAATAATACGAATACGACCTCAATCGTGCCCACAAAGGAAGATTGACCTCAATCACTCTACCCACAAAAATAATACGAATACGACCTCAATCGTACCCACAAAGGAAGACTGATCTCAATCACTCTACCCACAAAAATAATACGAATACGACCTCAATCGTACGCACAAAGGAAGACTGAGCTCAATCACTCTACCCACAAAAATAAAACGAATACGACCTCAATCGTACCCACAAAGAAAGACTGACCTCAATCACTCTACCCACAAAAATAATACGAATACGACCTCAATCGTACTCACAAAGGAAGACTGACCTCGATCACTCTACCCACAGAAATAATACGAATACGACATCAATCGTACCCACAAAGGAAGACTGACCTCAATCACTCTACCCACAAAAATAATACGAATATGACCTCAATCGTACCCACAAAGGAAGACCCACAGAAAGTGGACTTCGCTGGGGATAACGTGAAATAAAAGTTCTGATTTATACCACCCCTGCTGAGAAAGAGCAACTGGCAAACAAAATACATTAAGCGAAAACCGACTACCAGGCGAGAACATGGATTTCACAAAAGAGAAAGGCCAACCAAAGGCAAGCTCCTAGTGGACTTACGATCCACAGATAAGATAGCTCCGCTGGGGAAAGGAGAAGTCTAAATAAAAGACTCTGCTGGGGAGCACATGTAGGAGGAACGCGTCCCTCGACGATCTCACCAAAATCTCCTGAATTATGCCATTTCTGCTGAGAAAGAGAGCTGGCAAAGAAAGTACCCAACCTGGCTTATGCTTCGAATGCAAATGTTTGAATTTTTGGCTTAATGCTCCATACAAAATGGAAATGCTACGCGTTTGAGGATGCAATGCAAATGCTTATGATATGCAAAAAGGGCCCCTCCAGCAAAATAAATGCTGGAGAGAAGAGACCAATTCAGCTGGGGATGACAAAAATAAATTGTCCTCTGAATCCAGGAACTCCGCTGAGAAGGATCACTCTGACCGACTCTTTGGATCAACAACTTCTACTGGGGATAATATCCCGAAAGAACATCCACACTCCCGGGGATTACACATGTCCTTTTCCGAAGGTAACATCCAAAACCTGAGATTTCTCCTCTGCTGGGGGAGTTGAGAATGAGTGCCAATAACGGAACCAGAAGTCTGTTACTGAAAATTGCCAATAACAATTGGGCTCAGAACCTGCTGGAGACGCCAACCGCGGCTGCACCAATAACGGCGCAAATTGCTACCAGATCCCGCTTGGAGAAAACAGTCCATAATACCACCCTGCTTGGGGATATTGCTGAACCTGACCTGCTGATGGGGAGAATGACTTTACCCTCACCTTGCTGGGGATTAAAACATAATGTTGTTGGTGAAAGCACACTTCCTGACTGGCTAGGGAGAGTGGACACCCTGATTCTGTGTGGAAACAACGTCTTGATCCAGAGAACAAATTCCCCAAGTCTCTTGTTGGGGAGAGTCTGCTCTACTGAGGAAGGCGCAATCTCAATGCTGGGGAGAGAAACCCTACTGGGGAAGTACAGTCCTGTTGCCCTGCAAATCGGATAACAGAATATACCACAACATAACTATCTCAGCTACCATCCACCGTAGCTAATGCCTAAGCAATTTCTACTATTTTTCGTTATGCTCTGCAAAGCTTGAAGTTTTATATGCAATGTTTATCAAAATATCGGATGTTTTTTGCAAATAAAACAGTAAAGGTAAAACAAACAATGGAAAGCTCTTTGAGTGAAATGAAAATTTTATTGAGAAGTGGCCTGTAAATAGGCATTTACAATTGGAAGTAATTCCTAAAAAGAGGTAATTGCGCAAAAGCAAAAAGAAAATACATATGTCGGCAATGCGGGAACAGATATCCACCATGATTTAACTCAGCTATGACCCATATGTCCTGCTTATCCATAAATATCTTGACCTCTGAAGAGACTAACTGTACAGATTCCTTCCTTTCAGAATTCCCAAGTATCGACAGTGCTTCACAGATCAAACGCAGACCATAGCCTTTCGCTTTCAAATCCCTAACTTTTGCCTGGATCACCCTTTTCGGTTTTTCAATCCATCGGGATACCCATTTTTGCCAAAGTTGCCTTTTTCGGTTTTCAACTTTGCGGGTTTACATGTTTCTTTTTTACATTTTATCCCTAATTTTTGCCCGAACCTTTCCTTTTTTATGGTTCGCCAGGATGCCCCTTTTTTGCCTGGACTTTCTTTTTATGTCCAGCGGGTCTCTTTCATGCGAAGTATTTTTTGACTACGTCTGCGTTCACAGGGGACGTGAAATCTTCGCCATCCATAGTTGAAAGTAGTAAGGCCCCACCAGAGAAAACCTTTCTTACCACATATTGCCCTTCGTAGTTTGGAGTCCATTTCCCCTTGTGATCTGTTTGAGGAGGAAGGATCCTTTTCAAAACCAATTCACCTGTCTGAAAACTCCGAGGACGCACTTTCTGGTCAAAGGCGTTCTTCATCCTGCTCTGATACAACCGACCATGTGCAATGGCTGCCAATCTCTTTTCTTCAATAAGGTTCAACTGATCCAATCTGGAACGCACCCACTCAGCTTCATCAAGCTTTACATCTGCCAGAATTCTCAAAGACGGAATCTCGACCTCTAAGGGTAAAACTGCTTCCATACCATATACCAATGAGAAAGGGGTTGCCCTAGTTGACGTACGCACCGAATTACGGTAACCATGTAGGGCATAAGGTAGCATCTCATGCCAGTCCTTATACATTACCACCATCTTCTGCACAATCTTCTTGATATTCTTATTCACTACCTCAACAGCCCCATTCATCTTCAGACGATATAGAGAGGAATTATGATGCTCGATCTTAAAACTCTGACATAGTTCCTTCATCATCTTATTGTTCAAATTCGAGCCATTATCGGTAATGATTCTCTCCGGGACCCCATAACGGTAGATGATGTCCTTCTTTATAAACCGGGCTACCACTTGCTTGGTGACGTTGGCGTACGAGGCTGCTTCCACCCACTTTGTGAAATAGTCAATGGCAACCAAAATGAAACGATGCCCATTGGAAGCAGTGGGCTTAATCTTTCCAATCATATCTATGCCCCACATTGCAAAAGGCCAAGGAGATGATAACACGTTTAGAGGCGTAGGCGGTACATGCATGTTATCTGCATAAATCTGGCATTTATGGCACTTTCGGGCATACTTGAAACAATCAGACTCCATAGTCATCCAGTAATATCCTGCCCTCAACAACTTTCTAGCCAAGGTGTGTCCACTGGAATGAGTACCGAAAGAACCCTCGTGAACTTCCTCCATCAACAAACCTGCCTCGTGTTCATCAACACAACGCAGCAAGATCATATCGAAGTTCCTCTTATATAACACATCATCCTTGTTCAGAAAGAAGTTTCCTGCCAACCTTCTCAGAGTCTTCTTATCCTTGGTGGAGGCACCCTCTGGATACTCCTGTCTCTTCAGAAAAACCTTAATATCATGATACCACGGTTTGCCATCAGGCACATCTTCAATTGCAAACACAAAAGCTGGTCTATTCAGACGCATGATTCTAATCGACGGAGTTTCATTCCAACGGTTCACCTTATACATGGATGCCAATGTCGCCAACGCATCAGCCATCTGATTCTCAGCTCGGGGCACATGATGAAAATCCACCCTGTCAAAGAAAGGTAACAACCTTATGGCATAGTTGTTATAAGGCACCAAATTCGCCTGACGAGTCTCCCATTCTCCTATAATCTGATTAACTACCAACGCGGAATCACCATAGACATCGAGGTTCTTAATTCTCAAATCAATTGCTTCTTCTAACCCCATGATGCATGCTTCTTACTCCGCCTCATTGTTGGTACACACGAATGCTAACCGGGAAGTGAAAGGTATATGAGAACCCTTTGGGGTTGTAATGATTGCCCCGATTCCATTATCATATGAGTTGACATCCCCATCAAAAATCAGCTCCATTGAGACCCAATCTCAGGTCCTTCATTAGACAGAGGCTCTTCACAATCTTTCATTTTCAGAAACATAACATGTTCGTCTGGAAATTCAAACTTCATTGGCTGATAATCCTCGATCGGCTGTTCAGCAAGATATTCTGACAAAACACTTCCCTTAATGGCCTTCTGGGAAACATACTGAATATCGTATTCTGTCAAAACCATCTGCCAACGGGCTATCCTCCCAGAAAGTGCTTTCTTCTCAAACACGTACTTAATCGGATCCATCTTCAAAATCAACAAGGTTGTGTGGTTTAACATATACTGCCTCAGACGCTTGGCTGCCCAAGCGAGTGCACAACATGCCTTTTCCAACATAGAGTATCTTGATTCATAATCACTGAACTTCTTACTCAGGTAGTAAATGGCGTGCTCTTTCCTACCTGTCTCATCGTGTTGACCGAGCACACAACCCATCGAATTCCCAAGAACCGTAAGATACATAATTAATGGTCTCCCAGGCACCGGTGGCATAAGGACTGGAGGTTCCTGCAAATATTCCTTTATCTTTTCAAACTCCTCTCGACAATTTTCATTCCACCTGACCTCTTGATCTTTTCTTAACAACTTGAAAATTGGTTCACACGTGGCCGTAAGATGAGAGATGAACCTAGCAATGTAATTCAACCTCCCCAAGAAACCACGAACCTCTTTCTCTATTATTGGCTCAGGCATCTCTTGTATGGCTCTTATTTTTGCAGGATCAACCTCGATACCTCTTTCACTAACAATGAATCCCAGCAATTTACCAGACCTCACACCGAAAGTGCACTTGTTCGGATTCAATCTCAGTCTGAACTTCCTCAACCTTTCAAACAGCTTCTGGAGGTTCACCAGGTGTTCTTCCTCTATCTGTGACTTCGCAATCATGTCATCAACACAGGCTTCGATCTCCTTGTGAATCATATCATGAAAGAGAGTCACCATTTCCCGCTGATAGGTTTCCCCAGCATTCTTCAATCCAAAGGGCATTACCTTGTAGCAAAATGTTCCCCATGGTGTTATGAACGTAGTCTTCTCCATGTCCTCTGGGGCCATTTTGATTTGGTTATACCCAGAGAAACCGTCCATAAAGGAAAATACAGAATATTGAGCGGTGTTGTCCACCAACACGTCAATGTGGGGGAGTGGGAAATCATCCTTCGGGCTTGCTCTATTCAAATCTCGGTAATCAACACACATCCTGACCTTCCCATCCTTCTTAGGTACAGGTACGATATTAGCAACTCACGGAGGATAATTTGTCACAGCAAGAAATCCGGCGTCCAACTGTTTCTGAACCGCTTCCTTGATCTTGACAGCCATATCTGGTTTCGTCCTTCTCAGTTTCTGCTTGACTGGAGTACAACCCTCTTTAAGCGGCAACCGGAGTGCCACAATGTCAGTGTCTAGCCCGGGCATGTCTTGGTAAGACCAGGCGAAGATATCCACATACTCTCGAAGCAACTCAACCAATCTTCCTTTAACAGTGTCTTCCAAAGCAGTCCCAACCCTTACTTCTCGTTTAACGTCCTCGGTTCCCAGATTAACAGTCTCAACTTCATCCTGATAAGGTAGAATAACCCTTTCCTCCTGTTTTAGTAGCCTGGCTAATTCTTCTGGCAGGTCATAGTCTTCATCAATCTCTTCTTCGGCTTGATAGATAGGATTGTCAAAGTTATATCGAGCCATAGCTAAGTCATGATGGGTGGAATCTGAACAAAGAAACCTGCATGATGGATGTTTTATGTTTATTATGAGTGCAACAAACAAGAAAACACATTGCCATTTTGATGTGGGTTAATGCAAAAAGTAAAAAGCAGAAAAACAAGGATCAAAATATTTGAATGAAAAAAACGTCCTTTATTGATGATAAAAGTAGCAAATAAAACATCCAAGCCCTACAAATAAATATCACTACGTCTTGGGCAGAACGTAGGATTTAACATAACAGAAAACAAAAGTAAATTACTCCGGGAGAGTCACTTGGATGACTTTATCGGAAGACCAGTTGCCCAAACTCTGACCAGGGGTGCAAGGACGGATCCATCCATCCATGTCACAGTCACTATCTCCTTCATCCTCAATAGCGTTAACCTGATTAAAGAAAACCCCAGCACTTGTGAACCGAATCGGGCAAACATACTTGGGAGGCTCTTGAGCTTGTCGGGGTGGCTTATACCCTAGTCCATGGGTATCCTGCCTTCTTTTAACATCAATGACACGGCCCCACTTCTGAGAACCACCAGCTTCAACTACAGCGTGCGCCTCTTTGAAAGAGGACATCGAAACCTCTGGTTCTCTGACAACTTCAGGTTGGGCAACCACCTCAGGCTGACTGGCTACCTTTGGGGGTTCTTCGAGAATTTTCACAGCTTCAAAGGCTTGGCACAGAGTTTCCTGTACTTCACCATCTACCTCTACATACTTGAAGGTCGATAGGTGACTTACCATAATTTCTTCCTCACCACAAACTGTCACAACGTGTCCATCCGCCATATACTTCAACTTCTGATGCAGCGTAGATGTTACTGCCCCAGCACTATGGATCCAAGGGCGACCCAACAAACAACTATAGGCAGGTTGAATATCCATTATGTAAAAGGTGGTGTTAAAAATCTCAGGACCCACCTTAATTGGCAGAACTAACTCTCCAAAAACCGACCTCTTGGAACCATCAAACGCATGTACCACCAAGTCACTCGGTGTACAAATCAACCCACGAGTGTCTAACTTCATCAAAGCCTTCTTCGGCAGCACATTCAAAGATGACCCAGTATCAACTAACATATGCGACATTAAGGAACCACGACATTCCACTGAAATATGCAGAGCGTTGTTGTGATTCCTCCCAGCTGGAGTCAGATCTAAATCGGTGAAACCCAAACCATTACCAGCATTCACATGAGCCACGACCCCTTCTAACTGATTGACAGATATTTCCTGCGGTACATAGGTCATATTCAAAACCTCCAGCAATGCATTTCGGTGCGCCTTAGAGCACAACAGTAAAGATAGGATGGAAATCTTCGATGGAGTTTGGTGAAGTTGATCAACAATTTTGTAATCGCTTTTCCTGATCAATCTCATAAACTCTTCTACATCTTCTTAGAAAGTATCCCCAACCTTCTTTGTCATAGAATTATTTGTTTCCTGTCTCTGTACAGACTCATCCATCACCTGTTTCCCTTTGCCTTGCTTCGAACTGCCACCTTGATCCTCGGACGGAATAAATACTCTACCACTCCTAGTGATAGCCCCTGCCTCAACAAGATTTTCAACCCCTGTACTCACAGCTGATGTTTTTACCTACTCCTGCTTCTTACCATCAACAAATACTTCAGCCCCATAGTTCCACGGGATGGCCTTGGTACTCTCATACGGGACTGGCCCAGGAACAGTGATAATGATCGGCGTTGGTCTTGCCGGCGCTGATATAGTTATTGTCTTGAATGGAATCGTTATTGTGGCAACATCAATCCTTCTGTCAATATTTTTGCTCTGCTTACAACCTCTGTCGAATTGTAATATCCCTTCATTGATCATTCTCTGGACACCTGCTTTCAATAAATCACAACCGTCTGGTTGTGCCACACACCCTGCACAGCCTTTATCACAACCAGGAAATACCCCTCCCTTCAACAGTCTCTCCTTCACCACACCCAAAGGAGTTTGGACCTCATTCACATTTGAAATCAAATTCAAGTCTTCACAGTCTTTAATAATAGCATTAACCCTTGGCCCACCGTGATTCGGCATCGGGTTCTGATTTACATTTGGAGCATCATTGGAGAAATTGATGGCTTTTGAATCCACCAAATCTTGAACCTGATGCTTATAAGCTTTACCGTTCTCTATATAATGTCCGGGTGCCCTAGAATGAAACTCACAGTGGGCGTTGGCGTCATAACCGGGAGGTGGATTGCCAGTGGGTGGAGCCAATGTCCTCTTCTGAATTAATTGTAACTGTAACAAGTGCTGAAATAACTGAGAGTAGGGAAGAGGTGGAGTGTCAAAATGCCTATCCCGCCTAGACAGTGGCTGCGGTCTGCGAGGAGCCTGATTTTGATGTTGAGACACTACTGGCTGCGGAGGTGCTACTGGGATGGTTATAGAAGCCACCAACTGATTGAAGTTCTGACGAGGTCCTTCTCTACCACAATATGATAACACAGAGTTTGTATCTCCCTCCTTCTTCTTGTAACCACTGACATAAGGCTTCTTACCTCCTCCAGATGAGGACCCATCACCGCCTGATATTTTTCCCGCCTTAATTCTGCTTTCCACCATCTCTCCTACTAAGATCAAATCAGTAAACTTTCCAGTCATACACGGTACCAGTTTTTCATAGTAATGACCTTGCAAGGTGGCCATAAACATACTTATCATTTTGGTCCAACATGGGAGGTTGAACCCTCGCTGCCAGTTCTCGCCACCTCTGAGCGTATTCCTTGAAACTCTCATTGTTCTTCTGTGACAAATTCTGCAGCTGTGTTCTGTTCGGAGCCATGTCAGTGTTATATTGATAGTGTTTGATAAATGCCCCTGCCAGCTCTCTCCAACTACGAACATCTTTCCCCTCTAGTTGCATATACCATTCCAGGGATGCCCCAGATAGGCTATCCTGAAAGCAATGCATCATCAGCTTCTCATTCTTTGCATGAGCAGCCATTTTACTTGCGTATGCCCTCACGTGAGTCCTTGGGCAAGTCATACCATTGTACTTTTCAAAAGTAGGAGTCTGAAACTTGTGTGGGATAATGACGCCTGGAACCAGCCCCAAATCCTCCAGATCCGTACCCACAGAATCTTGATTCACAACACCCCTTAGTTGTTCCTCAATCAACCTGAATCTCTGATCATTATCAATCTGGGGACCAGCATCCCCACCTGGCACAGAGAATGCATCTTCCTGAAGATCATTATACTGACGGCCATGAATTGCGCAGACACTGTTACCTCCCCCCACTAAAGTGGGAACCACAACATTTTCTCCTCCGCCCGGAGGGATCACAACACCAGTAACAGGAATACCTCCGCCCGGAGGGCCATTCTAAACATTATTACCAGTAACACCAGTATGAACTCCTCCATGAAAGACACCCTCTTCATCAATTCTCGTAATCAGTGGCTGAACAAGAGTCCTTAACTGCTCTTGGCCTTGAGCAACACCTTGCATTAAATCCATGAATTGATTCATGCGGGTCCACATCTCAGTCATCTCGGCTTGTAGTTGTTCCATGACTTTCTTCTGATTTTGTCTGGTAGAATACCAGTGTATGTGTTGATCCGCAATCCTGCGCTGAGATGAGAACAAGATAAGAACACCAGAGATAAACACCTGTTATGCAAAATGATCATGAATATGCAAATGCAAGAGAACATGTTTGAATATTCGCAGGGAGATCCACCCCTTGATTCCAGTTTAACAACAAGATAGAACGGAACTTCTGCTCATGTATTAAGAAAAACCAGAGGATAACCAATTGTCAACAATCACAACCCAAAATAATAAGTCTGAACACAATAATCATAGATCCCAACCAACAAGCCTGGTGGTGATCCAAATACAATAAAAGAAAATAGAAAACTACGGCATGTTAACAAAGTCCACAAGTGCCAATCCCCCCATCCATTATGCTCTTTGCTCCAGTCTTGAATTTCCTTGAACAGCTTTTTGGTGTCGGGATGCTTCGGTCTCTGAATTAGCTCTTGATCCCTTTCAAGTATCGGCAATGCAACTCCCAAGCGTCTTCTCCAAAAACGCCATCCATGCTAGGACCCTCATTTCTAGGTCTCTTCACTTCAGCTTGGATCTTCAGTTCCTCTATGGAGGCTATGGCTTCATTGAGTCGACCCTCGACTGCTTGTCTCTGGAATACCCCTGATAGGATCTCAGTGTCTTTTTTCTTGAGCTTCAACTTCAATTGATCAATCTGAGCTAGATAATCGTCTTCCTTTCGCTTATTATCAGCCATTGCAGTGTCTCGGTGAGCATTGAACTTGTGAATTTTCAACAAAGCCTTGGCTAATTCCTCCTTTTTAGACTTGAGAACCTTACTGATACCCTCTAGAGCTTGCTTCATCCTTTGTCTGGCTATGACCTTGTCAGCTAGCTCCTTTTCTGCCTTAGCGAGAAGCTCTGTCTTCAACTCGGCGATATGAACAGTTTCACCCCGCTCATGTTTCAACTGATAAATCTCTCTTTGTAGCTCACTGTTTTCTTCTCGCAGCTTTTCCTTTTCAGCCCACAACTTGTTAAACTTCTCTATTTCAACTGTGGTAGGAGGCTCAATCAGCAAGGGGTAAGATGGTGGTTCTTTGGAGAATGGAAAAAGCTCCTTCTCTACCCTTTTCTGAATCCAATCTTCGTACGCAGGAAATGTTCTGTTATTGCTTTTCCCAAAAGAAATCTTCCCCTTCTTATGACGATCTTCCCAAGTATTTGCAGCTTCTTTTAACAGTTCCGAATTGATTTCCCGACTCAGATATAGAGATTCTTGGACATCCTCGTCTTTTGGTGGCTCCTTCAAGGCATACCCGAATTGCCTAATAGCAAGAATAGGGTTGTAGTTAATTCCCCCTTTCCTTCCTATTAGAGGCACATTTGGGAGACCTCCACAACTAATCATGATATCTTGGCCCAACAAGTCACGGTTAACCCAAATTAGATTATCTGCCCTCAAGCCCATTAATCTTTTGGAGCAATCCAATGTTCCTTGAGTATCTACAAATGCCCCAGATTTAGGAAGATGATCTGCAAACCATTTGTAGAAGACTGGCACACAACAATTAAGGGGTCCTCCCCTCCTTTTCTCGTTCTTATAATGCACTGAGTGGTACAGATCTCCAAGCAAAGTAGGAACTGGATTCTTCATGGTAAATATCCGGACAGCGTACATGTCCACAAAATCCTTCACATTTGGGAACAACACCGTTCCATAGACACACATAGCCAAGATGGCGTTGAAAACCGACCAACATCTAGCCTTAGCATGCACAACAGCCTGTTCTATCAAAAATTTCGCATGAAAGCCTTTACACCCTCCCTTACTGGCAACGTTGTTTTTCAACAAAGATAAGTCCAAATGCAAAGCCTCGGAGACCTTTTCCAAATCAGGAAGTTCTTTAGAAGGATAGAAAGGAGCCTCCTCTTTGATAGAAACATTCAGAATGAGAGCAAATTCCTCCAATGTCGGAGCCAAAAGATAATCAGTGAATAGAAAACATCGCAGGTGAGGGTCATAGAATTGCACCAGAGTGTGCAAAGCCCTATACTCGTATTCAGTGATGTCGTAGGCAAAATTCAGAATTCTTCCATACTCTCCTCTAAAGTCTGCCAATATCCCAGGTTCTACCATAGACACAATCTTGTGAACAGGATCCAGAATAAGTGATGGGAACTTGTATACTATGATATTCTTTCTCTTCTCAGTACTCATCCTTAATAGTCTTCAAAAACCAGAATTCAGGATGCAACCCTGCAAATGAATAAACACGTTAGGATGCAAAATGATGATGCAAATGCACACATGGGATCAAGGATGCCACACAGATTGGACAACCGCTGCACTGAACAAGCTGAATAATCTCAAGGATCTGTCCAAATACCCAGAATACCAGAATAACCATAATATCACACTGATAAATCTACTGACCAGAAAACCGGGTATGTTGAAGGTCAAGGTTACCTTCAAACCTGTAAACACCCTGCCCTCTCACATGTGGGTACTAGAAAGCCAAGGATCCTCAATATCACGGGCTCTCAAGTCGAGAAATGATGATACGTTCACCATTTCTGGTTTGGCATCATCATCAATTAAGGAGGCCTCAACTGATTCCCCTCAAAAGAAAACATCCTATGGCAAGTCCTCAGTTTCGGCACTGAGGTCGAGAAGCAATAGTACATTCATCCCTCGGGGTACAGTACTATCGCCAATTGAGGAGTGCTTCCACTGATTATTTTCCAAAAGGAAACCCTAGAGCAAGTTCCCAGCATTGGGTCCTCGGATCGACAGGTGTAATGGGTTTTCCATTTCTGGTCTGCCATTATCACATCTCGGGAGGAGTGCCGTTACTGAGTCCTCGGGAATGGCCGCCAGAATCGACAGTTCTCCAAGTTACATTCAATTATCTGCACCAATGCGCAGGATAGAACATTACCAAAGAAAACCTTGTCTCGATATGGAGTTTTCATGTATACTACGTCTGGCCAAATGCCACACAAGTCACACTACTTTCCACGCGAATCCTAAGTGTATGCTCGAGCCTGGGTATTGGGCTTGCCTCTCAGAATTCCCAACCCGCCAAACAGAAAACAGTGCAGCGCAGCAGATAATAATAACATGCAATGCAATAAATGCTGTAAAAATAAAATTCAACAAATAAAGTAAAACAAAAAACAAAAACGCCCAAAGAGAACAAAAACAAACAAGCGCTAGGAGAGACTCGCTTAGGGAACCAGGTGTCCCCAGCAGAGTCGCCAGCTGTCGCTCCCAGGATTTTCATCCAGGTACAAACGCGAAAGTGGCGCGGAACACAGAGTCTCCAGCAATGTATATTTATCCCACGAGAGGGAAAAGAAACACCGCATAAACCTGAGGAAGAGGGAAAGGAATGGTCATCGTAACCATAGCCTGGGTTCGGAAGTCGGTTACGCGAGGGGAAGGTGTTAGCACCCCCACGCGTCCATCGTACTCGATGGGATCCACGCTTGTTGTCTATCTAAGGGTGAGTTATCCTAAGATCTATGGCTGCACTGAAACGGGGAAAGGGAAAACAAAGACAGACTCGGTAGGACATCGTCGTCCTAGGCCTACGTACTCCCTTTGTGCAATGGGAAATCCAGAGTCAACGTAGTTCGGACCAAGTTCTTTTTGTGTTTTTTATGAGCGACGTTAAGTTCGCGTCCGGCAGTTAGGGTCGATGCCTGTTTGCGACAAAACAGAAAGTAACGTGCCCTTTTTGAAAATAGCCTTTAATTTGACGATCCCGAAGGACAAAAATGATTTGAAATTTGTTTGTATTTTTTAGACAGAAGTGACTTGAGTTAGTTCATAACTCACCTTGAACCAAAGTCTATGACACGGGAACGAATGCGTCGCATGGTCATCCCCAATGGGACGTATGCTCAACACTCTAGAAGAGAGAAGGGGGACTCCTCAATCTTCACTTCCTATGTATAAGGCTTGTGTGCAAGGCAAGTTGACCTTATTAAGTATCATAGAAGGGTTATGAGATGAGAAGAGGGACTCAAAAGAAAAGAAAAAAACACTAAGGGGATTCTATCCTAATGTTATCATGCAAAGATGACCCTAAGGTTGAGGTAAGAGGGGAATATCTACCTAAGTTAGCATGCAAAGGATTGAAAGCCTAATGTCTCTCCTACCTCCGGCTTAATCAGAAATTAAGTGGAGCTAGGAATCCTAAGGGGATCATGTGAACAAACACAAGTAAACATTAACCAATTCAATCATAGATATCAACAAAAATATTCAAAACTCAAAGGAGAAGGAAGGAAATGAAGATGAGAAAGATGTTAAAGCAAGGCAAGTATAAACCAAACCAAAAACAGTAGCAACAACAGCACTTCAACACAACACAACAGTAAATTCCAGCACGCAAGCATGAACAACATTTAACAACTCTTATCTTCAGAACAGATTAGGTGTAAAATCCAACAGGACAGAATAGATACATTTAACAGCATGTATGTACAGAACAGCAGTGTATGCAACAGAATTTCTTCACTCAATCCACTTATGCACAAATTAGACTAATTACAAAATTCAACTAAGATCAAGGATTTAATCAAAGAATTTTAACCAGAGTTTTAACGAGAATGTTTAATTAAAAAATCCTAATCAAAATTTAATTAACAATTAACCTGAATTCCAATCAAAATTTTAACAAGATATTTAATCAAAATTAACTAAACAAAACAATCAAAACCTAAATCAAAATCAAAGTCTAATCAAAATCAAATTAAAATTAAAATCGAAACCTAATTAATTAAAATCTAAATCCAATTGAACAAAATTCAAATGATTAAAATCTAATTAATAAATAAAGAAAAAAAATTAACACCAAAACTAGCATTTAGAATCAACAAGAATTTCATGTGTTAAAACAAAATAGCATGAATAATAATGATATAATATATATAAACTTTACAAACTACATATATGCATATTATAAAAACTTAACATTAAACAAAATATATATAATAAACTTAAAGTATAGAAACTTTTACAAATTATATATATATATATATATATATATATATATATATATATATATATATATAAAAACCTGACGGTGAACAAAATATATATATATATATATATATATATATATATATATATATATATATATATATGTTGAAACGGTTATACCTGCCATATAATAGTAATTGAAACGGCATATTATACATGTTTATAACAATGCAGCGGTGGCCCCTCGTGAAACAAACCATGGGTAAAACATAGTAATGATGTTAGTAAAACATACAAAATCTGTCTTATTAATATAGTAATATATTAGTATGTTATATTAACAGAACAGTGTTGTTAACGTCACTGCAAACCGAAAAGCATCGCTACTGTAACCCGAAGTAAACTCATTTACACGTAATATAATTATATTAGGATAACAGTTGATGATATATAATAACGGCTCACGGTATAATCATGTTATATAATACGTATAATCACAATCAAGTTATATAAGCTGCGACTTACGCTGGCGGTGATGGAGAACAATTGAGAATCTAAAAATCTTTAACAACGGCTGCTAGCCCTCTTTTTCTCCCCCGGTCTCCTTTTTTTTTTTAAACAGTAACCACAATATATAGGGACCAAATTAGGGTTATCTCTAAATTGTCAATAATATCCCTAATGTCCATTTTAAAGCCCAAATTAAATAATTAGTTAGACTCACAATAAAATAAATATTTAAAATAAAATTAAAATTAAAATATTAAACATCCTATTTATTTACTCTAAATACTTAGACAAAAATTATAAAAATAAACGGACTCTAAATAAAAGTCGGATACCCAAGTGCTCAAAAAAATAAACCGAGTACACTAAAATGATCAGCGCGAAATATACGGCTCAGAAAAATACAGTGTTTGGTCAGATTTTAAAATAATTTTTGACACGTTAACGCTCAAACTGATTCAAATGCGACAAAAAATGGTTAAAAAAATTAAAACGAACACGTCAGGTTAAACTACGCGAAACGTAGATCAGTATAATTGACGTATACAAGTTCGATTTAAAATTTTCCGTCCACCGACTTTTACGCACCGTTGAGATTTAGTTTGACCGGTCTGTCTGTAAATCCGAGAAATTATTTTGGGTGACATTTTAGGCACTATGTGAGATGAAAATCACTATTTTATGCTATTTAGATGATGCAGAGTGGAAATACAGTCTGATGAATGAAAATATTAAAAATGCCTGGAATAAGCTGTGAACTCTCAAAATTCCCTGTTGAAAAAAAGAATGATCTGGTACCAAATTACCGAGCAAAATAAATGCTGGGGCACTGTAATGCTTGCTGCTTAGAATAAGAGAAGTCCTTAGCCACAAGGATACCGTGATCCGATGTCTCGAGAGCTCAATGCAATGCATGATTATGAGTTAAGACCTAAATGAGATGCAAATGAAAAAAAAGAAACATAATCCAGAAAAAGTTAGAAAAAGGTAGGGCAAATTTCGGGGTGCTACAATCACATACAGTTAAGATGGTAAAAGTCGACAAAATGAAACATTTCCAAATTCCCGACACAATTAAATCGGCCACCAATATCAAAACCATTTTAATAAGAAAGAACATCTCAATAGCTTTCTAACGGTACCAAGAACGCCTCGATCCGAGTTACAGATCACAAGTTACGACATCGGATGCGAAATCAGGAAAACTCTGCACCCTCTCTGGTCATATGCGTATTGCCTTGGGCCATACGCGTACTGCCCAGCTCGCTCGCCCATCCATACGTGTAATGCCCTAAGTGCTACGCGTATGGGCAGAGACTAATTTCTCTCCAAAAATTCCACTAAAACCCTAGTACGTGTATTGCCTCCCTTGTTACGCGTAATGCCTTGCCCCTTACGCGTACCATTACACATTTCAGCAGAGGGCCGTGTAAAATGGGTTCCATACGCGTAATACCCTCATTTCCCCCTTGCCATACGTGTGTTGACCTAACGAATACGCGTATTGCCTTGCCTGTTATGCGTATGGGCAGCGAAACCTAACATTTTTCCTACATAATTCCTGCTACGAAAAATCATCCAATTTCCTCTCTAATTCTCATCTAAACACTCCCAAATCACAATATATCAACCAAAACATGTCCCAATCATATCAACAAGTATTCTACGCAGTTTATATCGAGTTTCAACCGCGAAAACATCGATTTCTATCAATTGTTCATCAATTTATTAATGAGAAAAAGTTGTGAAACAACCAAAACAATTACAACAAACAACACATATACATACACAAGCAAGATAAAATTGAAACTTCTCACCCTTACCCGATTAATCGCGCTTGAACGAATGATTTCTTTTATTCCAAGTTTTCCTCTTCTTTTCCCTTCTTTTCCTTTCTCTCTTCTCTTTTTCCTTCTTTCTATTTTTCTCTCTAAGTCCTATTTTATGAAAAACATAATATCTACCCAACAAAAGACCAAAATACCCATACACTCAAATATCTCGCAAACGCTCTCAAAACGCGATAAAACATAATAACGATGAAAAATAATATATTGTCAAATAAAAGTCAAGAATAAAATAATATAAAAACAAAAATAATTAAATTGACTCGATTAAATAAATAAGACAAAACGGGGCCGTTACAATTCTCCCCCACTTAGACATTTTCGTCCTCGAAAATATAACCGATACGAACAACTCCGGATACGACTCTCGCATCCGACCAACAAACTATCATGCCAACAAAAGGCACACCACGAATAACACAAACTGACAAACCACCTTGCTAACAGCAGCTACAACAACGACACGACAACGACGACAACTACAACGACAAGATGCAAAGCCCATACAATGCACTTGACGACTAACTCGCGACTCAAGGAATACCCAAGTTACGAACACACATAGGAATTATCTACTCCCACTCGAACCATCACGATGGAAACGAGGCAATAACACAAACAAGAACCTAAAGTTCCACGACACAACATCGATTCAACAACCTCTACTCAACCATAATACCAACATCCTTGTCACACAACAATATTACAACAATGCTACGATTCCCCAATCGAACATACAACCAAAATATCCATCTACATAGTAGCCCATAAATAATATTTAAACCATTCTCCTAACACTTCAATTCGGAAACGTCCAATGGTCTCATCACTCCTACATGTTCCCAATGTTCAACCTATGAACTCTTACAAGTCCCACCCGCATATACAAAATGTACCACATCACGCTTCCGCTGCGCACTCTGATTACTCGTTACCCATCAAAACTCACAATCTCACGTCCAAAGTCTAACTCTTCCTCATATTCACCAAAAATCAATGTTCACTTTTAATGTACCCAACCTCCCACTCTACTGTGTTATCTCACACACCAGACACAAGTCTTTGATTTGCGCAAATAATTTTAATTCTCTGACCATCAAAACCACCATATGCAAATGCTATCGAATTAACTCTTCAGGCACAACATTAGCTTTTCCCGAAGGATAATCCAAGCAAAATTCATAACTCATCACAAATCCTAACCATCCTCGTTGTCTCATACTCTATTCCTTTAGACCAAACAAGTACTCAATATTCTTGTGATTACTAAACACTTCGAACCTAGGATCATAAAGATAATACCTCCAAATATTCCAACACAATACAACCGCAACCAATCCCAAATCCGGAATAGTATAGATCCTTTTATGAATCCTCAATTTTTGTAACGCATGAGCCACGACTTTACCCTCTTGCATTAACACACTGACTAACTCATCAAAGACACATCACAATACCTCGCGAACGGTTTATTAGGATCATGCAGAATCAAAACTGAAGCTGTAGACAAACTCTACTTTAACCCTCTCAAACTTTCCTCACAATGAACATCCAAAGCAAACGACTTACCTTTTACAAGTCATCTGTCATAACGAAAATGCTAACTTGGAAAAACCTTTCATAACCTCCGGTAATAACCAACCAAAGTCCAAAAAGATTCTAATCCCCTTAACCAACTTTGGAGCCTCTCATTGTAGAACTGCATCTACTTCCGATGGATCAATAACCATACTCTCATCTGAAATACCATGCACAACTGACGGCCCATCACTGTGATTTCCTGCCAATTTCTAGAACACTATCATCACAGATAAAACAAACATCTTAGTCCCATATACTAAGAGTTTTCTACTTACTTAGTAGATATAAACCTCAACTATTCACCTTCGTCCAATTAAGTTCAATCTCTACTCTCTGAGAACAACCATTAACGATACCCAATCGTTCTCTCTCAAAGACATTCCAACTTGACCAACATACAAAAACCTCGAATCCGCCTCATCTTCCGATATAAGAATCTTCATCGACTCAACAAAACAATCTATAACCATTTTCTTAAATTCCAAACAACTCATTGCACACACTATCAAGCCTGAAAGACACGTCTATTCCATCCAGTATAATTTTGTCTACTATCAACAAGAGATTAAGGGTGATCAGTTCCTCAATTTGTCAATAGACAGCCAACAATCATGATGGGGCATAGACCATCTTTACCAAACTATAATAGCATTTCTTGCATCTTGTGCACAAACTACCTAAGGCAAAAATCCTTAGTCGACATAAACCTTACCTCCGCATTCCCTCCGGAATCGGGAACAACACTGTCCAAACAACACTTACACTCTTGCAACCAACGACACACAACTGAAGCAACTTAGAGAAGCACCAGCTTCTCCCCCACTTATCTCATTCTAAATCCTGCAGACAAAGGATTAGAAGAACCAGAAAGTACTGACAGTGTTTCACACACATATCACATACTAAGGGACAAACAACATCGACAGTATTCAACTGTCACACCAACTGACTCAACGACTTGGCCGGACGGACCGACCCGCTCTGATACCACTAATGTAACACCCCAATTCCCATCGTGAATAAATAATACATAAATAAATCAGAGTAGATAAAAATTTATTATTCTTAGACAGAAACAAGGATGCCACATTTAAAGAAAGAAAACTCAATCCCTGCTCATAAATTTGATACATAACACAAAATGGAACAAACCTAAAAGGGAAACTTTTTCCAACAAAAGGAAAGTTCAATTATGGAATAAAGCGGAAAGATCCATAACTGACTTGTTTTACAAAATAAATCATTTTATAACATCAAAATAATCATACGAAGGTAATACAAAATAGATCCTACAATTGTATACATATATAAAAAAAGCGTTCCCCCGACTCCCGTGTTACGTATCAAAGCAGACTGACTGACAAAAGGATGGAGAACTAATCTTCACAAAAGCCTCCAAGACACTAATCTACAATTGTCTCATTGAGCAACAAACCACAACAGAAGGGTGAGAAATAACAACTAAATCAAGATTGCGTAATAATATGCAACACATATAAATTCACATGCATAATTATTCTCACCACAAGCATCACATACTAATACACATAGCATATATCACTTATACCAACATAATAACATATTCACACCTAATGCATACCAAAGTTATGACATATGGAAACACACCACCACATCACGTAGCATATGTCTATTCATAAATCATATTATCCACAACCAATGCATTTAGCACGAATACATATTAAATCACCAATGCTATCACGAGCTCAACACATAATCAATCAATTCACAATTTCCCACACATAATCAATCCATTCATGATTTTCCACACATAATCAATCCATTCATGATTTATGCAAATGCAGAGAGACCGACACAACGACTCTATGCAAATGCGGTACCATCCATCCATCATTCTCATCATTAGTTCACTCTATTGGAATCATCGCTTGTTCCTTAGTGTAACTCTCCGTCGGGCAAACGATGTTCCCCGTCGCTCACACATCGTTGTATAAGGCACACGACGTTTATGGATCGCTCACACCTCTTTGTATAAGGCACACGACCCGATCGCTCACACCTCTTTGTATAAGGCACACAATCGTCTATAATTATCGCTCACACCTCTTTGTATAAGGCACACGATGTTATAGCAGATTCTCTCTGGAACCGTTTCGTTGTTCACACCCACTAGGGCACACGACATCACAAGATGCATATCATGATGCTTGGCATACAATGACTCATGACAATCAAATGCACACATATATGCAACCATGTGAACCACTCCAACATCCTTAATCATGCATATACAATCAAACACAACACATTGCATTTACTTGCCCTTAGGCCACAAACTATCATCACAACATTTCATCACATGCATTCACATCATACCACATCACACAAGTCATAAGTAATATATCAAAAGCATATTGCATGATAACACATCAATCACATATAGTTAAGACGGTAAAAGTCGACAAAACGAAACATTTCCAAATTCCCGACACAATTAAATCGGTCACCAATATCAAAACCATTTTAATAAGAAATAACATCTCAATATCTTTCTAACGGTACCAAGAATGCCTCGATCCAAGTTACGGATCACAAGTTACGGCATCGGACGCGAAATCGGGAAAACTCTGCACCCTCTCTGGTCATACGCGTATTGCCTTGGGCCATACGCGTACTGCCCAGCTCGCTCACCCATCCATACGCGTAATGCCCTAAGTGCTACGCGTATGGGCAGAGACTAATTTCTCCCCAAAAATTCCACTAAAACCCTAGTACACGTATTGCCTCCCTTGTTACGCGTAATGCCTTGCCCCTTACGCGTACCATTACGCATTTCCGCAGAGGGCCGTGTAAAATGGGTTCCATACGCGTAATGCCCTCATTTCCCCCTTGCCATACGCGTATTGCCCTAACCAGTACGCGTATTGCCATGCCTGTTACGCGTATGGGCAGCGAAACCCAGAATTTTTCCTGTATAATTCCTGCTACGAAAAATCATCCATTTTCCTCTCCAATTCTCATCTAAACACTCCCAAATCACAATATATCAACCAAAACATATCCCAATCATATTAACAAGTATTCTATGCAGTTTATATCGAGTTTCAACCGCGAAAACATCAATTTCTATTAATTGTTAATCAATTTATTAATGAGAAAAAGTTGTGAAATAACCAAAACAATTACAACAAACAACACATATACATACACAAGCAAGACATAATTGAAACTTCTCACCCTTACCCGATTAATCGTGCTTGAACGGATGATTTCTTTTATTCCAAGTTTTTCTCTTCTTTTCCCTTCTCTTCCTTTCTCTCTTCTCTTTTCCCTTCTTTCTATTTTTCTCTCTAAGTTCTATTTTATGAAAAACATAATATCTACCCAACAAAAGACCAAAATACCCCTACACTCAAATATCTCGCAAACGCTATCAAAACGCGATAAAACATAATAACGATGAAAATAATATATTGTCAAATAAAAGTCATGAATAAAATAATATAAAAACGAAAATAATTAAATCGACTCGATTAAATATATAAGACAAAACTGGGTGTTACATAAAACACTAAAATCAGAAAGTCAACCTCTAAAACCTCAAATCTTGACTGTTTTGCATTTTGCAAGCCATGTCTTGATCCAGTTACTTTCAAAATCAAACCAAGCCTCAAACACACTCCAAATATCATCCTCAGACTGTCCCAATTGGTTTCCCTCATCTGGAACACCATTTGAGAGAGTTACTATCTTGGTCATTTTTTCCCCTTTTGCATGAAAGAGCCAATTCTTGTTCTTGAGGATTCCAGTTGGTTTAGATCATTCTAAAAGCTTCTAAGGGATCAATCAAGAGTGTTCTAAGCATTGAATTACTTCTGGCACAAGGAACTTGGCAGATAGCACAAGAAGCTTCAAGAGGTAAGTGCATCGCAACTTGAACTCTCTAAATCATGCATCGCTTTGAGGTCCATTGATCATGGACATCTCATACATATCATATATGTTGTGTTTGAACCAATTTACCATGCTATTGCTGCCTGTATGATGAGATAGCATAGAACATGCAAATCTAGGCCTATTTTGAAATCACTATCGGATTTTAAAATAGTGACATTTTTTGAAAATTCCAAAGGCACCATTGAATTCCTCATGAAATTCTAGGCAAGATACATATAAATTTTGTCCCAATCTATGGAGAAATGAGGAAGTTAAAGCCTTCATGCAAGAGACATAAAATCAGGCCTTGCCTTGGGCAAGGGCCAGGCCATCGTGCCTTAGCCAGGCCTAAAAACAAGGCATCCCATATATATTCATGGGGTGGTTTTGATACACGGATGTATCGCCACCCCAGTGGTAGCGCGAATGTGTGTTTGGATGGAAGGTCGTGGGTTCAACACCCACCCAGACCATTTTGCCATTTCTCATATTTTTTGCTATTTTTTGCATTTTTATGGTTTTTATTAATTAATTCCAAAATTAATTTCACTCTCAATTTTAATAATTTTTTATTGGTTCTTTTTTTGAAAATTCCCAAAAATGTTAAAATATTTTATTCTACAAAAATTTCACAAAAATATTATTTATTTCATATATTTGGTATTTTTGTAAAGAATTATGTTTTTATTTGTTTTTAAACATTTAAAAATATTTCTTTCTCTTGATTTTGCAAATTCAAACGATTTTCAAATCATTCTATGAATGAAACATGATTTTTCAAACATTATTCCAAGATCACAACTTATTTTTCACACATGTTTGATAATTTTGATCATTTTAATTGAATTTTTATTCAATTAAAATACATTTTAAAATCAAATTTGGGTTTTGATTGTTTTCACCCTCACAAATCTTTTTCAAAACACTTTGGGCCTCTAATAGAGTGTAATACCCAACCCCTTTGTACAGGAAACATTTTGGGCCTCAGTCATTGTATAAGTCCCGATACGATTTTAAAAATCTCGGCGCGATCGTCGCCTTTTAAACAAAAACCATCTGGGCCTCCCCTTGTGTTGTAAGTCTCACCTTTTTTTTAAAATACACTTTTGGCCTCTAATAGAGTGTAAGAACCAACCCTCTTTTGTAGATAAATAATTTTGGGCCTCAGTCATTATATAAGTCCCGATACAATTTTCAGATCAACTTTCTTTAATTTCTTGAACAACTAACCATACAGCTGTTAACATGGAAGCTTGCTCACCTGTAAGTTTTATCATCTTTCTCTTACATACTTGCACACACACACACACACATACACACACACACACACACATATATATATATATATATATATATATATATATGTTTGTGCTGGAAGCTTGCTCACCTTTAAGTCCTCCTACCCTCTTTTACATACAGTATATATTTCATCTGTATTTATATGCCTGTATATTACCTGCTTAGAGTTTTCCCCGGCAATTAGGTCTAGGATTTAGATAAAGCCAGTGGTCACTCTTTCAACACAGTCAAAACTAGTTCCCTATAGGAATTCCAGATACAGTCTTGCCTTCTCTTGGGCTCATACAATATGGAACAAAGAGAAAGGCATTATTCCCGGTGAAACTTTTCTCAGACTGTTACTATTAGAAAATTGTCATAGAAATTCATTTCCCCCAGAGAGGATTAATTCTCGATGAAACCTCTCTTGAATTTCTTCAAACCCTAGAAATGTTCACTAAAGAAAATATTATTCCCAGTGAAACTTTTCTTGAACTTTTCTTTAGTTTGGACCCACAGGGTTCCTAAAAGCATCCCAGCCTCCTCTTGGGCTTTGTACAAGGACCCTCCGGCTTCTTAGAAGTTCTCATGTCTTCTTTTGGGCTTAATACAAGGACCCGAAAGACCTCTTAAAGGTATAGGACAGAACTTAGTCATCATTTGTTAGAGCAGTCTTTCCAAAGAGTCAAAACCTCAAACCAATTTAAGGGTCGATTCTCATCCCTTAAAGCACCAACCTCCTCTTGGGCATCATACAAAGATAAAATCTTCCATACCAGTAGACTTTGACAGTCTCATCTCCTCTTGGATCTCAAAGACATTCTCAAGTTCCCTACAAACACAGAAGAAACCCTGGTCATTTAACCAATCTCCAGTAGAGTTAAAACCCTCACAGGATCTAAAACTCAATCTTTCATCCTAAATTTCCCCAGCTAGGGTCAGCTTATTATCAGGATAACACTATCCCAAATCAGAACCTTAAGGCATCTGATACCTCAACTCTTCTATAAACCCTCAGCAAGAGTTGATCCCCAGACTTGGACCTGCCTCTGGATCTCAATAATCCTCAGCAGAAGATAGCCTCCTTTTAGGCTTTGTATAATGATTTTCCTTAGCAGAGTTAGCCTCAAAACACCCATAAATTTCTTCAACTGAGTCAGTCAAATATCTTTCAGCCTCAATCTTGGGCGTTGTACAAGACACATATAAATCTTCCTAAGCAGGGTTAGTCCTCTTTTCAGCCTCCATCTTGGGCTTTATACAAGACAAATCATACTCTCTAGCAGAGTCAATCTTCTTTTAGCCACAATCTTGGGCTTTATACAAGACAGATAAAACCTCTCACCAGTAGAGTAAGTTTCCCCTTTTAGCCTCAATCTTGGGCTTTGTACAAGACACATACAAATATCCCCCAAAAATCCTTCTTTAGCCTCAATCTTGGGCTTTGTTCAAGACAGACAAAATATTTCCCCGGAAAAGTCTCTTTCAGCCTCCTCTTAGGCTTTCTATAATGATATCCCCAAAAGAGTCAGTCTCTCTTTTAGCCTCAGTCTTGGGCTTTGTACAAGACAGATAATAATCTTCCCAGTGGAGTCAATAAATCTCTTAGTTTCAACCTTGGGCTTTGATCAAGGCACACACAAAGAAAACCAACATCCCCTAAGAGGAAATCAAAATCTCTCTATAGGAAGACATTTCTCTGTATATCATAATATCAAAATAGAAAATCAAATCAAACCTTAATCCTAGATAACTGCTATAAGTGGCACACTTGTTGATTCAAAAATCCAAGCTGTCGTCCATCTCTTATCCTGGCAAATCCTCTCCTTCATCTAATTGCTGTAAGCGGCAAGTCTCTGGATTATTTACATCCAAGCCAATGTCCCTCTCTTAGCATGAAAGATTCCTAAGGAAAAATGGCATTGCTCTACACTAAGTTAAAGTTTTTTCCTTCAGGACAACACCCTTATAAAGGAAATTATGGCATTGCTGGATTCACATATCCCAGTTAAAGTAATTCTCCTTTATAATCAGTCACCCAACAGTTGTGATAAACAGACAAGATGTCTCCCTTTAGAGATAACAAATTCTCTCTCAGTAAAACCCTTTAGCTTCAATCTTGGGCTTTGAACAAGACACAAATACTCATTTAGCTTCAATCTTGGGCTTTGAACAAGACACCAAAACATCATCTTTTCCTCCTATTCTACCCATAGAATAGGAGGAACTACGATTGCTCTGATTTCCCTGTTTATCTTTAACGGGAATACGTAAGCATAAGATTGAGAAATTTTAGTGAGCATACCAATCAAAAACTTTAGGTCCAGTACCTTCACACCAATCAAACCTGAGGTCCAATGCCTTACCAAAATCATCAAAAACTCTCTCTCTCAAACACTCCACAAAGGAGAAACTTTCCCAACCCACAACAGACAAATACCAGTAAGTAGAAAATAGTAAGGAAAATTGCTAACAAACTATGGATAACCACATATAGGATGGGTAATTAACAACTCCCCATTGTATAACCTGACCCCAAACTCCCCAATCTCTTTAAGCATTTGATCAGTTAAACATTTGCGTGCAAGGTTAGTTTTAGATAGCTTCCCTTTCCTTTCCATCTTCACAGGATAAATAAGAAATCAGAAAGTAGCATCCCACTCCTACCATTGTGGTGAGGAGAAACCCATGGCGATAAGGTGGTCGCGTCATCGACAAAAATTGCATGCTATAATTGGTAAGGATGATTACCAATCCCGAGGCTTTTAGAGCTAAGCATGGAGGACTGCTGTCTCTGTTATGGGTTAACGTGGTTGAAGGAATCCTGTCTACACTAATTCAGTTCTACGATCCGGTTTACCATTGCTTCACTTTCCCGGAATACAAACTTGCACTAACCTGGAAGAATACTCCCATCTGATTGATTTACCTATCGCTGATCAAGCTCTATTTTCTGGACTGGAAGAAATTCCAAAGGATCAGACCATTGCAAGAGCGATCTCTTTGGATGAGTCAGAAGTTAGGACTCACATAACCACTAAAGAAGGAATCCAAGGTTTACCAGCTAAATTCCTGATGGAGAAAGCTCTATACTTTGCTAGTATAGGAAACATAACTGCCTTCGAAGACATCTTTGTCCTGCTCATATATGGGTTATTCCTTTTTCCCAACATCGACAACTTCGTAGATACCAATGCTGTTAAGATATTCTTGATAGGAAACCCCGTACCAACCTTTCTCGCAGATGATTATCATTCTGTACACTTAAGGAATTTGTACAGCGGAGGAATGATCACATGTTGTGTACCATTACACTACAAATGGTTCATTTCCCATTTGCTCAAGTCTGCTGCTTTTTGGGATCACAAGACTACTCTACATTGGTCACAAAGAATTATGTCTCTTACCAACTCTGACATAGATTGGTACAATCAGATTTACAAAGGGATAGAGATCATCGACAGATGTGGAAATTTCCCTAACGTACCCCTCATTAGAACCAAAGAAGGAATCAACTATCATCTAATTTTAGCTCGCCATCAACTCGGATACCCGGTGAAGTAAACATGGCCCATGCACATCCCAACATTGTTCAGAACCACAATATCCGTGCAATGAACGTCAATTTAGTGGCAATGCATTCAAGACAAAGTCAGTATTACAATCTACCGCGGCACGATTACAACACTTGCCAAATCTGCTCAACAGATAATCAGGGATGCTCTTTTGTGCAAAAGGCCCTCCAACGTCAGATGGATCTCGGATGGATCCAAGATTACCGTGAAAGAAATGACCATCAAGTCAATATGGTTCAGATCTTTGACATATGCTTGATGAATACCAGTCTAGTTGAATTACATGCTACGCAGGTCAAGCTCAGTTTTCTGGCTTCACATGATTATCAAGACTGTGAAGAATGCTGTAAAGGCGACCAAGGGTGTGTGCTTGTATAAAGAACCCTTCAACATCTATTGGACCACTGGTGGCTTCCAATATACTTGGATAAAGCTACACAATGAATTAGCATGACTGATGAGAATCCTGATAGACATCAAAGTTGTGATATCCGCTCAATAGAAACAGATTTAGTAAAGATGCACTGTATACAAAGCAGATACGGTCGGGTACCACCTCACAATTATGAGCGCTGTAGAGTATGCTCGGAAAATAACCAAGGATGTTATCTCGTACGAGCAGCCCTCCAAAATCAATTAGACCGAAAGGAGATTCAACCATGTTCGAGTTCTGGGTCGATTAACATAATACAAGACCGCCTCCCTGGTCAAAGCAAAAGCTCTGTCATAATCTCCAATCATGGAATAACCAAAGACGTTTGCACCATAATCCCTCTACTCAATGAATCAAGAATCCCTCTTGATGGTAGAAAAGTTCCCAACTAGGAACTGAATGAGGTTGCCTATAATGGTAAGAGAAATATAAAAGCTCCTGTGGTTATCTACCTGCTAGGACCAATACCGTACAAATCAGAAAAGGCTATCCCTTACAAGTACGGTGCAATGACCATCGAAAATGGAAAGGAAACTCCATTACCCTCTGTCATGAACATTGCCGACATCAGTCGAGTTACCCGGAGCGGTCGTATCTTCATAAGAGGAGTTGGAGAACCTGCCAAAGATAAGGAACCTCAAACGGAAGTTCCAAATCAACAAGTCGGTCAATCCAGTAATCTAGAACTTATAAAGAACAACGATGAGATGTTGATTCTCATCCACAAAAGCGAGTACAACATTGTTGACCAATTGTTACAAACTATGTCTCGAATCTCTGTGATATCTCTCCTACTTAGTTCAGAAGCTCACAGGAAAGCTCTACAGAAAGTCTTAGAGCAAGCCTTCATGGAACAAGATGTGACAGTAGGAAAATTTAACAGCATCATCTCCAACATTACTTCTTGCAACAACTTAGGATTCAGTGATGAAGAACTGCCGGAAGAAGGCAAGAATCATAATATGGCGCATAACATTACAGTCAACTGCCAAGACGATGCTTTAGCCAGCGTACCGGTGGACACAGGATCACCTTTGAATGTTATGCCAAAATCAACTCTGATACGACTATCATTTCAAGGAGCCCCGATGAGAGGCAATGAGATCATTGTCAAACCCTTTGGCGGATCTAGAAAAACAGTTATCGGCAAAGTCGATCTTCCCATAACCATCGGTCCTTACACTTTCCAAGTCACTTTCCAGGTCATGGACATCCGGGCAGCATACAGCTATTTATTAGGGAGACCTTGGATACACGAAGCTTGGGCAGTCACTTCGACACTTCACCAAAAGCTGAAGTTCGTCAAAAATGACAAGTTTGTCATAGTATGTGGAGAACAAGCCTTAATCGTGAGCAACTTATCATCATTCTCTTGTGTAGAGCCAAAGGAGGTTGTTGGAACCCAGTTCCAAGCACTCTCGGTGAGCAATGAGAACCAACCAGAAAGAGGGACATCGATTTCCTCAAACAAGGACGCTCTCGAAGTAATCAAGAGTAATGACACAAAGGGATGGGGACAAATTGTAATTACTACTGATAACAAGACAAAGAAAGGTCTTGGTTTCTCTTTAACCTGTACCCAGACTACTAAGAAGGACGAAAGTTTTCATCCCATTTAGGATTTCTTCCACATCGGAGGTTTCCTCCACCCAGTGTCTCAAGAAGTACACACCATCAATGAGAGCGACTCCTCCGACACGGATGAGGAGTGAAAGTATTATCTCAACAGTGACGGTTATATGTCTCAGGAAGAAGCACACATGCCATTTTGCTTTCCAAAGCAGAGCCCGAGATATATACCGAGGTCAGACGTTAGGATGATCTATGGAGATTGTGACCCCGAAGGATGTCGTGCTCCACCCAATTCATTAGAGGAAGTCAATTTAATGAAAGACATCTTTGACTACGACTATTATGATCCCCTGGATGACTTGCCTATCTGGAAGCCATACACTGAAGACTTGGGGCAAAAGAGTCAGCCAGACGATGCCTATTAGCTGAGTAATATTGAAAAGAATACCCATGCCCCACCAAGTCATGGAATCATTACTCAGGACATTCCGAAGTTATCCAGCACCACGCTGATGAATCTGCAAAGATTACAAGGCAAGAATTCATTAACTACGCTTTTACTGAGGTCAACGTCATTGAGGAAGATGACTGCTCTATCCCCACAGAAACATTGGACATCTTAGGACAGCCGAGTGGCAAGTATGAATTCCTAGTAAAATACACTGTTCCTGGAAGCTCTCGCATCAGATACGAGGACATCCAACCAACTAGATAGAGAGATCCCCTTGAGAGTAAAAAAACTATGGAAGATACAACAGAAGAGTTCATTTATGACAATTCTGCATGGGAAGAAGACTCAAATGATCATACTTCGCAAGAAATCAGTGTCATTTCTGAAGACAAACCAAGAAGAAAGATACCAGACTTTGTGATTCACAGAGGAGTTCGTCGCCACTGGGTTGTTGTCGATGTCCCGAAAGTCATCCATAAGTCTAAGTTATTGCCATCTTTGTTTTAACCTTTCACCTTGCCCGGGTGAAGTGGATGTTTTTATAGGGCTCACTTTTCTGTAAATGTCCCTCATCGCTTCACCCAAAGCGACAGAGTTTTGTTTTATAGGGATGTATTTCAAGAATCGACAAATCATAAATAAATAATGTCATTCTGAATTCCCGCATTTATTGCTGTTTTCACTTTTCGTTTTTCCGAAAATGGAAATTCTAAAAACAACCCAAAATAAAAACAAGTATTTTTCAAAAAATACACTGCACACACTTTTGCATTCTCTTTGTCCTTGTTAAAAAACGAATCATCACGTCATGCAGATTTCTTGTTTTAAACCCCATTGAAACATACGATCCAATGTCTTCTCCCAACTTTGAATTCCCGGTATTTGAAGCTGAAGAAGAAGAGAACGAAGAAATTCCTGAAGAGATCTCCCGATTACTCAGACAAGAGGAAAGGTCTATTGAGCCTCAAAAAGAGCTGTTGGAAACGGTCAATTTGGGTTCAGAAGAAGAGAGGAAAGAAGTTAAGATTGGAGCACTGCTCAGTCCAACTGTCAGAGAAGACTTGATAAAACTTCTCAAAGAGTTTCCAGATGTGTTTGCTTAGTCCTATCAAGACATGCCAGGGTTGGATACCAGCATTGTGGAACATCACTTACCGCTAAAAACGGAATGTCCACCGGTGAAACAAAGGCTGAGAAGGACTCATCCGAATATGGCTATCAAGATTAAGGAGGAAGTGCAGAAACAGATCGACGCAGGTTTCCTTGCCACCTCAGAATATCCTCAATGGCTAGCTAACATAGTGCCAGTTCCGACAAAGGACGGAAAAGTCAGAATATTCTAGAACTACAGGGATCTGAACAAAGCAAGCCAAAGGATGACTTCCCTCTACCGCACATTGACATGCTGGTAGACAGTACAGCAAAGTTCAAAGTCTTCTCCTTCATGGATGGATTCCCGGGCTATAATCAAATCAAAATGGCGCCGGAAGATATGGAGAAAACTTCATTCATCACCCCATGGGGCACCTTTTGTTACAAGGTAATGTCGTTCGGTCTAAAGAACGCAGGGGCAACCTGTCAAAGGGCCATGACAACTCTGTTTCATGACATGATGCACAAAGAGATTGAAGTGTATGTCGATGACATGATTGCCAAATCTAAAACAGAGGAAGAGCATGTGACACACTTGTCAAAGTTATTCGAGTGTCTGAGAAAATACAAACTCTGCATGAATCCTAATAAGTGCACATTTGGTGTTCGATCAGGAAAACTCTTAGGATTCATCACCAGCCAGAAAGGAATTGAGGTTGATCCTAACAAGGTCAAGGTAATTCAAGAAATGCCTTCTCCAAAGACCGAAAAACAGGTCAGAGGATTTTTTGGACGTCTAAATTACATCTCCAGATTCATATCCCTCATGAACGCGACATGCGCACTGATCTTCAAACTACTCAAAAAGAATCAAAGCTGTATATGGACAAAAGACTACCAAAACGCATTCTACAGTATCAAAGAATATCTGTTGAATCCACTGATTCTGTCTCCTCCAGTGGAGGCAAGACCACTGATCATCTACCTAACAAGCTTGGAAGACTCCATGGGTTGTGTACTTGGCCAACAAGACGAGACAAAGAGAAAAGAGTCTGCCATCTACTACTTAAGCAAGAAGTTCACGGACTGTGAAACTCGATACACTATGCTCAAGAAAACTTGTTGCGCTCTGGCTTAGGTAGCCAAACGTCTTCGTCAGTATATGATTTGTCACACTACTTGGTTAATCTCATAAATGGATCCGATCAAGTACGTATTTAAAAAGCCTACTCTCACGGGAAGGATTGCCTGTTGGCAGATGTTGTTATCAGAATACGACATCGAGTATCACGCTCAGAAAGCCGTCAAAGGAAGTATTTTAGTCGATCATTTGGCTCACCTACCGATTAACGATTAGGAATCAGTCGGATTTGACTTCCCAGCCGAAGATGTCATGTACTTGAAAATGAAAGATTGCGATGAACCTCTACCCAGTGAAGCACCAGAACCAGGTTCCCAATGGGGACTAATATTCGACGGGGCTGTCAACAATTATGGAAACAGAATTGGGGCAATCATAGTAACTCCTCAGGGTACCCATATTCCTTTCACTTCTAGACTGACATTCAAATGCACAAACAATGAGGCCGAATACGAAGCTTGTATCATGGGTCTCGAAGAAGCAATTGACTTAAGGATTAAGAACTTGGATGTAGATGGAGACTCAACCCTGGTTATCAATCAGATCAAAGGAGAGTGGAACACATATTAATCAGGATTGATTCCTTCCAAAGATTATGCGAGAAGGTTGTTACCATTCTTCAACAGAATCGAGTTTTATCATATCCCTCGTGAAGAAAATCACATGGCTGATGCACTAGCCACTCTCTCTTCCATGATTAGTGTAGGTCAATGGAACGACATACCTAAGATTGACATAATGCGCCTTGAAAGGCCTGCTTACATTTTCACAATTGAAGCAGTCATAGATGATAAACCATGGTATCACGATATCAAATGCTTCCTTCAAAGACAAGAGTACCCGCCTGGGGCATCAAGAAAAGATAGGAAGACTCTAAGAAAACTAGCTGGCAACTTCTTCCTGAACAGGGATACACTCTATAAGAGAAACTTCGACATGGTTTTGCTCAGATGCGTAGATAGGCAAGAAGCAAACATGTTGATGAAAGAAATTCCCGAAGGCTCCTTTGGCACTCTTGCCAACGGACACACAATGGCAAGAAAAATTTTGAGAGTAGGGTATTATTGGTTGACAATGGAATCCGATTGCTACAAGTGCATGAGGAAATGTCACAAGTGTCAGATATATGCTGACAAAATCCATGTACCGCCAATGTATCTCAAAGTTCTTTCTTCTCCATGGCCCTTTTCTATATGGGGAATCGACATGATTGGCATGATCGAAACCAAAGCTTCGAACGGACATTGGTTCATCCTGGTAGCCATTGACTACTTCACCAAGTAGGTCGAAGCAGTGTCATATACCAATGTGACCCGACAAGTGGTGGTCCGATTTATCAAGAACAATCTCATCTGCCGTTATGGTGTTCTAAGCCAAATCATTACGGATAATGGATCTAACTTGAACAACATGATGATGAAAGAGTTATGTGCTGAGTTCAAGATCGAACACCATAACTTATCTCCCTACAAGCCTAAGATGAATGAAGCGGTAGAAGCGGCTAACAAGAACATTAAGACAATTGTTCAAAAAATAGTTGTAACCTACAAATATTGGCACGAGATGCTACCCTTTGCTCTTCACGGTTATCGTACATTTATCCGCACTTCAACAGGGGCAACCCCTTTCTCTCTAGTATATGGCATGGAGGTAGTGTTCCCCATAGAAGTGGAGATCCCATCAAATCGGGTATTGATGGAAGCTAAGCTAAAAGAAGCTGAATGGTGTCAGAGTTGAGGGGAAGTTTATTTCAGAAACTAAGACCACTTTCGTGGCTGAAAACCAGGATTAAGGGGAATTTTTACCCCTTTTCTAAGTAACATTGCTTAGCAAAAGAAGATGGATGAGCAAACTGCCATTCATAACTACAGTCAAAATTTTGGGTATTCCGATATTTAATCCTCTTGCACCCTGAATGTCCGAATATCTCCGCCATTCACACCTTCGGGTCCAAGAGGATTAAATACGGGCATCTGTCATACCCCAAGTTTTGACCACAAGATTTCCCATCATTGTGAGGATCATTACCACAATATGGATATGCCATCATACCTCATCAATCTCCTCAAGGATTGTTGAGCATTCACTACAATTAAGAATTAGGGTTTTGAGCCCTCTCAGAGCACTTAGGCAAAGGATCAATGAAGAATTGACATGATCTTCAACTTTTCTAACCTCTCAAACACACATAAAGGATCAAGAGGACTCCTATATCAAGAATCAAGTACAAGGTTGCAACATTCCAATTGGATCAAGCCTCAAGATCGCCAGTGTCACCAAATTAGGGTTTTGGTCGACCAAGGCCTCCAGATGAGAATTTTCATCTGGGAATGAGCCAATAACTCAAAACATGATCCAAGAAGCTTAAAGGGACCTCATGGATCCAATCATCAAGTCAAAACAACCTCAGGGGGAGCATTCATAAGAAATTAGGAATTAGGGTTTCTTGACCTAATTCACCCCTAAGTTGACTTTTGAGACAAGACATGAACCAAGACCTCAAGACATGATTTGAGGGCCTCAAATACACCACATTGATCCATTTACACCCATGTATTGATCCAAGAAGCTTGATTCACAAGTTTCAATTTCATCTAGACCACAATTAGCGTTTTGAAGAAAAAGTCAACTATATCTTTAACTTTTGACCAAGACTTATTCCCAAACATTGGGACATGATTCAAGACACCCTAAAACAGCTATGGAATCCATCCATTAGGTTTGAATTAGGTCAAGAACTTGATTGCATAGAGGATCACACTATTTGAAATTCATCTGACAAAAAGTCAATTGTGCCTAAAATCAAGTTTGACTTTTTGGAGTTTTTCACAAATGTGGCTCCCCTAAGTCAAAAGCAATGTTAATGTATGGTTTTGATCATCATTCATCAAGAAAAATCAAGAAAAGTGAGGTTACTTGCAAAAGGGGCAACCATAAGAAACTTAAATTTTTTTAAGTTATGGAACAAAATGGATTTGGTACCCACTTTGCAAGGTCATAACTCCCAAATCCCAAGGTTTTTTTCTTCCATCCAATGCTCAAATGAAAGTTCACATGACATACTTCAAAAGTGTCAACTACAGAAGGTTCCAAATCCTCATGGATTTTGAGTTATGGATTGATCAAAATCACAAAAAATGAAAATGACCACTTTTTCCAACACTTAGTGAAATTTTCAAGTCAGAATCTGTTTCATTTTTTACCAAATTTGAGGCCATTTTTAACTTTGATTCAAACTGAACCAAGACCAATGTTGGACATCAAAGTTAAAGTATTTCATGAGAGCTTTCCAAAAAGTACAAGAACTCCCATTAATTCAACTTGAGCAAGGAGTTATGAACCTTACAACATGCCTTGCTCAAACTGATTTTCATGACAGCATTTGGCAGATTGTGTGCATTTCTTGTGCCACACGATTTCCATTTCAAATTTGGTCATCTTCCAAGCTTTGTCCTCTTCCAAGATCAGAAATAATCTTGATGAGTCACTTGAGGATTTCAACTTTGAACCCTTGAGTCAAGAAATCAACTTGGCATGTGCAAAATCATCATTTACATGAACCTTGATTTTCAAATTTGGCATCAAGCATTTATGTGATGCATAGAGGTGGCATGAATCAGTTACAAACCAGCCAAAAGGAGTCAAGAAACATGAATGTTCAAACCTGCAAAGTTGGTTGAAGTCAAGATAAGAGGAGACTTGGTACCTTGGCATTTAAGAAAGTACTACATGACACAATCCATTGGATAATAGCATGCTCCCTCTTCCACACACTATTCCTTCAAAAACAAACTTCCTCTACTATAAATAGAGGTCATTTGTGATGTTTTAAACCACACCAAAACAATACCAAAGCCTTGTTTTCTCAGTCTCCCTCTCTTACTTCAATTTCAAGTCACATTTGAGGAATTTGGGAATTCTTGAAACCAGAGCAAAAACCACTCAAATAACCATCCAAACACATCATAAATCATCCATTGGAGGTGTACAATCCTTCATTCTTATTGTACAACACCAAAATCAGAAAGTCAACCTCCAAAACCTCAAAATTTGACTTTTCTGCATTTTCAAGCCATAGCTTGATCCAATCACTTTCAAAACCAATAACCCTTCAAATACTCTCCAAATATCACCCTTAAGTTGTTCCAACAAGTATCCCTCAACTGTAACACCATTTGAGTGAGATACCATTTTGGTCACTTTTGCCACTTTTGCAAGAAATATCCAATTCTTGTTCCTGAGGATTCCAGCTGGTTTTGATCATTCTAAAAGCTTCTAAGGGATCAATCAAAGGTGTCTAAGGCATTGGATCACTTCTGGCACAAGCATTTTGAAAGATAGCACAAGGAGCTTCAAGAGGTAAGTACATGACAACTTGAACTCTTTAAATTATGCATTGCTTTGATGTCCATTGATCATAGACAACTCATATATATTATATGTGTTGTGTTTGAACCAATTCACCATGCTATTATTGCTTGTATGATGTGATAACATAGAATATGTAAATCTTAGCCTATTTTTGAAACCACTATCGGGTTTTAAAATGTGGGAATCTTTTGAAAATTCTAAAAGCACCATTGGATACCTCATGAAATTCTTGGCAGGATCCATCTAAATTTCATCCAATTCCATGAAGAGTTGAGGAAGTTATGACCTTCATGCAAATCCACCCAAACTTGGTTTTTGCCTTGGCCTGACCTGAAATTCAGGTCACCCTTATATATTCATGGGGTGGTTTTGATACACGGATGTATCACCACCCCAGTGGTAGCAGCGCGCATGTGTTTGGTTAGAGGTCATGGGTTCAACACCCACCCAAAACATTTTTGCTATCCCTCTCATTTTTGCTATTTTCATATTTTTTATGGTTTTTTTTATTAATCCCAAAATTAATTTCTCTCTCATTTTTAATTATTTTTTATTGGTTCTTTATTTGAAAATTCACAAAAATGCTAAAATATTTTATTCCACAAAAAAATTTGAATTTATATTAATTATTTAAGATAGTTTGAATTTTTGTAATTAATTTCATTTTATTTGTTTTAAAACATTTTTGAATGAGATTCTCACCTTGATTTTTCAAAACTAATTGGATTTCAAGTCTTCATGTGATTAAACATGATTTTTTAAAATATTTTTCAAAGCTTACCACTTGATTTTAAATATATTTTGTATTTGATATTTAATTTCCTTTGAAAATTATATATTTTTAATTAAAAATAAGATTTCTCCTAATTTTAATTTTTTAAAACTTCATTTCAAACACTTTTTGGCCTCTTGGTAGAGTGTAAGTCCCATCCCTTTGTAAATAAACCTTTTTGGGCCTCAATCATTGTATAAGTCCCGATACGTTTTAAAAATCTCGGCCTGATCGCCGTTTTTAAAGCAATTTTCATCTGGGCCTCTCCTTGAGTTGTAAGCCCCATCTCTTGTATAAAAATAAACTTTGGGCCTCTAATAGAGTGTAAGACCCATCCTCTTTGTAAATACAATTAATTTGGGCCTCAGTCATTGTATAAGTCCCTCTGTGGTTTTCAAAACTACGACGCAATTGTCGTCTTTTCAAAAGAGATCCTCTGGGCCTCTCCTTGAGTATAACCCCACAAACTTCCTTTTAAAACAACTTTGTCTTTGAATTAGATTCAAATTCTAAATTCTATCAAAACTTTCTTCAATTTCTTGAATAACTAACCATACAGCTGTAGTTGCTATGGTTGGGCTTGCTCAACTGTAAGTTCCACTATCCATCTCAATATATGCTTATTTTTATGTTTCATCTGTATATATATATATATATATATATATATATATATATATATATATATGCTTGTATATTTGCTTAGAGTCATTCCCCAGCAGTTAGGTCTATATTTAGATCAAACCAGTAGTTACTCTTTCAACACAGTCAAAACTAGTTCCCCATAGGAAATTCCAGACGTAGTCTTGCCTTCACTTGGGCTTATACAATATGGAACAGGGAAAGGCATTATTCCCAGTGAAACTTTTCTCAAGACTGTTACAACTTAGAAATATATGTGTACAAAAAATTCATTTTCCCAAAGAGGATTAATTCCCGGTGAAACCTCTTTTGAATTTCTTCAAACCCAAGAACTGTTTTGCAATGAAAGGATTAATTCCCGGTGAAACCTTTCTTGAACTTTTCTTAGGTTTGGACCCACAGGCTTCCTAAAAGCATCCCCAGCCTCCTCTTGGGCTTTGTACAAGGACCCTCAGGCTTCTTAGAAGTTCTCAGCCTCCTCTTGGGCTTAGTACAAGGACCCGAAGACCTCCTACAGGTATAGGACAGAACCTAGTCATCTTTTGCTAGTTCAATCCTCTAGAGAGTCAGAACATCAGACCAGTTTAGGGTTGATTCTCATCCCTTAAAACATCAGCCTCCTCTTGGGAATTATACAAAGATCATTCTCTAGTTAAGAGAAAACCTTTTCACACCAGTAGACTTGGAAAGTCTCATCTCCTCTTGGATCTCAAAGAAACCCTCAAGTCACAGGAAAAACCCTGACCACTTCATCCATCTCCATCAGAGTTAAAACCTCCATAGGTTTTAAAACTCAATCTTTAAACTTTCATTCTAAAATTCCCCAGCTAGGGTCAAATTACCACCAATAAACCCTCAGAAAAATCAGAAACCTCAAGGCATCTGATATTTTAAACTCTTCTTTAATCCTCATCAACAGTTTATTCCCTAACTTGGACCTGTCTCTGGATCTCAATAAACCTCAGTAGAAGCTAGCCTCCTCTTAGGCATCATATAAGAAATTCCTCAACCAGCCTCCTCTTAGGCTTTGTATAATGATTTTCCCTCAGCAGATTCAACCTCAGTCTCGGGCTTTGTACAAGATAGACAAAATATTTTCCAGCTGAGTCAATAACTTTTAGCCTCAATCTTGGGCTTTGTACAAGACAGATAAAACCTCTCTCCAGTAGATTCAATCTCTTTTTAGCCTCAATTTTAGGCTTTGTGCAAGACAAACAAAACTTTCCCTGGAAGAGTCAATTCCTTTCAGCCTCAATCTTTGGCTTTGTACAAGATAGATATAAAACTCCCTAAGTAGAGTCAACCTTTTAGCTTCAACCTTGGGCTTTGATCAAGGCACAAAAAAATTCCCTCAGAGGAAATAAAGAGTTCTCTCTGGAAGAAGACATTTCTCTGTATATCACACATCAAAACAGACAATCAGACAAACCCAATCCCAGATAACTGTTGTAAGTGGCACACTTGTTGATTCAACAATCCAAGCTGTAGTCCCTCTTTATCCTGGTAAAACCATTCTTTCATCTAATTGCTATAAGTGGCAGACCTCCTGATTATTTACATCCAAGCCAATGTCCCTCTCTTAGCATGGAAGACTCCTAAGGAAAAATGGCATTGCTCTACACTGAGTTAAAGTTTCTTCCTTCAGAACAATTCCCTTATAAAGGAAATTATGGCATTGCTGGATTCCATACACTCCAATTAAAGTAATTACCCTTTATAACCAATCCTTTAACAACAGTGATGAACAGGTGAGATATCTCCCTTTAGAGATGACAAATTCCCTCTCAGTCAAACCTTTAGCTTCAATGTTGGGCTTTAAACAAGACACAAATAACCTTTAGCTTCAATCTTGGGCTTTGAACAAGACACAAATAACCTTTAGCTTCAATCTTGGGCTTTGAACAAGACACTAAACATCTTTCCTCCCATAGAATAGGGGGAACTACGATTGCTCTGATTTCCCTATTTTATTTAACGGGGATACGTAGGAATCAGATTTCAAAATCTTAGCGAGCACACAAATAAAAAACTTTTGGTCCAGCACCTTACCAAATACAACAAAAAACCTGAAAACAACAAAAACACTCTCTCAACACTCCCAAAGGAGAAACTTTCCCAACCTATAATAGATAAACACCATAAAGTATAGAAAAACATGCCAAAGAAGATCTATGGATAACCATATATACATTGGTAAATTGACACCTTCCCTTTGATTAATCTGACCCCGGACCCCCCTATCTCTTAGCATTTGTTAAAGAAAACATTTGCGTGCAATGTTAGTTTTAGATATCTTCCCTTTCCTTTCCAACTTCATAGGATAAATAAGAAATCAGAAAGTAGAACCCAATTCCAACCATTATAGTAAGGTGGTCGCATCACCGACAAAAATTGCATGCTACAGTTACCTTCTTGAAGCATTTCTTACAACAATGCAAGCAATTCAATAAAACTTCGATCGATCCATCCACTTTAAGCATTAAGATTAATAGTCTTAACATAACTAACAATCTAGTAAAAGATTTATATCCCAGAAATAACAGATCTTCCATGTCACTTTCTAAAGTATCATACACATGGGCTTTCTGAAAAGAATATACTTCAATATCACAAATCATATATTCTAGGTTATCATTCATATCTTCATCAACTTCAACTATATTTGACGTAAGTCTTTTTTTGTCATTTCAGCAGTTCATACCCATTTCGTATAATTTTGAATAATTATATCATTATATAAATGATTGAATATATCTTTCTTCAAATGTTTTTGTGTATTTTGACATATTTTACAAGCACAATAAAAAATTCCATTATCATCAGAAATATTTTTTTCTTCGTAAATTCAAGAAATTTAATCACTTTATTCTCACACTCTTTACTTAATATACTGGCTTTCATCCAACTACAATCCATAATCACATACCTTTTGAAAATAAAATAAAAATCATACACAACCATCCACAATGAACATTCCACCTCAATAAAACAACAATAACAATATACCCTAAATCTAAAAAACAACAATAACAACAACAACATTATTGGTACAATCATGAAGAAAATTTTACGTACTAGAACCCGATGATAGAGTCAAAGAAATGCGTTGGTTTGAGGTTAGAGTTTCCTTATTCGAGCTTCCTTCCTCCTTTGTTTACTTTGTTTGACTTGGAGAAAATGAAAAATGGTGTTTCGTTTGTTAGGGGGAGAAGATGAAGAATGGTGTTTCATTAGTTCGCTAGGGCGCAAAAAGTTTATAAGAAATAAAAAAGTGAACGAGTCTTAACATTTTGATGTTGGAATTAAAATTGTCTCGAGTTTATATCTCAGTTAATAGCCAACACTGAGGTAAAAGACGATTTATATTGTAATTAAAAAATTAATAAAATAAGGGTACCATTTTGGTTGTAAATAAAACATGAAACTACAGGAGCTGGGAATTAAAATTTAAACCCTGAGCTTCATTTTCTTTCGTTTGTACCAAAAATCGAGGGAATATATGATTTATATTGTAATTAAATTTTTAAATAAAATAAGGGCGCCATTTTGATTATAAATAAAAAACAAAAATGCAGGAGCTGGGAATCGAAGCTCAAACCCAATGCTTCATTTCCTGTTGGTTTAACCAAAAACGGAGGGATTAGATCTATTTTTTAAAATTAAAAGGTCGCTCTCCAAGGAATTTGACCTCCATTTTAATTTGTTGAGTTGAAAAATTTGTCATGAAATGTATTATTTGTAGTAGTTCTCAACAAAAACAACAAAATTAATTTATAATTTATTAATTCAACCGAAGAGGCGATGTCAAGAGGACGAGGGCGACCACCGAAGAGGGTGGTGTCGGCGTCGACGACATCTCCATTAACAGAAAAGGAAAATCAGACAATGGTAAAGGAATCGCACAACAACGACAACGAGAACATGTCAACTGAAACGAATGCTAACAACGAAAATCAAAACAAGGGAGAATTAATTGAAGACCCAAAAACCCTAGATGAACAAAAAGGGGCCAAGGAAATCAGAAAATTATGGGTTGATGTACTCAGTGGAAATCGAAATCCCGTCAACGGAATGACAATTGAATTTGTAGCACCGAAGGTGATTGAAGGAGAAATCGAAGTCGAGATTGAGGAATCTGATATCGCCAATGAGATTATATTTTGGGAAACATCCTTAATCATTTATGTACTTGGAGGAGACCTAAGTATGCATGTAGTGAAGCAATACATGACGAAGAACTGAAATTTTGCTAAGCTACCAGACATGTATTATAATGAAGAGGAATATTTCATATTGAGATTTCATTCACACCAAGATAGAGATGTTGTGCTTATGAGGGGTCCTTATACAATACGCAATATGCCGATGTTATTAACAGAATGGAAACCAGACTTTAACCTGAAAAAAGATATGTTGAGAACTATCCCAATTTGGGTCAAATTACCTCAGCTACATTTGTACCTATGGGGAGCCAAAAGCTTAAGTAAAATTGGAAGTGCATTGGGTATACCATTGATGACGGATGAATGTACGGCGAACAAATACCGAATTTCATATGCCAGAATTCTGGTAGAGATAGACATTACTCAAGAGAAAGTGAAAGAAATTACTATCAAAGACAAAGACGGGAACAAGATGCAACAACCTATTGAATACGAATGGAGGCCGAGTTATTGTGCGAAATGCAACAAACTTGGACATCAATGTGAAGAAAAGCAGCAGAGTCAAACTACCAAACAATGGATGCTGAAATAACAACCCACGCAACAAGAGCAACCAAAGACATGAAGTACAACTGGCGATGAACAAGCACAACCAATATACAAAACACCGTCAAATAATGCAGTGATAGAAAAAACTGGAACAGAGATATCAATCTCTGAATGATGGACTGAGGTGAGAAGCAAAGGAAGGGACACAAACCGAGGTAAGTCTCAGAACAATACTCAAACCCAAGTCAAATGTGGAAATGTTTTTACAACACTATGAGGAAGCTCATCCCTAGTGTTTAATAACGATGTTCCATGATTATAGCATGGAATGTAATGAAGCTCAATAAGGCGGGTAAGATTAGGGAGATCAGCTCCCGTCTCCTACATCTTAACCCTGTAATCGTAGTTTTAATTGAGACTAGAGTGAAAAGAAACAAAGCACAAGTCATTAGAAATAAGCTGAAACTAAGTGGTAGCTATTTGGATAACTATGACAAGCATGAAAACGGTAGATTATGGGTGTGTTGGGATGATAATAGAGTGAAAATTGAACAAGTGACCAGCACTGACCAAATGATACACTGTAAGATTGATGATACAAATGGAGTATTCTTGCACTAGATGACTGCAATTTATGCACTCAACCAACTTGAAATAAGGAAAAAGCTTTGGCAGGATATTGAACACCTATACTCTAAGCAATAGGGGTCTTGGATGCTCATTGGTGATTTTAATAATTTTATGAAGGTAGGGGACATAATTGGTGGAACCATGGTGACTGAGAAGGAATATATTGACCTCACTAGCATGATGAGCACTGCTGAACTGTATGAAATGGAGAGTGCCGGTGACTATTTCACATGGTCGAATAAACAAGGCGACAATGCTATCTATTCTAGAATAGATAGAGTATTAGGAAATATGGAGTTGATGCAGAATAATGTTGATACTGTCTTGACCAACATGACACCTAACGTCTTAAATCACGCTATGCTGGTATTAAAGAAGCAGGAAAATTATAAAGTTAAAACCTTTAACTTCAAATTTATTAACAGTACTGTAGAATTAGACAATTTCCACTCTACTATTAGTAATAGTTGGAAGCTGCCAATAAAGGGAAGGGCCATGTTCATTGTTTGGAGGAAATTGCAACGTCTACAACCCCTTATAAAAAAACTGAGCAGACCCATTACTGATGTACAAAGGAATATTGTGGAAGCTAGAGAAAAACTGATGCAAGCCCAGACTGCCTTGATTGCTGAAAGGATGAACACTAATAATATTGAATTGGTCAGAATTTTCTCAGAAGAATTAATAAAGTGGCAAGATATTGAAGAGAACGTATTGAGGCAGAGGGCAAAGATCGAGTGGTTGAGAAAAGGTGATGAAAATAATAAATATTTTCATGCATCCATTAAAGTACGGTAAAAATCCAAAACTATGAGATATCTGCAACGGGATGACGGAACCTATGTTAATACTCAACAGGAATTAGAAACGAAAGTTATTACTTTTTACAAAAAACTGATGGGGAAAGTAGAGATGGAACTTAGTGGTATTGATACAATGGTTATGCGAGAAGGTAAACAATTAAATAATGAACAACAAGAAAGTTTAATCGCACCAGTAACAGAGAAGGAAATTTCTACAGCTCTAAACAACATTGGAGACATGAAATCACCAAGATTGGATGGATATAGGGCTTATTTCTTTAAGAAGACTTGGCATATTATTAAAGATGATGTAGTGGCTGCTGCTCAAGACATCTTTATCAATGGAAGGATTTACAAAGCTGCTAACTGCTCATTTGTGACAATGATACCAAAGAACAATGAGGCAAAAAACATCAAAGAGTACAGGCCTATTGCTTGTTGTAGCACCTTGTACAAGATTATATCAAAAGTGCTGGCAACTTGAATGGGTAAGGTATTGGATACTATTGTTGATTGTAATCAGGCTGCATTTATGAAAGGTCAGAATATACATAATCATATCCTATTAACTTATGAATTAATTAAAGGTTATGATAGGAAAGGAGGCACTCTAAGATGTTTGATGCAAATGGATTTTCAAAAAGCGTACGATACGGTTGATTGGAAAGCTTTGGAGAGTATTTTAAAGGAGGTCGGTTTCCCTAGGAAATCTACTAACTGGATTATGATTGCTATCTCGAAAGTTTCTTACAGATTTAATATAAATGGGAAATACGCCGACATTATGGAAGCTAAACGAGGGATGAGACAAGGTGATCCGATATCGCCTGTTCTTTTTGTCGTTGTGATGGAATGCCTAGACAGATATCTATACAGGATGCAAAAGGATAGTAACTTCAACTATCATACTAAGTGTGAAAAACTAAAAATCACCAATTTATGTTTTGCGGACGACCTGTTACTTTTTTCCCGTGGTGATCAGATCGCTGTTGCAATGTTGATGAAGACTTTCAACAAATTCTCGCGTGCTACAAAACTGAAAATAAACCCTCAGAAGTGTAAGGTCTACTGTGCAGGGATGGATCAGAATAGTAAAGAAAACATTAACAAGGAAACTAGTTTCATTGAAGGACAACTACCATTCAAATATCTGGGAGTTCCTATGACGGGTAAGAAGCTAACAATCCATCATTACATGCCGTTGGTTGACCAGATTATTGATAGAATTAAACACTGGAGTGCACGTCTGCTTTCTTATGCAGGAAGGATCCAATTGATTAATAGTATAACCTTTGCTCTTACCAACTATTGGTTACAATGCTTCCCCTTCCCTAAGAGTGTGATCCATAAAATCGAATCGATTTGCCGCATTTTCTTGTGGACAGGTGGTTTTGAGGGTAGTAAAAATGCCCCTGTAGCTTGGAAAAAAGTGTGCAGACCTAGGTGTTACGGTGGGCTGAATATCATTGACATGGAAATTTGGAACAAAATCACCATGATCCAACTACTTTGGAATTTGAGTGGAAAATCTGATTCACTTTGGGTCAGATTGGTCCATGTTTATTACTTGAAAAACAAACAACTCCTAACTTAGAAAGTAAACCCACCTATACGTGGATCATGAAGGCAATACTCAAACAAAATGATCACATCAAGAATATGGAAGAGTGGGAGGATATCATAAGCATGAACAAATTCGATATGAAAAAAGTTTACAATCTGTTACGGGATTGCGACCCAAAAGTGAGTTGGAAGAACCTGATGTATGGAAATGTGGCTAGACCCCGATCATGTTGTATCCTTTGGCTAGTCTGTCATAAAAAATTGGCAACAAGGGATAGATTGAACAGATTCGGTATGATTGATAATACCAACTGTTGCTTTTGTACAGATGAGGAATCCCTCAATCACTTGTTTTTTGAATACCAAACGATGAAAAATATTCGGTAAGACGTTCTTGAGTTGATCCAAGTGCAACATAATCCAAGAGATTGGGATCAAGAACTTAATTGGTTGGTCCAACAAAGTAAGGGGAAAAGTTGTAAAGCCACCATGATCAAGCTTGCCATTACAGAAACCATTTATGAGTTGTGGAAGTTTAGAAATGGAAAAAGTTTTGGAAAACCCGATACCAGCCATCACATAGGTAAAAGAATAATAGAAACAATAATGTATAGGGGTTGGAATAGTTTGAAGCTTAGAAAACACATAGCTAATCTCATGTTGAACAAGTTAGTGATTTAATTTCGTATTTCCTTAGTTCTCTTGAATTTTAGTAGCTGGATCCTCGAGATTGCTTGTAATTATTGATTTTTTGAGTTAATCAAAGTATATTGATTAAAAAAAAAATAACAACAATATTAAACATATAATCTAAAGAACAAAATATTATGAACAACAACAATATCATAACCCATAAAATGAGTGGTAGAAAATGTTTCACATACATACCTTTACTTGAAAAGATTTGTGGAAAATGAAGACAAAAAAAGGAGTTATGTGCTTCGTCTTGGAAAGATTCTTGATATCTTTCCTTGATGCATACTAGTTAGAGAAGTTATGTTAAAGTTTTGTAAAGATATGCCGAAGCTTTAAGAGATTGGGATAAGGCGAGTGAAATTAGGGTTTCACTTTAAAGCGCAATCAATTTTTAAGTGAATTAAATTTGATTATATAAATAAATCATTTCACCACGATTGATAAAAAAAATTGTGATGAAATATCACTAATATTTAATCACAATTGTTAATTAGGACCATAATGAAAAATTGTTTAATTTATATTTAAAAATAGAAATTAAGAAAACATGCCAGTTTTCTAAAAAAAAATGAAGGGGTTATTATTAAGTTTCAAAGCGTATCACTCCTTCACATATCTCCACAACTATTTATTTGGACCAAGGAAAAAGTGATTTAAAAAGCCAAACAAAATGGACATTAACGAGTGTGTTTTTTTTTTGTTGAGGCTTTTGACGTCTAAAAATGTAAGATAATTTTTTAATAGTTGGACAACAAATTATCTTACTCCTATGCTGTCAGATGGTGTCATAAATTCATGTTATTTTTAATCTTGTTAAAAGTCCATTATCAATAAGTATTTAATACAAATTGATACTTGGTAACTCACACGCAATGCCTTCTAAGAGAGATAAGCTCTTCCTTCTCTCTAAAAGTTTCCTTGTGTCTGTTGGTTTTCTCACGGTATCACAACAACCAAATCATCTTTATTCGAACAACAATCATGTACCAAGTTCATTAAAAATGCTGAGATTCGTCTTCGTTTGAAGGTTGGAGTCTGTATCCTTAGTTAAGGGTTAGTCTCTGTTAGATCTGAAGGGTTTGGTTTAAAGTCCTAACCTTAGGGTTAGGGACCTTCCTCCCTTGAGATCTTTTTCACAGGGGTTGCCTTTCAACTTTGGTGTCGGGGTCCTTAGCTGAAAAGCTATAGTTGTGGTTGTCTGGTTTGGTTGTTTCTGAGTCATTGGACTCATTCCGGAGCTTTGGGTTTGAGGGACAGGCAAAATGTTTTCTAGGAAGGAGGAAGAATGGAAAAGAGTCAATAGGAACAGTGCGCCTAAGACAACAAATGCAAGGAGGTCTGTTTGGAGAGCTCATGGTGGAAAAAGTACAGAGTTAGATTTTAAGAATGCATCTTCATTTTTTTCTCTCATAGTTTCCTGAAGCTTTTGAAGCTAAACTGATGTTCGACATCTTCAAAGACTATGGAATGGTGTTGGAGGTTTACATTCCTCCAAGAATAGATAAGAGAGGGAAGAGATTTGGATTCGTGAGGTTTAAAAAGGTAGACGATGAACATCTTTTTACCATTAAATTGGACAACATTGTCATTAATGGCAAAAAGATATTCGCAAACAAACCTAGATTTCAAAGGAGGGATATGGAGGAGCAAGCGAAAGTTCAGGTGTTTCATCAAGTGGTAGGGTTGAATTCGAACGGTTTTCGAGCTCAAAGCAGTCATGCCAAGAACGCAGGAATTGGGAATCAATCATATGCTCAAGTAACTACAGGAGGTAGAAGGTTTCAAGAAGGTCATAAGAAGATTTTAAACCAAGATTGTATGGGAGACAAATCGGATTTTACGCATCTTATGTTTGATGTGGAGAAAGATGCTCTGTTAAGGTTCGAAAAAGCATTTGTTAGTGTTTTGGAGGATCCTGGTTCGGGCTTTGATGTCCAAGAGGCATTGCATATTGAAGGGTATTTCCATATCAAAGCAACTCCATTGCGGGCTAATTTGTGTTTGTTGGAGGAGGAGGAAGTTGGGGGTATTTTGAAAATGGTGAAAGAAGATGAAGAATGGATTTCCAGATGGTTCTCAGATATACATCCTTGGTCTCCAGTAGATGTTGACAAGGAAAGATTGACTTGGATAAGTATTTATGGGCTGCCCTGTCACGTCTGGGGTGATAAGTTCTATACTTTTTTGGCTGGAAGGTTAGGAGATTATGTGAAAGCAGATGATGATACCAGGAATATGGCTAGATTGGATGTGGCAAGGATTCTTATTAGAACAAAGTTAGCTTTAAACTTGAATGAAGTGTTCAATATTGAAGTTAATGGAGATGTGTATAGAATTAAGGTGAGAGAAGATTCTGTAGGAGGTAGGAAACCTTGGTTTGTGACGGAACAATCTATGGAGGATAGTTCAAGAATTTCATCTTCAGAAGAGGAAGTAGGAGGATGTACTGAAAAAGGGGAGGGGAGAGGTGGTCGAGGTGGGAATCAAGAGGTAACTGAGGAGAGAGATTCAAGTGGTGTAGGGGAGGGGCCTGCGGACAGGTTGACTGTACCTACTACTGATGAAAATCTAGGTGTGGGTCAATGTAGGTCTGCAACAGAGGGTGATAGGGACTTGAGGGAGCAAGCACAGGTTCAGTTGCAGGGATGTGACAAGGACACGTCCTTTCATATGTCAGAACACCTCTTGATTGAGGGACCACGAGAATTGTATACAAAAGAAAATAACACGGATGGTGAAGGAAAGCATAGCCCAGGGGGAATTATCGAGGCAACAGAAGGAAGAGAGAAACAAAATCAGTTGGCGTGTGGTCCAGAGACTAGAAAGCCTAAAAAGGTAGTGCAACTTGATGAAATTTATCAGAAATTAAAGATACCTATTGCCCTTTCATATTATTCAACCTTGCTGAATGGAAGAAGATCGTATGGAGAAATGGCTGCCAAACCAAATCAGTTGTGTGTAGATGGCGAGGAGGAGATATCTAGTGATGGAGGGACTCTTATGTCTGCTGGTGATTCAATTGGAGATGAGGAGGTTCAAAAAAGTAATTCTAGAATTAGAAGAAAGTTAGAAGGTCTTCCATCTAGAATATGGGGTGCCATTAAGCAGTTGGGGGTGGAAGCTGAGGAAAATGATGAGGTTTTTGAGAATTGTATCAGGAATTATGAAGCTGAGGAAAGGAAAGTAATTATAGGAAAGAAGGTGGGAGCTAAGGGTAAGTTATGAATTTTATGATGTATAACATAAGAGGGTGTGGTAGTAGTGTTAAGAGGAGGAGGCTTTGGATGTTGTTTCAAAAAGAAGAGGTTGATGTGGTTTTTCTGCAGGACACCAAATGTGAATTGATGACAGACAAGTTAGTTACTGAGATGTGGGGAAATGATAACTGTTTATGGTCTGGTGTAGGTTCTGTAGGCAACGCGGGTGGAATCCTCACCATATGGAGGAAAAATTGCCTAGTTCCGTTATGTAGTTTCAAAGGTAACGGGTACTTAGGAGTGAATGCTATTTGGAAGGGACAAAATATATACTTTTTAAACATCTATTCTTCTTGCTCTAATATGGATAAGAGAGTTCTTTGGAGTAAAATTCTGCAGCTCAAGGAAACAATGGACGCAGGTGAATGGGTCATTGGTGGTGACTTTAATGCCATTAAAAATAGGAGGGAGAGATGTGGGAGTTGTAATCAAAACAGTAGAATTATAGAGGATTTCAAGGACTTCATTGAGTTGTCTGGCTGTGTAGACATCCCTGTGCTAGGTAACCGATATACGTGGTTTAATGCTTCTGGTAGTTCTAGTAGTAGGTTAGACAGGTTCCTCATTTCCCCTGGTTTGATTAATAATTGGAACTCGATCACTCAAAATTTTGGATCAAGGGATATTTCTGACCATAGGCCAGTGACGATAATAACAAGAAACATCAATTGGGGACCGAAACCATTCAAAGTGTTGAACTGTTGGTTAGAGCATCACGAGTTTCTTCCCTTTGTTAGACATGTTTGGGACTCCTATAAGGTTGAAGGCAGTGTATTCTTTATTTTGTCTAAGAAATTTCAGCATCTTTGGAATCGGTTACGTTGGTGGAATGCCAATGTCTTTGGATGGGTTGACACAAAGATCAGTGAGAGTACTAATACTATCAATGATGTTGAGGATTTGATTGCGCATAATAGTGAAGATATTAATGCTGATTTGTTGAGTGCTAGAAGAGATGATGAGGACGAATTATGGAGAAACTTGAGTATCAAGGAAAGTATACTTAAACAAAAAGCGAGGTTGAATTGGATTAAAGAAGGGGATGCAAATTCAAAGTTTTACCATGCTGCAATAAAGCATCGTAACAGAATAAATTCGATCAGTTCAATTAAAGTTGAAGGAGAAACAATTGAAAATGTCATTGGTATCAAAGAAGCAGTGGCAAGTCATTTTGAGCAAAGATTTAAGAAATAGTGCAGAGTGTTGCCCAAGTTAGGTAGCAATGGTTTCAAGCGTATGACTGTGGAGGAAAGCAAGATGTTGGAGGCACCTTTCACATACGAAGATGTCAAACAAGTAGCGTTCTCAAGTGAAGGAGATAGGAGTCCTGGTCCAGATGGTTTCAACCTGAAATTCATAAAACATTGCTGGGAGGTGGTGGGTTTGGATTTCTCAAAATGCATTTTAGAATTCTTTGAGAATGAAGTTCTTCCAAAGGTTTTCACGTCTTCCTTTATAGCACTGATACCGAAGAAAGATGACCCGAGTGGTATGAAGGACTTCCGTCCTATATGTTTGATTGGTTCAGTTTATAAAGTTGTTGCAAAGTTGCTGGCGGAAAGAATTAAGAAAGTTATGGACAGATTAGTTTCCAGCACGCAAACGACGTTTATTGAAGGGCGAAACATATTGGATGGAGTTGTTGTGTTAAATGAATTGATTGATTTTGCTAAAAGAAGTAAATCTAAGGCTTTGATGATTAAAGTTGATTTTGCACTGGCCTATGACAGGGTGGAATGGAGTTATTTAAAAGACATTATGAGTTACATGGGTTTTGGAAGTAAATATATGAGGTGGATAGAGGGATCTGTTATGCATAACTTTATGTCAGTCATGGTTAATGGTAGTCCAACCCGTGATTTTATGGTTTTGCGTAGTTTGCGACAAGGAGATCCGTTATCCCCTTTCCTCTTTACGTTAGTTGCGGAAGGTCTGGCGGTTTTAGTGAAGAGAGCTACTCAGGTGGATGCTTTCAATGGTATAAAACTAAATTCTGTTATCTCGTATGAACTATTACAATATGCTGATGACACGATTTTAGTGGGTGACGGTTCCTGGGCCAATCTATGGGCTCTAAAGGCTATGTTGAAAGGTTTTCAATTGGTTTCGGGGTTACAAATAAATTATAGTAAAAGTTCTTTGTATGGCATTGGTTTGGAGGAAGACTTTCTAAGGGCAGCATAATGTTTTCTTGGTGTCAAAATTGACAAATTCCCTTTCAAATTTCTGGGAGTGTTAGTTGGTGGTAATCATAGGGCTATCTCTTTTTGGAAACCTATGATTCAGAGAATTCAGGCTCGTCTGTCAACATGGAAAGGAAGGTTTTTGTCGATGACAGGCCGGGTTACGTTAATAAATTCTATTTTGACTAACTTACCTTTGCATTATATGTCTGTTTATTTGATGTCGTGCAAAGTAGTAAGAATTATAACAAGTATCCAACGACGGTTTCTGTGGAGAGGATCTGTTATTTCCAAAGGAGTATCGTGGGTAAGGTGGAATGACGTGTGTAAGCCGAAAGAGGAAGGGGGATTGGGAACACAAAATGTCAAATGGCTCAATGTGGCATTAATGGCAAAATGGTTATGGAAACTATTAACTTTGAAACACAGGTTATGGCAAGGAGTAGTAGAGGCAAGATATTATGATCATGTTATTGATTTTCATCGTGGAGTTACGTCGGAGTATAATTTCAGATCATCTTTGTGGTGGAGGGATCTGTTTATGGTTTGGAAGATGTTTGGGGAAGATGGTTTCGTGCAGCAGCTGAAACACGAGGTTGTTGACGGGAATAATACCCTGTTTTGGTTGTCAAAGTGGTGCGGCAACAATTCTTTAGCTGTCAAGTTTCCTGGGCTTTGGGAAGTATCAAGTAACAAATGGGGTAGGGTAAGGGAGTTTTGCTGTTACAGTTCAAATGTGGAATCTTGGATACTTGATTTTGGTAATTCACTAGCAGCAGGCTGGAGTTTACAGGAGGTTAATGAGTTGAAAAGCTTGCTGCTCGTAGGGATCACGAGTTTAACAGGTGAAGACATTGTTGGCTGGGGTACGGGAGTCGTGGATGAATATTTTGTTAGAGCTGGATATGAGTTGTTGATGAAGTCCCACAATTCACAGCATGTTCATAAGAATTTGGTGGATGTTTTCAAACTGATTTGTTTGTCCTCTGCGCATCGGAAGATTCAATTGTTTGGTTGGCGTTTATTTCGTGAGAGGTTAGCGACCAGAGATAATTTACATAGGAGACACATTCTTTTGAGAAGCGAAGGCTTGGCTTGTCCTTTTTGCCAAAGGGAAGATGAGGATACACTTCATTTATTCTATACGTGTGAATTTTCACGGAAAATTTGGAGTCGCATTGGGAGATGGTTGGACATTGAAATTGGAAGTCATGACACTTTATTGTTAATGTTTCATCATTGGATCCAGGCCTTGATTGTTAAGAATGTAACAATCAAAAATGCGATAGGACTTTGGTTGTCTATAGGGTGGTGTTTATGGTTAACAAGAAACAACATTGTTTTTAACAAAGAAGTTTGGGATTTAGAATCAATAGAATGAAGAATCATTTTGCTCACTTGGTGGTGGTTAGGAAAAAGGATTAACGGGTGGTATACTTGTAATTACTATGATTGGACTAACTTCCTATGTGAATTTTTGTAGTTTTTATGTGGGGTAGTGGTTGATGTATGTTGTTGGTTGGATACACCCATTTGTATCTGGTTGAATATAATTTTTTGCTTATTAAAAAAAAAATCAATAAGTATTTAATTAGACAATTAAAAAGAAGCCAGCACGGCAATTATGTTTTTTAGCAACTCAGTAAATAAACTAAACATACATCTTATTTTTTTTTTATAAGCAAGATATTATTGTTGAGGGAAGTACAAAAGGGTACTTCACACCCCTTACAAATAGTGAGAGATCGCTAGATGCAAAAACATGAGCTCTACGTGCCAAGTAAGAGCTACCAAACAATCAAAGCATAATGCAATGATGTTTTACACAACCAACATAACCTATATCTAAATATACATCTTCCTTTAATCCTACACAAATCACATATCAAATTTGGTGGTTGGAGGATTTTCTAAGCGGAAATAATCATATAGAACTCCTTGGAAAAGTGTTGCGCATCTTGATTGTCTCAAGTGTAACACGTTGTTTCCTTTCACAAAATGAACACTAGGTACTTGTATGCTAAACAACCAATATAATCCATGAATTCCATGTCTTGGTATGGCGTTGTCATCTCCTATTCGCTTTGTTGTAAAGTAAGGACGTTTAGATCTCATGTTATTGAACCAAACCTATTCACCCATCATCCAAAAAAATGAATGTATATATTAGTATTAAAACAAATCAAAATATATTTTTAAGCCTATGATATTGTATTGAAAAAATTATATTTGGCTAGTAAGAAGATCATTTATCTAGAAAATAAATCAGTGTACCTGTACTTCAGCATTAGAGGCACTCGCTAAAGCAAGTTGTAATGTGTAGTTTCCATTCACTACATCACTAAGTTCAAATGTAATGTTCCATGTGGTTGCTTGATAAGTTTTATTTCCAATGATCCTGCATATATCACTAAAGTTTGGACTAAAGTGTAGAAAATAAAATAAAATTAGGATAAACAAATAAAACTAATTTACCTTGGAACATGAGCGAAAAACCAATCATTTTGATAGTCACTAAAACCAACTTTGTAAACAAGGTCGTGTTTTCTATATAAATCAGTGTAACGACTCCATAACCCATAATTCCTATATCTGCAATACGTAAAATACTTTCTCTCAGTAAGTCAAAAGGAAAACTTTAAAATTAACACTTTTTATCATTGTTTTTTATAAACACTATGTTGCATTCACAATATAATGCTTATAAATAAGTGCAAAGTTAATAAAAAACTTGTATAACGGATCGAATAATAGATGATAGACTAACTTCTCGATGTGATCGTTTGTGTATAATTTGTTGATGAGGTTTGGATAAGGGTTTGGTACATAAAATTCGGCTGCTGAACGATCTGGAATGCCAATTTCCCATAGAGTAGGGCCATTTCTTGGAGGTTTATACACAAGTGAATTCAAATTGATGAAAGATCCTACAAATATATGCATTATTATTACAAAGTCATTGTCTAACGAAAGAAAGTTACAATTACTTTAGATCAAAATAAAATAAAAAAGAATAATAATACAATGTAGTAACTAAGTTCAAACTTTTTTTTATAATGTTGAGATTAACAAGAAATTTTGGAATAATTGAAAATGATTTTCATATTTTACCTGGTTTAATTATAATTTCATCATTATATCTGTAATCACCAATGAAGCCAGGAACCCATGCAAACAAGTTGTATACTCCAGGTACAATATTTCTTATAATAAAGTTTCCATTACAATCTGATTGAGTCCAAAATTGATAGCCCTGTAAATTTTTCATATAATTTCAATACTGTTTAATTGCATATAAATATATATATATATTTTTTAATTTTATTTAATTGAATTTCATTATATCCAACTATAAATGTACCTTGCTTTCTCTCTGCCATGATCCTGCAACTCCAGGCAAAGCTAGACCAATATAAGCTTTGTTAGCATTTTGAGATTTATTCCACCTAATAAATATGGTAAAGCAAAATATTCAGCTCTTTTGATTCACTTTAGAGATTAATGTAAATAATCTGAAATATTTATAATTTGTTTCAAATATATATATAATATCAAATAATTAATTTATTATGTGTATACCCATCTTGAACTCGCAAATGTGCTTGTAGTGTTCCTCTTTGATTGCGTGGAATAAAATCTTTTGAATGAATAAATTCATAAGGCCAGCTCCTAACTTCATTCAATAACTGATTAATCAAAGAAGAAACATTAATTATTTGTCATTATGGGCTAATAAAAATAAATAAATGATTATTGTAATATAAATATCAACCTTATGTTTAGCATCTGACCATAGAGATTTGAATTGATGATTGCTTGAAGCAGAATTCAAGTAAACAAAAATAGGTCCAAACACCTTTTTATAAGTCTCTCCTTCTTTGAATTCTAGGCCTAACCGTTTTCCACCATAGTGAGTGCTCACAAACATCTACATATAATATTAAAGAGTGAAATAATTTTGGGTTTTAAATCTATAACAATGTATCGATGAATTAGTGAGTTTTTGTTGAACTTACTGAGAGGCTAGTTGGGCCAACATGAGATGTTAGGTCTTGTTTAAGAGGCCCGCCATTGCGGAACTCATTGCTTGGTGTTATGATCCAAAAGCCCACGGGCTTTTCAGAATCGGCGGTAATCCATCCATGAACTTGGTTGTGTTGATTTTCACTTGAGTATTGGTATTTATCATCCACCTGAGTTCAACACAATCCAACACACATTTATTCACATGCTTTTTATGCAAATTAAAAAAAAATACTATATTAAAATTGAACCCATAATATATAAAAAACTAAGAAAACCATGTAAATGCATGAAGATGAGAGTTACCTCTCCCTTAAATTCTGGGTTTGGTGGATTTGTTAACAGAACAGCTTCAGGATATGCTAAAACTCGTCCTGTTTCTCTGTCTATCTTTGATGGCATTTTTCTTTGCCTAGTATCTGACATGGCCATATAGTTGAAGCTGCATGTATAGTTTCTTCTTCATTAGTAATGCATTTTTTTTTCTTTCAAAATATAATATGAAGTTTAAGAGTTCAATACATGTAAGCTTAATGATAATAGCTCATTTATTTTCCACTTTACACCATTAAATTCATGATATTTTGATGAACCAAACTAATATGACGAATTTCTAACTTTTAATAAGGTCCTAAGCTCAAAGTATTATGATTGAAATAAAGAATAGATTTTTCAAGTCAAGCATAGAAAGAATGAGAGTTGATCGCGTACATACTAAAATATAATTTTCAAATCATGAAAATGCTATTTTTTTCCACATCCTTCACATTAGTAGATGAACATGAACCTAAAAAATATCATTCTGGAATTTCCAAATCAACCAAACAACTGAATTCTATATCATGGAGACCACCCCCTAATCCTAGACTCTCCTCCCACTGAGGTAAACAACTCGAAAAAGAGACCTTAGATCTCTAAAAAGAACAAAAAAACCACCTCAACCACCTAAAAGTTTGATACCACACAGATGTCTCCACCTCATAATCATAAATAGATGAGAATTCGATTCTACTGATCCTCTACACGTAGCACAAGAGGCGCCATTCAAACCAACTAAGACTCTACAATTGAATAAATAATGTCTAATAGAAATATTATCTAGAAGGAATTGCCAAGAAAACGCAGCCACTTTTGAAAAAGTATAACTAACACAATTGAGAGAAAGAATAAAGTCCTCACTTTGAAAAGGGAGACCACATGGGAGATTTCTCTCCTGGAGGGTCGTATAAACCAGGGCTAATGCAAACATCCCATCATTAGCATGCTGCCGACACCACCTATCAATATCACTGGACAAGGTTGATCCCTAAATAACTAAAAGAATGTTTACAACCATCTCCTATTCATAAACAAAAAGATATTTCCTCAACCTTAGATCCCTCCCTAACCATAACATCTTTCTCCTACAAACCAACCTGACCCACTGACGAATTATGTTGGCTAGAGATACTAAAGATCCTAGAAAACCTAACTCTTAGTGGAGTGAATCCAATCCAAGTATCATCACAAAAGTAGTTGTGAAGACAAACCCCCAATCTCTTATATTATCCACAAACCAATAAGGGGAATCATTTAAAAGGAGACAAACTTTTTTGATTTTCTTTAGCAAATAAACCAATAACCTACCTTGAGAGAATTCCAATTAATTAAGTTATAAAAGTTTATCCATAACCTTAGTTAGTATGAACCAACACTTTAACCACAAGCTTATTAATGGAACGCGGTAATGTAATAAAATGAAAATCGCCTAGCTGAGAATGAGACTCAACCTTAGGAATCAAAGTTACAAAATAGGTGGAGAAGCTACGAAAGAGAGATGCAAAACAATGGAACTAATCAAACAATACACCCAAATGATCATCCCTAAGAAGATGTTAAAATCTTTAAAAAAAAAGGAGAGATTGAACCCATTTGGTCCAGAATTCTTATTAGGATACCCCTTTGTATCCCTTTTTATTGATAGTCTTTGCTTATTAAAAAAAAGATTATTTAATCGTTAACAAGAACCAAAGATTTGCAATGACCCTATTCCTAATTACAATCTCATCATCTGATAGAAAACCTTGATGAGCTTTAAAGTCCAAATTACTCACCATTTCTCTCAGCGTATGAATCTGGAGATCAAGATTACCAAACATCTTTTTATTCCATACTTTCAAAAGCTTCTCTTTGAGAACAAAAGCTTTTCAACCAGGGGACAAATAATCGATCCAACTGGAGTGAACCACATTAGGCAGGTTTCTATGAGGAAGTCAACGGTTACTGAGTCTAAAAGGATTAGATCCCCACATGTGACTAATACACTAATGAAAGACAAAAATCATTAGAAACATCTCAAGATAAGGTTGGGGTTGTTTTCTGAACAAATTACCGTCCAAGGATCGTTTAGCTTTGAGAGGCATAATTCCCTCCTCAAACGATTTGAATTGTGTATTTTACAATTTGAGTCCGGAAACTTTGTATCACTCTTTTCTTCTTTGTCCGGTGGCTAAGTTGGTTTGAAAAGAAAGAGGTTTCGGAATGGATAGGTTTTCACGATTACACCACTAAAGGTTTTTATGGGGAGTTTTTGGATTGGTTCTCCTTTTGTCATTCTAAGCGGGTTAAGCTTGGTAGAGAAGGTTGTATCTGACTCACCATTTGTTGGAATTTATGGTCTCTTAGAAAAGACATCATTTTTAGGATCTCCGATTGGGATGTGGTTGATACCGTGTGGAGGGTTAAGTATATAGTTTGGAGATGGTCTTTCATTGGAAATATTACTCATCCGAATTATAATCTATATGAATTTGACAAAGATCCTTTGTTTTTTTTTGTCTTAGTTTCAATTGGTAGTTAATCTCTTTGTTTTGTCGAGCGTGGTCTCGTTCGTTTTCGTAATCAGGATTGAAAGATTGAGTACCCTTTGTACTCTTATCAAATATATTATTTGCTTAAAAAAAAAAAGTAGTCACCCCCACTTATCCTACCAGCCTTCTATCATAAGAACCTTATGAATCCTTCTTACAACCCTCATTAAGTTGGAACTAAATAAAATTCCTACCTAAACGGCAAAAGTCAATAAGATTAGGGGTGTCAAAATGGATGGATTGGATGGATATGGATTGGATTGCTAATGGATGAATCAAAACAATCCATTAATCCATTAACAATCCACTATAATTTTCTTTAAAAAATTCAATCCAATTCATCCATTAAAAATATAATCCATCAAATCTATCCATTAACAACTTTTTAATGGATTGATATCCATCCATCCATAAAATAAATTTCATTCATTTTTTTATAAATCATTTTATTTTTTATATTTTACAAAATAAAAAAAAAAATTTTAATATGTTTCTTAACTAAATTTTTTTAACATAAATTTATATATATATTCAAGCTTGATCTCTGAATTCATTTATACTGATTAATTTTTTTAACACAATTTTTCAAAAATTGAAAAGAGAAATCTCTGTCTCTATCTCTGAATTTATTACATCATCAATTATTTGCATTGACAAAATAAATTGTATAACTAAAAATGTATTAAAAAACATTATCCAAATTTGATTGAAAATGGCTTATACTGTGTTTGGAACAACCATTATACGCAAGTTTACGAATAAGAAGATTTTACGTTAAACTTTATTCTAAATGAGGTTAAACTTTATTCCAAATGATTACATATCACAAACCCAACTATGAATCTACAAGACAGTAGAGGTGTTGAAAATTTTGATTTCAAAAACAAAACTCTTAATTTCATCATTAAAATATCACACAAAGAATAAAACAGAAAGAATTAACTATTATTTCTAACATATATAAAAATCCACCCATCAATTATTTTCATTGTGTACACATAAATCATGATAACAATTCTATAAAACCTGGATAATATTTTGAAACAAATCCGTGAATGACTTCGAAACCTTAAAACGTTATAGATAGTACATCTCTAAATTCAACAACAATGAAAATAATATATATATATATATATATATATATATATATATATATATATATATTGTGGGGTCCAGCCATTTGGTGTTTTGCATGAAAGGAAAATAACACTTGGTGTTTTGCATGAAAGGAAAATAACACTTGGTGTTTTGCATGAAAGGCAAAGGACACTTGGTGTCTTGCATGAAAGGCAAAGAACAAGTGTCTTCATGCATGTAAGACCTTTTGGCTTGCTTCTCCTATAAATAGGACCAAGAGCAAGCATTCAAAATACAACCACAAGAGAAACAAGAAGCAAGAGAAATAGAGCCTTGCTCAAGAGAGAAAATTGTTTTAGAGAGTTTTTCCTTGTGAGAGAAATAGTGAGCCAATTTGTGAGAGTGTTCCTTACAAATTGAGAGATACTTTGTAGAGAGTTCCACCTAAGGGTGAAGTTGTTGTATTCCCATTTTTATTATAGTGGATGTTTTAAGAGGCCTAAGGGTCCCGTGGTTTTTTCCCTTTCTCACATTGAGAAGGTTTTCCACGCTAAAATCTTTTTGTGTCATTTTTGCTTAATTTTTTCACGTTTCCGCAAGTGCCTATTTTTGAGTTCACGGAGGAGGGAAATTATGGAAGGTTATTTCCCAACAGTGGTATCAAAGCTCTGTGTGAGTTCTGGGTAACTACGGTGTTGTACTCGTAAGAAAGTTCTTAGTATGCTCTGTGGTTGCAACATTGTTTGATCTTCCACATCAGAAAAGAAATATTCTTGTTGGAATTAAATCGTAGTATTGTGAAAGTGTGTCTTTGTAAGTTCTGGCTAAGGAAAGACTTGGTATTTAAGCGCGTCAATATTGACCCACCTCTCTTTCCTGGGAACTTCCTAGTTGCACTATTCATAAACCACGGTAACTTTTCCCGTGTACGACACTATTTACAAAATCTCCTAGCTAAAAGAACTACTTTCCCGTGTTCTCAAAAATGGATGGTTCTATCAGTTATGAAGGAGATATGTTCAAGCTGACCGCTGATAATTATACCTATTGGAAGCCGATGATGGAAGACCACCTATATTGCAAAGATTTGCATGAGCCAATCTCTCAAAAGGATAAGCTAACGGAGAAGAAAGATAACGAGTGGGAGCTCCAAAATCGGAAGGCAGTTGCCATGATCAGAAAATACATAGATAGGAGTCTATTCGAGCATGTGTCAACTTATACAAATGCGTATGAGTTGTGGACCAAACTTGAATCCTTGATTCAAAAGAAGACACCGAGAAATAAAGCACACCTTGTCAGACGACTGGTGAAATTGGAGTACTCAGATGGCCAAAATATGATCGAGCACTTGAATACCTTCAAAGGTATCGTGAACCAGCTGACGAAAGCTGACATGAAGATAGATGATGAGTTGCAAACTCTTCTGCTCCTAAGTTCTCTACCTGAGAGTTGGGACACTCTAGTTGTCACTCTTAGTAACTCTGCTCCAGACGGAAAACTTGTCTTGGATTCTGTCACAGATTCCTTGCTAAATGAAGAATCAAGACGGAGGGAAAGAGGCTTCAACAACCAGTTCGAAGCCAACATTGTTGATAACAGAGGAAGGAGTAAGAATCATGAAAGAGGAGGTCGTGGGAGATCACAAGCTAGATCCAAGTCTCGCACAAGAGTAAGCTGTTATTATTGTGGCAAATCGGGCCATAGAAGACCTGAGTGCAGATTCTTGAAGAGAGATCAACAGGCTGGAAAAGTCCGTCCAGATTTAATAAATCCAAAGAAGAATAAGGAAGAAGGAGCCACAACTGCAGTAGCCTCGAACAACGAGGATATTTTCCTTTTTGGAGATGTCAACTATCTAAATGTTGCATTCGATAATTGCACTTGGATAATTGACACCGGAGCATCTTTCCACGTTACACCTCATGAAGAATTATTCTCATCATACCAAAGAGGAGATTTTGGTATGGTGAAGATGGGAAACCACGTCACAAGCAAGATTGTTGGTATTGGTGAAGTGACTATGATCACAGACAATGGAAATAAGCTTGTGTTGAAGGAAGTAAGACATGTACCAGAGATGCGTCTAAACCTTATATCAGCAGGAAAGTTGGATAACCTAGGGATGATAAACCAGTTCGGCGATGGTAGATGGAAGCTTAGCAAAGGGAGCATGACACTTGCTCGTGGCAAAAAGGAAGGCTCCCTGTACATCATGCAGGGAAAGATAAACAAGGGAGAGACTAATGTTTCTCAAGATGCAACCAAAGAATTGTGGCATAAACGACTTGGCCACATGAGTGATAAAAGCTTAGAGATTCTTGCTAAAGATCATCTTTCAAATATCAAGGGACAACCACTTGAATCATGTGAAGACTGTCTAGCAGGCAAACAACACAGAGTTTCTTTTCAAAGATCAGATGATGCAAGAAGACGAAAGAAAATCCTAGATCTTGTTCACTCAGATGTCTGCTCCACATCTGAAAGGTCTCTTGGTGGCGCACAATACTTTGTTACCTTCATTGATGATCACTCTAGAAAGGTGTGGGTGTATCCATTGAAGAAGAAAGATCAAGTTCTACAAGCTTTCAAGGAGTTTCACGCCTCTGTAGAGCGAGCATCTGGAAGAAAGTTGAAATGCTTAAGAAGTGACAATGGAGGTGAATACCTAGGTCCATTTGAAGCATATTGTAAAGCTCATGGGATAAGACATGAGAGGACACCTCCGAAGACTCCCCAAATGAATGGAGTAGCTGAAAGAATGAACAGAACGATTGCAGAGAAAGTCAGAAGCATGCTTTCTCATGCAAAACTTCCCAAATCATTTTGGGGTGAAGCAGTGAGAACTGCCATTGATCTAATAAACTTGTCTCCTTCAAGACCGTTAAATGGAGAGATACCGAATGAAGTATGGTATGGAAAGAAAGCCTCTTACGGTCAATTGAAAGTATTCGGGTGTAAGGCATTTGTTCATATTCCTAAAGATGAAAGAGCAAAACTCGATGCCAAGACGAAGGAGTGTATATACCTTGGTTCTCCAAGAGATGAACTTGGCTTTAGACTGTGGGATCCTGCAAACAAGAAGATTGTTCGAAGCAGAGATGTGGTATTTTATGAAGATCAAACAATCAATGATATTCAATCTAAGAAGTCAAAGACCATTGTGGTACAAAACTCAGGGGGAGAGATTCCTCAACGAGATATTGAACCTGATCAGACAGCACAACCCCATCATATGGAGCAACCTGACCAAACAGAAGAAGATCAGGAAATGCAGGAAGAACAAATGATAGATACTGATCAGAGAGACCAAGAACCTCAAGTGAGAAGATCCGTGCGAGTAAGACAACCATCAAGAAGATATTCCCCAGATGAGTATGTCACTCTCACCGATGAAGGAGAACCTCAAAACTTCATAGAAGCCATTGAGACGGATGACAAAGACAAATGGATGCAAGCCATGCAAGAAGAATTACAGTCACTGAATGAGAACCAGACATATGACTTGGTGAAATTACCAAAGGGAAGAAGGGCTTTGAAAAATAAGTGGGTGTTCAAACTCAAGTCTGAAGAGAACAACCCAAACCCCAGATACAAAGCACGAATTGTCGTGAAGGGGTGCCATCAGAAGAAAGGTATAGACTTCGAAGAGATATTCTCACCAGTGGTGAAGATGACATCCATAAGAGCAATCCTTGGTCTAGCTGCAACACTAGACTTGGAGATAGAGCAACTTGATGTTAAAACAGCATTCTTACATGGAGACTTGGAGGAAGAGATATACATGGAGCAACCCGAAGGATTTGCAGAACCAGGAAAAGAACATCTTGTGTGTCGCTTGAAGAAAAGTCTATATGGGTTGAAGCAAGCTCCAAGGCAATGGTACAAAAAGTTTGAACTCTTCATGACCCAACATAAATTTGAAAAGACTTCTGCAGACCACTGTGTGTTTGTGAAGAAATATGATAATGGTGAATCCATCATACTTTTGTTGTATGTTGATGATATGCTTATTGTTGGGAAAGACAAGACAAAGATAGATGCTCTAAAGAATGCACTGAGCAAATCTTTTGCCATGAAAGATTTGGGTGCAGTAAAGAAGATTCTTGGAATGAAAATCATTCGAGATCGTCCCAAAAGAATGTTGTGGATGTCACAAGAAGATTATATCAAGAAAGTCCTTGAGAGGTTCAACATGCATAATGCTAAACCTGTACATGTCCCACTACCTGGTCATCTGAAACTCAGTAAGACACAATGTCCAAGCAATGAAGAAGAAAAAGAAGAAATGAGCAAGGTGCCCTATTCTTCAGCTGTGGGTAGCCTTATGTATGCAATGGTTTGCACAAGACCAGACATTGCTTATGCTGTTGGAGTAGTAAGTAGATTCCTGTCAAATCCAGGAAAGGAGCATTGGAATGCTGTGAAATGGATACTGAGGTATCTAAGAGGAACTGCCAAACAGTGTTTGTGCTTTGGCAATGAAAAGCAATTACTCACTGGGTATGTAGATGCAGACATGGCAGGGGATGTAGATTCAAGAAAATCTATTTCCGGGTATTTGATTACTTTTGCAGGGGGAGCTATCTCATGGCAATCACGATTACAAAAGTGCATTGCTTTGAGTACCACAGAAGCTGAATACATAGCAATTACTGAAGGCTGTAAGGAGATCATGTGGATGAAGAAGTTCATGCAAGAGTTAGGTCAGAATCAAGAAACTTATGTTCTCTATTGTGACAATCAAAGCGCAATCCATCTCAGCAAGAACTCGACATACCATTCAAGGTCAAAACACATTGACGTAAGGTATCACTGGATCCGCGATGTGTTGGAGAGTAAATTGTTGAAAGTAGAGAAAATTCATACCAATGAGAATGGGGCAGACATAATGACAAAACCTTTTCCAAAAGAGAAGATAGAGCTCTGCAAACAAGTTGCTGGATTAGCAGCAACTCCAAACTAACCCAGAACATTCCCCTATGGCTGGAGGGGGAGAAATGTGGGGTCCAGCCATTTGGTGTTTTGCATGAAAGGAAAATAACACTTGGTGTTTTGCATGAAAGGAAAATAACACTTGGTGTTTTGCATGAAAGGCAAAGGACACTTGGTGTCTTGCATGAAAGGCAAAGAACAAGTGTCTTCATGCATGTAAGACCTTTTGGCTTGCTTCTCCTATAAATAGGACCAAGAGCAAGCATTCAAAATACAACCACAAGAGAAACAAGAAGCAAGAGAAATAGAGCCTTGCTCAAGAGAGAAAATTGTTTTAGAGAGTTTTTCCTTGTGAGAGAAATAGTGAGCCAATTTGTGAGAGTGTTCCTTACAAATTGAGAGATACTTTGTAGAGAGTTCCACCTAAGGGTGAAGTTGTTGTATTCCCATTTTTATTATAGTGGATGTTTTAAGAGGCCTAAGGGTCCCGTGGTTTTTTCCCTTTCTCACATTGAGAAGGTTTTCCACGCTAAAATCTTTTTGTGTCATTTTTGCTTAATTTTTTCACGTTTCCGCAAGTGCCTATTTTTGAGTTCACGGAGGAGGGAAATTATGGAAGGTTATTTCCCAACATATATATATATATATAATCTTTTGGTTTTAAAATAAAAAATAAAAATAATCCATTGGATTTTTAGAATATGTTGGATGGATTGGATATATCCATGACCTTAAATGGATGGATTGAATCCAATCCACTACCTATTATTTTACTAAATGGATGGATTGGATGGATTATTTTGTGGATGGATTGGATGGATAATTACTTAATGGATTCAATTGTCACCCCTAAATATGATCCATCTTAAAAATGAAGCTATTAAAGGTCAGATAGTCAAGATAGGCAGCAATCTCAACTATATAAGTAGAACCATCAACCCCTATCCTCTCACTACTAGTAGAGGAAACATAATAAACTCTCCCAACACACATCACACCTAAAATAAACTTATCACTCATTTGATTTTAACAAACATCGGTTAATAACAAGAAATAGTTAATAAACTTCCATTAATGACAAATAGTTTGCTCGATTAATAACATGAGTTTATGAGTTTGTGAGTGAAAGAAATCATTATAGTTATCTTCTAGGTTTACAGGTTCATCTCTCATTAAAAACATGTTAAATTGTCTAAGGAACAAATAATGGTGAGAACTACGTTAATAATGGTTCAGTTTTCATGTGGGACTTAAATGTTATATCAAAATCTAATTAACTAGGACTTTACGATTCCATTTCTCCTAAAAAATCCGATGATTCAGATATAAATAAGATATGTCTATTTTTATTAGTTTATTTACCTGGCTTCCTTGAGTTTATAAACGGTCCTTATTTGATCAATTTTCTTAGAAGGGAATCCTTTTGACCTTTCAAATATCACGTAAGAATAAAACCCTGAATCACCTCTTCGTAATATATACCTACAACATTAAATTAATGCAAAAAAAAAAAAAAAAACCCATCAAAATAAAATAACTTTTCTCTCATATTACAAGTCATTTTTATCCATAATTAATTGAGAGTAACAATTTACCTTTGGTCTATGTTTATAGGTACACTCGAGTCATTCATCGAAGGTTTCCATGTCCTTAAAAATGAAACCTCTACTATATTCCTGTTCCGTCTTATGATTGAGAAACTTGTCCCATGAATTCTGCATTCGTATTATTTCATTTATAATTCTATGTCTTTTATTAATATCATACATATAACTATAGAAGTATTAGCATATAATTAATTTAAAGTAAAATCATTAACCTCTGAAATTGTTTGCCAAATACAACGTCCAAGTACCCTCTATCATCTTCTACATATCTAGTTTCAAGTACATTGTCCATGTTAGAATATGATATTCCTCGGATATATCCCCCAGGTTTTGACAAAGTGAGAGAAATAATGCCATTTCTAATCACCACCTGAAAAATCAACCACAAAATTGAGACAATAATTTTTTCTTTTAGTTTTTTTATTGAATAAAAGGTTTATAACATGAAACATTTCTGTTTCAAAAATTACCTGAGCAGAATTTCGATTATTAAGAATGACGGGAGGTTTAGGATTCCTCAATCCATGGTGATGGTGGTGGAATTTTCTCAAGTTTCTTCAGCATATGGAAACATAGAAAGAAAAATGAGTAAAAAAAATTAAAAAATATAGTATTATTTTTAATGATAATATAATTAAGGTTATATAATCAGGCTAGTTTACCATAACAGAAAAATAAATAAAAGACATGAAATATTAGAAAATAAATTCTAGAAACATATGTTACACCATAGAAAATAAAATCAAACCAATGGTTATTGAAATTTCAATGTAACCTCTATGTTGAAGCTATTGCATTAAAATCATAATCATAATGTCTTTGTTTTTAATGGTCTTATCTTAACTCTTTTCTTTTCTTTTTTTTTTTTAATTTAATATTAAAATCTAAACAAGATAAGCAAGATTAAAGGCAAGCATTAAGGTAGAACCTGATTGAGAAATTCTCAGAATAAGCACCAAGAATGAAACAGAATAACAACAAGAAAGTCCTTTTATTCATGCCATGTTTCATCTTCATCATTATAAAGTATGAACCTGCAAATAAATTTGAATGAAATACATGTCAAAGAATTAACGACAAAATAAACTTTAATACATAATACTAGCTTTTATGATGGTAAAAAAGAATTATGTATATACTTTACCTTGATAATGATCAACAAAGTTTTGATGAAAACATGGATGAAACGAAACCTATATTGAAATGGTTTTTCAAAACTACTATATATATGCAATGCATGCATTACTTTGAAACTAAAATCCCTATAAACCTAAACCTTACATATGTATGTAAGTTTATTTTTAACTCGAACACGTGCAAGCATTTTACCAATGCCAAATGAACGACCTCATATATTATTATACATACAAAGACTGAATTTCAATTACCAAGTTTAGCAAAATAAGAAGAAAAAGAAAAGCTTTTTAATACAAAGAATAAGGTTTCTTCAATAGACACATCATATACTATTTCGTTCTAGAGTGTTAGAGAAAAATAAATACTTTGTATATATTATATTGTATAGTTGGATAGTGTATTATTGTGGGTATTAAGTGTATACATTGCCAGCTCATAGTTACAAGAGATATATATAAATCTCTCTCTCTCTATACACTTGTAATTTATTGATTGGAATACACACATTACGTTTCTATCTTCTTTCTTTCTGTTTGGATTCCGTTACAATTCTTTCTTCTTCACTGAATGAAGAACTTCACCATCTTCCATAGCAAGATTCACAGAGTGAACAATGGTGAACTTCAAATTCTAACATGGTATCATTCGTTGATCGATCATCCACGCTTCCCTAATAGTTTAACAGTGTGTATTTTCATCAATCCCTCTCTTTGTTCCTTCGCTGTTCGTTCTTGTGTCTTCGTCTCTCTTTCTTTTGCTCGTTTCTGTGTTCTTCACTCCTCTACATCAATGGCGTCTACCGGAAATCAAGAATCACATGTGCGTGATCAAGGTGTAACTCAAGAAATCTCTCATGGATTTGCGCCTCCAAAATCCGAAAATTCGTTTGGTCCGAAACTCTCGATTAAGCTTCAAGAAAACAATTACTTGCTTTGGAATCAACAGGTTGAAGGTGTAATCCTATCTCAGAAGATGCACAAGCTGGTGGTCAATCCGAAAATTCCGCCGAAGTTTAAATCCGATCAAGATAGGCTTGAAGGTATAATTTCTGAAGACTATGAAACATGGATTGTGCAGGATCAAGCTTTGTTCATATGGCTACTATCAACAATTTCTGAATCCGTCTTGCCGAGAGTTCTTGCGTGCAAACACGCGTATGAGGTGTGGGATAAGATACATCAGTTCTATAATGCTCAGATGAAGGCACGAGTGCGTCAATTGCGTGTTGAATTGAAATCAACCAAGAAAGGAACTAAGTCAGTCACTGAATATGTGTTACGAATCAAAGCCATTGCTAATTCTCTTCTGGTTGTTGGTGACTCAATTTCTGAACAGGATCAAGTTGATTCGATCCTACAAGGGCTTCCTGAGGAATTCAATCCCTTTGTTATGCAGATGTATAGCTGTAATCTACCTCCTACCTTGTGTGATGTGGAAGCTTTGCTTTATGTGCAAGAAGCACAACTTGATAAATTACGTGAAGAATTGGCTGCAACTACCATTGCTGCTAACGTAGCTCATTCCAGCCAAGCGGAAACAAGCTCCAGAGGAGCATATTCTCGCAATCATGGCAGAGGTCGGTTTAGTCGTGGTCACAGTCGTGGACATGGTCGCTATGCAACTGGAAACCGTCCCACATGCCAGCTATGCTCTAAATATGGTCATGAAGTGGCTACATGTTGGTACAGATTTGATGAAAATTTCGTACCGTCTAATACAAGAAACACTACTGAGGTTTCCTCTACTAATGAATCGGCATCTGAAGCCTCCAAGACTCCTCAAACAGTTGCAATGATGGCTACTGCAGGAAGAACTTCAGCTTACACTCAAGAGTATAATCTCCCTTCTGAACTTGATTCTCAGGCTTGGTTCCCCGACTCAGGTGCTTCTCATCACCTAACCTCTCGTTCTTATCTCTTACACAATAAGAAACCATATTTAGGGAAAAATAGAGTGTATGTAGGAAATGGTCACCCTCACTATAGAAGTTGTAGGTACCTCACATTTTCAATCCAAAATTGATCCAACATGTATCCTAACTCTAGATAATATCCTTCATGTTCCCTCAATAACTAGGAACTTATTATCAGTTTCAAAATTTTCTCATGATAATATTGTTACCTTTGAATTTCTACCTAATAAGTGTTATGTCAAATCACAGGATTCTAAGAAAATCCTTGTGGAAGGTGTTCTAGATGCTTGTGGATTGTACTGCTTTGCTCAGCTGCCCTTAGAGCTCAAGAGGTCTTTTAGGCTTGATAACAACTTGCTGTCTCAAACTGGTATTCAAACATTTATTGCTTCTCATTCTAGTTCTAATGTTCACAATGTAGATAAGTGTAGTGTTACCAAATTATGGCATCAAAGACTTGGTCATGCCAATTGACATCCTGTTTTATCCATTCTAAATTTGTGTAACATACAGTCTATAAATAAAAATAGCATTTCTCTGTTTTGTTCATCATGTAATATTGGTAAAGCACATAGACTTTATGCTCCTTCCACAAGTACACTGTACTCTAAGCCGTTTGACATGATATATTCTGATCTGTGGGGTCCTTCCCCTTCTCCATCTAGCTCAGGTTTTAGCTATTACATAGCTTTTGTTGATGCTCATACTAGATTCACTTGGCTCTATCTGTTAAATCAAAAATCTGAAGCTTTGCATGCTTTTAAATTTTTCCATGCTTTTGTAAATACACAGTTTGGTATTAGGATTAAATCTTTACAATCTGATTTTGGGGGAGAGTTTAGACCTTTCACTAAACTCCTGTCTGAACTAGGGATCACTCATAGGCTGACTTGTCCTCATACTTCCCATCAAAATGGGACAGTAGAGAGGAAACATAGATAAATTATTGAGATGGGTATTACTCTTTTAACACATGCTTCTATGCCTATGTCTTACTGGGATTATAGTTTTTTCTACTGTTGTTCATCTAATAAACAGACTACCATCATCCACTCTAACCAATTTCAATTCCCCTTTTCATGCCTTGTACAATACAAATCCTGCCTATTCTAACATTAGGGTGTTTGGTTGTCTATGTGTTCCTCTATTAAGACCCTACAACAAACATAAACTCTATCCTAAAAGCCAAGAGTGTGTCTACCTTGGACCCTCCCCACAACATAAGGGGTTTAGGTGTATGAACAAGCATGGTAAGATTTATGTTTCAAAAGATGTTACATTTAATGAACTTGATTTTCCATATCCTAAATTGTTTCATGATAATTCTGATTTAAAACCAATAAAAGAGTCCACCTGTGATTTAATGTTATCTAATCCTAGCATAATATCCACTGGTTTACCATGTGTTTCCTCTCACAAAAGTTCATTCAATGGTCCTTCTACTGATTCTATCTTAACTCCCCCTAGTCCCTCTAATGGCACTTTATTACCTAATAGGTCTAATCAAATTCAGTCACCTATACAACCTGTCAATTCTGGTACATCTGGTTTTAATCTTGAAATCATGTCTAAACCTGAAAATAGCCAACATCACTCTATAGTTCAAATTCAAGATACTAATAGCCAAAACTTTCTTAATCCTCGTGATAATACTCAGTCTCTAGGTGGGTCCAGTTCTTTACCTGCTGATAATATTCAATGTTTAGATGAATCAAATGTTTTACCTAATGAACATTATATCTCTCCTAACCTGTCTCACTCAAAAGTTAATAAAGCTAGTACCACTAGAAATCATATGGTAGGGTCACAAACTGCTCAAAGTCCCATGCCTGTCATAAGTACTGATAATCAAAATATTAATAAAGAGTTGTCCTTAGCTGGTGATATCCCACATCATAATAGCCCTTCGGCTTCTTGCACACCAAGCCCAGAAGTGTCTTCTACATCTTTCCCTATTATTACTCCTTCTTCAAATGAGTTAACTATATCATCTCCTATTCCTGTTTCTGATTCCTCCTAATCTCTCTCAATAGGCACTCTTTCTCCTATACCATCTCTTCCTTCTAATAATCATCCTATGTTAACTAGAGCCAAGACTGGTAAGTCAAACCTTACAGTATTCTTAGCTCATTCAGAATCTGAACTAACCAGTGTAAAACAAGCCTTAACCAAGCCTGAGTGGGTAAAAGCTATGACCGAAGAATATAATGCTCTGTTAGCTAACAAGACCTGGACTTTAACATCTCTACCTCTTGACAAACAAGCAGTAAGGTGTCAATGGGTCTTTAAGATTAAAGAGAATCTTGATGGTTCTATTCAGAAATACAAAGCCAGGCTTGTGGCAAAAGGGTTTCACCAAGAGCAAGGTTTTGATTATACAGAGACATTCTCTCCAGTGGTGAAGCCTACAACTATCAGGGTTATCCTTACTCTAGCTATTACCAATAAGTGGGATGTGCAACAAGTTGATGTAAACAATGCATTCTTAAATGGAGTTCTTCAAGATGAAGTATACATGGTTCAGCCTACTGGGTTTGTTAATCAAGATAAAGCTCTGGTATGTAAATTACTTAAGGCATTGTATGGTCTCAAGCAAGCCCCAAGGGCTTGGTATGAGAATTTAACTCAAGCTTTGATTTAGTTTGGTTTTACTACTTCTAAATGTGACAACTCACTTTTTGTATATTCAAGATCTGGTATTTCCTTGTATGCACTTGTGTATGTTGATGACATACTAATCACTGGTTCTAGCAAAATTCTTATAGATCATATTATCAACAAACTTCATCATGAATTTGCTCTGAAGAAACTTGGGAAACCTAAGTATTTTCTAGGAATTGAGATTCAGTCTTGTAATAATGGCAGCATGCTTCTTACATGGTCCAAGTATGTCAAATACCTACTCACTAAAGTCAATATGGATCAAGCAAATGGCACTCCTACACCTATGTTAAGCACCTGCAAATTAAGCAAACATGGTTCAGACCAGTTCTCTGATCCTCAACTCTACAGATCCCTTCAATATGTCACTCTCACCCGACCTGATATTGCGTTCAGTGTGAATAAAGCCAGTCAATTCATGTCTTGCCCTTTGGATTCACATTGGGCTGCTGTCAGAAGGCTCCTCATGTATTTGAGAGGCACACACAATTATGGTTTGCTTCTGTCTCCTTCTCAATCTATCACAAAATTTTCCTTGCGTGCTTATAGTGATTCTGCCTGGGCTAGTGACCCGGATGATAGATGTTCTACGTCTGGTTCTTGCATTTACTTTGGTCCAAATTTGGTCTCATGGAGTTCAAAGAAACAATCTCTGGTTGCCCGCTCTAGCACTGAAGTCGAGTATCGTGCATTAGCACATACAACTTCTGAATTACTTTAGCTAGAGTCACTCCTTGCAGAACTCAGCATTCCCACTCATCCTCCTGTCTTACTGTGTGATAATCTAAGTGTTGTCCTTCTATCTCACAATCTGGTGCTTCACGCTCGCACAAAGCATATTGAATTGGACATACGCTTTGTCTGTGAGAGAGTTGTAGCTGGAAAACTAAGTATTCAACATGTACCGGCTGCACTTTAGATTGCGGATACCCTCACTAAACTGCTTGGCACTGCAGCATTTAGTGAACTTCGTGGCAAACTAAAGGTGGTCTGTCTTCCTTCCCACACTTCAACTTAAGGGGGAGTGTTAGAGAAAAATAAATACTTTGTATATATAATATTGTATAGTTGGATAGTGTATTATTGTGGGTATTAAGTGTATACATTGCCAGCTCATAGTTACAAGAGATATATATAAATCTCTCTCTGTACACTTGTAATTCATTGATTGGAATACACGCATTACGTTTTTATCTTTTTTCTTTCTGTTTAGGTTCTGTTACAATTCTTTCTTCTTCACTGAGTGAAGAACTTCACCATCTTCCATAGCAAGATTCACAGAGTGAACAATGGTGAACTTCAAATTCTAACATAGAGAGAGAGAGAGAGAGAGAAATTCGAGCTTCTCATCAATGTATTTTTTGTATTTTTTTACTGCATCAATGTATTTTTTTTTCATTGATGCATTTCTCCAGTATGATATCTACATGTTCATAACTTTCACAATACAATGCATTCACTAAAACTCCTTCATCTAAAAACTCGTGCATTAGAAATTTATGCATATCATCCCAGTTACATTGTATGATTTGCATTGTGGATCTATTATTACTATATCATTTTGTTGCATTACACCTCATTCATTCATTCATCTTTTTCATAGTTTCTTGCTCTTTGTTTCATATCCTTGTTCGTGCAAACATTTCCTCTAATGAGTAATAACAGAGAGTTATTCATCTTCTACTTCGCCAACTTTCCTAAAAACACTTCTCTTTCCTAGTTAAGAAGATGTTTCGCCAAGTTCAGAATGATACACGAGGTGTTTGTATTGTCTAAATGTAAAAAATTTGGAAGCAGGTTTGGCTTTGTGAAATATTTGGAAGTGAACTCAACAACTTAATGATGTATGGTTTGGGAGTTACAATATCAGATGCCACTTTGCATTGTTTTTAAAATAATGCACAAGAGTCTTCTAAGGTTGTCCTGAAATCTAGTTTGACCCTTAGTAAAATTTGTTCATGGCTATATGCTTGAGGTTGTTAATGGAAAAGGAATGAAAGCTCAAATTGTATCGTTTAGGGATGCAGTCACTAAAGCGAGCAACCATTGTAAGCAAAAACAGATGTTTAACCAATAGGGAGTTATCAAACCTCACCTAGTTTGTAAAAAATAGCTTGTTGAGGATGTAGACTCTTCAAGCAAAGAATGTGTTGGTTTTACTGTCGTGGATGCGCTAAGCGAGCACTGACATGTGGCAAGGTGTACTTAGCAAGCTACCATTCATTTTTTTCTTTTTGTATTTGGCTTCCTCCAATGTGTTTTTTTGAACAAAATTTAAAAATTAAATTGAAAAACTGTAAAATTGGTTAAGTTGCCTCCTAACAAGAGCTTGTTTAGTATCAGAAGCTTGACGATTGTTAGTGTCACATAATACATATTACCTTCAAACATTACCTCATGGTTTCTGCTTCTGACCTTTACTTGACATGTGTCCATATCCACCAGCATTCTTGAGATTTTCATGAAAGGTCCTGCCAAAATGAGAGGTATTTTTGTGTCTGCCTCAATATCCAGTATTATAAAATCTACAAAAATAAAAACTTATCAATCTTGATCATAACATCTTTGATCATTTCCACTAGTTTCCTGGATGTTCTGTCTACCATCTAAAGTGTTATTATATCTCGCTCTATTTTGAGGTCATCCATTTTCTATATCACTGATTTAATGTGTGAGATTATTCTCTCAAATTCATCATCATCGATCCTAGAAGACTGAGATTTTCTTTCAGTCCTCTCTCTGATGCTTTCACTTATCAACAACAAGAAGATATATTCCTCAAAGAGTTTGTTAATAGAACCGTTATAAGCATTCACACCCTAGAATTACAGGCTTTTGAAGAATGCAAATTCTTTAAAACTTTTGAAGAATCAAATTTGTCTACCTTCCTCTGCAACCCCTAGATGTATCCATCATTAGTTAAGATGTTTTTCTCTAATCTCTTATCCATCGATGGAATAGTTTACTTTGAAGTAAAAAGGCACATGATAAATATGTCATTAGAAGAATTTACTAATATTCTAAACCTTCCCATTAAAGACGTTGTCCTCGATTCAGGAGAAAAAGGATACAACTTCAACCTCAAGTCTATTGCATCCTCGCTAATGAAAAATCCACCAGGCCCCTTACTAAATTCATTCACTAATGGATATATTCCCCCTGATGGTCGTATGATTCATTATATGACTAATCACATACTTTTCCCAAAAAAAAGAGTAACTTTGGTCTCATTACTCAGTTTGATGTTGAAGTCATTTGGGTAATCAAAAACAAGATTAAGGTAGATTGGGCAAAGCTAGTAATCCACTACATGATGGGAAACAAGAAAAAAAGAGTGTGCGAACCATACGGGAACCTAATCACTAAGATACTTGAACACATCAAATTCAATTTTGGAGAAAAATATTTCATGAAAAATGCAACAAAAATAGGAGAGACATTTTTAGCAACAGTGAGATACGAAATCATCGAATGGAAAATGATTGAAAATCCCCCGAAAGAGAAGAAGCGAAAGTTGGATGATCAAGAAGAACCTATAGATTTAGAGGATTTTAACAACATTATCCCTCAATTTCCCTCGACTAAAGAACTACTTAAAGTCATAATAAAGATGCCTGATTATAGGGGGTGGAAAAACGAGATCAGCCAATCTGGCATATGCTCGTTTTGCCCGCACTTTTTCGCGAGGTAGGTTAAGGTTTTAGGCCGCACCCTTAAATTTCAACCATGCATATACAAACTCAGCAATATCCTTCTTCATACCCAAAGGTTTCTCTTTGCAATATCCTTCATCATACCCAAAGGCTTCTGATGCTCAATCTTCGACTTCTGACAAGTTAACCATGCATATACAAACTCAACAATATCCTTTTTCATACCTAGCCACCAAAACAGTTTCTGCATACCCTGGTACATCTTCATAGCACCGGGATGAATACTCAATCTACTTCGATGCCTTTCTCCAAGAATACTCTTCTTGATTTCGGGGACATATGGAACACACACTCTATCTCTGAACCTCATCACACCATTATCATCAATTCGGAATTAACCTCTGTTACCTTGGTTAATAAAGGTCGATTAAACAACCAACTTCAAGTCAGATTACTGAACCACTCTGATTTCTTCCAGAATACAACTAGTCAGCTTCAACATACCAAACTTCACACTGTCAGGAGTCTCTTCTCATAACAAACTCAGATCTCGAAACTGTTCGATTAATTCCAATTCTCTTACCATAAGCATCGACATATGTAATGACTTCCCGCTCAATGCATCAGCCACTACGTTTGCTTTACCCAGATGGTAATTCAAATCAAAATCATAATCCTTCAATAACTCCAACCACCTCCTCCGCCTCATATTCAACTCTTTCTGGTCGAACAAGTACTTCAAACTCTTATGATCACTGAGGACCTTAAATTTAGAGCCAAAAAGATAATGTCTCCAAATTTTCAACATGAACACCACAACTACCAACTCTAAGTCATGCGTAGATAATTCCTTTCATGAACTCTCAAATGTCTCGAAGCATAAGCAACAACTTGTCCATTTTGCATCAATACTCCACCAAAACCCATCTTCGACGCATCATAATACACCACAAAAGATTCATTCGGATTAGGCAAAATCAATACCAGAGTGGTCGTCAATTTCTTCTTCAATTCCGCAAAACTCTCTTCAAACGCAACATCCCACACATAAGCTTGACCCTTTCGAGTCAACGGTAAAGCCATATAGAAAAAAAACTTCTATGAATTGGCGATAATAACCTGCCAATCCCAAAAAACATCATATCTCAGTAGCAGACTTCATAGTCTCCCATTGTAACACAACATCAATATTAGAAGGATCAACTGCAATTCCACCACTTGAAATCACATGGCCAAGAAAACTCACTCCCTTCAACCACACTTCGACAGCTTTGCATATAACTTCTTCTCTTTCAATACTTGCAACACAATCCTCAAATGTTCGGCATGCTCTTCTTCCGATTTCGAGTATATCAAAATATCATAAATGAAAACCCCAACAAACTTTTCCAAACACTCATGAAAAACCCAATTAATATACTCCATGAACACACCAGGTACATTGGATACACCAAACAGAATCACAGTGTATTCGTAGTGATCATACATCGTCCTGATGGCTGTCATCGGAATATCGTTTGGCTTAACACAAATCTGATGATAACCAGACCTCAGATCAATCTTGCTAAACACACAAGCACCTACTAATTGATCCATCAATTCGTCAATCCTCGGGAGTAGATACTTATTCTTGAAAGTCACTTTATTGAACTGTCGATAATCCACGCACAACCTCATACTACCGTCTTTCTTCTTAACTAACAACACAGAAGCACCTTTACGGAGAGACATTCGGTTGAACAAACTTCTTCTCAAGCAATTCTTCTAACTTTTTCTATAATTCATATAACTCAGAAGCTGACATACGATAAGGATCCATTGACACCGGACTCGTACCTGGTATCAAGCCCACCGCAAACTCTACTTCACGCTCTAGAGGCAAATCACTTATGTCATTCGGAAACACCTCTGGAAATTCACGGACAATAGGTAATTCGACACTCACAACTTCATGATCAACTTGCAAGGATGCAAACAGTGCAAACATCGAGGCTCCATCTTCTCGGAATTCATTTTCCTGCTTAGCTGCCAACAACATCAGATTTCTACTATCACCAAACCCAGATCTACACTCTAGAGGCAAGTTGAAATTATCTGATCGTTCTCTCTCAGAAACATCTCAACTTCACCTACGAATAAGAAACTCGAATCTGTTTCAGCTTCAATTATAAGAATTTGCATCGACTCATCAAAACAATCTGTAAGCACTTGGCCTAACTCCAAACAATTCACTGTACTCACCATCTAAGCTGGCAAGACACGTCTACTCCATCCAACATGATCACGTCTATTATCAACAAGAGATGATCAGCTCCTCAATTTGTCAATAAACAGCCGACAATCATTATGGGGCATAAACCATCTCGACCAAACTATAGGAGCGTCTAACGACACACTAAGCCTTCACCCCACACTTTAAGCATCTCATAGAAGCACAAGCTTCCCCCCCACTTGATCCATTCTCAACCTGCAAATGGAAAACAAAACAAGCATCGACAGTGTTTTCACACACATGTCGCATACTGGTGAATAACATAGTTAAACAACCTGGCCAGGTGGACCGACCGGCTTTGATACCACTAATGTAACACCCTTCTACCCCAAAGGACATTCACAATAATTAAAAATATTTATTTCAGAGTCTAGTGCCACATGGGTGCCACATATCGTCATAAAATCACAATAACGTATTACTCCGTAACACGGGTTTTATTCATCATAATTTCAATCAATTACTACGCAGCGGAAAGATTCAAAAGCATCAACATAGTTTGTAATTAAAAAAAATTTAAAAACATGAACTCATAACTTCATGATTGCTAACAACAAAAGAACACAACGGTTCGACTCAAACGTCCTGACCCGATGTTACATATCAGAGCAAGACCCTCTACTCAACAAACATAACCAAAATAATTCGAGTCAGTTCTTCACGCACCAAGGGAGCTAATCCTGATCACCGGAAACATTCAAACTGGCAGGGTGAGTAATCACAAGTCATTATACAAGATATAAAGATAAGACAAACAGGTATATAAATACATCAGCATTCAACAGTTCACATACATCATCGTAGAATCATCAAGCAACATATTCATCATCAAGTCATCATCATTGTGCATCAATAAAAATCACGCCATCAAATACATCATTCGTTCACAATTATGCAATGCCACATAACATGAAGTGCATCACCAATAGACTGATGCATGTGGTACCAATTCATCATGTTGATTGACACTGGGCCATCACCCTCCAAAGATCCCCACCAATAGGATCAATTCTACACAAGAACCGGAGCACGCCATAAATGTAACACCCTTTTCTACCCAACAAACATCACGAATAAATACAACAATTATATCAGAGCAAAGTCCCAAAAAGGGCATCACATTTCGTCACGATACATCAAATAACCACCTGCTCTGTAACACGGGTTTTACCATCATGAATTTAATTAAACATCCCGTAGCGGAAATCAAAATTTTAAAAATTTTATAATCCAAAAATTCTTAAAACAAAACTCATAAACATCATCATGCCAACAAATAAAAGAACGTAAATCGTTCGACTCAAACGTCCTGACCCGATGTTACATATCATAGCAAGACCCTTTAATCGACGGAGAATTCAAAATACTTCAAAATGCTAAATCTTCATGCGCCAAGAGAGCTAAGCCTGATCACCTGCACGTTATCCACGTGGAGGCCACATTCAAGCAGGCAGGGTGAGTAATGACGAATCAATATATAATATATAAGAAAAAGATAAAGTATCAACACAAACATCACCAAATCATTCACAAGCATCATTAACGCATCAATTACATCAATAGAATGCAATGCCACACAATATGCAAATGCAACATCATAGACTCATGTATGTGGTACAAATTCGTCACAATTGATGGACACTGGGCCATCACCCTCCAAAGATCCCCACTAATAGGATCGATTCTACACAAGAACCGGAGCATGTCACAAAACACTTCAATCCACACAATGGGATTGAAGTCACCAAATGGACCAGAGTCCCAACTATGCCATGAATGCATGATGCAAATCGTCATAATAATCATCGTTATAAAATTTTCAAGGGTGCATCATCATTTATGAATCATTAACACCATCATAATGCAACATCAATTCACACTCATAATGACTCGCCAATATACCTCACAATTCGTCAAGTCATCATCGTCACGTCAAAACTTATCGAATTTTACCCCATTCACCATCATCAATAGTTTACTCATGTTTTATTACCTCATTATGGTCTTACATTTCAAGGAAAATGCATCACAAAGTTGTCAGCAGCCCTACCCATACGCGTATGGCCATGCCCTATAAGCGTATGGCTCACTTCCTCGCCCACTGGCCTGCGTATCATACACGTAGGGCCACCTGCCCAGGACTCCCAATTGCATTCCCTCCAATGTCCCATTACGCTTAATGGCTTGTCCATACGCGTAATGCACCTTTCCCAAGAATTCCCTACGCGTAATAGCTTCTCATACGGGTATGCCCTATCATTCCAAGCCTCTCATACGCATACTGGTTTCTCTTACACGTATGGCCCTGCTCTCCTTACGCGTACGCTACGTGTACTGGAAGAGGGTCGTGCAGGCCCTGGGGACGGGTGCGTATGCTATGCCTAACACCCCGGGGATGTCCCCTTCATACGCGTAATACTCCCCCGTTACTCGTATGGCCAGAAACCACTCAAAAAATCAGATTTCACATCTGAACGAAAAACTTCCAATCTTCCAAATCAGACCCAAAACTATTTCGATTCATCACAGATCTAATTTCTTAGTCCTACTTCATTATTTTCATCAGTTTTCTTTTAATTACCAAGTCCTAATTTTCTCAATTTACAGATCTGGTTTTTGTTCACATTTTCATCACAGCAACAACAATTATCCGCATGAATTCCACAATAATTACAACAACACATACCAGATTCATAACAGAAATCGATCAACATATATCCATGAAAATTCATCATAGATTCATCATACGAAAATTCATCACAAACTCATCACAAATTCATCATACGAAAATTCATCATAAACACAAAACACATAACTACCCCTACCTTAAACCCATATCAGACATATTAACTCGGATTAACCCCTCATACCTCAAATTTTTCCAGCAAAAGATTATCCTTTTTGGGGTTCTACAGTTGATTCCCTCGTTCTCTGTGCCCTAGCCTCATTTTCTCTGTTCTTTTCACCTATTACGATTGCACATAATAACTTCCGTAATTCTCACTTTTCCTTTTTGTCAAACTTACCCCTTGGACCCTAATAATGATTTACCCATATTATTCTCACATAACCTTCTCAATATTATTGTCTCACCCTTAATGGTCCTCTTAATTATTGTAAATAATAATAATCTAATTATTCAAATTATTTTATTATTATTATCAACAAAATAATCTTAATTAATTACTAATTCTAAATGCCTGAATATTCCCCTAACTCAGACTACCCCACAACCCCACATAAAGTCACTATGCATCATAGTATTCACCAAAATTTACCGAAACACCGAATAATCTTAATAAACCAATTAAATAAATATTATAATTATTTTTGGGTGTTACAACTCTCCCCCACTTAAAGAATTTTTTCCTTCAAAAATTATCTGAAGGAAACAGAGTCAGATACGACTCCTTCATCTTATCTTCACACTCCCAAGTCCAACTTTCACCAGTTGGTCCACCCCATAACACCTTCACCAAGGCTATGTCTTTACTTCGCAGTTGCTTCATTTCACGACCATCAATTCTCACAGGTAATGCTTCAACCGTCAGGTTATCCTTCACATGTACATCATCCATCTGAATCACATGCGATGGATCTAGAATGTACTTTATCAACTAAGACACATGGAACACATCATGTAAATTCGCAAGTGACGACGGTAAAGCAATCTGATAGGCTACCTCCCCTATCCTCTGCAAGATTTGATATGGAACAACAAAACGTGGAGTGAGCTTCCTAGACTTCAAAGCTCGACCCACACCACTCACTGGCGTCACCCTCAAAAACACGTTATCCCCCTCTTGGAATTCAAATGCTTTCCTTCTCTTATCATGATAACTCTTCTGACGACTCTGGGAAGCTCTCATCCTTTCTTAGATCATCTTAATCTTCTTAGTCGTCTCCTGCATAATTTCAGGTCCGAGTACAACACTCTCGCCTGATTCATACCAACACAATGGAGTTCTACACCTTCTCCTATACAAAGCTTCATATGGTGACATCCTAATACTAGCATGAAAGTTGTTGTTGTACGTGAACTCGATCAACGGTAAATGGCTATCCCAAGATCCTCCGTGATCCAACACGAAAGCTCTCAACAAATCCTCTAAGGATTGGATAGTCTTCTCCATCTGAGCGTCCGTCTGCGGATGATATGCAAAACTCATCCTCAACTTAGTACCCAAAGCATCTTGTAAACTCTTCCAGTATCTCGATGTAAATCTCGGGTCTCTATCTGACACAATACTCGAAGGTATCCCATGCAACTTCACAATTTCCTCAACATACATCTCAGCTAACTTCTGCATAGAATGATTAATCTTCATCTGCAAGAAATGAGCTGATTTAGTTAATCTATCCACAATCACCCAAATTGAATCATTTCCCTTTGCAGTTCTTGGCAACCCCGACACAAAGTCCATGGAAATTCTATCCCATTTCCACTCTGGAATATTCAATGGTTGGATCCTACCTAAAAGCTTCTGATGCTCAATCTTCGACTTCTGATAAGTCAAACACGCATAAAAAAACTCGGCAATGTCCTTCTTCATACCTGGCCACCAAAACAACTTCTGCAAATCCTGGTACATCTACGTAGCACCGGGATGAATACTCAATCCACTTCGATGTCCCTCCTCAAGAATACTTTTCTTAATATCTGGAACATCTAGGACACACACCTTGTCTCTGAACCTCATCACACCATTCTCATCAATCTGGAATTCACCTTTGTTACCTTGGTTGATCAATGTCAACTGGTCAACCAACTTCAAGGCAGATTATTGTCCCACTCTGATCTCTTCCAAAAAACCACTAGTCAACTTCACCATTCCCAACTTCACACTTTCAGGAGTCTCTTCACATACCAAACTCAAATCTCAGAATTGCTCAATTAATTCCAACTCTTCCACCATAAGCATCGACATATGCAATGACATCATGCTCAATGCATCAACCACTACATTTGCTTTACCTGGATCGTAGTTCAAATCAAAGTCATAATCCTTCAATAATTCCAACCACCTTCTTTGCCTCATATTTAACTCATTTTGATCAAACAAGTACTTCAAGCTCTTATGATCGCTGAACACTTCGAATTTAGAGCCAAACAGGTAATGTCTCCAAATTTTCAACACAAACACCACAGCTTCCAACTCTAAGTCATGGGTTGGGTAATTCACATTATGAACCCTCATCTGCCTGGAAGCATAAGCGACAACTTGACCATTATGCATCAATACCCCACCAACACCCATCTTCGACGCATCACAAATACACCACAAAAGATTCATTCGGATTAGGCAAAATCAACACTAGAGTGGTCGTCAACCTCTTCTTCAATTCCACAAAACTCTCTTCACAAGCTACATCCCACACAAAAGCTTGACCCTTTCGAGTCAGCTGAGTCAAAGGTAATTCCAACTTAGAAAATCCCTCGATAAACTTGCGGTAATATCCTGCCATTCTAAGGAAACTTCGTATCTCAGGGAGTCTCCCACTGTAACACAACATCAATCTTAGAAGGATCCATAGTAATCCCACCACTTGAAATCACATGGCCAAGAAAACTCACTTCCTTCAAACAAAACTCACACTTTGAAAGTTTTGCATACAACTTCTTTTCCTTTAATACTTGCAACATGGTTCTCAAATGCTCAGCACACTCTTCTTCAGATTTAGAGTATATCAGAATATCATCAATGAAAACCACAACAAACTTATCCAAATACTCATGAAAAATCCAATTCATATACTCCATGAACACACCAGGTACATTGGACACTCCAAACGGCATCACAGTGTATTCATAGTGAGCATACCTCGTCCTGAAAGCCATCTTCGGGATATCATCCGGCTTAACTCGAATCTGATGGTACCCTGACCTCAAATAAATCTTGCTAAACACACAAGCGCCTACTAGTTGATCCATCAAATCGTCGATTCACGGAAGTGGATATTTAGTCTTGATAGTCACTTTATTCAACTGCTGATAATCAACACACAACTCATACTTCTGTCCTTCTTCTTCACTAACAGCACAGTGTAGCGCGAGTTTTATGTGTGGTTACGAAGCACTATCTGTAGCGGCAAAATCGTGAGTGTAAGCTATTGATTAACTTAACTCGAAAAGCAAGAGTCGCCACCGCACTTTTATTTTATCCAAAAAGGAAAGGAAAAAGAGCGAACAAAACCTACACAAGCTCTAAACAAGAACAAGTGAATAGAGTCTGGGTAAGGGGGGTTGGTTACGCAATGGGAAGGTGTTAGCACCCAAAACGTCTATAGTACTCTATAGGAGCCCTTTGAAATATCTACCGCTTTTTGGTATGAAAAAGTTTGTTTGAAAAGTGATTGAGGAGATGGGAAGAGAAATTGTTTTTAAGATTTTTATGTTTGGAGAGACTTATCGCCTCATGCCTACGTACCTACTATGTGCAATGTGGGATCAAAACCCCGTAGTTCGTGGTACAAAGAATGAAAATTGTTTGTTTTGGTTGATTTTAAATGTAAAGACAAGTCGTCATTTCCAAGCGAATAATTCCTCTTAAAGAAATGAATCATGTCTAAACTTATGAAAAAGTTAAAGGAAAAAAATGCACGAGGGCACAAAAAGAGAGTGATGAGTTTGATGTTTTTTAAGGTCTTTTGAAAAAGGTGTCAATATGCTTATGTAGTTTAGCATTTTTTAAGAAATGAAAAGAAAAGAGTAAAATCACTTGACAAGGCAAGGTTTGATTATGAAAGAGGTGATAGTTTGAAATCAAGAAGGTTTTTGAAAAAAGGAGAAAGTTTTGAAAATTGAAGAATGGGGAGGAGAAGAAGTGACTATCCTAAAGCAATAAAGTAAAAGCTAAGGATAAGAAACATCTAACCACAAAAGTGAGCTTCCAAGTCCTCGAACCACAATTTCAAAGCAAAGGGAAAGGGTCCTAGTTCTAAGGCCAAGGTTCCAAGAATTGCATTGGATGTCCAAGGTCTAAGTTCAAGGATTCAAGAATAGCATTGAAGTCCAAGGTCTAGGTGCAAAGCTCCATGTCCATTGCAAAGGATAGTAACCATAGTCCGAGATTAGAAGCACAAGTTTTTTAGAGGTTTTAGCCTTTATTAATGTTTTAGGTCCAAGTGGACAAAGAGAGAAAGGCATAAGCATAAACATGTGTCCAACGGACAAAGGAAAAATTGCGGAAGCATAAACATATGTCCAACGGGCAAAGGAAAATTGCGGGAGCATAAACATATGTCCAACGGACAAAGGAAAAATTGCGGAAGCATAAACATGATATGAAATGATAAAGATGAAGCATAAAAGTAAAGGAGATAAGGAGCGAAAAGGAATTGTAAAGGATTAGTACAATAGTAATGTTAGGAAGTTAGTGATTAGTTGTTAGAGTTAGTGATCAATTATAATTGAATAATTGCACTTAGGTCAAGATTAATGAAAACTCATTAGAGGATTGATAAGACCAAAGCCTCCTAACAACAAGTTTCATAAGTTTTGAACCAAAAGACAAATAATCAATATTCTTGATCGTTTTCCGATGCGGAACAAATATTGCGCTATGTTAAGCAATCGCCGAGTAATTTACGGAGTAATTACCCTACAATGAGGCCGGTCAATAGCTCTTTGTACTAATGCATGCTAGATGAACGATATGTAGATCGTCATCCAAAAGCAATACCGCACGAAAAGAAAAGTGGTAGCGATCTCGTCTCGATCGAAATTCAACAAAAGAATTCCAAGATCTTTAACACTTTCATCGATCCAGAGAAAAGAGAAATAGATAAAGAGAAAGCCAAATTAAACCACACAATTATGTGATCTAAGGCTAAGAACAAAGGGAAGGGGAAGGAAATGGAAAAGGAACCAAAACAGCCCCAAAAACAAGCTAAAATTGCATTCTGACTTAGTGTAATCGATTACTCAAATTGAGTAATCTGTTACTCTGCACGCAGGGCCAAAAAAATGCAATTCTGTGTCTGAGTAATCTGTTACTCAAATTGAGTAACCGATTACTCTGCACGCAGCAGTAAAAAATAGTGCAAAATTCAGCATGATCAACTTTCAAACCTTTTTTCAAACACCTTGAGATCATGGAACTGAAATTGCACGAAATTCTTAGTAAAATAACAGTAAAAACCAGCAATCAAACACAAATTGCAAAATCCAAAGATCAAGCAAACAAGATCAACAAAGGATCTACATTGTGAAAGATGAAATTGAGCAACAATGGTGGAAAATGTGATTACCACTCCAAATCTGAAAATTGCTTCAAATTACTTCAAGATCCAAACTCCAAAGTCTTGATCTACTGAAATTGATGATGAAAAAGTGAATGGATGAAGGTTTAGCTCAAAGTTGAACAAGATTCAATGTGAATTCTTGTTAACTTTCAAAAGAAGAAATGTGAGCTTTGGTTAATTTGGTAGTTCGGGATAGAATTTGCAAGAGGTTTGTTGGCTATCAAAAGCTTGAAGAATGAATGAAAAGAGGGCTCTATTTATAGAGTTTAGGCTTGGAAGATTTGGGGGATTGGAGTTTGGTTTGGAATTTGAAAATTAGGCTTGGAATTTGAATTTGGAGGGAAATTCATAAAAGAGTGGTGATTAGTGAAGGTGTATGGTAGGAAATGCTCAAAGTGATGTAGGGGAATTAAAATGAGATGGTCTAGAATATTCCACATGTGATCAAGGGCTGAGATTGGTGCAAAATTGCTGAATTTGAATTTGCTGAATTTTTCAAATTTTCACGAGGGTAATCGATTACCCTAATTGAGTAACTGATTACTCAGTGCAAATTTTGAAAAAATTCCCTTTTAGAGTGCACTGCTGTGGTTCGGCTCGATTCTTTTGCTTGTCAAAGAAGGCATGGAAATAAACACATGAACCTTGGAGTCTCTTGAATAAAAATCAATTAAATCTTGGAAACTCTTGATCAGATGAATTTGACATGATTGCGGATCAACTTTGACTTTGTTCAGATGAAATTCATTCGAGCTGAGGGACTGTTTGATATCCTGAAAAAGTTAGTGAAGACAAAAACAAACCTATTTTTGGATTTTGATTAAAGGTTAGTAAACATAAGAAAATAAGAAAGGCACAGATGCTAAGTGATCCCTGCAAGGCAGAGAAGGGAGGCACAAGAGAATCAAAGCATGATCTTGTTTATGGTAAAGATGCAAAATGAGATGTGAATGATATGTGGAATCTTAGGGGTCAAAAATTTGGGTCTTACACTATCGCTTTTGGGTACTACAGCTTGATTAATTTTTTATCCTATTGAAGCTGATTAAGGAAGGGAAATAGATGTCTCCAATTAACTCTGCTTGCAAACTGAGTTTAAACAGATAACTGTTGGTTTACAGATGCTACAAAGATTGTGGGTCTCTCTTAGGTTATGTTGTTGAGAACACCGGGTCTAGACTATTGGTAGGATGTTAGGACTGATGCTTTTCGATTGTATGAAGGTGTGGGATTTTGGGTTTTTTGATTAGTGTGCTCGCTAAGATTTTTCAATCTTATGCCTACGTATTCCCGTTTAACGAAACAGGGAAATCAGAGCGATCGTAGTTCCTCCTATTCTATGGGAGGAAAAAAGGTGTTTTGGTGTCTTGTTCAAAGCCTAAGACATGAAGCTAAAGATGGTTTGTATCTTGTTCAAAGCCCAAGATGTGAAGCTGAAGGGTTTATTTGTATCTTGTTCAAAGCCCAAGATGTGAAGCTGAAGGGTTCTGACTTCGGAGATAATTTGTCATCTCTAAAGAGGGGTATTTGGTATGTTTGTCACAACGGTTAGGGTAACTGTTTATAAAGGAGAATTAGTTTAACTGGGATATGTGAATCCAACAATGCCATAATTTCCTTTATAGTGGATTTTTAACCTGAAGGAGAATACTTTAACTCAGTTTAGAGCAATGCCATCTTTCCTTAGGAATTTCTCATGCTAAAAGAGGGACAGTGGCGTGGATGTAAATAATCCATAGGCTTACCGCTTACAACAATTAGATGGGGGGAAAAGGAGTGGTTGATGTTTGTAAATTGTGAGCAAGGCACTGGTTTTCATGCTAAAAGGTTGATTGACTCAACCGGGGTTTTCTTATACAAAGCCTAAGAGAAGGCTATTGACCCAACAAGAGGATGCTTTTATGTGTCTAGTACGAAGCCCGAGAGAGAGGTTAAAAAGGGATTGACTCAACAAGAGAGTCTTTAATACTCAACAAGAGAGTGTTTTGGTATCTCGTACGAAGTCCGAGATGGAGGCTATTGGGAGATTGACTCAACAAGAGAGTCTTTTATACTCAACAAGAGAGTGATTTAGTATCTCGTACGAAGCTCGAGATGGAGGCTAAAAGAAGTATGACTCAACAAGAGAGTCTTTTATACTCAACAAGAGAGTGTTTTTGTATCTCGTATGAAGCCCGAGATGGAGGCTAAAGGTTTGACTCAACAAGAGAGTCTGAAAAGGTTAGCTCCGCTGGGGAGAATCTTTGTACAAAGCCCAAGAGGAGGCTAGTGTAACTGTTTCGGTTGAGTGACAGGTCCAGTATGTTGGTTAAAAGAGAAAATCAGTTCTTATGAAGAAACTGATTAAAGGTAAGGTTGTACTTTGGTACGGATCAGAAGATCGGGTTATTTCCTGTTCTTTAAGGAAATGGGAAATCCAAAGGGTGTTGAGACTGTCCAAGTCTACGGGTACTTTTTCCTATTTTTGAAAGGAACTTGAGAATGTCTTTGAGACTCAAGGGGTTTTAGACTGTCCAGGTCTAGAGTTTCATCTTTTGTACAATGCCCAAGAGAAGGCACGGGCGTTAAGGGATGAGTATCAACCCTCAAATGGCCGGAGTTTTGACGCTGGAAAGAATGCTCTAGCAAAGGATGACTAAGTTTTGTCTTATACCTTTAAGAGGTCGTCAGGGTCCTTAGCCCAAGAGAAGGGATGAGAACTTCTAAGAAGCCGAAGGGTCCTTGTAGAACGCCCAAGAGGAGGCGGGGATGCTTTTAAGAAGCCTGTGGGTCCCCAAATCCCGAGAAGTTCAAGACATGCCATTCACAGAGAATAGATCAAGCTAGGAAAGTCCGAGAATTTGGAAGAAACTCAAGAGATGCCATTAACAGAGAAAAGATCATCCCTGGGGAGTTAGAGTTTCTTTGACAATTTTTAAAGGGGTGCTTTTAAGAAGCCTGTGGGTCCCCAAACCCCGAGAAGTTCAAGACATGCCATTCACAGAGAATAGATCAAGCCAGGAAAGTCAGAGAATTTGGAAGAAACTCAAGAGATGCCATTCACGGAGAAAAGATCATCTCTGGGGAGTTAGAGTTTCATTGAAAACTTCTAAAGGTGACAGTCTGAGAAAGGGTTCAAAAAAGAATCTGCCTTTCACATCTCCATATTGTTTAACCCCAAGAGAAAGGAAGATTGTGTCTGGTAATCCTATGGGGATCTAGTTTTGACTGTATTTAAGAGCGATCAACGGGGCTTTACCTAGTGCTAGACGTAGTTGCCGGGGAAAACTCTAAATAACTATATTAGTATTACACAGTTGGTATATGACAAGTATATAAAAGTTTGTGAAAGAAGACTTACAGTGAGCAGGCCCACAATACAATTATATATATATGAAAGCAGGTAAAGAAAGCGGGTAAACACTTACTCAGTTGTAGAGCTTCCATGCTGTTTGGTTAGTTGTTCAACAAAGAAAACTTTGATAACAATATTATATTCAATATCAAAGGAGACAGTGCTTTGAAAAGATGGTTGGGACTTACAGCTTAAGAAGAGGCCCAAGGTTTTATCAGTGATCACACTGTTGTTTTGTATTTGTATAGAGGGACTTATACAAGTGACTGAGGCCCAAAAAGGTTTTCTATACAAAGGGATGGGTCTTACACTCTATTAGAGGCCCAAAGGTTTATTTTTATACAAGTGGTGGGGCTTACAGCTCAAGGAGAGACCCAAAAGTTTTGTTTAAAAAGGCGACGATCGCGTCGAACTTTTTTGATGGTATCGGGACTTATACAATACAATAAGGACCAAAAAGTTTCGGTTTTCAAAAAGGGTTGGGTCTTACACTCTACTAGTGGCCCAAAGGTTTTTAAAGAAGAAGAATGGGGCTTATAACACGAGGGTAGGCCCAAGGGTTTGATTTTTCAACTGGCGACCGCGCCGATATTTTTGTTTAACGCAGAGGGACTTATACAATATCTGAGGCCCAAAAATTGTTTTGGTTAAAAGGGGATTGGGTCTTACACTCTATTAGAGGCCCATGAGTGTTTGAAAATGATCTGTGAGGGTGAAAATCAAAGAAACCCTAATTTTGCTTTTCTTTAAAAGTAAATATTTAAAGAAAATCAAATAAAAATGATAAAAATGCCAAATAAGTTTGAATAAACCATTTGTGATTTTTGTTTAAGATTTGAAAAATGAGGGATTAATCACAAGATGAATTAAAACTCATTCGATTTTGATTTTCAAAGTAAATATTCACTTTTAAATGTTTAAAAAACAATTAAAAAGGAATTTATTTACAAAAATACTAATTATATTAAATAAATAATATAAATCTAATTTTTTTGTGGAATAAAATATTTCAACATTTTTGCGATTTTTTGCAAAAAGAACCAATAAAAAATAATTAAAATTGAAGGAGTTATTAATTTTCCAATTAATTAATAAAACATGAAAATATTGGAAAAATAGCAAAAATATGAGAAAACACAAAATGGTTTGGGTGGGGTTTGAACCCACGACCTCAAGGTTATAGAGCGCGCGCCTTACCACTGGGGTGGTGATACATCCGTTGATTGAAACAAACCAACAAATATACAAGGCTTGCCTTGTTTTCTAGGCAAGGCAAGACAAGTTTTGACTCAGAAACGTGAAGGCCATAACTTTCTCATTTCTCCATGGATTGAGACAAAATTTAGGTCTATCCTGCCTAGAATTTCACAAGGAATCCAATGGTGGTGGTAGTTTTTCAAGATCATGTCCCCATTTTAAAACCCGATAGTGGTTTTGAAATAGGCCTCAAATTGCATTTTCTGTGCTATCTCATGACACAGGCAAGAATTGCATGGAAATTTGGTGCAAACACAACACATATAACATGTACAAGATGTGCATGATCAGTGGACTTCAAAGCAATGCATATTTCTGGAAGTTCAAGTCATGATGCTTACCTCTTTTTGAGCTTTTGGAGTTTTTTGTGCAATCTCCCAAGCCACTTATTCCAGAAATGATTTCATGCTTTGGACACCCTCAAATGATCTCTTAGAAGCTTTTAGGATGGTTGGAATTAGCTGGAAACCTCAGGGATGAGTTTGAGCTCTTTCTTGCAAAATGGGCAAAAGTGGCCAAAAATAGCAACTCCCTCAAATGGTGTTCCAGATGGGGGGAACCACTTGGGACAGTTTAAGGATGATATTTCGAGTGTGTTTGAGGTTTTATTTGGTTTGGAAAGTGACTGATTCAAGACATGGCCTTAAAAATGCAAAATAAGCCTATTTTGAGGTTTTGAGAGGTGACTTTGAGATTTAATGACTGCAGGTCACTTGTGTGAGTTTGGACAGCTTAGATATGACATATTGGATGTGTTTGGATCATAAGCTGTGGTGGAATTGCTCTCTAACTCAAAAACTCAGAGTTACCTGGCTAAAGAAGGTATTTTTTCCTAGAGAAAGAGATTTTGAGGAAAGCATCTGTTTGATGGCTTTGGTGTACTCAAACTGAGCAAAAATGAGCTCCATTTATAGTAGAGCAAGTTTGTTTTGGGATCAATAGTGAATGGCAACTGCTGCATAGGTTTGGCCAATGTTGAGCAATGAGAATCCAAGTCTCCTCTAGCCATTGACTAGAGGTTAGGGCACAGGTTATTGGTTCCCTTGGTCTTGGATATGTCTTGACTGAATTCAGTTGGAAATGGCTCAGTCCATGCCACCTTGGTGTATGCATTGAATGCTCCAATCCAAAATTGGAGTCTTGTCCCTCTTTTACGCAATTCTAGGTTTGGCATGCTACTTCTTATTCCAAAGACATTGGAGGCTTGGATCAATGTTTGTTCCCTTTAGACTTGATCCTCAGATGTGTCCAAAGTGATGACAAGGCTTAGAATTAGCTGATTTTTCCAAATCTAGCAAAAGTGCAAAACTCTACCTAGCGTTGGCAGTTTTTAGCAAGGCATATTGCCATTGTCATATCTCATGGCTCAAGTTGAATTTGGTGATGTTCTAGGTCATTTTGGAAAGCCCTCATATGATACAACAATTGTTTGATCATAATTGGTTTTGATACTTTTTGGATCCAAGTGAAAAATGCCCCTACATTTGAAAAAAAAGTAAGGCAGATTCTGATTTAGTGAAAATTTCACTAAGTGTTGGAAAAAGTGGCATTTCATGTTTTCAGCCATTTTGATCATTCCATAACTCAAAATCCATAATGAATTGGAATGAGGTGTAGTTGAAGCTTTTGTAGAGGGCCATGAGAGCTACAAATCCAGCTTTGAATGGGGAAAAATGGCCTTGTGGTTTAGGAGTTATGATCCTCCAAAGTTGGTACCCTAGCCACTTTGTTCCATAACTTAGAAATTTTTTTAAGTTTTTATGGTTACCCCTTTTACAAGTTATCCCACTTTTCTTGATTTTTCTTGATGAATGTTGATTCAAATCACACATTAACATCATTTTAGGGTCAAAGAACCATATTTGTGAAAAATCTCAAAAAGTCAAAGTTGACTTTTGTGCACAGTTGACTTTTTATCAGATGAATTCCAAACTGTGCGATCCTCTATGTAATCAAGTCCTTGACCTAAATCAAACTTGATGGATTGATTTCATAGGTGTTATAGGGTGTATTGAATCATGTCCCAAGATTTGGGAGCATGGTCTTGGTCAAAAGTCAAAGGCACAGTTGACTTTTCCCGTGAAACCCTAATTGTGGTTCTGATGAAATTGAAACTTGTGAATCAAGATTCTTGGATCAATCCTTTGTTGCAAATGGATCAATGTGGTTTGTTAGAGACCCTTAAATCATGTCTTGAGGTCTTGGCTCATGATTTGTCCCAAAAGTCAACTTGGGGGTGAATTAGGTCAAGAAACCCTAATTCCTGATTTTTAGGGAATGCATCCCCTGAGGCTAAATTGACTTAATGATTGGGTTTATGATGTCCCATGGAGCATTTTAGGATATGCTTTGAGCATTGGCTCATGCCCAGAGGAAAATTTCCATCTGGAGGCCCTGGTCGACCAAAACCCTAATTTGGTGACACTGGCGATCTTGAGGCTTGATCCACCTAGAAGGGAGCAGCCTTGTACTTAATCCTTGAAATGGGAGTCTTCTTGATCCTTTGTGGATGTTTGAGAGGTTAGACAAGTTGAAGATCATGTCAATTCTTGATTGATCCTTCGTCTAAGCACTTAGAGAGGGCTAGAAACCCTAATTTTGATTGTAGTGGATGCTCACCCATCTTTGGGGAGACTAATGAGGTATGATGGATTACCCATATTGTGGTGATGATTTGCACAATGATGGGAAATCTTAGTGGTCTAAATTTGGGGTATGACACACAGGAGCACCCCACAGAGAAACACTCGGTAGGACAAACCTCTTCTCGAGCAATTCTTCTAATTTTTTCTTCAATTCACTTAAGTCTGAAGCAGACATCCGGTAAGGAGCCATTGACACTGGACTCATACCTGGTATTAAGTCCACTGCAAAATCTACTTCACGTTCTGGAGGCAAATCACTTATGTCGTCTGGAAACACATCTGGAAATTCACAGAGAACATGTAATTCGACACTCGCAGCTTCACGTTCAACTTGAAACGATGCAAACATTGCAAAATCCAAGGCTTCGTCTTCCAGAAGTTCGTCTAATTGCTTAGCAGACAAGAACATCAACTCTCCATTATCACCAAACAAAGGAAACTCTACGGTCTTATTATAACTATTGATATGAACATGGTTGAACTCTAACCAGTTCATTCCTTGGATTACATCCATTTGTTGCAAGGGTAAACACACCAAATCCATCACAAAACTCTTCCCAAACATCGTCAAAGGACATCTCAAACACACAAAAGTAGTAGTAATAGAATCATTAGTTGGAGTTTCTATTACCATATTACCATTCATATTAGACAATTTTAAACCCAATCTAGTAGCACAGTCAAACGAAATAAGCGAATGAGTAGCACCGGTATCAATAATAGCGACCAACTCAACATTATAAATAAAATAAGTACCTCGAATCAATTTATCCTTCTCTGGAACTTCTGAACCACTCAAAGCAAACACTTTGCCATTGGTCTGAGCAACAGTAGCAGTCTTCTTTGGTTTCTGACACTAGGTACTGATGTGACCCTTCTCACCGCAATTGAAATAGGTTGGACCATCATCCTTGCAGTCAGTAGCTCTGTGGCCTTTCTTACCACATCTGTAGCACCTCAACACACTATTGGTGCAAACCTTAGCAAGGTGACCTTGCTCGCCACACCAGTAACACTTAACAGAAGTGGTAGTTGCTCCCTCACTTGCCTTCTTCCCATCTTAAGCCTTCTGCTTCTCTTTGTCAGTTGAAGTCGTATAAGGCTTCCCTCTATACTGCCCCTTATCTTTCTTCTCACTAAGATGCTTGTAGTGAGCAGATCGAGCTCGACTATCCACATCATAAATCCTACTCTTGTCCACCAGCTCAGCATACCTGCGAATTTGTTGGTACCCAATACCCTGCTTGATTTTTGACGTCAGCCCATTCTCGAACTTGAGACAGTTGGACACCTCAACATCAGCACGGTTATAGTGAGAATAGAACATCACCAGCGCCTCAAACTTTGCAGCATACTCTGCCACAATCATGTTGCCTTCTTTTAGCTCAAGGAATTCCACCTCTCTCTTGCCACGAGCATCCTCTGGAAAATACTTTCCCGAAAATTCCTGCTTAAACACAGCCCAAGTTATCACAGTACCAACTTCTTCCAGTCTCTGACGAGTGTTATCCCACCAATCCTCAGCCTCTTCTGACAGCATGTGAGTTCCAAACTGAACTTGTTGTGCGTCAGTACACCCCATCACCCAGAAGAACTTCTCAATCACCTTCAGCCACTTCTCTGCACTCTCTGGATCAGGAGTACCCGCAAAAGTCGGCGAATTGTTCCTCTAGAACTTCCCCAAAGCACGAAACTCGTCCGGAGCTCCACCATTCTGATTGTTCTAAGCCATTGCTTAAGCAAGTGACTCCAACGCATCAGCTATAACATGATTGTTTCTTCCAGCCATTCTACACACCATCAACAATGTTAAAATAAAAAAATCATCGACAGTGCACACACACTCATCGATGGACGGGGACTGACATCATGTAAAACCTGGCCGGATAGACCGACCTGCTCTAATACCACTAATGTAACACCGTTTTCTACCCAACAAATATCACGAATAAATACAACAATTATATCAGAGTAAAGTCCCAAAAAGGGCGTCACATTTTGTCACAATACATCAAATAACCACCTGCTCCGTAACACGGGTTTTACCATCATGAATTTATTTAAACATCTCGCATCGGAAATCAAAATTTAAACAATTTTATAATACAAAACTTCTTAAAACAAAACTCATAAACATCATCATGCCAACAAATAAAAGGACATAAATCGTTCGACTCAAACGTCCCGACCCGATGTTACATATCAAAGCAAGACCCTCTAATCGACGGAGAATTGAAAATACTTCAAAATGCTAAATCTTCATGCGCGAAGAGAGCTAAGCCTGATCACCTGCACGTTACCCACGTGGAGTCAACATTCAAACAGGCAGGGTGAGTAATCACGAATCAATATATAAGTTATAAGAAAAAGATAAAGTATCAACACAAACATCACCAAATCATTCACAAGCATCATTAACGCATCAATTAGATCAATATAATGCAATGCCACACAGTATGCAAATGCAACATCATAGACTCATATATGTGGTACCAATTCGTCATAATTGATGGACACTGCTCCATCACCCTCAAAAGATTCCCACCAATAGGATTGAATCTACACAAGAACCGGAGAACATCACAAAACACTTCAATCCACACAATGGGATTGAAGCCACCAAATGGACCGGAGTCCCAACTATGCCATGAATGCATGATGCAAATCGTCATAATAATCATCCTCATAAAATCGTCAAGGGGGCATCATCATTCATGAATCATTAACACCATCATAATAAAACATCAATTCACACTCATAACGACTCGCCACTATACCTCACAATTCGTCAAGTAATCATCGTGACGTCAAAACTTGCCAATTTTTACCCCATTCACAATCGTCACTAATTTACTCATGTTTTATTACCTAATTATAGTCTTACGTTTCAAGGAAACTGCATCACAAGTGAAAATGGGATAGAAATCGCAAAAATGGACAAATCTGTCAGCAGCCCTGCCAATACGCGTATGGTCATTCCCCATATGCGTATGGCTCACTTACTCACCCATTGGCTTGCGTATCATATGCGTAGGCCCACCTGCCCAGGCCTCCTATACGCGTACCACCTTGGGTGTTATGCGTATCACCAAAGAGGTTTCTCTCTCAAAATTCCCTCCAATGTCCCATTACGTGTAATAGCTAGTCTATACGCGTAATGCACTTTTCCCAAGAATTTACTACGTGTAATGGCTTCTCATACGCGTATGCCCCTTCATTCCCAGCCTCCCATACGCGTACTGACTTCACTTATGCGTATGGCCCTGCTCTCCTTACTCGTACGCTACACGTACTGACAAAGGGCGTGCTGGCCCTGGGGACGGGTGTGTATGCTACGCGTAACACCCTGGGGATGTCCCCTTCATATGCGTAATACTCCCATTCCAGTACCTCCAATCTTCCAAATCAGACCCAAAACAGTTCCGATTCATCACAGATCTAAGTTCTTAGTCCTACTTCATTATTTTCATCAGTTTTCTTCTAATTACCAAGTCCTAATTTTCTCAATTTACAGATCTGGTTTTTGATCACATATTCATCACATCAACAACAATTATCCATACGAATTCCACTTTAATTACAGCAACACATACCAGATTCATAACAGAAACCGATCAACACAAATCCACGAAAATTCATTACAGATTCATCATACGAAAATTCACCATAAACTCATCACCGATTCATCATATGAAAATTTATCATAAACATAGAACACAACTACCCCTACCTTAAACTTATATCATATATATTAACCTGGAATAATCCCCCATACCTCGAGTTTTTCCAGCAAAAGATTCTCCTTTTTGGGGTTCTACGGTTGATTCCCTCGTTCTTTGTGCCCTAGCCTCCTTTTCTCCGTTCTCTTCACTTCTTACGATTGCACAGAATAACTTCCCTAATTCCCACTTTTCCTTTTTGTCAAACTTACCCCTTGGACCCTAATTATGATTTACCCATATTATTCTCACTTAACCTTCTCAATATTACCGTCTCACCCTTAATGGTCCTCTTAATTATTGTAAATAATAATAATAATAATAATAATAATAATAATAATCTAAATAATAATCTAATTATTCAAATTATTTTATTATTATTATCAACAAAATAATCTTAATTAATTACTAATTCTAAATGCATCAAAATTCTCCTAACTAAGACTACCCCACAACCCCACACAAAGTCACCATGCGTCAAAATATTCACCAAAATTCACCGAAACACCAAATAATCACAATAAATCAATTAAATAAATATTATAATTATTTTGGGTTGTTACAATAAACACCACAATCCAAAAATTGGGATTGAGGCCACCACTGGACCGAAGTCCTCACATCGTCAGTGGACCGAAGTCCTAATATGCTATGAATGCATGATGCAGAACGTCACAATCATCATTATAGGATCATCGATTGCATCATCATTCATAAATATTTCATCGTAACCATCTTGTTTGCTTGGAAAATTTGCAAACAACCGCTGATCTCCTAATTTATGTAAAATTAGTTTACTTACAGGATCGATCAAACAAATCCTAGGACAATGTGCTCTAACAATTTTGGTAACTTTCGTGAGAAAACCTTTTGTTTATTGAATTCATCATGATTTCTTATCAATCTTTGTATTTTCGGCAAAAATGATAACCTTTGTCTTTTAAAATAAATAACATACGTAAATAACTTGCAAGTAAGAAATGGCGGAAAGGCAAAAAGAAACTGTAAATGAAGAACTTTAAACTTCTATTTAGATGCAAGAAATGGAAACTGGTTTTTTTCAAACGTACATTTTCTCAGTAATTACTCTTTTCTCTCTCTCGGTTACTTTGAGTATTTCTTGAGTGATTTGTACAAATTCTGAACATACACGGAAATCTAACACTAAGACCCCCTATTTATATACAAACGAAATAACCAACTATAACAGCTATTTCTCTTGATGACGACAGATGGCATTCTGCATGTATTTGTCTGCCAGATGCATTCCACGCGTCCCTTTTCAAAACGGAATTCCCTCCTGAATTTTGAATTTCAAACACCCGTCGAAAAGGATCTTATTTCTTCTTTTTTGTCGAAAGTATTCTTCACACTTAGAAAAATCTGGCAACGCTTCCCCTGAGCGCCATTGGTCTTCGACTAGCTTTCTCCATCACAAAACCTTCTAGTCGAATTACCCTGTCGAATTATTAACTTTTCATTAAAACCATTATCTTGGCGTCGAAATTAGCAGCCTACACATCTGTAGCGTGCGATCTTTGTCGGTGACGCGACCACCTTACCGCATTGGTTGGAATTGGGTGCTACTTTCTGATTTCTTATTTATCATATGAAGATGGAATGGAAAGAAAAGCTATCTAAAACTAACCTTGCACGCAAATGTTTTCTTTAACAAATGCTAAGAGATTGCGGGGTCTGAGGCCAGGTTATACAATGGGGAGTTGTCAATTACTCATCTTATATATGGTTATCCATAGATTGTTTGGCATTTTCTTCTGATATCTACTTACTGGTGTTTATCTGTCATAAATTAGGAAAGTTTCTCCTTTGGGAATGTTTGAGAGAGTATTTTTGTTGTTTTCGGGTTTTTTCAATGTATTTGGTAAGGTATTGGACCTAAGGTTTTTTATTGGTGTGCTCGCTGAGATTTCACAATCTTATGCCTACGTATTCCCGTTAAAGAAAACAGAGAAATCAGAGCAATCGTAGTTCCTCCTATTCTATGGGAGGAAATAGATGTTTGGTGTCTTGTTCAAAGCCCAAAATTGAAGCTGAAAGAGTATTTGTGTCTTGTTCAAAGCCCAAGATTGAAGCTAAAGGGGTGACTGAGAGAGAGAATTTCTCATCTCTAAAGGGAGATATCTCACCTGTTTATCACAGTTGTTGAGTAACTGATTATAAAGGAGAATTACTTTAACTCGAATGTATGGAATCCAGCAATGCCATAATTTCCTTTATAATGGATTTTTCCTGAAGGAATAAACTTTAACTCAGTGTAGAGCAATGCCATTTCTCCTTAGGAATCTTCCATGCTAAGAGAGGGACATTGGTTTGGATGTAAATAATCCAGAGGCTTGCCACTTACAGCAATTAGATGAAAGAAGGGTTTTACCAAGATAAAGAGGGATTACAGCATGAATTTTTGAATCAAAAGGTGTTCCACTTACATCAATTATCTTGGATTAGGGTTTGTTTGATTGATTGTTTTTTGATGTGTGATGTACAGAGAAATGTCTTCCTGCAGAGAGATTTTTTATTTCCTCTGAGGGGATGTTGATTTTTGTGTGCCTTGATCAAAACCCAAGGTTGAAGCTAAAAGTTGACTCTACTTAGGGAGATCATTATACAAAGCCTAAGAGGAGGCTGGAAAGAGTTGATTCTTTCGGGGAAGTTTTTATTTGTCTTGTATAAAGCCCAAGATTGAGGCTGAAGAATACTGACTTAACAAGAGAGTGTTTTATCTGTCTTGTACAAAGCCCAAGATTGAGGCTAAAAAGAAGAATTGACTCTTTTAGGGAATATTTAGTCTATCTTGTATAAAGCCCAAGATTGAGGCTAAAAGTTATTGACTCAGCTGGAAAATATTTTATATGTCTTGTACAAAGCCCAAGATTGAGGCTAAAGAGAATTGACTCCTCTGGGGAGAGGTTTTATCTGTCTTGTACAATGCCCAAGATTGAGGCTAAAGAGAATTGAGGGATGATCATTATACAAAGCCTAAGAGGAGGCTAGTTGGAAAATTCTTATATGAAGTCGAAGAGGAGGTTAACTTCTGCTGAGGATAATTGAGATCCAGAGACAGGTCCAAATCAGGGAATCAACTCTTGCTGAGGGCTGCAGAAGAGTTGAAATATTAGAAGAAATGAGGTTCTAATTTGAGGTTTATTGATAGTAATTTGACCCAAGCTGGGGAAATTTAAAGTGAGAGTTTAAGGATTGAGTTTTGCAACCTGTGGAGGTTTTAACTATGTTGGAAATTGATGAATGATCAGGGTTTTTCCTGTGCTTTTTAGGAAACTTGAGCATTTCTTTGAGATCCAAAAGGAGGTGAGACTGTCCAAGTCTACTAGTATGAAAAGGTTTATCTTTGTATGATTCCCAAGAGGAGCCTGCTGTTTTAAGGGATGAGAAATCAACCCTAAGTTGGTCTGATGTTTTGACTCTTTAGAGGACTGCTCTAACAAATGATGACTAGGTTCTATCATATACCTGTAGGAGGTCGTTTGGATCCTTGTACTAAGCCCAAGAGGAGGCTGAGAACTTCTAAGAAGCCTGAGGGTCCTTCTACAATGCCCAAGAGGAGGCTAGGGATGCTTTTAGGAAGCCTATGGGTCCAAACCTGAGAAAAGTTCAAGAAAGGTTTCACCGGGAATGTTCCTTTCCTTAGTGAACCATTCTAGAGTTTGAAGAAATTCAAGAGAGGTTTCACCGGGAATTAATCCTCTATGGGGAAATGAATTTCTTGTATAAATTTTCTAAGTTGTGACAGTCTTGAGAAAAGTTTCACCGGGAATAATGTCTTTCTCTGTTCCATATTGCATAAGCCCAAGAGGAGGCAAGACTATATCTGGAATTTCCTACGGGGAACTAGTTTTGACTGTGTTGAAAGAGTAACCACTGGTTTGATCTAAGCCTAGAGCTAGTTGTTGGGGAAAACTCTAAGCAGGTATATACAAGCATATATATACAGATGAAATGTATATAACAAGTATGTAGAAAAAGGGTAGAACTTACAGGTGAGCAAACTTCCAGTATTATAAACATAGTTGTATGGTTAGTTATTCAAGAAATTGAAGAAAGTTTTGATAACAACTATGAATTTGAATCTAAACCAAAAGGAAGGTTGTTTTTTAAAAAGGAAGTTTTGGGCTTATACTTAAGGAGAGGCCCATATGAATTCTTTCGAAAATGTGACGATCGCGTCGTAGTTTTGAAAACCACACAAGGACTTGGACAATGACTGAGGCCAAAATTTATTATATTTACCAAAGAGGTTGGGTCTTACACTCTATTAGAGGCCCAATGTTTATTTTTGTACAAGAGATGGAACTTACAACTCAAGGAAAGGCCCAATGAAAGACAGTGATCGCACCGTCGTTTTGAAAATCGCGTCGGGACTTATACATTGACTAAGGCCCAAATTATTTATGTACAAAGGGTGTTGGGTCTTACACTCTATTAGAGGCCCAAAGAGTTATTTGAAAAAAAAGAAAATATGGGACTTACAACCAAAGGGAGGCCCAGATGATTTTTCTTAAAAGGCGACGATTGAGCCGCGTCTTTAGAAAACGAAGTGGGACTTATACAATGACTGAAGCCCAAAATTTATTTATGTGACAAGGCATGGGTTTTACACTATATTAGAGGCGCAAAAGTGTTTTGAAAAGTGTTTGATAATTTAAAATTAAGAGAAACCCTAATTTTAATTAAAAATATATAAATTTTAAAGGAAATTAAATATAAAATGATACAAAATATCAAATATATTAAAAAAAACAAGTTGTCAACTTTAAAATAGTTTGAAAAATCATGTTTAATCACACGAAAGCTTGAAATTCATTTGGAATGAAAAGATCAAAGTGAGAATTTCATTTTAAAATGTTTAAAAACAAATAAAATGAAATTCAATACAAAAAATTCTAACTATATTAAATAAAAAATATGAATTGGATTTTTTTGTAAAATAAAATAATTTAACATTTTTTTGACTTTTTAAAAAAGGAACCAATAAAAAATGATATAAATTAAGGGTGAAATTAATTTTGGAAGTTATTAAAAGATGGTGAAATATGTGAAAGAAAATAAGTGGTAAAAAAATTGGATGGCCCTCCCAATGTTTGAACCCACGCCCTTGAGGTGGAGGGTTTAAAACTTTACCAACTGAGCCAATTGCGTTGGCTGATAGAGGATGGCAAGCGTGAATAATATGAGAAACTCCCTTTGGAAAATAGCTCTAAAAAAACCAAAAGGTCTGGGACGAGGGAGATTTGAACCCCAGACCTCTCGCTCGCTACAAACACACAAATACTAGTGTTTCCACTAGGGCGCAATGCCAATTCAAACATATATTGGCAAGTGTATAATATATACTAAAACTAAGTTTGATTCTGAAGAGTGGCGCCATGGCCACCACCTTCATCTTCATCATCTTCCTCAAGCTTTTAAATGCGTATCTCTCTCAATACTCAACCATTTTGGATGATTCAAAAACAAAACTTGTCCATTTTTGAACGAGGAATTGAATGGCATTACTCAATTTTATTTAAATTCACATAATTGAAAGAAATTGGTTTGAAATCGTATGAACCCTAAAAAAGAGAATTTAAAATGAAATTTCATGTGTACAAGATATGAAGCAATTGATTGAGGGAAAATGATCTATGAACATCCAGAAATACAATGGTAACTTGAAAATATGATTATGATGCATGATTTATTGAGTTTGAGAGTTTAAGGCTTACCTCTGCAAGAAGGAATCGATTTCAATGGTAGAGGTGTTACAGAAGTGAAACAATGATCTGGATAGCTTCCTTAGGCCTCAAGGATTGTGTTGCAACCTTCAAGATATTTTGGAATTCTTTGGATAGGCTGGCTCAACTCTGACTGCAATTGATCCAAGTGAGAAATTGAGATGATGATCCTGTTGTTTCAGAAGTGTGAGGAGTGTTTGATCAGCTCATACATGATGTATGGAATGTGTTAGAACAATTGGTGGTGATGGAATGGCTCTCTAATGAAAAATTCAATAGTGACTTGCAAATTGAAGGCATTTTTGGAGTGAAAGAGAGATTTTGAGTAAAGCCAGTGTTCTGAGGCTTTGGTGTACTTAAGCTGATCACAATCGATGTCTACTTATAGTCAATAAGTTTGTTTTGGCATCAATAGTAAATGGAGGATTGGACAGTCCCTTGGCCAATGTTGATCAAATGGAATCTTTGGTTTTCTCTAACCATTTACTTGGGTCAGTGCAGCAGGTTATGAGTCATTTGGTTCAGAAATGAATCTTGACTCAATTCAGTCAACAATGTCTTGATGCTTGCCACCTTGTGAACGCATTGAATGCACTGAAACAAAATTGGAGTCTTTGAGATTCCTTAGCTTTTTTGGGTGACACATAGCTACATGTAGATCCTAGAACTTGAGAGGCTTGTGGATCAGACATTGTCCCTTAGATGTTATCCCCTAAGGTGTCCAAATGGATGACAAGGTTTGTTGTTGCCTAACTTAGCCAATTCGAGCAAGAATGCACAAATCTGTCTTGTACAAGACAGTTTGAAAGTGTCATTTTGGGAGGATCATATCTCCTTGCTCAAATGGAGTTATGGAATGTTCGTGTACTTTTTAAAAATCCCTTATATGGTACAATTCATGTGTGGACATAGTTTTTCTTGAAACTATCTGAATCTAAATGAAAAATCCTCATGGACATTGATGTTTAAGGCTGATACTTAGACAATTTTGTACTAAGTGTTAAATCTTTGATTTTTCACCACTTTGATCCATCCATACCTAAAAATCCATGAAGAATTAGAGTTTCATGTAGTTGAAGATTTTGTAGAATATAGGAAGACCTACAAAGCAGGCTTTGGATCACTCAAAATGGCTGCTTGGATCAAAAGTTATGGTCCTTGGAAGTTGGCACCAAAACCATCCAATTTTAGTAACTTAGAAAAATTTTCAAATTTCCAAGGTTACCTCTTTTACAAGTTATCACGATTTCTTGATCAATTCTTGTTCAAATGACATTATAAATAATATTTTATGAAAATATGAGTCACAAGGACCATTTTTGCTAAAGAAATCATGTTTTGACTTTTGGCTCCGAAGCAGTTCGGCGCGGAGAAACCCTAATTCCCGACTTTTGAGGAATGCATTTTCTGAGGGTGATTTAACTTTGCAAGTAGACTCCTAGGGTTATTTTGAGCACATTGAGTCATATTTTTAAGCCTTGGCTCATTCCCTTATGAAAATTTCACTCTGGAGGTCTCAGTCAACAAAAACCCTAATTTGGTAACACTGGGTATTTCGAGGCTCATTCCACTTGGAATGTTGTAACTTTGTGCTAGATTCTTGATGTGAGAATCCTCTTGATCCTTTATGGGTGTTTGAGAGGTTAGAGAAGTTGAAAATCATGTCATTTCTTGATTGATCTTTTGCCCAAATGCTCAGAGAGGGATGGAAACCCTAATTCTTGATTATAGTGAATGCTCAACAATCTTTGAGGAGATGGATGATGCATGTTGGTACATCCATATTGTGGTGATGACTGTCATAATGATGGGAAATCTTGTGGTCAAAATTTGGGGTAAGACACCATCATCGTATTACGTTATTATCGTGCATCAAAATTCTTCATGTTACATCACAAATCATCATGTTTTAATCATCAAAACACAACACATCAATTGCCCAAGGCATACAAATAACACTCAAGGTTCGTCACTTACACCACGACTGCTTAAGGTACACAACAAGCAACAATCACATTCTTCAAGATCTTAGACATAAAAATATTAGGAAAATGATTCATATAATTACAGCATGTTAATGTTTTACTTTTTAGCTTTCCAACGCTTCGAACGGTTCGTCATTTGGATTAACGGTTAAAAAGTTGTGATCGAAACCATTTCTGGCGTTTTTCAACTTATGAGTCGACTCAAAGGTCGACGCACAGAGCTATGAGTCGACGCACAAGCTATGAGTCAACGCATACTATTAAAATTCCCACAATTTTGCATTCCGGTTGCTATGAGTCAACCTGGGGTACCTATGAGTCGGCGCGTACTGTTTCGAACCCAAAAAATCCCTTTTTTTAAAAGCACTTTCACCCCAGAATTTCACACCAAAGCCTATGCTACGAAAACCCATCATCATGAACTCGATTTTACACTAAAATAACATTCTAAAACTCAATTATTCATAGTTTTACTCATAGATTAACACCCTATCATTATGAATTCATACTTTCGACTCAGACCTTCAAACTCAACAATGGAGGAAACTCATTAACAATCCAAAATTACTCATAAATCACAATGCAATGTACACAATAACAACAATACATCATACTAGGTTTCATATATATCATCTCATACAACTCAAAACCTCAATTTCATCATAATCTCACCATTCTCAAAAACCCCAAAACTAACTACCTACATCTACACTCTATATCCATTACAATGAAAAGTAATACTCCTCGTACCTTAGATAATTCGATTTCGACTTTCTCCTTGAATTCTTCAGAGTTCTCTCTGTGCCCTAGCATCTTCCTCTTTCTTTCTTTAGAGCGCTCTCCCAAAAACACAATCATACCAAATAAATTTCTCCACTCTCTCTTTTTCCCTTTTGTCATTCTTACCCCTTGGACCCCTTTTATGATTTCCCAATTTCGTCCCCACTTATTCCACCCAACATTACCATCATACCCTCAGTATTCCCTTCCTATTATTTAAAATAATAATAATAATATAAATAACATTATTCACATTATTCCACTAATATTATTATAGAAATAATTCTAGTAAATTATACACTTCTAAATATCCTCAATACCCTCTTAACATCATCAATACCCCACAACACAAATCATCAGGCATCAAAATATTTCACCAAAATTCAACGAAAATCACTAATATTTATAATAAATAAATTAAATAAATATTTTAATTATCTTGGGGTGCTACACTAGGTAGGGTTTAATGATCACTGCTAACATCCCCTAATGATGGCACTCAACTAGAATAAAAGTCAAGCCCCATAGTCAATAAAAAATCAAGAAAGTGTTTATAAGATTAGATTACCTGACAAGTCTTTAAGCTTCAAAGTGTGAAAGAGAGGAAGTGTGAAAGCTCGTTCTCTCGCGTCTTAGTGAATAGTATGTTATAAAAGCATAAGGGTTTTTTCGTAAAGTTATACGGTTAAATTACACACACACTAAAATATGTTTTCAAACCTATTATCTTAAATAATTATTCCTAAATGTTTTGTAGTTGTTCCTGTTGAATTAGACATTGTCTGGATGACTTCGGACAAAAATTGTATTGTCCAATTGATTGGAACTTATATCCAATCTTTTGGGTTAGTGAAAAATTATCCTTAAACGTTTGGAACAATGTCTTAATGAACGAAAAAAACTTATATCCTTTACTTATTTTTTAAACACCCTAAAAGTTTATTTTGAGGTCTTCTTATCGATTGAAGCATTGTGCCAATTGATTGACACATTCATTATGCCCCAAGAAATTTTCCTTTTTTGTGCCAACTTCTAGCCAATAAATAGAGGTCATTCCCTTCACATTTTGACATCCAGAGTCATGAGCATTCTATCTCACACCTCAGACACTCTCTAAAATATTTTTTAATTTTCTTTACTTAAATTTAGTTGTAGCGCTTCAAGGAAGTTCTTTTCTTTAGTGAGGAATCTTTATAATTTTTGGAAGGGAATTGTTATAAATTCACCAAGGAATATTTTACCTTGTTTTAATAATGTATCCATAAAGGATTGTGTATTTGGGTTAAAAGCTAAACCCGTTAATAGCTCTGGTTTTGAGATTAAGATTCTAAGTCGTCAGTTTGGTTCATTTTCAAAAAAATATTTATGATTAAGTTTTTAGTGTTCTTGTTTCAATCTTAGCAATAATCAACATGTTGTATATAATGAGAAATCACAACTCCTAAAACACCCCACCTTCGAACATAAATTGAAAATCGCAACCTGACAACAAATAAAGTAAGAATGTAATCTTCACTAGTTACTCCAGTACACATAACTGCATTAAGACAGAAAAAGGAAAAAAAAGGAGTATAGTAGTTAAATCCCATGTTGCAGGGAAGAAAAATATCATTTGCAAGAATTTGTTACACAATTTAATAATTCATCTCTTTTAATTAAATCTATCCATTACAAAAAGATCTTGGAATTTTCAACATAGTAAATAAAAAATATTAAAACTACCAATATTAAAGCCAAATGTAGATAGCTTTAGAGCAATTACTTCATGTCACTAAATGGAAAGTAATGGTTCGAAGCTAAACCAATTAAAAAGCTCGTGTTTTGTTGTTGAGGTGAATCTAGTAAAACCTTTGTTTGGTTTTCGAGATCACCTGCACTACATGAAAATGTAGGATTAGCTACCATTATTTAACTACAAATTAAATTTATAGCTAATTTCAAGTTAAAAAACTACACTTCAATGAAATTACACATATAAACTATCACATATTCACTTAAGCATTTACATATATACATATATTACTTGTCTATTTTTTGTTTAACAAATTATTATTATTATTATTATTAAGTTACATTAGTTTTTTTCAAATAACAAAAATGTTTTATCTACTGTTTACTGTGTTCAGTTTCATAGATAATTTTCTCACCACTCACCACGGTTAATTGCTCCGTTTTCGATCTCATTTTCGATATCAGTTTCCGATCTCAGTTTCCGATCGATCCGTCAATCTCAGTTTCCGATCAATCTGATTCATCTCAGTTTTCGATCGATCCGTCCATCTGGTCCTCCTCCACCCGATCGATGTTTTCTTCTTCAATGTTCAATTAACTTCATTGTTGAGTTTGTATCCAATTTTTTCATAATTTTTGTTTCTATTTCTCTATTTAGGTTTTTCACGTTCCAACCATAAACACCGGCCTTGGTTCTGCAAGTTGCTGCTTAATCCCAATTCCGTAAGTCTCTTTTTCTTCTTATTCTTTGTCTTGCATATTAGGTGTTTGATGATTTGTTTCATATGCATATTAGGTGTTTGATGATTTGTTTCATATTAGGTGTTTGATGATTTGTTTCATATTAGGTCTTGTTGCCATTTGTGTCATTAAGTTACTCAGAGTGATGGTTGTGTTTTCGAGTTGTTCGTCGCAACTATAATTTTCTGGTGCTTCTGTTTTATGTTTGTGTTTTCGAGTTGTTCGTCACAGCTATAACATATAATCTTAAAACAGAATCTTAAGGGTGGTATTATTATGTAGTTTTATTATGTAGTTTGATGCTTATGCTCAGTTCAGCATGAAGTATCTGTGATTGGAATTGTGCGTTAGAAACTGCACACAAATTTTAGTGGACTTCATATGTATTTTGATATGAGGATTTGACAGGCTAAATATTAGAAAATCAACGAAATTATGAAAGATAGAACTGTTCACTTTACATCGCCTTTTCTTCGCCACTGTAAACTTTAATTCTGAAATAAAAACCTTTCTTGTGTGTCAAACTTTGTCCACAAAGCACTAGTGACCGGCCTTCTCTTAACCACCATCTCCTTCACATCTTCCTCCTTGCTGCTAGCCAATAGCTTTTCTATTTAATTCATCTCTTCCACCTTTTCATCTATTTCCAAGTTGATTATACACCCTCTAAGCCTCTTAGGTTTCACAAAAATTATGCATAACTATTCCGTGGAGTCTAGTAAGTATAAAGCTATTTAGGTAACAAGAAATGTGTCAAAGTTTAAATGAAACTGTCTCATATAAGAAGAAAAAGTGATGATGAAATGCAAGAGGGAGAGGGAGAGAACCGCCCGGGAGAAAGGTGAAATGGAATATGTTGGCGGCGGTGCTCGCTGCATACATCATCATTGGCCGGAGGAACTGTCCATGCAGAGGATTTCGTGTATTTCTATTCCTTCTCTATCTCTCTAATCTCGCTGCACACATCATAATTTTGGTCAATTTCTGTCCAATTTGCATTGTCGTTACCTTCATACTGTTTGCTTTGCGATGATTCGGATTGTTGATTTTGTGTTGCCGTGAACAGTGTTTCCTAATTTTATTCAAATGACTTGTTATCAATATATTCAAACAATGATTAAAAATGAAAATCACCTTTCTAAAAAAAATTATTATTTTCTTGTTATAACCGTTTCAATGCAGTTAGTTAGAAGTGAACCTATTGTTTTAGTCTAATTCTTTTCAAACTACAGAGACTCTCACTATCTCAGAAATAATTTTACATCAACTTCTAAACTTTGTTATTCATAAACCCAATTTACTTTTGGATTAAGTTTCGGTTGCTTAACTCACCATTACATCTCTGTCTTATTCATTGCAGAAGCTGCCAATAAGGGAAGGTACTATTTTCCTTTTCTTTTTATTTTCTTTATATTCTTTATCTTTCTTTTATTTTCTATTTCATTTCTATTGCTTCTTGATTTTAACTTTCAATTATCTCTTTTATTCTTTCATATGTTAATCAACTTTGGAAGGGGTAGAATAGGCTGCAACTTTGTCATACTGAGTGATTATCTTGTTGGAATGAGCCCATAATACACATTATATTCTTTCTGTATGGTTTTACAAATTGCACTGTAATGAGCCAATGACTGGTTAGGGCTGAGTTTATTTGATTGATTTTGATTTAGATGCTTTTTCTTGTAATGGAGATTTTATGGTTATAACTATTGATTCAACAAAAAATTCTGCAACAGTGGCGAAGAAAAGGCCAATCAGTGGGGCTTGTCGTTGTATGGCAAGTGTTATATATCTATATATAACTAATTTTGGAACTGTGATAGGGAAAGTATCAATCATATATGTTGGTGTTGTTTGATATATATAAGTCTAGTATCTTAATATTTGTGCTTTTAGTACTGTTCATTTTGATGGCCAATCAGTGGGGCTTGTCGTTGTATGCCACACAAGGTTGAATATTTTGATGGCCAATCAGTGGGGCTTTTAGTACAGTCAATGCAAGGTTGCTTATATGATGCGGTAGCTCCCTTCAATAATCGTAATTAGTAATTATGTCTGCATCTGATCTCTCCTCCTTTCCTAACGTCCATACAGTCAATGGGGCTTGTTGATGCTGGCCATTCTTCATCCAAGTCACCTCTTCTATCTCTCATCTCATAAGTCTTCTAGGATAGGTTTTCATTACAGTCTTCTAGGATAAATCAAATTAGTGTTGTGACAGTAACTGCTATCTAACTTCTGCAGGAAGTCAGAAACTGCTGAAGAAAATTGCTTTTACTTTATCTCACAGATATCTCTTTGTAATCATGAGACCCGATCGAAGTTGGAAGAGACGAAGAAAGAACAATAGTGGCCAAGTAACTGAAGAATTTAAGAATGGAGTTGATGAATTGATTGAGGTTTCTAAAAGACACCCAAGAGTAGCTGATGCATTAGGTCGCATTTTTTGTCCATGTTTTAAATGCAAGAATTGTGTTAGGGAACAAGCATTTTGGGTGGAGAAACATTTGTATGAATATGGATTTATGGAAGATTATTTAAATTGGACCTTTCACGGTGAGGATCAATGGGAGCATAGTAGTTCAACAGACTGGGAGACTGGGAATCCATATGTGGATATGGTTATAGATGGAATGGATGTTGATGATCTTTTAGAGGATCAAAATCTAGAAGAGGATCCCAATCCGTCAGCTTTTAAATTGTATGCATTGCTAAGAGACGCTGATGAACCATTATGGGATGAATGCCAAAGGCACACAAAGTTATCGGCTGTAACACAACTTTTGAATTTAAAATCTGAGTATAATATGAGTGAGAGTTGTTATGATCGGATGATTGTCATAATTAAAAGCATGCTTCCAGAGACAGAAAAGTTACCGGAAAATTTTTATAGATCTAAGAAAATGGTTACTGACCTGACATTAGGATATGAGAAAATAGATGCATGTCCGAACCATTGCATATTGTATGATAAAGAAAACAAAGACCCAAAAATTTGCTATGCTTGCTTAGTGTGTGGGCACCCAAGGTTCAAACCGAAGGTTGGGTCTTTAATAAAGGAAAAAGATGTACCTTTCTCCGTGTTACGATATTTTCCTATTATTCCGAGACTCCAACGCTTATATATGTCGAAATATAGTGCTCAATATATGTGTTGGCATGCAGATGGAGTGCGTCATGATAAAACAGTAATCACACATCCTACTGATGCTAAGGCTTGGAAACAATTTGACGCCACATATCCTAGGTTTGCAGAACAGCCTCGAAATGTCAGGCTTGGCCTTTGCACATATGGTTTTAGTCCTTTTGGTTTTTCTGGTCCTCAATACTCGTGTTGGCCGGTATTTGTCACACCTTACAATCTTCCTCCAAGTATGTGCATGAGATGAGAATACATTTTACTTAGCCTTTTGATCCCGGGACCAAAATCACCCGATAAAAGTTTAGATGTCTATCTTAGACCTCTAATCGATGAGCTAAAGATATTGTGGGAAGATGGGGTGAACAGTTTTGATGCTTTCAAAAGACAAAATTTTAAGATGAAAGCAACATTATTGTGGACCATAAGTGACTTTCCAGCTTATGGAATGTTAAGTGGGTGGAGTACTCATGGAAAACTTGCATGTCCATATTGTATGGGGAACAGTAAGTCATTTGTACTTGAGCATGGTAAGAAATGTTGTTGGTTTGACTGTCATCGTCAATATCTTCCTCTTGAACATCCATTTCGTCGTGATCGATACTCATTTAAAAATTCAAAAATAGAGAAGTCTTTACCACCACACCGACTTACTGGGATAGAGATCATGAATAGAGTGAATCACCTTAAGGAATTCATTTTTGGTTTGAATTCACATAATCAGAAACAAAATGGCTTTGGGAAAGATCACAATTGGGTGAAGAAAAGCATATTTTGGGAATTGCCTTATTGGTCTACTAATCTAATACGACATAATTTGGATGTTATGCATGTTGAAAAGAACGTGTTTGACAACATTTTTAACACAATTATGGATATAAAGGGCAAGACAAAGGACAATGCAAATGCAAGAGAAGATATGAAGATGATATGCAAACGTCCCACTTTAGAGTTAATAGTTGATAATGGGAAGCACAAAAAACCAAAGGCGACTTATGTGTTGAGTGATAATCAAAGGAAAATGGTGTGTGGATGGATCAAACAATTGAAATTTCCTGATGGGTATGTATCTAACATTTCCTGTTGTATTAATGTCAAAGATGGGAAAATACATGGAATGAAAAGTCATGATTGTCATGTTTTTATGGAAAGGTTGATTCCTTTGGCATTGCGTTACATGTTGCCAAAACCTATATGGAGGGCATTAACAGAACTTAGCTTATTTTTTAAAGAAATTTGTGCATCTGAATTACGTGAGTCTGTTATGGAGAAAGCAGAACTTTCTATTATTGAAATAGTTTGCAAGTTAGAGAAGATTTTTCCCCCAGCAATTTTTGATGTAATGAAGCATTTAGTTGTGCATCTCCCATATGAAGCCAAGGTTGGAGGACCTGTGCAATATAGGTGGATGTATCCATTTGAGAGGTGTATGTTATATTTGAAAAGAAAGGTTTGTAATAAGGCGAAAATTGAAGGATCTATTTGTGAAGCATATATTTTAGAAGAGATTTCCAATTTTGCTTCCATGTACTTTGATCCCAATTTGCAAACAAGGCGTACTAAAGTTCCTCGAAATGATGACGGCGGACATTGTAAAGTTTATGAATGCTTGTCTGTTTTTAAATACCCTTGTCGGCCTATTGGAAGAGGTAGAAATCGATTCCTAACAGATGATGAGCTTCAAATTGCCGAAACTTATGTGCTTGTAAATTGCAAAGGAATTGAACCATTTCTTCAGTAAGTATATTGTCTAACTTTCTAATGCTTTTTTGTTTAAATTAAATTAGATACTAATTTAATTTATATTGATTAGAAAATTTGAAGACTCGTTAAAGAAAACATACCTTGGAATCACCAATGATCAAATAATGGAACTTCGGGACATGGAGTTCAGTGGCTGGATAAAACAACAAGTGAGTCTTCTCACTTATATTGAACATAAGATATTAACATTTTATAGTCATTTTACATTATATTACAATGTCTATTATGATTCATAGGTAAGTACCGGCCAAGTTGAGGATTAAGTGATTCGAAAAATGAGTTATGGTCCATCTAAATCGGTGACTTGTTATAATGGCATAATGATTAATGGATATCGATTCCACACTAAGGAGTATGGTCAAAATAAAGCTACAATAAATAGTGGAGTTTGTGTTCGAGGAAGCATATATGGTGAGAATGATCTAGACTATTATGGCATTATTGAAGAGATATTAGAATTGTCATATTTAGGAGCTCAAAACAAGGTACTTCTTTTACGGTGTCATTGGTTTGACCCAATTAATGGAGTTAAGGTAGATGAGAGATATGGGTTAGTTGATGTTAAGCCCAGATCAAAGCTTAACTCAAATGATCCCTTTGTCTTGGCCTCACAAGCACAACAAGTGTACTATACAATGTATTCGCATAACAATGGTAGGAATAAAGAAGATTGGTGGGCAGCTTGCAAAGTTAGAAGAAAACTATTTATATCTGAGAGCTTCAACAGTGAGCAAGATGATTTGAATAAGATGGATGCTCATGATTATTACCAAGATGATGGATCTTTTGAAGCCAACAACGTTGTCATAGAAGAGAAAGATTTTTTCTTATTTGATACCAATTCCCCAATGGAAGAAGTGGACTTAAATGAGAATGATTTTAGTGAAAATGAAGAATTCTTAAATGAATATGAAGAATCATATGATTAAACTGATCTGATAGTGCAGTTAGTTTGATATTCATTTGGAAGTTGGAATTAGGGGTTATAGGTTAGCTGCAGTTGGTATGTGAAACTTAAATTGAAGTTAGTTTGAAATGTTATGCCATTGATGAATTTAGTTATAATGGTTGGTTAACTGTTGAATATTAGAATTCTGTTACTGAATTTTGTTAGCTTTATGTCAATGTGTCATTGTTAGAAAATCATTAAAACTGAACTAGTTAGCTTATTGTGAAATAGTTGGCTTATTGTCATGATAGTGTAGAAACAGTTTGGAATAATTGCTACTGCATGCTTTGCTACTTGAACTGCTGTAAGATTGCTTGCTAAAATCCTTGTTAATCACCAATTACTCTACTAGAATGATTAACTAGAAGCTGTTTGAATATTCACAAAAAACTTGCTAGAAATCAATTTTTTTCTAGATATCTTAATATGTCAATCCGAGGTAGAGGAGCTAGACGAAATCAAGGAAGTGGTCACAATCAACTTCACCATTCACCTTTGCGAAATCAAGGTTTGCTTCTGTATCACAAATTGGTCATACTATAGTATCTTCACAAAACGATAAAATATTGGTTGTACTATATTTCTATTTTAATAACCTTATTGCATTATATATATAGGTATGCATATTGACCAGAACAAAAGGAAAAGGTTAGGGAGGATTGATGCATTAAAGCGTAAGAAGAAATTCATTTATGATTTTGAAGATTTTGATGATGATATTGAAGATGAAGAGACACAACTCATCAAGGAAAAAAATTATCAACGAAAATTACTCAAGCACCAAACAATTGATGCATATAATGTAAAAAAACGTAAAGAAGTGAGTTTTGGATTTTCCAACAATATGGGACAATCTAGTAGAAGATTATACACAATCAAGGGAGAGGTCATAATGATCAACCAGAACCTTCTCAATCTTGCAGTAGTCCAGCACCACCACCTCCATGTGCACCATTCTGCAGAGGTATTTCCCTTTTCTTTGAACTTCAGAGTCTTTTCTTTGAGTAAAGGAAATTCTATAATGAATCTATACGTTTTCATCCTTGGCAAGTGCATACAGATATATATGTCATTATTGATGAGCTATCACAACTGCCATATAAAACTAATTTGTATCAATACAATACTTAGGAGCTTGATGTTACAATTGGCCATTTGTGTCATTATTGATTCTTTTTGTACAGCATTAATTGTCATTCTCTTCCTGATTAGCCACTGCAGCTGTAATCTGGATCATTGTTTAACCAAATATGTTTTAGTCTTGACCTATCAGTCATGTGATTAGTTATATGGACTGTGTGTTGAGATGTTTCCACATTTTTGGTGATAAAATGTACCTGCTTTAGATCTGCGCAAGTCTTAGCTTAATGTTTTAAATTAGTTATCCAACTCAATGGTTTCGTTCAAGTCCTTGTAAATAACTGCATTAGTGATTTTATTCTCAGTATAAATGCCAATTACTCTGAAAGAAATAACTGGTTGTAATTGGTGACTTCTAGTTCATAATTGTTAGATTGGATGTGCTTGATTGAAAGATAACTTGCTTGATAGCTAGAATTTTATGAAACTATGCTATGCAACGAGGCCACTGCAATTGCATAGTTTAAATGAAACTGATTAAATAAACTGTCCATATATGCAAGGTCTGGCTGGGACTGATGAATATTATGCCTATAATGATGGCGAAGAAAATGATGGTGAAGAAGAAGAGAGGTAACTCATTCAGGAGAAAATTCAAGAGAAAAAAAATCAACAACAATCACTCAAACAAGGAATTGATGAAAGTAATGCTAGAAAATTTGCTGGAGGAACTTGTGGAGTTTCAAACTGTGAAGAGATGTGTGGCTCTATTTTTTATTCTTTCCCACATTCTTCTGATCCACCTGCTAATAACTCAACTTCAGTACCTTCAAGTGAAGGATCTCATGATAGGAGACAAGCTATATTTGTTGAGGCAGTCCCTAACCCGTAAGATTCTCATGAGTTATAAATACTAGAGTTACAAAGAATATTTAATTTTAATGCATTATTTTAGTTAATCAAATGAGTTTATATCCCATTTGTAGGAGGATGTTTGTTCCTCAAAACGTGACTCGTGATATTATATCTAGGTTGATCACGAGGATGTCTATTCCAGCTGAAAAGTGGAAACATTTTCCGATTGAAGTAAAGGAGGAGTTATTTAAGGATTTTATGGTAAGTATTTATAATTTATAGTATTATACTTTCTAATTATATATAAGATTCTTCGTATTTATATTATAATAATGGTGTAGGATAAATATAAGTTTCCATCAGATTACGATCGTAATATGGCAAGAACTGTGTGGGAGAGAACATGCTTGGATCGGTATCCTGATCATTTAAAAAATGCAAGAAAAATAGCTTTGCGAGAAGTGAACTCAACGAATTTGGTCGACACTAAATGCCATGGTCCCAAAGGAATGAAGGCAGAAGTATGGGACGATTTGGTTGACATTTGGTTGAAACCAGAGTGGAAGAAGAAATCTGATGCAAATCGTTGTAACAGGGCTGCCTTACCTGATGCAGTGTTGCACACGGGAGGTTCTATAAACTTAGATGAACATAAGAAAAGGATGGTAAGTTTTGTATCTAACATGTTTTATCTACTAGTAGAATTTTATATGCATCATGTTGTAACATGAATTTATTATTATACTTATTATTATTAACAAGTAATCATTCTGCAAGCACCTTAGAATTTCATATGCTAAAGAAAATGAATACATGTAGTGATTGGTTGGAAGGAGTAGTAGTGTTCTTCTATGGCATATGGACCAAAGGACCATCTTTGGATAGTTGTTTTTTACCATGCGTTAGAACTTGGCATTACATGATCAATTTTTTGAATAACAGAAAAGTAACAATGCTACTTTGTACATGCTTGGGTGTTTTCTAATGTGGCTGGTGTATTGGCCATGAATTTCAAGAATAATAATGTATACTTATGACTGTGAAATAGATGATTGATTCAACATTATAATTTTGCTTTAACTGTTTATGTACATGAATTGCAGGAAGAGGAGTTGAAACATGCAGTTTCATTTAGAGATGTGTATGCTCGTGTTCATAAAAGAAAAGATGGAGAATATGTCTCTCAGCGATCGAAGTTATTTGTTGTAAGTTATTAAATTTTAACAATTAAATGTGTAATTTTTAGCATGAATGCAAGTTACATAATTACTATATTCTTTGTATCTGTTTTTCAGGAGTCATATGACACAACTATATTGGAAAAGTATGGAGAAGACTCTTCCACTCATCCCATGATTGATCCTAAAGTGTGTGCAGAAGTTTCTGGCCACAAAAAGACAAGACATACATTTATGGATCGTAGCTTAGATGTTAGAAGAATTATGGCTGCCCCATTTACTGATGTCACTGGTCCTTCCAGAACCATAGTTACAGAGGAAGATATCAAAAAAGCTGTGGACAAAGCAATGACCTCTTTTGTCCAAACACATTTGGCTCCGATGTTGGAGCTAATCCTTTCAATGATTCGATCCATGCCAAAAGCACCCATGCAAAGTGAAGTACCTGAAAAAGACCATAGAGATACAAGGTGAAACAATGTTTTCCAATGTATTTTGGAAACAGGAATTGAAATGAAACATGAGTTGTCATTTCTGAATTCAAAATAAAATAGAATATCATTGTGATGTATATTGTTTTAGTGTTATTAAAGATATTACAAAATTGATGTTTTGGTTATTGACCAATGGATTGGTCCAACAAGATGAAGATATATGAAAATGAAAGTATTTTTGAATTGCATTTTCATTTTAGTAACAAAGTAAAAATTATATTTTATTTTAAAAGTTTCATTTAATTTATTTAAATAAATATCAACAATTACAATACCTTTAAAAAATATTTTTTACGAATAATTTTTTACAAATAGTCTAATTAGTTTTGATTTTAAATAATTATAAAAAATACGAATTAGTCAAATTAAAATTTATTAAAAAAGTCAAAATAAAAAAATAGCTATAAAATTGTTTCATATATCTAGCTTGAAATTTATTATAATATTTTGGTAGCCATACTGTAACTATTTAGTTGGGAAATATAAATTCAACTTGGAGATTTTGTTACAGTTTTGTTATGGCTTAGCTAAGGATTTTTTAATATTGGTTGGAATTTTGCTAGGAAAATTTTGCCAAGATAATTAGCCACCCAATTCATGCTACGACATATATCATAGTTAATCCCCAACTAATCTCCAACTAATTCTATTTAATAGAGATTAGCTACGAATTAGCTAGTGTATTTGCCGTAGCTAATAGGAGATTTTCTTGTAGTATTGTTAAAATCTCGTGTTTGGTTAGTGAGCTTAGCATGGTGTTAAAATGTACTATTTATATTAATGTCCGAAAAAGGAACCCCTATAATGGTTAATGTCCTAATCTTTTAAGAGTGATCTTTATCAATTTGAAAGCTTTAAACCTTGATCTAATCAATTGGCTAAGGTCATTCTTCAATTATTCTTCAATTAGGCAGTGTATATCAACCTCCAAAATGTTTAAGAACACCCTTTATCAATTCCACAAGTACATTGATGGTTCATATAAGGGTTTTAAGGATTTTTATCAAATAGAGAGGTCAAAAACACTTTTAGTTGATGGTGTGCATTGCCTTAGTAATTTATAAATTACCCATATATCTTCTACTAGACTTTCATCACTCAGACACGAATCACGCAAGCTTTCACACTTCATCTCTTTCACAAACTCCGAAGCTTCAAGATCCCTTTCTATATACATTAATGATTCAACACTTCATCTTGGACCTAACTTTTTTTAAATGATTAGGATTAATATAGCCTTTTGAGAGACGTCGTATTTAGAGAGATTGCTTGACTAGAGAACATCAAAGATTCTACCGAACATCTCTTAACATTAGGTGTTTTTCTTGAGAGACTAGATTTGACATCTTGATCTCCTAAGCATAACAACATGATCATCACTTTAGACGAAGACTTCACCTAATACGTTCTTATCATTAAAACCATATAGGTTATCTGGCTGCTGGAGACATTATACCTATAAGCACATATATCCATTTTCTCCCCCATTTTCATGATGACAAAATATCTCTCAAGGAGGTAGATAAACAAAGAAATAACAGTAAAGGATTGGAGTGGTTAAACTCCCCCTGAAAATATAGAAAGTGTACCCTACTACCCATAGAAGTATACTTCTCCCCCCTTGGCATAATAAAAAAGAATGGAAAAATATAAATATATATGGAATACATCCAAGCCCATATATTAAGAGATAAGAAGAGAAAAACACATAGATCCAAAAATGAATTACTTGATTAATTTATAAAGAAAATTCAAATACAGAAGGAAAAGTGAAAAAGAGCATAAAGAAACAAAAAATAAGGAAAAACAATTAGCAAGGATTACTTAGAATCCTCATTATCATAAGTGAAACCCCCACGAGGCAGCAGAAATCCATTTTTAGTGAACATACATGCTAGGAAGTTGATATTTTTGTCTGTCCTTTTCTACCATTTTAAGAAAGTGTTAAGAAGAGCTTCTATAGCAGTGGTTCCAGAGATCTCATTATCAAAATCCCTCGAAATTGAATATTCTCCTTAATCATGATTCTCATTTTCCCTAATATGTTATTCCCTATCTCAGTATAATCTTTGTTTGATTGTAAATCTTCAAGGTTGAAGCCATAATACTTCAAGATTTTGTTGTCAGGCCACCGTATAGTAACAACATATTATTTATATTGAGAGATAATATGATTTGGTGTTTATGTACTCACTAGAAGAACTCCATATACATAGTTGGCGTTTGAGTAGAACAACTTGATCAAAATCAAAAACGTTTCTACTAGGATTTCGCAGATGAAACTTCTTAGCTTTGCTTCATCAAAGAGCTTTAAAAATGTACAATTTCAAAGCCTTTTTCTTCCAAATAGTAAGAAAAGGAAATCTACATTGAAGCATAATTTTTATTGTACATATATTTTTTCTCTTATAATTACTGGGGATGTTTCCGAGACCTCAAATCCTCAAACACCTGAAGTGAATCAACAACGATGGCAGCGAGTAAGGGTACCTAGGGGATGTGAAACCGGTGTCCGGAATGACCAATCCAGTCGTAATCATTAAATTATGTAATATTTTTTTTAATTAATTATTAATGTTAATTATTTTTGTTTGAAATTTTATGACTGCACTCTGTTTCCAAATGAATTGGCGACAACATACAAAATATACACATAGTCGCCAATTATACTGGAGACACTATATGCAGTGTTCAATTCAATTGGCGACACCTCTTAATCAACCAAAGCAGTCGCCAATTCAATTGGAGACTCCTCTAAATTTGTTTCAAAATTGGGGTAATTTGAGAATTTTTTTTGAAAAATGAGTTATTTTGAGATTTTTTTTTTTGAAAAAGTGGGGTATTTAGGTAAAAAAATTCTATTTATAATGCACACAAAAAATATACGACAATACGGGAATAATTATCTAAAATTTTAGATTATATAATTATGTACACATGTACTCCCACTGATCCAATAGAATAAAAATTTATCAGAGTTTAATAGTATTAATTACTCTGATTATACAATGGAATACTAATTTTATTTTTAGTGCAAAACTATACAGAGAAGTGGTTCTATAATATATAATTATTAGAGTTTTACAAACTCCACCACATATTTTGCACATAAATAGAATATTATTATTTAAATAATTTCACATGAAAGAATATGTTGGTCATATAAAAGATTTACCATCATTTGAGTGAAATCAAATCGTTAAAATTTTAAATATAGGAATATATACAATATCTTAATAACTCCACAAACTCAAATGCTACACCTATAATCACACAAATTTGAGAAACATATTAAGTTATACGGAAAGAAAAAATATGAGACTTAATTTGTTTAATATTGAGGATATAACAAAAGTAGTCATAAATTTTCATCAATAACATAACACTATAATATCCTCAACATAAGTCTTCATAAGATAATATTATATTAAATAAATGATATTTGATTTTCATTATATAAAATTGACATGTTAAATTCTCCCACTTGATAGAGAATAATAGTTAGAACTATTAAATAAAGAGTTTTAAAAATATTTAAACAAAATACTCAAATATTTTCTCTATCACACAATGATCATGTCAAGTAATTTCAAACGAATAGGGTATATCCATCACTTACATAATACATAGATAATTGAAATCCATTAAAATAATAAAAAGAGATTGAAAATAAATTAATGAATTTCATTTAATTAAAATAACTTTACATGTCTTTAAAAGAAAATTTCATTCATTATAATCTCAAATGAGAATATCAAGAGTAATTAATAAGAAGTATAACAACAATGTACAAATAGTATGCCACCAAAAAATTCTAATATCGATAGGGTATACGAATCATAATTGACATAAGTATAAAACAGAAGTATACTGAACAACAATTATATTAGTAATAACACACCGATATGGTATAATTATTATTAATATAATATTTATTATAATTAAAATAAATTTAATTATTTATTAAACAAAATTTGTATAATCATTTCAAGACAACAAGGGAACTTTCCAAAACTCTCCAAAACCGTCAAGACATTTATCAGACAAATTCAATTCTTCCAAAACAAGCATCACAAAATAAAAAATGGCAACGGTTGAAATCAATCTAACAAAAAAGGATGGTTTGAAATACTATTAGTGCATTCCTCAGCGGCAAAATATCTTTAGGATGAGAGAGAAGCTCTCCCTTCTCACTAGAACCCCTTCGTCCATACTTTCTCCTTCACCTATTTTTTCTTATCTAACCCTTGTGTAGGTAGTTTAAGTTGAAGCTTACTGGTATTTTTGCCTTAAACTCCTAGCCTTATGATTAGGGGCCTTGGTACCGGTTCGGTTTTCAGCTAGTTGCTTGTTCATTGTCCCATTTTAGAGTTGTTTCTTTCGCTTTGTTTTGCAATATCTAGGTATCGATTGGAAGAAAGTATCTTATAAGAAGATTAACAGAGTTGTAGTTAGTTTTTCGGTATGGAAAGAGAGGGGAGGTAAGGGAGCGGAAGATGGAGAACCATTAACATCTTTCTTCATTTCTGATTTCCCAGAGAATATGAATGCTAAAGACTTGTTTGAAATATTCAAGATTTACGGAGTTATCTCCGAGGTTTTCATCCCAGGAAGGAAATACAAAAAAGGAAAGAGATTTAGGTTTGCGCGTTTTAGAAAGGTTCATGATTCTCGAATCTTAGCGGTGAAACTTGATAGCATCTTCATCCAGGGCAGGAAAATGCATGCCAATATTCCTAGGTTTCAGAAGGAATGCCACAATCTTAAAGGTGGCGAGTTTTTGAAGGAGATAGTCAATTCTACTTCTGGTAAAGGATTCGATGGAAAAAGATTTAAAGGTAATAGCTTTACGAATAAACTATCTTTTGCGCAGATAGCGAGCAAGATCTTAGGAGGTGAGAAGGTCGAGCCTCAGAAATCAGGTACTTTTCTCAGAAGAATAAGTCTAGATATTCCTGATGTGAGTAGATTTGAAAAGGCTTTTGTGGGAGTGGTCTTAGAGAATGGTAACCCGTTCTTGGTTCAGCAGAGCCTTTTTAAGGAAGGTTTTTTCGATATTTTGTCTACACAATTAGGTGATGGGTTATGTCTTCTTGAATCCGGCAAGAAAGGAATGGTGCAAGATTTTGTTTTGGAAGCCAAAGATTGGTGTGATAAATGGTTTGCCAAGATTAAACCTTGGAAGAAGGAAGTAGTGGATAGACAAAGATTTGTATGGGTAAAATATTTTGGCCTTCCTTGTTTTCCATGGAATCAAGATGTCTTCTACCGTGTTTCTAAGGAATTTGGTCAGTTTATTAAAAGTGATTCAGACACTTTGAAGAACGTTAGTTTCGATGAGGCTAGATTTCTTATTAAAATTAGTTGGAGTGGTTTTATTAATGAGGCCTTGGAACTAAAGATAAATGGTTCTTTGTTCATTATAAGGTTGCTAGAAGATCATTCGAAATCTAACAGAGACAGGGATTTAATGGTTGACGAAACAAATAGCAAAAAGGGCTCTATGAACACAGTTGAAGGAGACAGTCTTTGTTCTTGGTGCAACGGATTTGAGGATGAAGAAGGAGATTCAAGTCCTAGTAGCTCTAACCTATCTAGGGTGGCGCATAGACGTAGTGATGAAGAGGCTTTTTCTGATGAAGTTGGTAGTCGTGTAGACGTTTCCCAATCCTATGTTAGTGATTATATAGGAATAAGTGATGTTGTCAGTGAAAAGGAGGAGATAGATAAAGAAAAAGTCAATATGGACTTGGTGGACCCCTTGGACCCTTTTGTGAATGTGACAGCAGATTTAGATATCCCATTTGCCGAGGCTAGTGTGGACTTAGCTACTAAGAATGATATCAATGTGGATTTACGGTCTAAAGAGCTTTTGGGCCCTCATCCTGGACCGGGCCACTCAGGAGTTTTTAATTTTCAAGGGCTGGGTCTAAACCCTCCCAATCCTAAAGTTCTCGTTGGAAGCCATACAGGGATCAAAACTAAAAAGAAGAAAGACATTGCTGAAATATATGACAGAATCCAAATCCCTTTTGTACCTTCATTCTTTTCCACTCTTATCAACATGTCCAGATCCGGTCCTTCCAAGCAAAGCTTCACCAAGAAAAAGAATCGTTCTTCTTCTAAGAAGAAATTGTTGTTATCTCTTCCTCCAGTTTTAGAGGCAGTTGATAATGCAATCCTCCCGGAAGCTTCTTATTCTACCGACGAGTCGGACGTCTGTAGAAACAACACCAGATGTAAGGCTGGTTTGGATAGTGTACCTCGTAAAATTTTGGAATCGGGTTAAACTCATGGGCTTGGAAGTTGAAGAAGACAAAGAGGCATTCGAGGGAGTGGTCAGAAATCTGGAGAATAGGGATAAGATTCAACTGGTATCTAGCAAGGGTGTGGACATCTTTGCTCAATGATTATTGTGTCTTACAATGTTCGCGGGTGTAACCTCCCTCTCAAAAGAAGGAGAATTCGGAAATCTATGATTGAAGGCCAAGCTGACTTATGCTTGATTTAAGAAACCAAGGTTACAAATATGAAGGAATCTATGGTTAGGAGTTTGTGGGGCAAAGGAGGTTGTGAATGGTCAGCTAGTAGTTCAGTTGGTGCGTCAGGAGGGCTTTTGACCATATGGAGGAAAGGCATATTCCATTCCATTTCCACTATCAAAGGCATTGGCTTCCTGTGTTCTATGTTTTCGTGGAACAATCTCACTCTTTTTGTGGTCAATGTTTACTCGCCGTGTTCATTAAGGGATAAACGTAGATTGTGGGATGATATCATTGATCTCAAAATTCGGAATCCAGGGGGAAGATGGATAATAGGGGGTGATTTTAACTCTGTTAAAAATATGGAAGAGAGGATTGGCTCCAGTATTGTGTTGGCTCGGGATTGTGAGAAGTTTTGCTCTTTTATAAGAGAATTGGAGCTGGTCAACCTCCCTTTTGCAAGTAACTAGTTCTCTTGGTTTAACTCCAATGGTGTGTCTTGTAGCAAATTAGACCGTTTCCTTGTTGATGAGTTCCTAATTGATTATTGGGACTTTAAGGCTCAAATTGTAGGCCCTAGGGATATATCTGACCATCATCCTGTTTGGATTAAAACAAATAGCTTTAATTCGGGTCCAAAGCCTTTTCGTTTTTTCAACTGTTGGCTTGATCATAAAGAGTGCAAGAACTTTATTAGAGACTTGTGGAACTCTTTTTCTTTCCATGGTTCGCCTACCTATGTTTTTAAAGAAAAAACTTTTAGCTCTCAAACTTCGTTTGAAATGGTGGAATATCAATGTGTTTGGTTGGTTAGACCTTAAAATCGACAACCACGTCGAGAACTTTAACGTGTTTGATGCTTTGTTGGAAGGGGGGCTCGACGGTTTGTCGGAGATGCAGTGGATAAAGCGTGGGGAGGATCAAGAGAATTTCTGGAGTAATCTCCGTTTCAAAGAAAGCATGATTCATAAAAAGTCTAATCCAAGTGGTTAAATGGGGGAGACGCTAATAGTAGGTTCTTTCATTCTTCTCTTAAGTCTAGAAACAGAATGAACTATATTAGTGTCCTGGGCCAAAATGGCGTTCTGCTAGAAAATCCAGCTTTGGTTAAAGATGCAGCATTTCAGTTTTTCAAATCGAAATTTAAACGGGAGGAGAGTTTAAGGCCAAGTCTGAACCTTATGGATTGCGTTAAACTTAGTATGGAAGATCGGTCTAAGATGGATATGCCTTTCTCTCATGAAGAAATCAGAATAGCAGTTTTTTAGAGCGATGGAAACAAGGTCCTGGCCCAAATGGTTTTTCATTTAAGTTCATCACAGACTGCTGGGACATCATTGGACCAGACTTTATCAAGTGCATTCTTCACTTCTCGTTGACAAACCTATCAGTCTAGTGAGTTGTGTTTCAAAAGTTATTTCTAAACTTATGGCTTCTAGAATTACTTCTGTGATCTCTAAATTGGTTTCCCCGATCCAAACGGCGTTCATTCCCGGTAGAAACCTCTTGGATGGTGTTTTGTTAGCGAACGAGGTTATTGATTTGGCAAGGAGAGACAAGAAGCAATGCCTTTTATTTAAGGTTGACTTTGCCCAAGCCTAAGACTGTGTTGATTGGAAGTTCTTGATTCTAGTTCTCAAATCTATGAACTTTGGTACAAATTGGATTAAGTGGATAGAAGGGAATGTTTGCACCAGTTTTGTCTCAGTCTTGATAAATGGTTCGCCGTCCAAGGATTTCGAGGCTTCTAGAGGATTGAAGCAGGGTGATCCGTTAGCACCTTTCGTTTTCACCTTGGTTGCTGAAACATTAGCAATTATGCTAAGAAGAGCTTCATCCCTCAATCTGTTTTTTGGTTTCGGGTTTGATGAAGATGATTCTATTGAATTACTTTAATTCGCCGATGATACCTTGATATTTTGTGATGGCGGCTATCATAATCTTTGGCCCTTGAAGTCTATTCTTAGAGGGTTTGAAATGGTTTCCGGCCTTCGAATCAATTTTTCCAAAAGTTGTTTATATGGAATAGGCATATAGGAAGATTTTTTAAGAGCTGCATAATCTTTTCTTTACGGCAAGACAGGAGTGTTTCCTGTCAAATTTCTGGGTATATCAATCGATGGAAATCAAAGGAGAACTTCGTTCTGGAAACCAATTATGGATTGTCTGAAAGCTAGATTGAATTCTTGGGTCGGTAGGAATTTGTCTATTGGAGGAAGAGTCACGGTATGAGGACGATAGATGGGAGTGGCTTTTGGACAAGAACAAGGAGTTCTCGGTGAAAAGTTCATTCGCACATTTTATGGATTCTGTCCCCGGGACTCTTCTTCAAGAGGCGGAGTTATTGTTCTTGAAAACGGTTTGGAAAACCAAAGTCCCTTTGAAGATTAAGATATTTTCTTGGAGATTAATTTGTGATAGATTGCCGACTCGTTCCAACCTTGCTTCTAGGGGTATTATTTCTACCTCGCACGACAAGGTGTGTGTGTGATGTGTTTCCATGAAGATGAGGATGCCTTGCATCTTTTTCTTAATTGTCCGAAAGTTCATATTTTGTGGTCTAAAATTACTGTTTGGTTAGGCGTTCAACCGATTAAAGCCGATAATATTTGCAACCATGCTTTGCTGTGGTTCCTTGCTCTGTATGATAACAGTAATGATGACATGAGCTGTTATCTGTGGATTGTCTCGTCTTGGTGCATATGGAGCATGAGGAATAACATAATATTCAACGGTCTTGTCTGGGATACGGACGAAGTTTTCAATCGTATAGTTTCTATATCTTAGAGATGGTTGGAAATAGGCCGCAAGAGATGCAATTTCTATGATTGGATGTATCGTCCATTAGATTTCTTGTAATTTTCTTTTTGGGGTGTTCCCTTCCTCCTTTCTATTGATTGGCTTATTGTAACGGGCTGGAGAATCCCTGTTTCTCCCTTTAATACAAATTTCTTATAAAAAAAAAATTGTATAATTGTATCAACGATAGGTGAGTTACAATCACACAAATTAAGAATGCTTATATTTTATTCAAAATAGAAAAATTTATATATAATTGTATCCACTATAGGTGAGATTACATTTATACAAACTAATAGTAATTATTAAATTCTCATAATAAAACTCTCAAGATAATAAGATTTCTATTATACACATAAAATTAAATTTTTATTTATTTATATGAATATATAACAAAAAATCAATTTGTAAAAATAAATAAAAAGTTTTAATTTCAAAATATTTTAAAAAATAACAACATTTATATAATTGCTTATTTTATAATTTTCAAAGGAGAAGATGATATTAGAAATAAGCTTCTTCATATATACAATTATATAATAAATCACTGTAGATTCTAAAATAAATTATGACTAATCTCAAAGAGTGTGCTATTTATTTTGCAAATAGAACAAATAAACTTTGACAACTTTTAAATTGTGTTGTCATCTAAAACAAACAATTTTTAATTAAAGAATAAACCGTTACATTAATTATAATATTAACAAAATATACGATACATTACAAGAGAATAATATAATTTTATTTTATCTTAAGAATTGTTCAAAATACAAGTGAACATATAAAGAATAAGATAATATAAAAAATATTATAATTCTTTTTTAATTAATAATCATTCGAAGTATCAATCCCATATATATATATATATATATATCAAGAACTACTTGTTTTTTTTTTGATAATCAAATTCATTAATTAAGGCCAAAACAGACTCAATAAGGAACAGCTGCTATTTAGCAGATATATACCAGTACAGCAAAAACAGGGCCAAAGAGAAAAACAAAAACACAAACAGCTACAAGAAATCCAATGGCATTTTGAGCCATTCATATAAACTACATTTGTATCTCTTCTTGCACATCAAAGCTTTCCATCTCCAGGAAACTTGAACAATCATATTAAAAATCTGTTTCGAATCCGCAATGCAATCGTTAAAAATAACCTGATTTCTACACCACCAAATACACCAGCACGAGATAAGCCAAAACATCGAAGATGAACAGCCGGGTAATGATAAGTTCTTCAACAGGAGGAACGAATCTACGCAACAAGACGAAGAAGGAGAATGACAACCAATCCAAGATCCAACTTCCTGCCAAATTGCCTTAGTTATGAAACAAGAAGTAAATAGATGACTATTGGATTCAATCGTCTGGAAGCAAAACACACAGGCCATTTCATGAGGATTTGAAATGATACTTCTCTTAGCAAGATTGTCGCGAGTCGGGAGACGATTTAAGAGCAGTCTCCATCCAAATATCTTAACTTTAAGGGGGAGCGAAGCCTTCCAAAGATGATGCAAAGCTTCAACAGTTTTAACATCAAGTTCAGTTGAAGCCACAACAGGTAAGGAAGCGAGGTAGCACGATTTGACGGAGAAATTGTTGTCGTCACAAAGAGGCCACCAGCACAAATCATCAGAAACAATAGAGATTGTGTAATCCGATATGGTATGATGTAAATCCAACGATAAATCAGATATGTCGTCCACCAAATCTGCGTTACAACGGTGAAAATCCCAAAGCCATCTATTACCAACCCACATTCCGCAGTCCTTAACAAGGGCGTCTTTACAAGTGGAATGCTCGAACAGAAGTGGAAAAAGAAGTTTAAGAGGTGATTCACCGGCCCAAAGGGAATACCAGAACGAAATCAATTCGCCATTACCTAAATTCCAACGTAGCAAATCCGAGAAACCCTTAACTAAGGAGTGATCTGCCAGGCTAACAACATCATTCCACCAAGCAGACCAAGTTCTATTAAAACCAGCTTGTTGACGAGACAGAAGCAGTGACTTCGGACAGCCATATTTAGCATACAAGATTCTGCACCAAAAAGCGTTTGGTTCTTTGATAGCACACCAGATCCATTTAGAAACAAGCGAACGATTAAAGGTTGTGATATCTCTGATGCCGAGACCACCACTGCTCTTAGGCCTGCACATGAAAGACCACTTCACCCAATTGATATTATTCTTATCGATACCTCCGCTCCAAAGAAATTTACGTTGGATAACTTTGATCTCCTTAAGAATTTTCAGAGGTGCCAAATAAAACGAAAGGTAATGAATTGGTAGATTTGATAAGACGGAATTGATGAGCGTAACACGACCTCTAATAGAAAGGAGTTTTCCTTTCCAAGAAGATAACCTGGCTTTAATAGATGTAATAATAGGTTCCCATAATTTAGAATGCTTGTGTTTGCTTCCTATAACCAGCCCCAAAAATTTGAAGGGGTACCTACCAACTTTACAAAGGAGGAAAGACGAAGCTGCTTCAACAGACGAACCATTGAGGCCCAGACCAATTAAACTGCTTTTGGAAAAATTTACCGACAAACCGGAAAGGACTTCGAACCCTCTTAGAATAGCTTTGATAGCCCAAAGATTGGACCAAGAATCGTCGCAAATGATGAGGGTGTCGTCTGCGAACTGGAGGAGGCTAATAGAAATATCTCCATCAATATTAAATTCCTTCAATATCTGATTGTCGACAGCCGACTTCACTAAAAGGGCAAGGCATTCAGTGACGAGAACGAAGAGGCGAGGAGATAATGGATCTCCTTGTTTGATACCTCTAAACAATTTGAAATCTTTCGACAAGCTTCCATTAACGATAACCGAAGAAAAGTTGTTGCATATAACCCCTCTAATCCAATCAATCCATTTTGGACTAAAATTCATAGCCAAAAGAATTTTGAAAAGAAAACTCCACCTCACGCAGTCGTATGCTTGGGAGAAATCGACCTTAAACAAAAACCCTCTTCTTTTTTTCTTAATAGCCATATCAACCACTTCGTTAGCTATAAGAACACCATATAATAACTGTCGGCTTTGAATAAACGCAGATTGGGAGGGAGAAATTAAGTTCCCGATAACAAGACTCAATCTAGCAGCAAGAATTTTTGAGATAATTTTCTTAATGCAAGTGATCAGGGATTCTGATTCTTAGGGACCAAAACAAGAAATGATGAACATATGGCTTTGGAAAGATAAGCTTTTTCATGAAATTCAGTGATACAGTTGATGAAATCCTTGCCAATAATATCCCAAGACTTTTTAATAAAATACAAATTAAAGCCGTCAGGTCCAGGACTTTTGTTGCCGTCGCAAGAGTTTAACGCTTCAAGAATCTCATCACCTGAAAAAGGTTTTGTTAGTTCAAAATTCTCTACATCAGAAAGTTTTAACAAGCCTCCCAAGTCCATGCTAAATTCTCCAGCAAAAGATTCCTGAAATTTAGCAGCAAAATGATTATGGACAGCAGATTTAATACCAACAACAGAGTCTTCCACATGAAAGCCCATATTTAAAGCAGAGATAGAATTCTGCCTCCTTCTTGAATTAAGATACGTATGGAAAAATTTTGTATTACTGTCTCCTTCAAGAGACCATTTGAGCCTGGATTTTTGGTGGATCAAACTCTCTTTAAGAATCAAATTGTTCCATAGTTTTGCTTGAGCATGACTCCTATCTTCCAGAGCAGACTCAGGCAGGTCCGAATCCTCAACAGCCATTAAATCTTCAATTTGGTTAAGAGACTCAGTATTCTGCTCCACTTTAAGATCAATAATTCCAAAGATGTGCACATTCCACCATCTAAGTTTGCCTCTCAAAGCTCTAAGCCTGTGAATAAGAGTACTACTCGCATCTCCAAAAGCATCAACTGACTCCCAAGATTCTTTAACGAAGTTGAGGAAATCAGGATGTTCAAACCATGCGTTAAACGATCTGAACGGTTTAGGATCCCAATTCCTGAGATTAAAAATAAGCGAAATCGGCCTGTGATCCGAAACATCTCTCTTCCCCACTTTCTGACTATCCACCATCCATCTCCGACTTAAACCGTCTGAAATCAGACAACGATATTGTACAATCAAACTATTGAATTCAATGGCACAATAACTTAAAAGAGATTTGCAGCCAGTTTAATTTTCCAATTGCATCGTATATTAACATAAAACAAAATATTAATTATAACTAATAACATAAGCCAATTGATGCCGGTTAATTCTCAAAAGTTCCAGACAATAAAACATATTATAATTTATATATAAAAATCATTAATTTCATAATAAATAGGATTATCATAGTTTATTTTATAAAAAATATTGATAATTAAGAGTCAGTAATTACTAATTATAAATTTTAAATCAATAATAATTGGTTGAAATGAAAGAATTTAGGCACTAATCATCGAATAAATTTTAATCCAATCAACAATAAAAATTTTTGCAAAAAATATATTATAATCTTTATTTAAGAAAGAATTTGATTTGCAATGGAAATAGTACAGTTATAACCTTTATTTCATATATAAATATATTAGGACCAATAAAATTGAACAGAGTGAAAAACATACGTACATAAGAGATTTTGCAAAGTGGATTTTTTTAAAAATAAATTGACCTCTCTAAAATTATCCTTAATCAATGATAAAATCTCACTCCAAAATTGTTCTTTAGAGTTTGTATAAGAAAACCAATTATAAACAATAATTCTGCCAAAGGGTGGAGAACCTTGACGACAAATTATTTAGTTAATATCTATTAATATTTGAACAATAACGTAGTGTTCTCTTCTATGAAATAAAAGAGAATCATGTATTTATCATTCTTTTAACCAATTCCATTAACTTATCACCATTCGTGCATGTTTATATTGTTTCACAAAATAACAAATATATTCTCGACAGTAACAACATCAATCAATAGCTATAAAATATATCTCATCCTGCTCTAATACCAATTGATGAAATTTAAATAATTGGATAAATACAAATCATAACATATTATTATTATTATTATTATTATTATTATTATTATTATTATTATTATTATAATAATGTTACAGAGTAATTAAAAATAATTAAAGCGGTGTATCTTATAGGATTGTGGAGGAGAATCAGAGAAATTGTCTTAGGAGAGATTGAATAGGAAATAATTACTACTTTCATTGTCTTGTATTGTTTTCATAATATATTAATTGTCTAATAGAAAAACACTTAAATAGTTAAACGGCGGAGCGTAAAGACCTCACATTAGACTTAATTGAATGGTCCAACTCATCACGATCTATTTAGACACAAAACTCAATCAAATAATTCATCTATTTAATATTTAATAACAATATACCAAAATAGAATTAAATAATAATTAATAATGTCCATATTTGATTAATTAAATAATTAATTATACACTTTAGGTAAAAGAATTGACCTTGACACCCGATTTTTAAAATTTCTGGATCTTCCCTGAATACAAATTATTCATATATCCAATTAAGTTAAGCGGTATATTATCAATTCGGCAGCTTGATTTGTGTTAAAAAATTCTTTTTAAAGCAGAAGCAAATAGGAGTAAAAACTGGGTGTTGCACTATTTTCTTAGATTTTGCTGGAGCTCATTTCAGTTATCAGTCGGTGATATTCTACTTTTATCATCTGTTGGTGCTAGTTTGGAGCTGCTTGGAGCTTACTGTAGGTGCCCTCAATCTCAGTTTGGATCGTATTGCAAGTGTTTTGAGTGTATTTATTCATATTGATGAAAAAAAAAACACTTATTTTAGGATGAATGTATTGATGAAATAAATGATCAAACTAGTGTAGTGGACTCTTTCTCCATCATTCAATTAAAATGGTTTTGCAATGAAGAATTTTCTATGAACGAAAATATATGTATACAAGTTAATATATATATTTATTAAAGAAAGAAAATCATGGAATCATCTTTCGACACTCCTCAACAAAGAAACATGTTTTTATTATAAATATAATTATTAAACCCTCCAAACTCTCCCAGAATTATAGGTGGTTATTACAGAGCTGATTCAAAAGTCCAATTAATGATTTCATGTGTTTCAACCAATTCTCCGGTAGCAGCAGAAAAACCAACTCTAACCCATTCAGGCAGAACACTCCTCAAATCAACAACAAAAGAGACTCCAGTTGAATTCCTCCCAGTCCCAGGATAATTCACAAACACACTCAATCTTTTCGACTCGGAGTTATAGCTTATACTCGCTTCTCCTAAAGCATTTCTTGGCACAAAGTTAATAGGCCAAGCCGTAGTTGCAACTGAATCAATAGAGCCAACATCAATTCCAACGTGAGGATACTGAGATGGTGAAGCAGGATCCCATCCATTTGTAAAACTATCAAACTCAATAGCTATAATTGGATTTTGAGTTGGAATAAGAGCAGTTTCCTGGTTGAAAAGGCCGAGATACCCTCCACTAGAGTTTTTAGGTAATGCGAAACCAAGTGGTCCAATAAAGAAGGCAAATCCGTCTCCGTGGAGTTGAGAATTGTTTGTGTTCACGATGAAGGAGAAACCTGTGGTGAAATCGGCTAATTTTCCACTGGTTTGATCCCAAATGTGAATTGGTGTAAGATACGTTGCGCGTCCAACGCTTTTTTGGAGTGGTTTACCATATTCGTCAGTTTTTGTTAGTCTTAGAACACCACCTGAGATTGAGGCATCACCCAGGAGGAATATGTCTGGATTTTCTACCTCAAACTGTGTTAAGGTAAAAGCTACGGTTTCGGACTTTGGCACTATTGGTGATTGTGAATATTGTGGATGGACATTGTTGTATTGTAGGAAAAGAGAAATAATGAAGATTTTAACAAGTGTTGAAGAAAAAACCATTTTATGTTGTGAGAAAGTGAGGGAAGAATATGGTTATTTATAGGGTTGTGTTATGTTGGTCGTCTATGAAAATATAGTAAAATAAATTGCCGGAATGAATACGACATGGAACTCACATAGTGTAGGTGTGTGTGGCCATTTGCCAACTAAGTAAGGTGAAAAAACTAAGGGAAAAATCTACAAACTTATAAGTTTGCAGATGTCTCTTTTGAAAACGACATGGTTTACAAGGTAACAAAAAGAAGGGGGTGTAATTCTTGAGGGATATGCTCACATAGCGTAGCAACAAATATCATTACCATTTTAAAATGTAATCTATTAAGCTGCATAAGTTTACAACTATTGTTTCGCAGTGTAATACTAATTCATATTAATTTGGTCTAGTCTATGTCGCAAGTCTCAAGAATTACTTTAGCATAAAAATATAAATGATATTTTGATAATTAAAGTGTTCTGGCCGGCCAGAGGGCAAAGTAATCATGGCCCAAAGAGCAGAACGATTCACCGCGATGCATATAGAACATGTGTGTTAGCCTAGTAAAAAATACAGGTGATTTCGATTTAATATCAATCGGACGGATCTCTATATTTCACGTCAATAGATCATAAAGCAGTTATAACTGCTCTACTATACATGAGGGAGACGCATGATTTTTTCAGGTATATTTGAATTCAAATCTCATTCACTCATTTTACTCTCATATTGACTTGAGCATTAAAGTGTTAACTTTCCATGCCATAGCCTCTTCCACCGTATTGGAAGTTCAAGTCCACCGTCATGATCCACATCCATCGATCACCGATCAATTCTGCTTCCCCGCAAAACAGTGTTGTCGTTTCTAGGAATCGACATTAGATTCTCGCGTTTCCACATTTAAACATTCATCTCTCGATTCATTGAAATGAAGCTTCCTCGACCTAGAGATTCAAATCTTCTGTATATAAACTACATGTATTTTTTCTTCATGCTCTCTGATCGAAGATTAATATCGCTTCTCAGATCTCCATCAAGATCAATCAACAATGGAATGTTCCAGAGTTACTCACTTCGATGTCTAGCGCAAGGCAGCTACCGTCGCGACAAAATTCGCTCGAGCTGCTAGAGATTCACTACCTCCTCTTCAAAATGGTAGCGATCGAGTCCTCATGAACAATTCATTATCCTCATCGCATCAAGATCTTGTTCAACCTCTCCCATTGGTACTTCTCCACAACTTCAACAAGGAGAACCATCTTTCATTCCTCTATCACTACTGACGGTACCTAAACCGAATGCATTAATTGATTTCCAACTATTGCAAGCCAACCTCTGTGTGCAAGGTGCTAATGAACTGCTAAACAGTGTCTACAACATGATTCTGGAGTAGAGTTCCCAAGCGGTAGAAGTGCGATTTCTTTGCCTCGAAGAAAGCTTACTTCACGCCAATCCAAAGATCAAAACGGTGCAAGAGGCTGTTTCCTAAATGAGTCATACCATCATTTCTGAACGGACCATATCTCTCTAGGAGGAAGCTATAAGATCTCCAAGCCATCGGAGAAACCAGGGACGCAAGACTCCTCCTTCTGGTTCTGAATAAGGCAAGGGTAGTCACACTCCTCGTGAGGTTTGGCTCCTTTAAAAGGAGGATGAACAAGTCGAGAAGCCCATAATTAAAGAACGGAAGAATCATTCTTTTTCCACTCATATCCTAGACAGAAAGATACTGAAATCTTTGGAGAAGCCTCTAGACCTTAATAGTTAGAACGAAAAGGGAAATATGAATGATCATGTGCAACGTTTTGATGAACTTCTAGATTACTATCACGCTGATGATGATGCAAAGTGCAAGCTCTTTGAACTAACTTTAACTAGATCGACTATGATCTGGTTTAAATATCTACCTAACAAAAGCGTAGACTCATATACTGAGTTATGCTCCTCTCTCTCTTTATTGCTAAAAAAGGCATCAAAAACAATAGTTGTGCTTAGTGGGATTACACACGGCAAAAAGGAAAGCTTGCAGGCGCATATTGACCGCTTTACGAAAGTAGCTTTATAGGTGGGAGGTTGCGATGAGAGCCAAAAAAGGTGGACTTTTTAAAATGGTGTGAGGCAGGATAACACATTAAGGGAAAATCATGGGCGTAAGAAAGCCCACAACTTGAAAAGGACGCCAAATAGAGCTTAACCCTTTATCAATTATGAGGAGAAGCTTATTTCCCTGTTAGAAAACTAGACATAGGCGGGCGCTGGCTCCAGCCGCTCATCAGGGAAGAACTCTAATCGGCGCAAAGAGAAGGGGGATTGTGGGATCCACAATCACTTTGACAGGTACATTCCCCTCAACACCTCCTAGGGTGTGGAAACGTCAGGGGAAACTCAAAAGATATCTTCCCGTTGGTCATAAAGCCACAATCGACCATGATGGAGGTGTATTTATGAAAGTCCTCTTATTAAACATGTGTTGGTAATCATCTTCCTCCTAAGACAGTTAGTCTTTAAACAAGATTTAGGCTATGATACCACTTGTTGGATATGTGACTCCATATACAAGAGGGGGTGAATTGTGGAGGTTTGAAAAACTTTGGTTTAAAACAAAATCATTAGAGAAATTAGAGATTGAAAACATTGTATAAAATAAATGAATAAATCAACAACGGAAAATAAAATTATCAAAAATTAAAAGAGATAAGGGAAGATAAATAACCCTAGAGAATTATACAGGTTTGTCCAAGAAGACATAATATTGTGCCAAAGAATTATTCTTGAGAGTATTCTAGAGAATTATTCTTGAGAGTATCTTGAAAGAATTATACAGGTTTGTGAATGGGTTGCTTAATACTCCAAGAGGGCATGATGCCATTTGGGTAGTGGTGGATAGAATGACAAAGTAGGCGCATTTTATTCCGCTTAATATCAGTTTTCCTTTGCAGAGGCTGACAGAGATTTATATTCAAGTGATTGTGAAGTTACACGCAGTTCCATTGAGTATTGTGTCGGATAGAGATCCAGGGTTCACTTCCATATTTTGGAAGAGTTTGCAAGAAGCTTTGGGATGGAAACTGAGATTGAGTTCGGCTTATCACCCGCAGACGGATGGACAGACGGAGAGAACTATACAATCTTTGGAGGATTTGTTGAGGGTTTGTGTGCTGGAACAGGGAGGTGCTTGGGATAGCCACTTTTCGTTGATTGAGTTCACTTATAATAACAGTTATCATTCCAGTATTGGAATGGCGCCTTTTGAAGCTTTGTATGGTCGGAGGTGTCAGACGCCTTTGTGTTGGCATGAATCTAGTGAGAGTGTGGTACTTGGACCTGAGATTGTTCAGCAGACTACTGAAAAGGTGAAGCTGATTCGGGAAAAGATGAAAGCTTCGGAGAGTAGGCATAAGAGCTACCATGATAGGAGGAGGAAAGATCTTGAGTTTTAAGAAGGAAACCATGTGTTCTTGAGAGTCACTCCGGTGACCAGTGTTGGACGTGCATTAAAGTCGAGGAAGCTTACTCCTCGGTTTATTGGTCCATATCAGATTTCGGCAAGAGTTGGACCTGTTGCCTACAGAGTGGCATTGCCACCCAATTTGTCGAACTTGCATCCGAAGCTGTGACACATGGAACATATCATGCATGTTCGAAGGGTAGGCAAAATTTTCTCCATCTATGGTTGCAAGTCTCAAAGCGCCACCTGAGAAAGCTTTCTTGACCACATAGGGGCCGTCATAATTCGGAGTCCATTGGCCCCGCGAATCAGTGAGGAATGATTGTATTTTTTGAGCACGAGGTCTCCTTTCCTGAAGACGCGAGGTCGGACCTTTTTTTCAAACGCCTTCTTCATTCTTTGTTGATATAACTGACCATGGCATAGTGCCGTTATTCATTTTTCTTCGATTAGATTCTGTTCATCGTGTCGACTTTGACACCATTCAGCTTCTGTTAGCTTAGCTTCCATCAATACCCAGATTGATGGGATCTCTACTTCTATGGGGAGCACTGCCTCCATGCCATATACTAGAGAGAAAGGGGTCGCCCCTGTTGAAGTGCGAACAGATGTACGATAACCGTGAAGAGCAAATGGTAGGATCTCATGCCAGTCTTTGTAGGTTACAACCATCTTCTGAACGATCTTTTTGATGTTCTTGTTAGCCGCTTCTACCGCGTCGTTCATCTTGGGTCAGTAGGGAGATGAGTTATGGTGTTCGATCTTGAATTTAGTACAAAACTCTTTCATAATTTTGTTGTTCAAGTTGGATCCATTATCGGTAATGATCTAGCTCGGAACACCATAACGGCAAATGAGATTCTTTTTGATAAAGCAGACCACCACTTGACGGGTTACATTGGCGTATGATGCTGCTTCGACCCACTTGGTAAAGTAATCAATGGCTACCAGAATGAACTGATGCCCGTTTGAAGCTTTGGCTTCCTTCATGCCAATCATGTCGATTCCCCATATGGAAAAAGGCCATGGGGAAGAAAGAACTTTGAGATGTATTGGCGGTACATGGATTTTGTCTGAGTATATCTGACACTTGTGACACTTCTTCATGTACTTGTAGCAATCGGATTCCATTGTTAACCAATAGTACCATGCTCTTAGAATTTTTCTCGCCATTGTGTGTCCATTGGCATGAGTGCCAAAGGATCCTTCATGAATTTCTTTTATCAGTATGTTTGCTTCTGGTCTGTCTACGCATCGGAGCAAGACCATGTCAAAATTTCTCTTATAGAGTGTGTCACCGCTCAGGTAGAAGCTGCCTGCCATCTTTCTGAGGGTCTTTCTATCTTTTCTAGATGCCCCAGGTGGGTACTCTTGTTTTTGAAGGAAGCATTTGATACCGTGATACCAAGGTTTGTCGTCTAGGACTGCTTCAATCATGAAGATGTAAGCGGGCCTTTAAAGGAGCATTATGTCGATCTTAGGTAGGTCGTTCCATTGACCTACGCTAACCATGGAAGAGAGAGTGGCTAATGCATCAGCCATATGATTCTCATCACGAGGGATATGATGAAACTCGATTCTGTTGAAGAAGGGTAACAACCTTCTCGCGTAATCTTTGCAAGGGATCAGTCCTGATTGGTATGTGTTCCAATCTCCTTTGATCTGATTGATAACCAGGGCTGAGTCGCCATATACATCCAAGTTTTTGATCCTTAAGTTGATCGTTTCCTCGAGACCCATGATACAAGCTTCGTATTCGGCCTCGTTGTTTATGCACTTGAATGTAAGTCTGGCAGTGAAAGGAATGTGGGTACCCTGTGGTGTTATAATGATTGCCCCAATTCCATTTCCGTAATGATTGACAACTCCGTCAAAGATAAGTCCCCATTGGGAACCTGGTTCTGGCCCTTTACTGGGTAGCAGTTCATCGCAATCTTTCATTTTTAAGTACATGACATCTTCGTCTGGGAAGTCAAACCCGATTGATTCCTGATCGTTAATCGGTTGATGAGCCAAATAATCGGCTAAAATACTCCCTTTAACGACTTTCTGAGCATGGTACTCTATGTCATATTCTGATAACAACATCTGCCAACGGGCGATTCTTCCCGTGAGAGAAGGTTTTTCAAATACATACTTGATTGGATCCATTTCGGAGACCAACCAAGTAGTGTGACGAATCATGTACTGGCGAAGGCGTTTGGCTGCCCAAGCCAGAGCACAGTAAGTTTTCTCAAGCATAGTGTACCGAGTCTTGCAGTCGGTGAATTTCTTGCTCAGATAGTAGATGGCAGACTCTTTCCTTTTCGTTTCGTCTTGTTGGCCAAGTACACAACCCATTAAGTCCTCTAGGACTGTTAAGTAGATGATCAGTGGTCTTCCTTCCACTGGAGGTGACAGAATCGGTGGATTTAACAGGTATTCCTTAATACCGTCGAAGGCGGTTTGACAGTCTTCTGTCCAAACGCAATCCTGGTTCTTTTTGAGTAATTTGAAAATTGGCGCACATGTCACGGTCATGAGGAATATAAATCTGGAAATGTAGTTCAAACGTCCCAAGAATCCTCTGACTTGTTTTTCAGTCTTTGGAGTAGGCATTTCTTGAATGGCCATGACCTTGTCAGGATCAACCTCAATTCCTTTCTGGATGACGATGAACCCTAAGAGTTTTCCTGAACGGACACCGAATGTACACTTATTGGGATTCAAGCAGAGTTTATACTTTCTCAGTCGCTCGAATAGTTTGGACAGGTGGGTCACGTGCTCCTCTTCTATTCTAGATTTGACAATCATATCATCGACATATACCTCGATTCCTTATGTATCATGTCATGAAACAGAGTAGTCATGGCCCTTTGATAGGTTACCCTGGCGTTCTTCAAACCGAATGTCATTACCTTGTAACAAAAGGTACCCCATGGGGTAATGAATGAAGTTTTCTCCATGTCTTTCGGCGCCATTTTGATCTGATTATAGCCCGAGAATCCATCCATGAAGGAGAAAACCTTGAATTTCGCTGTACTGTCTACCAACATGTCAATGTGTGGCAAAGGAAAGTCGTGCTTTGGAATAGCCTTGTTTAGATCTCTGTAATCGACACACATTCTGACCTTTCCGTCCTTTTTCGGAACGGGTAGGATGTTGGCTAACCATTGAGGATATTCTGACGTGGCGAGGAAACCCGCTTCAGTCTGTTTCTGTACCTCCTCTTTGATTTTGATGGCCATGTCTGGGTGAGTTCGTCTCAACCTTTGTTTTACTGGCGGACATTCTGATCTCAATGGTAGATAATGTTCCACGATGCTGGTATCCAACCCTGGCATGTCCTGATAGGACCAAGCGAATACATCAGGAAACTCTTTGAGAAGCTTTATCAAACTTACTTTGACAGCTGGACTGAGTAGGGCCCCAATCTTGACCTCTTTTCTCTCTTCCTCTGAGCCCAAGTTGACTGTTTCCAACGGCTCTTTGTAAGGTTTAATGGATCTTTCCTCTTGTCCGAGTAAACGGGAGATCTCTTCTGGAATTTCGTCGTCAGCTTCTTCTTCAGCCCAAATACCGGGAATTCAAAGTTGGGAGAAGGCATCGGATCGTATATTTTAACGGAGTTTAAAACAAGCAATCTGCATGACGTGATGATTTGTTTTTAGAAGAGATAGAGAAAATGCAAGAGTGTGTGTAGTGTATTTTCTGATAACTGCTTGTTTTTATTATTTGAATTGTTTTTTAGGATTACCATTTTCTGAAAAAGCAAAAAGAGAAAATAGTAATAAATGCGGAAATTACAGAACGACGTTATTTTATTTATGAACTTGTCGATTCTTGAAACTACAACCCTATAAAACAAAACTCTGTCGCTTTGGGCAAAGCGAAGAGGGATAACTACAGAAAGCGAGCCCTATCAAAACATCCGTTTCACCTGGGCAGGATGAAAGGTTAAAGAGGGAAATTAATTTGACTTATGAGCAATCTTCGGAACATCGACTGCAACCCATTGGCGGCGAACTCCTCGGTGAATCACAAAGTCTGGTACCTTCCTTGATTTGTCTTCAGAAATAACGCTGATTTTTGGTGGAGCAGGATCATTGGAATCTGTCTCCCAGGCAGAGTTGTCGTAGGAGGATTCCTCTGTTGTATTTTGCATAATATTTGTGCTCTCTGGTAAATCTCCCCATCCAGTTGGCTGGATGTCTTCGAGCCTGATATGAGAGCTTTCAGGAGCGGTGTATTTGACCATATAGTCGTATTTTCCATTTGGTTGTCCTAAGGTGTCCCACACTTCTTTGGAACTGGAGGAGTCATCCCTCTCGATGACGTTGACCTCGGGAAAAGCATAGTGGATGAATTCTAGTCCGTCAAGCTTTGCCAATTCATCGTCGTACGGGATATTTTCTGAATGACCTGAGTGTTGATCCCATGACAAGGTGGGGATGTAGGTATTCGATTCAATGATACTCAACTGATTTTCATTGTTTAGCTGATTTTCTTACCCCAAGTCTCCTGGGTACGGCTGCCAGATAGGCAGGTCATCCATTGGGCCATAATAGTCGTGGTCAAAGTTGTCTTTCATCAGAGTGTCTTCATCTAATGATTTTGGTGGAGCACGACATCCTTTCAATTCACAATCTCCGTATATTGTTCTGACATCTGACCTCGGTATATATCTCAGACTCTGTGCGGGAAAGAAAAATTGCGTAGGTACCTCTCCCTGAGACATATAACCGTCCTCATTAAGATAAGACTTCCACTCTTCATCTGTGTCGGAGGAGTCTCCCTCGTTGATGGTATGTACTTCTTGAGACATTAGGTGAAGGAAACCTCCACTATGGAAGAAATCCTGAATGGGATGAAGACTTTCACCGTTAGCGGCAGTCTGGGTACAGGTTGCAGAAAAACCGAGACCCTTCTTTGTTTTATTATCAGTAGGAATGACAAGCTGTCCCCATCCTTTTGCACTGTTACTTTTGATCACTTCAAGAACATCTCTGTACGAGGAAATCGAGGTTCCTTTCTCTGATTGATTCTCATTACTCACCGAAAGTGCTTAGAACTGAGTCCCAACAACCTCCTAGGGTTCTATACAAGTAGATAATGACAGGTTACTCACGATCAAGGCTGTTCTCCACAGACCGTGACGAGTTGATTGTTATTGACGAACTTCAGTTTCTGGTGCAGCGTCGAAGTGACTGCCCCATCCTGGTGTATCCAAGGTCTTCCTAATAAACAGCTGTACGCTGCTCGGATGTCCATGACCTGGAAAGTGATTAGGAAAGTGTGAGGACCGATAGTTATGGGAAGGTCGACTTCGCCGATAACTGCTTTCCAAGATCCGTCAAAGGCTTTGATGATGACCACACTACCCCTCATTGGGGATCCTTTGAATGATAGTCGCATTAAAGTGGACTTCGGCATAACGTTGATGGCCGATCCGATATCTACCAGTACGCTGGCTAAAGCATCGTCCTGGTAGTTAACTGTGATATTTAGAGCCATGTTGTGACTTTTACCCTCCTCTAGTAAATCCTCATCATTGAACCCTAACTTGTTACGGGAAGTGATGTTAGAGATGATGCTATCAAACTATCGTATTGACACATCCTGTTCCATAAAGGTCTACTCTAAGACTTTCTGTAGAGCCTCTCTGTGGGCTTCGGAGCTACGTAAAAGTGATAGCACAGAGATCTTTGAAGGACTTTGTAACAGCTGACCAACAATGTTGTATTCAATCCTCTGGATGAGCTTCAGAATCTCATCATTGTTTTTTGAAAGGTCGGGATCACTGGACTGACCGACCGGTGGATTAAGAACTTCTGTCTGAGGTTCCTTTTCTTTGTTAGGTTCTCCAACTCCTCGGTTGAAGATTCGACTGCTCCGTGTTACTCGACTGATGTCTGCAATATTCACGACTGAGGGTAATGGAATTTAATTTCCATTCTCAATCATTGTTGCACAGTATTTGTAAGGGATCACCTTAGCTGATTCATACAGTAATGGTTCTGGTAGATAGATAACTACAAGAGCCTTTTGATTTTTCTGACTGTCGTAAGTAACTTCAATTAGTTCCTGGCTAAGAACCTTTGATTCGTCCAGTAGAGGGATGATGGCACAAACATCTTTGGTCCTCTCAAGATCAGAGATTACAACCACATCTTTGATTTGATCAGCGAAGTAATCGGGCATCAAGTTAATGGACCCCAAAATTGGACATGGGTGAATCTCTTTGCGGTCCAACTGACTCTGAAGGGCTACTCGTACAAGGTAACATCCTTGGTTATTTTCTGAGCAAACTCTACATCGTTCATAGTTATCCGGTGGCACCTGGCCATGACCGCTTTGAATACAGTGTAACCTCACTAGGTCTGTTTATTGAAGATTTGAATCATGTTGATCTGATAAAGATTTTTATCATGGTAGTCCTGGATCCACCCAAGATCCATTTGACGCTGGAGGGCCTCCTGTACAAAAGAGCATCCCTGATTGTTTACCGAGCAAATCAGACAGGAATCATAATCGTGCCGTGGCAGATCATGATGTTGGCTTTTCCTTGAGTGCATTGCCACCGGGTTGACATTCATCGCACGGATGGCGTGGCTCTGAATGATGTTGGAATTTGTATAAGTCATGTTGACCCCCCGAATTCGGTGTTCTTGGATCCATCCGAGATCCAATTATTTCCGTAGAGCTAATTACACCACAGAACATCCTTGATTGTTCTTAGAGCAGATATCACACTGGTGATAGTTATGAGGTGGTACATGACCGTACCCGCTCTGTCGGCGATGCATCTTGACCAGATTGGTCCTCAATAAGGGTACATAATGAATTTGATAGCCGTCGTTAGACTCTCCTTCTATCAAATTGACTGCAGCTTTCTCGTGTTGAGGCAACGAGTTTGTGAGAACATTTGGATTCGTATCCTTGAAAGATAAGACCCTGCTCCTAACAAGCTTTTGAACGTCGGATTTGAAACTGAGACAGTTTTCTATGTTATGCCCTGGTCCCCCTTGATGGTAAGGACAAGTCTGATTTGCTTTGAACCAAAAAGGTGGATTTTCTAGTACTGTAAGAGGAGACTTGGTTTGGACATGCCCCTTGACCAGTAGTAACGGAAGCAGTTCAGCGTACAACATTGGTATAGGGTCGAACCCTTGTGGTCGCGTTGTACAGTTGTTGTTGTTGTACGGAGGACGAGCCTGCTGAAGAGGCTGTTGCGTCCTTTGCTGATATTGCTATTGATTAGGTTGGCTCTGCACAACCTGAGGTTGATACGTAGGAACAGGCGCAGGGTTGATAGCAGGAGTTACAGCTGCTACAGGTTGGTAACGTTGCATTTGCTTTCCGAGAGAGATATTCCCAATATCCTGCTCTTTTTTCTTAGGGAGAGCACTACCGTATCGTTTTGTACTTCTTGATGATCCAGCGTCTTTAACCAGATATCCTTCTCGGACGGCTTCCTCAAGACGAACTCCCATGCCCACCATCTCGGCGAAGTCACTGGGCGCACTGGCGACTATTCTGTTGTAATAAAATGAGGTCAAGGTTTTCAAGAAGATCTTTGTCATCTCTTTTTCCTCAAGAGGTGGACAAATCTGGGCGGAAATTTCATGCCATCTCTGAGCGTACTCCTTAAAGGTTTCCTTGTCCTTTTATGACATCAATCTGAGTTGATCTCTGTCTGGTGCCATGTCCAAGTTATACTTATACTGCTGAACGAAGGCAGCGCTAAGATCTCTGAAAATAGCGATCTTAGTGCGGTTTAATCCCATGTACCATTTGAGTGTGGCACCGGTTAAACTATCCTGAAAGTAGTGAATCAGTAGCTCCTGGTTCTTTGTCTGAGCTGACTTTCGTCGAGCGTGCATCACTAAATGACTTTGAGGGCAAGAGTTACCCTTGTATTTTTCAAAATCGGGTATCAGGAACTTGTGCGGAACTTTCACATTAGGGACCAAACAAAGGTCTGCGGCGCCCTTAACGGAAGAACTTCCTGACGAGGGTAAGGCATCCTCAGCTTGAGATCTCTAGTTTGTACCCAGAGGAGATAAGGCTCCACCGAGACACAGTCCGGTTTTCCTAGAGCCTCTCTTCCTTTCCTATGAACATGTTTCAAAGCATGCCCTATTTCTGTCTTTAGTGCCATGTCATTTTCTCCTTCCTTGAAGAAAAGACCTTTCAGATGAGCACTCCGCGGGACATGCCTCATCGGGTATCTGAATTGACGACGAACTAAAATCGGATGATAGTTGATTCCCCCCTTAGTTCCTATAAGGGTTACATTTGGGAAATTTCCATAACGGTCAATGATTCTGATCCTGTCATAGATTCGATTGTACCAATCGATGTCAGAGTTGGTAAGAGACATGATTCTCTGCGACCAACATAAAGTACTTTTTTGATCCCAAAAAACAGCAGACTTGGGAAAATGGGAAATGAACCATTTGTAAAGCAAGGGTACATAGCACGTGATCATTCCTCCGCTGTATAAATTCCTTAAGTGTACCGAATGATACGCATCTGCGAGTAAGGTTGTTACAGGATTTCCAATCAGACATATCTTAATGGCATTGATATCTACAAACTTATTGATGTTGGGAATTAAAAATAACCCGTAGTGAGCAAAACAAAGATGCTCTCGAAAGCGACCACGTTCCCTATACTGGCAAAGTACAGGGCTTTCTTGATCAAGAATTGGGCTGGAAAACCTTGAATGCCACCCTTAGTGGTCATGTGAGTCTTGACTTCTGACTCGTCCAAATAAATTGCTCTTGCAATGGTTTGATCCTTTGGAATTTCTTCCAGTCCCTAAAAGGGAGCTTGATCAGTGATATGCAGATCAGTCAGGTGAGAAAACTCCTCTAGTGTTGGTGCTAGCTGATAATCTGGGAATGTGAAACAGTGATAAACCGGATCGTAGAACTGAATTAGTGTGGACAGGATTCCCTCAATTACATGGGCCCTTAACAAGGACAACAATCCTTTATACTTGGCTCTGAAAGCCTCGGGGTTGGTGATCATTCTCACCAGACCTCTTAAATCTTCTAATTTTGGAACCTTGAAGGTATACTTGTGAGTCTTTCCTCTACCGAAATCCATAACGCAATCTCTTTATCTGATATTTGCAATCATTGTCTCAGTTTAATTTGAAAAAGAGAGACTAGAAGAGAAGATTTTTTTTGAATGTTTTTTAAATGAATGTATGAATGCAGCACACAAAAACATAGGAAAAAACATGGGGTCAAAGGGTCGGTGTCATGAAGTCAAGGCTCTACCCCCCCCCCCCCCCCCCAAAGGTTTATACTGGTGATTTTTTGTACCTAGAGTGATCTCAAATGAGGGTAGTATCGCGTGACAACTATTTCCGATAGCTTCCGTACTACAAAATGGTTTCAGCCTACTAAAAACCTCAGCTTCTCAGATAACCCAGTCGACCACACTACTTTCAATAACCAAAGTCGTATAGGCAATGTATCTGCAATGGGAGTCTCCACTGAGTTTAATGGTCGATCGGGGACTCTTAGATGGGATTCACTCCCCGTAAGTTTACCCGTATTGCCATCACCTATCTTAGGTGTATACTCAATCTTTCCACATGCGGCATCACACGTATTCCCATTAGCAGAAAAATAAACACAGATATCAATTAGGAAAAGCAGTATATATATTTGTCTTAATCATCCTAGACCTCTAGTATTATGATCCTATACAGACAATGACTCCCCAGCAGAGTCGCCATTTCTGTGATACTTTGTGAACTCAGGGTTTTCTACCTAAGATTGTGAACTTAAGGTTTCCACTGAAGATTGTAAGAAAGAGAACCGGGCCCCACGGTGGGCGCCATTTTCTCTGTGGCATTTTTTTAAGGTTTCTACCTAAGAGATGGGAAGAGAACAAGATCTCGTGCGTCCCCAGTTAAGTCTTCATTTTTCTGTAGCGCGAATTTTTGCGTGGTTGCGAAGCACTATCGCTTTGGGGTACTACAGTTCGATTCATTTTTTATCCTATTGAAGCTGATTAAGGAAGGGAAATAAATGTCTCCAATTAACCCTGCTTGGATACTGAGTTTAAACAAATGACTGTTGGTTTACAGATGCTATTAAGATTGTGGGTCTCTCTTAGGTTATTTTGTTAAAAACACAGTGTTTAGACTATTTATGAGGTTTTTGGTAATGTGTTTAGATTTGATGCTTTTGGGTTGATTTGATGGAGATACTGGATTTGGGTTCTTTTGATTAGTGTGCTCGCTAAGATTTTTCAATCTTATGCCTATGTATTCCCGTTTAACGAAACAGGGAAGTCAGAGCGATCGTAGTTCCTCCTATTCTATGGGAGGAAAAAGGTTGTTTTGGTGTCTTGTTCAAAGCCCAAGACATGAAGCTAAATGTGATTTGTACCTTGTTCAAAGCCCAAGATGTGAAGCTAAAAGGGTTTGGATGAGAGAGAATTTGTCATCTCTAAAGAGGAGTTGTTGATGTTTGTATGCTGTGAGCAAGGCATAGGTTTGATGCTAAAAGGTTGATTGACTCAACCGAGGTTTCCTTATACAAAGCCTAAGAGGAGGTGATTGACCCAACAAGAGGGTGTCTTTTATTTGTTGTCTCGTACGAAGCCCGAGATAGAGGCAAAAAAGGTTGACTCAATAAGAGAGTACTAACAAGTGACTGACTCAACAAGAGAGTGCTTTTTATGTGTCTTGTACGAAGCCCAAGACGGAGGATAAAGGTTTGACTCAACAAGAGAGTCTTTTTATCTGTCTTATACGAAGCCTAAGAAGGAGGCTAAAAAGGTTTGACTCAACAAGAGAGTCTTTTATACTCAACAAGAGAGTGATTTAGTGTCTTGTACAAAGCCCGAGATGGAGGCTAAAAGGGAAGTGACTCAACAAGAGAGTTTTTTATACTCAACAAGAGAGTGTTTTGTTGTCTCGTACGAAGCCCGAGAGAGAGGCTAAAAGTTTGACTCAACAAGAGAGTCTGAAAAGGTTAGCTCCACCGGGGAGAGTCATTGTACAAAGCCCAAGAGGAGGCTATTTTTCCGTCGTGGATTCTGGAGATCCTGAAGCGGGTTCAAGCATGGGGAACTCTCATGAGAGAGACCGGGTTCTGCCTATGTTTGAAGGGAACTTGAGAATGTCTTTGAGACTCAAGGGTCTTAGACCATCCAAGTCTAAAGTTTTATCTTTTGTACTATGCCCAAGAGGAGGCACGAGTATTAAGGGATGGGTACCAACCCTACAACGGCCGGAGTTTTGACGCTGGAAAGACTGCTCTAGCAAAGGATGACTAAGTTCTGTCTTATACCTTTAAGAGGTCGCCAGGATCCTTGTATTAAGCCCAAGAGAAGGCATGAGAACTTCTAAGAAGCCGAACGATCCTTGTACAACGCCCAAGAGGAGGCGGGGATGCTTCTAGGAAGCCTGTGGGTCCCCAAACCAAGAGAAGTTCAAGACATGCTATTCATAGAGAATAGATCAAGCCAGGAAAGTTCGAGAATTTGGAAGAAACTCAAGAGATGCTATTCACGGAGAATAGATCAACTCTGGGGAGTAGAGTTTCTTTGACAATTTCTAAGAGTGACAGTATGAGAAAGGGTTCACCGAGAATGCTGCCTTTCACGTTTCCATATTGTTTAACCCCAAGAGGAGGGAAGACTGTATCTGGTAATCCTATGGAGGATCTAGTTTTGACTGTATTTAAGAGTGACCAACAAGGCTTTACCTAGTGCTAGTTGCCAGGAAAAACTCTAAATAACTATACTAGTATTACACAGTGGATATTTGACAAGTATATAAAGGATGTGAAAGAAGACTTACAGTGAAGCAGCTCCACAATAAAGTTATATACATATGAAAGCGATAAATGAAAGCGGATAAACACTTATCCGTTGTAGAGCTTCGATGCTGGTTTTTTAGTTGTTCAACATAGAAAGCTTTGATAACAATATATATTCAAAATCAAAGGAGAAAGTGCTTTGAAAAGATTATTGGGGCTTACAGCTCAAGGAGAGGCCCAAGTTTTAACGATGATCGCACCGTTGTTTTGAAAACTGTACAGAGGGACTTATACAATATGTGAGGCCCACAAAAGTTTTATGTACAAGGGGATTGGGTCTTACACTCTATTAGAGGCCCAAGTTTTTTTGTACCAGTGATGGGGCTTACAACTCATGGAGAGCCCTAGAGTTTTATTTTGAACTGGCGATCGTGCCGAGGTTTTTTTCTTTTAACACAGAGGGACTTATACAATATCTGAGGCCCAAAAAGGTTTTGGTTAAAAGGGGATTGCGTCTTACACTCTATTAGAGGCCCAAATAGTTTTTTGTACAAGTGATGGGGCTTACAACTCAAGGAGAGGCCCAGGATTTTTAAACTGGCGATCGCGCCGAGATTTTTTTATTGTGTCGGGACTTATACAATATCTGAGGCCCAAGAATGGTTTTTTGTATAACAAAGGTTGGGTCTTACACTCTATTAGAGACCCACAGTTGTTTAAAGAAAAGAAATGGGGCTTATAACACGAGGGTATGCCTAGATAATTTGCTTTGAAATGGCGATCGCGCCGAGATTTTTGAAAACGTAGTGGGTCTTATACAATGACTGAGGCCCAAAAATATTTTGGTTTTCAAAGGGGTTGGGTCTTACACTCTATTAGAGGCCTAAAAATGTTTGAAAAAAGTTTGACGAGGGTTGAATTAATCAAAACCCTAATTTGTTTTCAAAATATATTTTAATTGAATAAAAATTCGATTAAAATGACCAAAATTGTTAAACATGTGTGAAAAACCAATTGTGGTATTGGATTAATGTTTGAAAAATCATTTTTATATCCACAAAATAATTGGAAATCCATTAAGTTTGGAAAATCAAGGGAGAAAAAATATTTCAAATGTTAAAAACAAATAAAACATTAATTCTTTGGAAAAATATCAAATATATGAAATAAATAATATTTTTGGGTTTTTTTGGTAAAATAAAATATTTTAACATTTTTGTGAATTATTAAAAAAAGAATCAACTCAAAATCATTAAAACTCAGAGAGAAATTAATTTTTGAATCAATTAAATAAAATCACAAAATTCAAATATTTGAATTTTCAAAAAGGGCGCCAAGAACATGGCAAGAACACGTGCCACCCTCTGTTTCTGCAGATTTGCATTTTCTATCTAATCTCACTGAATACTTGATTATATCATGCAATCTACATATCAATATGCTCGTTTTCACCTCACGATCATGTATATGGTCTTTAATTTCATTTATTTTAAGCATGGAATAAGAAATCAAAGAGAAACCTCAAGAACCCTAAAATTTGGATGAAGGCTCAGGAATTCCATACACGATTCAAACAAAATAATTGATTGAGGGAAAACACTCGATGCATGATTATGAACATATGGCCAAGTTATTGTGCAGCAAAAAATGCATGGATCATAAAGTTAAAAGAGCTCATGCTCACCTCTTGCAGCTGGTGATCGTGTTTTGGGATAGAGGTGTTGTAACTAGGTTCCAATGATGTGGATAGCTTCCCTAGGTGCCAAGTGATGTGCCTAAGTGCTTGGAATGGTTTGAAACAAGCTGGTACTGAAGATGGTATCTCAACTGCAACTTGGTTAAAACCTTGAGCAGTTGGCTGGTGATTCTGAGAAATCAGTGTTCCAGATGTTGTTTAAGTGTTTGGATCACTTCTATATGATGTTTATGAGGTGTGTGTGTGTGATTAGTTTGGTTGGAATGACTCTCAAACTCAAAACCCGATAGTGACTTGCTTTGGAAGGCAAATTTGGAAGTGAGAAGGTGATTTTGAGGAAAACATCTGTTTGATGGTTTTGGTGTACTTAAACTGATCACAAATAAGCTCTATTTATAGTAGAGCAAGTTTTTGCAAGCAATAGTGAATGGCAACTGCAGCAGAGGTTTGGCCAATGTTGATCAATAGGAATCCAAGTCTCCTCTAGCCATTGACTAGAGGTTAGAGCATAGGTTGCTGGTTCCCTAGTTCTTGGATATATATTGACTGAATTCAGTTGGAAATGGTTCAGTCCATGCCACCTTGGTGCATCCATTGAATGCTCCAAAATAAAATTGGTGTCTTGTCCCCTCTTTAGGGATTTCTATTTTTGGCATGCTACTTTTGGTTCCAAAGACTTGGGAGGCTGATGGATCAGTGTTTGTCCCTCCTTGGTCCGTCACTGAGGTGTTCAGATGGATAGATATGTTTGTCATTTGTACAAATTTGGTAAATCGAGCAAAATGCACAAATCTGCCTTGCCATGACAGTTTGCAACAAGGCGTATTGGCATGGTCATATCTCATGGCTCAAGTGGAATTTCATGGAGTTCTTGGACATTTTGGAGAGCTCTCATATGATACAACATATGTGTGATCATAGTTTGTTTTGATACCTTTTGGATCCAAGTGAAAAATTCCCCTACATTTGGAAAAAAGTGAAGGCAGATTCTGACTTAGTGAAAATTTCACTAAGTGTTGGAAAAAAGTGACATTTTCACTTTTTGTGATTTTGGCCATTCCATAACTTGAAATCCATGAGGAATTGGAATGAGGTGTAGTTGACACTTTTAAATTATGACATGAGAGCTACAAATCCATCTTTGGATCAGCCCAAATAGTTGCTTGGATATCAAGTTATGATCCTTGGAATTGGTACCCTAGCCACTTTGTTCCATAACTTATAAAATTTCTAAGTTTTTTATGGTTACCCCTTTTACAAGTTATCCCATTTTTCTTGATTTTTCTTGATGAATGATGATTCCAATCACACATTAACATCATTTTAGCGTAAAAGAACCATAATTGTGAAAAATCTCAAAAAGTCAAAGTTGACTTTTGTGCACAGTTGACTTTTTGTCAGATGAATTCCAAACTGTGCGATCCTCTATGAAATCAAGTCATTGACCTAAATCAAACTTGATGGATTGATTTCATAGGTGTTATAAGGTGTATTGAATCATGTCCCAAGGTTTGGGAGCATGCCTGGGTCAAAAGTCAAAGGCACAATTGACTTTTCCCGCGAAACCCTAATTGTGGTTCTGATGAATTTGAAACTTGTGATCAAGCTTCTTGGATCAACCCATTGCTGCAAATGGATCAATGTGGTGGGTTAGAGACCCTCAAATCATGTCTTTAGGTCTTGGCTCATGATTTGTCCCAAAAGTCAATTTAGGGGTGAATTAGGTTAAGAAACCCTAATTCCTGATTTTTTATGAATGCATCCCCTGAGGCTAAATTGACTTGATGAATGGGTCCATGAGGTTCCATGGAGTATTTTAGGTTATGCTTTGAAGCATTGGCTTATGCCCAGAGGGAAATTTCCATCTGGAGGCCCTGGTCGACCAAAACCCTAATTTGGTGACACTGGCGATCTCGAGGCTTAATCCACTTGGAAGGTTGCAGCCTTGTGCTTAATCCTTGATGTGGGAGTCCTCTTGATCCTTTGTGGATGTTTGAGAGGTTATACAAGTTGAAGATCATGTCATTTCTTGATTGATCCTTTGTCTAAGAGCTCAGAGAGGGCTTGAAACCTTAATTCCTATTTGTAGTGAATGCTCAACAATTCCTTGAGGGGATTGATGAGGCATAAAGGTACATCCATATTGTGATGATGATTTACATAATGATGGGAAATATTAGTGGTCAAAATTTGGGGTATGACACTATGGTCTTTCTTATAGTTGTTAACACCATTGGAAAGGACAAATGATCTACCACGATCTTGTGGTTTTCTTGTATCATAAGCATTAACAAGAGCAGTTGCTTCTTCAAGAATGACATTGCTATCAGGTATAGAAAGTAAAGCTACATTGAAAACATTTACAATATGGTTCGACAACAAAATTCATAAGCTGTAGACGAAAGATTACTTAGCAACAAAGAAAACTTGCATTACACAAATCTAAAAAGAAACACAGTTCAAGATATCGTTTTCCGAAGATATCAAACCTCCATCCCGAAACTGGAAGCATCTCGCCAGGAAGCAGCTGTGAAATATCCAAGTCATTGAATAAGCCTGAAAGACCAAACTCTTCCTCTCGATCCGGAGGGGGGGAAGGGTTAGTCATAGTATTCTGGGATGTCTAGACGTTGAATTCGGCATAACATATAGCTTTTCCAATAGAAAGCACAATTAATATAAAAGTAGATCGAAAATGCGTGTTGCCCAATTTCGTGGCGTGCACAATCTAGACGCTGAATTAGGCACATCTAATAGCTTTTTCAATAGAAATTGAGTCTCCTTATCACAGTGGGCGCCTGTCTAATATATTGTTTAGCCATCCACATTCGGACGTCGAATCATTATCTTTCAACACACATTGACATATATGTTTCCTTTGCTTTCACAACATACATAGCAGTGTGAAATGTCATTCGAATTTTAAAATAAAAGCAAACTAATATTTTTCTTCTCGTAATTTAGACAGATAATTCATTGGGGTTCTATCAAGATCATAACTCTCCCACCCCTATTCTTTTAGGACTACTCGGACAAAGTGAGATGAACAACAATGACAAAAAGTAAAGTCATAAAAGAAGCCACAAGATCAAAAGTCCATAATTGCATAAGTATTGACACGAGTCGTGTCTGGCAACATGGGCTGGCCACGTCAGTCTCTGGCTTCTTGTGTAGTGGGAGAACTAAGGGGAAAACATGGCTCATATCATGGGACACGTTCAGGCTGTGTTGTCCTCGGGAAATTTGTATTGGAAATGATCCTTTTTGTGTGATCTTCGACCTTTTTCATTCTGATTCGTTCCATTGACCTCTTATTACTTAAAATAAATCATAGGAGATAAAAAAACATAAAAAAGATTTATAGTTCTTAAAAACACAAGAACTGTAAGGGAAAACAAGCAAGAAACATGTTAGATTTATCGCCTATTGTCATACCCCAAATTTTAACCACCAAGATTTCCCATCATTGTGTAATACATCATCACAATATGGTTGTACCTCCATGCCTCATCAATCTCCTCAAAGATGGTTGAGCATTCACCACAATCAAGATTTAGGTTTTCAAGCCCTCTCAGAGCACTTAGACAAAGTATCAATCAAGGAATGACATGATCTTCAACTTGTATAACCTCTCAAATACCCATAAGGGATCAAAAGGACTCCCACATCAAGAATCAAGCACAAAGTTGCAACATTCCAAGTGGATCAAGCCTCAAGATCGCTAGTGTCACCAAATTAGGGTTTTGGTCGACTAAGGCCTCCAGATGAAAATTTTTATCTAGACATGGGCCAATGCTTCAAAGCACAACCCAAGATACTCTAAGAGACCTCATGAACCCAATCATCAAGTCAATTTAACCTCAGGGGATGCATTTACCAAAAATCAGGAATTAGGGTTTCTTGACCTAATTCACCCCTAAGTTGACTTTTGGGACAAAGCATGAGCCAAGACCTCAAGACATGATTTGAGGGCCTCCAATACACCACATTTATCCATTTGATACAATGGATTAACCCAAGAGGCTTGATTCACAAGTTTCAATTTCCCCAAGACCACAATTAGGGTTTCGAGGAAAAAGTCAACTGTATCTTTGACTTTTGATCAAGACATGCTCCCAAACCTTGGGACATGATTCAATACACCGTATAACACCTATGGAATACATCCATTAGGTTTGATTTAGATCAAGGACTTGATTATCCAAAGGATCGCACCGTTTGGATTTCATCCGTTAAAAAGTCAACTGTGCACAAAATAAAGTTTGACTTTTTGGAATTTTTCACAAATATGGTTCCCATAAGTAAAAAACAATGTTAATGTATGATATTGATCATACTCCATCAAGAAAAATCAAGAAAAGTGAGGTTTCTTGCAGAAGGGGCAACCTTGAGAAACCAAAATTTTTCCAAGTTATGGAATAAAAGTGGTTTTGTTACAAACTTCCAAGGACCTTAACTTGAGATCCAAGCAACCATTTTGGGTGATCCAAAGATGGATTTGTAGGTCTTACTACACTCTACAAAAGTTTCAACTACTTCCAACTCCAATTATTTATAGATTTTAAGTTATGGAGTGATCAAAATGACAAAAACATAAAAATGACACTTTTTTCAACACTTAGTGAAAATCTGCCTAAGTTACCAGCCTTGAACATCAAAGTTCATATGGTTTTTTCAGTTGGATCCAAATAGTTTCAAAACAAACTATGATCACACATGTTTTGTATCATATTAGGGCTTTCTAAAAAGCACAAGAGCCTCCCATAACTCAGCCTGAGCAAGGAGATATGAATCCCTCAAAATCACCATTTCCAACTGTCTTGGACAAGGCAGATTTTGGCATTTTGCTCGATTTGGCAAAATTGAGCAACTCCAAGCCTTCTCATCCATTTGGACATATCTAAGGATAAAACAAAAGGAGAATGATCTAATCCCCAAGCCTCCAAAATCCAAGAATCTACACTTAGCCATAACAAACCTAAAAAGGCTAAAAAGGTGCCAAGACTCCAATTTTGTTGCAATGCATTTAATGGATACACCAAGGTGGCATGGACTGACACATTCCTAACTGAATGAGTCAAGAATAAGCTCTGAATCAAAGGACCATAGTCATGTGCCCTAGCCTCAAGTCAATGGCTTGGGGAGACCTGAGATTCCTTTTGCTCAACATTGGCCAAAGGCCTGCTACAGCTGCCATTCACTATTGATGCCAAAACAAACTTGACACACTATAAATAGAGCTCAATTGTGATCAGTTTGAGTACACCCAAGCACTAATATGCTGTATCTAAGCTGTTCAAAACAACTTTCAGGCTGTGTTGTCCTCGGGAAATTTGTATTGGAAATGATCCTTTTTGTGTGATCTTCGACCTTTTTCATTCTGATTCGCTCCATTGACCTCTTTTACAAGGTATCTCTGAGTTTTTGAGTTAGAGAGCAATTCCACCACAGCTCATGATCCAAACACCTCTAATATGCTGTATCTAAGCTGTTCAAACACTCACTTGTGACTTGAAACACCAAAATCAGAAAGTCAACCTACAAAACCTCAAAAATTGACTTTTCTGCATTTTCCAAGCCATGCCTTGATTCAGTCACTTCCAAAACCAAACAAAGCCTCAAACACACTCCAAATATCATCCTTAAACTGTCCTAAATGGTTCCCCTCATCTGGAACACCATTTGAGAGAGTTGCCATATTGGTCACTTTTTCCCCTTTTTCAAGAAAGTGCCAAAACTTGTTCCGGAGGACTCCAACTGCTGCTAATCATTCTAAAATCTTCTAAGGGATCAATTGAGAGTGTCCAAAGCATTAAATTACTTCTGGCACAAGGAACTTGGCAGATAACACAAAAAGCTCCAAGAGGTAACTGCATGGCAACTTGAACTCTTTGAATTATGCATTCCTTTGATGTTCATTAATCATAAACATCTCATACATGTTCTATATGTTGTGTTTGAACCAATTTGCCATGTAATTCTTGCCTGTACCATGAGATAGCATAGAACATGCAAAAATAGGCCTATTTTGAAATCACTATCGGATTTTGAGGAGGAAACATTTTCTGAAAATTCCAAGGGCACCATTGGATTCCTCATGAAATTCTAGGCCAGATGCACCTAAATTTTGTCCCAATCCATGGAGAAATGAGAAAGTTAGAGGCTTCACGTAAATTGCCAAAACTTGCCTTGCCTTGCCTTGGCCAGGCCTGAAAACTTGGGACCCCATATGTATTTATGGGGTGGTTTTGATACACGGATATATCACCACCCCAGTGGTAGCGCGCATGCGTGTTTGGCTTGATGGTCGTGGGTTCAAACCCCACCCAGACCATTTTGCCATTTTTCTATGTTTTTGCTATTTTTCCATATTTTCATGTTTTTGTTAATTAATTGAAAAATTAATTTCTCTCTCAATTTTAATCATTTTTGGTTGATTCTTTTTTTGAAAATTCACAAAAATATTAAAATATTTTATTCCATGAAAATTTCACAAACATATTATTTATTTCATATATTTGGTATTTTTGTAAAGAATTATATTTTTATTTCTTTTAAACATTAAAAATATTTCTTTCTCTTGGTTTTGCAAAATTCAAATGATTTTTAAATCATCCCATGAATGAAATATGATTTTATAAACACTTATCCAAGATCACAACCTTTTTTTTCACATGTTTGATTATTTTAATTGAATTTTTATTCAATTTAAATACATTTTAAAACCAAAAATTAGGGTTTTGATCGCTATCACCCTAACAAATCTTTTCAAACATCTTTGGGCCTCTAATAGAGTGTAAGACCCATCCCTTGTAAATATAAAACCTTTTTGGGACTCAGTCAATGTATAAGTCCCACTGTGTTTTCAAAATCTCGGCGCGATCGTCGCTTTTTAAAACATTTTCATCTGGGCCTACCCTTGTGTTGTAAGTCCCATTTCTTTTCTTTTTCAAACCTTTGGGCATCTTCTTGAGTTGTAAGACCCACCCCTTTGTACAGAAAACCTCTTTGGGCCTCAGTCATTGTATAAGCCCCCGTGTAGTTTATAAAACAATGGCACGATTACTGTTTTTCATCTGGGCCTGTCCTCGAGTATAAGCCCCAATCTTTTCAAAACAACTTTCCCTTTTGATTTTGGTTTAAATCCATAGTTGTTATCAAAACTTTCTTTAATTTCTTAAACAACTAACCATACAACTGTTACAATGGAAGCTTGCTCGCCTGTAAGTTTTTATCAGCTTTCATTTACTTGCTTTCGTATATATATATATATATATATATATATATATATATATATATATATATATAACTGTATTGCTGGAAGCTTGCTCACCTGTAGGTCCTTCTTTCATATCCTTTTAAATACTTGTCATATATCAACTGTATATATACTTGTATATTTGCTTAGAGTTTTCCCTGGCAACTAGGTCTAGAACTAGGTAAAGCCAGTTGGTCACTTTTTAATACAGTCAAAACTAGATCCCTATAGGATTCCCAGATACAGACTTGCCTTCTCTTGGGCTTAAACAATATGGAACAAAAAGAAAGGCATTATTCCCGTTGAAACTTTTCTCAGACCGTCACTATTAGAAATTGTCAAAGAAATTAATTTCCCCATAGAGGATTAATTCTCGGTGAAACCTCTCTTGAATTTCTTCAAACCCTAGAACTGTTCATTAAAGAAAAGATTATTCCCGGTGAAACTTTTCTTGAACTCTTCTTAAGTTTGGACCCACAGGCTTCCTAAAAGCATCCCCGCCTCCTTTTGGGCTTTGTACAAGGACCCTCCTGCTTCTTAGAAGTTCTCATGCCTTCTCTTGGGCTTAGTACAAGGACCCTGAAGACCTCTTAAAGGTATAGGATAGAACTTAGTCATCCTTTGCTAGAGTAGTCATTCCAGTGTCAAAACATCAAACCATTTTAGGGTTGAAACTAATCCCTTAAAACACCAGCCTTCTCTTAGGCATCATACAAAGATAAACTCTTCCATACCAGTAGACTTGGACAATTTAATCCCCTCTTGAGTCTCAAAGACACTCTCAAATTCCTTACCTACACATGAAAAACCCTGGTCATTTAATCAATCTCCAGTTGAGTTAAAACCCATGGGTTCTAAACCCAGTCTTTGTCCAAAAAATTCCCTTAGCCAGTGTCAGTTTATCATCAGTATAACACTATCCCAAATCAGAACATCAAGGCAACTGATATCTCAACCCTTCTGTAAACCCTCAGTAAGAGTTGATTCCCCATTTGGACCTACCTTTGGATCTCAATAATCCTCAGCAGAAGTTAGCCTCCTCTTAGGCTTTGTATAATGATCCTCCATTTCCTAAGCATATTCAGCCTCCTTTTAGGCTTTGTATAATGATTTCTTTCTTTGTTCTCCTCTAGCAAAGTCAACCTCCTCTTGGGCTTTGTACAATGATTTTCCACAGCTGAGCTAACCTTTTCAAACTCTCTTGTTGTGTCAATCACCTTTCCATACTCTCTTGTTGATTCAATGGTACAAAACAAAAACACTCTCTTGTTGAGTCAACCCTCTTTTTAACCTCAATCTCGGGCTTTGTACAAGACAGATAAAAACACTCTCTAGTTGAGTCAATCATTAACATTTCAGCCTCAATCTTGGGCTTCGTAAAAGACACCATATAAGCACTCTTTTGTTGAGTCAGTCATCTTTTTAACCTCAATCTTGGGCTTTGTACAAGACACATATAAGCTTTCTACAACAAAGTCAAAATCTTCGTAACCTTCTCTTAAGCTCTGGATAAATATCTTCCCTAGCGGAGTCAATTCCTCCCAGCCTTCTTTTAGGCTTTGAGAAATAATATCCCTAAGCAGAGTCAATCCTCTTTCCAGCCTCAATCTTGGGCTTTTTACAAGACAGATAATACTCTCCAGCTGAGTCAAACTCTTTTCAGCCTCAATCTTGGGCTTTGTACAAGACACCTAAAATATCCTCATCTGAGTTAGTAAAGTCTCATTTTAGCCTCAATCTTGGGCTTTGTACAAGATAGATAAAGATTTCTTTCCCACAGAGTCAGTATTCTTTTCAGCCTCAATCTTGGGCTTTGTACAAGACACATATAAAACCTCCCCAATGGAGTCAAAAACCCTTTTTTAGCCTCAATCTTGGGCTTTGAACAAGACAGACAAAATATTTTCCTCAGAAAAGTCAAAGTTTTAGCCTCTTCTTAGGCTTTGTATAACGATATCCGCAAAAGAGTCAGTCTCTTTTTTAACCTCAATCTTGGGCTTTGTACATGACAGAAAAACACTCTCTTGTTGAGTCAGTCTCTTTCCAGCCTCTTCTTAGGCTTTGTATATGGACTTCCCCAGTAGAGCCAATCAATCTCTTAGCTTCAACCTTGGCCTTTGATCAAGGCACACAAAAATCAACATCCCCTCAGAGGAAATCAAAATCTCTCAGTAGGAAAACATTTCTCTGTGTTATCACACATCAAAACAGACATTCAAAACAAACCCTAATCCCAGATAACCGTTGTAAGTGGCACACTTGCTGATTCAAATATCCAAGTTGTAGTCCATCTTTTATCCTGGTAAATCCTTTCTTTCATCTAATTGCTGTAAGTGGCAAGCCTCTGGATTATTTACATCCACACCACTGTCCCTCTCTTAGCATGAAAGATTCCTAAGTAAAAATGGCATTGCTCAACATTGAGTTAAAGTTTTCTCCTTCAAGACAAATCCCATATAAAGGAAATTATGGCATTGCTGGATTCTCATATCCCAGTTAAAGTAATCCTCCTTTATAATCAGTTACCCAATAATTGTGATAAACAGACGAGATGTCTCCTTTTAGAGATAACAAATTCTGTCTCAGTCAAACCTTTTAGCTTCAATCTTGGGCTTTGAACAAGACACAAATAAACCTTTTAGCTTCAATCTTGGGCTTTGAACAAGACACAAATAAACCTTTTAGCTTCAATCTTGGGCTTTGAACAAGACACCAAAACATCTTTTCCTCCCATAGAAAAGGAGGAACTGCGATTGCTCTGATTTGCCTGTTTCTTTAAATGGGAATACGTAGGCATAAGATTGCGAAATCTTAGCGAGCATACCAATCAAAAACTCTAGGTCCAATACCTTCATACTAATCAAAACTCTAGGTCTAGTACCTCACCAAAGTCATCAAAAACTCTCTCTCTCTCATATTTCCCAAGAAACTTTCCCAACCCATCAACAGATAAACACTATCAAGTACAAAGCAGAACCTAAAACTAACAACCTGTGGATAACCACATATAGGATGGGTAATTGACAACTCCCCATTGTATAACCGGACCCCGAACTCCCCGAATATCTTTAAGCGTTTGTTTAGTTAAACATTCGTGTGCAAGGTTAGTTTTAGATAGCTTCCCTTTCCCTTCCAGCTTCACGGGATAAATAAGAAATTAGAAAGTAGCACTCTTCCTCCTACCATTGTGGTGAGGAGGAACCCATTTTGCGATAAGGTGGTCGCATCATCGACAAAAATCGCACGCTACATGAAAATGGCGACCCTGCTGGGGATGTCATTTTGTCTGTTTAGGATTATAGACTAGAATTCCTAAGAGGTCTAGGATGTTAGTTTTAGGAATGAATTTATATATCGCTTTTCCTACTTGATATCCGTGTTTATTTTTCTGCTAATGGGAATGCGAGTGATGTCGCATGTAGAAAGTTTGAGTGACACCTAAGATAGGTGATGGCAGAGACGAGTGGTCTTACAGGGAGTGAATCCCGAATAAGCTGTCCCGGTAGACCATCAAATTAATGGAGGTGCCCTTTGCGGATTGAATCTCTAACGACTTCGGTTTTGAAAGCAGATTGTCCGATTGTGGTATCCATGAAACTGAGGATTTAATAGACAGTAACCACGTGGCTATTTAGTAGTGCGGTAGCTATCGGAAATAGTTGACACGCGATACTACACTCAATTGAGATTACCCTAAGATACTACAGCTCGCTCGGGTGAACCAGCTTGTTGTTGTTATCCCAAGGGGGGTCAATGATTTTGAGAACAGGTACACAAATTCACCATAGTACAACCTTTAGGGATGGGTTAAGCCATGACTCCATGCTCGTGACGCTGAACCTTTGAACCCATGTTTTTTCGATGTTTTTATGTGCTGCATTCATGCATTCATTTAAAAAACTCTTAAATAAAGAAAAATTTCTTTTCTCTTCTCTCCTTTTTCAAATTAAACTAAAACAATGATTGCAAATATCAAAGAGAAAGACTGCATTATGGATTTTGGTATAAGGAAGATGCACAAGTACACCTTCAAGGTTCCAAAACTAGAGGATTTAAGAGGGTTGGCAAGGATGATCACCAACCCTGATGCTTTCAGAGCTAAGTACGGAGAACTGCTGTCTCTGTTAAGGGTCCATGTAGTTGAAGGAATCCTGTCTACGCTAATCCAGTTTTATGATCCGGTTTATCACTGTTTCACGTTCCCAGATTAACAACTAGCACCAACACTGGAGGAGTATTCTCACCTGACTGATTTACCCATCACTGACCAAGCTCCATTTTTTGGACTGGAAGAAATTCCAAAGGATCAAACCATTGCAAGAGCAATCTATTTGGACGAGTCAGAAGTCAGGACTCACATGACCACTAAGGATGGAATCCAAGGTTTATCGGCCTAGGTTTTGGTAAAAAAGGCCATGTACTTTGCCAGTATAGGAAACATAACTGCTTTTGAAGATGTCTTTGTTCTACTCACATATGGGTTATTCCTTTTCCCCAACATCGATAACTTCGTCGATATCAATGCCATTAAGATATTTCTGATTGGAAACCCCGTACCAACCTTGCTCGCAGATGCTTATCATTCTGTACACTTAAGGAATTTGTACAGCGGAGGAATGATCACATGCTGCGTACCCTTGATTTAGAAGTGGTTCACTTCCCATTTACCCAAGTCTGCTTCTTTTTGGGATCATAAGAGTACTCTACGTTGGTCATAGAGAATCATGTCTCTTACTAACTCTGACATAGATTGGTACAATTAGATCTATGATAGGATAAGGATCATTGACCGTTGTGGAAACTTCCCTAATGTACCCCTCATAGGAACTAATGGAGGAATCAACTATCCTCCAATTTTAGTTCGTCGTCAACTCGGATACCCAATGAGACATATCCCTCGTAATGTTCATCTGGAAGGTCTTTTCTTCAAGGAAGGAGAAAATGACAGGGAACTAAAGACAGAAATAGTGCATGCCTAGAAACATGTTCACAGGAAAGGAAGAGAGTCTCTAGGAAAACCAGAGGGTGTCTCTGTGGAACCTTATCTCCACTGGGTACAAACTAGAGCCCTCAAGCTGAGGATACCTTACCCTCGTCAAGAAGTTCTTTCGCTAAAGGAATCTGTCCTTTATTTTATGTCTGATGCGGAAAAACTCCAGGTCACTCTCAACAAAGTTCGACGGGAAAAGAAATCTTGGAAGAACAAGTACCATATTCTCAATGTGGAGTGTACCAAAATTCAGGAACTGTTAAAAGAAAAGGATGTTCTGATAGAGATTCTAGAACAACATGCTATAAAAGATCAAAGGAACTTGCTCGCTCCTTTCACTTGGCAAAGGACTGACAACCCGACAACGACTCAAGAACCCCGGTCAAAGAAAAGGAAAATACCAGAACCAGCACCTGAGCTCTCCTCAGAGAAGACTCAGGATCCATAAGCTTAGACTTTTCCTTTTACGACACTTTGTAAAATATTGTATTTCCATTTCCGCAATCTTTCAAAATTAATAAAACGGGGTCTCCCCACTGTATGATATTTGCAATCTGTTTGTTGAGGTTTCTTTTGGATTAAATCAAAAAATATATAAATATATCATTGCATATCATTCATCATTCTCACATATACATTCTTCATACCTTCGAATCTCACATCCGTGTCACGATTCTAGAGTCAAACTGTCTCATTCGTTTAATACTCAGGCCAATCGACAAAAGAAAATGGATGATCTCGAGGAAGAGAATAGAGAGTTGAGAGAAGAAATCGACACTCTGAAGGAAGATCTGAGGAAACTTCATAGTGACATGCAATCCCTGGCAACAGCTCAGAGACAACAACAAAGGACTGTGATCTAAGAGATCACATCTATGCCTATAGTAGAGCGTATGATCCTCGGTATAACATGCCTAAAGATCGTCCCTAGGGCATGCCTATCAACTTTATCCCTGAAGGATATATCCCGCCGGTCACGGAAGGCCCAGAAACTGCAGCAGGAACTGCTAAGCCTGAAGGTTACAAACTTCGGGAAAGCGAGGATGCAAGAGTCATGACAGTAACTCCTGAAGGTTACAAACTTCGAGATAGGGAAGCACCAAAGGTCACCGCCATAATGACTATACCACAACCCGTGGTACACACTATCCCGGAAGGACAGATTCCACAAGTAATCTCTGGTGGAAACGAAAGTATGTACGGCAGAATGAATGAGTTCCAAGAACAATTCCTGGAGATGCAGAAGGAACTACATGCCATTCGCGGTCATCATTTATTCGGAAAGGACGCCGCAGACCTTTGTCTGGTCCCTAATGTAAAAATACCGCACAAATTCAAGGTGCCTGACTTTGTAAAATACAAGGGAAACTCTTTCCCTCAAAGTTATTTGGTGATGTACGCTCGAAAGATGTTAACTCAAACAGAGAATCTACAACTACTGATCCATTACGTTCAAGATAGTTTAACCGGTGCCGCACTGAAATGGTACATGGGATTAAACTGTACTAAGATAGTTACTTTCAGAGATCTTGGGGCAGCCTTCGTTCAGCAGTATAAGTATAACCTGAACATGGCACCAGACAGAGATCAACTAAGAGCAATGTCGCAGAAGGACAAGGAAACCTTTAAGGAATATGCTCAGAGATGGTGTGAAATTGCTGCCCATATTTGTCCACCTCTTGAGGAAAAAGAGATGACAAAGATCTTTTTGAAAACCTTGAGCTCATTCTATTACGACTGAATGGTCGCCAATGCGCCCAGCGACTTCAGTGAGATGGTGAACATGTGAGTACGCCTTGAAGAAGCAGTCTGAGAAGGACGTCTAGCCAAAGATGCAGGACCATCAGGCAGTACCAAAAGATAGGGTAGTGCTTTCCCTAAGAAAAAAGAGCAAGATGTTGGTAATATCCCTCTCGGAAAGCAAAGGCGAAGGTATCAACTAGTAGCAGCAGTAACTCCTGCTATCAACCCCGCGCCTGTTGCAACGTATCAACCTCAGGTTGCTCAGAGCTAACCAAATCAACAACAGTATCAGCAAAGGACACAACAGCCTCTTCAATAGGCTCGGCCTCAATACAACAATAACAACTGTACAACGTGACCACCAGGGTTTGACCCTATACCGATGTTGTACGCAGAACTATTTCCACTACTACTGGTCAAGGGGCACGTCCAAACCAGGTCTCCTGTTACAGTACCAGAAAATCCGCCCTTTTGGTCCAAAGCAGATCAAACTTGCCCTTACCATCAAGGAGGACCGGGGCATAACATAGAAAACTGCCTCAGCTTCAAATCCGTTGTACAAAAGCTTGTCAGGAACGGGGTCTTATCCTTCAAGGATACAAATCCAAATGTTCAGACAAACCCGTTGCCTCAACATGATAAAACTGCCGTAAATTTGATAGAGGAAAAATCTAATCACATCTATCAAATTCATGATGTACTCCTATTAGGAACCAATCTGGTTAAGATGCATTGCAGATAGAGTGGATACGATCATGTGCCATCTCACAATTATCACCAATTTGATATCTGCTCTAAGAATAATCAAGGATGCTCTATAGTGCAATCAGTTCTACAAGAACAGATGGATCTCGGATGGATCCAAGATCACCGAATCCGTGAGGTTAACATGACTTATACAAATTCCAACATTGTTCAGAACCACAACATTCTGTCAATGAATGTCAACTTGGTGACAATGCACTCAAGGCAAAGCCAACATTATGATCTACTACGACACGATTACAATTCCTATCCGATCTGCTCAATGAACAATCAGGGATGCTCTTTTGTACAAGAGGCCCTCCAGCGTTAGATGGATCTCTGATGGATTCAGGACTTCCGTGATAGAAGTCAGTATCAAGGTAATATGATTCAAATCTTTGATATTCGCTTGATGAATACCAGTCTGGTAGAATTACACGCTAAGCAGGTCAGGCTCGGTGTTTTGGCTTCACATGATTATCAGGACTGTAAAGTGTGTCGTAAAGACAACCAAGGATGTGCACTTGTCAAAAGAACACTTCAAAACTTGTTGAACCACTGGTGGCTTCCGATCTACTTAGATGAAGACACACAACAAGTCAGTATGACTGACGGGAACCCTACTAGGCATCAAAGTCAGGATTTTCGATCAATGGAAAATGACCTAGTGAGGTTGCACTACATACAAAGTGGACGTGGCCGGGTGCCACCACACAATTACGAGCGCTGCAGAGTTTGCTCAGAGAACAACAAATGATGCTACCTTGTATGGTTAGCTCTTCAAAATCAGTTGGACTGAAAAGAGATTCGACCGTGTTCAAGTTCTAGGTCGACCAACATAATGTCAGACTATTTCCCTGATCAAAGCAAAGACGTTGTCATAATCTCTGATCATAAGAGGACCAAAGACGTTTGCGCCATAATCCCTTTACACCATGAGTCAAGAGTTCCTCTTCATAGTAGAAAGATTCTCAACCTCGAACCAATTGAGGCCAGCTACAATGGTCAGAAAAATCAAAAGGCTCCTGTAGTTATCTATCTGCCAGGACCAATACTGTACAAATCTAATAAGGCTATCCCTTAAAAATATGGTGCAACAACAATCGAGAATGGAAAGCAAACTCCATTACCCTCCGTCATAAACATTTCTGGCATTAGTCGAGTAACACGGAGCGACCGGATCTTCAACAGAGGAGTTGGAGAACCAACCAGAGAAAAGGAACCTCAAACAGAACTTCCAAACCAACCAGTCGGGCAATTCAATAATCCCGACCTTTCAAAGAACAACGATGAGATGCTGAAGCTCATCTAGAAGAGCGAGTACATCATTGTAGACCAACTGTTGCAAACTCCTTCAAGAATCTCTGTCCTATCTCTTTTGCTCAGTTCTGAAGTTCACAGGGAAGCTCTATAGAGAGTCTTAGAGTAAGCCTTTGTGGAATAAGATGTGACGATAAGACAATTCGACAGCATCATCTCCAACATCACTTCCTGCAACAACTTAGGATTCAGTGATGAAGAACTGTCAGAAGAAGGCAAAAATCACAACATGGCACTTAACATTATAGTCAACTGCCAGGACGATGCTATAGCCAGCGTACTAGTATATACTGGATCAACTATAAATGTTATGCCAAAATCTACTCTGATGCGACTATCATTTCAAGGATCTTCGATGAGAGGCAGTGAGGTCATCGTCAAAGCCTTTGACGGATCCAAAAAAATAGTTATCGACGAAGTCGACCTTCCCATAACTATCATTCCTAACACTTTCCAAGTCACTTTCCAGGTCATGGACATCCGAGCAGCATACAACTGTTTGTTAAGAAGACCTTGGATACACGAAGCTGGGGCAGGCACTTCGACACTTCACCAGACAAGCTCGTCACAGTCTGTGGAGAACAGACCTTAATTGTGAGTAACTTATCATCATCATCCTGTGTAGGACCAGAAGAAGTTGTTGGAACCTAGTTCCAAGCACTTTCGGTGAGCAATGAGAATCAATCAGAAAGAGGGACGTCACTTTCCTCATACAAAGATGCTCTCAAAGTGATCGAGAGTAACAACGCAAAAGGATGGGGACAACTTGTCATTCCTACTGATAAAAAGACGAAGAGAGGTCTTTGTTTTTCCTCGACCTGTACGCAGACTTCTACTAACGATGAAAGTTTTCATCCCATTCAGGATTTCTTCCACAGTGGAGGCTTTCTTCACCCAGTGTCTCAAGAAGTACATACCATCAATGAGGGTGACTTCTCCGATATAGATGAGGAGTGGAAGTCCTATCTCAATGAGGACAGTTATATGTCTCAGGAAGAAATGCGTACGCCATTTTGCTTTCCCATGCAAAGTCCGAGGTATATACCAAGATCAGACGTCGAGATGATGTACAGAGATTGTGATCCGGAAGGATGCTGTGCTCCACCCAACTCATTAGAGGAGGACACTCTGATGAAAGACAACTTTGACTATGAATATTATGACCCAATGGATGACTTGCCTATCTGGCAGCCGTACCTAGAAGACTTGGAAACAGTCAACTTGGGTTCAGAAGAAGAGAGAATAGAAGTCAAGATTGGGGTACTGCTCAGTCCGACTGTCAAAGAAGACTTGATAAAACTTCTCAAAGATTTTCCCGATGTATTTGCTTGGTCCTATTAGGACATGCCAGGGTTGGATACCAGCATCGTGGAACATCATCTATCGTTAAGATCAGAATATCCGCCAGTAAAACAAAGGTTGAGAAGGACTCATCCAGACATGGACATCAAAATCAAAGAGGAAGTGCATAAACAGATTAACGCGAGTTTCCTCGCCACCTCAGAATATCCTCAATGGTTAGCCAACATAGTACCAGTTCCGAAAAAGGACGGAAAAGTCAGAATGTGTGTAGATTACAGGGATCTGAGCAAAGCCCTTCCAAAGGATGACTTTCCTTTACTGCACATAGACATGTTGGTAGACAGTACAACAAAGTTTAAAGTTTTCTCTTTCATGGATGGATTCTCGGGCTATAATCAAATCAAAATGACGCCGAAAGACATGGAGAAAACTTCCTTCATCACCCCATGGGGCACCTTTTGTTACAAAGTAATGTCGTTCGGTTTGAAGAACGCTGGGGCAACCTATCAAAGGGCCATGACTACTCTGTTTCATGACATGATACATAAAGAAATATAAGTGTATGTCGATGATATGATTGCCAAGTCTAAAACAGAAGAGGAGCATATAACCCACCTGTCAAAGTTATTCGAGCGTCTGAGAAAATACAAACTCCGCTTTGTTAGTTCCTGGATTGGCTGGAATTTTGGTAAAACAAAGCATGTTCAATGTTGATGTCAAGGTGCTGATGTTGTAACATTGAAGTCTTAACACTGGGCTGTGTTAAGTAGTTAAGTGCTGAAGTTGGATGTCTGATGTCACACAGGTGATGTTGTAACATCAGATCTGCAGAATTAACAACAGCAGATGCAGATGTTGTTAGGGCACGCGTGTTAGCTGGAATTGTGGAGAGTGGTTGACTCATTGGATGAGAATATCTTGGGATAGATATTTTCTGTTACATGGGAGATTTGATTGCAGGTCTGTTGGAGAATTAAAAGGTTGAAGATTTAAAAAGATTTTGGGGATAAAATCTGTTTTGAAGATTCAGTTTTAATTAACATATCTGATCAAATATTGTGACAAGTCCAAGCCCAATTCAGGAGCTATATAAAGCGCACAAGACCAAAGGAAAAGGTACAGAAATACAGAGAGAAGATCAAGAGCATAAGCTGAGTGTCTTGAGTATTTTGTACGAGTTGTATTTACACTATTCTAGGGTTTGAATAGGTGTTGAGTTTCTGTCCTCTCTGAAGCTGTGAAGCAAAGAGAGTTGTGTGATTTGATCGAAGCTAGGAAGTAAGATGAAGGGTACTCAAAGTGAATTCTTTGAGTGTTTTTAAGGGATTGAGTGGTGTTCTCATACCTAAGTGGTTTCTTAGGTAGGAAGTCATTAGTAGAGTATAAGTTTAGGAGATTGTCAACGGGTTGTTGAGTCTGTAAATTATATCTACAAGTAGTGAATTCCATCCCTGGCTTGGTAGCCCCCAGAGTAGGTTGGTTGTAACCGAACTGGGTCAACAATTCTTGGTGTTATTTTACTGTTATTGCTATCCATTGTGCAGAGTGTGTTGTTGTGACATCACACCTTAACATCACACGTCTGATACCAGAATTTCAATTGGTATCAGAGCAGGCATCCTGTCTGTCTCTGGGTGAGATCTAGGGAAGTTACTTTCTGGTGTAAAGATGGACAAAGAAGTTGGAGGATTCGTCAACAGACCCCCTATTTTGGATGGATCCAATTATGACTATTGGAAGCCAAGGATGACCACCTTCTTAAAATCCTTGGATAGTAGGGATTAGAAGGCTGTTATTAGAGAATGGAAACCTCCTGTCATGTGTGAGAAGGATGATGCTGGCAAAGATAGAGAAGGCACCTCTAAGCCAAAGCCTGAAGAAGAGTGGACCAAGGAGGAAGATGAGCTTGCCCTTGGAAACTCTAAAGCTCTGAATGCAATCTTCAATGGAGTGAATAAGAATATCTTCAGGTTAATTAATACCTGTGAAGTTGCTAAGCAAGCATGGGATATCTTGCAGGCTACCCATGAAGGAACATCTAGAGTCAAGATGTCAAGACTTCAGATTTTAACATCAAAATTTGAAAGCCTGAAGATGAAGGATGATGAGACCATTCATGATTTCCACATGAGTGTTCTTGAGCTGGCCAATGCATCTAGTGCTCTTGGTGAGAAGATGTCAGATGAAAAGCTTGTGAGGAAGATCCTTAGGTCCCTACCTAAGAAGTATAAGATGAAGGTTACTGCCATTGAAGAATCACAAGACATCAGCAAGATGAGAGTTGATGAGCTCATTGGATCTCTTCAAACCTTTGAGCTTGGGTTGAATGAGGAAGAACCAGAAAAGAAGCCAAAGAGTATAGCCCTGGTGACAAATGGTGAAGAAGAGAAAGAGAAGAAATCTGAATCCCAGGAGGATCTGTCTCAGGCCATAGTGATGTTGGGAAGACAGTTCACCAAAGTATTCAAGAGAATGAATAATAACTCCAGGCCTAATGTCAAGAACATGACTTCTAACACCAGCAAGAAGGATGAAGAGAAAACTGCCCAAGATAAAGGAGTGCAGTGCTTTGAGTGTGAAGGGTATGGACATGTCAAGAAAGAATGTCCCACCTTCCTGAAAAAGCAGAAGAAGGGCATGACAGTTTCCTGGTCTGACTCAGATAGTGAAAGTGAAGGTGAGTCAGCAAAGCATGTTAGATCCTTAACAGGAGCTGTTGTATCTGATGATGATTCTAGTGATGGAGAAGTAACTTATGAGGAGTTGGCATCCACCTATCAAGAGCTGTGTTTAAAGAGTGCTGAGATTTGTCAAGAAAACAAGTGCCACAAGCAACAAATTGCTCAGCTAGAGAATGAAAAGACTGATCTGGAAAATGAAGTGGTGCTAGTTAGAGCTCATTTTGATCAAATGACCAAGTTTGTCAGGATGCTAAGTTGTGGTATAGACACACTCGACAAGATCCTTCAGTCAGAAAAAGCTGCTGGAGACATAGCTGGGATATGTTATGTGGCTGAGGACAAGGGAACTTCAGAAGGAAGCACTTCAGGTTGAAAGAAGGAAGTGTCACAACTTTCATCTCAACATCAGCCAAAGAAGCAGGATCCTACCCCTAAGAAAGCTGATGTTTCACAACCTAAGAAGATTGAGAAGAAGACTGGTCCCTATCAGAAGAGAAAGCAGCCACAGGGAGCTAGTCAGTATATGCCCCCGCAATACCATGAGAGCATGCAAGCTGCTCAGATCAAACAACACATGTCTCATCAGATGTCTCAACATCAGGACAACTGGTATGGTTATGGTTATGGATACACCAATGTTATTCCTTATATCTATGGAAGAAGAAAGCCACACCATCATGGGAGACAATCCAAGAAACTGCATTCTCAGCCGTCTTATGGGAGAAGATATCAACATAATAAATGGTAGGGCAGTTATGGTAGGAGGAGATCACATTATGGATGGCAGCATAAGCAATCTTATCATGGCAGAAGATTCAGAGATGAAAGGGTGATATGCTATTACTGTGGAAGGTTTGGACATATGCAGTACTCTTGCTACAAGCTGCATGGATACCCTCAACCTCAAAATAGATGGAGAGAGCACAGGCCCAAAGTTGTTAAATAATGGGTACCTAAGGAGAAGGTGAAGTGCTTATTGGCTCACATGGGTGATAAAGAAGGAACATGGTATTTTGACAGTGGGTGTTCCAAGCACATGTCTGGATGTAGATCCATGTTTGATGATCTTAGACCTTGCCCCTCTCATGAGGTCATATTTGGCAATGGAGAAAAAGGTGTTGTTGCAGGAGTTGGGAAAGTGCAAGGTAATGGAAGACCTGAACTTGACAATGTTCTGTTTGTCAGTGGCTTAAGTGCAAATTTGATCAGCATAAGCCAGTTGTGTGATGAAGGTTACAAGGTAAACTACACTAAGCATGAGTGTGTGGTTTCTGATGAGCATAATCAGATTGTTATGAAGGGTGCCAGAACCAAAGACAACTGTTATCAGTGGACCTCTCTTGAAGGAGATTCAACTAGTGATGTTGTAGTTGATGTTATAACATCAAACTATGATATCAGGATGCTGAAAGGTCACTCAGAGTTAATGAGTCCTGATGTGAATTATTTAAAAGGAAAGTATTTATGGAGGGAGAAAAATAGTAATTGGTCTTTAAAGAGTATTCAAAATCAGGCGCCTTACTATATTGGTACTACATCAAGACTTACCAAAGCATTCTCATCGTAACGTTTCATCTCCCTAAATCTCAACAGAATAGAAAGTTTTTCTCCAAACCTAGTCTGTCACAAAGGAACAATGTCCATCCCTTCCATGAACTCTGATCAGGTACGAACTAGGGTTTCTCCTGAAGAACTAATTTCTAGTGCGTTTCCCGAGTCAGGTAACCCTAAACCCTCGACCACGGTGAATAAACCTGAAGCTAGGTCATCATCCTCTCAAGCTGTTGAGGAGAAGTTTGATGTAGACAAGCACTTGGAACAGATTACCACCAAAATCCTTGAGAAAGGGATACCGGTGAAAGGGATTTCTGTCCCTTTAAGGCAAATGCCTGCTGAACAAGTCGACTCTCAAGGTGAAGACATAAACTTTCAAAGACAAGCCCTGAGTCAAGAAGCTGAAGGTGAAGACCCTAATAACACTGATGTCAGCTTGGATGTTAGAACATCGTCCCCTAGGAATGAAATCCACAGGGGTAAAGGAAAGGAACCGGTTGAGGTTATAGAGATTGAGGACTCATCTGATGATGATAGAATTGGAAAAAGAAAGGATAAGAAAAGGACTTCAGTTACAGACTCTCCCAAGTCGTGGAGCAAAGGTGCCAAGACTGGCAAGAAGAGGAGAATCAGGGAAGAGTCAGATTCTGAGTGTGATGCTCAAGACATCAACCCTGCTACAAATCAAGTGCCTGATAACATCTCATCTCACAGTGCCAGAAGTGCATCCTTGTGGAAGTGTGTGAGCCTAAGAAAGATAGCTCTGGAAAGAGAGGTAGTAGCAAAAGACTTAGAGTCTACTAAAATTATAGACCTAATTAAGCTTGCTGGTCTCATAAGGACTCTTTTAGGGTTGACTAATTGCTATGATAGACTGGTCAGAGAATTCATAGTTAATATACCTGAATCGATAAATGACAGCAAGAGCCGAACTTTCAGAAGAGTTACCATCAGGGGCAAGTGTGTCTGGTTCTCTCCTGAGATGATTAATGCCTACTTAGGAAGATATGAGGAAGATTATGGGGAATTAGACGCCTCCAACAATGTTATATGCAAGGAAATCACTGCTGGACAGGTAGATGTTTGGCCCGTAGAAGGAAAGCTGTTAGCCAGTTTGTTGAGTGTCAAATATGCTTTTTTACACAGAATTGGAGCTGCAAATTGGGTGCCTACCAATCATAAAACCACAACAGCTGTGGGACTAGGGAGGTTTATTTATACTGTGGGTACTAAGAAGAAATTTGACTATGGAGCATATGTGTTTGAGCAGACTGCGAGACATGCCACCACTAATGCTATCAAACTGCCTATAGCTTTTCCTTCGGTCATCTGTGGAGTTATGATAAAACAACATCCAGGCATCTTAACAAGTTCAGACACAGCCTGCAAGAGGGAATCAGCTTTATCTTTGCATCCCAAACTGCTTGCTGGGAGTCATGTTCCAAACATTGTTACAACATCAAGTTCTGGGATTAAGAAGGTCAGTACAAAATTTGAGCTGATTCAAGAATTAAGGGCAACCTGCAAGGATCTTGATATGGTTATCAAGACCAGCACTGACAGGAAAATAAAGATTGAGAAGATGATTCAAAGTTTGGAACAAGATGATCATGCTGACTCTGAAGATGAAGGACAAGACAGTGCTGATGAAGCAAGCTCAGAAGAAGACTAGCTTATTTTCTCTTGCCTTCAGTAGTTTTAGTTTTTTGCTATGATGGGTTTGTAAGTTGAATATTGTGTTGTTTTATGCAGTGTTTATGTTTTTAGTTTCCTTCTATGATTTGTTTTGCCTGTTTACTAACTGAAAGGCTAACAAGAAGAGCTAGGGTGTTCTGACTATAGTTAATAGGGCTTCTTATAGAAGCTTGTCTAATTGTGGCTAAAAAGGGGGAGAAATTATCCAAGATAGTCAAGAGTATTATATGCTGCTAATGTGATGCAGATTTTAAGAGGGAGATAGATTGATGCTGCAAAAAGGTGTTTAGTTGAAAAGGTTGTTGCTGCATTAAGAGGGAGTTTTGACTGAACTTGTGAAGATATCATGACATTTGAAGAGTGCAGCCAAGCAGACATCTAGGGGGAGAAGTGCTGCACATTGTGAGCTACGGAACAGCTGTGATGCTGGTTCATGTTTTAGAGGGGGAGCACCAATTGGCTATTGTCAATAATGAAGATGGTGCTGCAGCAGATCAAGTGATGAAGACTTTGAAGATTGTTAAACTGCTGCTAATGAGTTTCAAATTTCTGAAGTTTATTCCGCTGCTGAAATCTCTGAAGGTGCAGAGTGCAGAAGTTGTTTGCAGAGTGCAGAAAGTGTTTTAGCCAAAATTAGCCAAAGGGGGAGATTGTTAGTTCCTGGATTGGCAGGAATTTTGGTAAAACAAAGCATGTTCAATGTTGATGTCAAGGTGTTGATGTTGTAACATTGAAGTCTTAACACTGGGCTGTGTTAAGTAGTTAAGTGCTGAAGTTGGATGTCTGATGTCACACAGGTGATGTTGTAACATCAGATCTGCAGAATTAACAACAGCATGTGCAGATGTTGTTAGGGCACGCGTGTTAGCTGGAATTGTGGAGAGTGGTTGACTCATTAGATGAGAATATCTTGGGATAGATATTTTCTGTTACATGGGAGATTTGATTGCAGGTCTGTTGGAGAATTAAAAGGTTGAAGATTTAAAAAGATTTTGGGGATAAAATCTGTTTTGAAGATTCAGTTTTAATTAACATATCTGATCAAATATTGTGACAAGTCCAAGCCCAATTCAGGAGCTATATAAAGCGCACAAGACCAAAGGAAAAGGTATAGAAATACAGAGAGAAGATCAAGAGCATAAGCTGAGTGTCTTGAGTATTTTGTACGAGTTGTATTTACACTATTCTAGGGTTTGAATAGGTGTTGAGTTTCTGTCCTCTCTAAAGCTGTGAAGCAAAGAGAGTTGTGTGATTTGATCGAAGCTAGGAAGTAAGATCAAGGGAACTCAAAGTGGTTTCTTTGAGTGTTTGTAAGGGATTGAGTGGTGTTCTCATACCTAAGTGGTTTCTTAGGTAGGAAGTCATTAGTAGAGTATAAGTTTAGGAGATTGTCAACGGGTTGTTGAGTCTGTAAATTATATCTACAAGTAGTGAATTCCATCCCTGGCTTGGTAGCCCCCAGAGTAGGTTGGTTGTAACCGAACTGGGTCAACAATTCTTGGTGTTATTTTACTGTTATTGCTGTCCATTGTGCAGAGTGTGTTGTTGTGACATCACACCTTAACATCACACGTCTGATACCAGAATTTCACGCTTGAATCCTAACAAGTGCACGTTCAGTGTTCGCTCAGGAAAACTGCTAGGGTTTATCGTCAGCCAAAAAGGAATTGAGGTTGATCCTGACAAAGTCAAGGCCATTCAAGAAATGCCTTCTCCAAAGATGAAAAAACAAGTCAGAGGATTCCTGGGACGTTTGAACTATATTTCTAGATTCATATTCCTCATGATAGCGACATGCGCGCCAATCTTTAAACTACTCAAAAAGAATCAAGACTATGTATAGACAGAAGATTGCCAAAAAGCTTTCGACAGTATCAAAGAATATCTGTTGAACCCCCGATTCTGTCACCTCCAGTAGAGGGAAGACCGCTGATCAACTATTTAACAGTCTTGGGAGACTCCATGGGCTGTGTACTTGGCCAACAAGATGAAACAAAAGGAAAAGAGTTTGCCATTTACTACTTGAGCAAGAAATTCACAGACTGTGAAACTCGGTACACTATGCTTGAGAAAACCTATTGTGCTCTGGCTTGGCAGCCAAACGTCTTTACCAGTACATGATTTGTCACACTACTTGCCTAATTTCCGAAATGAATCCAATCAAGTATGTCTTTGAAAAACCTGCTCTAACGGGAAGGATCGCCTGTTTGCATATGTTGTTATTAGAATACGACATCGAGTACCATGCTCAGAAAGCCGTCAAAGGAAGTATTTTAGCTAATCATTTGGCTCATCAACCAATTGATGATCGAGAATCAGTCGGATTTGACTTCCCACACGAAGATGTCATGTACTTGAAAATGAAAGATTGCGATGAACCGCTACCTAGTGAGGGGCCAGAACCAGGTTCCCAATGGGGACTAATCTTTGACGGAGGTGTCAATCCTTACGGAAATGGAATTGGGGCAATCATCATAACACCTCAGGGTACCCACATTCCTTTCACTGCCAGCCTGACTTTCAAATGTACAAACAACGAGGCTGAATACGAAGCTTGTATCATGGGTCTCGAAGAAGCGATTGACTTGAGAATTAAGAACTTGGATGTGTATGGAGACTTGTAACACCCCCATTCCCATCGCGAATAAATAATACATATATAAATCAGAGTAAATAAAAATTTATTTTTCTGACAGAAAACATGGATGTCACAATTAAAGAAAGGAAACACAATCCCTGCTCATAAATTTTGATACATAACACAATATAGAATACCCTCAAAGGGGAAACTTTTTCCAACAAAAGGAAAAACTCAATTATGGAATAAAGCGGAAAGATCCATAACTCACTTGTTTTACAAAATAATTGTTTTCTAACATCAAATTATACATACAAAAGTAGTACAAAATATATTCAACAAATGTATAAATATATAACTAAAGCGTTCCCCGACTCCCGTGCTACGTATCAGAGTAGACAGACTGACAAACGGATGGATAACTAATCTTCAAAAAAGCCTCCAAGACAACTAATCTGCAATTGCCTCATAGAGCAACAAACCACAACAGAAGGGTGAGAAATAACAACTAAATCAAGATTGCATAATAATATGCAAACACATAAAAATTCACATGCATAGTTATTCTCACCACAAGCATCACATACAAATACATATAGCATGCCACATATACATAACATATATCAATTATCCAACGTAATCACATATTTGCACATAAGGCATACCAAAGTCACAACATATGTAAACTCACCACCACATCACATAGCATACGTCTACACATAAGACATATTACCCACAACCAATGCACTTATCACGTATGCACATCAATTCACCAATACAACCAATGCATTTATCACATATGCACATCAATTCACTAATTCAAACATAATTCTCAACACATGCTCAATTAATTCATGATTTTCCACACATAATCAATCCATTCATGATTTATGCAAATGCAAAGAGACCGACACAACGACTCTATACAAATGCGGTACCATCTATCCATCAATCTCATCACTAGTTCACTCAGGAACTATTGGAATCATCGCTTGTTACTGAGGACCACTCATGTAACACCCCGTCGGGCAAACGATGTTCCCCGTCGCTTTCGGTCCTCTTGGTATAAGGTGCACGAAGTTTATGGATCGCTTTCAGTCCTCTTTGTATAAGGCGCACGATCCGATCGCTTTCGGTCCTCTTTGTATAAGGCGCACGATCGTCTATAATCATCGCTTTCAGTCCTCTTTGTATAAGGCACACGATGTTATAGCGGATTCCCTCTGGAATCGTTTCGTCGTTCACACCCACTAGGGCACACGACATCACAAGATGCATATCATGATGCTTGACACATAAGAACTCATGACAATCAAATGCATCTTCACAATTCAACCATATGAATTATCTCATCATCATTATTCATGCATTGAAAACACTTCAAACAATGCATTTCATCATAAACCACAAACCACAACAATCATGCAATCACAATTACTTCCACAAGGGATTCACCACAAAAGCTACCCACAACACATCATAACAACATCATTATCACATGCATCAACATCATATAGATAGCACAAAAGACCCACATTTATATGACGATAACATATCACATTGAACACCAACAAATACAACAAAACCTACAAACCACTAATCATCCCCTACCAAATATTCTTGGTTAAATCATGGTCTAAAATCACCAACAATCATCATATATATTCACATGATATAATAGCACACAAGCTATACGATACATATTAAAAGCATGTCACATGATAACATGTCAATCACATACAATTACGATGGTAAAAGCCGACAAAACGACACCATTCCAATTCCTGACACAATTTAATCGGCCAACAATCTCAAAACCATTTTAATATGAAAGAACATGTCAAAATCTTTCCAACGCACCAAACCGTGCCTCAAACCGACTTACGGATCAAAAGTTCTAAAGAAAACAAAACGGGAAATCTGTTGTGTTCGCAATGCGAAGCTCCTAGCGAGTCCTTCGCTCCCTCATTCACAGTGCGAATACCCCAGCGAACCATGTCAGAAAGGAAAATAGCCTACAGTTTCGCAGTGTGAACTCCCAGCGAACCTTCGCTGCCCCCTTCGCAGTGCGAATCCCCCAGCGAACCGTGGCAGAAAGAAAACAACACAACGTTCGCAGTGCGAACCTCACGCGAACGTTCGCTTTCCCCTTCGCTGGCCATTCGCAGTGCGAACCTGTGAAACCAGAAAAACCCAGCAGCACTAACATAGGTCATTTGGGTCCAAATTCATCATTCTCCCACCCCAAACACTTCCAATTCATACTATAACAACCAAAACATGATCCAAACCTAACAACAAGTATTCTACATAGTTTATATCGAATTTCATTCGTGAAAACATCGATTTTTTTCAATTGCTCCTAATTTCAATCGATAAGAAAAGTCGCGAAACAACCAAAACAATTCAACAAACAACACATATACATACACAAGCAAGATATAATTGAAACTTCTCACCCTTACCCGATTAATCGCTCTCGAAACGGAGTTATGTCGATTTTCCTCTTCTCCTCTTTTCTCTCCTCTTCCTTTCCTTCCCTTCTCTTTCTTTCCTTTTTCTTTCCTCTCTCTCTATTTCTCTCTAATCTCTATTTATATAAAATATCTAAACCCCTAAAAGACTATTTTACCCCTCAGCTCAAATATCTCGCAAACGCTCTCAAAACGCGATAAAACATAAACAGCGATGAAAAATAATATATTGTCAAATAAAAGTCAGAAATAAAATAATATAATAATAAAATAATCAAAACGACTCGATTAAATAAAACTAACTAAAACTGGGGCATTACAATTCTCCCCCACTTAGACATTTTCGTCCTCAAAAATATACTGAGATGAACAACTTCGGACACGACTCTCGCATCCGACCAACAAACTAACAGGCCAACCAAAGGCACACCACGAATAACACAAACTGACAACCCACCTCGCTAACAGCAACTACAACAACGACACGACAATGACGACAACTACAACGACAAGATGCAAAGCTCATACAATGCACTTGACGACCAACACACGACTCGAAGAATACCCAAGCTACGAACACACACAAGAACACAAAGCTCCACGACATAACATCGTTCAACAACCCCTACATAACCATAATACCAACATCCTTGTCACACAACCATATTACAACACTGCTACGATTCACCAATCGAACATACCACCAAAACCTCCATCTACATAGTAGCCCATGAATAATATTTAAACTTTTCACCTAACACTTCTATTCTGAAACGTCCAATAGTCTCATCATTCCTGCCGTTTTCCACTGTGAAACCTTTGAACTCTATCAAGTCACACACGCATATACGAACTGTGCCACATCACGCTTCCGCTGCGCACTCTGATTACTCGTAATCATCAAAACTACCAATCTCACGTCCAACGTCTAATTCTTTCTCATATTCTCCAAAAATCACTGTTCACTTTTAATATACCCAACTTCACACTCTACTGTGTTATCTCACACACCAGACACAAGTCTCTGAACTGCTCAAATAATTCTAATTCTCGGACAATCAAAACAGCCATGCATAAAGACTTTCGACTTAACTCATCAGGCACGACATAAACTTCACCAATAGGATAATTCGAGTCAAAGTCATAACTCGTCACGAATTCTAACCATCCTCGTTGTCTCATACTCTATTCCTTCAGGCCAAACAAGCACTCTAAACTCTTGCGATTACCAACCACTTCGAACCTAGAACCTTAAAGATAATACCTCCAAATATTCCAACACATTACAACCGCAACCAATTCCTAATCCAAAATAGTATAGATCCTTTTATAAATTCTCAATTGTCGTAAAGCATAAGCCACGACTTTACCCCATTGCATTAACACACTGACTAAACTCATCAAAGACACATCACAATACCTCGCGAACGGTTTATTAGGATCACACAGAATCAAAACTGAACCCGTAGACAACTTCTTCTTTAGCTCTCTGAAACTTACTCACAGCGAACATCCAAAATAAATGACTTACCCCTTGCAAGTCAACTGAGATACTAGAAGTACAAACTTAGCAAACTCTTCCATAACCTGCAGTAACAACCAACTAAGCCCAAAAGTTTCTAATCTCCTTAACTAACTTCGGAGCCTCTCAAAGTAGACCTACATCTACTTCCGATGGATCCATAACAATTCTATCATCAGAAATCACATATCCAAGAAAAATAACCCTTTTCAACATTAATTCTCACTTGAATAACTTAGCACAAAACTTCGTCTCTTTTCAACAATGGTAATTCACATCTCAAAACACGCTACCTGTTCTTTTTCTGAGTTTATAACAGATCCGAACATCCTCAATCAAAGATATTACAAACTTATCCAAATAAATATGGAAGATACGATTCATCCACTCCACAAGCATTCCAGACACCTTACTAACACTGAACAACATCACTGTGCATTGTAATGCCCAACCAAATTCCAAAATATATAAATTCTTAAAGCTTTTGCAAAATCTTCCACTTGGTAACTGGTTGCTCACAAACAAGTTTAACCGAGTAAATAACAGCCTATCCCGATGATAACAAACATAACCAGTCACATCAATTCGATCAAAGCCTCAACTCACACAATTCACCACTCTTATCGAACGATCCAAACACTTGCAACTCCACTCAAATTCAACCAAACCATTCCAGTCATCTATTCATGAAAGTGGTCACTTGTTCTCAATCGTTACCTTATTCAACTGCTAGTAATCCATACCCAATTTCTTCTCTTAACAGTCCAAATTCCATAAATCCCAATGTGTAGCAACAACCAACCCAAAAGAACTCTCAAATATTACATCCACACCTAAGGTTTTCTCAAAATTTCCATTAATGCTCTAAAACTCCAAAGAATTCAAACCTCACCAGAACTCTAAGTCTTGCTTCCCATAGTCTCAATACCATTATACACATCATGCTTGTTATTCCGTTCATTCATCCATCCTTTTTGTTACTAACCATACTGAAGCTCTCTAAGACGACACACTTGGTCTCACAAATCCCTTTTTCCAGTAAATCTTCCCACCGCTCTTTCCATCTGAGTTTCACTTCCTAAAAGTTCTTCTACGTACTTAGAAGATCCAAACCTCCAATCTTCACCTTTGCCAAATTTGAGTTCACACTCTACTCTCCGAGAACAACCATTAACGATACCCAATCATTCTCTCTCAATAACTTCCCAACTGGACCAACATACCAAAACCTCTAATCCATTTCATCTTCCGGTATTAGAATCTTCATCGACTCAACAAAACAATCCGTAAGCACTTTACTTAATTCCAAACAATTCATTGCACACACTATCAAAGCCGAAAAGACACGTCTATTCCATCCAACACAATTCCCTTCCGCTATCAACAAGAGATTAAGGGTGATCAGTTCCTCATTTTGTTAATAGACAGCCGACAATCATGATGGGGCATAAACTGTATTTACCAAACTATATTAGCATTACTTGCATCTTGTGCACAAAACTACCTAAGGCACAAATCCTTAGTTGACATAAACCTTACCTCCGCATTCCCTCCGGAATCGGGAACAACACTGTCCAAACAACACTTACAATCTTGCAACCAACAACACACTGAGTCAATGCTCCACACCTGAAGCAACTTGGGGAAGTACCAGCTTCTCCCCCACTTATCTCATTCTAAATCCTGTAGACCAAGGATTAGAAAACCAGAAAGTATTGACAGTGTTTCACACACATATCACGTACTAAGGAACAAACAACATCGACAGTATTCAACTGTCACACCAACTGACTCAACAATTTGTAGGTCTTGCTACACTCTAAAAAAATTTCAACTACCTCCAACTCCAATTCTTTATAGATTTTAAGTTATGGAGTGATCAAAATGACAAAAACATGAAAATGACACTTTTTCCTACACTTAGTGAAAATTTGCCTAAGTTACCAGCGTTGAACATCAATGTTCATGAGGTTTTTTCAGTTGGATCCAAATAGTTTCAAAATAAACTATGATCACACATGTTTTGTATCATATGAGGGCTTTCTAAAAAGAAAAAGAGCCTACCATAACTCAACCTGAGCAGGGGGATATGAATCCCTCAAAATCACCATTTCCAACTGTCTTAGACAAGGAAGATTTTGGCAGATTTTGGCATTTTGCTCGATTTGGAAAAATTGAGCAACTCGAAGCCTTGTCATCCATTTGGACACATCTGAGGATAAAACAAAAGGAGAATGATCTGATCCCCAAGCCTCCAAAGTCCAAGAATCTACACTTAGCCATAACAAACCTAAAAAGGCTAAAAAGGTGCCAAGACTCCAATTTTGTTGCAATGCATTTAATGGATACACCAAGGTGGCATGGACTAACACATTCCTAACTGAATAAGTCAAGAATAAGCTCGGAATCAAAGGATCATAGGCCTGTGCCCTAGCCTCAAGTCAATGGCTAAAGGAGACTTGAGATTCCTTTTGCTCAACATTGGCCAAAGGCCTGCTGCAGCTGCCATTCACTATCAATGCCAAAACAAACTTGACACACTATAAATAGAGCCTAATTTTGATCAGTTTGAGTACACCAAAGCACTACAACACTTGCTTTCCTCAAAATCTCTTTCTTTAGGGCAAAATGCCTTCTTTTGCAAGGTATCTCTGAGTTTTTGAGTTAGAGAGTAATTCCACCACAGCTCATGATTCAAACACCTCTAATATGTTGTATCTAAGCTGTTCAAAAACTCACTTGTGACCTGAAACACCAAAATCACAAAGTCAACCTCCAAAACCTCAAAAATTGACTTTTCTGCATTTTCCAAGCCATGCCATGATTCAGTCACTTCCAAAACCAAACAATGCCTCAAACACACTCCAAATATCATCCTCAAACTGTGCCAAATGGTTCCCCTCATCTGGAACACCATTTGAGAGGGTTGCCATAATGGTCACTTTTGCCCCTTTTACAAGAAAGTGCCAAAACTTGTTCCTGAGGATTCCAGCTGGTGCTAATCATTCTAAAAGCTTCTAAGGGATCAATTGAGAGTATCCAAAGCATCAAATTATTTCTGGAACAAGGAACTTAGCAGATAGCACAAAAAGCTCCAAGAGGTAAGTGCATGACAACTTGAACTCTTTGAATTATGCATTCCTTTGATGTCCATTGATCATAAACATCTCATACATGTTGTATATGTTGTGTTTGAACCAATTTACCATGTAATTTTTGCCTGTACCAAGAGATAGCATAGAAGATGCAAAAATAGGCCTATTTTGAAATCACTATCGGATTTTGAGGAGGAAACATTTTCTGAAAATTCCAAGGGCACCATTGGATTCCTCATGAAATTCTAAGTCAGATGCACCTAAATTTTGTCCCAATCCATGGAGAAATGAGAAAGTTAGAGGCTTCACGTAAATTGCCAAAACTTGACTTGCCTTGCCTTGGCCAGGCTTGAAAACTTGGCACCCCTTATATATTTATGGGGTGGTTTTGATACACGGATGTATCACCACCCCAGTGGTAGCGCACATGTGTGTTTGGCTTGATGGTCGTGGGTTCAAACCCCACCCAGACCATTTTGCCATTTTTCTATGTTTTTGCTATTTTTTTTCCATATTTTCATGTTTTTGTTAATTAATTGAAAAATTAATTTCTCTCAAAATTTTAATCATTTTTGGTTGATTCTTTTTTTGAAAATTCACAAAAATATTAAAATATTTTATTCCATGAAAATTAAAACAAAAAATTATTTATTTCATATATTTAGTATTTTTGTAAAGAATTATACTTTTATTTGTTTTTAAACATTAAAAATATTTCTTTCTCTTGGTTTTGCAAAATTCAAATGATTTTTAAATCATCCCATGAATGAAACATGATTTTCCAAACACTTATCCAAAAATTATGGTTTTGATCACTATCACCCTAACAAATCTTTTCAAACATCTTTGGGCCTCTAATAGAGTGTAAGACCCATCTCTTGTAAATATAAAACCTTTTTGGGCCTCAGTCATTGTATAAGTCCCAGTGTGTTTTCAAAATCTCGGCGCGATCGTCGCTTTTTAAAACATTTTCATATTTGGCCTACCCTTGTGTTGTAAGTCCCATTTCTTTTCTTTTTTAAACCTTTGGACCTCTTCTTGAGTTGTAAACCCCCCCCCCCCCCCTTTGTACAGAAAACCTCTTTGGGCCTCAGTCATTGTATAAGCCCCCGTGTAGTTTATAAAACAACGGTACGATTACTGTTTTTCATCTGGGCCTTTCCTCGAGTATAAGCCCCAATCTTTTCAAAACAACTTTCCCTTTTGATTTAGGTTTAAATCCATATTTGTTATCAAAAGTTTCTTTAATTTCTTGAACAACTAACCATACAGCTGTTACAATGGAAGCTTGCTCGCCTGTAAGTTTTTATCAGCTTTCATTTACTTGCTTTCATATATATATATATATAACTGTATTGCTGAAAGCTTGCTCACCTGTAAGTCCTTCTTTCATATCCTTATATATACTTGTATATCTGCTTAGAGTTTTCCCCGGCAACTAGGTCTAGAACTAGGTAAAGCCAGTTGGTCAGTCTTTAATACAGTCAAAACTAGATCCTCATAGGATTCCCAGATACAGTCTTGCCTTCTCTTGGGCTTAAACAATATGGAACAAAGAGAAAGGCATTATTCTCGGTGAAACTTTTCTCAGACTGTCACTATTAGAAATTGTCAAAGAAATTCATTTCCCCAGGGAGGATTAATTCTCGGTGAAACCTCTCTTGAATTTCTTCAAACCCTAGAACTGTTCATTAAGTTTGGACCCACAGGCTTTCTAAAAGCATCCCCGCCTCCACTTGGGCTTTGTACAAGGACCCTTTGGTTTCTTAGAAGTTCTCATGCCTTCTCTTGGGCTTAGTAGAAGGACCCTGAAGACCTCTTAAAGGTATCGGACAGAACTTAGTCATCCTTTGCTAGAGCAGTCTTTCCAGTGTCAAAACATCAAACCATTTTAGGGTTGACACTCATCCCTTAAAACACCAGCCTCCTCTTGGGCATCATACAAATGTAAACTCTTCCATACCAGTAGACTTGGACAGTCTAATCCCCTCTTGAGTCTCAAAGATATTCTCAAATTCCTTCCCTACACAGGAAAAACCCTGGTCATTTAATCAATCTCCAGTAGAGTTAAAACCCATGGGTTCTAAACCCAGTCTTTCTCCTAAAAATTCCCTTAGCCAGGGTCAGTTTATCTTCAGTATAACACTATCCTAAATCAAAACCTCAAGGCATTTGATATCTCAACCCTTCTGTAAACCCTCAACAAGAGTTGATTCCGCATTTGTCCTGCCTTTGGATCTCAATAATCGTCAACAGAAGTTAGCCTCCTCTTAGGCTTTGTATAATGATCCTCCATTTCCTCAGCATATTCAGCCTCCTTTTACCCTTTGTATAATGATTTCTTTCTTTGTTCTCCCCTAGCAAAGTCAACATCCTCTTGGGCTTTGTACAATGATTTTCAAACTCTCTTGTTGTGTCAATCACCTTTCCATACTCTCTTGTTGATTCAATGGTACAAAACAAAAACACTCTTTTGTTGAGTCAACCCTCTTTTTAGTCTCAATCTCGGGCTTTGTACGAAAAAGATAAAAACACTCTCTAGTTGAGTCAATCATTAAAATTTCAGCCTTAATCTTAGGCTTCGTACAAGACACCATATAAGCACTCTCTTGTTGAGTCAGTCATCTTTTTAGCCTCAATCTTGGGCTTTGTACAAGACACATATAAGCTCTCTACAATAGTCAAAATCTTCGTAACCTTCTCTTAAGCTCTTGATAAATATCTTCCCCAGCAGATTCAATTCCTCCCAGCCTTCTTTTAGGCTTTGAGAAATAATATCCCCAAGCAGAGTCAATCCTCTTTCCAGCCTCAATCTTGGGCTTTGTACAAGACAGATAATACTCTCCAGCAGAGTCAAACTGTTTTCAGCCTCAAACTTGGGCTTTGTACAAGACACCTAAAATATCCTCAGCTGAGTCAGTAATGTCTCATTTTAGCCTCAATCTTGGGCTTTGTACAAGACAGATAAAGATTTCTTTCCCACAGATTCAGTCTTCTTTTCAGCCTCAATCTTGGACTTTGTACAAGACATATATAAAACCTCCCCAGTGGAGTCAAAAACCCTTTTTTAGCCTCAATCTTGGGCTTTGTACAAGACAAACAAAATATTTTCCCCAGAAAAGTCAAACTTTTAGCCTCCTCTTAGGCTTTGTATAACGACATCCCGAAAAGAGTCAGTCTCTTTTTTAGCCTCAATCTTGGGCTTTGTACAAGACAGAAAAACACTCTTTTGTTGAGTCAGTCTCTTTCCAACCTTCTCTTAGGCTTTGTTTAAGGACTTCCCTAGTAGAGTCAATCAATCTCTTATCTTCAACCTTGGGCTTTGATCAAGGCACACAAAAATCAACATCCCCTCAGAGGAAATCAAAATCTCTCTGTAGGAATACATTTCTCTGTGTTATCACACATCAAAACAGACATTAAAAATAAATCCTAATCCCAGATAACCGCTGTAAGTGGCACACTTGTTGATTCAAATATACAAGATGTAGTCCATCTTTTACCCTGGTAAATCCTTTCTTTCATCTAATTGCTTTAAGTGGCAAGCCTGTGGATTATTTACATCCATGCCACTGTCCCTCTCTTAGCATGAAAGATTCCTAAGGAAAAATGGCATTGCTCAACATTGAGTTAAAGTTTTCTCCTTCAGGACAAATCCCCTATAAAGGAAATTATGGCATTGCTGGATTCTCATATCCCAGTTAAAGTAATCCTCCATTATAATCAGTCACCCAATAATTGTGATAAACAGACGAGATGTCTCCCTTTAGAGATAACAAAGTCTCTCATAGTCAAACCTTTTAGCTTCAATCTTGGGCTTTGAAAAAGACACAAATAAACCTTTTAGCTTCAATCTTGGGCTTTGAACAAGATACCAAAACATCTTTTCCTCCCATAAAATAGGAGGAACTAAGAATTGCTCTGATTTCCCTGTTTCTTTAGACGGGAATACATAGGCATAAGATTGCGAAATCTTAGCGAGCATACCAATCAAAAACTCTAGGTCCAGTACTTTCATACTAATCAAAACTCTAGGCCCAGTACCTCACCAAAGCCATCACAAAGTCTCTCTCTCTCTCTCATATTTCCCAAGAAATTTTCCCAACCTATCAACAGTTAAACACCATCAAGTACAAAGCAGAACCTAAAACAAACAACTTGTGGATAACCATATATAGGATGGGTAATTGACAACTCCCCATTGTATAACCTGACCCCGAACTCCCCGAATCTCTTTAAGCGTTTGTTCAGTTAAATATTCGCGTGCAAGGTTAGTTTTAGATAGCTTCCCTTTCCCTTCCAGCTTCACAGGATAAATAATAAATCAGAAAGTAGCACTCTACCTCCTACCATTGCGGTGAGGAGGAACCCATTTTGCGATAAGGTGGTCGCGTCACCGACAAAAATTGCACCCTACACCTATCAATGAACAATCCCCTTGTTCGATGCCCATCTTATTAATTCTACCCTTAATATGATTCAATTTAGGACTCCCCCAAAATATGAGATCCCTTTCTCACTTTCTTTCAATCACTAACCCTAGTGATCATAAAAAATAATTGGAATGTTTCAATGTTGAATATACAACTCAAATAGAAAAACAACCTATTATGCCTTATGATATGAATTAAGAAATAGTGTGGTGTACAATTAACACAAACAAAAACTCAGCTTAAAAACACAAAATATCACTCAAGCTCACCGTCTTCAAGGCATGGAGAGAGTCTCTATAGATACCAATCCATAGCTGGGCTTTTCTCCTTGGATTTTGGTAGTGATCTCGTCCAGATATGGTAGAGATTCAATTAGGATTTGTTTCTCCAGAATAGCTCTACAAAAGATTTGATTTGATTTGATTTGAATTAAAATTAAAATTTCCTTGATTTAAATTAAATTAAATTAAATAATCAAACAAATTAGATTGCTAAAATATAACAACAACCCTTGTTACATAAGTCAGCACAAGAATGCACTACAATCAGTTGGAAAATGTGTGCACAATGCAACAACCTTGTCCTGTAGACAAGGGTCACATGATGGGACGTATGTTCCCACATGTGTCATTTCTTCAAAAAAATAAGATGGGCCAAGATTTATCACACTAGCTAGAACATCATGTCCAGCATGTGTTCATACCATGTTGTTTTGCATAATATAACACAATCCAAAAATTAACAACAATATTTGAACATCGCAACTCTTGAAAAAGTTTTATCATAGTTTACACTATGAATTTTCTTATATCCCTTAAAAACTAGTCTTACCTTACAGGTATGTACGTTACCATCCATTTCAATATTCTTTTAGAAGAACCACATGCATCTCATAGGGATTGACTCCTATAGGAGGCTCAAACAAGTTCCAAACTTGGTTTGTGTACATAGAATCCATTTCATATTTAATGGCTTCTAGCTACTTCTTAGAACTAGTGATGGCCTCTTTGTAGGTCCCATGTTAAGGTGCGAAAACCACATGAAAAAGGTGTTTAAATTGGGTTTTAAAACAAAAGCTTTTTCGACCAACTCAAAAAATTAACACAATCAAAAGATTTAAAGGAGAAAGACACAAGAAATTTTATCCTGGTTTACTTGAAAATCAAAGTTAATCTAGTCCACCCGCCAAGGTGATTTCGCCTTATACTCAAACACTTAATCCACTATAATCAATTGATTACAAATGCGCTAGCGACAGCTGATGACTAACAAATCACAATGAAAAACTGTCAAAGTCTTCTCAAAGATTCTGACCAAATAGGTCCCTTAAGGAAATACAAACAACAAGTTTGAATAAAAATTTTGTGTTACAAGTTGCTTTTACACAAGCAGATTTTACACAAATGAAACACAAATACTTTAAGAAAAGAAAGCACAAAGTTAAGAGCTTTTCACGTAGAAACAATATTGTAAAGTTTTCCTCTTCTCTTTTTCATCAAGTCTCCAAGTCCTCTTTATATAGCATGAAAAAAGAACCATTGGAGGGCAAATCAGGAATACACAAAAATGCAGTTGTCCACTAACGGATTAGTGATAGGTGTGAAAAATAGTACAGTCCTTAGCCCGCAATTTCAGGTTAGTGGAAGGAATATTTTCATTTTGTACCATGTAATATTTGATCACGTATCCTTTTGATGTTATCTTCAAATTCACTTGCTTCTAATGAAAAGTTGATGAAGCATGAAAAGTAGAATCACAAAGCTGAAATTAGAATCTTCAGAATATTGATAGCGTCATTGTTTGGCTTGAGATCTTTAGCTAAGTAACAAAACTTCAGAAGCTTGCCATTCTTCAGAAGCTTGATGATCAGAGTCACATCCAGAAGCAGAAACGGAGAGAACATTGTAGAAGGAATATAGCGTCTTTCCAGAAGCTTCTTAGGAGTGAGTCAAGGTACAAGTAAATTTCATAACACCAAGTTCAGAAACTGATAACATTGCATGTTATATTTTTAGAATCAGAACTGGCTATTAAAGCTACACAATAACAAACCATTAGGGTACCAAAATTGTTCTCACACAAATACTCCATTGTTATCATCAAAACTCACAGGTAAAAATGCATAACCAAATCTTGTTCTAACAATCTCCCCCTTTTTATGATGACAAAACCATGTATTTTGATGAAAAATTTATGCGAGGTAATCATAGAAGGATATAAAAGAAAGAAGCACAAAGCTCCCCTGAGATGTTCAATCCTAAAAGAGATAAAATCAGAATGAAAGAAAACTTTCCTAATCAACATTTTAGCAAAACCATAATGATCTTCTATCATAATGTGGTTTATCTTCAGAAGTTGCTTGAACTTATCCAGAACACTGGTTTTCAAGGTCATTACTCTGATGAACTTTACTACAGATGCTTGGTTCAAAATTTTGGCTCGATTTAAAATCCCTTTGATATAGCTTTAGAACTGGGTTAAAAACCACAAAACTTAATGCTTGGTTATGTCTTGTTGAAAGTCTTTCTTAATCGATGAAGTTGATCCTTCAGACTTAGAGAGTAAACTTACTTCAACAGAAACCAGTAACTTAAGTTCTGATATGAAAACTTCCATGAGCTTCTGATTTTCTTGATTTTCCCCGAAAAACAACTAAGAAAAGTATCTTCAAAGTAGTTGTTAGAAGAAACATTAAAAAAAGTTTGGGTTCTGATTCGAGAGCATAGATATATGAAAATCAATATGTTTCTCCCCCTTTGTCATCTATCAAAAAAGATTTAGACAAAAAAATAAAGAAAAGAAACATAATTTCATTAATAATTGCCCGAAGACATAAAAGTACAGAATAATTAGAATAGAAACAAAAACACTTAAACAAAATAACACAAAATTGCATAAACAAATTTTAAAAACTAAGGGTTTGGGTTCTGTGGAGGAGGAAGTCTGGAGAGAATCAACTTAAACATAGAGTCCTGCTTATCCAAGCATTGTTTGACCAGAGCACTATCTTCTTTCATCTCATCAAGAGTCCTCAGAATCTCAGGAATAACGCCAGAAGAAGTTTTGGCAGCCTGTTGATTTTCAGAAACAACAATATTTTGTTCTGACACATTGTCTTCAGCTTGTTGTGGATCTTCAGAGACCACTTGCTTGCCCTTGTCCAGTTGAGCAGAGACATCCTCCATGACAACATCTGAAAGCGTAGAAGCTTCTTCTGTACCCTTGGATTCTTCCACAATTTCAGGAGCAGGAATACATAAAGGGTTACAGTGTAACTTTAGGACTTCCATATCAGTTATAAACCTTGAAAAGAAGTTTCCTTCAAAAAACTTGTACCCAAAATTCTTCAGCTTAGAGATTTTGGAATTAACCCATTCGCTATAAGTTTCCTAGGCCGATTCACTTTCTACTGGAATAGTGGAGAGAACACTCATCCACATAGTAGTATGAAGGCAACCCTTTGAATCTGATTCAAATTTCCTCATAATCTTACCAACATCAGGTTTTTTTAGGTTTAGGTTAGTTAGGATATCTGATTGAAACATCAGTTATGGTAGGGTGGAGATCAATACCAAAGACATTGGGAACGATCATATTGTCATACCCTAAATTTTGACCACAAGATTTTACATCATTGTGCAAATCATCACCATAATATGGATGTTCCTTCATGCCTCATCAATCCTCTCAAAGATTGTTGAGCATTCACCTCAATCAAGAATTAGGGTTTTGGACCTTCTTATAGCACTCAGACAAAGGATAAATCAAGAATTGACATGATATTAAACTTGTCAAGCCACTCAAACATCCATAAAGGATCAAGAGGTCTCCCACATCAAGAATCAAGCCCAAGAATGCAAAATTTCAAGCTGATCAAGCCTCAAGATCATCAGTGTCACCAAATTAGAGTTTTGGTCGACCAAGGCCTCCAGAGGGAAATTTTCATCTGGGCATGAGCTAATACTTCAAAAAATGATTCAAGAAGCTCAAAGGGACCTCATGGATCCAATCACAAGTTTAAAATAGCCTCAGAGGATGCATTCATCAAAATTCAGGAATTAGGGTTTCTTGACCTTGTTCACCCCTAAGTTTACTTTTGGAGCAAGGCATGAGCCAAGACCTAAAGGAATGTTTTAAAGACCTCAAATATCTCATAATTGATCCTCTTACAAGTTTAAATTGACACAAAAAACTTGGTTCATGAGAAATATAAAGATTCAAATTCATTTGGACAACAAACTAGGGTTTATGAGAAAAAGTCAACCATACCTTTGACTTTTGACCAAGACATGGTCTCAAAACCTTGGGAAATGATTCAAGACACTCTAAAACACTTATGGAATCCATCCATTAGGTTTGAGTTAGCCCAAGAACTTGATTTAATAAAGGATCACAAAGTTTGAAATTCATCTGATAAAAAGTCAACTGTGCCCAAAACCAAGTTTGACTTTTGAGATTTCTTGACAAACATGGCTTATTCAAGTCAAAAACAAAGTTAAATCATGGTTTGGATCATCATCCATCAAGAAAAATCAAGAAAAGTGAGGTTACTTGCAAAAGGGGTAATCTTAAGAAACTTAAAATTTCACTAAGTTATTGAAAAAGGATGATTTTTACCCAACTTTGCAATACCATAACTTGTGATCCAAGCTACCATTTTCTTCCATTCAAAGCTCAAATGAAAGCACTCATTACATACTACAAAAATGTCCTCCTGACCCATAGCCAAAAGAGGCATGGATTTTGGGTTATTAAGCCATGAAGTTAGGGTTTCATGAGATTTTCACTTTAACACTTAGTGAAATTTTGGACAGAATCTGTTTGCATTTTTTCCAACTTTGAGGTCATTTTTCTCCATGATCCACATTGATCCAGGACCAAAGTTAAACAACAAAGTTGAAGTATGATATGCAAGCTTTCCAAAGAGTACAAGAACATCATCAAACTCAATTTGAGCAAAGAGATATGGGGTGACCAACATGCCTTGCTGCAAACTGTTTTGCAAAATCAATTTGGTCATTACTTACCATACACGATTTTCTTGTCAAGTTCAATGATCAATGCCACTCAAATTCATTGCATAACAGAAGAAATCATAACACGCATGCAAATTAGAGTCAAAGGGTCAAGAAATTCTTCAACTTAGAGTAATGGTTTTTGTCACATTATGCCTTGAAATTGAATGGCATTTATGTGTAATAGTGCACATTCAACAAAAGGACATTCCTCAGTCAAGATGCTCACATAAACAACAATAAAAATGATTGAAGAATGTGGAATTGGTCAATTGGTAGCTGAGCTATTTGGACACATTGGTGTACCTTGCATTAGGGGTAATGATACCATTCCAAAACCATTGAACCAAGTTCTTATCTTCCAATCTGAAGTTGTTCATCCAAGACAAACTCATTCACCTATAAATAGAGGTCACAATGCTTCATTCAGATCACACCAAAACATCTCCACTCATGTTTTCTTCCAAATCACTCTTCAAAACCAGAAAATGCTTCTTTAGAAAGTAACATTCTAATTTTTCAATAGAGAGCCATTCCACCACAACCAATGATCCTAACACGACACATATACCATATAGAAGCTATCCAAACACTTCTCCATCATCTGTAACATCAGAATCACAAAGCTCAAAATCCAACTTAGGCCTAATTGCAGTTGAAGTGCCACAACAAGATCCAAGTGTTTTCAATCCATTCCAAGCTTCTCAACACACTACATAAGGTCCATTGAAGCTGTCCAGTTCATCACACAACATCTGTAACACCTCTACATCAAAATTCGAATTCCTCTTGCACAAGTAAGCCTGAAGCTCTCAAACTCTATACTCCATGCATCATAAATTTTTTTTCAAGTTACCAACATGTTTCTGGTAGTTCATAGAGTAATAACCCTCAATCAATTGCATGATTTCATTCATGTATAGAATTTCACTATGGTTTTTGGAAAAACTAGGGTTTCTGTGTTCATCACAATTATCTCACTTCACACTTAAAATAAATGAAATTAAATACCACCATCATGTTCCTTGATCAAAATCGAGCAAGATTGATGTTTATTTCATTTGATTCCATCACGTATTCAGTGAGATAGAGAGGGTTTTGCAAATATGGAAAACCAGAGCACGTGCGAGCAAGAACAAGTGTTCTTGGCGCCTTTTGTGAATTTTTGAATTTTAGTTAATTTTCTTAATTGATTTAAAAAAATTAATTTCTCTCTCAATTTTAATAATTTCTGATTAATTCTTGTTTTCAAAATTGTTAAAAATGTTAAAATATTTTATTCCATAAAAAAATCAAAAACATATTATTTATTTAATTTATTTTGAATTTTTGTAAAGAATTTCTTTTTAATTGTTTTTAAACATTTTTAATTAAATCCTTCTCTTGATTTTTCAAACTCAAATGAATTTCAGGCTTTCATATGAATAAAATATAATTTTTCAAAGTTCACAACATATTTTTTTTAATATTTTTGATATTTTATATCATATTTTATTTAATTTTCTTTGAGAAATTGTACTTTTAATCAAAATTAGGGTTTTTCCTTAATTTTAAATTTTTAATCTTCATTTGAAACACTTTTGGGCCTCTAATAAAGTGTAATACCCAACTCCTTTTGTAAATAAATAATTCCTGGGCCTCTGTCACAGTATAAGTCCCGCTGCGATTTTCAAAATAACGATACATATACTATTTTTCATCTGGGCCTCTCCTTGAGTATAAGCCCTATTTTTCTTCTTTACAAACTCTTTTGGGCCTCTATTAGAGTATACGACCCAAACCTCTTTGTACATAATTAAATTTTGGGCCTCTGCATATAGTATAAGTCCCACAACGTCTTTCAGTATCGCAGTGCGATCTCTATTTTCAAAACAAGTCATCTGGGCGTCTCCTTGAGTATAAGCCCCAATATTTTGTACATAAACTTTGTTTTAAATAATAAACAACCTCCATGGTCCTCTCCTTGAGTTGTAAACCCTATACCTTTGTTTTCAAAATCATCTGTCTATTTTAAACTAGTACTAAGAGAAGCATTATTCTCGGTGAATTTGCTCTTAGACCACTTGGGTCTCTCTTTGAGTTATAAGCCCCAAACATTCTTTTCTTTTAAACAACTTTCTTTTAATTCAAATTCAAACTCGAATTTTTCTCAAAACTTTCTTCAATTTCTTAAAACCCTAATCATACAGTTGTTGATGAGTCCAAGCCCTTGAGGTTGGCATCAATATTGGTAAAACTAACTTAGCAGAAAGGTGTTGGACAAGATGTCCTGACATGATGAACTATCTGCAGGTTAAGATGTTAGACAATATGTCATATCAGGTGGATTCAACATCTTTGTCTGTTACAGTTTTGGAATAACTATATTTATGTTCCAAGCGTGATTGCAATATGATTTGATCCTAGGTGGCATCTGAGATTGAGGAATCGGAGATTCTGATTCTAAAAGGAATATGCGGTTTCCATGTAAGGAGACATTTTTGGAAACTTGGGATTGAAGAAAAGAATAGGTCACAGATTCTGTGGAGCAGAACTGTTGCGTTTTTGAAGCCCAAATCTAGTTCTGTTTTGCTATATAAGTAGGATGGATTTGACCTAGAATGTGTGGATGTTTTACAGCTGTTATTAAGTACTAGGGTTTGTACTTTTGTGAGCCTCTCTTATATTGCATGAATACCTGAGTAGGATAGTTTATTGAGTTGTAATTTTCAATCACTGTTGTGATTGAAACGGAATTGAGAAGGGTCTCATACCTAGGAGTGTCTTAGGTAGAAATCTAGGAAGGGTAGTTTCTCGGTGCTAAGGTGTAAATGTTGGAGTTTAACTTAGAACCAATTCTAGTTAGTTGATTTCTTTCCTGGCTTGGTAGCCCCCAGACGTAGGTGTTGTTGATCACTGAACTGGGTTAACAATTTATGTGTGTTGTTTTCTTTCTGTTGTTTGTTTCTGTTCTTCCTTAATCCTTGTAAAAAGCAGAGATCAAGTGTCACGACATCCTGTCTGACATCTTAGTGATCTGCTTAACTAGAATTTCAATTGGTATCAGAGAAAATACCCTGCTCTGTATCAGGGTGATATTCAGGGACGATACTTTCTGGTTCAATGGCTAAAGAAGGAAGATTTCTAAATAGACCACGCATACTTGATGGTTCCAATTATGAATATTGGAAAGTGCGCATGGTGGCGTTTGTCAAATCCATGGATGGTAAAGCTTGGAAGTCTGTGGTTAAAGGGTGAGATCAACCAAAAATCAAAGACAATGATGGGAAGCTCACTGATGAGCTAAAACTTGAGGAAGACTGGGATGATGAAGATGATAAGCTTTCTCAAGGAAATTCCAAAGCCTTGAATGCCTTATTCAATAAGGTAGACAAGAACATCTTCAGACTCATCAAGAATTGCACTATTGCAAAGGATGCTTAGGAAATCCTAAAGACTGCGCATGAAGGTACCTCTCGAGTTAAATCTTCAAGACTTCAGCTTCTCACCACTAAGTTTGAGAACTTGAGGATGAGAGAAGATGAAAGTATACATGACTTTCACATGAACATTGTTGATATTGACAACACATCTAGTGATCTTGGAGAGAAAATTCCTGAAGCCAAGTTGGTCCAAAAAATTCTAAGGTCTCTTCCCAAGAGATTTAACATGAAGGTGACTGCTATGGAGGAAGCTCAGGATATAGCTACTATGAAAGTTGATGAGCTTATGGGATCTCTTCAAACTTTTAAAATGGCACTGAATGAAAGGACTAAGAATAAGAAAAGCTTAGCATTAGTGTCTGATGAAGGTAAGACAAACTCCAAGATAGAGATGTCCAAGGCAGTTGTGCTTCTGGGAAAATTGTACAGTCAATTACTAAAAAAAATTGATGGAGAGTCAAAAAATAGTGCCAAGACTCAGATGCCCAACAACTTAAAAAAAACAATTATGGAAGGAACTCATATTATAAAGAGAGAATTGGCAAAGAAAAGGGGACCAAATGTCTTGAATGTGAGGGATTTGGACACATTAAATCAGAGTGTCCTACATTCCTCAAGAAAGAAAAAAAAGGTCTCCATACATCCTGGTCTGAAGATGATTCTGCTAGTGATGAAAAATCACCGAAGAAGGGTTTTGCACTCACATGAGTGTTTGACACTAATGTAGGATCAGACATTGCAGATATTTCTCATGATGTCCAGTCAACTCCTACTGGGAGTTGTACACAAGAAGTGCAGAAATCTGTCATCTAGGAGAAGATCAACATAAGATTATCATGCTCCTTGAGGTTGAAAGATTGAAGCATCTTGGCATCATATCTGATCTTGAAGAGGAAATTGCTCTGCTCAAATCTGTCATACCCCAAATTTTGACCACCAAGATTTCCCATTATTGTGCAAATCAATACCACAATATGGACTTACTTCCTTGCCTCATCAATCTCCTCAAAGATAGTTGAGCACACACTTTAATCAAGAATTAGGGTTTTGAGCCCTCTCAGAGCACTTAGACAAAGGATCAATCAAGAATTGACATGATCTTCAACTTGTCTAACCTCTCAAACAACCATAAGGGATCAAAAGGACTCCCACATCAAGAATCAAGCACAAAGTTGCAACATTCCAAGTGGATCAAGCCTCAAGATCGTCAGTGTCACCAAATTAGGGTTTTTGGTCGACCAAGGCCTCCAGATGGAATTTTTCATCTGGGCATGAGCCAATACATCAAAACATGATCCAAAATTCTCCTAGAGACCTCATGGAGCCAATCATTAAGTCAATTTAACCTCAGGGAATGCATTCATAAAAAATCAGGAATTAGGGTTTCTTGACCTAATTCACCCCTAAGTTGACTTTTGGAGCAAAGCATGAGCCAAGACCTCAAGACATGATTTGAGGTCCTAAAATACACTACATTTATCCATTTTCAATAATGGATTGATCCAAGAAGCTTGATTCAAAAGTTTCAATTTCATCTGGACCATAATTAGGGTTTTGAAGGAAAAGTCAATGTACCTTTGAATTTTGACAAAAACATGCTCCCAAACCTTGGGACATGATTCAATACACCCTATAAAATCTATGAAATTAATTCATTAGGTTTGAATTAGGTCAAAGACTTGATTTCACAAAGGATCGCACAGTTTGGATTTCATCCGATAAAAAGTCAACCATGCTCATAATCAAGTTTGACTTTTTGGAATTTTTGACAAATATGGTTCCCCTAAGTCAAAAATAATGTTAATGTATGATATTGATCATCATTCATTAAGAAAAATCAAGAAAAGTGAGGTTTCTTGCAAAAGGGGCAACCATAAGAAACCAAAATTTTTCTAAGTTATGGAACAAAAGTGATTTTGTACCAACTTTGCAAAGTCATAACTCCTAAACCACACGGCCTTTTTCTCCCATTCAAAGCTCAAATGAAATTCCATCTGACATACTTTAAAAGTGTCAACTACAAGAGATTCCAAATTCTCATGGATTTTGAGTTATGGATTGATCAAAATCACAAAAACATGAAAATGACACTTTTTCCAACACTTAGTGAAATTTTCAAAATGTCATAATCTGCCTTATTTTTTCCAAAATGTAGGGACATTTTTCACCTTGATCCAAGTTAAACTAGGTCAATTGGTGAACATCAAAGTTGAAGTATGCCATGAGGGCTAGATCATCTCCAAATTCAATTTGAGTAGGGAGATACAACCCTTGGAACATGGCATCATGGACTAATTTTTACAAGGCAGATTTTGTGCATTTTGCTCGAGTTGGCTAAATTGGACAACTCCAAGCCTTGTCATCCATTTGGACACATCAGAGGATAACATTCAAGTGAAAAGATCTGATCCACAAGCCTCCCAAGTCCAAGGAACTACATGTAGTCATGAGTGCCCTTAAAAGGCTAAATAGCTTCAAGACTCCAATTTTCTTTCCAAGCATTAAATGGATGCATCAAGGTGGCATGGACTGAGATATTCCTAACTGAATAAGTCAAGATTCAGCTCTGAATCAAAGGACCATAGGCATGTGCACTAACCTCAAGTCAATGGCAATAGGAGACTAAAGATTCCCTTGGATCAACATTGGCCAAAGGCCTGTACCAGTTGCCATTCACTATTGCTTGCAAAACAAACTTGATCTACTATAAATAGAGCTAATTTGTGATCAGTTTGAGTACACCAAAGCACTACAACTGATGCTTTCCTCAAAATCTCTCTCTTTAGGCCAAAATGCCTTCTTTTGCAAGTCATCTCTGAGTTTTTGAGTTAGAGAGCAATTCCACCATAGCTCATGATCCAAGCACATCCAATATATCATATCTAAGTTGTTTAAACATTCACCTTCGATTTGAAACACCAAAATCAGAAAGTCACCCTCCAAAACCTCAAATTTTGAATTTTCTGCATTTTTCAGGCCATGTCTTAATTCAGTCACTTTCAAAACCAAACCACGCCTCAAACACACTCCAAATATCATCCTCAAACTGTCCCAATTGGTTTCCCTCATCTGGAACACCATTTGAGAGAGTTACTATATTGGTCACTTTTGCCCCTTTTGCAAGAAAGAGGCAATTCTTGTTCTTGAGGATTCCAGCTGGTTTTGATCATCCTAAAAGCTTCTAAGGGATCAATCAAGAGTGTCTAAAGCGTTGGATCACTTCTGGCATAAGGAACTTGACAGATAGCACAAGGAGCTTCAAGAGGTAAGTGCATCACAACTTGAACTCTCTAAATCATGCATTACTTTGAGGTCCATTGATCATGGACCTCTCATACATATCATATGTATTGTGTTTAAACTAATTTACCATGCTATTACTACCTGTAAGATGAGATAGCATAGAACATGTAAATCTAGGCCTATTTTGAAATCACTGTCGGATTTTAAAATGGAAACCTCTTCTGAAAATTCCAAGGGCACCATTGGATTCCTCATGAAATTCTAGGTAGGATACACCTAAATTTTGTCCCAAACGATAGAGAAATGAGGAAGTTAGAGCCTTCATGCAAGAGGCCTAAAATCAGGCCTTGCCTTGGGCAAGGGCTAGGCCATGGCGCCTTGGCCAGGCCTAAAACAAGGCATCCCATATATATTCATGGGGTGGCTTTGATACACGGATGTATCACCACCCCAGTGGTAGCGCGCATGTGTGTTTGTTTGGCAGGTCGTGGGTTCAACACCCACCCAGACCATTTTGCCATTTTTCATATTTTTTGCTATTTTTCACATTTTCATGGTTTTTATTAATTAATTCCAAAATTAATATCTCTCTCAATTTTAATTATTTTTTATTGGTTCTTTTTTTGAAAATTCTCAAAAATGTTAAAATATTTTAGTCTATAAAAATTTCACAAAAATATTATTTATTTCATATATTTGGTATTTTTGTAAAGAATTATGTTTTTATTTGTTTTTAAACATTTAAAAATATTTATTTCTCTTGATTTTGCAAATCCAAATGATTTTCAAATCATTCTATGAATGAAACATGATTTTTCAAACATTAATCCAAGATCGCAACTTGTTTTTCACACATGTTTGATAATTTTGATCGTTTTAATTGAATTTTTATTCAACTAAATACATTTTAAAATCAAATTAGGGTTTTGATTATTTTCACCCTCACAAATCTTTTTCAAAACACTTTGGCCCTCTAATAGAGTGTAAGACCCAACCCTCTTTTGTACATAAATAATTTTGGGCCTCAGTCGTTGTATAAGTCCGAGTACAGTTTTCAAAACGACGGTACGATCACTGTCTCCCCGTGGGCCTCCCCTTGTGTTGTAAGTCCCATCTTTCTTTTTAAAATACACTTTGGGCCTCTCCTTGAGTTGTAAGACCCATCCCTTGTAAATAAAAATCTTTTTGGGCCTCCGTCATTGTATAAGTCCCACTGTGTTTTCAAAAATCTCGACGCGATCGCCATTTCAAAACAAAATCAACTGGGCCTACCCTTGTGTTGTAAGTCCCATTTATTTTCTTTTTCAAACACTTTGGGCCTCTACTTGAGTTGTAAGACCCATCCCTTTGTATAGAAAACCTTTTTGGGCCTCAATCGTTGCATAAGTCGCGATACAATTTTCAGATCAACGGTACGATTACTGTTTTCCATCTGGGCCTCTCCTTAAGTATAAGCCCCAATATTCTTTTCAAAAACAGCTTTCCCTTTTGATTTAGGTTCAAATTCATAGTTGTTATCAAAACTTTCTTTAATTTCTTGAACAACTAACCACACAGCTGTTACAAGGGAAGCTTGCTCGCCTGTAAGTTTTAAACAACTTTCTTTTACATACTTGCACATATATATATATTTGTTTGTGTTGGAAGCTTGCTCACCTGTAAGTCCTCCTACCCTTTTTTACATACAGTATACAATTCATCTGTATATATACCTGTATATTATCTGCTTAGAGTTTTCCCCGACAATTAAGTCTAGAATTAGATAAAGCCAGTGGTTGCTCTTTCAACACAGTCAAAACTAGTTCCCCCCATAGGAATTCCAGATACAGTCTTGCCTCCTCTTGGGCTTATACAATATGGAACAAAGAGAAATGCATTATTCTCTGTGAAACTTTTCTTAGACTGTCACTATTAAAAATGTCAAAGAAATTCATTTCCCCCAGAGAGGATGAATTCCCGGTGAAACCTCTCTTGAATTTCTTCAAACCCTAGAACTGTTCACTAAAGAAAAGATTATTCCCGGTGATACTTGAACTTTTCTTAAGTTTGGACCCACAGTCTTCCTAAAAGCACCCCCGCCTCCTCTTGGGCTTTGTACAAGGACCCTCCGATTTCTTAGAAGTTCTCATGCCTTGTCTTGGGCTTAATACAAAGACCCTGAAGACCTCTTAAAGATATAGGACAAAACTTAGTCATCCTTTACTAGAGCAGTCTTTCCGAAGAGTCAAAACCTCAGACCATTTTAGGGTTGATTGTCATCCGTTAAAGCACCAACCTCCTCTTGGGCATCATGCAAAGAAAAACTCTTTCAGACCAACAGACTTGGACAGTCTAATCTCCTCTTAAATCTCAAAGACATTCTCAAGTTCCCTACAAAACACAGGATATAAAACTCAGTCTTTCATCCTAAATTTCCCCAGCTAGGGTCAAATCACTATCAGTAAACCTTTATCAGAACCTCAAGGCATCTGATACCTCAACAATTCTGTAACCCTCAGCAAGAGTTGATTCCCCATCTTGGACCTGCCTCTGGATCTCAATAATTCTCAGCAGAAGATAGCCTCCTCTTAGGCTTTGTATAATGATTTTCCTCAGTAGAGTTAGCCTCAAAAGCACTCTCCTTTTGAGACCATCACTTTTTCAACACTCTCTTGTTGAATTAACCCTTTTTTTAGCCTCAATCTTGGGCTTTGTATAAGACAAACAAAGTACTCTCTTGTTGAGTAAATCACCTTTCCTCACTCTCTTGTTGAGTAAAATCTGCTTTCTCAGAAGCACTCTCTTGTTGAGTCAGTCACTTTAAAGCACTCTCTTGTTGAGTCAACCTTTTTCAGCCTCCTTTTAGGCGTTGTATAATGATCTTTCCCCAACTTTTTCAGCCTCAATCTTGGGCTTTGTACAAGTCACTATAAAAACTCTCTTGTTGAGTCATTCTTTTAGCCTCAATCTTGGGCTTTGTATAAGATATGTTAGTTCTTGTGTTGGCTGGAATTTTGGTAAAACAAAGTTGAACAATGTTGATGTCATATGTCTGATGTCATAACATTGGTTCTTATCATTAGCTGTTGCAGGGTTGGAAGTTTTGTATGCTGATGTTATAAGTGATGTCTTGACATCACTATACCAGAACATTAGTTTGTGATGTTTTAGGGCTGCGCGTGTTAGAATGGTTTGTTGTTAGTAAGATTTTCTGCTGAGAGCTAGAGAGATTGCAGGCAAATTTATTGGAGAAGATTTATTCTGATACAATTAATTTTGCATATCTTGTGGAGAATAATTTGTTACTATTTTTGTGCAAATAGACATGGAGAATTGTTCCTATTTGTGTGGAGAAGATCTTGCAGTTAAATTAAAAAGTGAAGATTTAGAAGATACATAATATCCTGGAAATATTATGTGGAGCTGATTTAAAGGTGTGGAAGATTAAAGATAAAATCTAGTAAAGATTGAGTATTTAAAATATGAAGATTTGATTGAAGATTTGATTGAAGATTTAATTGAAGATCTATTTAGTAGCAGAATCTTTTGCAGATTTGGTTTGATATGATTTGAAGGCCCAAATCCAGTTGGGAAAAAGCTATAAATAGAATGCTTGTAATCTAGAATGGGCACGGGTCCAAGATGTAGATCATTAGGGCTTTGTCTAAGTGAACCACTCGGGTTGTGAGATGGTCACTGTGTTTAACTCAGAAACTTGTAGGTAATGAGTTTGGTATTGTTCTTGGAGGAAGCTTTGAAGCAACTCCAAAGGGTTATCATGGAAGTGTGTCTTCTAAGGTTATGTTCGTGAAGAGTTATTTGGTAATCAAGCTGTTGATGCAGTAATGGTGTAGTTGACTGCTAGACATCATTGTGATGATTGGGAGTGAGATGGAGTCTCTTACCTAGGGAGGACTTAGGTAGAAGGGTCATTGGGTAGTGATTGAATTAGGTAGATTGTCAACTGGTCTGTTGAGTCTGTAATTTGATACTACTAATAGTGGACTTCCTTCCTGGCTTGGTATGCCCCCAGATGTAGGTTGTTGAACCGAACTGGGTGAACAATCCTTGTGTGTGCAATTCTGTAGTTTTCTGTTGTTTTACATTGCAGAGTGTGTTGCTGTAACATCACACATAACATCACAGTTCTTTTTAGTGCCTTGTTCATATAGCAGATTGCGATGTTGTGACATTGCACAAGACATCACATATCTGTACCAGAATTTCAAGACATATATAAACTTTCTCCAACAAAGTCAAAATCTTCATAACCTTGTCTTAAGTTTGGGACCAACATCTTCCCCAGCAAAGTCAATTCCTCCTAGCCTCCTCTTAGGCTTTGTATAATGATTTTCCTCAGTAAGGTCAGCCTCAATCTTAGGTTTAGTACAAGACACCTAAAAATCCTCAGCTGAGTCAGTCAACTACCTTTCATCCTCAATCTTCGGCCTTGTACAAGACACCCAAATAAAACACTCTCTTGTTGAGTCAGTCTCATTTCAGCCTCAATCTTGGGCTTTGTACAAACACCGCATAAATCTCTCCAGCAGAGTCAATCTTCTCTAGCCTCAATCTTGGGCTTTGTACAAGACAGATAAAACCTCTCACCCATAGAGTCAGCTCCCCTTTTAGCCTCAATCTTGGGCTTTGTACAAGACAGACAAAATATTTCCCCAGAAAAGTCAACTTTCAGCCTCCTCTTAGGCTTTGTATAATGATATCCCCAAATGATTCAAATCTCTTTTTAGCCTCAATCTTGTGCTTTGTACAAGAGAGATAAATACTCTCTTATTGAGTTAGCCATTTCTAGCCTCCTCTTAAGCTTTCTATAAGGACTTCCCCAGTGGAGTCAATCAACCTCTTAGCTTCAACCTTGGGCTTTTATCAAGGCACACAAAAATCAATATCCCCTTAGAGGAAATCAATATCTCTCTGCAGGAAGATACTTTTCTGTGTTATCACGCATCAAAATAGACATTCAAAACAAACCTTAATCCCAGATAACTGCTATAAGTGGCACACTTATTGATTCAAATATCCAAGCTGTCATCCACCTCTTATCCTTGTAAACTTCCTTCTTTGATCTAATTGCTATAAGCGGTAAGCCTCTAGATTATTTACATCCAAACCAATGTCCCTCTCTTAGCATGAAAGACTCCAAAGGAAAAATGGCATTGCTCAACACTGAGTTAAAGTTTCCACCTTCAGGACAAATCCCCTATAAAGGAAATTATGGCATTGCTGGATTCTCATATCCCAGTTAAAGTAATTTTCCTTTATAAATACTCACCCAACAGTTGTGATAAACAGACGAGATGTCTCCCTTTAGAGATGACAAATTCTCTCTCACTTGACCTTTTAGCTTCAATCTTGGACTTTGAACAAGACACAAATACTCCTTTAGCTTCAAATCTTGGGCTTTGAACAAGACACCAAAACATCTTTTTCCTCCCATAGAATAGGAGGAACTACGATTGCTCTGATTTCCCTGTTTCTTTAAACGAGAATACGTAGGCATAAGATTGCAAAATCTTAGCGAGCATACCAATCAAAAACTCTAGGTCCATTACCTTCATACCAATCAAAAACTCTAGGTCCAGTACCTTCATACTAATCAAAACTGAGGTTCAGTACCTCACCAAAATCAAACAAAAACTCTCTCTCTCATATCTCCCAAAGAAGAAACTTTCCCAACCCACAACAGATAAACACCATCAAGTACAAAGTAGAACCTATTGCTAACAACCTATGGATAACCACATATAGGATGGGTAATTGACAACTCCCCATTGTATAACCTGACCCCTAACTTCGCAAATCTCTTTAAGCGTTTATTCAGTTAAACATTCGCGTGCAAGGTTAGTTTTAGATAGCTTCCCTTTCCCTTCCAGCTTCACGGGATAAATAAGAAATCAGAAAGTAGCACCCCACTCCTACCATTGTGGTGAGGAACCCAACAGCGATTAGGTGGTCGCGTCACCGACAAAAATCGCACGCTACAATGAAATGGCAACTCTACTGGGGAGTCATTTTGTCTTTCTAGGACTAGGATTATAGTCCCTAAGAGGTCTAGGATGTTAGTTTTAGGAATAATACTATATATATATATATATGTATATATATATATATATACTGCTTTTCCTACTTGATATCCGTGTTTATTTTTCTGTCAACGGGAATGCGAGTGATGTCGCATGTGGAGAGTATGAGAGAATTCTAAGATAGGTGATGGCATAGACAGGTGGTCTTATAGGGAGTGAATCCTGAATAAGCTTCCCAGTAGACCATCAAATAAGTGGAGATACCCTTTGCGGATTCAATGCTTAACGAATCCGTTGTGAAGGCAGATTGTCCCAATGTGGTATCCGTGAAACTGAGGATTTAGTAAACATTAACCATGTGGCCATTTGGTAGTGCGGTAGCTATTAGAAATAGTTGACACGCTCGGGATGAGATCATTCCCTTCTTGTTTTATCCTCAGATGTGTCCAAAATGATGACAAGGCTTGGAGTTGCTCAATTTTACCAAATCGAGTAAATCAACAAAATTTTCCAAAATCTGCCTTGCATAGGATAGTTGGAAATGGTGATTTTGAGGGATCTATATCTCTCTGCTCAGGTTGAGTTATGGGAGGCTCTTTTGCTTTTTAGAAAGCCCTCATATGATACAAAACATGTGTGATCATAGTTTGTTTTTAAACTATTTGGATCCAACTGAAAAAACCTCATGAACATGGATGTTCAAGGCTGGTAACTTTGGCAGATTTTCACTAAGTGTTGGAAAAAGTGTTATTTTCATGTTTTTGTGATTTTGACCAATCCATAACTCAAAATCCATAAAGAATTGGAGTCTGAGGTAGTTGAAGCTTTTGTAGAGTGTAGAAAGATCTACAAATCCAGCTTTGGGTCACCTAAAATGGTTGCTTCGATCTCAAGTTATGATCCTTGGAAGTTGGTACCAAAATCACTTTTATTCCATAACTTAGAAAAATTTTGGTTTCTCAAGGTTGCCCCTTTTGCAAGAAACCTCACTTTTCTTAATTTTTCTTGATGAATGATGATCAATACCACACATTAACATTATTTTTGACTTAGGGGAATCATATTTGTGAAAAATTCCAAAAAGTCAAACTTGATTTTGTGCATAGTTGACTTTTTATCGGATGAAATCCAAATTGTGCAATCATTTGTGAAATCAAGTCCTTGACCTAATTCAAACCTAATGGATGGACTCCATAGGTGATATAGGGTGTCTTGAATCATGTCCCAAGGTTTGGGAGCATGTCTTGGTCAAAAGTCAAAGGTACAGTTGACTTTTTCATCGAAACCCTAATTGTGGTCCTGATGAAATTGAAACTTGTGAATCAAGCTTCTTGGGCCAATCCATTTTTACAAATGGATCAATGTGGTGTATTTGAGGCCCTCAAATCATGTCTTGAGGTCTTGGCTCATGCTTTGTCCCAAAAGTCAACTTAGGGGTGAATTAGGTCAAGAAACCCTAATTCTTGATTTTTGGTAAATGCATCCCCTAAGGTTAAATTGACTTGATGATTAGGTCCATGAGGTCCCTTAGAGTATCTTGGGTTGTGCTTTGAAGCATTGGCTCATGCCCAGATGAAAATTTTCATCTGGAGGCCTTGGTCGACCAAAACCCTAATTTGGTGACACTGGAGATCTTGAGGCTTGATCCACTTGGAATGTTGCAACCTTGTGTTTGATTTTTAATGTGGGAGTCATCTTGATTCATTATAGGTGTTTAAGAGGTTAGAAAAGTTGAAGATCATGTCATTTCTTGATTGATCCTTTGTCTAAGTGCTCTGAGAGGGCTTGAAACCCTAATTCTTGATTGTGGTGAATGCTCAACCATCTTTGAGGAGATTGATGAGGCATGAAAGTACATCCATATTGTGATGATGATTTGCATAATGATGGGAAATCTTGGTTGTCAAAATTTGGGGTATGACAGATGCCCCTATTTAATCTTCTTGGACCCGAAGGTGTGAATGGTGAAGGTATTTGGGCATTCGGGGTGTAAGAGGATTAAATATCGGAATACCCAAAATTTTGATGGTGATTATGAATGGCAGTTTGCTCATCCATCTTATTTTGCTAAGTAATGATGCTTAGAAAAGGCTGAAACTTCCCCTCGATCCTGGTCTTCAGCCAAGGAACAGGTCTAAGTTTCTTAAATAAACTTCCACTCGATCCTGGTCTTCAGCCAAGGAACTGGTCTCAGTTTCTGAAATGAAATAAACTTCCCCTCGATCCTGGTCTTCAGCCACGGAACTGGTCTAAGTTTCTTTTGTCAACAAACATCCCCTCAATCCTGGTATTCAGCCACAAAACTGGTCTCTGTTTTTTTTCGTCAAGTTCATTCCTTAACAAGGGACGTTATGTGTAGCGGTTTTCCTCAAACTTCTCGTTGAATTTTCCTGGGGAGATGTCATTTGATGGGAAAAAGTTTCGATGTCAGACTTGCAGGGGAACCCATTCGTCTGAGTTGTAGAGGTGTTCAAACTTCTCTATTGGAGACGCCATTTGTTGACTCTATTGGGGAAAATGAGTCTCTTGAGAGGCTGTTTCCTACTTGGGGATATTACATCATACTTTTCTTCGAGATCTTCTCGAAGAAATGCCATATGATGCAATCCAATTTTGAGGTGCTAATGACTTCATTAACATTGACTTTCTTGGGAGAAAAACCAAGGTGTTGCTGAGAGTCTTCAGTTGAGAGGCTTTCTCTGGGGATTTTCCTTAATTTGGGAAAGCAAAAATATCATCTTCAATGGTGAAGAGTGACGTTTGTCGAATGTCTTCTTGCCTTTCAGAGGTTCAAGTTACCGTCTCCAATCCAGAAATAAACTGGGGAAAGAGATTGTTCAGACGCAACATTTCCCGACGAGGAAATAACTGACAATTCGATTGATAAGACTTTTTTCACTTGGGGATAAGAATGACCAGAGTGATAGTGATGCAATATGAATATGAATGTGAATCAATAATGCATGATATATGTATGTTTATGCTGACAAAACAGATGCGACATACAGACTAATATATGAACACGAATGGATACTCGGCCACTACGGGGAATGAAAGGTATCACTGGTTCAAAATAGCAATCATGCCTTGCTTAGGAGAAACGGCTCCTTTGGGGAGAAAGAGTTGTTCAATTGGTCTTAAGAAGTAAGAACTCTGCCGGGGATATCAGATGGGAAAATCACATCTGATACAGTTAATCCTTCATTCAAGCGTACTAGTTTAGAAGGAGTACTTTGATTCTGCACTTTGAGGCTTAATCACCTTTGGAGAAGCGATCGATGTTCTTTTTGATATTCAACAGTCAAAAGAATTTCCATCTTTATTTTAAAGGCAGAAAAATTTTGACAAGTAAATTCATTTTTTTTGTTTTATTTCAAGAATCGTTGTTCATGTTAGAATGTCATTCTGTAAAGCTAAAACAAATAAGAATTGCAAAAAAAAGCACTAGGGCTCAAATTTTATTGATAGGATGGAAATCAGCCAAGCGCGTGATCCCATAGAGTATTTACGAAGTTAGAAAATGGTAATTTATGGGAAAAGGGGCTACATTTAAATATAACGACCGTTATCCTTCTACCAACTTTGAGTTCTGGACATCTTGAGCTTCTGTCGAGGATGACCCTGACTGGAGTTTTCTGATGGATGGTGTAACACCTCAAAATTTACCCTCTTGTTTTAGCATTAACTGGCTTATGTTTCATTGCATTATCATCGTTGCATATAATTGGCCTTAGCATGGGATCAAGGTATCTAAATCCAATCCAAGGAGCCTTGAGCCTCAAGAGATCTTAAGGGATTCATCACTCTATCATATGATCAAGCTTGACAAGAAATTTCAAGTGAATCACATTCTCCTAACCAGTGCAAAATTAGGGTTTTGGGGGTTCTTGAGTTTAACACCCCAATGAACAAGATCTTTGAGCTTTTATCATCACCAAATGGCACATCTCATCATTGTTTGAGAGGATACACATCATACTCAGAGGAATTTAGATTTGGAGGATGTGCTGATTTCTCCTAGACTGAGGGTATAAAACTAGGGTTTGCCATATAATCTGTTTATTTCTGATTTTTTGGGCAAAACTTGATTTCATGGTATTCTACATGTCCTTAAGTGTCTAGGGTTGGAGATTTGTCCATCAATTTGGTTTGGAAAGGTTTCAATTGTTCAATTGACTGAAAATTAGGAGAATTGGGGAAAAGTCAACTATGCAGAGGAAAAAGTCAACTCCTTACTTTTTGAGGTCAAAATTTTGTTCCTCATGTCAAATATGTCCATTGATGGAGATTTGATCAAGAAATATCAAGGGATTCATTAAAAAGCAAGAAATGTGCAAAGTTGCCAAAAATAGAAATTAGGGTTTCCCAATTTGGTAAGTTTTGGCAAGGTGAACACTCATCTTTGGAGCTCTCTTTCTCAATGTTCCAAGCTCCAAATTGAAATTTTATGGAGGCCTATCAAAAGTTCACATTCCAAGCTTCAAAACCATACCAAGAACATGTCCATTGGATCAAAATTGAGAGAGATATGATGGATTAAAGTTGAGAGAAAACATGGCAAAATTGGCTAGTCAGGCAAGTCATGACCAGTTGGCTCGGAGTAATTTCAACAAACACCTTGTGTGCATGTAGTGTCAATTTTCATGGTCAATTATCTCTATAATGGATACTCCAAATGAAAAAATATTCAACATGAGTTTTGTTCCTTTCAATCCCCTTTACAACTTTGGTGTTGCAGAATTTTTCATATAGTTAATGTATTGAGAGATATGGTAGGTCAAAGTCAGATGCTCCAACTGATTCATTCCCATGCACATGAGCCAGGCACGACCAAGACAAGTTGGTCAGCCAACCCAATCATGACCAAGAGATTTCAGGGACATTTTTAAGCATCTTAAGGGATTCAATTGCGTTCGTTTTGAACACCAATGTTGTTGTCCTCCATTCTTTCTTTCCATAGCCACCTAGAGCTCTTAATTCCATCCTTTGAGTAAGGAGAAATTGTCAACTAAAGTCACATACATGAACATGGTTGTGTTGGCTGCAAAAATAGAAACCAGTTATATTGTTGTTGTTGCTTTACACGCACATCATACACCAACATTGCCTCAATTGTCCAAACACTCTCTTTCACTCTCAATACACCTCACACACTCTTTACCATAAGTGTACAAACAAAAGAGAAGTGAGAAACTTGCATCATAAGTTGTTGCAGCTATAAACTCAGTCCAAATCATCACCACCCTACATCATGAACACACCATAAGATCCCATGCTCCTCACCATAGCATGAAGGAACCCGAGTTACACTTCACCCTCATTATCCATTTTTCCAATCCATTTTCATCTTCATTCACTCTCTAATTAACTCAACCACACTTATAACTGTTAACTACAGCAGTTAGAAGTTAACCTCAGATATAAATACAAGCTCTAACAGAATTTGCAACCAACTTGGATCATTCTTCACACTTCTCCATTTCACACTCTTCTCTCACTCTGAAACTTTCTCTCTCTCAAAGCTCTCACCACACGACATTCTCTTCATTCTTCAGCATCAATTATCATCCATGAATGCATTGGAATGAAGCAATAGATCGAGCATCATCACCTTCAACTCCAAACTTCTCTTTCTTCCATTGAAGTTCAAGTATTGCAAAGCTATTACACTGCCCTTATTTGGCCAATAATCATTTCAAAGATTAAGTGCTTCACCTCTGGTTTTCTTGTTATCAAAGTGTAACACCCCAAAATTTGCCTTCTTGCTTTTAGCTAACTGGCTTTTGTTTCTTTGCATTTCGTGCATTACCATTTGTGCATAGCATTGGTTCTTAGCATGGGATCAAGGTGCTTGGTTCATCTCAAAGGAGTCTTAAGCCTCAAGGTGGTTTGAGGAGTTCATCATATCTTCATAAGGTCAAGAATGGCAAAGGATTTCAAGTGAATTTTTCCCTCCTAACCAGAGGGACCAATTAAGATTTTGGTTTCAAAAGAGCTTCTTGTTGAACTTTGTGGATTCAAGCATGCTCTCATGGTGTTTCATATGCTCACAAGTGCTCATAGAGGAAGGCTTGGCTAGTGGTTCATTGTGGAAGATGTTCAGTGGATCAGTTACTTGTGAAGTAAGCAAAAGTCAACTGTAAGGAGGAAAGTCAACCATGGAATTTTGAGGTTCTCTTCAGGGTTTTCAAGGTCTCACATCCTCATATGATCTTCAAGGGTCAATTTTCATGTCATTCACCAAGAATCAAGGGTTTGTACAAAAGTTACTAAATTTGGAAAATGACCTATAATGAGAAGTTTCTATTTTTGGCAAGTTTTTACACTACATTCAACTTAACTTTTCATCATCAAAGAAGCTTCAAATGAATTTTCCTCAAACATGAAAGTTGAAGATCTTTTTCTCCCCTTTCCAACAAGTACTAGATGGTTTCCATATCATTTGTAGAACTCAAGTTATGGTCAAAACAATGCAAGGTGCTTTTTAAGGTTTTTCACATGTACCACTTTTTCCACCTTTTGCATTTTGGTACAAATTGACTTGTAATTGGTTCTATTACTTCAAGTCACATTCTAATATCCAAGTACACTTCATTTGGCACAAGTTTGGCCCTTGAATCAAGTCATTTCATGCCATGTACCTCACTTTCTTCACATAATACAATTTTGCAAGATGGATTGAATCTCACAAATTAAACCACTACTAAGCCCAAATCCAATTCAAATATGATCAGCAAGTAAAATGAATTTGATTCATGCTTATCATATGGCCCATGCACGTGTGGATTAGTGGGAATAACACAAAGTGCAAATTTGCATAAACCATCCAAACTCATTAACCAAGGGATTAATCAAGTTCTAATTGTGATCAGAGCTCTAATGAGGTGTATATAAGCTAACTCATACGCACCAAATTAGGTCACGCACTCATTCTTGCTCAGAATTTCATTTTTACTCTCACACTTTCTCTCATTCGAAGCTCTCTCATCTTAAGGGTTTCTAAAGATTTTTTTTCATATTCTTGATCTACACACTCCATAGAACAAGAATCATCCATCATTTGAAGCTCTGAGCAAGGTTTTCATCAAGTTTATTTCAAGAGGGTTCAAGTTCAAAATCCTAGATCTAGCCAGATTCAAGTCTCTATTTGCATTTATTTTGCAAATAGAGCTCAAAAGAGGAAGATCTGCAGCTTTTGGAAGGGTTTCTTGGTGTATTTCGAGCTCTGCAATCTTCAGGTTAGCTCACTTTTCATGATCATATAACTTGAATTTTACGCTTGCATGATGATCTATGATGTTCACTGATGATGCTGATATGTTTGGTTTTGATTTTGGACGTGCGAATTGCTTGAATTTTGAGACTGAAAGTTTTAGATCCAAACTTATTTCTTTCGATTTGACTTGTATGTTGATCTTTTGGTGAAATGGACATGATATTTGAGATCCTTGTTCAATTTTGGTTAAGATGATGTACTCATGTGTGATTTCTGGAAAAGTTTATGTTGGTCTTCACCGGAGAAGACGACCGGAGCCCTAGCTCCGGCGTCTGGTTTTGATTCAGTCCGGCCAGGGTTTTTGTGAAAAAGATGCAATCTGGACCGTTGGTGGTCCAGATCTGACGGTCCAGGATGAGACAAATCCTCTTTATTTCTTGTTTTATTTTTAATATACACTTGTTTCTTTCCATGTTTACTATCTTGCACACGCAGATCTGAGCCATTCATTGTGTATACCTGTTGATTTGTTGACTCATTTGTGTGTGTTAGATTAATCCAATGATCCTGATGTGGCCAACGCATTAAAAACTCACTTGCTTATCACGTGCCCTTTTGTTTAATTTCTGATCAATTGTGTGTGGGTGCATGCATCATTGTTATGGTGTGCGTGTGGATCTGAACCCCTTGTCATGATTACTTGATTGATTGTGATGACTGATTGTGTGACGTTGGATTAATCTAGTGGCGTGTATGAGTCCTTTGCTTGACTGGGTTTTTGTTTTTTTATTTGACTTGCGCTTTAGGCCTCTGACTGCTATTCCCACCCTCCTTTTGATCCAACCCAACCTTTTGAACTGATATTTCTTGCTTGTTGCACCCCCTTGGCTATTTCATTTTCATTTTATTTTATTTAATTGTTGCATTTTGATTTTTTATTTTTTAAAAAATAGTTTTAATCATCCAAAAATTCCAAAAAAAATTCATGAAGCATATTTAGGTTTTCATAAAATTTTGGCAAATTTTATTTTTTCATTTTTATTTTATTTTGGGCATTTGAATTAATTGTTTGTTTAATTTCTTTGTGAGTTATTTCGTAATTGCACACCCTGCCTTGTTGATTTTTGTTCTCATCATCTATACATGATTTGAATCTAATTCTTTTTGTATTTGTTAGAGGACATGTTGAGATTCCTAAAAATATTTTTCTCATATTTTTAAACTTTTTCCATATTGCATTTTAATCCCTCTCTTTTGCATATTGGTTCATGGTTCCTATGTGATCTTTGCCTAATTGTTTGAGGTACTTAACTTGTGAATTTTGGTGAGATCTTTTGACATGTGATTGGTTTCGGACTTAGGTCATTTGGGTTCTAATTTCACAATTTTTGAATGTCATTTGATATATGTTTGCTTATTTGTACTTAAATGACTTATGCATGATTATATCTTGACATCTCTTTACACAAGTTGACTTGCCATGCCTAATTGATTGAGTTTATTTGTGATTCTTTGCATGAGCTTTTGATATGATGTTTACCCTTGGTTGAGGTCCCTTAAGACTTATTTTTGAAATTTGTGAATTATGTTTGGCATGTGTTAAGTGTTTGGACTTTTGAGTTTCCATTGGTGGATTACTTTGGTGCATGTCTTGAAGGTGTTGCTTGATAATTAACCTTGTATGACTTAAGTTTGGTTTGGTATGATATTGATGCATATGCTACTGCCTCTTGGGATCCTTACTTGGTTTTCATTTCACTTGAGCATAGTTGAATGCATTTGGTTTGAATTGTATGATAAACATCTTTACCATTTGCTTTGTAACTTCTTTGGATCATAATGCTTCATGATATGAATCACTTTTTCACATGAGAATTGTTGATGATGTTTTGATCTTGGTTATGACTTGCTTTCATCCTCATCTTATCTTTCTCATTTCATTTTGATATGAAGGCCATGTATGCTTAATTGTGCATTTCATACAAGTATGCTTGCATTCTTTCGTGATTACCTTTGCATGCTTACTTGAATTGTTTTGCATTGACCTTTGAAACATGTTTGATGGTTTGAGTTGGACATTTATGATATGATGTGCTTGCTGCCCTTTATTGTATCTCATCTTCTCCTTCTCTTTCTCATTTCTTCTCTTTCACTCTCTTCCTCCCATGAATCTCAAGACTTGTTTAAGTTTTGGATTCTCTCCCTTTAGAGCTACCTAGTCCAACTTAATTTTTGATTAAGCTTGGAATAGGATTAGCATTAGGTTTTAGGTAATTGTCCTTCCTAAGCCTCACTAACCATAGGTCATCCATGCATGATAACATTAGGACTCTTAGTTTCCCCTTTAGAGTTTCCTTTGGGTCTTCTCTCTTCTCACCTCAAAACTTCTTGAAAACACTTAATAAAGATAAAGTGTATTGCGCACGAGCCTTAAGCGTGGGGAATGAGAAATGAGGGGCTTCCTTCATCTTTCTAGAGTGCTTAGCGGGCATCTTGTCTTGGGACGATTCGTTAAGTATTCGTCCCTGTACCCTAGACTTTGGTGCAATGCAAGTTGTGACCTAACTTAAAATACACTTCTGTCTAAAAAACACAAAAACAAATTCAAATCTTTTTTATCCTTCGGGATTGTTTGGTTCCAGACCATTTTCAGAAAAGAGCACGTTACCTTCCGTCTGAGTCGCAAACAGGCATCGACCCTAACTGCCGGACGCGAATCTAACGTTGCTCATAAAAAATACTCACCCATCCGTTGTCGTACCCACGAACTACATTAGCTCTGATTCCTCTCTCTCGTCTGATTGAGGATATGTAGGCACAAGACAGCGATTGTCTTGGCTAGCAACCTTCCCCCACAGTTCCTGGCCGAACTACGTTGACTATGACTTTTCCATTGCACTGAGGGAGTACATAGGCCTAGGGCATCGAATATGTCCTACCGAGTCCGTCTTAGTCACCCCTACCCCGTTTTCTTTTGTTCAGCCATAGATAGTAGGACAGCTCACCCTCCATTTAGACAACAAGCGTGGATCCCATCGAGTACGATGGATGCGTGGGGTACTAACTGTCATACCCTAATTTTTGACCATAAGATCCCACCTATCTGTGCATCATCTTGCATATCCGCATGTTTTACTACTAACAGGTTTGTGCAGGTACATTAATTTCAAGTATAGATGTTACTCATTCTCTCAGTCAAAATTTTCAAGACATGACCAATAATCCTGATCCAAAAGGGTACTAGGGTGTATGATTAAGGAGAATATTTGGAATTCTTTTCAAGCTTTCTCAAGAAAGGAAAAGCTTGTTAAAGCAAGAGTTTTGTCTGAATAAAGTACAAATCATGGTGCAAAGGATTAGGTTATGGATACATTGAGATTAAGGTGAAAAAGCGGTGTGATTTGGTTTGTGGTTCCCATACGGCATCAAAGCTTGGCTCAAAACGTTTTGAGTTCAAACGATTCAATTCAACTGGATTGAAGTTGGTAAGTGTGCTAAGATTGGAAGGTCAATTTGTAAGGATTCTTTGAAGTTCAAGTACAATTCAAAGGAAGAAATTTGAAAATTGTTAAAAACGAAATATGTGGTGCAAGGTGGATGGAATTCCAAGGTACAAAATTCAAATTGCAAAATTGTCATAAATTGCAAGAGATGTCAAAGTCTTGATTCCAAGCAATACTTAAATGTGTTTCAATCCATTTCAAGACATGATCAATTTGTTTCAAGTTTGTTTTATGCCATATTTCAAATTGGTTTCAAGATTTGTTTCTAACGATGATCAAATAAATCCGAGTTCTAATTCCTAAGAGACTAAGTGTTTGATTCAGTTGGATTCATTAAGGAAATTTAAAGCTTTACATGTCACCCTTTGAATTGGACCGGACATTGAGGTTGAACGAGGCATAATATTTCAGGAATTGTGTTTAGATAATAGTTTCACATGCAAGAGATTCACGACCACCAGTCAATATAATCATTTAATCTCTATGCTTTATTAATGGTCAACAAATTGAAAGTGCACAGGTAATGATATGTGGCCCACCATTTACATTACAAGAATCAATGGTCAAAGTCCAGTACAATATTCAAGGATCATTGCAATCCTGCGCACAAAGTTGTGTGCCTGTACAAAAGGAAAAAATCTGAAATTACAGGAAACCAAATCAAGGCAGTCATCAGGTTCCCAAGCGTATTTCAGACACAAAATCTCTGCATCAAGGGCTCATAAAAGATGATATTAGTCGTTAGATGCGAACGAAACCGAAACGAAAAATATTTGGATCCAACAAGGAAAAGATTAAAGAGCCCGGTTGAAAGCATTCCTAAACACAATCAACTTGACAAATCGAGAAAGGAATGGAATTTAACGGAACGTTCATTCATTACATAGCCGACATGTTCAAATTTCATAAAAAAATAGATCATTGTTTTCCAAAACGTGCTGAACAAAAAGGAAAGAATCAAGGGTTTTGGCCAAGAACAAACATGTTCTGTTAAAAAAGGAACACTCTTCAAAACACGTATTCATGGAAATCACAAACTTAATGGCATTTGAGCCTATAAAAGAAGACGATTTTGAGTAGAAAATGAGGAAGAAAAAAAACTGACCCATCACACATATCATTGAGAATTCACAGAGAAAAATTTCACATCACAAACACACTACTTCACAGAGAAGATTCAGAAGATATCATTCATAAATCAGTATCACAAGCATCACAAAGTTCTCACCAGATTCCAACGCAAAACCATTCGCAGAGCAAAGCATACACACCATTTGCAGTCACAAGATTCACAACTCACACGCATAGCACTCCCACACGCCGCCCCATAACCTCCGACGAAACACCAACACCCCCTATTCATACATCTTGCAGAAGGAAGGAGAAGGACCCGTACCTGGAGATTATCAATTTCGCCGACGAACCGCTGCGCCGTGAAATCTTCGATCGGTATCTTTTTATTTTGAATGCTTTATGATTATTGATGTCTTGATCCTTGATGATTGTGTGACAACGGAATTTTAGCATTAAATGTTATCGTTTATTTTTCTGGGAAATATGTTGAACTTGAGAGTTTTAAGAGTGTGAAGAGGGGGACGACTCGCAGACGAAAAGGGAATGAGAGCGGCGAGAGTGGGAGAGTTGGAACAAGATACAGGGGAAAGGGTTTTGAGGAAAGCTTCTGAGAGAGAGAGAGAGTATACGAAAACGAATGGAAGAAGAACAAGGAAAGGGTCGGTCGTGAGAGAAAGGGAGAAGTGATTGTGAGAGAGAGAAAGAAAGTACTGAAATTGGGATTTAGGTTTATTTTGTTAGAATTTCTTTTTCTATTTCCGAGCTAACCGGGTCAAGACCCGACCCGTTGACTTCAGACCCACCGCCCTATCATGGGCTTTGTTCTTATGGGTTCCAGAAAAACATGTCCCTCGGCCCAATTTCTTTTCTTTTTCTTTTATTTGCTTTGTTTAATTCATATTCTCTAGATTTCCTTTTTATTTTTTTTATTTATTCTACATGTTGCTATTTATGAAAAAAAAAAACATAAAAGTATTTTTCTAAATTAATTTGGCATTGTTTTTTACCCAATTCATGTTTTTAGTTAGTTTAACTAAATTAGTTTAATTAGAAAATTAATTAGTTAATTAGATTTAATTAGAGTTTTATTTTATCTTATTTCTAATAAATTGTTAACATATTGTTTTTTTTTTTTTAGTTTAATTCAGGACTTAACTTCTCATTGAGTTTGTTTGTAAAAAAAAAAATTTGAAAAAATGTCAAAAATATTTACTTTTTTTCTCTTGATATTTTGTTTATATTTATTTATATTTAAAAATCCAAAAAAAAAATTCAGTTATCCTTTGATTAGTTAAAATTAAATTTTTTACTTTTATTTCGATTCTTATTCAAACCCTTTCTTTTCAAAATAAACTCTCGATCAACATCGAGCCATTTTTCCCTTGTAAGTCGATTGCTTTTTAAGCATCGCCGTCAACCTTTAGGTCCTTACCTTTAGCACATACCCTTAGCAAGCGAGCAATAAATAACCTAAATAATAACAAGAGGTTCCCGTAGAATACTACGGACGTTTAGGATGCTAATACCTTCCTTAGACGTAACCAACCCCCGAACTTTAGATCTCTTAGGTTTTTTTCGTTCTTTAACCCTTTCCTTTGGATAAAATAAAGACCGGTGGTGAATTAAGAATTATGATACAAGTTAATCCAATAGCTTGGTATCCGATTCTCACCGCGACGGAAATAAGGGTTTCTTGACGCCATTTCCTAATTAACTAATTAATTTTCTAATTAAACTAATTTAGTTAAACTAACTAAAAACATGAATTGGGTAAAAAACAATGCCAAATTAATTTAGCAAAATACTTTTATGTTTTTTTTTTTTTTCATAAATAGCAACATGTAGAATAAATCAAAAAAATAAAAAGGAAATCTAGAGAATATGAATTAAACAAAGCAAATAAAAGAAAAAGAAAAGAAATTGGGCCGAGGGACATGTTTTTCGGGAACCCATAAGAACAAAGCCCATGATAGGGCGGTGGGTCTGAAGTCAACGGGTCGGGTCTTGACCCGGTTAGCTCGGAAATAGAAAAAGAAATTCTAACAAAATAAACCTAAATCCCAATTTCAGTACTTTCTTTCTCTCTCTCACAATCACTTCTCCCTTTCTCTCACGACCGACCCTTTCCTTGTTCTTCTTCCATTCGTTTTCGTATACTCTCTCTCTCTCTCAGAAGCTTTCCTCAAAACCCTTTCCCCTGTATCTTGTTCCAACTCTCCCACTCTCGCCGCTCTCATTCCCTTTTCGTCTGCGAGTCGTCCCCCTCTTCACATTCTTAAAACTCTCAAGTTCAACATATTTCCCAGAAAAATAAACGATAACATTTAATGCTAAAATTCCGTTGTCACACAATCATCAAGGATCAAGACATCAATAATCATAAAGCATTCAAAATAAAAAGATACCGATCGAAGATTTCACGGCGCAGCGGTTCGTCGGCGAAATTGATAATCTCCAGGTACGGGTCCTTCTCCTTCCTTCTGCAAGATGTATGAATAGGGGGTGTTGGTGTTTCGTCGGAGGTTATGGGGCGGCGTGTGGGAGTGCTATGCGTGTGAGTTGTGAATCTTGTGACTGTAAATGGTGTGTATGCTTTGCTCTGCGAATGGTTTTGTGTTGGAATCTGGTGAGAACTTTGTGATGCTTGTGATACTGATTTGTGAATGATATCTTCTGAATATTCTCTGTGAAGTAGTGTGTTTGTGATGTGAAATTTTTCTCTTTGAATTCTCAATGATATGTGTGATGGGTCAGTTTTTTTTTTCCTCATTTTCTGCACAAAATCGTCTTCTTTTATAGGCTCAAATGCCATTAAGTTTGTGATTTCCATGAATACGTGTTTTGAAGAGTGTTCCTTTTTTAACAGAACATGTTTGATCTTGGCCAAAACCATTGATTCTTTCCTTTTTGTTCAGCACGTTTTGGAAAACAATGATCTATTTTTTTTGTGAAATTTGAACATGTCATCTCTGTAATGAATGAATGTTTCGTTAAATTCCATTCCTTTCTCGATTTGTCAAGTTGATTGTGTTTAGGAATGTTTTCAACCGGGCTCTTTAATCTTTTCCTTGTTGGATCCAAATATTTTTCGTTTCGGTTTCGTTCGCATCTAACGGCTAATATCATCTTTTATGACCCCTTGATGCAGAGATTTTGTGTCTGAAATACGCTTGGGAACCTGATGACTGCCTTGATTTGGTTTCCTGTAATTTCAGATTTTTCCCTTTTGTACAGGCACACAACTTTGTGCGCAGGATTGCAATGATCCTTGAATATTGTACTGGACTTTGACCATTGATTCTTGTAATGTAAATGGTGGGCCACATATCAGTACCTGTGCACTTTCAATTTGTTGACCATTAATAAAGCATAGAGATTAAATGATTATATTGACTGGTGGTCGTGAATCTCTTGCATGTGAAACTATTATCTAAACACAATTCCTTAAATATTATGCCTCGTTCAACCTCAATGTCTGGTCCAATTCAAAGGGTGACATGTAAAGCTTTAAATTCCCTTAATGAATCCAACTGAATCAAACATTTAGTCTCTTAGGAATTAGAACTCGGATTTATTTGATCATCGTTAGAAACAAATCTTGAAACCAATTTGAAATATGGCATAAAACAAACTTGAAACAAATTGATCATGTCTTGAAATGGATTGAAACACATTTAAGCATTGTTTGGAATCAAGACTTTCACATCTCTTACAATTTATGACAATTTTGCAATTTGAATTTTGTACCTTGGAATTCCATCCACCTTGCACCACATCTTTCGTTTTTAACAATTTTCAAATTTTTTCCTTTGAATTGTACTTGAACTTCAAAGAATCCTTACAAATTGACCTTCCAATCTTAGCACACTTACCAACTTCAATCCAGTTGAATTGAATCGTTTGAACTCAAAACGTTTTGAGCCAAGCTTTGATGCCGTATGGAAACCACAAACCAAATCACACCGCTTTGTCACCTTAATCTCAATGTATCCACAACCTAATCCTTTGCACCATGATTTGTACTTTATTCAGACAAAACTCTTGGTTTAACAAGCTTTTCCTTTCTTGAGAAAGCTTGAAAAGAATTCCAAATATTCTCCTTAATCATACACCCTAGTACCCTTTTGGATCAGGATTATTGGTCATGTCTTGAAAATTTTGACTGAGATAATGAGTAACATCTATACTTGAAATCAATGTACCTGCACAAACCTGTTAGTAGTAAAACATACGAATATGCAAGATGATGTACAGAGAGGTGGGATCTTATGGTCAAAAATTAGGGTATGACAGATGCCCCTATTTAAGTTTCTTCTATCCGGAGATATGGAGATTGAAATCTTCGTCTCGACGAGATAGGAGAGACTTAAATATAAGCATGCACAATTTTTGGCCCTAAGATGCCACAAATGCATATGATACGATATGAAATGATATGATATGAGATGAAATGAATGCAAGACAGAGAAGCCTATGGGGAAGGGCACCACAGGGGAAAAATGTTATAGTTGGGTCTGAAACGAAATGAAACAAACCAAAGTATCTGGAAAACATCATCCAAGAATGGCTTTGAATGGAAGGTCATCCAATAATGGCTTTGAATGAAAGGTAAACTCACAATATCTGATAATGGCTTCAGATGAAAGTGAACAAGGTGAAGAAACCTATCATCCAATAATGGCTTTGAATGAAAGGTATAATCACAATATCTAATAATGGCTTTAGATGAATGTGAACAAAGACTACATTCAAGAATGGCATTGAATGCAAAGAAACCAATCATCCAATAATAGCTTTGAATGAAGGGTGTAATCACAATATCTAATAATGGCTTTAGACAAAGTGAACAAAGACTCGATCTGGAAGAACATCAGAAAGAGGGACACATCCGGAAGAACATCAGATGGTAAAGAAACCAAACATCCAATAATGGCTTTGAATGAAAGGTATAATCACAGTATCTAATAATGGCTTTAGATGACTGTGAACAAAGACTCGTTCTGGAAGAACATCAGAAAGAGGGACTCATCTGGAAGAACATCAGATGGTAAAGAAACCAGACATCCAATAATGGCTTTGAACGAAAGGTATATTCACAATATCTGATAATGGCTTCAGACAAAGTGAACAATGGTAGGGATCCAAGAAAGCATTGGACAAAGAAACCAGTCATCCAATAATGGCTTTGAATGAAAGGTATAATCACAATATCTAATAATGGCTTTAGATAAAGTGACAAAGGACTACATTCAAGAATGGCATTGAATGCAACAAAACCAGTCATCCAATAATAGCTTTGAATGAAAGGTACGACCCATAATATCTGAGAAGGCATCAGACGCAAATGAGACAAAAGGTGAAATCCAAGAAGGCATTGGATGTAAAGAAAACCACAACGTCCAGGAAAGCAGTGAACGACTATGAACAAGAAAATACCCAAGAAAACATTGGTAAACATGACAATATCTGTTTGGTAGGTGCCAAGTAAGTTGGACTTTGACCACAAGGTAAGACGTGAATAACAACACGACCTATGGAGAATGCAAATGAGTGCAAATGAGGATGACACTCTTGCTATGCATATGTATATGAATTATGCAGATGATGTATGATCAAATGCAAATATAAATGCAATGCAGACGTCGAAGACACGACTCGACTCTTTTGTGGAGAAGACAAAACTGGAATACTGATTCCTCAACACAGAAATCACTGTCATTCTGCTTTGGGACTAAAGACGCTACTGAATGCAAATCTGCCACACTGGTAAACTGTATCAAAATTCATGATCCTTGTAGGAAGAATGGAAAGCTGCATGGGGATTCTTCAAGTAAACTGCCCCAGATTAGTTGACTGTTGTATATGAACTGATAATTGCTTCAGCTGGATTGGCGCTGAAAATGACTGAATTATTGTGCACTTGGAAAACTTGCCCCAGTATGAGTCTTGAAAAAGTATTCTGTATAAACCAACTCTGAGAAGGACTTGCACTAAACCACCAATCTTGAACTGATTCTCAACAGGATATGGAAAGAACTTGCCCCTGATTGGATCACTGGCCAAGTTTCTCAAATGTTTGAAAATTCCTTAAGCGGAAGCTAGATTGCAAACAAAAGTGTTCATACAAACATAGTAAATGCAAAGTTCATACAACCTTTGAAATCAAAATCATTTTTGGAAAGAGGTAAAACAATAGGGTCACTGGTCAGAACACGGTGGTTCAAGACATTTAAAAGTGAAAGATAAAGCAAGAAGGCTTGATGCTAAAAAAATGATCTGCAAAGATCTTTAGGAGTCAGTTTACGCAACCTCGTTGTAGTATGCTTTCAAAATAACCTTGCTTCAATTAGGTCTTTTGAGGGTTATAACGTGGCTTAGTTCATGGTTTAAGAAACAAAGGATAAAGGCTCAAAGTTTATTTGTACCCACCCAATCTTCGTGATGATCTCCAGTCCTACACTCAGTTAACTCAGACTTTGCACTCAGGTTCCCATAGGTTAGGGATTGCATTGATGATAGTGATGATGGTTCAGAAGTAAAGGGACTCTTGAGATGGCGGTCACTACTTCCTTATAACTCTTGGTTGTTTTTTTTTTATTGAGGATTTCATGGTAAGGATTTAAAGATTTCTCCTTTCTGTTATCCCTAACTTTTGCCTGAACTGTTTCTCGTGAATCTTACAGTCAGCGGGATGCCCCAGTTTTTTGTCTGCTTAAGTCTCCTTCACAGGTTTCGACTTAGCGGGCTTTTTCCTTTTTTTGATTTTTTATCTTTTTTTTTTTGAAAGAAAGTGACTGCTTGGCTTAATGATTACGGCGAACCATCATCGACTTTCGACTTGAAAGACATCTTCGACACTTGCTTGTTGCGTGCGAAGGAAAATTTGAGAATGCCACATTTATGTGAGAGGTGTCTTGCACGAAACTCTTGTATTTGAATGCACAATCAAGTTAACTGAGAACTACCCTGCCCCAGGTTAAGATTGCTGGTTTTTATTTGTAAAGAAAAGAAACTCATACTTCAAGGCTCAAAGGGGTTGACGAGGGTTTATCTTCCTTATTTCTTCAGTGTTTGGGAATTAAAACAATGCCTAACATCCTCAGCAAAGTTTTGATTTGAAAGCATACCGACAACAATTATGAGTATAATGTTTTCATCATCCTCCCTCCAATCTTAGCATAATCCGAAGGAAAGTGGAAAAGAGATAATTTTTTTTTGTTTTTGTTTTTGTTTTTTTTTTTTTTTTAAAAGGAAAGCATAAAGATGTAAATAGCCAACACAAATGAATTGAATCCAAAAGTTGCAATGCTCATTTTATTAATTATGAAAGTACAAACATAAATCGAAAGCAAACAGCTAATACAAATAAGAAAAGTGCAAACAATAAGAAACATGGTCTAGTGACTAATCAGAAACAAAGATGAGCCGTCATGTCTGAAACACTGAAGTCTGCTGAAGTCAACTGAAGCTTCACTTAGCGTGCTCTGGCAAAGGATTATCCTTGACATTTGGATTGGTGTCACGAAAGGAGAGAATACCAATTCTGATCAGCTCTTGTACTCTAGCCTTCAATGCAAAGCAATGTTCCATGTCGTGACCTACACCACCTTGATGGTATTCACAATGAAGATCGGCCCTATAACTGGCTGGAAGAGGATTTGGAGGAGGAGGCAAAGGCCTTGTGGTAATCAAACCTTTCTGAACTAGCCCAGGATAAAGTTCAGTGTATGTCATTGGAATAGGATCAAAATTATTCCTATTACGGTACTGATTCTGTCCAACAGCTGGACGTTGAGGAGCTTGAGCTGGTCGTGGAGCAGTAACAACAGGAGTAACAGCAGCAACAGCGGAGTGATCAACATACTAGGTTGAGGACGAGACCTTCTGGTTTCAAACATAATAGCATTGGTCTGATCTTCTCTCTTCTTCTGGAAGTTCCCATAGGATTTCTTCGCTCTATTAGAAGATTCAGCAGCTTTGGATACTTTACCATTCTTAAGTCCTTCCTCGAGTCTCTGACCAATAGTAACCAAATCAGTGAAGCTGGATGAAACACTACCAATCATCTTCTCCCAGTAAAATGGAGACAAGGTGTCCATAAATAGTCCAGTTAATTCTTTCTCTACCAAAGGAGGTTCAACTTGGGAAGCCAACTCTCTCCAGCGCTGAGCATATTCCTTGAAAGACTCTTTATCCTTCTGAGACATGTTTTGCAGCTGACGGTGGTCAGGAGCCATGTCGAGGTTATACTTGTATTGCTTTATGAAGGCATTAATAAGAGCCTGGAAATAGTGAATGTTGTTCCGTTCAAGATTCATATACCATTTGAGAGAAGCTCCACTCAGACTATCTTGAAAACAGTGGATGAGCAACTTCTGATTCTTGGCATGAGCAGCCATCTTTCGGGTATACATGACCAAATGAGCTCTTGGACAAGAATCACCTTTGTACTTCACAAAATCGATAGTCTTGAATTTAGCAGGCATAACAAGGTCAGAAACCAAACCCATGTTTTCTGCATCTATGTTGAAGAAATCATTACCCTCTACGGCTTTGAGTCTCTTGTCTATGGTCTGAAACTGTTCACGGACAACCTCAGGTTCAACAAAGTCTTCATGGTCTTCACCCTAAACACTGGCAGCATTGTACTCATAGAGAGGGTTTTCAAAAGGAGGTCGAGTAGTCTGGGCAACAGCATGAACCACAGGTCTAGGCTCGGAGAACACTAGAGCTTGAAACACTGGTCTGGAAGTCTGACCAATCATAGCAGTAGATGCAAGAGGTAGTGAGTAGTTGGGAGGCAAACCAAACTCTGGCCAAGTTGAAGGTGGCACCTGAACATGTTGAGGATCAGCAGTTGAAACTTCTTGGATGACAGTCCTTTGGGGTTGCTCTCCTCTATCAATCAAGACTTGGAGCATTTCAGTGAGCTTTGCCTTGCTTGACTTAAGGTCGTCGATCTCCATTCGCATCTCAGCATTGTGTGCTTCTTACTCTGCCATTATGCGTCTGTAGTTAGCTCTAGTCCGATATCTGTGTGGAGGAATCAGCTTGACGACTCACAGGTGACACTGAAGATAAAGATAGCTGGAAATGAGTGGCTGGACAAACGGACGCATGCAAAGATGCAAATGATATGCCATGTGATGCAATGGTTTCAAGGAACTCAACAGTAGGTTGCAAACATTTTGGAAAGACTGAAAAAAGTTTCATTTTATAATCCAGAATATTTTATTGATTTTGCAAATGAAAGAACAATTGAGTTTCCTGAAACCGAATGGTTATGCATGAATGCATGAATGGATGCATAAGCACAGGTATACACATATACAGGCAAACAAAGGCCTAGGCTTGAAAATCATGAGCATGGAGCCATGGTCTACCATTCCCAATGTATGTACTAGAGGTTTATTTGTACCTGCCGAACGGGTTCTACAAAGTTCCCAGAGTCTACAATCCATCTTTCGGATATTATCGATTTTCCAAATCACTTGGTAGTCAATAATATTCTCAAGAGAATCTCGTCTGAGTGTAGTATCGCGTAGCAACTATTGCAGAAATAGACTCCCGCATAGTCCCCGCACTACATCCTAATAGGCCAAGTTGGGTTAAAGGTAACTACGGTCCCCAGTCCCGAGGGCCTTTAGATCGAAACCATATCGTCTTCACGAATGAACTCGTTGGACAAATATTTTATTCGAGAGGGCCTAGACTGAGTGGTGAAGTCTCAATTTACTTTTTCAGGAATCGACTCCCTCAAAGTATCATTGAAGTCTCATTGTTTTCCTATCTTAATTTCACTCTAGTCTGGGTGTAGGACTTTGTCTCACCACACAAATAGTACCCTGCACACAGAAAACCCAAACAAAACAGGTATATATACAAATATAAAGATATATAGGCAAACAAGTAAATAAATAACATAAATATAAACAAGTTAGGGGAAACCCTCGAAAAATCCCCAGTGAAGTCGCCATTTCCGTCGCGGTGAGAATCGGATACCAAGCTATTGGATTAACTTGAATCATAATTCTTAATTCACCACCGGTCTTTATTTTATCCAAAGGAAAGGGTTAAAGAACGAAAAAAACCTAAGAGATCTAAAGTTCGGGGGTTGGTTACGTCTAGGGAAGGTATTAGCATCCTAAACGTCCGTAGTATTCTACGGGAACCTCTTGTTATTATTTATGTTATTTATTGCTCGCTTGCTAAGGGTATGTGCTAAAGGTAAGGACCTAAAGGTTGACGGCGATGCTTAAAAAGCAATCGACTTACAAGGGAAAAATGGCTCGATGTTGATCGAGAGTTTATTTTGAAAAGAAAGGGTTTGAAATATAAATAAATATAAACAAAATATCAAGAGAAAAAAAGTAAATATTTTTGACATTTTTTCAAATTTTTTTTTTACAAACAAACTCAATGAGAAGTTAAGTCCGGAATTAAACTAAAAAAAAAAAACCACAATATGTTAACAATTTATTAGAAATAAGATAAAATAAAACTCTAATTAAATCTAATTAACTAATTAATTTTCTAATTAAACTAATTTAGTTAAACTAACTAAAAACATGAATTGGGTAAAAAACAATGCCAAATTAATTTAGCAAAATACTTTTATGTTTTTTTTTTCATAAATAGCAACATGTAGAATAAATAAAAAAAATAAAAAGGAAATCTAGAGAATATGAATTAAACAAAGCAAATAAAAGAAAAAGAAAAGAAATTGGGCCGAGGGACATGTTTTTCTGGAACCCATAAGAACAAAGCCCATGATAGGGCGGTGGGTCTGAAGTCAACGGGTCGGGTCTTGACCCGGTTAGCTCGGAAATAGAAAAAGAAATTCTAACAAAATAAACCTAAATCCCAATTTCAGTACTTTCTTTCTCTCTCTCACAATCACTTCTCCCTTTCTCTCACGACAGACCCTTTCCTTGTTCTTCTTCCATTCGTTTTCGTATACTCTCTCTCTCTCAGAAGCTTTCCTCAAAACCCTTTCCCCTGTATCTTGTTCCAACTCTCCCACTCTCGCCGCTCTCATTCCCTTTCCGTCTGCGAGTCGTCCCCCTCTTCACACTCTTAAAACTCTCAAGTTCAACATATTTCCCAGAAAAATAAACGATAAGATTTAATGCTAAAATTCAGTTGTCACACAATCATCAAGGATCAAGACATCAATAATCATAAAGCATTCAAAATAAAAAGATACCGATCGAAGATTTCATGGTGCAGCGGTTTGTCGGCGAAATTGATAATCTCCAGGTACGGGTCCTTCTCCTTCCTTCTGCAAGATGTATGAATAGGGGGTGTTGGTGTTTCGTCGGAGGTTATGGGGCGGCGTGTGGGAGTGCTATGCGTGTGAGTTGTGAATCTTGTGACTGCAAATGGTGTGTATGCTTTTCTCTGCGAATGGTTTTGTGTTGGAATCTGGTGAGAACTTTGTGATGCTTGTGATACTGATTTGTGAATGATATCTTCTGAATCTTCTCTGTGAAGTAGTGTGTTTGTGATGTGAAATTTTTCTCTGTGAATTCTCAATGATATGTGTGATGGGTTAGTTTTTTTTTTCCTCATTTTCTGCTCAAAATCGTCTTCTTTTATAGGCTCAAATGCCATTAAGTTTGTGATTTCCATGAATACGTGTTTTGAAGAGTGTTCCTTTTTTAACAGAACATGTTTGATCTTGGCCAAAACCCTTGATTCTTTCCTTTTTGTTCAGCACGTTTTGGAAAACAATGATATGTTTTTTTTATGAAATTTAAACATGTCGGCTCTGTAATGAATGAACGTTCTGTTAAATTCCATTCCTTTCTCGATTTGTCAAGTTGATTGTGTTTAGGAATGTTTTCAACCGAGCTATTTAATCTTTTCCTTGTTGGATCCAAATATTTTTCGTTTCGGTTTCGTTCGCATCTAACGGCTCATATCATCTTTTATGACCCCTTGATGCAGAGATTTTGTGTCTGAAATACGCTTGGGAACCTGATGACTGCCTTGATTTGGTTTCCTGTAATTTCAGATTTTTTCCTTTTGTACAGGCACACAACTTTGTGCGCAGGATTGCAATGATCCTTGAATATTGTACTGGACTTTGACCATTGATTCTTGTAATGTAAATGGTGGGCCACATATCAGTACCTGTGCACTTTCAATTTGTTGACCATTAATAAAGCATAGAGATTAAATGATTATATTGACTGGTGGTCGTGAATCTCTTGCATGTGAAACTATTATCTAAACACAATTCCTGAAATATTATGCCTCGTTCAACCTCAATGTCCGGTCCAATTCAAAGGGTGACATGTAAAGCTTTAAATTCCCTTAATGAATCCAACTGAATCAAACACTTAGTCTCTTAGGAATTAGAACTCGGATTTATTTGATCATCGTTAGAAACAAATCTTGAAACCAATTTGGAATATGGCATAAAACAAACTTGAAACAAATTGATCATGTCTTGAAATGGATTGAAACACATTTAAGTATTGCTTGGAATCAAGACTTTGACATCTCCTGCAATTTATGACAATTTTGCAATTTGAATTTTGTACCTTGGAATTCCATCCACCTTGCACCACATCTTTCATTTTTAACAATTTTCAATTTTTTTCCTTTGAATTGTACTTGAACTTCAAAGAATCCTTACAAATTGACCTTCCAATCTTAGCACACTTACCAACTTCAATCCAGTTGAATTGAATCGTTTGAACTCAAAACGTTTTGAGCCAAGCTTTGATGCCGTATGGAAACCACAAACCAAATCACACCGCTTTTTCACCTTAATCTCAATGTATCTACAACCTAATCCTTTGCACCATGATTTGTACTTTATTCAGACAAAACTCTTGCTTTAACAAGCTTTTCCTTTCTTGAGAAAGCTTGAAAAGAATTCCAAATATTCTCCTTAATCATACACCCTAGTACCCTTTTGGATCAGGATTATTGGTCATGTCTTGAAAATTTTGACTGAGAGAATGAGTAACATCTATACTTGAAATCAATGTACCTACACAAACCTGTTAGTAGTAAAACACGCGGATATGCAAGATGATGCACAGAGAGGTGGGATCTTATGGTAAAAAATTAGGGTATGACACTAACACCTTCCCCTCGCATAACTGACTCCCGAACCCGGACTATGGTTGCGATGACCATGTCTTTCCCCCTTTCTCTCCAGGTTTATGCAGTGTTTCCTTTCCCTCTCTTGGGATAAATACACATTGCTGGCGACTCTGTGTTTTCTGTGCCACTCTCGCATTTGTACTGTTGGATGCGAATCTTTTAGGAACGAAAGCTGGCGACTCTGCTGGGGAATCTGGTTGACCTCTTGCTGGTCCATCCCCTTTAGCGAGTCGATCCGAGCGCTTGTTTGTTTTTTTCGTTGGGTGTTTATTTGTTGTGCTTTATTATGTTGTATATTACTGTTTTACAGCTTTTATTGCATTGCATTTCATTTTATTACTGTCATACTGGAAATTGCTATGCTGTGCTGGCTGGTTTCTGTTTGGCAGTTTGGGTTGTTCTGAGAGATAAGCCCAATACCCAGGCTTGAGTACACCCTAGGACTAGAGTGGAGAGTAGTGGGACCTATGTGCCAGCTTGGTACGTTTGTGTGTTCACGAAATACACAACCAGACGAGGCTATCTTGGGACGCATTCTGGCGTGTGTGTCTTGCGCATGTTAGGGTGTTGATCTAGAGAGCTGTCGACTCTGGTGACCGTTTCTCCGATACCTCAGTTGCGCCTCTCCTCCCGAGATGTGACAGTGACAAACCACGTTCCGTGGAAAACCCATTGCACATTCTCGATCCGAGGACCCAATGCCGAGGGACTCGCATAGGATGACCTAATTTTTGAGGGGAATCAGTTGAGGCCTCCTCGATTGATGATGATGCCAAACTAGAAATGGTGAACGTATCATCATTTCTCGACCCGAGAGCCCGTGATATTGAGGATCCTTGCCTTTCTAGAACCCTCATGAGAGATGGGATGGGTGTTTGCAGGTCTGCAGGTAACTGAAACCTTCAACCTACCCGGTTTTCTGGATTTCTCATCAGTGTTTGATTATCTGGGTTTCTGGTTATCTCAATGGTTCGGTATTCTGGAATTCTGGTTTTCTGGGTTGTGGTCCTCGTTCAGTTAACAGCACAGCACATCCAGCAGTGGTGCCTTGATCCCATGCTTGCATGTGCATATCATTTTTCTTGCATTCTAACATGTTTGACATTTTTCAGGGCTTGCATCTTACTCTTGATTCCGGTTTTCTGAGGTTGCCTTAGCATGGATGTCCAGAGAAAGAAGACTGTTGCTTATTCGTTCCCAGACCCAACCTTGACGTTGATTCACAAGCTGATTAATATGGCTGGTACCGGAGTTCGTACAGAGTTTGGAGGAGTGTATGGGAGACTTTTGAAGTTTGTCTACAATATCTCCAAGTATGAGAAGGATGCCATTCATACACTTCTTCAGTTCTATGATCCGTCTTTGCGTTGCTTCACTTTCCCCGACTACATCTTGGCTCCAATGTTGGAGGAGTTCTCATTTATTTTGGGAATCCCCATCAGGCATGAGATAGTATTCTTTTCTTAAGAACGCCCTGGGGTAAAACAAATGGCCACTACTTTTCATATTGGTGAATCCGCTCTGAGCAATAATATTGTGGAGAAACAAGGAGCTAAGGGTTTCTTATTGAAGTTCTTGTTTGATCAAGCTTGCATACATGTTAAAGAGAAGAATTGGACTGCTTTCCAAGCTATTCTGGCTATGTGCATCTATGGGATTATCCTGTTTCCCAATGTTCCTGATCTGGTGGATATGCATGCTGTCAGAATCTTTATTTCAAAGAATCCTATACCTACCTTGTTAGGTGATGTGTATCACTCAGTCCACTACAAGAATGAAAATAGGCGTGGAAAAACTGTGAGTTGCTATGCACCACTCTTATCTACTTGGTCTCTGAGTCATCTCCCTGAGGCTGGCACTTTCGTTGATACGAGAGATTCTCTGAAGTGGTCAAAGAGGTTAATGGGCTTGACTGCTGACAACATTGTTTGGTTCAACCATGACTTGCTAAGAATGGAGATTATTTGCAAGTGCGGAGAATTCCCTAATGTACCCTTGATAGGGAGGAGAGGTGGAATTAACTATAATCATTCCCTTGTTATCAGGCAGTTTGGTTATCCTTTAAGAGGTGCACCTGAAGAGCGAGATATCAGAGAGTCCTTATTCTTCAATGGTATTGGAGATTAAGAGATGATAAGGAAGATTATGAATGCTTGGAAGCAGGTGACCAAGAAGGGAAAAACATCATTCGGGAAATGTAATAACGGGGCCTTTCCTTCCTATGAAGAGTGGATTAAGAAAAAAGCAGAAGAAGAGCTTCTTCCTTTCCCGGTGGAACCACCTTTGTATCCTTTGATGATCGAGGCTCCCATGACTGTTGATATAGAGAAGTATGATAAGTTATAGGCTGAGAAGGAGAAACTCCGAGAGGAGAATCGTGAGCTGGGCAGAGAGGTTGGTCAGTTAAAGCACGAAAAAGGTGAAGCTATCCATGCTGCCAGGTTGAAATCAGAACTTTTGGCTGTGAAGGAGAAAGAATTGTCTAAAGAAGCCACAGCCAGAGAAAAAGTGGCTCAAGCATTGAAAAGTGTTAGCAAGGTCCTTTCGTCCAAGAAGAAAGAGTTGGCTTATGCTATGTCAAGAATTCACAAGTTCCATGACCGTCGGAATACAGCAATTACTGCCAATAGGTTGAAAGAGGACAAGTATCTGGAGCAGATCAAAGGTTTGAAGACAGAGCTTCGGAAAAAGGATAAGGAGATTTTATCAGGGATCTTTGAGAGGAGAGCAGTTGAGGAAAAGCTCAAGGAAACCATGGCAGATATGGAACAGCTGAAGATCCAAGCCGAAGTGAAAAATGCCAGAAGCGAAGGTCCAAGTTCAGGTGGAGCTTCTGGAGAAGATGATTGGGAATTGCGTGGTCGTTATTTAACAGGGATCTTGCACAGGAGGGATCTTTTGATTCAGGAGTTGATTCAGAGACCAAAGCATCCTAATACCAAGAAGCTTCTCAAGGAAGTGCATAATTGGTGCAAAAAGAATGATGAATGGGGAATTCTAGCATAACTGAGTCTTGATGATATGCTTTAGTTTCCTTGCTATTGTTTTCTTTGTATTTCCAGGATCACCGCCAGGCTTGTTGGTCGGGGTCTTTGTTTACGCTTATTCAGACTTGTGTTGTAACAGATGCTTATTCTCTTTATATGATCAGGAATTCAGTTCTCTTTTGTTGTTAAAACTGGAATCAAGGGATAGATGGCCTTGATAATGTTCATACATGTTTGCATTTGCATTTGCATAATCATCTCTGTTTGCATAGAGGGTTATCTTGGATTCTCTGGTTTTCTTATGCTCTCTCTTTTTGACAGTCAGGATTGATCAACCAACTCATCGGTATTCTACCAGGCTTAATCAAAGCAGAGTGATGGACAAAGTTCAGGCAAACATGGCAGCTATGCAAGCTCGCATCGATCAATTCATGGAGATGATGCAGGGTGTAGTGTAGAGTCAGAATGAATTCAGAACTCTAGTTCAGGCTTTGGTGTCGCAGGTTGATGAAAATGGTATCTTACACGGTGGTCTTCTTAATCGTGTTATTCCTCCGGGCGGAGGTGGTGCTGGTATCAACATTCCTATTCCTGGCGCTGGTGGACAGGGTGGGATTCCTTCAGTGGTTGGAGAAGGAAGCATTGTTCGAGCTATTCATGGCCATCGTTTTGATGATGAACAGGATGATGTTTTTTCAGTCAGAAGCTTGGACGCTGGTCTTCCTGTGGTCAGTGATGAGAGGATCCGTTTAATCGAGGCGCAACTGAAAGGGGTTGTGAAGCAGGATGATCTGGGAATAGATTTGGACGACCTAGGGTTGGTCCCTAATATTGTCATTCCACACAAGATTCAGATTCCTACACTAGATAAGTGTAATGGTTCCACCTGCCCGAGAACTCATGTAAAGGCTTATACCAGGAAGATGGCTGCCCATGCCAAGCATGAGAAGCTAATGATGCACTTTTTCCAAGACAGCCTGTCTGGCGTGTCTTTGGAATGGTATATGGCTCTGGAAAGTAGAGATGTTCGTACTTGGAGAGAGTTAGCTCCAGCTTTTATCAAGCATTACCAGTACAACACAGACATGGCTCCCAACAGAACTCAGCTGTTGAGCATGTCCCAGAAAAATGATGAAAGTTTCAAAGAATATGCGCAAAGGTTGCGTGAATTGGCGGCTAAGGTGCAGCCACCAATGCTGGAAAAGGAAATGTTGGATATGTTTATGGACACACTGCCTAAGCACTATTATGAAAAGTTGTTGCCTTGTTCGCTAGGCAAGTTTGCAGATGTGATCGCGATCGGACAAAAGATAGAGGTTGGAATTAAGGCTGGAAAAGTTTCTAGTGGTGACGGATCGTCCTCCAGGCAGGGAAAGAAGCCATTTGTGAACTACAAAAAGAAAGAAGAAGCCAATGCTGTATAATCCTATAGGGGAAAGGGGAAACAACAACAAAACTATAACCAGCAGGTGGCTTCCATGGTTAATCCTGCAGCACTCCCACCTCAGGCAGCGCCTCAACGACAGAATCGCGCTCTGCGCCAACAACAATTCACCCCTAAGCAGAACAGACACTTTGATACTCCACCTTTACCATACTCACAATTGTTTCAGCATTTGCTTCAGTTGAAGTTAGTTGAAAAGAGGACTTTGGCTCCTCCTATTGGTAATCTGCCTCTCGGGTACAATCCTAACGCCCATTTTGATTTTCATTCCTGGGCACCGGGGCATCATCTCGAGGACTGTAAATCTTTCAAGCTTAAAGTCCAGGACTTGGTAGATTCAAAGGCTATCAGCTTTGCCAATGATGGACCTAATGTTGTGCAAAACTCGATGCCTGATCACAATGGGCCGAGGGTGAATGCGATAATTGAGGAATGTGAAGCTTTGAATTTGATCATGGATGTTGAGGAGCTGAAAACTCCGCTGGCTGTGGTTAAAAATAGGTTATTGAAGGGTGGCGTCTATCCGGGTTGTGATGAGAACTGTTCAGATTGTTTGGCAAAAGACAATGGTTGTGATTCACTGAAGAGGGGTGTCCAGAATATGATTGATGAGGGCTGCTTACAGTTTGATAGAGGTAATCAGCAAAAAGAGGTTGTTAGTGATGATATTGCTACTATTGTTATTCCTTTCAAGATAGTTGTAATATCAGGGCCAGCGAGACCAGCGCCTGTTGTTATTTCAGGTCCTAAACCCATTCCGTATGAAAGTACCCAAGCCGTCCCTTGGAATTATGATGCTAGTGTATTTGTTAATGGACAAAAGCAGGAATTAATGACTACTGCACCGGTGACTACTAGTTCAGAGGTTAAGGTTGAAGCTGATACTATAACAAGAAGTGGTAGAGTGCTTACTCCTGTTAATGATCAACTCAGTACTTCTAGGCAAGATAGGGGAAAACAGTAATGGATGGTTCTGTTCAGACTCCAGTGATTATTGATCCTACAGTAAAGTTAGTTGACAACTCTTTTTCAGAGAACGTGGAGGAGTTTGTGAGGCTTATCAGGAAAAGCGACTACAAAATTATGGACCAGTTACATCAAACCCCGTCCAAGATCTCTATTCTGTCTTTGCTATTGTGTTATGAAGCCCATAGGAACGCTCTTCAGAAAGTTTTGAATGCAGCCTATGTTCCTCAAGAGATTTCTGTTAACCAGCTGGAAGGGGTTATGGCGCACGTGAATGTGGGTAATGGCTTGGGTTTCACAGATCTTGATTTGACTCCCGCTGGCAGGAACCATAACAATGCCCTACATATTTCGATTGAGTGTCGTGGTTCACTGATGTCACATGTGCTTGTTGATACCGGATCATCTTTGAATGTATTACCAAAGAAAGCATTAATGAAGTTAGATACCAGGGGACTTATTTGTACACCAAGTGACTTGGTGGTGCGAGCTTTTGATGGCTCGAAGAGATCTATCTTTGGTGAGATTGTGCTTCCGATCAAGGTTAGGCCGGAAATCTTTGATGCAACATTTTACATAATGGATATTCAGCCAGCATACAGCTGTCTGTTGGGTCGTCCTTGGATCCATGGTGCAGGCGCTATAACCTCCACTTTGCATCAAAAGCTGAAATACATGGTTGATGGTCAAGTAGTGACAGTGTGCGGAGAAGAAGACATAATGATTAGTCAGCAGTCAACCTTCAAATATGTGGAAGTGGTGGTGAAATCCATGAGACTTTGTGTCAGGGGTTTGAAAAGGTGAAGGTTTTTGAAGAGGTTGTCCGGTCTGAAACTATAGAACAGCCTGCAGGGGTAAATCAGCCTGAGATGTCTATGTCTTCATTTAAAGACGCCAAAGTTGTGGTTGAGGCTGGTAGCTCACAGAGGTGGGGCCAAGTGGTTGAAGTTTAGGAGAAGAGGGATACCTATAGATTGGGGTATAAGCTATCCAGGAGAGATGGGGATCCTCCTAAGTTCTATGGCCCAGTCCGTTTCACCAGCGTCGGGGTTTTCTTCGACAGTGTTAGTACCATTGAGGAAGAAGGGGACAGTGATTGTGACATGGATAGTTGGATCCGCCCTTGCGTCCCAAGAGAAAGTTTGTGCAACTGGTCTGCTGAAAAAGTCATTCAAGTGACTAGCTTCGAGTAATTGCTTTGTTTTCCTATTATGTTAATCCTGCGTTCTGCCCAAGACGTAGTGATTTTATTTGTAGGGCTTTTAACTATTGCATGTTTTGCTTTATCATCAATAAAGGACTTTTCACACTCAAATATTTTGATCTCTGTCTTTCTGTTTTTATTTTTATGCATTAAAAACCCACATCAAAATGGCAATGTGTTTCTTTTGTTGCATACATAATAAAACATACCTCATCAATCATGTAGGTCTCTTTGTTCAGATTACACCGATCATGACTCAGCTATAGCCCAGTATGACTTTGACAATCCAATCTATCAGGCTGAAGAAGAGACTGACGAAGATTGTGAATTGCCCGAAGAGTTGGCCAGATTGTTGAAGCAAGAGGAGAGGGTCATCTTACCTCATCAGGAGGAAATTGAGATTGTGAATATAGGAACCGAGGATGCCAGAAAGGAGGTAAGGATAGGGGTTGTATTGGAAGACAGTGTCAAGGGAAGATTGATTGAAATGCTCCGTGAGTATGTGGACATCTTCGCCTGGTCTTACCAAGACATGCCTGGGCTCGATACTGATTTTGTTGTACACCGGCTACCACTTAAAGAAGGTTGTGCTCCGGTCAATCAAAAGTTGAGAAGAACTAAACCGGAGATTTCTGTCAAAATCAAAGAAGAGGTTCAGAAACAGTTGGACGCCGAATTTCTTGCCGTGACGAATTATCCTCCATGGGTTGCTAACATCGTGCCTGTTCGTAAGAAGGATGGGAAGGTCAGGATGTGTGTTGATTGCATGGATTTGAACAGGCCAAGCCCAAAGGACGATTTCCCGCTCCCTCACATTGATGTGTTAGTTGACAATACTGCTCAGTATTCTGTGTTTTCCTTCATGGATGGCTTCTCTGGGTATAACCAAATCAAGATGGCCCTAGAGGACATGGAGAAAACAATGTTGATAACACTGTGGGGAACTTTCTTCTACAAAGTGATGCCCTTTGGATTGAAAAATGCAGGAGCAACTTACCAGCGGGCGATGGTGACTCTCTTTCATGATATGATTCATAGAGAGATTGAGGTCTATGTTGATGACATGATTGCTAAGTCACAGACGGAAGAAGAACATCTGGTGAATCTTCAGAAGCTATTTGAAAGGTTGAGAAAATTCATACTGAGGTTGAATCCAAACAAATGCACCTTCGGGGTGAGATCAGGAAAATTGTTGGGGTTCATTGTTAGTGAAAAAGGTATCGAGGTTGATCCTGCAAAGGTAAAAGCCATACAAGAAATGCCTGTGCCGAAAACAGAAAAAGAGGTTCGTGGTTTCTTGGGGAGATTAAACTACATTGCTAGGTTTATCTCACATCTCACAGCCACGTGTGAACCAATCTTCAAGTTGCTAAGAAAAGATCAAGCGGTCAGGTGGAATGAAAATTGTCAAAAGGCGTTTGAAAAGATTAAAGAATACTTGCAGGAACCTCCGGTCCTTATACCACCAGTGCCAGGAAGGCCTTTGATTATGTATCTCACGGTTCTTGAGAATTCAATGGGGTGTGTGCTCGGTCAACAAGACAAGTCAGGTAGAAAGGAGCACGCCATCTACTACCTGAGTAAAAAGTTTACTGATTGTGAGTCAAGGTACTCGATGCTGGAGAAAACATGTTGTGTGCTCGCTTAGGCCGCTAAGCGTTTGAGGCAGTATATGTTAAACCACACAACCCTCTTGATTTCAAAGATGGATCCGATCAAGTATGTGTTTGAGAAGCAAGCACTTTCTGGTAGAATAGCCCGTTGGCAAATGGTTCTGACAGAATACGATATTCAGTATGTTTCCCAAAAGGCCATTAAGGGAAGTGTTTTGTCAGAATATCTTGCCGAACAACCAATTTAGGATTATCAATCGATGAAGTTTGAATTTTCGGATGAGCATATCATGTATCTGAAGATGAAGGATTGTGAAGAACCTTTTCCTGATGAGGGACCTGAGATTGGATCACAGTGGAAGATGGTTTTTGATGGAGTTGTTAATTCATATGGTAACAGAATCGGGGCAATCATTACGACTCCACAGGGTTCTCATATACCCTTTACTACCGGATTAGCGTTCATATGCACCAACAATGAGGCAGAGTATGAAGCATGCATCATGGGGTTAGAAGACGCAATTAATTTGAGAATCAAGAACCTCGATGTTTATGGTGATTCTGCGTTGATGGTTAATCAGATTACAAGTGAATGGGAGACTCGTCATGCGAATCTTGTGCCTTATAACAACTATGCCAGAAGGTTGTTACCTTTCTTTGACAGAGTGGACTTCCATCAAATTCCCCGGATAGAGAATCAGATGGCTGATGCATTGGCAACGTTGTCATCAATGTATCAAGTGAATCGTTGGAATGAAACTCCTTCAATCAGAATCATGCGCTTGGACAGACATGCTTTTGTATTTGCGGTTGAAGGTGCATTAGATGGCAAGCCTTGGTATCATGACATCAAATTCTTTTTGAAGAGTCAGGAATACCCAGCTGGGGCATCTTTCAAGGATAAAAAGACATTGATGAGGTTATCAGGAAACTTCTTTTTGAACAAAGACGATGTGTTATACAAGAGAAACTTTGACATGGTCTTTCTACGTTGTTTTGATGAACACGAGGCAGGCCTGTTAATGGAAGAGGTTCACGAAGGTTCCTTTAGTACTCATGCTAATGGGCATGCTGTGGCAAGAAAGTTGTTAAGAGCAGGGTATTATTGGATGACTATTGAGTCTGATTGTTTTAAATACGCCCAGAAATGTCATAAATGCCAGATTTATGCTGATAAGGTGCACGTACCATCTACTCCTCTGAATGTTTTGTCGTCACCTTGGCCTTTTTCCATGTGGGGCATTGACATGATTGGAAAGATTGAGCCGACTGCTTCGAATGGACATCGTTTTATCCTGGTGGCTATTGATTATTTCACGAAGTGGGTGGAAGCAGCATCGTATGCCAACGTCACCAAACAAGTGGTAGCCCGGTTTATTAAGAAGGACATCATCTGCCGGTATGGAGTCCCAGAGAGAATCATTACTGATAATGGTTCGAATCTGAATAACAAGATAATGAAGGAGCTATGTCAGAGCTTTAAAATTGAACATCACAATTCTTCTCCCTATCGTCCGAAGATGAATGGGGCTGTTGAAGTAGCAAATAAGAACATTAAGAAGAATGTGCAGAAGATGGTAGTGACATATAAAGACTGGCATGAGATGTTGCCTTACGCTTTGCACGGATATCGTGCTTCGGTACGCACATCAACTGGGGCAACCCCTTTCTCATTGGTGTATGGTATGGAAGCAGTTCTGCCATTAGAAGTTGAGATTCCTTCTTTGAGAATTCTGACAGACGTGAGGCTTGATGAAACTGAGTGGGCGCGTTCCCGGCTGAATAAACTGAACCTCATTGAGGAGAAGAGATTGAAAGCCATTGCGAATGGCCGGTTGTATCAGAGCAGGATGAAGAAAGCCTTTGATCAGAAAGTGCGTCCTCGGTGTTTTTAGGCTGGTGAATTAGTTCTGAAAAGGATCACTCCTCCTCAAACAGATCACAGGGGCAAGGGGATTCCGAATTACGAAGGGCCATATGTAGTAAGATAAGTTTTCTCTGGTAGAGCCTTATTACTCTCAACTATGGATGGCAAAGATTTTACGTCCCCTGTAAATGCGGATGTAGTCAAAAAATACTTTGCATAAAAGAGACCCGCTGAACATAAAAAGAAGGTTCAGGCAAAAATGGGGCATCCTGGCAAACCATAAAAAGAAAAGGTTCGGGCAAAAATTAGGGATAAAAAGAAAAAAAGAAATAAACCCGCAAGGTTGAAAACCTGAAAAGGTAACTTTGGAAAAAATGGGTATCCCGGTGGATTGAAAACCCGAAAAGGGCGATCCAGGCAAAAGTTAGGGATTTAAAAGCAAAGACTACAATCCGCGTTTGATCTGTGATCGCTATTCACACTTGGAAAATTCGAAGGAAAGGAATCAGTCCAGTAAGCCATCTTCAAAGGCCAAAGTATCTGCGGATAAACAAGTCATATGGGTTATAGCTGAGTCGAGTCATGGTGGATGTCTGTTCCCCACATTGCCGACATGTGTATTTTCTTTTACTTTTTGCGCAATTACCTCTTTCCAGGAATTGTTTCCAAATGTAAATGCCTATTTACAGGCCAATTCATTCAATAAAGTTTGCATTTCAGTCAAAGAGCTTTGTTTTTGTTTTACCTGTTTTGTTTGTGAAAATGTCCGATATTTTTTATAAACATTACATGCTAAAATGTTGAGCTCTATGAAACAAAGTTGGAAAACAGTGGCAATTGCTTAGGATACAGTCACTATGATGATAATCAATGTAATCATTTTCGCACGTAGACCTTTCTTTTCATTTTGCAGGATGACAGGTGTACCTCCCCAGTAGAGCTTTGCTCCCCAACTTTGAAGTCTGATCATCCTCAGCAGTTTGATGCTCTCCCCAGTCAGAGTATCGAGGATCGTCTTCCTCAGCAGAGTATAAAGAAGTGATTTCCCAAGCGGAGCTGTTGAGGATTGTCCCCCTCAGCAGGGTATAAGAGGTTCACCCTCAGCAAGAGGTGTGATTTGGCTCATCTTTCCTCAGCATGAGTGCATAGGGTTGTATACCCAGCCGAAGTTGTGTTTGGATTATTATTCCCCAGGAAGCATTCAGAGGTTGATTGCTCTAAGGTGGATGTTGTTCTATCTCCAGCAGGAGATTCATGGAAAGAGATGTTATTATCCCCGCAGAGTCCTGGGGTCTATTTCCCCAGTTGGTTAGAAGGTATAGTCTCAACGACAACGGTTTGATCTAATCCCCAGCAGGGTAAAATACTAATATTCCCCGACAGGGTAAAGGTAAGAGCATCTCCCAATCGGGTTCAAAATTGTTGACTTGTCTCCCCAAGCAGAGTCTAAAGGTTCTCATATCCCTAAGCAGAGTCTGGCAGTGATTGGTATCCCCAGCAGGTCTTAGGACCAATCGTTTTTGCCAGGCGTTAAATCCAAGTTCTGAAGTATTTGGTGATCCCAAGCGGAGGAGTTTCCATCTTCAGTATTCATCTCCCTCCCTAGCTGAGTGGGTATTCTCTCGGAGTTTTGTCCATCTCCAGCAGAATTGTTGATCTTGATATTCCCCAGCTGAGTGGGTATTCTATCAGAGTTTCGTCCATCTCCAGCAGAGTTGTTGATCTTTCCATCCCCAACAGAGTGGGTTTTCTCTCGGAGATTCGTCCATCTCCAGCAGAATTTGTGATCAATATCTTCCTCAGCGGAGTGAAGTCTTTCTCAGCAGGGTCTCTTATTTCGGAGGACAATTTATTTTGTCGTCCCCAGTGGAGTTTTCCTTCGCCTCTTTTGCATTTCATAAGCATTCTTGCATGGCATCCTCCCAAACGCGTAGCATTTCCATTTCGTATGGAGCATTACGGCAAAATTCAAACATATGCATTCGAAGCATAAGCCACGTTTGTTTTCTTTACCAGTTCCTTTCCCTAGCAGAAAGTGACATGATTCAGGAGATGTTGTTTAAGATTACACCGTAACCAGTGGATTCGTCCTTCTTGTTGGTCCTTCCTACACTCCCCCGCAGAGATGTATGTTTAGATTTCTCTATTCCCCAGCGGAGTTATCTTTGTAGATCCGTTGATTCTACTTATCTTGGGTTGGAAAGTCCGTTTTCGGTCGGTCTTTCTTTTCGAGTTCGTCTTCGGCCATCCTCACACTCGTTGTTATTTCGTTATCCCCAGTAGGGTTATCCTATATGGTATAACCATTGTTGAAATAGCGCTTTCGGTCGGCCTTTCTTTTTGAGTTCGCTTTCGGTCGTACTCGTTTGTTGTTTGAAATTCCGCTTTCGGTCGGTTTTTCTTTGCGAGTCCGCTTTCGGTCGTACTCGTTTGTTGTTGAAATTCCGCTTTCAGTCGGTTTTTCTTTGCGAGTCCGCTTTCGGTCGTACTCGTTTGTTGTTGAAATTCCGCTTTAGGTCGGTCTTTCTTTTCGAGTTCGCTTTCGATCGTACTCGTTTACTGCTTGAAATTCCGTCTTCGGCCGGTATTTCTTTTCGAGTCCGCTTTCGGTCGTACTCGTTTGCCTTTGTATCCGCACTGAGTCCGCTTTCGGTCGTACTCATGTGTTTGTCGAAAGAGCGCTTTCGGTCGGTCTTTCTGTTCGAGTCCGCTTTCGGTCGTACTCGTTTGCTCTCATATCTCTAGTGAGTCCGCTTTCGGTCGTACTCGTCTGCTGTTTGAAATTTTGCTTTCGGTCGGTCTTTCTTTCCGAGTCCGCTTTCGGTCGTACTCGTTTATCCTTTTCGACTCCGCTTTCGGTCGTACTCGTTTATCCTTTTCGAGTCCGCTTTCGGTCATACTCGTTTATCCTTTTCGAGTTTGCTTTCAGTCGTACTCGTTTGTTGTTGAAATTTTACTTTCGGTCGGTATTTCTTTTCGAGTCCGCTCTCGGTCGTGCTCGTATTATTTTGTTTCTCCCCAGCGTAGTCTACTCGTCTTCGGTCGTCCTCGTTAGCACTTCATTTTGTATCTTACCACTAGTTCGCAAATTTCCGGGTTCTTTTTTGTATTCAATCACCTTCTACCTTGAATGTCTGAGAGCCGTTGCTATCCTCCCTTCAGGTTCAAGTCGATTGAATAGGGGCAGCTGTAACACCCCAAAATTTGCCTTCTTGCTTTTAGCTAACTGGCTTTTGTTTCTTTGCATTTCTTGCATTAGTATTTGTTCATAGCATTGGTTCTTAGCATGGGATCAAGGTGCTTGGTTCATCTCAAAGGAGTCTCAAGCCTCAAGGTGGTTTGAGGAGTTCATCATATCTTCATAAGGTCAAGAATGGCAAAGGATTTCAAGTGAATCTTTCCCTCCTAACCAGAGGGACCAATTAGGATTTTGGTTTCAAAAGAGCTTCTTGTTGAACTTTATGGATTCAAGCATGCTCTCATGGGGTTTCATATGCTCACAAGTGCTCATAGAGGAAGGCTTGGCTAGTGGTTCATTGTGGAAGATGTTCAGTGGATCAGTTACTTGTGAAGTAAGCAAAAGTCAATTGTAAGGAGGAAAGTCAACCATGGAATTTTGAGGTTCTCTTCAGGGTTTTAAAGGTCTCACATCCTCATATGATCTTCAAGGGTCAATTTTCATGTCATTCACCAAGAATCAAGGGTTTGTACAAAAGTTACTAAATTTGGAAAATGACCTATAATGAGAAGTTTCCATTTTTGGCAAGTTTTTACACTACATTCAACTTGACTTTTCATCATCAAAGAAGCTTCAAATGAATTTTCCTCAAACATGAAAGATGAAGATCTTTTTCTCCCCTTTCCAACAAGTACTAGATGGTTTCCATATCATTTGTAGAACTCAAGTTATGGTCAAAACAATGCAAGGTGCTTTTTAAGGTTTTTCACATGTACCACTTTTTCCACCTTTTGCATTTTGGTACAAATTGACTTATAATTAGTTCTATTGCTTCAAGTCACATTCTAATATCCAAGTACACTTCATTTGGAACAAGTTTGGCCCTTGAATCAAGTCATTTCATGCCATGTAGCTCACTTTCTTCACATAATACAATTTTGCAAGATGGATTGAATCTCACAAATTAAACCACTACTAAGCCCAAATCCAATTCAAATATGATCAGCAAGTAAAATGAATTTGATTCATGCTTATCATATGGCCCATGCACGTGTGGATTAGTGGGAATAAACCAAAGTGCAAATTTGCATAAACCATCCAAACTCATTAACCAAGGGATTAATCAACTTCTAATTGTGATCAGAGCTCTAATGAGGTGTATATAAGCTAACTCATACGCACCAAATTAGGTCATGCACTCATTCTTGCTCAGAATTACATTTTTGCTCTCACACTTTCTCTCCTTCAAAGCTCTCTCATCTTAAGGGTTTCTGAAGATTTTTTTTCATATTCTTGATCTACACACTCCATAGAACAAGAATCATCCATCATTTGAAGCTATGAGCAAGGTTTTCATCAAGTTGATTTCTAGAGGGTTCAAGTTCAAAATCCTAGATCTAGCCAGATTCAAGTCTCTATTTGCATTTATTTTGCAAATAGAGCTCAAAAGAGGAAGATCTGCAGCTTTTGGAAGGGTTTCTTAGTGTATTTCGAGCTCTGCAATCTTCAGGTTAGATCACTTTTCATGATCATATAAATTGAATTTTAAGCTTGCATGATGATCTATGATGTTCACTGATGATGCTGATATGTTTGGTTTTGATTTTGGACGTGTGAATTGCTTGAATTTTGAGACCGAAAGATTTAGATCCAAACTTATTTCTTTCGATTTGACTTGTATATTGATCTTTTGGTGAAATGGACATGATATTTGAGATCCTTGTTGAATTCTGGTTAAGATGATGTACTCATGTGTGATTTCTGGAAAAGTTTATGTTGGTCTTCACCGGAGAAGACGACCGGAGCCCTAGCTCCGGCGTCTGGTTTTGATTCAGTCCGGCCAGGGTTTTTGTGAAAAAGATGCAATCTGGACCGTTGGTGGTCCAGATCTGACGGTCCAGGATGAGACAAATCCTCTTTATTTCTTGTTTTATTTTTAATATACACGTGTTTCTTTCCATGTTTACTATCTTGCACACGCAGATCTGAGCCATTCATTGTGTATACCTGTTGATTTGTTGACTCATTTGTGCGTGTTAGATTAATCCAATGATCCTGATGTGGCCAGCGCATTAAAAACTCACTTGCTTATCACATGCTCTTTTGTTTAATTTCTGATCAATTGTGTGTGGGTGCATGCATCATTGTTATGGTGTGCGTGTGGATCTGAACCCCTTGTCATGATTACTTGATTGATTGTGATGACTGATTGTGTGACGTTGGATTAATCTAGTGGCGTGTATGAGTCCTTTGCTTGACTGGGTTTTTGTTTTTTTTTTTTGACTTGCGCTTTGGGCCTCTGACTGCTATTCCCACCCTCCTTTTGATCCAGCCCAACCTTTTGAACTGATATTTCTTGCTTGTTGCACCCCTTGGCTGTTTCATTTTTATTTTATTTTATTTAATTGTTGCATTTTGATTTTTATTTTTTAAAAAATAGTTTTAAGAATCCAAAAATTCTAAAAAAAATTCATGAAGCATATTTAGGTTTTTATAAAATTTAGGCAAATTTTACTTTTTCATTTTTATTTTATTTTGTGCATCTGAATTAATTGTTTGTTTAATTTCTTTGTGAGTTGTTTCATATATGCACACCCTGCCTTGTTGATTTGTTTTCTCATCATCTATACATGATTTGCATCTCATTCTTTTTGAATTTGTTAGAGGACATGTTGAGGTTCCTAAAAATATTTTTCTTATATTTTTAAAATTTTTTCATATTGCATTTTAATCCATCTCTTTTGCATATTGGTTCATGGTTCCTATGTGATCTTTGCCTAATTGTTTGAGGTACTTAACTTGTGAATTTTTGTGAGATGTTTTGACATGTGATTGGTTTCTGACTTAGGTCATTTGGGTTCTAATTTCACAATTTTTTAATGTCATTTGATATATGTTTGCTTATTTGTGCTTAAATGACTTATGCATGATTATATCTTGACATCTCTTTACACAAGTTGACTTGCCATGCCTAATTGATTGAGTTTCTTTGTGATTCTTTGCATGAGCTTTTGATATGATGTTTACCCCTGGTTGAGGTCCCTTAAGACTTATTTTTGCAATTTGTGAATCATGTTTGGCATGTGTTAAGTGTTTGGACTTTTGAGTTTCCATTGGTGGATTACTTTGGTGTATGTCTTGAAGGTGTTGCTTGATAATTAACCTTGTATGACTTAAGTTTGGTTTGGTATGATATTGATGCATATGCTACTGCCTCTTGGGATCCTTACATGGTTTTCATTTCACTTGAGCATAGTTGAATGCATTTGGTTTGAATTGTATGATAAACATCTTTACCATTTGCTTTGTAACTTCTTTGGATCATAATGCTTCATGATATGAATCACTTTTGCACATGAGAATTGTTGATGATGTTTCGATCTTGGTTCTGACTTTCTTTCATCCTCATCTTATCTTTCTCTTTTCATTTTGATATGAAGGTATGTATGCTTAATTGTGCATTTCATACAAGTATGCTTGCATTCTTTCATGATTACCTTTGCATGCTTACTTGAATTGTTTTGCATTGACCTTTGAAACATGTTTGATGGTTTGAATTGGACATTTATGATATAATGTGCTTGCTGCCCTTTATTTTATCTCATCTTCTCCTTCTCTTTCTCATTTCTTCTCTTTCACTCTCTTCCTCCCATGAATCTCAAGACTTGTTTAAGTTTTGGATTCTCTCCCTTTAGAGCTACCTAGTCCAACTTAATTTTTGATTAAGCTTGGAGTAGGATTAGCATTAGGTTTTCGGTACTTGTCCTTCCTAAGCCTCACTAACCATAGGTCATCCATGCATGATAATATTAGGACTCTTAGTTTCCCCTTTAGAGTTTCCTTTGGGTCTTCTCTCTTCTCACCTCAAAACTTCTTGAAAACACTTAATAAAGATAAAGTGTATTGCGCACGAGCCTTAAGCGTGGGGAATGAGAAATGAGGGGCTTCCTCTCATCTTTCTAGAGTGCTTAGCAGGCGTCCTGTCTTGGGACGATTCGTTAAGTATTCGTCCCTGTGCCCTAGACTTTGGTGCAATGCAAGTTGTGACCTAACTTAAAAAACACTTCTGTCTAAAAAACACAAAAAACAAATTCAAATCTTTTTTATCCTTCGGGATTGTTTGGTTCCAGACCATTTTCAAAAAAGAGCACGTTACCTTCCGTATGAGTCGCAAACAGGCATCGACCCTAACTGCCGGACGAGAATCTAACGTCGCTCATAAAAAACACTCACCCATCCGTGGTCGTACCCACAAACTACATTAGATCTGATTCCTCTCTCTCGTCTGATTGAGGATATGTAGGCACAAGACAGTGATTGTCTTGGGGAGCAATCTTCCCCCACAGTTCTCGTCCGAACTACGTTGACTCTGACTTTCCCATTGCACTGAGGGAGTGCGTAGGCCTAGGGCATCGAATATGTCCTACCGAGTCCGTCTTAGTAACCCCCTTCCCCGTTTTCTTTTGTTCAGCCATAGATAGTAGGACAGCTCACCCTCCGTTTAGACAACAAGCGTGGATCCCATCGAGTACGATGGATGCGTGGGGTGCTAACACCTTCCCCTCGCATAACCGACTCCCGAACCTGGACTATGGTTGCGATGACCATGTCTTTCCCCCTTTCTCTCCAGGTTTATGCAGTGTTTCCTTTCCCTCTCTTGGGATAAATACACATTGCTGGCGACTCTGTGTTTTCTGTGCCACTCTCGCGTTTGTACCGTTGGATGCGAATCTTTCAGGAGCGACACAAAGCTTCATCGAAATTCAGGTTCATAGATCAAACTTTCTTGCAATTTTATTTTGAATTTAAGCTTGATTTTACTTGTTTTGGAGTCCTCTAGGGACGATGTGATATCCGGCTAGTTGATAGGCACCATATGTGCTTAGTTTGAAATCTTAGGGCAAAACTTTGAGCCTTCGATCTACTTTATGTGTGTTGTTTTTGTGAAATTTAAGCCTGGATTTATGATCTATGTGGTGAGACGAGCACAATGATGTGCGTGTTGTGCATTTCTGGAGAGATGTAAGGCTGAGCACGGTGGTTGCTCACCGGAGAAGACGACCGGAGTCTTCTCCGGCCACCTGAGCATTAAACCTCACGTAAACCCTAATTGATTGCCAGGTTAAGTCATAACCGTTGATTGCTCTTGATCTAACGCACGTAAGCGTGCCATCGCATTAATGAGGGGCATCCTGGTCACGTGCTCTCTTTCTAACTTTGTTTGGATCTCATGCATGCATTCCATCATTGTTATCATGTGCATGCTTTGTGAACCATGTGATTACTATACTCTGCCTAGTCATCTATGTTGACTACATCCTAAGGCTATTATTGAGTCAAGTATTTAACTGCTCCACATGCTATGCACTTCTCTGACTCACGCGTTATTGGGCTGGAATCCCTAATGCTATCCACACTCCCTCCTTTTGAGCCCAAGCCATTCTAAACTGGTTATTTGCTTGCGTTGCAACCCCCATGCTTATTTTTCTTGTTTTTTTGTTTTCTTTTTTTTATTGTTTCATTTTTAATTTTTAAAAATACTTCTAGCATGATAAAAATTCCCAAAAAATTAATGATGCATTCTTAGACATTTAAATAATTTTTGAATATTTTATTTTCTGATTTTGGATTATTTTACCATTTTTTCATGAATTTCCATGTAATTTCTTTTATTTGTGCATTTACTCATGATACATGCTTCATTCTTGAATTGTTTGACACACCTATGATCTGAATTTTCACATGCAAATTGGTACATGCTTGTAGGGCATCTTGAGGCACCTTGTGTAATTTTTGTGGATTTTTAAAGGAATTTTTTACCAATGTTTGAATGTCCTATTTATGCCTAATGTTTGTGTCACTTAGGTGAACTTATGAAGCATGTTTTGGGGTGATCCTTAATGATTTTTGAATCATTCTTTTGAGGCATGTTAACACACTTATTGCACTTATTCAAACTTGAATTGTCTTGTGGACTTGTGTTCCTTCCTTTGCACATTTTTTATGGTTTGTTTTCACAAATGCTTGCATGATCTTGTACATCTATTTAAACATGATTCCACTTCTGTTTTTGATCATTTTCAGCCATATTCCATGACTTCTAACATCATCTTACATGTCTCTTAATCTATTGAACACATAAGAACTTGTTTGAAATTGTTTGCACTTACTTGCTTCTACTTTTGAACATGTGTTAACATGAGACTTGTCTGGACTTTATATGATCATTCTTGACTTCTAAATTCATTTCAAATGTCATATGCTACTGACTTGCATTCATATACAATCATGTTCATCTTGTATTTTCTTTTCTTACTTGCATTACAAGTATGCTTCATTGTTGAACTTAAATGATGATTGTTTTCACTTATTCTTGCTCAATCATTCTCAATGCTTGCATTCATGATTCACATGCCATTTTAATGACATCTCTATGCATTCTTAAATGCTATTCAATTCTGACTTGGATGCTTATGTGTGCATTTATTCATGTTCATGATTCATTTGCATTCATCTTGCATAGTTAATGCATAACTTGCAATTGTATGATCTTTTGGTGCATGTTTCAACCTAGTTTGACTTTGTTTGATACCTTAACCTTGGAAGGATTCCTTGGCATATTCCTACTGACTTTAAATGTTCCTTAAACCTTAGGACCCTTCCCTTTTGGTTTAACCTTTGGTTGCTTCTTAAGTTGTCTTCTTAAAGCAACTAGCATTTGTTTGGTTTACTTTTGATACTTGTATTCGTTACTTGTAATCATTTGGTACTAACCTTTTATGTAGGGGCAGAGGTAAGGTGCTTGAACATATGGATGGTTATCCATGTTCATCTCTTCTTTCATCTCTCATCTATCTTACTTGTCATTTCCTTTTGTGAATAACATGATATAATGATTTGTGTACAACTTTCTCACACCCTTTGGGATCCTAGCTCATCCTTAATTTTTTATTAAGGTGAGGTAGGATAAGCATTAGGTAGTGCTATCCCTCTCTTCTCATTAGAGTTAGGTTCTTGAACCTCCCCTTAGGCCACCTTTGCATGATAACATTAGGAACAATCTAGTTTCCCCTTAGTGTTTTCTTTTCTTTGAGTCTTCTGTTCTCATCTCATAACCTTTCTAAAACACGTAATAAAGGATAACGTGTATTGCGCATGAGCCTTATATATGGGAAGTGAGGTATGAGGGATCTCCCTTCATTCTTCTAGGGTACTTACTTTACGTCATGTTGGGGACGATACGCGACGTATTCGTTCCTATGTTGTAGACTTGGGTGCAATGCAAGTTACAAATTAACTTCAATCCACTTCTTGTCTAAAAAACAAAAAACAAACTCAAACCTTTTTTATCCATCGGGATCGTTAAGTTTCAAACCTTTTTTCCAGAAAAGAGCACGTTATTTTCCATTTTGTCCCAAACAGGCATCGACCCTAACTGTCAGACGTGAACTTAACGTCGCTAATAAAAAACACTAAGTCCTTGTTAGGTCGAACTACGACTGCTCTGATTTCCTCTCTCTGGTTAGATTGTGGATACATAGGCACAAGACGACGATGTCTTAGCGAGCAACCTCCCCTCTTAGTTCGTGTCCGAAGTACGTTGACTCTAACATTCCCATTGCACGAGGGAATACATAGGCCTAGGACGCCGATGTCCTATTCCGTTCCTTTTCCTTTCCAGTAGCAGTGGAGCTCAAGACGACGACACCCTTTGATCGAGACAAAAAGCGTGGATCCCATTGAGTGTGATGGACGCGTGGGGTGCTAGCACCTTCCCCTCGCGTAACCGACTCCCTTACCCGTTTCTCTTGGTCGCGAGACCATGCTTTTCCTTTCCCTCAGGTTTACGCAGTGTTTCCTTTCCCTCTCTTGGGATAAATACACATTGCTGGCGACTCTGTTTCCGCGCCCGTTTCGCGTTTGTACCTGGATGAAAATCCTGGGAGCGATACCTGGCGACTCCACTTGGGACTACAGGTTGACCTATTGCTGGTCCATCCCCTTTGTGAGTCAATCCTAGCGCTTGTCTGTTTTTGTTGGGTGTTTATTGTGGTGCTTTATTATTGTTGCGCTTTATTTGTTGTATTACTGTTTTACTATTTTACTGTATTTACCGCATTTATGCCATTACATTTCTTTATTATGCTGGACTGTGCTGTGTTGTACTGGATTTTCTGTTTGGCAGGTTGGGATGTACTGAGAGATAAGCCCACTACCCAGGCTTTAGCATACACATAGGTATTAGCGTGGGCAGGCGTGATGCTCCCGTGGTGTTGGCCACATGCAGGTGTTCACGAGACCTACAACCAGACGAGGTTCTATCAGGAGATATCCGCTACTGTATGTTGATACAGACCAGTAGTTATTCTCTTGAGGAACTGTCGACTCTGGTGACCATTCCCGAGGACTCAGTTGCGGCACTCCTCTCGAGATGTGATAATGGCAGACCAGAAATGGCAAACCCATTACGCATTCTCGATTCGAGGACCCAATGCTGGGAACTTGCTATAGGATATCCTTTTTTAGGGGAATCAGTTGAGGCCTCCTCGATTGATGATGATATCAAACCAGAAATGGTAAACTTATCATCATTTCTCGACATGAGAGTCCGTGATATTGAGGATCCTCGCCTTTCTAGTACCCACATGTGAGAGGGGTTGGGTGTTTCCAGGTTTGCAGGTAACTTCGACCTTCAGCATACCCGATACTTTGGATTTCTTATCAGGATTTCTTATCAGTACGAACTTATCAGTGTGGTTACTCTGGTGTTCTGGGTATTTGGGCAGAATCTTGAGACTATTCAGTTAGTTCAGTGCAGCAGTTGTCCAGCTTGTGTGGATACCTTGATCCCCATGCTTTGCATTGCATTTCATTGACATTCATATTTTTGCATTTTTAGGTAGTATCTGATCTTTTGATTCCAGTCAATGGGCAGTCATCAGGATGGACACTAAGAAGAGTAAGAAGAACATTATTGTTTACAAGTTCCCGAAGCTCACTATTGGTCAGATTGGCAGTTTACAGGAAATGGCCGGTCCGAAAGTGTTGGGAATGTTCAAAGAGAAGTATGGTTAGATCTTATCTTTCGTTCGTAACATCAGTGAGTATGAATACAATGGCTTGCACACCTTGATGCAGTTCTATGATCCTTCCCTTAGATGCTTCGTGTTGCCAGACTATGTATTGGTCCCTACTCTGGAGGAGTACTCAAACATCCTCGGGATTTCAATTAAAGAAGGTGCTCCATTCTGTGCTTCCAAGGAAGACCTTGTCTTTAAAGCTGTGGCTGATGCTCTTTATTTGAGCAAGTCAACTTTGGAGGCTGACATCACCAACAAGGGAAAGTCCCGTGGCTATCACTTGGCATACTTGGTAAAGAAGGCTCAAGAAGCGGCTAAGGAGAAGAGGTGGACAACTTTCTATGCAATACTGGCTCTCTGTGTATATGGCATTGTCCTTTTTCCTAATGAATCTGAGTTTGTTGATACGGATGCTATCTAGATCATTATAACTTAGAATCCAGTGCCGACCTTGTTAGGAGATCTTCACTATGCCTTGTACAACAGGAATGAGAAGAGACGAGGTGGGATAGTTCATTGTTGTACATCTCTTTTCTATAAGTGGTTTGCAAACTGTCTACCCTGGTCAGGTGCTTTTGTGGATACTAGGACTTCTCTGGATTGGAGTAAACATTTGATGGGTCTAGCTGCTAAGGATATTGTTTGGGTGGATCAGGGATTGCTTGGCAAAGACATTTTGCACAGCTGTGGTGAGTACCCTAACGTACCATTGATAGGGAGAAAAGGGGGTATTAATTACAATCCTTCTTTGGCTATTAGGCAATTTGGATATGCTCTAAAAGATCCTCCGGTTGAAAAAGATTTGAAAGAATCTTTGTATTTTCATGTAGTCGATGGTTTAGTTGTGGCGCAGAAGGCTTCCGAAGCATGGCCCAGTAGACAAGAGAAAGGAAAAGCCGCTTTGGGCAAACCCAATAATCAAGCTTTCTCTCCTTATGTAGACTGGGTAAGGAGAAGAGTGGAAGAGTTCTACTTGCCTTTTGGCTGGGCGCCTCCATTGTATACTGAGATTGTGGAGGAAAGGCTAACTGTACCCATTCAAGAATTCGATAAACAGCGAGAATTGGTGCATGATTTGAGGATGGAGAATGCTGGTATGAGTAGTCAGCTGCAAGGTGCTTTACATGACAACCGGGAGTTGAAATGGAAGGTTCAAGATGTGACAGAGCGCCTGGAAGAAAAGGAGAAGGATCTCACTGACAGAGCTCAGCACTTCAGAAAAGTCAGTATGGCTGCAGAATCATCAGGTAAGGCCTACAGGAAAAACAAGAAGCTCTTGATTGAGACTGAAACCAAGCTTGCCACATATCAGGAGATGTGGGAAAAGGTCATGATTGAGAATGAGGAGTTGAAAGAAGAACTTCAAAGGGTGAAAGCAAGGAAAAAACATTTCTCTGGTAAGTGGAAAGAAGCTCGGAAGGAAATGGAGGAGCTCAAGCTGCAAGCCGAAGTCAAGAAATCAAGCGCGAAGGCAACAATGTTGAAGAACAGATTGCTAGACTGAATCAAGATATTGAAAAGAGAAACAGACTGATCAAAGGGCTGATAGAGCGATATACACATCCAAACACTGTGGATCTTCTTGAGGAAGTTGAAGCCAGCTTGTTTAGAATTAATTTGTAGTGATCTTGTTGTCATATTTTGGGATTACCATCAGGATTGTTGATTGTATCACCTTTGATTGTATTAAACTCGTCTGTATGAACTCTTATGACATGATATAAAATGCTTGGTTTAATCATGTATGTATCAGCTCTTAATTTTTTAAAGGATGTGCTTCCTTTGTGTTTATTCTGCAGTATTTCTGGGTTCGGATTTATTTTTCGATGATGTGTCCAATCCCTTGGCTGGTTTCAAAGACTGGAATCAAAGCGGATACGCCCTGGGAATGTTTAAATATGATGTTTGCATTTGCATTTGCATAACCATAATCATTTTACATTTTGCACAACAAGTTTATCCCTGGTTTTCTTATCGTGTTCTTCCACAGGCAGGATTGCTGACCAGCAGATTCATCGGTATTCTACCAGATCCAATCAAAAGAGAGCTATGGAATAGATGCAGGCTGAGATTGCTGCCATGCAGACTCGCATGGCCCAGTTCATGGAATTAATGTAAGGCATTGCACAAGGGAAAGAACATTTGAGGACCCTTGTCCAACCCTTGGTGGCAAAAGTTGACGAGGATGGCGTTCTTCATGGCGGCCTTCGTAATGATGTCATTCCTCCGGGATGAGGTGTTGCGGGTAATGGTGTTCCTATTGGTCCTCCGGGCGGGGGTGTTCATGTCGCTTCTGTTGTGATCCCTCCAGGCGGAGGAGAGCTGTTTGTGATTCCTTCTGTTGTAGGAGGAGGAAATAGTGTATGTGCTGTTCATGGCAGTCGATATGAGGACCAACAGGATGACATATTTTCTGTGCAAGGCAAGGATGGTGTTCCCCCGATTGTTGATGATCAGAGGATCAGGTTAATTGAAGAACAGCTGAAAAGGGGTGTGAATCAGAACTCTGTGGGTATGGATTTGGATGATTTAGGGCTGGTCCCAGGTGCCAGAATTTCGGACAAGTTCCAGGTTCCTACCTTTGAGAAATACAATGGTACCACTTTCCCAAAGACTCATGTTCGGGCATACGCAAGGAAAATGGCTGCGTACTCTAGTGACGAGAAATTACTGATGCATTTCTTCCAGGATAGCCTGTCTAGGGCATCTTTGGAGTGGTATATGCAATTGGAGGGATGTCATGTCCACAATTGGAGAGAGCTGGTAGAGGGTTTTGTCAAGCACTCCTAATATAACACTGATATGGCTCCCAATAGGACTCAGATGCAGAGTATGTCTCAGAAGAATAATGAGAGCTTCAAAGAATATGCCCAGAGGTGGCGTGAACTGGCAGCGAGGGTACAACCTCCTATGTTGGAGAAGGTGATGCTGAATATGTTCATGGCTACCTTGCCAGGTCATTATTACGAGAAGCTGCTGCCTTGCATGTCAGGAAAGTTTTCTTATCTGATCTTGGTTGGGGAAATGTTGGAAAGTGGAATTAAAACTGGAAAAGTGTCAGGCAGTGATGGGTCTTCTTCTAGTGGAGGGAAGAAACCGTATGTGAACTACAAGAAAAAAGAGGAAGCGAATTCTGTTTCTTCATACCGCGGTAAGATAAAGCAGCGTCAGAATTATAATCAGCAGGCGGCCTCGGTAACTATTCCTGCAGCACTTCCGCCACAAGCAGCACAACAACAAAATACTGCACCCCGTCGGTACTCAGCTAGACAGAAAATGGCTGATAGGCATTTTGCAACCCCACCCATGCCTTAATCACAATTGTTCCAACATTTGCTACAACTACAGTTGGTCCAAAAGAGGACTCTGGCCCCTCTTACCGGTAATCCACCTCCCGGTTATGACGCCAATGCTCATTGCGACTTCCATGCTGGAGCGCCAGGACATCACATTGATAATTGTAAAGCATTTAAACACAAGGTTCAGGATCTGCTGGACTCAAAAGCTATTAATTTCTTAAACGACAGGCCAAACGTCATTCAAAACCCAATGCCGGACCACGGTGGGCCGAGGGTTAATGCTGTTATAGAAGATGATGAATCTTTGAATTTGGTTCTGGACGTGAATGAACTGAAGACTCTGTTATTGGTAGTGAAAGAGAGACTACTGAAGGGTGGAGTATTCACTGGTTGTGATAAGAGTTGCTCAGAATATACGCTGCAGACTAATGGTTGTGATCTGTTGAAATCAGGTATTCAGAAGCTGATTAATGAAGGTCGGTTGCAGTTTGATAGGTGTGCCCAACAAAAGGAAGTTACTGGCAGAAGGAATAAGGTTGCCACAGTTACAATCCCTTTTAAAACGATAACTATATCAGCGCCGGCGAGGCCAGCGCCGGTCATTATCACAACTCCTCGGCCCGTTCCGTATGAGGGCACAAAAGCTATCCCTTGGAATTACGGTGCCGGAGTGTTTGTTAACGAGCAGAAGCAAGAGTTGATGGGAACGTCGATGATGAACTCCAGTGCTAAAAGTAATGGCGAAGCAGGAGCTATCACGAAGAGTGGTAGAGTCTTTATCTCATCTGATGATCAGGCTGGTGGTACTAGGCAAGACAAAGGAAAGTAGGTTATGGATAATTCTGTGCAGACGCCGGTAGTCAATGATTCCATAGCAAAGTCAGTTGATAATTCTTTTTTAGAGAATGTAGAGGAGTTTATGAGGCTGATTCGGAAAAGCGACTATAAGATTGTTGATCAACTGCACCAAACACCATCTAAGATATCTATTTAATCTCTATTATTGTGTTCGGAGGCGCATCGAAACGTGCTGTTGAAGGTATTGAATGCAGCATATGTACCCCAGGAGATCTCAGTTAATCAGCTGGAGGGGGTAGTGGCTCATGTTAACGCAGGAAATGGCTTGGGATTTACTGATGTTGATTTGACTCCAGCTGGGAGAAATCATAATAATGCTTTGCACATTTCAGTTGAGTGTCGAGGGTCATTAATGTCGCATGTGCTTGTTGACACTGGGTCATCTTTGAATGTTTTACCGAAGAAAACACTGATGAAGTTGGAAACTCGTGGGTTAATCTGCACGCCAAGTGATTTGGTGGTGCGTGCTTTCGATGGTTCCAAGAGATCTGTCTTCGGGGAAATTGTGTTGCCAATTAAGGTTAGTCTAGAGGTTTTTGAAGCCACTTTCTATATCATGGACATCCAACCTACTTACAGTTGTCTACTGGGCCTCCCATGGATTCATAGTGCGGGGGCTGTAATGTCAACCCTACATCAGAAACTGAAGTACATGGTAGACGGACATGTGGTGACCATTTGCGATGAAGAAGATATCATGATAAGTCACCTGTCTACTTTCAAGTATGTGGAGGTAGATGGCGAAATACATGAAACTTTATGTCAGGGTTTTGAAGCGGTGAAGATCCTTGAGGAATCTCTCAAGGAAGTCAGCCAATTTGAGGTGGTTAAGCAGACGACAGTGGTGAATCAACCAATGATTTCTATGTCTTCCTTCAAGGATGCACAAGCTATGGTTGAAGCCGGCAGTTCACAGAAATGGGGTCAAGTTTTCGAGCTCCAGAAAAAGCATAATACTTACGGGCTGGGATATAAGCCACCCAGGCGTCCTAAGGATCCTCCCAAGTTTTATGGTCCGGTTCGTTTTACCAGTGTTGGCGTGTTCTTTGACAGAATCAATGCTATTGATGAGGAAGGGGATAGCGATTGCGATATAATTAATTGGATCCGCCCCTGCATTCCAGGTCAAAGTCTTTGCAACTGGTCATCAGAGAAAGCCATTCAAGTGACCGGCCCAATGTAATTGCCTTTGTTTTTCATCTATGACAAACCTACGTTCTGCCCAAGACGTAGTGATTTTTGTTTGTAGGGCTTGAATATTTTATGTGTTTTCTTTATCATTAATAAAGGACGTTTTTCACATTCAAATATTTTGATCCCTGTCTTTCTGTTTTAATTTGTGCTTCAAATCATAGCAAAATGGCAATGTGTTTTTGTTTGGTGCATACATAATAAACATAATTCATCAATCATGCAGGTTTCCTTGTTCAGATACCACCAATCGTGATTCAGCTATGGCTCGGTATGATTTCGACAATCCCATTTATCAGGCTGAAGAAGAGACTGATGAAGATTGTGACTTACCTGAGGAATTGGCCAGACTGTTGAAACAAGAGGAAAGGGTCATTATACCTCATCAGGAGGAAATTGAAAAATGTTAACTTGGGAACCGAGAACGCAAAGAAAGAAGTAAAGATTGGGGCTGCTTTGGAAGACAGTGTAAAAAGAAGATTGATTGAAATGCTTCGAAAGTATGTGGATATCTTCGCCTGGTCTTACCAAGACATGCCTGGGCTTGACACTGACATCGTGGTACACCGACTGCCGCTCAAAGACGAATGTACTCCGGTTAAGCAGAAGCTGAGAAGGACGAAACTGGAAATGTCTATCAAGATAAAAGAAGAGGTTTAAAAACAGATAGATGTTGGGTTTCTGGATGTGACGAGTTATCCTCCGTGGGTTGCTAACATTGTGCCTGTACCTAAGAAGGACGGAAAGGTCAGGATGTATGTTGACTACAGAGATCTGAATAGAGCAAGCCCGAAAGAGGATTTCCCGCTTCCTCACATTGACGTGTTAGTGGATAATACTGCTCAATACTCTGTATTTTCCTTCATCGATGGCTTCTCTGGGTATAACCAAATCAAAATGGCCCCAGAGGACATGGAGAAGACGACATTCATAACACCGTGGGAAACATTCTATTACAAGGTAATGCCCTTTGGATTGAAAAATACTGGGGCAACCTATCAGCGGGCAATGGTGACTCTCTTTCATGATATGATTCACAAAGAGATCGAGGTCTATGTTGATGACATGATTGCGAAGTCACAAATGGAGGAAGAGCATTTGGTGAATCTTCAGAAGCTGTTTGAAAGGTTGATAAAGTTCAGGCTGCGGTTGAATCCGAACAAGTGCACCTTCGGGGTGAGGTCCGGAAAATTATTGGGGTTTATTGTTAGCGGAAAAGGGATCGAGGTTGATCCTGCTAAATTAAAAGCCATACAAGAAATGCTTGAACCGAGAATAGAAAAAGAGGTTCGTGGTTTCTCAGGGAGGTTGAACTACATTGCTAGATTCATCTCTCATCTTACAGCCACATGTGAACCAATATTCAAATTGCTAATAAAAGATCAAGAGGTCAGGTGGAACGAAAATTGTCAAAAGGTGTTTGAAAAAATAAAAGAATATTTGCAAGAACCTCCGGTCCTTATGCCACTAGTGCCAGGAAGGCCATTGATTATGTATCTTACGGTTCTCGAGAATTCAATGGGGTGTGTGCTCAGTCAACAAGACGAGTCACGTAGAAAAGAGCATGTCATCTACTACCTGAGTAAAAAGTTCACCGATTGTGAGTCAAGATACTCAATGCTGGAAAAAACATGTTGTGCACTCGCTTGGGCCGCTAAACGTTTGAGGCAGTATATGTTAAACCACACAACCCTGTTGATTTCGAAGATGGATCCGATCAAGTATGTGTTTGAAAAGGAGGCGCTTTCTGGAAGAATAGCCTGTTGGCAGATGGTTCTGACAGAATACGATATTCAATATGTTTCCCAAAAGGCCATTAAGGGAAGTGTTTTGTCAGAATATCTTGCTGAACAACCAATTGAGGATTATCAACTGATGAAGTTTGAATTTCCAGATGAACATATCATGTTTCTGAAGATGAAAGACTATGAAGAACCGCTACCTGATGAAGGGCCTTAAATTGGATCCCAATGGAAGCTGGTTTTTGATAGGGTTATTAACTCATACGGTAACGGAATCGAGGCAATCATTATGACTCCAAAGGGTTCTCACATACCCTTCACTGCCCGGTTTGCGTTCGTATGCACCAACAATGAGGCGGAGTATGAAGCATGCATCATGGGGTTAGAAGAAGCAATTGATTTGAGAATCAAGAACCTCGATGTTTATGGTAATTCTGCATTGGTAGTTAATCAGATTACAGGTGAATGGGAAACTCGTCAAGCAAATCTGGTGCCTTATAACGACTATGCTAGAAGGTTGTTACCTTTCTTTGACAAAGTTGATTTCCATCATATAGCCCGGTTGGAAAATCAGATGGCAGATGCGTTGGAAACGTTATCTTTAATGTATCAGGTGAATCGTTTGAATGAAACTCCCTCAATCAGAATCAGGCAGTTGGGTAGACCAGCTTTTGTGTTTGTGGTTGAAGATGTGTCAGATGGCAAACCTTGGTATCATGATATTAAGGTTTTTCTGAAGAGTCGAGAGTATCCAGGGGGGCGTCAACCAAGGATAAGAAAACTCTGAGGAGGTTTGCGGTGAATTTCTTTTTGAATAAAGACGATGTGTTGTACAAGAGGAACTTTGACATGGTCTTGCTACGTTGTGTTGATGAACACGAGGCAAGCCTGTTAATGGAAGAAGTTCATGAAGGATCTTTTGGTACACATGCCAATGGGCATGCTATGGCTAGAAAGCTGTTGAGAGCCAGGTATTACTGGATGACTATGGAGTCTGATTGCTTCAAATACGCCAAAAAATGCCATAAATGCCAGATTTATGCAGATAAGGTGCACGTACCGCCTACTCCTCTGAATGTGTTGTCATCACCTTGGCCCTTTGCCATGTGGGGCATTAATATGATTGGAAAGATTAAGCCAACTGCTTCCAATGGGCATCGTTTCATTTTGGTTGCCATTGATTACTTCACGAAGTGGGTGGAAGCAGCCTCGTATGCCAACGTCACCAGACAAGTGGTAACCCGGTTTATTAAGAAGGACATCATTTGCCGGTATGGAGTCTCAGAGAGAATCATTACTGATAATGGTTCGAATTTGAATAACAAGATGATGAAGGAGCTATGTCAGAGCTTTAAGATTGAACATCACAATTTTCTCCCTATCGTCCGAAGATGAATGGGGCTGTTGAAGTAGCAAATAAGAATATCAAGAAGATTGTGCAGAAAATGGTGGTGACGTATAAAGACTGGCATGAGATGTTGCCTTATTCTTTAAACGGTTATCGTACTTCGGTGCGTACATCAACTGGGGCACCTCCTTTCTCATTGGTATATGGTATGGAAGCAGTTCTACCAGTAAAGGATGAGACTCCTTCTTTGAGAATTCTGGCAGATGTGAAGCTTGAAGAAGCTGAATGGGTGCGTTCTAGATTGAATCAGGTGAACCTTATCGAGGAAAAGAGATTGGCAGCCATTGCACATGGTCGATTGTATCAGAGCATGTCAAAGAAAGCCTTTGATCAGAAAGTGCGTCCTCAGTGTTTTCAGGCTGGTGAATTAGTTTTGAAAAGAATCCTTCCTCCTCAAATAGATCACAGGGGCAAATGGACTCCAAACTACGAAGGGCCATATGTAGTAAGACAGGTTTTCTCTGGTGGAGCCTTATTACTCTCAACTATGGATGGCGAAGATTTTACGTCCCATGTGAACGCAAACGTAGTAAAAAAATACTTTGCATAAAAGAGACCCGCTGGACGCAAAAAGAAAGTCCAGGCAAAAAAGGGGCATCCCGGCGAACCATAAAAAGAAAAGGTTCCGGAAAAAATTAGGGATAAAAAGAAAAGAATAGAATAAACCCGCAAAGTTGAAAACCTGGAAAGGCAACTTTGGCAAAAATGGGTATCCCGAGGGATTGAAAACCCGAAAAGGGCGATCTAGGCAAAAGTTAGGGATGTGAAAGCAAGAGGCTACGGTCTGCGTTCGATCTGTGAACACTTTTAATACTTGGAAATTTCGAAGGCAAGGAATCAGTCCAGTCAGTCTCTTCGAAGGTCAAAGCATCTGCGGATAAACGAGCCATATCGGGTCATAGCTGAATTGAATCATGGTGGATATATATTCCCCATATTGCCGACATGTGTATTTTCTTTTACTTCTTTTGTGCAATTACCTCTTTTCAGGAATTGCTTCCGGATGTAAATGCCTATTTACAGGCCAATTCATTCAATAAAATTTTCATTTTCATTCAAATAGCTTTCCACTTGTGTTTTTACTTTAACTGTTTTGTTTGTGAAAACGTCCGATATTTTTGATAAACATTGCATGCGAAAATGTTAAGCTTTGCGAAGCATATCGAAAAACAGTGGAAATTGCTCAAGTAACCGTCATTGTGATGGTAATCGAGATAGCCATTTTTGCATATACTGTTGATTTTGTTTGCAGGGTAGCAGGATTTCTCCCCAGTAGAGCTATTCTCCTCAGCATTGAAATTTCATCCTCCTCAGCAGGTTGTTACTCTCCCCAGCCAGAGTACAGAGGATTATTTCCCCAGCTAGAGTTGTGGTTGATTTATTACTCTCTTAGCAAGCAGCCAGAAGTTGAAATTTCTGCATCCCCAGCAGGAGATTGATGGAATACGTTCTTTGGACAAAGAGGTTGTTTTCCCCACAGAGTCTTGGCACTCATTCTCCTCAGCTAGTCAGGAAGTGTTTTTCTCATCAGCAACGGTATTGTCTGATCCCCAACAAATGAGTAAGCTTGATGGTATCCCCTAACAGAGTTGATGTCGTCAATCACCATTCCCAAAGCATGTGTGCTAATAGTGGCTGATATTCCCCAGCAGGTTGAAGGTACAGATGTCTCCCAGCAGTAGGTTAAGTTCAGTAATATCCCCAAGCAGGTTCGGTATTATTGACTTGTTTCCCCAAGCAGAGTTTGGTGGTGATCTTCACAGTGGTTTGTTCAACAGTAGTTGACATCCCCAGTAGGTCTTAAGTCCAATTGTTATTGGCATCTTTCATATCCGTGTTTTGAGTTCTGTCTTCAGTAGGAGCCATGGGTAATCTCCAGCGGAGAGAAATTGCTTGGGTTCCATCGACAATATTCATCTTTATCCATCTCCAACATAGTGGAATTTCTCTCGGGGTCTTCATCTCCAGCAGAGTTGGTGATCAGGAAGTCGTTCAGTGAAATCTTCCTTAGCGGGCTCTTTTAATTCAGAGGACAATTTAGTTTGTCATCCCCGGTGGAGTTACCTTCGTCTTCAGCATTTATTTTGATGGAGCGCCTCTTTTGCATTGCATAAGCATTCTTGCATGGAATCCTCCCAAACGCGTAGCATTTCCATTTCGTATGGAGCATTATGCCATAAAAAAGTTCAAACATATGCAGTCGAAGCATAAGCCAGGTTTTGTATCTGTTACCCGTTACTGTCCCCAGTAGAAAGAGATGTAATTCAGGAGATGTTGTTTAACATTACATTGTAACCAGTGGATTCGTCCTTCTTACTGTTGTTCCTTCCTATACTCCCCTATAGAGTTATTTATTTAAATTTCTCTTTCCCTAGTGGAGTCATCTTCTTTCCAGGTCGTAAGTCCATTGATTCTACTTCCTGTGCATTTTCATTTGTCCTAACTTTTGGTTGGTCTCCCTTGTGGTGAGCACGCATTTGGTCGGCGTCCTCGTTATTCCAACTATTGGTTGGCACCCTTTTCTTTATCCCAACTATTGGTTGGTCTATTCTATCCCAACTATTGGTTGGTCTCCCCTTGGTTATCCCAACTCTTGGTTGATATTCTTCATTGTGAGCTCGCCTTTGGGCGGCGTCCTCGTTATCCTAACTTTTGGTTAGTATATTTCATCCCAACAATTGGTTGGTCTCCTTTGTGGTTAGCACGCCTTTGGTCGGCGTCCTCGTTATCCTAAATTTTGGTTAGTATATTTCATCTCAACTATTGGTTGGTCTCCTTTGTGGTGAGTACTCCTTTGGTCGACGTCCTCATTATCCTAACTTTTGGTTAGTACGTTTCATCCCAACTATTGGTTGGTCTCCTTTGTGGTGAGCTCGCCTTTGGGCGGCGTCCTCGTTATCCTAACTTTTGGTTAGTATATTTCATCCCAACTATTGGTTGGTCTCCTTTGTGGTGAGTACGCCTTTGGTAGGCGTCCTCGTTATCCTAACTTTTGGTGAGTATATTTCATCCCAACTATTGGTTGGTCTCCTTTGTGGTGAGTACGCCTTTGTTCGGCGTCCTCGTTATCCTAACTTTTGGTTAGTATGTTTCATCCCAATTATTGGTTGGTCTCCTTTGTGGTGAGCTCGCCTTTGGTCGACGTCCTTGTTATCCTAACTTTTGGTTAGTGTATTTCATCCCAACTTTTGGTTGGTCTCTTTTGTTGTGAGTACGCCTTTGGTTGGCGTCCTCGTTGTCCTAACTTTTGGTTAGTATATTTCATCCCAACTATTGGTTGGTCTCCTTTGGGTGAGTACATCTTCAGTCGGTGTCCACGTGTATCCCAACTCTTGGTCAGTATCTTTTGTGGTGAGTGCACCTTTGGTCGGTGTCCTCGTGTACCCCAACTCTTGGTTGGTATCTTTCGCTGCAAGTTTGCTTTCGATTAATCCTTATTTCCCAACTTTTGGTTGGTAATCTCTGTCTTGGTATCCCTCATCCCAACTCTAGGTTGGTAATTCTCGGTCTCATCCTAACTCTTGGTTAGTACACTTTATCCCGAGTCTTGGTTGGTCTCTTTTGTTGTGAGCACGCCTTTGGTCGGCGTCCTCGTTATCCTAACTTTTGGTTAGTATTGGTTATCCCAACTATTGGTTGGTCACCTTTTATTCCAAATATTGGTTGGTATCCTTCCTTTACCCCGATTATTGGTTGGTCTCTTCTGTTGTAAGCACGCCTTTGGTCGGCGTCCTCATTATCCCAACTTATGGTTGGTATCCTTTTCTATCCCAACTATTGATTGGTATCCACTGTTTCTATGTCCACCTTCGATTGGCAAACACTTTATTTTGCATCCCCCCACAAGTTGCAAATTTCCAGGTTATTTTGGTATTCAAACCCTGTGTATCCCGACTGTTTGGAAACTTTCGCTTCCATACCCTCGGATCCAAGAAGTTTGAATAGGGGCAGCTGTAACACCTTAAAATTTGGCCTCTTGTTTTAGCATTAACTGGCATATGTTTCATTGCATTCTTTGCATTATCATCGTTGCATATCATTGGCCTTAGCATGGGATCAAGGTATCTAAATCCAATCCAAAGTGCCCTGAGCCTCGAGAGATCTTAAGAGATTTATCACTCTATCATATGATCAAGCTTGACAAGAAATTTCAAGTGAATCACATTCTCCTAACCAGTGCAAAATTAGGGTTTTGGGGGTTCTTGAGTTTAACACCCTAATGAGCAAGATCTTTGAGCTTTTATCATCACCAAATGGCACAACTCATCATTGTTTGAGAGGATACACGTCATACTCAGAGGAATTTGGATTTGGAGGATGTGTTGATTTCTCCTAGACTGAGGGTATAAAACTAGTGTTTGCCATATAATCAGTTTATTTCTGATTTTTTGGGCAAAACTTGATTTCATGGTATTCTACATGTCCTTAAGTGTCTAGGGTTGGAGATTTTCCATCAATTTGGTTTGGAAGGGTTTCAATTGTTCAATTGACTGAAAATAAGGAGAATTGGGGAAAAGTCAACTGTGCAGAGGAAAAAGTCAACTCCTGACTTTTTGAGGTCAACATTTTGTTCCTCATGTCAAATATGTCCATTGATGGAGATTTGATCAAGAAATATCAAGAGATTCATTAAAAAGCAAGAAATGTGCAAAGTTGCCAAAAATAGAAATTAGGGTTTTCCAATTTGGTAAGTTTTGGCAAGGTGAACATCTATCTTTGGAGTTCTCTTTCTCCATGTTCCAAGCTCCAAATTGAAAGTTTATGGAGGCATATCAAAAGTTCACATTCCAAGCTTCAAAACCATACCAAGAACATGTCCATTGGATCAAAATTGAGAGAGATATGATGGATTAAAGTTGACAGAAAATAAGGCAAAATTGGCTAGTCAGGCAAGTCATGACCAGTTGGCTCGGAGTAATTTCAACAAACACCTTGTGTGCATGCAGTGTCAATGTTCATGGTCAATTATCTCTATGATGGAGACTCCAAATGAAAAAATGTTCAACATGAGTTTTGTTCCTTTCAATCCCCTCTACAACTTTGGTGTTGGGGAATTTTTCATATTGTCAATGTATTGAGAGATATGGTAGGTCAAAGTTAGATGCTCCAACTGATTCATTCCCATGCACATGAGCCAGGCACGACCAAGACAAGTTGGTCAGCCAACCCAGTCATGACCAAGAGATTTTAGGGACATTTTTAAGCATCTTAAGGTATTCAATTATGTTCGTTTGTAACATTAAAGTTGTTTTCCCCCATTCTTTCTTTCCATAGCCACCTAGAGCTCCTAATTCCATCCTTTGAGTAAGGAGAAACTGTCTAATAAAGTCACATACATGAACATGGTTGTGTTGGCTGCAAAAATAGAAACAAGTTATATTGTTGTTGTTGCTTTACACGCACATCATACACCAACATTGTCTCAATTGTCCAAACAATCTCTTTCACTCTCAATACACCTCACACACTCTTTACCATAAGTGTGCAAACAAAAGAGAAGTGAGAAACTTGCATCATAAGTTATTGCTGCTACAAACTCAGTGCATATCATCAGCACCCTACATCATGAACACACCATAAGATCTCATGCTCCTAACCATAGCAAGAAGGAACCCGAGTTACACTTCACCCTCATTATCCATTTTTCCAATCCATTTTCATCTTCATTCACTCTCCAATTAACTCAACCACACTTCTAACTGTTAACTACATTAGTTAGAAGTTAACCTCAGATATAAATACAAGCTCTAACAGAATTTACAACCAACTTGGATCATTCTTCACACTTCTCCATTTCACACTCTTCTCTCTCTCTGAAACTTTCTCTCTCTCGAAGCTCTCACCACACTGCATTCTCTTTATTCTTCATCATCAATTATCATCCATGAATGCATTGGAATGAAGCAATAGATCGAGCATCATCACCTTCAACTCCAAACTTCTCTTTCTTCCATTGAAGTTCAAGTATTGCAAAGCTATTACACTGCCTTTATTTGGCCAATAATCATTTCAAAGATCAAGTGCTTCACCTCTGGTTTTCTTGTTTTCAAAGCTTCATAGAAGTTCAGGTTCATAGAGCAAACTTTCTTGCAATTTTATTTTTAATTTAAGCTTGATTTTGATTGTTTTGGAGTCCTCTAGGGACGATGTGATATCCGGCTAGTTGATAGGAACCATAGGTGCTTAGTTTGAAATCTTAGGGCAAAACTTTGAACCTTCGATCTGCTTTGTGTGTGCTGTTTTTGTGAAATTTAAGCCTGGATTTATGATCTATGTGGTGAGACGAGCACAATGATGTGCTTGTTTTACATTTCTGAAGAGATGTAAGGCTGAGCACGGTGGTTTCTCGCCGGAGAAGACGACCAGAGTCTTCTCCTGCCACCTGAGCATTAAACTTCACGTAAACCCTAATTGATTGTCAGGTTAAGTCGTGACCGTTGATTGCACTTGATCGAACACACGTAAGCGTGCTAGCGCATTAATGAGGGGCATCCTGCTCACGTGCTCTCTTTCTGACTTTGTATAGATCTCGTGCGTGCATTCCATCATTGTTATCATGTGCATGCTTTGTGAACCATGTTATTACTATACTCTGCTTGATCATCTATGTTGACTGCATCCTAAGGCTATTATTGAGTCAAGTCTTTGATTGCTCCACATGCTATGCTCTTCTCTGACTCATGCGCTATTGGGCTGGACTCCCTAATGCTATCCACACTCCCTCCTTTTGAGCCCAAGCCATTCTGAACTGGTTATTTGCTTGCGTTACACCCCCATGCTTATTTTTCTTGTTTATTTATTTATTTTTTATTTGTTTCTTTTTTAATTTTTAAAAATACTTTTAGCATGATAAAAATTCCCAAAAAATTCATGATGCATTCTTAGACATTTAAATAATTTTTTCATATTTTATTTTCTAACTTTGGATTATTTTACCATTTTTTCATGAATTTCCATTTAATTTCTTTTATTTGTGCATTTACTCATGGTACATGCTTCATTCTTGAATTGTTTGACACACCTATGATCTGAATTTTCACATATAAATTGGTACATGCTTGTAGGAAATCTTGAGGCACTCTGTGTAATTTTTTTGGATTTTTAAAGGTATTTTTGACCAATGTTTGAATGTCTTATTTGTGCCTAATGTTTGTGTCACTTAGGTGAACTTGTGAAGCATGTTTTGGGGTGATCCTTAATGATTTTTGAATCATTCTTGAGGCATTTTAACACACTGATTTCACTTTAAGATGATTTCTTTTTTCAAATTTTCATGTCTTCTTAACATGATCCTTAAGAATTCATAAATGAATGCTTGTTTGTGTCGATGTTAGAGATCATATGCTAGGGTTTTGATGGACATTGTGTGCAACCCTCTTTGACAATTGTTGAGACCTATTGACACATGTTGTAGGAACATTATAGGTCATTTTTCTCATGTTATAGGTCATTGCTTGTCCATATTGAATTGAGTTATGTGGACTTATTCAAACTTGAATTGTCTTGTGGACTTGTGTTCCTTCCTTTGCACATTTTTGATGGTTTGTTTTCACAAATGCTTGTATGATCTTGTACATCTATTTAAACATGATTCCACTTCTGTTTCTGATAATTTTCAGCCATATGCCATGACTTCTAACATCATCTTACATGTCTCTTAATCTCATGAACACATAAGAACTTGTTTGAACTTGTTTGTACATACTTGCTTCTACTTTTGAACATGTGTTAACATGAGACTTGTGTGGACTTTATATGATCATTCTTGACTTATAAATGTCATTTCAAATTTCATATTCTACTGACTTGCATTCATTTACAATCATGTGCATCTTGCATTTTCTTTTCTTACTTGCATTACAAGTATGCTTCATTGTTGAACTTAAATGATGATTGTTTTCACTTCTTCTTGCTCAATCATTCTCAATGCTTGCATTCATTATTCACATGCCATTTTAATGATATCTCTATACATTATTAAATGTTATTCAATTCTGACTTGGATGCTTATGTGTGCATTTATTCATGTTCATGATTCATTTGCATTCATCTTGCATAGTTAGTGCATAACTTGCAATTGTATGATCTTTTGGTGCATGTTTCAACCTAGTTTGACTTTGTTTGATACCTTATCCTTGGTAGGATCCCTTGGCATGTACCTACTGACTTTAAATGTTCCTTAACCCTTAGGACCCTTCCCTTTTGGTTTAACCTTTGGTTGCTTCATAAGTTGTCTTCTTAAAGCAACTAGCATTTTATTGGTTTACTTTTGATACTTGTATTCATTACTTGTAATCATTTGGTACTAACCTTTTATGTAGGGGCAGAGGTAAGGTGCTTGAACATATGGATGGTTATCCATGTTCATCTCTTCTTTCATCTCTCATCTATCATACTTGTCATTTCCTTTCGTGAATAGCATGATATAATGCTTTGTGTACAACTTTCTCACACCCTTTGGGATCCTAGCTCATCCTTAATTTTTTATTAAGGTGAGGTAGGATAACCATTAGGTAGTGCTATCCCTCTCTTCTCTTTAGACTTAGGTTCTCAAACCTCCCCTTAGGGCCACCTTTGCATGATAACATTAGGAACAATCTAGTTTCCCCGTAGTGTTTTCTTTTCTTTGAGTCTTCTCTTCTCATCTCAAAACCTTTCTAAAACACGTAATAAAGGATAACGTGTATTGCGCATGAGCCTTATATATGGGAAGTGAGGTATGAGGGATCTCCCTTCATTCTTCTAGGGTACTTAGTGTACGTCCTGTTGGGGATGATACGCGGCGTATTCGTTCCTCTGTTGTAGACTTGGGTGCAATGCAAGTTACAAATTAACTCCAATCCACTTCTTGTCTAAAAAACACAAAACAAACTCAAACCTTTTTTATCCTTCGGGATTGTTAAGTTTCAAACCTTTTTTTCAGAAAAGAGCACGTTATTTTTCGTTTTGTTGCAAACAGGCATCAACCCTAACTGTCTGACGCGAACTTAACATCGCTCATGAAAAACACTAAGACCTTGTTAGGTCGAACTATGACTGCTCTGATTTCCTCTCTCTGGTTAGATTGAGGATATGTAGGCACAAGACGGCGATGTCTTGGCGAGCAACCTCCCCCCTTAGTTCGTGTTCGAACTACGTTGACTCTGACTTTCCCATTGCACGAGGGAATACGTAGGCCTAGGACGCCGATGTCCTATTGAGTCACTTCTTTTTATTTTCTCCCCCGTTTCTTCGTTCTTTTTCGTTCCCGTTCCTTTTCCTTTCCAGTAGAAGTGGAGCTCCAGACGACGACACCCTTTGATCGAGACAACAAGCGTGGATCTCATCGAGTACGATGGACGCGTGGGGTGCTAGCACCTTCCCTTCGCGTAACCGACTCCCTTACCCATTTCTCTTGGTCGCAAGACCATGTTTTTCCTTTCCCTCAGGTTTACGCAGTGTTTCCTTTCCCTCTCTTGGGATAAATACACATTGCTGGCAACTCTGTTTCTGCGCCCCTTTCGCGTTTGTACCTGGATGAAAATCCCGGGAGCGACAGACGGCGCAACTGCTGAGGAGTTGAACTGATCAAACGTTGTTACTTGCCATTAATCCCTAACTTTTGCCTGGATTATACTTTAAGATTTCCAATCCACCGGGATGATTTTTTTTTCTTATGTCTCTAATTTTTTCCTGGACCGCCCTTTCGGGTTTTCAATCCGCCGTGACGTTTTTTTTACTTAGGCGAAGTTTTTCTTGACTACGTCAAATTTTATGGGGTAGGTAAACTCCTCTCCATCCATGGTTGCGAGTCTTAAGGCACCGCCTGAGAAGGCCTTCTTGACTACATAGGGGCCATCGTAATTCGGAGTCCATTTTCCCCGGAAATCAGTGAGGAATGCTTATATCTTCTTGAGCACGAGGTCTCATTTCCTGAAGACGCGAGGTTGGACCTTTTTGTCGAACGCCTTCTTCATTCTTTGCTGATACAACTAACCGTGGCATAGTTTCGTTATTCGCTTTTCTTGGATCAAATTTAATTTGTTGTGTCGGCTTTGACACCATTTAGCCTCTGTTAGCTTAGCTTCAATCAATACCCTGATCGATGTTATCTCTACTTCTATGGGGAGCACTGCCTCTATGCCATATACTAGAGAGAAAGAGGTTACCCCTGTTGAAGTGCGGACAGATGTGTGATAACCGTGAAGAGCAACGGGTAGCATCTCATGCCAGTCTTTATAGGTTACAACCGTCTTTTGAATGATCTTCTTGATATTCTTGTTAGCCGCTTCTACCGCTCCGTTCATCTTAGGTCGGTAGGGGAATGAGTTATGGTGTTCTATCTTGACCTCATCGCACAACTCTTTCATCATCTTGATGTTCAAGTTAGATCCATTATCAGTAATGATCTGGCTCAGAACACCATAACGGTAGATGTGATTTTTTTGATAAAGCGGGCCATGACTTGTCGGGTTACATTGGCGTATGACGCTGCTTCAACCCTCTTGGTGAAGTAGTCAATGGCTACCAGGATGAACCGATGTCCGTTTGAAGCTCTGGGTTCGATCATGCCAATCATGTCGATTCCCCATATGGAAAAAGGCCACGGGGAAGAGAGAACTTTGAGATATGTTGGCGGTACATGGATTTTGTCAGCGTATATCTGACACTTGTGACATCTCCTCATATACTTGTAGCAATCGGATTCCATGGTCAGCTAGTAGTATCCTGCTCTTATAATTTTTCTCGCCATCGTGTGTCCATTGGCATGAGTGCCAAAGGATCCTTCGTGAATCTCCTTCATCAGCATGTTTGCTTCTGGTCTGTCTACGCATCGGAGCAAGACCATGTTGAAGTTTCTCTTACAGAGTGTATCACCGCTCAAAACGAAGCTGCCTGCCAATCATCTAAGGGTCTTTCTATCTGTTCTGGATGCCCCAGGTGGGTACTTTTGTTTTTGATAGAAGCATTTGATATCGTGATACCAAGGTTGGACATCTATGACTGCTTCAATCGTGAAGATGTAAGCGGGCCTTTCTAGCCGCATTATGTCAATCTTAGGTATGTCATTCCGTTAACCTACACTAATCATGGAGGAGAGAGTGGCTAATGCACCATCCATGTGATTCTTTTCACGAAGGATGTGATGAAACTCGATTCTGTTAAAGAATGGTAACAACCTTCTCGCTTAGTCGTTGTAAGGAATCAGTGCTGATTGGTGTGTGTTCCAATCTCCTTTGATCTGATTGATAACCATGGCTGAGTCTCTATACACATCCAAGTTCTTAATCCTCAAATCAATTGCTTCTTCAAGACACATGATACAAGCTTCGTATTCGGCCTCCTTGTTTTTGCACTTGAAAGTCAGTCTGGCCCTTCACTGGGTAGCGGTTCATCGCAATCTTTCATTTTCAAATACATGACATCTTCTTCTGGGAAGTCAAATCCGACAGATTCTTGATCGTTAAATGGTTGATGAGCCAAATGATCGGCTAAAATACTTCCTTTGACGGCTTTCTGAGCATGGTACTCGATGTCGTATTCTGATAACAACATTTGCCACTCGGAAATCCTTCCTGTGAGAGCAGGTTTTTCAAAGACGTACTTGATCGGATCCATTTCGGAGATTAACCAAGTAGTGTGATAAATCATGTACTGGAGAAGACGTTTGGCTGCCTAAGCCAGCGCACAACAAGTTTTCTCAAGCATAGTATACCGAGTTTCACAGTCGGTAAACTTCTTGCTCATATAGTAGATGGCAGACTCTTTTCTTTTTGTTTCGTCTTGTTGGCCAAGTACACAACCCATGGATTCCTCCAGGACTGTTAAATAGATGATCAGTGGTCTTCCCTCCACTGGAGGTGACAGGATAGGTGGATTCAACAGATACTCTTTGATATTGTCAGAGGCGGTTTGGCAGTCTTCTGTCCATACGCAGTCCTGGTTCTTTTTGAGTAACTTGAATATTGGTGTGCATGTCGTGGTCATGAGGAATATAAATCTGGAAATGTAATTCAAACGTCCCAGGAATCCTCTGACTTGTTTTTCAGTCTTTGGAGAAGGCATTTCTTGAATGGCCATGACTTTGTCAGGATCAACCTCAATTCCTTTCTGGCTGATAATGAACCCTAGCAATTTTCCTGAGCGGACACCGAATGTGCACTTGTTGGGATTCAAGCGGAGTTTGTACTTTCTCAGTCGCTCAAATAGTTTTGACAGGTGGGTCACATGCTCCTCTTCTGTTTTAGATTTGGCAATCATATCATCGTCATACACTTCTATTTCTTTGTGCATCATGTCATGAAATAGAGTAGTCATGGCCCTTTGATAGGTTGCCCCGACATTCTTCAAACAGAACGACATTACCTTGTAACAAAAGGTTCCCCCTGGGATAATGAACCAATTTTTCTCCACGTCTTCCGGTGCCATTTTTATCTGATTATAGTCCGAGAATCCATCTATGAAGGAGAATACTTTGAACTTAGTTGTACTGTCTACCAGCATGTCTATGTGCGGCAGGGGAAAGTCACCCTTTGGATTGGCTTTGTACAGATCCCTGTAGTCTACACACATTCTGACTTTTCCGTCCTTTTTCAGAACTGGTACTATGTTGGCTAACCATTAAGGATATTCTAACGTGGCGAGGAAACCCGCGTCAATCTATTTCTGCACTTCCTCTTTGATTTTGATGGCCATGTCCAGGTGAGTTCTTCTCACCCTTTGTTTTACTAGATGACATTCTGATCTTAACGGTAGATGATGTTCCACGATGCTGGTGTCCAACCATGGCATGTTCTGATAAGACCAAGCAAAAACATCAGGAAATTCTTTGAGAAGTTTTATCAAGCCTTCTTTGACAGTTGGACTGAGCAGTGCCCCAATCTTGACTTCTTTTCTCTCTTCTTCTGAACCTAAGTTGACCGTTTCCAACAGCTCTTTGTGAGGTTCAATGGACCTTTCCTCTTGTCTGAGTAATCTGGAGATCTCTTCTGGAATTTCTTTGTCATATTCTTTTTCAGCCTTAAATACCAGGAATTCAATGTTGGAAGAAGGCATTGGATCGTATGTTTCAATGGGGTTTAAAACAAGCAATCTGCATGACGTGATGATTCGTTTTTAGAAGAGATGGAGGGAAATGCAAGAGTGTGTGCAGTGTATTCTCTGAAAAATACTTGTTTTTATTATTTTGAGTCGTTTTTAGGATTACCATTTTCTGAAAAAGCGAAAAGTGAAAACAACAATAAATGCGGAAATTATAGAACGACATTAATTTATTTATGATTTTGTTGATTCTTGAAACTACATCCCTATAAAACAAAACTCTGTTGCTTTGGGCGAAGCAAAGAGGGACATTTACAGAAAGTGAGCCCTATAAAGACAGCCGTTTCACCTGGGCAGGGTGAAAGGTTAAACAAAGACGACAATTACTTAGACTTATGGACGACTTTTGGGACATCGACAGCAACCCATTGGCGACGAACTCCTTGGTGAATCATAAAGTCTGGTACCTTCTTTCTTGACTTTTCCTCAGAAATGACGTTGATTTCTGGCGGAGCAGGATTGTTGGAGTCTTCCTCCCAAGCAGAGTTGTTGTAGACGAACTCTTCCGTTGTATCTTGCACAGGGTTTTCATTCCCAGATGGATTTCCCCATCCAGTAGGCTGAATGTCTTCGAGCCTGATACGAGAGCTTTCAAGGAGCGGTTTACTTGACCAAGAAGTCGTACTTGCCACTCGATAGTCCTAAGGTTTCCCATACCTTAGTGGAACTGGAGGAGTCATCTTTCTCGATGACGTTGACCTCAGGAAAAGCATAGTTGATGAACTATAGTCCTGTAATCTTTGCAGATTCATCATTTTGTAGGATATCTTCTGAATGTCCTGAGTAATGATCCCATGAAGTGGTGGGGACGCAGGTATTTTTTTCAATGATGCTCAATTAATATGCATCGTTTGGCTGTCTCTTTTCCCCCAAGTTTCCCGGGTACGACTTCCAGATAGGCAGGCCATCCATTGGGTCATAATAGTCATGGTCAAAGTTGTCTTTCATCAGAATTTCCTCCTTTAATGAGTTTGGCAGAGTACGACATCCTTCGGGATCACAATCTCCGTACATCATCTTGACATCTGATCTTGGTATATATCTCGGACTTTACGTGGGATAGAAAAATGGCATATGTGTTTCTTCCTGAGACATATAACAATCCTCATTGAGATAGGACTTCTACTCTTTATCTATATCAGAGGAATCACCCTCATTGATGATATGTACTTCTTGAGACACTAGGTGAAGGAAGCCTCCACTGTGGAAGAAGTCCTGAATGGGATGAAAACTTTCATCAGTAGTAGCAGTCTGGGTACATGTCGAAGAGAAACCAAGACCTTTATTTGTCTTGTTATCAGTAGGCATGACAAGTTGTCCCCATCCTTTTGCGTTGTTACTCTTGATCACTTCAAGAACATCTTTGTATGAGGAAATTGATGTTCCTTTCTCTGATCGATTCTCATTGCTCACCGAAAGTGCTTGGAACTGGGTTCCAACAACCTCCTCGGGTTCTAAACAGGATGATGATGATAAGTTGCTCACGATTAAGGCTTGCTCCACACGATTAAGTTGCTCATTGCTCCGTTCTTGACGAACTTCAGCTTCTAGTGAAGTGTCGAAGTGACTGCCGCAACCTCGTGTATCCAAGGGTTTCCTAATAAACAGCTGTATGCTGCTCAGATGTCCATGACCTGGAAAGTGACTTGGAAAGTGTGAGGACCGATGGTTATGGGAAGATCCACTTCACCGATAACTATTTTTTGGGATCCGTCAAATGCCTTGACGATGATCTCACTGCCTCTCATCGGAGATCCTTGAAATGATAATCGCATTAAAGTAGATTTTGGCATAACATTCAGAGCTGATCCGGTATCTACCAGTACGGTGGCCAACACATTGTCCTGGCAGTTGACTTTAATGTTAAGTGCCATGTTGTGATTTTTGCATTCTTCTGGCAGTTCTTCATCACTGAATCCTAAATTGTTTCAGGAAGTGATGTTGGAGATGATGCTATCAAATTGTCTTATTGTTACATCTTGTTCCACAATGGCCTGCTCTAAGACTTTCTGTAGAGCTTCTCTGTGAGCTTCTAAACTGAGCAAAAGAGATAACACAGAGATTCTCGAAGGAGTTTGCAACAGTTGATCTACTATGTTGTACTCGCTCTTTTGGATGAGCTTCAGCATCTCATCATTGTTCTTTGAAAGGTCAGGATTACTGTACTGCCCGACTAGTTGATCGGGAACTTCTATTTGAGGTTCCTTTTCCTTGGTGGGTTCTCCAACTCCTCTGTTGAAGATCCGACCGATCCGTGCCACTCGACTGATGTCTGTAATGTTCACGACGGAGGGTAATATAGTTTCCTTTCCATTCTCGATTGTTGTTGCACCGTAATTGTAAGGCATAGCTTTATCATATTTGTAGGGTATTGGTCCTGGGAGATAGATAACTACAGGAGACTTTTGATTTTTCTAACCATCATAGCCGGCCTCAATTGGTTCGAGGTTGAGAATCCTTCCGCCATCAAGAGGAACTCTTGATTCATGGAGTAGAGGGAAAAAGTGGTAAAAAAGGGTCTGGGGCGAGGGGGATTCGAACCCCAGACCTCCTAGCCAAACACATGAGCGCGCAACCACTGGGGTGGTGATACATTCGTGTATCAAAACCACCCTATAAATATATAAGGGGTGCCTTCTTTTAGGCCTGGCCAAGGCAAGGCAAGACAAGTTCTTGGGCCAAAAACGTAAAGGCTGTAACTTTCTCATTTCTCCATGGATTGGGACAAAATTTAGGTCTATCCTGCCTAGAATTTCACAAGGAATACAATGGTGCCCTTGGTTTTTTTCAGATGAGGTCTCCATTTTAAAACTCGATGGTGGTTTTGAAATAGGCCATGATTTGCATTTTCTATGCTACCTCATGGTATAGGCTAGAATTGTATGAAGAATTAATTCAAACACAACATATACATCATGTATGAGATGTTTATGAGTAGTGGACTACAAAGCAATGCATAATTCAAAGACTTCAAGTTGTGATGCTTACCTCTTTGGGGATATTGATGAGGCATGATGGCACATCCATATTGTGGTAATGATCCTCACAAAGATGGGAAATCTTGGTGGTCAAAATTTGGGGTATGACAGATGCTCCTATTTAATCTTCTTGGACCCGAAGGTGTGAATGGCGAAGGTATTCGGGCATTTGGGGTGCAAGAGGATTAAATATCGGAATACCCAAAATTTTGATGGTGGTTATGAATGGCAGTTTGCTCATCCATCTTCTTTTGCTAAGCAATGATACTTAGAAAAGGTAAAAACTTCCCCTCGTCCCTGTTCTTCATCCATGGAACTGGTCTCAGTTTCTGAAATAAACTTCCCCTTGATCCGGGTCTTCAGCCGCGAAACTGGTCTTAGTTTTTTGATATAAACTTCCCCTCGATCCTAGTCTTCAGCCACAGAACTTGTCTCAGTTTCTAAAATAAACTTCCCCTCGATCTTGGTCTTCAGCCAAGGAACTGGTCTCAGTTTCTTTTGTCAATAACTTTCTTGACAAGGGACGTAATTTGTAGCGGTTTTCATCAAACTTCTTGCCGGATTTTCCTGGGGAGATGCCATTTGATGGGAAAAGGTTTTGGTGTCAGACTTACTGGGGAAACCCATTCATCTGAGTTATAGAGCTGTACAAACTTCTCTATTGGAGATGCCATTTGTTGGTTCTACTGGGGAAAACGAGTCTTTTGACAGACTATTTCCTGCATGGGGATATCACATCATACTTCTCTTTGAGATCTTCTTAGAGAAATGCCATGTGTTGTGATCCAATTTTGAGGTGTTTATGACTTCATTATCATCGACTCTCTTGGGGAGAAAAATCAATGTGTTGCTGAGAGTCTTTAGTTGTGAGGCTTTCTCGGGGGATTTTCCTTAATCTGGGAAAGCGAAAATATCATCTTCAATGGTGAAGAGTGACGTTTGTAGAATGCCTTCTTGCTTTTCAGAGGTTCAAGTTATCAAAGTGGTCGAAGACCGTCTCCATCCCAGAAATAAACTGGAGAGAAAGGTGGTTCAGACAAGACATTCCCGGACGTGGAAAGAACTGACAACTCGAGTGAGAGGACTTTTTATCACTTAGGGGATTAGACCGATTAGAGTGATAATGATGCAATATGAATATGAATGTAAATCAATAATGTATGATGTATGTTGCGGTGAGAATCGGATATCAAGCTATTAATTAACTTGCATCACAAAACATGAAATTCACCATCGAGTTTTGATTTATCCAAAGGAAAGGGTAAATATCGAAAGCCCTAATTGCAATGCAAACCAATGCAAGAGATCTAAGGTTCGGGGGTTGGTTATACCTAGGGAAGGTGTTAGCATCCTAAGTATCTGTAGTACTCTACAGGAACCTCTTGTAAGTATTTGTGTTATGCTAAAGTTGCTTGCTAAGGAAAAGTGCTAAGGTAAAGACCTAGGGGTATATACACTAAGTATGCTCGCCAAGACATCGCATCTCGTGCCTACGTATCCTGACGGGAATGGAATCAGAGCATTTCATAGTTCCCCTCACTACGGGGGTAAAAGGGTGAGAAATAAAAGGATGTAAAAGAAAAGGTGGAATCCAAGAAGGCATTGAATGTAAAGGTAAAAAGGTCGAAGAGAAACCAAGACCTTTATTTGTCTTGTTATCAGTAGGCATGACAAGCTGTCCCCATCCTTTTGCGTTGTTACTCTTGATCACTTCAAGAACATCTTTGTATGAGGAAATTGATGTTCCTTTCTCTGATCGATTCTCATTGCTCACCGAAAGTGCTTGGAACTGGGTTCCAACAACCTCCTCGGGTTCTAAACAGGATGATGATGATAAGTTGCTCACGATTAAGGCTTGCTCCACACGATTAAGTTGCTCATTGCTCTGTTCTTGACGAACTTCAGCTTCTAGTGAAGTGTCGAAGTGACTGCCGCAACCTCGTGTATCCAAGGGTTTCCTAATAAACAGCTGTATGCTGCTCAGATGTCCATGACCTGGAAAGTGATTTGGAAAGTGTGAGGACCGATGGTTATGGGAAGATCCACTTCACCGATAACTATTTTTTGGGATCCGTCAAATGCCTTGACGATGATCTCACTGCCTCTCATCGGAGATCCTTGAAATGATAATCGCATTAAAGTAGATTTTGGCATAACATTCAGAGCTGATCCGGTATCTACCAGTACGGTGGCCAACACATTGTCCTGGCAGTTGACTTTAATGTTAAGTGCCATGTTGTGATTTTTGACTTCTTCTGGCAGTTCTTCATCACTGAATCCTAAATTGTTTCAGGAAGTGATGTTGGAGATGATGCTGTCAAATTGTCTTATTGTTACATCTTGTTCCACAATGGCCTGCTCTAAGACTTTCTGTAGAGCTTCTCTGTGAGCTTCTAAACTGAGCAAAAGAGATAACACAGAGATTCTCGAAGGAGTTTGCAACAGTTGATCTACTATGTTGTACTCGCTCTTTTGGATGAGCTTCAGCATCTCATCATTGTTCTTTGAAAGGTCAGGATTACTGTACTGCCCGACTAGTTGATCGGGAACTTCTATTTGAGGTTCCTTTTCCTTGGTGGGTTCTCCAACTCCTCTGTTGAAGATCCGACCGATCCATGCCACTCGACTGATGTCTGTAATGTTCACGACGAAGGGTAATATAGTTTCCTTTCCATTCTCGATTGTTGTTGCACCGTAATTGTAAGGCATAGCTTTATCATATTTGTAGGGTATTGGTCCTGGGAGATAGATAACTACAGGAGCCTTTTGATTTTTCTAACCATCATAGCCGGCCTCAATTGGTTCGAGGTTGAGAATCCTTCCGCCATCAAGAGGAACTCTTGATTCATGGAGTAGAGGGAAAAAGTGGTAAAAAAGGGTCTGGGGCGAGGGGGATTCGAACCCCAGACCTCCTAGCCAAACACATGAGCGCGCAACCCTATAAATATATAAGGGGTGCCTTCTTTTAGGCCTGGCCAAGGCAAGGCAAGACAAGTTCTTGGGCCAAAAACGTAAAGGCTGTAACTTTCTCATTTCTCCATGGATTGGGACAAAATTTAGGTCTATCCTGCCTAGAATTTCACAAGGAATCCAATGGTGCCCTTGGTTTTTTTCAGATGAGGTCTCCATTTTAAAACTCGATGGTGGTTTTGAAATAGGCCATGATTTGCATTTTCTATGCTACCTCATGGTATAGGCTAGAATTGTATGAAGAATTAATTCAAACACAACATATACATCATGTATGAGATGTTTATGAGTAGTGGACTACAAAGCAATGCATAATTCAAAGAGTTCAAGTTATGATGCTTACCTCTTTGGGGATATTGATGAGGCATGATGGCACATCCATATTGTGGTAATGATCCTCACAAAGATGGGAAATCTTGGTGGTCAAAATTTGGGGTATGACAGATGCTCCTATTTAATCTTCTTGGACCCGAAGGTGTGAATGGCGAAGGTATTCGGGCATTTGGGGTGCAAGAGGATTAAATATCGGAATACCCAAAATTTTGATGGTGGTTATGAATGGCAGTTTGCTCATCCATCTTTTTTTGCTAAGCAATGATACTTAGAAAAGGTAAAAACTTCCCCTCGTCCCTGTTCTTCATCCATGGAACTGGTCTCAGTTTCTGAAATAAACTTCCCCTTGATCCGGGTCTTCAGCCGCGAAACTGGTCTTAGTTTTTTGATATAAACTTCCCCTCGATCCTAGTCTTCAGCCACAGAACTTGTCTCAGTTTCTAAAATAAACTTCCCCTCGATCTTGGTCTTCAGCCAAGGAACTGGTCTCAGTTTCTTTTGTCAATAACTTTCTTGACAAGGGACGTAATTTGTAGCGGTTTTCATCAAACTTCTTGCCGGATTTTCCTGGGGAGATGCCATTTGATGGGAAAAGGTTTTGGTGTCAGACTTACTGGGGAAACCCATTCATCTGAGTTATAGAGCTGTACAAACTTCTCTATTGGAGATGCCATTTGTTGGTTCTACTGGGGAAAACGAGTCTTTTGACAGACTATTTCCTGCATGGGGATATCACATCATACTTCTCTTTGAGATCTTCTTAGAGAAATGCCATGTGTTGTGATCCAATTTTGAGGTGTTTATGACTTCATTATCATCGACTCTCTTGGGGAGAAAAATCAATGTGTTGCTGAGAGTCTTTAGTTGTGAGGCTTTCTCGGGGGGTTTTCCTTAATCCGGGAAAGCGAAAATATCATCTTCAATGGTGAAGAGTGACGTTTGTAGAATGCCTTCTTGCTTTTCAGAGGTTCAAGTTATCAAAGTGGTCGAAGACCGTCTCCATCCCAGAAATAAACTGGAGAGAAAGGTGGTTCAGACAAGACACTCCCGGACGTGGAAAGAACTGACAACTCGAGTGAGAGGACTTTTTATCACTTAGGGGATTAGACCGATTAGAGTGATAATGATGCAATATGAATATGAATGTAAATCAATAATGTATGATGTATGTTGCGGTGAGAATCGGATATCAAGCTATTAATTAACTTGCATCACAAAACATGAAATTCACCACCGAGTTTTGATTTATCCAAAGGAAAGGGTAAAGATCGAAAGCCCTAATTGCAATGCAAACCAATGCAAGAGATATAAGGTTCGGGGGTTGGTTATACCTAGGGAAGGTGTTAGCATCCTAAGTATCTGTAGTACTCTACAGGAACCTCTTGTAAGTATTTGTGTTATGCTAAAGTTGCTTGCTAAGGAAAAGTGCTAAGGTAAAGACCTAGGGGTATATACACTAAGTATGCTCGCCAAGACATCGCATCTCGTGCCTACGTATCCTGACGGGAATGGAATCAGAGCATTTCATAGTTCCCCTCACTACGGGGGTAAAAGGGTGAGAAATAAAAGGATGTAAAAGAAAAGGTGGAATCCAAGAAGGCATTGGATGTAAAGGTAAAAAGGTGGAATCCGAGAAGGCATTGGATGTAAAGGAAAAAGGTAGAAAAAGAAAAAGGTGGAAAAAAGAAAAAGGTACAAAAAAGAAAAAGGTAGAAAAAACAAAAGGTGGCTCGCTAGGATCTCGCAATCCTATGCCTACGTATTCTCAAAAGGTACTTTGAGAAATCAGAGTGTCTGTAGTTCCCCTCAACGGGGGTAGAGAACTCTTGACTATGGTCAAGGTTCCAAGGGAAAGTAGGGTGAAAATCTTGAAAGAAAAGCTTGTGAGGATTGATTGTTTAGGAGAAGAGATTAATGGATATCTCTTAGGAAGGCTAGGTTAAAAGGGAATAAAGTGTTCATGGGAAAGTAGGGTCTGACAGCAAGACACCTACGTGGAGTGCGGTGACTCCAACTTGAGGCTAGGTAAAGTAGGGAAAGAAATTCTCGATCGCGCGGCGGCGTCTGATAAGGGAGTGACAGATAAGGCTAGCCTAAATGACGTGACAGTGAACTGGATGAGATCCTTTCCTTTGGAATGAGGTAAACACGTAAACAGAGGGGCAAGGAGAAAAACTCAGGTATCAAATGTAAGAAGAACAGTGATATATACGGTAAATGCAACAGGATTCAAATAAACAGAAAATCAGAAATTAGGGACCAATCACAGTTAAAAGCAAAAGAAATAACTCAAAAGAACGTCAAGAACTAACTGAAATAAAAGTGAGAATTGTAAAGATACTAAAATTAATTCTAATTCTAAAACTAATTAAACTAAAGACTAATTAAACTAATTTCTAATTTAAAACTTAAAACTAAATCTAAAGCTAAAACTATTTAACTAAAATAACTAATCAAAGTGAGTATTATGCTAAATGGTATATAGCATAACATGCACTAAATAGCAGTATCCGAAAAATGGAAAAAAAAAACGGCAGCATGCTATGTCGAAGAAACTGGCACTGTGTATCGAAAGCAGTAAGTATATACATATTAAAAAAATGTGTGCTTAAAAAAGGATGCTTAGATAACAGTATATATAAAGTATAACAACTTAAAAAACAATATCATTCTAACTAAAGACCAACAATAACAAAATCCTAAGTGATTCAATCAACTAAAAACTAGAAAATTAAAAAAACTTTGGTCTTCTCCTTTTTACTATTAAAAGTTAAGCAAATAAAATTAGCAGTAAAAAAATTAAACAAATAATTTAATGAAGATTTTTCTTACAAAACTATATAACAGCATTATCACTATTTTTTAATGTAACGAAAAGGACAGTAAATTCCTGTACACGTATACTTACATAAAACCAAAAGAAAACAAAGTGACAGACTTAACTAAATAACAGTAAATTTCTAAACTCATACATGCCTACATGAACTAACGACATGCCTGCAATGAACAAAAGTACTGTGCATCTTCTTCACATAAAACAACAAATTGCAAATAGGATAAAATTTTCTTAAGCATAACAACATCCTTTTATCAGTGACAAACACACCAACATTGTTCAAATAACATTCATCACGTACAACAAGAAAATGGATAACATCACAATCTGAAGTAAAAAGTTTTGAAAGGTTACCGCGAAGTCGGAACGTTGTCGAAAGCAAAACGTTGTCGTTGTTGGAAGTTGATGTGACGAAGCGCGTCGACAATGTCGGAGATGCACAGGGCTGCTGCTCACTAACGGCGAGATATGGTTGGAGGGTAGTTGCGAAAATGGCGGTGAAGTGGTTCGTGAACGATTTCGTGACGGAGAGAACAATAGTGATATTCAGCCGGAAAAGAGAGAGTATGGCAGAGGAAAAAACATGGTACGTGTCACAGTGGGTTAAAAATGGAAACTTGTGAGGTGGATTGATAGTGTCGAGGTTGTGAGGGAAAGTTTAGGAAGGAATAAAAAAGTGGTTAACACTGTTGTGCTGTTGTGAGTTATTGTGTCGAAAAAAATGAGAAAGGAGATGGCCGGAAAGAAAACGTGGGTGGTGCGTGAGATTACGTTGTAACGTTCACGTGGAGGTGTAGTTGTGTATGAAAAGGTTGATGGTTGACGTTGGTCTTCTTCCTTTTTAAATTCAAGTGAAACTTCTCAAACAAGTTTGTAGTACCATAACCTTATCTGACAAACTTTGACAAGTCCTTTTCATTGCAGGGTCTTGCTTTGTAGTGTAGTGTAGTAGGCTATTAGCAGAACTTTTGCAGCTTGCTCGCAGGTCAAATTTGGGAGGGTTTTGGTGCTTGGTTTTGTGTTGTGTGTAGTAGGGGGATCCCACGTATGAAAGTAAGAAGTAGGGGGAGAAGAAATCCTGGTGATGCTCTGTTAGTGAGAGTGATGTATGAATGGTATGTGCTGGTATGGGAGGAAAACGAGAGTCAAAAGTGATAGGCACTACATCCTATAGTTTCATGAAATTGGTTAAAACGCTTGTCTTCATGCGCAGAGAAAAAAAAGTCATGTATGTTGTGCATAGTGTACTGGCTCGTATCAAGATTGGTGCAGGGAAATTTGGAATATAGTGGCTTAAGCAAAAAGCTTTTTATTTTGTATTTTTTTATAAAACTTAGAAAACTCAATTAAATAACCTAATTAAATTAAACTCAGAAATTAAAATGGAAATAAAACTGTAATAAGAATTAAAATTAAAATTAAAATAATAATTGATAATAAACTATGTAAAAAGACAAACCAAGTTAAATTCAAACTATATAAATCCTAAATAAATCTAAGATAACTATTTAACTAAATATAAAATAATAATAATAATAATAATAATAGCCAAAATCAAGAATGACATGGAATGACAAATGCATGATTAGTGATCAATGTGATGTTTAACTAAAATGCGAAAAGACTGTCGTAAAATGATATGAAAAAAAAATCAGAATATCTGAGGGTAAAATTTGGGGTACAACAATGTATGTATGTATATGCTGACAAAACTGACACGATATATAGACTAGTGGATGAACACGACTGGATACTCGACCACTACAGGGGACGAAGAAGTATCTTCGGTTCAAGATAGCAATTCTGCCTTGCTTAGGAGAAATAGTTCATGTGGGGAACAACGTTGGTCGAGCTTAGGAGGTAAGAACTCTGTCGTGGATGTCAGACATAATATTCGCATCTGACACTGGTGATCCTTCATTCAGGCGCACTGGCTTAGAAGGAGTACTTTGATTCTGCACTTTGAAGATTAATCGCCTTTGGTGAAGCGATCGATGTTCTTTCGATGTTCAACAGTCAAAAGAATTGTCATCTTTATTTTAAAGGAAGAAAATTTTTGACAAGTAAATTCATTTTTGTTTTATTTCAAGAATCGCTAATCATGTTAAAATGTCGTTCTGTAAAGTTAAAACAAATAAGAATTGCAAACAAAAAAACTACGGCTCAAATTTTATTGATAGGATGGAAATCAGCCAAACGCGTGATTCCATGGAGTATTTACAAAGTTTAGAAAATGGTCATTTAAGGGAAAAGGGCTACATTGAAACATAACGGCCGCTATCCTTCTACCAACTTTGAATTCTGGACATCCTGAGCTTCTGTCGAAGATGACTTTGACTGGAGTTTTCCGGACGGATGGCATGACTACTGCTGAAGGAATTTGCCCCTTTGTTGGACGTAGTTACTTTCCACGAATCCCTAACTTTTGCCTAGATTGTACTTTGAGATTTCCAATCGATCGGGATAATTTTCGACTATGTCTCTAATTTTTGCCTGGACCGCCTTTTCGGGTTTTCAATCCACCGAGACGTTTTTTTTTATTTAGGCGAAGTATTTCTTGACTACGTCAACATTCATGGGGTAGGCAAATTCCTCTCCATCCATGGTTGTGAGTCTCAAGGCGCCGCCTGAGAAAGCTTTCTTGACCACATAGGGGCTGTCATAATTCGGAGTCCACTTGCTTTGGGAATCAGTGAGGAATAATTGTATCTTCTTGAGTACAAGGTCACCTTTACTGAAGACACGAGGTTGAACCTTTTTGTCGAACGCCTTCTTCACTCTTTGTTGATACAACTGACCGTGGCATATAGCCGTTATTCGCTTTTCTTCGATCAGATTCAGTTCGTCGTGTCGACTTCGACACCATTCAGCCTCTATTTGCTTAGCTTCCATAATACCCGGATTGATGGGATCTCTACTTCTATGGGAAGCACTGCCTCCATTCCATATACTAGAGAGAAAGGGGTTGCCCCTGTTGAAGTGCGGACAGATGTGCAATAACCGTGAAGAGCAAAGGGTAGCATCTCGTGCCAGTCTTTAGGGGTTGCCCCTGTTCAAGTTAGATCTATTATTAGTAATGATCTGGCTTGGAACACTATAACGACAGATGAGATTGTTCTTGATAAATCAGACTACCACTTGTCGGGTTACATTAGTGTATGATGCTGCTTTGACCCACTTGGTGAGGTAGTTAATAGCTACCAGAATGAACGGATGTTCGTTTGAAGCCTTGGGTTCAATCATGCCAATCATGTCGATTTCCCATATGGAAAAGGGCCACGGGGAAGAGAGAACTTTGAGATGCGTTGGCGGTACATGGATTTTGTCTGAGTATATCTGACACTTGTGACATCTCCTTATGTACTTGTAGCAGTCAGATTCCATGGTCAACCAATAGTACCATGCCCTCAGAATTTTTCTCGCCATTGTGTGTCTGTTGGCATGAGTGCCAAAGGATTCTTCGTGAATTTCTTTTATCAGCATGTTTGCTTCTGGTCTGTCTATACATTGAAGCAAGACCAAGTCAAAGTTTCTCTTATAGAGTGTATCACCGCTCAAGAAGAAACTGCCTGCCAATCTTCTGAGGGTCTTTCTGTCCTTTCTGGATGCCCCAGGTGGGTACTCTTATTTCTGAAGGAAGCATTTGATATCACGATACCAAGGTTTGTCGTCTATGACTATTTCAATCGTGAAGATGTAGGTGGGCCGTTCTAGGCGCATTATGTCAATCTTAGGTACGTCGTTCCAATGACCTACACTAATCATGGAAGAGAGAGTGGCTAGTGCATCAGGCTTGTGATTCTCTTCACGAGGGATATGGTGAAACTCGATTCTGTTGAAGAATGGTAACAACCTTCTCGCGTAATCTTTGTAATGAATCAGTCCTGATTGGTATGTGTTCTAATCTCCTTTGATCTGATTAATAACCAGGGTTGAGTCACCATATACATCCAAGTTCTTAATCCTTAATTCGAACGCTTCTTTGAGACCCATGATACAAACTTCGTATTTGGCCTCGTTGTTTGTACATTTAAATGTCAGTCGAGAGGTGAAAGGAATATGGGTACCCTGAGGTGTTATGATGATTGCCCTAATTCCATTTCCATAATGATTGACAGCCCCATCAAAGATTAGTCCTCATTGGGAACCTGGTTCCGGCCCTTCACTAGGTAGTGGTTCATCGCAATCTTTCATTTTCAAATACATGACATCTTCGTCTGGGAAGTCAAATCGGACTGATTCTCGGTCGTCACTCGGTTGATGAGCCAAATGATTAGCTAAAATACTTCCCTTGACGGCTTTCTAAGCATGGTACTTGATGTCGTATTCTGACAACAACATCTCCCAACGGGCGATCCTTCCCGTGAGAGCAGGCTTTTCAAAGACGTACTTGATCGGATCCATTTCAGAGACTAACCAAGTAGTGTGAAAAATCATATACTGGCGAAGACGTTTTTTCTGCCCAAGCCAGAGCACAACAGGTTTTCTCAAGCATCGTGTACCGAGTCTCGCAGTCGATGAATCTCTTACTTAAAAAGTAAATGGCAGATTCTTTTCTTTTTGTTTCGTCCCGTTGGCCAAGTACACAACCCATTGAATCTTCCATGATTGTTAGGTATATGATCAGTGGTCTTCCTTCCACTGGAGGTGATAGAATTGGTGGGTTCAACAGGTATTCCTTGATACTGTCGAAGGCGGTTTGGCAGTTTTCTGTCCATACGCATTCCTAATTCTTTTTGAGTAATTTGAAGATTGGCGCGCATGTCGCGGTCATGAGGAATATGAATCTGGAAATGTAATTCAAACGCCCCAAGAATCCTCTAACTTGTTTTTCAGTCTTTGGAGAAGGCATTTCTTGAATGGCCTTGACTTTTTCGGGATTAATCTCAATTCCTTTCGGGCTGACGATGAATCCTAACAGTTTCCCTAAGCGGACACCGAATGTGCACTTATTGGGATTCAAGCGGGGTTTGTATTTTCTCGAACGCTCGAATAGCTTTGACAGGTGGGTCACATGCTCCTCTTCTGTCTTAAATTTGGAAATCATATCATCGACATATACCTCGATTTCTTTGTGTATCATGTCATGAAACAGAGTAGTCATGGCCCTTTGATAGGTTGCCCCGACATTCTTCAAACCGAACGGTATTACCTTGTAACAAAAGGTACCCCATGGGATGATGAACGAAGTTTTCTCCATGTCTTTCGGCGCTAGTTTTATCTGATTATAGCCCGAGAATCCATCCATGAAGGAGAATACTTTGAACTTTGTTGTACTGTTTACCAGCATGTCAATGTGTGGTAAGGGAAAGTCATCCTTTGTTATGGCTTTGTTCAGATCCCTGTAGTCTACACACATTTTGACCTTTCCGTCCTTTTTCGGAACTGGTACTATGTTGGCTAGCCATTAAGGATATTCTGATGTGGCAAGGAAACCCGCGCCAATCTGTTTCTGAACTTCCTCTTTGATTTTGATGTGGCGAGGAGTCCGTCTCAACTTTTTCTTTACAAGCGTACATTCTGATTATAACGGTAGATGATGTTCCACGATGCTGGTATCAAACCCTGACATGTCCTGGTAGGACCAAGCAAACACATCGGGAAACTCTTTGAGAAGCTTTATCAAACTTTCTATGACAGTCGGACTAAGCAGTTCACCAATCTTGACTTCTTTTCTCTCTTCCCCTGAACCCAAGTTGACCGTTTCCAACGGCTCTTTGTAAGGTTCAATGGACCTTTCCTCTTGTCTGAGTAATCGGGAGATCTCTTCTGGAAATTTTTCGTCATTTTCTTCTTCAGCCTCAAATACCGGGAATTCAAAGTTGGGAGAAGGCATTGGATCATATGTTTCAATGGGGTTTAAAACAAGCAATCTGCATGACGTGATGATTTGTTTTTAGAAGAGATAGAGAGAATGCAAGAGTGTGTGTAGTGTACTTTCTGAAAAATGCTTGTTTTCATTATCTGAGTTGTTTTTTTTTAGGATTACCATTTTCTGAAAAAATGAAAAGAGAAAACAGCAATAAAATGCAGAAATTACAGAACGACGTTATTTTATTTATGATTTTGTCGATTCTTGAAACTACATCCCTATAAAATAAAATTCTGTCACTTTGGGCGAAGCGAAGAGAGACATTTACAGAAAGTGAGCCCTATTAAAACATCCGTTTCACCTGGACAGGTTGAAAGGTTAAGACAAAGATGGCAATTACTTAGACTTATGAACCACTTTTAGAACGTTGACAGCAACCCATTGGCGGTGAACTCCTCGGTGAATCCCAAAGTCGGGTACCTTCCTCCTTGGCTTCGCTTCCGAGATGACGTTGACTTCTGGTGGAACATGATCATTGGAATCTGTCTCCCAGGTAGAGTTGTCATACGAAGATTCTTTAGATGTGTCTTCCACAGTGTTTGCACTCTCAGGAAGATCTCCCCTTCCAGTTGGCTGGATGTCTTTGAGCCTGATATGAGAGCTTTCAGGAGCGGTGTACTTGACCATGAAGTCGTATTTTCCACTCGGTTGTCCTAAGGTGTCCCACACTTCTTTGGAACAGGAGGAGTCATCACTTTCGATGACGTTGACCTCGGGAAAAGCATAGTTAAGGAGCTCTTGTCCTGTAATTTTGGCAAATTCATCGCCATGCTGGATATTTTCTGAATGCCTTGAGTAATGATCCCATGATGCGGTGGGGTTGCAGGTATTCTTTTCAATGATGCTCAATTGATATGTATCATTAGGTTGACTCTTTGGCCCCGAGTCTCCTGGGTACGGCTGCCAGATAGGCAGGCCATCCAGTGGGCCATAATAGTCGTGGTCAAAGTTATCTTTCATCAGAGTGTCTTCCTCTAACGAGTTGGGTGGAGCACGACATCCCTCTGGATCACAATCTCCATATATCATCTTGACATCTGACCTTGGTATATATCTGGGACTCTGTGCGGGATAGCAAAATGGCGTAGGCACCTCTCCTTGAGACATATAATCATCCTCGATAAGATAGGACTTCCACTCTTCATCTGTATCGGAGGAATCCCCCTCGTTGATGGTATGTACTTCTTGAGACACTGGGTGAAGGAAACCTTCACTATGGAAGAAGTTCTGAATGGGATGAAGACTTTCATCATTTGTAGCAGTATGGGTACAGGTTGAAGAAAAACCAAGACCTTTCTTTGCTTTGTTATCAGTAGGAATGACAAGTTGTCCCCACCCTTTTGCATTGTTACTTTTAATTACTTCGAGAGCATCTTTGTAGGAGGAAATCAATGTTCTTCTTTCTGATTGGTTGTCATTGCTCATTGAAAGTGCTTGGAACTGGGTTCCTACAACCTCCTCTAGTTCTACACAAATGGACGACGATAAGTTACTTACGATCAAGGCTTGCTCTCCGCAGACTGTGACTAGTTGGTCGTTCTTGACGAACTTCAGCTTCTGGTGAAGTGTCGAAGTGACTGCCCCAGCCTCGTGTATCCAAGGTCTTCCTAACAAACAGCAGTATGCTACCCGGATGTCCATGACCTGGAAAGTGACTTGGAAAGTGTGAGGACCGATGGTTATGGGAAGGTCGACTTCACCGATAACCGTTTTTCGGGATCCGTCAAATGCTTTGACGATGACCTCACTGCCTCTCATCAGAGATCCTTGAAATGATAGTCGCATTAGAGTAGACTTTGGCATAACATTTAGAGTTGATCCGGTGTCTACTAGTACGCTGGCTAAAGCATCGTCCTGGAAGTTGACTATAATATTTAGCGCCATGTTGTGATTTTTTTCTTCTTCCGACAGTTCTTCATCACTAAACTCTAAGTTGTTGCAGGAAGTGATGTTGGAGATGATGTTGTCGAATTGTCTTATTATTACATCTTGTTCCACAAAGGCTTGCTCTAAGACATTCTGTAGAGCTTCCCTGTGAGCTTCGGAACTGAGTAAAAGAGATAGCACATAGATTTTTGAAGGAGTTTGCAACAGTTGATCAACAATATTGTACTCACTCTTCTGGATGAGCTTCAGCATCTCATCATTGTTCTTTGAAAGGTCGGGATCACTAGATTGACCGACTGGTTGATTAGGAACTTCTGCTTGAGGTTCCTTTCCTCTGGTAGGTTCTCCAACTCCTCGGTTAAAGATTCGACCACTCCGTGTTACTCGACTGATGTCTGCAATATTCAGGATGGATGGTAACGGAGCTTCTTTTCCATTCTCAATTGTTGTTGGACTGTATTTGTAAGGGATAGCCTTATCGAATTTGTACGGTAATGGTCCCGGCAGATAAATAACTACAGGAGCCTTATGATTTTTCTGACCATCGTAGCCGGCCTCAATTGGTCCGAGGTTGAGGATCCTTCCACCGTCAAGAGGAACCCTCGATTCATGGAGTAAAGGGATTATGGTGCATACATCTTTGGCCACTTCTCGTTTAGGAATTAAGACAACATCTTTGCCTTGATTAGGAGGATAGTCTGACATTGAACCAGAGCTTGACCATGGTTGAATCTCCTTATTGTCCAACTGACTTTGAAGGGCTGTTCGCATGAGGTGGCATCCTTGGTTATCCTCTGAGCAAACTCTACAGCGCTCATAATTGTGTGGTGGCACCCGGCCACGTCTGCTTTGTATACAGTGTAACCTTACTATATCTGTTTCCATTGATCGAACATCCTGCCTTTGATTCCTAGTAGGGTTCCTGTCAATCATACTGACTTGTTGCGTGTCTTCATCTAGATAGATCGGAAGCCACCAGTGGTTCAACAAGTGTTGCAGTGTCCTTTGAATGAGGGCACAACCTTGGTCACTCTCACGACATACCTTACAGTTCTGATAATCTTGCAGAGTCAGAAAACTGAGCTGGACTTGCTTAGCATGTAATTCCACCAAGTTGGTATTTATCAAGCAAAAATCAAAGATTTGAATCATATTCACTTGATAATAACTTCTATCACGGTAATCCTGGATCCATCCAAGATCCAACTAACGCTGGAGGGCCTCTTTTATAAAAGAGCATCCCTAATTGTTTACCGAGAAAATCAGACAGGAATCATAATCGTGCCGTGGAAGATCATGATGTTGGCTTTGCCTTGAGTGCATTGCCACCAAGTTGACATTCATCGCACGGATGTCGTGGTTCTGGATGATTTTGGAATATGTATAAGTCATGTTAACTTCATGAATTCGATGATCTTGGATCTATCAGAGATCCATCTATTCCTGGAGAGCTAATTGCACCACAGAACATCCTTGATCATTTTTAGAGTAGATATCACACTTGTGATAGTTATGAGACGGTACATGACCGTATCCGCTCTGTCTACAATGCATCTTGACCAGGTTGGTTCCCAATAATAGTACATCATGAATTTGATAGTTGTGGTTAGATCCTTCCTCTATCAAATTGACTGAAACTTTCTCATGTTGAGGCAACGGGTTCGTCTGAACATTTGGATTTGTATTCTTGAAGGATAGGACCCTGCTCCTAACAAATTTCTGTACGTCAAATTTGAAGCTGAGACAGTTTTCAATGTTTTGTCCCGGTCCTCCTTGATGATAAGGGCAAGTTTGATCCACTTTGAACCAAAAAGGCAGATTCTCTGGTATCGCAAGAGGAACCCTGGTTTGGACGTGCCCCTTGACCAGTAGTAGTGGAAACAGTTCTGCGTACAACATTGGTATAGGGTCAAACCCTGGCGGTCCCGTTGTACGGTTATTGTTGTACTGAGGACGAGCCTGCTGAAGAGACTGTTGTGTCCTTTGCTGATATTGTTGTTGATTCGGTTGGCTCTGAGAAACCTAAGGTTGATACGTAAGAACAGGCACAAGATTAATAGTAGAAGTTACAGCTGCTACTGGTTGGTACCGTCGCCTTTGCTTTCTGAGAGAGATATTACCAATATCTTACTCTTTTTTCTTAGGGAGAGCACTACCGTATCTTTTGGTACTGCTTGATGGTTTGACATCTTTGACCAGACGTCCTTCACGGACTGCTTCTTCAAGACGAACTCTCATGCCCGCCATTTCAGTAAAGTCGCTGGGCGTACTGGCGACCATTCGATCGTAGTAGAATGAGCTCAAGGTTTTCAAGAATATTTTTTTCATCTCTTTTTCCTCAAGAGGTGGACAAATCTGGGCGGAAATTTCACGCCATCTTTGAGCATATTCCTTGAAGGTTTCCTTGTCTTTCTGTGACATGGCTCTGAGTTGATCTTTGTCCGGTGCCATGTCTAAGTTATACTTATACTGCTGAATGAAGGCGGCGCCAAGATCCCTGAAAGTTATGATCTTGGTGCGGTTTAAACCCAAGTACCATTTGAGTGCGGCACCGGTTAAACTATCTTGGAAATAGTGGATCAGTAGTTGTTGGTTCTCTGTCTGAGTTGACATCTTTCGAGCGTACATCACCAAATGACTTTGAGGGCAATAGTTGCCCTTGTATTTTTCAAATTCGGGCACCTTGAACTTATGCAGAATTTTCACATTGGGGACCAAGCAAAGGTTTACGGCGTATTTTCCAAATAGATATTGACAGCGAATGGCATACAGTTCCTTCTACATCTTCAGGAATTGTTCTTGGAACTCATTCAACCTGTCGTACATACTTTCATACATCGAGGACAATCTTTAGGCATGTTATATCGAGGATCATACTTTTCTGCTATGGGCGTCGATGTGATCTCTGAGATCACAGTACTTTGTTGTTGTATCTGAGCTGCTGCCAGAGATTGCATGTCATTGTGAAGTTTTCTCAAATCTTCTTTCAGAGTGTTGATTTCTTCTCTCAACTCTCTATTCTCTTCCTCGAGATCATCCATTTTCTTTTGTCGATTGGCCCGATTACGAATGAGACAGCTTGACTCTAGAATCGAGGTACAAACGTGAGATTTGTAGGGAAGTAGAATGTGTTATGTGAGAATGATGGATGATATGAAATGATTATATTAATAATAATATTTTTTTTAATCAAAAGAAACTTCAACAATTGGATTGCAAATATCCTATAGTGGGGAAACCCCATTTTATTAAATTCAAAGTGTTGTAAAAGGAAATGTCTAAGCTTATGGATCCTGAGTCCTCTCTGAGGAGGGCTCAGGTGCTGGTGTTGGTATTTTCCTTTTCTTTGACCGGGGCTCTTGAGCCATTGTCGGGTTGTCATCCTTTTGCCAAGTGAAAGGAGCGAGCAAATTCCTTTGGTCTTCTTGATTCTCTACATCATGTTATTCTAAAATCTCGATCAGAGCATCTTTTTATTTTAACAGTTGCTGTATTTTGGTACACTCCACATTGAGAATGTGGTGCTTGTTCTTCCAAGATTTCTTCTCCTGATGAACTTTGTTGAGGGTGACCTAGAGTTTTTCCGTATCAGACATAAAATAAAGGACAGATTCCTTTAACGGAAGAACTTTTTGACGAGGGTAAGGCATCCTCAGTTTGAGAGCTCTAGTTTGTACCTAGTGGAGATAAGGTTCCATGGAGACACAGTCTGGTTTTCCTAAAGACTCTCTTCCTTGAAGAGTGAACATGTTTCCAGGCATGCACTATTTTTGTCTTTAATGCCCTGTCATTTTCTCCTTCCTTGAAGAAAAGACCTTCCAGATGAACATTACGCGGGACATGTCTCATCGGGTATCCGAATTGACGGCGAACTAAAACAGGATGATAATTGATTCCTCCTTTGCTTTCTATGAGGGGTATATTAGGGAAGTTTCCACAACGGTCAATGATTCCTATCCCGTCATAGATTCGATTGTACCAGTCCATATCTGAGTTGGTAAGAGACATGATTCTCTGTGACTAACAAAGAGTACTATTATAATCCCAAAAAGCAGCAAACTTGGCCAAGTGAGAAGTGAACCATTTGTATAGCAAGGGTACACAACATGTGATCATTCCTCCGCTGTACAAATTTCTTAAGTGTACAGAATGATAAGCATCTGCGTGCAAGGTCGGTACGGGGTTTCCAATGAGAAAAATCTTAATTGCATTGATATCCACGAAGTTATCAATGTTGGGAAACAGAAATAACCCGTAGGTGAGTAAGTAAAGACGCTCTCGAAAGCAGTCACGTTCCCTATACTAGAAAAGTACAGGGCTTTCTTTATCAAAAAATTGGCTGGTAAACCTTGGATTCCACCCTTAATGGTCATGTGAGTCCTGACTTCTGACTCATCCAAATAGATAGCTCTTTCAACGGATTGATCCTTTGGAATTTCTTCCAGTCCGAAAAAGGGAGCTTGGTCAGTGATGCACAAATCAGTCAGGTGAGAGCACTCCTCCAGTGTTGATGCTAGTTGATAATCTAGGAATGTGAAATAGTGATAGACCAGATCGTAAACTGAATCAGCATAGCCAGGATTCCTTCAATTACATGGACCCTAAACAGAGACAACAGTCCTCCGTACTTAGCTCTGAAAGCATCAGGGTTGGTGATCATCCTTTCCAACCCTCTTAAATCCTATAATTTTGGAACCTTGAAGGTGTACTTGTGAATCTTCCTTCTACCGAAATCCATAACGCAATCTTTCTCTCTGACATTTGCAATCATTGTCTTAGTTTAATTTGAAAAAGAGAGACCAGAAATGAAGATTTTTTTTCTTTTGTTTAATTTTTTTTAATGAAATGAATGCATGAATGCAACACACAAAAACATAGAAAAAACATGGGGTCAAAGGTTCAGTGTCATGAAGTCATGGTTCTACCCATCCCCAAAGGTTGTACTGGTGATTTTTTGTACCTGTCCTCCAAATCATTAACCCTCATTGGGATAACAACAACAGCCTTGTTCACCCGAGCGAGCTGCAGTATCCTAGAGTAATCTCAAATGAGGGTAGTATCGCGTGACAACTATTTCCGATAGCTTCCGCACTACAAAATAGTAACATGGTCTCAGCCTACTAAATCCTCAATTTCACGGATACCACAATCGAACAATCTGCTTTCAACAACCAAAGTCGTTTAGACATTTAATCTGCAAAGGGTATCTCCACTGATTTGATGGTCTACCGGGGTCTCTTATTTGAGAGTCACTCCCTGTAAGATTACCCGTTTAATGCCATCACTTATCTTAGGTATCACTCAAACTTTCCAGATGCGGAATCACCCGCAGTCCCATTAGCAGAAAAATAAACACGGATATCAAGTAGGAAAAGCGATATTATATATATTCATTCCTAAAACTAACATCCTAGACCTCTTAAGAGCTAATCCTAGTCCTATATAGACAACAACCTCCCCAGCAGAGTCGCCATTTTACTGTTGGAAAATGGTGATGATGATGACTAAAGTAAACTAGATCATATAGTAACTCCCCAGCAGAGTCGCCATTTTACTGTTGGAAAATGGTGACGATGATGACTAAGGTAAAATAGATCATACAGTGACTTCCCAGCAGAGTCTCCATTTTACTGTAGCGCGCAATTTTTGTCGCTGACATGACCACCTTATCACAATGGGTTTTCTCCTCACCTCAATGAGGAGGAGTGGGGTGCTACTTTATGATTTCTTATTTATCTCGTGAAGCTGGAAGGGAAAGGGAAGCTATCTACAACTAACCTTGCACGCAAATGTTTAAGTTAACAAATGCTTAAAGAGATTTGGGGGTCCGGGGTCAGGTTATACAATGGGGAGTTGTCAATTACCGATCCTATATGTGGTTATCCACAGGATATTAGCTTTAGGTTTCGCTTTAAACTTGATGGTTTTTATCCTTTAATGGGTTGGGAAAGTTTCTTGGGAAGTATGAGAGAGTGAGTGAGTTTTTGTTGATGTTTGGGTGTTTTGGTATGGTACTGGACCTAAGTTTTGATTGGTATGAAGGTAATGGACCAAGAGTTTTTGATTAGTATGCTTGCTAAGATTTCGCAATCTTATGCCTACGTATTCCTGTTTAAATGAAACAGGGAAATCAGAGCAATCGTAGTTCCTCCTATTCTATGGGAGGAAAAGATGATGTTTTGGTGTCTTGTTCAAAGCCCAAGATTGAAGCTAAAAGGTTTTGACTGAGAGAGAGTTTGTCACCTCTAAAGAGGGATTGGACTTCCTCTGAGGGGATTGTTGCTTTTTGTGGTCCTTGATCAAAGCCCAAGGTTAAAGCTAAAAAGGTTGATTGACACTTCTAGGGAAGTATTTATACAAAGTGTAAGAGTAGGCTGAAAGAGATTCGGCTTTTTGGGAATGTCATTATACAAAGCCTAAGAGGAGGCTGAAAGTTTGACTTTTCCGGGGAAAGTGTTCTATCTGTCTTGTACAAAGCCCAAGATTGAGGTTAAAAGAGATTTTGACTCCGTCGGGGAGGTTTGTATGTGTCTTGTACAAAGCCCAAGATTGAGGCTGAAATGAGTTTGACTCTGCGGGAGAGTATTATCTGTCTTGTACAAAGCCCAAGATTGAGGCTGAAAAGAGTTTGACTCAACTTAGGGAATTTATTTCTCGAAGCCTAAAGAAGGCTAGGAGGAATTGACTCCGATGGGGAAGATATTTGTCCCAAGCTTAAGAGAAGTTTATGAAGATTTATGTCTCGTATAAAGCCCAAGATTGAGGCTGAAAGGGTTTGACTCAACAAGAGAGTGCTTTTATCTGTCCTGTACAAAGCCCAGGATTGTGGTTGAACAAGCTGGAGAAATCATTCTACGCAACTTGAGAGGAGACTAGCTCCTGCAAAGAGGGGAATCTTTATGCGTAACCTAAGAGGAGGCTGGAAAAGATTGACTCAACAAGAGAGTGTTTTTATCTGTCTTGTACAAAGCCCAAGATTGAGGATAAAAAGGTTGACTCAACAAGAGAGTCTAAAAAGGTGATTGACTCAACATGAGAGTCTGAAAGGGTTGACTCAACAAGAGAGTCTGAAAAGGTTAGCTCCGCTGGGGAGAATCATTGTACAAAGCCCAAGAGGAGGCTGACTGTGCGGAGGAAAGATCATTATACAAAGCCTAAGAGGAGGCTAACTTCTGTCGAGGATTATTGAGATCCAGAGGCAGGTCCAAATGGGGAATCAACTCTTGCTAAGGGTTACAGAAGAGTTAAGGTATCAGATACCTTGAGGTTATGAAACTAGTGATAAAGTGATCGTGGCTGGGGAAATTTTTAGGGGAGAGACTGGGTTTTAGCTCTACTGGAGATTGATCCAGAATGACCGGGGTTTCTCCTATTTTTGTAGGAAACTTGAGAATGTCTTTGAGACTCAAGGTTTAAACTGTCAAAGTCTACTGGTGTGGAAGAGTTTTATCTTTTGTATGATGCCCAAGAGGAGGCGGGGATGCTTTTAGTAAGCCTGTGGTTCCAAACTTAAGAAGAGTTCAAGAAAATTTTCACCGGGAATAATCTTTTCTTTAGTGAACAGTTCTAGGGTTTGAAGAAATTCAAGAGAAGTTTCACCAGAAATTAGTCCTCTCTGGGGAAATTGAATTTCTTTGACAAGTTCTAATAGTGACAGTCTAAGAAAAGGTTCACCGAGAATAATGCCTTTCTCTTTGTTCCATATTGTTTAAGCCCAAGAGAAGGCAAGACTGTATCTATAAATCCTATGGGGATCTAGTTTTGACTGTATTTAAAGAGTGACCAACTGGCTTTACTTAGGTCTAGACCTAGTTATCAGGGAAAACTCTAAATAACTATACTATTATATATACACTTGATATATGACAAGTATTTTAAAGGGATATGAAAGAAGGACTTACAGTGCACAGCTTCCCACAATACAGTTATATATATGAAAGCGAGTAAATGAAAGCTGTTAAAACTTACAGGTGAGCAAGCTTCCATGCTGTATTGTTAGTGGTTCAAAGAAATTAAAGAAAATTTTGATAACAACTGGTATATTTGAATCTAAATCAAAACGGAAGTTGTTTTCGAAAAGATGTTTGGGGCTTATACTCAAGGAGAGGCCCAAGGTTTAACAGTGATCGCACCATTGTTTTGAATATCGTATCGGGACTTATACAACGGTTGAGGCCCAAAGCGGTTTTCTGTACAAAGAGATGGGTCTTACAACTCAAGGAGAGGCCCAAAGAGGTTTTGAAAACGAAAGATGTGACTTACAACACGAGGGGAGGCCCAATGAAAGACAGTGATCGCACCGTCGTTTTGAGAATCGCAAAGGGACTTATACAATGACTGAGGCCCAAAATTATTTTTGTACAACAAGGGATTGGGTCTTACACTCTATTAGAGGCCCAAAGTGTTTTAAAAGGTTTAATAAAGATCAAGAACCAAAGAAACCCAACATTCATTTTCTTTTAAAAGGAATCCTTTTAATAAAATGAATAAAAATGACAAAAATACCAAATAAGTCTACATAAACTACTTGTGATTTTTTATTAAGGTTTGAAAAACAAGGTTTTAATCACAAGATGATTTAGGACTCATTTGATTTTGATTTTCAAGATGAATATTCATTTTTGAAATGTTTAAAAACAATAAAAATGAATTTATTTACAAAAATATCAACTATATTAAATAAATAATATATAATTTGATTTTTTTGTGAAATAATATATTTTAACATTTTTGTGATTTTTTGCAAAAAGAACCAATAAAAAATTATTAAAATTGAGAGAGAAATTAATTTTCCAAATCATTTAAAATAATATGACAAATATTAAAAAAAAAAGGGAAAAAGTGGTAAAAAAAGGGTCTGGGGCGAGGGGGATTCAAACCCCAGACCTCCTAGCCAAACACATAAGCGTGCAACCACTGGGTGGTGATACATCCGTGTATCAAAACCACCCCATAAATATATAAGGGGTGCCTTGTTTTAGGCCTGGCCAAGGCAAGGCAAGGCAAGTTCTTGGGCCAAAAACGTAAAGGTTGTAACTTTCTCATTTCTCCATGGATTGTGACAAAATTTAGGTCTATCCTGCCTAGAATTTCACAAGGGATCTAATGGTTCCCTTTGTTTTTTCAAATGAGGTCTCCATTTTAAAACCCAATGGTGGTTTTGAAATAGGCCATGATTTGCATTTTCTATGCTACCTCATGGTATATGCCATAACTGTATGATGAATTGATTCAAACACAACATATACAACATGTATGAGATGTTTATGACCAGTGGACTACAAAGCAATGCATAATTCATAGAGTTCAAGTTGTGATGCTTACCTCTTTGGGAGCTTTTTGTGCTATCTGTCAAGTTTCTTGTGCCAGAAGTAATTTGGTGCTTTAGACACTCTCAATTGATCCCTTAGAAGCTTTTAGAATGGTTGGAACCAGCTGGAATCTTCAGGAACAAGTTTGAGCTCTTTCTTGCAAAAGGGGCAAAAGTGACCAATATGACAACTCTCTCAAATGGTGTTCCAGATGTGGGGAACCATTTGGGACAGTTCAAGGATGATATTTGGAGTGTGTTTGAGGTTTTATTTGGTTTTGAAAGTGATTGAATCAAGACATGGCTTAAAAAATGAAAAAAAAGTCCAATTTTGAGGTTTTGGAAGTGGACTCTGAGATTTTGGTGTTACAGGTCACATGTTAGTGTTTGAAAAACTTAGATACAACATATTAGAGGTGTTTGGGTCATGAGCTATGATGAAATTGCTCTCTAACTCAAAAACTCAGAGATACCTTGCAAAAGAAGGCATTTTGGCCCAAAGAGAGGGATTTTGAGGAAAGCATCAGTTTTGTTGCTTTGGTGTACTCAAACTGATCACAATTGATGTCTATTTATAGTGTGTCAAGTTTTTTTTGGCATCAATAGTGAATAGAGGCTGCAGCAGGCCTTTGGCCAATGTTATGCAAAAGGAATCTCAAGTTTCCTCTAGCCATTGACTTGAGGTTAGGGCACAGGCTTCGTAGCTTTGGTTCAGAGATAAGTTTGGACTGAGTTCAGTTGGAATAGGCTCAGTTCATGCCACCTTGATTCATTCATTAAAGGCTTGGAAATAAAATTGGAGTCTTGACACTTTTTAGCTTTTTTAGGTTTGGCATGGCTACTTGTAGATTCTTGGACTTGTGAGGCTTGGAGATCAGGTCATCCCCCTTAGATTTGATCATCAGATGTGTCCAAATTGATGACAAGGCTTATAATTATCAGATTTGGACAAATCGAGCAAATGCGCACAAGTCTGCCTTGTAAAACCAGTTCATGATGCCATATTTCAAGGGCTGTATCTCCTTTCTCAAATTGAATTTGGAGATGGTCTGGTACTTGTTGGAAAGCCCTTATGGCATACTTTAACTTTGATGTTCACCCCTAGACCTGGTTTGACTTGGATCAAGGTGAAAAATGTCCCTACATTTTGGAAAATGTAAGGCAGATTCTGACTTAGTGAAAATTTCACTAAGTGTTGGAAAAATATCATTTTCAGGTTTTCAGCCATTTTGATCACTCCATAACTAAAAATCCATGAAGAATTGGAATGAGATGTAGTTGACACTTTTGAAGTATGTAATGAGAGCTAAAAATTCAGCTTTGGGCCATCCAAAATGGTTGCTTGGATCTCAACTTATTGTCCTTGGAAGTTGGTACCCTAGCCACTTTGTTCCATAACTTAGAAAACTTCTATGTTTTTTATGGTTACCCCTTTTACAAGTTAACTCACTTGATTTGATTTTTCTTGATGAATGATGATTCAAATCACATGTTAACATTGTTTTAGGGTTAAAGAACCTTGGTTGACCAAAAATTCAAAGAGTCAAACTTTGGATTTTTGTACAGCTGACTTTTTATCGGATGAAATCCAAACTGTGCGATCCTTCGTGAAATGAAGTCCTTGACCTAAATCAAACCTAATGTATGGATTCCATAGGTGTTATAAGGTGTATTGAATCATGTCCCAAGGTTTGGGAGCATGTCTTGGTCAAAAGTCAAAGGCACAGTTGACTTTTTCCTCGAAACCCTAACTGTGGTCATGATGAAATTGAAACTTGTGAATCAAGCTTCTTGGGTCAATCCATTGTTGCAAATGGGTCAATATAGTATATTGGAGACCCTCAAATCATGTCTTGAGGTCTTGGCTCATGCTTTGTCCCAAAATTCAACTTAGGGGTGAATTAGGTCAAGAAACCCTAATTCCTGATTTTTGGTAAATGCATCCCCTGAGGTTAAATTGACTTGATGATTGGGTCCATGAGGTCCCATGGAGTATCTTGGGTTGTAATTTGAAGCATTGGCTCATGCCTAGATGAAAATTTTCATCGGGAGGCCTTGGTCGACCAAAACCCTAATTTGCTGACACTGCCGATCTTGAGGCTTGGTCCACTTGGAATGTTGCAACCTTGTGCTTGATTCTTGATTTAGGAGTCCTCTTGATCCATTATGGGTGTTTGAGAGGTTATACAAGTTGAATATCATGTCATTTCTTGATTGATCCTTTGTCTAAGGCTCTGAGAGGGCCTGAAACCCTAATTCTTGATTGTGGTGAATGCTCAAACATCTCTGAGGATATTGATGAGGCATGATTTCACATCCATATTGTGGTAATGATCGTAACAAAGATGGGAAATCTTGGTGGTCAAAATTTGGGGTATGACAACTAGAAAAAAAGATTTTTTTTTTGTTTAAAAGTTTTTTAAATGAATGCATGAATGCAGCACACAAAAACATAGAAAAACATGGGTTCAAAGATTCAGCGTCACGAGCATGGAGTCATGGCTCTACCCATCCATAAAGGTTGTACTATGGTGAATTTTTGTACCTGTACTCAAAATCATTGACCTCCCTTGGGATAACAACAGCAGGCTACTTCACCCGAGCGAGCTGTAGCATCTTAGGGTAATCTCAATTGAGTGCAGTACCGCGTGACAACTATTTTCGATAGCTACCGTACTACTAAATAGCCACATGGTTACTGTCTACTAAATCCTCAGTTTCATGGATACCACAATCAAACAATCTGCTTTCACAACCGAAGTCGTTAGACATTGAATCCGTAAAGGGTATCTCCACTAATTTGATGGTCTACCGGGACAGCTTATTCGGGATTCACTCCGTGTAAGATCGCCCGTCTCTGACATCACCTATCTTAGGTATCACTCAAACTCTCCGCATGCGACATCACTCGCATTCCCATTAGCAAAAAAATAAACACGAATATCAAGTAGGAAAAACAATATATATATATATATATATATATATATATATATTCATTCCTAAAACTAACATCCTAGACCTCTTAAGAATTCTAGTCTATAATCCTAAACAGACAAAATGACTCCCCAATTGAGTCGCCACTTATCTATAGCGTGCGATTTTTGTCGGTGACACGACCACCTTATCGCAGAGTTTGTGTTTCTCCTCACAATGAGGAGGAGGGGGTGCTACTTTCTGATTTCTTATTTATCTCGTGAAGCTGGAAGGGAAAGGGAAGCTATCTAAAACTCACCTTGCACGCGAATGTTTAACTGAACAAATGCTTAAAGAGAGTCAGGGGTCCGGGGTCAGGTTATACAATGGGGGAGTTGTCAATTTCCCATCCTATATGTGGTTATCCATAGGTTGTTAGCAATAAGTTCTACTTTGTACTTGATGGTTTTTATTTGTTGATGGGTTGGGAAAGTTTCTTGGGAAATATGAGAGAGAGAGAGTGAGTTGATGTTGATGTTCAGGTTTTCCGATGTTTTTGGCAAGGTAGTGAACCTAAGTTTTGATTGGTATAAAGGTACTGGACCTAGAATTTTTTTTTGGTATGCTCGCTAAGATTTCGCAATCTTATGCCTACGTATTCTCGTTTTAAAGAAACAGGGAAATTAGAGCAATCGTAGTTCCTCCTATTCTATGGGAGGAAAAAGATGTTCTGGTGTCTTGTTCAAAGCCCAAGATTGAAGCTAAAGGAGTATTTGTGTCTTGTTCAAAGCCCAAGATTGAAGCTAAAAGGTTTGAATGAGAGGGAATTTGTCATCTCTAAAGGGAGACATCTGGTCTGTTTATGACAACTATTGGGTGACTGATTATAAAGGAGGATTACTTTAAATGGGGTATGAGAATCCAGTAATGCCATAATTTCCTTTATAGGGGATTTGTCCTGAAGGGGAAAACTTTAACTCAGTGTAGAGTGTCGTAACCCGAAATTTGACCTCCCTCTTTTGGCCTTTTGCATGAGCATAAGCATTCGCATCGCTGGCATACGCATTCGCACTTTTCCTCTGGTGTTTTGATAGCAGGATACTCCGGTTTTCCAAGCCCGATTAATCATATCCTCACAAGGTTACCACTTCATCAAGACAAGCACAAAATGAAGGTTTCTATGCCTATTCATCAATACAAGAAGTGGAAAATCGAAACCGGGACCATAACACCTTTTTTTAGGCAAATTGGGCATATTTTGGCCTGGTTAATCGATTAACCATTTGCAGTGCATTTGTGTTAATCGATTAACACAGGCAGAATAGGTATAATTTGCTGCTTTTTGATGACAGCACCTTTATACACACTTTGGTCTTGGGTTCTACAGTATTCTAGCAGCATGTGGAATATTCTAGACATCTCTAGACATTGCCAAGCTACTCGATTCATTCCAAGTGCATTTGCTATAATACATCACTTCAAATCAAGTGCACCATGTTCCTTATTTTCCAAGTAATGTGGATTCTTGGATGTTGGAGTTCACCTTGGGATTGTTACCGAGTTGGTTCTAACTAACTGAGTTAACCGCCTTGACTCGGTGAGTCAAGTCCAACTAACTCCTAGCCTAGTTCCAAACCCAAAGCTAATTCCAAACCAAATTTCAAACCTCTCACACTCCAAACCTAAAATTTACATAAACATACCTTCACTCACTTTTCAGGGGAACCATTCTCTCCCAATTTTCACACAAATTTCTCACATTTCACTTTCAATTCTCTCACATTCTCTCTGATTTTTTTTCTGCTACATCTTCATCTTCATCTCACTTCTCTTCCAAAACCTCACTAAAAGCTCTTAATTCTTGAAGGATAATCACTTTTCACATTGAAAGTGATTATTTCTTGAGATTAACCTTCATTACCATTCCATTATACTGGTTTTTATGGAGTCAATAGCTTTTGGATTCATCTCAAGTGATTGATTCAATTTTCTTCGGTGATAATTCGTATTTTGGAGTTTTCGTCGCGATTTGATCGGTTTCGATACGTTTCGGCTATAATTGAAGATTCCTCTAGTTTTCTTTGATTATATTCATCAAGATTGCATTGCAACATTTACCAAGGCACATCTCATCCTTGTAGGTTGGTGGATCCCATTCATTTTTCTGTTTCGATCGTTTTCGTATCATTCGCGATGTAGTTTCGATACTTTGCATGTGAATTGATTATACCAATGCTTGATCCATGATCTCGATTGTTTAATTGATTCTATTATTGATCATTTGCTGCTTCTAAACCTGATTTTTCGTGCATAATTGTTTGCCCTAGCATTGGAGTGATTGCACAATCAAAAAGTTGGCCAAAAGCACTTTTCAAAACTGATTTTTTGCTCCCTGTCCAGTGTTAATCGATTAACACATTGCAGTGCAATTGTGTTAATCGATTAACCAGTGTTTTTTTGCACTTTTTCAAGTGTTAATCGATTAACACTTTGTAGTGCAATTGTGTTAATCGATTAACACTGAACCAGAAGGCCATTTTCTTGCATTTTCAAGTGTGTTTGCCATGCTTTCTTCATTTTAACTTCCATTGATTGTCATGCTTGATTTTATGGATGTTATAAATGTTATTTAACTTCTGTTTGAAGCTTATTCATGAACTTTTGTTGCACATTTTTGATTATTCAAATTGTTCATATTTTTGGCATTATGTGAACATATTCATTCTTGAATTTTTCTTTGATCACAATAACATGATTTTGTGTTGCATATTTGTTGATCATTTGGTACTGTTTGTACTCCCTTTCTTTGTTTTGCATTAAGTTTTATTCTTCATAGATGAGCTTAATCTTGTGTAATCAATAATTCACACCTTTTGTCTTAATGATTTTTCACTCTCTTTGGAAAATTGTTGGCATGGTTTTTCCCTTTGTTTAATTGATCGAAACTATGTTTCGATTAGTTGATCTTCCCCTTCCCTCACTTTAGGCTTCCTTTAGAGCTTTCTCTCTCGATCCCCCGTGGAGTTGGAGTTTCGCGCTACGCCCTGCATCGGAGCACTGTACAAATTGAACTTGTTATGCTGTCTGTGTCTCCACGCAGCAGCACTGTACAACTTGGAGCTGTTGTGCCGTCCGTTTCAACTTCCGCATTACACCCTGTGTGTTAGAGAAGGAATGAGAAGGGAGAATTCCTACTCTCATTCTGACTACTTCAGGTAGGGGACGAATGATCCTGTGCTTGGCTTAGTCATCTCTATCTCCAGGCGGTAATGTGCTTTCTCTCCCCAGTCGAGTCGATCCTTGATCACTCTTTTCCCATTACAATCTCTTTCGATCCTTGATCACTCCTATCTCTTTCGATCTATCTCTTTTGGTCAATAACCTTCTTGGTTACGATCCTTTGTTCATTGGGTTAGCAAGCCTTCTTCGTTTCAATACCCTATTATTTTCTTACGGTCAATCATTGTTCTTTTGATTCCCCTGGAGAGTTTATTTCCTCTTTTTTCGGTTAAATTCAGTACTCCTGTTACAACTAAATTCCCTGCGGAGTTCGCAACCTTCTTTTGGTTCTTCTCTCTTCGTTGGTTAATCACTCCCTGTCAGTTAAAACACCAATATTTACACTCTTTCTCAATTAACCACAGTCCGTTTATTAAAACACTGAATTCCTCTTGGGTTAATCACCATTTCTTGGTTAATCACCCGTTTCTTCAGTTAAACACAGCCCGTCTGTTAAAATACTGAGCTCTCTAGGTTAATCACCTTCTCTCGGTTAATCACCCTTGTCTTCAGTTAACCACAGCCTGTCTGTTAAAATACTGAAGCCCTTTTTGAGTTAATCACCTTCTCTTGGTTAAATACTCATTTTTCTCGGTTAATCACAATTCTCCTGTTAAAACCGAATCCCGGGCAGTTGGCAACCTTTATTGGTTCGAATACTTGCACCCTTGGGCTAGTAACCTCTTTTGGTTCAATACCCTTCTTCGTTGGTCAAGTGCTGTTTGTTCAGTCATTACCAACACCCCATTTGGGTCACGACCTTCGATCGGTCCTACGCCTGTTCTTCTAGTTAATCATAGTTTTCTCTGTTAAAACCAATGCTTCCATATCCCCACAAAGTGGCAATCCTTGTTTCCTCGGTTAACCACTGTTTATCAGTTAACATACCGATGCCCCCTCAGAGTCAAACACCTTCTCTTGGTTCAGCACTCTATCTCTTGGTTTATCACAGTCTATTTGTTGACACCAGTCTCTTTCCCCCGCCAGAGTCTTACTCTCTTTCTTCGATTAACCACTGCCAGCCAGTTAATATACCGAGTCTCCCTTTTCTCTTAGTTTTGACACCATCCCTTTATTTGGATCCTCAGCGGATTCTTTTCTATTCATTTTGCTCTTACTTTCTTGGTTTCGACACCAATTCTCTTTGTCATCCCCAGCGGAGTTCCTTTCCTTCTTGGTTTTGACACCATTCTTTTCTTAGTCTCTTGTGCAATCGCTCTTACTGTGTGGTCTTCCCCAGTAAAGTTTTTCTTTCACTCTTGCTCTTGGTTTTGACACCACTTCTTTTGTTTTCCTGTTTCTTTCTTGTTTTGTTTTCCGTTCGGTTCCGTGAACTACAGAAGCTCTAATTCTGCATTCGTTCGAATGTCAAATACGTAGGCACGGGACGCGATGTCTTGGCGAGCACACTTCCACCCTTCTTTCCTTCTCCCTTTCTTCTTTCCTCTCTGTCCCCTAGTTCCATGAACTACGACGCTCTGATTTCCTCATTGCACTATGAGGGTACGTAGGCACGCGGGCCCTAATCCTCCTCGAGCACTTTCTTTCTTTTTTTCCCCTTTCTTCTCTCTCCTTCTCTTTTATCTAGAAGCCTATAGACAGATAACCCAGCCAAGCCTAGAAGCAAGCGAAATGGTTCCCGTCGAGTACGACGGATGCGTTAGGTGCTAATACCTTTCTTTCGCATAACCGACCCCGGTTCCCGTTTCTCTTCCCCTTGGGTTTTATCAATATTTTCCCTGTCCTTTGGAACTAAATAAAGTTCGGTGGCGACTCTATGTTATCTTTGAGTGTGCGATTCACTCAGGATGTAAACCAACCATCTTCAGCTGGCGACTCTGCTGGGGACTCCTTGCTTGCAAGTTGGGGTCTCGCCTAGTTTTGTTTGCACTCTTGCTGCTTCGGTGTTTATCTTTTGCGCTTTACTCGCTTTATTTTACTTACTTTAGCTTTATGTTTATTTACTGCATTTCTTTACTGCTTTGAATATTCATATGCTGCATATTCTGGATATCTGCTATTTTCTGTTGTTGGGATGGGTAGATATTATTGGAGAGAAAGGTCCTAACACCGGGCCTAGTATACACATAGGCTAGAACGTGGATAGTCGTGAGGTATGCGTTTTGCGCGTTGGGATATCACGAGACCCACATCCCAGATCGTGATTCGTTTGAGAATACTTCCGTCTTGTGAGAATTCACTACGGCGGGGGGTTTTCATGTTGAGCCCTATGGTTTGGGCGACCTTTCTAGGGATCACCTTGTTGTGTCTAGATCACACCTGTGAGGGGGATGGGTTTTTGAAGGGAAATAAGCCACTTCATACCTTTGTTCTCTCACAAACGCCAGATTGTTTCACCAACACATCAGATTATGTTGCACCGACACAGAATTATACGCAGATATCCAGATTATTCAGATTTGGTTGTTCAGGCATTGCTGGCTTCCCGTTGTTTGTGGTGCATATCATTTCATCATGTCAAATTAATTTTTGCATATGCATAAAACTTTATTTTTGCATGCATATCATACATTCATTTGCACACATATGCATGTCCCTTCATCCGAAACCGTTGCTCATCCTTGTCCGCCTTCCTTGTAGCAAGACGACGACTCGACATCGGTATTTTACTCGTTCAAACAAATCCAGAATCATGGCTAACTTTGAAGCTGAAAACGCTGCTTACAAGGAAACTCTGGCTCAATTCCAAGGTCGGATGGATCAGTTCCAGATGAACATGGATGGCATTATGGAACTCCTTCGTGCCCAGAGGGACACCGCTACTACTGCCACTATTGTTGCAACCCCTACTGATGCAATGGTTGTCACTCCTGTTGTGACTGTTCCTCCTGTTGTTACGGTTACTCCTGCTGTTGTTGTTCCTTCTCCTGCTAGAGTTAAAGTACCAATTGAGCCTATGAATCAGCCAGTTGTTCCACCCGGTTTGAACTAGATGCCCGCTGGTTTTCCTTGGGGCTTGCCTCCGAATTACACTTCTCAGGTTGCAAATAATGGTAGTGCCTTCATGCCATATCAGCCTTTTGTTGCGCCCATGCCTAATGGGAATGCTGCCGCATATCCGTGGGTCATGCCTACTCCAGTCCCGCCTCAAGTGGTGAATGATGATCCTGAGAATCTTCAGGTTCAAACTCATCAAATTGCCGGATTGGCTGACATTGAAACTCCTTATGAAGAAGAGCATGTGTATAGAGGTCCTCCTATTCATGTTCAGGTTTCATCTCAAGTTGCTCAAACTGCTGTTCAGAATGTTCATCTTGGGATGTTCTATCCTGGGGCATCTTCCTCAGCTGTTGGGGTACCTCTTCCAAATTACCCGTATAGTGTTTCGATAGGGCAGAATGTTAGTCAGATGAATAATCCGGGTTTGGTGTATCCTTCTCAGTTTGCTACTCCGCAAGTTCGCACTCCCGCCGCTTCTCAGCTGCCAAATGCTCAGATTCTTGTCAGACCCACTAATCAGAATAGATCTGTTGACTACAAGTTGTTGGAAGACCGTATCAGGGCTATTGAAGGGTTTTCTGCTTTTGGCATGGAGGCCAAAGATTTGTGTTTGGTTCCAAGTGTGGTGCTGCCGCAGAAATTCAAGATACCTGATTTGCCAAAGTATAAAGGTTTAAGTTGCCCGCGTAGTCACATCACTATGTACTGCAGAAAGATGGCATCCCATGTTGATAATGATGAATTGCTAGTTCATTGTTTTCAAGCTAGTTTGTCTAGTGCTTCATTGGATTGGTACATGGGCTTGGAGAGCAGTAAGATTCGTACTTGGAGGGATCTATCTGAAGCGTTCGTGAAACAATACAAATATAACCTTGATATGCTGCCAACTAGATTGCAATTGCAGAATCAGTCTCAACGCTCAGCTGTGACATTCAAGGAGTACGCATAAAGATGGCGTGAGATGGCATCTTGTGTGCGACCGGCTCTCTTGGACAATGAGTTGGTTGACATCTTTATGGGTACCTTACAAGGATCCTACTACGAGAAAATGGTGGGTAGCTCTTCGTCGAACTTCGCTGATGTTGTAACGATTGGTGAACGGATTGAGAACGGTTTGAAGACTGGAAAGATTCCTGGAGCTGCTTCCCAGCAGCCAGCCACTAGAAAGTCTCAGAACAGTCAGTCGAAGAAAAAGGATGGTGAAGCCAACGCTGTGACAACTCAAGTTTCTCCTCAGTATCAAGCTCCCATGGCTCCCATGTCGTATTATCCATATCCATACATTGCTGCTACACAGTATCAACAACCTCCATACCAGTATCATCCGCAATAACTAGTTCAGAATGCTCAGAATCAGCAACAGAATCAACAGAACAACAAAAGTCAGCAGAATTAGAACGTCAAAACAACAACAATCAAGGAAACCATAAGCGTCCGAATTTTGATAGAATTCCAGTGTCATACGCGGAATTGTTTCCTTACTTGGTTCACCAAGGGGCAATTGTCCCCAAACAGATTGCGCCCGCAATTCCTCCGTTTGGCCCGAAGCATAATCCAAATGCATCCTGTGCTTATCATGCTGGATACATAGGACATGCAATAGAGGATTTCTTTGTTTTCAAAACCAAAGTCCAGGAACTCATTGATAAGAAGGTTCTGACTTTTGCTGAGGAAGGACCTAACATTCAGAATAATCCATTGCCGAATCACGGTGGACCTGCAGTTAACATGATTGAGGATAATTCCAGGGCTGAATTGGTCATGGATGTTGACGAAGTAAAGACCCCAAGGGTTGTGGTTTTCAAGAAATTGAATGAACACGGGCTGTTAAAAGGGCTGCATGGTAAGTGTCAGATTTGTGACGATAATCCTAACTAGTGTCGAAGGCTGAAGGGTTGTTTCTAGATTTTGATGAACCGTGGTGAAGTGTAATTTTCCAGATCTAAACCTGTTGAGGAAGTTGCTGCTATCGAGCCCTTCACCATCATCTATAGGAAAGTTCCTGTGGAATCCCCTAAGCAGAAGAGGGTGCAACCCATCGTTGTTTGGCCGCCGAAGCCGTTTCCGTATTAGAATTCTAAGGAGGTACCTTGGAAGTATGGGTCTACCATGTTTTCTGGAGGTCAAGAGATAAGGTTTGCCGAATCTGAGATCGTAAATGTTACAGCCGGTGCAGGTATGACTCGTAATGGATGAGTGTTCGCTCCGAAGGTCACTACGAAGCTTGTACAAATTCCAACTGTTGTTTCTCCGAAGGAGACACCTACAACTGCAACCCCTGTTGTTCAACAAGGGGCATCTCCTGCCATTCCAGTACCGACTATCCCGTCTGAGGATGTTTCAAAGAGCAAAGAGACCCTTGATGATCAAGAGTTCCTCAAGCTGATCAAGAAAAGTGACTTTAAAATTGTGGATCAGCTGGGTCAGACTCCCTCGAGGATCTCAATTGTGTCCTTACTTATGAGTTCACCTGCGCACAGATTAACTTTATTGAAAATCTTGAATAGTGCTCACGTTAAGCAGGATATATCCGTCGTCGAGTTTGATGATGTAGTGGCCAACATAACTGCAAGTCAGTATTTGGGTTTTAATGAATCAGAATTGCCTCCTGAAGGAACTGCCCACAGTAGAGCACTGCACAAATCCATTACCTGCACAGACACCCTGTTATCTCGTGTTCTAGTGGATACCGGTTCTTCCCTCAATGTGATGCCCAAGGGCACATTGAGTCAATTACTGGTGGAAGGAAACGAAATGAGACCAAGTGCCTTAGTTGTCAGAGCCTTTGACGGGTCTCGAGGGCAAGTTATTGGGGAAGTGGACTTACCCATCAATATTGGGCCGCATTTGTTTACCATTACCTTCCAAGTGATGGATATCAATCCGGCGTACAATTACCTATTGGGTCGTCCATGGATCCATGCCGCAGGGGCGGTTACCTCCAATTTGCATCAGAAGGTGAAGTTCATGTTTAATGATCAGCTTATCATCGTCTGTGGTGAAGAGGAATTGATTATAAGCGAGTTATCATCTTTTCGATACGTCGAGACCGAGGAAGGCATAGCTGAGGTGCCGTTGCAGTGTCTCAAGTTCGATGATGTCAGCTCTGCTTCAACTAGTCAAAGTAGATCACCACAATTGAGTTTAGCGTCTGCTAAGAGTGCTAAGGAGACTATCCAGAAAGGTGCTTTGTCAGGCTGGGGGCATGTGATTGATGTGGTTGAGAAGCATAATCATTTTAGATTGGGTTATTATCCTGGTCGTCTATCCAGTTCCTCTGGTCAGAAGCAGTGCAACTTGATCAAGTTCAATAGTGCGAGTTTCCAGCTAGGTGACATCGTGGCAGCTACTGATTATGCTGGTCCCAGTAATCAGACCTCAAGCTTTGTGCGCAAGTGTCCGCCGGGTTTCAAGCTCAACAATTGGACATCTACCGTGATTCCTGTGGTTTTCCCATATAACATGTAATGCATTTTGCTTTCTCATTCCCTCGTCCTCGCCCGGGACGAGTGGATAGCTTGTAAAGGGCCTCGCGCTTTTGTAATATTATGTGATCAATAAATAAAAGCTTTTCACAAACAAATGGCAAAAGTTTCTTTTATTTTCACCTTTTTAAATAGCTCATTCTGAACATATTCATAAACATGCAGAAATAATAAAAGCATTGTTAACAACATGGCAAACATCCATTGTAATTCTGGAATTCCAATTAACCAAGCCGAAGAAGATGGTGAGGAAGATTGTGAATTGCCGGCTGAACTAGCAAGGCTACTTGAGCACGAGCATCGAGAGATTCAGCCACACAAAGAGCCAGTGGAAGTCGTCAATCTTGGTACTGATGAGGTCAGAAGAGAAGTCAAGTTTGGCACATCCCTCGTAAAGCATGTACACTCTGAGTTGGTCAAGTTGTTGAAAGAGTATGTTGATATCTTCGCCTGGTCCTATCAAGATATGCTTGGGTTGGATACCAACATCGTTGAACATCACTTACCACTCAAGCCCGGATGTCCTCCTGTCAAGCAAAAGCTCAGAAGGACTAGACCCGACATGGCACTCAAAATCAGTGAAGAGGTAAAGAAACAGCTTGATGTTGAGTTCCTAGCCACTTCCGAATATCCTGAATGGATTGCCAACATCGTCCCGGTTCCGAAGAAGGATGGTAAAATCAAAATGTGTGTGGATTATCGAGATCTCAACAAGGCAAGCCCGAAGGATGACTTTCCTTTGCCTCATATTGACGTCTTGGTAGATAACACAACACAGTTCTCTATCTTTTCCTTCATGGACGGTTTTTCAGGATATAATCAGATCAAAATGTCCCCAGCTGATATGGAGAAGACTACTTTCATCACGCTATGGGGTACATATTGTTACAAGGTCATGCCATTCGGTCTAAAGAATGCAGGGGCAACATACCAACATGCCATGACAATCCTCTTTCACGATATGATTCATAAAGAGATTGAGGTTTACGTGGACGATATGATTTCCAAGTCCAAAACTGAAGATGATCACCTGGTTCATCTGAAGAAACTGTTTGACAGACTCTGGAAGTTTAGATTGCGGTTGAATCCTGCGAAGTGCACCTTCGGAGTTCGATCTGGTAAACTGTTGGGCTTTATTGTGAGTCAGAAGGGCATTGAAGTTGACCCTGATAAGGTTCGGGCAATTCAGAACATGCCGCCTCCTAAAACAGAAAAAGAAGTCTGTGGCTTTCTGGGAAGCCTCAATTACATTTCAAGATTCATTTCCCATTTGACGGCTACTTATGAACCAATGTTCAAATTACTAAGAAAAAATCAATCGGTTGAATGGAACAATAATTATCAAGAAGCATTTGACAAAATAAAACAATACTTGCAAGAACCATCGATCTTGGTACCACCGGTTCCTGGTAGGCCTTTAATCATGTATCTCATCGTTCTCGATGAATCGATGGGATGTGTATTGGGTCAACATGATGACACTGGCAGAAAAAAGCATGCAATTTACTATCTGAGCAAGAAGTTCACTGATTGTGAGACCAACTACTCACTCTTAGAGAAAAATTGTTGTGATCTGGTCTGGGCTACTCGACGCCTACGACAATACATGATTTGCCATACTACTTTGTTGATATCCAAATTGGATCCGATAAAGTACATATTTGAAAGCCTGTTGTCTCTGGATGGATTGTTTGGTGGCAGATGCTGTTAACTAAGTATGACATCCAACATGTTACCCAGAAAGCAATAAAAGGGAGTGTCTTGTCTGACTACCTTACCCATCAACCTGTAGAGGGTTATCAACAGATGAAGTTTGACTTTCTCGATGAGGATGTTCTGTTCATCAGAGATTATGAGACTCCAGACCCTGACATAGGACCCGAACCAAGGGCGCGATGGACGCTCGTGTTCGATGGTGCCTCCAATTCTAAAGGTCGTGGAATCGGTGCTATCCTTATCTCTCCAACAGATTTTCACCTTCCCTTCACTGCCAGATTATGCTTCGCATGCACCAATAATATGGCTGAATACGAAGCATGCATCTACGGTATTGAAGCGGCTATCGACATGAGAATCAAGATTCTTGAGGTCTTTGGAGATTCTGCCTTGGTCATCAGTCAAGTCAGAGGGAATTTTGTGCTCGGGATTCCAAGCTAGTTCCGTACCAACAACACATTGCAACGTTGATTCCTTACTTTGATGAGATTTCTTTTCATCATATCCCTAGAGAGGAAAATCAACTAGCTGATGCTCTTGCCACATTAGCATCCATGTTCAAGGTCAAGTGGAAGAATGAAGCTCCTCATATCCGCATTGATCACTTGAACGAACCAGCACACTGTCTAGCGATCGAGGATGAGTCTAATGATAAGCCTTGGTTCTACAACATTAAGAGATATCTGGAAAAACATGAATATCCCAAGGGTATCACTATCACTGATAAGAAAGCTCTTAGGCGGCTTTGCGCCAAATTCTTCTTAAGTGGTGGTATATGATAATGCGATATTACATAACATATTTGCTTTGAATTACATTAATCTATTTCATCATTTTCGTTTATTCACGTTTTATTTGCGAGTATTCAAGTTCATTTTCAGGTATTTTCTCTAAGTTAACCTGCATGAGGAAAGAAGAAAGAAAATAGAAGAAAAGAAGACATTTGACAACAAAATGAAGATTCTGCACTAAAAATGCATGGCGATCGTCACAGGCCCATGACGACCATAACGCAGCTTTAGTGGTGACCCTCGTCACAACACCATGGCGACCGGCATAAGTGTATTTCTCAGAATCCAATTTTAAAGTGCGTGCACCACTCAACGGGTATCAACTCAACAACAACCACGTTCAACCAGTCAAGGGAATGCTTCAGAAAATATCGGCCACTAACATTCACCTGGAGATTTTTTCTCCTTGTTTCACCACAACTACTCAAGGCTATAAAATGAAAGCAGTTTCCTACACAAAGGCTCTCTCTGAACCTTACGTCTGCAGAATTAAATTTCCATAGTTTGCTATTTCCTTTACTTTTTCCAATTCCCCGTATTCCTTTTTAAACACTTAAATAGCAATAGTTTCCTACACCGGGGAGCTATTGCACCTTAGTTAGTAGCTTATTTGGCTTTACGTTTTTATTGTTCGAGCAAGCAAATCCTGCCGACCTGTGGAGGATTGTGTTCCCAAGACTAATTATTTCCAGCTTTTTATTAATTAATAATAATTGTGTTTTTAGTTTTAAATTACTATGCATGAATTATTATTCAATTGTTTTTGTTTGTGTATGGCTGTACTAGTTAGGATGTCTGGCTAAACCGTTTATATCGGTATGTAATTAAGTCGATCAGAAAGGGATTCGACCGGTCGTAGGTAACTTTGACAACTTATTTTTCTGGTTCTAATTTCTTAATTTAATTGACCTTTGTTATGAGAGTAAAAAGGTAACGAAGGTTACGATCAATAAAACGAGAGTTTGCGATTTTAACCGGATAGCTGAAACTGGACATTGGTTTTAAACACAGCGAGAGCGCTTTAAAATCAATTAGGACTTATTAATTTTCAAAAAGTATTTTTAAATTCAAATGGGCTAGCAAGAGCAGACATTCTAATTTAGGAGTTTAGTCTGAGTCAATAACACGAGAGTGTGAGGTAAATACTTTTGAATTGGTATTTTTCTACTGAAAATTATTTTGACTATTAAGCCGACGATTTGTTAAATCCCTGATGATTGATGAGTTACATACCGATATTCCATCATATCTTGTTTAAATCCAAGTTTTAGTTTACCTTTAGTTTCCCGTTTGCACCTTAATCTAAAAATCATCCACCTTAGCTAAGCATAGTAACAACCCGATAACACTAGTTTGATTATCAGTCCCTGTGGGTTCGCGATCTTTTAAAATTATGCGATTAGACTGTGCGCTTGCAGTTAGTAACCCCGATAGACTCATAAAGTCGTGATCATGTTTTTGGCGCCGTTGCCGGGGAATAGACTTCATGGGACCATTTCCGTCCTCTTTTGGTAACAAATACATACTCGTTGCGGTTGATTATGTTTCAAAATGGATCAAGGCTGTAGCCGCCCCAACAAACGACGTACGGGTAGTGAATAAGCTCTTTAAGAATATAATTTTTCCTAGATTCGGTGTTCCCGAGACTGGTAATTAGTGATAGAGGTTCCCACTTTATCTCGAAAATCTTTGAGAAACTTTTATCAAAATATGGAGTCAAACACCGTGTAGCGACACCTTACCATCCCCAAACGATTGGGCAAGTAGAGGTCTCAAATAGAGAAATTAAACAGATCTTAGAAAAGACTGTTGCCACCTCTAGGAAAGATTGGTCTTCGAAACTACACGAAGCTTTGTGGGCTTATAGGACAGCTTATAAAACTCTCATAGGAACCGCGCCATTTAAGCTAGTTTATTGTAAATCTTGTCACCTGCCGGTAGAAATAGAACATAAGGCCTATTGGGCTATCAAAACTATTAATTTAAATTATACCGCTGCGGGAGAAAAGAAAATTCTAGATTTACATGAACTAGAAGAACTTCGATTAGACGCTTACGAGAATGCCCGAATATACAAAGAAAGAACAAAAAAATGGCATGACAAACGTATAGCAAGGAAAGAATTTAATGTAGGAGACATTGTGATTTTGTTTAATTCTAGACTTAGATGCTTCCCAGGCAAACTTCGTTCTAGGTGGTCTAGTCCCTTTGAGGTAACTAAAGTCCTGTTAAGCGGTGCAGTTGAAATAAAAGGTAGATCTAGTGAACCGTTTATCGTAAATGGGAAACGTTTGAAACACTATCATTGCGTAGACAATAGAGATTTTTCGACTAGTCTAAAACTGGCAGAAATTCCTACAATATCCTTAAGCTGATATTTCTGATAAACTGTGTCGAGCTCCCGACATTAAATGAAGCGCTGCGTGGGAGGCAACCCACGAAATTTCTTTTGTTTATTATTTAGTTTTTCTTTATTTTAATCATTTATTTTATTTTCAATTTCTTTTTTTTTTGTTCATTTATTTTATTTTCATTTTTATTTTTTTCCAAATTTACTTCACTAACAAATGCGGTATCTTCAATTATTTTAAAAATCAGTGCTGATTGTCTTACTTTATGCTTCCAGGGCTTTACCTCTTTTCTACCTTCTTCCTTCTCCACTGATTTCATTCTTCCTATTAACTTTAAAGATGGATAATGGAGATACCATGGTTGTGTTATTCAACAACGCTGCCCAATGGCACCGTTACGAGGCTCTTTCTCTTAGACCTATGGCTTTAACCAAATTCACCCATGGACCTACCATGACTGCTCTAGGCATAGGTGACAGCATAGATTTTATGTTTAACCAAATAGGTTGGGAGGGTTTTGCTATGAAGAAGCACTCGACTTACCATAGGTTAATTCTTGAATTTTTGAGCTCACTGGCCTATGACCCTAATTATGGCATGGGATTTAATAAGGGTAGGATAACCTTCAGGTTGTTTGGATACACTTGTCGTTTTAATAACCGAGAAATCGCCGAACTTTTGGGTTTCACCAATGGCCCTGACGTTTTCTCTATGGCACAAGAAGATTTGCTTATGGAAAATGAACTTAACTTTTTCTGGGGTAGTATTTCGGGACGACCACATCATGACCCGCACCCTATGGTGTCCACTGATATTCATAATCCGGCCATCAGATATTTCCATATGATCTTAGCCTTTACCCTTTTTGGAAAATCTGAGAATGACACCCTAGTGTCCAGAGATGAGCTCTTTAACCTGTTTTGTGTGTTTCAATCTCGACCTGTCAATAGGGCTACCTTTATGCTTGACAACCTCCGTAGGATTGCTCAAGCTGATCATGGTCCCATTCTAATAGGTGACCTAGTGACCAAAATTGTCTACGCCATGGGATTTAGGACACGTCTCTCTCGAGTAAACCCTTTAGGAGGATATAGGCCCATGAACATCACCTTCTGTTTCAACAGAGGATAAATAGGAAACCTTGGACCACACCATTTCCAGCTACTGATTAATAATGAAGTTGTACCCCACTTTACATTGCCTGACCACGAACGGACTAGTGTGCACAACCGCCATAACTGGCTGTATGATTTGGATGGACCACAATTTGAGAAAGAACTTGATGACTGTAACACCCCATTTTAATTATTTAATCGTCGTGTGTTATTTTGAATTGTTTGGCCTTGTTAAGGGTGTGTGTTTGAGTGCGTTGGGATAATAACAAGATAGTAATGAATAATGTGGGGGCATATCCAATAATAGTAGTATGGATTAGATTATTATTATTATTATTATTATTATTATTATTATTAGTATTGAACTTAAGATTATGAAATATTAATTTGAGTATTATTATTATTATGATTATTATTATTATTATTATTATTATTATTATTATTATTATTATTAGTATCACTATTAATATTATCATAATAAAATAAAAATCTGATTTAATTAGTAATATGGTTAGTGGGAGGAAAATAAGGAAAATAAACATTAATCAAAATTAGGGGCAGTTTAACTATAATATTATTTTCACAAAGAGAAGGGTTAGAGAAAGAAGAACAAGGGAAGAACAACTGCTAGGGCAATCTCAAGATCCAATTTTCACAGGAATTTTCCGAGCAATTTCGAGGTAAGAGGGGAGAAGGTATTTCAATATTGGTGGTAATAACATGAGAGGGTAGTGAGGAGTCCTTATCCTCGTAGGAATTTCGTATTTATGTTCTGTGTGTGAATTTTGAATCCGATATTGGTGCATTGTTGTGAATCTGGTATGAATTGGTTGCTGATTTTATGAATTCCGTGTTATACTGTGATGATCTATGAAATTCCCTATTGTTGTTGTTGTTCTGTGTGAATGCAGTTGTAGAACTGGTTTTGATGCAGGTTGAGAGGACGAAATTAGATCTAAGACCTGTAATTTTGATTAGTAATGATAGGTGAAAGATGTAAGATGAATGATAGGGCCTAAAATTGATGTAGAACTAATTTTAGGGCTGTTTGGAGTGAAAAAGTGAGAATCCCGTAGCAGAACTCAAACTGGTGATGAGGAAACAAGTTTGCGTAATAGATTTGGCCTTACGCGTAACAGGGAGTGTGTTCGCGTAATACTGGGCACAGACGGAGGCAATACGCGTATTGGAGAGCCAAAAGGACGCTTTGGCACGGCCCTCTACCCATACACGTATCAGTACGCGTATGGAAACTTGGCACTACGCGTACGGGGAGTATTTACGCGTAACTAGATCTGGAAGTGGAATTTTGAGGGAATAAGGTCTCTACTCGTATGCGTAATAGGTAGGGCAATACGCGTATGGCAAGGCGAGAGGAGAGGCTTTACGCGTATGATATGTAGTAGGATGGGCGAGCGAGCTGGGCAATACGCGTATGGTACAAGGCAATACGCGTACGGTACAAGGCAATACGCGTATGGCCAGCGAGAGTGCAGAATCTTGCCGTTTTGCGAATTCTTTCCCGTTTTCGCGTCTGAAGAGGTTTCTTTTGGTTAGAGAGGTTGGGTATATATGCTAGAACCTGAGAAATGTGTAGTTGGTGATGAAAATAATTAATTTAGTAATTTTGGTGGATTAATGAGATAATTAGCTAATTGAACGTCGTGTGAGGAATTTCTTGTTGTGATGTGTGTGATGGTGAGCAGGTATCTCACGTGTGATCAGGAGGATCATGAAGATGTATGATTGTTGTCATACATGTGTGTTGTATGCATATTTACTGTCATGCATTCATGGTGTTGGCGGTGATGAATCATTGCTCAGGAGGAGTGTATGTGATTCATCCGAACTCCAATGTGGAGTGTGGTGTAGATAAATCATTGCCAAGTAGGGGTGTATGTGATTTATCTGGGTTCGATTGAATGAACCATGGTGTATTGGTACCACATGCATTGTGTTGATATCTTTGAGTCGCATTGCATTATTTTTGAGTTTGGTGAAATCTGAATGAAAATGACAAGTATGTCGTGATGGTGTGTTACTGATATATAATTGTGTGAGTACTACCTTTAGCATGTATTATTCATCATTTATTATTGAATGTAGTTCTCACCCCTTTGTTGTTTGTTGCGTATGTGCTTCTTCAGAAGTACAGATAATCCAGGTGCTTGAGTATGCATGGAGTGCGTGTTGTTTGATCGAGTCTTAGGAGTCGCTCTGATACGTAACATGGGATTTTTGGGGATTTTATCAGTTGTTATTCTTTATTTGTTTTGTTACGTATCATTCTTTATTTGAATATGGTGGACCACGATCGATGTGGATTTTCGGTGTTGTTGGCAAATGGCCGAAATTTGATTTAAACATTTTATTTCCGCTGTTTACTTCATCGATGAAAAGAAGTTTTGATGTTAGTTCTAATGATGTAGCATCCTACTTATAGGGTGAACTCTGATTATTTTCATATTATTCATATATTTTATAAAATGGGAAAGTGGGGTGTTACAATTGGTATCAGAGTAGGTCGGTCCGTCCGGCCAAGCGTAGTAGTAGAGTCTGTCCTTAGAATAGGATTAGATTATGTGTTCTAACCGTATGTTGATTGTTGAACAGTATGGCAGGAAGGAATGATGCTGCTCTTGCCCCTGCTATGCAAGCTATGGCACAAGCGGTAGAGAACAATAATCAAACTGGGGGTGCGCAGTTCCGCGACTTAGCACAATTCCAGAGCAATAAGCCGCCTACTTATGAAGGAGGTATTCTAGATCCTGAGGCTGCACAAAAATGGCTGAAGGCAATTGAGAAGATCTTCAGGACCATGGGATGCAGTGATGGTCAGAAAGTACGGTTTGGTACTCATATGCTGGAAGGAGAGGTTGAAGTCTGGTGGGACAATAGTCGTCAGAGGTTAGAAGCTGCGGGTACTGAGATTACTTGGACAGTGTTTCAGGCTGAGTTTCTGGAAAAGTACTTTCCAGAAGATATTCGTAGTGCAAAAGAGATTGAATTCCTGGAGCTGATACAGGATAATATGACTGTTGCTGAATATGCTGCTCAGTTTGAAGAGTTGGTACAATATTGTGCTCATTACAATACGGAAGAAGCTATGAATTCGAAGTGCTTGAAGTTTGAGAATGGGTTGCGTCCCGAGATCAAACAGGGCATTGCTTGTCAGAATATAAGGAATTATCCAGAACTGGTTAGCTGAAGCCGAATTTATGATAATGACAGCAGGGCCCAGATTGCTCACTATAAGGTTGTGAGTGACCGAAAGGGTAAGCAGAGGTTTGGGGGTACACCTTACAGTGCTCCAGCTGATAAGGGAAAACAGAAAGCCGTTGTGGAAAAGAAACCAAAAGAGGGAGGAGTGGTTCCTGATACTCTCAAGTGTTTCAGATGTGGTGGCGCGGGTCACCGTGCTAATAATTGTCCGAATGAAGTGAAGAAGTGTTTCAAGTGTGGGCGACCAGGTCATGTTATAGCATATTGTAGGGCCACTATGCCTACCTGTTATAACTGTGGTGAAAAGGGTCATATCCGCACTCACTGTGAGAAGCCAAAGAAATCTCAGGCCAGTGGGAAGGTGTTTACCTTGGTGGGAGCCCAATCCACCAATGAGGAGCGTTCCATCAAAGGTACTTATTTGATTAATGATATTCCTTTGATTGCTATCATTGACACGGGTGCAACCCACTCGTTCATTTCTGCTAATTGTGTGAAGAGATTAGCAATTGTGCTATCTACTCTAGATCAGAGGATGACGATTGAAATGCCGTCTATTGGTTCTGTAGTTACTTCCTTGGTGTGTATGAAGTGTCTGTTGACTATGTTTGGTAGAGATTTTAGAGTGGACATGATTTGTTTGCCACTCTGTAATCTCGATGTAATTTTGGGGATGAACTGGTTGGAATTCAACCGGGTTTACATTGATTGCTTTAGGAAGACGTTATTGTTCCTTACTCCCGAAGAGGAAGCATTAGCGGATTCTTTGTCTAGCAGGGAGTTGAGGACGTTGTTTGAAGATGAAGCTAAGATGTTTGAGGTGTTTGCCTCGTTATCTGTTGAAAGCAAGACTTCAGTTAATGAGTTACCGGTGGTGAGTGAATTTCCTGAAGTGTTTCCAGATGATATTACAGAACTGCCTCCGACGAGGGAAGTTGAGTTTACTATTGATCTTGTTCCTGGTACCAGGCCTATATCTATGGCACCGTACAGGATGTCTGCATCAGAATTGGCAGAGTTGAAATCTCAGATTGGAGAATTGCTTGATAAGAAGTTTATTAGACCAAGTGTGTCGTCGTGGGGAGCTCCAGTGTTGTTAGTGAAAAAGAAGGATGGTAGTATGCGTCTGTGCATTGCTTACCGTCAGTTGAATAAAGTGACCATTATAAATAAGTATCCACTTCCGAGGATCGATGACTTAATGGATCAGCTTGTGGGAGCTCGTGTTTTCAGTAAAATCAATTTGAGATCGGGTTACCATCAGATTAGAGTAAAAGAAGATGATATTCAGGAAAACTTCGTTCAGGACTCGCTATGGACATTATGAATATGCAGTGATGCCTTTCGGAGTGTCTAACGCGCCGGGTGTGTTTATGGAGTATATGAATCGTATCTTTCATTCTTATCTGGATCAGTTTATTGTGGTATTCATTGATGACATATTGATTTATTCTAAGTCTGGCGAAGATCATGCGGGACACTTGAGAATTGTATTGCAAGTGTTGAAAGATAATAAATTGTTTGCAAAATTCTCGAAATGTGAATTCTGGTTGAAGACCGTGAGTTTCTTGGGTCATGTTATTTCTGGGGATGGCATAGCGGTGGACCCATCTAAAGTAAGTACGGTGCTTCAATGGGAGCCACCGAAGACAGGGACGGAGATCAGAAGTTTCTTGGGTTTGGCATATTATTACCGAAGATTCATTGAAGGTTTTTCCAATTTGGCATTACCATTGACTCAGTTAACTAGAAAAAATCAAGCTTTTGTTTGGGATGCGGTTTTTGAGGAATGTTTTGAGGAATTAAAGAAGAAATTAACTATGGCACCAGTATTAATTCTACCAAGTCCAAGTGAACCTTTTGTGGTGTATTGTGATGCATCTAAGATGGGATTAGGCGGTGTGTTAATGCAAGATTGCAAGGTAGTGGCGTATGCTTCGCGACAATTGAGGGTGCATGGGAGGAACTATCCTACTCATGATCTTGAATTAGCTGCGGTTGTTTTTGTATTGAAAATTTGGAGACATTATTTGTATGGATCGAGATTTGAAGTATTCAGTGATCACAAAAGTCTGAAGTACTTGTTCGATCAGAAGGAATTGAATATGAGGCAACGAAGATGGTTGGAGTTTTTGAAAGACTATAATTTTAATTTGAGTTATCATCCGGAGAAAGCTAATGTTGTAGCAGATGCACTAAGTCGGAAGACAATTCACATGTCGGCATTAATGGTAAAAGAAATGGAATTGATTGAATTGTTCAGAGACTTGAGTATGGTTTGTGAAACTACACCGAAGAGTGTTAGGCTGGGTATGCTTAAGATGAATAATGACTTCTTGGATGTAATTAAGGAAAATCATAAATTTGATATGAAGCTAGTGGACTTGATGCCTATAGGAGGAGATGATCCTGATGGTGATTTTAAAGTGGATAATGTTGGAGTATTGAGATTCCGGGGCAGAATTTGTGTACCGGATAATGATGAATTGAGAAAGGCAATCTTAGAGAAGAGTCACCGGAGTAGCTTGAGTATTCATCCGGGAGCTACGAATATGTATCATGACTTGAAGAAGTTATTTTGGTGGTCCGGTATGAAGAGGGACATAACTCAGTTTGTTTATGCTTGTTTGACATGTCAGAAATCAAAAGTGGAACACCAGAAGCCTTCGGGGTTAATGCAACCGTTAGAGATTCTGGAATGGAAGTGGGATAGTATTTCTATGGATTTTGTTACTCGTTTGCCAAGTACGGCCAGGGGCTTTGATGCTATTTGGGTAGTGGTGGATCGACTTACGAAATCCGCATATTTTATACCAATTAACATCAGTTTTCCATTGTCAAAGCCAGCAGAGATTTATATCAGGATAATTGTGAAGTTGCATGGTGTTCTGTCGAGCATAGTATCGGATAGAGATCTGAGGTTTACTTTAGAGTTTTGGAAGAGTCTACAGGAAGCCTTGGTTTCTAAATTGAAGTTGAGCTTGGCTTATCATCCATAGACCGAAGATTTGCTGAGAGCCTGTGTGTTGGAGAAAGGTGGTGCGTGGGATACTCATTTACCATTGATCGAGTTCACGTATAACAATAGTTACCATTCTAGCATTGGAATGACACCTTTCGAAGCTTTGTATGGTCGGAGGTGTAGGACGCCTCTGTGTTGGTATGAGACTGGTGAAAATGTGGTGCTTGGACCTGAGATTATGCAACAGACTACTGAGACAATTCAGATGATCCGCAAGAAGATGAAAATGTCTCAGAGTAGGCAGAAAAGTTATCATGAAAATCGGAGGAAATACTTGGAATTCAGTGAAGGTGACCACGTGTTCCTGAGAGTCAAACCACTGACCGGTGTTGGGCATGCATTGAAATCAAAGAAGCTGGATCCTAAGTTTATTGGACCGTATCAGATCCTGCAGAGAGTTGGTGCAGTTGCTTATAGAGTGGCGTTGCCGCCAGAACTTTCGAACTTGCATGACGTGTTTCATTTGTCGCAACTTCGGAAGTATGTATTTGATCCATCTCATGTTATCCAGAGGGATGAGGTGCAGATTAGAGATAATCTTACTGTGGAGGCGATGCCGATAAGGATTGAAGATCGCAAGATGAAGCAACTTAGAGGAAAGGATATACCTCTGGTGAGAGTAGCTTAGGGAGGAGCTGCTGTAGGGAGTGTGACCTGGGAATTGGAAAGCAGGATGCGAGAGTCGTATCTAGAATTGTTTCCATCAGGTACATTTTCGAGGATGAAAATAATTTAAGTGGGAGAGAGTAGTAACACCCCATTTTAATTATTTAATCGTCGTGTGTTATTTTGAATTGTTTGGCCTTGTTAAGGGTGTGTGTTTGAGTGCATAGGGATAATAATAAGATAGTAATGAATAATGTGGGGGCATATCCAATAATAGTAGTATGGAGTAGATTATTATTATTATGCCTATTATTATTATTATTATTATTATTAATAATAGTATTGAACTTAAGATTATGAAATATTAATTTGAGTATTATTATTATTATTATTATTATTATTATTATTATTATTAGTATCACTATTAATATGATGATAATAAAATAAAAATCTGATTTAATTAGTAATATGGTTAGTGGGAGGAAAATAAGGAAAATAAACATTAATCAGAATTAGGGGTAGTTTAGCCATAATATTATTTTCACAAAGAGAAGGGTTAGAGAAGGAAGAACAAGGGAAGAACAACTACTAGGGCAATCTCTAGATCCAATTTTCGCAGGAATTTTTTGAGCAATTTCGAGGTAAGGGGGGAGAAGGTATTTCAATATTGGTGGTAATAACATGAGAGGGTAGTGCGGATCCTTATCCTCGTAGGAATTTCGTATGTATGTTCTGTGTGTGAATTTTGAATCTGATATTGGTGCATTGTTGTGAATCTGGTATGAATTGGTTGCTGATTTTATGAATTTCGTGTTATACTCTGATGATCTATGAAATTACCTATTGTTGTTGTTGTTCTGTGTGAATGCAGTTGTAGAACTGGTTTTAATGCAGGTTGAGAGGACGAAATTAGATCTAAGACCTGTAATTTTGATTAGTAATGATAGGTGAAAGGTGTAAGATGAATGATAGGGCCTAAAATTGATGTAGAACAAATTTTAGGACTGTTTTGGAGTGAAAAAGTGAGAATCCCAAAGTAGAACTCAGACTGGTGTTGAGGAAACAAGTTTGCGTAATAGATCTGGCCTTACGCGTAACAAGGAGTGTGTTACGTGAAATGCTGGGCACAGACGGAGGTAATACGCGTATTGGAGGGCCAAAAGGAGGCTTTGGCACGACCCTCTGCCCGTACGCGTATCAGTACGCGAATGGAAACTTGGCACTACGCGTACGGGGAGTATATACGCGTAACTAGATCTAGAAGTGGAATTTTGAGGGAATAAGGTCTCTGCTCGTACGCGTAATAGGTAGGGCAATACGCGTATGGCAGGGCGGGAGGAGAGGCTTTACGCGTATGATACACAGTAGGATGGGCGAGCGAGCTGGGCAATACGCGTACAGTACAAGGCAATACGCGTATGGCCAGCGAGAGTGCAGAATCTTGCTGTTTCGCGAATTCTTTCCCGTTTTCGAGTCTGAAGCGGTTTCTTTTGGTTTGAGAGGTTAGGTATAGATGCCAGAACCTGAGAAATGTGTAATTGGTGATGAAAATAATTAATTTAGTAATTTTGGTGGCTTAATGAGATAATTAGCTAATTAAACGTCGTGTGAGGAATTTCTTGTTGTGATGTGTGTGATGGTGAGCAGGTATCTCACGTGTGATCAGGAGGATCGTGAAGATGTATGATTGTTGTCATACATGTGTGTTGTATGCATATTTACTGTCATGCATTCATGGCGTCGGTGGTGATGAATCATTGCTCAGGAGGAGTGTATGTGATTCATCTGAACTCCAATGTGGAGTGTGGTGGAGATAAATCATTGCCAAGTAGGGGTGTATGTGATATATCCTGGTTCGATTGAATGAACAATGGTGTATTGGTACCACATGCATTATGTTGATGTCTTTGAGTCGCATTGCATTATTATGTGTTTGGTGAAATCTGAATGAAAATGACAAGTATGTCGTGATGGTGTGTTACTGATATTTGATTGTGTGAGTACTACCTTTAGCATGTATTATTCACTGTTTATTATTTAATGTAGTTCTCACCCCTTTGTTGTTTGTTGCGTCTGTGCTTCTTCGGAAGTACAGATAATCCAGGTACTTGAGTATGCATGGAGTGCGTGTTGCTTAATCAAGTCTTAGGAGTCGCTCTGATACGTAACACGGGATTTTATCAGCTGTTATTCTTCATTTGTTTTATTACGTATCATTCTTTATTTGAATATGGTGGACCACGATCGATGTGGTTTTTTGGTGTTGTTGGCAAATGGCCGAAATTTGAATAAAACATTTTATTTCCACTGTTTTACTTCATACGACCGAAAGCGGACTCGAAAAGAAAGACCGACCGAAGGTGGAATTTCAACAACAAACGAGTACGACCAAAAGCAAACTCGAAAAGGATAAATGAGTACGACCGGAATCGGACTCGAAAAGAAAGACCGACCAAAGGCGGAATTTCAACAACAAACAAGTACGACCGAAATCGAACTCGAAAAGGATAAACGAGTACGACCGGAAGCGGACTCGATAAGAAAGACCGACCGAAGGCGGAATTTCAACAACAAACGAGTACGACCGAAAGGGAACTCGAAAAGGATAAATGAGTATGACTGAAAGCGGACTCACTGAAGATAAACGAGTACGACTGAAAGCGGACTCGAAAAGAATAAACTAGTACGACCGAAAGCGGACTCGAAAAGAAAGACCGACCGAAGGCGCTCTTCCAACAACAAACGAGTACGACCGAAAGCGAACTCGAAAAGAAAGACCGACCAAAAACGGACTTTCCAACCCAAGATAAATAGAATCAACGGATCTACAAAGATAACTCCGTTGGGGAATAGAGAAATCTAAACAGACAACTCTGTGGGGAAGCGCAGGAAGAACCAACAAGAAGGACGAATCCACTGGTTACAGTGTAATGTTAACCAACATCTTCTGAATCATGTCACTTTCTGCTAGGGAAAGGAACTGGTAAGGCAATCAAACCTGGCTTATGCTTCGAATGCATATGTTTGAATTTTGCCGTAATGCTCCACACGAAGTGGAAATGCTACGCGTTTGGGAGGATGCCATGCAAGAATGCTTATGCAATGTAAAAGAGGTGCCTCAGCAAAATAAATGCTGAAGGCGAAGGCAAACTCCACCGGGGACAACAAAAATAAATTGCCCTCCGAAATAAGAGACCCTGCTGTGAAAGACTTCAATCTACTGGGGAAGACATTGATCACAAATTCTGCTGGAGATGAATGAATCCCCGAGAGAAAACCCACTCTATTGGGGAATATCAAGATACACCACTCTGTTGGAGATGGACGAAACTCCGAGAGAATACCCACTCAGCTAGGGAGGGAGATGAATACTGAAAATGAAAACTCCTCCGCCGGGGATCACCAAATACTTCAGAACTTGGATTTGATGCCTGCCAAAAATGATTGGTCCTAAGACCTGCTGGGGATACCTATCACCACCAGACTCTGCCTGGGGATATGAGTACCTTTAGACTCTGCTTAGGGGGACAAGTCAATAATTTTGAACCTGCTTGGGAGATGCTCTTACCTTTACCCTGTTGGGGAATGCTGGTACTTTTACCCTGCTGGGGATTGGATCAAACCGTTGTCGGTGAGACTATACTTTCTAACCAACTGAGGAAAGTAGACCCCAGGACTCTGTGGGGATAATAACATCTTGGTCCACGAATCTCCTGCTGGAGATACAACAATATCCACCATAGAGCAATCAGCTTCTGAATGCTTGCTGGGGAATAATAATCCAAACACAACCTCGGCTGCGTATACAACCCTCTGCACCCCTGCCGAGGAAAGATGAGCCAAATCACTACTCTGGCTGAGGGTAAACCTCTTATACTCTGCTGAGGGGGACGATCCTCAACGGCTCCGCTTGGGAAATCACTTCTTTATACTCTGTTGAGGAAGACGATCCTTGATACTCTTACTGGGGAGAGTAACAAACTACTAATGACGATCAGACTTCAAAGTTGGGGAGAGCAACTCTACTGGGGAGGTACACCTGTCATCCTGCAAAACCAACAGAAAGGTCTATGTGTAAAAATGACTACATTGATTATCATCATAGTGACTATCGCCTAAGCAATTGCCACCGTTTTCCAACTTGTTTCATAAAGCTCAACATTTTAGCATGTAATGTTTATAAAAAATGTCGGACATTTTCACAAACAAAACAGGCAAAACAGAAACACAAAAGGAAAGCTTTTTGAGTGAAATGCAAACTTTATTGAATGGATCGGCCTGTAAATAGGTAATTACATTTGGAAGCAATTCCTGGAAAGAGGTAATCGCGCAAAAAGTAAAAGAAAATGCACATGTCGGCAATGTGGGGAACAAACATCCACCATGACTCGACTCAACTATAACCCATATGACTTGTCTATCTGCCAATGCTTTGGCCTTGGAAGATGACTGACTGGACTGATTCCTTTCCTTCGAATTTTCCAAGTGTGAATAGTGATCACAGATCGAACGCGGATCGTAGTCTTTGCTTTTAAATTCCTAACTTTTGCCTGGATCGCCCTTTTCGGGTTTTCAATCCACCGAGATACCCATTTTTGCCAAAGTTGCCTTTTCAGGTTTTCAACCTTGCGGGTTTATTTCTTTTTTCTTTTTATCCCTAATTTTTGCCCGAAACTTTTCTTTTTTATGGTTCGCAAGGATGCCCCATTTTTGTCTGAACCTTCTTTTTGTGTTCAGCGGGTCTCTTTTATGCAAAGTATTTTTCGACTACATCTGCGTTCACAGGGGACGTAAAATCTTCGCCATCCATAGTTGAGAGTAATAAGGCTCCACCAGAGAAAACCTGTCTTACTACATATGGCCCTTCGTAATTTGGAGTCCATTTGCCCCCGTGATCTGTTTGAGGAGGAGTGATCCTTTTCAAAACTAATTCACCAGTTTGAAAACACCGAGGACGCACTTTCTGATCAAATGCTTTTTTCATCCTGCTCTGATACAAACGGCCATGCGCAATGGCTTTCAATCTCTTCTCTTCAATGAGGTTCAGTTCATTCAGCCGGGAACGCACCCACTCAGCTTCATCAAGCTTCACGTCCGCCAGAATTCTCAAAGAAGGAATCTCGACTTCCAATGGCAGGACTGCTTCCATACCATATACCAGTGAGAAAGGAGTTGCCCCAGTTGATGTGCGTACCGAAGTACGATAATCGTGCAAAGCGTAAGGCAACATCTCATGCCAGTCTTTGTATGTCACTACCATCTTCTGTAAAATCTTCTTAATGTTCTTATTAGCCGCCTCAACAGCCCCATTCATCTTCGGACGATAGGGAGAAGAATTGTGATGTTCAATTTTAAAGCTCTGGCATAGCTCCTTCATCATCTTATTATTCAGATTTGAACCATTGTCAGTGATGATTCTCTCCGGGACTCCATATCGGCAGATGATGTCCTTCTTAATAAACCGGGCTACCACTTGCCTGGTGACGTTGGCATACGATACTGCTTCTACCCACTTCGTGAAATAATCAATAGCCACCAGAATAAAACGATGTCCATTCAAAACATTCGGCTCGATCTTCCCAATCATGTCAATGCCCCACATGGCAAAAGGCCAAGGTGATGACAAAACATTCAGAGGAGTAGGTGGTACGTGCACCTTGTCAGCATAAATCTGGAATTTATGACATTTTCGGCCGTATTTAAAACAGTCAGACTCCATAGTCATCCAGTAATACCCCGCTCTCAACAACTTTCTTGCCATAGCATGCCCATTGGCATGAGTACCAAAGGAACCTTCGTGAACCTCTTCCATTAACAGGCCTGCCTCGTGTTCATCAACACAACGTAGCAAGACCATGTCAAAGTTTCTCTTGTATAACTCATCGTCTTTGTTCAAAAAGAAGTTTCCTGATAACCTCCTCAATGTCTTTTTATCCTTGGAAGATGCCCCAGCTGGGTATTCCTGACTCTTCAAAAAGACTTTGATGTCATGATACCAAGGCTTGCCATCCGATACTCCTTCAACTGCAAATACAAAAGCAGGTATGTCCAAGCGCATGATTCTGATTGAAGGAGTCTCATTCCAACGATTCACTTGATACATTGATGACAATGTTGCCAACGCATCAGCCATTTGATTCTCAACCCTGGGAATGTGATGGAAGTCCACTCTGTCGAAGAAAGGTAACAACCTTCTGGCATAGTTGTTATACGGAACAAGATTCGCTTGACGAGTCTCCCATTCACCTATAATCTGATTAACCACCAACGCAGAATCACCATAAACATCGAGGTTCTTGATTCTCAAATCAATCGCTTCTTCTAACCCCATGATGCATGCTTCATACTCTGCCTCATTGTTGGTGCATATGAACGCTAATCGGGCAGTAAAGGGTATATGAGAACCCTGTGAAGTCGTAATGATTGCCCCGATTCCGTTACCATAAGAATTAACAGCTCCATCAAAGACCATCTTCCACTGAGATCCAATCTCAGGTCCTTCATCAGGAAAAGGTTCTTCACAATCCTTCATCTTCAGATACATGATATGCTTATCCGGAAATTCAAACTTCATCGGTTGATAATCCTCAATTGGCTGTTCGGCAAGGTATTCTGACAAAACACTTCCCTTAATGGGCTTTTGGGAAATATACTGAATATCGTATTCTATCAGAACCATCTGCCAACGGGCTATTCTACCAGAAAGTGCTTGCTTCTCAAACACATACTTGATCGGATCCATCTTCGAAATCAAAAGGGTTGTAAGGTTTAACATATACTGCCTCAAACGCTTAGCGGCCCAAGCGAGTGCACAACATGTTTTCTCCAGCATCGAGTACCTTGACTCACAATCAGTAAACTTTTTACTCAGGTAATAGATGGCGTGCTCTTTTCTACTTGACTCGTCTTGTTGACCGAGCACACAAACCATTGAATTCTCAAGAACCGTGAGATACATAATCAAAGGCCTTCCTAGCACTGGCGGCATAAGGACCGGAGGTTCCTGCAAGTATTCTTTAATCTTTTCAAATGCCTTTTGACAATTTTCATTCCACCTGACCGCTTGATCTTTTCTTAACAACTTGAAGATTGGTTCACACGTGGCTGTGAGGTGCGAGATGAACCTAGCAATGTAGTTTAATCTCCCCAAGAAACCACGAACCTCTTTTTCTGTTTTTGGCACAGGCATCTCTTGTATGGCTTTTACCTTTGCAGGATAAACCTCAATACCTTTTTCACTAATAATAAACCCCAACAATTTTTTTGATCTCACCCCGAAGGTGCATTTGTTCGGATTCAACCTCAGTCTGAATTTTCTTAACCTTTCAAATAACTTCTGAAGATTCACCAGATGTTCTTCCTCCGTCTGTGACTTCGCGATCATGTCATCAACATAGACCTCAATCTCTTTGTGAATCATATCATGAAAGAGAGTCAACATCGCCCGCTGGTAGGTTGTCCCTGCATTTTTCAATCCAAAGGGCATCACTTTGTAGCAAAAAGTTCCCCAAGGTGTTATGAATGTTGTTTTCTCCATGTCCTCTGGGGCCATCTTGATTTGGTTATACCCAGAGAAGCCATCCATGAAGGAAAACACAGAATACTGAGCAGTATTATCAACTAACACGTCAATGTGAGGGAGCGGGAAATCATCCTTTGGGCTTGCTCTGTTCAAATCCCTTTAATCAACACATATCCTGACCTTTCCATCCTTCTTAGGTACAGGCACGATGTTAGCAACCCATGGAGGATAATTTGTCACGGCAAGAAATCCGGCAACCGACTGTTTCTGAACCTCTTCCTTGATTTTGACAGACATCTCCGGTTTAGTTCTTCTCAACTTTTACTTGACCGGAGCACAACCTTCTTTAAGTGGTAGCCGGTGTACAACAATATCAGTATCAAGCCCAGGCATGTCTTGGTAAGACCAGGCGAAGATATCCACACACTCACAGAGCATTTCAATCAATCTTCCCTTTACACTGTCTTCCAATGCAGCCCCTATCCTTACTTCCTTTCTGGCATCCTCGGTTCCCAGATTCATAATCTCAATTTCCTCTTGATGAGGTAGGATGATTCTCTCCTCTTGCTTCAACAATCTGGCCAACTCTTCGGGCAGTTCACAATCTTCGTCAGTCTCTTCTTCAGCCTGATAGATTGGATTGTCAAAGTCATACCGAGCTATAGCTGAGTCATGATCGGTGTCATCTGAACAAAAAGACCTGCATGATTGATGAGGTATGTTTTATTATGTATGCAATAAAAGAAACACATTGCCATTTTGATGTGGGTTTTTAATGCATAAAAATAATAAAAACAGAAAGACAGAGATCAAAATATTTGAGTGTGAAAAAGCCTTTATTGATGATAAAGCAAAACATGCAACAGTTAAAAGCCCTACAAATAAAATCACTACATCTTGGGCAGAACGCAGGATTAACATGATAGGAAAACAAAGAAATTACTCGAAGCTCGTCACTTGAATGACTTTTTCAGAAGACCAGTTGCACAGACTTTCTCCCGGGACGCAAGGGCGGATCCAGCTATCCATGTCACAATCACTGTCTCCTTCTTCCTCAATGGCATTAACCATGTCGAAGAAAACACCAGCACTAGTGAAACGGACTGGGCCATAAAATTTGGGAGGCTCTCCATCTCTCCTGGATGGCTTGTATCCCAATCCATAGGTATTCCTCTTCTCCTGAACTTCAACCACTTGGCCCCACCTCTGTGAGCTACCAGCTTCAACCACAGCTTTGGCGTCTTTAAACGAAGACATAGAAACTTCAGGCTGATTTGCCCCTGCAGGATGCTCTATAGCCTCAGACTGGACAACCTCTTCAGAAACCTTCACCTTCTCAAACCCCTGACACAACGTCTCATGGATTTCGCCATCCACTTCCATGTATTTGAAGGTTGACAGCTGACTAATCATTATGTCTTCTTCTCCACACACTGTCACTACATGATTGTCAACCATGTATTTCAGCTTTTGGTGCAAAGTGGAGGTTACAACGCCTGCACCATGGATCCAAGGACGACCCAACAGACAGCTGTATGCTGGCTGAATATCCATTATGTAAAATGTTGCATCAAATATTTCTGGCCCAACCTTGATCTGCATCACCAAAGACAGATCTCTTTGAGCCATCAAAAGCTCACACCACCAAGTCACTTGGTGTACAAATAAGTCCCCTGGTATCTAACTTCATTAATTCTTTCTTTGGCAATACATTCAACGTTGATCCGGTATCAACCAAAACATGTGACATCAGTGAACCACGACACTCAATCGAAATATGCAGGGCATTGTTATGATTCCTCCCAGCGGGAGTCAAATCAAGATCTGTGAAACCCAAGCCATTGCCAGCGTTCACATGTGCTACAACCCCTTATAGCTGATTGACAGATATTTCTTGAGGAACATAGGCTGCATTCAAAACTTTCAGAAGAACATTCCTATGAGCTTCAGAACACAATAGCAAGGACAGAATAGAGATCTTGGACGGGGTCTGATGTAACTGGTCCACGATCTTGTAGTCGCTTTTCCTGATAAGCCTCATAAACTCCTCAACATTCTCTGAAAAAGAATTGTCAGCTGGCCTTACCATAGCATCAATAACCACTGGCGTCTGAACAGAACCATCAGTTATCCGTTTTCCTTTATCTTTACTTGAAGTACTGGGTTAATCATTAACAGGAGTAAGCACCCTACCACTTCTTGTTATAACATCAGCTTCAACCTTAACCTCGGGATTAGAACTCACTGATGAAGTAGCCATTAATTCCTGCTTTTGTCCATTAACAAATACACTAGCATCAAAATTCCAGGGAATAGCCTTAGAACTCTCATACGGAATGGGTTTAGGACCTGAAATAACAACCGGCGCGGGTCTCGTTGGCCCTGATATTACAACTGTCTTGAAAGGAATAACAATAGTAGCAACATCATCATTAACAACCTCTTTTTGTTGATTACCTCTATCAAACTGTAAGCAACCCTCATTAATCATATTCTGGATACCCCTCTTCAACGAATCACAACCATTATCCTTCGTCAAACAAACTGAGCAGTTTTCATCACAACCCGGATAGACGCCACCCTTCAATAACCTGCTTTTAACCACAGCCAGCGGAGTTTTCAGCTCCTCAACATCCATGATCAAATTCAAAGCTTCACATTCCTCGATTATCGCATTCACCCTCGGCCCATTGTGATCAGGCATCGGGTTTTGCACAACATTAGGTCCATCATTAGCAAACCTGATAGCCTTTGAATCTACCAAGTCCTGGACTTTATGCTTGAAGGCTTTACAATCCTCGAGATGATGCCCCGGTGCCCCAGAGTGAAAATCACAATGGGCGTTAGGATTGTACCCGGGAGGCGGATTACCAACAGGTGGAGCCAAAGTCCTCTTTTTAACTAACTTCAACTGAAGCAAATGCTGGAACAATTGTGAATACGACATAGGTGGAGTATCAAAGTGTCTGTTCTGCTTAGGGGTGAATTGCTGTTGGCGCGGAGCGCGATTCTGTCGTTGAGGTGCTGCCAAAGGTGGGAGGGTTGCAGGAATAACCACTGAAGCCACCTGCTGGTTATGGCTTTGTTGTTGTTTTCCCTTTCCCCTGTAGGATGATACAGCATTGGCCTCTCCTTTCTTCTTATAACCATCAAATGGCTTCTTTCCATGCCCGGAAGACAATCCGTCACCACTAGAAACTTTTCCAGCCTTAATTCCAACCTCTATCTTCTGTTCGATTGCAATCACATCTGCAAACTTGCCTAGCGAACAAGGCAATAGCTTTTCATAATAGTGCTTAGGCAGTGTGTCCATAAACATATCCAACATCTCTTTTTCCAGCATTGGTGGCTGCACCCTAGCCGCCAATTCACGCCACCTTTGCGCGTATTCTTTGAAACTTTCATCATTTTTCTGGGACATGCTCAACAGCTGAGTTCTATTGGGAGCCATGTCTGTGTTGTACTGGTAATGCTTAATAAAAGCTGCAGCTAGCTCTCTCCAAGTACGAACATCTCTACTTTCCAGCGCCATGTACCATTCCAAAGACGTGCCGGACAGGCTGTCTTAGAAAAAGTGCATCATTAACTTTTCATCCTTGCCATGGGCATCCATCTTCCTGGTATAAGCCTTTATATAAGTTCTCGGGCAGGTAGAACCATTATACTTCTCCAGTGTAGGAATCTGAATCTTGTGTGGAATGACAATATCAGGGACCAACCCTAGGTCGTCCAAATATATTCCCAGATCATCCTGCTTCACAACCCCTTTCAGTTGCGCCTCGATTAAACGGATCCTTTCATCACTGACCACAGGAAGACCAGCATCCAAGCTTCTGACTGAAAAAACATCATCCTATTGATCATCAAAACGATGGCCCTGGATAGCTCAAACAGTGCTTCCATCTCCAACCACTGAAGGAATACCACCTTGTCCACCAGCACCAGTGATAGGAATGTTGATACCAGCACCACCTCCGCCCGGAGGAAGAACAGGATTAAGAAGGCCACCGTGTAAGATACCATTTTCATCAACCTGCGACACCAAAGGCTGAACTAGAGTTCTGAATTCATTCTGACTCTGCACCACACCCTGCATCATCTCCATAAATTGATCGATGCGAGCTTGCATAGCTGCCATGTCTGCCTGAACTTTGTCCATCACTCTCCTTTGATTAAGCCTGGTAGAATACTGATGAGTTGGTTGATCAATCCTAACTGTCAAAAAGAGAGAGCATAAGAAGACCAGAGAACCCAAGATAACCTGCAATGCAAAAATGAGATGATTATGCAAATGCAAATGCAAACATGTATGAACATTATCAAGGCAATCTATCCCTTGATTCCAGTTTTAACAACAGAAGAGAACTGAATTCCTGATCATATAAAGGGAATAATCATCTGTTACAACACAAGTCTGAATAAGCATAAATAAAGATCCCGACCAACAATCCTGGTGGTGATCCCGAAAATACAAAGAAAACAACAGCAAGGAAACTAAAGCATATCATCAAGACTCAGCCGTGCTAGAATTCCCCATTCGTCATTCTTCTTGCACCAATTCTGCACTTCCTTGAGAAGCTTCTTGGTATTAGGATGCTCTGGTCTCTGAATCAACTCCTGAATCAAAAGATCCCTCCTGTGCAAAATTCCTGTTAAATAACGACTATGCAATTCCCAATCATCTTCTCCAGAAGCTCCTCCTGAACTTGGACCTTCACTCTTGGCTCTTTTCATTTCGGCTTGGATCTTCAGTTGTTCCATATCTTCCATGGTTTCCTTGAGCTTTTCCTCAACTACTCTCCTCTCAAAAATCCCTGATAAAATCTCGTTATCCTTTTTCCGAAGCTCTGTCTTCAAACCTTCAATCTGTTCCAGATACTTGTCTTCTTTCAACCTGTTGGCAGTAATTGCTGTATTCCGACGGTCATGGAACTTGTGAATTCTTGACATAGCATAAGCCAACTCTTTCTTTTTGGATGAAAGGACTTTGCTAACACTTTTCAACGCTTGAGCCACTTTCTCTCTAGCGTTGACTTCTTTAGACAATTCTTTCTCCTTCACAGCCAAAAGTTCTTATTTCAACCTGACAGCATGGATATCTTCACCTTTTTCATGCTTTAACTGACCGACCTCTCTGCCCATAACTTATCATACTTCTCTATATCAATAGTTGTGGGAGCCTCGATCATCAAAGGATACAAAGATGGTTCCACCGGGAAGGGAAGAAGCTCCTCTTCTGCTCTTTTCTTAATCCACTCTTCATAGGAAGGAAAAGCCCGGTTATTACTTTTCCCGAATGAAGTTTTTCCCTTCTTGGTCACCTGCTTCCAAGCATTCACAATCTTCCTTATCATCTCTTGATCCCCAGTACCATTGAAGAATAAGGACTCTCTGATATCTCGCTCTTCAGGTGGACCTCTCAAAGGATAACCAAACTGCCTGATAACAAGGGAAGGATTATAATTAATTCCACCTCTTCTCCCTATCAAGGGTACATTAGGGAATTCTCCGCACTTGCAAATAATCTCCATCCCTAGCAAGTCATGGTTGAACCAAACAATGTTGTCAGCAGTCAAGCCCATTAACCTCTTTGACCACTTCAGAGAATCTCTCTTATCAACAAAAGCGCCAGCTTCGGGGAGATGACTCAGAAACCAAGTAGATAAGAGTGGTGCACAGTAACTCATAGTTTTTCCACGCCTATTCTCATTCTTGTAGTGGACTGAGTGATACACATCACCTAGCAAGGTAGGTATAAGATTCTTTAAAATAAAGATTCTGACAGTATGCATATCCACTAGATCAGGAACATTGGGAAACAGGACAATCCCATAGATGCACATAGCCAGAATAGCTTGGAAAACAGTCCAATTCTTCTCATTAACATGTATGCAAGCTTGATCAAACAAGAACTTCAATAAGAAGCCCTTAGCTCCTTGTTTTTCCACAATATTACTGCTCAGAACGGATTCACCAATATGATGAGCAACAACCATTTCTTTTAATTCGGGACGTTCTTCAGAAAAAAATACTATGTCATGCCTGATGGGGATTCCCAAAATAAATGAGAACTCCTCCAACGTTGGAGCCAAGATATAGTCTGGGAAAGTGAAGTGTTGAGGTGAAAATCGGATAACAAATTATTAATTAATTTGCATCATATTTCTTTTACAACCGACTTTGATTTATCCAAAGGAAAGGTTCAAGATCGTTAAAAAAACCTAAAGGGAAAGATCTAAGGTTCGGGGGTTGGTTACGCCTAGGGAAGGTATGAGCACCCTAAACGTCCGTAGTATTCTACGGGAACCTCTTGTTTTAATGTTATCTAATGTTTGCTAAAGGTTCTATGCTAAAAGGTTGAAACCCTAGGGGTTAGTATCTAAGTATACTCGATAAGGCATCGCACCTTACGCCTACGTATCCTCGGGAATAGAATCAGAGTACGCGTAGTTCTACTTCTACTAAACTATTGACTATGGTCAATATTCAGAGGGGAAATGAGTACAAGCTCATTGTAGAGTTCAAGAACTCTCTAAATCTAGTTGTAATAGACCTATGATTATGTTTTAGTTATGAGGGGAAAGTGATGATTCATTATGATGAATATCACTAAGAGTTTAAGAACTCTCTCCTAAAGCTAGTTGTAATTTCTATGGCTCTGATGAGGCCAAGAAATAGGGTTTCTCCTAAGAGGTTACTTAGGTTAAAGGTGGGAGGTCATGACTTATGAGTCAACAATGATTACCTTCCTTTGGAATGGGGGAACACAAAGAGTGTTAAGGAGGAGAAGCCAAAAAGCTAACCTCACTTGGGGGGAACATTTAACAAAGCTATAAGGATAAACATTGCAAGCAAGATGATCATAAAAAGCATGATAAGGATCAAGACATTTCATGGGGATTACATGTGAAGATGCTCTATGCAAAAACAAACAGGTGGTATAAGTGAAAGTGATAACTTCATTGAAAGCTTAAGCATTTATCATGATAAACCAAACATGTAGGCAATCAAAAATAGTTCAAAACATGGCATTCAAGGTTCAAGACATAAACATGCTACATACTTGGTCAAATAATTCATGTTATCAGACAAATGATCTAAGGAGATCTCATGGTATTTCAAAGGTTATTTTCATGTAAGAACACAAATCAAAACTCAATAAAATCAAGTGAAACAAAACAAACAATGTCAAGACATCATACAAGGTTTAAACAGCATACTTTAGGTCTCATTGATCAATGTGAACAAGAAAACATGGTAAAAGGATTAAGAGAAATCAAAGTATTCTTTTATGAAACCCTAAAAAATCTTTCATTTGTAACCTAAACCAAAGCTTCAAAAATAAATATTTTCACCAATTTCTTTCCATATTCATAAAATAGACATCTTAAGGAACATTTTACAAAAAGAATGGATCAGAAAGAGTGAAAAATGAGCAAGTTATGATTTTTTGAAAACATGGCATAAACATAAAGAAAAATAAGAAAACAAAAGATTAAAAAAAATTGGGAAATGCCCTCCACTAGGTTCGAACCCATGACCAAACGTGTACAAAGCAAGCGCGCAACCGTTGGGATGGCCATACATCCGTTCACTAACACACAACCATTTGTTTTTATTTTAAAACCAACCCACTAAATGGCCAAACTCTCTTCCTCCCTCACGCTCGTCTCTCTCTCACGACCATATTAACACAAACACGGGCAAACTTTCCAATGATTCGTTCTCACTCATTTCTCCATCAAATCACATAAAATCAAAGCCAAAAATGAAGTGCAAATTCCCAGGATCATGAATATATCATTGGTTTACATTAATATGCAACACACAAACCAGAATCTTAAGAACAACAGTGCAACACACATGAAACTTTCAAACACGACATCATGCAATATTGTAAACAAACATCAACCAAATGTATTCAGCAACAACAAAACAATAACATACTAAATTTCTAACGTGCAAATAGTAACAATATGCGCATGAATATGGAGTTTAAAATTCAAGAAAACCTACATCTTGGAGAAAGTCCAAGGCTTCTTTAAATCACTTGCAGATGAGAAATAGCAACTCCTGGGAGCTTTATGATCCTATTAGAACACGTTCAGATGCTTGGATCCTTTGGAAATAGCCTTGAACTCCAAACCCGATACTTGGTGCAAGGTTGAGGTTGAAAATGGCAGATGAAGATGGAGTTGTTTCAGTGAGTGTTTAGGTGTTGAAAGCTTCTCTATATGATGCTTAGAGAAGGTTTATGAAGTTTAATGAGAAAACGCACGAGCCAAATGAGTTGCAGCCATGCTTTTGCAAATTAGAGTGTTGAAATGGAAATGGTGGTTGTGGCTGTTACAGAGATGTTTCAGGTGTTTGGAACTTCTCTATGTGGTTTTTATAAGTGGTTTGTGGAGTTTGAGGGCAAGTGCTCGAGTGGAATGAATTATAGCAAGTGTTTTGCAAATTTGCAAGAACTTGAGAGTGGGAGAAAGTAGTGAGTAATCAGTCTCTTTTTAGAGTGATTCTGGGGTTATTTGGACTGAGGATCAAACCTCTATTTATAGGAAAAGATTAGGGTTTGAGGTATGGCCAGAATGTAGAAAAATGCCAAGACTGCCCTTATTTTGAAATCTCTTCGTGTGAGCTGGCTGATGAGCATGGAGTCTTCATTGCCCTAGCCATAGACCTCTGTAGCAATGTGGACTGATTTGAGAGGCTCAGAGTCCAAGTTGCAAGGCAAATGAATTGTTGGAAAAGTTTCTCTCTCCATTGAAAACCACTTGCACACTCTTGACATAAAGTAATATATTTGATGTTTGCAACTTGCATCTTCGTGGGAGAGGTTCAAAATATGTTAACCTTGCTACTAAACCTCAGAAAAGTGAGTTAATTGGGGATTAGAAGAGTTATGTACCATTTCACAAAAGTTGGAAACTTGAAAATCATGAAATGAACCCTAAAGTTCAACAATTCGAAACTCCCAACTCACTCCATGGATGGGGAAGTTCTTGTACTCTTTAGAAAGCCCTTAATGCCCTCTACAAAATTCATGTGGGACTCGAGTTCTGAATCTTAATGTAGCTTGGTGAAAAATAGGGTTGAAGTTGGTTGTTCATGAAGGGAAAACATGCAGAATTTTACCAAGTCCTTTGGTCAATTTGGCTTATAAGCTCCATAACTCAAAATCCAAGCATTTTCTGAAGAAAAGTCATACTGAAACAATTGAAGATCTTGAAGAGAGCTTTCTAATGAGCTTTGAATCACTCCAATTGGATGTGTAGTTTAGGAGTTATGGTCCTTCCAAATTATGCTATTAGGGGAAAAATCTCACAAATGATACATTTCTTGTTCAAAACCCTACTTCTCTTGCAAGAAACCTCATGAAACTTGATGTGGATGCTTGGAATACTTCATGAGACATTCTATGATGATTAGAAACATTAATTCTCCATCTGAACCAAAAATCCCCAAAAATTAGGGTTTCTGACAAACCCTAATTTTGCTTGTGAATGTACTGAGATTGAATCTTGTAATCTTGCTTCTTCTTTCTCATCTAAAGGTCTTAGGAGACTCTTGAGGATGTTGATAAACCAATAGGATCAAGAACTAGGGTTTGGGAGTCCATCTTGATGAAGATCAAAGCCATTGACTGATAAGTGTCACAGGAACCCTAACTTGGAGGCACAGTGATGCTGAGGCCTAAACTTCTCTTGTTGAGGACCCAAAGCCCTTGGATTCTTGTTGAATGATGTCCCTTGACTGTGGATGACTTCATAAGGTAAGTGAACCACACAAATCTTGGCTTGATAGAGCCAAATTCTTAGTAATTTCTTCAGAGCAAACCCTAATTCCAAAGTTCTTGCATTGGAGGTCTTTGTTGACTTGACTTGCTTCAAACGTCTTGTGGAGCTTCATGGTGATATGTAAACCTAATTTGAACACAAAGAAACAAACTACAAAATATAGGTTAGTTCACAAAAATGCACATATGATTCTAAAATGCACACAAGCTAGATGACATCTAAGGGGTGAAAATTTAGGGTACAACAGTTGCCCCTATTTAGATAGCTTCACCCGATGGCACGAGGAACGGAGATTCCAGGGACATATAGGTGAGAGATATCTAAATATAGCAAACCAAAAATTTTGCCCTTAGATGGAATGCAAATGCTAAGGACAAGCGAAAGACATGCAAATGCTGACATGTCATGAACTCTAATCCTAATGATATGATGCCAGGATGCAAAGATGCAGACAAACCAGACACCGGGGCACACATGAAAAGAAAACAACAGAAAGGCTTCCTGGGGAAAGACGAAGGCTAGTATCCAAGAGAAACAAACTCACTGGGGATACAGGCCATCCACCGAAAGAGACCCACCGGAAGACTCCAAAGAAACACTAGGGAAAAACAAAAAGATAATCTCCACCGGGGACAGATCCAAGGAGATAGACTACTGGGGACAAGACAAACTCATACTCTTCTAGGCACGAAACCAAAAAGAAGGACCCGATCACTAGGGATCAGTTAAAGAAGACAGACGACCAAGCAAAGGCTTTCCGGGGATTCCTAGACTGAAGAGTTTAAAGTGGGATCTTCAAGAAAAACCAGAAAAACAGAGACAAACTCTGTGCGCCAGATATGAGTCTTAATAAAGAAAATTGTTCCAAGAAGTTTGGCCTAAAACAAGCTTCCAAAAAAAAAGGGTAAATGTTCATGTTCAACTCGATTCAAACAAGAACAAAAGAAAGCTGAGGTAAGGGATAAACAACGAGCTCACGATAGCTCGAGGTCTAGGTTCAGGTCTGACTCGATTCAAACAAGAACAAAGAAAGCAGGAGGCAAAGCTTGACTCGATTCAAACAAAGCTCGGTTCAGGTTTGACTCGATTCAAACAAGAACAAAAGAAAGTAAGAGGCAATGCTTGACTCGATTCAAACAAAGCTCGGTTCAGGTTTGACTCGACTCAAACAAGAACAAATGAAAGTAAGAGGCAATGCTTGACTCGATTCAAACAAAGCTCGGTTCAGGTTTGACTCGATTCAAACAAGAACAATGTTAAAAAAACAAGAGGCAATGCTTGACTCGATTCAAACAAAGCTCGGTTCAAGTTTGACTCGATTCAAACAAGAACAAATGAAAGTAAGAGGCAATGCTTGACTCGATTCAAACAAAGCTCGGTTCAGGTTTGACTCGATTCAAACAAGAACAAAGTTAAAAAAACAAGAGGCAATGCTTGACTCGATTCAAACAAAGCTCGGTTCAGGTTTGACTCGATTCAAACAAGAACAAATGAAAGTAAGAGGAAATGCTTGACTCGATTCAAACAAAGCTCGGTTCAGGTTTGACTCGATTCAAACAAGAACAAAGTTAAAAAATAAGAGGCAATGCTTGACTCGATTCAAACAAAGCTTAGTTCAGGTTTGACTCGATTCAAACAAGAACAAATGAAAGTAAGAGGCAATGCTTGACTCGATTCAAACAAAGCTCGATTTAGGTTTGACTCGATTCAAACAAGAACAAATTTTGGAAACAAGAGATCAAGCTTCTTAGGGAACAGAAAAGGTGTAAAGATTCCCATCTGGCACGCAAAGGTGAAGACCGAACAAGCACGACACAAACAAAGAAAAGCCAGGGATGTCCTTACTTCATAAGGGAAATAAAGACATGCACAAACAAAAGACCACGAGCAAAACAAAGCACAAGGATACAAAGATGCTAGGGTATGATGCATATGCTTAGCTATATGCTAGAAACGACGCGAACGACGCAAAACAGGAAAAAGGAAGAAAGGATAACACAAGCCAGCACCCTGAAGTCCAAACAAACAAGGATAACCGGGGCAATCTCCTTTTAGCTGGAGATGGCAGATCCATGCCAAAAATATAGTACTACTAACTCTTCTTGCACAAATTTGATTCCATAGAACAACTTAGTTTGACTTTGTGTTTTCTTAGAAATTGCAACATTTTCGTTTCCAAAAAACAGACGAAAATGATGAAGTTATTGTATTCAAAGACCAATAACAACTCTAGTGACTAAGAACTCCAGTTGTATTAAAACTTGAGTTTCTTTGGGGATTCCTGCATAAAGAGCTGGGGTTTGGTACTCAAAGGTGGAAACCAAAGCATAAGCCTAGATTAGACAAATGTTGGGCAGATTGGGAAAGTTCTTCTTCTTTGTTGGGGAAATAAACCCATTGAGAGCTTGTCAAAATCAGCTGATGTAGCAACTTGATGGAGAGCTAACAAAACACTTATGCGTTCCACTGGCATAACTACCATCTTCAAATCTTATCTGCCCCAGGCTAGTCGGTCTATACGATATCAAGAGGATTTTATAGAAGAATTGGCATACAGGGTGTTCCAATATCTTCAAACTCTTGGAGAGATTTCGGCATAACTGTCCCAAATTAGGGGATAAATCATCAAAAGAATTTTACAGAAGGGTTGAAATACCAGATACTTCAATAACTTCCAACTTGAATAATCAAAAGAATTTTACGGAAGAAACGAAATGCCAGATGATTCAATACCTTCCAACTTGAATAATCAAAAGAATTTTACGGAAGGATTGAAATGCCAGATGATTCAATACCTTCCAACTTGAATAATCAAAAGAATTTTACGGAAGGATTGAAATAATCAGGTAATTCAAAAACTTCCAACTTGAATCTTGACGTAGCTGTTTCTGTTCAGTTATACTCGAGATACTCGCACTGTAGTAGAAATTACTAGGGAACGGATTTGCCCCTGCTGATGGGTTACTGAAGATAAAACTAGTCGTAAGATGATCTCAAGAATATTTGCCCCAATATTCTGTATTTGCAGAATTCTACCTCTGATTCACCAACTCTCGGGATGATGGATTGGCAAACCCCCACACTTGGTTGCCCCTGACTGAGTCAAATCTCCTTTGTCAAGTTCAATTCCTTGACTGGCCGTGTTTATTGGGATTCCTTGGTATCGAACGGTATTGCAAACGAGCGTTATTCATTAAAATTGGCAATTTCAATGCAACATTTAATGCAAACTTTTGAAAACAAAACCTTTTGATGGAAAACACACTCTGATTGATTAAATCAAGAACAAAGGTGGATCTGATTATTACAGAAGAAGTGATCAACACACGCGAAATAGCAAAGATTATTAGGAGTCAGGTTACTCAACCTTGCTGTAGTGTACTTTTCAAAACAACCTTACCTCAATTAGGTCTTTTAGGGGGTGTAATGTGGTATGGTTCATGGTTTATGAAGTAAAAGATAAAGGCTCAAATCTTACGCTAAGTTAACTAAAGATATACGTTCAAATCTCCGAAAATAGGAAGTCACTTGATTTGAAAGCCGACTGGCGCCTTATATGAAACGCTCGTGTTTGAATGCATAACCGAGTTAAACTGAGAACTGCCCTGCCCCAAGGTTGAGATTGAAGGGTTTTTTGTGTAAGGAAAGAAAACTCCTACTTCTAGGCTCGAAGGGTTAACGAAGGATAAATTGAAACAATGCCTTACATCCTTGGCGAGGTTTAGTTGAAAGCATACCACAATAATTATGAACATGAGGTTTTCATCATCCTCCCTAATCTTTGCTTGAAAAAAAAGGGTGAAAAAGATATATATTTTTTAACACAAGAATAACTGAGTGAAACGAATGGACTTAACCAAAAGATGCATAAATATTTCATTAATGTTGCCAATTTAACAGTACAACAAAGCTTATAAGCAAATACCAGTACAATTAAAGGAAATACAACTGAAATATAAAACACAGCCAACTTTGGCGAATCATCTCAAAGATCTTAGTTTCCGGGTCCGAATGGGGAAACGTATTTACCAACAATCACTTGCTCTTTGTGGTATCGAACTTTGAGAGGTCTTGCAGGTCCTTTACCTTTTGCTTCAGAAGTTGAGGTACCGGCGTCTGAAGTACCTTCTTGAGGTTTCAGATTCTTCAACAAGCTCATCAGCTTCTCTTCAAATTCCTTGCATTCTTCAATGGGATGTCCGATAGTCCTAGTGCGAAACTTGCATTCAGTCCTTGGGTGGTCTTCTTCGAAGATCAAGTCCTTGACGTGGATCAGCTCTCGCACAAAATATTCTAAAGCTCGGTAATTGTCCAAGTCATGCCCTTCAGCTCCCTTATGGAATTCACAGGTTAGGTTGGGATCATACCAAGGTCCTTGGAAAGGTGTGAGAAGTCGTGGAGTTACTAGCTTGTTTTGCATCAACAGCGGGAAAAGTTTGCTTAACGGCACCGGGATAGGCTGGTGATTAAATTTTCCTCTTTTGGCAGCACACTTCTTCTTATCTTGAGGAGAAACACATGTTGGAGACTGAAAACCCCTCTTCGTAAACACTTGACGAAGATTACGTTTGGATGCAGGAATAGGACCAACGTTCAGATGGCATGAGGCTTTTCCAAACACAAATTCTGGACGCGAGAGATCCTTAGGAGATGGTAAAGGATAGCTGATTTGAATGCCTTGTGGTGTAAATGATAACATATTGGAGTCAAGCAGAGTCTAAACCTTGTCTCTGAGTACTCTACAATCTTCAGTTGAATGCTTATGTGCCCCGGCATGGTAGTCACAGCGAATGTCGGTGTCAAGGCCCGACGGGTCTGGAACAGGCGTTGGATCTCTCTCTTCTGGCTCTATCAATCCACTTTTGATCAAAACCAGCAACAACTGACTGTATGCCAATGGCAATGGAGTGAAATTCCTCTCTGGCTTCCTTGGCCTCTGTCATTCACGCTGATGTGGCACACGAGCGCTCTTGAAAGCTGGTTTGACGGGATGAATGTAATTCTCATTTTTCAACAGAGTTTCCAGAACCCAATTCATCTGGCACCTGAGGATCCTAACCTTTTCTCCCATTTCCTTCTGGTACTCCACAATTCTCTCAATCGTTGTCCGCGTGACCTTCATGATTTCCAGAAACTGCTCCATTCCTCTTTGGAGCTCTCTCAATTCATGGTTGGCTCTGTCCATTTCATAGTATCGCTCAGGCATCCTTTGTTGCGTTTGGACTTGGGTGCTGGCGTTTGGAAAATCAAGGTGACGGGTTCTAAAGAGAACAAGACGACAATAAGACGCGGAAGAATGCACGTGCACATGCAAAATGATATGCAAAAATGCAGATGCAAACTAAACTATCAAGAAACCACAAATATTTACAAACATTATAGACAAATGGGGCCTTCCTCAAAATAAACTTCTTCATTAAGATTGTTAACTATTACATTGGGGTTCAAAAGGTAAGGACGATCCTAAACTGAAATGAGGAATACAATATTGATAGAAAACGACAGGTGGCACTTCTAAAAGTTTGATCCACAAGAGGATGATTCTTCTTCTCCATTAATCTTCCTTGTGAGTTCTTCAATGCGCTTCCTAGTCCTTTCCCTTTCGAAGAACAAATCAGCCATTGGTTCTGCCATCTTCTGCCTGGCTTTAGAGGGTGAATCATGTCGAGGAAATGGCTTCCTTATCACTTGAGCAATGCCACGGGACCACTGCAGATGGGTCTCAGAGGCTTGGCATTCAGCCTTCCAGAGTTGTCTGTTGATATTACGCCATGCATACTCGAGTCTTCTTTTCATCTCAAATCCTTCATCTCTTTCGTAGTACATCTTGATCATATCCTCGTTTCTGGGAGGTTCTCTCTTCAAGTAGCCTAAATGGCGGCGGGCGAGAACAGGATTATAATTGATGCAGCCATCTCTACCCATCAAAGGCACATTGGGGCAGTCCCCACAGCTAACGATCATAGTAACCCCTTCATCTGTCGGGTTGTACCATTCGATGTCTATGTGTTTTAAATTCATCAATTTCTTGGACCATAAACCACAGTCTGCAACCTCCCAGAAGGCAGGAGTTTTTGGCAGGTAGGAGGTGAACCACTTGTAGAAAAGGGTCGCACATCAGACAATTTGTCCACTACCTCTCAAATATCTGTACTGAACTGAGTGATAAACATCTGCGAGTAAAGTAGGGACTGGATTGTTGATGGAGAATATCTGAATGGCCTGGATATCCACAAAATTCTTGTCACTCGGGAACAGGAACAAGCCATAGACCATTAAGGAAAAAGTTGACTCAAACAACGCCTTGTTTCCCTGATCTTTAAAGTAAAGGGCCTTTGCCATGAGGAATAAGGCGGGGAGTCCAGGTCGTCCTCCTTTGATAGTAAAATACTCTTGAATGTCTGATACTCTGATCCTCGTGACTCTGGCAATTTCTTTGACGGAAGGCATCATCCTGATTCTAGAGAAAATTGGAGCCTTCTTAACAGGAATTCCAATTAGAGCAGAAAATTCTTCCAAGGTTGGTACCAACTGAAACTCAGGAAAAAGAAAACAGCGGTAATCGGGATGGTACAGTTGTACCAAGGTTTCCAGCAATCCTTCCCTTACTTGTAACCTCATTAGTGACAGGAGGTCTCCATATCTGTCGATAAAACCTGGCGGGTCTTCAATCTTTTCTCCAATCTCTATCAACGGTTCAACATCAGGGTTCAGGAAGGTAAAGGGCCAGTTTATCCTTTTGGTAGCATCCATTGTCTACAAAGTCTGAAAAACAAAGTTTAGTGTCTTGATGGTTTAGCGAAGATGCAAGATGCAATGCAAAGTTTCATGGAATTCAGACATTTTTGCAGAACATCGTGAAATATCGAAAAACTCATTTTCATTGAAAACAGATTACAATAGTTAATACACTGCTGAGAGTCATAGAAAAAGAAGCCAAATAAAAGCCTAGAAATTCCTAAGGGGATTCTCCTAGGAGTCGTAGCTTGAGTCTTCTGTTTTCTTCCTCCATCTGATCTCTTTCTGCGACAAGGTTGTCGACGATCGTCTTCCAAGCTGTAGGCCGAGCAGTAGAAGAACTTGGGCATTCTTGAACCTTCCTTTTATTACAAGCGGTCAACTCTTCATCCTTAGCACGTAGTTGTTTTCGGAGTTCAAAGTTCTCCTCAACAACCACCTGATACTTGAGTCTCCATGCTTCCTCTGATCGCTGGGTCTGTTTCAATGATATCTCCAATTCCTCTTCCTTTGACATGAAGTACATAATGTGCTCTTCTTTCATGGGAATTGGTTCCTCCCTGTTGTATGGCATCTTCAATTCAATGGCTCGCTTGCGGACCCACTGAAGATATGGCTCCAATGAAACACAGTTTGGTTCCCCCAAAGAGCTGCTTCCTCTCATACACCTACTACCCCAAGCCTTCAAAATTAAATCCCTTTGTCCTTCACTTTCTTTGTACTCCTCAAAATAAATTCCCTCCACATGGATGTTTAGAGGTTTATCCTTCAGAGGGTATCCCAATTGACGGCGTGCCAACACCGGATTGTAACTGATTCCACCTTTGATGCCAAGAAGAGGCACATTGTTGTATTGGCCACAACTATCTGTTATTGAGATCTTGTCATATACCCAGTTGTACTAGTCAATATCTGTGTGAGAAAGGGCCATAACCTTCTTAGACCACCATCCCTTCTTAGGATCCCAAAATGCACCCTTCTTAGGCAAATGTGAAACAAGCCATCTGTATAAAACAGGGGCACAACAAATGATTTGTCTGTTACCATGGGCATTTCTTGTATGGACTGAATGGTAGGCTTCAGCAAGTAAGGTAGGTACAGGGTTTTGCTTTAGGAAAATCTTGATTGCATGTAAGTCCACGAAGTTGTCGATGTTCGGGAACAAGAAGAGTCCATAAATAAGCAGAGCAAAAACGGCTTCAAAGGCGTCTCTGTTGGAGTGTTTGGCAAAGTAGTGGGCCTTTCCAAACAAGAACTTAACAGTCAACCCAAAAATCCCTCCCTTAGAGATTAAGTTGTTTTTTATGTCAACTAACTCCAAGTGGGTTTCCTTGGCTATCTCTTCTTCTTTAGGATCTCTGTTGAAAATGGGAAGCGGCGAATCATCCTTAACAGGCAAACCAATTATGTGAGAGTATTCTTTAAGTGTAGGTAAGAGCTGATAGTCGGGAAAAGTGAAGCAATGATACTTCGGGTCATAAAATTGGATTAAAGTTGAGAGGAGTCCTTCATCAATCCTTTCCTCAATAATGTCCATAACTTTCCGTATCTGTCCTCGAATCCTTTAGGGTCTGTAAGCAAATCTCCTAATCCCTTTAGGTCAACCAATCTAGGACTCCTGAAAGTGTATTTTATTGTTTTCCTTCTTGATTCGTCCATGATATTTTTCTGACATTTTACAAAAAAGAGTCTGAGTTCCATGAAACAGATATGCCATGAATGTTTATGATGTATGGATGCAAAACAAACACATATACACACATCACAAATATATGAACACATAAAGGGTTTGGGGATGAAAGCATGGAGTCACGGTTTACCCCCCTTTTGGTATGTACTATAGTTTTCACCTGCCGAACAAGGGTCTAAAGAGTTCCCAGAGTCTACAATCCATCTTTCGGATTTTATCGACTTCCCAGATAACTTGGTAATCAATAAAATTCTCAAGAGGATCTCGTCTGAGTGTAGTATCGCGTGACAACCAATTCAGAAATAGACTCCATCATGGTCACCGCACTACATCCTAAAAGGCCAAGTGGGGTTTGGTAACTACGGTTCTCAATATCATGGGCCCCTAGGTCGAGAGTAGCACGCTTTCATGAATAAGATCGTTCAACATAACTAAACTCTCGAGAGGGCCTCAACTGAGTGATGGTGTTTTTCAATTCAACTTTTCAGAAATCGACTCCCTCAAAGCCTCCTTGAATACCATCGTCCTATAACAAGTGTACGCTCAAATCCGGGTATAGGATTTATCTCACTCAAAGGTATCAACCCAAATCAAACAGGATAATCAAAACATAGAACAGATATACAAGCAGATATGCATACAAGTAATCATACAAGTAGATAAGCAAACATGAATAACATAAAAGCAAGATAGGCTCGACCCTCTTAGGAATGGACCAGCAATAGGTCTAACTTTTCCCCAGTGAAGTCACCATTTCTGTTGCGGTGAAAATCGGATAACAAATTATTAATTAATTTGCATCATATTTCTTTTACAACCGACTTTGATTTATCCAAAGGAAAGGTTCAAGATCGTTAAAAAAACCTAAAGGGAAAGATCTAAGGTTCGGGGGTTGGTTACGCCTAGGGAAGGTATGAGCACCCTAAACGTCCGTAGTATTCTACGGGAACCTCTTGTTTTAATGTTATCTAATGTTTGCTAAAGGTTCTATGCTAAAAGGTTGAAACCCTAGGGGTTAGTATCTAAGTATACTCGATAAGGCATCGCACCTTACGCCTACGTATCCTCGGGAATAGAATCAGAGTACGCGTAGTTCTACTTCTACTGAACTATTGACTATGGTCAATATTCAGAGGGGAAATGAGTACAAGCTCATTGTAGAGTTCAAGAACTCTCTAAATCTAGTTGTAATAGACCTATGATTATGTTTTAGTTAGGAGGGGAAAGTGATGATTCATTATGATGAATATCACTAAGAGTTTAAGAACTCTCTCCTAAAGCTAGTTGTAATTTCTATGGCTCTGATGAGGCCAAGAAATAGGGTTTCTCCTAAGAGGTTACTTAGGTTAAAGGTGGGAGGTCATGACTTATGAGTCAACAATGATTACCTTCCTTTGGAATGGGGGAACACAAAGAGTGTTAAGGAGGAGAAGCCAAAAAGCTAACCTCACTTGGGGGGAACATTTAACAAAGCTATAAGGATAAACATTGCAAGCAAGATGATCATAAAAAGCATGATAAGGATCAAGACATTTCATGGGGATTACATGTGAAGATGCTCTATGCAAAAACAAACAGGTGGTATAAGTGAAAGTGATAACTTCTATGAAAGCTTAAGCATTTATCATGATAAACCAAACATGTAGGCAATCAAAAATAGTTCAAAACATGGCATTCAAGGTTCAAGACATAAACATGCTACATACTTGGTCAAACAATTCATGTTATCAGACAAATGATCTAAGGAGATCTCATGGTATTTCAAAGGTTATTTTCATGTAAGAACACAAATCAAAACTCAATGAAATCAAGTGAAACAAAACAAACAATTTCAAGACATCATACAAGGTTTAAACAACATACTTTAGGTCTCATTGATCAATGTGAACAAGAAAACATGGTAAAAGGATTAAGAGAAATCAAAGTATTCTTTTATGAAACCCTAAAAAATCTTTCATTTGTAACCTAAACCAAAGCTTCAAAAATAAATATTTTCACCAATTTCTTTCCATATTCATAAAATAGACATCTTAAGGAACATTTTACAAAAAGAATGGATCCAAAAGAGTGAAAAATTAGCAAGTTATGATTGTTTGAAAACATGGCATAAACATAAAGAAAAATAAGAAAACAAAAGATTAAAAAAAATTGGGAAATGCCCTCCACCAGGTTCGAACCCATGACCAAACGTGTACAAGGCAAGCGCACAACCGTTGGGATGGCCATACATCCGTTCACTAACACACAACCATTTGTTTTTATTTTAAAACCAAACCACTAAATGGCCAAACTCTCTTCCTCCCTCACGCTCGTCTCTCTCTCACGACCATATTAACACAAACACGGGCAAACTTTCCAATGATTCGTTCTCACTCATTTCTCCATCAAATCACATAAAATCAAAGCCAAAAATGAAGTGCAAATTCCCAGGATCATGAATATATCATTGGTTTACATTAATATGCAACACACAAACCAGAATCTTAAGAACAACAGTGCAACACACAAGAAACTTTCAAACACGACATCATGCAATATTGTAAACAAACATCAACCAAATGTATTCAGCAATAACAAAACAATAACATACTACATTTCTAACGTGCAAATAGTGACAATATGCACATGAATATGGAGTTTAAAATTCAAGAAAACCTACCTCTTGGAGAAAGTCCAAGGCTTCTTTAAATCACTTGCAGATGAGAAATAACAACTCCTGGGAGCTTTATGATCCTATTAGAACATGTTCAGATGCTTGGATCCTTTGGAAATAGCCTTGAACTCCAAACCCGATACTTGGTGCAAGGTTGAGGTTGAAAATGGCAGATGAAGATGGAGCTGTTTCAGTGAGTGTTTAGGTGTTGGAAGCTTCTCTATATGATGCTTAGAGAAGGTTTATGAAGTTTAATGAGAAAACGCACGAGCCAAATGAACTGCAGCCATGCTTTTGCAAATTAGAGTGTTGAAATGGAAATGGTGGTTGTGGCTGTTACAGAGATGTTTCAGGTGTTTGGAACTTCTCTATGTGGTTTTTATAAGTGGTTTGTGGAGTTTGAGGGCAAGTGCTCGAGTGGAATGAATTATAGCAAGTGTTTTGCAAATTTGCAAGAACTTGAGAGTGGGAGAAAGTAGTGAGTAATTAGTCTCTTTTTGGAGTGATTCTGGGGTGTTTTGGACTGAGGATCACACCTCTATTTATAGGAAAAGATTAGGGTTTGAGGTATGGCCAGAATGTAGAAAAATGCCAAGACTGCCCTTATTTTGAAATCTCTTCGTGTGAGTTGGCTGATGAGCATGGAGTCTTCATTGCCCTAGCCATAGACCTCTGTAGCAATGTGGACTGATATGAGAGGCTCAGAGTCCAAGTTGCAAGGCAAATGAATTGTTGGAAAAGTTTCTCTCTCCATTGAAACCCACTTGCACACTCTTGACATAAACTAATATATTTGATGTTTGCAACTTGCATCTTCGTGGGAGAGGTTCAAAATATGTTAACCTTGCTACTAAACCTCAGAAAAGTGAGTTAATTGGGGATTAGAAGAGTTATGTACCATTTCACAAAAGTTGGAAACTTGAAAATCATGAAATGAACCCTAAACTTCAACAATTCGAAACTCCCAGCTCACTCCATGGATGGGGAAGTTCTTGTACTCTTTAGAAAGCCCTTAATGCCCTCTACAATATTCATGTGGGACTCGAGTTCTGAATCTTAATGTAGCTTGGTGAAAAATAGGGTTGAAGTTGGCTGTTCATGAAGGGAAAACATGCAGAATTTTACCAAGTCCTTTGGTCAATTTGGCTTATAAGCTCCATAACTCAAAATCCAAGCATTTTCTGAAGAAAAGTCATATTGAAACAATTGAAGATCTTGAAGAGAGCTTTCTAATGAGCTTTGAATCACTCAAATTGGATGTGTAGTTTAGGAGTTATGGTCCTTCCAAATTATGCTATTAGGGGAAAAATCTCACAAATGATACTTTTCTTGTTCAAAACCATACTTCTCTTGCAATAAACCTCATGAAACTTGATGTGGATGCTTGGAATACTTCATGAGACATTCTATGATGATTAGAAACATTAATTCTCCATCTGAACCAAAAATCCCCAAAAATTAGGGTTTCTAACAAACCCTAATTTTGCTTGTGAATGTACTGAGATTGAATCTTGTAATCTTGCTTCTTCTTTCTCATCTAAAGGTCTTAGGAGACTCTTGAGGATGTTGATAAACCAATAGGATCAAGAACTAGGGTTTGGGAGTCCATCTTGATGAAGATCAAAGCCATTGACTGATAAGTGTCACAGGAACCCTAACTTGGAGGCACAGTGAGGCTGAGGCCTAAACTTCTCTTGTTGAGGACCCAAAGCCCTTGGATTCTTGTTGAATGATGTCCCTTGACTGTGGATGACTTCATAAGGTAAGTGAACCACACAAATCTTGGCTTGATAGAGCCAAATTCTTAGTAATTTCTTCAGAGCAAACCCTAATTCCAAAGTCCTTGCATTGGAGGTCTTTGTTGACTTGACTTGCTTCAAACGTCTTGTGGAGCTTCATGGTGATATGTAAACCTAATTTGAACACAAAGAAACAAACTACAAAATATATGTTAGTTCACACAAATGCACATATGATTCTAAAATGCACACAAGCTAGATGACATCTAAGGGGTGAAAATTTAGGGTACAACATGAAGCAACGCAAAGACGGATCATAGAACTGAAGAAGTGTATGAATGGCATCCTTCTCATACTTGGAGATATTGTAGACAAACATCAGAAGTCTCCCATACTTTCCACCGAACTCTGTACGAACTCCGGGACCAGCCATACTAATCAGCTTGTGAATCAACGTCAAGGTCGGGTCTGGGAACGAATAAGCAACAGTCTTCTTTCTCTAGACATCCATGCTAAGGCAACCTCAGAAAACCGGAATCAAGAGTAAGATGCAAGCCCTGAAAAATGTCAAACATGTTAGAATGCAAGAAAAATGATATGGACATGCAAGCATGGGATCAAGGCATCATTGCTGGATGTGCTGTGCTGTTAACTGAACGAGAACCACAACCCAGAAAACCAGAATTCCAGAATACCGAACCACTGAGATAACCATAAACCCAGATAATTAAACTCTGATGAGAAATCCAGAAAATCGGGTAGGTTGAAGGTTTCAGTTTCCTGCAAACCTACAAACACCCATCCCATCTCACATGAGGGTCCTAGAAAGGCGAGGATCCTCAATATCACGGGCTCTCAGGTCGAGAAATGATGATACGTTCACCATTTCTGGTTTAGCGTCATCATCAATCGAGGAGGCCTCAACTGATTCCCCTAAAAAATAAGGTCATCCTATGCGAGTCCCTTAGCATTGGGTCCTCGGATCGAGAATGTGCAATGGGTTTGCCACAGAACGTGGTCTGCCACTATCATATCTCGGGAGGAGAGGCGCAACTGAGGTATCGGAGAAACGGTCACCAGAGTTGACAGCTCTCTAGATCAACACCCTAACATGCGCAAGACACACACGTCATAATGCATCCCAAGATAGCCTCGTCTGGTTGTGAATTTCGTGAACACACACACGTACCAAGCGGGCACGTAGGTCCCACTACTCTCCACTCTAGTCCTAGGGTGTACTCAAGCCTGGGTATTGGGCTTATCTCTCAGAACAACCCAACCTGCCAAACAGAAACCAGCCAGCACAGCACAACAATATCCAGTATGACAGTAATAAAATGAAATGCAATGCAGTAAAAGCTGTAAAATAGTAATATACAACATAATAAAGCACAACAAATAAACACCCAACGAAAAAACAAACAAGCACTAGGATCGACTCGCTAAAGGGGATGGACCAGCAAAAGGTCAACAAGAGTCCCCAGCAGAGTCGCCAGCTGTCGCTCCCGAAAGATTCGCATCCAACGGTACAAACACGAGAGTGACGCGGAAAACACAGAGTCGCCAGCAATGTGTATTTATCCCGAGAGAGGGAATGGAAACACTGCATAAACCTGAAGAGAAAGGGGGAAAGACATGGTCATCGCAACCATAGTCCGGGTTCGGGAGTCGGTTATGCGAGGGGAAGGTGTTAGCACCCCACACATCCATCGTACTCGATGGGATCCACGCTTGTTGTCTAAACGGAGGGTGAGCTGTCCTACTATCTATGGTTGAACAAAAGAAAACGGGGATGGGGGTGACTAAGACGGACTCAGTAGGACATATTCGATGCCCTAGGCCTACGTACTCCCTCAGTGCAATGGGAAAGTCAGAGTCAACGTAGTTCGGACGGGAACTATGGGGGAAGGTTGCTTGCCAAGACAATCGTTGTCTTGTGCCTACATATCCTCAATCGGACGAGAGAGAGGAATCAGAGCTAATGTAGTTCGTGGGTATGACCACGGATGGGTAAGTGTTTTTTATGAGCGACGTTAGATTCGCGTCCGGCAGTTAGGGTCGATGCCTGTTTGCGACTCAGACGGAAGGTAACGCGCCCTTTTCTGAAAATGGTCTGGAACCAAACAATCCCAAAGGATAAAAAGATTTGAATTTGTTTGTGTTTTTTTAGACATAAGTGTTTTTTAAGTTAGTTCATAACTTGCATTGCACCAAAGTCTAGGGCACATGGACGAATACTTAACGAATCGTCCCAAGACAAGACGCCCGCTAAGCACTCTATAAAGATGAGAGGAAGCCCCTCATTTCTCATTCCCCACGCTTAAGGCTCGTGCGCAATACACTTTATCTTTATTAAGTGTTTTCAAGAAGTTTTGAGATGAGAAGAGAGAAGACACAAAGGAAACTCTAAAGGGAAACTAAGAGTCCTAATGTTATCATGCATGGGTAACCTATGGTTAGTGAGGCTTAGGAAAGACAACTACCTAAAACCTAATGCTAATCCTACTCCAAGCTTAATCAAAGATTAAGTTGGACTAGGTAGCTCTAAAGGGAATGAATCCAAGACTTAAACAAGTCTTGATATCCATGGGAGGAAGAGAGTGAAAGAGAGGAAATGAGAAAGAGAAGGAGAAGATGAGATACAATAAGTGGCAGCAAGCACATCATATCATAGATGTCCAACTCAAATCATCAAAATGTTTCAAAGATCAATGCAAAACAATTCAAAGGTACATGATATCAATGATATATGCGCGCACACCAAATCACCAGACATTTAAAATGAAAACACGTGATAGGCACATGAGGATTTTAATGAGCTGGCATATTAATAACCATCAGATTGAATCAATGTTCCAGATCCAATCAATCTAAACACAATTAAACAAGATCAACGCTCATATCTGAGTGTGCATGGTAACAAACACGGAAAGACACACACACACATTAAAATAAAAACAAGAAAATCAAAAGATCTGGCACACGTATGACCGTTGGATCAAAGCAATGGAAGGCTGAGATTTCATCTTCAACCTTTGCAACCCCCACCGGCCGGAAAATAAACCAGGTGCCGGAGCCCTAGCTCCGGTCACCTTCTCCAGTGAACCTCAACCAAATATTTACCAGAAAAGGCTCATAAGTACATCATCTCAACCAGAATTCAACAAGGATCTCAAATATCATGTCCATTTCACCAAAAGATCAACATACAAGTCAAATCGAAAGAAATAAGTTTGGATCTAAAACTTTCAATCTCAAAATTCAAGAAATTCACACGTCCAAAATCAAAACCAAACATATCAGCATCCTCAATGAACATCATAGATCATCATGCAAGCTTAAAATTCAAGTTATATGATCATGAAAAGTGAGCTAACCTGAGAACTGTAGAGCTTCAAATACGCCAAGAACTCCTTCCAAAAGCTGCAGATCTTCCTCTTTTAAGCTCTATTTGCAAAATAAATGCAAATAGAGACTTGAATCTGGCTAGATCTAGGAGTTTGAACTTGAACCAACTTGAGATGCACTTGCTGAAAACCTTGCTCTCAGCTCAAAACAATGGTTGATCCTTGATCTATGGAGTGTGTAGATCAAGAATATGGAAGAAAATCTTAAGAAACCCTTAAGATGGGAGAGTTTCGAAGGAGAGAAAGTGTGAGAGCATAAATGAAATTCTTAGCAAGAATGAGTGCACGACCTAATTTGGTGCGTATGAGTTAGCTTATATACACCTCATTAGACCTCTGATTATGATTAAAAGTTGATTAATCCCTTGGTTAATGAGTTTTGAGTGGTTTTCCAATTTTGCACTTTGTGTTTAACCCACTAATCCACACGTGCAAGCTCATGCCTTTCATGATGAATCACTCACACTTCCCTTGCTGATCACATTTGAATTCGAATTGGGCCTTGTGGTGGCTTGGTTTGTAAGTTTTAATCCATCTTGCAAAATTGTATTATGTGAAGAAAGTGAGGTACATAGCATGAAATGAATTGATTCAAAGGCCAAACTTGTGCCAAATGAAGTGTACTTGAATTTGGAAATGTGGCTTGAAGCATTAGAGGTCATTACAAGTCAATTTGTACCAAAATGCAAAAGGTGGAAAAAGTGGTACATGTGAAAAACCTTAAAAGCACCTTGCATTGTTTTGACCATAACTTGAGTTCTACAAATGATATGGAAACCATCTAGTACTTTTTCGAAATGGGAGAGAAATATCTTCAACTTTCATGTTGGAGGAAAATTCATTTGAAGCTTCCTTGATGATGAAAAGTCAAGTTGAATGTAGTGAAAAACTTGCCAAAAATGGAAACTTCTCATCATATGTCATTTTCCAAATTTAGTAACTTTTGTAAAAACCCTTGATTCTTAATACATGGCATGAAAATTGACCCTTGAAGACCATATGAGGATGTGAGACCTTGAAAACCCTGAAGAGAATCTCAAAATTCCACAGTTGACTTCCTCTCTCACTGTTGACTTTTCTTGGTCTACAAGCAGTTGATCCACTGAACATCCTCCACAATGAACCCCTAACCAAGCCTTCCTCTATGAGTGTTTGTGAGCACATGAAACCCCATGAGAATGTATTTGAACAAGTAAAACTCATCAAAAAGCCTTTTGGAACCAAAACCCTAATTTGGACCATCTGATTAGGAGAGAAAGATTCACTTGAAATCCTTTGCCATTCTTGACCCTATGGAGATATGATGAACTCCTCAGACCACCTTGAGGCTTGAGACTCCCTTGAGATGAACCAAGTACCTTGATCCCATGCTAAGAACTGATGCCGTGCACAAATGCTAATGCAAGAAATGCAAAGAAACATAAACCAGTTAGCTAAAAGTAAGAGGGCAAATTTTGGGGTGTTACACACCCTTGGGCTAGTAACCTATTTTGGTTCAATACCCTTCTTCGTTGGTCAAGTGTTGTTTGTTCAATTATTACCAACACCCCCTTTGGGTCACGACCTTCGATCGGTCCTACCCCTGTTTGTAGCAAACGATTTTGGACGTGGTTCTTAAGCACTGTCGCTCTGGGGTACTACAGGTCGATTCATTTGTTATCCTATTGAAGCTGATGAAGGAAGGGAAATAGATGTCTCCAATTAACCCTGTTTGCATACTGAGTTTAAACAGATGACTGTTGGTTTACAGATGCGGTTTAGATTGTGGGCCTCTCTCTGCTTATTTTGCTAAAAAAATGAAACGACTGGACTATGCTATTGGTAGGATGTTAAGAATGATGCTTGTTGATTGATGTATGAAGGTACGGGATTTTGGGTTTTTGATTAGTATGCTCGCTAAGATTTTTCAATCTTATGCCTACGTATTCCCGTTTAACGAAACAGGGAAATCAGAGCGATCGTAGTTCCTCCTATTCTATGGGAGGAAAAAGATGTTTTGGTGTATTTTTCAAAGCCCAAGGCGTGAAGCTAAAGGAGGTTTGTATCTTGTTCAAAGCCCAATATGTGAAGCTGAAGGGTCTATTTTCATCTTGTTCGAAGCCCAAGATGTGAAGCTAAAGGGTTTTAACTTTAGAGAGAATTTGTCATCTCTAAAGTGGGATATTTGGTCTGTTTGTCACAACTGTTGGGTGACTGATTATAAAGGAGAATTACTTTAACTGAGATATGTGAATCTAGCAATGCCATAATTTCCTTTATAGGGGATTTTTAACCTGAAGGAGAAAACTTTAACTCAGTGTAGAGCAATGCCATCTTTCCTTAGGAATCTCTCATGCTAAAAGAGGGACAGTGGCGTGGATGTAAATAATCCAGAGGTTTGCCGCTTACAGAAATCAGATGGAGGAAAAGGAGTTATTGATGTTTGTATACTGTGAGCGAGGCACAAATTTTGATGCTAAAAGGTTGATGGACTCAACCGAGGTTTTCTTATACAAAGCCTAAGAGGAGGCTATTGGCCCAACAAGAGGGTGTTTTTATGTGTCACGTACGAAGCCCGAGAGAGAGGCTAAAAGGGTTGACTCAACAAGAGAGTGCTAACACGTGACTGACTCAACAAGAGAATGCTTTTATATGTGTCTTGTACAAAGCCCAAGAAAGGGGCTAAAAGGTGATTGACGCAACAAGAGAGTCTTTTATACTCAACAAGAGAGTGTTTTTGTATCTTGTACGAAGCCCGAGATGGAGGCTAGGAAAGGGTTGAATCAACAAGAGAGTCTTTTATACTCAACAAGAGAGTGTTTTTGTATCTCGTACGAAGCCCGAGATGGAGGCTGAGAAAGGTTTGACTCAACAAGAGAGTCTTTTATACTCAACAAGAGAGTGATTTGGTATCTCGTACGAAGCCCGAGATGGAGGCTAAAAGGGTTTGACTAAACAAGAGAGTCTTTTATACTCATAAGGAGAGTTTGAAAAGGTTAGCTCCGCTGGGGAGAATCATTGTACAAAGCCCAAGAGGAGGCTATTGTGCTGGTGACTGTTTCAGTTGAGTGATAGGTCCAATATGTTGGATAAAAGAGAGAATCAGTTCTTATATGGGTAATGTTGTGCTCAGAGATTGATCAGAGGATCAGGGTTATTTCCTGTTCTTTAAGGAAATGGGAAATCCAAAGGGTATCGAGACTGTCCAAGTCTAAGGTTGTTTTGAGAAATTGATTCTCAGGCAGTGAATGATCTTTGTATGATGCCCAAGAGAAGGCTGGTATGTTAAGGGATGAAGGTCAACCCATTAACTGGCCTGACGCTTGACTCAGAAAGACAACTCTAGCAAATTGATGACTAGGTTCTATTCCTATACCGGTAGAGGTCTCTGGGTCCTTGTACTAAGCCCAAGAAAAGGCATGAGAGCTTTTAAGAAGTCAAAGGGTCCTTGTACAACGCCCAAGAGGAGGCGGGGATGCTTTTAAGAAGCCTGTGGGTCCCCAAACCCCGAGAAGTTCAAGACATGCTATTCACCAAGAATAGATCAAGCCAGAAAAGTCCGAGAATTTGGAAGAAACTCAAGAGATGCCATTCACGGAGAAAAGATCATCTCTGGAGAGTAGAGTCTCTTTGACGATTTCTAAGGGTGACAGTCTGAGAAAGGGTTCACCGAGAATGCTGCCTTTCACGTCTCCATTTTGTTTAACCCCAAGAGGAGGGAAGACTGTGTCTGGTAATCCTATGGGGATCTAGTTTTGTTTGTATTTAAGAGTGACCAACAGGGCTTTATGTAACACCCCCAATCTATACCCCTAATTAGATAAAGCGATAACAAATAATCAGAGTATAATAAAAAGATTCATGGCATAGACGGAGGCGTCACATCAATTAAGACAAACATAATAAACCTGCTCATAAATATATGCAACAATCAGGTAGTAGTACAAACAGAGGAACTCAGTTCCTAACACTCACTATTCAGGTACAGAATAAAAGCGGAAAATTTGCAACTGAATATCATATATATATAACATAAAAAGTTTGTCTGTCATATACAGAGTCATACATGAACAATCCAAAAGATAGAGATACATATACACATAAATCACAAACGATCTCCCCGACCACCCGGTGCTACATATTAGAGCCGACTGACAAAAGAATGAAGACCTAAGCTTCACAAAAAGACCTCCAGCATCTAATCTGCAATGCCTCATAGAGCATTTAAAACAGCAGAAGGGTGAGAAACACAATCATAATATAATTACATACAATTATATAATAACACAAAAATACACATACAAAACGTTCTCACAACAATTTACACTATAGTTCGAATTAAAAACAACACAATGCATAACTCATATATCCATCACCAAGGCATATCAACCATGCACAATACATTTATCACCAACATATATATATATATATATATATATATATATATATATATATATATGTGTGTGTGTGTGTGTGTGTGTATATATATATATATATATATATATATATATATATATATATATATATATCAACAGCATTAATTCCATTCACAATTCCACACAAAATCAATCCATTCATGATTTATGCAAATGCACAGAGACCAACACAACGAATCTATGCAATGCAATGCGGTACCATCCATCCATCAATCTCATCACTAGTTCACTCAGGAACTATTGGAATCATCGCTTATTACTTAGTGTAACTCCCCGTCAGGCAAACGATGTTCCCCGTCGCTCACACCTCTTTGTATAAGGCACACGACGTTTATGGATCGCTCACACCTCTTTGTATAAGGCACACGACCCGATCGCTCACACCTCTTTGTATAAGGCACACGATCGTCTATAATCATCGCTCACACCTCTTTGTATAAGGCACACGATGTTATAGCGGATTCCCTCTGGAACTGTTTCGTTGCTCACACCCACTAGGGCACACGACATCACAAGAATGCATATCATGATGCTTGGCATACAATGACTCATTACATTCAAAGGCACACATATACACATCCATAATCATGCATTCACATCATATAACATCACACAAGTCATACGATATCCATATCAAAATCACATTGCATGATACATATCAATTACACACAATTACAACGGTAAAAGTCGACAGAACGACACTATTCCAAATTCCCGACATAATTAAATTGGTCAACAATCTCAAAACCATTTTAATAAGAAAGAACATCTCAATAGCTTTCCAATGATACCAGGAATGTTCAAAACGGATAATCGGAACACAAGTTATGGAATCAAAAATAATAGGAATCGCGAAATGGCAAAATTCAGCACCCTCTCTGGTCCTACGCGTATTGCCCTGAGCCATACGTGTATTGCCCAGCTCACTCGCCCATCCATACGCGTATTGTCCAAAGTGATACGCGTATGGGCAGAGACCAAATTCTCCCCAAAAAACCCTACTAAAAACTCCATACGCGTAATGCCTCACACGTTACGCGTATTGCCTTTCCAGATACACGTACCATTACGCAAATCAGCAGATGGCCGAGAAAAATGAACTTCCATACGCGTAATGCCCTCAATTCCCCATGCCATACGCGTATTGCCCAAACCAATACGCGTATTGCCCTGCGTGTTACGCGTATAGGCAGAGAAAACCCAAAATTTTCTGCAGAATTTTCTGCTGCGAAATCAACCAAAAATCACTCCAATTTTCACCTAAACACCAGAAAATTACCAATAGAGTGCACGACAACATCTATCTAACATATCTCAACAATTATGAACATTAAAACATGATTTCAGACACAATTTGAATCAATTTCCAACAATTTCAACATATTATGGTTTTTGTTCTACATTCCATTTCAACCAAATAACCACCAAATACATACATACATAATCATACACAAGTATAAGATAATCGAGTTTCGCACCCTTACCCGATTAATCGTGTTTTCAATAGTCGGTTGAATCATTTTCTTCCTCTCTAAGTTTTCCCTCTTTTCTTCTTTTCTTTCTCTTTTCTTTCTTTCCTTTTTCCTTCCTTACTATTTTCTCTCTTTTTTCTCTTTAAGTTCTAACTTAAGAAAATAAGTAAAATGACCAAAATACCCCTACACTCAAATATCTCGCAAACGCTCCCAAAACGCGATAAAACATAACAACAATAAAAATAATATATTATCAAATAAAAGTCAAAAATAAAATAATATAATAATAAAAATAATTAAATCAACTCGAATAAATAAATCAAACAAAAACTGGGGCGTTACAACTCTCCCCGACTTAGAAATTTTCGTCCTCGAAAATATTACCTGAGACGAACAACTCCGGATACGACTCCCGCATCCGACTCTCCAACTCCCAAGTCAAATTGCCCTCGGTAGTGCCTCCCCACGCTACTTTCACAAGCGCAATATCCTTGCCTCTTAACCGCTTTAACTCGCGATCCAAAATCCTCACCGGTAATGCCTCAACCGTAAGGTTCTCCCTTACCTCTACCTCATCCATCGGAATCACATTCGACGGATCCGGAACATACTTCCGAAGCTGTGAAACATGGAACACATCATGCAAAATCGAAAGACTCGGCGGCAACGCCACCCGATAAGCTACAGCACCCACTCTCGCTGATATCTGGTAAGGACTAATAAACTGAGAAGTAAGCTTCTTCGACTTCAATGCACGACCAACACCGTCACCGCTGTAACTCTCAAAAATACATGATCTCCCTCTATAAACTCAAGATCTTTCCTCCTTCGATCATGATAACTCTTCTGCCTTCTCTGAGAAGCCTTCATTTTCTCACGAATAAGTTTCACCTTTTTCGAGTCTGTTGCACTAACTCCGGTCCAACCACCGAACTCTCACCAGATTCATGCCAACACAACGGTGTTCGACATCTTCTTCCATACAATGCTTCAAAAGGAGCCATTCCAATACTCGAATGGAAACTGTTGTTATACGTGAGTTCCACCAACGAAAGATAACTATCCCAAGCACCACCTTGCTCAAGAACACAAGCTCTCAGCAAATCATCCAACGACTGAATAGTTCTCTCGGTCAGACCATCCGTCTACGGATGATAAGCAGAACTCAACCTTAACTTGGAACCTAACGCCTTTTGCAAACTTTCCCAAAATCTGGAAGTAAACCTCGGATCTCGATCTGAAACAATACACAAAGGAACACCATGTAATTTCACAATCACCCTGATATAAATCTCAGCCAACCTCTCCAAAGAAAAACTGATGTTAATTAGAATGAAATGCGCCAATTTAGCCAGTCTATCCACCACCACCCAAATGGCATTATGTCCCCTCTGTGTATTCGGCAACCCTGTCACAAAATCCATAGAAATGATGTCCCATTTCCACTTGGGAATATCCAACGGTTGCAATAATCCACTAGGCTTCTGATGTTCTACCTTAGACTTCTGACACATCAAACACGCATAAACAAACTGAGCCATATCCCTCTTCAATCCAAACCACCAAAAGATCTTCTTCAAATCTTGATACATCTTATTAGCTCCCGGATATATACTCAAACTACTCCGGTGTCCTTCCTCTAAAATCATCTTTTTCAAGTCCGAATCATCAGGAATACAAATTCTACCACGGAATCTCAAAACACCCTTATCATCCACTTTAAAGTCACCATTCACACCTTGATCTGTAACAGTCATCAAATCAACAAATTTCACATCCAACTTCTGTTTCTCGCTAACAATTAACAGAAACTCATTAGTAACCTTTAACATACCAAGCCTCACGCTGTCAGATGTCAATTCACACACCAAACTCAAGTCTCTAAATGCTTCCAAAAGTTCCCACTCTTTAACCATCAAAACAGACATATGCAAAGATTTCCGGCTTAACGCATCAGTTACCACATTAGCTTTTCTAGGATGGTAATTCAAGCTAAAATCGTAGTCCTTCAAAAATTCCAACCATCTCCGTTGCCTCATATTCAACTCTTTCTGATCAAACAAGTATTTCAAACTCTTATGATCACTAAAGACTTCGAATCTTGCACCATAGAGATAATGCCTCCAAACTTTCAACACAAATACCACAGCCGCTAATTCCAAATCATGAGTAGGGTAATTCTTCTCATGAATCCTTAATTGCCTCGAAGCATAAGCCACAACCTTACCTTCTTGCATCAACACTCCACCTAAACCAATCAAAGACGCATCGCAATACACCACAAACGGTTCACTAGGATTCGGTAAGATCAAAATCGGAGCTGTAGTCAATCTGTAGAAGTAAGCTTCACTCACGTTGAGTTTTGATGAAGACAACACAACAAGCTCTCTACAAAGATAATATGCAAAAAGAAAGAGAATCAAGCTACATGAAGTACAAGAAGTTCAAGTTCAAGAAGATATCCTAAGTACTATCAAGTTGAATCAATTAGCTTCAAGTGTTCAAGTATCATGAAGATCAAAGGTTGAACAAAGGTATATCAATGTCATTTAAATGATTATACAAGTGTTCACATATCTTGCATCTTGCATATCCTTGATCTAGTGCATTGCAAATCTTTTATGGAAAGTTCACATTGTTTTCTAAACTTTTTCTTGAAAAATCAGTTATGTTAATCGATTAACCTGTGGGGTTAACCGATTAACCAGTTAAAAATTTGAATATTTTCTTAATGTTAGCATACGTTAATCGATTAACCCATATGGTTAACCGATTAACACTGTTACTGTGTCCGAAAAATGGTGACTTTTCATGGAAAAATGCATTGCTTTCTCATCTCTTTTCATTCCTTTGCTGCATATTTCTCATACCTTTTTGCAAGGGTGTTATACACATATTTAAACACTTCATTTTCAGATTTAACACTTACCTCCTAACAATTTCATAATCATAAATTCACTCATCCTTTCATATTTCAAAATATTATTCAAGTGTTCATTCAAACATTTTTCTTGAGAGAAACTTCTGCATATCTTTCACAAAATATCATTGTTTCATCTCATTCTTGTCAAGAACACTTGTATACATTGTTTGAGTGATATTGTCTCAAAGGAGAAGATCAATTATCAAGATTGATATCAACATACTATCAAGGCATAATCTTATTATTAAGAATATTTTTCTGTTTTACCTTGTTGTCCAGGATCGTTGGAAACAAGTGAGTGTTTTGAAGAGGATTGTTCTTCATACACTTAGTTACCTATAGGTTAGATAGTAAGCATCACCATTGGTGTGATTAGGCTGTACAATAATTCTAAACTATAGTGAAATCTCTTTCGTGTTGAAGGAGGAGTGGAGTACTCTCGGGCTGTGAGGGGAACCACTATAATTCTCTTGTGTCATTTTTCCTTTCCGCACTTTACTTTCAAGCACTTATCATCTAACAGAAAAATAACCAAGAACCGGTAAAAAGATCGAAGAAATTTTTAAGAGCCTAATTCACCCCCCTCTTAGGCGCATTTACAACTTACAATTGGCATCAGAGCAGGTGATAGGTAACCTGTTCCTATTTGATTCAGATGGCTTCCGAAAACAATGATCTTGTATTCAAAGATGGTGGTAGTAGCAACAAGCCTCCTTTGTTTTCTGGCCAATACTTAGACTTCGGGAAAATCCATATGAAGGCACATTTAGAAGCACAAGGAAGTGATATATGGGAGGCTGTTCAAAATGGTCCTTTTATTCCTACAACGGTTGTCAACGGAGTTGGTTCGGCAAAGCCACAAGGATCATGGGATGATGATGATAAGAAAAAAGTTCTCTATGACAAAAAGGCAATAAATATTTTACAAAGTGCACTTGGAATGGATGAATTCTTCTGCGTCTCAACATGTACAACGGCCAAGCAAATATGGGACACTCTTGTAGAAACTCACGAAGGAACCGCCGAAGTCAAAAGATCCAGATTGAATACTTTAAGTCAAGAATACGAGTTATTCAGAATGCAACCAGGAGAATCAATCCTCGAGTTGCAGAAAAGATTCGTGCATTTGACAAATCACTTGAATGCACTTGGTAAGACACTAACAAATGATGAACTTAATCTTAAAGTGCTTTAGTCTTTAACAAGAGAGTGGCAACCCAAAGTGACGACGATTTCCGAGAAGAAAAGTTTATCAACGATGACATCCGCTACTCTATTCGGAAAGCTTCAAGAATATGAGACGGAACTTGGACTATTGGAGAAACGTGAGATCCAAGAAAAGAAATCCAAGAGCATTGCCTTAAAAGTTGAGTCCAAAGTTGTGAAGAAAGAAGACAATCCCGAAGAGGACGAAAACTTTATGCTCCTTGTAAAAAGACTAGGAAAATACTTTAGTGCAAAAAATAATATTGGAAACTCTAGTTTCACAAGAAGAAAGAAGTCCTCAAAGAACAAAGAAAAATAAGTATCAACATCCAATGGAGACATTATATGCTATGAATGTGGAAAGCAAGGCCACATCAAACCGGAATGTCCCAAACTCGCAAAGAATCGTGACAACAAAGGAAAGAAGGATTACAAAAAGAAGGCCGACATTGCTTGGGATGACAATGAAATAAGTTCTTCATCGGACTCCGATAGTGATCAAAGCGCAAATCTAGCATTGATGGCATCACATCATTTCGACGATGAAGACGATGAGGTTAGTAGTAACTTTTCAATTTTTGATAATGATGCTCAAGGAGCAATTGATGAACTTTTAAGTGAATGCAAAATTCTATATAAAGCCATCTCATCTCAAAAGAAACAAATATCAATCTTGGAAGAAAATATTGAGAAAATGGAAAATAAGTTCAAAGATGAAAAAGAAGAATTAATCAAGAATTTTGCATGCACTAAATGTGAGTCACTTGCTTTTCAAATAGTTCAATTGAAAAGAGTCCTAGAAAGATATGAGAAAGGACAAATTGGATTGGAACATGTTCTTAGTAGTCAAAGATACTCAAATGATAAAAGTGGTCTAGGTTACTCAAGATTCTCTAAACAAACTTCTAACAAGACCATTTTTGTAAAAGCTAAAGAACAAATTCCTTTAGAGAAAAGTGACAAGCCTAAAATGGTTCAACAATATAACAAAAGGAAAAGAAATAATAAGAAGAAGTCTTATAATAAGAAGAAATCTTATCCCCCTAGATATAAAAGCAACTTTGAGCCTACTTGTTTCTATTGTGGTATTAAAGGTCATACTCCTAATGCATGTTATATTAGAAACTATAGTGTTGCTCAAGGCCATTATGTATGGGTCAAGAAAGGAACTAACTTTGAATGACCCAAGGCAATTTGGGTACCTAATAAAACGTAACTCTTTTTTGTAGGTATGCTTGAAGACCTCTTCAAATCAATGGTATCTTGATAGTGGATGTTCGAGGCACATGACGGGTGAATGATGTTCTACGATGCTGGTATCCAACCCTGGCTTGTCCTGGTAGGACCAAGCAAACACATCAGGAAATTCTCTGAGAAGTTTTGTCAAACTCTCTTTGGCAGTTGGACTGAGCAGTGCCCCAATCCTGACTTCTTTTCTTTCCTCTTTTGAACCCAAGTTTACCGTTTCCAATGGTTCTTTGTGAGGTTCGATGTACCTTTCCTCTTGTCTGAGTAGTCGGGAGATCTCTTCTGCAATTTCGTCGTTAACTTCTTCTTCAGCCCCAAATACCGGGAATTCGAAGTTGGGAGAAGGCATTGGATCGTATGTTTCAACGGGGTTTAAAACAAGCAATCTGCATGACGGTATGATTTGTGTTTAGAAGAGATAGAGAAAATAAAAGTGAGTGTGCAGTGTATTTTCTTTGGAAAACTGCTTGTTTTTATTAGTGAGTTGTTTTTTAGGATTACCATTTTCTGAGAAAAGCGAAAAGAGAAAACAGCAATTAATGCGGAGATTACAAAACGACGTTATTTTATTTATGAACAAGTCGATTCTTGAAACTACAACCCTATAAAACAAAACTCTGTCGCTTTGGGCGAAGCGAAGAGGGATAATTACAGAAAGCGAGACCTATCAAAACATCCGTTTGACCTGGGCTGGGTGAAAGGTTAAAGATGGAAATTACTTTGACTTATGAACAATCTTTGGAACATCGACAGCAACCCATTGGCGGCGAACTCCTCAGTGAATCACAAAGTCTGGTACCTCCCTTGATTTGTCTTCAGAAATAACGTTGATTTCTGGTGGAGCAGGATCATTGGAATCTATCTCCCAGACAGAGTTGTCGTAGGAGGATTCCTTTGTTGTATTTTGCATAGTATTTGTGCCTTTAGGCAAATCTCCCTATCCAGTTGGCTGGATGTCTTCGAGCTTGATGCGAGAGCTTTCAAGAGCGGTGTACTTGACCATGAAGTCAAATTTTCCACTTGGTTGTCCTAAGGTGTCCAATACTTCTTTGGAACTGGAGAAGTCATCTCTCTCGATGAAGTTGACCTCAGGAAAAGCGTAGTTGATGAATTCTAGTCCGGTAAGCTTTGCCAATTCATCGTCGTACTGGATATTTTCTGAATGACCTGAGTGTTGATCCCATGACATGGTGGGGACGCAGGTATTCTGTTCAATGACGCTCAGCTAATTTTCATTGTTCGGCTGACTCTCTTGCCCCAAGTCTCCTGGGTACGGCTGCCAGATAGGTAGGTCATCCATTGGGCCATAATAGTCATGGTTAAAGTTGTCTTTCATCAGAGTGTCCTCCTCTAATGAGTTTGGTGGAGCACGGCATCCTTCTGGATCACAATCTCCATATATCATTTTGACATCTGACCTCAGTATAAATCTCGGACTCTGTGAGGGATAGCAAAATGGCGTAGGCACCTCTTCCTGAGGCATATAATCGTCCTTGTTCAGATAAGACTTCCATTCCTCATCCATATCGGAGGAATCTTCCTCGTTGATAGTATGGACTGTTTGAGGCACTGGGTGAAGGAAACCTCCACTATGGAAGAAGTCCTGAATGGGATGAAGACTTTCATCATTAGCAACAGTCTGGTACAGGTTGAAGAAAAACCAAGACCCTACTTTGTTTTATTATCAGTAGGAATGACAAGCTGTCCCCATCCTTTTGCATTGTTATTCTCGATCACTTCGAGTGCATCTCTGTATGAGGAAATCGAGGTTCCTTTCTCTGATTGATTCTCATTGCTCACCAAAAGTGCTTGGAACTGAGTCCCAACAACCTCCTCGGGTTCTACACTAGTAGATGATGATAAGTTACTCACGAGCAAGGCTTGCTCTCCGCAGATAGTGACTAGATGGTCGTTCTTGACGAACTTCAATTTCTGTTGCAGTGTCGAAGTTACTGCCCCAGCCTGGTGTATCCAAGGTCTTCCTAATAAATAGTTGTACGCTGCCCGGACGTCCATAACCTGGAAAGTGATTAGGAAAGTGTGAGGACCGATAGTTATGGGAAGGTCGACTTCCCCAATAACTGCTTTCCGAGACCCGTCAAATGCTTTGACGATGACCTCACTGCCCCTCATCGAGGACCCTTTGAAAGATAGTCGCATTAAAGTGGACTTCGGCATAACGTTGATGGCCTGATCAGCCAGTACGCTAGCTAAAGCATCGTCCTGGCAGTTAACTGTGATATTGAGCGCCATGTTGTGACTTTTGACCCCCTCTGGGAAATCCTCATCACTGAATCCTAAATTGTTGCAGGAAGTGATGTTAGAGATGATGCTATCGAACTGTCGTATTGACACATCCTGTTCCACAAAGGCCTGCTCTAAGACTTTCTGTAGAGCCTCTCTGTGGGCTTCGGAACTGAGTAAAAGTGATAGCACTGAGATCTTTGAAGGAGTTTGTAACAGTTGATCAACAATTTTGTGTTCACTCCTTTGGATGAGCTTCAGCATCTCATCGTTGTTGTTCGAAGTTCCTTTTCTGTCTGAAGTTCCTTTTCTTTGTTAGGTTCTCCAACTCCTCGGTTGAAGATTCGACCGATCCGTGTTACTCGACTGATGTCTGCAATATTCACGACGGAGGGTAATGGAATTTCCTTTCCATTCTCAATTATTGTTTCACCGTATTTGTAAGGGATCGCCTTAGCTGATTCATACGGTAACGGTCCCGGTAGATAGAAAACTACATGAGCCTTCTGATTTTTCTGATTGTCGTAAGTAACTTCAACCAGTTCCTGGCTAAGAACTTTTGATTCATCCAGTAGAGGGACGATGGTACAAACATCCTTGTTCCTCTCAGGGTCAGAGATTACAACCACGTCTCTGATCTGATCAGCGAAGTAGTCCGGCGTCCAATCAACGGACCCCGAAGCTAGGTTTGGGTGAATCTCTTTGCGATCCAACTGACCTTGAAGAGATGCTCGAATGAGGTTGCATCCTTGGTTATTCTCCGAGCAGACTCTACAACATTCATAGTTGTGTGGTGGTACCTGGTCACGCCCGTTTTGAATGCAGTGTAACCTCACTAGATCTGTTTCTGTAGATCGGACATCCTGACCTCGATGCCTAGTAGGGTTCCCATCAACCATACTAATTTGTTGTGTGTCTTCATCCATATAGATTGGAAGCCACCAGTGGTTTAACAAGTGTTATAAAGTTCTCTGAACAAGAGCACACCCTTGGTTACTCTCACAACATCCTTTACAGTTCTAATAATTATGCAAAGTGAGAAAACCGAGTTGGACTTGCTTGACGTGTAACTCCACCAAGCTGGTATTCATCAAACGAATATCAAGGATTTGAATCATGTTGATCTGATAAGGATTTCTATTATGGTAATCCTGGATCCATCCAAGATCCATCTGACGCTGGAGGGCCTCTTGTACAAAAGAGCATCCCTGTTTATTTACCGAGCAAATCAGACAGGAATTATAATCGTGACACGACAGATTATGATACTGGCTTTACCTTGAGTGCATTGTCACCAAGTTAACATTCATTGCACGGATGTCTTGGTTCTAAATGATGTTGGAATTCGTATAGGTCATGCTGACTCCATGAACTCGATGCTCTTGGATCCATCCGAGATCTAATTGTTCCTGTAGAGCTGATTGCACCACAAAATGCCCCTGATTGTTCTTAGAGCAGATATCACACTGGTGATAGTTATGAGGTGGCACATGGCCATATCCGCTCTGTCTACAATGCATCTTGACCAAGTTGGCCCTTAACAAGAGTACATCGTGAATTTGATAGGTGTTGTTAGACTCACCCTCTATCAAATTGACTGTAGCTTTCTCGTGTTGAGGCAGCGGGTTCATGAGAACATTGGGATTCGTATCTTTGAAAGGCAAGACCCCACTCCTAACAAGCTTTTGTACATCGGACTTGAAACTGAGATAGTTTTCTATGTTATGCCCTGGTCCTCCTTGATGGTAAGGACAAGTCTGATTCGTTTTGAACCAAAAAGGCAGATTTTCCGGTACTGTAAGAGGAGACTTAGTCTGGACATGCCCCTTGACCGGTAATAATGGAAATAGCTCTGCGTACAACATGGGTATAGGATCAAACCCTGGTGGTCGCGTTGTACGGTTGTTGTTGTACGGAAGACGAGTCTGCTGAAGAGGCTGTTGTGTCCTTTGCTGAAGTTGTTGTTGATTAGGTTGGCTCTGAACAACCTGAGGTTGATACGTAGGAACAGGCGTGGGATTGATAGCAGGAGTTACAGCTGCTACTGGTTGGTAACGTCGCCTTTGCTTTCCGAGAGAGATATTCCCGATATCTTGCTCTTTTTTCTTAGTGAGAGCACTACCGTATCGTTTTGTACTACTTGATGATCCAACGTCTTTTACTAAACGTCCTTCCCGGACTGCTTCCTCAAGACGAACCCCCATGCCCACCATCTCGGTGAAGTCAATGGGCGCAATGGCGACCATTCTGTCGTAGTAAAATGAGCTTAAGGTCTTTAAGAAGATCTTTGTCATCTCTTTTTCCTCAAGAGGCGGAGAAATCTGAGCGGCAATTTCACGCCATCTCTGAGCGTATTCTTTAAAGGTTTCCTTGTCCTTTTGTGACATCGATCTGAGTTGATCTCTGTCCGGTGCCATGTCCAAATTGTATTTATATTGTTGAACAAAAGCAGCGCCAAGATCTCCTGAATGTGTCAATCGTAGCGCGGTTTAAACCTGTAACACCCCATTTCTACCCTTCGAATAATATAAAAATAAGAGTTACAAAATTTCAACGTACATATGGAAAGTTACACTTTCTACTTAAAACAACGACAATTAATCACCAAAAAAACCAAACAGATACATAACACATAATTTCGGATGAACCGATAACGACTTGCTTATTCTTTTAAAACAAAATAAAACAACTGTCATTACTACGCAGCGGATTCACAAAAATTCAACTTTAACTGACATACAATCTTTATCCACTTAAAACAACTTCAAACAAAAGTCTTAAACGAAAACAACTTAAAAATTCAGCAACAATACTAAAATCAACAATAAAAGAAACATGCGTTCATCCCCTCGAGTGTTACGTATCAGAGCGACGACACCGACTCGAACTAATGAAGGTATACAGCCTTCACTATGGATTACCTGCAGGATGGTGTATAAACCATCACCATACACAGAAGGGGTGAGATATCAAACAATATAATCGGATTTATGATAAATAATATATTAATTCAGATTATATAAAAATCACCGCTTCACAACATTATTATCAACATCAACCAACAACACAACAACAATTATGCAACATGAAATGCGACTTAAACTATGCACATGCATGTGGTACCATTGGAGAAAAACTCTCAACTTAAAAATCTGCCAATTAATAGAGGCATCAACAAGGCATAAGCCTTCAACTTAAATTTGCCAATCCAGGCCAACTTACCGAGCATAGGCTCTAACTTGATATGTTATGTATGCAACAAAAATATGAGCACAACGTCAACTACAACAACAATTACAACCATACTTCAACTTTGGCATTAAGCCTACAATTTATGTCTTGCCACTAATTAGAGGCAATGCAACAAAATTTGTTTCTGCAACTTTATAACCAAACACAACAATGCCACTGCAATCTACACCATACTCCGTATCATTCAACAAAATTATGTTACAAACGTTTACTCGAATTTACCCGAACAGTGCTACTAAACCGTTTAATTATTCTTCTATTAAGGTTAGTAATATTTCTACTCTGCTTTAATAACATTACAACTATTCTGGTACTGTTATTTTACATGTTCTGCTATATTACTATGTATACTGCTAGATTATTCTCCTACTAGTTCATCACTGTTACAGCTGCTGGAACTACTTGCTATTTCATGCTTTACTGTCATTTTTTTTTGTTCACTGAAGCTAACAAGGGCTACATGCTAATCCACTAATTCAGTTTCCAATTAATTTGCTGTTACTAAACATATTAATTTTCTGCTAACCATAATAATTTTCTGCTAAGCATATTAATTTTCTGCTACATATATTAATTTCCTGCGAAATGTATTTCTTACAAGTGGCTTCCACACACACACACACATGGCACAGGTGGCTTGCGCCACCAATTCCTTCAAGCAAAGGTGGCTTGCGCCACCATTTATCCTCTTCCAAGGTGGCTTGCGCCACCACTTCTCTTTATTTAGAGGTGGCTTGCGCCACCCTTTAACTTAGGGCCAGGTGCCTTGCGCCACCATCCATTAAAAGCCCAGGTGGTTTGCGCCACCATCCCAGCACACACAGGGGGTGGCTTGCGCCATCCCCCCCCCCCCTTATATATATATATATATATATATATATATATATATATATATATATATATATATATATATATATATATATATATATATATATATATATATATATATATATATATATTTTTTTTTTTTTTTTTTTTTTTTTTTTTTTAAATTCAACTTGACCAAATACTTCCGAATACAGACGCCACAACTCATAGCATCATTAATTCTTTTTCTCTTTACAGAAACTACAATTTCTCAGAATAACAATCGGATACAAAAACAATCGGTAATTCGGAATATTTTTCGACACAATTCATACACATGATGACAGTTTTATACAATCCAAATCCCACATACTATCCATCAATTACCCTATTATAGAGTCAGAACCCCACCCTTACCTTGGATTGAAGGTTGCTCTACTCTCGGATTGAATTCTCGCCCTAGCAGCCTCCACGTATTCTCTTCCAAAACCCTTGTTCCTCTTTCTCTGCAACTTCCACTTCTACTACTACTTCTAATTTTTCATTATTTCTAAAAACTAATATAATAACACTATTATTTTATTAACTTATTGGGCCTTATTTCTACACCCCCGCCATTAGTGCTTCTAATCCTTGAAGCCCAATTAATATACTCTAGTATTATTTCTAATACTATAATTACCACTTAAATTAGCTTAATTAATTAATTAACAATAACACAACTTAAATCAACACTTTATAATTAATTCAACTAAAACCGACATAGCAACTCAACACAACATTTTCGACAACCAACACAAATCACACAAATAATACAAAGATATTTAATTAAATAATTAATTAAATAACTGGGCGTTATAACTCTCCCCCACTTAGCATATTTTCGTCCTCGAAAATTTACCTTGTTCAAACAACTCGAGATAGGATTCCAGCATCTTGCTTTCCAACTCCCACGTCATACTTTCTCCGGCTGCTCCTAACCAGACTACTTTTACCAACGCAATCTCCTTACCTCTTAGAGTCTTCACTTCACTATCTGCGATCCGTACAGGCATCATTTCCATAGTAAGATTATCCTGTACTTGCACATCATCCATATGGATTACATGAGATGGATCTGGAACATACTTCCGGAGTTGTGACACATGAAACACATCATGTAAATTCGATAGATTAGGCGGTAAAGCTACTCTATAAGCAACATTTCCAACTCTGTCCGAAATCTGATACGGACCAATAAAATGAGGAGTAAGCTTCTTAGAATTTAATGCATGCGCAACACCTGTCACAAGTGTAACTCTCAAAAAGACATGGTCACCTGCTTGGAATTCTAAATCTTTCCTTCGCTTGTCATGATAACTCTTCTGCCTACTTTGGGAAGATTTCATTTTTTCTCAGATTAACTTCACCTTCTCAGTAGTCTCTCGAACAATTTCAGGTCCAAGCACTACACTTTTTCCAGACTAATGCCAACATACAGGAGTCCTACATCTCCGACCATATAATGCTTCAAAAGGGGCCATTCCGATACTAGAATGGTAATTGTTATTATAAGTGAACTCGACCAATGGTAGGTAAGTATCCCACGAACCTCCTTGCTCCAGAACACATGCTCTCAACAAATCCTCCAACGACTGAATAGTCATCTCAGTTTGACCATCCGTCTGAGGGTGATATGCCGAACTCAACCTCAACTTAGAACCCAACGCCTATTGCAAACTCTTCCAAAAATCAGAAGTAAACCTCGGATCTCTATCCGACACAATAAACAGAGGAACACCATGCAGCTTTACAATTACGCACTGGAAAACTGATGTTAATAGGAGTAAAATGAGCCGACTTCGTAAGCCTACCAACAATCACCCAAATAGAATCGTGTCCTCTTGAAGTATTAGGTAATCCCGTCACAAAGTCCATTGAAATGCTATCCCATTTCCATTCTGGAACTTCTAACGATTGCATCAACCCTGCAGGCTTCTGATGTTTAACTTTCGACTTCTGACGAGTTAAACATGCATACGCAAATCGAGCTACATCCCGCTTCATCCCAGGCCACCAAAACAATTTCTTCAGATCTTGATACATTTTTGTAGCTCCCGGATGAATACTCAAATTGCTCTTATGACTTTCCTCGAGAATTACTTTCTTCATCTCTGCATCATCAGGAATACAAATTCGATTGCGGAATCTAAACACACCTTGCGCATCTAACTTGAAATCATCGTTCTCAGATTGATCGATACAACCATCGAATCTACCAGTTTCACGTCTAACTTTTGAGCTTCCTTGATACTGTCCAGAAAATCATTGTTAATCTTCAGCATTCCCAACATCACACTCTGCGGTGTCACTTCACAAACTAAGCTCATGTCTCTGAACTGCTCAATTAGTTCCAATTATTTAACCATCATCGCCGACATATGCAATGTTTTTCGACTTAGGGCGTCAGCCACAACATTAGCTTTACCTGGATGATAGTTCAAACCGAAATTATAGTCTTTTAATAATTCTAACCATCTTCGTTGTCTCATATTCAATTCCTTCTGATCAAACAAATACTTTAAACTCTTATGGTCACTAAACACTTCAAATCTAGAACCATAAAGATAATGCCTCCAGATTTTCAGCACAAAAACAACTGCAACAAGTTCTAAATCATGCGTAGGATATTTCTTTTCATGAGTTCTCAACTTCCTTGACGCATAAGCAACTACCTTATCATTTTGCATAAGCACACCTCCTAAACCCATCTTAGAAGCATCACAATACACCATAAAAGGTTCTCCTGGATTAGGTAATGTCAAAATCGGAGCCGACGACAATCTCTTCTTCAATTCTGTAAAACTTTCTTCACATTGAATGTCCCACACAAAAGCTCTATTTTTACCAGTCAACTTAGTCAACGGAAGTGCTAACTTAGAAAATCCTTCGATAAACCTTCGGTAATAACCAGCTAGTCCCAAAAAGCTTCTAATCTCGGTAGCCAACTTTGGAGTTTCCCATTGCAACACATCATCTACTTTAGATGGATCCACAACAATGCCACTACCTAAAATGACATGACCAAGAAACTAACCTCCTTTAACGAAAATCCACATTTGGACAGCTTTGCATATAACTTCTTCTCTTTCGGGTCTTGCAACACGGTGCTTAAATCCTCAGTATGCTCTTCTTCAGATTTAGAGTCTATCAAAAGATCGTCAATAAAACCCACTACAAACTTATCGAAATACTCAAGAAAATCCGATTCATGTACTCCCTGAATACCAGGTGCATTAGACACACCAAACGACATCACAGTATACTCATTGTTACCATCCCTCGTCCTAACTGTGTTCAGAATATCATCCGGCTTAACACAAATCTGATGATAACCCAGACCTTAAATCAATCTTGTTAAGCATACAAGCATCTATTAAATGATCCAGCAAATTCTCAGTCCTCGGAATCAGACACTTATTCAAGATCGTCACTTTATTCAACTGCCGATAGTCAACACACAACCTCATACTTCTATCTTTCTTCCTCACTAATAGTACAGGAGCATCCCACGGAGAAACACTTGGTCAAACAGACCTCTTCTCAAACAACTCTTCCAACTGTTTCTCCAATTCACTCATTCAGAAACATACATTCTGTATGCAACCATCGACATCAAGCTTGCATCGAGTACCAGTCGATAGCAAGTTACACTCCATACTACAGTGGTACGTCACTGATATCTCATGGGAGCACCTCCAAATAATCACCCACCAAAGGTAGCTCACATGCCACCGCATCCTCTTAAGCTTCAAGGAATCCAACATCATAAACACCTTTGCACCATCTTCCACAGATTCATTCACTTGCTTAACATAACAAACAACTCTTCACTCTCGTCGAAATTAGATTCAGGTGAACATCAGGAATTACACGCCACTGGCATATCAGTAGCCATCACACTGTTCTCTATCCTTCAAAAGCAGACATCAACAATACCTGATCGTTCTCCTCGGGATATTCCAACTTGACCGACAGGCAAGAAACTCCAATTCCCCTCATCTTCAAATCTAATAGTCTGCATCGACTCATCAAAACAATCTGCAAGCACTCGTCTTAACCTCAACAATTCACTGCGCACACTACTCAAGCTCGTAAGACACGTCTGTCCCATCCAACGTGATCCCGTCCATTATCAACAAGAGATTAAGGGTGATCAGTTCCTCAATTTGTCAATAACAGCCGATATCATGAGGCGGTACAAACTATCTTCACCAACTATCGTAGCGTCCAACACTACCTTAGCCAACGCTCTACACTCGAAGCACTATGGAGAAGCACTACCTTCTCCCCCACTTGTTTCATTCCCAACCTGCAAATGGAAAACAAAACAAGCATCGACAGTGTTTTTACACACATTTCGCACACTAGGGAAACAAACAACATTAGACAACTTGGCCGGACGGACCGACCTGTTCTGATACCACTTATTTAACACCCCATTTCTACCCTTCTAATAATATAAAAATCAAAGTTACAAAATTTCAACGTACATATGGAATGTTACACTTTCTACTTAAAACAACGACAATTAATCACCAAAAAAACCAAACAGATACATAACACATAATTTCGGATGAACCGATAATGGCTTGCTTATTATTTTAAAACAAAATAAAACAACTGTCACTACTACGCAGCGGATTCACAAAAATTCAACTTTAACTGACATACAATCTTTATCCACTTAAAACAACTTCAAACAAAAGTCTTAAATGAAAACAACTTAAAAATTCAGCAACAATACTAAAATCAACAATAAAAGAAACATGCGTTCATCCCCCCGAGTGTTACGTATCAGAGCGACGACACCGACTCGAACTAATGAAGGTATATAACCTTCACTCCGGATTACCTGCAGGATGGCGTATAAACCATCACCATACACAGAAGGGGTGAGATATCAAACAATATAATCGGATATATGATAAATAATATATTAATTTAGATTGTATAAAAATCACCGCTTCACAACATTATTATCAACATCAACCAACAACACAACAACAATTATGCAACATGAAATGCGACTTAAACTATGCACATGCATGTGGTACCATTGGAGCAAAACTCCCAACTTAAAAATCTGCCAATTAATAGAGGCATCAACAAGGCATAAGCCTTCAACTTAAATTTTCCAATCTAGGCCAACTTACCGAGCATAGGCTCCAACTTGATATGTTTTGTATGCAACAACAATATGAGCACAACGTCAACTACAACAACAATTACAACCATACTTCAACTTTGGCATTCAGCCTACAATTTATGTCTTGCCACTAATTAGAGGCAATGCAACAAAATTCATTTCTGCAACTTTATAACCAAACACAACAATGCCACTGCAATCTACACCATACTCCGTATCATTCAACAAAATTACGTTACAAACGTTTACTCGAATTTACCCGGACAGTGCTATTAAACCGTTTAATTATTCTTCTATTAAAGTTAGTAATATTTCTACTCTTCTTTAATAATATTACAACTATTCTGGTACTGTTATTTTACATGTTCTGCTATATTACTATGTATACTGCTAGATTATTCTCCTACTAGTTCATCACTGTTACAGCTGCTGGAATTACTTGCTATTTCATGCTTTACTGTCATTTTTTTTTGTTCACTGAAGCTAACAAGGGCTACATGCTAATTCACTAATTCAGTTTCCATTAATTTGCTGTTACTAAACATATTAATTTTCTACTAACCATAATAATTTTCTGCTAAGCATATTAATTTTCTGCTACATATATTAATTTCCTGCGAAATGTATTTCTTACAAGTGGCTTCCACACACACACACATGGCACAGGTGGCTTGTGCCACCTATTCCTTCAAGCAAAGGTGGCTTGCGCCACCATTTACTCTCCTCCAAGGTGGCTTGCGCCACCATTTCTCTTTATTTAGAGGTGGCTTGCGCCACCCTTTAACTTAGGGCCAGGTGGCTTGCGCCACCATCCATTAAAAGCCTAGGTGGCTTGCGCCACCATCCCAGCACACACAGGGGGTGGCCTGCGCCATCCCCCCTTATATATATATATATATATATATATACCTTTTTTATTAAATTCAACTTGACCAAATACTTCCGAATACAGACACCACAACTCATAGCATCATTAATTCTTTTTTTCTTTACAGAAACTACAATTTCTCAAAATAACAATCGGATACAAAAACAACCGGTAATTCGGAATATTTTTCGACACAATTCATACACATGATCACAGTTTTATACAATCCAAATCCCACATACTATCCATCAATTACCCTATTATAGAGTCAGAACCCCACCCTTACCTTGGATTGAAGGTTGCTCTACTCTCGGATTGAATTCTCACCCTATCAGCCTCCACGTATTCTCTTCCAAAACCCTTGTTCCTCTTTCTCTGCAACTTCCACTTCTACTGCTACTTATAATTTTTCATTATTTCTAAAAACCTAATATAATAACACTATTATTTTATTAACTTATTGGGCCTCATTTCTACACCCCCACCATTAGTACTTCTAATCCTTGAAGCCCAATTAATATACACTAGTATTATTTCTAATGCAATAATTACCACTTAAATTAGATTAATTAATTAATTAACAACAACACAACCTAAATCAACACTTTATAATTAATTCAATTAAAACCGACATAGCAACTCAACACAACATTTTCAACAACCAACACAAATCACACAAATAATACGAAGATATTTAATTAAATAATTAATTAAATAACTGGGCGTTACAAAACCCATGTACCATTTTAATGCGGCACCGGTTAAACTATCCTTAAAGTAGTGAATCAGTAGCTCCTGGTTCTTTGTCTGAGCTGACATTCGCCGAGCGTACATCACTAAATGACTCTGAGGGCAAGAGTTACCCTTGTATTTTTCAAAATCGGGCACCTAGAATTTATGCGGGACTTTCACATTGGGGACCAAACAAAGGTCCGCGGTGTCCTTTGCAAATAAATCCTGACCGCGGAGGGCCTGCAGCTCTTTCTGCATTTCCAGGAACTGTTCAGGGAACTCATTCATTCTGTGGAACATGCTTTCGTTTCCACCAGAAGGTATCTGGGGAATCTGTCCTTCCAGGACAGTGTGTACCACGGGTGGTGGTATAGTCATTATGGCCGAGACTCTCGGTGCCTCCCAAAGTTTGTAACCTTTAGGGGTTGCTATGATACCCCTGGCATCTTTGCTTTCCCAAAGTTTGAAACCTTCAGACCCAGCGGCTCCTGCTACAGTTCCCTGATCCTCAGCGATTGGTGGAACATAACCTTCTGGGATATAGTTAAGTGGCGTGCCCCAGGGGCGATCTTTTGGCATCTTATACCTAGGATCATACTTCTCCACTATGGGCATTGATGTGATATATGAGATCACAGTCCTTTGTTGTTGCATTTGAGCTTCTACCACAACCTGCATGTCGTTATGAAGCTTTCTCAGATCCTCTTTTAGAGTGTCGATCTCTTATCTCAACTCTCTATTCTCTTCCTCAAGATCATCCATCTTTTTCTGACGATTGGCCCGAGTATTGTACGAATGAGACAGTTTGACTCTAGAATCGAGACGTAAACGTGAGATTCGTAGGTAAAAAGAATGCGTTTATGAGAATGATGAATGTAATGATTATTAATTATTTTTTTTTATTCAAAGTAAACTTCGACAATTAGATTGCAAATATCAAACAGTGGGGAAACCCCGTTTTATTGAATTCAAAGGATTGCGGAAATGGAAATACAGTAGATTACAAAGTGCTGGAAAAGGAAATCTAAACTAATGGATCCTGAGTCCTCTTTGAAGAGACCTCAGGTGCTGGTTCGGGTGCTTTCCTTTTCTATGACTAGGGCTCTTGGGTCGTTGTCGGGTTGTCATTCCTTTGCCAAGTGAAAGGAGCGAGCAAATTCCTTTGGTCATCCTGATTCTCTACAGCGTTTTGCTCTAAAATCTCAATCAGAGCATCTTTTTCTCTTAACAGCTGCTGTATTTTCTTGCATTCCACATTGAGAATACGATACTTGTTCCTCCAAGACCTCTTCTCCTGCTGAACTTTGCTGAGAGTAACCTGAAGTTTTTCCCTCTCAAACATGAAATAAAGGGCAGAGTCCCTTAATGGAAGAACTTCTTGACGAGGGTAAGGCATCCTCAACTTGAGAGCTCTAGTTTGTACCTAGTGGAGATAAGGCTCCACCAAGAAACAATCTGGTTTTCCTAGAGACTCTCGTCCTTTCCTATGAACGTGTTTCCAGGCGTGTACTATTTCTGACTTTAGTGTCCTGTTATTTTCTCCTTCCTTGAAGAAAAGACCTTCCAGATGAGCATTCCGTGGGACATGCCTCATCGGGTATCCAAATTGACGACGAACAATAATCGGATGATAGTTGATTCCCCCCTTAGTTCCTATAAGGGGTACATTTGGGAAATTTCCAAAACGGTCAATGATCCTGATCCCGTCGTAGTTTCGATTGTACCAATCAATGTCAGAGTTGGTAAGAGACATGATTCTCTACGACCAACGTAAAGTATTCTTTTGATCCCAAAATGCAGCAGACTTGGGCAAATGGGAAGTGAACCATTTATAAAGCAAGGGTACACAGCACGTGATCATTCCACCGCTGTATAAATTCCTTAAATGTACCGAATGATACGCATCTGCGAGTAAGGTCGGTACGGGGTTTCCGGTCAGGAAAATCTTAATGGCGTTGATATCTACAAAGTTATCGATGTTGGGAAACAAAAATAACCCGTAGGTGAGCAAAACAAAGATGCTCTCGAAAGCGGCCACGTTCCCTATACTAGCAAAGTATAGAGCCTTCTTTGTTAAGAATTGGGCTGGCAAACCCTGTATGCCACCCTTAGTGGTCATATGAGTCCTGACTTCTGACTCATCCAAATAAATTGCCCTTGCAATGGTTTGATTCTTTGGAATTTCTTTCAGTCCAGAAAATGGAGCTTGATCAGTAATATGTAAATCAGTCAGGAGAGAATACTCCCCCAGCGTTGGTGCTAGTTGATAATTTGGGAATGTGAAACAGTGATAGACCGGATCGTAGAACTGGATTAGTGTCGACAAGATTCCTTCGATTACATGAACCCTTAATAAGGACAGCAATCCTCCATACTTGACCCTAAAAGCCTCATGGTTGGTGATCATTCTCGCCAAACCTCTCAAATCCTCCAACTTTGGAACCTTGAAGGTGTACTTATAAGTTTTCCTTCTACCGAAATCCATTAGCGCAATCTCCTTTCTCTCTGATATTTGCAATCATTGTCTTAGTTTAATTTGAAAAAGAGAGACTAGAAGAGAAGATTTTCTTTGTTTTAATGTTTTTTAAATGAATACATGAACGCAGCACACAAAAACATAGAAAAAACACGGGGTCAAAGGGTCGGTGTCACGAAGTCAAGGCTCTACCCCCCCCCCCCCAAAAGGTTTATACTGGTGATTTTTTGTACCTGTCCGCAAAATCATTGATCCCTCTGGGATAACAACATCAAGCGGATCGCCAGCTAGCTGATGTATCGTAGAGTGATCTCAGATGAGGGTAGTATCCCGTGACAACTATTTCCTATAGCTTCCGAACTACAAAATGGCTTAAGTCTACTAAAAACCTCAGCTTCTCAGATAACCCAGTCGACCACACTACTTTCAACAACCGAAGTCGTATAGGCAATGTATCTGCAAAGGGAGTCTCCACGGAGTTTGATGGTCGATCGGGGGCTCTTAACTGGAATTCACTCCCAATAAGATTACCCGCATTGCCATCACCTATCTTAGGTGTATACTCAATCTTTCCACATGCGGCATCACACGCATTCCCATTAGCAGAAAAATAAACACAGATATCATTTAGGAAAAGCAGTATATATATTTGTCTTAATCATCCTAGACTTCTAGTCTTATGATCCTATACATACAATGACTCCCCATCAGAGTCGTCATTTCTATGACATGAATTTAGGGCTTCAACCTAAGAGATAAGAGGGACAACATGCCCTGAAGGCCCCACGGTGGGTGCCATTTTTCTGTAGCGAGCGATTTTGGATGTGGTTCTTAAGCACTGTCACTCTGGGATACTACAGGTCGATTCATTTTTTATCCTATTGAAGCTGATGAAGGAAGGGAAATAGATGTCTCCAATTAACCCTGCTTGTGTACTGAGTTTAAACAGATGGCTGTTGGTTTACATATGCGGTTTAAATTGTGGGCCTCTCTCTGCTTATTTTGCTAAAAAAATGAAATGACGGGACTATGCTATTGGTAGGATGTTAAGACTAATGCTTTTCGATTGATGTATGAAGCTACGGGATTTTGGGTTTTTGATTAGTATGCTCGCTAAGATTTTTCAATCTTATGCCTACGTATTCCCGTTTAACGAAACAGGGAAATCAGAGCGATTGTAGTTCCTTCTATTCTATGGGAGGAAAAAGATGTTTTGGTGTCTTGTTCAAAGCCCAAGACGTGAAGCTAAAGGTGGTTTGTATCTTGTTCAAAGCCCAAGATGTGAAGTTGAATGGTCTATTTGTATCTTGTTCGAAGCCCAAGATGTGAAGCTAAAGGGTTTTGACTTTAGAGAGAATTTGTCATCACTAAAGGGGGATATTTAGTCTGTTTGTCACAACTGTTGGGTGACGGATTATAAAGGAGAATTACTTTAACTGGGATATGTGAATCCAGAAATGCCATAATTTCCTTTATAGGGGATTTTTAACCTGAAGGAGAAAACTTTAACTCAGTGTAGAGCAATGCCATCTTTCCTTAGGAATTTCTCATTCTAAAAGAAGGACAGTGGCGTGGATGTAAATAATCCAGAGGCTTTCCGCTTATAGCAATCAGATGGAGGAAAAGGAGTTGTTGATGTTTGTATACTATGAGCGAGGCATAGATTTTAATGCTAAAAGGTTGATGGACTCAACCGGAGTTTTCTTATACAAAGCCTAAGAGGAGGCTATTGGCCAAACAAGAGGGTGTTTTTATGTGTCTCCTACGAAGCCCGAGAGAGAGGCTAAAAGGGTTGACTCAACAAGAGAGTGCTAACAAGTGACTGACTCAACAAGAGAATGCTTTTATATGTGTCTTGTACGAAGCCCAAGACGGATGCTAAAAGGTGATTGACTCAACAAGAGAGTCTTTTATACTCAACAAGAGAGTGTTTTTGTATCTCATACGAAGCCCGAGATGGAGGCTAGGAAAGGTTTGACTCAACAAGAGAGTGTTTTTGTATCTCGTATGAAGCCCGAGATGGAGGCTGAGAAAGTTTTGACTCAACAAGAGAGTCTTTTATACTCAACAAGAGAGTGATTTGGTATCTCGTACGAAGCCCGATATGGAGGCTAAAAGGGTTTGACTCAACAAGAGAGACTTTTATACTCAACAAGAGAGTGTGAAAAGGTTAGCTCCGCTGGGGAGAATCATTGTACAAAGCCCAAGAGGAGGCTATTGTGCTGGTGACTGTTTTAGTTGAGTGACAGGTCCAGTATGTTGGATAAAAGAGAGAATCAGTTCTTATATGGGTAATGTTGTGCTCAGAGATTGATCAGAGGATCAGGGTTATTTCCTGTTCTTTAAGGAAATGGGAAATCCAAAGGGTATCGAGAGTGTCCAAGTCTACGGGTGTTTTGAGAAATTGATTCTCAGGTAGTGAATGATCTTTGTATGATGCCCAAGAGAAGGCTGGTATGTTAAGGGATGAAGGTCAACCCATTAACTGGTCTGATGCTTAACTCAGAAAGACAGCTCTAGCAAATTGATGACTAGGTTCTGTTCCTATACCTGTAGAGGTCTCTGGGTCCTTGTACTAAGCCCAAGAGAAGGCATGAGAGCTTTAAAGAACCCGAAGGGTCCTTGTACAACGCCCAAGAGGAGGCGGGGATGCTTTTAAGAAGCCTGTGGGTCCCCAAACCCCGGGAAGTTCAAGACATGCTATTCACCGAGAATAGATCAAGCCAGGAAAGTCCGAGAATTTGGAAGAAACTCAAGAGATGCCATTCACGGAGAAAAGATCATCTCTAGGGAGTAGAGTCCCTTTGAAGATTTCTAAGGGTGACAGTCTGAGAAAGGGTTCACCGAGAATGTTGCCTTTCACGTCTCCATATTGTTTAACCCTAAGAGGAGGGAAGACTGTGTCTGGTAATCCTATGGGGATCTAGTTTTGTTTGTATTTAAGAGTGACCAACAGGGCTTTACCTAGTGCTAGACGTAGTTGCCGGGGAAAACTCTAATTAACTATACTAGTATTACACAGTTGATATTTGACAAGTATATAAAAGTTTGTGAAAGAAGACTTACAGTGAGCAGCCCCACAATACAGTTATGTATATGAAAGCGGGTAAAAAAAGCGGGTAAACACTTACTCGGTTGTAGAGCTTCCATGTTGTTTGGTTAGTTTGTTCAACAAAGAAAGCATTGATAACAATATTATATTAAAAATCAAAGGAGAAAGTGCTTTGAAAAGATTGTTTGGAGCTCCCAAGGTTTTATCAGTGATTGCACTGTTGAAGTTGTACAGTGGGACTTATACAAGTGACTGAGGCCCAAAAAGGTTTTCTGTACAAAGGGATGGGTCTTACACTCTCTCAAGAGGCCCAAAGGTTTATTTTTATACAAGTGTTGGGGCTTACAGCTCAAGGAGAGGCCCAAAAGTTATGTTTTAAAAGGCGACTATCGCGCCGAACTTTTTGATGGTATCGGGCCTGATACAATAAGTGAGGCCCAAATTATTTTTCTTTCAAAAATGGTTGGGTCTTACACTCTACTAGAGGCCCAATTATTTTCAAAAAATGGGGCTTATAACACGAGGGTAGGCCCAAGGGGTTTGATTTTTCAACTGGCGATCGCATCGAGGTTTTCTTTTAACGCGGAGGGACTTATACAATATCTGAGGCCCAAAAAAATGTTTTGGTTAAAAGGGGATTGGGTCTTACACTCTATTAGAGGCCCAATGATTTTGAATGGGTCTTATAGCTCGAGGAGAGACCCAAATGATTTATTTTAAACGGGCGATGATCGCGCCGAACTTTTGAACTACAACGGGACTTATACAACATTTGAGGCCCAAAAAGGTTTGTATTTACAAAGGATTGGGTCTTACACTCTATTAGAGGCCCAAAGGTTTTTAAAGTTTTGGTTGAGTGAAAATCAAGGAAACCCTAAATTTATTTTCTTTTAAAAGTAAATATTTAAAGAAAATCAAATAAAATGATAAAAATACCAAATAAGTTTGAATAAACCACTTGTGATTTTTGTTGAGGGTTTGAAAAATGAGGTTTTAATCACAAGATAAATTAAAACTCATTTGGTTTTGATTTTCAAAGTAAATATTCACTTTTAAACAAATAAAAATGAATTTATTCACAAAAATACTAATTATATTAAATAACTAATATAAATTTAATTTTTTTGTTGAATAAAATATTTCAACATTTTTTTGTGATTTTTTGCAAATGAACCAATAAAAAATAATTAAAATTGAGGGAGTTATTAATTTTTCGAATCATTAAAAATAACAAGAAAAACAATAAAAAAGTGGAGAAAATAGCAAAAAGAGGATCTGGGGCGAGGGGGATTCGAACCGCAAACCTCTTGTGTATAGAGCGTGCGCCTTACCACTGAGGTGGTGAAACATCCGTTGATAGAAACACAACCACAAATATACAAGGCTTGCATTGTTTTTTGCCTGGCCCAAGGCAAGGCAAGGCAAGATTTTGGTTGAAAATGTGAAGGCCATAACTTTCTCATTTCTCCATAGATTGAGACAAAATTTAGGTTTATCCTGCCTAGAATTTCACAAGGAATCCAATGGTGGTGGTGTTTTTTTCAGATCATGCTCCAATTGAAAAACCCGATAGTGGTTTTGAAATAGGCCATGATTTGCATTTTCTATGCCATCTCTTGGTACAAGCATGAATTACATGATAAATTGGTGCAAACACAACACATATAACATGTATAAGAGATGCATGATCAGTGGACATCAAAAGAAAGCATGATTCAAAGAATCCAAGTTGTGATGCTTATCTCTTTTTGGAGTTTCTGTGCAATCTGCCAAGTCACTTGTTCCAGAAATGATTTGAGGCTTTAAATAACCTCAAATGATCTCTTAGAAGCTTTTAGGATGGTTGGAATAAGCTGGAAACCTCAAGAACAAGTTTGAGCTCTTTCTTGCAAAAGGGGCAAAAGTGGCCAAATAGCAACTCTCTCAAATGGTGTTCCAGATGGGGGGAACCATTTGGGACAGTTCAAGGATGATATTTGGAGTGTGTTTGAGGTTTTATCTGGTTTGGAAAGAGACTGAATCAAGACATGGCTTGAAAAATGCACAAAAGTCCTATTTTGAGGTTTTGAGAGGTGACTTTGTGATTTTGGTGTTACAGGTCACTTGTGAGAGTTTGGACAGCTTAGATATGATATATTGGATGTGTTTGGATCATAAGCTGTGGTGGAATTTGTAACACCCTTCTATACCCCACAACAATAATCGGATATTTCAATTAGAAAACATAACCACAAGGGTGTCACACACATCAAAACACATAACCTGCTCTGTAACACGGGTTACCATAAAATAAATTCAATGTACATATTTATACTCGGGATGTTGCACGACATCTAACACATCTGATTTGTACTTGGGATGTTACACGACATCCAACACATCTGATTTTGGTCAAGTACTTATAATTCAAGACATTACGTCTCATGAATTTCAACTTAATAGAATAATCCAAAAAGTATGGCAATCAACTCAACATAACTTTAAAATTTGAACAACACAAAAAAGTTTGTAACGTCGCCAAAAATGATACAAAATAAATAAAATCAAGCGTTCATCCCAACCCGATGATACACGATCAGAGCAAGGAACCACTAAATAAAAGCGATAAACTACGGAAGTCACTTCAAGGTCGATCTTCTACTTACTTCAGCAATGCTACTCCTGAGTATCTGCACGATGCCCATGTAAAGGCAACATTCAAACAGAAGGGGTGAGAATACGATTCAATAATAACGGTAAAAGACAATCGGAAGTAGATTAATCTAACAACATCACACACCAAATACAACAACATAGGCATATTAAGTATTCTCATCCACACAACCTAACATCAAATAATCACTGAATACAACACAAATGCAAATGTACTCGACAACTGACTCAACATGCATGTGGTACCAAACTATGAACACTTAGGTCCATTTCACTCCACAATCCCCACCATAGGATCGATTCCCTCTTGGAACCGGAGCACACCAAAATCGCTACCATCACCATAGGCAACGCTTCACTAATTCCTCAATAGAATTAGCTACTCACACTTGATTCCCACCATAGGATCAAGGCTCACCAAAATTGGGCCAAAGTCCGTACACCATGATGCATGAATTCACAATAACATGCAATATCACCAAAATGATCATCAAATTAATCACCAAAATAATCACCAAAAATTATCTTTCAAGAATATAATCAAAATCATCATCAAAAATTATAACTCGAGAGAGTTCCCAAGGAACTCTAAGCAAATCTACATCAATCCTTACAACTCTGAAACAACTCTAAAGTGTTCAAAAATGCTCTACTAGCAACTCTTACTCATAAAGATAACTCTTATGAACTCAATCGACAACTCTAAATATTCTAGGGGAAACTCTAACAAAATTCAAAATAACTTAAATTAACTAAATAAATCTAATGTTTATCTTCAACTCAAAACTCCTTCAAAAAAATAATTATACTAAAATATTAATTCATCATTATTATTAATATACTAATGGAAATTATATATTAGTAACTTGAACCAATTGTTATTATTATCAAATTAACGCTACAGTGCTAATTAACGTTTTAACATTATCAAATTGTTTCTACAGTATGCATCTGCATCAATGTATAATATATATACTTAAGTTACATAAGTAAAACATGACATGAGTTCTAAAATAAATTACATGTATCAGTTACCTATGTATTTGATCATGATCCTATTTATAATCAAATTAATATAATAAACATATGATCTTATCAATTATTAAACCAATATACAAAACATGATTTTGCCAAAGTGTTGTAGGTGAATTCGCTTACTAAACATTGCGACACCGTAACACACATGAACGAATCAATATAAGCTTACGAATAAGCTTACGACGCTACAGTAACCATGGAATATATATATACTGCAACGATACAATATGGATAAAAGTGAGGATGATCATACGGTTTTCAATATGGAATTATGGATATCAAATCATACGAAATTAGTACTAATAGAAATCAGTAAAACATCAATTTCTCCTAAAACAGAGAATTTATTAAAAGAAATCATAATCACTATTGGGGTTAAGAGAACTTTTCTACCCGTTCATGATACCCCTATTATTGAACCAAATATTCACCCTTACCTTGTGTTCCAAAATTTCAGCAAGATGAGGTTCAGATGATTTCTTCTCTTAAGACCTAGAACTTCTTTTCCAAAACTTTGTTTCTCTATTCTCCTCTTTTGCACGTACTGATAAAATGAGTCTATTTCCTTATTTTTTCTTTAAATAAAAATAACCCTCAAAATATGATTTTCCTTTATTTACTCCAACTTATCCTCATGTAATTACCTCCTTGCCCCTAAAATCTCTACACATTGTTTATTTTATTTTCACTAATGAATATAGAAAAATAAATAAAATATTATTATTTTTTTAATTACAAAAGAACTTTAAATTATCCTACTCACTGTATCGTCTCTCTATATCCCTACTTCAAGGACACTTACCCCTACCGTCATACAATAATTAATTTAAAACACCAATTGGTTAAATAGAAATCTAAACAAATTCAAATTAAATTTATTAATTGAATTCGGGGTGTTACAACTCTCCCCAACTTAAGAAATTTTTGTCCTTGAAAATTACCTGATGAAAATAGAGTTGGATATGACTCTCTCGTATGCTCTTCACGCTTCCAAGTTGTGCTCCCACCAGCTGGTCCTCCCCACACTACCTTTACCAAGGCAAGCTCTTTTGTAACGCCCCGTTTTGCCAATTTTGTGTATTGAGTCGTTTTGATTATTTTATTATTATTTTATTGTATTTTCGACTTTTATGTGAAAATATGTTATTTTTCGGCGGGAATATATTTTATCGCGTTTTGGGATCGTTTGCGAGAAATTTGAGTGTAGGGGTATTTTGGGCATTTGGGTGTATTTTGATTAAGTTAGAATAAATAGAAAGAAAAACCAGAAAAATAGAGAAGAAGAAAAGAGAAGAGAAAGAAGAAAAGAGAGAAAAAACTTGTGAAGGAAGAAATCAATCTCCCGACTTTCTAGAACGCGAATTTATCGGGTAAGGGTGCGAAACTCGATTATACTATGATTGTGTATGATTATGTATGTTTTGTGTGGATGTTTTGGTTGGTTTTTCCATACGTTTCCGTTTATGCCGTATTTGACGAAATCGATAGAAACCAATGTTTTTACGGTCGAAAAGTCGTATAAATACATGTGTTGGTTGATTATATGTATGTGAGCTGCTGTTTAAAGTTTCATGAAGTTCGGTTATGTTTTGGTTAGTTTTCGTTATGTTTCCGTTGTTTTGTCCGTTTAGGTCGAATTGTAAGAAATCGATAAAAAACGATGTTTTCAGGGTTAGAATTCGAAATAAATTACGTAGTTGTATCGAGCAAGGTTAGGTCGTCGTATAGCGTGCTTTTTATTCGATTCGGTGAGGTTTGAAAAATCTGGTTTTTGAAAGGTTGAAATTTAATCGAAAAATTGAACGTCGTAGAAATTTCGTTTATGTGTTCTAAATTGTTCTTATGTATTTGGTGGTTGGGCGTATATGTTTGTTTCGGTGAAAATGTTCGATTTAGTCGAGTTTCCGGGCATTTTGGAAGAGGGACAGCAATGGTGTATTTTGAGAAATTCTGGTTTTAAGGAAAAACAGAGCATGAATCGATGCATAACAGCTATGTATCGATACGAAATGGTTTATGTATCGATACATAACCCCTATGCATCGATACATACTGTGAAAATGGGGAAAAATAGCATTTTCACTACAGCATGTGTCGACACATGCGTGCTATGTATCGATACATGAGGTCTTTTTGTATCGATACATAAAGCCTATGTATCGATACATACTGTGCTGAACCATAAAATTTTGGTTTGTCGGGAAACTTCGGAAATTCATATCTCTTGGACCGTAAGTCGGTTTTGGTCCCCGTTCGAAGCGTTGGGAAGCTAACGAGATGTTCTTTCTAGGAAAAATAGTTTTGAGGTCTGAACCTAGTCCAATCGGTACAGTTTTTTCGAACCGTTTCGTAGTGTCGGGCGTCCGGTTTATGTTTTTACGTTATTTTGAAATATTCATATCTTCTTCGTTGTTTATCCGATTGAGGTGTTCTTTATATGGATGTGAAGCTAAAAATACGTTCTATGATTTAGTGAAGAAATATATTATTTTTAACCGACTTTTGGCCGACTTTACCGATTAATCGTGAATAGTTGTTTTTGATGAGATGTTGTGATGATGATTTGTGGCCGAAAGGCAAGAAAATGCTAAGTGTGATATTGGATGATATATGCATGATTGTTGATGTGTGTGAGCATGCAAGGTGAAAGTCATGAGTCGTTGTATGCCAAACATCATATTGTGCATTGTTGAAACGTCCTGAGTGACGATTTGATTCTTAAGGGAATCCACTATACCATCGTGTGCCTCAAAAATACGAGGCGTTGCCTGAGGACTTAAAGCGATATGTATAGACGATTGTGGGCTCCTTTGGAGACTTAAAGCAATCCTTAACGTCGTGTGCCTCGAAAAAATGAGGCGTTGCCTGAGGACTTAAAGCGACGGGTGAACATCGTAGGCCCGACGGGGAGTTACTTGAGATTCTCAGTAACGAGCGATGGTTCCAATAGTTCCTGAGTGAACTGATGATGAGACAAGATACATTGGAAGTTGGTACCGCATGGCATGTGCATAGAGTCGTTGTGTCTGTCTATGTGCATTGCATAAATCATGAGTCATTTGTGCATGAATTTGTGAATGTGATTTAATGAGATGGAATATGTGTGATTGTATTGTGAATGATTGATGGGTAGTGGTATTTGACACTTGTGAATTGTACTGTGTGTTGTTATAATTGATCTGTGTGTTTTGGTGGTGAGAATACGTTATTGTGCAATTTTTGTGTTAATATATAATCTTATGCAATTATATTATGGTTGTTTTTCTCACCCTTCTGCTGTTTTATAACGCTCTATGAGGCGTTGCAGATTAGAGTTGCTGGAGGTATTCTTTTGTGAAGAGTTGCGTCTTCATTATTTTGGTCGGTCGGCTCTGATATGTGACTCCGGGTAGCATAGGGTGGCCGTGTGTGATTGTTTTGTTTATCTGATGATATATTTTGGCTGTACATGTATAACTTGATGTATGACGGGCAAGTTTATATGTATATATGTATATGTGTTATTCAGATTTTAGATCTTTCCGCTTTAATTCTAATTTCTGAAAAGTGGGTGTAAGGAACGAAGTTTCTTCTGTATGATTGTTACCCCACGTTGCATATCTAAATGAGCAGGTGTTGCATGTTAGTTGTTTGGTTACTTTGATGTGATTCTCTCTTTCTATGCCATGATAATTCAATTATACTCTGATCAATTTTCGAATTTTCTTTTACCGCCTTAATTGCGTGTTTTGGGGGTATAGATCGGGGGCGTCACATCTTTACCCCGCAACTGCTTCACCTCTCGATCTTCTATCCGTATGGGCGATGCCTCCACAGTCAGATTATCTCTCACCTGCACATCATCCACTTGGATCACATGAGACAGATCCGGAATATATCTCCTCAACTGAGACACATGACACACATCCTAAAGATTAGCAAGCGGCAGCAGCAAAGCAATCTGATAGGCCACCTCTCCTATCCTCTGTAAAATCTGGTACGGACCAACAAAACATGATGTGAGCTTTTGAGACTTCAAAGCTCGACCAACACCAGTTACTGGCGTAACTCTCAAAAACACGTGATCTCCCTCATGGAACTCAAGTGCTTTCCTCCTCTTGTCATGGTAACTTTTTTGACGACTCTGCGAAGCTTTCATCTTTTCTTGGATCATCTTGATCTTTTCGGTTGTCTGGTGAACAATCTCAGGTCCGAGCACATCACTCTCGCCTGACTCATACCAACACAACAGAGTCCAACACCTTCTACCATACAATGCCTCGTACGGCACCATTCCAATACTAGTATGATAACTGTTGTTTTAGGTAAACTCAATCAACGACAAGTAGCTATCCCAAGCACCTCCTTGTTCTAGCACACAAGCCCTCAATAAATCTTCTAACGACTGGATGATCCTCTATGTTTGACCGTTTGTCTGCGGATGGTAAGCAGAACTCAACCTCACCTTAGTACCCAAAGCTATTTGCCTACTCTCCCAGAATCTCGATGTGAATCTCGGATCTCTATCCGACACAATACTTGAAGGAATACCATGCAGTTTCACAATCTCGTCAATATACAATTCGGCCAGCTTCTGTAAGGAATAATTGATCCTCATCGGTATAAAATGAGCCGATTTGGTCAATCTATCAACAATCACCCAAACTGAATCACATCCCTTCGAAGTCTTCGGTAGACCCGTCACAAAATCCATGGAAATGCTATCCCATTTCCACTCTGGAATATTCAACCGTTCCATCAGACCTAACGACTTCTGATGTTCAATCTTCGATTTTTGACAAGTCAAACAAGCATACACAAACTCAGCTACTTCATTCTTCATTCCTGGCCACCAAAACAATTTCTTCAAGTCTTGATACATTTTTGTGGCACCGGGATGAATACTTAACCCACTTATGTGACCATCCTCAAGAATGCTCTTCTTAATTTCTGGCACATCTGGAACACACACCCTATCTCTGAACCTCATCACACCATTCTCATCAACCCGAAAATCACCACTGTTACCTTGGTTTATTAACGTGAGACGATCCACCTAATCCAAATCATATTTTTGACCTTCTCTGATTTCTTGGAGAATACCACTAGTAAGCTTCAGCATACCCACTAGACTCATATCTCTGAATTGTTCAATCAGTTCTAACTCTCTAACCATAAGCATTGACATATGTAAGGACTTCCTACTTAACGCATCAACTACAACATTAGCCTTACCCGGATGGTAACTCAATTCAAAATCATAATCCTTCAGAAGTTCAAGCCATCTCCTCTGCCTCATATTCAACTCTTTCTGGTCAAACAGGTACTTCAGGCTCTTGTGATCACTGAACACTTTGAACCTGGATCCAAAAAGATAATGCCTCCAAATCTTCAAAACAAAAACCACAGCTGCCAACTCTAAGTCATGCGTAGGATAATTCCTTTCATGAACCTTCAGTTGTCTGGAAGCATAAGCAACGACTTGACCATTCTGCATCAGTACACCACCAAGACCCATCTTTGACGCATCACAATATACTACAAAAGAATCACTCAGATTTGGTAAGATCAATACCGGAGCACTCGTCAATTTCTTCTTGAGTTCTACAAAACTCTTTTTACATGCAACATCCCACACATAAGCTTGACCCTTTTGGGTAAACTAAGTCAAAGGTAGTGGTAACTTCGAAAAGCCTTCTATAAAGTTGCGATAATAACCAGCTAAGCCAAGGAAACTTCGAATCTCAGTAGCAGACTTTATAGTCTCCCACTACAACACAACATCAACTTTCGACGGATCCATAGCAATTCCTCCACTAGAAATCACATGACCGAGGAAACTCACCTCTTTTAATCAGAATTCACACTTGGACAACTTGGCATAAAGCTTTTTGTCTCTCAACACTTGCAATATAACTTTTAGATGCTCCGCATGTTCTTCCTCGAACTTAGAATATATCAAGATGTCATCGATGAATACGACCACAAATTGATCAAAATAAGGATGGAAATCCTATTCATATACTCCATGAACACACCTGGTGCATTAGACACTCCAAACGGCATTACGGTATACTCATAATGACCATACCTTGTCCTGAATGTGGTCTTTAGAATATCATCTGGTTTCACACGAATCTGATGATAACCTGACCTCAAATCTATCTTGCTGAACACACAAGCACCCACCAATTGCTCCATCAGATCATCAATTCGTGGAAGAGGATACTTGTTCTTGATAGTAACTTTATTCAATTGTCTGTAGTCAACACACAACCTCATACTGCCATCCTTCTTCTTAACTAGCAACACCGGTGCACCCCATGGAGAAACACTTGGTCGAATAAACTTTTTCTCAAGCAACTCTTCCAACTGCTTCTTCAATTCACTCAACTTTGTAGCTGACATCCTATACGGAACCATCGAAACGGGATTAGTTCCAGGTACCACATCAATGGAAAACTCAATCTCACGCTCTGGTGGCAAGTCATTGATATCATCTGGAAATACATCTAGGAAATTGCACACAACAGGCTGATCAACACTTGCAGCCTTATTGTCAACTTGCAATGATGCAAACATTGCAAACATCTAAGCCTCGTCTTCTAAGAGTTCTTCTATTTGATTAGCAGATAAAAACATCAGCTCTCCATAATCACCAATCTCTGGGACCCTCACAGTTTTACTGTAGCAGTCGATATGAACATAGTTGAACTCTAACTAGTTCATTCCAAGGATAATATTGATTTGATGCAAAGGTAGACAAACTATGTCCATCACAAAGTTCTTACCATAAATGGCCAAGGACAACACAAACAGACTAATGCAGTAGTAACAGAACCATCAGTCGGGGTATCGATAACCATACTCCCAACCATAGAAGATAATTTTAACCCCAACCTCGTAGCACACTCAAGAGAAATAAATGAATGAGTAGCACTAGTATCAATAATAGCAATTAACTCAACATTATTAATGAAACAAGTACCTCTGATTAAGTTATCTGTCTTGGGAACCTCTGAACCACTCAAGGTAAACACTCTACCCTTAGTTTGGGCAGCAGTAGCGGCCATCTTCTTTGGCTTCTGACATTGCGTACTGATATGACCCTGTTCACCCCAATTGTAACAAGTCGGACCATCATTCTTGTACTCTGCAACACGGTGACCTGTTTTTCCACAATTGTAACGTCTCAGAACCTTATTATTACATTCATTAGCACGGTGGCCTAGCTCGCCACACTTGAAGTACTTGACAGAAGCGGGAGCTCCTCCCCCACTTGCCTTCTTCCCATATGAAGCCTTCTGCTTCCCTTTGTCAGCTAGAGTCACATAAGGTTTCCCTCTAAATTGTCCCTACCCTTTCTTCTCACTAAGATTCTTGTAGTGAGCAGACCGAGCTCTGCTATCCTTATCATAGATCCTACTCTTATTCACCAGTTCAGCATACCTACGAATCTGCTGGTATCCAATACCTTGTTTGATCTCTGGTCTCAGCCCATTCTCAAACTTGAGAGATTTGGAAGTCTCAGCATCAGCGCGGTTGTAATGAGGACAGAACTTCATCAGCGCCTCAAACTTCGCCGTATACTCTGCCCTAGTCATGTTACCTTGCTTTAGCTCAAGGAACTCCATCTCTTTCTTGCCACGCACATCCTCTGGAAAGTACTTCTCCAAGAATTCATTTTTGAACACAGCCCAAGTTATCTCTGTACCAGTAACTTCCAATCTCTGCCGCGCATTATCCCACCAATCCTCAGCTTCCTCTGACAGCATATGAGTAACAAATTGTACCATCTGAGCCTCAGTGCAAGTCATTACTCGGAATATCTTCTCAGTTACTTTGAGACATGCCTGTGCACCCTCTGGATCATGGCTACCCTTGAAAGTTGGTGGATTGTTCCTCTGAAATTTTCCCAAAGCGCGAAACTCATCAGAAGCTCCTCCCGCTCCCCCATTCTGATTGTTCTGTGCATTTTGAGCCATCACTTGGGCAAGCAATTCCAAAGCTTCAGCAATAGCATGATCGTTTCTCCCAGCCATTCTGCACACCATCGAACAACATTAGAAGAAACAAAGCATCGACGGTGTACATACACTCATCGACTAATAGGGAACTATAATCATATAAAAACCTGGTCGGACGGACCGACCTGCTCTGATACCACTAATGTAACACCCTTCTATACCCCAAAACAATAATCGGATATTTCAATTAGAAAACATAACCACAAGGGTGTCACACACATCAAAACACATAACCTGCTCTGTAACACGGGTTACCATAAAATAAATTCAATGTACATATTTATACCTGGGATGTTACACGACATCCAACACATCTGATTTGTACTTGGGATGTTACACGACATCCAACACATCTGATTTTGGTCAAGTACTTATAACTCAAGACATTACGTCTCATGAATTTCAACTTAACAGAATAATCCAAAAAGTATGGCAATCAACTCAACATAACTTTAAAATTTCAACAGCGCAAAAAATTTTGTAACGTCGCCAACAATGACACAAAATAAATAAAATCAAGCGTTCATCCCAACCCGATGTTACATGATCAGAGCAGGAACCACTAAATAAAAGCGATAAACTACGGAAGTCACTTCAAGGTCGATCTTCTACTTACTTCAGCAATGCTACTCCTGAGTATCTGCACGATGCCCATGTAAAGGCAATATTCTAACAAAAGGGGTGAGAATACGATTCAATAATAACGGTAAAAGACAATCGGAAGTAGATTAATCTAACAACATCACACACCAAATACAACAACATAGGCATATTAAGTATTCTCATCCACACAACCTAACATCAAATAATCACTGAATACAACACAAATGCAAATGTACTCGACAACTGACTCAACATGCATGTGGTATCAAACTATGAACACTTAGGTCCATTTCACTCCACAATCCCCACCATAGGATCCATTCCCTCTTGGAACCGGAGCACACAAAAATTGCTACCATCACCATAGGCAACGCTTCTCTAATTCCTCAATAGAATTAGCTACTCACACTTGATCCCTACCATAGGATCAAGGCTCACCAAAATTGGACCGAAATCCGTACACCATGATGCATGAATTCACAATAACATGCAATATCACCAAAATGATCATCAAATTAATCAACAAAATAATCACCAAAAATTATCATTCAAGAATATAATCAAAATCATCATCCAAAATTATAACTCGAGAGAGTTCCCAAGGAACTCTAAGCAAATCTACATCAATCCTTACAACTCTGAAACAGCTCTAAAGTGTTCAAAAATGCTCTACTAGCAACTCTTACTCATAAAGATAACTCTTATGAACTCAATCGACAACTCTAAAAATTCTAGAGGAAACTCTAACAAAATTCAAAATAACTTAAATTAACTAAATAAATCAAATGTTTATCTTAAACTCAAAACTCCTAAAAAAAATAATTATACTAAAATATTAATTCATTATTATTATTAATATACTAATGGAAATTATATATTAGTAACTTGAACCAATGGTTATTATTATCAAATTAACGCTACAATGTTAATTAACGTTTTAACATTATCAAATTGTTTCTACAGTATGCATCTGCATCTATGTATAATATATATACTTAAGTTACTTAAGTAAAACATGACGTGAGTTCTAAAATAAATTACATGTATCAGTTACCTATGTATTTGATCATGATCCTATTTATAATCAAATTAATATAATAAACATATGATCTTATCAATTATTAAACCAATATACAAAACATGATTTTGCCAAAGTGTTGTAGGTGAATTCGCTTACTAAACATTGCAACACCGTAACACACATGAACGAATCAATATAAGCTTACGAATAAGCTTACGACGCTACAGTAACCATGGAATATATATATACTGCAACGATACAATATGGATAAAAGTGAGGATGATCATACGGTTTTCAATATGGAATTATGGATATCAAATCATACGAAATTAGTACTAATAGAAATCAGTAAAACATCAATTTCTCCTAAAACAGAGAATTTATTAAAAGAAATCATAATCACTATTGGGGTTAAGAGAACTTTTCTACCCGTTCATGATACCCCTATTATTGAACCAAATATTCACCCTTACCTTGTGTTCCAAAATTTCAGCAAGATGAGGTTCAGATGATTTCTTCTCTCAAGACCTAGAACTTCTTTTCCAAAACTTTGTTTCTCTATTCTCCTCTTTTGCACGTACTGATAAAATGAGTCTATTTCCCTATTTTTTCTTTAAATAAAAATAACCCTCAAAATATGATTTTCCTTTATTTACTCCAACTTATCCTCATGTAATTACCTCCTTGCCCCTAAAGTCTCTACAAATTGTTTATTTTATTTTCACTAATTAATATAGCAAAATAAATAAAATATTATTATTTTTTTAATTACAAAACAACTTTAAATTATCCTACTCACTGTATCGTCTCTCTATATCCCTACTTCAAGGACACTTACCCCTGCCATCATACAATAATTAATTTAAAACACCAATTGGTTAAATAGAAATCTAAACAAATTCAAATTAAATTAATTAATTGAATTCGGGGTGTTACAACTCTCCCCAACTTAAGAAATTCTCGTCCTCGAAAATTACCTGATGAAAATAGAGGGTGATATGACTCTCTCATATGCTCTTCACGCTCCCAAGTTGTGCTCCCACCAGCTGGTCCTCCCCACACTACCTTTACCAAGGCAAGCTCTTTACCCCACAACTGCTTCACCTCTCGATCTTCTATCCGTATGGGCGATGCCTCCGCAGTCAGGTTATCTCTCACCTGCACATCATCCACTTGGATCACATGAGACGGATCCGGAATATATCTCCTCAACTGAGACACATGAAACACATCCTGAAGATTATCAAGTGGCGGCGGCAAAGCAATCTGATAGGCCACCCCTCCTATCAACTGTAAAATCTGGTACAGACCAACAAAACGTGATGTGAGATTTCGAGACTTCAAAGCTCGACCAACACCAGTTACTGGCGTAACTCTCAAAAACACGTGATCTCCCTTATGGAACTCAAGTGCTTTCCTCCTCTTGCCATGGTAACTTTTTTGACGATTCTGCGAAGCTTTCATCTTTTCTTGGATCATCTTGATCTTTTCGGTTGTCTGGTGAACAATCTCAGGTCCGAGCACATCACTCTCGCCTGACTCATACCAACACAACGGAGTCCTACACCTTCTACCATACAATGCCTCGTACGGCACCATTCCAATACTAGAATGATAACTGTTGTTGTAGGTAAACTCAATCAACGACAAGTAGCTATCCCAAGCACCTTCTTGTTCTAGCACACAAGCCCTCAATAAATCTTCCAACGATTGGATGATCCTCTCTGTTTAACCGTTTGTCTGCGGATAGTAAGCAGAACTCAACCTCACCTTAGTACCCAAAGCTGTTTGCAAACTCTCCCAGAATCTCGATATGAATCTCGGATCTCTATCCGACACAATACTTGAAGAAATACCATGCAGTTTCACAATCTCATCAATATACAATTCAGCCAGCTTCTGTAAGGAATAATTGATCCTCATCGGTATAAATGAGCCAATTTGGTCAATCTATCAACAATCACCCAAATTGAATCACATCCCTTCGAAGTATTCGGTAGACCAGTCACAAAATCCATGGAAATGCTATCCCATTTCCACTCTGGAATATTCAACCGTTGCATCAGACCTAACGGCTTCTGATGTTCAATCTTCGATTTTTGACAAGTCAAACAAGCATACACAAACTCAGCTACTTCCTTCTTCATTCCTGGCCACCAAAACAATTTCTTCAAGTCTTGATACATTTTTGTGGCACCGGGATGAATACTTAACCCACTTCTGTGACCATCCTCAAGAATGTTCTTCTTAATTTCTGGCACATCTGGAACGCACACCCTATCTCTGAACCTCATCACACCATTCTCATCAACCCGAAAATCACCCCCGTTACCTTGGTTTATTAACGTGAGACGATCCACCTAATCCAAATCATATTTTTAACCTTCTCTGATTTCTTGGAGAATACCACTAGTAAGCTCCAGCATACCCAACTTCACACTGTTAGGAGTCTCTTCACACACTAGACTCATATCTCTGAATTGTTCAATCAGTTCTAACTCTCAAACCATAAGCATTGACATATGTAAGGACTTCCTACTTAACGCATCAGCTACAACATTAGCCTTACCCAGATGGTAACTCAATTCAAAATCATAATCCTTCAGAAGTTCAAGCCATCTCCTCTGCCACATATTCAACTCTTTCTGGTCAAACAAGTACTTCAGGCTCTTGTGATCACTGAACACTTCGAACCTGGATCCAAAAAGATAATGCCTCCAAATCTTCAAAACAAAAACCACAGCGGCCAACTCTAAGTCATGCATAGGATAATTCCTTTCATGAACCTTCAGTTGTCTGGAAGTATAAGCAACGACTTGACCATTCTGCATTAGTACACCACCAAGACCCATCTTTGACACATCACAATATACTACAAAAGAATCACTCAGATTAGGTAAGATCAATACGGAAGCACTCATCAATTTCTTCTTGAATTCTACAAAACTCTTTTCACATGCAACATCCCATACATAAGCTTGACCCTTTCGGGTCAACTAAGTCAAAGGCAGTGCTAACTTCGAAAATCCTTCTATAAACCTGCGATAATAACCAGCTAAGCTAAGGAAACTTCGAATCTCAGTAGCAGACTTTGGAGTCTCCCACTGCAACACAGCATCAACTTTCGATGGATCAATAGCAATTCCTCCACTAGAAATCACATGACAGAGGAAACTCGCCTCTTTTAACCAGATATCACACTTGGACAACTTGTCATAAAACTTTTTGTCTCTCAACACTTGCAATACAACTTTTAGATGCTTCGCATGTTCTTCCTTGGACTTAGAATATATCAAGATGTCATCGATGAATACGACCACAAATTGATCTAAATAAGGATGGAAAATCCTATTCATATACTCCATGAACACACCTGGTGCATTAGACACTCCAAACGACATTACCGTATACTCATGATGACCATACCTTGTCCTGAATGCAGTCTTCAGAATATCATCTGGTTTCACATGAATCTGATGATAACCTGACCTCAAATCTATCTTGCTGAACACACAAGCACCCACCAATTGATCCATCAGATCATCAATTCGTGGAAGAGGATACTTGTTCTTGATAGTAACTTTATTCAATTATTTGTAGTCAACACACAACCTCATACTGCCATCCTTCTTCTTAACTAGCAACACCGGTGCACCCCATGGAGAAACACTTGGTCGAATAAACTTTTTCTCAACCACAAATATACACGGCTTGCCTTGTTTTTTGCCTGGCCCGAGGCAAGGCAAGGCAAGATTTTGGTTGAAAACGTGAAGGCCATAACTTTCTCATTTCTCCATGGATTGAGACAAAATTTAGGTCTATCCTGCCTAGAATTTCACAAGGAATCCAATGGTGGTGGTGTTTTTTTCAGATCATGCTCCTATTGAAAAACCCGATAGTGGTTTTATTGGTACAAGCATGAATTTCATGATAAATTGGTGCAAACAAACACATATAACATGTATAAGAGATGCATGATCAGTGGACATCAAAAGAAAGCATGAGTCAAAGAATCCAAGTTGTGATGCTTACCTCTTTTTGGAGTTTTTGTGCAATCTGCCAAGCCACTTATTCCAGAAATGATTTGATGCTTTGAACAACCTCAAATGATCTCTTAGAAGCTTTTAGGATGGTTGGAATAAGCTGGAAACCTCAGGAACAAGTTTGAGCTCTTTCTTGCAAAAGGGGCAAAAGTGGCCAAAATAGCAACTCTCTCAAATGGTGTTCCAGATGGAGGGAACCATTTGGGACAGTTCAAGGATGATATTTGGAGTGTGTTTGAGATTTTATCTGGTTTGGAAAGTGACTGAATCAAGACATGGCTTGAAAAATGCACAAAAGTCCTATTTAGAGGTTTTGAGAGGTGACTTTGTGATTTTGGTGTTACAGGTCACTTGTGAGAGTTTGGAAGGCTTAGATATGATATATTGGATGTGTTTGGATCATAAGCTATGGTGGAATTGCTCTCTAACTCAAAAACTCAGAGTTACCTTGCTAAAGAAGGTATTTTTGCCTAGAGAAAGAGATTTTGAGGAATGAAAGTGTTGTAGTGCTTTGGTGTACTCAAACTGAACACAATTGAGCTCTATTTATAGTAGAGCAAGTTTGTTTTGGCTGTAATAGTGAATGGCAACAGCAGCAGAGGTTTGGCCAATGTTGATCAATGAGAATCCAAGTCTCCTCTAGCCATTGACTAGAGGTTAGGGCACACGCTGCTGGTCCCCTTGGCCTTGGATAAGTCTTGACTGAATTCATTTGGAAATGGATCAGTCCATGCCACCTTGGTGCATCCATTGAATGCTCCAATCCAAAATTGGATTATTGTCCCTCTTTTAGGCATTTCTAGGTTTGGCATGCTATTTTTGGTTCCAAAGACTTGGGAGGCTTGGGATCAGAGTTGGTTCCTCCTTGGTCCCCCTTGAGGTGTTCAGATGGATAGAGTTGCTTGCCCTTTGAAAAATTTGAGGAAATCGAGCAATACTCCAAAATCTGCCTTGCCATGACAGTTTGCAGCAAGGCATATTGGCATTGTCATATCTCATGGCTCAAGTGGAATTTGATGGAGTTCTAGGCCATTTTGTAAAACCCTCATATGATACAACAACTGTTTGATCATAATTGGTTTTGATACTTTTTGGATCCAAGTGAAAAATGCCCCTACATTTGGAAAAAAGTAAGGCAGATTCTGACTTAGTGAAAATTTCACTAAGTGTTGGAAAAAAGTGACATTTTCACTCTTTGTGATTTTGATCATTACATAACTCAAAATCCATGATGAATTGGAATGAGGTGTAATTGAAGCTTTTGTAGAGGTCCATGAGAGCTACAAATCTAGCTTTGAATGGGGAAAAATGGCCTTGTGGTTTAGGAGTTATGATCCTCCAAAGTTGGTACCCTAGCCACTTTGTTCCATAACTTAGAAAATTTCTATGTTTTTTATGGTTACCCCTTTTACAAGTTATCCCACTTTTCTTGATTTTTCTTGATGAATGATGATTCCAATCACACATTAACATCATTTTAGGGTTAAGGAACCATAATTGTGAAAAAACTCAAAAAGTCAAAGTTGACTTTTGTGCACAGTTAACTTTTTGTCAGATGAATTCCAAACCATGCGATCCTCTATGAAATCAAGTCCTTGACCTAAATCAAATTGATGGATTGATTTCATAGGTGTTATAGGGTGTGTTGAATCATGTCCTAGGGTTTGGGAGCATGTCCTGGTCAAAAGTCAAAGGTACAGTTGACTTTTCTCGCGAAACCGTAACTGTGGTTCTGATGAACTTGAAACTTTCGAACCAAGCTTCTTGGATCAATACATTATTACAAATGGATCAATGTGGTTTATTAGAGACCCTCAAACCCTACTTTGAGGCCTTGGCTCATGTTTTGTCCCAAAAGTCAACTTAGGGGTGAATTAGGTCAAGAAACCCTAATTCCTGATTTTTAATGAATGCATCCCCTGAGGCTAAATTGACTTGATGATGTGGTTTATGAGGTCCCTTGGAGCATCTTAGGTTATGCTTTGAAGCATTGGTTCATGCCCAGAGGAAAATTTCCATCTAGAGGCCCTGGTCGACCAAAACCTTAATTTGGTGACACTGTCGATCTGAGGCTTGATCCACCTAGAAGGGAGCAACATTGTGCTTAATCCTTGAAGTGAGAGTCCTCTTGATCCTTTATGGATGATTGAGAGGTCAGAAAAGTTGAAGATCATGTCATTTCTTGATTAATCCTTTGTCTAAGAACTCTGAGAGGGCCTGAAACCCTAAATTTGATTGTAGTGGATGCTCACCCATCTTCCGGGAGACTGATGAGGCATGAAGGGTTACGCATATTGTGGTAATGATTTGCACAATGATGGGAATCTTAGTGGTCAAAATTTGGGGTATGACACCGCTCTTCTGGTTAATCACAGTTTTCTCTGTTAAAACCAATGCTTCTCTATCCCCACAGAAAGACAATCCTTGTTCCCTCGGTTAAACACTATTTATCAGTTAACATGCCAATGCCCCCTCAGAGTCAAACACCTTCTCTTGGTTCAGTACTCTATCTCTTGGTTTATCACAGTCCGTCTCTTTTCCCCGCCAGAGTCTTACTCTCTTTCTTCGTTTAACCACTACCAGCCAGTTAATATACCGAGTCTCCCTTTTCTCCGGGTTTTGACACCATCCCTTTATTTGGATCCCCAGCGGATTCTTTTCTATTCATTTTGCTCTTACTTTCTTGGTTTCAACACCAATTCTCTTCGCCATCCCCAACGGAGTTCCTTTTCTTCTTGGTTTTGACACCATTCTTTTCCTAGTCTCTTGTGCAATCGCTCTTACTGTGTGGTCTTCCCCAGTAGAGTTTTTCTTTCACTCTTGCTCTTGGTTTTGACACCACTTCTTTTGTTTTCCTGTTTCTTTCTTATTTTGTTTTTCGTTCGGTTCCGCAAACTACGAAAGCTTTGATTCTGCATTCGTTCAAATGTCAGATACGTAGGCACGAGACGCGATGTCTTGGCGAGCACACTTCCACCCTTCTTTCCTCTCCCTTTCTTCTTTGCTCTTTGTCCCCTGGTTCCATGAACTACGACGCTCTGATTTCCTCATTGCACTATGAGGGTACGTAGGCACGCAGGCCCCAATCCTCCACGAGCACTTTTTTATTCTTTTTCCCCTTTCTTCTCTCTCCTTCTCTTTTAGCTAGAAGCCTTTAGATAGATAATCCATCCAAGCCAAGAAGCAAGCAAAATGGTTCCCGTCGAGTACGACGGATGCGTTAGGTGCTAATACCTTCCTTTTGCATAACCGACCCCCGTTCCCGTTTCTCTTCCCTTTGGGTTTTATAGATATTTTCCCTGTCCTTTTGGACTAAATAAAGTTCGGTGGCGACTCTGTGTTATCTTTGAGTGTGCGATTCACTCAGGATGTAAACCAGCCATCTTCATAGAGCAATGCCATTTTTCCTTAGGAATCATTCATGCTAAGAGAGGGACATTGGCTTGGATGTAAATAATCCAGAGGCTTGCCGCTTACAGCAATTAGATGGGAGAAAGTGATCTACCAGGATAAGAGATGGACGATAGCTTGGATATTTGAATCAACAAGTGTGCCACTTACAGTAGTTATCTGGGATTAGGGTTTGTTTTGATTTTTCTGTTTTGATATGTGATATACAGAGAAATGTCTTCCTAGAGAGAGATTTTTTATTTCCTCTGAGGGGATGTTGGTTTTTATGTGCCTTGATCAAAGCCCAAGGTTGAAGCTAAGAGATTGATTGACTTCACTAGGGAAGTCCTTATACAAAGCCTAAGAGGAGGCTGGAAAGGGCTGACTCAACGAGAGAGTTTTTATCTGTCTTGTACAAAGCCCAAGATTGAGGCTAAAAGAGATTGACTCTTTGGAGGATATTATTATACAAAACCGAAGAGGAAGCTAAAAGTTAACTTTTTCGGGGAAAATATTATGTCTGTCTTGTATCAAGCCCAAGATTAAGGCTAAAAGGGGTTTTAACTCAGCTAGGGAGAATTATCTGTCTTGTACAAAGCCCAAGATTGAGGCTTAAAAGAGGATTGACTCTGCTTAGGAAATTTATATGGTGTCTTGTATAAAGCCCAAGATTGAGGCTAAAAAGAGTTTGACTTAACAAGAGAGTGCTTTTATCTGTCCTATACAAAGTCCAAGATTGCGGCTGAAAAAACTGGATAAATCATTATACAAAGCCTAAGAGGAGGCTGAAAAAGATTAACTCAACAAGAGAGTGTTTTTATCTGTCTTGTACAAAGCCCAAGATTGAGGCTGAAAAGGGTTGACTCAACAAGAGAGTCTGAAAAGGTTAGCTCTACTAAGGGAGCATCATTGTACAAAGCCCAAGAGAAGGTTGACTTCTGTTGAGGATTATTAAGATCCAGAGGCAGGTCCAAATGGGAAATCAACTCTTGCTGTGGGTTACAAAATAGTTGAGATATCAGAGGCCTTGAGGTTCTGATTTGGGATAATGTTATAGTGATGGTAGGCTGACCCTGGCTGGGGAATTTTTAGGAGAAAGATTGGGGTTTAGAACCCCTGGGTTTTAACTCTGTGGGAAATTTATTAAAATGACCAGGGTTTCTCCTATGTTTGTAGGGAACTTGAGAATGTCTTTGAGACTCAAGAAGGGATGAGACTATCCAAGACTACTGGTGTGGAAGAGTTTATCTTTGTATGATGCCTGAGAGGAGACAGATAAGGGTTGAGTATCAACCCTAAAATGGTTTGATGAGTTGACACTGGAAAGACTGCTCTAGAAAATAATGACTAAGTTATGTCATATACCTTTAAGAGGTCTTCAGGGTCCTTGTATTAAGCCCAAGAGAAGGCATGAGAATTTCTAAGAAGCCGGAGGGTCCTTGTACAAAGCCCAAGAGGAGGCGAGGATGCTTTTAGGAAGCCTGTGGATCCCAAACCTAAGAAAAGTTCAAGAAAGGTTTCACCGAGAATTATCTTTTCTTTAGTGAACAGTTCTAGGGTTTGAAGAAATTCAAGAGAGGTTTCACCGAGAATTAATCCTCTAAGGGGAACTGAACTTGTTTGACAATTTCTAATAGTGACAGTCTGAGAAAAGTTTAACCGGGAATAATGCCTTTCTCTTTGTTCCATATTGTTTAAGCCCAAGAGAAGGTAAGACTGTATCTGGAAATCCTATGGAGATCTAGTTTTGACTGTATTAAAGAGTGACCAACTGGCTTTACCTAGTTCTAGACCTAGTTGCCGGGGAAAACTCTAAGCAAATATATAAGTACAGTTGATATATGACAAGTATTTAAAAGGATATGAAAGAAGGACTTACAGGTGAGCAAGCTTCCCACAATACAGTTATATATATTTGACATGTATTTAAAAGAATGAAATAAGGACTTACAGGTGAGCAAGCTTCCCACAATACAGTTATATATATATATATATATATATATATATATATATATATATATATATATAAACAAGTAAAAGAAAGCTGATAAAAACTTACAGGTGAGCAAGCTTCCATAGCTGTATTATTAGTTGTTCAAGAAATTAAAGAAAGTTTTGATAACAACTGTATATTTGAACCAAAATCAAAAGGGAAGTTGTTTTGAAAAGATTGTTGGGGCTTATACTCAAGGAAGGGCCCAGATGAAAAACTGTAATCGTACCGTTGTTTTGTAAACTGTACTGGGGCTTATACAATGACTGAGGCCCAAAGGGTTTTCTGTACAATGGGATTTGTCTTACAACTCAAGGAGAGGCCCAAAAAGAAAAGAAATGGGACTTACAACACAAAGGTAGGCCCAAATGATTTTATTTTGAAATGGTGATCGCGCCGAGATTTTAAAATCGTATCGGGACTTTTACAATGACTAAGGCCCAAAATTATTTATGTACAAAAAGGGGGTTGGGTCTTACACTCTATTAGAGGCCCAGAGTGTTTTGAAAAAGATTTTTTAGGGTGATATTGATCATGGCGCTAATTTTTGGTTTTTTAATGTATTTTAATTGAATAAAATTCAATTAAAATAATCAAACATGTGAAAAAAGGTTGTGATTTTTTATTTATATTTGTAAAATCAAGTTTTATTCATGGGATGATTTAAAAATTATTTGAATTTTGCAAAACCAAGAGAAAGAAATACTTTTAATGTTTAAAAACAAATAAAAATATAATTCTTTACAAAAATAACAAATATATGAAATAAATAATATTTTTGTGAAATTTTCATGGAATATAGTATTTTAACATTTTTGGGAATTTTCAAAAAAAGAACCAATAAAAAATAATTAAAATTGAGAGAGAAATTAATTTTTCAATTAATTAACAAAAACATGAAAATACGGAAAAAAAAATAGCAAAAATAAGGGGAATGACAAAATGGTCTGGGTGGGGTTTGGACCCACGACCATCAAGCCAAACTCACATGTACGCTACCACTGGGGCGGTGATACATCCGTGTATCAAAACCACCCCACAAATACACAAGGCATGCCTTGTTTCTAGGCCTGAGCAAGGCAAGGCAAGGCCAGCTTTTGGGCAATTTACGTGAAGCCTCTAACTTTCTCATTTCTCCATGGATTGGGACAAATTTTAGGTGTATCAGACCCAGAATTTCACAAGGAATCCAATGTTGGTCTTGGTTTTTTCAGATGAGGTCCCTATTTTAAAACCCGATAGTGGTTTTGAAATAGGCCAAAATTTACATTTCTTATGCTATCACATGGTACAGGCAAGAATTACATAGCAAATTGGTTCAAACACAACATATATAACATGTATGTGATGTTTACGATCAGTGGACTTCAAAGCAATGCATAATTCAAATAGTTCAAGTTGTCATACACTTACCTCTTGGAGCTTTTTGTGCTATCTGCCAAGTTCCTTGTGCCAGAAGTAATTTGATGCTTTGGACACTCTCAATTGACCCCTTAGTAGCTTTTAGAATGGTTAGAACCAGCTGGAATCCTCAGGAACAAGTTGTGGCACTTTCTTGTAAAAGGGGCAAAAGTGGCCAATATGGCAACTCTCTCAAATGGGGTTCCAGATAAGGGGAACCATTTGGGACAGTTCAAGGATGATATTTGGAGTGTGTTTGAGGCTTTGTTTGGTTTTGGAAGTGACTGAATCAAGACATGGCTTGAAAAATGTAGAAAAGTCCAATTTTGAGGTTTTGGAAGTGGACTTTGTGATTTTGGTGTTTCATGTCATTAGTGAGTGTTTGAACAGCTTAGATACAACATATTAGAGGTGTTTGGATCATGAGTTATGGTGTAATTGCTCTCTAACTCAAAAAATCAGAGATACCATGCAAAAGAAGGCATTTTGGCCAAAAGAGAGGGATTTTGAGGAAAGCAAGTGTTGTATTGCTTTGGTGTACTCAAACTGAGCAAAAATGAGCAATATTTATAGTAGAGCAATTTTGTATTGCATGCAATAGTGAATGGCAGCTACAGCAGGCCTTTGGGCAATGTTGAGCAAAAGGAATCTCAAGTCTCCTCTAGCCATTGACTTGAGGTTAGGGCACAAGCCTATGGTCCTATGATTCAGTGCTGATCCTTGACTCATTCAGTTAGGAATGTGTCAGTCCATGCCACCTTGGTATATCCATTAAATGCATTGCAACAAAATTGGAGTCTTGGCACCTTTTTAGCCTTTTTAGGTTTGTTATGGCTAATGTAGATTCTTGGACTTTGGAGGCTTGGGGATCAGATCATTCCCTTCTTGTTTTATCCTCAAATGTGTCCAAAATGATGAAAAGGCTTGGAGTTGCTTAATTTTTTCAAATTGAGCAAAACAACAAAATCTACCAAAATCTACCTTGCCTAGGACAGTTGGAAATGGTGATTTTGAGGGATCTATATCTCCCTGCTCAGGTTGAGTTATGGGAGGCTCTTGTGCTTTTTAGAAAGCCCTCATATGATAGAAAACATGTGTGATCATAGTTTGTTTTGAAATTATTTGGATCCAACTGAAAAAACCTCATGAACATTTCACTAAGTGTTGGAAAAAGTGTTATTTTCATGTTTTTGTGATTCTGATCAATCCATAACTCAAAATCCATAAGGAATTGGAGTCTGAGGTAGTTGAAGCCTTTGTAGAGTGTAGCAAGATCTACAAATCTAGCTTTGGATCACCTAAAATGGTTGCTTGGATCTCAAGTTATGATCCTTGGAATTTGGTACCAAAATCACTTTTATTCCATAACTTAGAAAAATTTTGGTTTCTCAAGGTTGCCCCTTTTGCAAGAAACCTCACTTTTCTAGATTTTTCTTGATGAATCATGATCAATACCACACATTAACAATATTTTTTACTTAGGGGAATCATATTTAGGAAAAATTCCAAAAACTCAAACTTGATTTTGTGCACAGTTGACTTTTTATCGGATGAAATCCAAATTGTGCGATCCTTTGTGAAATCAAGTCCTTGACCTAAATCAAACCAAATGTATGGACTCCATAGGTGATATAGGGTGTATTGAATCATGTCCCAAGGTTTGGGAGCATGTCTTGGTCAAAAGTCAAAGGTACAATTGACTTTTTCCTCGAAACCCTAATTATGGTCCTGATGAAATTGAAACTTGTGAATCAAGCTTCTTGGGTCAATCCATTGTTACAAATGGATCAATGTGGTGTATTTGAGGCCCTCAAATCATGTCTTGAGGTCTTGGCTCATGCTTTGTCCCAAAAGTCAACTAAGGGGTGAATTAGGTCAAGAAACCCTAATTCCTAATTTTTGGTAAATGCATCCCTTGAGGTTAAATTGACTTGATAATTGGGTCCATGATGTCCCTTAGAGTATCTTGGGTTGTGCTTTGAAGCATTGGCTCATGCCCAGATAAAAACTTTCATCTGGATTCCTTGGTTGACCAAAACCCTAATTTGGTGACACTGGCAATCTTGAGGCTTGATCCACTTGGAATGTTGCAACCTTGTGTTTGATTCTTGATGTGGGAGTCCTCTTGATCCCTTATGGGTGTTTAAGAAGTTAGACAAGTTGAATATCATGTCATTTCTTAATTGATCCTTTGTCTAAGTGCTCTGAGAGGGCTTGAAACCCTAATTCTTGATTGTGGTGAATGCTCAACCATCTTTGAGGAGATTGATGAGGCATGAAAGTACATCCATATTGTGATGATGATTTGGACAATGATGGGAAATCTTGGTGGTCAAAATTTGGGGTATGACACTCGAGCCAATCGACAAAAGAAAATGGACGATCTCGAGGAAGAGAAAAGAGAGCTGAGATAAGAAATCGACGCTCTGAAGGAAGATCTGAGGAAACTTCACAATGACATGCAAACTCTAGCAGCAGCTTAGAGACAACAACAAATGACTGTGATCTCGGAGATCACATCTACGCCCATAGTGGAGACTTATGATCCTCGGTACAACATGCCTAAAGATCGTCCCTAGGGCATGCCTATCAACTTTATCCCTGAAGAAGACATTCTGTCGGTCACGGAAGACCTGGAAACTGCAGCAGCAAACACTGGGCCTGAAGGTTACAAACTTCAGGAAAGCGAATATGCGAGAGTCATTGATAAGTGTATTTTGTATCGCTTTTATCTAGTAGTTTTCCTTGTTATTTCATCGCATTTTGCCTACTTTCTTTGGTTTTTCCATATTTTATGCTTTGGAATTGTGTTTTGTCATTTTCAGGTCTTCACAAGCATATTGGAAGAAAAGGGGATAAAATCGGGCGAAAATCGAAGAAAACACACAAGAGCCGGAGCCTCCCAGTACAAAATTCAGAGCTCTGTTACGGGTGCCATTAATGCACATTACAGCCCGTAACAGAAGGCCCAGTAGATCACAAGAAGGAGGGCGCCATAGTACTAAAACCAGAGCTATGTTACGGGTGCCCGTAACGTGTGTTACGGCCCGTAACAGAGGGGCGAGAAATTAACCTTTTGTTTCCTTTTCCGTCTCGATTTGATTCCGGATTTGAAGACCTTGGCATTGATACCCGATTGATTCTCTTCTGGAATGGCATTGAAGACCCTTTATTTGATTTAATTTTATTTTATTTTAGTTTATGGTTATTTAACTCCAATTAGAAGGGAGTTTTTAGGACCCACACTTTTACCGTATTTTTACGCTTTCTGCAAATTTACTTTTCGATGCATATTTTCTGTACAAGTCTCCATTGGTTCTGAAGTTTATTATTGAAGCACTTTTATTTTATTCAGGTTTTTATTATTATTGTCTTTATATTTTATTTTGATTATGTCTTTTATTCTTACAACCACTTTTGTTGTTTCAAACCTCACCATGAGTGAGTAGTTCCCTAGGGATTAAGGGTCATGAGACCCACTCATGACTATCTGTATAATTAGATAAAAAAAGGAAATACAAGGGTTTTAACGCGTTCATTATTTTAAAATTCGAGTTTTTATTCCAGACTTTGTTACGAAAGTTAAAGGCTTGCGTTTTAGGTATTGGTAATGATGCGAAAGAACTTTATCCGGTACCCGAAAGCGAATTGTTAAACAATTGAATCCGATGATGCAAAAGTACTCGGAGGAGGTTGAGAAAGGTTATAGCCGCATGAGTAACATAAAGGTTTCGGTAAATTCTATTGAACATGCGACAGTTGACAGATTATTTACCGAAACCATGATAACAGATTGCAAAAGCCGGTGTTATCTAAATAATGTATGTTCTATAATTCGTGTAAAAATCCTTGTAGCGCGATTAATCAAGTAATACAGAGATGTTAGAGTGGGGAATCATGATCCTAAATCCTGCTATTTATTTTAATTATTTATCTAACCCAAAAAATTTGTCTACTTCACTTTGAGAATGATGAGAAAGTATATTGAGTTCGAGGGAAGTGAGGCTAGGAATAGGGACTTTAAAAAATTCGAAAACTTGAATATGGCTTGAATACCCTAGGTCTCTCGTAGTAAGGACACGAGTCCAACATGTAGATTTCTGCCAGAGTACTCAACTTTGAGAAGTACCCCCAAGTAGTTTATCTTGACAAGTCTGACATGATCAAAAAAGAAATCAAGGTTGGTTGAGAAACAAGGCATCGAAAAAAAAAAAGAGGAATAAAACAATAAAGACAACCGACCTTCTAAGTTGGGTAACCCTCACCCGGTTATCTAGCCTTGCGGCGGTTGAGTCTCAATTGTCAAATAAACGCCAATGAGCGTAAAAAGAGGGTGCCTAGAAAAAGAGAAAAAAATTGCTCTTGACCAACCTTGTACTTATGCAAAGAAGCGAAAATGTCTTAATTTGACTGTCCGAACAAAAAGGGGAAAATCGAGAAGAGACTTAAGCCCAAAGCGTAGTTTGAGAGGTGGCCGAAAAGGGGTATCTAGGTCCGTGGTTCTACCATGGTTTGTGTTCTTGGAATATCCTAGCTGAAGGAGAAGTATTGGATGAACGACGACTAGCCGATCGGAACGAGTAACTCCCGTATGAGTATCAACAAGATCTAATGTGAAGTACTTTGCTTTGTCTAAAAAGAGTTATCCGAGTTCATTGCTCGAGGACGAGCAACGGTTTAAGTTTGGGGGAATTTGATAAGTGTATTTTGTATCGCGTTTATCTAGTAGTTTTCCTTGTTATTTCATCACATTTTGCCTACTTTCTTTGCTTTTTCCATATTTTATGCTTTGGTATTGTGTTTTTGTCATTTTCAGGACTTCACAAGCATATTGGAAGAAAAGGGGATAAAATTAGGCGAAAATCGAAGAAAAAGAACAAGAGTCGGAGCCTACCAGTACAAAATCCTGAGCTCTGTTACAGGTGCCCGTAATGCACCTTACGGCCCGTAACAGAAGGCCCAGTATATCACAAGAAGGAGGGCTCCCTAGTACTAAAACCAGAGCTATGTTACGGGTGCCCGTAACGTGTGTTACGGCCCGTAACAGAGGGGCGAGAAATCAACCTTTTGTTTCCTTTTCTGTCTCAATTTGATTCTGGATTTGAAGACCTTAGCATTGATACCTGATTGATTCTCTTCTGGAATGGCATTGAAGACCCTTTACTTGATTTGATTTTATTTTATTTTAGTTTATGGCTATTTAACTCCAATTAGAAGGGAGTTTTTAGGACCTGGACTTTTACCACACTTTTACCGTATTTTCTACGCTTTATGCAATTATACTTTTCTACGCATATTTTCTGTACAAGTCTCCATAGGAGCTGAACCAAGTTTATATTCAAGTTATTTTATTCAGGTTTTATTATTATTATTTCGATTATGTCTTTTATTTTCATTATCGTTTTTGTTATTTCAAACCTCACCATGAGTGAGTAGTTCCCTAGGGATTAAGGGTCATGAGACCCACTCATGACTATCCGTATAATAAGATAAAAAAGGCAATACAAGGATTTTAACGCGTTCATTATTTTAAAATTCGAGTTTTTAATCCAGACTTTGTTACGAAAGTAAAAGGTTTACGTTTTAGGTATTGGTAATGATGCGAAAGCACTTTATCCGGTACCCAAAAGCGAATTGTTAAACAATTGAATCCGATGATGCGAAATTACTCGGAGGAGGTTGAGAAAGGTTATAGCCGGATGAGTAACATAAAGGTTTCGGTAAATTCTATTGAACATGCGACAGCTGACAGATTATTTACCGAAACCATGATAACGGATTGCGAAAGCTGGTGTTATCTACAAAATCTATTTTCTATAATTCATGTAAAAATCCTTGTAGCGCGATTAATCAAGTCATACGGAGATGTTAGAGTGGGGAATCATGATTCTAAATCCTGCTGTTTATTTTAATTATTTATCTAACCCTTGTTTCATACCTGTTTCTCCAACTTTTCGGTCGCTCTATATTTACAAAGATCAAACAGAAATCGGTACTTAACCATTGGTCCCTGTGGATCGATAACTTTTTATTACTACGATATAGCCGTGCACTTGCGGCCGTGTCAAGTTTTTGGCGCCGTTGCCGGGGACCAATTGCGTTAATATTGAATTTCTAATTGATCACCGTAGAGACTAGAGCTTATTTTTCTGTTTATTTTATTGTGTTTGTTTGATTTTTTCTTTTTTTTTTGGTTTGCATGGGATCTGTCCAAATATGTTCAATTTTGTGAACAATAACTATGGAAACTCCTATCCCGATACCTATAATCCAGGGTGGATGGATCACCAGAACTTTTACTATGATAACCACTCCCACTATTTCGAGGAACCACCAAATTTCCAAAAATCCAACCTTGAAACGTTAATGGAGAATTTCATTGAGACAAACACTCACTCTAACCTGGAATATATGATAGAGAATTTTGTGGCAACACAAACTCTCATAAATGAAGAGGTTATAAGTCAAAACCTCCTCACCATTGAGAAACTTAGGCAGTTGGACACTATGGTTGAAAATGTTATCACCCATACCAAAATGTTGGAGACCCATGTGAATGATGTAACAACAGGAAGTGAACAACAAGTTGAAACTCCTAGGGAGAATGAAAAAAAGGTTGAGGAGAGTTCTAGTGAGAAAAAGGCAGAGAGTGAGGAAAATCCACCGACGCCATTCGAAAAGGAAGTTATCAAAGAGGTAGAGAAGGAAGCACCTTATGTTTCTCCTCCTCCCTACAAGCCACAAATTCCTTTCTCTCAAATATTGGTGAAAGCTAAGGTGGACATCCAATCCAATAGGTATGTGGAGATAGTGGAAAAGATCCTTACCAATGTACCATTAATAAAGGTCCAATCTAAAAAGAGAATATTAGAGGACCATGAAGCCGATAAAATTACTGATGTTAAGAGGGGAAGGTTAACCTTTGAGGTGGGGGATGAAGGTATTAAATCCAAACCTGAAAAGTTGATACTTAGGATAGAACCGGAACCACTTCCGTATGTTAAGAAGTATGAACCACCCCATAGGAAGAAGAAAAAGAAGAGTAGTGGATACGAGAGATAGCTTGATAAGTGGGCATGGACACCTAATATTATTGAGGTTGGAGTAGAGGAATTATTTTTGAGGGAACCACCCTGAGTGGTAGCACTCATGGACCGTCGAGCCATGCGACGTTAAACGAAGCGCTCGGTGGGAGGCAACCCAATATTTTCATGCTAATTTTTTTCTTTTCCTTGTTTTTGTCTTCATTTTTGTAGGACAACAGGTAAATGAACTGAGGAATCATGAAAAATACAGTTTCCCCCACTTCTTCAGTGAGGTGCCCTGTGAGTTCCCCCTCCCTTTCTTTTGAGATTTCCAATCCATCAGGATGGTTTTTTATTATGTCTCTAATTTTTTCCTGGACCGCCCTTTCGGGTTTTCAATCCACCGAGACGTTTTTATTTTGTTTTTTTTAGGCGAAGTATTTCTTGACTACGTCAACATTTGTGGGGTAAGCAAATTCTTCTCCATCCATGGTTGCGAGTCTCAAGGTGCCGCCTGAGAAGGGTTTCTTGACCACATAGGGGTCGTCATAATTCGGAGTCCACTTGCCCCGGGAATCAGTGAGGAATGATTGTATCTTCTTGAGCACAAGGTCTCCTTTTCTGAAGACGCGAGGTCGAACTTTCTTGTCAAACGCCTTCTTCATTCTTTGCTGATACAACTGACCATGGCATAAAGCCGCTATTCATTTTTCTTCGTTCAGATTCAGTTCATCGTGCCGACTTTGGCACCATTCAGCTTCTGTTAACTTAGCCTTCATCAATACCCGGATTGATGGGATCTCTACTTCTATGGGGAGCACTGCTTATGTTGAAATACAAGAGACTAAGAGACATATGAATAAACCGTGTGTTTTTGAAAAGCACTACGGACACATTATTATATATAGATAGATTACAACTAATTACATGATATAGTCGATGTGGGACTATTCTATATACAAATATTCTTAACACTATATATTTACAAATATCAGCACTCCCCCTCAAGCTTGAGCATATAATTCAAATGCACTAAGCTTGTTACATATATAGTTAGTTCTGGGGCTTCGTAGAGATTTTGTAAACACATCTGCCAATTGATCATTAGAGTTGACAAAGCTTATTACGATGTCGCCTAACTCGATCTTCTCTCTGACAAAGTGACAGTCTATCTCAATATGTTTGGTCCTCTCATGGAACACTAGATTTGAAGCAACGTGCAATGCAGCTTGATTATCACAAATAAGTGTCATTGGTCTTGCTTCTTCAATTTGAAGTTCCTTGAGCAACTATTTTAACCAAATAAGTTCACATGTTGCCATTGCCATGACCCTATACTCTGCGTCGGCGCTTGATCTTGCAACTACATTTTGTTTCTTACTTTTCCAGGATATTAGGTTTCCTCCAACAAGTACACAATACCCAGAGGTGGATCGTCTAACAATGGGTGACCCTGCCTAATCAGCATCGGAGTATCCAACTATCTGGGTATATCCTTTATCCTCATACACAAGACCTTTTCCCGGAGCACATTTGATGTATCTCAGAATCCGGATAACAGCATCCATGTGTTCCTGACAAGGGGAATTTAAGAACTGGCTTACCACACTGACTGCAAAATAAATGTCCGGACGAGTGACTGTGAGATAATTCAACTTTCCAACCAATCTCCTATACCTTCCTGAGTCAGATAAAGGCTCCCCCTGATTGGGTAAGAATTTAACACTTGGATCCATAGGAGTAACGATAGGTTTAGCATTTAACAAACCTGTTTCTTCCAAGATATCCATAGTATATTTCCGCTGAGAAATCACCAAACCATCTTTAGATTGGGCTACTTCAATACCCAAGAAATAATGGAGTTTACCAAGATCTTTTGTCTGAAATTGTTTTGAGAGATGTTGTTTCAACTGGAGTATTCCCTGCTGATCACTACCAGTTATAACAATGTCATCTACATACACAATAAGATAAATACACCCTTAGGGTGAGTGATGATAAAAAACATAATGGTTAGCTTCACTAAAGATCATACCAAACTGTTGTACTACAGTGCTGAATCTGCTAAACCAAGCTCTCGGAGATTGCTTAAGACCATAAAGAGACTTGTGTAACCTACAAACCATATTCGGTGACTCCCCCTGAGCAACAAACCCAGGTGGTTGCTCAATATATACTTCCTCTTCAAGATCACCATGTAAGAATGCATTTTTGATGTCAAGTTGATGAAGAGACCAATGTCGAATGGATGCAATGGTTAGAAGAAGTCTAACAGATGCCATCTTGGCCATAGGAGAAAAGGTATCACTATAATCCAACCCAAAAATCTGAGTGTATCCTTTGGCTACCAAGCGAGCTTTAAATCGATCAATCTTACCATCTGGACCAACCTTCACTGTATAAAGCCAGCGACAACCTACTAAAGATTTCCCATGGGGTAAAGGAACCAGTTCCCAGGTACCACTGCTTTGAAGTGCACACATTTCATCAATCATTGCTTGCCTCCACTCAGGGTGAGATAATGCTTCACCTGGAGTTTTAGGAATAGAAACAGAAGACAAAGAAGACAAAAAAGTATACTGCAAAGGGGAAAGACGATGATAACATAAATCAAAATAATGTGGAGAAGGATTTCGTGTTTGACGTATACCTTTTCGAAGGGCAATCGGAAGATCAGATTCATGTTGCAGGATCGGATCTGGTGATGGCGAGAGCATCGGAGGAGAGTCCGTAGTGACCTCAGGGATAGGTACGACTTCAGGGACATGTACGACTTTAGGGACAAATACGACTTCAGGGACAGGTATGATAGACGTTGAGTGACGACGCTGATATGTTTGAAGTAGGCGAGGAGTGGGAGGGTCAACCGTAGGGGTATCTAGTGGGTCAGGTTCCCTAGAATGATGGGGGATAATGACAGATGGGACTTTCGGAAGAGGTGTGGGAATACTTTCCAGAAGGGGTTCCGGAGTTGCTTGGCTGGACTCGAAATATGGAACAGACTCGAAAAAGGTAACATCGGCCGATATGAGGTATCATTGTAGAGTATGTGAATAACAACGATAACCTTTTTGGGATCGACGATAACCAAGAAAGACACACTTTAGTGATCGAGCTGATAGTTTATCAAGATCAGGGGAGAGATTGTGTACAAAACATGTGGACCCAAAGACTCGGGGAGGAATTGGGTGAAGTGGGGAATTGGGAAAAAGGATTGAATGAGGGATTTTATTGTTAAGGACAGATGAGGGCATGCGATTTATAAGGTAACATGCCGTTAGCACAACATCCCCCCAAAATCGAAGTGGAACATTACCATGGAGAAGTAGGGTCCGAGTGGTTTCTACGAGATGCCAATTTTTGCGTTCGGCTACACCGTTTTATTGAGGTGTGTGAGGGCAAGATGTTTGATGAAGAATACCATTGTGTGACATAAAATTTTGAAATTGTTGGGATAAATATTCACGGGCATTGTCACTTCTTAAGGTACGGATAGACACACCAAATTGAGTTCTTATTTCTCGATAAAATTATTCAAAAATAGAAAATAATTTAGATCTATTCTTCATTAAAAATAACCACGTGCAACGTGAAAAATCATCAATAAAGGTGACAAAATACCTAGACTCAAGAGTAGAGACAGTATGCGAGGGACCCCAAACATCGGTGTGAACTAAAGAAAATGGGGACGAAGCTCGTTTGTTAACTCGATTGGGAAATTGGCTATGAGTGTGTTTCCCTAACTGACACGACTCACAATGTAAATTAGATACCTTTGATAAATTTGGCACCAACTTATGTAATTTGGAAAGACTGGGATGACCTAGCTGAGCATGGATAGTGAGTGGAGAATCTTTGGCTGAGCATGTCTGAGATGAAAATGAGAGGTAATAAAGGCCTTGAGACTCATATCCGACGCCAATCATCCGTCCCGAACTCCGATCCTGCAGGGTAACATTATTGTTAGTGAAAGTGACACTACAATCAAGAGAACAAGTTAAACGACTGACTGAAAGTAAATTAAATGGACAATTAGGTACATAGAGGACATAAGTAACAGAGAGAGAAGGTAGAATTTGAACAGTACCAATCCCTTCGGATCGGGTTTGAGAACCATTGGCAGAAGTTATAGTAGGTAACAAACCAGAGGTAGAGAAGGTAGAGAAAAGATTTTTATTACCAGTAACATGATCAGACGCACCAGAATCAAGGACCCAAGGTCGAAGAGGAGATGATTGAGAGAGGCAAACAGATGAATTACCAGTGTGTGCTACTGTAGCAGTAGAATCTGAGTTTTGATAATTCTGATACCACCTGAGGAAATCAACGTAGTTTAGTGTAAAGTTCTGAGTAGCCATGAGTATCTGAAGAGAGAAAATATCACGCAATCGGCCGTTGGACGTGCTGCCACGTGGGGTTCAGGTGGCGGTACGTGATGCCCACACGCGGAGATAGAGGTGGCGCGTGTGGAGGTTTCTTCCTATGAAACAATTTGTCGGAAGGTCACCAGGAATAGTAGCAACGGTGGCGGACAGTGGCTATGCAGTTATAATCGGAGAATATTGAAAACTGATGGTGGGGTCAGCTTTTCAAAACGTCGCCGGAACAGTAACGACGGCAGTGGCGGCAGGGTGGTTATCGGAGAATTTTGAAAAGTGAGAGGCACACCAGAGTAACAACACGAGTTGCAAAAAAAATAAAAAAAAGTAAATTTCTCATAGGAAGACAGTGGGTCAATCAGATTCCATTGTCAACCAATAGTACCCTGCTCTCAGAATTTTTCTCGCCATTGTGTGTCCGTTGGCATGAGTGCCAAAGGATCCTTCATGAATTTCTTTTATCAGCATTTTTGCTTCTGGTCTGTCTACGCATCAGAGCAAGACCATGTCGAAGTTCCTCTTATAGAGTGCATCACCTCTCAGAAAGAAGCTGCCAGCCAGTCTCCTGAGAGTTTTTTTGTCTTTTCTGGATATGCCAGGTGGGTACTCTTGTTTCTGAAGGAAGCATTTGATATCGTGATACCAAGGTTTATCGTCTATGACTGCTTCAATTTTGAAGATGTAAGCGGGCCTTTCTAGGCGCATTATGTCAATCTTAGGTATGTCATTCCATTGACCTACACTAATCATGGAAGAGAGAGTGGCTAATGCATCAGCCACGTGATTCTCTTCACGAGGGATGTGATGAAACTCGATTCTATTGAAGAATGGTAACAACCTTCTCGCGTAATCTTTGTAAGGAATTAGTCCTGGTTGATATGTGTTCCAATCTCCTTTGATTTGATTGATAACCTGAGTTGAATCACCATATACATCCAAGTTCTGGATCGTTAAGTTGATTGCTTCTTAGAGACCCATGATACAAGCTTCGTATTCGGCCTCGTTGTTTGTACACTTGAATGTTAGTCGGGCAGTGAAAGGAATGTCGGCACCCTGAGGTGTTATGATGACTGCCTCAATTCCATTTCCATAATGATTGACAGCTCCATCAATGATTAGTCCCCATCGGGAACCTGGTTCTGGCCCTTCACTGGGTAGCGATTCATTCTAATCTTTCATTTTCAAGTACATGAAATCTTCCTCCGGGAAGTCAAACCCGACTGATTCATGACCGTCAATCGGTTGATGAGCCAAATGATCGACTAAAACACTTCCTTTGATGGCTTTCTGAGCATGGTACTCAATGTCGTATTCTGATAACAACATCTGCCAACGGGCTATCCTTCCCGTGAGAGCATGTTTTTCAAAGACATACTTGATTGGATCCATTTTGGAAATTATCCAAGTAGTGTGATGAATCATATACTGGCAAAGACGTTTGGCTGCCCAAGCCAAAGCATAACAAGTTTTCTCAAGAATAGTGTACTGAGTCTCGCAGTCGGTGAATATCTTGCTCAAATAGTAAATGGAAGACTCTTTTCTTTTCGTTTCGTCTTGTTTGCCAAGTACACAACCCATGGAGTCCTCCAAGACTGTTAAGTAAATGATCAGTGGTCTTCCTTCCACTGGAGGTGATAGATTCGGTGGGTTCAACAGGTATTTCTTGATACTGTCAAAGGCGGTTTGGCAGTCTTCTGTCCAAACATAGGCCTGATTCTTTTTGAGTAATTTGAAAATCGGCGAACATGTTTCGTTCATGAGGAATATAAATCTGGAAATGTAGTTCAAACGTCCAAAAAATCCTCGGACTTGTTTCTCAGTCTTTGGAGAAGGCATTTCTTGAATGGCCTTGACCTTGTCAGGATCAACCTCAATTCCTTTCTGGCTGACGATGAACCCTAAAAGTTTCCCTGAACAGACACCGAATGTGCACTTATTGGGATTCAAGCAGAGTTTGTATTTTCTCAGCCGCTCGAATAGTTTTGACAGTTGGGTCACATTCTCCTCTTCTGTCTTAGATTTGGCAATCATATCACCGACATACACTTCGATTTCTCTGTCTATCATGTCCTGGAACAGAGTAGTCATGGTCCGTTGATAGGTTGCCCCGGCGTTCTTCAAACCGAATGGCATTACCTTGTAACAAAAATTGCCCCATGGGGTGATGAAGGAAGTTTTCTCCATGTCTTTCGGCGCCATTTTTATCTGATTATAGCCCGAGAATCCATCCATGAAGGAGAAGACTTTGAACTTTGTTGTACTGTCTACCAGCATGTCTATGTGTGGTAAGGGAAAGTCATCCTTTGGACTTGCTTTGTTCAGATCCCTGTATTCTACACACATTCTGACTTTTCCGTCCTTTTTAGGAACTGGTACTATGTTGACTAGTCATTGAGGATATTCTGATGTGGCGAGGAAACCTGCGTCAATCTGTTTTTGTACTTCCTTTTTTATTTTGATGGCCATGTCCGGATGAGTCCGTCACAGCCTTTGTTTTACCGGTGGACATTCTGATCTCACCGGTAGATGATGTTCAAGGATGCTGGTATCCAACCCTGGCATATCTTGATAGGACCAAGCGAATACATCGGGAAAATCTTTGAGAAGCTTTGTCAAACTTTCTTTGACAATTAGACTGAGCAGTGCCCCAATCATGGCTTCTTTTCTCTCTTCTTCTGAACCCAAGTTGACCATTTCCAACGATTCTTTGTGAGGTTTAATGGACCTTTCCTCTTGTCTGAGTGATCGGGAGATCTCTTTTGGAATTTCTTCGTCATCTTCTTCTTCAGCCTCAAATACCGGGAATTCAAAGTTGGGAGAAGGCATTGGATCGTATGTTTCAATGGGGTTTAAAACAAGCAATCTGCATGACGTGATGATTTGTTTTTAGAAGAGATAGAGAGAATGCAAGAGTGCGTGCAGTGTATTTTTTTTTTGAAAAATGCTTGTTTTTATTATTTGAGTTGTTTTTTTAGGATTACCATTTTCTGAAAAAGCGAAATAGAGAAAACATCAATAATTGCGGAATTACAGAACGACATTATTTTATTTATGATCTTGTCGATTCTTGAAACTACAGCCCCATAAAACAAAACTATGTCGCTTTGGGCGAAGCGAAGAGGTACTTTTACAGAAAGTGAGCCCTATCAAAACATCCGTTTCACTTGGGCAAGGTGAAAGGTTAAGATAAAGACGGCAATTACTTAAACTTATGAACGACTTCCGGAACGTTGACTGCAACCCAATGGTGGCGAACTCCTCGGTGAATCACAAAGTCTGGCACCTTCTTTCTTGGTCTGTCTTCAAAAATACCACTGATTTATGGTGGAGCAGGATCATTGGAATCTGTCTCCCAGGCATAGTTGTTGTAGGAGAGCTCTTCAAGCCTGATATGAGAGCTTTCGGGAGCGGTGTACTTGACTAAGTAGTCGTACCTGCCACTTGGTTGTCCTAATGTGTCCCACACTTCTTTGGAATTAGAGGTGTCATCCTTTTCGATGATGTTGACCTCGGGAAAAGCGTAGTTGATGAACTCTAGTCCGGCAAGCTTTGCAAATTCATCGTCGTGTTGGATGTTTTCTGAATGCCCTGAGTGTTGATCCCATGACATGGTGGGGACGTAGGTATTCTTTTCAATGATGGTCAGCTGATATGCATCATTCCACTGATTCTTTTGCCCCAAGTCTCCTGGGTACGGCTGCCACATAGGCAGGCCATCCATTGGGCCATAATAGTCGTGGTCAAAGTTATCTTTCATCAAAGTATCTTCCTCTAATGAGTTGGGTGGAGCACGACATCCTTCTGGATCATAGTCTCCGTATATCATTTTGACATCTGACCTTGGTATAAATCTAGGACTTTATGCCAGAAAGCAAAATGGTATATGCACCTCTTTCTGAGACATATAACCATCCTCGTTAAGATAGGACTTCCATTCTTCATCTGTATCGGAGGAATCTCCCTCGTTGATGGTATGTACTTCTTGAGACACTGGGTGAAGGAAACCTCCACTATGGAAGAAGTTCTGAATGGGATGAAGACTTTCATTGTTAGTAGCTGTCTGGGTACAGTTTGAAGAAAAACCAAGACCCTTATTCGTTTTGTTATCAGTAGGAATGACAAGCTGTCCCCATCCTTTTGTATTGTTATTTTTTATCACTTCGAGAGCATCTCTGTACAAGGAAATCGACGTTCCTCTTTCTGATTGGTTGTCATTGCTCACCGAAAGTGCTTGGAACTGGGTTCCAACAACCTCCTCTGGTTCTACACAAGTGGACGACGATAAGTTACTCACGATCAAGGCTTGCTCTCCATAGATTGTGACGAGTTGGTCGTTCTTGACAAACTTCAGCTTTTGGTGAAGCGTCGAAGTGACTGCCCCAGCCTCATGTATCCAATGTCTTCCTAATAAACAGCTGTATGCTTCCGGAATGTCCATGACCTGGAAAGTGACTTGGAAATTGTGGGGACCGGTAGTTATGGTAAGGTCAACTTTGCCGATAACTATTTTCCGGGATCCGTCAAATGCTTTGACGATGACCTCACTGCCTCTCATCAGAGATCGTTTGAATGATAGTCACATTAGAGTGGACTTTGGCATCATGTTTAGAGCTGATCTGGTGTCTACCAGTATGCCGGCTAAAGCATCGTCCTGGCAGTTGACTGTAATATTGAGTGCCATGTTATGACTTGGGCCCTCTTTCGGCAGTTCCTCATCACTAAATCCCAAGTTGTTGCAGGAAGTGATGTTGGAGATGATGCTGTCAAATTGTCTTATTGACACATCTTGTTCCACAAAGGCTTGCTCTAAGACTTTCTGTAAAGCCTCCCTGTGAGCTTCGGAACTGAGTAAAAGTGATAGCACAGAGATTTTTGAAGGAGTTTGCAACAGCTGATGTCTGCAATATTCACGACGGAGGGTAATGCAATTTCCTTTCCATTCTCAATTATTGTTGCACCGTATTTGTAAGGGATAGCCTTAGTTGATTCATACGGTAACGGTCCCGGTAGATAGATAACTACAGGAGCCTTTTGATTATTCTGACCATTGTAAGTAATTTTAATCAGTTCCTAGTTAGGAACTTTTGATTCTTCAAGTAAAGGGATGATGGTATAAACATCCTTGGTCCTCTTATGATTAGAGATTACGACAACGTCCTTGATTCGATTAGCGAAATAGTCGGGCATCAAGTTGATTGACCCAGGACTTGGACACGGTCGAATCTCTTTGTGGTCCAACTGACTCTGAAGGGCTGCTCACACTACGTAACATCCTTGATTATCTTCAGAGAAAACTCTACAGCGTTTATAGTTGTGTGGTGGCACCCAGCCATGTCCGCTCTGTATGCAGTGTAACCTCACTAGATATGTTTCCATTGATCGAACATCCTGACTTTGATGCCTAGTAGGGTTCCCATCGATCATACTGACTTGTTGTGTGTCTTCGTCTAAATAGATCGGAAGCCACAAGTGGTTTAACAAGTGTTGCAAAGTTCTTTGAACGAGAGCGCATCCTTGGTCGTTCTCACGACATCCCTTATAGTTCTGATAATTATGAGAAGTCAGAAAACCGAGTTGGACTTGCTTAGCATGTAACTCCACCAAGCTGGTATTCATCAAGCGAATATCAAAGATTTGAATCATATTCACTTGATACTGATTTCTATCGCGGTAATCCTGAATCCATCCAAGATCCATCTGACGCTGGAGGGCCTCTTGTACAAAAGAGCATCCCTGATCGTTTATAGAGTAGATAGGACAGGAATCGTAATCGTGTCGTGGCAAATTATGATGTTGGCTTTGCCTTGAGTGCATTGCCACCAAGTACATTGCACGGATGTCATGGTTTTGAATGATGTTGGAATTTGTATAAGTCATGTTGACTTCACGAATTCGGTGACCTTGGATCCATCCGAGATCCATCTGTTCCTGTAGAGCTGATTGCACCACAGAACACCCTTGATTTTTCTTAGAGCATATGTCACACTGGTGATAGTTATGAGATGGTACATGACCATATCCGCTCTATCTGCAATGCATCTTGACCAGGTTGGTTCCCAATAAGAGTACATTATGAATTTGATAATTGTGCTTAGACTCTTCTTCTATAAAATTTACCGTAGCTTTCTCGTGTTGAGGCAGTGGGTTCGTCTGAACATTAGGAATTTTATCCTTGAAGGATAAGACCCCGCTCCTAACAAGCTTCTGTACGTCGGATTTGAAGCTGAGGTAGTTTTCTATGTTATGCCCTGGTCCTCCTTGATCGTAAGGGCAAGTCTGATCCGCTTTGAACCAAAAAGGTGGATTCTCCGGTATTGCAAGAGGAGCCCTGGTTTGGACGTGCCCTTTGACCAGTAATAATGGAAACAGTTCTGCGTACAACATGGGTATAGGGTCGAACCATGGTGGTCGCGTTTTTACGATTGTTGTTGTACAGAGGATGAGCCTGATGAAGAGGCTGTTGTGTCCTTTGTTGATATTGTTGTTGATGCGGTTAGCTTTGAGCAACCTGAGGTTGATACATAGGAACAGGCGCAGGGTTGATAGCAGGAGCTACAGCTACTACTAGTTGGTACCGTCGCCTTTACTTTCTGAGAGAGATATTACCAATATCTTGCTCTTTTTCCTTAGGGAGAGCACTATCATATCTTTTGGTACTGCTTGATGGTCCGGCATCTTTGACCAAACGTCCTTCTCGGACTGCTTCTTCCAGACGAACTCCCATGCCCACCATCTCAGTGAAGTCACTAGGCGCATTGGCGACCATTCTGTCATAGTAAAATGAGCTCAAGGTTTTCAAGAAGATTTGTTATCTCTTTTTCCTCAAGAGGTGGACAAATCTGGGCGGCAATTTCACGCCATCTCTGAGCATACTCCTTGAAGGTTTCCTTATCCTTCTGCGACATGGCTCTGAGTTGATCTCTATCTGGTGCCATGTCCAGGTTATACTTATATTGTTAAACGAAGGCAGCACCAAGATCTCGGAAAGTGACGATCTTAGTGCGGTTTAATCCCATGTACCATTTGAGTGCGGCACCGGTTAAACAATCTTGAAAATAGTGGATCAGTAGTTGTTGGTTATGTGTATGGAGACTCAGCCTTGGTTATCAATCAGATCGAAGGAAATTGGAACACATACCAATCAGGACTGATTCCTTACAAAGATTACGCGAAAAGGTTGTTACCATTCTTCAACGGAATCGAGTTTCATCACATCCCTCGTGAAGAGAATCACATGGCTGATGCATTAGCCACTCTCTCTTCCATGATTAGTGTAGGTCAATGGAACGACATACCTAAGATTGACATAATGCGCCTAGAAAGGCCTGCTTACATCTTCGCGATTGAAGCAGTTATAGATGACAAACCTTGGTATCATGATATCAAATGCTTCCTTCAAAAACAAGAGTACCCACCTGGGACATCAAGAAAAGACAAAAAGACCCTCAGAAGGCTTGCAGGCAATTTCTTCCTAAGCGGTGATACACTCTATAAGAGAAATTTTGACATGGTCTTACTCCGATGCGTAGACAGACCAAAATCAAACATGCTGATGAAAGAAATTCACGAAGGATCCTTTGGCACTCATGCCAATGGACACCCAATGGCCTTTTCTATACGGGGAATCGACATGATTGGCATGATTGAACCCAAGGCTTCGAACAAACATTGGTTCATCCTGGTAGCCATTGACTACTTCACCAAATGGGTCGAAGCAGCGTCATACACCAATGTAACCCGAAAAGTGGTAGTCCATTTTATCAAAAACAATCTCATATGCTGTTATGGTGTTCCATGCCAGATCATTACAGATAATGGATCTAACTTGAACAATAAGATGATGAAAGAGTTGTGTGCTGAGTTCAAGATCGAACACCATAATTCATCTCCCTACCGGCCTAAGATGAACGAAGCGGTAAAAGCGGCTAACAAGAACATCATGAAGATTGTTCAAAAGATGGTTGTAACCTACAAAGACTGGCAGGAAATGCTACCCTTTGCCCTTCACGGTTATCGCACATCTGTCAGCACTTCAATGGGGGCAACCCCTTTCTCTCTGGTATATGGTATGGAAGCAGTGCTCCCCATATAAGTAGAGATCCCATCAATCTAGTTATTGATGGAAGCTAAGCTAACTGAAGTTGAATGGTGTAAAAGTCGACCCGATGAACTGAACCTATTCGAAGAAAAGCGAATAACGGCACTATGCCATGGTCAGCTGTACCAACAAAGAATAAAGAAAGTGTTTGACAAAAAGGTCCGACCTCGCGTCTTCAGAAAAGGAGACCTCGTGCTCAAGAAGATACAATCATTTCTCACTGATTCCCGGGGTAAATGGACTCCGAATTATGATGGCCCCTATGTGGTCAAGAAAGCCTTCTCAGGCGGCGCCTTGAGACTCGCAACCATGGATGGAGAGGAATTTTTCTACCCCACAAATGTTAAAGTAGTCAAGAAATACTTCGCCTAAACAAAACAAATGTCTCGGTGGATTGAAAACCCGAAATGGCGGTCCAGACAAAAATTAAAGACACAAGCAAAAATCATCCCGATGGATTGGAAATCTCAAAGTACAATCCAGGCAAAAGTTAGGGATTAATGGCAAGTAACTACGTCTGATCAGTTCAGCTCCTCAGCAGTCATGCCATCCATAAAAAAAACTTCAGTCAAGGTCATCTTCAACAGAAGCTCAGATTGTCCAGAATTCAAAGTTGGTATAAGTATAACGGTCGTTATGTTTCAATGTAGCCCCTTTTCCCCATAAATTACCATTTTCTAAACTTTGTAAATACTCTTTGGGATCACGCGCTTGGCTGATTTCCATCATATCAATAAAATTTGAGCCCTAGTGCTTTTGTTTTTAATTCTCATTTGTTTTAGATTTACAGAATGACATTTTAACATGATCAACGATTCTTGAAATAAAACAAAAATGAATTTACTTGTCAAAATATTTTTTGCTTTTAAAGTAAAGATGGTAATTTCTTTTGACTGTTGAACATCGAAAGAACATCGATCGCTTCTCCGAAGGTGGTTGAACCTCAAAGTGCAGAATCAAAGTACTCCTTCTAAACTGGTGCACCTGAATGAAGGATCAACTGTGTCAGAGACCATGTTTCATCTTACATCCCCGGCAGAGTTCGTACCTCTTAAAACCGATTGACAATTCTTTCTCCCCATGAGGATCATCTCTCCTAAGCAAGGCAGCATGGTTTTCTTGGAACAATGATACTTTTTATTCCCCGCAGTGGCCGAATATCCAGTCGTGTTCATCTATTAGTCTGTATGTCGCGTCAGTTTTGTCAGCATAAACATACATACATCATGCATTATTGAGTCATACTCATATTCATATTGCATCACTATCACTCTGGTCAGTCTTATCCCCAAGTGATAAAAGTCCTCTTATCAATCGAGTTGTCAGTTCTTTCCTCGTCAGGAAATGTTGCGTCTGAACAATCTCTCTCCCCAGTTTATTTCTGGATTGGAGCCGGTCCTCGACAACTTTGATAACTTGAACCTCTGAGAAACAAGAAGACATTCGACAAACGTCACTCTTTACTATTTAAGATGATGATCTCGCTTTACCGGATTAAGGGAAATCCCTAGAGAAAGCCTCGCAATTAAAGACTCTCAGTAACACATTGGTTTTTCTCTTTAGAAAGTCAATATTAATGAAGTTATCTGCACCTCAAAATTGGATTACATCACATGGCATTTCTCCCAGAAGATCTCGAAGAAAAGTATGATGTAATATCCCCAAGCAGGAAACAGCCTCTCAAGAGACTCGTTTCCCCAGTAAGAGTCAACAAATGGCGTCTCTAACAGAGAAGTTTGAACACCTCTAAAACTCAGACGAATGGGTTCCCCAGCAAGTCTGACATCAAAACTTTTTCCCATCAAATGGTATCTCCCCAAGAAAATTCGGCGAGAAGTTTGAGGAAAACCGCTACACATAGCGTCCCTTATCAAGGAAGGAACTGAAAAAATAGAAAAAACTTAGACCAGTTCCTTGGCTGAAAACCAATATCGAGGGGAAGTTTATTTCAAAAACTGAGATCAGTTCCTTGGCTGATGACCAGGATCGAGTGGAAGTTTATTGACAAAAGAAACTGAGACCAGTTTTATGGCTGAAGACCTGATCGAGGGGAACTTTATTGACAAAAGAAACTGAGACCAGTTATGTGGGTAAAGACCAGGATCGAGGGGAATTTTATTGACAAAAGAAACAAAGACTAGTTCTGTGGCTAAAGACCAAGATCGAGGGGAAGTTTATTTCAAAAACTAAGACCAATTCCGTGGGTAAAAACCAGGATCGAGGGGAAGTTTTACCCTTTTCTAAGCATCATTGCTTAGCAAAAGAAGATGGAAGGGCAAACTGCCATTCATAACCACTGTCAAAATTTTGGGTATTCCGATATTTAACCCTCTTGCACCTCGAATGCCCGAATATCTTCGCCATTCACACCTTCGGGTCCAAGAAAATTAAATAGGGGAATATGTCATACCCCAAATTTTGACCACCAAGATTTCCCATCATTGTGCAAATCATCATCACAATATGGATGTACTTTCATGCCTCATCAATCTCCTCAAAGATGGCTGAGCATTCACCACAATCAAGAATTAGGGTTTTAAGCCCTTTTAGAGCACTTGGACAAAGGATCAATAAAGAAATGACATGATCTTCAACTTGTCTAACATCTCAAAAAACCATAAAGGATCAAGAGGACTCCCACATCAAGAATCAAGCACAAGGTTGCAACATTCCAAGTGGATTAAGCCTCAAGATCGCCAGTGTCACCAAATTAGGGTTATGGTCGACTGAGGCCTCTAGATGAAAATTTTCATCTGGGCATGAGCCAATGCTTCAAAACATAACCCAAGATATTCCAAGGGACCTCATGGACCCAATCATCAGGTCAATTTAACGTCAGGGGATGCATTTACCAAAAATCAAGAATTAGGGTTTCTTGACCTAATTCACCCCTAAGTTGACTTTTGGGACAAAGCATGAGCCAAGACCTCAAGACATGATTTGAGGACATCAAATACACCACATTGATACATTTACAATAATGGATTGATCCAAGAAACTTGATTCATAAGTTTCAATTTCACCTGGACCACAATTAGGGTTTTGAAGGGAAAAGTCAACTGTATCTTTGACTTTTGACCAGGACATGCTCCATAACCTTGGGACATGATTCAATACATCCTATAACACCTATAGAATCCATCCATTAGGTTTGATTTAGGTCAAGGACTTGATTTCACAAAGGATCGCACAGTTTGGATTTCATCCGATAAAAAGTCAACTGTGCCCAAAATCAAGTTTGACTCTTTAGAATTTTTCAGAAATATGGATCCCCTAAGTCAAAAATAATGTTATTGTATGGTATTTATCATCATTCATTAAGAAAAAATCAAGAAAAGTGAGGTTTCTTGCAAAAGGGGAAACCATGAGAAACCAAAATTTTTCTAAGTTATGGGATAAAAGTGGTTTTGGCACCAACTTCCAAGGACCATAACTTGATATCCAAGCAACCATTTTGGGTGATCCAAAGCTGGATTTGTAGGTCTTGCTAAACTCTACAAAAGCTTCAACTACCTCAGACTCCAATTTCTCATGAATTTTGAGTTATGGATTGATAAAAATCATAAAAACAAGAAAATGACACTTTTTCCAACACTTAGTGAAAATCTGCCTAAGTTACTAGCCTTGAACATCAATGTTCATGAGGTTTTTTCAGTTGGGTGCAAATAGTTTCAAAACAAACTATGATCACACATGTTTTGTATCATATGGGGTTTCTAAAAAGCACAAGAGTCTTCTATAACTCAACCTGAGTAGGGAGATATGAATCCCTCAAAATCTCCATTTCCAACTGTCCTAGGCAAGGCAGAATTTGGTGTTTTGCTCGATTTGACAAAATTGAGCAACTCCAAGCCTTGTCATCCATTTGGACACATCTGAGGATAAAACAAAAGGAGAATGATCTGATCCCCAAGCCTTCAAAGTCCAAGAATTTACACACAGCCATAACAAACCTAAAAACGCTAAAAAGGTGCCAAGACTCCAATTTTATTTTCAAGCATTCAATAGATGCACCAAGGTGGCATGGACTGACACATTTCTAACTGAATGAGTCAAGAATAAGCTCTGAAACAAAGGACCATAGGCCTGTGCCCTAACCTCAAGTCAATGGCTAGAGGAGACTTGAGATTCCTTTTGCTCAACATTGGCCAAAGGCCTGCTGCAGCTGCCATTCACTATTGATGCCAAAAAAACTTGACACACTATAAATAGAGCTCAATTGTGATCAGTTTGAGTACACCAAAGCACTACAACACTTGCTTTCCTCAAAATCTCTTTCTCCAGGCCAAAATGCCTTCTTTTGCAAGTTATCTCTGAGTTTTTTAGTTAGAGAGCAATTCCACCACATCTCATGATCCAAACACCTCTAATATGTCATATCTAAGCTGTTCAAACACTCACTTGTGACCTGAAACACCAAAATCAGAAAATCCACTTCCAAAACCTCAAAATTGGACTTTTCTGCATTTTTCAAGCCATGTCTTAATTCAGTCACTTATAAAACCAAACAAATCCTCAAACACACTCCAAATGCCATCCTCAAATTGTCCCAAATGGTTTCCCTCATTTGGAACACCATTTGAGAGAGTTACCATATTGGTCACTTTTGCCCCTTTTGCAAGAAAGAGCTAAAACTTGTTCTTGAGGATTCCAGCTAGTTTTAATCATCCTAAAAGCTTCTAAGGGATCAATCAAGAGTGTCCAAAGCATCAAATTACTTCTGGCACAAGGAACTTGGCAGATAACACAAAAAGCTCCAAGAGGTAATTGCATGACAACTTGAACTCTTTGAATTATGCATTCCTTTGATGTCCATTGATCATAAACATCTCATACACGTTGTATATGTTGTGTTTGAACCAATTTGTCCTGTAATTCTTGCCTGTACCATGAGATAGCATAGAACATGCAAATCTAGGCCTATTTTGAAACCACTGTCGGGTTTTCAAATAGGGATACTTCCTGAAAATTCCAAGACCACCATTAGATTCCTCGTGAAATTCTAGGTTATATGCACCTAAATGTTGTCCCAATCCATGGAGAAATGAGAAAGTTAGAGGCTTCACGTAAATTGCCAAAACTTGCCTTGGCCCGGCCTGAAAACGTGGCACCCCTTATGTATTTATGGGGTGGTTTTGATACACGGATATATCACCACCCAAGTGGTTGCGCGCGCATGTGTTTGTCTAGGAGGGCATGGGTTCAAACCCCACCCAGACCTTTTTTGCTTTTCTCTTATTTTTTGCTATTTTTCAATATTTTCATGTTTTTATTAATTAATTCAAAAAATTAATTTCTCTCTAAATTTTAATCATTTTTTATTGATTCTTTTTTCGAAAATTCACAAAAATTTTAAAATATTTTATTCCATGAAAATTTCACAAAAGTATTATTTATTCCACATATTTGGTATTTTTGTAAAGAATTATGTTTTATTTGTTCTTAAACATTAAAAATATTTCTTTCTCTTGGTTTTGCAAAATTCAAATGATTTTTAAATCATCTCATGAATGAAACATGATTTTTCAAACATTAATCCAAGATCACAACTTGTTTTTCACACATGTTTGATAATTTTAAACATTTTAATTGAAATTTATTTAATTAAAAGACAATTTAAAATCAAATTAGGGTTTTGATTAGTTTCACCCACACAAATCTTTTTCAAAACACTTTTGGGCCTCTATTAGAGTGTAAGACCCAATCCCTTTTTAACCAAAACCTTTTTGGGCCTCAGTCATTGTATAAGTCCCACTGCGATTTAAAAATCTCGGCACGGTCGTCGCCTTTTAAACGAAAACCATCTAGGCCTACCCTTGTGTTGTAAGTCCCATTTCTTTTCTTTCTTTCAAATTTTTGGGCCTCTATTAGACTGTAAGACCCAATCCCTTTGTACAGAAAACCTTTTTGGGCCTCAGTCATTGTATAAGCCCCAATACAGTTTACAAAACAACAATACGATTACTGTTTTTCATTTGGGCCTCTCCTTGAGTATAAACCCCAATATTTTCAAAAATAACCTTCCCTTTTGATTTAAGTTCAAATCCATTGTTGTTATCAAAACTTTCTTTAATTTCTTGAACAACTAACCATACAACTGTTACAATGGAAGCTTGCTCGCCTGGAAGTTTTATCAGCTTTCATTTACTTGCTTTCATATATATATATATATATATATAACTGTATTGTCGGAAGCTTGCTCACCTGTAAATCCTTCATTCATATCCTTTTAAATACTCGTCATATATCAACTGTATATATATACTTGTATATCTGCTTAGAGTTTTCCCCGGCAACTAGGTCTAGAACTAGGTAAAGCCAGTTGGTCACTCTTTAAATACAGTCAAAACTAGTTCCCCATAAGAATTCTAGATACAATCTTGCCTTCTCTTGGGATTAAATAATATGGAACAAAGAGAAAGACATTATTCCCGGTGAAACTTTTCTCAGACTGTCACTATTAGAAATTGTCAAAGAAGTTCATCCCCCCAGAGAGGATTAATTCCCGGTGAAACCTCTCTTGAATTTCTTCAAACCTGAGAACTATTCGTTAAAGAAAATATTACTCCCGGTAAAACTTTTCTTGAACTCTTCTTAAGTTTGGACCAACAGGCTTCCTAAAAGCATCCCCACCTCCTCTTGGGCTTTGTACAAGGACCCTCCGTCTTCTTAAAAGTTCACATGCCTTATCTTGGGCTTAGTACAAGGACCCGAGACCTCTTACAGGTATAGGACAGAACTTAGTCATCCTTTGTTAGAGCAGTCTTCCAAAGAGTCAAAACCTTTGACATTTTAGGGTTGATACTCATCCCTTAAAATACCAGCCTCCTCTTGGGCATCATACAAAGATAAAATCTTTCATACCAGTAGACTTGGACAGTCTAATCCCCTATTGGATCTCAAAAACATTCTCAAGTTCCCTACTAACACAGGAAAATTCCTAGTCATTCAACCAATCTCCAGTAGAGTTGAAACCTTTATAGATTTTCAAAACTCAATCTTTAAACTCACACCTTAAGTTTCCCCCAGCCAGGTGCCATACTCCAAATTTTGACCACCAAGATTTCCCATCATTGTGCAGATCATCATCAAAATATAGATGTACTTCCATGCCTCATCAATCTCTTCAAAGATGGTTGAGCATTCACCACAATCAAGAATTAGGGTTTCAAGCCCTTTCAGAGCACTTAGACAAAGGATCAATCAAGATATGACATGATCTTCAACTTGTCTAACCTCTTAAACACCCATAAGGGATCAAGAGGACTCCCACATCAAGAATTAAGCACAAGGTTGCAACATTCCAAGTGGATCAAGCCTCAAGATCGCTAGTGTCGCCAAATTAGGGCTTTGGTCGACCAAGGCCTCCATATGGAAATTTTCATATGTGAATGAGCCAATGCTTCAAAGCACAACCCAAGATACTCCAAGGGACCTCATGGACTCAATCATCAAGTCAATTTAACCTCAGGGGATGCATTTACCAAAAATCATGAAATAGGGTTTCTTGACCTAATTCACCCCTAAAGTTGACTTTTGGGACAAAGCATGAGCCAAGACCTCAAGACATGATTTGAGGGCCTCAAATACACCACATTGATCCATTTACAACAATGGATTGATCCAAGAAGCTTGATTCATAAGTTTCAATATCATCTGGACCACAATTAGGGTTTTGAGGAAAAAAATCAATTGTACCTTTGACTTTTTGACCAAGGCATACTCCCGAACCTCGGGACATGTTTCAATACACCCTATAACACCTATGGAATCCATCCATTAGGTTTAATTTGGGTCAAGGAATTGATTTCACAAAGGATCGCACAGTTTGGATTTCATCAATAAAAAGTCAACTGTGCACAAAATCAAGTTTGACTTTTTGGAATTTTTCACAAATATGGTTCCCCTAAGTCAAAAATAATGTTAATGCATGGTATTGATCATCATTCATTAAGAAAAATCAAGAAAAGTAAGGTTTCTTGCAAAAGGGCCAACCTTGAGAAACCAAAAGTGGTTTTGGTACCAACTTCCAAGGACCATAACTTGAGATCCAAGCAACCATTTTGGGTGATCCAAAGCTAGATTTGTAGGTCTTGCTACACTCTACAAAAGCTTCAACTACCTCAGACTCCAATTCTTTATAGATTTTAAGTTATGGAGTGACCAAAATGACAAAAACATGAAAATGACACTTTTTCCAACACTTAGTGAAAATCTGCCTAAGTTACCAGCCTTGAACATCAATGTTCATGATGATTTTTCAATGGGATCCAAATAGTTTCAAAACAAACTATGATCACACATGTTTTGTATCATATGAGGGATTTCTAAAAAGCACAAGAGCCTCCCATAACTCAACCTGAGCAAGGAGATATGGATCCCTCAAAATCACCATTTCCAACTGTCCTAAGCAAGGCAGAATTTGGTGTTTTGCTCGATTTGGAAAATTTGGACAACTCCAAGCCTTGTCATCCATTTAGACGTATATGAGGATAAAACAAAAGGAGAATGATCTAATCCCCAAGCCTCCCAAGTCCAAGAGTCTACATATAGCCATGCCAAACCTAAAACAGCTAAAAAGTGCCAAGACTCCAATTTTGTTTCAATGTGTTCAATGGATGCATCTGTGGGAACAAGATTTGGTTCTACAAGTTTATCTCTAAGTTTTGATGATATCAAATAGTTTTTCTGTATGAACAATTTTGTACAACTAATGTTTGTTATTTGTGAGAACTTGACAAACAGGTTATGCTTCGGTAAATTGGCGCGAAAACAATGCTTAAAGGAAAATACTCCACCTACACTAGTGAAAAGCAGAAATCATTTTAAGAAGCTCTCAAGACTCTGATATAAAAGGAAAAGAGAACGAGTTCTGAAGATCTGAAGACATATGTTCTGATCGAACGAAGTCCAGATGCTAAAGACTTAAGCTCTCTGATCAAGGTTCTGAAGACCTAAGTCAAGTCTCCACTCATGCTTCAACCAAATACTATCAGAAGCCTCTGAATGATATGAAGACAACGCACCAAACGAAAAAGGTTCTGAAGAACAAGTGCTAAAGACTCTGAAGACGCTGCTCTCAAGATTCGAAGACTTAATAATCTCAAGAACCAAGCGATGTTTTCCTTTCTTACTCATGCTCGTAAAAAGCCTCTAAAGTTGAGAAGACAAGAAGACAAATCTACATAGTACAGCTTTACCTCAATACAAAGTAAAAATACCTTGGTAACAGTGCAATGGTATAATCAAAGATATTCTGACAAAAGCAGGACGCGCAGCATACAAAATCTATTATCTGTCCTCACGCTTCTAGCCGCCAGCCTAGTTAAGCTATCATGATTACATTTCAACGGCTCTTTCTACACGACTATAAAAGGAAGCAAAAGACTTGAAGAAAGACACACACGAACGCCATTGCAATACTCTTTCTATCTGAAATCTTTCTTAAGTCATTCTGGTCGAAAACTTGTTTACGTTATCAGCTTGTATAGAAGCACTTATTTGTAAATGGAATTTTATTCAAACTTAGGTTTGTGTTCCTTGAGAAAGACGTGTGGTTGTATTTCTTGAGAAGTCTGGGACGTGTAGTCTTAGAGGTTGTTCCTTAAGTAAGACCTGTGAGGTTGTATTACTTGAGAAGTCTAAAACTTGAGAGTTTTAGAGGTTGTGTTAGTCACCAGCATTTTGTCTAGTGCATTGTACTGTTTTGATTGAATAGTGGATTAAGACCTTGTTTAGAGAGGCGAAATCACCTTGGCGGGTGGACTAGACTAACTTGAGTGTTTCTCAAGTGAACTAGTATAAACATAATGTGTTATTGTGTTATAATTTAAAAAGGTTTTTATTGATAACCAAAAGAGTCTTATAAAAACAAGTTTTCATAAAAGAAACATTTTATTTTTGAAAAACCAATTCAAACCCCCCTTTCTTGTGTTTTTCACACCTTCAATTGGCATCAGAGCTCCGGTTCTGGGTGTTAAAATGGTTGAATTTTTATCAAGCACTTAACAGTGTTCAGTACCGATCCAAGTGTGAAAAACAATGTCTATACCAAATGCTGAGACAAGTGTTATTGTAAATGAAAGAGATTCTTATAGTGAAAAACCTTCTATCTTTGATGGAGAAAAATTTTACTATTGGAAAGATAGAATTGAAAGTTATTTTTTGTCGTTTGATTTAGATCTATGGGATCTGGTAGTTGATGGCTACAGTCACCCTTTAGATTCTGCAGTCAAAAAGATTGAAAGAAGTGCATGTACAGATGCACAGAAGAAAACTTACAAAAATCATCGCAGAGCAAGAACGATTTGTTAAACACAATTTCTTATACAGAATATGAGAAAATTACAAACAAAGAAACTGCGAAATCCATCTTTGACTCTCTCCGTATGACTCATGAAGGCAATGCTCAAGTCAAGGAGACGAAGGCTCTTGCACTAATTCAAAAATATGAGGTCTTCAAGATGGAAGATGATGAATCTGTGGAAACCATGTTCTCAAGATTTCAGATGCTTATTGTTGGACTCAGAGTTCTGGACAAAGGTTATTCTACTGCTGATCATGTCAAGAAAATTATCAGAAGTCAACCTGTAAAATGGAGACCAATGGTGACTGCGTTAAAACTAACAAAGGATCTGAATAGTATAAGTCTTGAGGAACTAATCAAATCTTTAAGAAGTCATGAAATAGAGCTCCAAGAAGATGAACCCCAAAAGAAAAGCAAATCCATTGCTCTAAAAGCTAAAACTGAAAAGAAAAGAGCGTATCAAGTAGAGGAGGAAATGGAAGAATCTGAAGAAGAATCAGACGAAGATGACATATCTCTCATATCAAGAAAAATTAGTCAACTATGGAAATACAGAAGAAATAAGTTCAAAGGATCAAGAAGAAAATATGAGCCTACATATGGTCAAAGGAGAACTTATGGAAGAGATGTCACGTGTTTTGAATGCAAGGAACCTGGACATATCAAAAATGACTGTCCAAAGTTTAAGAAAGATGGAAGACCTAAGAAAACTAAAAAGGGTCTTATTGCAACTTGGGACGATTCAGAGTCCGAAGATGATTCTGATGAAGAACGTGCTAACGTAGCATTCATGGCTAAAACCAACGACGTTCTATCAGAAGGAGAACCTTCAGACTCCGACGATGAAAGAGAGGTACTTTCTTCCCTATCTCGCTCTGAACTTGAAATAGGATTATATGAACTTATGGAAAGATATCAAACTCTTCGAAGAAAACACAAAACTCTGAAAAAGACTCTTGTGGTTACTTCAGAAGAACTTACTAAAAGCAAACAAATCATCCTTGAATTAAATGAAAAACTACTCTCTATAGAAAATTCAAATACTACATTAAAAACTAAAGTCTCTAGGTTAGAAGAAGAAATCACCTCTAACATAACCAATACTAATAAAGTAGCCAAGTATGATAAAGCCTTCCAACACTTTCTCGCTAAAAGCGTAGACAAAAGCAAAATGGCTTCATTGATCTATGGAGTCAGCTGAAATGGTAACAGAGGTCTAGGATATTCAGGACCATCACATCCATATGATGAGACCAATAGTATCAAGATAATACCTCTGTCCAAACATTTTGTGCCCTCTGGCACTATCTTGAAATGTTGTGAACAAAAGGGTTCAAAACCTATCACTACACAACCACAGACACTAAAAAAAACACTATGCACAAATTCCACACTATTACTCTAATATAAAGAAGTCCAAAGGTGTCAGAACCTCTAGAAAAGCTAATGTGAAAGGACCCACAAAATGGGTACCTAAGAATAAGATAATTTATGTTGCATACATCTTTAATGGAACCATTGAAACACCAGTCATGGTACCTGGACAATGGATGCTCGCGACACATGACGGGAGAAAGGCATATGTTCCAAGAACTGAAACTTAAGCCTGGAGGTGTCGTTGGTTTCAGAGGAAATCAGAAAGGAAGAATTATTGGCTTCGGAACTATTGGAAATGGTAAGTTTCCTTCTATTAATAATGTTCTACTGGTTGAAGGTGTAATGCATAATCTACTGTCAATTAGTCAACTTAGTGACAATGGTTATGACGTTATTTTTAATCAGACATCCTGTAAAGCTATAAGTCAAAAGGGTGGATCTGTCCTGTTCAACGAGAAGAGGAAGAACAATACTTATAAAATTAAATTATCAGATTTAAAACATCAAAATGTAAAATGTCTTCTTTCTGTAAATGAAGAGCAATGGGTTTACCATAGACGTCTTGGTCATGTTAGCTTGAGAAGAATTTCTCAGCTGAACAAGCTTGGACTTGTCAGAGGGTTGCCAAATATGAAGTACTCTTCAGATGCTCTTTGTGAAGCATGTCCTAAAGGCAAGTTTTCAAAACTCTCTTTTAAAGCAAAGAATATTGTTTCCACCTCTAGACCGTTAGAACTTCTTCACATTGATCTTTTTGGACCAGTGAAAACTGCTTCTATCAATGGTAAGAAATACGGACTAGTCATCGTTGATGATTACAGTCGTTGTACATGGGTGAAATTCTTAATACACAAGGATGAGTCACATTCTTTGTTTGCTTCCTTCTGCACTCAAATACAAAATGATAAACACTGTAAAATCATCAAAGTCAGAAGTGATCATGGTGGAGAATTTGAAAACAAAGACTTTGAAAAACTTTTTGACTCACATGGGATATCCCATGATTTTTCTTGTCCTAGAACTCCACAACAAAAGGGAGTTGTAGAAAGAAAGAACAGAACTTTACAAGAAATGGCTCACACCATGATCCAAGAAACTGTCATGGCTAAGCACTTTTGGGCAGAAGCAATTAACACAACATGTTATATTCAAAATAGAATCTCTATTAGACCTATCTTGAATAAAACTCCTTATGAGTTATGGAAGAATAAAATTCCCAACATTTCCTACTTTCATCCATTTGGATGTACCTGTTTTATGTTAAACACTAAGGAGAATCTTAGCAAGTTTGATTCCAAAGCACAGAAGTGTCTGTTGTTAGGATACTCTGAACGCTCAAAAGGCTACAGAGTTTATAACTCAGAATCACAGATTGTGGAAGAATCAATCCATATTAGATTCAATGACAGGCCTGATTCTGAAAAGTCAGAGCTAAAGAAAAAGGCCTGACTTTGAAAAGCTTGCAGATTTGGAAATTAGCTTCTCAGAACCTAAAGAAAAAGCAGATGATGTCAAAGACCAGCAAGATCCTACATCTGATACCACTGATATAACTCCGAATACTCCACAACAAAAGAAAAGAAGAATGTCTACTTCTCACCCTGAGGAACTAATTCTAGGTAGCAAGGATGCTCTAATCAGAACCAGATCAGGTTTCAGACCATCAGAAGAAACACTCTTAGGACTGGTGTCATTGATCGAACCAGCTACAATTGAAGAAGCTCTTATGGACAAATACTGGGTTCTGGATATGGAAGAAGAACTGAATCAATTCGTAAAGAATGTTGTTTGGGATCTAGTTCCAAAACCTAAGAATATTCATGTTATTGGAACCTAGTGGGGATTCAGGAACAAGCTAAATGAGAAAGCCGAAGTTGTCAGAAACAAAGCACGACTTTTTGCTCAAGGATACAGTCAACAAGAAGGAATTGATTACAACGAAACCTCTGTATGTCGCGTCAGTTTTGTCAGCATAAACATACATGCATCATGCATTATTGATTCATACTCATATTCATATTGCATCACTATCACTCTGGTTAGTCTTATCCCTAAGTGATAAAAATCCTCTTATCAATCGAGTTGTTAGTTCTTTCCTCGTCAGGAAATGTTTTGTCTAAGCAATTTCTCCCTAGTTTATTTTTGGATTGGAGCCGGTCCTCGACCACTTTGATAAATTGAATCTCTGAAAGACAAGAAGACATTCGACAAACGTCACTATTTACTATTGAAGATGATGTTCTCACTTTCCCAGATTAAAGACTATCCCTAGAGAAAGCGTCGCAACTAAAGACTCTTAACAACACGTTGGTTTTTCTCTTTAGAAAGTCAACGTTAATGAAGTCATCAGCACCTCAAAATTGGATTACATCACATGGCATTTCTCCGAGAAGATCTTGAAGAAAAGTATGATGTAATATCCCCAAGCAGGAAACAACCTCTCAAGAGACTCGTTTTCCCCAGTAGAGTCAACAAATGGCGTCTCCAACAAAGAAGTTTAAATACCTCTACAGCTCAGACGAATGGGTTTCCCCAGCAAGTCTAACATCAAAACTTTTTCCCATCAAATGGCATCTCCCCAGGAAAATTCGACGAGAAGTTTGACGAAAATCGCTACACATAGCGTCCCTTGTCAAGGAAGGAACTTCACAAAATAAATAAATAAAAGAAACTGAGACCAGTTCCTTGGCTGAAGACTAGGATCAACGAGAAGTTTATTGACAAACGAAACTAAGACTAGTTCCTTGGCTGAAGACCAGGATCGAGGGGAAGTTTATTGACAAAAGAAACTGAGACTAGTTCCTTGACTGATGACCAGGATCGAGGGGAATATTATTGACAAAAGAAACTGAGACCAATTCCTTGGCAGAAGACCATGATCGAGGGGAAGTTTATTGACAAAAGAAACTGAGACCAGTTCCTTGGCTGATGACCAGGATTGAGGGGAAGGTTATTTAAGAAAACTTAGACCAGTTCCTTGGCTGAAAACCAAGATCGAGGGGAAGTTTTACCCTTTTCTGAGTATCATTAATTAGAAAAAGAAGATGGATGAGCAAACCGCTAACATTCATAACCACCGTCAAAATTTTGGGTATTCCGATATTTAATCCTCTTGCACCCTGAATGTCCGAATATCTTCGCCATTCACACCTTCGGGTCCAAGAAAATTAAATAGGGGCATCTTTCATACCCCAAATTTTGACCACCAAGATTTCCCATCATTGTGCAAATCATCATCAAAATATGGATGTACTTTCATGCCTCATTAATCTCCTCAAGGATTGTTGAGCTTTCACTACAATCCATAATTGGGGTTTTGATCCCTCTTAGAGCACTTACACAAAGGATCAATCAAGGAATGACATGATCTTCAACTTGTCTAACCTCTCAAACACCTATAAAGGATCAAGAGGACTCCCACATCAAGAATCAAGCACAAGGTTGCAACCTTCCAAGTGGATCAAGCCTCAAGATCGACAGTGTCACCAAATTAGGGTTTTGGTCGACTAGGGCCTCGAGATGGGAATTTTCATCTGGGCATGAGCCAATACTTCAAAGCACAACCCAAGATACTCTAAGGGACCTCATGGACCTAATCATCAAGTCAATTTAACCTCAAGGGATGCATTTACCAAAAATTAAGAATTAGGGTTTCTTGACCTAATTCACCCCTAAGTTGACTTTTGGGACAAAGCCTGAGCCAAGACCTCAAGACATGATTTGAGGGCCTCAAATACACCACATTGATCCATTTACAACAATGGATTAATCCAAGAAACTTTATTCACAAGTTTCAATTTCATCTGGACCACAATTAGGGTTTCGAGGAAAAAGTCAATTGTATCTTTGACTTTTGAGCAAGACATGCTCCCAAACCTTGGGACATGATTCAATACACCCTATAACACCTATGGAATCAATACATTAGGTTTAATTTAGGTCAAGGACTTGATTTCACAAAGGATCGCAAAGTTTGGATTTCACCCTATAAAAAGTCAACTATGAACAAAATCAAGTTTGACTTTTTGGAATTTTTCACAAATATGGTTCCCCTAAGTCAAGAATAATGTTAATGTTTGGTATTGATCATCATTCAATAAGAAAAATCAAGAAAAGTGAGGTTTCTTGCAAAAGGGGCAACCATAAGAAACCAAAATTTTTCTAAGTTATGGAACAAAAGTGATTTTGGTACCAACTTCCATGGATCATAACTTGAGATCCAAACAACCATTTTGGGTGATCCAAAGCCTGGTTTGTAGGTCTTCTTACTTTCTACAAAAGCTTCAACTACAAGAAACTCCAATTCTTCATGTATTTTGAGTTATGGACTGATCAAAATGACCAAAATGAAGAAAATGGCACTTTTCCAACACTTAGTAAAAATCTGCCTAAGTTACCAGCCTTGAAGATCAATGTTCATGAGGATTTTTCAGTTGGATCCAAATAGTTTAAAAAATAACTATGATTACACATGTTTTGTATCATATGAGGGCTCTTTAAAAAGCACAAGAGCCTCCGATAACTCAACCTGAGCAGGGAGATATGATCCCCTCAAAATCAACATTTCCAACTGTCTTGTACAAGGCAGAATTTGGTGTTTTGCTCGATTTGGAAAATTTGGACAACTCCAAGCCTTGTCATCCATTTAGAAACATCAAAGGATGAAATCAAAAGGGAATGATCTGATCCCCAAGCCTCCCAAGTCCAAGGATCTACACATTGCCATAACAAACCTAAAAAGGCTAAAAAGTGCCAAGACTATAATTTTGTTTCAATGCATTCAATGGATGCATCAAGGTGGCATGAACTAAGGCAAGTTTAACTGAATGAGTCAAGCTTTATCTCTGAACCAAAAGACCATAGGCCTGTGCTCTAACCTCAAGTCAATGGCTAGAGGAGACTTGAGATTCCATTTGATCCATATTGGCCACAGACCTGCTGCGGTTGCCACACACTATTGCTGCCAAAACAAAATTGACACACTATAAATAGAGCTCATTTGTGATCAATTTGAGTACACCAAAGCACCCAAACTGATGCTTTCCTCAAAATCTCCCTTTCACTCCAATTTTTCCTATAACTTAAGTCACTATCGGGTTTTGAGATTGAGAGTGATTCCAACCAAACCAATCACACACAAACCTCATAAACATCATATATGAGTGATCCATAACACAAAATCACATCTGGAACATCAAATTCAAAAAATCACCAGCGAATTGCTCATGTTCTTGACAGAGCTGCAGTTGAGGTACCACAACCAGTTCCAGCTCTTTTCAATCCACTCCAAGCATTCAAACACACTCTATGGCACCTAAGGAAGCTGTCCAGATCATTGGAACCTAGCTGCAACACCTCCATCACCAAACTCGATCACCAGCTGCAAGAGGTAAGCCTGACACCTTCAAACTCTATGTTCCATGCATCATAAATGAATTTGTGAATTACCATCTTGTTCCTACATGTATATAGAGCAATAACCCTCAATCAATTACCATGAATCAATCTTGTATGGAATTTCATTGTGTTCATGCTGAAATTAGGGTTCTTGAGGTTATCTTGTGATTTCTCACTCCATGCTTAATATAAATGCAATTAATCTATATGGTTGTGATCCTTGTTCAAAAAGGAACAAGATTGGTGTTTGAATCGTGCAAAACCATTGAGTAATCAGAGAGAAAAGTGAGAAAACGTAAATCGGCCATGTCGCGGTCACGAGGAAGAAGAAGGTGACCGTTGGCGCCATAATTCAAATTTTTTGAATTTTTGAATTTTGGTTATTTTTGTTTAATTGATTCAAAAATTAATTTCTCTCTGAATATTTGTGTTTTTGAATTAATTCTTTTTCTCAAAATTCACAAAAATGTTTAAATATTATAATTTACAAAAAAAATCCAATTTATATAATTTTTTTAATATAGTTAGAATTTTTGTAATTAATTTCATTTTTATTGTTTTTAAACATTTTAAATGAAATTCCCACTTTGATCTTTCAAAACCAATTGAATTTCAAACTTTCATGTGATTAAACATGATTTTTCAAAATAGTTTTCAAAGTGTACAATTTGTTTTTGAATATATTTGATATTTTATATCATTTTTTTCATTTAATTTCCTTCAAAAAATGACATTTTAATTTAAAATTAGGGTTTCCTCTCGATTTTAAATTTCTAAAACTTTTTGGGCCTCTAATAGAGTGTAAGACCCATCCCTTGTCACACATATACCATTTTGGGCCTCAGTTATTGTATAAGTCCTGATACGATTTTAAAACCTCGGCATGTTCGTCGCCTTTTAAACAAAAACCATTTGGGCCTCCCCTTGTGTTGTAAGTCCCATTTTTCTTTTTTAAAGTACACTTTGGGCCTCTAATAGAGTGTAAGACCCAACCCCCTTTGTACATAAATAATTTTGGGCCTCAGTCATTGTATAAGTCCCAGTATAATTTTCAGATCAACGGTGCGATCACTGTTTTTCATTTGGGCCTCTCCTTGAGTATAAGCCCGAATAATCTTTTCAAAAACAACTTCCCTTTTGATTTAGGGTCAAATCCATAATTGTTATCAAAACTTTCTTTAATTTCTTGAACAACTAACCATACAACTGTTACAATGGAAGCTTGCTCGCCTATAAGTTATATCAGCTTTCTTTACATGCTTTCATATATATATATATATATATATATATATATATATATATATATATATATATATATATATATATATATATATATATATATATATCTGTATTGCTGGAAGCTTGCTCACCTGTAAGTCCTTCTTTCATTCTTTTAAATACTTGTCATATATATAACTGTATTGCTGGAAGCTTGCTCACCTGTAAGTCCTTCTTTCATCTCTTTTAAATACTTGTCATATTTCAACTATATATGTACTTGTATACCTGTTTAGAGTTTTCCCCGACAACTAAGTCTAAAATTAGGTAAAGTCAGTTGGTCACTCTTAAATACAGTCAAAACTAGTTCCCCATAAGAATTCCAGATACAGTCTTGCCTTCTCTTGAGCTTAAACAATATGGAACAAAGAGAAAGGCATTATTCCCGGTGAAACTTTTCTCAGACCGTCACTATTAGAAATTGTCAAAGAAGTTCATTTCCCCATAAAGGATTAATTCCCGGTGAAACCTCTCTTGAATATCTTTAAACCCTAGATCTGTTCATTAAAGAAAACATTATTCCCTATGAAACTTTTCTTAAGTTTGGACCCACAGGCTTCCTAAAAGCATCCCCGCCTCCTCTTGGACTTTGTACAAGGATCCTCCGGCTTCTTAGAAGTTCTCATGCTTTCAACTGGTCTTAATACAAGGACCTTGAAGACCTCTTAAAGGTATAGGACAAAACTTAGTCATCCTTTGCTAGAGCAGTCTTTCCAGAGTCAAAACCTCAGACCAATTTAGGGTTGATTCTCATCCCTTAAAGCACCAATCTCCTCTTGGGCATCATACAAATATAAATCTTCCATACCAGTAGACTTGGACAGTTTAATCTCCTCTTGGATCTCAAAGACATTCTCAAGTTCCTTAAAAATACAGGAGAAACTCTGGTCATTTAATCTCCCGTAGAGTTAAAACCTCTGTAGGTTCAAAAACTCAAACTTTCTTCTAAATTTCCCCAGCTAGGGTCAGCTTATCATCAGTATAATACTATCTCAAATCAGAACCTCAAGGCATTTTATACCTCAACTCTTTTGTAAATCCTCAACAAGAGTTGATCCCCCATTTTGGACCTGCCTCTGGATCTCAATAATCCTCAGCAAAAGCCAGCCTCCTCTTAGGCTTTGTATAATGACTTTCCTCAGCAGAGTTGGCCTCAAAAGCACTCTCTTGTTGAGACCATCACTTTTTCAACACTCTTTTGTTGAATTAACCCTTTTTTTAGCCTCAATCTTGGGCTTTGAACAAGACAAACAAAGTACTCTCTTGTTGAGTCAATCACCTTTCCTCACTCTCTTGTTGAGAAAAATCTTCTTTCTCAAAAGCACTCTCTTGTTGAGTCAGTCACCTTAAAGAACTCTCTTGTTGAGTCAACCTTTTTCAGCCTCCTCTTATGCTTTGTATAATGATATTTCCCCAACTTTTTCAGCCTCAATCTTGGGCTTTGTACAAGACACTATAAAAACTCTCTTGTTGAGTCATGCTTTTAGCCTCAATCTTGGGCTTTGTACAAGACATACATAAACTTTCTCCAACAAAGTCAAAATCTTCATAACCTTCTCTTAAGCTCGGGACCAACATCTTCCCCAGCAAAGTCAATTCCTCCCAGCCTCCTCTTAGGCTTTGTATAATAATTTTCCTCAATAAGGTCAGCCTCAATCTTGGGCTTAGTACAAGACACCTAAAAATCCTCAGCTGAGTCAGTCAACTACCTTTCAGCCTCAATCTTGGGCTTTGTACAAGACACCCAAATAAAACACTCTCTTGTTGAGTCAGTCTCATTTCAGCCTCAATCTTGGGCTTTGTACAAGACACCTCATAAATCTCTCCAGCAGAGTCAATCTTCTCTAGCCTCAATCTTGGGCTTTATACAAGACAGATAAAACCTCTCACCCATAGAGTCAACTTCCCCTTTTAGCCTCAATCTTGGGCTTTGTACAAGACAGACAAAATATTTCCCCGGAAAAGTCAACTTTCAGCCTCCTTTTAGGCTTTGTATAATGATATCCCCCAAAGGAGTCAAATCTCTTTTTAGCCTCAATCTTGGGCTTTGTACAAGACAGATAAATACTCTCTTGTAGAGTCAGCCTTTTCTAGCCTCCTCTTATGCTTTGTATAAGGACTTCCCCAGTGGAGTTAATCAACCTCTTAGCTTCCACATTGGGCTTTGATAAAGGCACATAAAAATCAACATCCCCTCATAGGAAATCAAAATCTCTCCGTAGGAAGATACTTTTCTGTGTTATCACACATCAAAACAGACATTCAAAATAAACCTTAATCCCAGACAACTGCTATAAGTGGCACACTTATTGATTCAAATATCCAAGCTGTCGTCCACCTCTTATCCTGGTAAACTTCCTTCTTTCATCTAATTGATGTAAGCGGCAAGCCTCTGGATTATTTACATCCAAGCCAATGTCCCTCTCTTAGCATGAAAGACTCATAAGGAAAAATGGCATTGCTCAACACTGATTTAAAGTTTTCTCCTTCAGGACAAATCCCCTATAAAGGAAATTATGGCATTGTTGGATTCTCATATCCCAGTTTAAGTAATTTTCCTTTATAAACAGTCACCCAACAGTTGTGATAAACAGACGAGATGTCTCCCTTTAGAGATGACAAATTCTATCTCACTCGACCTTTTAGCTTCGATCGTGGGCTTTGAACAAGACACGAATACTCCTTTAGCTTCAAATCTTGGGCTTTGAACAAGACACCAAAACATCTTTTTCCTCCCATAGAATAGGAGGAACTACGATTTCTCTGATTTCCCTGTTTCTTTAAACGGGAATACGTAGGCATAAGATTGCAAAATCTTAGCGAGCATACCAATCAAAAACTCTAGGTTCAGTACCTTCATACCAATCAAAAAAACTAGGTCTAGTACCTTCATACTAATCAAAACTGAGGTCTCGTACCTCACCAAAATTAAACAAAAACTCTCTCTCTCTCTCTCTCTCATATCTTCCAAAGAAGAAACTTTCCCAACCCACAACATATAAATACCATCAATTACAAAGTAGAACCTATTGCTAACAGCCTATGGATAACCACATATAGGATGGGTAATTGACAACTACCCATTGTATAACCTGACCCCAAACTCCCCGAATCTCTTTAAGCGTTTGTTCAGTTAAACATTCGTGTGCAAGGTTAGTTTTAGATAGCTTCCATTCCCCTTCCAGCTTCACGGGATAAATAAGAAATCAGGAAGTAGCATCTCACTCCTACCATTGCGGTGAGGAACCCAACGACGATAAGGTGGTCGCATCAACGACAAAAATCGCACGCTACAAACCTTAGCACTCTTTATGTCCTCAAAAATAAGTTTGGGAAATTGAAGGGTAAAATAGGGCTTTACATAACTAGGGGCCTAAAGGGATTAACTTGTAAGGATACTGGTCAAGTAGGTGATTGTTTTCAACAAACGAAATGAGGGTTTCAAAAACGACAATTTCAAATAAACTTAAACCGCCCTCAACCTATTCTCCTCGTCACAATAACCTCGTTCTTCTGGTGCAAAGAAAAATCCAATCTTGTTCCTTCTATGATGTCTCAACAACAATCCTTAACTGGAGGAGGAGTGAAGGAGACCTCTACATCTTCCGCTGTTAGGGAAAAACCTGGGAAGGTGTCTACTAGAGATGCGATCAATGTTGTTCCCCTTTCTATGGTGCCATGAAAGCATGAGAAATTCCCTACACGAAGAGCTAGAAATATACTTGCAGGTAATACTTCTGAACCTATTAATGCCCCTCTTGATCCTAGAAATCAGAAAGAAATTGTTGAAATGGATAAGAGAATAAGGAAAATCATAGCAGAACAACTAAACATAAGAAGTAAACTAAATACTGATGGGGATATGCCAATCACATTCGCTCCTGTTGAGGAACAAGAAGGTGATAGAGATAATAATGAAGGAGATGGTAATATAATGTCAGAAGAGAATCACCACACCTGTGTTGAAACCAGTCAGAAAAATGATGGACCAAATAATGGAACATCCTAATCTCTAGAGGAATCACTTGAACAGGGACAAGAGAATGTTGATAAAGAAGTGAGTGACAAGGTAATCAACATTGATGATTCATCTTCTAATGATGAGATCATTGCTAATGTGATCAAGAGATTGAAGATAAGAAAAAGGAAAAATGTGGATACTGAAAACAATAATATCAGAAGAAACATTAAATCTGTAGTTGGACCTCATAAACCTTAGAGCAAGGTTACAATTATATCCAAGAAAAGAAAGGCTAAGTCTGACACTGAGTCGGACTATGATGTCACAGATGATGATCAGGACATCATACTTCCAAAGGCTCCTGGGTGAAGAAGAAGACTGTCAGTATTCCCAAAGCTCCCTTGGATAATATCTCCTTCCATGCTCCTGAGTATGTACACAGATGGCCATATGTGTACCAAAGAAGAGTAGCATTAGAAAGGGAACTAGGGAAGGATGCATTAGAGTGCCATGAAGTGATGAAACTGATCAATGACTCAAGGCTAACAAGGACAGTCACCAACCTTGGAAATTGTTATGAAAAGTTGGTGAAGGAATTTGTGGTAAACATTCCTGACCACTGTAATGATGCAACCAACAGGATAGTGTATGTCAGAGGAAATGCTGTGACATTTTCTCCCAAAATGATTAATAAGTTTCTGGAAAGATTTGAAGAGTCTCAGTCTGAATGTGGAGACACTGATGACCAAGTTTGTCAAGAGCTCACTTGCAACACTGTGAATCAGTGGCCTAGCAATGGGAAACTTTCAGTTGGGAAACTCAGTGTGAAGTATGCAATTCTGCATAGAATTAGTACCATCAACTGGGTGCCCACCAATCATACTTCAATCATCTCTGCTAGTCTAGGTAGATTCATCTATATGATTGGCAAAGGAAGAAGGTTCGACTTTGGAACTCACATATTCAATCAAATTTTGAAGCAATCTACATCAACTGCAGTGAAACTCCCTATATGCTTTCCTTCACTTATTTGTGGGAGGATTCTGAATCAGTACCCAAGCATCCTAGTCTCCACAGAGCATTTAATGAAAAGGGCATCTCCCTTAACTCTGCACTATAAATTGTTTATTGGCAACCACGTCCCAGATATTGCTTTAACATTGGCACCAACATCTGCTGCAACAACTACAAAAGAACAAAACATAGCCCAGCTCAAAAACACCTGTAGGGAGCTTGATGACTTTATCAAGACTAGCACAGCCAGGAAAGAAAAACTGGTCCAATTGATACAAGCCTTGTCTGCTAAGCAAAACAAGGATATTGGAGGCAACACTAGTGATGCTGAGAAAGTAGTTAAGGAGAACAGTGATGCAGTTGAAGGAGATGATGATGCTGATAATGGTTCTGGTGAGAGTGGACAAGAAGATCACGATGAGGAAATTGAAGATGACTTTTGATAGTTGTCTTTTCTCTTCTTTATGTTTTATGGTTTTGCTTTACTTTTTGATGTGTAAGGGCTGAATGCCTAGGAAATTTTTACTTTTTTGGGTGTGTAATTTAATTACTATGAACTGTTTAATTGGTTTTTGAGTTAGTCCTTCTGCCTTTGTCATATTGTGGCTAAAAAGGGGGAGAAATACTAACATCACTAACTACTTCTGTTATGCTACTAACCACCGAGGGGGAGTAGTTTTGTGCTGCTTGCAGAGGGTACTGGTTTAGGGGGAGACAAAGTTGTGTTTCCGCTGTTGTTCTAATGAAGGTCTCCCTGCTCTGATTTCTTTTGCAGGTTAACCAAAGTTAGTTTTAGCCAAAATATGCCAAAGGGGGAGATTTATGAGTCCAAGCCCTTGAGGTTGGCATCAATTTTGGTAAAACTAACTTAGCAGAAAGATGTTGGACAAGATGTCCTGACATGATGAACTATCTGCAGGTTAAGATGTTAAACAAGATGTCCTATCAGGTGGATTCGACATCTTTGTCTGTTACAGTTTTGGAATAACTGTATTTATGTTCCAGGTGTGATTGGAATATGATGGCATCTGATATTGACGAATCAGAGATTCTGATTCTAAAAGGAATATGCGGTTTCCATGTAAGGAGACATTTTTGGAAACTTGGGATTGAAGAAAAGAATAGGTCGCAGATTCTGGGGAGCAGAATTGCTGCGTTTTTGAAGCCCAAATCCAGTTCTGTTTTTCTATATAAATAAGATGGATTTGACCTAGAATGTGTGGATGTTTTACAGCTGTTATTAAGTACTAGGGTTTGTATTTTTGTGAGACTCTCTTGTATTGCATGAATACCAGAGTAGGACAGTTTATTGAGTTGTAATTTTCAGTCATTGTTGTGATTGAAAGGGAATTGAGAAGGGTCTCATACCTAGGAGTGTCTTAGGTAGAAATCTAGGAAGGGTCATTTCTAGGTGCTAAGTTGTAAACATTGGAGTTTAACTTAGAACCAATTCTACTTAGTTGATTTCTTTCCTGGCTTAGTAGCCCCCAGACGTAGGTGTTGTTGATCACTGAACTGGGTTAACAATTTATGTGTGTTGTTTTCTTTCTGCTGTTTGATTCTGTTCTACCTTAATCCTTGCAAAAAGCAGAGATCAAGTGTCACGACATCCTGTCCGACATCTTAGTGATCTGCTTAACCAGAATTTCAGCTGTGACCAATACAATCAATCACAATACACTTGGGCATCTTTTCAGAGTGTAAGACCCAACGTCTATTCAATTCAATGCATACTTGTTTATATATCTATTATTTCACTTATATGTATATACTTGTGCATATCTGTCAAGAGTTTCCCCAGCAGTTAGGTCTACACTTACGTCAAAGTAGAGGTTACTTCTAACTTAGTTAAAACTAGTTCCCTCATAGGAAACTTCCCTCAATACAATCTGCCTCCTCTTGGGCTTTATTAAATATGGAACAAAGAAAGACATTATTCACGGTGAAACTTTTCTCAAGACTGTCAAAACTTAAAAACATATACAAGAAATTCATTTCCCCAGAGAGGATTAATTCTCTATGAAACCTCTTTTGAATTTCTTCAAACCTTAGAACTGTTCAACAAAGAAAGGATTAATTCTCAGTGAAACCATTCTTGAACTTTTCTTAGGCTTGGATCCACAGGCTTCTTAGAAGATCCCCAGCCTCCTCTTGGGCTTAGTACAAGGACCACCAGGCTCCTTAGAAGATCCCCAACCTCCTCTTGGGCTTATTACAAGGACCCAAAGGCTTCTTAAAAGCATAAGCTAGAATATAGTCATCTCTACTAGTTCAATCCCCAGGAGAGTCAAAATTCCTGAACATTCTATCATTTAGGGGATTGATCTCCATCTCTAATACCCTTACCCTCCTCTTGGGCATCATACAAAGATCTCTTACACCAGAGTTTACCACTTCTCAAGAGACTAGGATAGTCTCAGACTCCTCTCGGGCTTCATTCATGTAGACTTGGAAAGTCTCACCCTCGTAGTCTCCTTTTGGACTTTACACCAAGACCCTCAGACTTCCTAAAGGTATAGGATAAACCCTGATTATTTTACCAATACACCAGTCTCCAGAAGAGGTAAAACCTCTAAGGTTTTCAAACTCACCTTTAAACCCCTCTGATCCCCAACAAGGCTTCACTTTAACCTTGAAAATCCAAACCATGGTCAATTTACCATTAATAGAATCAGAGCCTCATGGCATCTGGTACTTCAATTATTCCTTGATTCCCCGGCAAAAGTTAGTTTCCCTTTGGATTCCCCAATACAATTTAGACTTGCTCCTGGATTTCAATAAATCCTCAGTAAGAGTCAACCTCCTCTTAGGCTTCATATAAGAATTTCCTCCAATCAACCTCAATCTTGGGCTTTGTACAAGACAGATAAAACCCTCCCCAATGGAGTCAATTTCCTTTAGCTTCAACCGTGGGCTTTGAACAAGGCACACAAAAACAACATCCCCTTAGATAAGACCATGAGTCCCCTCTGTTGGATGATATCCCCTCTACACATCACATATCAAAACAAACAATCAAAACCTTTTTCCAGATAATTGCTATAAGTGGCACACTTGTTGATTCAAAATCCAAGCTAGAGTCCCTCCTTTATCCTGGCTAAAATCTATCTTTCATCTAACAGCTATAAGTGGTAAGCCTCTGGATTCCATACATCCAAGCCAATGTCCCTATCTTAGCATGAAAGAGTCATGAAAGAAAAAGTGGCATTGTTGTACACTGAGTTAAAGCTTCTTCCTTCATGACACTTCTCTTATAAAGTAAATTATGGCATTACTGGATTCCACACACCCCAGTTAAAGTAATTTCCCTTATAACCAATTACTCAACATTTTTGTGATGAATAGGTGAGATATCTCCCTTTAGAGATGACAAATTCTCTCTCAATTAGCCTTTTAGCTTCAATATTGGGCTTTGAACAAGACCCAAATACTCAACTAGCTTCAATCTTGGGCTTTGAACAAGAGACCAAATATTTTTCCTCCCATAGATTTAGGAGGAACTACGATTACTCTGATTTCCCAAATCTCTTTACGGGAATACGTAGGCATAAGATTGTGAAATATTAGCGAGCACACAAATCAAAAATCTTAGGTCCAATACCTTCCTAAAAACAATAGAAAACCCGAAAACAACAAAAACATTCTCTCAACATTCCCAAAGGAGAAAATTTCCCAATCCACAGCATATAAACACAAGAAAGCATTTCAAAAAAAGCAGAAATACATGCAAAAGAAGGTTCCTATAGATTACTATAGATACTCTGGGTGTTAATAGCTTCCCTTTGTATAACCAGACCTTGATCCCTGATCTATTAGCATTTGTTAATGAAAACAATTACGTGCAGGGTTAGTTTAAGATATCTTACCCTTCCTTTCAAGGTTCATAGGATAAATAAAAAAATCAGAAAGTAGCACCAATTATGCGGTAGGTGGTCGCGTCACCAAAAAATCGACGCTACAGAAAAATGGCGACAATAGGATAAGATTTCCTAAGAGGTTTAGGCCTTGCTTTGCATTTATTTTTCTGCTATTTTACTTGTTTTCTCATTTCTTATATATCATATGTTGTCATATTACTTGATATACTTGTTTAAATTACTGTTATTTGGGATGCGATTAATACGCATGTGGTGAGTCCAAGAAAACATTCAGATAAGTGGTGGCATATTCAGGGAGGCTTATATGGAGTGAATCCCAATCAAGCTAACTTGAGAGTCCACCGAATCAGTGGAGGTACCCTCGTGGAATTACCAATGTTAAACGAGTAAGTCGTGAAAGCATTGTTTTTTCCTAATCGATACCCTTGAAACAGAGGATTAGAAAGCATTTAACCATTTAACCATTAGGTAGTGCAGTGACTCATGGGAATAGTTGATACGCGATACTACACTCAAAGGAGATTCATCTTGGGATATTACAACTTTCATGAGTCAGTTGGTTTGCTGTTAATATCCTTAAGAGGGGTCAATGATTTTGGGAACCTTTGTTAGAACTCGTTCTACAGGTACAAAATTTAATCTCTAGTACACACCTTAGGGATGGGTAGATCCATAGCTCCATGCTCGTGGCGATGAACCCCTAAACCCATGTTTTCAAATGTTTTTGTTTGCTGCATTCATGCACCCATGAATTCATTAAAAAACCCTTTTTAAACAAGAAAAAATCTTTTCTAAAAGAACTAAAACAATAATTACAAATATCAGAAGTTGTGTTATGGATTTCGGTAAAAGAAAAACACATAATTACACCTTCAAGGTTCCAAAACTGGAAGACCTAAAGAAATTAGGAAGGATGATTACTAATCCCGAAGCTTTCAGAGCTAGGGATGGAGGATTGTTGTCTCTGTTGATGGTCAACATGGTTGAAGGGGTCCTGTCTACACTGATTCAGTTCCATGATCCAGTATACCACTGCTTCACATTTCTGGATTATCAACTCACACCAACACTGGAAGAGTACTCTCACCTAATTGATTTACCTATCACCGATCAAGATCCATTTTTTGGATTAGAAGAAATTCCAAAAGATCAAGCCATTGCAAGAGCAACCTCATTGGAAGAGTCAGAAATCCGAGCTCACATGACCACCAAGGGAGGAATCCAGGGTTTACCAGCTAAATTCCTGATGGAGAAAGCCCTATACTTCGCCAATATAGGAAATGTAACCGCTTTCAAGAATATCTTTGTTCTGCTCATATATGGGTTATTTCTCCTTCCCAACATTGACAACTTCGTCAACACCAATGCTTTTAAGATATTCTTAATTGGGAACCCAGTCCCCACCTTGCTCGCGGATGCTTATCATTCTGTACACTTAAGGAATTTGTATAGTGGAGGGATGATCATATGCTGTGTACCGTTACTCTACAAATGGTTTATTTCCCACTTACCCAAGTCTGCTGCTTTTTGGGATCACAAAAGTAGTCTGCAATGGTCGCAGAAGATTATGTCTCTTACCAATTCTGACATAGATTGGTACAGTCAGATCTATGACAGAATAAAAATCATCGAAAAATGCGGAAGTTTCCCCAACGTACCCCTTATTGGCACTAGGAGAGGAATCAACTACCATCCAATTTTAGCTCGTCGTCAACTTGGATACTCGATGAAGAATATCCCACATAATGTTCATCTGGAAGGTCTTTTCTTCAAAGAAGGAGAAAATGACAGGGCACTAAAGAAGGAAATAGTGCATGCCTGGCAACATGTTCATAGGAAGGGGAGAGTGTCCCTAGGGAGGCCAAAATGCATCTCTGCAGAGCCATATCTCCACTGGGTATAAACTAGGGCCATCAAACTGAAGATGCCTTCCTCTCATCAAGAAGTTTTTCCCTTAAAGGAATATGTCCTTTATTTCATGTCTAATGCAGAAAAACTCCAGATTGCTCTTACCAAGGTCCAACGTGAGAAGAACTCGTGGAAGAATAAGTACCAAATTCTTAATTTGGAATGTACCAAGATTCAAGAACTGCTGAAGGAAAATGATGCTCTGATTGAGATACTAGAGTAGCATGCTATAGAAAGTCAGGAGGAACGAAGAAATTTGTTCTCTCCTTTCACTTGGCAAAGGATCATTGACCCGACAACGGCTGAAGGGGTCCGATCAAAGCAAAAAAAATTTAGGAACTAGCATCTAGGCTTTCCTCAGGGAAAACCCAGGATCCATAGGCCTTATTTCCCTTCTCGCACTTTGTAAAAAATGTACTTTTCCCTGTAAAATACTACAATCTTTCGAGTTCATTATAAAAGGTCTCCCCCGTTGTATGATATTTGCAATATAATTGTTAAAAGTTCTTTTGAAAACAAAAACTAAAAAAAATCATTCTCATTCTTTGCATATCATTCATCATTCTCACATAACACATCTTTGTCATTGAGTCTCACACATGTGTCACACTCTAGAGTCAAACTGTCTCATTCGTACAATACTAAGGTCAATCGACAAAAGAAAATGGACAATCTTGAAGAAGAAAACAGAGAGTTGAGAGAAGAAATCAACACTCTAAAGGAGAGTTTGGAGAAACTCCACAACACCATGAAATCCCTGGCAGCAGCCCAGGAACAACAACATCAAAGGAATGTAATCTTGGAGATTACGTCTACACCAGCATTTGAGACGCCTGGAAGTCATCCTCAGTACAACATGCCTAAATGTTTTCCTTTGGGCATGCCTCTCAACTTTATACCTGAGCGATATATACCTCTAGTCACTAAAGACCCGGAAGCCATAGCAGGAACCGTCAGACCTGAAGGTTACAAACTTTAAGTAAATGAAGATGCAAGGGTTACGACAGAAACTCCTGAAGGTTACAAACTTCAGGTCATTGAAGCGCCAAGGGTTACCTCCATAATGTCAATACCACAACCGATGGTACACACTATCCTGGAAGAACAAATTCTACAGGTTGCTTCTGGTAGAAATGAAGAAGTGTACGAAAGGATGAACGAATTCCAGGAATAGTTCTTAGAAATACAGAAGGAAATGCATGCCATTTGTGGTTAGGACTTGTTTGGTAAAGACGCCACTGACCTTTGTTTGGTCCCTAATGTAAAGATACCGCACAAATTCAAGGTGCCTGACTTTGAAAAATACAAAGGCAACTCTTGCCCTCAAAGTCATTTGGTAATGTACCCTCAGAAAATGTCTACCCAGATAGAAAATCAACAGCTACTAATCCATTACTTCCAACACAGTTTAACCGGTGTCGCACTCAAATGGTACATGGGTTTAAACCGCACCAAGATCAGTACTTTCAGAGATCTTGGGGCAGCCTTCGTTCTGAAGTATTAATACAACTTGGACATGGCACCAGACAGGGACCAGCTCAGAGCAATGTCCCAAAAGGATAAAGAAGCCTTCAAGGAGTATGCTCAAAGATGGCATGAAATCTTCGCCCAGATCTGTCCTCCTCTCGAAGAAAAGGAAATGACAAAGATCTTCCTGAAAACACTAAGCTCGTTTTATTATGACTGAATGGTTGCCAGTGCACCTAGTGACTTTATTGAAATGGTGAACATGGCGGTATGCCTTAAGGAAGCATTCTGAGAGGGACGATTGGTCAAAGATGCAGAACCATCCGGCAGTACTAAAAGATACGGTAGTGTTTTCCAAAAGAAGAAAGAGCAAGATATCAATAATATCTCTCTGGGAAAGCAAAGGCAAAGGTACCAACCAGTAGCAGCAGTAACTCCCGCTGTCAACCCCATGCCAACTCCGACATATCAACCTCAGGTTGCTCAGAGCCAACCAAATCAACAATAGTATCAGCAAAGGCAGCAACAGCCTCTTCAGCATGCTCGCCCGCAGTACAATAATAACAATCGTACTACACGATCAATAGGGTTTGACCCTATACCAATGTTATATGCAGAATTATTTCCACTTCTGCTGGCCAAGGGGCACGTTCAAACCAGGACTCCTCTTACGATAACAGAAAATCCACCTTTTTGGTTCAAAGCAGATCAAACTTTCCTTTACCATCAAGGAGGATTAGGACATAACATTGAGAATTGCCTCAGCTTTAAATCTGATGTACAGAGGCTCGTCAGAAATGGGGTTTTATCTTTCAAAGATACTAATCCGAACGTTCAAACAAACCCATTATCGTAACATGAGAAGACTATGGTAAATTTGATAGAAGGAGAACCCGGCAGTGTAATACCCTAATTTTTACCCCTAAGATCCCACATATCATTTGCATCTCATACCACAAACAAGAACACACATCCGTCCCCTCTTTTGTAGGATTGTACCTTGTAGGGATCTTTGACTTTGTGTGTGTTTGTTAGTTGTTTTATTGCTTAATTTGTTTATGTTTACTAACCTTTAATCAAAATCCAAAAATATGTTTGTTTTTGTCTTCACTAACTTTTTCAGGAAGAGAATCAAGGATATCAAACAGTCCCTCAGCTCGAATGAATTTTATCTGAACAAAGTCAAAGTTGATCTGCAAACAATTCAAAATAATCCGATCAAGAGTTTCCAAGATTTAATTGATTTTTATTCAAGAGACTCCAAGGTTCGTGTGTTTATTTCCATGCCTTCTTTGACAAACAAGAGAATTGAGCCAAGATCCAGCACAATATAGCAAGAATGGCATTTTTGAAGATTTTCAACTGTGCAATCGATTGCACTAATGGTCCAATCGATTGCACCCTACATTTTTTGCCTAGATTTTGAAATTTTCAGCAGTGCAGTCTATTCGCACTACAGTGCAATCAACTAAACGAAGACAGAATTGGCTAAAATCAGTATTTTTCAAGTTTTGAAGCATTTGGCACCAATCTTGACCATTTATCACATGTGGAATATTCTAGATCACCTCATTTTAATTCCCCTACATCATTTTTGATCATTCCCCACCATGTGCCATCACTAATCACCACTCTTTTGTGATTTCCCTCCAAATTTGAATTCCAATCCTTATTTTGATCTTCCAATCCTAATTCTAAACCACCAAATTTTCCAAGCCTAAATTCTATAAATAGAAGCTTCATTTTATTCATTTCACAAGCTTTTGAGAGCCAAATTCACCTTGCTAAAATTTCTCTTGAAGCTTTTCATATCCAACAAACCTCTTGCAATTTCTCTCCTCAACCACAAAATTCACCAAAGCTCACATTTCTTCCTTTGAAAGTTAACAAGAATTCACATTGAATCATGTTCAACTTTGAGCTAAACCTTCATCCATTCTTGTTTTTGTTCATCAATTATAGTAGACCAAGGTTTTGGAGTTTGGATCTTGGAGTAATTTGAAGCAATTTTCAGATTTGGAGTGGTAATCTCATTTTCCACCATTGTTGTTCTTGATTCATCTTCCACAATGTGATCCTTTAATGATTCTTGTTGCTTGATCTTTGGATACACTGGTGTTATTTGCTGTTGTTTTACTCAAATTTTCGTGCTAATTTTCATCCATGGCCATGAGGTGTTTGAAGAAATGATTGGATCATGGATGTTGAATTTTTCCAAAATTTTAGTGCTGCCTGTCAGTGTACCATCAATTTTTATTTCTGTGCAATCGATTGCACAATGTATTTTTTGCCTAAGAATTGCTGATTTTTCAGCTGTGCAATAGATTCGCACACTGGTGCAATCGATTGCACATAGACAGAATGGTGTTTTTCACCTATTTTTGGGACTGTTTTGGTTGTTTCTTCATTCCTAACCCCTTCCCTTTGTTCTTAGCCATAGATCACATAATTGTGTGGTTTAATTTGGCTTTCTCTTCATCTATTTCTCTTTTCTTTTGATCGATGAAAGTCTTATGGATCATGGAATTCCTTTGTTGAATTTTGATCAAGACTAGATCGCTACCTTATTTTCTTTTCGTGCGGTATTGCTTTCGGATGAAGATTTACATATTGTCATACCCCAAATTTTGACCACTAAGATTTCCCATCATTGTGAAAATCATCCTCACAATATGGAAGAACCATCATACCTCATTAGTCTCCCCAAAGATGGGTGAGCAACCACTACAATCAAACTTAGGGTTTCAAGCCCTCTCAGAGTTCTTAGACAAAGGATCAATCAAGAAATGACATGACCTTCAACTTTTCTAGCCTCTCAAATATCCACAAGGGATCAAGAGGACTCCCACTTCAAGGATTAAGCACAAAGCTGCTCCCTTCTAGGTGGATCAAGCCTTAAGATCGCTAGTGTCACCAAATTAGGGTTTGGTCGACCCGGGCCTCCAGATGGAAATTTTCCTCTGGGCATGAGCCAATGCTTCAAGGCATAACCTATGATGCTCCAAGGGACATCATAAACCTAATCATCAAGTCAATTTAGCTTCTGGGGAAGCATTCATCAAAAATCAGAAATTAGGGTTTCTTGACCTAATTCACCCCTAAGTTGACTTTTGGGACCCATCATGAGCCAAAACCTCAAGAGATTATTTGAGGGTCTCTAATAAACTACATTGATCCATTTGCAACAATGGATTAATCCAAGAAGCTTGAGCAACAAGTCTCAATTTCATCAGAGCCACAATTAGGGTTTCGCGAGAAAAGTCAACTATAGCTTTGACTTTTGACCAGGGCATGCTCCCAAACCCTAGGACATGACTCAATATACCCTATAACACCCATAGAACATGTCCATCAAGTTTGATTTAGGTTAAGGACATGATTTCATAGAGGATCGCACAGTTTGGAATTCATTTGACAAAAAGTCAACTGTGCACAAAAGTCAACTTTGACTTTTTGAGATTTTTCACAAAAATGGTTTTTTAACCCTAAAATGATGTTAATGTATGATTAGAATCATCATTCATCAAGAAAAATCAAGAAAAGTGGGATAACTTGTAAAAGGGGTAACCATAAAAAACTTAGAAAATTTTCTAAGTTATAAACAAAGTGGCAAGGGTAACAACTTTGGAGGATCATAACTCCTAAACCATAAAGCCATTTTTCCCCATCCAAAAATTGATTTGTAGATCTCATTACCCTCTACAAAAGCTTAAAACTGAACCCCCCCTTCCAAATTCCTCATGGATTTTGAGTTATGGAATGATCAAAATCACAAAAAGTGAAAATGTCACTTTTTTCCAACACTTAGTGAAATTTTCACTAAGTCAGAATCTGCCTTCACTTTTTTCCAAATGTAGGGGGATTTTTCACTTGGATCCAAAAGGTATCAAAACCAAATATGATCAAATAGTTGTTGTATCATATGAAGGGCTTTCCAAAATGACCAAGAACATCACCAAATTCCACTTGAGCCATGAGATATGACAAGGGCAATATGCCTTGCTGAAAACTGCCAAGGCTAGGAAAAATTTTGCATTTTTGCTCGATTTGGCAAAATCAACCAATTCTAAGCCTTGTCATCATCTTGGACACATCTGAGCATCAAATATAAAGGGGATAAACACTGAGACAAGCCTCCAAAGTCCTTGGAATAAGAAGTAGCATGCCAAACCTAGAATTGCCTAAAAGTGGGACAAGACTCCAATTTTGGATTGGAGCATTCAATGCATACACCAAGGTGGCATGGACTGAGCCATTTGCAACTGAATTCAGTCAAGACATATCCAAGACCAAGGGAACCACAGCCTTGTGCCCTAACCTCTAGTCAATGGCTAGAGGAGACTTGGGTTCCAAAGTGCAACCATTGGCCAAACCTCTGTTGCAGTTACCATTAACTATTGCTTGCAAAACAAAGTTGCTCTACTATAAATAGAGCTCATTTGTGCTCAGTTTGAGTACACCAAATCCATCAAACAGATGCTTTCCTCAAAATCCCTTTCTTTAGGCAAAAATACCTTCTTTAGCAAGGTAACTCTGAGTTTTTGAGTTAGAGAGCATTACCATCATAGCTCATGATCCTAACACCTCATAAACATCATATGTAGGTGATCCAAACTATCAAAAGTGACCTGTAACACCAAAATCACAAAGTCACCTCTCAAAACCTCAAAATAGGCCTTTTGTCCATTTTTCAAGCCATGTCTTGATTCAGTCACTTTCCAAACTAGATAAAACCTCAAACACACTTCAAATAACATCCTTGAACTGTCCCAAATGGTTCCCCCCATCTGGAACACCATTTGAGGGAGTTGCTATTTTGGCCATTTTAACCCCATTTGCAAGAAAGGGCCAGTTTGTGTTTTTGCAAGTTCCAGTTGATTCCAATCATCCTAAAAGCTTCCAAGGGATCATTTGAGAGTGTCCAAAGCATCAAACCATTTCTGGAACAAGGAACTTGGCAGCTTGCATAGAAAACTCCAAAAGCTCAAAAAGAGGTAAGCCTCATGACTTGAACTTTCCAAAATATGCATTGCTTTGAAGTCCACTAATCATACACACCTCATAAATTTTGTATATGTTGTGTTTGAACCAATTCATCATGTAATTCATGCTTGTATCAAAGTGTAGCATATAAAATGCAATTATAGGCCTTTTTCAAAACTACTATCGGGTTTTGAGCAGGGAGTATGATCTGAAAAAAATACCACCACCATTGGATTCCTTGTGAAATTCTAGGCCAGATGCATATAAATTTTGTCCCCAAACATAGAGAAATGAGAAAGTTATGACCTTCACGCTTCTGAGCCATAACTTGCCTTGCCTTGCCTTGGCCAGGCCTTGAAAACAAGGCATGCCTTGTATATTTGTGGGTTCACTTCAAGCAATGGATGTATCACCATCCCAGTGGTAAGGCGCGCGCCTTATAACCTTGAGGTCGTGGGTTCAAACCCCACCCATGCCATTTTGTGTTTTCTCACATTTTTGCTATTTTTTCCAATATTTTATGTTTTATTAATTAATTGGAAAATTAATAACTCTTTCAATTTTAATTATTTTTTATTGGTTCTTTTTGCAAAAAAATCACAAAAATATTGAAATATTTTATTCCACAAAAAAATTAAGTTTATATTATTTATTTAATATAATTAGTATTTTTGTGAATAAATTCCTTTTTAATGTTTTTTAAACATTTTAAAAGTGAATATTTACTTTGAAAATCAAAAGCAAATGAGTTTTAATTAAACCTTGTGATTAATCCCTCATTTTTCAAACCTTAAACAAAAATCACAAATGGTTTATTCAAACTTATTTGGTATTTTATTTGATTTTCTTTAAATATTTACTTTTAAAGAATAACAAATTAGGGTTTCTTTGATCTTCACCCTCATCAAACAATTTCAAACACTTTTGGGCCTCTAATAGAGTGTAAGACCCAATCCCCTTTTAACCAAAACAATTTTGGGCCTCAGATATTATATAAGTCCCTATTAGACCCATTCAACCAAAACAATCCTCGAGTGTAAGACCGAATCCCCTTTTAACCAAAACAATCCTCGAGCTATAAGACCCATTCAAAATATTTTGGGCCTCTATTAGAGTGTAAGACCCAACCCCCTTTGAAAACCAAACCATTTTGGGCCTCAATGCATTGTATAAGACCCATCGAATTTTCAAAAATCTCGGCGCGATCGCCATTTCAGACAAATGACCTTGGGCCTCTCCTTGAGCTGTAAGCCCCACCACTTGTACAAAAATAAATCTCTTGGGCCTCTTGAGAGAGTGTAAGACCCATCCCCTTGTATAGAAAACCTTTCTTGGGCCACAGTCACTTGTATATGTCCCTCTGTACAAAATGACAGTGCGGTCACTGATAAACCTTGGGCCTCTCCTTGAGCTGTAAGCCCCAACATCTTTTCAAAATACTTTCTCATTAAAAATTTAAATATACTGTTGTTTTCAATCTTTCTTTGTTGAACAACTAACTAAACAGCATGGAAGCTCTACAACCGAGTAAGTGTTTATACACTTTCATTTACCGCTTTCATATACATATAACTGTATTGTGGGGCTGTTTCACTGTAAGTCTTCTTTCATAAACTCATATCAACTGTCTAATACTAGTATAGATATTTAGAGTTTCCCTGGCAACTACGTCTAGCACTAAGCCATGTTGATCACTCTTAAATAGACTAAACTGGATCCACATAGGATTACCAAATACAGTCTTCCCTCCTCTTGGGGTTAAACAATATGGAGACGTGAAAGGCAGCATTCTCGGTGAACCCTTTCACAGACTGTCACCCTTATACATTGTCAGAGAAACTCTACTCCCCAGAGATGATCTTTTCTCCGTGAATGGCATCTCTTGAGTTTCTTCCAAATTCTCAGAATTTCCTGGCTTGATCTATTCTCTGTGAATAGCCTGTCTTGAATTTCTCGGGGTTTGGGGACCCACAGGCTTCCTAAAAGCATCCCCGCCTCCTCTTGGGCGTTGTACAAGGACCCTACGGCTTCTTAGAAGTATTCAAAGCCTCCTCTTAGGCTTCGTATAAGGATTCTTCCTTCGGGAAGAAAGCCTCCTCTTGGGCTTCGTACAAATTGTCCCTCGGCTTCTTAAAAGTTTCCCGCCTCCTCTTAGGCTTCGTATAAATTGTCCCGACGACCTCCTAGAGGTATAGGAACAGAAATTAGACATCTTAATAGAACATTCTTTCAAAGAGTCTAGATCCTTCTACCGTGAACGTATTACTACTGTTTCTCTAAAGCATAGTACAAAAGACAAAACTCTAGGCTTGGACAGTCTAACCTCCTTGAGTCTCGAAGGCATTCTCAAGCCCCTTTCAAAAATAGGGAAAACGCCAGTAGACTCGGACTGTCTCCAATACCCTCTGGATTCCCCATTTCCTTAAAGAACAGGAAATAACCATGATCCTCTGATCAATCCCAAAGCATAGCCTTGCCTTTAATCAATCTCTTTATAAGAAATGATTTTCTCTTTTAACCCACATACTGGACCTGTCACTCAACTGAAACAACAATCCTTTTAGCCTCCATCTCGGGCTTCGTACGAGATACAAAAAAGACTCTCTTGTTGAGTCAATAATCCTTTCAGCCTCCATCTCGGGCTTCATTCGAGATATAAAACACTCTTTGTTGAGTATAAAAGACTCTCTTGTTTAGTCAACCCTTAGCCTCCGTCTTGGGCTTCGTACAAGACACACAAAAATGAGATCTCTTGTTGAGTCATCCACTTTCAGCCTCCATCTCGGGCTTCATACGAGATATAAAACACTCTCTTATTGAGTATAAAAGACTCTCTTGTTGAGTCAACCTTTAGCCTCCGTCTTGGGCTTCGTACAAGACACATCTAAAAGCACTCTCTTGTTGAGTCAACCCTTTTCCCCTCTCTCTCGGGTTTCGTACGAGACACATAAAAACACCCACTTATTGGGCCTATAGCCTCCTCTTAGGCTTTGTATAAGAAAAACCCCGGTTGAGTCAATCAACCTTTTAGCATCAAAACTGTGCCTCGTTCACAGGATACAAACATCAACAACTCCGTTCATCTAATCGCTGTAAGCGGCAAGCCTCTAGAATATATACATCCATGCCACGGTCCCTCTTTTAGCATGAGAAATTCCTAAGGAAAGATGGCATTGCTTTACACTGAGTTAAAGTCTTCTCCTTCGGTTTAATACCCCCTATAAAGGAAATTATGGCATTTCTGGGATTCACATATCCCAGTTAAAGTAATCCTCCTTTATAGTCAGTCACCCAAGAGTCGTGACAAACAGACTCCCTTTAGAGATGACAAATTCTCTCTAAAGACAACCACCTTTAGCTTCACATCTTGGGCTTTGAACAAGATACAAACCCCCTTTAGCTTCACGTCTTGGGCTTTGAACAAGACACCAAAACACCATTTCCTCCCATAGAATAGGAGGAACTATGATCGCTCTGATTTCCATGTTTCGGTAAACGGGAATACGTAGGCATAAGATTGCAAGAAAAATCTTAGCAAGCTCACTAATCCAAAAACCCAAATCCCCTACCTTCACATATCAAACGAAAAGCATCAGTCTTAAACTCCCACCAATCACCCAGGCACTATTTTAACAAAATAACTTAAGAGAGACCCACAATCTCAATAGCATCTGTAAACCAACAGTCATCTGTTTAAACTAAGTATGCAAGCAGGGTTAATTGGAGACATCTATTTCCCTTCCTTCATCAACTTCAATAGGATAAAAAATGAATCGAACTGTAGTACCCCAAAAGCGATAAGTGCTTCGCAACCACGTCCAAAAATTCGCGCTATAGAAAAATGGTGACTTTGCTGGGGAGAATCATCTTGTTCTCTTCTCATCTCTTAAGAAGAAACCTTAAAAAGTGGCACAGAAAAATGTCGGCCACCGTGGGGCTCTTTTCTTTTCTTTCTTTCTTTGGGGATTTCACTAGGATAGGATTTTTGTTGACTTCACTAGGATCTTAGGTCAAAAACCTGTAAAGTTGGGAAGGTACCACAGGATGACGACTCCACCAGGGAGCCATTTTCTGTCAGGAACATAGGATTCATATCTCTTTAAAGTCTAGGACTTTAGGACAAATATATATACTGTTTTTCCTAATTGATATCTGTGTTTATTTTTCTGCTAATGGGAATGCGTGTGATGCCGCATGTGGAAAGATTGAGTATACACCTAGGAAAAACCTCTTTTAGTGGTGCGGAAACTATTGGAAATGGTTGTCCCGCGATACCACCCTTTTCTGATGGTTCTTCGAAAAACATCACCTAGCACGGTTCCCGGCCCGATGGTGTTTTCTTGACAAGAACTGATGATTTTGAGAGACAAGTACAAAAATCACTAGTATAAACCTTTGGGATGGGTAGAGCCTTGACTTCATGACACCGATCCTTTAACCCCATGTTTTTTCTATGTTTTTGTGTGCTGCATTCATGCATTCATCTAAAAAACATTACATCAAAGAAAAACTTCTCTTCTAGTCTCTCTTTTCAAATTAAACTAAGACAATGATTGCAAATGTCAGAGAAAAAGATTGCGCTCATGGATTTCGGTAGAAGGAGAACTCATAAGTATACCTTTAGGGTTCCAAAACTAGAAGATTTGAGAGGATTAGCGAGGATGATCACTAACCCTGAAGCTTTTAGAGCCAAGTACGGAGGTCTGCTACCTCTGTTAAGAGTCCATATGATTAAAGGAATCATGGAGGCACTCATTCAGTTTTACGATCCGGTCTATCACTGTTTCACATTCCCGAATTACCAGCTCACACCAACGCTGGAGGAGTACTATCACCTGACCAATTTACACATTACTGATCGAGCTCCATTTTCTGGACTGGAAGAAATTCCTAAGGATCAGACCATTGCGAGAGCAATTTATTTGGATGAGTCATAAATCAAGACTCACATGACCACCAAGGGTGGGTTCCCAGGTTTACCATCCCAGTTCCTGACAAAGAAGGCTCTGTACTTTGCTAGCATAGGCAACATGACTGCTTTTGAAAGCATCTTTGTCTTGCTCACCTACGGGTTATTTATGTTTCCCAACATTAATAGCTTCGTCGATATCAATGCCATTAAGGTTTTTCTCATTGGAAACCCTGTGCCAACTTTGCTCGCGGACGCGTATCATTCTGTACACTTAGGAAATTTGTACAGCGGAGGAGTTATCACATGTTGTGTACCCCTGCTATACAAATGGTTTATCTCCCATTTTCCCAAGTCTGCTGCTTTTTGGGATCATAAGAATGCCTTGCGTTGGTCGTAGAAAATTATGTCTCTTACCAACTCTGATATAGATTGGTGCAATAGGATTTATGAAGGGATCAGGATCATTGACCATTGTGGAAACTTCCCCAACGTACCCCTCATAGGAACTAAAGGAGGAATCAACTACCATCCAGTATTGGTTCGTCGTCAATTTGGATACCCGGTGAGGCATGTCCCGCGTAATGCTCATCTGGAGGGTATTTTCTTCAAAGAAGGAGAAAGTGACCGGGCACTAAAGATGGAAATAGTGCACGCTTGGAAACATGTTCATAAGAAAGGACGGGAGTTTCTAGGAAAACCAGACTGTGTCTCGGTGGAGCCTTATCTCCACTGGGTACAAACTAGGGCTTTCAAGCTAAAGATGCCTTATCCTTGTCATGAATTTCTTCCGCCGAGGGGATCTGTCATGTACTTCATGACTGAAGCGGAAAAACTTTAGGTTACTCTCAACAAAGTTCAACAGGAGAGGAGGTCTTGGAGGAACAAGTACCGCATTCTCAATGTAGAGTGTACCAAAATACAGCAAGTGCTGAAAGATAAGGACGCTCTGATCGAGATTTTAGAGCAACATGCTGTGGATAATCAGGATGACCAAAGGAATTTGCTCGTTCCTTTCACTTGGCAAAGGAATGACAACCCGAAAACGGCCCAAGAACCCCGGTCCAAGAAAAGGAAAATACCAGAATCAGCACCCGGTTTCTCCCTAGAGAGGACTCGGGACCCCTTAGCTTAGGTTTCTGTTTTTGCACCTTGTAATCTAGTGTATTTATATTTTCACAATCCTTTGAATTCAATAAAACGGGGTTTCCCCACTGTTTGATATTTGCAATCTAATTGTCGAAGTTTACTTTGAATAAACAAAAAAAAAATCATTGCATTCATCATTCTCACGTCACGTATTCTTCTTACCTACGAATCTCAGGTTTATGTCTCGGTTCTAGAGTCAAACTGTCTCATTCGTACAATACTCCGGCCAATCATCAGAAAAAGATGGATGATCTCGAGGAAGAGAACAGAGAGTTGAGAGAAGAGATCGACGCTCTGAGAGAGGATATGAGAAAGCTTCGTAACGACATGCAAGCCATGGCAGAAGGTCAGCTACAAAGGACTGTGATCTCAGAGATCACCTCAACCCCCACGGTGGAAAAGTCCGATCCTTGGTACAAAATTCCGAAAGATCGTCCTTGAGGCATGCCACTTAACTATACCCCGGAAGGATATATCCCGTTGATCAATGAGGATAAGGGGACCGCAGCAGGAACCGCTGGGCCTGAAGGTTACAAACTTCGGGAAAGCGAAGATGCCAGGGGCATGACAGCAACTCCTGAAGGTTACAAACTTCGGGAGACACCGAGAGTCTTGGCCATAATGATTATACCACCGCCCGTGGTACACACTGTCCCAGAAGGACATATTCCATAGATACCTTCTAGTGTAAATGACAACATGTTCAAAAGAATGAATGAGTTCCAGGAACAGTTCCTGGGAATGCAGAAAGAACTGTAAGCCCTCCCCGGTCAGGATTTATCTCGAAAGGACGCCGTAGATCTCTGCTTGGTCCAAAATGTGAAAGTCCTGCACAAATTCTAGGTGACTGACTTTGAAAAGTAAAAGGGCAACTCTTGCCCTCAGAGTCACTTGGTGATGTACGCTCGGCGAATGTCAGCTCAGACCAAAAATCAAGATTTACTAATTCACTACTTTCAGGATAGTCTAACTGGTGCCGCACTAAAATGGTACATGGGTTTAAACCGTGCTACGATTAGCACTTTCAGAGATCTTGGCAATGCCTTCGTCCAACAATATAAATACAATCTGGACATGGCACCCGACAGAGATCAACTCAGGTCAATGTCACAAAAGGACAAAGAAACCTTCAAGGAATACGCTCAGAGATGACGTGAAATTGCCGCTCAAATCTGTCCACCTCTTGAGGAAAAAGAGATGACAAAGATCTTCTTAAAGACCTTAAGCTCATTTTATTACGAGAGAATGGTTGCCAGTGCGCCCAGCGACTTCACCAAGATGGTCGGTATGGGAGTTCGTCTTGAGGAAGCCGTCCGAGAAGGGCGTCTAGTCAAAGAAACTAGACCATCAAGTAGTACAAAATGATACGGTAGTGCTCTCCCTAAGAAAAAGAGCAAGATATTGGGAATAACTCTCTCGAAAAGCAAAGGCGACATTATCATCCAGTAGCAGCTGTGACTCCTGCTATCAATCCTGCGCATGTTTCTACCTATCAACCTCAGGTTGCGTAGAGCCAACCTAATCAGCAAAGGACTCAACAGCCTCTTTAGCAGGATCGTCCTCCATACAATAACAACCGTACAACGCGGCCACCAGGATTTGATCCTATACCCGTATTGTACGCAGAACTCTTTCCATTACTACTGGCTAAGGGGCATGTCCAGACTAAGTCTCCTCTTACAGTACCGGAAAATCCACCTTTTTGGTATAAGGTGGATCAGACTTGCCCTTACCATCAAGGAGGACTAGGGCATAACATAGAGAACTGTCTCAGTTTCAAATCCGACGTGCAAAAGCTTGTTAGGAGCGGGGTCTTATCTTTCAAAGATACGAATCCGAATGTTCTCACGAACCCGCTGCCTCAACACGAGAAAGCTACAGTCAATTTGATAGAGGGAGAGACTAATAACTTCTATCAAATTCATGATGTACTCTTGTTAAGGACCAATCTGGTCAAGATGCATTGTAGACAGAGTGGATATGGCCATGTGCCACCTCATAACTATCACCAGTGTGATATCTGCTCTAAAAGCAATCGAGGATGTTCTGTGGTGCAATCAGCTCTACAGGACCAGATGGATCTCGGATGGATCCAAGAGCACCGAGTTCGAGGAGTTAACATGGTTTACACGAATTCTAACATCATTCAGAACCACGACATCTGTGCAATGAATGTCAACTTAGTGGTGATGCACTCCAGGCAAAGCCAGTACCATAATCTGCCGCGGTACGATTACAATTCCTGCCTGACTTGCTCGGTAAACAAACAGGGATGCTCTTTTGTACAAGAGGCCCTCCAGCGTCAGATGGATCTTGGATGGATCCAGGACTACCATGATAGGAATCCCTACCAGATCAACATGATCCAAATCTTCAATATTCGCTTGATGAATACTAGCTTGGTGGATTTACATGCTAAACAGGTCCGGCTCGGGTTCCTAGTATCACATAATTATCAGAGTTGTAGGGTGGGTTGCGAAAACGATCAAGGTTGTCCCTTGTTCAGGAAACCCTTCATCACTTGTTGAACCACTGATGGCTTCCAATCTATATGGATGAAGACACCCAGCAAATTAGTATTATCAATGGGAACCCTACTCGGCATCAAAGTCGGGACGTTTGATCTATGGACAGGTGCCACTACACAACTGTGAACGTTGTAGAGTCTGTTCGGAAAACAACCAAGGATGTTACCTTGTCCGAGCAGCTCTTCAGGGTCAGGTGGATCGTAGAGAGATTCGTCCATATCCTGGTTTCGGACCAATCAAATGGGCACCGGACTACCTCGCTGATCAAATTGAGGATGTTGTCGTAATCTCTGATCATCAGAAGGCTAGGGATGTTTGTACCATCATCCCTCTACTTGACGAATCGAGAGTTCCCAACCAGGAGCGGATCGAAATTGCTTACGATAGTCGAAAAAATCAGAAGGCTCCCATAGTCATCTATCTACCGGGACCACTACCGTATGAATCAACTAAGGCTATCCCTTACAAATACAGTGCAACAATAGTTGAAAATGGAAAGGAAATTCCATTACCCTCCATCGTGAATATTGCAGACATCAGTCTAGTAACACGGAGTGGTCGAATTTTCTACCGAGGAGTTGGAGAACTTAACAAAGAAAAGGAACCTCAGACAGAAGTTCCCAATCCACCAATCGGTTAATCCAATAATCCAGACCTTTTTAAAAATGATGATGAAATGCTGAAGCTCATCCAAAGGAGTGAATACAACATTGTTGATCAGCTATTACAAACTCCTTCAAAGATCTCGGTATTATCACTTTTACTCAGTTCAGAAGCGCACAGGAAGGCTCTACAGAAAGTCATGGAGCAAGCCTTTGTGGAACAAGATGTAACAATCAGACAGTTCGATAGCATTGTCTCTAACATCACTTCCTGCAACAACTTGGGATTTAGTGATGAGGAATTACCTGAAGAGGGTCGCCGTCATAACATGGCGCTCAATATCACGGTCAGCTGCCAGGGCGATGCTTTAGCCAGCGTACTGGTAGACACAGGGTCAGCCCTGAATGTTATGCCGAAGTCCACTTTGATGCAATTATCCTTCAAAGGACCCCCGATGAGTACCAGTGAGGTCGTCGTCAAAGCATTTGACGGGTCCAGAAAAACGGTTATCGGCGAAGTCGACCTTCCCATAACTATTGGTCCTCACACTTTCCAAATCGCTTTCCAGGTCATGGACATCCAGGCAACGTACAGTTGTTTATTAGGAAGACCTTGGATACATCAGGCTGGGGCGGTCACCTCGACCCTCCACCAAAAGTTAAAGTTCGTCCAGAGCGGCCAACTCGTCACGGTCTGTGGAGAACAAGCCTTGCTCGTGAGTAACTTATCATCATCTACTTGTGTAGAACCCGAGGAGGTTGTTGGGACTCAGTTCCAAATGCTTTCAGTAAGCAAGGACAATCAATCCGAAGGGGAAACTTCCATTTCCTCATACAAAGATGCTATCAAAGCGGTCGAGAGTACCAATACAACAGGATGAGGACAGCTAGTCATTCCTACTGACAATAAAACAAAGAAGGGTCTTGGTTTTTCTACAACCTGTACCCAGACAGCTACTACCTACAATGAAAGTCTTCATCCCATTCAGTATTTCTTCCACAGTGGAGGTTTCCTTCACCCAGTGCCTCAAGAAGTGCATACCATGAATAAAGATGATTCCTCTGATATGGAGGAAGAATGGGAGTCCTATCTTAACAAGGACGGTTATATGTCTCAGGACGAAACGCAGACTCCCTTTTGCTTTCCTACACAGAGTTCGAGAGTTATACCCAGGTCAGACGTCGAATGATATACGGAGATTGTGATCCGGAAGGATGCCACGCTCCACCAAATTCATTAGAGGAAGACACTCTGATGAAGGACAACTTTGACCACAACTATTATGGCCCGATGGATGGCCTACCAATGTGGCAGCTGTATCGAGGAACTTGGGGAAAGGAAATCATCCGAACAATGAAAATCAGCTGAGCATCATTGAAAAGAATACCTGCGTCCCCACCATGTCATGCGATCAACAATCAGGTCATTCAGAAAATGTCCAGTCCGACGATGAATTTGCAACGTTTGCAGGACTTAAATTCATCAACTATGCTTTTCCAGAGGTCAACGTCATCGAGAAGGATGACTCATCCAGTTCCAAAGAAGTGTGGGACACCCTGGGACAACCAAGAGGAAAATTTGACTTCATGGTCAAGTATACCGCTCCTGAAAGCTCTCGTATCAGGCTCGAATACATCCAACCAACTGGATGGGGAGATACAGCTGAGAGTACAAATGCTATGCAAATTGCAACAGAGGAATCCTCCTACGACAACTCTGCCTGGGAGACAGATTCCAATGATCCTGCTCTGCCAAAAATCAGTGTTATTTCTGAAGAAAAATCAAGGAAGATGCCAGACTTTGTGATTCACCGAGGAGTTCGCCGCCAATGGGTTGCTGTCGGTGTTTCGAAGATTGTTCATAAGTCAAAGTAATTGCCGTTTTTAACCTTTCACCCTGCCCAGGTGAAACGGATGTTTTGATAGGGCTCACTTTCTATAAATTTCCCTCTTTGCTTTGCCCAAAGCGACACAGTTTTGTTTTATAGGGGTATAGTTTCAAGAATCGACTTGTTCATTAATAAAATAACATCGTTCTGTAATTTCTGCACTTATTGTTGTTTTCTCTTTTAGCTTTTTTTTCAGAAAATGGTAATCCTAAAAAGCAACTCACTAATAAAAACAAGCAGTTTTCCAAAAAACATTGCACACACTCTTGCATTTTCTCTATCTCTTCTAAACACGAATCATACCATCATGCAGATTGCTTGTTTTAAACCCCGTTGAAACATACAATCCGATGCCTTCTCCCGACTTTGAGTTCCCGGTATTCGGGGCTGAAGAAGAAGATGACAACGAAATTCCAGAAGAGATCTCCCGACTACTCAGACAAGAGGAAAGGTCCATCGAACCTCATAAAGAGCCGTTGGAAACGGTAAACTTGGGTTCAAAAAAGAGAGAAAAGAAATCAGGATTGGGGCACTACTCAGTCCAACTGCCAAAGAGAGATTGATAAAGCTTCTCAAAGAATTCCCGATGTATTCGCTTGGTCCTATCAGGATATGCCAGGGTTGGATACCAGCATCGTGGAACATCACTTACCGTTAAGATCAGAATGTCCGCCAGTCAAACAGAGGTTGAGATGAACCCATCCGGACATGGCCATCAAAATCAAAGAGGAGGTACAGAAACAGATTGACGCGGGTTTCCTCGCCACATCAGAATATTCTCAATGGTTAGCCAACATCGTACTTGTTCCCAAAAAGGACGGAAAGGTCAGAATGTATGTGGACTACATGGATCTAAACAAGGCTAGTCCAAAGGACGACTTTCCCTTACCACACATTGACATGCTGGTAGACAGTACAACAAAGTTCAAAGTTTTCTCCTTCATGGATGGATTCTCGGGCTATAACCAGATCAAAATGGCGCCGAAAGACATGGAGAAACCTTCGTTCATCACCCCATGGGGTACTTTTTGTTACAAGGTAATGCCATTCGGTTTGAAGAACGCCGGGGCAACCTATCAAAGGACCATGACTACTCTGTTTCATGACATGATACACAAAGAAATCGAGGTATATGTCGATGATATGATTGCAAAATCTAGGACAGAAGAGGAGCATGTGACCCACCTGTCAAAGCTATTCGAGCGGTTGAGAAAGTACAAACTCTGCTTGAATCCCAACAAATGCACCTTCGGTGTCCGTTCAGGGAAACTCTTAAGGTTCATCGTCAGCCAGAAATGAATTGAGGTTGATCCTGACAAGGTCAAGGCCATTCAAGAAATGCCTTCTCCGAAAACTGAAAAACAAGTCAGAGGATTCCTGGGACGTTTGAACTACATCTCCAGATTCATATTCCTCATGACTGCGACGTGTGCGCCAATCTTCAAATTACTAAAAAAGAATCAGGATTGCGTATGGACAAAAGATTGTCAAACCGCCGTCGACAGTATTAAGGAATACCTGTCGAACCCGCCGATTTTATCACCTCTAGTGGAAGGAAGACCACTAATCATTTATTTAACAGTCTTGGAAGACTCCATGGGCTGTGTACTTGGCCAACAAGACGAAACCAAAAGAAAAGAGTCTGCCATCTACTATCTTAGCAAGAAGTTCACCGACTGCGAGACTCATTACACTATGCTTGAGAAAACTTGTTACGCTTTGGCTTGGGCAGCCAAACGTCTTCGCCAGTACATGATTCGTCACACTACTTGGTTGATCTCCAAAATGGATCCTATCAAGTATGTCTTTGAAAAGCCTACTCTCGCGGGAAGGACTACCCGTTGGCAGATGTTGCTATCAAAATATGACATAGAGTACCACGCTCAGAAAGCCGTTAAAGGGAGTATTTTAGCCGATCATTTGGCTCATCAATCGATTGACGATCGGGAATCAATCGGGTTTGACTTCCCAGACGAAGATGTCATGTATCTAAAAATGAAAGACTGCGATGAACCGCTGCCCAGTGAAGGGCCAGAACCAGGTTCCCAATGGGGACTAATCTTTGACGGAGCCGTCAATCATTACGGAAACAGAATTGGGACAATCATTGTTACCCCTCAGGGTAGCCACATTCCTTTCACCGCCAGACTGACATTCAAGTGTACAAACAACGAGGCCGAATACGAAGCTTGTATTATGGGTCTCGAGGAAGTGATTGATTTAAGGATCAAAAACTTGGACGTATATGGCAACTCAGCCCTGGTTATCAATCAGATTAAAGGAGATTGGAACACATACCAATCAGGATTGATTCCTTACAAAGATTATGCAAGAAGGCTGCTACCCTTTTTCAACAGAATCGAGTTTCATCATATACCTCGTGAAGAGAATCACATGGCTGATGCATTAGCCACTCTCTCTTCCATGATTAGTGTAGGTCAATGGAATGACTTACCTAAGATCGACATAATGTGCCTTGAACGGCCCGCTTACGTCTTCACGATTGAAGCAGTTATAGACGACAAACCTTGGTATCACGATATCAAATGCTTCCTTCAGAAACAAGAGTACCCACTTGGGGCACTAAGGAAGGACAGAAAAACCCTCAAAAGACTGGCTGGCAGCTTCTTCCTGAGTGGTGATACACTTTATAAGAGAAACTTTGACATGGTCTTGCTCCAATACATAGACGGACCAGAAGCAGACATGCTGATAAAAGAAATTTACGAAGGATCCTTTGGTACTCATGCCAACAGACACACAATTGCGAGAAAAATTATGAGAGCAGTGTACTACTAGTTGACCATGGAATCCGACTGCTACAAGTACATGAGGAGGTGTCACAAGTGTCAGATATACTCCGACAAAATCCATGTACTGCCAACACATCTCAAAGTTCTTTCTTCCCCATGGCCTTTCTCCATATGGGGAATCGACATGATTGGCATGATTGAACCTAAAGCTTTAAACGGACATCGATTCATTTTGGTAGCCATTGATTACTTCACCAAGTGGGCCGAAGCAGTGTCGTACACTAATGTAACCCGACAAGTGGTGGTCCGATTTATCAAAAACAATCTCATCTACTGTTATGGTGTTCCGAGCCAGATCATTACTGATAATGGATCAAAATTGAACAATAAGATGATGAAAGAGTTGTGCGCAGAGTTCAAGATTAAACACCATAACTCATCTCCCTACAGACCCAAGATGAACGGAGCGGTAGAAGGGGCTAACAAGAACATCAAGAAGATCGTTTAAAAGATGGTTGTAACCTACAAAGATTGGCACGAGATGCTGCCCTTCGCTCTTCACGGTTATCGCACATCTGTCCGCACTTCAACAAGGGCAACCCCTTTCTCTCTAGTATATGGCATGGAAGCAGTGCTCCCCATCGAAGTAGAGATCCCATCAATCCGGGTATTGATGAAAGCTAAGTTAACAGAAGCTGAATGGTGTCAGAGTCGACACGACGAACTGAATATGATCGAAGAGAAACGAATCATGACACTATGCCACGGTCAATTGTATCAGCAAAGAATGAAGAAGGCGTTCGACAAAAAGGTTTAACCTCGCGTCTTCAGAAAAGGAAACCTTGTGCTCAAAAAAGATACAACCATTTCTCACTGATTCTCGGGGCAAGTGGACCCCGATTTATGACGGCCCCTATGTGGTCACGAAAGCTTTCTCAGGCGGTGCCTTGAGACTTGCAACCATGGACGGAGAGGAATTTGCCTACCCCACAAATGTTGATGTAGTCAAGAAATACTTCGCCTAAAAAAAACGTCTCGGTGGATTGAAAACCCGAAAGGGCGGTCCAGGCAAAAATAAGAGACATGATCAAAAATCATCCCGGTGGATTGGAAATCTCAAAGTACAATCCAGGAAAAAATTAGGGATAATGGCAAGTAACTACGTCTGGTCAGTTCAACTCCTCAGCAGTTACGTCATCCGTCAGGAAAGCTCCGGTCAAGGTCATCTTCGACAGAAGCTCAGAATGCCCAGAATTCAAAGTTGGTAGAAGGATAGTGGTCGTTATGTTCCAACGTAGCCCTTTTTCCCTGTAAATTACCATTTTCTAGCTTTGTAAATACTCTATGGAATCACGCGTTTGGCTGATTTCCACCCTATCAATAAAAATTGAGCCCTTGTGCTTTTATTTGCAATTCATATTTGTTTAGCTTTACAGAACGACATTTTAACATGATTAACGATTCTTGAAACGAAACAAAAATGAATTTACTTGTCAAACTTTTTCTACTTTTAAAATAAAGATGGCAAATTCTTTTGACTATTGAACATCGAAAGAAAATCGATTGCTTCTCCCAAAAGTGGTTAAGCTTCGAAGTGCAGAATCAAAGTACTCCTTCTAAACCAGTACACCTGAATGAAGGATCAACCATGTCAGATGCGAATGCTCCATCTGACCTCTTCGGTCGAGTTCTTATCTCCTAAGCCCGACCAACGTCGCTCCCAACAGGGACCGTTTCTCCTAAGCAAGGCAGAATTGCTATCTTGAACCAACGGTACTTCTTCGCCCCGCGATGGCCGAGTATCCAGTCATGTTCATCTATTAGTTTGTATGTCGCGTTAGTTTTGTCAGCATATACATACATACATCATGCATTATTAATTTGTATTCACATTCATATTGCATCGCTATCACTCCAGTCGGTCTTGTCCCGTAGTGGTGACAGTCTTCTCAATCGAGTTGTCAAGTTCTTTCCTCGTCAGGAAAGGTTGCGTCTGAATAATCCATCTCCTCCAGTTTAGTTCAGGATCAAAATTGGCCCTTAATCACTTTGATAACTTGAACCTCTGAAAGACCAGAGAACCTTCAACCGATGTCACTCTTCGCCATTGAAGATGATATTTTCGCTTTCCCGGATTAAGGAAAATCCCTAGAGGAAGCCTCTTAAGCAGAGATTCGACAATACATTAGTTTTTCTCCGAAAAAACCCGCTGATGAAAAGGTCATCAGCACCTCAAAATTGGATCACATCATATGGCATTTCTCCGGGAAAATCCCGAGAAAAGTATGATCTAATATCCCCAAGCGTGAAAGCAGTCTCTCAAGAGACTCGTTTTCCCCAATAGAGTCGGCAAATGGTGTCTCCAAACAGAGAAGTTTTTACACCTCTACAATTCAGGCGAATGGTTTCCCCGGCGAGTCTGAGATCAAAATTTTTCAATTAAATGGCATTTCCCCAGGAAAATTCGGTGAGAAGTCTGAGGAAAACCGCTACGAATAGCGTCCCTTGTCAAGAAAGCTTATTGACAAAAGAAACTAAGACCAGTTCCTTGGTTGGAAACCAGGATTGGGTGGAAGTTTATTTCAGAAACTAAGACCAGTTCCTTGGTAGGAAACCAGGATCGAGGGGAAGTTTGAATCAGAAACTAAGACCAGTTCCTTGGTAGGAAACCAGGATCGAGGGGAATTTTACATCAGAAACTAAGAACAGTTCCTTGGTAGGAAACCAGGATCGAGGGGAAGTTTATTTTAGAAACTAAGACCAGTTCCTTGGTAGGAAACCAGGATCGAGGGGAAGTTTGAATCAGAAACTAAGACCAGTTCCTTGGTAGGAAACCAGGATCGAGGGGAAGTTTATATCAGGAAACTAAGACCAGTTCCTTGGTAGGAAACCAGGATCGAGGGGAAGTTTTTACCTTCTCTAAGCATCATTGCTTAGAAAAATAGGATGGATGCGTAATCTACCATTCATAACCACCATCAAAATTTCGGGTATTCCGATATTTAATCCTCTTGCACCCTGAATGCCCGAATACCTTCACCATTCACACCTTCGGGTCCAAGAAGATTAAATATGGGCATCTGTCATACCCCAAATTTTGACCACTAAGATTTCCCTTCATTGTGAAAATTATCCTCACAATATGGAGGAACCATCATACCTCATCAGTCTCCCCAAAGATGGGTGAGCAACCACTACAATCAAACTTAGGGTTTCAAGCCCTCTCAGAGTTTTTAGATAAAGGATCAATCAAGAAATGACATGATCTTCAACTTTTCTAGCCTCTCAAATATCCACAAGGGATCAAAAGGACTCCCACTTCAAGGATTAAGCACAAGGCTGCTCCCTTCTAGGTGGATCAAGCCTTAAGATCGCAAGTGTCACCAAATTAGGGTTTGGTCGACCCGGGCCTCCAGATGGAAATTTTCCTCTGGGCATGAGCCAATGCTTCAAGGCATAACCTATTATGCTCCAAGGGACATCATAAACCCAATCATCAAGTCAATTTAGCCTCTGAGGAAGCATTCATCAAAAATCAGGAATTAGGGTTTCTTGACCTAATTCACCCCTAAGTTGACTTTTGGGACCAATCATGAGCCAAGACCCCAAGAGATGATTTGAGGGTCTCTAATAAACTACATTGATCCATTTGCAACAATGGATTAATCCAAGAAGCTTGAGCAACAAATCTCAATTTCATTAGAGCCACAAATAGGGTTTCGCGAGAAAAGTCAACTGTAGCTTTGACTTTTGACCAGGACATGCTCCCAAACCCTAGGACATGATTCAATATACCCTATAACACCTATGGAACATGTCCATCAAGTTTGATTTAGATCAAGGACATGATTTCATAGAGGATCGCACAGTTTGGAATTCATCTGACAAAAAGTCAACTGTGCACAAAAGTCAACTTTGACTTTTTGAGATTTTTCACAAAAATGGTTTTTTAACCCTAAAATGATGTTAATGTATGATTTGAATCATCATTCATCAAGAAAAATCAAGAAAAGTGGGATAACTTGTAAAAGGGGTAACCATAAAAAACTTAGAAAATTTTCTAAGTTATGAACAAAGTGGCAAGGGTACCAACTTTGGAGGATCATAACTCCTAAACCAGAAAGCCTTTTTTCCCCATCCAAAGGTTAATTTGTAGATCTCATTACCCTATACAAAAGCTTAAAACTGACCCCCTTCCAAATTCCTCATGGATTTTGAGTTATGGAATGATGAAAATCACAAAAAGTGAAAATGTCACTTTTTTCCAACACTTAGTGAAATTTTCACTAAGTCAGAATCTGCCTTCACTTTTTTCCAAATGTAGGGGGATTTTTCACTTGGATCCAAAAGGTATCAAAACCAAATATGATCAAACAGTTGTTGTATCATATGAGGGCTTTCCAAAATGACCAAGAACATCACCAAATTCCACTTGAGCCATGAGATATGACAAGGGCAATATGCCTTGCTGAAAACTGCCAAGGCTAGGCAGAATTTTGCATTTTTACTCGATTTGGCAAAATCAGCCAATTCTAAGCCTTGTCATCATCTTGGACACATCTGAGGATCAAATCTAAAGGGGACAAACACTGAGCCTAGCCTCCAAAGTCCTTGGAACAAGAAGTAGCATGCCAAACCTAGAATTGCCTAAAAGAGGGACAAGACTCCAATTTTGGATTGGAGCATTCATGCATACACCAAGGTGGCATGGACTGAGCCATTTGCAAATGAATTCACTCAAGACTTATCCATGACCAAGGGAACCACATCCTTGTGCCCCAACCTCTAGTCAATGGCTAGAGGAGACTTGGATTCAAAAGTGAAACCATTTGCCAAACCTCTGCTACAGTTGCCATTCACTATTGCTTGCAAAACAAACTTGCTCTACTATAAATAGAGCTCATTTGTGCTCAGTTTGAGTACACCAAAGCCATCAAACAGATGCTTTCCTCAAAATCCCTTTCTTTAGGAAAAAATACCGTATTTAGCAAGGTAACTCTGAGTTTTTGAGTTAGAGATTATTTCCATCACAGCTCATGATCCTAACACCTCATAAACATCATATGTAGGTGATCCAAACTATCAAAAGTGACCTGTAACACCAAAATCACAAAGTCACCTCTCAAAACCTCAAGTTAGGCCTTTTGTGGATTTTTCAAGCCATGTCTTGATTCAGTAGCTTTCCAAACCAGATAAAACCTCAAACACACTCCAAATAACATCCTCGAACTGTCCCAAATGGTTCCCCCATCTGGAACACCATTTGAGGGGGTTGTTATTTTGGCCATTTTAACCCCTTTTGCAAGGGCCAGTTTGTGTTTTTGCAGGTTCCAGCTGATTCCAATCATCCTAAAAGCTTCCAAGGGATCATTTAAGAGTGACCAAAGAATCAAACCATTTCTGGAACAAAGAACTTGGCAGATTGCACAAAAAACTCCAAAAGCTCAAAAAGAGGTAAGCCTCATGACTTGAACTTTCCAAAATATGCATTGCTTTGAAGTCCACTGATCATACACACCTCATACATGTTTTATGTATTGTGTTTGAACCAAATCATCATGTAATTCATGCCTGTATCAAAGTGTAACATAGAAAATGCAATTATATGCATTTTTCAAAACCACTATCGGGTTTTGAGGAGGGAGTATGATCTAAAAAAAATACAACGACCATTGGATTCCTTGTGAAATTCTAGGCCATATGCATATAAATTTTGTCCCCAAGCATGGAGAAATGAGAAAGTTATGACATTCACGTTTCTGAGCCAAAACTTGTCTTGCCTTGCCTTGGCCGGGGCTAGAAAACAAGTCATGCCTTGTATATTTGTGGTTTCACTTCAAGCAATGGATGTATCACCACCCCAGTGGTAAGGCGCGCGCCCTATAACCTTGAGGTCGTGGGTTCAAACCCCACCCATGCCATTTTGTGTTTTCTCACATTTTTGCTATTTTTTCCAATATTTTATGCCTTATTAATTAATTGAAAAATTAATAACTCTTTCAATTTTAATTATTTTTTATTGGTTCTTTTTGCAAAAAATCACAAAAATATTGAAATATTTTATTCCACAAAAAAATTAAGTTTATATTATTTATTTAATATAATTAGTATTTTTGTGAATAAATTCCTTTTTAATGTTTTTTAAACATATTAAAAGTGAATAATTACTTTGAAAATCAAAACCAAATGAGTTTTAATTAAACCTTATGATTAATCCCTCATTTTTCAAACCTTAAACAAAAATCACAAATGGTTTATTCAAACTTATTTGGTATTTTATTTGATTTTCTTTAAATATTTACTTTTAAAGAATAAAAATTAGGGTTTCTTTGATCTCACCCTCATCAAACAATTTCAAACACTTTTTGGCCTCTAATAGAGTGTAAGACATAATCCCCTTTTAACGAAAACAATTTTGGGCCTCAGATATTGTATAAGTCCCTCTGTGTTAAAAGAAAATCTTGGCGCGATCGCCAGTTCAAAAATCAAACCCTTGGGCCTCTCCTCGAGCTATAAGACCCATTCAAAATCTTTTGGGCCTCTAATAGAGTGTAAGACCCAATCCTTTGTAAATACAAACCTATTTTGGACCTCACTTATTGTATAAGTCCCATTGTATTTCAAAAAGTTCGACGCGATCATCGTCAGTTGAAAAACAAACCTTGGGCCTCTCCTCGAGCTATAAGACCCATTCAAAATCTTTTGGGCCTCTATTAGAGTGTAATACCTAACCCCCTTTGAAAACCAAACCATTTTGGGCCTCAATTCATTGTATAAGACCCACCACGTATTCAAAAATCTCGGCGCGATCGCCATTTCAGACAAATGACCTTGGGCCTCTCCTTGAGCTGTAAGCCCCACCACTTGTACAAAAATAAATCTCTTAGGCCTCTTGAGAGAGTGTAAGACCCATCCCCTTGAACAGAAAACCTTTCTTGGGCCTCTGTCACTTGTATAAGTCCCTCTGTACAAAACGACAGTGCAATCACTGATAAACCTTGGGCCTCTCCTTGAGCTGTAAGCCCCAACATATTTTCAAAATACTTTCTCATTTAAATTTTGAATATACTGTTGTTTTCAATCTTTCTTTGTTGAACAACTAACTTAACAGCATGGAAGCTCTACAACCTAGTAAGTGTTTATACGCTTTCATTTACCGCTTTCATATACATATAACTGTATTGTGGGGTTGTTTCACTGTAAGTCTTCTTTCATAAACTCATATCAACTGTGTAATACTAGTATAGATATTTAGAGTTTCCTCGGCAACTACGTCTAGCACTAAGCCCTGTTGATCACTCTTAAATAGACTAAACTAGATTCACATAGGATTACCAGATACAGTCTTCCCTCCTCTTGGGGTTAAACAATATGGAGACGTGAAAGGCATCATTCTCAGTGAACCCTTTCACAGACTGTCACCCTTAGACATTGTCAAAGTAACTCTACTCCCCAGAGATGATCTTTTCTCCGTGAATGGTATCTCTTGAGTTTCTTCCAAATTCTCGGACTTTCCTGGCTTGATCTATTCTCTGTGAATAGCTTGTCTTGAATTTCTCGGGGTTTGGGGACCCACGGGCTTCCTAAAAGCATCCCCGCCACCTCTTGGGCGTTGTACAAGGACCCTACGGCTTCTTAGAAGTATTCACAGCCTCTTCTTAGGCTTCGTATAAGGATTCTTCCTTTGGGAAGAGAGACTCCTCTTGGGCTTCGTACAAATTGTCCCTCGGCTTCTTAAAAGTTTCCCGCCTCCTCTTGGGCTTCGTATAAATTATCCCGACGACCTCCTAGAGGTATAGGAGCAGAAATTAGACATCTTAATAGAACAGTGTTTCAAAGAGTCTAGATCCTTCTACCGTGAACGTACTACTACTGTTTCTCTAAAGCATAGTACAAAAGATAAAACTCTAGGCTTGGACAGTCTAACCTCCTTGAGTCTCGAAGGCATTCTCAAGCCCCTATCAAAAATAGGGAAAACGCAAGTAGACTTAGACAGTCTCCAATACCCTCTGGATTCCCCATTTCCTTAAAGAAAAGGAAATAACCCTGATCCTCTGATCAATCCCAAAGCATAGCCTTGCCTTTAATCAGTCTCTTTATAAGAATTGGTTTTCTCTTTTAACCCACATACTGGACCTGTCACTCAACTGAAACAGCAATCTTTTTAGCCTCCATCTCGGCCTTCGTACGAGATACAAAAAAGACTCTCTTGGTGAGTCAATAATCCTTTCAGCCTCCATCTCGGGCTTTATACGAGATATAAAACACTCTCTTGTTGAGTGTAAAAGACTCTCTTGTTGAGTCAACCCTTAGCCTTCTTCTTGGGCTTCGTACAAGACACACAAAAATGACTCTCTTGTTGAGTCAGCCACTTTCAGCCTCCATCTCGGGCTTCATATGAGATATAAAACACTGTCTTGTTGAGTATAAAAGACTCTCTTATTGAGTCAACCTTTAGCCTCCATCTTGGGCTTCATACAAGACACATCTAAAAGCACTCTCTTGTTGAGTCAACCCTTTTCGCCTCTCTCTCGGGTTTCGTACGAGACACATAAAAACACCCTCTTGTTGGGACAATAGCCTCCTCTTAGGCTTTGTATAAGAAAAACCCTGGTTGAGTCAATCAACCATTTAGCATCAAAACTGTGCCTCGTTCACAGGATACAAACATGAACAACTCCTTTCATCTAATCGCTGTAAGCGGCAAGCCTCTGTATTATTTACATCCACACCACTGTCCCTCTTTTAGCATGAGAAATTCCTAAGGAAAGATGGCATTGCTCTACACTGAGTTAAAGTTTTCTCCTTCGGGTTAAGACCCCCTATAAAGGAAATTATGGCATTGCTAGGATTCACATATCCCGGTTAAATTAATCCTCCATTATAGTCAGTCACCCAACAGTCGTGACAAACAGACTCCCTTTAGAGATGACAAATTCTCTCTAAAGACAACCACCTTCAGCTTCACATCTTGGGCTTTGAACAAGATACAAACCCCCTTTAGCTTCACATCTTGGGCTTTGAACAAGACACCAAAACACCATTTCCTCCCATAGAATAGGAGGAACTATGATCGCTCTGACTTCCCTGTTTCGGTAAACGGGAATACGTAGGCATAAGATTGCAAGAAAAATCTTAGCGAGCACACTAATCCAAAAACCCAAATCCCCTACCTTCACATATCAAACAAAAAGCATCAGTCTTAAACTCCCAGCAATCACCCAGGCACTATTTTAACAAAATAACTTAAGAGAGTCCCACAATCTCAATAGCATCTGTAAACTAACAGTCATCTGTTTAAACTCAGTATGCAAGCAGGGTTAATTGGAGACATCTATTTCCCTTCCTTCATCAGCTTCAATAGGATAAAAAATGAATCGAACTGTAGTACCCCAAAAGCAATAAGTTCTTCGCAACCACATCCAAAAATTTGCGCTACACATATCGTTCATCTAGCATGCATTAGCACAAAGAGCTATTGATCGGCTTCATTGTAGGGTAATTACTCCGTAAATTACTCGGCGATTGCTTAACATAGTGCAACTTTTGTCCCTCTTTATCCATTTCAGAATTTAAACTTTCGTGGTCCGGACCTTGATTGGTCGCGTCAACCCAATGTTGGTTCATCTTTTGTATTAGGTTCAAAATATTTGAAGCTTGTTGTTGTAGAGGCTTTGATTCTATCAATCTTCTAAGTACATTGTTTAATCACTATAGTTCAAGACGCGAAACGGAATAATCGGTGAAGGCTTATGGCACTAGAGCCTTGTGCTACTAACCACTAACTTCTAACTTCTTTACATTCCCTTCTCGCTCCCTATCTATCTTTATTTTTTATGCTTTATGTCATTATATCATATCATGTTTATATTTATGTCATTTTTCTTTTGTCCACTTGGACCATATTATCTTGTGCCTTATTTTTCTTTTGTCCATTTTGGACTCAAAAATATTAATAAAGGATTAAACCACTAAAAGACTTGTGCTCTTAATTGTTGGACTATGGCCACTATCCTTTGCATTGGATGACCTATATTCTTAAATATGGACTTATGGACTTTGAATTAGGATCCTAACCTATGCTTGGGAGATTGTGATGGAAAACCTTGGATTTTGGATACTTGGAGTTCTCTTTTGAAGACTTATTTTGAATTAAGACAAAATTAAAAAGGGAAAAAACGCTTATGCTATGGAGCTTGTCCACGTGGTTAGATCTTTCTTATCTTTAGCTCTTATTTTATGCACTAGGATAGTTTCTTCTTCTCCACCCCTTTTGAAATTTTCAAAACCTTCCTCTCTTTTTCAAAACCTTCTTGTTTTCATACTTAAAATCGCTTTCATAATAAAACCTTGACTTCGGTCAAGTGATTTTTTTTTAAACTTTGCTTTTCTTTAATAAATGTCAATCAATATTAATCATATTTTGACCATTTCATAAAAACATAAAAAATATAAAAACTCATCAATCTCTTTTTGTGCTTTGTGCACTTTTTTTTCTTTTAAACTTTTTTTTCATAAGTTTTGACATGATTCATTTCTTTAAGCGGAATTATTCGCTTGGAAATGACGACTTGTCTTTACACTTAAAATCAACCGAAACAAACAATTTTTTGTTCTTTGTACCACGAACTACAGGGTTTTGATCCTACATTGCACATCATGGGTACGTAGGCATGAGGCGATAAGTCTCTCCAAACACAAAAATATTAAAAAATATTTCTCTTCTCATATCCTTAATCTCTTTACAAGCAAACCATTTTTTAGACCAAAAAGCATGAATACATCAAAGGGCTCCTATAGAGTACTATAGCTGTATTGGGTGCGTTAAACCTTCCCTTTACATAACCAACCCCCTTACGCTTTTCTCTTTGTCTTTTTTAGCTTTTTGCTTTTTTAGACTTCTTAGGATTTATTTGCTCTTTTTTCCTTTTCCTTTTTCGAATAAATAAAAGCGCGGTGGCAACTCTGTTTTCCTTGAGTTAAGTTAATCAATAGCTTACACTCACGATTTTTACCGCTACAGGCAGCAGTTGTCAAATTCACAATGTACGCTTACTGGGAACAAACTTGGTGAAAATGCATTGCAGACAGAGCGGATATAGCCATGTGCCATCTCACAACTATCATCAATGTGATATATGTTCTAAGAATGATCAAGGATATGTCATTGTACAAACAGCTCTTCAAGAGCAAATGGATCTAGGCTGGATTCAGGATCACAGGATTCGTGAAGTAAACATGGCCCATGCACATCCAAACATTGTTCAAAATCATGACATCCATGCAATGAACGTCAATTTAGTGGCAATGCATTCAAGACAAAGTCAGTATTACAATCTGCCGCGACACGATTACAACGCTTGCCCGATTTGCTCAAAAGACAATCAGGGATGCTCTCTTGTACAAGAGGCCCTCCATCGTCAAATGGATCTCGGATGGATCCAAGACTACCATGAAAGGAATGGTCATCAGGTCAACATGGTTCAGATCTTCGACATTCGCTTAATGAATACCAGTCTAGTGGAATTGCATGCCAAGCAGGTCAGACTTGGTTTCCTATCCCCATATGATTATCAAGACTGTAAAGAATGCTCCGAAAGCGACCAGGGTTGTGAGCTTATACAAAGAACCCTTCAACATCTGTTGGACCACTGGTGGCTTCCAATCTACCAGGATGAAGACACACAACAAGTTAGCATTACTAATGGAAATCCTGATAGACACCAAAGTTGTGATATCCGCTTACTGGAAACGGATCTGGTAAGGATGCATAGCATACAAAGTGGGTACGGTCGGGTACCACCTCATAATTATGAATGATGTGAAGTATGTTCCGAAAATAACCAAGGGTTCTATCTCGTGCGAGCAGCTCTCTAGCATCAGTTAGACCAAAATGAAAATCAACCATACTTGAATTCTCAATCAATCAACATGGTATAAGGTTGCCTCCCTGTTCAAAACAAGGACTAAGGACCACTGGACAATACCATTGTCTCGGTCTCCAATAAAAAAGAACTTGTCAATCATGGAATTACCAAGGATGTTTGCACCATAATTCCTCTGCTCAATGAGTCAAAGATCCCTCTTGATAGTGGAAAAGTTCCTAACCTAGAGCCGATTGAGGTTGCTTATGACGGTCGAAAGACCCAAAAAGTCCCTATCGTCATCTATTTACCAGGACCAATATCGTACAAGTCAGAAAAATTTATCCCGTACAAATACGGTGCAACTACAATAGAAAATGGAAAAGAAGTTCCACTACCGTCCGTGATAAGTATCGCTGATATCAATCGAGTTACCCGGAGTGGTCAAATCATCAATAGAGGAGTTGAAGAACCTGAAAAATAAAAGGAACCTCAAGATTAAGTCCCTAATCAACAAATTACTCAATCCAGCAACACGGAACCTATAAAGAAAAACGATGAAATGCTAAAGCTCATCCAGAAAAGCAAGTACAACATTATGGATCAATTGTTGTAAACTCCGTCTCGGATATCCGTGTTATCACTTTTGCTCAGTTCAGAAGCTCACAGGGATGTTCTGCAGAAGGTTCTAGAACAGGCCTTTATAGAACAAGATGTGACTGTGGGTCAATTTGACAGTATTATCTCCAACATTACTTCCTGCAACAATTTGGGATTCACTGATGAAGAACTTCCAGAGGAAGGCAAGAACCATAACATGGCACTCAATAACATAGTCAATTTCTAGGACGATGATTTGGCCAGCGTACTGGTAGATATAAGCTCATCCTTAAATGTCATGCCAAGGTCAACTTTGGTACGACTATATTTTCAAGGTACCCCGATGAGAGGCAGTGAGATCATCGTTAAAGCCTTTGATGGATCCAGGAAAATAGTTATCGGTGAAGTCGATCTTCCCATGACCATTGGTCCTCACACTTTCCAAGTCACTTTCTAGGTCATGGACATCTGAGCAGCATACAATTGTTTATTAGGAAGACCTTGGATACATGAAGCAAGGGAAGTAACTTCGACACTTCACCAGAAGCTGAAGTTTGTCAAGAATGACAAATTAGTCACGGTATGCGGAGAAAACACTTTAATCGTGAGCAACTTATCCTTATTCTCCTGTGTAGAACCAGAGGAGGTCGTTGGAACTCAATTTCAAGCACTCTCGGTGAGCAATAAGAATCACCAAGAGAGAGGAACGTTGATTTCCTCGAACAAAGACGCTCTCAAAGTGATGGGGAATGGTGACATAAAAGGATGGGGACAAATTGTTAATCCTGCTGATAACAAGATGAGAAAAGGTCTCTGTTTTTCTCCAAAATGTACCTAGACTACAAAGAAGGATGAAAGCTTTCGTCCCATTCTGGATTTCTTCGACACTGGAGGCTTCTTCCACCCAGTATCTCAAGAAGACCACACCATTGATGGGAACAACTCTTCTGATACTAATGAAGAGTGGAAATCTTATCTCAACGATGAAGGTTATATATCTCAGGGAGACACGTACATACCATTCTGCTCTCCAAAGCAAAGTCCCAGATATATACCGAGATCAGTTGTCAGAATGATCTACGAAGATTGTGATCCCGAAGGATGTCGTGCTCCACCCAACTCATTAGAGGAAGGCACTCTGACGAAAGGCAAATTTGAATACGGTTCTTATGATCCCTTGGATGATTTGCCTATCTGGAAGCCTTACATGGAAAACTCGGGGCAAAAGAGTCATTCGAATAATGCATATCTACTGAATGATCTTTAAAAGAATACGCCTATTCTCCCAGAGTCATGGAATCCTTACTCGGAACATTTTGGAAATGTCCAACACTATGTTGATGAATTTGCAAAGACCGTAGGAAAAAATTTATTAACTATGCATTTCCCGAGGTCAACGTCATTGAAGAAGATGACTCGTCTATTCCCACAGAAACCTGGGATACCTTGGGGCAGCCAAGCGACAAGTACGATTTTCTAGTCAAACACACTGCTCTCGAAAGCTCTCGCATGAGATATGAGGACATTCAGCCAACTTGAAGGGGAGATCCTCTTGAGAGTGAAAATACTATGGAAGATGCGACAAAAGAGTCCTCTTATGATAACTCTGCATGGGAAAAAGACTCCAATGATCCCACTCCGCCAGAAATTAGTGTCATTACTGAAGACAAACCAAGAAGGAAAGTACCAGACTTTGTGATCCACATAGGAGTTAGTCGCCATTGGGTTGCGGTCGATGTCCCGAATGTCATTCATAAATAGAAGTAATTGCCACATCTTTGTTTTGACCTTTCACGTTGGGTGAAATGGATGTTTTATAGGGCTGGCTTTTCTGTAAATGTCCCTCTTCGCTTCGCCCAAAGCGACAAATTATAAATAAATAACGTCATTCTGAATTCCTGCATTTGTTATTATTTCCACTTTTTTCTTTTTCAGAAAATGGTAATCCTAAAAAAAACAAAACAAAATAAAAACAAGCGTTTTAAAAAAAATACACTGCACACACTTTTGCATTCTCTCTGTGTTTTCTAAAAAAGGATTCATCACGTCGTGCAGATTACTTGTTTTAAATCCCATTGAAACATACGATCCAATGCCTTCTCCCAACCATGAATTCCCAGTATTTGAAGCAGAAGAAGAAGAGGAAGAAGAAATTCCCGAAGAGATCTCCCGACTACTCAGACAATAGGAGAGGTCTATTGAGCCTCACAAAGAGTCGTTGGAAACGGTTAATTTAGGTTCAGAAGAGGAAAAGAAAGAAGTTAAGATTGGAGCACTGCTCAATCCAACTGTCAAAAAAGGCTTGATAAAACTTCTCAAACAGTTTCCAGATGTGTTTGCTTGGTCCTACCTGGACATGCCAGGGTTAGATACCAGCATCGTGGAACATCATTTACCACTAAACCAGAATGTCCACCGAAAAAATTAAAACTGAGAAGGACTCATGCAGATATGGCCATCAAGATTAAGGAAGAAGTGCATAAACAAATCGACGCGGGTTTCCTTGCCGCTTAAAGTATCATCAATGGTTATGCAACATAGTGCCAGTTCCCAAAAAGGATGAAAAAGTTAGAATGTGTGTAGACTACAGGGAATTAAACAAAGCAAGTCCAAAGGATGATTTTCCCCTATCGTACATTGACATGTTGGTTGACAGCACAGCAAAATTTAAAGTATTCTCCTTCATGGATGGATTCTCGGGCTATAATCAAATAAGAATGGCGCCAAAAGACATAGAGAAAACTTCATTCATCAGCCCTTGCGAGACCTTTTGTTACAAAGTGATGTCGTTCGGTCTAAAGAATGCAGGGGAAACTTATCAAAGAGCCATGACAACTCTGTTTCACGACATGATGCACAAAGAAATCAAAGTATATGTCGATGACATGATTGCCAAATCTAAGACAGAAGAAGAACATGTGGAACACCTATCAAAGTTATTTGAGCGTCTGAGAAAATATAAACTCCGTCTGAATCCCAACAAATGTACATTCGGTGTTCGCTCAGGAAAGCTCTTATGATTCATCGTCATCCAGAAAGGAATTGAGGTTGATCCCGACAAAGTCAAGGCCATTCAAGAAATGCCTTCTCCAAAGACTGAAAAGCAAGTAAGAGGATTTTTGGGACGTCTGAATTACATCACAAGATTCATACCTCTCATGACCGCATCATGCGTGCCAATTTTCAAACTACTCAAAAAGAATCAAAGTTGTATATGGACAGAAGACTGCCAAAAGGCCTTCGACAACACCAAAGAATATCAGCTGAATCCACCAATTATGTCTCCTCCAGTGGAGGGAAGACCGTTGATCATCTTAATAATCTTGGAAGACTCTATGGGGTGTGTGCTTGGCCAACAAGACAAAACAAAAAGAAAAGAGTCTGCGATTTTTTACTTAAGCAATCAATTCAATGATTGTGAGACTCGATACACTATGGTTGAAAGAACTTGGTGCGCTCTGGCATTGGCAGCCAAAGGTATTCTCCAGTACATGATTTGTCACACTACTTGGTTAATCTTCGAAATGGATCCGATTAAGTATGTTTTTGAAAAGCCTGCTCTCACAGGAAGGATTGCCCACTGGCAGATGTTGTTATCGAAATACGACATTAAGTACCATGCTAAAAAATCATCAAAGGAAGTATTTTAGCCGATCATTTGGCTCATCAATCGATTGACAATCAGGAATCAGTCAAATTTGACTTCCCGGACAAGGATGTCATGTACCTAAAAATTAAAGATTGCGATGAACCGCTACCAAGCGAAGGGCCAGAACCAGGTTCCAATGGGGAGTAATATTCGACGGAGCTGTCAACGCTTATGGAAATGAAATTGGGGCCATCATCGTAACACCTTAGGGTACCCATATCCCTTTCACAGCCAGATTGGCATTCAAATGCACCAACAATGAGGTCGAATACGAAGCTTGTATCATGGGTCTCGAAGAAGCTAATGACTTAAGGATAAAGAACTTGGATGTGTTTGGAGACTCAGCCCTGGTTATTGTAATACCCTAATTTTTGCCCGTAAGATTCTCTGCTTGTCATGTGCATTCATGCATACAAACAAGATGACACATTAGTTCCCTCTTTTACAGGATTGTGCCTTGCAGGGATCTTTGAGTATGTGTGTGTTTGTTGTTTGTTTTATTGCTTAATTTGTTTTTGTTTAATAACCTTTAATCAAAATCCAAAAATATTTTGTTTTCCTTCACTAACTTTTTCAGGGGAAGAACAGGTTAAAAATACCAAAAAAAAAAAAGTCCCTTGGCTCGAATGAATTTTATCTGAACAAGGTCAAAGTTGATTTGCAATTAATTCAAAAATTATCTGATCAAGAGTTTCTAATATTTAATTGATTATTATTCAAGAGACTCCAAGGTTTATGTGTTTATTTCCATGCCTTCTTTGACGAGCAAAAGAATCGAGCCGAACCACATCAGTGTACTAAAAGAGGGTTTTTTTTTCAAAATTTGCACTGAGTAACCGGTTATTAAGTGGTGCGTAACCGGTTACCCTCGTGAAAATTTAAAAAATGGCAGCAAATTCAAATTCAGCAATTGGCACCAATTTTCATCATTTTGATCACATGTGAAATATTCTAGACCATCCCATTTTAATTCCCTACATCATCATAATTAATTCCTACCATGTACCTCCACTAATCACCACTCTTTTGATAATTTCCCTCCAAATTCAAATTCCATGCCTAATTTTCATTTCCAAACCAAATTCCAAACCACAAAATTTATCCAAGCCTAAATTCTATAAATAGAGGTCTCATTTCATTCATTTCACAAGCCTTTGATAGCCAACAAACCTCTTGCAAATTCTCTCCCCAACCACAAATTTCACTAAAGCTCACTTTTCTTCTTTTGAAAGTTAACAAGAATTCACATTGAATCTTGTTCAACTTTAAGCTAAACCTTCATCCAAACTTGCTTTCTTCATTAATTCTTGTAGATCAAGGCTTTGGTGTTTGGATCTTGAAGCCATTTGAAGAAATTTTCAGATTTGAAGTGGTAATTCATTTTTCACCATTGTTGAAGCTTCATCTTCATCTTCCATAATGTAGATCTATAGAGATCTTTCTTACTTGATCCTTTGGATCCTGTAATTGTGTTTAATAGTTGGCTTTTGTTGTTGTTTTACTTAAAATTTCGTGCAATTTCAGTTCCATGATAATAAGGTGTTTGTACAAAGGTTTGAAAGATGATCATGGTGAATTTTGCACATATTTTTGGCTCTGCGCGCAGAGTAACCTGTTATCATCTGGTGAGTAACCGGTTACTCTGAGTCAGAATGCAGTTTTTACCTTGTTTTTTGGGCTGTTTTGCTTTTGCTTCCTTCTCCTTCCCCTTTCTTCTTATTTTAGCCTTGTAATGCATTGTTGAGATTAATTTCTCTTCAAAATCAATGGACTTTGGATATGGTTGAAGTAATTAAACATTCATTAGTTCAAATCTATCTTTTAATGAATTATTGAATTCATTTGAGGTGCTTTGAGTTAATGATATGTTTTCACACTTAAACTTATCAATTAAAAGTGATTGAACTTGAAGATGAAAGGTTCTTGAATTTGTAATTTAATTTGGCTTTCTCTTCATCTATTTCTTTTTATTTTGATCGATGAAAGTCTTATGGATCTTAGAATTTATTTGTTAAATTCTTGATCAAGACTAGATCGTTGCCTATTTTCTTTTCGTGCGGTATTGCTTTTGGATGACGATCTACATATCGTTCATCTTGCATGCATTAGCACAAAAATCACTATTGACCAGCCTCATTGTAGGGTAATTACTACGTAAATTACTCGGCGATTTCTTAACATAGCGTTACATTTGTCCCTTTTTATCCAATTCAGAACTTGATCTTTCTTGGTCCAGACCTTGATTGGTCGCGTCAACCCAATGTTGGTTAATCTTTTGTATTATGTTCGAAATCTTTGAAACTTGGCGTTGTAGAGGCTTTGGTTCTACCAATCTTCTGTCAAGTCTTCAATAACCTTGAACTAACTACATTGTTTAATCACTATAGTTCAGGACGTGAAACGGAATAATCGGTGAAGGCTTATGGCACTAGAGCCTTGTGCTACTAATTACTAACTTCTAACTTTATTTTTATGTTTCCTTCTCGCTTCGTACCTCTCTTTATTTTTTATTGCTTATTATCATATATCATATCATGTTTATGTTTATGTCATTTTTCTTTTTTCCACTTGGACCATATTATCTTGAGCTTTTGTTTTTCTTTGGTCCATTTGGACTCAAAAACATTAATAAAGGATTAAACCACTAAAAGACTTGTGCTCTTAATTGTTGGACTATGGCCACTATCCCTTGCATTGGAGGATCTTCTTGGCTTGATTATGGACTTATGGACTTAGACTTAGGACTCTCTCCCTTGTGCTTTGGACCATCATGGAGTTTGATATTCTAGCCTTTATTTGGCTTGCTTATTAGCTCAAGAGGATGGAATTCTTTTCTTATTATGCTTTAAGGAGTGCCTCCATGTGGTTAGATCTTTCTTACCCTAGCTTTTATTTTATGTACTAGGATAGTCTCTTCTTCTCCACCCCTTCTTAAATTTTCAAAATCTTCTCCCTTTTTCAAAACTTTCTTATTTTCAAACTTAAACCCTCTTTCATAATCAAACATTGACTTTGTCAAGTGATTTTACTCTTTTCTTTTCATTTCTTAATAAATTCTAAATTACATAAGCATATTGACACCTTTTTTAAAAGACTTTAAACAATACCAAACCCATCAATCTCTTTTTGTGCCTTACGCAATTTTTCCTTTAAAACTTTTTCATAAGTTTAGACATAATTCATTTCTTTAAGCGGAATTATTCGCTTGGAAATGACGACTTGTCTTTACACTTAAAATCAACCAAAACAAACAAATTTCATTCTTTGTACCACGAACTACGAGGTTTTGATCCTACATTGCACTTTGTGGGTACGCAGGCATGAGGCGATAAGTCTCTCCAAACACAAAAATCTTAAAAAATATTTCTCTTCTCATCTCCCCAATCTCTTTTCAAGCAAACCTTTTCAAACCAAAACCGATAGATATTTCAAAGGGTTCCTATAGAGTACTATAGACGTTTTGGGTGCTAATACCTTCCCATTGTGTAACCAACCCCCCTTACCCATTCTCTGTTTGTTCTTGTTTTTTTTAGAACTCTTTAGGTTTTGTTTGCTCTTTTTCCATTCCTTTTTGGGATAAAATAAAAGTGTGGTGGCGACTCTTATTTTTTTTAGTTAAGTTAATCAATAGCTTATACTCACAAATTTCCCCGCTACAGAAAAATGGCGACTCTATTGGGGATATCTCCCTTGAGGGGTTTAGCCTACTTTGATTTATTTACTGCTTTTTTGTTTGATTTTCTTGTTACTTGTTTGTGCAGTTTGGGAGTTCCTCTGTGTGAGAGATATGTCCTATACCCGGACCAGAGTGTACTTTGAGATAGGAGGATGGTATAGTCAAGGGAGCTATGAGGGAGTCGAATCCCGAAAAAGTAGAACTTGAGAATCTATCCACTCGGTGGTTGCCTCTTTGGAATTACTGATGCCGATCGAGCGATCGTTGAAGGCATTACTTTTTCGATAGAAGCCTATAACAAAGAGGACCGTAGTAACCCTTAACCCATCTTTGCCTTTTTAGGATCGTGGCGCGGAAGCTATGAGGATGCAAATCCGACTTAGCTGTTACGCGATGCCACACTCAGATTAGATTCTCTTGAGGATAACTACCAACCTCTGATTAAATCGGTGCGCTGGTGTGTCTGATAGTGGATTGTGGACCCTGGGCACTCTGTTAGAACCGTTGTTTTCTCCAGGTACAATGAAAACAAAACCTTAGTACACACCTTTTGTGGGATTGGTTCTTACCCTTGGCTTCATGCTCGTGACTTGAACCTTGACCCGTGTGCTTTGTGTGATCTTGTTTGTGGTTGTTGCATTCATGGACTCATGCATTCATGAGCATTCTTCTAGAAGGTTTCAAGGAACTTAAAGGTGTTATTGCAAACATTGTAGGTACTTTTGTTATGGATTTTGGAAGGAGAAGTACAAGGAAGTACACTTTCAAAAGTCCTAAGTTAGGGGGTTTGAGAGAGCTAGGATATTTGGCTACTGATACCCATAAGTTTGAGTCCAGATATGGAAGGCTTTTATCTCTCTTGAAGGTTGATATGGCTGAAGGATTGCTTGCTACTTTGGTTCAGTTCTATGACCCTTTGCTTCATTGTTTCACCTTTCCTGATTATCAGTTGGTACCTATGCTAGAGGAGTATTCTCTCCTGCATGGTTTGCCTGTTCATGGTCGGATTTTCTCCGATTTGGATCCCGCTCCCGAGCATCACGTTATTGTGAAGGCTACTCACTTGAAGGTTTCTTAGATTAAGGCTCGCATGGATACCAAAGGAAAGATTCTTAGGTTACCCGCTAAGTTCTTGATGGATAAAGCTCATCACTTTGCTAGTGTGAAGAACACATTTACTTTTGAGGCTATTCTTGCCTTGCTCATTTGTGGAATGTTCCTCTTCCCGAATGTTGAGAACTTTGTCGACATCAACGCTATTCAGATTTTCTTGATTGGGAATACAGTTCCTACTTTGCTTGCCGATGCTTACCATTCTATTCACCTCAGGAATTTCCATGGTGAAGGGATAATTATCTATTGTGCGCCTTTGCTCTACAAGTGGTTTGTTTCCCACTTGCCGAAGTCTGCAGCTTTCTGGAACCTCAAGGATGGTTTATATTAGTCGCAGAAGATCATGACTCTCACTCATTCTGATATTGATTGGTGTAGCCGTGTTCCTTCTGGTGCAATGATTATTAATAGTTGTGGTGATTTTTCTAACGTACCTCTTCTTGGTACAAAGGGAGGAATTAGCTACAATCAGGTGTTGGCTCGTCGTCAGTTGGGATATCCTTTGCGAGAGGCACCGAAAAACATTCATTTGGCTGGTCTCTTTTTCATGGAAGAAGAATCTCAGGTTACTCTCAAGAGACAAATTGTGGAAGCTTGGCGCAACATTCGTTAAAAAGGAAAGGAAAGTTTGGGAAATCCAAATTGTGTCTCTTTGGAACCTTACCTCCAGTGGGTTAAAAATAGAGCTATTACTTTGAAGATGCCTTATGCGCGTCAGGAACCTTTGTCTCTAACTGCTAAGAAGCATATCAGCCAGTTTTCGATATTTCAAAGAGTTCAGAATCTCCTTGGAAGTTTATCGTCGATCAGTTGCTGATTGAGAAGACTCAGATGCAGGCCTACATCAAGAAGCTAGAAGAGAGAGCTGGGACTTCTTCTCATGAGATTCTCTAGGGACCTAGTTTTCTTTATTCTCTATTATTTTAGGATTCTTGAATCTGTACTTCCAAGATGTAATCTTTTCCATCATTAATGAATGAGATTTTTGGTATTTCAAATAACAATGTTTACAATATGCCTTATAATTCCTTGAAACTTTGCATTTGCATCTTGAATTTCAAGCATCATGCTGCATTGTTTCTTGCCTTTTTAAGGTGTCTTATGTTTACCTTTGGTCTTCATTCAGCCAAGTTGTTGCACTAGTATAATACTCGAGCTAATCTGAAGAAGAAGATGGATCAGTTGCAACAAGAGAACCGTGAGCTTCGTGAGGAAGTGACAACTTTGAAGGATGGTTTGGAAAGACTCGCTGCTATGATGGAAGCATTGGTGGCTGCTCAGAATCAGCCACCTCCTCCTCCGCTTTCAACTCCTGTGCAAAGGACAGTCATTTCTGAGATTGTCTCTACGCCCATCTCTGTGGCGCCTGCTAGTGTTCCTCAATACTCCATACCTCCTGGTTTCCCCTGGGGCATGCCTCTTAACTTTATTCCTGAAGGTTATCAACCACCACCACCACCTCCTGAAGTTCCAGTTGTTCCCACTGTTCAGCCTGTGATGACTGTACCACCGCTTGTGGTTCATACTGTTCCTTTTGGGGAAGAACAGATTTTCCACACTGCTCCAAGCGAGAGTGTTGATGCTTATGATAGAATGGAAGAGATTCAAGACCAGTTTGCTGAAATGTAAAAAGAAATCAAAGCTCTGAGACGTAAAGAACTATTCGGGAAGAATGCTCACGAGTTATGCTTGGTTCCTAATGTGAAGATCCCACATAAGTTCAAGGTCCCTGACATTGAAAAGTATAAGGGAATTTCTTGTCCGTTGAGTCACTTGACTATGTATGCTCTCAAGATGTCGACTCAGGCCGATAATAATCAGCTTCTAATTCACTACTTTCAAGACAGTTTGTCTGGTGCAGCTTTGAAATGGTATATGGGACTCGACAGTACTCGAATTCACACTTTCGAAGATTTGGGTGATGCTTTTGTGAAGCAATATAAGTATAATGTGGATATGGCTCTTGACCGTGACCAGCTTCGACCAATGGCTCAAAAAGATAAGGAATCATTCAAAGAATAGGCGCATAGGTGGCGCGAGATTGCTGCTCAAATTAATCCTTCTTTGGAAGAAAAAGAGATGACTAAGATTTTTCTGAAAACTCTGAGTCCTTTCTATTATGAGTGTATGATTGCTAGTGCCCCGAATGATTTCACTGAGATGGTTAATATGTTGATGAGATTAGAAGAAGGTGTCTGTGAGGGACGATTGTCAAAAGATGGTAATTCTGCTGGTAATTCCAAGAAATATGGGGGAGGACTTGCCAAGAAGAAAGAGGGTGAGACCAATGTTGTTTCCCGTGGAGGACGAAAAAAGAGTTACAGTAAGAATAATCAGTGCCAGCAACATGTTGCATCCGTTACTCATGTTATCAATTCAACTCCTGTCGTTCAGGCAGCTCCTGCTCATCAACAACTTTCTAACAAAAAGAAAAATCAACTGGGCCGTTTTCAGAAGGATTTTGATCTGATCTCGATGACCTACACGGAATTGCTTCCTTGTTTCATTAACAAGAATCTTGTTCAGACCTGTGCACCACCTGCTACTCTAAAAGATTCACCATGGTGGCATAAGCCTGAAGCTCATTGTGCTTTCCATTAGGGAGGAGCTGGGCATGATACTGAGAACTGTTATCCATTAAAGATGGAAACACAGAGGTTGGCTAGGAGTGGTATCTTGTCTTTCGAAGATTCCAACCCTAATGTACAATCAAATTCGCTACCTAATCATGGCAAGGCATCTGTTAATATGGTTTATCGATGTCCTGGTACATTCAAAAAAATTTATATCCGTTCGATTCGAAGATCTCTTGTGGAAATGCATGCACTTTTGAGTGAATACCATGATATTGATCATGACTATGCAGCTTGTTGCAACTGTTCCGTGAATCCACGTGGTTGTGTGATAGTGGAGAGAGATATTCAAAGAATGATGGATGAGAATTTGATTGAAGTCACTGCTAAAAGAGATGAATATTAGAATGAGGTGAATGTTATTGCACCACGCTTTAATATTCCTGAACGAGTTGTTATCTCTTATAATAGTCGGAAGACCGCTGTTACACCTCTAGTTATTCGATTGCCCGGTCCCATACCCTATGAATCTGACAAGGCTGTTCCGTATAAGTACAATGCTACCATGGAAGAAGATGGTAAGGAAGTGCCTTTTCCTTCTTTGTCTTCCGTGGTTAGCATCGCTGATGTTAGTAGAGTGACCCGGAGTGGTCGAGTTTTTACTTCTGAGCCTCCAAAGATTGTGGAGAATGTTGTTGCTGGTAAACGACATCAAGATGAGAGTAATGTCGATGTTTTTGGTCAGTCTAGTGGTTCAAAGACTTATGAGGATGAAGTATTGAAATTGATCAAGAAGAGTGAATATAGTGTTGTAGATCAGCTCTTGTACACCCCGTCTAAGATTTCAGTGTTGTCCTTACTGATGAATTCTGAAGCTCATGGGCAATCTTTGCAGAAGGTACTAGAACAAGCATATGTTGAGCATGATGTGACTGTTAATCAGTTTGATGGAATTGTTGCCAACCTCACAGCATGCAATAATTTGAGTTTCTGTGATGAAGAGTTACCCGAGGTGGGGAAAAATCACATTTTGGCTTTACATATCTCCATGAATTATCAAGAATATGCACTTTCCAATGTGCTGGTTGATATAGGTTCTTCCCTGAATGTGTTGCCAAAATCTACTTTGTCGAGGCTTTCGTACCAAGGTCCTCCCATGAGGTATAGTGGGTTGTTGTCAAAGCTTTTGATGGATCTTGAAAGACTGTGATTGGAGAAGTTGATCTTTCAATCAAAATAGGACCGTGCTTCTTCCAGATTAATTTTCAAGTAATGGATATTCTTCCTGCTTATAGTTGTTTACTTGGCCGACCGTGGATTCATGAAGCTGGGGCAGTGACTTCAACTCTTCATCAGAAACTGAAATTTGTTAAGAATGATAAGCTGGTAGTTGTTGGAGGTGAGCAAGCGATGCTGGTGAGCCATCTTTCATCCTTTTCGTATATTGATGCTGACAAAACTGTTGGGACTCCGTTCCAAGCTCTTTCTATTGATGATAAAGCTGTTAAGAAGAATGAGTTACCCATGTCTTCTTTGAAAGATGCTATGCATGTATTAAAGACTGGTCGATCTGATGGTTGGGGCCGAGTTATTGATGTGGTTGATAACCTGGTCAAAACTGGTTTAGGCTTTACGCCTGGTACGGTCAGAAGAGATTTGAAGTGTATTAATGAGGCTTTTCACAGCGCGGGATTCATCAACAAAGATCACTCTACTGCTGTCATCATTGAAGCTGATGAAGAAAAAGAACTTCCCAATTTCGTGACACATGGACAAATCTGCCAGAATTGGATAATTGTTGACGTTCCCACTATTGTTCATATTTCAAAGTAATTTGGTTTTGTTTCTTTCAAAAATCCTTTCACTCTGCCCAAGGTGAAAGTGAATTTGTGAGGGCTTTGTTTCAAATTTTATCATCATCAATAAAATGTTATTTTGTTTGTCCATATTATGTTTTCCCTTTTTGCTTTATTTCTGAAAAATGGTAACATAAAAAACCAAAAAATAATAATAATGTGATAATCACTTTTATCTGCATAATACTTGCACTTCTTGTTCATATTCTAAAATCAAACATAAATCATTGTGCAGATTGATTGTTAAACCCATTGAAAACAATGACCCTATGCCCTCTCCCAACTTTGATTTCCCTGTGTATGGAGCTGAAGAAGAAGGTATTGAGGAAATTCCCGATGAAATTTCTCGGCTGCTTGAGCACGAGGAAAAAGCCATTTAGCCTCATGAAGAGCCGGTAGAATTGGTTACTTTGGGTTCAGATGATAATAAGAAAGAAGTCAAGATTGGGGAACTGCTTCAGTTAGATGTTAAGAAGAGGATAGTAGAGCTTATTAGAGAATATGTTGACGTGTTTTCTTGGTCCTATCAAGACATGCCTGGTCTTGATACTGATATTGTGGAGCATAGATTTCCATTGAAGCCTGAATGTCCGCCATTGAAGCCTGATAGAGGATGTTCAAAAGCATATTGATGCTGGTTTTCTTGTGACTTCTGAGTATCCTCAATGGGTGGCCAATATTGTGCCTGTTCCAAAGAAAGACGAAAAAGTCCGAATGTGCATTGACTATAGAGATTTGAATAAAGCGATTCCGAAAGATGATTTTCCTTTACCACACATTGATATGTTGGTAGATAATACTGCTAAATTCAGTATCTTTTCTTTTATGGATGGATTTTCCGGTTATAATCAGATAAAGATGGCACCCGAGGATATGGGAAAAACAACATTCATTACACCCTGGGGAACATTTTGTTACAGAGTGATTCCTTTCGGTTTGAAAAATTCGGGTGCAATGTGCCAGAGAGCTATGACTACTTTGTTCCATGATATGATGCATAAAGAAATTGAGGTTTCTGTGGATGATATGATTTGTAAGTCGAAGACTGAAGAAGATCATATTGAGAACTTATTGAAGTTGTTTCAACGTTTGAGAAAGTTTAAGCTCCGTTTGAATCCTAATAAATGCAATTTCGGTGTTCGTTCTAGAAAATTTTTGGGCTTTATTGTCAGCCAAAAAGGCATTGAAGTTGATCCTAGTAAAGGTAAAGCTATTCAGGCAATTCCTGCGCCCAAAACAGAAAAACAAGTAAGAGGATTCTTGGGACGTTTGAATTATATCTCCCGATTTATATCCAATATGACTGCCACATGTGCGCCGATCTTCAAGCTTCTTCGCAAAGATCAAGGTTGTGTATGGATAGAGGATTATCAGAAAGCTTTTGAAAGAATTAAAGAGTATCTGCTTGAACCTCCAATTTTGTCTCCTCGAGTGGAAGGAAGACCTTTGATCATGTATTTAACTGTGCTAGAAGAGTCTATGGGTTGTGATCTGGGACAACAAGATGAATCTGGTCGAAAAGAGTTTGCCATTTATTATTTGAGCAAGAAGTTCAACGATTGTGAGTCTCGGTACTCAATGCTTGAAAAGACCTGTTGTGATTTAGCTTGGGCTGCCAAGCGCCTCCGCTAGTATATGTTGAATCATACCACCTGGTTGATATCCAAAATGGATCCAATCAAGTATATCTTTGAAAATCCTGCTTTAACTGAGAGGATTGCTCTTTGGCAAATGTTGTTGTCAGAATATGATATCGAGTACCGAACTCAAAAAGCGATAAAAGGAAGTGTTTTGGCTGACCATTTGGCACACTAGCCAAATGATGATTATCAACCAATTAGGTTTGATTTTCCTGATGAGGATGTGATGTATCTAAAGGTTAAAGATTGTGAAGAACCATTACCTGATGAAGGGCCTGAGCCTGGATCCCGCTGGGGTTTGATTTTTGATGGAGTTGTTAATGAGTATGGAAATGGTATTGGGGCAATAATTTTTACTCCTCATGGTTCTCATATTACTTTCACTGCAATGTTGACGTTCACTTGCACAAATAATGCGGTTGAGTATGAAGCATGCATTATCAGCTTGGAAGAAGCTATTGATTTAAGAATCAAGATTCTTGATGTATACGGAAATTCAACCCTGGTGATTAATCAGATTAAAGGGGAGTGGGAGACACGTCAACCTGATTTGATTTCTTATCGTGATTATGCAAGAAGGTTGTCAACTTTCTTCAATAAGGTTGAGTTTCACCATATACCCAGAGTAGAGAATCGAATGGCAGATGCTTTAGCAACTATATCCTCCATGATTGTGGTGAATCGGTGGAATGATGTGCCAAAAATCAATGTTATGCGTCTTGATAGACCAGCTCATGTGTTTGCGGTTGAAGAGGTTGTTGATGATAAACCGTGGTATTATGATATTAAATGCTTTCTTCAGAATCAAGGATACCTACTTGGGGCATCTAGGAAAGATAAGAAGACTTTGAGAAGATTGTCTGGTAGTTTCTTCTTGAATGATGATGTGCTGTATAAAAGAAATTATGACATGGTCTTGCTCAGATGCGTGGATAGACACGAAGCAGACATGTTGATGAAAGAAATTCATGAAGGATCTTTTGGTACCCATACCAATGGGCATGCAATGGCCTAGAAGATGTTAAGGGCAGGTTACTATTGGCTGACAATGGAATCTGACTGTTGCAAATTTGTGAAGAAGGGCCATAAGTGCCAAGTTTATGATGATAAAATTCATGTGCCCCCAACTCCTCTCAATGTCATCTCTTCTCCATGGCCTTTCTCCATGTGGGGCATTGATATGATTGGAATGATTGAGCCTAAAGCGTCGAACGAACACCATTTCATATTGGTAGCTATTGACTATTTTACCAAGTGGGTTGAAGCAGCATCATATGCTAATGTGACCAAGCAATTAGTGGTCTGGTTTATCAAGAACCAAATCATCTATCGGTATGGTGTTCCGAGCAAGATTATCATTGATAATGGGTCGAATATGAACAACAAGATGATGAAGGAATTATGTGATGAGTTTAAGATTGAGCATCATAATTCTTCTCCTTAAAGATCTAAGATGAATGAGGATGTTGAAGCTGCTAATAAGAATATCAAGAAGATTGTTCAGAAAATGGTTGTTACTTACAAGGATTGGCATGAGATGCTTCCTTTTGCTTTGCATGGTGTTGCGGTGAGAATCGGATAACAGGCTATTAACTAACTTGCATCACATTCCTTTGAATTCACCACCGAGCTTTGATTTATCCAAAGGAAAAGGTAAAGTTCGAAGAAAACCCTAAGAGGATCTAGGTTCGGGGGTTGGTTATACAAAGGGAATGTATTAGCACCCTAAGTATTTGTAGTACTCTACAGGAAACTCTTGTTTAGTTTATGTTAAGTTTTGCTTGCTAAGAATCTGTTTAAGGGTAAAGGTAAAGACCTAAGGGTATGTATACTAAGTTTTCTCGCCAAGACGTCGCATCTTGTGCCTACGTATCTGACTAAAGAATCAGAGTAACTGTAGTTCACCTAACTAAGGGTAGATTTGAGGAACCATTGACTATGGCCAAAGTCCCAAGGGGAAATGAGTATGAGCTCATTTAGGGTATAAGGAAACTCTCTAAGTCTAAGTTATGGTGGGGGAAAGTGGATACTCAATGTGATGAGCCCATATAGAGTTTAGAAACTCTATCCTATTTCTAAGTTCGGATTCATGGCTCTTAGGAGGCTAAGATGAATAAAGGCTCTTAGGAGGCCTAGGGGGAAGACGGCTCTTAGGAGGCCAAGATAGTATGTGAGTTGTCTAATGACTTATGAGTCAAAATAGAAAGCCTTTCCTTTGGAAGAAGGGGAAAAGAACAATTCTTATAGGCAGAATGCTTGTAAAGATATTTATATGAGAATAAAGCATCAAACAACAAGGTTTCAAAGTGAAGCAAGGCTCACAACATCAATACAAGGTCTGAACAACATGCATTAGGACTCATTCAATCAAGATAAACAAGATAACATAGTGAAAGAATCTAAAGCAACCAAGAGTATCCATGAAAAACCCTAAGAAATGTCGTTTACTTCCAACACTAATAAATGATTCAAGGATATTTGTTTTCACCAATTTCTTTTTACATTCAAAAAGTAGACACATTAAGGAACATTTTGCACAAATAATGGGCAAAAAAGGAGTGAAAATGAGCAAGTTATGATCTTGTGAAAACAATGTTCAAACCATAGAATATAAAACAAGATATGTGATAAAAAAAAAGTAGGGAAATGACTCCCATGGGTATTGAACCCGTGCCCTGGTGGTTGTAGCTCAAAACGCTTACCATTTCACCCAGTGTGTGCGTATTGATAAGCAATGACCATTACAACATAAATAAGAAAAGGGCGTATTTTCAGAAATTAAAAACAAAGGACTGGGGCGAGGGGGATTCGAACCCCAGTCCTTTAGGTTTATGCGCGTGTGTTCTTACCACTGGGGTGGCCATACATCCAATGTATGAGGCATCCCCATAACCTTATAAACCCTCGCGTGAAGGAAAGACTAATGAACCAAATCCTTGCTACAACAAGCCCATGGTTTTGGACTGATAGATCATGATCCCAGCTATGCACAAATCTTCTTACTAGTTATGCAACAAAACCAATCTATTATAATGACCAAATATAATAACAAGCAATAATCTTTCATCAATTTACTTTGAACATTAATTCGAAAAACTTAGCCAAAATGATAGATTAAAATCCTATCCTTCTTGGCTTAGAGCATAGCCTGCCATTGAGCTCTTCATGACTCACTAATAAGGGCATCCTTAAAATGAAAGAAGGATACATCCAAAAATGAGATGACGCAATAATCATGCTAATCACATTCAAAAACAGTGTTCTCAACTTGTTAGATCAAAGCAAGTCTCAAACTTCAGGTTTCAATTATCAATCCATGCAAAGAATACCAACTCATATGTTAAAATCTACAAACAACAGGCAATCAGACTCATGGCAAGGAGTGAAAATAAGCATTTGACTAGACATCAAGACAACAACAACAAGTGTATTCAGAAATGAGCCAAAACAAATCAAATCATGTTCCTTATCTTCAAACAATGTTCTTACTGATAAGCAGCCTCAAACTTCAAAAAGTGAGAACAAGCAAAGCAAGGCATGACATGGTCGAGGTGTATAGCAGGGAAAGAATTTGAACCAAATACATGATCAAGGCATTAAGTCAGTACCAGAAAATGCAGTGTTCAACAAACAAGCAGGGCATATTTGAAGGAGAAATGGAAGACATAGTATCATCAATCACCAATAACAGAACATGGTAGTAAATCATGCAAGATGTTATGAGGGAATAACATAAGGTGAGGCAATGTCAAGAACTTGAACATTACCTGGTGTTAACTCAAAACAAGATAGCAGTTGAGGAACTTCGAATAAATTGAGACAAGGACATGAACCATGTAGTAAAACAACTTCTATCTAAATGTGCCTAGTGAGGAAGACCTAAGTTTATCATGCTTGGAAACCAAATGCAGGCTTAGTCAATAATCCTCATGCTACTTAATCATAGAAAAATGGATCAACAAAACATAGTATCCTCCCAAACTGATAGTTTAAATCATGCACTGTGTGACTAAAGCTTTGAAACCAAATGAACATGCATATCAAACAAAACCACTTCCTGTTACAACACAAATCATACAAGTTTTGGAAGGAAACTGTCAGTGCTCAAACATGGTATTAGAACATTACACAAGCAAGCCTTAAATCAGTGATAGTGTTACAAATTCCAACTCCATATGTATGGTCATTCAATCTTAAAACATCAAATAATGAATTACATGATCATGGCATGGATGCATTTAGGGAAAAGTCAGAGCCAGATTTAGGTAATACTCAAACATCATATCAATGTATAACATAGGACCTAATCTCAAGGGGCTAGTAAAATCAAAAAGGAAAATAACCTGCCATGATAGTAACCAGACAGATTTCATACTATCCAAATTAACAAAATGATCATTCTTAAACCAATACACTAACATCCAAAAGTATCCATAAATTGGAACCAAAAACTGGCAGTGCCACCAACATCATTCACATGGCTAAACATAGTAAAAAAAAGACATCTAAATCTATATATAAGCATGTATTCATGAGTTTTAGAAGAAAATGAGTTTTCAAGGATTTATCATTACACAAACTCAACAAACCTCAATCACGTGATCACTTGATTAGAGTGCAAGAAAACAACAAGTCAATATGGCAGAAGTATGAATGTGGCATGACATCAGTACATAGCATAAGACAAAGGCTTCAAGAAATTAGCAGTTTTTCACATCATTCCTATATACATAATCAACTTAACTCAAGATGTAACAGAACAAACTATATGGCATGATATGTAAGCATATGGTCATTCAATATGAAATGTCAAAAGGAAAATTGTATGATGATGGCATGGCAAGCATACAATCATGTTTAAATCAAACAAGGCAAGTAATATAGGCATAGCATTCCAAAGGCAGCCTAGACGTGTAAGTTAAGTATGAACAAAAAGAGAGGCCTACTTGAGCATGATGGCAATATAGGCTATGGTATTTCAAATACATAAGCATGTGAGCCATCCAAGACAGACTGAAAATAACATTCATCATGATAGCAACAAAACAAGGTCTCATGTCTTTCATAGTAAAAAGAACTCATTCAAATCAAACACTTATATCCAAAGGGTTCAGCACATACCAATCAGGAACTGTCAATTTTCAGAAGACAATAATTGAACACTAACATTGCATTTCAATAAAAGTAGGCATTCAAACCAATCATGCCATTAGTAATCTCATAGCCATAAGTGTAACATAACATAGGTAATGGTTGTATGACAAAGATAATGCAAGTACCAAGTTAAATGTTAACAGTATGAGAAGGAAAACAAAGAAACAAGAATGGAAAAATGCTTGGCAACAACATGGTCTCAAACTTTATTTTCATGCTAAAACTAACAACTCTTGATAGGAACATTTTGGACCATGGCAGAGCAGTTCCAAACAGGTTCAAACAAAATATCAAAGAGGAAACAAAGTTATCTAACATTCTTAACATTAAATAGAAATCCAACTGCAACAGGCTATGGTGTCATGAGTTAACAACAAATGAGAATCAAGGCAATGGAACACGAACTTGTCACCAAAGTGACTTCAAACACAAGTTCTATGATATTCCAAGCAAACATAGATTGATATGGACAGTCTACCTTAGTTCAAAACCTTCAATACCTACCATGAAATATGGACAACAACTTGTCCGTGCAGTAGTTTCACACAATATCATGGAGGTCCAATGTAACCAAGGTGATGTAAGGTCTTACCAACCAATCAGTGAGTAGCATAAAATGATCTGGCTATCATTTATTACATTTTAGACATAATGTTAAGGCCAGATGACAGTGCAGATACCTGCCTCAATGTATCAGCAAAACACATACATTTTCCTTACCTCATTTTGGCATGTCATGGACAGGTAGTTAAGAACAAACTCAAACACAAAGTTATGAACACACTATCTCTATATTATGAACAGGTGAAACAAATGCTAAAACACATTACATAATATTTATAATAAAGACATGATGACAAAAAGAAATGTGTATGAGCATGAATGTGGAGTGTGAGAGAGAAAAGTTACCAAGTGGAATATGTCCACTGCACCCTCAAGTATATGCTAACTTCTCTTCCTTACTGGACTAGCAGAGACCTCCAAAACAAATCTCCTTCTCTTTCTCACTTGAAAAGCTTAAACTCATAAGTTTTTTTAGAGTGTATTGTGAAAAGTGTTGGTGAGAAACAAATGAGAATCAGGCTTCTATTTATAGAAGGAAGTTGAGACTTGAAGCATGGCCAAAAATGCATTTTTGCCAAATTTTCCCTCTCCCTCGTGTGAGCTGTATCCTTGTTGAACAAAAGTCTTCATAAATCTCTTAATATTGATATGGTTAGGTCTGAGCAACTGGTGTGAAGTGATAGGACCAAGGCTCCATGAATAAACAATGCATTGTTTCTTGAAAAGTTTCTCTCTCATAGATGTCCACTTGCATTAACTTGAATAAACCACATATTTTAATGTTATAATCTTCAAAGAACTGTGGAAGAGGTTTGGCAATGTTTTCCTTATGCTTAAACATCAGAAAAATGAGGCTCTTGGTTGTTAGAAGAGGTTTTGCACCATTATGCAAAAGTTGGCTGCTTAACATTTATGAAATGAAACCCCTAACTTCCATGCTTTGAAACTCACAGCTCACTCCATGGATTGAGGAGTTCTAGTACTTTTTGGAAAACCCTCAATGCCCTCTACAACTTTCATGTTCAAAGATTTTTTACTTGAAGCTTGGAACTATATGAAAAATTGAGTTAAAGTTGTGTGAAAACTAAGGTGAAAAAGCTGGAATTTCACTAAGTCCCCAAGGGTGATTTATCTTCCAAGTCTTGTAACTTAAAAACCATGCATTTTTTGAAAGAGGGTCCTTTAATATGTTTTAAAGGTCATGGAAGGAGCTTCCATTTGAGCTTTGAATCACTCAATTTGGATGTGTTGTTTGAAAGTTATGACTGTTTCAATTTTGGCACAAGTAGTGAAATTTCCACATTTGAAAAGTTTCATGAACCAAACCTTACTTCCTTTGCAAGAAACTTCTTAAAACTTGATTTCTCATACCTTAACTCATCAATGAGACATGCTATGAGGGATTCAGGACTTGGATGCTTCATTTTGGATCAAAATCTCAAGGGTTAGGGCCTCAGTCAAAACTCTAATTTCACCTGTGAATGATCTCTGATGATCTTGTTTCTTCAAACACATCCAAGGCTCATAGATGGTCTCTAGGGATGTCTATTACCTCATGGAGTCATGTCCCAAGGCTTGAGAACAACTCTTGGTCAAAATCAAAAGCCATGATCAACCTGTCTTGACAAAACCCTAATTTTTGGAGGCAGGGTGAACTTGTGAGTCTTTGTACTAATGATGAAAGCCAGATGATCTTGATTTATTTGTTGGACTAGACCTCTTGAATGTAGGTAAGTTCATTTGGTTGATGAATGAAGCAAACCTTGACTGATCATGACAAAATTCTTCAGTGATTTTTTCAGGTCAAAACCCTAATTCCACAGTTTGGTCTGGTGGTCTTTTGTTGACTTGATTTGATTCAATGTCTTGATGTCTTGGTTCCAATCAGATGGTGAGTCTTTGTGATGATTGTATGGAGCCAGAGAATTCCTTAGGAAGCCTTGAATCTTTCTGTGTAAACCCTAGTTTTCAACACAAGAGAAACAAACTTGCAAAATGTGGGTTAGTTAACAATGCATAAAAGATTGAAGTCTAAATGCAAGTGTAAGATGTTATGACATCTAAGAGGTAAAATTTGGGGTACAACAGTTGCCCCTATTTAAATAACTTTACCCGATGGCACGAGGAAAGGAAGTCCCCGGGACATCAAGGTGGAAAGGTATTTAAATATAGCAAACCGAAAATTTTGCCCTTAGATGGAATGCAGATGCTAAGGACATGCCACAGACATGCATATGTTGACATGCCATGAATTTCTAATATGATGATATGATGTCATGATAGCGTAAAGATGCAGACAGACCAGGCACCAGAGCTAAATGGCAAACAACCACATGTGAATAACACTGGGGAAGGATGAAGGTTAGTATCCATGAGGAAAACTCACTGGGGATACATGCTGACCGGCAAAAGAGACTCATTGGGGAGACTCTGAGGAAACACTGGGGATAGAAAAGTAAAGGGATAAAATCCTACAGATCTTTACTGGAGATAGGCCAGAAAGATGTTCTCCACTAGGGGAAGATCCAGGGAGAGGGACGACAGGTTCATATGTGACCGGATGATACTGGGGAAATGAAACACATTCTTACTGGGCATGAAGCCAGAAAGAATATATGATCTTCACTGAGGATCAATTTGAAATAAAGGGATAGACATCATCAAAGATTTTCTGGGATTTTCTTATACTAAAGAGTTCAAACGGGATATTCAAGAAAAGCCAGAAAAGACAGAGATAATTTTGGCGCCAGATGATGAAAGATGAATAGACTTCTTAGCTGGGAATAAGGTTAATGATCCATTAATGATTAGACTCGGGAACCAATATGAGTTGGTTGAAAGAGTAACATGATTTGGCTTATGAAGAACACCAGTATGAGCTGGACTTTGAATACTAGTATGACCTGGATTATGAATACCAGTATGAGCTGGATTTTGAATACCAGTATGAGCTGGACTTTTGGACACCAATATGAGTTGGTCATGAAATGCCAGTATGAGCTAGGACTGAGTTTAGGTTCATAGCTGACCAAGGTTCATAGCCGACCTGAGATCATGTTTAGGTTCACAGTTGACCAAAGTTTAGTTTCATAGCTGACCAAGGTTCGTAGTTTTAAGGTTCATAGGTGACTTGAGATTTTGGTTCAAGGTTCATAGTTGACCTGAGATAATGTTTAGGTTCATAGTTGACCAAAGTTTAGGTTCACAACTAACTTGAAACAAACAATGCCAGAAAATACTGGACTTAAGGTTCATAGGTGACCTGAGGTTTTTGTTCATAGCCGACCAAGGTTCATAGTTGACCCGAGATAATGTTTAGGTTCACAGCTGACCTGAAACAAACAATGCTAGAAAATACTGGACTTAAGGTTCATAGGTGACCTGAGGTTTTGGTTCATAGCTGGCCAAGGTTCATAGTTGACCCGAGATAATGTTTAAGTTCACAGCTGACCTGAAACAAACAATGCCAGAAAATACTGGACTTAAGGTTCATAGGTGACCTGAGGTTTTGGTTCATAGCTGATCAAGGTTAATAGTTGACCTGAGATAAACAATGCCAGAAAATACTGGACTTAATGTTCATAGGTGACCTGAGGTTTTGGTTCATAGCTGACCAAGGTTCATAGTTGAACTGAGATAATCAATGCCATAAAATACTGGACTTAAGGTTCATAGGTGACCTGAGGTTTTGGTTCATAGCTGACCAAGGTTCATAGTTGACCTGAGATAATGTTTAGGTTCACAGCTGACCTGAAACAAACAATGCCAAAAAATATTGGACTTAAGGTTCATAGGTGACCTGAGGTTTTGGTTCATAGCTGACCAAGGTTCATAATTGACCTGAGATAACAATGCCAGAAAATACTGGACTTAAGGTTCATAGGTGACCTGAGGTTTTGGTTCATAGCTGACCAAGGTTCATAGTTGACCTGAGATAATCAATGCCAGAAAATACTTGACTTAAGGTTCATAGGTGACCTGAGGTTTTGGTTCATAGCTGGCCAAGGTTCACAGTTAACCTGATATAATGTTTAGGTTCACAGCTGACCTGAAACAAACAATGCCAGAAAATACTGGACTTAAGGTTCATAGGTGACCTGAGGTAAATAATGCTAACAATTACTGGACTTTAGGTATCCATATGAGGAGATTAAATATCATATAGGTCAGTACCGGGGTTGTAGGTTAGACTTCCTGGGGAATACACATTATGGTTGCAAATAGAGTTGGATAGTACCAGAGATAGATAAGCTTCTCATAAGAGACTGCCACTTATAGCCATAAAAATACGCTCCTCCAAGAGATTGCCACTTGTTCTTGGGTATAAATTCCAAAAAGATGTCGATATTACAACACTACTGAGGACATGATCATGTCTTCAATGTGGATCTGTAAAAGATTCTTCCTGCGAGACACAGTGCAAAATAAATGCACGTTCAAACTAGGTTCAGCAACCTAATCTGCAAAGGGATCAAAGTTCAATCTAGGAACAAGCTAGAAAGAAACGGTCAAACAAGACTCCAATTGAGGAATGAACTCAAATTGGGGATTTATCTTATCTAAATATGGAAAAGATAAAAGAACCAACCATCATCCACGAGGATAAAACTCTGTGGGGAATTCAGAAGGATGGGAACTTTATGCCTAGGGCTGACAACTCTATTGGAGAGAATAGACAAACCCAGTCACTTGGGGAGATAAACGCCAAAGTGAACAAAACAGGTAAACACCAGAAAGGAAGTAAAAATGCTAAGATTCTATGTATATGATTGCCTATGCCATGCTTATGCTTATGCTAACAAAACTGACAAGAAGCGAAACAGGAGATGAAATAAACATCTCGACAAGGATACCCATCCCAAACTCATCAAATTAGACCATTACTGGGGATGAACTTGCTGAATCAGTGGTTCTGCTTCAAAATTACAACCTTCTATGGTGAGGATATCGCTCCACTTGGTATAGCATCATGACTTCACTAGGATTGCCATCATGAGCTTGATTTCTTCACTGGAGGGGAAAGATCCATGGAGAATTATCAAGATTAGCTGAAGTAACAGTTTATTAGGGAGCTAGCAAAAGATGTCACAAAAGCTTAGTAGTTCTGCATAACTCATATGCCCCAGATTACATGGTTTGTCAGGAGAAAATATCAAGAGGATTTAACAGAAGAATTGGCATACAAGGTGTTTCAATATCTTCAAACTCTTGGAGGGATTCATGAAATTTGATATAATTGCCCTGCATTTACACAACAAAGTCCTCGAACTTGTCAATTGGGAAACAAACTTGCCCCTGTCAGCTTGATTGGTCTATGAAGTCAGGTCGTTTGACATTTTTAGAGATTTACCGAATCTCGACTTGACTGCTTCTGATTAACTGGTCTGTGAGGATAAGTCATCAAAAGGATTTTACAGAAGAATTGGCATACCAGATCTTCAATGCTTTCAAACTTTTGAAGAGAGATGAACCTCGACGTAACTGCCCCAACTCAACTGTATTCACAATACAAAGTCCTTTAGGCTGTAGTGAAAATGACTGGGGAACAAACTTGCCCCTGTTAATGGGCCGCTGGAGTCCACACTTGTCATAAGATGACATCAAGAAGACTTGCTCCAGTATTCTGAACTTGAAGAGTTCTGCCCCTGATTCAATAGCACTTGGAATGGTGGATTGGCACATCCTTTCGCTTGGTTGCCCCTGACTGAGCTTCATTTATCAAGTCAAATTCCCTAGCTGGCTGTATTTGTTGGAATGCCTTTGATATTGAATCGTTTTACAAACAAGTGTTGTTCATTTAAAAATTGGCAATTTTAATACAAAATTCATGCAAGCTTTTGAAATCAAGTTTTATTGATGAAACACACACGGTGGAATGATTAAATAATCAAAAACAAAGGTGAATCTAGCCACTTATGGCCTAGTAGATGAAGTGATCAATACACACAAATCACAAAGATTATTAGGAGTCAGGTTAATCAACCTTGGTGTAGTATGCTTTCAAAACAACCTTACCTCAGTTAGGTCTTTTAAGGGTTGTAACGTGGCTTGGTTCACGGTTTATGAAACAAAGGATAAAGGCTCAAAGTTTATTTGTCCCTACCCCATCTTCGTGATGAACTTCAATCCTACACTCAGTTAACTCAAGCTATACAATCAGGTTCCTCTAGGTTAGGAATGAATTGATGATAGTTGACGATGATTCAGACACCTTTGTAGTCATTACTCCCTTACAACATTTGGTTATCCTTCGTTGTTGAAGTTTTGAGACCTCTTCCCGTCTTTAGTGAGGTTATGAGACCTCTTCTTTTTATTGAGGTTATGAGACCTTTTTTTGTCTTTGTTGAGGTTATGAGACCTCTTCTTTGATTGTCTTCTGAGGTTATGAGACCTCTTTCTTTTTGTTGTTGTACAAGTCCTTTTGCATAAAGCAAATTTTTGGGCTTCCCATCTTTCTTGGCTTTTTCCTTGAAAGGCACTCGGCTCATTCTTTGATTAAGGATTTCTTAACGATCCTTCCTCATTTATTGCTTGGAGGAACAACTTGTACAATCATTTACTCACTTGATTGGAGAGAGCTGACTGGTGTCTTGCATGAAGCGCTTGCATTCAGTGCATAACCAAGTTAAATTGAGAACTACCCTGCCCCAAGGTTGAGATTTAAGGGTTTTTTATGTAAGGAAAGAAAACTCCTACTTCTAGGCTCGAAGGGTTAACGAGGGATTATCTTCCTTATTTCTCAAGTGTTTGGGAATTGAAACAATGCCTTACATCCTCAGCAAGGTTTAATCGAAAGCATACCACAACAGTTATGGATAATATTTTCATCATCCTCCCCAATCTTTGCTTAACAACAATTTTGATAAGTGGAATGCAACAAGATAAAGACACGTTTTTTAAGCTTTTATGAACATAAAAGTAAATGAGTGAAACGAATGGACTTAATCAAAAGGTGCACAAACATTTCATTAATCTTGCCAATTTGAAAGTACAACAAAACTTATAAGCAAAAACAAATTCAAAGAGCAAAGGAAATAAAATTAAAATACTGAAATGAACAAAATACATCCAGCCTTGGCGAATTATTTTCAGAAGATTTTAGTTTTCGGGCCCAAGCAGGGGAACACCTTCGCCACTGATCACTAGTTCTTTGTGATACAGAACCTTGAGAGGTCTAGCAAGCCTTTTGCCTTTTGCTTCAAGAGTAGAGATGTAGACATTTGACGTACCTTCTTGAGGTTGCAGTGTTTTCGGCAGGCTTAGCAGTCTCGTTTCGAACTCTTTGCATTCTTCAATGGGATGCCTCATTGTCCCAGTGTGGAATCTGCATTTAATCTCCGGGCGATCCTCTTCAAAGATCAAATCCTTGTCGTGGATTAGATTTTGCACAGTAGCTTCTAAAGCTCGGCAACCATCCAAGTCATGCCCTTTGGCTCCCTTATAAAATTCACAAGTCAGATTTGGATTGTGCCAAGGTCCTGGCACAGGGTTGTGGAGTCGAGGCGTCACCAACTTGTTCTGAATCAGCAGTGGGAACAGTCTGCTCAGCGGCACCAGGATAGGTGTGTAGTGAACCTTGCCCCTTTTGACAGAGCATTTCTTCTTATCTTGGTTTTGAAAACTTCGAGGAGACACAATAGTTGGAGGCTGAAACACCTTTTCGGTAAACATCTGATGACGATTACATTCTGGTGTAAGATCAAGACCAAAGGTTGGCTGGTATAAAGTATACTCAAAGACAGATCCTGGGCATGGGAGAGCCACAGGAGATGGCAAAGGATTGTTGATTCGAATGCCTTGAGGTGTGAATGAGATCACATTGGAATCAAGCAGATCTTTAACCTTGTTTCTAAGCACTCTACAATCTTCAGTTGAATGCCTCTGTGGCCCAGCATGGTAGTCACAACGGGAGTCGGCGTCACGGCCTGGCTGGTATGGAAAAGGCATTGGATCTATCTCCTCTGGCACTATCAATCCACCTTTGATTAAATCTAGTAAGAACTGACTGTATGGTATTGGCAATGGAGTGAAATTCCTCTTTGGCGTTCTAGGCCTTTGTCGAGCATGCTGACGCGGTTGATAGTGATCTTTCCCTTGATTCTGAGGAAGTCCTTGAGTAAGAGGAACCACAAAAGACAATAAGCTGACAACTTTTCTAGGAGTAACAGGGTGAGCATACTCCTCTTCCTTTATCAGAGCTTGTAAAGTTTCTAGAACCCAATTCATCTGGTATTTGAGGATTCTGACCTCCTCTTTCAAATCTTCTTGGTTCTTCACAATTTCATTAATTGACGCCATTGTCATGAATAGGTGCTAGGTATCCTAATGACATAGAGGAAGAGACTCAAGACCGATAAATGCAAATGAGATACGAATGCACATGGAATGCAAATACAAGCCAAGTGGTTTCAAGGAACTCAAAGGCAAGTTGCAAAAAAATTTGTGGAAAAACTAAAGTTTTTGTTTTTAAGATCCAAGCTCTGTTGATCTTTTGAAAAGGAAACGAATGTCTGAATTCCTTGAACCCAACAATGGATGCAACGAGATGTATGCAATATGCAAACACGGGTACACATAAACACAGGCATATGTGCATACAACGAAGCACACAAATCCTAGGTTTAGGGGTTTCATGAGTGGATCCATGGTCTACCCATTCCAATAGGTGTGTACTATAGGTTCATCAACTATAGAACAAGGTTCTAAAAGTTCTCATAGTCTACGTAAATCCTTCGGATATTATCGGCCCACGTGACTACTCACGCGGGTTAATAATATTCTCAAGATAAACTCGTCTGAGTGTAGTACTACTCACGCGGCCTATCTTTAACTCACATGTGGAATATTCTAGACCATCCCATTTTAATTCCCTACATCATCATATTAATTCCTACCATGTACCTCCACTAATCACCACTCTTTTGATAATTTCCCTCCAAATTCAAATTCCAAGCCTAATTTTCATTTCCAAACCAAATTCCAAACCACCAAATTTGTCCAAGCCTAAATTCTATAAATAGAGGCCTCATTTCATTCATTTCACAAGCTTTTGATAGCCAACAAACCTCTTGCAAATTCTCTCCCCAACCACAAATTTCACAAAAGCTCACTTTTCATCTTTTGAAAGTTAACAAGAATTCACATTGAATCTTGTTCGACTTTGAGATAAACCTTCATCCAAACTTGCTTTCTTCATTAATTCTTGTAGATCAAGGCTTTGGTGTTTGGATCTTGAAGCAATTTGAAGGAATTTTCAGATTTGAAGTGGTAATTTATTTTTCACCATTCTTGAAGCTTCATCTTCATCTTCCATAATGTAGATCTATGGAGATCTTTGTTACTTGATCCTTTGGATCTTGTAATTGTGTTTAATTGCTGGCTTTTGCTGTTGTTTTACTTAAAATTTCGTGCGATTTCAGTTCCATGATCATAAGGTGTTTGTACAAAGGTTTAAAAGATGATCATGCTGAATTTTGCACATATTTTTAACTCTGCGCGTAGGTAACCGTTTATCATCTGGTGAGTAACCGGTTACTCTGAGTCAGAATGTAGTTTTTGCCTTGTTTTTTGGGCTGTTTTGGTTTTTCTTCCTCCTCCTTCCCCTTTCTTCTTAATTTAGCCTTGAAATGCATTGTTGAGATTAATTTCTCTTCAAAATCAATTGACTTTGGATATGGTTGAAGTAATTAAACATTCATTAGTTCAAATCTATCTTTTAATGAATTATTGAATTCATTTGAGGTGCTTTGAGTTAATGATATGTTTTCACACTTAAACTTATCAATTAAAAGTGATTGAACTTGAAGATGAAAGGTTCTTGAATTTGTAATTCAATTTGGCTTTCTCTTCATCTATTTATTTTTATTTTGATCGATGAAAGTCTTATGGATCTTAGAATTTCTTTGTTGAATACTTGATCAAGACTAGATTGTTACCTATTTTCTTTTCATGCGGTATTGCTTTTGGATGACGATCTACATATCGTTCATCTAGCATGCATTAGCACAAAGATCACTATTGACCGGCCTCATTGTAGGGTAATTACTACGTAAATTACTGGGTGATTGCTTAACATAGCGCTACAATTGTCCCTTTTTATCCAATTCGGAACTTGATCTTTCATGGTCCGGACCTTGATTGGTCGCGTCAACCCAATGTTGGTTATTCTTTTGTATTAGGTTCGAAATCTTTGAAACTTGGCGTTGTAGAGGCTTTGGTTCTACCAATCTTCTGTCAAGTCTTCATTAACCTTGACCTAAGTATATTGTTTAATCACTATAGTTCAAGACGTGAAATGGAATAATCGGTGAAGGCTTATGGCACTAGAGCCTTGTACTACTAATTACTAACTCCTAACTTTATTTTTTATTGCTTATTATCATATATCATATCGTGTTTATGTTTATGTCATTTTTCTTTTGTTCACTTGAACCATATTATCTTGAGTTTTTGTTTTTCTTTTGTCCATTTGGACTCAAAAACATTAATAAAGGATTAAACCACTAAAAGACTTGTGCTCTTAATTGTTGGACTATGGCCACTATCCCTTGCATTGGAGGATCTTCTTCGCTTGATTATGGACTTATGGACTTAGACTTAGGACTCTCTCCCTTGTGCTTTGGATCATTATGGAGTTTGATATTCTATCCTTTATTTGGCTTGCTTATTGGCTCAAGAGGATGGAATTATTTTCTTATTATGCTTTAAGGAGTGCCTCCATGTGGTTAGATCTTTCTTACCCTAGCTTTTATTTTATGCACTTGGATACTCTCTTCTTCTCCACCCCTTCTTAAATTTTCAAAATCTTCGCCCTTTTTCAAAACTTTCTTGTTTTCAAACTTAAACCCTCTTTCATAATCAAACCTTGACTTTGTCAAGTTATTTTACTCTTTTCTTTTCATTTCTTAATAAATGCTAAATTACATAAGCATATTGACACCTTTTTTAAAAGACTTTAAAAAATACCAAACTCATCAATCTCTTTAAGCGGAATTATTCGCTTGGAAATGACGACTTGTCTTTACACTTAAAATCAACCAAAACAAGCAAATTACATTCTTTGTACCATGAACTACGAGGTTTTGATCCTACATTGCACTTTGTGGGTACGTAGGCATGAGGCGATAAGTCTCTCCAAACACAAAAATCTTAAAAAATATTTCTCATCTCCCCAATCTCTTTTCAAGCAAACCTTTTCAAACCAAAAGCGGTAGATATTTCAAAGGGTTCCTATAGAGTACTATAGATGTTTTGGGTGTTAATACATTCCCATTGCATAACCAACCCCCCTTACCCATTCTCTGTTTGTTCTTGTGTTTTTTAGAACTCTTTAGGTTTTGTTCGCTCTTTTTCCTTTCCTTTTTTGGATAAAATAAAAGTGCGGCGGCGACTCTTGTTTTTTTTAGTTAAGTTAATCAATAGCTTATACTCACAAATTTCCCCGCTACAGTTATAAATTAGATCAAAGGAGAGTAGAACGCATATTAACCAAGTCTGATTCCTTACAAAGACTACGCAAGAAGGTTGTTGCCCTTCTTCAACAAGATTGAGTTTCATCACATCCCTCGTGAAGAAAACCACATGGCTGATTCATTGGCTACTCTATCCTTCATGATTAGTGTGAGTCGATGGAACGATGTACCCAATATCGACATAATGCACCTTGATAGGCCTGCTTAAATCTTTGTAATTGAAGCAGTCATAGATGACAAACCATGGTATCACGATATCAAATGCTTCCTTCAAAGAAAAGAATACCTGCCCGGGTCATCAATAAAAGATAGGAAGACTCTTAGAAGAGTGGCTGGCAACTTCTTTCTAAACAATGATATACTCTACAAGAGAAACTTCGACATGGTTTAGCTTAGATTCGTAGACAGACCAGAAGCAAACATGTTAATGAAAGAAATTCATGAAGAATCCTTTGGCACTCATGCCAATGGGCATACAATGGCAAGAAAAATTCTGAGAGCAGGATATTATTGGCTGACAATGGAATCCGATTGCTACTAGTACATGAGGAAATGTCACAAGTGTCAAATATACGCCAACAAAATCATTGTACCGCCAACGCATCTCAAAGTTCTTTCTTATCCATGGCCTTTTTCTATATGGGGAATTGATATGATCGGCATGATCGAACCCAAATCCTCAAACGTACATCGGTTCATTCTGGAAGCCATGATTACTTCACCAAATGGGTCGAAGCAGTATCATACACCAATGTAACTCGACAAGTGGTGGTCTGATTTATCAAGAACAATCTCATTTTCCGTTATGGAGTTCCAAGCCAGATCATTACGGATAATGGATCTAACCTGAACAACAAGATGATGAAAGAGTTGTGTGTTGATTTCAAAATCGAACACCATAACTCGTCCCACTACCGACCTAAAATTAATGAAGCGGTAGAAGATCGTTCAGAAGATGGTTGTAACCTACAAAGACTAGCATGAGATGCTGCCCTTCGATCTTCACGGTTATCGCACATATGTCTGCACTTTAACAGAGGCAACCCCTTTCTCTCTAGTATATGGCATGGAAGCAGTGCTCCCCATAGAAGTAGAAATCCCGTCAATAAGAGTATTGATGGAAGCCAAGTTAACAGAAACTGAATGGTGTCAAAGTAGATGTGATGAACTGAATCTAATCGAAGAAAAGAGAATGACGGCTTTATGCCATGGTCACTTATATCAGCAAAGAATGAAGAAGGCATTTGACAAAAAAGTTTGTCCCGTATCTTCAGGGAAGGAGACCTCGTGCTCAAAAAGATACAATCATTTCTTACTGATTCCAGGGGCAAATGGACTCCGAATTACGATGGCCCCTATGTTGTTAAGAAAGCCTTCTCAGGCGGCGCCTTGAGACTCACAACCATGGATGGAGAAGAGTTTATCTACCCCATAAATGTTGATGTAGTCAAGAAATACTTCACCTAAATAAATAAAAAAAAATGTCTTGCTGGATTGAAAACCCGAAAGGGTGGTCCAGGTAAAAATTAGAGACATATACAATGACTATCCCGATGGATTGAAAACCCGAAAGGGCGATCTAGGCAAAAGTTAGGGATTCATAGCAAGTAACTATTTCCGACAAGATTGACTCCTCAGCGGTAACGTCACCCGTCAGGAAAACTTCAGTCAAAGTCACCTTCGACAGAAGCTCAGAATATCCAGAATTCAAAGTTGGTAGCAGGATAATGGTAGTTATGTTTCAATGTAGCCCTTTTCCCTATAAATTACCATTTTATAAACTTTGTAATGCCCCATGGAATCACGTGTTAGGCTGATTGTCATTCTATCAATAAAAATTTGAGCCCTTGTGCCCTTTGTTTGCAATCCTTATTTATTCTGCTTTGCAAAATGACATGTTTAATATGATTAACATTCTTGAAACAAAAAAAAAAGAATTTACTTTTGTTTTCAAACTGGAAATTTCAAATTTACTTCTTCTTTTAAAATAAAGATGGCAATTTATTTTTGATTAATGAGCATAAAAAGGAACATCGACGGCTTCTCCAGAAGTGATCAAAACTTCAAAATGCAGAATCAAATTACTCCTTGTAATCAGTACACCCTGAATAAAGGATCAATTACTACAGATTGAATGACCCATCTATCATCCCCGGTAGATTTCTTACCTCTGAGAACCTATGATTGGTTTTTCTCCCCAGTAGGGTCTACTCCTGAAAAACAAGAACGGGTTTCTATCCCTAGCAAGTTTGTACCTCCGAAAGCCAGAACGAACACAGGAATTTCGGTTCCCAAACAAAAGTACAATCTTCAAAATCTCCAAAAATACCCCCACCTCCCAGAGTGGCCGAGTATCCAATTGAACTCATCGTCAGTCTGTACGTCATGTATGTCTTGTCAGCATAAGCATTTCATAGATACATCATGCATAATTGATTCATATTCATATCACATTACAATCACTTTGGTCATACTCATCTCCAAGTGATAAGCGTCCGTTCTTCGATAGAGTTTTCAGTCTTCCTTACCATGTCAGATAGGATAAAATTCCGGTCTTAGTTCTTTCCTCGTCAGGAAAATGTATCGTCTAAACAATCTCTCTCCAGTTTATTCCTGGATTAGAGTCTGTCCTTGACCACTTTGATAACTTGAACCTCTGAAAACAAGAAGCTATTTGATTATACACCTTTGGAACTTAACTCTTCACCAATTAAGATGATATTTTGCTTTCCCGGATTAAGGAAAAATCCCCAAAGAATGCCTCTCGGCAGAAGACTCTTGGCAATACGGCTGTTTCTCCCCCAAGAAAATTGCTTTCAATAGAGTTATCAACACCTCAAAATTGAATTACATCACATGGCGTCTCTCCGTAAAAGTCTCAAGGGGAAGTATAATGTAATTTCTCCAGTAAATGGCATCTCCACAAGAGAAGTTTGCACACATCTACAATTCAGATAAATGGTTTTCCCCACCAATTCTGACATCAAATCGTTTTTGCATCGAATGGCATCTCCCCAGCGAGAAGTTTGGTCGAAACGGTCACAGATATCATTCCTTGTCAAGACAAGAACTCGACAAGAAAAAACTGAGACCATTTCCATGGTAGAAGACCATGATCGAAGGGAAGGTTATTTCAAATAAAAATGAGGCCAGTTCCATGGAAGAAGACCAGGATCGAGGGGAAGTTTATTTCAAAGAAAATTAAGACCAGTTCTGTGGCTGAAAACCAGGATCGAGGGGAAGTTTTACCCTTTTCTAAGTAGCATTGCTTAGCAAAAAAAGATGGATGAGCAAATAACTGCTATTCACAACCACAGTCAAAATTTTGAGTATTCCGATATTTAATCCTCTTTTACATTGAATATCTGAACGTCTTTGCCATTCACACCTTCAGGTCCAAGAAGATTAAATAGGAGCATCTGTCATACCCTAAATTTTGACCACAAGATTTCACATCATTGTGCAAATCATCACCACAATATAGATGTACCTTCATGCCTCATCAATCCTCTCAAACAATGTTGAGCATTCACCTCAATTAAGAATTAGGGTTTTGGACCCTCTTAGGGCACTCAGACAAACAATCAATCAAGAATTGACATGATCTTTAACTTGTCAAGCCTCTAAAACATCCATAAAGGATCAAGAGGTCTCCCACATCAAGAATCAAGCCCAAGAATGCAACATGTCAAGCTGATCAAGCCTCAAGAATGAGCCAAGACCTCAAGGAATGTTTTGAAGACCTCAAATATCTCATATTTATCCTCTTACAAGTTTAAATTGACACAAAAAACTTGGTTCATGAGCAATATAAAGATTCAAATTCATCTGGACCACAAACTAGGGTTTTTGAGAAAAAGTCAACCATACCTTTGACTTTTGACCAAGACGTGGTCTCAAAACCTTGGGAAATTATTCAAGACACTCTAAAACACTTATCGAATCCATCCATTAGGTTTGATTAAGCCCAAGAACTTGATTTCATAAAGGATCACAAAGTTTGAAATTCATCTGATAAAAAGTCAACTGTGCCCAAAACTAAGTTTGACTTTTGAGATTTCTTGACAAACATGGCTTCTTCAAGTCAAAAACAATGTTAACTCATGGTATGGATCATCATCCATCAAGAAAAATCAAGAAAAGTGAGGTTACTTGCAAAAGGGGTAATCTTAAGAAACTTAAATTTTCACGAAGTTATGGAAAAAGGATGATTTTTACCCAACTTTTGTGATCCAAGCAACCATTATCTTCCATCCAAAGCTCAAATGAAATCTCTCATTACATACTACAAAAGTGTCCTCCTGACCCATAGCCATAAGATGCATGGATTTTGAGTTATTAAGCCATGAAGTTAGGGTTTCATGAGATTTTCACTTTAACACTTAGTGAAATTTTGGACAGAATCTGTTTGCATTTTTTCCAACTTTGAGGTCATTTTCTCCATGATCCACATTGATCCAAGACCAAAGTTGAAGTATGATATGCAAGCTTTCCAAAGAGTACAAGAACATCATCAAACTCCATTTGAGCAAAGAGATACGGGGTGACCAACATGCCTTGCTGCAAACTATTTTGCAAAATAAGTTTGGTCATTACTTGTCATACACGATCTTCTTGTCAAGTACAATGATCAATGCCACTAACATTCATTGCATAACAGAAAAAATCATAGCAAGCCTGCAAATTTGAGTCAAAGGGTCAAGAAATACTTCAACTTGGACTAATGGTTTTTGTCACATTATGCCTTGAATTCAATGGCATTTATGTGCAATAGTGCACATTCAACAAAAGGACATTCCTCAGTCAAGATGCTCACATAAACAACAAGAAAAATGACTGAGGAATATGGAATTGGTCAATTGGTAGCTGAGCCATTTGGACACATTGGTGTACCTTGCATTAGGGGTAATGATACCATTCCAAAACCATTGAACCAAGTTCTTATCTTCCAATATGAAGTTGTTTATCCAAGACAAACTCATTCACCTATAAATAGAGGTTAGAATGCTTCATTCATATCACACAAAAACATCTCCACTCATGTTTTCCTCCAAATCACTCTTCAAAACCAGAAAATGCTTCTTTAGCAAGTAACATTCGAATTTTTCAATAGAGATCCATTCCACCACAACCAATGATCCTAACACCACACATATATCATATAGAAGTTATCCAAACACTTCTCCATTATTTGTAACATCAGAATCACAAACCTCAAAATCCAACTTAGGCCTAATTGCAGTTGAAGTGCCACAACAAGATCGAGGTGTTTTCAATCCATTCCAAGCTTCTCAACACACTACATAAAGTCCATTGATGTTGTCCAGATCATAACACAACATCTGTAACACCTCTACATCAAAATTTGAATTCCTCTTGCACAAGTAAGCCGGAAGCTCTCAAACTCTACACTCCATGCATCATAAATTTGTTTTCAAGTTACCAACATGTTTCCGGTAGTTCATATAGTAATAACCCTCAATCAATTGCGTGATTTCATTCGTGTATAGAATTTCACTATGGTTTTTGCAAAAACTAGGGTTTCTGTGTTCATCACAATTTTCTCACTCCACACTTAAAATAAATGAAATTAAATACCACCATCATGTTCCTTGATCAAAATCGAGCAAGATTGATGTTTATTTCATTTTATTTCATCACGTATTCAGTGAGATAGAAAGGGTTTTGCAAATCAGGAAAAGAGCACGCGCGAGCAAGAACAAGTGTTCTTGGCACCTTTTTTGAATATTTGAATATTTGAGTTTTAGTTAATTTTCTTAATTGATTTCAAAAATTAATTTCTCTCTCTATTTTAATCATTTCTGATTGATTCTTTTTTTCAAAATTCATAAAAATATTAAAATATTTTATTCCACAAAATAATCAAAAAAATATTACTTATTTAATATATTTTGAATTTTTGTAAAGAATTTCACTTTAATTGTTTTTAAACATTTTTAATTAAATCTTTCTCTTAATTTTTCAAACTCAAATGAATTTCAAGCTTTCATATGAATAAAGCATCATTTTTCAAACATTTTTTCAAAGTTCACAACATATTTTTTAATATATTTGATATTTTATATCATATTTTATTTAATTTTCTTTGAAAATTTGTATTTTTAATTAAAATTAGGGTTTTTCCTTAATTTTAAACTTTTAATCTTCATTTGAAACACTTTTGGGCCTCTAATAGAATGTAAGATCCAACCCCTTTTGTAAATAAATAATTCCTGGGCCTCTGTCATAGTATAAGTCCCAGTGTGATTTTCAAAATAACGGTACGTCTACTATATTTCATCTGGGCCTCTCCTTTAGTATAAGCCCCATTTTTCTTCTTTACAAACACTTTTAGGACTCTATTAGAGTGTAAGACCCAAACCTCTTTGTACATAGATAAATTTTGGGCCTCTGCTATAGTATAAGTCTAACAACGTCTTTCAGTATCGCAGTGCGATCCCTGTTTTCAAAACAAGTCATCTGGGCCTCTACTTGAGTATAAGCCCCAATCTTTTGTACATTGACTCTGTTTTAAACAATAAGCAACCTTCATGGGCCTCTCCTTGAGTTGTAAACCCCATACCTCCGTTTTCAAAATCATCTTTCTGTTTTAAACTGGTACTAAGAGGAACATTTTTCCCGGTGAAACTGCTCTTAGACCACGTGGGCCTCTCTTTAACTTATAAGCCCCAAACATTCTTTTCTTTTAAACAAATTTCTTTTAATTCAAATTCAAACTCAAAGTTTTCTCAAAACTTTCTTCAATTTCTTAAAACCCTAATCATATAGTTGTGCCCAATACAATTAATCACAATACACTTGGGCCTTTTTTTTTAGTGTAAGACCCAACATCTTTTCAATTTAATGCATACTTGGTTATATACCTGTTAATTCGCTTATTTGTATATACTTGTGCATATCTATCTAGAGATTCCCCAGCAGTTAGGTATATAGTTAGTTCAAACCCGAGGTTACTTCTAACTTAGTTAAAACTAGTTCCCTCATAGGAAACCTCCCTCAATACAGTCGGTCTCCTCTTGAGCTTTATTCAATATGGAACGGAGAAAGGTATTATTCTTGGTGAAACTTTTCTTAAGACTATCATAACTTAGAAACAGAGAAAGGCATTATTCTTGGTGAAACTCTTGGATTGAAATGAGTTGGAACTGGTTGTGGTACCTCAACTACAACTCTATCAAGAGCTTGAGCAATTGGCTGGTGATTTTGTGAATTTGATGTTCCAGATGTGATTTTGTGTTATGGATCACTCATACATGATGTTTATGGGGTGTGTGTTTGATTGGTTTGGTTGGAATCGCTCTCAATTTCAAAACCTGATAGTGACTTGAGTTAGAATGCAAAATTGGAGTGAAAGGAGAGATTTTGAGGAAAGCATCAATTTGGGTGCTTTGGTGTACTCAAACTGATCACAATTGAGGTCTATTTATAGTGCAACAAGTTTGTTTTGGCAGCAATAGTGTGTGGCAACTGCAGCAGGTATGTGGTCAATGTGGATCAAATGGAATCTCAAGTCTCCTCTAGCCATTGACTTGAGGTTAGAGCACAGGCCTATGGTCTTTTTGTTCAGAGATAAGGCTTGACTCATTCAGTTAAGTTTGTCTCAGTTCATGCCACCTTGATGCATCCATTGAATGCATTGAAACAAAATTGGAGTCTTGGCACTTTTTAGCCTTTTTAGGGTGACATAGCTACATGTAGATCCTTGGACTTGGGAGGCTTGGGGATCATATCATTCCCTTTTGATTTCATCCTCTGATGTGTCCAAATGGATGACAAGGCTTGGAGTTGTCCAAATTTGCCAAATCGAGTAAAACACCAAATTCTGCCTTGTACAAGACAGTTGGAAATGGTGATTTTGAGGGGATCATATCTCCCTGCTCAGGTTGAGTTAAGGGAGGCTCTTGTGCTTTTTAGAAAGCCCTCATATGATAAAACACATGTGTGATCATATTTTGTCTTGAAACTATTTGAATTCAACTGAAAAATCCTCATGAACATTGACGTCCAAGGCTGGTAACTTAGGCAAATTTTCATTAAGTGTTGGAAAAGTGTCATTTTCTTCATTTTTGTCATTTTGATCACTCCATAACTTAAAGTCCATGAAGAATTGGAGTTTGAGGTAGTTGAAGCTTTTGTAGAGTGTAGGAAGATCTACAATTCAGGTTTTGGATCACTCAAAATGGTTGCTTGGATCACAAGTTATGATCCTTAGAAGTTGGTACCAAAATCATTCAAACTTAATAACTTAAAAAAAATTTCAATTTTTCAAGGTTACCCCTTTTACAAGTTATCATGATTTCTTGATAAATTCTTGTTCAAATGACATTATAAGTCACATTTTATGAAAATATGAATCATAAGAATCATTTTTGCCAAAAAAGTCATGTTTTAACTTTTGGCTCCGGAGCGGTTCGGCGCGTAAAACCCTAATTCCTGACTTTTGGGGAATGCATCCTCTTAGGGTCATTTATCCTTGAAAATGGATCCCTAGGGTTATTTTGAGCATATTGAGTCACATGTTGGAGTCTTGGCTCATCCTCTTGTGAAAATTTCACTCTGGAGGTCCCGGTCGTCTAAAACCCTAATTCGGCGACATCGGGTGTTTTGAGGCTCAAAACACTTGGGATGTCACAACTTTGTGCTTGATTCTTGATGTGGGATTTCTCTTGATCCTTTGTGTATGTTTCAAGAGGTTAGACAAGTTGAAGATCATGTCATTCCTTGATTGATCTTTTGTCTAAGTGTTCTGGGAGGGCTCAAAAACCCTAATTCTTGGTTTAGTGAAAGCTCAACTATCTTTGAGGAGATTGATGAGGCATGAAGACACATCCATATTGTGATAATGATTTTAACAATGATGGGTAATCTTGGTGGTCAAAATTTAGGGTATGAAAGATGCCCCTATTTAATTTTCTTGGACCCGAAGGTGTGAATGGCGAAGGTATTCGGGCATTCGGGGTGCAAGAGGATGAAATATCGGAATACCCGAAACTTTGACGGCGGTTATGAATGGCAATTCACTCATCCATCTTCTTTTGCTAAGTAATGATACTCAGCAAAGGGTAAAACTTCCCCTCGATCCTAACCTTCAGCCAAAGAACTAGTCTTAGTTTCTGATATAAACTTCCCCTCGATCTTGGTCTTCAGCCAAGGAACTGGTCTCAGTTTTTGATATAAACTTCCCCTCAATTTTGGTCTTCAGCCAAGGAACTGGTCTCAGTTTTGGATATAAACTTCCCCTCGATCCTGGTCTTCAGCCAAGGAACTGGTCTTAGTTTCTTCTTGTCAAGTTCCTTCCTTGACAAGGGATGCTATATGTAGCGGTCTTCATCAAACTTATCGCTGAGTTCTTTACTGGGGAGACACTATTTGACAGAAAAAAATGAGGTCGAACTTGCTAGGGACACTCATTTGTCTGAGCTGTAGAGGTGTGCAAACTTCTATGTTGGAGATGCCATTTGTTGAGAGAAATTTAGAGAGAAATTAATTTTGGAATTAATTAAACAAAAACCATAAAAAATGAAAAATAGCAAAACATGGCAAAATGATAAAATGGTCTGGGTGGGTGTTGAATCCACGACCTCAACAACAAACACACATGCACGCTACCACTGGGGTGGTGATACATCCGGGTATCAAAACCACCCCATGAATACATATGGGGTGCCAAGTTCTAGGCTTGGCCAAGGCGCCATGTCTGGCCCTTGCCCAAGGCAAGGCCTAGTTTTGGCAATTTGCATGAAGGCTCTAACTTTCTCATTTCTCCATAGATTGGGACAAAATTTAGGTGTATTTGACCTAGAATTTCATGAGGAATCCACTGGTGCCCTTGGAATTTTCAGAAGATGTCCCTATTTTAAAACCCAATCGTGGTTTCAAAATAGGCCAAATTTTGCATGTTCTATGCTATCTCATGGTACAGGCAATAATAGCATAATAAATTGGTTCAAACACAACACATATGATATGTATGAGAGGTCCATGACCAATGGACCTTAAAGCAATGCATGATTTAGAGAGTTCAAGTTATGATGCACTTACCTCTTGGAGCTTTTTGTGCTATCTACCAACTTTCTTGTGCTAGAAGTAATTCAATGCTTTTAACACTCTTAATTGATCCCTTAGAAGCTTTTAGGATGATTAGAACCAGCTGGAATCCTCAGGAACAAGTATAGGCCTTTTCTTGCAAAAGGGACAAAAGTGGCCAAGGTAGTAACTCTCTCAAATGGTGTTCCAGATGAGGGAAACCAATTGGGACAATTTGAGGATGATATTTGGAGTGTGTTTGAGGCCTGGTTTGGTTTTGGAAGTGACTGAATCAAGACATGGCTTGAAAAATGCAGAAAAGTCAAATTTTGAGGTTTTGGAGATTGACTTTCTGATTTTGGTATTTCAGATCTAAGGTGAGTGTTTGGACAGCTTAGATATGACATATTGGATGTGTTTGGATCATGAGTTGTGGTGGAATTGCTCTCTAACTCAAAAACTCAGAGATGACTTGCAAAAGAAGGCATTTTGGCCTAAAGAGAGATATTTTGAGGAAAGCATCAGTGTAGTGCTTTAGTTTACTCAAACTGATCACAAATAAACTCTATTTATAGTGCAATAAGTTTGTTTTGCAAGTAATAGTGAATGGCAGCTGGTATAGGCCTTTGGCCAATGTTGATCCAAGGGAATCTTTAGTCTCCTCTAGCCATTGACTTGAGGTTAGGGCACAGGCCTATGGTTCTTTGATTCAAAGCTGAATCTTGACTCATTCAGTTAGGAATGTGTCAGTCCATGCCACCTTGATGCATCCATTAAATGCTTGGAAACAAAATTAGAGTCTTTTGCACTTTTTAGCCTTTTTAGGTTTGTTATAGCTATGTGTAGATTCTTGGACTTGGGAGGCTTGGGGATCAGATCATTCCCTTTGGATTTTATCCTCTGATGTGTCCAAATGGATGACAAGGCTTGGAGTTGTCCAATTTTGCCAAATCGAGCAAAATACCAAAATCTGCCTTGTACAATACAGTTGGAAATGGTAATTTTGATGGAATCATATCTCCTTGATTAGGTTGAGTTATGGGAGGCTCTTGTGCTTTTTAGAAAGCCCTCATATGATACAATATATGTGTGATCATAGTTTATCTTGTAACTATTTGAATCCAATTGAAAAATCCTCATGAACATTGATGTCCAAGGCTGGTAACTTAGGCAGATTTTCACTAAGTGTTGGAAAAGTGCCATTTTCTTCATTTTTGTCATTTTGATCAGTCCATAGCTCAAAATCCATGAGGAATTGGAGTTTGAGGTAGTTGAAGCTTTTGTAGAGTGTAGGAAGATCTACAAATCTGGCTTTGGATCACTCAAAATGGTTGCTTGGATTAGAAGTTATGGTCCTTGGAAGTTGGTACCAAAACCATTTTTGTTCCATAACTTAGAAAAATTTTGGTTTCTCATGGTTGCCCCTTTTGCAAGAAACCTCACTTTTCTTGATTTTTCTTAATGAATGATGATCAATACCATACATTAACATTATTTTTTACTTAGGGGAACCATATTTGTAAAAAAATCCAAAAAGTCAAACTTGATTTTGTGCATAGTTGACTTTTTATCGGATGAAATCCAAACTGTGCGATCTTTTGTGAAATCAAGTCCTTGACCTAAATCAAACCTAATGGATGGATTCCATAGGTGTTATAGGGTGTATTGAATCATGTCTCGAGGATTGGGAGCATGTCTTGGTCAAAAGTCAAAGGTACAGTTGACTTTTTTCTTCAAAACCCTAATCGTGGTCCGGATGAAATTGAAACTTGTGAATCAATCTTCTTGGATCAATCCATTATTGTAAATGGATCAATGTGGTGTATTTGAGGCCCTAAAATCATGTCTTGAGGTCTTGGCTCATGTATTGCATCAAAAGTCAACTTAGGGGTGAATTAGGTCAAGAAACCCTAATTCCTGATTTTTGGTAAATGCATCCCCTGAGGTTAAATTGACTTGATGATTGGATCCATGAGGTCCCTTGGAGTATCTTGGGTTGTGCTTTGAAGCATTGGCTCATGCCCAGATGAAAATTTCCATCTGGAGGCCTTGGTCGACCAAAACCCTAATTTGGTGACACGGGCGATCTTGAGGCTTGATCCACTTGGAATGTTGCCACTTTGTTCTTGATTCTTGATGTGGGAGACCTCTTGATCTATTATGGGTGTTTAAGAGGTTTAGACAAGTTGAAGATCATGTCATTCCTTGATTGATCCTTTGTCTAAGTGCTCTAAAAGGGCTTGAAACCCTATGTCTTGGTTATAGTGAATTCTCAACCATCTTTAAGGAGATTGATGAGGCATGAAGGTACATCCATGTTGTGGTAAAAATTTGCACAATGATGGGAAATCTTGGTGGTCAAAATTTGGGGTATGACAGCTAGGATTGATATTCATCAACTATTTATCGCTATAGATTCTAATTCCTAACCTTTTAGGAAATCTCACTTAAGCATTTCATCAAAACCATGTCCTACATTGGTGTTGTAAGGAATTTGTTTTGATTATTATTATGACGCCTGCATACTATAATAGTTTTATCCAAATACTCCCACTAACCTTTTGTGTGCACAAGATTTTAAACATGACATTTATTAATCCTAGTTTACATAAAACTTAATTAATAAAAGGATTCAACTCCAAGAAGCTTGCTATAATCCATAATTGGATTTAAACAACTTATATTTATTTTAGAATCATGATCATTTATGATCTTCTCTAGATATTGTGCTACATGAACCAATGGTCCAACAACAAATGCTTTGTTGAATTGGTTTATATTCCATTCTCATAAATATATGTATTTTCTAGATCTTGAATTTCTTCAAGTTCTGTATCACTCCCACTGGTTCCTTTAGATACATAATGTCTCTAAAGGAAAACTTCGACTCCATTGACAAAACAATTTTGTCCCATAACGTGATACAGAATATGTGTCCCTTATTTCTATAGGAATATATCCATAAATACATATTCATCTAGATTGTGATCAAGTTTACTTAATAAACCTTACAACCCAAATGATCATAAAGATAAACTAGGTACTCTTACCTCCATATCATGTATGGTGCCTCTACAACTACTTTAAATGGAATTGGTTATGGATAGGAATAATTGTATGTAAAATAATTTATAAAGAAGAGTCACAAAGATATTATTGAATTATATTAGATCGAACAATGTCAAACATGATACGATTTAAATGGTCATTATATTCCTTTTATAAGTATTTACCACAGCAAACAATTCCAATGGTCTTAATACCTTTTCGAGTTGTTTCCTTCTACTTCATTCTTGAACTCTTCTCAAAAGAATTCTAACTCGTGTCACATACACAAATCCATAATTACTGAGTTTGTCAGTAATATAAATGAAATAAGAGAAACAAAATTTATCTAGAAAATATGTTTAGAGGCCCATATACATCACACATGTATATAGTCAAGATATATCATATGTCCTTTCACTTAGTCGATGATTTGAGACATTAGATATATCTTCCAAAATCAAGACTTGCATATATCAAATGATACAAAACCAAATTAATCCAACAATCTATTCTCATAGACTTGGAAAATGCATATCTAACTTATTGGACTAAACATTAATGATATTGATATACATAAGATTCAAATATTATTTGATCCATCCCACATTTGTTGTAGATGAGCTTATCAAGATCTTATAACTCAAATACACTACTTGATTTAGTATTGAAACCACTGTTTTAGATAATCATAACAACACTTGTCCCTTATCAAACATGCACTCCTCATCTTGTCAATACAAGACTTAGAATTAGTTTTTATTACTAAATGAAACTTAAGAACAATTATTTGGTTTCATTACAAGCTCTAATTTAAGTTTAATCATAAGCTTTTATAGTCAATGAAACACATTGTTCCATTCTAGACGTAAGAAGACTCAAATTATAATCAATGTCCTACTTCTTAAAAGACTCATCACGTTCTTATAAATGTGAGATCAACATCTAGTATCACATACGTAAGATGTAGAAGTAGACAATTTGATTTTTTTTATAACAAATCATATAAATAAAAAAGTCTTACTTCTTTCTTCTACTTTGACTCTTTTTATAACAATTAACAGTTTTCTTCTTTCAACACATGAAATCACTGACTTCCTTTAGAACAGTGTTTTCTTGCTAAAATTCAAAGAAATATAAAATGAATCGCATTACTTTTATGATTCATATATTTAGCATCACAAACTACTTCCTTTTCTTTTCAACAAGATGTGGTAGATATATTTAAAATACATTCATAATGAAATTTATCTACCTATCTGAGACAATCTTAAATAGAACTTGTTACCAACTATTTGGTCTATAAGAAATCCAAATTTTAAATCTCAAAACTGTTTTAGATTCATTTGGATTCTTAACTTGTATATAAAAGACCTTGAAAAGTTTTACATTTCTCATATCTTGTATTTCTTATATAAAAGAAAATCCTCAAGGTTAATGATCATATCATTCTTTGTGAGGACTACAACTATGAGATATGTTATATCTAGACATTCGACTTGAACCTTCTCATAAGTATCGTTCTTCGAATCTAGTTATATTCGGTTGTTAGGAATTGGTTTCTTGAGAACATACAATTTTTCTCGTGCTTGAGAACAATTGTCAATTTTCGTACCAACTCAGAAACTCCTTTCTGATCCTTACATCCTTCATCAGGACATTTCACTGTAAATTAAAAAAATAAAATGCAAAAGAAATTCTAAATACAAAACGTGTAAAAATAATTGTATCAAAACCATTTTAATAAGGATTTTTATTAAAATGCTCCCACTATTTTTTTTCAAACTAAATGACCCTCAATATTTGATTCGGAAAATCCCATTGGAAGATTTTCTAGCAGGTCAAGATCCATATTTCATTTTGTATTAAGTCCGCGTGGGCGGATTACACAAAACTCTGTTATTTGGGTAGGAACTCTTTCCAATTGTATCTAATACAACTCTCGAATTTTATCAGTCGAGTGAATAACTCTTTATTCTAATTCATCTTATAGATTGTTCTCAACTCTTGCTTCTAAACATATATAATTCTATTATAATTAGTTTAGTTAGTCAAACCCAAAAATTTAGCAGTTGGATATTACATTTATCCCATCGCACCTTACTAATATAAAACATGCACCTTGTGTTAGGCGAAACCTACATTATTCGATACTAGTCTTGATGAGTGCTAAATTTAGGAAAGTAATTTACTTAATATTTAATTGAAGGGATTTTAATTAAATTTGATCGAACTGATTTGTGTATCTCATACACTCACATAATTGTGTATCTTATACACACGCATATAAACATACATTTCACGCATCACATACATAAAATAAAAATTGGTAATACGATTATGACCACATAAAATGCAAGAATTAAATAAACAAATTTATTACAATTCTTTGACCCACGAGCAAGCTTCTCAAACCTCTCCACCGAGGTCATCGTTTGGCGTTGTCTTCTCTTCTACTCTTGAACTCGAACAATTTATAATATTTAATTAAATAAAATAATAATTAAATGGCATGACACACAAGTCGTATTTAATTACAATAAATCACGACACGCAAGCCGTATTTAAATAAAATAAATCACGACACGCGGGTCGTATTTAAAATAAACAAACGCCAAAATCTAAGGTCATAACCGTATACCAAATTATTTAATAATAAATAATAAAATAATTAATAATTTTAGATTATCAATTTATTAAATATTAACACATCAACACTTGACATTTTTATAAAATCCTAAATGCACAACTCTTGGATTGTCACAAATCCTAATGCTACGCGTTCATGCCATCATAATAAATAATAATAAATAATACTAAACAATTTTATTATTATTATATATTAACAATTATTACTATAATTATTATTATAATTAATATTATTATTAAATAATATAAAACCTAAAATGAAATAGGCCAAGTAACTATTACGGCAACAAACACCACATGGCCATCCTCCAACAAACAATTGCCCAGCCAAAGAGAGACTTCGGGGATGGAATCAGTATGAAAACCCAAGGGAGAAGAAAACCAAACCCGTTTAGCAAAACTGCAATGCAGAAAGAGGTGGTGAGTGGATTCCTCGTGCTCATGACATATGGGCCAATCAGTAATAATGTCAACACCCTTCTTTTTAAGGTTTGAGAGCAGGGATCTTCCAAATTCCTTTCCATAGGTTGTTGCCATTTGTAGATGATGGGCCAGGGAGCTTTGAGAGTTTAGAGGACCTGAGCTCACGGTAGGTAGATTTTACCTTATAGTCCCCAGACTTATCAGCCTTCCAAATTAATTTATCAGTAGGAAATCTCCATGACAGAGGACTGCCTAATATGAAGGGTGCAGCTTCTCTCCCAAAAAAATTCACAACAGATTCTGGCTTCGAGCAGCAGAGTTCCTTGTCAATCAGCTCACTAACAAGTAGCTCTTGGTTCATGGGTCCAGATGGTTGGGGAAGCATTTGTTTAACCTCTTTCGGAAGCCAATTGTCACCAAACAGATGAATACTTTCTCCATTTCCCACTTTCCACATAGAGCCTTCCACCACAAAATCTCTAGCTCCCAGAATACTGCGCCAGGCAAAACTCGGGTTGTATCCTAATTTACATTAAAGACACTTCCACGGGAAAGTATCTACCCTTGAAAACTCTTTTAACAAGGTTATCACCTCCCTGCAGAAGCCTCCAAATCTGTTTTCTCAAGAGACTCAGGTTGAAATCTCCCACACCTCTAAAGCCCAAGCCACCCACTCCCTTTGCATTAGAGAGATTCTCCCAGCTAGCCCAATGGATTTTTCTATCTTCCTTTAACGAACCCCACCAGAAACGCGCCATGATTGATTCAATATCCTTACTGCAATTATCGGTCAATCTGAAACAACTCATCACATATGTTGGAATGGCTTGCGCAACCGATTTAATCAGTGTTTCTTTGCCAGCTCTTGATAAGCATCTTTTCTTCCATCCTTTAACTTTTTTTCCAACCTTTATCAATCACCTGTGCGAATATGACCTTTTTTTATTTGCCAAATGTAGAGGGGAGTCCAAGGTACTTCGAGTGCGACGCAACAGTCTTAACTCTCATCCTTTGCTGGATTATGTTAATGCTATTTTGATCCACATTTCGACTGAATGACGCCTCAGACTACTCTAAGTTGACAAACTGGCCAGAAGCTTTTTGGTAAAGTTGGAGAGTCTTCAGCATCTTATCAGCTTCCTTCTCGTTGGCTCTTGAGAATAGCAAGCAGTCATCCGCGAAGAAAAGGTGTGTGATAATTGGAGCCTTCCTCGCCACCTTGATTCCATGAATAGATAGCTCCCTTGCCTCCTTCTTCACCAAACCTGAAAGAAGATCTGCACAAATAACAAACAAGTAAGGAGAAAGAGGATCGCCTTGGCGAAATCCTCTTTCCGGTAGAAACTCCACGCTCGGTTGGCCATTAACCATAACTTTGTAGGAAACAGTTTCCATACACCTTTGGATCAATTCCACCATGTTCTGAGGAAATCCCATAGCTTCCAGGGTCTTTATAACAAAAGCCCACTCAACCCTGTCATAAGCTTTAGACATGTCAAGTTTTAGGGCCATAGTACCTCTTTTTCCTTTCGTTTTTTTCTTCATCCAGTGAAAACATTCATGAGCTATGAGTGCATTATTCGTTATCAACCTATCTGCCACAAAGGAACTTTGTTCTTCGTCTATAACATCCGGTAGGACAACCCTGAGTCTGTTGGCTATTGTCTTCGTAACGAGCTTCATTATCACATTACAAAGACTAATAGGCCTGAACTCCTTTGGGCTACTTAGTTGTTTGCATTTGGGAATTAGAGCAATGAAAGTTTGGTTGAACCATGTGGGATCAGGATTGTTGTTCAGGATATTCAAGACTAGGCCAAGGATGTCTTTGCCCACCACTTTCCAATATTTCTGGTAAAAAAGTGCTGGTAACCCATCCGGACCCGGAGCTTTCAAAGGATGCATCTGTCTAAGGGCCTCCTCCACCTCAGTATGTGTATACACACCCTCACACCACTTTTTCTGCTCTTCATTCAGTTTATTTTGAACCACCTAACAGACTTCAGCAATTGCTTCAGGATTTGAAGTAGAGAAAAGCTCTTTAAAGTAGGACGCAAGAACTCTTTCACAATTCTCATCACCATGTTTCCATACTCCACGAACATCCTTGAGTTTCTTAATGTGATTCGTTTTCCTTCTTAGGGAAGCCTTACCATGGAAGAACTTTGTGTTCTTGTCACCATCCTTCAGCCAAACTGCTCTACTTTTCTGCCGCCATACCGTTTCCTCCGCCTTCAAAATATTTTTACTTTGGGCTTCCAAGGCTCTCCTCCTCTTAATGTCTTCAGCACTTGAACCCCACGCTCTAGGGTCTTTAAGAAGATTCTTAATACGAACCAGCACCTTTTGGATCTCGTTTTCCTTGTAACACTTGAACTCCTCACTTAAGTGTTTAAGACCTTCTATTTTCTTTCTTCCGTCCAATCTCAGGTTGTTCCATATTGAGTTGATTAGTTTCTCGCATTTTACATCCTTTGTCTAAATCTCCTCAAATTTGAACACGTGCCTGCGTCTTTTCCTTCTTTCCTCCCCTGTGCTCTCAAGATCTATGGTGATGGCCGCGTGGTTAGAGCCATACCTCCCAATGTGCCTGACTTTAATTGGAGCCCATTGATGGATAAAGTCCTCTGAAGCCATTGCTCTATCGAGTCTGCACTGGATATTCTCCAAATTTTCTCTCCCGTTACTCCAGGTGTATGGATACCCTTCAAAGCCTAAGTCTTGTAAGCCACACGCAGCTAACGTCTCTCTCCCAACAGACAATTGTAATTCAGACTTAGGAATTCCCCCTTGTTTCTCCTCATTGCTCAAAATATCATTGTAGTCACCAATATAAAGCAACTGAGTATTGATAGGCTGCACCAGGTTCCGTAACAGTGACCATGTTTCCTTCTTGTTACCTTCCTTCGGAAAACCATAAACACCAACGACGTTCCAAGGTGGAACACCTTCTCCTACCTGTATTGCTCCACAAATGTGATTGAGGGAATACGATGCAATTGAAATCTCGTGGCATCCAACTAGTCTCTTACACCTTACACTCCATCTGGCACTGCAGAAACCAGGTGCTTTTTAAGCAGGAGAATGGGGATCCTATGTTGGTACCAGCCTCAGCGTTTGAAAGGATGCATGAATATAATGCAGTGAACATGGATAGCAAGTGGAGGAAGAAAATAGTAGCTAGAGACATAGTGCCAGAAGATTTGAAGATGCACAAGAAAATCTATGTGGATGTTGGTTGTTTCGATGATTGCTCCATGGTGCTGGGATGTGTTATATACAATCATGAAAACCAAATCATTCTCTCTGCTACTTTGAAGGAACCATCTTGCGGGGATCCTACTCTTGCGGAGGCTAAGGCCGTTCGCTGGGCGTTGGGCCTTGCCCACAAGTTGAAGCTGATGGATGTGATTCTCTTCTCAGATGCTAAAGTGGTCGTGGATTGCCTCAACGAGAACAAAAAGTTCTCATCTTTAGATATGATGATAAAAGATAGTCTTTTGCTGTGTACTTATTTCAAGAATGTTTCTTTTGTGTATATTAATAGAGACTATAATTTTGCTGCCCACTCCCTTGTAGGTTGGGGGCACAATTGTGGCTCAAAAACCTGGTTAGGATTTCATCCCCTTGATGCTTGTAATCCTTCTGAATCCTTGATCCCTGTCTCTTTCTAATGGAAATGTCTTTCCCATAAAAAACAAACACCACATGGCTATTACTGATATCACATGATATAAAAGTTCGACACTTACGGCACCAAAACCAAAAAGGTTACATACACACTTACAAAAAAAAGCATACTACATATTTTAAAATATGATGCAGTTGTCATATGACATAAACCTTGAAACGATTTCAAAAGGCACGTGTGGCTTTGGCCTTATCATGATATCAGTAGTAGACAAATCTCTCCAAAATTGATTTTATAAAAATGGTTCATTAAACTATGGAGATTTAAAGCCAAAACAAATATATGGAGAAAGAATAAATTGTTTTCAAATCAGTTGTGTCACACACCACTAATTAACCAAAAAAAATACCAATTTGAATGCTAAATCGATTTGGTAATTCAAATATCGGTATTTAGAAAACATCAATAAAACTTTTGAATCAAACACTTGAGTCAAATACAACACTCGCAAAACATAATTACGAATATATCAACATATAACATTATGATGAGCATAATTACGAATATATCAACATATAAACATTATGAAAAATCAAATAAATTTGAATTAATAATTTAATCAGAACCAAAAGCTCTGATACCACTGTTGGAATTTTAAGAGGAGTTTTTCAAAAATTATCTTCTTAATGGAACAATTCTGATGAACGGATCTTGATTAAATCGTTAATCACAAATCAAACACCAAAATAAAATTCATGAATTACCTCTTTAAGCGTGCTTTATCTTTGAGCACGAACGACAGAAGATACCGGCGTCTCTACGTAGTCCATGCGAGCACAAAATAGAACGCGGCGCTAGCCGTCTCTTGTTCTGAAAATTTGACAATTAGAATTGGTAGGGGAAAGCGCTCCTCTATTTATAGAGAGCTTCTAAAACCCTAATGCTCTTATTTTGAGCTTTTTCAAAATAAGCCCAATCTTATTTAATTAAAACTATTTTAATTAAATAGATATTATTTATATTTAATTAAATTCTTTTAATAAAATATTAATTAAATTAAATCATATATAATTTAATCAACTTTCAATTCTCATTTATTTATTTAAATCAAATAAATTATATGTGTTAATGTAATAAACAATTTAAATACTATTAACACATAATTAAATTAAATCTAGTTTAATTTAATCGTCAATTCCATTATCAGTACTCTTTGCGTGTCACCCTATAGGTTCTCGTAACGTTAGCAATAATATTAAATTACCTATTTCATATTATAAACAGTGAGCGATATCTAGCAACACATCACTGCTATCCAAGTCACGAGAATGTCGTGTGATCTGACATAACCTTTATGTGATAATGATCATATGTATAATTACCCCTTTTGCCCTTATATCTATATTGAACACAAGGCATAGAATGTGTCACCCTTGTATAGTCCAATATTTTATTCCTTGATCCCTGAGTATACTTGATAACAACAAATAAGTCCAATATCTCATATCGACTCATTTGAGCACGGCCATGCATTTTACAGTCATACTCTATCAAGGGGCCCACAGATATTACTCCAGTATATGTAGGAGGAACAAATCCCATCTAGGTCACTCATGTCCCTCAACTTGATTTGTAAAGCACCCATAAACCATCTTTATGGCCATCCTGTTACGGACAACGTTTGATTGGCAATAAAGTACTCGACTCCACATCTAGGGTCCATAGTGGTTTCAAGTCGAAGGGTGGAATACATCACTATTACTATGAGAATAACTTATGACACTTACATAACAAACTATGTAGTATTCTCATGGTGGGTCAATCCAATATAAATATTACTCCTAATATTTATACCTACGTGAAGACTTAATATCTCATATCCATTACTTGTGAGATACAGTCATCAGTCTACTAACATAATTGTCTCTGTAACACCCCCTTTCTATACCCCCAAATAATCAAATAAATCATTTAGACACGTATTGGAAATTTCATCAGAGTATAATTGTAAACACGGCATAAAAAGGTATGTCACATTATGCTTGAAATTAAAACATACAACACCTGCTCAACAAATGATATGCAACAGTGGGGTAACTTTCAACGTAGGAACTCAGTCCTTACACTCACATCTCAATATTTAGAATAAAAGCGAAAAAATCTAAGCATTGATAACAACAAACATATATACATTATATATATATATATACATCAACAAGTATGATACAACAACATCATTCATGTTTATATAAACATTCATCAGCTAGATACATGTACAAAAGTATCACAAAAGCTCATAAACACATCCTAGCTACCCGGTGCTACATATCAGAGCCAGACGACCAAAAAGGAAATGAAGCCACGCTTCACAAAAGACCACCAGATACCTAATCTGCAATGCCTCATAGAGCATCATAACACAGCAGAAGGGTGAGAAATATTATCATAATAACAATGCATATAATTATATATCTCAACATAAAAATACACATATACCACATATTCTCACCATTCCATCATACCACATGTAATACCCCAAAATTTGCTCTCCCTTTTGTCATCATAGCATGACATTATCATTTATCATATCATATCCATCTCATTAGCATTGCATTGCATTCAACATAGAAAAGTGAAGCATGGCATCCTTCTTACCATCAGGGCATATGATCAGGTGGAAGGTGGACAATCAAGGAATCATTCAAAGCACAAAAGGTCAATCAAGTTCCCTCAAGACAAGCCAAGAGGTCTCTCATGTCTCATACTATCTCAATTGATCTTCCAAAACCTCAAGGAAGTGAAATCCAAGGGGGGATTGAAGCACTACATCTTTCACTATGCAAGAGGTTCAAAAATTGAAGGAAAACCCTCAAAAGAGATAGCTCATTGATTCAAAATCATTCTCAAGTGGCATTTCTCATCATCCTTTAAGAGGATACACAACATACTCTGAGGAATTTGGATTTGGAAGATGTGCAATTTCCTCCTAACCAGAGAGGGTCAAAATTAGGGTTTCTAATAAAATCAGGATATCTCTGATTTTTTGGACAAAGCTTGTTGTCATGACATTCTACATGTTCTTAAGTGTATGTGTATGGAAAATTGCCTCTCAATTGGTTTTGGAAGTGTTTCAATTGGAAGAAAGATAAAAAATCAGGAAATTTGGGGCCAAGTCAAATAATCAGAGGAAAAAGTCAACTCTTGACTTTTTGAGGCCAGATTCATGAAATTCATGTTACATATGTCCAATGTACAAAATTTGGTCAAGAAACTCCAAAGGAATCATAAAAAAATCAAGATGTGGAAAGTTGCCATTTTTGGAAGAGGAAGGGTTACTAAAAATAGCAAGTTTTGGCCATTTTGCATCAGAATTTGAACCAAGGCCATTCAAATTTGGAGTACCAAATGAAAATTACACTCTGCCTCAATGAAAGGCCTTGCTTTAAGCTTCAAATCCATGTGTGGAACATCTCCATTGGATAAAAAATGAGGGAGATATGATTGATCAAAGTTTGAGCAAAGTAGGTTCAAAACTAGGTCATGACCAAGATTTTCAGGGCACGCGCGCAGTCATTTTAACAAACATGTGGTGGGCCAAATGTCCATTCATTTTACTCATGGTTAAAAGCCTCAAATGGAAAAGTTTTCAACATCAAAGTTGTTCCTTGTAGTGTCATCTTCAATACTCATGTTGGACAAAATTCCATTTGATCAAGTTATAGTGGGGATATATTGGTTCAAAGTCATGTTGATTGCGCTGAAATTTTGTGCGCCAAGTTGCCATGCCATGACTTGCTTCACACGCCCTTACACCAGTTCTCAGACCTTTGTGTTTTAAGCTACTTTGCACCATTTTCCAAACCTCATCTCAATTTGAAATCAACATCAAATGTGTTCCACAACATGCCCTCTTTTATTTGGCATCAAAAGTTCCTCAAACCATTCACTAACATGTGAGAAATTCACCCTCAAACACTTACTGTTACAATGATGATTTAGTGCACGATTTTGGTTCACACACACTACAAACACTTCCTCACTTCAGTTTCCTCTTTAGACCAAGCACACATCACTTACACAATGTTTAGTATCACGTGCCTTGTATGAAAATGGAGAGAACAACTTGTTGAGCAAGTTTCTGCCACGACAGTCCTACCATTCCAAGCTTCACTCTTCATCCTCACCATAACTGTCATGAGATTAACCTCACCATAACCCAGCCTTGATCACTCGCCCCCTAACTAACTTGACTCAGTTAGTTAGGGTGGACTCAGTTAACCACCTTGACTCACCCTAACTCAACTCATTAAACCGTGGTAAGCTCACACTATAAAAGAAAATCACACACTCCATTTTCATTTTTCAGTTTTGACAACCACATTTCTCTCCAAGAACACCTCAAACTCTCTCTACTTTCTCTCTGATTCCACACGATTTCAACACTCTTCTTCCACTTTTCATCTGCATTATCATTGTTTGGCATTGTTGGATCAGGAGCACACTGAATCTTCATCATTCTCCAAGTGAAGCTTCATCAACATTTTGCCATTTTCTCTCTGCTCTCAAGATATTAAGCTCAAACAGCATTTATTTTGCTTAGTTTGTGAAGCTCCAAGGAAGAAGAAGAAGATAGGATCTCTGGTATTCTGGTAGATCCAAAGTTCATCATATTTCAGGTTCCCTTCCTCAACTTTGTTTTAGTGAATCTAGCTTGTTTTCATGGTGTTTGTGGCCTAGTAGAGGTCGTGTGCGTCCTGGCTAGTTGATAGGCTTCTTAGAGGCATAGTTCTATACCTAGGGCTTAATTTGATTGACTCTGTTCTTGCTGTGCGTATGTGTTTGGTGATTTTTATTAGCATATTCATAATGTACGTGAGCTTAGCTTTCAATTGATGTATGCATTGTGATATTCTGGAAAATTGGAGGTTGCAGACGGTGGTAGTTCGCCGGAGAAGGTGACCGGAGGTCCCTCTCCGGCCGGTGTTCTTGTGTTAGGGTTTTGTTCTCAGTTTGAATGTGGACCATTGGATGTTCACCATCGTGCGGCTTATGTGATGACAGCACATTAAAATTCATGTGCATGTCACGTGTGATTTTGTGAAAATTTTTTAAACTTTGTGTGGTATGGTACATGGTGGTGTGTATGGACATTCAAGTGTGCGCGTTGATCTTGATTACTTTGACTTTGGTTTGACTTGGACTTGATCTAATGGTTGTGAGTGAGTCAAGATTGTTGACTGAGGGTTCATGTTTGTTAGTATGTTCTGCGTGCTTAATGGACATATGCAGATTGATATCCACACCCCATGTTTTCAAGGCCCAATGATTTTGAACTGTTAATTTGCTATGCATGCACCCCCTTCTTTAGTTCCATTTCATTTTATTCTTCATTTTTGCTACACGTTTACTTTTTAATTTTTAAAAATATCAAACATCATCATAAAATTCCACAAAAATTCATGTGTATTCTTAAAACATTTAGGAAATTTTTCGTGATTTTATTTTCTGATTTTATGACCTTTTTACCCCTGGTCCATAATTTTCTTTGAATTTCCATTTAGATGCATTCTAAGCATGGTACATGAATTTGTTTAATTTTGTTCTTGCTCATTACCAACTGTTTTGACATGATTCTTTTTGCATTGATTCACTAATACATTGAAGCATGTTAGATGATTTTTGTTTGATTTTTTAGGTCACTTTATTACATGTTTTGATGCCTATATTTGCACCACTTTGCATGATGTTTCAATTTGACCTAATTGCTTTGTTTGAAGTCATTTTTGCTTTGAATTTTTACATGCTATCTTGATGTATGATGCATTTCTGACCTAGGCACTCCAATACCATGTTTTCATAATTTTCATGAGGCCATTTGATTTTTGTTTGATGCATTACCTTTGAAGTATAATACATGTCATGTCATTTTAACTTTAGTGCATGTTTGCATGAATTCTTTTGTGCATATTTGTATGAGCATTTGCATATGTTAGGAGCCATTCATATGATATTATAGGTCTTTGATACACATTATAGGTCATCTTTACATGTTCATTTCAATTTGAACTTTGTGCATCATTAACATGTATTGTTTGCACTTTCTCTTTGAACTTTCATTTCAATTCTTCTTATATTACTTCTTGAATGTCTTGAAGTTGATTCATAAATACTTTTGAGATGTTTATAAACCATTTTCCATTTAGTTTCAATTCTGGTTGTTGATTTACATGTTCCATTTATGCATGTCCTCTTCATTTCTTTCCATCTTTCATCTACCCTTTCTTCTTGTAACATGTTTAAATGCTAATGGATGATGTTTGTTGCCTATTCACTTGCACTTGTATGATGATATTCATTTGTTGTCCATATGATGCCCATTCTGGTTGTGGTTCTAGGATTTGTTTTCTCATTTAATTCTTTTGAGTTTTATGATGCATTACATGTTCTTTTGCTTCTTATACTTCTTATACATGTTTACTAACCATGTAGGGGCTTTGGTAAGTTTCATTTGAGTGTGGATAAGGAATCCACATTCAACTTCTATCCTTTCTCTTTTACAATTCCATTTTGTGTTTTGCTAAGCACTTATGTGCTTTCTTTTAATAACTCATCACTTTCCCCTTGTGAATTACAATTCATCTTCTACTTTAGAAGTGAATTGTTTAATTCTTTCTTTCTTTAGACTTTAGGTTGAAACCTCACAAACCTTTAGGATCACTCCCTTTAATCTTCAATTAGGATTGAGTCTTAGTCCATATAGATTTTTACCTTTATCCTCCCTTGAGTCTCTTTTCTCATCTCAAAGAAAATTCAAAATATCTAATAAAGGTAGGCATTTATTGCACTTAGGCCTTTCATATAAAGAAAAGATTATAAGGGGTCTTCTCTTATAATCTTAAGATGTGTAGCATATGGCCCACCTTAGGTCAATGTGTTACATATTTGATCTTGTATGAGGGACTTAAATGCAATACTTGTTGAAGGTGCAAATAATAAAAAACACTTCTTCACTTCATAATCAACAAAACACTTAATAAACACAAGTATGCTAGTGTGTTTGAACCTTGATAATTGGAACTAAGTGTGAGGGTCTTCTTCACCCTTAGTGTGCTTTCTTACCCATTCCATCTTGGAATGTGAGAAGGTACACATTCCAAGGACTAAGATTTGGATACACTATCATATGCAAACAAATGAAAAAACTCTTAAAAGACAAAAACAAACAATAACGTCTTTCCTTCGGGAATTCTTTTCTCATCTCATTCATTCTCAACGCACGAACGCGCTTCTACTCGTTCTCTTGCAAGATGGTAACGCACTCGGACCAGCGAGCCAGCAACACCTGAGCTAGAACGTAAGCCGTTCTCTAAAAAACACAAACAACTTTCCCTAGTGAGGGGAACTACGTCGCTCTGATTCTCATGCTCCCGATGAGATACGTAGGCAGTGGGGTAGGGCCCATGCGAGCACTTCTTTTATTTTCCCTACATTTGTTTCTCGTTCCTTTTCCAGTTCTCTTTTCGTTCCTTTTCCAGTATTCTTTTCTATCACCCTTTGATCGAAACAAGCAAGCGTGGATCCCATCGGGTACGATGGACGCGAGGGGTGCTAATACCTTCCTCTCGCGTAACCGACTCCCGAACCCAGTTCTTTGGTCGTAAGACCATGCTTTTTCCTTCTCTCCAGGTTTATGCGGTGTTTCCTTTCCCTCTCTTGGGATAAATACACATTGCTGGCGACTCTGTTTTGGTGCCACTTTCGCGTTTGTACTTGGATGAAAATCCCGGGAGCGACAGCTGGCGACTCTGCTGGGGACCGAACCCAGAATCTCTGGTTTCCTTAGCGAGTCAATCCTAGCGCTTGTTTGCTTTTCTTTTATTAGGTGTATCTTGGTTTGCGGTATTTACTGTTGTATTGTATTATTATTTACCGTATTGCTGCTTTACTGTACTTTACTGTATTTATCACATTTACTGCATTACATATCATTATTGTGCTGGACTGTGCTGTTGTTTTCTGTTTGGCGGGCGGGGTGTTCTGAGAGATAAGCCCACTACCAAGGCTTGAGTACATACATAGGTATTAGAGTGGATAGTCATGACGCTTGCGTGGTGGTGACCACGTATTGTTGTTCATGAGACCCACAACCAGACGAGGTTCTATCAGGAGCTTTCTGCTACTGCATGTTATGCAGGCCAGTGGTTATTCTCTTGAGGAACTGTCGACTCTGGTGACCATTCCCGAGGACTCAGTTGCGGCACTCCTCCCGAGATGTGACAGTGGCAGACCACATTCCGTGGCAAACCCATTGCACATTCTCGATCCGAGGACCCAATGCTGGGAACTTGCTATAGGACATCCCTTTTTGAAAGAGAATCAGCGGAGGCACTCCTCGATTGGCGATAGTACTGTACCCTGAGGGATGAATGTACTATTGCTTCTCGACCTCAGTGCCAGAAGCTGAGGACCTTTTTGTTTTGGAGAATCAGTTGAGGCCTCCTCGATTGATGATGATGCCAAACCAGAAATGGTGAACGTATCATCATTTCTCGACCTGAGAGCCCGGGATATTGAACATCCTAGTACCCATATGTGAGAAGGGCGGGTTGTTTACAGGTTTGCAGGTAACCATGACCTCCTACATACCCGGTTTTCTATCATCATTGCACAAAAAGGAAGTTTCATCCTATTGTATTCAGATGGTTCTTATCTATGGTTCTATATTAGTCTCAGAGCTACACTGACACCGTTCACAGTTCAGCACAGACACCTGATTACCTGATCTCATTGCCCTTTGCATTGCATTATCATATCCTAACATACATGTTTATTCATTTCCAGGTGCATATATTACCCTTGATTCCAGTCATCAGGTCCCTGCAAAGATGAACGCTAAAGAGAGGAAGAATATCATCAGCTATAAGTTCCTTACGCCTACTTTGGGCCCTATTGTTGTGCTGAAGGGAATGGCGAGCCCGGCAGCACGAGAAGCTTTTGAAGAGAAATATGGGTGGATTTTATCGGTGGTCCGTAATGTCAGTGATTATGAAGCCAGAGGTCTCCATACGTTGATGCAGTTCTATGATCCGCCTCTGAGATGTTTTGTATTTCCAGACTATGTGTTGGTTCCTACCCTGGAGGAGTATTCCAACATGTTGGGGATTGCTATCAAGGAGGAGCCCCCTTTCTTTGGATCGGTGGGGGATCTTGACTTTGGGAAGTTGGCTGGTGCTCTTTATTTGAGCAAATCAGAGTTAAGTGACAATGTCTCCAACAAAGGAAAGATTCGTGGTTACAAGCTGGAATATCTGATTAAGAAGGCCCAGGAAGCAGCTAAAGGCGAGAATTGGCTTGTTTTTAATGCTTTGTTAGCCCTTTGTATATACGGCATAGTGTTGTTTCCCAACGAGCCGGATTTCGTTGATACGGACGCTATACGAATATTCCTGATGAAGAACCCGGTGCCAACGCTACTGGGAGATCTTCACTACTCGTTGTACAACCGAAACGAAAAGAAAAGAGGAGGGATAATTCGTTGCTGTGCACCTTTGTTCTATAAGTGGTTTGCAGGCCGTTTACCACAATCAGGGGCTTTTGTGGATTCCAAAGATTCTCTAGAGTGGAAACAGCGTTTAATGGGATTGGTGGCCAAGGACATCGTATGGGTAGATCATGGGCTGATTGGTAAGAATATTATCCACAGCTGTGGTAAGTTCCCTAACGTTCCACTGATAGGAAGACTGGGTGGGATTAACTACAATCCTTCTTTGGCCATTCGACAATTTGGGTATGCCCTGACAGGTCCGCCTATTAAGAGAGATGTGGAGGAGTCCCTCTATTTTCATACATCAGATGGTTGGGAAGCAGCACAGAAAGCTTCTGAAAGCTGGGGTAGCATACTGAAAAAGGGGAAAGTTACTCTAGGCAAGCCTAACAACCGGGTTTATCCAGCATATGAAGAGTGGGTGAAGAAAAGAGTTGAAGATTTTCTCTTGCCTTTTGGTAAGGCACCCCTTTTGTATCCGGAGAATGAGAAAGCAAGAAGCACCGCTACTGTGGAAGAAGTTGACAAGTTGCAAGCCTTGGTGAAAAAGCTCCAAGGAGAGAATTCCGAGTTGAGTAGCCGTCTTCAGAATGCTCTACATGCCAACAAAGAGCTGGAGCGGAAAGCCCAAGATGCTGAACAAATCCTAACTGCAAAAGAAAAAGACTTTGCTGGAAGAGCCCAACATTTCCGGAAGATTAGTAAAGGTGCTGATGATGCTACTCAAGCCCACAAGCAAACCAAACAGGCGTTAGCACAGACCAAAGAAAAGTTAACAAAGTTTCAGCACGCTTGGGACGAAGTTAGGATAGAGAATGCTGAATTACAGGAACAGTTGCAGATTAAGGACGAAGAGCTTGAAAAGGCGCATGAGCAGAGGAGAAAGTATCGGGAAAGCCTCGGTAAGAGTCAAGAACAGCTAGAAGAAGCTAGAGGTGAGCTGAGGAATACCAAGAAAGAGCTTGAAGAAGTCATGATAGAAAGGGAGATACTCAAGACGCAAGCCGGCATAAAGAGACACAAAGGAGTGTGTGACGACGGGGCTCTGATGCTGCACATGGGTTCTTTAACTGAAGCTCTTGAGAAAAGGGATGTCTTGATCAAAGAAATGATTGAAAAGCCGAATCACCAGCGTACCCGTATACTTTTTGAGGAGATCAAATACTCAAGTGATAAGCTGAAGGGTGTGGAATTGTCAGACTGATGTTCTTTTCCTTATATTTTGTTATTAATGGTTACCATCAGGCTTGTTGATGGATCCATTTTTCCTTGTATTGCATTTGCGGATGAGCCTTTCTTAAATGTACTTAAATACTTTGTTGAATGAGTATGAGCAGTTTTATTCAGAATTATTCCTTATCAGATAGCTGCACACAAGCACATGACCACGACACGTCTCTTTATATCACAATTTCTGGTCTTCAGATTTCTGTGGTTGGATTGGAATCAGGGTATAAAGCACCTCGGAAATGACAAACATGGCATTGCATGGCATTGCATATCATTTTGCATTTTTGTTACTTGCTTTTCAGGTACTCGTTGCGGGGTCTCTAACCTTTATTTGGTTTCAGGCAGTATAGCGGAGAGTCATATTCACCGATATTCGACGCGAAGGAATCAAGTAAGAATCATGGATCAAGTGCAAAGTGATTTGGCGGAAATGAGGGCGCGTATGGACCAGTTCATGACCCTCATGACTGGCATGGCGCAAAATCAGGAGAGACTGAGGCTTCTGGTAGAGCGTCCCAACAATGGGCCCGAAGGTGATCATCATGACAATTCACAGGGACATGGCATTCCTCCTCCCGGTGGCAACCCTCCTCCTGGTGGTAACAATCGGGGTAATGGAAATGGTAGGCATGCTGGTGTTACTCTTGAAGATACTCTGGAAGACCAATTTACTCTGCTGGATGCTGATGTGGGTAATCAAGGTGATCGAAGGTATGATGAGTTAGCAGAAAAGATCAGGGCCATGGAATGCAAGAACTCTATGGGTATTGATGTTACTAGCTTGGGGCTGGTCCCAGGAGTCAGAATTCCCCCTAAATTCAAACCTCCCACTTTTGATAAGTATCACGGCAATGCGTGTCCCCAAACGCATCTTCAAGCTTACTTTGGGAAGATTTCAGCCCATACGGATGACGAGAAGCTATGGATGCACTATTTTCAGGACAGTCTGGCGGGGGCGTCTTTGACCTGGTACATGAAGTTGAGTAGAGCTGCTGTGAAGAATTGGAAAGATCTGGCAGAAGCGTTTCTGAAGCAATACCAGTATAATATTGACATGGCGCCCAACCGCACTCAATTGCAGGGGTTGTCACAAAATGCCAAGGAGAGTTTCAAAGAATATGCACAGAGGTGGAGGGAAATGGCTGCCCAGGTTCAACCTCCCTTGTCAGACAGAGAAATGGCAGATATGTTCATGGGCACCTTGCAAGGGGCCTATCTGGATAGATTAGCTGCTTGTCCGTCAACTGGATTTGCTGATATTGTGATTGCGGGAGAAAGAATAGAAAGTCTGTTAAAGCTTGGAAAGATCCAGGATGTGAGTGGGGCTGGCTCTTCGGGGACGAAGAAACCGTTCGCTAGTAACCAGAAAAGAAGAGAAGGTGATACGAATGCTGTGTTTAGAGGACGAGGCAGAGGGCGTGTAGATGCTGTGACAATCCCCACACCGTCTGTTCAGAAACAACAACCCCAACAACAAGTTCAACAGCAACAACCTTTTTTCCAGCAAAGGTCTAGACAGAGGGATCGTAAGATGGATCCTCTCCCTATGACTTATGCCGCGCTGTTGCCCCGGCTACTCGAGTTAAAGTTGGTAGAACTCCGTACTATGAAAGCTCCGGTTGCTGGAAACCTGCCACCTAACTTCGATGCTAATGCTCGTTGTGAGTTCCACTCAGGTGCTCAGGGGCACTCCATTGAAAAATGCTGGGCTTTCCATCATAAAGTACAAGATTTGATTGATGCTAAAGCCATCAATTTCTCTCCCGCTCCTAATATTACTCAGCATCCCATGCCTGATCATAGTGCAGCAAATGTGTACGCTATTGAAGATGGGAGGAGATTGAATTTGGTGTTAGACGTTCATCAAGTGAAAACTTCTTTGTTGATTGTAAAAGATCGTTTATTGAAGGGACAGGTGTTCCCGGGCTGTAATCAAGATTGCTCTGAGTGTATGAATCAGGAGAACGGCTGTGATAAGTTGAAGATGGGTTTACAGAATCTGATCGATGAAGGATGTCTACAGTTCGACAGAGTCGTGAAAGACACTGATGAGATATCAACTGTGACCATCTATTACACTCCCGCTGAGATTCAAATGCCGGTCAATGCAGTTCCCGTGGCGAGTGTTGCGCCAGAAGGGCCCAGTCCTGTCACTATCACGGTGCCAGGACCAATTCCGTTCACCTCTACGAAAGCTATCCCATGGCACTATGGGGCAGATGTATATTACGAAGGTAAAAAGCAGGAAGTTGAGCCGTCAGTCAGCCCAAATATTGATAATGTAGGGGGTGTATGGGGCTTTACAAGGAGTGGAAGGTTGTTCGCTCCCCAAACCTTGAGAAGCGATAAGGAGGTAGAAGCTGCAGCAAAGGCTAAGGGTAAACAGGTGGTTGAAAATGCGCCTACACCTGAAGCCGAGACAAAGATTATTTTTGATAAGGAAATGGAAGAATTTATGAAGATAATCAAGAAAAGCGATTATAAGATTGTGGACCAACTGAATCAGACCCCTTCAAAGATTTCAATCTTGTCACTATTGATGTGCTCTGATGCGCACCGGCAGGCGTTGTTGAAAGTGTTGAAGAGTGCATACGTGCCACAAGAAATTACTGTTAATCAGCTCGAGGGCGTAATCTCCAATGTTAATGTCAGCCATGGCTTGGGCTTTACAAGTAGAGATTTGACTGTTGAAGGAAGAAACCATAATAAGGCTTTGCATATCACGATGGAGTGTAAGGGCGCAGTGTTATCTCATGTACTGGTAGACACTGGTTCATCACTTAATGTCTTGCCCAAGAAGGCATTGATGAAGCTGGAAGTTGATGGTTTGATCTTAAGGCCTAGTGAATTGGTGGTCAGAGCATTCGATGGGACCAGACGATCTGTGTTTGGTGAGGTGGAGTTGCCCGTACAAATTGGACCACAGGTATTCAAATCCACGTTCCATGTAATGGACATACAACCTGCATATAGCTGCCTATTGGGACGCCCTTGGATTCACGGAGCCGGGGCTGTTACTTCTACTCTACATCAAAAGCTGAAGTATGAGTTTGAAGGGCAGGTTGTGACAGTGTGTGGGGAGGAAGATATCTTTGTGAGTCACTTGTCCACGTTCAAGTACATTGAAATGGATGGGGAAATTCATGAGATGTTGTGCCAATCATTTGAAGCAGTCAATATTGACGATGCACCCGAGTCTTCTTCTGTACCAGTTGGGGCTGGTACCTCCATTTCATCTTACAAACAAGCTGTCAAAGTCGTCAGGGCAGGCAACGCTCAAGGTTGGGGCAGGTTGATAGAGACCCCAATGAAGGAAGACAAATTTGGTATTGGTTATCATCCCTCTACAACTTCAGATGCGGGGAGCAGGGGACCCATTACTTTCAATAGTGGGGGAATTATCTACATGGACCAGTCTTGTGCAGCCACGGAGGATAGTGTTGACAGTGATTGTGACCTGGACAACTGGGTACGCCCTCATGTTCCGGGACAACAAGTGCAAAACTGGTTCGTTGAAGAAGTCATCCGGGTTACTCTTCAGACAGAGTAATTTTTCTTTGTTTTTTCTAACCATAATGCATGACAAAATCTTGCGCTCTGCCCAAGGCGTATAGATTCATTTGTAGGGCCACCATGGTTGCATTTGCAATGTTTAATCATTAATAAAGGACGTTTTGCAATCAAATTTTGTTCTCTGTCTTTCAGTTTTTATTTTTGCACAAAAAAAATAAAATGGCAATGTTTCATTTTCTTTTGTTTTGCTTAAAAATAAATTCTAAAATAAGGCATGAACCCGTTCATGCAGACTTGATCCTCCGGATACCACTGATAACGATTTTGATATGGCCATGTATGACTTTGACAATCCGATTTATCAAGCCGAAGAAGGGGATGGGAAAGATTGTGAACTTTCTGAAGAACTGGCCAGATTGTTGAAACAAGAGGAAAGGGTCATCCAGCCTCATCAGGAGACTGTAGAAATCATCAATATTGGTACCAAGGACGCCAAGAAAGAGATCAGGATTGGTGCCAGCTTACAAGCAGATGTGAAGCAAACTTTGACGGAAATGTTGCGCGAGTATGTTGACATCTTCGCCTGGTCGTATCAAGACATGCCGGGGTTGGATACGGATATTGTCGTGCACAGGCTACCATTGAGAGAAGAATGTCCGCCAGTCAAGCAGAAACTTCGGCGGACTCACCCCGACATGGCCTTAAAGATTAAGGAGGAAGTCCAGAAGCAGTGGGATGCTGGTTTTCTTGCTGTGACAAAGTATCCTCCATGGGTAGCCAACATCGTGCCAGTACCGAAGAAAGATGGAAAAGTAAGAATGTGTGTGGATTATCGAGATCTTAATAAAGCTAGCCCGAAAGATGATTTTCCACTACCTCATATTGATGTGCTGGTCGATAATACAGCTCAGTTTTCAGTGTTCTCGTTTATGGACGGTTTCTCCGGGTACAACCAGATCAAGATGGCACCTGAAGACATGGAGAAGACCACGTTCATTACTCCGTGGGGTACATATTGTTATAAAGTAATGCCTTTTGGGTTGAAAAACGCAGGGGCAACGTACCAACGGGCGATGGTGACATTGTTTCATGACTTGATTCATAAGGAGATCGAATGTTATGTAGATGATATGATTGCCAAGTCGAGAACAGAAGAGGAACATCTGATTAACCTAAAAAAGTTGTTTGAAAGGTTGAGGAAGTTCCGTCTGAGATTGAATCCAAACAAGTGCACGTTTGGGGTGCGTTCTGGAAAGTTACTGGGTTTCATTGTGAGCGAAAGAGGAATCGAGGTTGATCCTGCCAAGGTGAAAGCAATACAAGAAATGCCTGAACCGAGAACAGAAAAAGAGGTTCGTGGTTTCTTGGGTAGATTGAACTACATTGCAAGGTTCATATCTCACCTGACAGCCACGTGTGAGCCAATATTTAAATTGTTAAGGAAAGATCAAACGGTCAGGTGGAATGACGATTGCCAATTGGCATTCGATAAGATAAAAGAATACTTGCAGGACCCTCCGATTCTAATACCTCCAGTTGAAGGGAGACCGCTGATAATGTATCTGACAGTGCTTGAAGGTGCCATGGGTTGTGTTCTCGGTCAACATGACGAGACAGGTAGGAAGGAGCATGCTATTTACTACCTGAGCAAAAAATTCAATGATTGTGAGTCCCGATACTCAATGCTTGAAAAGACATGTTGTGCGCTTGCATGGGCCGCTAAGCGATTGAGGCAATATATGGTTAGGCACACGACCTTGTTGATTTCAAAAATGGATCCTATCAAGTATATTTTCGAGAAACCAGCATTGACAGGCAGAGTTGCACGGTGGCAAATGGTCTTGACAGAGTATGACATTCAGTACACTTCACAAAAAGCCATCAAAGGAAGTATCTTGTCTGACTATCTTGCGCAACAGCCGATTGATGATTACCAACCCATGAAATTTGACTTCCCTGATGAGGACATCATGTTTCTCAAAGCTAAAGACTGCGAGGAACCACTTCCGGAGGAGGGGCCAGACCCTGAATCCAAATGGAGTCTGACGTTTGATGGGGCTGTCAATATGAATGGGTGCGGAGTTGGAGCAGTTCTTATCACGCCGGAAGGTGTTCATATGCCTTTCACTGCACGAATAACTTTCGGATGCACCAACAATGAAGCAGAGTACGAAGCTTGTATAATGGGGATCGAGGAGGCGATTAATCTACGGATTAAGACCCTTGATATATTCGGTGATTCAGCCTTGGTAATCAATCAAGTGAAAGGGAGTTGGTACACGCACCAAGCAAATCTAGTGCCGTATAGAGATTATACGAGGAGATTGCTGACATTTTTCACAACAGTGAAACTGTACCACATTCCTCGAGATGAGAATAGGTTCGCTGATGCCTTGGCCACTTTGTCTTCCATGATCAAAGTGCAAGGATGGAACCATGTACCTAAGATTGAGATATCCCGCCTTGACAGACCAGCATTTGTGTTTGCGGTCGATGCAACGTCTGATGACAAGCCATGGTTTCATGACATTAAGTGTTTCTTGAAAAGTCAAGAGTACCCGTCCGGGGCATCGTCCAAAGACAGGAAGACGTTGAGAAGGTTAGCTGGTAGTTTCTTCCTGAACAAAGATGGCGTGCTGTATAAAAGAAATTTTGACACGGTCCTGCTTAGATGTGTGGATAGACATGAAGCAGACTTGTTGATGATTGAAGTGCACGAAGGCTCTTTCGGTACTCATGCCGGAGGGCAGGCAATGGCTAAAAAGTTGTTAAGGTCGGGATATTATTGGTTGACTATGGAGTCAGATTGTTGCAAATATGCCCGCAAATGCCATAAATGCCAGATCTATGCAGACAAGGTGCATGTGCCTCCAAATCCGTTGAGTATCATGTCGTCGCCTTGGCCGTTTGCCATGTGGGGCATTGATATGATCGGAAAGATTGAGCCTACAGCCTCCAATGGTCATCGTTTCATCTTGGTGGCAATTGATTACTTCACCAAATGGGTTGAAGCCGCATCCTATGCCAATGTTACAAAACAAGTGGTCGCTCGTTTCTTAAAACGGGATATCATTTGCCGATATGGAGTTCCCGAAAGAATCATTACTGATAATGGTTCTAATTTGAACAATAAGATGATGGCTGAGTTATGCCGGGACTTCAAAATCGAACATCACAATTCTTCTCCGTACCGCCCAAAGATGAATGGCGCGGTCGAAGCGGCCAACAAAAATATCAAGAAGATTGTACAGAAGATGGTTGTCACGTACAAAGATTGGCACGAGATGTTACCATTTGCTTTGCATGGGTATCGAACGTCGGTACGCACGTCCACTGGGGCAACCCCATTCTCACTTGTATATGGTATGGAGGCAGTGCTACCGGTTGAAGTAGAGATTCCGTCCCTCAGAGTTATGATGGATGTTAAGCTAGATGAAGCGGAATGGGTACGAGCCAGATTTGATCAGCTGAGCCTTATTGAGGAAAAGCGATTGGCGGCTGTATGTCATGGGCAACTATATCAGCGCAGAATGAAACAGGCATTTGACCAGAAGGTGCGTCCTCGGGTTTATAAAGTCGGAGATGTGGTACTCAAAAGGATCCTTCCTCCCAATACAGATCACAGGGGCAAATGGACTCCTAATTATGAAGGTCCATTCGTGGTTAAAAAGGTCTTTTCGGGCGGAGCTTTATTGCTTACAACCATGGATGGCGAAGACTTTTCATCCCCTGTCAACTCGGACGTAGTCAAAAAATACTTCGCATGAATAGACCCGCTGGATAACAAAAATAAAAAAAATCCAGGCAAAAAAGGGCATCCCGGCGAACCAAAAACAGAATAAGGTTCGGGCAAAAATTAGGGATATAATTAAAAAAATTTGTACACCCGGTAAGTTGAAAACCCGAAAGGGCAACTTAGGCAAAAAAGGGTATCCTGGTGGATCGAAAACCTGAAAGGGCGGTCCACACAAAAGAGGGATTTAAGCGAATGACTACAGTCTGAGTTATCTGTACCCATTACCGTTTGAACAACTGACGTTCTGAAGAATAGGAATCGGTCTGATCATTCCTCAGAAGGCAAGGTCGGGGAGTTTTGAAGACATACTGGTCATAACAGAATGGAAACTCAGTGGAATTCCGTTTTCACATTGCCATTAGGATAGTTTCTTTTCTCAATTTTCAGCGATCACCTCTTTCCAGGGATTGCTTCCGGATGTAATTGCCCATTCTGGGCTCTCGGTCAATAAATTGAATTTCAATAAAAAGCTTTCTATTTTTGTTTTATTGCTTTGTTTGCAAAAACGTCCTAATTGTTGATAAAACATTGCATTTGAAAACATGGCAGCCTTGCGATAACATGCGCAGAAAAAATATTTGAAATTACTTCGAATGTTGAATACTCCCGGATGGTGGATTCTAGCCACGCAATATTCGGGGCATGTGGGCATATTCTTTTGTTGCAGGTAGCAGGTGCAGATGATTTTAAGCACAAGACTAGCAATAAATCACCCCACGCAAGAGACTGGGGCAATTATGGGTAAGGAGATCGGCGTTCATCGGGTCGATCTCAGTGAATTAAGTTCAACTGGGTACCGTTGTATCTTATTAAGTCGATTCTCTCATTCAGTACTTCCAACAACTACAAGCTTTTCTGTGTCGATAACGGTCACAGGTTCCCCAAAAGGGTGGTCTCGTCGACACCGAAACTGATGGTCATTATCCCCAGCGAAGTCACAAGAGTTGGAAGAGGCTAGATCTTCTGTAAAATCCTCTTATGACATCCGCTTCGGGGACAAATTGTTGGTTTTCTTAAGCATGGGGCATGTTGTTTCCCCAGCATGAAGTGTTGATCACCACCCAGTAGAGTTTGAGGACAGTTGGTCTTCTGTAAAATCCTCTCAAAAGGCATTCCCCAACACGAGACGCTTTAAAGCAGTTTTCTCCAGCAGAGTTTGTTATAAACCCGTCATCCATAACGGAATTGTCTAAAGGGAAGCTCGCCTAACATGGGGCATTGTAGTACTTATCCTAAGCTCGACAGTCACATTCTTCAGCAGACTACTGTGGATTTGCTTTGGGTTTCCCCAACAGATCTCTAAGGACTCTTTCTAGCAAGTTGCAGTGGAATGTTCTAACCAGGATTTGCATATCCCTGGCAGAGTAGTCCTGATACCCAGCAAGATCGTATCTCTGGTCATGGTATCCCCACAGAGGTCAGCATCGAATCTTGTCAGCAACTTCCAGCTGAGTTGTTGTTCTCTCCGCAGAGGTTTATCAGATCGACAGAATCTATTCCTCAACAAGGATGGTACAGCCTTTCCCCAGCCGGGTCAGAAGGTTGATAATCCCTATAAAGGATCTTGGGTTGAATAAATCCCCAAGCAGAGTTTTAATGGCTCATTTCCCCAGCAGGACGTCATTTAAAAATTCTCATCCCCAGCGGAATCGCTGTGACCAGAATTCATTCCCCCAAACAGATGGAATAATTCCTGGCAGAGTCGTCATTCCCTCATATCTTAAAGTCCAATTTATTTTTGGCAAGCTTGACAATTCGAAGCAGACGGATTGTTCATCCATTCGCCAGCAGAGATATTATCCTTTTAGGAGTCTCCGAGATTAAATCATTGATTGTGGTTCCTCAGCAGAGTCGGCAGAGATGTCTGGCGCAGAGGCAGAGAGTAATTCAATTTTGAAATTCTAAAAGTCCAACAGTGGATTGGCAAAAGTCCGTCTTCGGGTGGCAAAAGTCCAACAGTGGATTGGCGAAAGGTCCATCTAAGGGTGGCATATTCTAAAAGTCCAACAGTGGATTGGCAAAAGTCCGTCTTCGGGTGGCAGAAGTCCAACAGTGGATTGGCAAAAGTCCGTCTTCGGGTGGCAAAAGTCCAACAGTGGATTGGCAAAAGTCCGTCTTCGGGTGGCAAAAGTCCAACAGTGGATTGGCAAAAGTCCGTCTTCGGGTGGCAAAAGTCCAACAGTGGATTGGCGAAAGGTCCATCTAAGGGTGGCATATTCTAAAAGTCCAACAGTGGATTGGCAAAAGTCCGTCTTCGGGTGGCAGAAGTCCAACAGTGGATTGGCAAAAGTCCATCTTCGGGTGGCAAAGCAGCTAAAAGTCCAACAGTGGATTGGCAAAAGTCCGTCTTCGGGTGGCAAAAGTCCAACAGTGGATTGGCGAAAGGTCCATCTAAGGGTGGCATATTCTAAAAGTCCAACAGTGGATTGGCAAAAGTCCGTCTTCGGGTGGCAGAAGTCCAACAGTGGATTGGCAAAAGTCCATCTTCGGGTGGCACGAAGCTGCAAAGTCCACCAGTAGTGTGGCAGGCCAGTAGTCGTCTGGAATTGCATAAAAGACAGTATTAAAGTCCACCAGCAGCGTGGCAAGCCAGTAGTCGTCTGGCATCGTTCAAAAGACAGATCTCTCCGACGTTTCATCGAGGATTCAATCCAGCAGTCTCGTTGGGTTTATATCCCTTTTCTTCTTCATCATCCAGAGCAAATTTTTGGTTATATTTGGTATTCAATCACTATATACCTTGAAAGTCCGAAAGCAATTGCTTTCAGGCATTCAGGTCTACAGCGCTTGAATAGGGGCAGCTGTAATACCCCAAAATTTGCTCTCCCTTTTGTCATCATAGCATGACATTATCATTTATCATATCATATCCATCTCATTAGCATTGCATTGCATTCAACATAGAAAAGTGAAGCATGGCATCCTTCTTACCATCAGGGCATATGATCAGGTGGAAGGTGGACAATCAAGGAATCATTCAAAGCACAAAAGGTCAATCAAGTGCCCTCAAGACAAGCCAAGAGGTCTCTCATGTCTCATACTATCTCAATTGATCTTCCAAAACCTCAAGGAAGTGAAATCCAAGGGGGGATTGAAGCACTACATCTTTCACTATGCAAGAGGTTCAAAAATTGAAGGAAAACCCTCAAAAGAGATAGCTCATTGATTCAAAATCATTCTCAAGTGGCATTTCTCATCATCCTTTAAGAGGATACACAACATACTCTGAGGAATTTGGATTTGGAAGATGTGCAATTTCCTCCTAACCAGAGAGGGTCAAAATTAGGGTTTCTAATAAAATCAGAGGAAAAAGTCAAACTCTTGACTTTTTGAGGCCAAATTCATGAAATTCATGTTACATATGTCCAATGTACAAAATTTGGTCAAGAAACTCCAAAGGAATCATAAAAAAATCAAGATGTGGAAAGTTGCCATTTTTGGAAGAGGAAGGGTTACTAAAAATAGCAAGTTTTGGCCATTTTGCATCAGAATTTGAACCAAGGCCATTCAAATTTGGAGTACCAAATGAAAATTCCACTCTGCCTCAATGAAAGGCCTTGCTTTAAGCTTCAAATCCATGTGTGGAACATCTCCATTGGATAAAAAATGAGGGAGATATGATTGATCAAAGTTTGAGCAAAGTAGGTTCAAAACTAGGTCATGACCAAGATTTTCAGGGCACGCGCGCAGTCATTTTAACAAACATGTGGTGGGCCAAATGTCCATTCATTTTACTCATGGTTAAAAGCCTCAAATGGAAAAGTTTTCAACATCAAAGTTGTTCCTTGTAGTGTCATCTTCAATACTCATGTTGGACAAAATTCCATTTGATCAAGTTATAGTGGGGATATATTGGTTCAAAGTCATGTTGATTGCGCTGAAATTTTGTGCGCCAAGTTGCCATGCCATGACTTGCTTCACACGCCCTTACACCAGTTCTCAGACCTTTGTGTTTTAAGCTACTTTGCACCATTTTCCAAACCTCATCTCAATTTGAAATCAACATCAAATGTGTTCCACAACATGCCCTCTTTTATTTGGCATCAAAAGTTCCTCAAACCATTCACTAACATGTGAGAAATTCACCCTCAAACACTTACTGTTACAATGATGATTTGGTGCACGATTTTGGTTCACACACACTACAAACACTTCCTCACTTCAGTTTCCTCTTTAGACCAAGCACACATCACTTACACAATGTTTAGTATCACGTGCCTTGTATGAAAATGGAGAGAACAACTTGTTGAGCAAGTTTCTGCCACGACAGTCCTACCATTCCAAGCTTCACTCTTCATCCTCACCATAACTGTCATGAGATTAACCTCACCATAACCCAGCCTTGATCACTCGCCCCCTAACTAACTTGACTCAGTTAGTTAGGGTGGACTCAGTTAACCACCTTGACTCACCCTAACTCAACTCATTAAACCGTGGTAAGCTCACACTATAAAAGAAAATCACACACTCCATTTTCATTTTTCAGTTTTGACAACCACATTTCTCTCCAAGAACACCTCAAACTCTCTCTACTTTCTCTCTGATTCCACACGATTTCAACACTCTTCTTCCACTATTCATCTGCATTATCATTGTTTGGCATTGTTGGATCAGGAGCACACTGAATCTTCATCATTCTCCAAGTGAAGCTTCATCAACATTTTGCCATTTTCTCTCTGCTCTCAAGATATTAAGCTCAAACAGCATTTATTTTGCTTAGTTTGTGAAGCTCCAAGGAAGAAGAAGAAGATAGGATCTCTGGTATTCTGGTAGATCCAAAGTTCATCATATTTCAGGTTCCCTTCCTCAACTTTGTTTTAGTGAATCTACCTTGTTTTCATGGTGTTTGTGGCCTAGTAGAGGTCGTGTGCGTCCTGGCTAGTTGATAGGCTTCTTAGAGGCATAGTTCTATACCTAGGGCTTAATTTGATTGACTCTGTTCTTGCTGTGCGTATGTGTTTGGTGATTTTTATTAGCATATTCATAATGTACGTGAGCTTAGCTTTCAATTGATGTATGCATTGTGATATTCTGGAAAATTGGAGGTTGCAGACGGTGGTAGTTCGCCGGAGAAGGTGACCGGAGGTCCCTCTCCGGCCGGTGTTCTTGTGTTAGGGTTTTGTTCTCAGTTTGAATGTGGACCATTGGATGTTCACCATCGTGCGGCTTATGTGATGACAGCACATTAAAATTCATGTGCATGTCACGTGTGATTTTGTGAAAATTTTTTAAACTTTGTGTGGTATGGTACATGGTGGTGTGTATGGACATTCAAGTGTGCGCGTTGATCTTGATTACTTTGACTTTGGTTTGACTTGGACTTGATCTAATGGTTGTGAGTGAGTCAAGATTGTTGACTGAGGGTTCATGTTTGTTAGTATGTTCTGCGTGCTTAATGGACATATGCAGATTGATATCCACACCCCATGTTTTCAAGGCCCAATGATTTTGAACTGTTAATTTGCTATGCATGCACCCCCTTCTTTAGTTCCATTTCATTTTATTCTTCATTTTTGCTACACGTTTACTTTTTAATTTTTAAAAATATCAAACATCATCATAAAATTCCACAAAAATTCATGTGTATTCTTAAAACATTTAGGAAATTTTTCGTGATTTTATTTTCTGATTTTATGACCTTTTTACCCCTGGTCCATAATTTTCTTTGAATTTCCATTTAGATGCATTCTAAGCATGGTACATGAATTTGTTTAATTTTGTTCTTGCTCATTACCAACTGTTTTGACATGATTCTTTTTGCATTGATTCACTAATACATTGAAGCATGTTAGATGATTTTTGTTTGATTTTTTAGGTCACTTTATTACATGTTTTGATGCCTATATTTGCACCACTTTGCATGATGTTTCAATTTGACCTAATTGCTTTGTTTGAAGTCATTTTTGCTTTGAATTTTTACATGCTATCTTGATGTATGATGCATTTCTGACCTAGGCACTCCAATACCATGTTTTCATAATTTTCATGAGGCCATTTGATTTTTGTTTGATGCATTACCTTTGAAGTATAATACATGTCATGTCATTTTAACTTTAGTGCATGTTTGCATGAATTCTTTTGTGCATATTTGTATGAGCATTTGCATATGTTAGGAGCCATTCATATGATATTATAGGTCTTTGATACACATTATAGGTCATCTTTACATGTTCATTTCAATTTGAACTTTGTGCATCATTAACATGTATTGTTTGCACTTTCTCTTTGAACTTTCATTTCAATTCTTCTTATATTACTTCTTGAATGTCTTGAAGTTGATTCATAAATACTTTTGAGATGTTTATAAACCATTTTCCATTTAGTTTCAATTCTGGTTGTTGATTTAATTGTTCCATTTATGCATGTCCTCTTCATTTCTTTCCATCTTTCATCTACCCTTTCTTCTTGTAACATGTTTAAATGCTAATGGATGATGTTTGTTGCCTATTCACTTGCACTTGTATGATGATATTCATTTGTTGTCCATATGATGCCCATTCTGGTTATGGTTCTAGGATTTGTTTTCTCATTTAATTCTTTTGAGTTTTATGATGCATTACATGTTCTTTTGCTTCTTATACTTCTTATACATGTTTACTAACCATGTAGGGGCTTTGGTAAGTTTCATTTGAGTGTGGATAAGGAATCCACATTCAACTTCTATCCTTTCTCTTTTACAATTCCATTTTGTGTTTTGCTAAGCACTTATGTGCTTTCTTTTAATAACTCATCACTTTCCCCTTGTGAATTACAATTCATCTTCTACTTTAGAAGTGAATTGTTTAATTCTTTCTTTCTTTAGACTTTAGGTTGAAACCTCACAAACCTTTAGGATCACTCCCTTTAATCTTCAATTAGGATTGAGTCTTAGTCCATATAGATTTTTACCTTTATCCTCCCTTGAGTCTCTTTTCTCATCTCAAAGAAAATTCAAAATATCTAATAAAGGTAGGCATTTATTGCACTTAGGCCTTTCATATAAAGAAAAGATTATAAGGGGTCTTCTCTTATAATCTTAAGATGTGTAGCATATGGCCCACCTTAGGTCAATGTGTTACATATTTGATCTTGTATGAGGGACTTAAATGCAATACTTGTTGAAGGTGCAAATAATAAAAAACACTTCTTCACTTCATAATCAACAAAACACTTAATAAACACAAGTATGCTAGTGTGTTTGAACCTTGATAATTGGAACTAAGTGTGAGGGTCTTCTTCACCCTTAGTGTGCTTTCTTACCCATTCCATCTTGGAATGTGAGAAGGTACACATTCCAAGGACTAAGATTTGGATACACTATCATATGCAAACAAATGAAAAAACTCTTAAAAGACAAAAACAAACAATAACGTCTTTCCTTCGGGAATTCTTTTCTCATCTCATTCATTCTCAACGCACGAACGCGCTTCTACTCGTTCTCTTGCAAGATGGTAACGCACTCGGACCAGCGAGCCAGCAACACCTGAGCTAGAACGTAAGCCGTTCTCTAAAAAACACAAACAACTTTCCCTAGTGAGGGGAACTACGTCGCTCTGATTCTCATGCTCCCGATGAGATACGTAGGCAGTGGGGTAGGGCCCATGCGAGCACTTCTTTTATTTTCCCTACATTTGTTTCTCGTTCCTTTTCCAGTTCTCTTTTCGTTCCTTTTCCAGTATTCTTTTCTATCACCCTTTGATCGAAACAAGCAAGCGTGGATCCCATCGGGTACGATGGACGCGAGGGGTGCTAATACCTTCCTCTCGCGTAACCGACTCCCGAACCCAGTTCTTTGGTCGTAAGACCATGCTTTTTCCTTCTCTCCAGGTTTATGCGGTGTTTCCTTTCCCTCTCTTGGGATAAATACACATTGCTGGCGACTCTGTTTTGGTGCCACTTTCGCGTTTGTACTTGGATGAAAATCCCGGGAGCGACACCACATAAACATACATATTATGTTTACTATGTCACAATCATCACATCTCACTCAATATACATCGCAAGGCATATATATATAAAACCAAGCATATTCCTCATAATGCTTATCATTCAACACAAACACACATATTCATGTTTATCCATCCATGCACACCTGCACAATTCTACTCATTCCACAACAACATATACATCATGCATAATTCACCAATCCAATCAAGACCCGACAATACCACGCATCACATAACTGGGAATGACAGCATAGTCATTCTACCCCAAGACATACCTCACTAGGAACGACAACATAATCATTCTACCCTAGTGCACCTCTCATTAGGAATGACAACATCGTCATTCTACCCCAATGAATATCCCACTAGGAATGACAACATAGTCATTCTACCCTAGTGGACACCACACTAGGAACGACATCAACGTCATTCTACCCCAGTGCACACCTCATTAGGAATGACAACATAGTCATTCTACCCCAATGAGTATCCCACTAGGAACGACAACATAGTCATTCTACCCTAGTGGACACCACACTAGGAACGACATCAACGTCATTCTACCCCAGTGCACACCTCATTAGGAATGACAACATAGTCATTCTACCCCAATGAGTATCCCACTAGGAACGACAACATAGTCATTCTACCCCAGTGGACACCACACTAGGAACGACATCAACGTCATTCTACCCCAGTGAACACCTCATTAGGAATGACAACATAGTCATTCTACCCCAATGAGTATCCCACTAGGAACGACAACATAGTCATTCTACCCCAGTGGACACGACAACTCAATTGTACATCACTAGGAATGACATATAGTCATTCTACCCTAATGAGTACTCCACCAGGAACGACATATAATCGTTCTACCCCAATGGACCCAACGACACACTCGCACTTCACTAGGAATGACATAAAGTCATTCTACCCTAATGAGTACAACAACAACACTAGGAATAACATACAGTCATTCTACCCTAATGTGTTCGACCAAAACATTAATACCTCACTAGGAATGACATATAAGCCATTCTACCCCAATGAGTATTCTAACACAATTGGAATCCATTCCACACACCAAATATTATTATTATAGCAATCCCATGATAATCAATACCTTACCATTCATCTTGCTGTGGATCTACGCCACAAAGGCAGCCATATCATACATTAATCATACACTCGAAACCACATACATTGATACTTACTTAAACAATGTATTTATCACTAACTACAACCCACAACAAATAGCATTTCATCATTTACACCCATATCAATTCACATCAAGAATTACTCACCATCAACCACAACAATCCATCATCACAACGTCTCATCATATATTCACAATCAACATGCATTATCATTTAACTCAAATAATGCATATATTCACCAAAGAGCCACAAATCACAAAGAATTCCCCAATCAAGGGTTCACTCCACAAGCATATCCACAACACATTCATAACCACACATTCATTTCATCAAAAACAACTATTCACGATTAATCGGTAAAGTCGGCCAAAAGTCAGCTAAAAATAATATTTCTTTTCACCAAATGATAGAACATATTTTTAGCTTCAGATCGATATAAAGAACAGCTAAAACGGATAAACGACGAAAAAGTTATGCAACTTTTAAAAAACCAAATTTTTGAAAAAGAACACCAGAGTGCAATCGATTTACACATGTGTGCAATCGATTGCACGGCCCCAGAAATCACATTTTTCGCCCTTTTTTCATGTGCAATCGATTTTCATCCTGCTGCAATCGATTGCACCTGTTAAAAACCAGAAAAAACAACTGCTGCCCAAACACAAAACCGTCCGGAAACCCGACCGATTCAATTACTTTCTTCCGAATAAATACATGGTAATCCTTACCAAATATATATCAACGTTTTAGGACCATAAAACGATAATTCTACGACGTTCGATTTTTCACCAAAATCTCACATTCTCAAAACCCAAAAATGTCAAAACTCACAATATCAACCGATTTCAACCAAACGAGTTTCTATAATCTCGGCCTAACCTCATACGACTAATCTACGCAATTTATTTCGAAATTCATCCGTGAAAACATCGATTTCTATCGATTTCCTACAATTCGACCTAAACGGAAAAATATGGAAAACCAACCAAAACATCCACACAAAACACATACATAATCACACACAAAGTTAGGATAACAATATTTCACACCCTTACCCGATTATTCGCGATTGAAACGGAGTAATCTTTGATTTTCCTCTTTTTCTCCTCTTCTTTCTCTTCTATTCTCTTTCTTTCTCTTCTTTTTCTTTTTCTTTCTATTTCTCTCATTTTCTCTCTCTCTTTCTATTTATAAAAATATCTACCCCCCAAAAAGACCAAAATACCCATACACTCAAATATCTCGTAAACGCTCTCAAAACGCGATAAAACATAATCACGATGAAAAATAATATATTCTCAAATAAAAGTCAAGAATAAAATAATATAATAATAAAAATAATGAAATCGACTCGATTAATTAAATAAGACGAAACCGGGGCGTTACAACTCTCCCCCACTTAGACATTTTCGTCCTCGAAAATAGGCTAAGTACAAGCAACCTCGGATACGACTCTCGCGTCCGACCAACAAACCAACATGCCAACAAAAGGCACACCACAAATAACACAACTGATAAACCCCCGTGCTAACAGCAGATACAACAACGGCATGACAACGACGACAACAACAATGACAAGATGCAAAGCCCATACAATGCACTTGACGACCAACTCACAACTCAAGGAAAACCACGATACCAACACACAGGTTCACTCTAGAACCGAAACACAACAAGATCATTACCAACACCATAGGTAACACTCCCCTAATTCCCCACACAGGAATTAGCTACACACACTCGAACCATCACCATGGAAACGAGGCAACAACACAAACAAGAACACACGTTCCACGACACAACATCGATTCCACAACCTCTACAAAACCAGAATACCAACATCCTTGTCACACAACCTTATTACAACAATGCTACGATTCCCAATCAAACATATAACCAAAACATCCATCTACATAGTAGCCCATGAATAATATTTAAACCTTTCACCTAACACTTCCATTCTGAAACGTCCAATGGTCTCATCATTCCTACATGTTTCCAATGTTCAACCTATGAACTCTTACAAGTCCCACACGTAAATACAAAATGTGCCACCTCACGCTTCCGCTGAGCACTCTGATTACTCGCAACCATCAAAACTATCAATTTCACGTCCAAAGTCTAACTCTATCTCATATTCGCCAAAAATCACTATTCACTTTAATATTACCAACCTCACACTCTCCTGTGTTATCTCATACACCATACACAAGTCTCAGAATTACTCAAATAATTCTAACTCCCTGACCATCAAAACAGACATGCATAGAAACTTCCGACTTAACTTTTCAGGCACAACAACAGCTTTTCCCCGAAGGATAATCCAAGCCAAATTCATAACTCATCACGAACTCTAACCATCCTTGTTGTCTCATACTCTATTCCTTTAGACCAAACAAGTACTCAATATCCTTGCGATTACCAAACACTTTGAACCTAGAACCATAAAGATAATACCTCCAAATATTCCAACACAATACCACCGCAACCAATTCCAAATCCATAATAATACAGATCCTTTTATAAATCCTCAATTGTCGTAAAGCATAAGCCACGACTTTACCCTCTTGCATTACCACGTTAACTAAACTCATCAAAGACACATCACAATACCCCACAACCGGTTTATTAGGATCACACAAAACCAAAGCTGAAACCGTAGACAACTTCTACTCCAGCTCACCAAAACTTACTCACAACGAACATCCAAACAAACGACTCACCCTTTGTAAGTCAACTGAGATACCAAAAGTACGAACTTAACAAAGTCTCCCATAACCTGTAATAACAACCAACTGAGCCCAAAAGCTTCTAATCTCCTTAACTAACTTCGGAGCCTCTCATGTAGAACTACATCTACTTCCGATGGATCCATTAACCATACTCTCATCTGAAATAACATTTCCAAGAAACTAACCCTTTTCAACCAAAATTCCCACTCGAATAACTTAGCATAAAACTTCGTATCTTTTCAACACTTGTAATTCAAATCTCAAACACTTTACTCATTCTTCCTCTGAGTTTATAACAAATCCAAATATCCTCAATCGAAACCACTACGAACTTATCCAATTAAATATGGAAGATACGATTCCTCTACTCCATAAACATTAGAGACGCGTTACTAACACCAGATACCATCACTGTACGTTGTAATTCCCAACCAAAATCCAAAAGATATAAATCCTTAAAGCTTTTGCAAAACTTTTCACTGGGTAACTGGTTACTCACATACAAGCTTAACCGAGTAAATAACAACCTATTTCGAGGATAACAAACCTAACCAGTCACATTAAATCGATCAAAGCCTCAACTCCCACAATTCACCTTCGTCCAATTAAGTTCAATCTCTACTCTCTGTGAAGCAGTCCTTAAATAAAACCCAATCATTCTCTCTCAATGACTTCCTAACTGGACTAACATACCAAAACCTCTAATCCATTTCATCTTCCGCTATTAGCATCTTCATCGACTCATCAAAACAATCTGTAATCATCTCCTTAAATTCCAAACAACCCATTTCACACACTATCAAAGCCGGAAAGACCCGCCTATTCCATCCAACATAATTTCCGTCTGCTATCAACAAGAGATTAAGGGTGATCAGTTCCTCAATTTGCCAATAGACAGTCGACAATCATGATGGGGCATAAACTGTCTTTACCAAACTATAATAGCCTTTCTTGCATCCCATACACAAAACTACCTAAGGCACAAATCCTTAGTTGACATAAACCTTACCTTCGCATTTCTTACGGAATCGGGAACAACACTGTCCAAACAACACTTACAATCTTGCAATTCACAACACACTGAGCCAGCGCTCCACACCTGAAGCAACATGGAGAAGTACCAGCTTCTCCCCCACTTATCTCATTCTAACTCCTGAAAACAAAGGATTAGAAAACCAGAAAGCACTGATAGTGTTTCACACATATATCACGTACTAAGGGGAAAACAACAACGACAGTATTCAACTGTCACACCAACAGACTCAACAACTGACTCAACACTGGCTCTGATACCACTTAATGTAACACCCCCTTTCTATACCCCCAAATAATCAAATAAATCATTTAGACACGTATTGGAAATTTCATCAGAGTATAATTGTAAACACGGCATAAAAAGGTATGTCACATTATGCTTGAAATTAAAACATACAACACCTGCTCAACAAATGATATGCAACAGTGGGGTAACTTTCAACGTAGGAACTCAGTCCTTACACCCACATCTCAATATTTAGAATAAAAGCGGAAAAATCTAAACATTGATAACAACAAACATATATACATTATATATATATATACATCAACAAGTATGATACAACAACATCATTCATGTTTATATAAACATTCATCAGCTAGATACATGTACAAAAGTATCACAAAAGCTCATAAACACGTCCTAGCTACCCGGTGCTACATGTCAGAGCCAGACGACCAAAAAGGAAATGAAGCCACGCTTCACAAAAGACCACCAGATACCTAATCTGCAATGCCTCATAACACAGCAGAAGGGTGAGAAATATTATCATAATAACAATGCATATAATTATATATCTCAACATAAAAATACACATATACCACATATTCTCACCATTCCATCATACCACATAAACATACATATTATGTTTACTATGTCACAATCATCACATCTCACTCAATATACATCGCAAGGCATATATATATAAAACCAAGCATATTCCTCATAATGCTTATCATTCAACACAAACACGCATATTCATGTTTATCCATCCATGCACACCTACACAATTCTACTCATTCCACAACAACATATACATCATGCATAATTCACCAATCCAATCAAGACCCGACAATACCACGCATCACATAACTGGGAATGACAGCATAGTCATTCTTCCCCAATACATACCTCACTAGGAACGACAACATAGTCATTCTACCCTAGTGCACCTCTCATTAGGAATGACAACATCGTCATTCTACCCCAATGAATATCCCACTAGGAATGACAACATAGTCATTCTACCCTAGTGGACACCACACTAGGAACGACATCAACGTCATTCTACCCCAGTGCACACCTCATTAGGAATGACAACATAGTCATTCTACCCCAATGAGTATCCCACTAGGAACGACAACATAGTCATTCTACCCTAGTGGACACCACACTAGGAACGACATCAACGTCATTCTACCCCAGTGCACACCTCATTAGGAATGACAACATAGTCATTCTACCCCAATGAGTATCCCACTAGGAATGACAACATAGTCATTCTACCCCAGTGGACACCACACTAGGAACGACATCAACGTCATTCTACCCTAGTACACACCTCATTAGGAATGACAACATAGTCATTCTACCCCAATGAGTATCCCACTAGGAACGACAACATAGTCATTCTACCCCAATGGACACGACAACTCAATTGTACATCACTAGGAATGACATATAGTCATTCTACCCTAATGAGTACTCCACCAGGAATGACATATAATCGTTCTACCCCAATGGACCCAACGACACACTCGCACTTCACTAGGAATGACATAAAGTCATTCTACCCTAATGAGTACAACAACAACACTAGGAACAACATACAGTCATTCTACCCTAATGTGTTCGACCAAAACATTAATACCTCACTAGGAATGACATATAAGCCATTCTACCCCAATGAGTATTCTAACACAATTGGAATCCATTCCACACACCAAATATTACTATTATAGCAATCCCATGATAATCAATACCTTACCATTCATCTTGCTGTGGATCTACGCCACAGAGGCAGCCATATCATACATTAATCATACACTCGAAACCACATACATTGATACTTACTTAAACAATATATTTATCACTAACTACAACCCACAACAAATAGCATTTCATCATTTACACCCATATCAATTCACATCAAGAATTACTCACCATCAACCACAACAATCCATCATCACAACGTCTCATTATATATTCACAATCAACATGCATTATCATTTAACTCAAACAATGCATATATTCACCAAAGAGCCACAAATCACAAAGAATTCCCCAATCAAGGGTTCACTCCACAAGCATATCCACAACACATTCATAACCACACATTCATTTCATCAAAAACTACTATTCACGATTAATCGGTAAAGTCTGCCAAAAGTCAGCTAAAAATAATATTTCTTTTCACCAAATGATAGAACATATTTTTAGCTTCAGATCGATATAAAGAACAGCTAAAACGGATAAACGACGAAAAAGTTATGCAACTTTTAAAAAACCAAATTTTTGAAAAAGAACAGCCGAGTGCAATCGATTTACACCTGTGTGCAATCGATTGCACAGCCCCAGAAATCACATTTTTGGCCCTTTTTTCATGTGCAATCGATTTGCATCCTGCTGCAATCGATTGCACCTGTTAAAAACCAGAAAAAACAACTGCTGCCCAAACCCAAAACCCTCCGGAAACCCGACCGATTCAATTACTTTCTTCCGAATAAATACATGGTAATCCTTACCAAATATATATCAACGTTTTAGGACCATAAAACGATAATTCTACGACGTTCGATTTTTCACCAAAATCTCACATTCTCAAAACCCAAAAATGTCAAAACTCACAATATCAACCGATTTCAACCAAACGAGTTTCTATAATCTCGGCCTAACCTCATACGACTAATCTACGCAATTTATTTCAAAATTCATCCGTGAAAACATCAATTTCTATCGATTTCCTACAATTCGACCTAAACGGAAAAATATGGGAAACCAACCAAAACATCCACACAAAACACATACATAATCACACACAAAGTTAGGATAACAATATTTCACACCCTTACCCGATTATTCGCGATTGAAACAGAGTAATCTTTGATTTTCCTCTTTTCCTCTTTTTCTCCTCTTCTTTCTCTTCTATTCTCTTTCTTTCTCTTCTTTTTCTTTTTCTTTCTATTTCTCTCATTTTCTCTCTCTCTTTCTATTTATAAAAATATCTACCCCCCAAAAAGACCAAAATACCCCTACACTCAAATATCTCGCAAACGCTCTCAAAACGCGATAAAACATAATCACGATGAAAAATAATATATTCTCAAATAAAAGTCAAGAATAAAATAATATAATAATAAAAATAATGAAATCGACTCGATTAATTAAATAAGACGGAACCGGGGCGTTACAGTCTCAATGCATTATTGTTGTCCTATTTGACAGTAAAGCTTGACTACGGATACTTTAAGAATAACATCTTTATGTTTAACGAGGTCTTACGATTAAGTCACACTTAACAAGTCATTAATAGACTAATTATTCTAAGGACTTTATTATGTCATATACAAATAACACAATAAATACAATGCCTAGTAAGTAGGTATATTATCAAACAATATATATCAAGGTCATGATACAAAAGCATTTACAACCAATACTGATTAGCTATTAGGGCTTACTCCAACAGTATGTCCCTGCAAGTGAACTGCACTCTATTGTGAAGCCTTGCCCCTTGAGGGGTTGGGCGTCGGATCTGGTTGGTGAGATTCGATCAACATCTTCTAAAGGTCAGAGGTACATCCAAGTGGGCATTGATTACTTTACTAAATGGATCGAGGCCATACCTTTCATAAGTGTTGATTAAGAAGCAGTGATCGAGTTTACCAAAGACACATAATTCATAGATTTGGTATCCCAGAGACCACCACAACTAATCAAGGGTCAGTATTTATTAGTCGAAAGGTCCAGGACTTTGCTAAAGAAGCAGGGTTCAAACTGTTAACATCTACGCCTTATTATGCCCAGGAAAACGGTCAAGTCGAAGCAGCAAATAAAGTGGTAATCAGATTAATAATAAAGCATGTGAGGAAAATGACACAAAATTGGCACAAGAGATTGGACCAAATTCTGTGGGCCTGCCGAACCTCCTCTAAAGAGGCTACAATTTCTACGCCTTTTCAATTGACCTATGGGCACAATGCAGTGTTACTGTCATACCTCAAATTTGTCCTACCTGTGTATAACTTTTATCTGTACATTCATCCATTAACCATTATTCAGAAAATTAAAAAAAAAAAAGGTTATTTCTGGTTGTTGCGGTGGTTGAGGTTCAATGGTCAGACAGGTTTTAGGATCAAAGTCAAGTGCAGCATTGGATTAAGATTGGTCAAGTAGTGTGTTTGGGGTCCCAAGTCAAGAATTCGTTTTTGTGATTGAAGTCCATCACTCACTTTCCTTTTTATCCATCCCCGCTTTTTTATTCACTATGTCCATATTTTTTATCCATTTTATATTCAAATTGTCTTTCTTTATCCATATTCATAATAAAAACCATACATCCATTTTAAGTTACAAAATTCTACAAAAGCCCATTACAAAAAGCCCAATGTTCATACAAAGAAAAAGCCACAAAAATGTCCAAAGTTCATTACAAAGGATAAATTAAAAAAAAAAGGGAGAAAGAAAATTCGCTTCAGCCAATTTCTTCAGCTGCTACAACCATTACCTTGACCACACCTTCCTAATCTTCACGCTGCACACCATACAACCACAATACACAAATGGATCCCACCACCTTCGCACATGATACGCACAACAACAACACAGCTCAGCAAGAATTTCAGATATTTTTCACAATTTTCTTCAGCATATTCTCTTCTCAAAATCTCCAAAAACACCCTTTGAACCTCCTATAAAATGAGCCTCATTCCTCACCATTCAGGGAAGCTTGGACGGTCTAAACAAACTCTGCAAAAAATTACCTCGAACACTTTTCTTCTATAACCTTCCTTCTTCACCCTCTCCTTTCCTCAATTCACCTTGAACCTCCCTCAACCTTATTTTGCCGCCGTCGCCATAAACAGAACCTCAAACGTGTTCCTCCATATAATCATAAATTCCAAAAAATCTCTTCTCATAACAATCCCCATAACCCATTCTAAACTTTTAAACTTCCATCCTCCCAAACCCAACCAGAAACAGATCTCAAACCAACCCATATCAGAAAAGAAGAAGTTGAGTTGAAACCAGAACCAATCGATTTCAACACAAAATTGAAGATGACGCAAATCCTAACCAGAAACCGGATCGAAGAGTGAGTGGGACGTGAGCGAAACCGCACGCAAGGAGGTGATGATATTGTCTACATGCCTTTGACCTTCTCTGCTTCCATTTTTTATGAAACTGATTTTGGATTTTGACATTGCGCGTTAACCTCGAGGCTTTACCCATGTTGATCTTGAAAAAAAACTGTTTGCATTGTTTCGACCTAGTTTTGTTTTGAAAAGAAAAAGTAATCTGGTTGTTGAGAAACGTATTCGTTTAAGAAGCTGATTGTTTTAGACCCTTATTTTGTTTAACTGTATCATTATGGATACCCTAGTCTTTGTTTTTCTTGTTTCAACCGGATCTCTGCTGTGTTGGGGGAATGGGCCATGAGGCCCACGAAGAGCTTCAAGCCACACCGCTTGCTGTTATATTAAACCCCTTTCCATTTCTTTTTTTTTTACTCTTTTTTTTTATTTCTTGCGTATTTTCTTTTTGATTTTATCCTTTGATTATTTAAATTTCTAAATTCTTACATTTATTTAGAAGTTTAATTTCAATTTTCTTTTTAATTATTCGTTAGTGAAAATCTAATATCAGCATTTGTCGGTTATCGATAAAATAGTGATTAAGATGAGACCACTATTTAATTCTTCTTGTTTCTATTTAGATTTCTCTTTCTTTTTAGGGCCAATGATATAACACTATTCATGATATAATCGGTTTTTTAAAAACCGATTAAATTTTGATTGATATGAGGCCTACTATTTATTTATTATTATTTCAATTTATTTTGTCATTATTCACTTTTGGGTCAATGAAAACAAAATATCAAGGATTTATCGATTTTCGATTTTAAATCTTGATAAAGGTGAGACCTTTATTCTTTTTCTTACCATTTTCCGATTTTATTTCATTTCTATTATTTTTCATTATTTTTATTTATTTTTGGGTCAATGAAAATCAAATACTAAAGATTATCGATTTTTCGATTTAAAATCTTAGTAAAGATGAGACCTTTCTATATTTTCGATTTAATTTCTATTTTCGTATATTCTTTTAGTTGGTCAATGAAAGTCAAATATTAAAGATTATCGATTTCTCGATTAAATCTTGATTAAGATGAGACCGATTTTATTTCTATTTAGATTTTGTTTTTTCATTATCTTATGTCTTTTCATTTTTGGTCCATGAAAGTCAAAAATCAAAGATTATCGATTTCTCGATTAAATCGTGATTAAGACGAGACCAATTTTATTTCTTGTCAACTTTAATATCTTGTCAATATTATCTTGATTATTATTGTTCATATTCTTATCATATTGTCTATATCATATTCATATCATGTTTATCTAACCATTTCATTTTTTCATATTTTAATCAAACACACTAACAATTATCAAAATGCCTAAGCATTTAATTTTCAATTTAAATACTTAACACACCAATTCAAATCGTTTTCATAATTAAATCACGAAAGAATTGAATTCTTGAGGTCAAGCACTTCTTGGGTTCTTGAGTGACCGCTATTGAGGCGCACGCCTTAAGTGGCGATCATTCGACCTTTCGCTCCTAAAACACGCGTCTTAATTATTTGGACAAAGGAATGCCACTGGAGTCTAGCATTCCATGTGGTACTTTCATTGTTCATCAAACAATATTTCGTAAATCAATCGAATGAAAAAGGTGTCGTTGGGATCTAGCATCCCAATAACGCCCCAATTAATTGGTTGCGAGGCCGACGTCTCGTTTATCGAATAATCGTCATTCTCCCTAAAACATTTAACAAATCAAACCATTTCCAAACCAATCCTCGATTCGTCTTCGAGCTACTTCTCGAAACATTATCGTAAGTCGAGCACCTTTGCCTTCACATCAAGCGCACACTTGCACATCTCGTGGTTTCGTTACTAGGAGCACCCCTAGGGACTAGTATCGATCCTCACCTCTTTTCTCAACCAATTCGACCCAATCTTTTTTCAAGCACTTTTTTTAATCAACGTACGAAAGGAGGAGATTCTTGGAATCTAGCATTCCTTAGGTCTTCGAATGAATGACTCTTGAGGCACGCCCCTTGGGTTGTTATTCATTCACCCTTTCGTCTTAAAACACTTAACCATTATCAAACATTTTCGCAATCAACTCACGAAAGAACTGAGTTCTTGGAGTCTAGCATTCCTTTGATTCTTGAGTGACTGCTCTCGAGGCACGCCCCTTGGGTTGTATGTCATTTAATCTTTCGTCTCCTAAAATTCAAACACTAACCCCATTCTTTTTGTGGGCGTACCACCAACTACTACTGCTCTGATTCTTTATTCTCGTCCGAGTAAAGATATGTAGGCACAAGATTGCGATGATCTTGGCGAGCTACCTTCCCTCCATCTTCCATATTCCCTCTATCCCTTCCCGTAGTCGAACTACGATTGCTCTGATTTCTCATTCTCGTCCGAATGAGCATACGTAGGCCCGAGGTCGCGATGATCTTGCCGAGCACCTTATCCTAAAACCACCCCATTTCCTTTAGTAATCAAAACCTTTTACTTTATCTTTTCGCATATACCATTGAGAAGAAAACAAACAAGCTTAGCTAATATTTCCTCACAAATCGAACTAAGAGATTCCCGTTGAGTACAACGGACGTGAGGGGGTGCGCGTACCTTCCCTTCATATAACCGACTCCCGAACCCAGAATATGGTTGCGACGACCATGTTTTTATCCCTCCTTAAAGGTTTTCTCGATATTTTCCTTTCCCTCTTTTGGGATAAATAAAGTTCGGTGGCAACTCTGTCGAACAGTTCCGCGCCGTTTGCGCGTGGGTCGTGTCTTCGATGAAGCTATTTTTTTCGAGGTGCGACAGATGGCGACTCTGCTGGGGATAACAATTCGCTCCATGCAAGAGAGAGTCAAGCCTATCTTAGAGCGATTTGTGAGGAGTGTTATCTTTGTTTGCATGTTTTTTTTCTCATTTACGTATTTGTTCTCTTATTGCTTTCTCCTATTGTTCTTATCTGTTGGATCTTGGGATGATATCATGAGTAAAGCTCTACACCCGAGCTTTGGTAAAAGCAGAGAGAACACATAGTTTAGAATTGGATGTCGAGTAGTGTTAGTCCCCAAGGACTCGTTCCTTGCGTGCCTAGCATGAAAGCTCCCCTAGAGTATACCTTTTCGTAGATCTTGTTGTAACGCAGCTAGCATGTTGCACGACTTGATTCATGAAGGGTTCGTGACTCTAGGAACCACTCTTAGAACCAAGTTCTATATTGGTGGTCGTGTAGTGTTAGTCTCCAAGGACTCGCTCCTTGTGCGTCTAGCATGAAGACCCCGCTCAGGGGAGACCTTGTCGTCATTATCGTCGTAATGCAGCTGGCCTGTTGCATGACATTGATGCGATTTGTGTCCGTAATCCTGGGAAGCTTATCCGTCAACATAGAAACCATCCCGTGAGTGGGTTTGTGGGTAAATAACCTAGAACTTTCCTAATAGAGCCTACCTATAGGGTTTCTTTGATCAGAGACTTTGGTCATTTACCCGTGAACAGCCAACCTCAGAACTGTTTGAAGCTGTTTGATTCTACGATCCTGGATCTTGCATCTTACATTTCATCTCATGTCATTGCATTGCATCAGTTATACATCTTGCATTTAATTTCAACCTCAGAATCTCACTTCGACTTCCTTCCTTCTTCAGTAAATCAAGCTGATTCCTCGACACCAGTACGCAACTCGAGCCAATACTAGACGAATGATGGAACAGATCCAGCAAGAACAAGCCGCTTTCAGAGAAGAGTTAGACTCTATCAAGGGAAAGATCGACCAGATTCTTGAAGCCATCATGATGGCCAGAAAGGAGGAAGAACTGCGTCAAGCCGCTGCTGCCACCAACAACAATGCACCCGTTCAAGGATCTACCTCAAGGCTCTCAGTTCTTGTTCCCAACCCCATCACTTATGGGATGATCTAGCAGATGTGTTTGTCAAGCAATATAAGTACAACACTGACCTTGCTCCGAATCGTACTCAACTTCAGAGTATGGCTCAAAAGGACAACGAATCCTTTAAGGAGTACGCGCAACGCTGGAGAGAACTAGCTGCAAGAGTGCATCCACCTCTGGTTGACTGCGAACTGATTGACATCTTCATGGGTACTTTGCAAGGACAATACTATGAGAAGTTGATTGGTAATGTTTCTGCCGGATTCTCTGATTTGGTAATTGTCGGTGAGAGAATTGAAGAAGGTCTGAAAAGTGGAAAGATGCAAGGAGGTTCTAGCAGTCAGGCTGGAGCTAAGAAGCCTTTCAATGGATACAAGAAAAAAGAGGGAGAAACAAATGATGTCTCTGCTCAGAAAGGGAAAGCTCCACAAGCTCCTGCTCCAATGCCTTTTCAAATGCCATACTTCCAGTATCCGTATGTTGCTACTGCGCAATACGCTTCAATGCCTTATCAGCCAACAGTTTAAGCTGCTCAAGCTCGAACCCCTCAACAATAGGCTCCTCAGCAATAATCCTACAATCAACAAGGGTATCAGTATCCTCCTCAACATCAACAACAAAGAGCTGCTCAACAACGTCAGCCTAATCAACAAAGGACAAGGAGGTCTGATAGAGACTTTGACCGCCTGCCAACCTCATATGCTCAGATCTTTGCTCAATTGATGGAGAAGAAGGCAATCGCTCTGAGGGACCTAGCTCCTCCAACTGTTATTCCCCCAGATTATGATGCTAATGCTCATTGCGAGTTTCATAAGGGTGCTCCAGGGCATACGATTGAGGACTGCAGAGCTTTCAAACACAAGGTTCAAGACATGATCGACTCAAAGTTTCTCACGTTCAATGGGAGGGCTCCAAACGTTATCAAAAACCCTATGCCACCGCCAAACTAGTGCCAGCATCAAGTCAAGTCAAGTCAAATCAAGTCAAGTTAAAGTTTCTCCCCGAAGAAGGTAGTCATGTTGCCATCCCATCATTTGCATTCTTGTATTTTCGTCTTTATTTGTTTAAGTACTGTATGCTTTAAACATTCCCATTTGTATTTGGTTTTCTTAATGTATTGACAATGCATGTTTTGAATCAGTTATGTCGTATTCACTCATTTTTTCCATTTACTGCAAAACACCGACACATTTATTTCCACTTCACTCTCTTTATCATACTGTTGTTTAGCAATGATTGGAGAGAGGATGATGAAAGCGAAATACCCATAATTGCAAAATGTATGCTTTCGGATAAAATATCGTCGATGATGTACAGGCATTGTTTCAACCCCCAAACACTGGAGAGACAAGGAGTTAATCCCTAGTAAACCACTTCAAGCCTAGAAGTAGTAGTTTCCTTCGGATAGTGAAACCCTTACACTCAACCGGGGGCAGGGTAGTGTTCAGTTAACCCAATAATGCACTCGAAATCACAAAGCAACATTCCACAAGACATGATGGTTGTTCATCAATAACCATGACTTGGCAGTCACAATCATCCAACAAAACCAAAAAAAAAACAACAAAAGTCAAAAGCCTGCTAAGTCAAGCACCTCAAAGGAAACTTAGGCAAAAATCAAGGCTACCCTGATGGACTCAAAAAGCGAAATCAGTCCATGCAAAAGATAGGGATCAAAAGCAAAATCAAAAGAGGCCGTCAAATCCTCAACAAAAACAAAATAAGATCCAGTGACCACCATATCAAAACCAAAGGGTCACTAACATCCATCATAAACAAAATAAGGTGACTGTCATCTCGAGCATACCTTAAATCATTACGCTTACACCGTTAACCCTTTTGGAAGACAAACACGTGTGAATTAACTGAACGTATGACTAGAGTTCATCACGAAGAAGGGGTGGGTACAAATCATACTTTGAGCCTTATATATCCTTCGTTTCATAAACCGTGAACTAAACCATGTTACAACCCTCGAAAGACCTAATTGAGACGAGGTTTATTCTGAAAGCATACTATTGCAAGGTTGCGTAAACTGACTCCCCACATATTTGCTAATCATCAGCATTGGTGTCATTCTCCTTGCTATATCTTTCACACCATCAAAAATCTGCACAACGTCTGGACTCATGGTCCATTCGTCTCACACTATCACGACACTCGAATAAACGACTCTTTTTCAAAACTTGCATGAGCATTGTATTAAGATTACCGTTTGTAAATGTGCAATTTTAATTGCAAATCAGTGCTAGACATCAAACCAATTCCAACAAAGGGCAATCAAAGAGGAACTTGAACTTTCAGTGGTGCCGACCCGAATCAAGACTCCCTCAAACCCTCAATCTGGGGCAAATCACTCAACATCTCGATCAGGGGCAAGTCGTCTCAAAGCACATCAAAGATCAACTGCCAAAGATCAGACTGCTTCAGAACTGGTTAATCAGGGGCAAACCATTACCATGTTCAGACTGGGACAAGACTCATTGTAGCAGGCATATCCTGTCTGTACTTTCAAGAAAATTCAGAGCAAAGCACACTCTTCAAGAGCTGATCACGTCGCTACGTTCATTTTCAAGCAATCCTGACCCTCAAGCACAGAGTCATGGTCTTCTCAGAAATGACTTATCGTCAAAGTGATTAAACTTGAGACTTCGAGAGAATCTTTGTCTACTTCCATAATGGCGTCTTCAACAAACTGAGTGTCGAGGAAATCAAACCCCTCCCACCACCCAAAGTCCAATCCGCATTGGTAACTACCAAAAGTCCACCATGTTGGCACCCTTCCAAAACATATCCAATCACTCGTCTGCAATCATATGCATCATACGCATCACATTCGTCATTATAAGCATCATATGCATACCAGAACCAAATCATACTTCCCCAGCACTTGCATATCCACACGTCAGCATTTGCATTGCACATCATTAAAAAATCAAGCATTCATACATGCGTAAGATCCAGGATCAACCTTAAGACTGCAAGATGATCATCAGCGCAGCCAGAGGCATCTTCTTCAAGTCTGTGGGCTTTCCTCACGAAGTTGTTTAAACCTTTTGTTGATCAAGCTCAAGCAATCTTCAGCCCAGTCAGGGGCATCTCCTTCAAGTCCTTGGGCGTCCCCCAGTGAGTTGGTCATTTCAACCTTTTATTGACAAGGATGGTGTTCCTCAGTGACTTCTTTGCTTCAACCTTTTATTGATGTCTCCAAATAAGATGCACTCATCATATCCCCAGCAGACTTGACCTTTTGTCAATTGCCCTACTATCATCCTTTTGGTGGTAGCCGTTCATATTGTCAACTTAACCTTCATCCTTTTGGTGTTGGTCCTCGCAAGTGGGAAGTTTCTATCATCCTTTTGGTGGTAGTAGCTTGTATTGATCCGTCATCATTTAGGTGTCGCCGATCCGTGAACCTATGGTCTGTGTATCATCCTTTTGGTGAATGACAACCTTTGTTATCGTTTTTCCCTATTATCCTTTTGGTAATAGCAGGCTTTGACCTCATTTTCCATCCTTTTGGTGGAAGGGTCTCTGTGTGTGTGTACCCTATTATCCTTTTGGTAATAGCAGGTTGTGACCTCATTTTCATCCTTTTGGTGGAAGGGTCTGTATGTGTGTGTGCCCTATTATCCTTTTAGTAATAGCAGGCTTTGACCTCATTTTCATCCTTTTGGTGGAAGGGTCTGTGTGTGTGTGAGCCCTATTATCCTTTTGGTAATAGCAGGCTTTGACCTCATTTTCATCCTTTTGGTGGAAGGGTTGTGTGCGTGTGTGCCCTATTATCCTTTTGGTAATAGCAGGCTTTGACCTCATTTTCCATCCTTTTAGTGGAAGGGTCTCTGTGTGTGTGTACCCTATTATCCTTTTGGTAATAGCAGGTTGTGACCTCATTTTCATCCTTTTGGTGGAAGGGTATGTGTGTGTGTGCCCTATTATCCTTTTGGTAATAGCAGGCTTTGACCTCATTTTCATCCTTTTGGGGGAAGTGTCTGTATGTGTGTGTGCCCTATTATCCTTTTGGTAATAGCAGGCTTTGACCTCATTTTCATCCTTTTGGTGGAAGGGTCTGTGTGTGTGTGAGCCCTATTATCCTTTTGGTAATAGCAGGCTTTGACCTCATTTTCATCCTTTTGGTGGAAGGGCTGTGTGCGTGTGTGCCCTATTATCCTTTTGGTAATAGCAGGCTTTGACCTCATTTTCCATCCTTTTAGTGGAAGGGTCTCTGTGTGTGTGTACCCTATTATCCTTTTGGTAATAGTAGGTTGTGACCTCATTTTTATCCTTTTGGTGGAAGGGTATGTGTGTGTGTGCCCTATTATCCTTTTGGTAATAGCAGGCTTTGACCTCATTTTCATCCTTTTGGGGGAAGTGTCTGTATGTGTGTGTGCCCTATTATCCTTTTGGTAATAGCAGGCTTTGACCTCATTTTCATCCTTTTGGTGGAAGGGTCTGTGTGTGTGTGTGTGCCCTATTATCCTTTTGGTAATAGTAGGCTTTGACCTCATTTTCATCCTTTTGGTGGAAGGGCTGTGTGCGTGTGTTCCCTATTATCCTTTTGGTAATAGCAGGCTTTGACCTCATTTTCATCCTTTTGGTGGAAGGGTCTGTGTGCGTGTGTGCCTTATTATCCTTTTGGTAGTATCAGGCTTTGACCTCGTTTTCATCCTTTTGGTGGAAGGATCTGTGCGTGTGTGCCCTATTATCCTTTTAGTAATAGTAGGCTTTGACCTCATTTTCATGCTTTTGGTGGAAGGGTTTGTGTGTGTGTGCCCTATTATCCTTTTGGTAATAGCAGGCTTTGACTTCATTTTCATCCTTTTGGTGGAAGGGTCTGTGTGTGTGCCCTATTATCCTTTTGGTAATAGCAGACTTTGACCTCATTTTCATCCTTTTGGTGGAAGGGTCTGTGTGTGTGTGCCCAATTACCCTTTTGGTAATAGCAGGCTTTGACCTCATTTTCATCCTTTTGGTGGAAGGGTCTGTGTGCGTGTGTGCCCTATTATCCTTTTGGTAATAGTAGGCTTTGACCTCATTTTTAATCCTTTTGGTGGAAGGGTATGTATGTGTGTGTGCCCTATTATCCTTTTGGTAATAGCAGGCTTTGACCTCATTTTCATCCTTTTGGTGGAAGGGTCTGTGTGTGTGTGTGCCCTATTATCCTTTTAGTAATAGCAGGCTTTGACCTCATTTTCATCCTTTTGGTGGAAGGGTTGTGTGCGTGTATGCCCTATTATCCTTTTGGTAATAGCAGGCTTTGACCTCATTTTCATCCTTTTGGTGGAAGGGTCTGTGTGCGTGTGTGCCCTATTATCCTTTTGGTAGTAGCAGGCTTTGACCTCATTTTCATCCTTTTGGTGGAAGGATCTGTGCGTGTGTGCCCTATTATCCTTTTGGTAATAACAGGCTTTGACCTCATTTTCATGCTTTTGGTGGAAGGGTTTGTGTGTGTGTGCCCTATTATCCTTTTGGTAATAGCAGGCTTTGACCTCATTTTCATCCTTTTGGTGGAAGGGTCTGTGTGTGTGCCCTATTATCCTTTTGGTAATAGCAAGCTTTGACCTCATTTTCATCCTTTTGGTGGAAGGGTCTGTGTGTGTGTGCCCTATTACCCTTTTGGTAATAGCAGGCTTTGACCTCATTTTCATCCTTTTGGTGGAAGGGTCTGTGTGCGTGTGTGCCCTATTATCCTTTTGGTAATAGCAGGCTTTGACCTCATTTTTCATCCTTTTGGTGGAAGGGTCTATGTGTGTGTTCACTATCATCCTTTTGGTGATAGGTCTGTCATCCTTTTGGTGTCAGATTTCTTGTATTTCAACTTCTCAATCCCTTTTCTTTCTTTCAGACAAATTTGTGGTCTTCTCTATATTTAATTGACTTATACCTCGATAGAACGAACACCGCAGCAGTTCATTTTACTCGGTTTAAGCCAATTAGATAGGGACATCTGTCATACCTCAAATTTGTCCTACCTGTGTATAACTTTTATCTGTACATTCATCCATTAACCATTATTCAGAAAATTCTAAAAAAAAATATGTTGTTTCTGGTTGTTGCGGTGGTTGAGGTTCAATGGTAAGACAGATTTTAGGATCAAGGTCAAGTGCAGCATTGGATTAAGATTGATCGGGTAGTGTGTTTAGGGTCCCAAGTCAAGAATTCGTTTTTTTGATTCAAGTCCATCACTCACTTTCCTTTTTATCCATCCCCACTTTTTTATTCACTATGTCCATATTTTTTATCCATTTTATATTCAAATTGTCTTTTTTTATCCACATTCATAATAAAAACCATACATCCATTTTAAGTTACAAAATTCTACAAAAGCCCATTACAAAACGCCCAATGTTCATACAAAGAAAAAGCCACAAAAATGTCCAAAGTTCATTACAAAGGATAAATTAAAAAAAGAGAGAAAGAAAATTCGATTCAGCCAATTCCTTCAGCTGCTACAACCATTACCTTGACCCCACCTTCCTAATCTTCACGCTGCACACCGTACAACCACAATACACAAACGGATCCCACCACCTTCGCACATGATACACACAGCAACAACACAGCTCAGCAAGAATTTCAGATATTTTTCACAATTTTCTTCAGCATATTCTCTTCTCAAAATCTCCAAAAACACCCTTTGAAAATCCTATAAAATAAGCCTCATTCCTCACCATTCAGGGAAGCTTGGACGGTCTAAACAAACTCTACAAAAAATTACCTCGAACACTTTTCTTCTATAACCTTCCTTCTTCACCCTCTCCTTTCCTCAATTCACCTTGAACCTCCCTCAACCTTATTTTGCCGTCGTCGCCAGAAACAGAACCTCAAACGTGTTCCTCCATATAATCATAAAATCCAAAAAATCTCTTCTCATAACAATCCCCATAACCCATTCTAAACTTCTAAACTTCCATCCTCTCAAACCCAACCAGAAACAGATCTCAAACCAACCCATATCAGAAAAGAAGAAGTTGAGTTGAAACCAGAACCAATCGATTTTAACACAAAATTGAAGATGTCGCGGATCCTAACCAGAAACCGGATCAAAGAGTGAGTGGGACGCGAGCGAAACCGTATGCAAGGAGGTGATGATATTGTCTACATGCCTTTGACCTTCTCTGCTTCCATTTTTTATGAAACTGATTTTGGATTTTGACATTGCGCGTTAACCACGAGGCTTTACCCATGTTGATCTTGAAAAAAAAACTGTTTGCATTGTTTCGACCTGGTTTTGTTTTGAAAAGAAAAAGTAATCTGGTTTTTGAGAAATGTATTCGTATACGAAGCTGATTGTTTTAGACCCTTGTTTTGTTTAACTGTATCATTATGGATACCCTAGTTTTTGTTTTTCTTGTTTCAACCGGATCTCTGCTGTGTTGGGGGAATGGGCCATGAGGCCCACGAAGAGCATCAAGCCACACTGCTTGCTGTTATATTAACCCCCTTTCCATTTCTTTTTTTTTACTCTTTTTTTATTTCTTGCGTATTTTCATTTTGATTTTATCCTTTGATTATTTAAATTTCTAAATTCTTACATTTATTTAGAAGTTTAAATTCAATTTTCTTTTTAATTATTCGTCAGTGAAAATCTAATATCATCATTTGTCGGTTACCGATAAAATAGTGATTAAGATGAGACCACTATTTAATTCTTCTTGTTTCTATTTAGATTTCTTTTTCTTTTTAGGGCCAATGATATAACACTATTCATGATATAATCGGTTTTTTTAAAACCGATTAAATTTTGATTGATATGAGGCCTACTATTTATTTATTATTATTTCAATTTATTTTGTCATTATTCACTTTTGGGTCAATGAAAACAAAATATCAAGGATTTATCGATTTTCGATTTAAAATCTTGATAAAGGTGAGACCTTTATTCTTTTTCTCACCATTTTCCGATTTTATTTCATTTCTATTATTTTTCATTATTTTTATTCATTTTTGGGTCAGTGAAAATCAAATACTAAAGATTATCGATTTTTTCGATTTAAAATCTTAGTATAGATGAGACCTTTCTATATTTTCGATTTAATTTCTATCTCCATTTAATTTCTATTTTCGTATATTCTTTTAGTTGGTCAATGAAAGTCAAATATTAAAGATTATCGATTTCTAGATTAAATCTTGATTAAGACGAGACCGATTTTATTTCTATTTAGATTTTGTTTTTTATATTATCTTATGTCTTTTCATTTTTGGTCCATGAAAGTCAAAAATCAAAGATTATCGATTTCTCGATTAAATCGTGATTAAGACGAGACCAATTTTATTTTATGTCAACTTTAATATCTTGTCAATATTATCTTGATTATTATTGTTCATATTCTTATCATATTGTCCATATCATATTCATATCATGTTTATCTAACCATTTCATTTTTTCATATTTTAATCAAACACACTAACAATTATCAAAATGCCTAAGCATTTAATTTTCGATTAAAATACTTAACACACCTATTCAAATCGTTTTCATAATTAAATCACGAAAGAATTGAATTCTTGAGGTCAAGCACTTCTTGGGTTCTTGAGTGACCGCTATTGAGGCGCACGCCTTAGGTGGCGATCATTCGACCTTTCGCTCCTAAAACACGCGTCTTAATTATTTGGACAAAGGAATGCCACTGGAGTCTAGCATTCCATGTGGTACTTTCGTTGTTCATCAAACAATATTTCGTAAATCAATCGAATGAAAAAGGTGTCATTGGGATCTAGCATCCCAATAACGCCCCGATTAATTGGTTGCGAGGCCGACGTCTCGTTTATCGAATAATCGTCATTCTCCCTAAAACATTTAACAAATCAAACCATTTCCAAACCAATCCTCGATTCGTCGTCTAGCTACTTCTCGAAACATTCTCGTAAGTCGAGCACCTTTGCCTCGACATCAAGCCCACACTTGCACATCTCGTGGTTTCATTACTTGGAGCACCCCTAGGGACTAGTATCGATCCTCACCTCTTTTCTCAACCAATTCGACCCAATCTTTTTTCAAACGCTTTTTTTAATCAACCTACGAAAGGAGAAGATTCTTGGAATCTAGCATTCCTTGGATCTTCGAATGAATGGCTCTTGAGGCACGCCCCTTGGGTTATTATTTATTCACCCTTTCGTCTTAAAACAATTAACCATTATCAAACATTTTAGCAATCAACTCACGAAAGAACTGAGTTCTTGGAGTCTAGCATTCCTTGGATTCTTGAGTGACTGCTCTCGAGGCACGCCCCTTGGGTTGTATGTCATTCAATCTTTCGTCTCCTAAAATTTAAACACTAACCCCATTCTTTTCGTGGGCGTACCACAAACTACGACTGCTCTGATTCTTTATTCTCGTCCGAGTAAAGATACGTAGGCACAAGATTGCGACGATCTTGGCGAGCTACCTTCCCTCCATCTTCCATATTCCCTCTATCCCTTCCCGTAGTCGAACTACGATTGCTCTGATTTCTCATTCTCGTCCGAATGAGCATACGTAGGCTCGAGGTCGCGATGATCTTACCGAGCACCCTATCCTAAAACCACCCCATTTCCTTTAGTAATCGAAACCTTTTACTTTATCTTTTCGCATATACCGTTGAGAAGAAAACAAACAAGCTTAGCTAATATTTCCTCACAAATCGAACTAAGAGGTTCCCGTTGAGTACAACGGACGTGAGGGGGTGCGCGTACCTTCCCTTCACGTAACCGACTCCCGAACCCAGAATATGGTTGCAACGACCATGTTCTTATCCCTCCTTAAAGGTTTTCTCGATATTTTCCTTTCCCTCTTTTGGGATAAATAAAGTTCGGTGGCGACTCTGTCGAACAGTTCCGCGCCGTTTGTGCGAGGGTCGTGTCTTCGATGAAGCGATTTTTTCGAGGTGCGACAGTTACCAGTCAAAATTTATCTCCAATCAACTAGAATTCAAAGACAAAATGAAATCCCATCTGAATCCTACTAGAATATGATGTTGGACGAACTAGTCGATTTGGATGAAGAAAGATTGAATGCCTTAGAGTTATTAAAGAGGCAGAAAAAAAGGGTAGAGAAAGCATATAATAAAAAGGTCAAAATCAAATCATTTTTGAAAGGAGACTTAGTGTGGAAAGTAATTCTACATGTGGATTGAAGAGATAGGACATTGGGTAAATGGTCCCCAAAATGGGAAGGTTCGTTCCAAATTGTTCAAGTTTTTTCTAATAGTGCATATGAGATCGAAGAGTTAGCCGAGGATCGAAGAATCCTGAGAGTAAACAGGAAATATTTGAAAAAATATAAGCCTACACTCCAGGAGGTTAAAAGCTTAACAGAATAGTTCGCATACATGATCGAAGCCAAAATGGCAACTAGAATAAAAATATCAAAATGGCTAAAGTCATTACATTACAAATTCTAGGGTCGAAATAAGGTTCAAACAGTTACAACATGAGTAAGAAAAAGAGGAAAAGGTACGAAATAAGGTGAAGTGAGGTACTTATAGTGGGATGAAAAAACGTTTCATTTCAAAACATTGACAGTTGTTGAAGATCGTGGGACGTGTGTTAATCGAAGAAAGGATGATTAGAGGGTAGGAGTTAGCATGGCTCACAATCTCCTAGGAAATAGGAGTGTGATGATTAACTGAGATTTTCGCACATCTCGATGAGACGTTTGAAGAAACATGATCATGATGACCATGACGTCATAACATTAAAGGTGATGTTGCGTCGAAACATTTCAAAAAATGCCTTTTTCTCCATATAGTCGAAAACAACATTTTTGGGGGGCAATTTGTTACCTGGAATTTCGACGCTCATGAGTATTTGAAATAATCTAGTAAAGTTAAAGGAGGTATTTTGAAAAAGAATATATTGATTTCGACGAAAAGCTTTTGAAGGCATAGTCGAAAAAGACCCTTTACATAGAGGGAGATTTTGGTCTGTGACTTAGAAATAATCTTGGGTTTAGACTAAAAATTGACGAAGATGTTCATTTGGAGTTGCGTTCGACAAGTGTAATTCAAAATAAGGCTAATAACCGTTTTTTAGCCTTATCCATTTCTTGAGAAGACACGTGAAAAGCTGTAAGTAGCGAAGTCCATGCAATTGAAAATGTGTCATCTTCTGGAGAAGAGATCGTTTGTTACTGTTATTTTTTATTTATTATAAATAGGGATCTTAGTGATTAGGATTCATGTGTTCTATTTTGTACAAAAACTCAATTATTACTCAAAGTATCTGTCTTGTTGAGAAACGAGTTCCTGAGTGCAATGTAAGTGTGATCACCATTTTTACATTTTTTTATATCAAATCATTTACAATTTTGTTATTTACATTCGTTGTTAATTTACTTTGAAGTTATTTACATTGCTATTTACATTTATGCGTTTCTTTACAAACTTTAACATTACTTTCAACGAAAGGAACATTGTCGAAATGTTCATAAGTGATAAAACTTGAAGAAGACAAAAGCACATGTCCTAGGATCAATCTAGTCGATCCTCCTAGTAACCAAAAATATAGAATTTGGAAGACTAGCGCTTGTTTACCAATTTCGACGGTAAACAGTGGCACACTCTGAAATTTTAAAACCGATTTTCCTTGTTAGGCCTCAAATGATTTGGAACCCTGACATTAAGTCTATATCCCTAGAGATAATAGAAATAATATTTCTCCTAAAGTGATTTGGCAGTGTTGTAGTGAAAAATAACATATTAGGTCTTAATGTCACATTAGGAATGAAAAAGTTCCAAAGAGTTTCATGAAATGGACACTTAAGAGTCTTGTACTAATCTTCAATGACCCAACACAAGTTAGGTACCTAAATTACCTTGTTGATCTTCTTGCAGGAATATCCTATGGATGCAAATATGATGTGGTTTATAGGGTTGTATTTTCTATTATCTAGTATGATTTGGTTTAAACCATTTAGAGGGCTCAATAGAAAATTGTATTTTATGGCTCTTCGATAAACGTGAAAAAGTGGAGGAGAAATTTATTCTTCTTGCTTGGAAATAGTTTCGAGGTAAATTAAGGGGGAACTCTGACACCTTCTCTAAATTTCTTCAGAACCATATCCTTTGGAATAACTAATAGACGGTAGAGATTTTGGCCTAGTTTAGAGTGTTTGTGTTTCTATTATCTAGTATGATTAGGGGGAAACTCTTACACCTTCTCTAAATTGCTTCAGAACCCTATTATTTTCTCTAGCATTGGTGGTTCAAGTGGCTTAAGATCTAGCTCAATCCTTCTTTAGGGTGTAGGTCTTATAGGCCTTTTTTTTTTTTTGCCGGAGATGACCTTATTATGGCTTGTTTAATTTTGGCTTTGTAGCTTTTTCTTCATCTATTAGTTTTTGCTTGGTTTCTCTGTTGTAGCTTTTGGTACACATTGTACCAATTTTTGACTTATTTGTACTATATTTGAGCTTTTTATCTTATATTGTTTATTTCACCCTTAAAAAAACTCGGACTATATTCTTAAGTCCTAAGGAAGAAACTTTAAAAGATTTAGTTCAATTTACTAAGTTTTTCCAAAAGCAATTTAGTTTGAAAATAACCACTTTAAAATGTGATCATGATGGTGAGTTTGTTAACCACGACTTTAGAAACTTTTGTGACGAAAACATTATAACCCATAACTTCTCATGTCCGCTCACTTCACAACAAAATGGTGATGTAAAGCGTAAAAACATGTTTTGGCAGAATTAACACGCACAATGATAAATGATATGGGTCTTTCTAAGTACTTTTGGGTGGATAAAATTAACACCACATGGCATGTTTTAAACATGATAGTAATTAGACCTATCTTAGAGAATCTCTCATATGAGTTACTTAAAGGTAAAAAACCAAATATTTGTTATTTTTTGTGTTTTCGGTTGCAAAGACTTTAGTTTAAATAATGGTAAAGAAAACCTAGGTAGGTGAGGGAATAAGCCTTTGATACTCCTTATCTAGTAAAGTCTATAGGGTTTTCAATAATACAATATTTGTTGTTGAAGTGTCACTACTTGTAGTTTTTGATGAAATCAAATCCCAAAAGATAGGGAAAGCCATTTCTTTTGTTTTTGATATTTTAGGTATGAACACAAAAGACTTAGTCAAGGATGACGTTTCAAAAGTAGATACTCCAAATAATTAAGACATTAAAGATGATGAAAAGGAAATGGAACAAGAGGATGATAAACAATATAACTCAAAACAACTTCCTCAAGATTTAATTGTGACAAAGGATCATCCATTGGACAATTAAATAATTATTATAATTACTCTGCATTCATATCTCAAATTGATCCGGAAATTGTTAGTGACACTTTGACTAATAAAAGTTGGTTTGTTGCTATACGAGAACTACTCAATAAATTAAAAAGAAATTATGTATGGGATTTAGTCCAACATCCTAAAAACAAAATAATCATATACACTAAATGGGTTTTTTGAAACAAACTCGATGTGAATGAAATAACTACTAGGAATAAAGCAAGATTTTTAGCAAAAGGATATAATCAAGTTGAAAGGATAGACTATGAGGAGACTTATGCTTCCGTAACTCGTCTCCAAACTATTGCATTTCTTTTGGTATTTGCTAGTTGTCTTGATTTTAAACTATATCAAATGCAGTGTTTTAAAAATCGGACCGGTCATCAAACCGGTGAGGGTACTGGTTCACTGGTTTATCGGTCGAACCACTGGGTCATTGGTCGAACCGCATGACTAAACCGGATTAAACCGGATTAAACCGGATAACTCGGTTGAATAAACCTGTCATTATAATAGGTATAAAACCGGTAAAACCGGTCGAACCGGATGATTCAGTCTCTAAAAACTATAACTAGCACTTAAATTTTTTTAAAAGATCATATCATAAATTCACAGGTTCATAATTTAAATTCAAATTTTAAAAGAGTCTAATTATAAATTTTAAACAGAGTCTAATTTAAATTCATAGTTTTAATGTTAATAAAAAATAAGTTTTAATGTTAATAATTAAAACAATACAAATATTAACATTATTTTAAATAATAAATTTTCCAAGTCTATATATATATATATATATATATATATATATATATATATATATATATATATATATATATATAATGAAAATCAGTTAAGTCTAAAATTATATTATATTTTGTTTCTTAATTTGTGTTCTTAAATTTCTATACAAATATTTGTATGATGATTTTTCAATCAATATAAATACAAAATAGTAAAAATAGTTTTGTGGATATTACAAAACTAAATTTGTGTATCACTCGAATTAAATGAGTGATTACTATTATTCTTGAAGAAAAGTTCCTATGTATTTGAGTAAAAAAAATTAAAAAATAAAATAAATAAAAAAATTTTAAAAAAAAATTAAAAAAAAAATTAAAAAAAAATTAAAAAAAAATTAAAAAAAAAATTATTATTATTTTTTTAAAATATGCAGTTGAACCGCCGGTTTGCGAAAACTGCCGGTTTTCCCGATTTTCCCGGTTCGCACCGGTTCATACCGATTCTCACCGGTTCGAAGACATGTCCGATCCAGCAAACGAACTCGGCCGGTTACCTGGCCGGTTCCCGATCCAACCGGTCCGACCGGCCGGTCCGATTTGGTTTTTAAAACTATGATCAAATGGACTGAGTCCTCTTTTCTAAACGATTTTATAAATAAAGAGGTATACGTCTCTCAATCTCCGAATAATGAGGACTGTAAAAATCCTGACCATATTTTGAACTAAAAAAATTAATTTATAGTCTCAAATAAACAACTAGAGAATATGGAGATATATTATTTTTGATTTTATCAATGAACATTTGTGTAAAGTTTTTTCTAATACTATACAGAAAGAGTTTGAAATGTCATTAATGAATAAATTTATGTATATTTGTTTTGGGTGAATTCTTATCTATCCACTTTAAAAAGTTGGATAGAGTTACTCATAGAGTAAATTGGTCTACATAGTATTAGAAATTTACAAAATTTAAATTATTAAATAAATAATTAAGTATAATAAAATAATAGGGCATTAATAAATTAATTAAAGATAAACTATTCAATTTTTTGTGATGGATAACGAAGTTGTCCTATTTTTGGCCACCAAATAAAGCCAACCAACAAGAAATTCAAACGCTATCACAGGATTTCGACCCTGATAATCATAATTGTATGTGTAAATCTTTAATAATTATTACCGCTTCATTTAAAAATAAATATTCTTCATTACCCGTTATCATGGTTGGTTTAGTAGGGAAAAGTTCTAGATTAAAGTAACTTAAATCTAAGGCATGAGATGTGTACATAAGCATTTAGTGAAATGATTGGTACCTTTGTTAATTATTTAATATTATATATTTCAACTTTTACAAAAATATCTAAAAAGGAAAAGAAAAAGTGAAGTTTGATTTGATTACCAATAACAAAAGATGGACTTGCCTCTCTATCTCATTCTGTCTCCATCTCATTAGTTCGTGCCTCAAGTATGAGATGTCGACTAGATTCCCTCCCTTGGAAATTTTGGATTTATAATGATATCCATATTTGAATCTTCAAGTGTATATTTTATTTGTTATTGTTTAAATTAAACTTACTAACAAATAATAAATTTGAGAATCTAAATAACTAATTAAAAAAAAAAAAATATATATATATATATATATATATATATATATATATATATTTGTTAGAAATTCACCATATTCTATGGCGAATTATTCTATTCAATCTTGATATCAAGATTGTTAACAATCCCCTGCAAAGACAATGAAAAGAAAAATTTAAAAAGAAAAAAAGAGAAACAATTGCGTTGGAGGAAAAGATGAAAAACTTGAAGAATTCTTTCTGCTTCCAAACTGAAAATTTTCTTATTCACTTGCAACTGTAAATTGTGAATACAGGATATGATCTCATTGTTTACAAAATAAGGGTTTCTCACTATTTATAGAGTTAGGTTAGCTTGCACCCTAAGCCAAAACTCAAAACTATAAAAGTCCAAAATATCTAACATTATTAAAATATGCCTAAGTCGAAATCATGTGTGAAGCAATCTGCTTCAACACTTCGACACACTATTACAACTTGACACACACACATTATAACAATTCGACTACTCCTTGTTTATGTCGAGCTACACTGCTTCGACACAAGAAATTACAACTCAACACACCGCCTAATTCCTTGTGTCTAAGCTGTCTACATTCATCATGGCTCTTAGTCTTCGAAAAACTTCGACCTGCACTCCCTTCATCATGATATCTGCAATCTGATTCTCAGTTCTGCAGTGTTCCAAGTTCATCTTCTCTTCTGCTACCTGCTCTCGAAGATAATGGAACCTCAGTTCGATGTGCTTGCTTCGACTGTGTGCTATTGGATTCTTCGCCAAGTTGATAGCTGACATGCTGTCGATCTTTACGGTAATTGCTCCATGACTCTTCCCTATAATCTCTTCGACCAGGTTCACTATCCAGGTTGCTTGACATGCACAAAGAGAAGCAACTATGTACTCTGCTTCGCATGATGACAATGCCACTACCGGCTCCTTTCTCGAACTCCAAGCAACTGGTGCACCACCTAGCATAAACACATATCCAGCTGTAGATTTTCGATCCTCAACATCACTACACCAACTTGAGTCAGTGTATCCCACTAACGTGCATTCTTTTCCTTCATCAGTTACAGGAAACAAAATGTCGTAGTCGATAGTCCCTTTCAAATACCTCGTTTATCCTCTTCGTTGCTGCTAGGTGTGATACCTTTGGCTTCTGCATGAATCTACTTACCATACTCACACTGTATGCTAAGTCAGGTCTTGTGTGACAAAGGTATCTTAGTGACCCAATAAGTCTTCTATATTGGGTTGGGTCGACATCATTTTCATCTTACTGCTTCGATAATTGCAATCTAGTTGCAGCTGGAGTCAAAGTTGGGTTGCAATCTTGCATCCCAAATCTCTTGAGTATTTCGCTTGCATATCTTCTTTGGTGCATCATCAAACCTCTACTAGTCTTGTAGAATTCGATGCCAAGGAAATATGAGAAATTTTCCAAGTCTGACATTTCAAACCCCTCACTTAGGTCATGTTTGAAATCTTCAATCTCCTTCTTGCAACTTCCTGTTATCAACAGGCCATCGACATAGAGGCATAGTATAAGCAATTCACTACTGCTTCTTCTTACATACACTCCATGCTCAGTCGTACACTTCAAAAATTCCTTCTCCCTTAAGACGCTGTCGATTTTCTTATTCTAAGCTCTTGGAGCTTTCTTAAGTCCATACATGGCTTTATGCAGCCTGTACACCTTTCTTTCTTCGCCTCGTTTCGCATACCAATCTGGTTGTGCGACATAAACTTCTTCGTCTAAGGGACCATTAAGGAATGCATATTTTACGTCCATCTGACTTGTGTGCAAATTGTTCATATTTACTAGACCAACAACCAACCTGATTGTTTCGATCCTAGCAACTGGTGCAAACACTTCGTCGAAGTTGATTCCTTCCTTCTGAAGAAATCCTTTTGCCACAAGTTTCGCCTTGTGTCGAGTTACTTCTCCTTTAGGGTTCACCTTCACCTTGTAAACCCACTTCACATCAATTGCCTTTTTTTCCTTGAAGCAATTCAACAAGTGACCAGGTATTGTTGACTTTGATGGAGTCTAACCCCTCATTCATTACTTTCACCCACTTCGAATCTTTAAATGTCTCAGCTGCATTGACTGGTTTGACATCTGCATAGAAAGCATAATGTACCAGCTCACCCTCTTCATCGACCACATCATCTGATGTAATCACACATTCTTGCAACCTTGCAGGCACGTCTCTTGTTCGCCGAGGTCTGCTTGGGCCTGCTTCATCTCTGACTTGTTCCTGTCGAACTTCTCTTTAGACTTCAGTGGCTGGTTTTTCACAAGAGATTCTCACTGAATCCTTCTTGGCATTCTCAGTTCAATCCCATTCTTTAAGCTCATCTATGATGATGTCCCTGCTGATCACTACCTGCTTATTCACTGGGTCGAACAACTTGTAACCTCTAGTCAAATGATATCCTATCAAGATCATCTGATTCGACTTATCATCAAGCTTCCTTCTCAACTGATCTGACACATGTCTATGTGCTATAGATCCAAACACCTTCAAGTGACTGAAAATAGGCTTGACACCAGACCGACATTCTTTTGGTGTGATTCCTTCAAGCTTCTTCGTCGGACATCTGTTTAATATGTATGTTGCTGTCGAAATCGTTTATCCCAATAATTCTTTGGGTTGATGCTTTCCATTCAACATACTTCTAACCATGTTCATGATGGTTCTGTTCTTTCTTTCTGCAATTCCATTTTGCTGTGGAGTATAGGGTGGCACCACCTCATGCACAATCCCTTCTTTTTCACATAATGCATCGAAATCTTTCAATACACATTCTCCACCACCATCAGTCATCAGAATCTTTAACTTTCAACCACTTTGTCTTTCGACCATAGATTTGAATCTGGAAAATACCTCGATCACATCACTTTTCTTCTTGATGAGGTAAGTCCACAACTTTTGACTGTAATCATCTATGAACGTGACAAAGTATCTGTTGCCTGCAATTGAATCCACCTGGATTCGACCACATACATTAGAGTATATGACTTCCAAAATTGCCTCCGACTTCCTTGCTAAACCTGTTCTTGTTTTGTTTCGGCTGAACACACTCTTCACACACTTCACTTGGAATGTCGATTTCAGGTAATCCTGAATCCATATTTCTTCTTTTTAGCTCTCTGATGTCATTGAAGTTGAGATGGCCTAGTCGAAAATGCCATAACCACTCAACTCTGTTGGCTGCAGTTGCTAGGCATTTGTGTTCCATCACATTGAGTTCAATCTTGAAGGTCCTATTCTAAGACATTGGAGCCTTCAAGATCAACCTGCCACCTGCATCGAGAACTCTCGTCATCTTGTCTTCGATCAACACCTTGTAGTTCTTTTCGACTAGCTGCCCTATACTGAGCAAATTACTCTTCATGCCTGGTATGTACAACACATTAGAAATTGTTGCCTCTTGCCATCTTTCCTCATAATCAAAACATCGCCAACACCTTCAGCTGCTAGAGTGTTATCATTTGCAAACTTCACCGTGTTTTTCGACGAGGGCTTCATGTTGACAAACCAATCTTTCCTTCCAGTCATGTGTGATGAGTGTCATACCCCCAAATTTTGACCACCAAGATTTCCCATCATTGTGCAAATCATTACCACAATATGGATGAACTATCATACCTCATCAATATCCTCAGAGATGTTTGAGCATTCACCACAATCAAGAATGAGGATTTCAAGCCCTCTCAGAGCCTTAGACAAAGGACTAATCAAGAAATGACATGATCTTCAACTTGTCTAACCTCTCAAACACCCATAAAGGATCAAGAGGACTCCCACTTAAAGAATCAAGCACAAGGTTGCAACATTCCAGGTGGATCAAGCCTCAAAATCGCCAGTGTCACCAAATTAGGGTTTTGGTCGACCAAGGCCTCCAGGTGGAAATTTTCCTCTGGGCATGAGCCAATGCTTCAAAGCACAACCCAAGATACTCCGACCTCATGGACCAAATCATCAAGTCAATTTAACCTCAGGGGATACATTTACCCAAAAAAATCAGGAATTAGGGTTTCTTGACCTAATTCACCCCTAAGTTGACTTTTGGGACAAAGCATGAGCCAAGACCTCAAGACATGGTTTGAGGGTCTCCAATACACTACATTGATCCATTTGCAACAATGGATTGATCCAAGAAGCTTGATTCACAAGTTTCAGTTTCATCAGGACCACAGTTAGGGTTTCGAGGAAAAAGTCAATTGTGCCTTTGACTTTTGACCAGGACATGCTCCCAAACCTTAGGGCATGATTCAATACACCCTATAACACCTATGGAATCCATCCATTAGGTTTGATATAGGTCAAGGGCTTGATTTCACAAAGGATCGCACAGTTTGGATTTAATCTGATAAAAAGTCAATTGTACAAAAATCCAAAGTTTGACTTTTGAATTTTTGGTCAACCAAGGTTATTTAACCCTAAAACAATGTTAATGTGTGATCTGAATCATCATTCATCAAGAAAAACCAAAGAAAATGAGTTAACTTGTAAAAGGGGTAACCATAAAAAAACTTAGAATTTTTCTAAGTTATGAAACAAAGTGGCTAGGGTACCAACTTCCAAGGACCATAACTTGAGATCCAAGCAACCATTTTGGATGGTCCAATGCTGGATTTGTAGCTCTCATTACATACTTCAAAAGTGTCAACTACATCTCATTCCAATTCCTCATGGATTTTAAGTTATGGAGTGATCAAAATGGCTAAAAACATGAAAATGACATTTTTCCAACACTTAGTGAAATTTTCACTAAGTCAGAATCTGCCTTATTTTTTTCCAAAATGTAGAGGCAGTTTTCATTGTAATTCAGGTTTATTCAAAACCAAAGTTGGACATCATGTTGAAATAGGATATATCAGCTTTCCAAAATGACAAAGAACTCCATAAAACTCCACCTGAGCTAGAGGTTATGACAGCTGCAACATGCCTTGCTGCAAACTGTTTTGCAAGGAAGATTTGTACATTAGGGCTCGAATTAATCAAATTATGCAAAAACAAACATGGTTATCCATCTGCACACCTCAAGAGGAGACCAAGGAGGAACAAGCACTGATCCACGAGCCTCCCAAGTCTTTGGAACTACATATAGGGTTGGCATCCCTAAAAGCTAAAGATGCCTCAAGACTCCAATTTTGTTTTGAGGCATTCAATGCATGCATAGAGCTGGCATGTATCAGTCCATGATCATCCAAATGAGTCAATATAAGCTCATACAACAGAGAACCATAGGCATGTGCTCTAATCTCAAGTCAATGGTTAGAGGAGACTTGAGATTCCATTTGATCACAATTGGCCAAAGGCCTGCTGCAGTTGCCACACACTGTTGCTTGCAAAACAAACTTGACACAGTATAAATAGGCCTCATTTGTTATCAGTTTGAGTACGCCAAAGCAACCAAACTGATGCTTTCCTCAAAATCCCTCTCTTTAGGCCAAAATGCCTTCTTTTGCAAGGTATCTCTGAGTTTTTGAGTTAGAGAGCAATTCCATCATAGCTCATGATCCAAACACCTCTAATATGTTGTATCTAAGCTGTTCAGGCACTAACATGTGACCTGTAACACCAAAATCTCAAAGTCCACTTCCAAAACCTCAAAATTGGACTTTTTTGCATTTTTCAAGCCATGTCTTGATTCGGTCACTTTCAAAATCAGATAAAACCTCAAACACACTCCAAATATCATCCTTGAACTGTCCCAAATAGTTCCCCACATCTGGAACACCATTTTGAGAGAGTTGTCATATTGGTCATTTTTGCCCCTTTTACAAGAAAGAGCTCAAACTTGTTCCTAAAGATTCCAACTGGTTCCAACCATTCTAAAAGCTTCTAAGGGATCAATTGAGAGTGTCCAAAGCATCAAATTACTTCTGGCACAAGAAACTTGGCAGATAGCACAAAAAGCTCCCAAAGAGGTACGCATCACAACTTGAACTCTTTGAATTATGCATTGCTTTGAAGTCCACTACTCATAAACATCTCATACATGTTGTATATGTTGTGTTTGAATCAATTCATCATACAATTCTGGCCTATACCATGAGGTAGCATGGAAAATGCAAATCATGGCCTATTTCAAAACCACCACCGGGTTTTAAAATGGGGACCTCATCTGAAAAAAAACTAGGGCACCATTGGATTCCTTGTTAAATTCTAGGCATGATAGACCTAAATTTTGTCCCAATCCATGGAGAAATGAGAAAGTTACAGCCTTTACGTTTTTGGCCCAAAAGTTGGCCTTGCCTTGCCCAGGCCTAAAACAAGGCATCCCTTATGTATTTATGGGGTGGTTTTGATACACGAATGTATCACCACCCCAGTGGTAGAAGGCGCGCACTGTAACTTGGAGGTCTGGGGTTCGAATCCCCCTCGCCCCAGACCCTTTTTTTTACCTCTTTTTCCATTTTTTTTTAATATTTGTCATATTATTTTAAATGATTTGTAAAATTAATTTCTCTCTCAATTTTAATTATTTTTTATTGGTTCTTTTTGCAAAAAATCACAAAAATGTTAAAATATTTTATTTCACAAAAAAATAAAATTTATATTATTTATTTAATATGGTTGATTTTTTTGTAAATAAATTCATTTTTATTATTTTTTAAACATTTCAAAAATGAATATTCATCTTGAAAATCAAAATCAAATGAGTCTTAAATCATCTTGTGATTAAAACCTCATTTTTCAAACCTTAATCAAAAATCACAAATAGTTTATTTAGACTTATTTGGTATTTTTGTCATTTTATCATTTTATTAAAAGGATTACTTTTAAAAGATAATGAAATTAGGGTTTCTTTGGTTCTTGATCTTTATCAAACCTTTTAAAAAATCTTTGGGCCTCTAATAGAGTGTAAGACTCAATCCCTTGGTAAATAAACCTTTTTGGGCCTCACACATTGTATAAGTCCCTCGGTATATTTTCAAAAGTTCGGCGCGGTCGTCGCCTTTGTAACAAAATCATTTGGGCTTCTCCTTGAGCTATAAGACCCATCTTTATTCATTTTCAAACTCTTTGGGCCTCTAATAGAGTGTAAGACCCAATCCCTTGTTGTACAACAATACCTTGTTGGGCCTCAGCCGTTGTATAAGTCCCGATACGATATTCAACGCAACGGTGTGATCATTGTTAAAACTTGGGCCTCTCCTTGAGTATAAGCCCCAACAATCTTTTCAAAAACAACTTCTCTTTGATTTAGGTTCAAATATACAGTTGTTATCAAAACTTTCTTTAATTTCTTTGAACAACTAACAATACAGCATGGAAGCTTGCTCACCTGTAAGTTTTAACAGCTTTCATTTACTCGCTTTCATATATATATATATATATATATATATATATATATATAACTGTATTGTGGGAAGCTGCCCACTGTAAGTCCTTCTTTCATATCCTTTTAAAATACTTGTCATAAATTAACTGTATATATACTAGTATAGTTATTTAGTGTTTTCCCCGGAAACTAGGTCTAGAACTAGGTAAAGGCAGTTTGGTCACTCTTTAAATACAGTCAAAACTAGATCCCCATAGGATTTCAAAATACAGTTTTGCCTTCTCTTGGGCTTGAACAATATGGAACAAAGAAAAAGGCAGTATTCTTCATGAACCTTTTCTCAGGCTGTCACTATTAGAAATTGTCAAAGAAATTCTACTCCCCAGAGTTGATCTATTCTCGGTGAATAGCATCTCTTGAGTTTCATCAAACCTCAGAACTTTCAGAAAATGATCTATTCTCGGTGAATAGAATTTCTTGAACTTTTCTCGGTTTGGGACCCACATGCTGTAATACCCCTAATCTATACCCTGAGCAAATAAAGCGATAACAAATAAATCAGAGTATAATTAAAACATCCATGGCATAGACAGAGGCGTCACATCAATTGAAACAAAATACAACAACCTGCTCATACAGATATGCAACAATCAGGTAGCACATAATAGAGGAACTCAGTTCCTAACACCCAAAATTCAGATACAGAATAAAAGTGGAAAATCTGTAGCTGAATCTCATATATATATAACATAAAATTTTGTCTGTCATATACAGAGTCATATATGTACAATCCAAAGAACATATATACATATACAAATAATCACATAACGATCTCCCCGACTACCCGGTGCTATATATCAGAGCCGACCGACAAAAGAATGAAGACCTAAGCTTCACAAAAAGACCCCCAACATCTAATCTGCAATGCCTCATAGAGCATTCAAAACAGCAGAAGGGTGAGAAACACAATTATAATATAATTGCCTACAATTATATAATAACACAAAATACACATGTAAAACACTCTAACCACAAATTACACCATAATTCAAATATAAAAAACACAGATCATATCTCATATATCCGTCACAAAGGCATATCACTCATGCACAATACATTTATCACCAACATATATATATCAACTCACCAATTCCATTCACAATTCCACACAAAATCAATCCCTTCATGATTTATGCAAATGCAAAGAGACTGACACAACGACTCTATGCAAATGCAATGCGGTACCGTTCCATCCATCATTCTCATCATTAATTCACTCAGGAATTATTGGAATCATCGCTTGTTACTTAGTGTAACTCCCCGTCGGGAAAATGATGTTCTCCCGTCGCTCACACCTCTTTGTATAAGGCACACGATGTTTATGGATCGCTCACACCTCTTTGTATAAGGCACACGATCGTCTATAATCATCACTCAAACATCTTTGTATAAGGCACATGATGTTATAGCGGATCCCCTCTGGAACCGTTTGGTCGCTCACACCCCACAAGGGCACACGACATCAAAAGAATGCATATCATGTTGCTTGGCATACAATGACTCATGACGATCAAATGCATACATATACACATCCATGTGAACCATTCCAACATCCATAATCATGCATATACAATCAACCACAACCACAATGCATTTACTTGCCCTTAGGCCATAAATCATCATCACAACATTTCATCATATGCATTTACATCATACCACAGTGCACAAGTCATACATCATATATCAAAAGCATATTGCATGATAACACATCAAATACACACAATTAAGACGGTAAAAGTCGACAAAATGAAACATTTCCAAATTTCCGACACAATTAAATTGGCCCCCAATATCAAAACCATTTTAATAAGAAAGAACATTACATAAGCGTCCCAACGGTACCAAGAACGCCTCGATCCGAGTTACAGATCAAAAGTTATGACATGAGACGCGAAATCGGGAACAATTTTGCACCCTCTCTGGTCCTACGCGTATTGCCCTGGGCCATACGCGTATTTCCCAGTTCGCTCGCCCATCCATACGCGTAATGCCCTAAGTGCTACGCGTATGGGCAGAGACTAATTTCTCCCCAAAAATTCCACTAAAAACCCCGTACGCGTATTGCCTCCCTATTTAGGCGTATTGCCTTGCCAAGTACGCGTACCATTACGCATTTCAGCAGAGGGCCGTGCAAAATGGGTTCCATACGCGTAATGCCCACATTTTCCCCTTACCATATGTGTATTGCCCTAACCAATACGCGTATTTCCTTGCTTGTTACGTGGATGGGCAGCGAAACCCAGAATTTTTCCTGCAGAATTTCTGCTGCGAAATTCATCCAATTTCTCCCCCAAATCTCACCTAAACATCAGCAAATTACCAATTGAATGCACAACAACATATATCTAGCATGTATCAACAATAAGGAACCTTAAAACATGATTTCCGACATAAATTATATCAAATTCTAACAATCCCAAAATCTGGAAGTAAACCTCGGATCTCGATCTGAAACAATACACAACGGAACACCATGTAGCTTCACAATCACACGGATATAAATCTCAGCCAACCTCTCCAAAGAAAAACTGATGTCAATCGGAATGAAATGGGCCGATTTAGTCAGCCTATCCACAACCACCCAAATGGCATCATGTTCCTCTGTGTATTCGGCAACCCTGTCACAAAATCCATAGAAATGATGTGCCATTGCCACTCGGGAATATCCAACGGTTGCAATAATCCACTAGGCTTCTGATGTTCTACCTTCGGCTTCTGACACGTCAAACACGCATAAACAAACTGAGCCACATCCCTCTTTAATCCGGACCACCAAAAGATTTTCTTCAAATCTTGATACATCTTATTAGCTCCAGGATGTATACTCAAAATAATCCGGTGTCCTTCCTCTAAAATCATCCTTTTCAAGTCCGAATCATCAGGAATACAAATTCTACCACGGAATCTCAAAACACCCTTATTATCCACTTTAAAGTCACCATTCACACTTTTATCTCCAACCATCAACAAATCAACAAATTTCACATCCAACTTCTGTTTCTCGCTAACGGTCGACAGAAAATCATTAGTAACCTTTAACATACCAAGCCTCACGCTATCAGATGTCAATTCACACACCAAACTCAAATCTATAAATGTTTCCAACATATCCCACTCTTTAACCATCAAAGCGGACATATGCAAAGATTTCCGGCTTAACGCATCGGCTACCAAATTAGCTTTACCAGGATGGTAATTTAAGCCAAAATCCTAGTCCTTAAAAAATTACAACCATCTTCGTTGCCTCATATTCAACTCTTTATGATCACTAAAGACTTCGAATCTTGCATTGTAGAGATAATGCCTCCAAATTTTCAACACAAAAACCACCGCCGCTAATTCCAAATCATGAGTAGAATAATTCTTCTCATGAACCCTCAATTGCCTCGAAGCATAAGCCACAACCTTACCTTCTTGCATCTACACTCCACCTAAACCACTCAAAGACACATCACAATACACCACAAACGGTTCAGTAGGATTCGGTAAGACCAAAATCGGAGCTGTAGTCAATCTTCTCTTCAGCTCACTAAAACTTTCCTCACACTGAATATCCCAAATGAACGCTTGACCTTTACAAGTCAACTGGGTCAAAGGAAGTGCTAACCTGGAAAAGCCTTCAATGAATCTTCGATAATATCCAGCTAAACCCAAAAAGCTTCTAATTTCCATAACCGATCTAGGAGCCTCCCATTGTAGAACTGCATCTACTTTGGATGGATCCACAGCAATACCATTACCTGAAATCACATGCCCAAGAAAACTCACATCTGACAACCAGAACTCACACTTGGACAACTTGGCATAAAGTCTCTTCTCCTTCAAAACTTGCAATACAATTCGTAAATGTTCCGCGTGTTCCTCCTGAGACTTAGAATAAATCAAAATGCCATCAATAAACACAACAATAAATCGATCCAAATGCTCATGAAGAATGCGATTTATATACTCCATAAACGCTCATGGCGCATTAGAAACCCCGAACGACATCACAGAATATTCGTAATGTCCGTATCGTGTCCTAAAAGCCGTCTTCTGAATATCTTCCTCTTTCACTCTAATCTGATGATAACCTGACCTCAAATCAATTTTACTAAACACACACGCACCTACCAACTGGTCCATCAGATCATCGATTCTCGGAAGAGGATACTTATTCTTAATCGTCACCTTATTCAGCTGGCGATAATCAATACACAATCGCATACTTCCATCTTTCTTCTTCACCAAAAGAACTGGAGCACCCTAAGGCGATACACTCGGCCTCACAAACCCCTTTTCTAACAATTCATTCAACTGCTTCTTCAACTCAACCAACTCAGATGCTGACATACGATAAGGTGCCATAGATACAGGTCTAGTACCAGGAACTAGATTATAGAAAACTCCACCTCTCTCTCTGGCGGCACATCTGAAATATCCTCCGGAAACACCTCTGGAAAATCACACAACTGGTAACACGCCAATTGCAACTTGACTATCCACTATCAACGATGCAAACAACCCGAACAACTGAGCTTCATCCGCCTAAAGCTTCTTCAACTCTTTGGTAGATAAGAAACTCGATTCCTCGTCTTCTTCAAGAGAAGGAAATCTTACCAACTTATGATAAAAATCAATATGCACTCGATTAAACTGCATCCAGTTCATTCCCAGAACCACGTCTAAACCCTCCAACGGCAGACACACCAAATCCATCTCAAAATCTCTACCATAAATGGTCAAAGGACAGCTTAAATAAACCAAAGAAGTAGTTACCGACCCCATTGCTGGAGTATCAATAACCATCTCTCCACCCATCGATGACAACAAAAGATTCAAACGCTTCGCACACTCAGACGAAATAAACGAATGAGTCGCTCTGGTATCAATGATAGCAACTAAAGGCGTACTATTAATAAAACAAGTACCTCTGATCAGACGGTCTGAACTAGTAGTCTGAGTTCCCGCCAATGCAAACACTTTCCCTCCAGCCTGAGCTTGCTTTGGTTTCGGACACTTCGCACTAACATGACCAGCTTCACCACAGTTGAAACACTTCACCACATTCCTCTTGAAATCAGCTGCGACATGTCCTAAACCTCCATAATTGGAACACTTCCTCATATCCTTTCTACATTCAAACTGACGATGTCCTAAGTCACCACACCTATAACATCTCGGAGGATTAGACATACCTCCCCCACTTGGCCTTTTATCAAAATTACCCCTTTGCTTACCCTTGTCAGCTGGTGACACATAAGGACCACCACGAAACAGTTGCTTTCCTTTCCTTTCATTCACACTCTTATAATGAATAGAACGAGCTTTGCTATCCTCCTCATAAATTCTACAACAATCCACCAAATCTGAAAACCTCCTAATTTTTTTATAACTAATTGCATGCTTGATCTCAGGACGCAACCCGTTCTCAAACTTGAAACATTTGGAAAACTCCGTAGTTGCTTCAGCATAATATGGATAAAACTGAACAAGCTCCATAAACTTAACAGTGTAATCCACAACAGACATGTTACCCTGTTTCAACTCCAAGAACTCTATCTCTTTCTTTCCTCTAACATCTTCAGGAAAATACTTCCTCAAAAACTCACCGCTAAACAAAGCCCAAGTGACAACTTCACCTGTAGCTTCCCACACATGGCACTTACTAACCCACCAATCATCAGCCTCCTCCTGCAACATGTGAGTACCCAGTCTCACCTTATGTTCCTCAGCACAGTCCATCACTCGAAAGATTCTTTCAATCTCCTTAAGCCAAATCTGAGCACCATCAGGATCATGTCTCCCTTTGAAGACAGGCAGTTTGTTCTTCCTGAACTCATCATTCCCACCAGCATTAGGTCCCTGCACAGCCTGAGCCATAGCTTGCATAACAGCAGCAAGAGCAGCATCATTCCTACCAGCCATATTCTGTTCATATCCAATAAAAGCAACTATGGTTAAACAAACAGCTCACCCCAAACACAAAGACCGACACGGACTGGCACGAACTGACACAAACTGGCACAAACTGGCTCTGATACCACTTAATGTAACACCCCCAATCTATACCCCGAGCAAATAAAGCGATAACAAATAAATCAGAGTATAATTAAAACATCCATGGCATAGACGGAGGCGTCACATCAATTGAAACAAAATACAACAACCTGCTCATATAGATATGCAACAACCAGGTAGCACATAACGGAGGAACTCAGTTCCTAACACCCACAATTCAGATACAGAATAAAAGCGGAAAATCTGCAGCTGAATCTCATATATATATAACATAAAAGTTTGTCTGTCATATACAGAGTCATACATGTACAATCCAAAGAACATATATACATATACAAATAATCACATAACGATCTCCCCGACTACCCGGTGCTATATATCAGAGCCGACCGACAAAAGAATGAAGACCTAAGCTACACAAAAAGACCTCCAGCATCTAATCTGCAATGCCTCATAGAGCATTCAAAACAGCAGAAGGGTGAGAAACACAATTATAATATAATTGCCTACAATTATATAATAACACAAAATACACATGTAAAACACTCTCACCACAACTTACACCATAATTCAAATACAAAAAACACAGATCATATCTCATATATCCGTCACAAAGGCATATCACTCATGCACAATACATTTTTCACCAACATATATATATATATATATATATATATATATCAACTCACCAATTCCATTCACAATTCCACACAAAATCAATCCCTTCATGATTTATGCAAATGCAAAGAGACTGACACAACGACTCTATGCAAATGCAATGCTGTACCGTTCCATCCATCATTCTCATCATTAATTCACTCAGGAATTATTGGAATCATCGCTTGTTACTTAGTGTAACTCCCCGTCGGGAAAACGATGTTTTCCCGTCGCTCACACCTCTTTGTATAAGGCACACGACGTTTATGGATCGCTCACACCTCTTTGTATAAGGCACACGACCCGATCGCTCACACCTCTTTGTATAAGGCACACGATCGTCTATAATCATTGCTCACACGTCTTAGTATAAGGCACACGATGTTATAGCGGATCCCCTCTGGAACCGTTTCGTCGCTCACACCCCACAAGGGCACACGACATCAAAAGAATGCATATCATGTTGCTTGGCATACAATGACTCATGACAATCAAATGCATACATATACACATCCATGTGAACCATTCCAACATCCATAATCATGCATATACAATCAACCACAATCACAATGCATTTACTTTCCCTTAGGCAACAAACCATCATCATAACATTTCATCATATGCATTTACATCATACCACAGTGCACAAGTCATACATCATATATCAAAAGCATATTGCAGTAAAACACATCAAATACACACAATTAAGACGGTAAAAGTTGGCAAAACGACACATTTCCAAATTTCTGACACAATTAAATCGGCCCCCAATATCAAAACCATTTTAATAAGAAAGAACATTCCATAAGCTTCCCAACGGTACCAAGAACGCCTCGATCCGAGTTAGGGATCAAAAGTTACGACATCGGACGCAAAATCGGGAACAATTCTGCACCCTCTCTGTTCCTACGCGTATTGCCCTGGGCCATCCGCGTATTGCCCAGTTCGCTCGCCCATCCATACGCGTAATGCCCTAAGTGCTACGCGTATGGGCAGAGACTAATTTCTCCCCAAAAATTCCACTAAAAACCCCGTACGCGTATTGCCTCCCTATTTACGTGTATTGCCTTGCCAAGTACGCGTACCATTACACATTTCAGCAGAGGGCCGTGCAAAATGGGTTCCATACGCGTAATGCCCACATTTTCCCCTTGCCATATGCGTATTGCCCTAACCAATATGCATATTGCCTTGCCTGTTACATGTATGGGAAGCGAAACCCAGAATTTTTCATGCAGAATTTCTGCTGCAAAATTCATCCAATTTCTCTCCCAAATCTCACCTAAACATCATCAAATTACCAATTGAATGCACAACAACATATATCTACCATGTATCAACAATAAGGAACCTTAAAACATGATTTCCGACACAAATTATATCAAATTCTAACAATCCCAAAATCTGGAAGTAAACCTCGGATCTCGATCTGAAACAATACACAATGGAACACCATGTAGCTTCACAATCACACGGATATAAATCTCAGCCAACCTCTCCAAAGAAAAACTGATGTCAATCGGAATGAAATGCGCCGATTTAGTCAGCCTATCCACAACCACCCAAATGGCATCATGTCCCTCTGTGTATTCGGCAACCCTGTCACAAAATCCATAGAAATGATATCCCATTTCCACTCGGGAATATCCAACGGTTGCAATAATCCACTAGGCTTCTGATGTTCTACCTTCGGCTTCTGACACGTCAAACACGCATAAACAAACTGAGCCACATCCCTCTTTAATCCGGACCACCAAAAGATTTTCTTCAAATCTTGATACATCTTATTAGCTCCAGGATGTATACTCAAAATAATCCGGTGTCCTTCCTCTAAAATCATCCTTTTCAAGTCCGAATCATCAGGAATACAAATTCTACCACGGAATCTCAAAACACCCTTATTATCCACTTTAAAGTCACCATTCACACTTTTATCTCCAACCATCAACAAATCAACAAATTTCACATCCAACTTCTGTTTCTCGCTAACGGTCGACAGAAAATCATTAGTAACCTTTAACATACCAAGCCTCACGCTATCAGATGTCAATTCACACACCAAACTCAAATCTATAAATGTTTCCAACAATTCCCACTCTTTAACCATCAAAGCGGACATATGCAAAGATTTCCGGCTTAACGCATTGGCTACCAAATTAGCTTTACCAGGATGGTAATTCAAGCCAAAATCCTAGTCCTTAAAAAATTACAACCATCTTCGTTGCCTCATATTCAACTCTTTCTGATCAAACAAGTATTTCAAACTCTTATGATCACTAAAGACTTCGAATCTTGCATTGTAGAGATAATGCCTCCAAATTTTCAACACAAAAACCACCGCCGCTAATTCCAAATCATGAGTAGAATAATTCTTCTCATGAACCCTCAATTGCCTCGAAGCATAAGCCACAACCTCACCTTCTTGCATCAACACTCCACCTAAACCACTCAAAGACGCATCACAATACACCACAAACGGTTAAGTAGGATTCGGTAAGACCAAAATCGGAGCTGTAGTCAATCTTCTCTTCAGCTCACTAAAACTTTCCTCACACTGAATATCCCAAATGAACGCTTGACCTTTACAAGTTAGCTGGGTCAAAGGAAGTGCTAACCTGGAAAAGCCTTCAATGAATCTTCGATAATATCCAGCTAAACCCAAAAAGCTTCTCATTTCCGTAACCGATCTAGGAGCCTCCCATTATAGAACTGCATCTACTTTGGATGGACCCACAACAATACCATTACCTGAAATCACATGCCTAAGAAAACTCACTTCTGACAACCAGAACTCACACTTGGACAACTTTGCATAAAGTCTCTTCTCCTTCTAAACTTGCAATACAATTCGCAAATGTTCCGCGTGTTCCTCCCGAGACTTAGAATAAATCAAAATGCCATCAATAAACACAACAATAAATCGATCCAAATGCTCATGAAAAATGCAATTCATATACTCCATTAACACTCATGGCGCATTAGAAACCCCGAACGGCATCACAGAATATTCGTAATGTCCGTATCGTGTCCTAAAAGCCATCTTTTGAATATCTTCCTCTTTCACTCTAATTTGATGATAACCTGACCTCAAATCAATTTTACTAAACACACACGCACCTACCAACTGGTCCATCAGATCATCGATTCTCGGAAGAGGATACTTATTCTTAATCGTCACCTTATTCAGCTGGCGATAATCAATACACAATCGCATACTTCCATCTTTCTTCTTCACCAAAAGAACTGGAGCACCCCAAGGCGATACAGTCGGCCTCACAAACCCCTTTTCTAACAATTCATTCATCTGCTTCTTCAACTCAACCAACTCAGATGCTGACATACGATAAGGTGCCATAGATATAGGTCTAGTACCAGGAACTAGATCTATAGAAAACTCCACCTCTCTCTCTGGCGGCACATCTGAAATATCCTCCGGAAACACCTCTGGAAAATCACACAACTGGAAACACGCCAATTGCAACTTGACTATCCACTATCAACGATGCAAACAACCCGAACAACTGAGCTTCATCCGCCTAAAGCTTCTTCAACTCTTTGGTAGATAAGAAACTCGATTCCTCGTCTTCTTCAAGAGAAGGAAATCTTACCAACTTATGATAAAAATCAATATGCACTCGATTAAACTGCAACCAGTTCATTCCCAGAACCACGTCTAAACCCTCCAACGACAGACACACCAAATCCATCTCAAAATCTCTACCATAAATGGTCAAAGGACAGCTTAAATAAACCAAAGAAGTAGTTACCGACCCCATTGCTGGAGTATCAATAACCATCTCTCCACCCATCGATGACAACAAAAGATTCAAACGCTTCGCACACTCAGACGAAATAAACGAATGAGTCGCTCTGGTATCAATGATAGCAACTAAAGGCGTACTATTAATAAAACAAGTACCTCTGATCAGACGGTCTGCACTAGTAGTCTGAGTTCCTGCCAATGCAAATACTTTCCCTCCAGCCTGAGCTTGCTTTGGTTTCGGACACTTCGTACTAACATGACCAAGTCACCACAGTTGAAACACTTCACCACATTTCTCTTGCAATCAGCTGCGACATGTCCTAAACCTCCATAATTGGAACACTTCCTCATATCCTTTCTACATTCAAACTGACGATGTCCTAAGTCACCACACCTATAACATCTCGGAGGATTAGACATACCTCCCCCACTTGGCCTTTTATCAAAATTACCCCTTTGCTTACCCTTGTCAGCTGGTGACACATAAGGACCACCACGAAATGGTTGCTTTCCTTTCCTTTCGTTCACACTCTTATAATGAATAGAACGAGCTTTGCTATCCTCCTCATAAATTATACAACAATCCACCAAATCCGAAAACCTCCTAATTTTTTGATAACTAATTGCCTGCTTGATCTCAGGACGCAACCCGTTCTCAAACTTCACACATTTGGAAAACTCCGTAGTTGCTTCAGCATAATGTGGATAAAACTGAACAAGGTCCACAAACTTAGTAGTGTAATCCACAACAGACATGTTACCCTGTTTCAACTCCAAGAACTCTATCTCTTTCTTTCCTCTAACATCTTCAGGAAAATACTTCCTCAAAAACTCACCGCTAAATAAAGCCCAAGTGACAACTTCACCTGTAGCTTCCCACACATGGCGCTTACTAACCCACCAATCATCAGCCTCTTCCTGCAACATGTGAGTACCCAGTCTCACCTTATGTTCCTCAGCACAGTCCATCACTCGCAAGATTCTTTCAATCTCCTTAAGCCAAATCTGAGCACCATCAGGATCATGTCTCCCTTTGAAGATAGGCGGTTTGTTCTTCCTGAACTCATCATTCCCACCAGCATTAGGTCCCCGCACAGCCTGAGCCATAGCTTGCATAGCAGCAACAAGAGCATCATCATTCCTACCAGCCATATTCTGTTCATATCCAATAACAGCAACTATGGTTAAACAAACAGCTCACCCCAAACACAAAGACCGACACGGACTGGCACGAACTGACACAAACTGGCACAAACTGGCTCTGATACCACTTAATGTAACACCCCCAATCTAAACCCCGAGCAAATAAAGCGATAACAAATAAATCAGAGTATAATTAAAACATCCATGGCATAGACGGAGGCGTCACATCAATTGAAACAAAATACAACAACCTGCTCATATAGATATGCAACAATCAGGTAGCACATAACGGAGGAACTCAGTTCCTAACAACCACAATTCAGATACAGAATAAAAGCGGAAAATCTGCATCTGAATCTCATATATTTATAACATAAAAGTTTGTCTGTCATATACAGAGTCATACATGTACAATCCAAAGAACATATATACATATACAAATAATCACATAACGATCTCCCCGACTACCCTGTGCTACATATCAGAGCCGACCGACAAAAGAATGAAGACCTAAGTGTAGCGAGCGAAACTGGACGTGTTTCTTAAGCACTGTCGCTCTTTGGGGTTACTACAGTTCGATTCATTTTTTATCCTATTGAAGCTGATGAAGGAAGGGAAATAGATTTCTCCAATTAACCCTGCTTACATACTGAGTTTAAACAGCGGTCTGTTAGGTTACGGATGCTATATGGTAATGGGGTCTTTTTTTTTTCTTCTTACTCTCTTTCTTCTCAAGAGTGAAATCATAGACGGTTCATGGGTAGGATGTTTAGGACTGAGGGTATGGGACTTTGACTTTTTGTTTAGTGTGCTCGCTAAGATTGTCCTTTCAATCTTATGCCTACGTATTCCCGTTTTCCGAAACAGGGAAATCAGAGCAATCGTAGTTCCTCCTATTCTATGGGAGGAAATGGTGTTTTGGTGTCTTCTTCAATGCCCAAGACGTGAAGCTGAAAAGGTCTATTTGTATCTTGTTCGAAGCCCAAGATGTGAAGCTAAAAAGGGTGTTGACTTTTAGAGAGAATTTGTCATCTCTAAAGGGAGTCTGTTTGTCACGACTGTTGGATGACGAACTATAAAGGAGGATTACTTTAACCGGGATATGCGAATCCTAGCAATGCCATAATTTCCTTTATAGGGAGTTTTAACCTGAAGGAGAAGACTTTAACTCAGTGTAGAGAAATACTATCTTTCCTTAGGAATTTCTCATGCTAAAAGAAGGACAGTGGCATGGATGTAAATAATCCAGAGGTTAGATGAAAGGAATTACAGCAGTTAGATGAAAGGAGTTGTTGATGTTTGTATCCTGTGAATGAGGCACAGTTTTGATGCTAAAAGGTTAATTGACTCAACCGGGGTTTCCTTATAGAAGCCTAAGAGGAGCCTATCGACCCAACAAGGGGGTGTTTTTATGTGTCTCGTACGAAGCCCGAGAGAGAGGCTAAAAGGGTTGTTGACTCAACAAGAGAGTGCTAACAAGTGACTGACTCAACAAGAGAGTGCTTTTATATGTGTCTTGTACAAAGCCCAAGATGGAGGCTGAAAGATTTGACTCCACATGAGGGTCTTTTATACTCAACAAGAGAGCGATTTTGTATCTCGTACGAAGCCCAAGATGGAGGCTAAAAGGGAAGTGACTCAACAAGAGAGTGTTTTATACTCTACAAAAGAGTGTTTTTGTATCCCGTACGAAGCCCGAGATGGAGGCTAAAGGGTTTGACTCAACAAGAGAGTCTTTTATATCTTGTACGAAGCCCGAGATGGAGGCTATGGTTATTGTTTCAGTTGAGTGACAAGTCCAATATGCTGATTTAAAGAGAAAATCAGTTCTTATATGAGTAATGTTTTCACTCAGGGATTTTGATTCGAGGATCAGGGATATTTCCTGTTCTTTAAAGAAATGAGAAATCCAAAGGGGTTTGGGACTGTCCGAGTCTACGAGTTTCATCTCCTAGTTTTGAAAGGTACTTGAGAATGTCTTTGAGACTCAAGGAAATTAGACTGTCCAAGTCTAGAGTTTTATCTTTTGTACTACGTTTAAGAAACAGAAGTAGCAGGATCTAGACTTTTTGAAAGAACTGTTCTATTAAGATGACTAATTTCTGTTCCTATACCTCTAGGAGGTCGTCGGGACAATTTGTACAAAGCCCAAGAGGAGGCTGGAAACTTTTAAGAAGCCGTGGGACAATTTGTATGAAGCCCAAGAGGAGGCTATCATTCCCGGAGGAAGAAATCATTTATACGAAGCCTAAGAGGAGGTTGTGAACACTTCTAAGAAGCCGACGGGTCCTTGTACAACGCCCAAGAGGAGGCGGGGGTACTTTTAAGAAGCCTGTGGGTCCCCAAACCCCGAGAAATTCAAGACAGGCTATTCACAGAGAATAGATCAAGACAGGAAAGTTCGAGAATTTGGAAGAAACTCAAGAGATGCCATTGACGAAGAAAAGATCATCTCTGGGGAGTAGAGTTTCTTTGACGATTTCTAAGGGTGACAGTCTGTGAAAGGGTTCAACGAGAATGTTGCCTTTCACGTCTCCATATTGTTTAACCCCAAGAGGAGGGAAGACTGTGTCTGGTAATCCTATGGGGATCTAGTTTTATCTATTTAAGAGTGATCAACAGGGCTTAGTGCTAGACGTAGTTGCCGGGGAAACTCTAAATAGCTATACTATTATTACACAGTTGATATGAGTTTATGAAAGGAGACTTACAGTGAAACAGCCCCACAATACAGTTTATATGTATACGAAAGTGGATAAAGAAAGCATATAAACACTTACTCGGTTGTAGAGCTTCCCTGCTGTTTGGTTAGTTGTTCAACAAAGAAAGATTGAAAACAACAGTATATTCAAAATCAAAGGAGAAAGTGCTTTGAAAGAACAATTGGGGATTATAACTTAAAGAGAGGCCCATGGTTTTATCAGTGATCGCATTGTTGTTTTGTACAGAGGGACTTATACAAGTGACTGAGGCCCAAAAAAGGTTTTCTGTACAAAGGGGTGGGTCTTACACTCACTCAAGAGGTCCAAAAGGTTTTAAAGAAAAAGAGTGGGGCTTATAACATGAGGGTAGGCCCAGATGATTTTTCGTTTGAAATGGCGATCACGCCGAGATTTTGAAAACACAGTGGGTCTTATACATTGACTGTGGCACAAGATAATTTGGTTTTCAAAAGGGGTTGGCTCTTACACTCTAATAGAGGCCCAAAGTTTTGAATGGGTCTTATAGCTCGAGGAGAGGCCCAGTTGTTTTATTTTTAAACGGACGACGATCGCGCCGAACCTTTCTTTTAACGCAGAGGGACTTATACAATATCTGAGGCCCAAAAATGTTTTAGCTAAAAGGGGATTGGGTCTTACACTCTATCAGAGGCCCATAATTGATTTTAAAAGATGTGTGGGGCTTATAACACACGGGTATGCCCAGATGAAATTTGAAAAAGGCGACGATCGTGCCGATTGTTTAAAAATGTACAGAGGGACTTATACAATAAGTGAGGCCCACAAATGGTTTATGTACAAAAAGGGTTGGGACTTACACTCTATTAGAGGCCCATGAGTGTTTGAAAATGATTGATGAGGGTGAAAATCAAAGAAACCCTAATTTGTTATTCTTTTAAAAGTAAATACTAAAAGAAAATCAAGGAAAAATACCAAATGAATTTGAATAAACCACTTGTGATTTTTGTTTAAGGTTTGAAAAATGAAGTTTTAATCACAAGAGATATTAAAACTCATTTGGTCTTAATTTTTCAAGATGAATGTTCATTTTAAAATGTTTAAAACAAATAAAAAATGAAGTTATTCACAAAAATACTAATTATATTAAATAAATAATATAAACTTAATTTTTTTTGTGGAATTAAATATTTCAACATTTTTTTGATTTTTTTCAAAAAGAACCAATAAAAAATAATTAAAATTGAAAGAGTTATTAGTTTTCCAATTAATTAATAAAACCAAAAATATTGAAAAAAATGGCAAAATATGAAAAAAAAAACACAAAATGGCATGGGTGGGGTTTGAACCCACGACCTCAAGGTCACAAGGCGCGCGCCTTACCACTGGGGTGGTGATACATCCATTGTTTGAAGTGAAATCACAAATATACAAGTCATGCCTTAGTTTTAGGCCTGGCCCAAGGCAAGGCAAGACAAGTTTTGGCTCAGAAACGTGAAGGTCATAACTTTCTCAATTCTCAATGGTTTGAGACAAAATTTATATGCATCTGGACCAAAATTTCACAAGGAATCCAATGGTGGTGGTAGTTTTTTCAGATCACACTCCCTCCTCAAAACCCGATAGTAGTTTTGAAAAAGGCCTATAATTGCATTTTCTATGCTACACTTTGATACTGGCATGAATTACATGATCAATTGGTTCAAACACAACATATTTAACATGTATGAGGTGTGCATGATCAGTGGACTTCAAAGCATTGCATATTTTGGAAAGTTCAAGTCATGAGGCTTACCTCTTTTTGAGCTTTTTGGAGTTTTTGTGCAATCTGTCAAGCCTTTTGTTCCAGAAATGATTTGATGCTTTAGACACACTCAAATGATCCCTTAGAAGCTTTTTGGATGATTGGAATCAGCCGGTACCTGCAAAAACACAAACTGGCCATTTCTTGCAAAAGGGGTTAAAAGTGACCAAAATAGCAACTCTCTCAAATGGTGTTCCAGATGGGGGGACCATTTGGGACAGTTCAAGGATGATATTTGGAGTGTGTTTGAGGTTTTATCTGGTTTGGAAAGTGACTGAATCAAGACATGGCTTGAAAAATGCACAAAGAGCCTATTTTGAGGTTTTGAGAGGTGACTTTGTGGTTACAGGTCACTTGTGAGAGTTTGGATCACCTACATATGATGTTTATGAGGTGTGTGTGTGATTGGTTTGATTGAAAAAGCTCTCAAACTCAAAAACTCAGAGTTACCTTGCTAAAGAAGGCATTTTTGTCAAGAAAAAAGGATTTTGGGGGAAAGCATCTGATTGATGGCTTTGGTGTACTCAAAATGAGCACAAATGAGCTCTATTTATAGTAGAGCAAGTTTGTTTTGGGATCAATAGTGAATGGAAACTGCAGCAGAGGTTTGGCCAATGTTGGCAAATGAAAATCCAAGTCTCATATAGCCATTGACTAGAGGTTAGAGCACAGAGCTTTGGTTCCCTACTTGTTGGATGAATCTTGACTGAATTCAGTTGCAAATGTGTCAGTCCATGCCACCTATAAGCATCTATTAAATGCTCCAACCCAAAATTGGAGTCTTGTCCCTCTTTTAGGCAATTCTAGGTTTGGCATGCTACTTCTTGTTCCAAGGACTTTGGTGGCTTGGCTCAGTGATTGTCCCCTTTAGATTTGATCCTCAGATGTGTCCAAGATGATGACAAGGCTTGAAATTGGCTGATTTTGGCAAATCGACCAAAAATGCAAAATTCTGCCTTGCCTTGGCAGTTTTCAGCAAGGCATTTTGCCACTACCATAACTCTTAACTCAAATTGAATTTGGTGATGTTCTTGGCCATTTTGGAAAGCCCTTATATGATACAACAACTGTTTGATCATATTTGGTTTTGATACTTTTTGGATCCAAGTGAAAAATGTCCCTACATTTGGAAAAAAGTGAAGGCAGATTCTGACTTAGTGAAAATTTCACTAAGTGTTGGAAAAAAGTGACATCTTCACTTTTTGTGATTTTGATCAATCCATAACTCAAAATCCATGAAGAATTGGAATGAGGTCTAGTTGAAGTTTTTGTAGAGGGCCATGAGATCTACAAATAAAGCTTTAGATGGGGAAAAATGGCTTTGTGGTTTAGGAGTTATGATCCTCCAAAGTTGGTACCCTTGCCACTTTGTTCATAACTTAGAAAATTTTCTAAGTTTTTTATGGTTACCCATTTTACAAGTTATCCCACTTTGTTTGATTTTTCTTGATGAATGATGATTCAAATCATACATTAACTTCATTTTGGGGTTAAAAATCCATAATTGTGAAAAATCTCAAAAAGTCAAAGTTGACTTTTGTGCACAGTTGATTTTTTATCAGATGAATTCCAAACTGTGCAATCCTTTAGGAAATCATGTCCTTGACCTAAATCAAACTTGATGGACATGTTCCATGGGTATTATAGGGTATATTGAATCATGTCTTAGGGCTTGGGAGCATGTCCTGGTCAAATGTCAAAGTTACAGTTGACTTTTCTCGCGAAACCCTAATTGTGGCTCTGATGAATTTGAGACTTGTTGCTCAAGCTTCTTGGATCAATCCATTGTTACAAATGGATCAATTTGGTTTATTACAGACCCTTAAATCTTCTCTTGAGGTCTTGGCTTTTGATTTGTCCCAAAAGTCAACTTATGGGTGAATTAGGTCAAGAAACCCTAATTCCTGATTTTTTTATGACTGCATCCCCTGAGGCAAAATTGACTTTATGATTGGGGTCATGAGGTTCCATGGAGCATATTAGGTTATGTTTTGAAGTATTGGCTCATGCCCAGAGGAAAATTTCCATCTGGAGGCCCTGGTCGACCAAAACCCTAATTTGGTGACACTGGCGATCTCGAGGCTTGATCCACCTAGAAGGGAGCAACCTTGTGCTTAATCCTTGAAGTGGGAGTCCTTTTGATCCATTGTGGATGTTTGTGAGGTTTAGACAAGTTGAAGATCAAGTCATTCCTTGATTGATCCTTTGTCTAAGAACTTAGAGAGGGCTTGAAACCCTAATTTTGACTGTAGTGGAGGCTCACCCATCTTTGGGGAGACTGATGAGGCATAATGGATTACCCATATTGTGGTGATGATTTGTACAATGATGGGAATCTTAGTGGTCAAAATTTGGGGTATGACAGATGCCCCTATTTAATCTTCTTGGACCTGAATGTGCGAAAGACGAAGGTGTTCGGGCATTCGGGCATTCGGGGTGCAAGAGGATTAAATATCGGAATACCCGAAATTTTGATGGTGGTTATGAATGGAAGTTTGCGCATACATCTTCTTTTGCTAAGCAATGACGCTTAGAAAAGGTAAACTTCCCCTCGATCCCGGTTTCCTACCAAGGAACTGGTCTTAGCTTCTGGAATAAACTTCCCATCGATCCTGGTTTCCTACCAAGGAAATGGTTTCAGTTTCTGAAATAAACTTCCCCTCGATCCTGGTTTCCTACCAAGGAACTGGTCTAAGTTTCTCATATAAACTTCCCCTTGATCTTGGTTTTCTACCAAGGAACTGGTCTCAGTTTCTGAAATAAACTTCCCCTCGATCCTGGTTTCCTACCAAGGAACTGGTCTTAGTTTCTAAAATAAACTTCCCCTCGATCCTAGTTTCCTACAAAGGAACTGGTCTCAGTTTCTTTTGACAATAAACTTTCTTGACAAGGGACGCTATTCGTAGCGGTTTTCCTCAAACTTCTCACCGAATTTTCCTGGGGAGATGCCATTTGACGGAAAACTTTTGATGTCAGACTTGCTGGGGGAACCCAATCGTCTGAGTTGTAGAGGTGTACAAACTTCTCTGTTTGGAGACGCCATTTGTTTCTACTGGGGAAAACGAGTCTTCTTGAGAGACCGCTTTCATGCTTGGGGATATTGCATCGTACTTTTCTCGGGATCTTCCCGGAGAAACGCCATATGATGGGATCCAATTTTGAGGTACCGATGACCTTTTCATCAGCGGCTTTTTTTGGAGAAAAACTGCCGTACCGCCGAATCTCTTGATTAAGAGGCTTTTTCTGGAGATTTTCCTTAATCTGGGAAAGCAAGGATGTCGTCTTCAATGGCGAAGAATGACATTTGTCAAAGGTTCTCTGGTCTTTCAGAGGTTCAAGTTATCAAAGTGGTCAAGGGCCAATTCTGATCCAGAACTAAACTGGAGGAGAGAGATTGTTCAGACGCAACCTTTCCTGACGAAGAAAGAACTTGACAACTCGATTGAGAGGATTGTTATCACTATGGGACAATACCGACTGGAGTGATAGTGATATATGAATGTGAATGCAAGTCAATAATGCATGATGTATGTATGTATATGCTGACAAAACCGACGCAACATACAGACTAAAAGATGAACATGACGGGATACTCGGCCATCGCGGGGCGAAGTCGTACCGTTGATCCAAAAGTAGCAATTCTGCCTTGCCTAGGAGAGACAGTCCCTGCGGGGAATACTGTTGGTCGGGCTTAGGAGATGGGAACTCGGCCGAGGGTATCAGATGGCAAAACCGCATCCGACACAGCTGATCCTTCATTCAGGCGCACTGGCTTAGAGAGAGTACTTTGTTCTGCATTTTGACGTTCAAACACTTTTGGAGAAGCGATCGATGTTCTTTCGGTGTTCAACCGTCAAAAGAAATTGCCATCTTTATTTTAAAAGTAGAAAAAAATTTACAAGTAAATTCATTTTTGTTTCGTTTCAAGAATCGTTGATTATGTTAAAATTTCGTTCTATAAAGCTAAAACAAATAAGAATTACAAACAAAAGCACAAGGGCTCAAATTTTATTGATAGGATGGAAATCAGCCTAACGCGTGATTCCAAAGAGTATTTACAAAGTTTAGAGAATGGTAATTTAAGGGAAAAGGGCTACATCGAAACATAACGACCATTATCCTTCTACCAACTTTGAATTCGGGGCATCCTGAGCTTCTGTCGAAGATGACCGTGACTGGCGTTTTTCTGATGGACGACGTAACTGCTGCTGAGGGATTTGCCCCTTTGTTGAACGTAGTTACTTGCCATTATCCCTAATTTTTGTCTGGATTGTACTTTGAGATTTCCAATCCATCGGGATGATTTTTTATTATGTCTCTAATTTTTGCCTGGACCGCCCTTTCGGGTTTTCAATCCACCGAGACATTTTTTTTAGGCGAAGTATTTCTTAACTACATCAACATTCGTGGGGTAGGCAAATTCCTCTCCGTCCATGGTTGCAAGTCTCAAGGCGCCACCAGAGAAAGCTTTCTTGACCACGTAGGGGCCGTCATAATTCGGAGTCCATTTGCCCAGGGAATCAGTGAGAAATGATTGTATCTTCTTGAGCACGAGGTCTCCTTTCCTGCAGACGCGAGGTCGGACCTTTTTGTCAAACGGCTTCTTTATTCTCTGTTGATACAACTGACCGTGGCATAGTGCCGTTATTCGCTTTTCTTCGATCAGGTTTAATTCCTCGTGTCGACTCTGACACCATTCAGCTTCTGTAAGCTTAGCTTCCATCAATACCCGGATTGATGGGATCTCTACTTCTATGGGGAGCACTGCTTCCATGCCATACACTAGAGAGAAAGGGGTTGCCCCTGTTGAAGTGTGGACAGATGTACGATAACCGTAAAGAGCAATGGGTAGCATCTTGTGCCAGTTTTTGTAGATTACAACCATCTTTTAAAAAATCTTCTTGATGTTCTCGTTAGTCGCTTCTACCGCTCCGTTCATCTTAGGCCGATAGGGAGATGAGTTATGGTGTTAAATCTTGAACTCAGTGCACAACTCTTTCATCATCTTATTGTTCAAGTTAGATCCATTATCAGTAGTGATCTGGCTCAGAACACCATAACGGCAGATGATATTATTTTTGATAAATCGGACCACCACTTGTCCGGTTACATTAGCGTATGACGCTGCTTTGACCCACTTGGTGAAATAGTCAATGGCTACCAGGATGAACCGATGTCCATTTAAAGCCTTGGGTTCAATCATGCCAATCATGTCGATTCCCCATATGGAATAGGCCATGGGGAAGAAAGAACTTTGAGATGCGTTGACGGTACATGAATTTTGTCGGAGTATATCTGACACTTGTGACACCTCCTCATGTACTTATAGCAGTCGGATTCCATGGTCAACCAATAGTACCCTGCTCTTAGAATTTTTTTCGCCATTGTATGTCTGTTGGCATGAGTGCCAAAGGACTCTTCGTGAATTTCTTTATCAGCATGTCTGCTTCTGGTCTGTCGATGCATCGGAGCAAGACCATGTTGAAATTCCGCTTATAAAGTGTATCACCGCTCAGAAAGAAGTTTCCAGCCAGTCTTCTGAGGGTTTTTCTGTCCTTTCTAGACGCCCCTGTAGGTACTCCTGTTTCTGAAGGAAACGTTTGATATCGGAATACCAAGGTTTGTCGTATATGATTGCTTCATCGTGAAGATGTAAGCGGGCCGTTCATGGCGCATTATCTCGATCTTAGGTATGTCATTCCATTGACCTACACTAATCATGGAAGAGAGAGTGGCTAATGCATCAACCATGTGATTCTCTTCACGAGCAATGTGATGAAACTCAATTCTGTTGAAGAAGGGTAACAACCTTCTTGCATAATCTTTGTAAGGAATTAGTCTTGATTGGTATGTGTTCCAACCTCCTTTGATCTGATTGATAACCAGGGCTGAATTGCCGTATACGTCCAAGTTTTTGATCCTCAAATCAATTGCTTCCTCGAGACCCATGATACAAGCTTCGTATTCGGCCTCGTTGTTTATACACTTGAATGTAAGTATGGCGGTGAAAGGAATGTGGGTACCCTGAGGTGTAACAATGATTGCCCCAATTCCGTTTCTGTAATGATTAACTGCTCCATCAAAGATAAGTCCCCATTGGGAACCTGGTTCTGGCCCTTCACTGGGTAGCGGTTCATCGCAATCTTTCATTTTTAGATACATGACATCTTCGTCTGGGAAGTCAAACCATATTGATTCTTGATCGTCAATCGGTTGATGAGCCAAATGATCGGCTAAAACACTCCCTTTAACGGCTTTCTGAGCGTGGTACTCTATGTCATATTCTGATAGCAACATCTGCCAACGGGTAATCCTTCCCGTGATAACAGGCTTTTCAAAGACATACTTGATTGGATCCATCTCGGAGACCAACCAAGTAGTGTGATGAATCATGTACTGGCGCAAACATTTGGCTGTCCAAGCCAAAGCGCAGCAAGTTTTCTCAAGTATAGTGTACCGAGTCTCGCAGTCGGTGAATTTCTTGCTCAGATAGTAGATGGAAGACTCTTTCCTTTTGGTTTCGTCTTGTTGGCCAAGTACATATCCCATTGAGTCCTCTAGGACTGTGAGGTAGATAATCAGTGGTCTTCCTTCCACTGAGGTGATAGAATCGGAGGGTTCAACAGGTATTCCTTAATACTGTCGAAGGCGGTTTGGCAGTCTTCTATCCAAACACAGTCCTGGTTCTTTTTCAGTAATTTGAAAATCGGCGCACATGTCGCGGTTATGAGGAATATGAATCTGGAGATGTAGTTCAAATGTCCCAGGAATCCTCTAACTTGTTTTTCAGTTTTCGGAGAAGGCATTTCTTGAATGGCCTTGACCTTGTCAGGATCAACCTCAATTCCTTTCTGGCTGACGATGAACCCTAAGAGTTTCCCTAAACAGACACCGAAGGTGCACTTGTTGGGATTCAAGCGGAGTCTGTATTTTCTCAACCGCTCAAATAACTTTGATAGGTGGGTCATATGCTCCTCCTCTGTTTTAGATTTCGCAATCATATCATCGACATACACTTCGATTTCTTTATGCATCATGTCATTAAACAGAGTAGTCATGGCCCTTTGATAGGTTGCCCCGACGTTCTTCAAACCGAATGGAATTACCTTGTAACAAAAGGTACCCCACGGGGTAATGAACGAAGTTTTCTCCATGTCTTTTGGCGCTATCTTAATCTGGTTATAGCCCGAGAATCCATCCATGAAGGAGAAAACTTTGAACTTTGCTGTACTGTCAACCAGCATGTCAATGTGTGGTAAAGGAAAGTCATCCTTTGGACTAGCATTATTTAGATCTCTGTAATCGACACACATTCTGACTTTTCCGTCCTTTTTTGGAACGGGTACGATGTTGCTAACCATTGAGGATATTCTGATGTGGCGAGGAAACCTGCGTCAATCTGTTTCTGTACCTCCTCCTTGATTTTGATGGCCATGTCTGGATGAGTCCGTCTCAACTTCTGTTTTACCGGCGGACATTCCGATCTCAACGGTAAATGATGCTCCACGATGCTGGTATCCAACCCTGGCATATCCTGGTAGGACCAAGCGAATACATCGGGAAACTCTTTGAGAAGCTTTATCAAATTCTCTTTGGAAATTGGACTGAGTAGTGCCCCAATCCTGACTTCTTTTATCTCTTCTTCTGAGCCCAAGTTGACTGTTTCCAGCAACTCTTTGTGAGGCTCAATGGATCTTTCCTCTTGTCTGAGTAGTCGGGAGATCTCTTCTGGAATTTCGTTGTCAACTTCTTCTTCAGCCCCAAATAATGGGAACTCAAAGTCGGGAGAAGGCATCGGATCATATGTTTCAACGGGGTTTAAAACAAGCAATCTGCATGACGTGATGATTCGTGTTTTAGAAGAGATAGAGAGAATGCAAAAGTGTGTGCAGTGTTTTTTCTCTAAAAAACTGCTTGTTTTTATTGTTGTTTTTTTTAGGATTACCATTTTCTGAGAAAAGCAAAAGAGAAAACAGCAATTAATGCAGAAATTATAGAACTACGTTATTTTATTTATGAACAAGTCGACTCTTGAAACTACAGCCCTATAAAACAAAACTCTGTCGCTTTGGGTAAAGCGAAGAGGGAAATTTACAGAAAGTAACCCCTATCAAAACATCCGTTTCACCTGGGCAGGGTGAAAGGTTAAAGATGGCAATTACTTTGACTGATGAACGATCTTCGGAGCATCCACTGCGACCCATTGGCGGCGAACTCCTTGGTGAATCACAAAGTCTGATACCTTCCTTGATTTGTCTTCACAAATAACACTGATTTCTGGTGGAACAGGATCATTGGAATCTGTCTCCCAGGCAGAATTGTCATAGGAGGAATCCTCTGTTGTATTTTGCATAGTATTTGTGTTCTCAGGCAGATCTCCCCATCCAGTTGGCTGGATGTCTTCGAGCCTGATACGAGAGCTTTCGGGAGCGGTGTACTTGACCATGCAGTCGTATTTTCCACTCGGTTGTCCCAAGGTGTCCCACACTTCTTTGGAACTGGAAGAGTCATCCCTTTCGATGACGTTGACCTCGGGAAAAGTATAGTTGATGAACTCTAATCCTGCGAACGTTGCGAATTCATCGTCGTGTGGGGTATCTTCAGGATACCCTGGGTGAGGATCCCATGACATGGTGGGGACACAAGTACTTTTTTCAATGATGCTCAGCTGATTTTCATTGTTCGGCTTATTCTCTTGCCCCAAGTCTCCCGAATACGGCTGCCACATTGGCAGGCCATCCATTAGGCCATAATAGTCGTGGTCAAAGTTGTTTTTCATCGGAGTGTCTTCCTCTAATGAGTTTAGTGGAGCACGACATCCTTTCGGATCACAATCTCCATATATCATTTCGACATCCGACCAGGGTATAAATCTCGGACCCTGTGCAGGAAAGCAAAATGGAGTATGCGTTTCATCCTGAGACATATAACCGTCCTTGTTAAGATAGGACTTCCATTCCTCATCTGTGTCGGAGGGATCCTCCTCATTGATAGTGTGTATTTCTTGGGTCACCGGTTGAAGGAAACCTCCACTGTGAAAGAAGTTCCGACTGGGATGAAGACTTTCATCGCTGGTAGTACCTGTCTGGGTGCAGGTTGTAGAAAAACCAAAACCCTTCTTTGTTTTATTGTCAGTAGGAATGACTATCTGTCCCCATTCTGTTGTATTGCTACTCTCGACCGCTTTGATAGCATCTTTGTATGAGGAAATGGGAGTTCCCTCTTCGGATCGATTGTCCTTACTCACTGAAAGCGCTTGGAACTGAGTCCCAACAATCTCCTTGGGTTCTACACAAGTTGATGATGATAAGTTACTCATGAGCAAGGCTTGTTCTCCACAGACCGTGACGAGCTGGTTGTTCTGAACGAACTTTAACTTTTGGTGGAGGGTCGAGGTGACCGCCCCAGCCTGATGTATCCAAGGTCTTCCTAATAAATAACTGTACATTACCTGGATGTCCATGACCTGGAAAGTGACTTTGAAAGTTTGAGGACCGATAGTTATGGGAAGGTCGACTTCGCCGATAACCGTTTTTCTGGATCCGTCAAACGCTTTGACGACGACCTCGCTGGTTCTCATTGGGGGTCCTTTGAAGGATAATTGCATCAAAGTGGACTTCGGCATAACATTCAGGGCTGACCCTGTGTCTACCAGTACGCTGGCTAAAGCATCGCCCTGGAAGCTGACCGTGATATTGAGCGCCATGTTATGACGGTGACCTTCTTCAGGTAATTCCTCACCGTTAAATCCCAAGTTATTGCAGGAAGTGATGTTAGAGACAATACTATCGAACTGTCTGATTGTTACATCCTGTTCCACAAAGGCTTGCTCCAAGACTTTTTGTAAAGCCTCCCTGTGCGCTTCTGAACTGAGTAATAGTGATAATACCGAGATCTTTGAAGGAGTTTGTAATAGCTGATCAACAATGTTGTATTCACTCCTTTGGATGAGCTTTAGCATCTCATCATCATTTTTTGAAAGGTCGGGATTACTGGATTGACCGACTGGTGGATTAGGAACTTCTGTCTGAGGTTCCTTTTCTTTATTGGGTTCTCCAACTCCTCGGTTGAAGATTCGACCGCTCCGTGTTACACGACTGATGTCTGCAATATTCACGACAGAGGCTAATGTAATTTCCTTTCCATTCTCGACCGTTGTCGCACCGTATTTGTAAGGGATAACCTTAGTTGATTCATACGGTAGTGGTCCCGGTAGAAAGATGACTATGGGAGCCTTCTGATTTTTCTGACCATCGTAAGTAATTTCGATCTGTTCCTGGTTAGGAACTCTTGATTCGTAAAGTAGAGGGATGATGGCAAAAACATCCCTGGCCCTCTGATGATCAGAGATTACGACAACATCCTCAATTTGATTAGCGAGGTAGTCCGGCGCCCAGTTGATTGGTCCGAAACCCGGATATGGGCGATCCACCTGTCCCTGAAGAGCTGCTCGCATAAGGTAACATCCTTGGTTACTTTCCGAACAGACTCTACAACATTCATAGTTGTGTGGTGGCACCTGGCCACGCCCGCTTTGAATGCAATGTAACCTTACTAGGTCAGCTTCCACAGATCGGACATCCTGACTTTGACACCGAGTAGGGTTCCTGTTATTGATACTAATTTGCTGAGTATCTTCATCCATATAGATTGGCATCCCCCAGTGATTTAACAAGTGTTGGAGTGCCTCCTGGACAAAGGCACAACCTTGATTGTTTTCGCAACCCGCTTTACAGCCCTGGTAATCATGTGATACCAGGAATCCGAGGCGGACCTGCTCAGAATGTAACTCTACCAGGTTGGTATTCATTAAACGAATGTTGAAGATTTGAACCATGTTGATCTGATAGGGATTCCTATCATGGTAGTTCTGGATCCATCCAAGATCCATCTGACGCTGGAGGGCCTCTTGTACAAAAGAGCATCCCTGTTTGTTTACCGATCAAGTCGGACAGGAATTGTAATCGTGTCGCGGCAGATTATGATACTGGCTTTGCCTAGAATGCATCGCCACCAAGTTGACATTCATTGCATGAATGCCGTGGTTCTTAATGATGTTAGAATTCTTGTAAACCATATTAACTCCACGAACTCGGTGCTCTTGGATCCATCCGAGATCCATCTGTTCCTGTAGAGCTGATTGCACCACGGAACATCCTTGATTGCTTTTAGAGCAGATATCACACTGATGATAATTATGAGGTGGCACATGGCCATATCCACTCTGCCTACAATGCATCTTGACCAAGTTGGTTTTCAATAAGAGTACATCATGAATTTGATAGACTTTGTTAGACTCTCCCTCTATCAGATTGATTGCGGCTTTCTCATGTTGAGGCAGCGGGTTCGTGAGAACATTGGGATTTGTATCCTTGAAAGATAAGACCCCGCTCCTAATAAGCTTTTGCACGTTAGATTTGAAATTGAGACAATTATCTATGTTATGCCCTGGTCCTCCTTGATGGTAAGGGCATGTCTGATCCACCTTAAACCAAAAAGGCAGATTTTCCGGTACTGCAAGAGGGGATTTAGTCTGGATGTGCCCCTTGGCTAGTAGTAACGGAAATAGTTCTGCGTATGATACAGGTATAGGATCAAATCTTGGTGGCCGCGTTGTATGGTTGTTATTGTATGGAGGACGAGCCTGCTGAAGAGGTTGTTGTGTCCTTTGCTGATTAGGTTGGCTCTGCGCAACCCGAGGTTGATACGTAGAAATAGGCGCAAGATTGATAGCAGGAGTCACATCCGCTACTGGCTGATAAAGTTGCCTTTGCCTTCCGAGAGAGATATTTCCAATATCTTGCTCTTTTTCTTAGGGAGAGTACTACCATATCGTTTTGTACTACTTGATGATCCAGCGTCTTTTATTAGACGTTCTTCTCGAACAGCTTCATCGAGACGTACCCCCATACCGACCATTTCGGTGAAGTCACTGGGTGCACTGGAAACCATTCTGTCGTAGTAAAATGAGCTTAAGGTCTTTAAGAAGATTTTTGTCATCTCTTTTTCCTCAAGAGGTGGAAAAATTTAGGCGGCAATTTCACGCCATCTCTGAGCGTACTCCTTAAAGGTTTCCTTGTCTTTTTGTGACATCGATCTGAGCTGATCTCTGTCTGGTACCATGTCCAAATTGTATTTGTATTGTTGGACGAAGGCAGTGCCAAGATCTCTGAAAGTGCTGATTGTAGCACGGTTTAAACCCATGTACCATTTTAAGGCGGCACCTGTTAAACTATCCTGAAAGTAGTGAATCAGTAGATCCTGATTTTTCGTCTGAGCTGACATTCGCCGAGCGTACATCACTAAGTGACTCTGAGGGCAAGAATTACCCTTGTATTTTTCAAAGTCGGGAACTTGGAACTTGTGCGGAACTTTCACATTGGGACCAGACAAAGGTCTGCGGCGTCTTTTCCAAATAAATCCTGACCGTGGATGGCTTGCAGTTCCTTTTGCATTTCCAGGAACTGTTCCTGGAACTCGTCCATCCTGTCGAACAAAGTTTCCTTTCTTCCAGAAGGTATATGTGGAATCTGTCCTTCTGAGATAGTGTGCACCACAGGGGGTGGTACTGTTACTACGACAGTGAATCTTGGCGTTTCCCGAAGTTTGTAACCTTCAGGAGTCCTCAATATGCCTCTGGCATCCTTGCTTTCCCGAAGTTTGTAACCTTCAGGCCCAGCGGCTTCTGCTGAAGTTTCCGGATCTCCAGTGATCGGCAAAACATAACCTTCCGGGATATAGTTAACAGCCATGCCCCAGGGACGATCTTTCGGCATTTTGTACCTAGGATCATACTTCTCCACTATGGGCATTGAGGTGATCTCTGAGATCGCAGTTCTTTGTAGCTGAGCTTCCGCCATGGCTTGCATGTTGTTACGCAGCTTTCTCATATCCTCTCTCAGAGCGTCGATCTCTTCATTCAACTCTCTGTTCTCTTCCTCAAGATCATCCATCTTTTTCTGACGATTGGCCTGAGTATTGTACGAATGAGACAGTTTGACTCTAGAATCGAGACACAAATGTGAGACCCGTAGGTAAGGAGAATACGTGATGTGAGAATGATGAATGCAATGATTAAGTGTTTTTTTTTTTCGTTTAATCAAAATAAACTTCGACAATTAGATTGAAAATATCAAATAGTGGGGAAACCCCATTTTATTGAATTCAAATGATCGCGGAAATGAAAATACAGTAGATTACAAGGTGCAGAAATAGAAACCTAAGCTAATGGGTCCCGAGCCCTCTCTGAGGAGAAACCGGGTGTTGATTCTGGTACTTTCCTTTTCTTGGACCGGGGCTCTTGAGCCGTTGTTGGGTTGTCATTCCTTTTCCAGGTGAAAGGAGTGAGCAAATTCCTTTGGTCATCCTGATTTTCTACAGCATGCTGCTCCAACATTTCAATCAGAGCAGCTTTATCCTTCAGTAGTTGCTGTATTTTGATACACTCCACATTGAGGGTGCGGTACTTGCTCTTCCAAGACCTTCTCTCCCGCTGAACTTTGTTGAGAGTAACCTGGAATTTTTCTGTTTCAGTCATGAAGTACATGACAGACTCCCTTGGTGGAAGAACTCCGTGACGAGGATAAGGCATCATTAGCTTGAGAGCTCTAGTCTGTACCCAGTGGAGGTAAGGCTCCATCGAGACACAGTCCAGTTTTCCTAGAGACTCTCGTCCTTTCTTATGAACATGTTTCCAAGCGTACACTATTTCCATCTTTAGTGCTCTGTCATTTTCTCCTTCTTTGGAGAAAAGACCTTCCAGATGAGCATTCCGCGGGACATGCCTCATCGGGTATCCAAATTGACGACGAACCAATACTGGATGGTAATTGATTACTCCCTTAGTTCCTATGAGGGGTACGTTGGGGAAGTTTCCACAACGGTCAATGATCATGATTCCCTCATAAATCGTATTGTACCAATCTATGTCAGAGTTGGTAAGAGACATGATTCTCCGCGACCAACGTAAAGTATTCTTATGATCCTAAAAAGTAGCAGACTTAGGAAAATGGGAGATAAACCATTTGTATAGCAGAGGTACACAACATGTGATCTCCCCTCCGCTGTACAAATTCCCTAAGTGTACAGAATGATATACGTCTGCGAGCAAAGTTGGCACAGGGTTTCCGATGAGAAAAACCTTAATGGAGTTGATATCGACGAAGTTATTGATGTTGGGAAACAAAAATAACCCGTAGGTGAGTAAAACAAAGATGCTTTCAAAACCAGTCACATTCCCTATACTAGCGAAATATAGGGCCTTCTTTGTCAAGAACTGGGCCGACAAACCTTGTATGCCACCCTTAGTGGTCATGTGAGTCCTGACCTCTGATTCGTCCAAATAAATTGCTCTTGCAATGGTCTGATCCTTTGGAATTTCTTCCAGTCCAGAAAAAGGAGCTCGATCAGAGATGTGTAAATCAATCAGATGAGAATATTCCTCCAGCGTTGGCACGAGCTGATAATCCGGGAATGTGAAACAGTGATAGACCGGATCTTAAAACTGAACGAGTGCATCCATGATTCTTTCAATTACTTGAACCCTTAATAGAGATAGTAAACCTCCATACTTGGCTCTGAAAGCCTCTTGGTTCGTGATCATTCTTGCCAAACCTCTAAAATCCTCTAGTTTTGGAACCTTGAAGGTATACTTATGAGTTCTCCTTTTACCGAAATCCAGGAGCGCAATCTTTTTCTCTGATATTTGCAATCATTTTCTTAGTTTAATTTGAAAAAGAGAGACTAGAAGAGAAGTTTTCCTTTGATGTAATGTTTTTTAGATGAATGCATGAATGCAGCACACAAAAACATAGAAAAAAGATGGGGTCAAAGGGTCGGTGTCATGGAGTCAAGGCTCTATCCGTCCCAAAGGTTTATACTAGTGATTTTTGTACCTGTCTCTCAACATCATCAACTCTTGCCGAGAAAAACACCAGCGGACCGGGAATCGTGCTAGGTGGTGTTTTTTTGAAGAGTCCTCAGAAGAGGGTGGTATCGCGTGACAACCATTACCGATAGCTTCCGCACCACTAAAGGGGTTTTTCCTACGTGTATACTCAATCTTTCCACATGCGGCATCACACGCATTCCCATTAGCAGAAAAATAAACACAAATATCAATTAGGAAAAGTAGTATATATATTTGTCCTAAAGTCCTAGACTTTTAAGAGCTATGAATCCTATGTTCCTGACAGAAAATGGCTCCCCGACGGAGTCGCCATTCTGTGGTTCCTTCCCAACTTTAAAGGTTTTGACCTAAGATCCTAGTGAAGTAAAAAAAAAGTCCTATCCCAGTGAAATCCCTGAAAAAGAAAAGAAAGAAAGGAAGAAAAGAAAAGAAAAATGCCCCACGGTGGGCGCCACTTTTCTGTAGCGAGCGAAACTGGACGTGTTTCTTAAGCACTGTCGCTCTTTGGGGTTACTACAGTTCGATTCATTTTTTATCCTATTGAAGCTGGTGAAGGAAGGGAAATAAATGTCTCCAATTAACCCTGCTTGAACACTGAGTTTAAACAACGGTCTGTTAGGTTACGGATGCTATATGGTAATGAGGCCTTTTTTTTTCTTCTTACTCTCTTTCTTCTCAAGAGTGAAATCATTGGATGGTTCATGGGTAGGATGTTTAGGACTGAGGGTATGGGACTTTGAGTTTTTGTTTAGTGTGCTCGCTAAGATTTTTCTTTCAATCTTATGCCTACGTATTCACATTTTCTGAAACAGGGAAATTAGAGCGATCGTAGTTCCTCCTATTCTATGGGAGGAAATGGTGTTTTGGTGTCTTGTTCAAAGCCCAAGACGTGAAGCTGAAAAGGTCTATTTGTATCTTGTTCGAAGCCCAAGATGTGAAGATAAAAAGGGTGTTGACTTTTAGAGAGAATTTGTCATCTCTAAAGGGAGTCTGTTTGTCACGACTGTTGGATGACGGACTATAAAGGAGGGTTACTTTAACCGGGATATGCGAATCCTAGCAATGCCATAATTTCCTTTATAGGGAGTTTTAACTCGAAGGAGAAAACTTTAACTCAGTGTAGAGCAATGCTATCTTTCCTTAGGAATTTCTCATGCTAAAAGAAGGACAGTGGCGTGGATGTAAATAATCCAGAGGCTTGCCGCTTACAGCAGTTAGATGAAAGGAGTTGTTGATGTTTGTATCCTGTGAACGAGGCACAGTTTTGATGCTAAAAGGTTGATTGACTCAACCGGGGTGTCCTTATACGAAGCCTAAGAGGAGGCTATCGACCCAACATGGGGGTGTTTTTATGTGTCTCGTAAGAAGCCCGAGAGAGAGGCTAAAAGGGTTGTTGACTCAACAAGAGAGTGCTAACAAGTGACTGACTCAACAAGAGAGTGCTTTTATATGTGTCTTGTACAAAGCCCAAGACGGAGGCTGAAAGGTTTGACTCCACATGAGGGTCTTTTATACTCAACAAGAGAGCGATTTTGTATCTCGTATGAAGCCCAAGATGGAGGCTAAAAGGGAAGTGACTCAACAAGAGAGTCTTTTATACTCAACAAAAGAGTATTTTTGTATCCCGTACGAAGCCCGAGATGGAGGCTAAAGGGTTTGACTCAACAAGAGAGTCTTTTGTATCTCGTACGAAGCCCGAGATGGAGGCTATGGTTATTGTTTCAGTTGAGTGACAAGTCCAATATGATGATTTAAAGAGAAAATCAGTTCTTATATGAGTAATGTTTGCACTCAGGGATTTTGATTCTAGGATCAGGGATATTTCCTATTCTTTAAGGAAATGGGAAATCCAAAGGGGATTGGGACTGTCCGAGTCTACGGGTTTCATCTCCTAGTTTTGAAAGGAACTTGAGAATGTCTTTGAGACTCAAGGAAATTAGACTGTCCAAGTCTAGAGTTTTATCTTTTGTACTACGTTTAAGAAATAGCAGTAGCAGGATCTAGACTTTTTGAAAGAACGGTTCTATTAAGATGACTAATTTCTGTTCCTATACCTCTAGGAGGTCGTCGGGACAATTTGTACGAAGCCCAAGAGGAGGCTGGAAACTTTTAAGAAGCCGTGGAATAATTTATACGAAGCCCAAGAGGAGGCTATCATTCCCAGAGGAAGAAATCATTTATACGAAGCCTAAGAGGAGGCTGTGAACACTTCTAAGAAGCCGACGGGTCCTTGTACAATGCCCAAGAGGAGACGGGGATGCTTTTAAGAAGCCTGTGGGTCCCCAAACCCCAAGAAATTCAAGACAAGCTATTCACAGAGAATAGATCAAGCCAGGAAAGTTCGAGAATTTGGAAGAAACTCAAGAGATGTCATTCACGGAGAAAATATCATCTCTGGGGAGTAGAGTTTCTTTGACGATTTCTAAGGCTGATAGTCTGTGAAAGGGTTCACCGAGAATGCTGCCTTTCACGTCTCCATATTGTTTAACCCCAAGAGGAGGGAAGACTGTGTCTGGTAATCCTATGGGGATCTAGTTTTATCTATTTAAGAGTGATCAACAGGGCTTAGTGCTAGACGTAGTTGCTGGGGAAACTCTAAATAGCTATACTATTATGACACAGTTGATATGAGTTTATGAAAGGAGACTTACAGTGAAACAGCCCCACAATACAGTTTATATGTATATGAAAGCGGATAAAGAAAGCATATAAACACTTACTCGGTTGTAGAGCTTCCATGCTGTTTGGTTAGTTGTTCAACAAAGAAAGATTGAAAACAACAGTATATTCAAAATCAAAGGAGAAAGTGCTTTGAAAGAACAATTGGGGCTTACAGCTCAAAGAGAAGCCCGGGGTTTTATCAGTGATCCCACTGTTGTTTTGTACAGAGGGACTTATATAAGTGACTGAGGCCCAAAAAAGGTTTTCTGTACAAAGGGGTGGGTCTTACACTCTCTCAAGAGGCCCAAAAGGTTTTAAAGAAAAAGATTGGGGCTTATAACATGAGGGTAGGCCCAGATGATTTTTCATTTGAAATGGCGATCGCGCCGAGATTTTGAAAACGCAGTGGGTCTTATACAATGACTGAGGCCCAAGATAATTTGGTTTTCAAAAGGGGTTTGGTCTTACACTCTAATAGAGGCCCAATGTTTTGCATGGGTCTTATAGCTCGAGGAGAGGCCCAGTTGGTTTATTTTTAAACGGGCGACGATCGCGTCGAACTTTTCTTTTAACGCAGAGGGACTTATACAATATCTGAGGCCCAAAATTGTTTTGGTTTAAAGGGGATTGGGTCTTACACTCTATCAGAGGCCCATAATTGATTTTAAAAGATGTGTGGGGCTTATAACACACGGGTATGCCCAGATGAAATTTGAAAAAGGCGACGATCGTGCCGATTGTTTAAAAATGTACAGAGGGACTTATACAATAAGTGAGGCCCACAAATGGTTTATGTAAAAAAAGGGTTGGGACTTACACTCTATTAGAGGCCCATGAGTGTTTGAAAATGATTGATGAGGGTGAAAATAAAAGAAACCCTAATTTGTTATTCTTTTAAAAGTAAATACTAAAAGAAAATCAAGGAAAAATACCAAATGAATTTGAATAAACCACTTGTGATTTTTGTTTAAGGTTTGAAAAATGAAGTTTTAATCACAAGAGATATTAAAACTCATTTGGTCTTGATTTTTCAAGATGAATGTTCATTTTAAAATGTTTAAAACAAATAAAAAATGAAGTATTCACAAAAATACTAATTATATTAAATAAATAATATAAACTTAATTTTTTTTGTGGAATTAAATATTTTAACATTTTTGTGATTTTTTGCAAAAAGAACCAATAAAAAATAATTAAAATTGAAAGAGTTATTAGTTTTCTAATTAATTAATAAAACCAAAAATATTTAAAAAAATGGCAAAATATGAAAAAAAAACCACAAAATGGCATGGGTGGGGTTTGAACCCATGACCTCAAGGTCACAAGGCGTGCACCTTACCACTGGGGTGGTGATACATCCATTGTTTAAAGTGAAATCATAAATATACAAGTCATGCCTTGGTTTTAGGCCTGACCCAAGGCAAGGCAAGGCAAGTTTTGGCTCAGAAACGTGAAGGTCATAATTTTCTCAATTCTTAATTGTTTGAGACAAAATTTATTTGCATCTGGACCAGAATTTCACAAGGAATCCAATGGTGGTGGTAGTTTTTTCAGATCACACTCCCTCCTCAAAACCCGATAGTGGTTTTGAAAAAGGCCTATAATTGCATGTTCTATGCTACACTTTGATACATGCATGAATACATGATCAATTGGTTCAAACACAACATATTTAACATGTATGAGGTGTACATGATCAGTGGACTTCAAAGAATTGCATATTTTGGAAAGTTCAAGTCACGAGGCTTACCTCTTTTTGAGCTTTTTGGAGTTTTTGTGCAATCTGTCAAGCCTTTTGTTCCAGAAATGATTTGATGCTTTAGAAACACTCAAATGATCCCTTAGAAGCTTTTAGGATGATTGGGATCAGCTGGTACCTGCAAAAACACAAACTGGCCCTTTCTTGCAAAAGGGGTTAAAAGTGACCAAAATAGCAACTCTCTCAAATGGTGTTCCAGATGTGGGGACCATTTGGGACAGTTCAAGGATGATATTTGGAGTATGTTTGAGGTTTTATCTGGTTTGGAAAGTGACTGAATCAAGACATGGCTTGAAAAATGCACAAAGAGTATATTTTGAGGTTTTGAGAGGTGACTTTGTGATTTTGTGATTACAAGTCACTTGTGAGAGTTTGGATCACCTACATATGATGCTTATGAGGTGTGTGTGTGATTGGTTTGATTGAAAAATCTCTCAATCTCAAAAACTCAGAGTTACCTTGCTAAAGAAGGCATTTTTGCCAAGAAAAAGGGATTTTGGTGAAAGCATATGTTTGATGGCTTTGGTGTACTCAAACTGAGCACAAATGAGCTCTATTTATAGTAGAGCAAGTTTGTTTTGGGATTAATAGTGAATGGCAACTGCAGCAGAGGTTTGGCTAATGTTGGCAAATGAAAATCCAAGTCTCCTCTAGCCATTGATAGAGGTTCGAGCACAGAGCTTTGGTTCCCTACTTGTTGGAGGAATCTTGACTGAATTCAGTTGCAAATGTGTCAGTCCATGCCACCTCTAAGAATCTATTAAATGCTCCAATCCAAAATTGGAGTTTTGTCCCTCTTTTAGGCAATTCTAGGTTTGGCATGCTACTTCTTGTTCCAAGGACTTTGGAGGCTTGGCTCAGTGATTATCCCCTTTAGATTTGATTCTCAGATGTGTCCAAGATGATGACAAGGCTTGAAATTGGCTGATTTTGGAAAATCGACCAAAAATGCAAAATTCTGCCTTGCCTTGGCAGTTTTCAGCAAGGCATTTTGCCACTACCATAACTCTTAACTCAAATTGAATTTGGTGATGTTCTTGGCCATTTTGGAAAACCCTTATATGATACAACAACTGTTTGATCATATTTGGTTTTGATACATTTTGGATCCAAGTGAAAAATGTCCCTACATTTGGAAAAAAGTGAAGGCAGATTCTGACTTAGTGAAAATTTCACTAAGTGTTGGAAAAAAGTGACATCTTCACTTTTTGTGATTTTAATCAATCCATAACTCAATCCATGAAGAATTGGAATGAGGTCTAGTTGAAGTTTTTGTAGAGGGCCATGAGATTTACAAATCAAGCTTTGGATGGGGAAAAATGGCTTTGTGGTTTAGGAGTTATGATCCTCCAAAGTTGGTACCCTTGCCACTTTGTTCATAACTTAGAAAATTTTCTAAGTTTTTTATGGTTACCCCTTTTACAAGTTATCCCACTTTCTTTGATTTTTGTTGATGAATGATGATTCAAATCATACATTAACATCATTTTAGGGTTAAAAATCAATAATTGTGAAAAATCTCAAAACGTCAAAGTTGACTTTTTTGAACAGTTGACTTGTTATCAGATGAATTCCAAACTGTGCAATCCTTTAGGAAATCATGTCCTTGACCTAAATCAAACTTGATGTACATATTCCATGGGTGTTATAGGGTATATTGAATCATGTCTTAGGGCTTGGGAGCATGTCCTGGTCAAAAGTCAAAGTTACAGTTGACTTTTCTCGCGAAACCCTAATTGTGGCTCTGATGAATTTGAGACTTGTTGCTCAAGCTTCTTGGATCAATCCATTGTTAAAAATGGATCAATGTGGTTTATTAGAGACCCTCAAATCTTCTCTTGAGATCTTGGCTTTTAATTTGTCCCAAAAGTCAACTTAGGGGTGAATTAGGTCAAGAAACCCTAATTCCTGGTTTTTTATGACTGCATCCCCTGAGGAAAAATTGGCTTGATGATTGGGGTCATGAGGTTCCATGGAGCATATTAGGTTATGTTTTGAAGTATTGGCTCATGCCCAGAGGAAAATTTCCATCTGGAGGCCCTAGTCGACCAAAACCCTAATTTAGTGACACTGGCGATCTCGAGGCTTGATCCACCTAGAAGGGAGCAACCTTGTGCTTAATCCTTGAAGTGGGAGTCCTTTTGATCCATTGTGGATGTTTGAGAGGTTTAGACAAGTTGAAGATCATGTCATTCCTTGATTGATCCTTTGTCTAAGAACTCAGAGAGGGCTTGAAACCCTAATTTTGACTGTAGTGGAGGCTCACCCATCTTTGGGGAGACAGATGAGGCATAATGGATTACCCATATTGTGGTGATGATTTGCACAATGATGGTAATCTTAGTGGTCAAAATTTGGGGTATGACACTAAGTTTCACAAAAAGACCTCTAGCATCTAATCTGCAATGCCTCATAGAGCATTCAAAACAACAGAAGGGTGAGAAACACAATTATAATATAATTGCCTACAATTATATAATAACACAAAATACACATGTAAAACACTCTCACCACAACTTACACCATAATTCAAATACAAAACAACACATATCATATCTCATATATCCGTCACAAAGGCATATCACTCATGCACAATACATTTATCACCAACATATATATATATATATATATATATATATATATATATATATATATATATATATATATATATATATATATCAACTCACCAATTCCATTCACAATTCCACACAAAATCAATCCCTTCATAATTTATGCAAATGCAAAGAGACCGACACAACGACTCTATGCAAATGCAATGCGGTACCGTTCCATCCATCATTCTCATCATTAATTCACTCATGAATTATTGGAATCATCGCTTGTTACTTAGTGTAACTCCCCGTCAGGCAAACGATGTTCTCCCGTCGCTCACACCTCTTTGTATAAGGCACACGACCCGATCGCTCACACCTCTTTGTATAAGGCACACGATCGTCTATAATCATCGCTCACACCTCTTTGTATAAGGCACACGATGTTATAGTGGATCCCCTCTGGAACCGTTTCATCGCTCACACCCCACAAGGGCACACGACATCACAAGAATGCATATCATGATGCTTGGCATACAATGACTCATGACAATCAAATGCATACATATACACATCCATGTGAACCATTCCAACATCCATAATCATGAATATACAATCAACCACAATCACAATGCATTTACTTTCCCTTAGGCCACAAACCATCATCACAATATTTCATCACATGCATTTACATCATACCATAGTGCACAATTCATACATCATATATCAAAAGCATATTGCATGATAACACATCAAATACACACAATTAAGACGGTAAAAGTCGGCAAAATGACACATTTCTAAATTTCCAACAAAATTAAATCGGCCACCAATATCAAAACCATTTTAATAAGAAAGAACATTCGATAAGCTTCCCAACGGTACCAAGAATGCCTCGATCCGAGTTATGGATCAAAAGTTATGGCATCGGACGCGAAATCGGGAACAATTATGCACCCTCTCTGGTCCTACGCGTATTATCCTGGGCCATACGCGTATTGCCCAGTTCGCTCGCCCATCCATACGTGTAATGCCCTAAGTGCTACGCGTATGGGCAGAGACTAATTTCTCCCCAAAAATTCCACTAAAAACCCCGTACGCGTATTGCGTCCCTATTTGCGCGTATTGCCTTGCCAAGTACGCGTACCATTACGCATTTCAGCAGAGGGTCGTACAAAATGGGTTCCATACGCGTAATACCCACATTTTCCCCTTGCCATACGCGTATTGCCCTAACCAATACGCGTATTGCCTTGCCTGTTACGCGTATGGGCAGCGAAACCCAAAATTTTTCCTGCATAATTTCTGCTGCGAAATTCATCCAATTTCTCTCCCAAATCTCACCTAAACATCAGCAAATTACCAATTGAATGCACAACAATATATATCTACCATGTATCAACAATAAGGAACCTTAAAACATGATTTCCGACACAAATTATATCAAATTCTAACAATCTCAACATATTAATGATTTTAGTTCTCTATTCAATTTCAACCTAACAACAAACAAATACATACATACATAATCATACACAAGCATAGAATAATCGAGTTTCGCACCCTTACCCGATTAATCGTGTTTTGAAGTGTCGGTTGATTCGATTCCTTAAACCCCAAGTTTTCCTCTTTTTTTCTTCTTTCCTTTTTCCTTCTTTCTCTTTTCCTTCCTTACTATTTTCTCTATTTTTTTCTTTTTAAGTTTCTAACTTAAGAAAAATAAGTAAAATGACCAAAATACCCCTACACTCAAATATCTTGCAAACGCTCCCAAAACATGATAAAACATAATAACGATGAAAAATAATATATTGCTAAATAAAAGTCAAAAATAAAATAATATAAAAACAAAAATAATTAAATCGACTCGATTAAATAACTCTAACAAAAACTGGAGCGTTACACAGGCTTCCTAAAAGCATCCCAGCCTCCTCTTGGGCTTTGTACAAGGTACCTCCGGCTTCTTAGAAATTCTCATGCCTTCTCTTGGGCTTAATACAAGGACCCTAAAGACCTCCTAAAGGTATAAGATAGAACTTAGTCATCCTTTGCTAGAGCAGTCTTTCCAGTTTCAAATCTCGGACTTAGGGTTGATTCTCATCCCTTAAAACACCCGCCTCCTCTTGGGCATCATACAAAAGATTAAACTCTTCCACACCAGTAGACTTGGACAGTCTAACCTTGAGTCTCAAAGACATTCTCAAGTTCCTTACAAACATAGGAAGAAATCCCGGTCACTCTTGATAAATCTCCTGTAGAGTTAAAGCCCATGGGTTCTAAAAAACCCAGTCTCTCTCCTAAAATCCCCAAGCCAGGGTCAGTTTATCATCAGTATAACACTATCCCAAATCAGAACCTCAAGGTATCTGATACCCCAACTCTTCTGTAACCATCAGCAAGAATTGATTCCCCACTTGGACCTGCCTCAGGTTCTCAATAATTCCCAGCAGAAGCTAGCCTCCTCTTAGGCTTTGTATAAGGACCTTTCCTCAGCGCAGGTAGCCTCCTATTGGGTTTTGTACAATGATCCTCCCCAGCGGAGCTAACCTTTTCAGACTCTCTTGTTGAGTCAATCACTTTCAGACTCTCTTATTGAGTCAATCATTTTCAGACTCTCTTGTTGAGTCAATCACCTTTTCAGACTCTCTTGTTGAGTCAATCACCTTTCAGACTCTCTTGTTGAGTCAATCACCTTGCAGTACTCTCTTGTTGAGTCAACCCTTTTAGCCTCAATCTCAGGCTTTGTACAAGACAAATAAAAACACTCCCTTGTTGAGTCAATATTTTCCAGCCTCCTTCCAGGCTTGCCATATAGATTTCCCCTAGTAGAAGTCAGCCTCCTCTTAGGAAGAATGATTTCTCCAGCTTGTTCAGCCACAATCCTGGGCTTCGTACAAGACAGATAAAAGCACTCTCTTGTTGAGTCAAACCTGTTTAGCCTCAATCTTGGGCTTTGTACAAGACATAAATCTTCATAACCTTCTCTCAAACTTGGGACAAGTATCTTCCCTACTGGAGTCAATTCCTCCTAACCTTCTTTAGGCTCCGAGAAACAAATTCCCTAAGCTGAGTCAAACTCCTTTCAGCCTCAATCTTGGGCTTTGTACAAGACAGATAATACTCTCCCGCAGAGTCAAACTCAGTATAGCCTCGATCTTGGGCTTTGTACAAGACACATAAAAATATCCTCATCCGAGTCAGTTAAATTTCTCATTTCAGCCTCAATGTTGGGCTTCGTACAAGACATATACAAACCTCCCTGGCGGAGTCAAAATCCCTTTTTAGCCTCAATCTTGGGTTTGTACAAGACAGACAAAATATTTTCCCAGGAAAAGTCAAACTTTTAGCCTCCTCTTAGGCTTTGTATAAAGATATCCCCAAAGAGTCAGTCACTTTTTCGCCTCAATCTTGGGCTTTGTACAAGACATATATAAACCCTCTCTCGTTAAGTCAACCTTCCCAGCTTCCTCTTAGGCTTTGTATAAAGACTTCCCTAGTGGAGTCGATCAACGTCTTAGCTTTAACCTTGGGCTTTGATTAAGGCACACAAAAATCAACAATCCCCTCAGAGGAAGTCCAATCCCTCTTTAGAGATGACAAGTTCTCTCTCAGTCACCCTTTTTAGCTTCAATCTTGGGCTTTGAACAAGACACAAATAAATAACCTTTTAGCTTCAATCTTGGGCTTTGAACAAGACACCAAACATCATCTTTTTCCTCCCTTAGAATAGGAGGAACTACGATTGCTCTTATTTCCCTGTTTCGTTTAAACGGGAATACATAGGCATAAGATTGCCAAATCTTAGCGAGCATACTAATCAAAAACTCTAGGTCCAATACCTTCATACCAATCAGAACTTAGGTCCAGTACATTACCAAAAACACCCGAACATCAACAAAAACTCACTCACTCTCTCATACTTCCGAAGAAACTTTCCAGACCCATTAACGGATAAACACCATCAAGTACAAAGCGAAACCTAAAGCTAATATCCTGTGGATAACCATATATAGGATGGGTAATTGACAACTCCCCATTGTATAACCTGACCCCGAACTCCCCGTATCTCTTTAAGTGTTTGTTCAGTTAAACATTCGCGTGCAAGGTTAGTTTTAGATAGCTTTCCTTTCCCTTCCAGCTTCATGGGATAAATAAGAAATTTGAAAGTAGCACCCCCTCCTCATTATGAGGAGAAACCCAAAAACCAGCGATAAGGTGGTCGCGTCACTGACATAAATCGCTCGCTACAGAAAAATGGCGACTCTGCTGGGGAGTCCTTAGAATGATCTTTGGGGCATTGTCCCCATTTTCCAACAGTAAAATGGCGACTCTTCTGGGGAGTCATTGTCTGTATAGGACTAGGATTATAGCTCCTAAGAGGTCTAGGATGTTAGTTTTAGGAATGAATATATATATATATATATATATATATATATATATATATATATATATATATATATATATATATATATATATATATATATATATCGCTTTTCCTAATTGATATTCGTGTTTACTTTTCTGCTAATGGGATTGCGGGTGATGCCGAATCTGGAAAGTTTGAGTGACACCTAAGATAAGTGATGGCATTAGACGAGTAATCTTACAGGGAGTGACTCCCAAATAAGAGATCCCGGTAGACCATCGAATCAGTTGAGATACCCTTTGCGGATTCACGTCTAAATGACTTCGGTTGTTGAAAGCAGATTGTTCGATTGTGGTGTCCATGAAACTGAGGATTTAGTAGGCTGAGACCATGTTACTATTTTGTAGTGCGGAAGCTATCGGAAATAGTTGTCACGCGATACTACCCTCATTTAAGATTACTCTAAGATACTTGTCGCTCCCGGGATTTTCATCCTAGTACAAACGTGAAAGTGGCACCGAAACAGAGTCGCCAGCAATGTGTATTTATCCCATGAGAGGGAAAGGAAACACTGCATAAACCTGAAGGAAAGGAAAGAGCATGGTCTCGCGACCAAGAGAACTGGGTTCGGGAGTCGGTTACGCGAGAGGAAGGTATTAGCACCCCCTCGCGTCCATCGTACCCGATGGGATCCACGCTTGCTGCTTCAATCAAAGGGTGTAAGAAAAGAATGTTGGAAATGGAACTGGAAAAGGAATTGAAAGAAAGAGAGAAAGGAAGGAGAACAAATGTAGGGAAAATGAAAGAAGTGCTCGCATGGGCCCTACCCCACTGCCTACGTATCTCATCGGGAACATGAGAATCAGAGCGACGTAGTTCCCCTCACTAGGGATGGATTGTTTGTGTTTTTTAAGGAACGGCTGACGTTCTAGCTCAGGTGTTGCAGGCTCGCTGGTCCGAGTGCGTTACCATCTTGCAAGAGAACGAGTAGGAGCACGTTCATACGTTGAGAGTGAATGAGATGAGAAAAGAATTCCCGAAGGAAAGACGTTATTGTTTGTTTTTGTCCTTTAGAAGGAGGTGTCTTGGATTTGTTTGCATACGACAGTGTACCTGGATCTTAGTCATTGGAATGTGTACCTTCTCACATTCCAAGATGGAATGGGTAAGAAAGCACACTAAGGGTGAAGAAGACCCTCACACTTAGTTCCAATTATCAAGGTTCAAACACACTAGCATACTTGTGTTTATTAAGTGTTTTTGTAAATTAAGAAATGAAGAAGTGTTTTTTATTATTTGCACCTTCAACAAGTATTGCATTTAAGTCCCTCATACAAGATCAAATGTTTAACACATTGACCCAAGATGGGCTATATGCTACACATTCTAAGATTACAAGAGAAGACCCCTTATAATCTTTTCTTTATATGAAAGGCCTAAATGCAATAAATGCCTACCTTTATTAGATATTTTGAATTTTCTTTGAGATGAGAAAAGAGACTCAAGGGAGGAGAAAAGGTAAAACCTATATGGACTAAGACTCAATCCTAATTGAAGATTAAAGAGAGTGATCCTAAAGGTTTGTGAGGTTTCAACCTAAAGTCTAAAGAAAGAAAGAATTAAACAATTCACTTCCAAAGTGGAAGATGAATTGTAATTCAAAAGGGAAAGTAATGAGTTATTAAAAGAAAACACATAAGTGCTTAACAAAACACAAAATGAAATTGTAAAAGAGAAAGGATAGAAGTTGAATGTGGATTCCTTATCCACACTCAATTGAAACTTACCAAAGCCCCTACATGGTTAGCACAATCACTTACAAGTAAAGTAAGAAGGTATAATGAACAAATCAAATTCAAACAAGTTGACAAACAAAGTAAAATGAGATTAAATGCTATACATGCTTCCAAGTCAGAATGTAACTCATATTTACACAACCTAATGTTATCCTAAATGAGCATACCAAATCATGCAAACAAAATCTCAATCCAACAAGAAGCAAAGAAGAAAAGGTGAAGTGATGTGAATGTGGTTCATACTTGTGAAACAAGTGACTTAAGGTGCAAGATAAACATCAAACATGCAAAGATGAAACCCAAATGTCACAATCAGAAGTCAATTAACATGCTATACATCCTCAAACAAAACCACAACTCATGGCACAAGTGCCTTCATGATCAAGCAAACCAAACATGAGGCATGCATTCACAAAATAAACAAGTTAAACTTCATGCTTCAAACAAATAGCAAACATGCTCCAAAAATTATGAATTTCACCAATCAAACACCTTAAACACATGCCATTAACATATCAAGTCCACAAGCAATGAATCAGAACCAAAGTCACTCAACAATTAGGTCAAAGTCTCATGGAAGTTTCATGCATTCATGCTCAAAGCAACACATCAAAAGTCATCCAAAAAAGACTTAAAAATCATCTCATAAATCTCAAACATACCTCAACATATTGTGACCACAATGCAAAAAGAAAGGCATCAAAATCATTTTTTATGATCAAGAACAAAAATGCACAAAATCATATGTCACATTAAGTATGCATACAAATGGAAATTCAAAAGAAATAATGGAACAGGGGCAAAATGGTCATAAAATCAGTAAATAAAATCATATAAAATTTCCTAAATGTTTTAAGAATACACATAAATTTTTGTGGAATTTAATGATGAGGTTTGGTATTTTTTAAAAATTGAAAAGCAAACGTGTATAAAAAATGAAAAAATAAAATAAAATGCAATATGCAAGGGGGTATGAACATAGCAATATAACAGTTCAATCTAAATGGGCCTCAAAACAAGGGGGTGCAAATAGCAGCCTGACTAAGTCCAATTGCGCGCCAAACACAATAACAAAAATGCACCTGCAGTCAACAATCTTGACTCACTCACAACCATTAGATCAATTCAAAGTCAAGTCAAAGTCAAAGTACACAGAATCAATGCACGTGCGTGAGGACACACACTCACTACCATGCACTGCACCACATAGTGCTTAAGTGAAATCAGAAAATATGCACATGATTTGCACGTGAAATTTAATGTGCTGGTACATTGTAGGCCACACGATCAGAAAACATGAACGGATAGGATTAAAACATGATAAACCCTAACAGTTAAAGTCACCGGCCGGAGAGGGACCTCCGGTCACCTTCTCCGGTCACTCACCACCGTCTGCAACCTTCAAACTCTCCAGAAATTCACAAGCCATATATCAAAAGAAAGCTGAACTCACGCACATCACTAATCTACCATTTAATTTCACAGATCAATCATGTATAAAGAGAATCGAGCACAAACATTTTTGCCCTAGAAAATATTCTAAACACCTATAGTGCCTATCACTAGCCAGAACTCACACTGCTTCTAGTAAGCCACAAATACCATGAAAACAAGCTAAATTCAGTGAAGAAAGTTTGAGAAGAATGGAACCTGAAGTTGGAGAACTCTTGGATCAACAGAAAACCAGAGAGATGCAATTAACCTTGAGCTTCCTCAGAGCAAAATAAATGCTCAGAATCTTTAGATCTTGAAGAAGATAGTTGGAGATTTGAGAATATAATGTTGCTGCACTTGGAGGATTATGGTTGATTCAGTCTCTTCTTGATCCAGCAATACCAAATAATGATGATGATTGATGAAGATGAGTGATGGAAATGATGAATTCGTATGAGATCAGAGAGAGAGAATAGAGAGAATTTTGAGAGAAAGAGTGAGAATGATTTGAAGTGAGAGCGAAACAATGAGAATCCTCCCCTGAAATTGTGAGAGTTTCAGCTTATATATCCAAGGTTAACTCCCAACCAGTTCAGTTAACAGTTAGAACTCTAGTTAAACTGAGTTAGTTAACTGAGTTTGAGTTAACTAACTGAGTTAGGTGGTTAATGGCACGAGTTGGGGAAGTTTGGTTAGAGTGTGGAGTGATTATGAGATGATATGGTGAGGATGAGAGTGAACCAGTGGTGGTGATGTTACTATCAGTGCAGCAGCCTGGCTTGTACCATAAGTTTTCTTATTTCCTCTTTGATGTAAGGCTATGTATGTGTAAGGTGGTGTTTGTTCAAATGAGGCAAAGGTTGGGAGTGTGTTGAGAATGTACGCGTGTGACTTAAAACATGATAACAACAACAACCTTCTGTTTTTTTAATTTTGTGACAGTTTGTAACCAATGTAACAATGTAGGTTTGAGGGTGGATTTCTCTCATGTTAGTGGATGGTTTGAGGAACTTTTGATGTTGTTGGAAAGAATGATCACAATACAACAAGTTTGGTTTGAAAATGAAAGTGAAAGGATGCCTCAAACATGCCTAAAAATGACCATAACCAGATGGAAAAACAAACTGATGTATGGTCGAGCAGTTTGTGGCATGGCATGACAAGTTGGCCTAGTGACTTTCAGTTGTGTTGACCAAACTTTGAGCTATCTCAACTCCTTATCCTTTGATCACATAAAAAAATCATGAACATCAATCTTGAAGATCTCACATAGATGAACAACTTTCATGTTGAAAGATTTTTCATTTGAAGCCTTTAACCATGAGAAAAATGAGTGGACATTAGGCCCACCACATGTTTGTTAAAATGACTGCGCGCGTGCCCTAAAAATCTTGGTCATGACCTAGTTTTGAACCTACTTTGCTCAAACTTTGATCAATCATATCTCACTCAATTTTTATCCAATGGAGATGTTCCACACATGGATTTGAAGCTTAAAACAAGATCTTTCATTGAGGCAGAGTGATTTTTTCATTTGGTGCTCCAAATTTAAATGGCCTTGGTTCAAATTCTGATGCAAAATGGCCAAAACTTGCTATTTTTAGTAACCCTACTTCATCCAAAAATGGCAACTTTCCACATCTTGATTTTTTCATGATTCCTTTGGAGTTTCTTGACCAAATTTTGTACATTGGACATATGCAACATGAATTTCATGATTTTGGGCTCAAAAAGTCAAGAGTTGACTTTTTCCTCTGATTATTTGACTTTGCCCCAATTTCTCTGATTCTTGATCTTTCTTCCAATTGAACCACTTCTAAAACCAATTGAGATGCAATTTTCCGCATACATACACTTAGGGACATATGGAATACCATGACATCAAGTTTTGTCCAAAAAATCAAAGATTCCCTGATTTAATGGGAAACCCTAGTTTTGGTGCCCACCTCCTAGGAGAAAAATGTGCAGTCTTCAATTTCAAATTCCTCAGAGTATGTTGTGTATCCTCTTAAAGGATGATGAGATATGCCATTTGAGGATGATTTTGGATCAATGAGCTATCTCACTTGATGGTTTTCCTTCAATTTTTGAACCTCTTGCATAGTGAAATATGTAGTGCTTCAATCTTCCATTGAATCTCACTTCCTTGAGGTTTTGGAAGATCAATTGAGATAGTATGAGACATGAGAGACCTCTTGGCTTGTCTAGAGCCAACTTGATTGACCTTTTTGTGCTTTGAATGATCCCTTGATTGTCCACCTTCCACCTGATCACATGCCCTGATGGTAAGAAGGATGCCATGCTTCATTTTTCTATGTTAAATGCAATGCAATGCTAATGAGGTGGATATGATATGATAAATGATAATGCCATGCTATGATGCCAAAAGGGGAGAGCAAATTTTGGGGTATTACAGCTGCCCCTATTCAAGCGCTGTAGACCTGAATGCCTGAAAGCAATTGCTTTCGGACTTTCAAGGTATATAGTGATTGAATACCAAATATAACCAAAAATTTGCTCTGGATGATGAAGAAGAAAAGGGATATAAACCCAACGAGACTGCTGGATTGAATCTTCGATGAAACGTCGGAGAGATCTGTCTTTTGAACGACGCCAGACGACTACTGGCTTGCCACGCTACTGGTGGACTTTAATACTGTCTTTTATGCAATTCCAGACGACTACTGGCCTGCCACACTACTGGTGGACTTTGGAAATGTCTTTTGAACGACGCCAGACGACTACTGGCTTGCCACACTACTGGTGGACTTTAATAATGTCTTTTATGCAATTCCAGACGACTACTGGCCTGCCACACTACTGGTGGACTTTGGAAATGTCTTTTGAACGACGCCAGACGACTACTGGCTTGCCACGCTACTGGTGGACTTTGCAGCTTCGTGCCACCCGAAGATGGACTTCTGCCAATCCACTGTTGGACTTTTGCCACCCGAAGACGGACTTTTGCCAATCCACTGTTGGACTTTTAGCTGCTTTGCCACCCGAAGATGGACTTTTGCCAATCCACTGTTGGACTTTTGCCACCCGAAGACGGACTTTTGCCAATCCACTGTTGGACTTTTAGCTGCTTTGCCACCCGAAGATGGACTTTTGCCAATCCACTGTTGGACTTTTGCCACCCGAAGACGGACTTTTGCCAATCCACTGTTGGACTTTTAGCTGCTTTGCCACCCGAAGATGGACTTTTGCCAATCCACTGTTGGACTTTTGCCACCCGAAGACGGACTTTTGCCAATCCACTGTTGGACTTTTGCCACCCGAAGACGGACTTTTGCCAATCCACTGTTGGACTTTTGCCACCCGAAGACGGACTTTTGCCAATCCACTGTTGGACTTTTAGAATTTTAAAATCGAATTACTCTCTGCCTCTGCGCCAGACATCTCTGCCGACTCTGCTGAGGAACCACAATCAATGATTTAATCTCGGAGACTCCTAAAAGGATAATATCTCTGCTGGCGAATGGATGAACAATCCGTCTGCTTCGAATTGTCAAGCTTGCCAAAAATAAATTGGACTTTAAGATATGAGGGAATGACGACTCTGCCAGGAATTATTCCCTCTGTTTGGGGGAATGAATTCTGGTCACAGCGATTCCGCTGGGGATGAGAATTTTTAAATGACGTCCTGCTGGGGAAATGAGCCATTAAAACTCTGCTTGGGGATTTATTCAACCCAAGATCCTTTATAGGGATTATCAACCTTCTGACCCGGCTGGGGAAAGGCTGTACCATCCTTGTTGAGGAATAGATTCTGTCGATCTGATAAACCTCTGCGGAGAGAACAACAACTCAGCTGGAAGTTGCTGACAAGATTCGATGCTGACCTCTGTGGGGATACCATGACCAGAGATACGATCTTGCTGGGTATCAGGGCTACTCTGCCAGGGATATGCAAATCCTGGTTAGAACATTCCACTGCAACTTGCTAGAAAGAGTCCTTAGAGATCTGTTGGGGAAACCCAAAGCAAATCCACAGTAGTCTGCTGAAGAATGTGACTGTCGAGCTTAGGATAAGTACTACAATGCCCCATGTTAGGCGAGCTTCCCTTTAGACAATTCCGTTAGGGATGACGGGTTTATAACAAACTCTGCTGGAGAAAACGGCTTTAAAGCGTCTCGTGTTGGGGAATGCCTTTTGAGAGGATTTTACAGAAGACCAACTGTCCTCAAACTCTACTGGGGATGATCAACACTTCATGCTGGGGAAACAACATGCCCCATGCTTAAGAACACCAACAATTTGTCCCCGAAGAGGATGTCATAATAGAATTTTACAGAAGATTTAGCCTTTTCAAACTCCTAGTGATTTCAACGGGGATAATGACCATCCGTTTCGGTGTCGACGAGACCACTCTTTTGGGGAACCTGTGACTGTTATCGACATAGAAAAGCTTGTAGCTGTTGGAAGGACTGAATAAGAGAATCGACTTAATAAGATACAACGGTACCCAGTTGAACTTAATTCACTGATATTGACCCGTTATGAACAATCGTCGACCGAGCGATGAACGCCAACCTCAGTCTTTTGCGTGGGGTGATTTATTACTAGTCTTGTGCTTAAAATCATCTGCACCTGCTACCTGCAACAAAAGAATATGCCCACATGCCCCGCATATTGCGTGGCTAGAATCCACCATCCGGGAGTATTCAACATTCGAAGTAATTTCAAATGTTTTTTCTGCGCATGTTATTGCAAGGCTGCCATGTTTTCAAATGCAATGTTTTATCAAAAATTAGGACGTTTTTGCAAACAAAGCAATAAAACAAAAATAGGAGGCTTTTTATTGAAATTCAATTTATTGACTGAAAGCCCAGAATAGGCAATTACATCTGGAAGCAATCCCTGGAAAGAGGTGATCGCTGAAAATTGAGAAAAGAAACTATCCTAATGGCAATGTGAAAACGGAATTCCACTGAGTTTCCATTCTGTTATGACCAGTATGTCTTCAAAACTCCCCGACCTTGCCTTCTGAGGAATGATCAGACCGATTCCTATTCTTCAGAACGTCAGTTGTTCAAACGGTAATGGGTACAGATAACTCAGACTGTAGTCATTCGCTTAAATCCCTCTTTTGTGTGGACCGCCCTTTCAGGTTTTCGATCCACCAGGATACCCTTTTTTGCCTAAGTTGCCCTTTCGGGTTTTCAACTTAACGGGTGTACGATTTTTCAATTATATCCCTAATTTTTGCCCGAACCTTATTCTGTTTTTGGTTCGCCGGGATGCCCTTTTTTTGCCTGGATTTTTTTTATTTTTATTATCCAGCGGGTCTATTCATGCGAAGTATTTTTTGACTACGTCCGAGTTGACAGGGGATGAAAAGTCTTCGCCATCCATGGTTGTAAGCAATAAAGCTCCGCCCGAAAAGACCTTTTTAACCACGAATGGACCTTCATAATTAGGAGTCCATTTGCCCCTGTGATCTGTATTGGGAGGAAGGATCCTTTTGAGTACCACATCTCCGACTTTATAAACCCGAGGACGCACCTTTTGGTCAAATGCCTGCTTCATTCTGCGCTGGTATAGTTGCCCATGACATACAGCCGCCAATCGCTTTTCCTCAATAAGGCTCAACTGATCAAATCTGGCTCGTACCCATTCAGCTTCATCTAGCTTAACATCCATCATGACTCTGAGGGACGGAATCTCTACTTCAACCGGTAGCACTGCCTCCATACCATATACAAGTGAGAATGGGGTTGCCCCAGTGGACGTGCGTACCGACGTTCGATACCCATGCAAAGCAAATGGTAACATCTCATGCCAATCTTTGTACGTGACCACCATCTTCTGCACAATCTTCTTGATATTTTTGTTGGCCGCTTCGACCGCGCCATTCATCTTTGGGCGGTACGGAGAAGAATTGTGGTGTTCGATTTTGAAGTCCCGGCATAACTCAGCCATCATCTTATTGTTCAAATTAGAACCATTATCAGTAATGATTCTTTCGGGAACTCCATATCGGCAAATGATATCCCGTTTTAAGAAACGGGCGACCACTTGTTTTGTAACATTGGCATAGGATGCGGCTTCAACCCACTTGGTGAAGTAATCAATTGCCACCAAGATGAAACGATGACCATTGGAAGCTGTAGGCTCAATCTTTCCGATCATATCAATGCCCCACATGGCAAACGGCCAAGGCGACGACATGATACTCAACGGATTTGGAGGCACATGCGCCTTGTCTGCATAGATCTGGCATTTATGGCATTTGCGGGCATATTTGCAACAATCTGACTCCATAGTCAACCAATAATATCCCGACCTTAACAACTTTTTAGCCATTGCCTGCCCTCCGGCATGAGTACCGAAAGAGCCTTCGTGCACTTCAATCATCAACAAGTCTGCTTCATGTCTATCCACACATCTAAGCAGGACCGTGTCAAAATTTCTTTTATACAGCACGCCATCTTTGTTCAAGAAGAAACTACCAGCTAACCTTCTCAACGTCTTCCTATCTTTGGACGATGCCCCGGGTGGGTACTCTTGACTCTTTAAGAAACACTTAATGTCATAGAACCATGGCTTGTCATCAGACGCTGCATCGACCGCAAACACAAATGCTGGTCTGTCAAGGCGGGATACCTCAATCTTAGGTACATGGTTCCATCCTTGCACTTTGATCATGGAAGACAAAGTGGCCAAGGCATCAGCGAACCTATTCTCATCTCGAGGAATGTGGTACAGTTTCACTGTTGTGAAAAATGTCAGCAATCTCCTCGTATAATCTCTATACGGCACTAGATTTGCTTGGTGCGTGTACCAACTCCCTTTCACTTGATTGATTACCAAAGCTGAATCACCGAATATATCAAGGGTTTTAATCCGTAGATTAATCGCCTCCTCGATCCCCATTATACAAGCTTCGTACTCTGCTTCATTGTTGGTGCATCCGAAAGTTATTCGGGCAGTGAAAGGCATATGAACACCTTCCGGCGTGATAAGAACTGCTCCAACTCCGCACCCATTCATATTGACAGCCCCATCAAACATCAGACTCCATTTGGATTCAGGGTCTGGCCCCTCCTCCGGGAGTGGTTCCTCACAGTCTTTAGCTTTGAGAAACATGATGTCCTCATCAGGGAAGTCAAACTTCATGGGTTGGTAATCATCCATTGGCTGTTGCGCAAGATAATCGGACAAGATACTTCCTTTGATGGCCTTTTGTGAAGTGTACTGAATGTCATACTCTGTCAAGACCATTTGCCACCGTGCAACTCTGCCTGTCAATGCCGGTTTCTCGAAAATGTACTTGATAGGATCCATTTTTGAAATCAACAAGGTTGTGTGCCTAACCATATATTGCCTCAATCGCTTAGCGGCCCATGCAAGTGCACAGCATGTCTTTTCAAGCATTGAGTATCGGGACTCACAATCATTGAACTTTTTGCTCAGGTAGTAAATAGCATGCTCCTTCCTACCTGTCTCGTCGTGTTGACCGAGAACACAACCCATGGAACCTTCAAGCACTGTCAGATACATTATCAGCGGTCTCCCTTCAACTGGAGGCATTAGAATCGGAGGTTCCTGCAAGTATTCTTTTATCTTATCGAATGCCAATTGGCAATCGTCATTCCACCTGACCGTTTGATCTTTCCTTAACAATTTAAATATTGGTTCGCACGTGGCTGTTAGGTGAGATATGAACCTCGCAATGTAGTTCAATCTACCCAAGAAACCACGAACCTCTTTTTCTGTTCTCGGTTCAGGCATTTCTTGTATTGCTTTCACCTTGGCAGGATCAACCTCGATTCCTCTTTCGCTCACAATGAAACCTAACAACTTTCCAGAACGCACCCCAAACGTGCACTTGTTTGGATTTAATCTCAGACGGAACTTTCTCAACCTTTCAAACAGCTTTTTCAGATTAACCAGATGTTCCTCTTCTGTTCTCGACTTGGCAATCATATCATCTACATAACATTCGATCTCCTTATGAATCAAGTCATGAAACAATGTCACCATCGCCCGCTGGTACGTTGCCCCTGCGTTTTTCAACCCAAAAGGCATTACTTTATAACAATATGTACCCCACGGAGTAATGAACGTGGTCTTCTCCATGTCTTCAGGTGCCATCTTGATCTGGTTGTACCCGGAGAAACCGTCCATAAATGAGAACACTGAAAACTGAGCTGTATTATCGACCAGCACATCAATATGAGGTAGTGGAAAATCATCTTTCGGGCTAGCTTTATTAAGATCTCGATAATCCACACACATTCTCACTTTTCCATCTTTCTTCGGTACTGGCACGATGTTGGCTACCCATGGAGGATACTTTGTCACAGCAAGAAAACCAGCATCCCACTGCTTCTGGACTTCCTCCTTAATCTTTAAGGCCATGTCGGGGTGAGTCCGACGAAGTTTCTGCTTGACTGGCGGACATTCTTCTCTCAATGGCAGCCTGTGCACGACAATATCTGTATCCAACCCCGGCATGTCTTGATACGACCAGGCGAAGATGTCAACATACTCGCGCAACATTTCCGTCAAAGTTTGCTTCACATCTGCTTGCAAGCTGGCACCGATCCTGATCTCTTTCTTGGCGTCCTTGGTACCAATATTGATGATTTCTACAGTCTCCTGATGAGGCTGGATGACCCTTTCCTCTTGTTTCAACAATCTGGCCAGTTCTTCAGAAAGTTCACAATCTTTCTCATCCCCTTCTTCGGCTTGATAAATCGGATTGTCAAAGTCATACATGGCCATATCAAAATCGTTATCAGTAGTATCCGGAGGATCAAGTCTGCATGAACGGGTTCATGCCTTATTTTATAATTTATTTTTAAGCAAAACAAAAGAAAATGAAACATTGCCATTTTATTTTTTTGTGCAAAAATAAAAACTGAAAGACAGAGAACAAAATTTGATTGCAAAACGTCCTTTATTAACGATTAAACATTGCAAATGCAACCATGGTGGCCCTACAAATGAATCTATACGCCTTGGGCAGAGCGCAAGATTTTGACATGCATTATGGTTAGAAAAAACAAAGAAAAATTACTCTGTCTGAAGAGTAACCCGGATGACTTCTTCAACGAACCAGTTCTGCACTTGTTGTCCCGGAACATGAGGGCGTACCCAGTTGTCCAGATCACAATCACTGTCAACACTATCCTCTGTGGCTGCACAAGACTGGTCCGTGTAGATAATTCCCCCACTATTGAAAGTAATGGGTCCTCTGCTCCCCGCATCTGAAGTTGTAGAGGGATGATAACCAATACCAAATTTGTCTTCCTTCATTGGGGTCTCTATCAACCTGCCCCAACCTTGGGCGTTGCCTGCCCTGACGACTTCGACAGCTTGTTTGTAAGATGAAATGGAGGTACCAGCCCCAACTGGTACAGAAGAAGACTCAGGTGCATCGTCAATGTTGACTGCTTCAAATGATTGGCACAACATCTCATGAATTTCCCCATCCATTTCAATGTACTTGAATGTGGACAAGTGACTCACAAAGATGTCTTCCTCCCCACACACTGTCACAACCTGCCCTTCAAACTCATACTTTAGCTTTTGATGTAGAGTAGAAGTAACAGCCCCGGCTCCGTGAATCCAAGGGCGCCCCAATAGGCAACTATATGCAGGTTGTATGTCCATTACATGGAACGTGGATTTGAATACCTGTGGTCCAATTTGTACGGGCAATTCCACCTCACCAAACACAGATCGTCTAGTTCCATCGAATGCTCTGACCACCAACTCACTAGGCCTTAAGATCAAACCATCAACTTCCAGTTTCATTAATGCCTTCTTGGGCAAGACATTGAGTGATGAACCAGTGTCTACCAGTACATGAGATAACACTGCGCCCTTACACTCCATCGTGATATGCAAAGCCTTATTATGGTTTCTTCCTTCAACAGTCAAATCTCTACTTGTAAAGCCCAAGCCATGGCTGACATTAACATTGGAGATTACGCCTTCGAGCTGATTAACAGTAATTTCTTGTGGCACGTACGCACTCTTCAACACTTTCAACAACGCCTGTCGGTGCGCATCAGAGCACATCAATAATGACAAGATTGAAATCTTTGAAGGGGTCTGATTCAGTTGGTCCACAATCTTATAATCGCTTTTCTTGATTATCTTCATAAATTCTTCCATTTCCTTATCAAAAGTAATCTTTGTCTCTGCTTCAGGTGTAGGTGCACTTTCAACCACCTGTTTACCCTTATCCTTTGCTGCAGCTTCTACCTCCTTATCACTTCTCAAGGTTTGGGGGGCGAACAACCTTCCACTCCTTGTAAAGCCCCCTACACCCCCTACATTATCAATATTTGGGCTGACTGACGACTCAACTTCCTGCTTTTTACCTTCGTAATATACATCTGCCCCATAGTGCCATGGGATAGCTTTCGTAGACGTGAACGGAATTGGTCCTGGCACCGTGATAGTGACAGGACTGGGCCTTTCTGGCGCAACACTCGCCACGGGAACTGCATTGACCGGCATTAGAATCTCAGCGGGAGTGTAATAGATGGTCACGGTTGATATCTCATCAGTGTCTTTCACAACTCTGTCGAACTGTAGACATCCTTCATCAATCAGATTCTGTAAACCCATCTTCAACTTATCACAGCCGTTCTCCTGATTCATGCACTCAGAGCAATCTTGATTACAACCCGGGAACACCTGTCCCTTCAATAAACAATCTTTTACAACCAACAAAGAAGTTTTCACTTGATGAACGTCTAACACCAAATTCAATCTCCTCCCATCTTCAATAGCGTACACATTTGCTGCACTATGATCAGGCATGGGATGCTGAGTAATATTAGGAGCGGGAGAGAAATTGATGGCTTTAGCATCAATCAAATCTTGTACTTTATGATGGAAAGCCCAGCATTTTTCAATGGAGTGCCCCTGAGCACCTGAATGGAACTCACAACGAGCATTAGCATCGAAGTTAGGTGGCAGGTTTCCAGCAACCGGAGCTTTCATAGTACGGAGTTCTACCAACTTTAACTCGAGTAGCTGGGGCAACAGCGCGGCATAAGTCATAGGGAGAGGATCCATCTTACGATCCCTCTGTCTAGACCTTTGCTGGAAAAAAGGTTGTTGCTGTTGAACTTGTTGTTGGGGTTGTTGTTTCTGAACAGACGGTGTGGGGATTGTCACAGCATCTACCTGATAATAAGCTCGAGAACGCCCTCTGCCTCGTCCTCTAAACACAACATTCGTATCACCTTCTCTTCTTTTCTGGTTACTAGCGAACGGTTTCTTCGTCCCCGAAGAGCCAGCCCCGCTCACATCCTGGATCTTTCCAAGCTTTAACAGACTTTCTATTCTTTCTCCCGCAATCACAATATCAGCAAATCCAGTCGACGGACAAGCAGCTAATCTATCCAGATAGGCCCCTTGCAAGGTGCCCATGAACATATCTGCCATTTCTCTGTCTGACAAGGGAGGTTGGACCTGGGCAGCCATTTCCCTCCACCTCTGTGCATATTCTTTGAAACTCTCCTTGGCATTTTGTGACAATCCCTGCAATTGGGTGCGGTTGGGCGCCATGTCAATATTATATTGGTATTGCTTCAGGAACGCTTCTGCCAGATCTTTCCAATTCTTCACAGCAGCTCTACTCAACTTCATGTACCAGGTCAAAGACGCCCCCGCCAGACTGTCCTGAAAATAGTGCATCCATAGCTTCTCGTCATCCGTATGGGCTGAAATCTTCCCAAAGTAAGCTTGAAGATGCGTTTGGGGACACGCATTGCCGTGATACTTATCAAAAGTGGGAGGTTTGAACTTAGGGGGAATTCTGACTCCTGAGACCAGCCCCAAGCTGGTAACATCAATACCCATAGAGTTCTTGCATTCTATGGCCCTGATCTTCTCTGCTAACTCATCATACCTTCGATCCCCTTGATTACCCACATCAGCATCCAGCAGAGTAAATTGGTCTTCCAGAGTATCTTCAAGAGTAACACCAGCCTGCCTACCATTTCCATTACCCCGATTATTACCACCAGGAGGAGGGTTGCCACCGGGAGGAGGAATGCCATGTCCCTGTGAATTTTCATGATGATCACCTTCGGGCCCATTGTCGGGACGCTCTACCAGAAGCCTCAGTCTCTCCTGATTTTGCGCCATGCCAGTCATGAGGGTGATGAACTGGTCCATACGCGCCCTCATTTCCGCCAAATCACTTTGCACTTGATCCATGATTCTTACTTGATTCCTTCGCGTCGAATATCGGTGAATATGACTCTCCGCTATACTGCCTGAAACCAAATAAAGGTTAGAGACCCTGCAACGAGTACCTGAAAAGCAAGTAACAAAAATGCAAAATGATATGCAATGCCATGCAATGCCATGTTTGTCATTTCCGAGGTGCTTTATACCCGGATTCCAATCCCACCACAGAAATCTGAAGACCAGAAATTGTGATATAAAGAGACGTGTCGTGGTCATGTGCTTGTGTGCAGCTATCTGATAAGGAATAATTCTGAATAAAACTGCTCATACTCATTCAACGAAGTATTCAAGTACATTTAAGAAAGGTTCAACCGCAAATGCAATACAAGGAAAAATGGATCCATCAACAAGCCTGATGGTAACCATTAACAACAAAATATAAGGAAAAGAACATCAGTCTGACAATTCCACACCCTTCAGCTTATCACTTGAGTATTTGATCTCCTCAAAAAGTATACGGGTACGCTGGTGATTCGGCTTTTCAATCATTTCTTTGATCAAGACATCCCTTTTCTCAAGAGCTTCAGTTAAAGAACCCATGTGCAGCATCAGAGCCTCGTCATCACACACTCCTTTGTGTCTCTTTATGCCGGCTTGCGTCTTGAGTATCTCCCTTTCTATCATGACTTCTTCAAGCTCTTTCTTGGTATTCCTTAGCTCACCTCTAGCTTCTTCTAGCTGTTCCTGACTCTTACCGAGGCTTTCCCGATACTTTCTCCTCTGCTCATGCGCCTTTTCAAGCTCTTCGTCCTTAATCTGCAACTGTTCCTGTAATTCGGCATTCTCTATCCTAACTTCGTCCCAAGCGTGCTGAAATTTTGTTAACTTTTCTTTGGTCTGTGCTAACGCCTGTTTGGTTTGCTTGTGGGCTTGAGTAGCATCATCAGCACCTTTACTAATCTTCCGGAAATGTTGGGCTCTTCCAGCAAAGTCTTTTTCTTTTGCAGTTAGGATTTGTTCAGCATCTTGGGCTTTCCGCTCCAGCTCTTTGTTGGCATGTAGAGCATTCTGAAGACGGCTACTCAACTCGAAATTCTCTCCTTGGAGCTTTTTCACCAAGGCTTGCAACTTGTCAACTTCTTCCACAGTAGCAGGGCTTCTTGCTTTCTCATTCTCCGGATACAAAAGGGGTGCCTTACCAAAAGGCAAGAGAAAATCTTCAACTCTTTTCTTCACCCACTCTTCATATGCTGGATAAACCCGGTTGTTAGGCTTTCCTAGAGTAACTTTCCCCTTTTTCAGTATGCTACCCCAGCTTTCAGAAGCTTTCTGTGCTGCTTCCCATCCTTCTGACGTATGAAAATAGAGGGACTCCTCCACATCTCTCTTAATAGGCGGACCTGTCAGGGCATACCCAAATTGTCGAATGGCCAAAGAAGGATTATAGTTAATCCCACCCAGTCTTCCTATCAGTGGAACGTTAGGGAACTTACCACAGCTGTGGATAATATTCTTGCCAATCAGCCCATGATCTACCCATACGATGTCCTTGGCCACCAATCCCATTAAACGCTGTTTCCACTCTAGAGAATCTTTGGAATCCACAAAAGCCCCTGATTGTGGTAAACGGCCCGCAAACCACTTATAGAACAAGGGTGCACAACAACGAATTATCCCTCCTCTTTTCTTTTCGTTTCGGTTGTACAACGAGTAGTGAAGATCTCCCAGTAGCGTTGGCACCGGGTTCTTCATCATGAATATTCGTATAGCGTCCGTATCAATGAAATCCGGCTCGTTGGGAAACAACACTATGCCGTATATACAAAGGGCTAGCAAAGCATTAAAAACAAGCCAATTCTCGCCTTTAGCTGCTTCCTGGGCCTTCTTAATCAGATATTCCAGCTTGTAACCACGAATCTTTCCTTTGTTGGAGACATTGTCACTTAACTCTGATTTGCTCAAATAAAGAGCACCAGCCACCTTTCCAAAGTCAAGATCCCCCACCGATCCAAAGAAAGGGGGCTCCTCCTTGATAGCAATCCCCAACATGTTGGAATACTCCTCCAAGGTAGGAACCAACACATAGTCTGGAAATACAAAACACCTCAGAGGCGGATCATAGAACTGTACTAACGTATGGAGACCTCTGGCTTCATAATCACTGACATTACGAACCATAGATAAAATCCACCCATATTTCTCTTCAAAAGCTTCTCGTACTGCAGGGCTCGCCATTCCCTTCAGCATAACAATAGGGCCCAAAGTAGGCGTAAGGAACTTGTAGCTGATGATATTCTTCCTCTCTTTAGTGTTCATCTTTGCAGGGACCTGATGACTGGAATCAAGGGTAATATATGCACCTGGAAATGAATAAACATGTATGTTAGGATATGATAATGCAATGCAAAGGGCAATGTGATCAGGTAATCAGGTGTCTGTGCTGAACTGTGAACGGTGTCAGTGTAGCTCTGAGACTAATATAGAACCATAGATAAGAACCATCTGAATACAATAGGATGAAACTTCCTTTTTGTGCAATGATGATAGAAAACCGGGTATGTAGGAGGTCATGGTTACCTGCAAACCTGTAAACAACCCGCCCTTCTCACATGTGGGTACTAGGATGTTCAGTATCCCGGGCTCTCAGGTCGAGAAATGATGATACGTTCACCATTTCTGGTTTGGCATCATCATCAATCGAGGAGGCCTCAACTGATTCTCCAAAACAAAAAGGTCCTCAGCTTCTGGCACTGAGGTCGAGAAGCAATAGTACATTCATCCCTCAGGGTACAGTACTACCGCCAATCGAGGAGTGCCTCCGCTGATTCTCTTTCAAAAAAGGATGTCCTATAGCAAGTTCCCAGCATTGGGTCCTCGGATCGAGAATGTGCAATGGGTTTGCCACGGAATGTGGTCTGCCACTGTCACAACTCGGGAGGAGTGCCGCAACTGAGTCCTCGGGAATGGTCACCAGAGTCGACAGTTCCTCAAGAGAATAACCACTGGCCTGCATAACATGCAGTAGCAGAAAGCTCCTGATAGAACCTCGTCTGGTTGTGGGTCTCATGAACAACAATACGTGGTCACCACCACACAAGCGTCATGACTATCCACTCTAATACCTATGTATGTACTCAAGCCTTGGTAGTGGGCTTATCTCTCAGAACACCCATCCCGCCAAACAGAAAACAACACAGTCCAGTATAGCATAATATATCATGTGAAATGAAAATGCTAAAATGCGGTAAATACAGTAATGTACAGTAAAGCAGTAAATAACCATACAATAAAACAGTAAATACAGCACAACAGTAAACACCCAACGAAAGAAAAACAAACAAGCGCTAGGATTGACTCGCTAAGGAAACCAGAGATTCCGGATATCATCCCCAGCAGAGTCGCCAGCTGTCGCTCCCGGGATTTTCATCCTAGTACAAACGCGAAAGTGGCACCGAAACAGAGTCGCCAGCAATGTGTATTTATCCCATGAGAGGGAAAGGAAACACTGCATAAACCTGAAGGAAAGGAAAGAGCATGGTCTCGCGACCAAGAGAACTGGGTTCGGGAGTCGGTTACGCGAGAGGAAGGTATTAGCACCCCCTCGCGTCCATCGTACCCGATGGGATCCACGCTTGCTGCTTCAATCAAAGGGTGTAAGAAAAGAATGTTGGAAATGGAACTGGAAAAGGAATTGAAAGAAAGAGAGAAAGGAAGGAGAACAAATGTAGGGAAAATGAAAGAAGTGCTCGCATGGGCCCTACCCCACTGCCTACGTATCTCATCGGGAACATGAGAATCAGAGCGACGTAGTTCCCCTCACTAGGGATGGATTGTTTGTGTTTTTTAAGGAACGGCTGACGTTCTAGCTCAGGTGTTGCAGGCTCGCTGGTCCGAGTGCGTTACCATCTTGCAAGAGAACGAGTAGGAGCACGTTCATACGTTGAGAGTGAATGAGATGAGAAAAGAATTCCCGAAGGAAAGACGTTATTGTTTGTTTTTGTCCTTTAGAAGGAGGTGTCTTGGATTTGTTTGCATACGACAGTGTACCTGGATCTTAGTCATTGGAATGTGTACCTTCTCACATTCCAAGATGGAATGGGTAAGAAAGCACACTAAGGGTGAAGAAGACCCTCACACTTAGTTCCAATTATCAAGGTTCAAACACACTAGCATACTTGTGTTTATTAAGTGTTTTTGTAAATTAAGAAATGAAGAAGTGTTTTTTATTATTTGCACCTTCAACAAGTATTGCATTTAAGTCCCTCATACAAGATCAAATGTTTAACACATTGACCCAAGATGGGCTATATGCTACACATTCTAAGATTACAAGAGAAGACCCCTTATAATCTTTTCTTTATATGAAAGGCCTAAATGCAATAAATGCCTACCTTTATTAGATATTTTGAATTTTCTTTGAGATGAGAAAAGAGACTCAAGGGAGGAGAAAAGGTAAAACCTATATGGACTAAGACTCAATCCTAATTGAAGATTAAAGAGAGTGATCCTAAAGGTTTGTGAGGTTTCAACCTAAAGTCTAAAGAAAGAAAGAATTAAACAATTCACTTCCAAAGTGGAAGATGAATTGTAATTCAAAAGGGAAAGTAATGAGTTATTAAAAGAAAACACATAAGTGCTTAACAAAACACAAAATGAAATTGTAAAAGAGAAAGGATAGAAGTTGAATGTGGATTCCTTATCCACACTCAATTGAAACTTACCAAAGCCCCTACATGGTTAGCACAATCACTTACAAGTAAAGTAAGAAGGTATAATGAACAAATCAAATTCAAACAAGTTGACAAACAAAGTAAAATGAGATTAAATGCTATACATGCTTCCAAGTCAGAATGTAACTCATATTTACACAACCTAATGTTATCCTAAATGAGCATACCAAATCATGCAAACAAAATCTCAATCCAACAAGAAGCAAAGAAGAAAAGGTGAAGTGATGTGAATGTGGTTCATACTTGTGAAACAAGTGACTTAAGGTGCAAGATAAACATCAAACATGCAAAGATGAAACCCAAATGTCACAATCAGAAGTCAATTAACATGCTATACATCCTCAAACAAAACCACAACTCATGGCACAAGTGCCTTCATGATCAAGCAAACCAAACATGAGGCATGCATTCACAAAATAAACAAGTTAAACTTCATGCTTCAAACAAATAGCAAACATGCTCCAAAAATTATGAATTTCACCAATCAAACACCTTAAACACATGCCATTAACATATCAAGTCCACAAGCAATGAATCAGAACCAAAGTCACTCAACAATTAGGTCAAAGTCTCATGGAAGTTTCATGCATTCATGCTCAAAGCAACACATCAAAAGTCATCCAAAAAAGACTTAAAAATCATCTCATAAATCTCAAACATACCTCAACATATTGTGACCACAATGCAAAAAGAAAGGCATCAAAATCATTTTTTATGATCAAGAACAAAAATGCACAAAATCATATGTCACATTAAGTATGCATACAAATGGAAATTCAAAAGAAATAATGGAACAGGGGCAAAATGGTCATAAAATCAGTAAATAAAATCATATAAAATTTCCTAAATGTTTTAAGAATACACATAAATTTTTTTGGAATTTAATGATGAGGTTTGGTATTTTTTAAAAATTGAAAAGCAAACGTGTATAAAAAATGAAAAAATAAAATAAAATGCAATATGCAAGGGGGTATGAACATAGCAATATAACAGTTCAATCTAAATGGGCCTCAAAACAAGGGGGTGCAAATAGCAGCCTGACTAAGTCCAATTGCGCGCCAAACACAATAACAAAAATGCACCTGCAGTCAACAATCTTGACTCACTCACAACCATTAGATCAATTCAAAGTCAAGTCAAAGTCAAAGTACACAGAATCAATGCACGTGCGTGAGGACACACACTCACTACCATGCACTGCACCACATAGTGCTTAAGTGAAATCAGAAAATATGCACATGATTTGCACGTGAAATTTAATGTGCTGGTACATTGTAGGCCACACGATCAGAAAACATGAACGGATAGGATTAAAACATGATAAACCCTAACAGTTAAAGTCACCGGCCGGAGAGGGACCTCCGGTCACCTTCTCCGGTCACTCACCACCGTCTGCAACCTTCAAACTCTCCAGAAATTCACAAGCCATATATCAAAAGAAAGCTGAACTCACGCACATCACTAATCTACCATTTAATTTCACAGATCAATCATGTATAAAGAGAATCGAGCACAAACATTTTTGCCCTAGAAAATATTCTAAACACCTATAGTGCCTATCACTAGCCAGAACTCACACTGCTTCTAGTAAGCCACAAATACCATGAAAACAAGCTAAATTCAGTGAAGAAAGTTTGAGAAGAATGGAACCTGAAGTTGGAGAACTCTTGGATCAACAGAAAACCAGAGAGATGCAATTAACCTTGAGCTTCCTCAGAGCAAAATAAATGCTCAGAATCTTTAGATCTTGAAGAAGATAGTTGGAGATTTGAGAATATAATGTTGCTGCACTTGGAGGATTATGGTTGATTCAGTCTCTTCTTGATCCAGCAATACCAAATAATGATGATGATTGATGAAGATGAGTGATGGAAATGATGAATTCGTATGAGATCAGAGAGAGAGAATAGAGAGAATTTTGAGAGAAAGAGTGAGAATGATTTGAAGTGAGAGCGAAACAATGAGAATCCTCCCCTGAAATTGTGAGAGTTTCAGCTTATATATCCAAGGTTAACTCCCAACCAGTTCAGTTAACAGTTAGAACTCTAGTTAAACTGAGTTAGTTAACTGAGTTTGAGTTAACTAACTGAGTTAGGTGGTTAATGGCACGAGTTGGGGAAGTTTGGTTAGAGTGTGGAGTGATTATGAGATGATATGGTGAGGATGAGAGTGAACCAGTGGTGGTGATGTTACTATCAGTGCAGCAGCCTGGCTTGTACCATAAGTTTTCTTATTTCCTCTTTGATGTAAGGCTATGTATGTGTAAGGTGGTGTTTGTTCAAATGAGGCAAAGGTTGGGAGTGTGTTGAGAATGTACGCGTGTGACTTAAAACATGATAACAACAACAACCTTCTGTTTTTTTAATTTTGTGACAGTTTGTAACCAATGTAACAATGTAGGTTTGAGGGTGGATTTCTCTCATGTTAGTGGATGGTTTGAGGAACTTTTGATGTTGTTGGAAAGAATGATCACAATACAACAAGTTTGGTTTGAAAATGAAAGTGAAAGGATGCCTCAAACATGCCTAAAAATGACCATAACCAGATGGAAAAACAAACTGATGTATGGTCGAGCAGTTTGTGGCATGGCATGACAAGTTGGCCTAGTGACTTTCAGTTGTGTTGACCAAACTTTGAGCTATCTCAACTCCTTATCCTTTGATCACATAAAAAAATCATGAACATCAATCTTGAAGATCTCACATAGATGAACAACTTTCATGTTGAAAGATTTTTCATTTGAAGCCTTTAACCATGAGAAAAATGAGTGGACATTAGGCCCACCACATGTTTGTTAAAATGACTGCGCGCGTGCCCTGAAAATCTTGGTCATGACCTAGTTTTGAACCTACTTTGCTCAAACTTTGATCAATCATATCTCACTCAATTTTTATCCAATGGAGATGTTCCACACATGGATTTGAAGCTTAAAACAAGATCTTTCATTGAGGCAGAGTGATTTTTTCATTTGGTGCTCCAAATTTAAATGGCCTTGGTTCAAATTCTGATGCAAAATGGCCAAAACTTGCTATTTTTAGTAACCCTACTTCATCCAAAAATGGCAACTTTCCACATCTTGATTTTTTCATGATTCCTTTGGAGTTTCTTGACCAAATTTTGTACATTGGACATATGCAACATGAATTTCATGATTTTGGGCTCAAAAAGTCAAGAGTTGACTTTTTCCTCTGATTATTTGACTTTGCCCCAATTTCTCTGATTCTTGATCTTTCTTCCAATTGAACCACTTCTAAAACCAATTGAGATGCAATTTTCCGCATACATACACTTAGGGACATATGGAATACCATGACATCAAGTTTTGTCCAAAAAATCAAAGATTCCCTGATTTAATGGGAAACCCTAGTTTTGGTGCCCACCTCCTAGGAGAAAAATGTGCAGTCTTCAATTTCAAATTCCTCAGAGTATGTTGTGTATCCTCTTAAAGGATGATGAGATATGCCATTTGAGGATGATTTTGGATCAATGAGCTATCTCACTTGATGGTTTTCCTTCAATTTTTGAACCTCTTGCATAGTGAAATATGTAGTGCTTCAATCTTCCATTGAATCTCACTTCCTTGAGGTTTTGGAAGATCAATTGAGATAGTATGAGACATGAGAGACCTCTTGGCTTGTCTAGAGCCAACTTGATTGACCTTTTTGTGCTTTGAATGATCCCTTGATTGTCCACCTTCCACCTGATCACATGCCCTGATGGTAAGAAGGATGCCATGCTTCATTTTTCTATGTTAAATGCAATGCAATGCTAATGAGGTGGATATGATATGATAAATGATAATGCCATGCTATGATGCCAAAAGGGGAGAGCAAATTTTGGGGTATTACAATACTGCAAGGAGGACCAAACTTGGTTCAAAGCGGCAAATCCGCCTTTTTGGTTCAAAGCGGATCAAACTTGCCCTTACCATCAAGGAGGACCAGGGCATAACATAAAAAACTGTCTCAGCTTCAAATCTGACGTATAGAAGCTTGTCAAGAGTAGGGTCCTATCCTTCAAGGATACAAATCCAAATGTTCAGACAAACCCGTTGACTCAACACGAGAAAAGCTGCAGTCAATTTCATAGAGCATTGATCTAACCACAACTATCAAATTCATGATGTACTCTTATTGGGAACCAACCTGGTCAAGATGCATTGCAAACAGAGTGGATACGGTCACGTACCGTCTCATAACTATCACCAGTGTGATATCTGCTCTAAAAACGATTAAGGATGTTCTGTGGTGCAATCAGCTCTACAGAAACAGATGGATCTCGGATGGATCCAAGAGCACCGAATCCGTGAGGTCAACATGACTTATACAAATTCCAACATCATTCAAAACCACGACATCCGTGCGATGAATGTCAACTTGGTGGCAATGCACTTAAGGCAAAGCCAACATCATGATCTACCATGACACGATTATGATTCCTATCTGATCTGCTCGGTAAATAATCAGGGATGCTATTTTGTACAAGAGGCCCTCCAGCGTCAGATGGATCTTGGATGGATTCAGGATTACCGGGATAGAAGTCAAGATCAAGTTAATATGATTCAAATTTTTGATATTCGCCTGATAAATACCAGCTTGGTGGAATTACACACTAAGCAAGTTCAACTCAGTTTTCTGACTTTGCATGATTATCAGAACTATAAAGTGTGTCGTGAAAGTGACCAAGGATGTGCACTCGTTCAAAGAACACTGCAACACTTGTTAAACCACTGGTGGCTTTCGATATATCTAGATGAAGACACACAACAAGTCAGTATGATTAACGGGAACCTTACTAGGCATCAAAGTCAGAATGTTCGATCAATGGAGACAGATCTAGTAAGGTTACACTGCATACAAAGCGGACATGTTCAGGTGCCACCACACAACTATGAGCGCTGTAGAGTTTGCTCAGAAGATAACCAAGGATGCTACCTTGTGCGAGCATCCCTCCAAAGTCAGTTGGACCATAAGGAGATTCAACCATGGTAAAGCTCTGGTTCAATGTCAGACTATCTTCCCAATCAAGGCAAAGAAGTTGTCTTAATCCCTAAACGAGAAGTGGCCAAAGATGTATACGCCATAATTCCTTTACTCCATGAATCGAGGGTTCCTCTTGATAGTGGAAAGATTCTCAATCTAGAACCAATTGAGGCTGGCTACGATGGTCAGAAAAATCAAAAGGCTCATGTAGTTATCTATCTGCCAGGACCAGTACCGTACAAAACCGATAAAGTTATCCCTTACAAATACGGTACAACAACAATTGAGAATGGAAAGGAAACTCCATTACCCTCTGTCGTGAATATTGCAGACATCATTCGAGTAACACGGAGCGGTCGAATCTTCGACCAAGGAGTTGGAGAACCTACCATAGAAAAGGAACCACAGACAGAAGTTCCCGATCAACTAGTCGGTCAATCCATTGATCCCAACCTTTCAAAGAACCATGATGAGATGCTAAAGCTCATCCAAAAGAGTGAGTATAACATTGTTGATCAACTGTTGCAAACTCCTTCAAAAATCTCTGTACTATCTCTTTTACTCAATTCCGAAGCTCACAGGGAGGCTCTACAGAAAGTTTTAGAGCAAGCCTTTGTGGAACAAGATGTGACAATAACTTAGGGTTCAGTTATGAGGAACTGCTAGAAGAGGGCCAAAATCATAATATGGCACTCAACATTTAAGTCAACTGCCAGGACGATGCTTTAGCCAGCGTACTGGTAAACACCGGATCAGCTCTGAATGTTATACCAAAGTCCACTCTAATGCGACTATCCTTTAATGGATCTTCGATGAGAGGCAGTGAGGTAATCATCAAAGCATTTGACAGATCCCGAAAAATAGTTATCGGTGAGGTCGACCTTCCCATAACTATCGGTCGTCACACTTTCCTAGTCACTTTCTAGGTCATGGACATCCGGGCAGCATACAGTTGTTTGTTAGGAAGACCTTTAATACACGAGGTTGGGGCAGTCACTTCGACACTTCACCAGAAACTGAAGTTCTTCAAGAACGACCAAATAGTCACAGTCTGCGGAGAGCAAGCCTTGAAAGTGAGCAACTTATCGTCATCCACTTATGTAGAACCAGAGGAGGTTGTGGGAACCTAGTTCCAAGAACTTTCGGTGAGCAATGACAACCAATCAGAAATACAAACGTCGATTTCCTCGTATAAAGATGCTCTCAAAGTAATTAAGAGTAGCAATACAAAAGGATGGGGACAACTTGTCATTCCTACTGATAACAAGGTGAAGATGGGTCTTGGTTTTTCCTCAAACTGTACCCAGACTACTACTAACGATGAAAGTCTTCATCCCATTCAGGACTTCTTCCACAGTGGAGGTTTCCTTCACCCAATGTCTCAAGAAGTACATACCATCAATGAGGGTAATTCCTAAGATACAGATGAACAGTGGAAATCCTATCTTAACGAGGACGGTTATATGTTTCAGGGAGAGGGGCCTATGCCATTTTTCTATCCCGCACAGAGTCCGAGATATATACCGAGGTGAGATGTCAAAATGATATACGGAGATTGTGATCCAGAAGGATGTTGTGCTCCACCAAACTCATTAGAGGAGGACACTCTGATGAAGGACAACTTTGACCATGACTATTATGGACCAATGGATGGCCTGCCTATCTGGCAGCCGTACCCAGGAGACTTGGGGCAAAAGAGTCAGCCCAACGATACATATCAGCTGAGCATCATTGAAAAGAATACCTGTGTCCCCACCGAATCATTGGATAATTACTCAGGGCATTCAGAAGATATCCAGCACGACGATGAATTTGTAAAGATTGCAGGATAACAGTTCATCAACTATGCTTTTCCCAAGGTTAACGTCATCGAAAGGGATGACTCCTCCAGTTCTAAAGAAGTGTGGGACACCCTGGGACAACCGAGTGGCAAATACGACTTCATGGTCAAGTACACTGCTCCTGAAAGCTCTCGTATCAGGCTCGAAGACATCCAACTAACTGGATAGGGAGATCCAGCTGAGAGTGAAAACGCTGTGCAAGATACAACAAAAGAGTTCGTCAACGACAAATCTGCCTGGGAGACAGATACTAACGATCCCGCTCCACTAGAAATCAGCGTTATTTCTGATGAGAAATCATGAAGGAAAATACCAGACTTTGTGATTCACCGAGGAGTTCGCCGCTAATGGGTTGCTGTCAATGTTCCGAAAGTCATTCATAAGTCTAAGTAATTGTCGTCTTTACTTTAACCTTTCACCTTGCCCAGGTGAAGCGGATGTTTTGATAGGGCACACTTTCTGTAAATGTACCTCTTCGCTTTGCCCAAAGCGGCAAAGTTTTGTTTTATAGGGCTGTAGTTTCAAGAATCGACAAGATCATAAATAAAATAACGTCGTTCTGTAATTTCTGCATTTATTGTTGTTTTCTCTTTTCGTTTTTTCAGAAAATGGTAATCCTAAAAAACAACTCAAAAAATAAAAAGAAGCAGTTATCAGAAAAAACACTGCACACACTCTTGCATTCTCTTTATCTCTTCTAAAACAATCATCACGTCATGTAGAATGCTTGTTTTAAACCCCATTGAAACATATGATCCAATGCCTTCTCCTAACTTTGAATTCCCGGTATTTGAGGCTGAAGAAGAAGATGACGACGAAATTCCTGAAGAGATTTCCCGATTACTCAGACAAGAGGAAAGGTCCATTGAACCGCACAAAGAGCCGTTGGACACGGTCAACTTGGGTTCAGAAGAAGAGAGAAAAGAAGTCAAGATTGGGGCACTGCTCATTCCGACTGTCAAAGAAAGTTTGATAAAGCTTCTCAAAGAGTTTCCCGATGTGTTTGCTTGGTCCTACCAGGACATGCCAGGGTTGGATACCAGCATCGTGGAACATCATCTACCATTGTGATCAGAATGTCCGCCAGTAAAACAAAGACTAAGCCGGACTCATCCAGACATGGCAATCAAAATCAAAGAGGAAGTAAAGAAACAGATTGACGCGGGTTTCCTCGCCACATCAGAATATCCTCAATGGCTAGCCAACATAGTACCCGTTCCAAAAAAGGACGGAAAGGTCAAAATGTGTGTAGACTACAGGGATCTGAACAAAGCCAGTCTGAAGGACAACTTTCCCCTGCCGCACATAGACATGCATGTAGACAGTATAGCAAAGTTCAAAGTATTCTCCTTCATGGATGGATTCTCGGGCTATAATCAAATCAAAATAGAGCCGAAAGACCTGGAGAAAACTTCATTCATCACCCCATGGTGCACCTTTTGTTACAAGGTAATGTCGTTCGATTTGAAAAATGTCAGGGCAACGTATCAAAAGGCCATGACTACTCTGTTTCATGACATGATACACAAAGAAATTAAGGTATATGTCGATGATATGATTGCCAAATCTAAGACAGGAGAGGAGCACGTGACCCACCTGTCAAAATTATTCGAGCGTCTGATAAAATACAAACTCCGCTTGAATCCCAATATGTGCACATTCGGTGTCCACTCAGGGAAACTCTTAGGGTTCATTGTCAGCCAGAAAGGAATTGAGGTTGATCCTGACAAAGTCATGGCCTTTCAAGAAATGCCTTCTCCAAAGATTGATAAAACAAGTCAGGGGATTCCTGGGACATTTGAATTACATTTCCAGATTTATATTCCTCATGACCGCGACATGTGCGCCAATCTTCAAATTACTCAAAAAGAATCAGGACTGCGTTTGGACAGAAGACTGCCAAACCGCCTTTGACAGTATCAAGGAATACCTTTTGAACCCACTGATTATATCACCTTCTGTAGAGGGGAGACCGTTGATCATCTACCTAACAGACTTGGAAGACTCAATGGGTTGTGTACTTGGCCAACAAGACGAAACCAAAAGGAAAGAGCCTGCCATTTACTTTTTTAGCAAGAAATTCACCTGTAAGACTCGGTACACTATGCTTGAGAAAACTTGCTGTGCTCTGGCCTGGGCAGCCAAAACGTCTTCGCCAATATATGATTTGTCACACTACTTGGTTAATCTCCGAAACGGATCCGATCAAGTACGTCTTTGAAAAACCTGCTCTCACGGGAAGGATTGCCCGTTGGCAGATGTTGTTATCAGAATACGATATTGAGTACCATGCTCAGAAATCCGTCAAAGAAAGTGTTTTAGCCGATCATTTGGCTCATCATCCGATTGACGTTCAAGAATCAATTGGATTTGACTTCCCAGACGAAGATGTCATGTATTTGAAAATGAAAGATTGTGATGAACCGCTACCCAGTGAAGGGCCAAAACCAGGTTCCCAATGGGGAATTATCTTTGATGGAGCTGTCAATCATTATGGAAACGGAATTGGGGCAATCATCATAACACCTCAGGGTACCCACATTCCTTTCACCACCCGACTGACATTCAAATGTGCAAACAACGAGGCCGAATACAAAGCTTGTATCATGGGTCTCGAAGAAGTGATTGACTTGAGAATTAAGAACTTAGACGTGTATGGCGACTCAGCCCTGGTTATCAATCAGATCAAAGGAGATTGGAACACATACCAATCCTGACTGATTCCTTACAAAAATTACGCGAGAAGGTTGTTGCCATTCTTCAACAAAATCGAGTTTCACCATATCCCTCGTGAAGAGGATCACATGGCTGATGCATTAGCCACTCTCTCTTCCATGATTAGTGTAGGTCAATGGGATGACATGCCTAAGATTGACATAATGCGCCTAGAAAGGCCCGCTTACATCTTCACGATGGAAGCAGTCATAGACGACAAACCTTGGTATCACGACATCAAATGCTTCCTTCAGAAACAAGAGTACCCACCTGTGGCATCCGGAAAAGAGAGAAAGACCCTTAGAAGATTGGCAGATAGCTTCTTTCTGAGTGGTGATACACTCTATAAGAGAAACTTTGACATGGTATTACTCCGATGCGTAGACAGACCAGAAGCAAACTTACTGATAAAAGAAATTCACGAAGGATCCTTTGGCACTCATGCCATTGGACACACAATGGCGAGAAAAATTCTAAGAGCAGGGTACTATTGGTTGACAATGGAATCTGATTGCTACAAGTACATGAGGAGATGTCACAAGTGTCAGATATACTCAGACAAAATCCATGTACCGCCAACGCATCTCAAAGTTCTCTCTTCCCCGTGGCCTTTTTCCATATGGGGAATCGACATGATTGGCATGATTAAACCCAAGGCTTCGAACGGAAATCGGTTCATTATGGTAGCCATTGACTACTTCACCAAGTGGGTCGAAGCAGCATCATACGCTAATGTAACCCGACAAGTGGTAATCCGATTTATCAAGAACAATCTCATCTACCGTTATGGTGTTCCAAGCCAGATCATTACCGATAATGGATCTAACTTGAACAACAAGATGATGAAAGAGTTATGCGCTGAGTTTAAGATCGAACACCATAACTCATCTCTCTACTGACCTAAGATGAACAGAGCGGTAGAAACAGCTAAAAAGAACATCAAGAAGATTGTTCAGAAGATGGTTGTAACCTATAAAGACTGGCACGAGATGCTACCCTTTGCTCTTCATGGTTATCGCACATATGTCCGCACTTCAACAGGGGAAACCCCTTTCTCTCTAGTATATGGCATGGAGGCAGTGCTTCCCATAGAAGTAGAGATCCCATCAATCTGGGTATTGATGGAAGCCAAGTTAACAGAGGCTGAATGGTGTCAAAGTCGACACGACGAGCTAAATCTGATCGAAGAAAAGTGAATAACGGCTATATGCCATGGTCAATTGTATCAGCAAAGAATGAAGAAAGCGTTTGATAAAAAGGTCAGACCTCGCGTCTTCAGGAAAGGCGACCTTGTACTAAAAAAGATACAATCATTCCTCACTGATTCCCGGGGCAAATGGACTCCGAATTATGACGGCCCCTATGTGGTCAAGAAAGCTTTCTCAGGCGGAGCCTTGAGACTCGCAACCATGAATGGAGAGGAATTTGCCTCCCCCACAAATGTTGATGTAGTCAAGAAATACTTCGCCTAAATAAAAAAAACGTCTCGGTGGATTGAAAACCCGAAAGGGCGGTCCAGGCAAAAATTAGATACATAATCGAAAATTATCCCGATGGATTAGAAATCTCAAAGTACAATCTAGGCAAAAGTTAGGGATTCATGGCAAGTAACTACGTCCAACAAAGGGGCAAATCCCTCAGCAGGAGTAACGCCATCCATCAGGAAAATTCCTGTCAAGGTCATCTTCGACAGAAGCTCAGGATGTCCAGAATTCAAAGTTGGTATAAGGATAACAGTTGTTATGTTTCAATGTAGCCCTTTTCCCTTAAATTACCATTTTCTAACTTTGTAAATACTCTATGGAATCACGCGTTTGGCTGATTTCCATCCTATCAATAAAATTTGAGCCCTAGTGCTTTTGTTTGCAATTCTTATTTGTCTTAGCTTTACAGAACGACATTTTAACATGATTAACGATTCTTGAAATAAAACAAAAATGAATTTACTTGTCAACATTTTTCTGCTTTTAAAATAAAGATGGCAATTATTTTGACTGTTGAACGTCGAAAGAACATCGATCGCTTCTCCAAAGGCGATTAAGCTTCAGAGTGCAGAATCAAAGTACTCCTTCTAGGCCAGTGCACCTGAATGAAGGATCAGATGTGTCAGATGCGAATATTTTGTCTGACATCCCCGGCAGAGTTCTTATCTCTTAAGTCCGACCAACGTTTTTCCCCGCGGGAACTACTTTTTCCTAAGCAAGGCAGAATTGCTATTTTGAACCGAAGATACTTCTTCGTCCCCTACAGTGGCCGAGTATCCAGTCATGTTCATCCACTAGTCTGTATGTCGTTTCAGTTTTGTTAGCATATACATACATACATCATGAATTATTGATTTACATTCATATTCATATTGCATCACTATCATTCTAGTCGGTCTTATCCCCTAGGGATAAAAGTCCTCTCACTCGAGTTGTTAGTTCTTTCCTCGTTAGAGAATGTTTTGTTTGAACCACCTTTCTCCCCAGTTTATTTCTAGGATGGAGACGGTCTTCGACCACTTTGATAACTTGAACCTCTGAAAAGCAAAAAGACCTTCGACGAACGTCACTCTTCACCATTGAAGATGATATCTGCGCTTTCCCAGATTAAGGAAATTCCCCAGAGAAAGCCTCGTAACTAAAAAACTCTCAGCAATACATTGGTTTTTCTCTTCAGAGAGTCAATGTTAATGAAGTCATCAGCACCTCAAAATTAGATCACATCACATGGAATTTCTCCGAGAAGATCTCGAGGAAAAGTATGATGTAATATCCCCAAGCAAAAAACAGCCTCTCAAGAGTTTCATTTTCCCCAGTAGAGTCGACAAATGGCGTCTCCAATAGAGAAGTTTGTACACCTCTACAGCTCAGACAGATGAGTTCCCCAGCAAGTCTGACATCAAAACTTTTTCAATCAAATGGCACCTCCCCAGGAAAATTCAGCGAGAAGTTTGATAAAGACCTCTACACATAGCGTCCCTTGTCAAGGAAGAAACTCGACAAGAAGAAACTGAGACCAGTTCCTTGGTTGAAAACCAGGATCGAGGGGAAGTTTAGCTCAGAAAACTTAGACCAGTTCCTTGGCTGAAAACCAGGATCGAGGGGAAGCTTAGCTCAGAAAACATAGACCAGTTCCTTGGCTAAAGACCAGGATCGAAAGGAAGTTTATATCAGAAACCGAGACCAGTTCCGTGATCGAAGACCAGGATCGAGGGGAAGTTTATATCCGAAACCGAGACTAGTTTCGTGGTCGAAGACCAAGATTGAGGGGAAGTTTATTTCAGAAACCGAGACCAGTTCCTTGGCTGAAGACCAAGATCGAGGGGAAGTTTTACCTTTTCTAAGTAACATTGCTTAGTAAAATAAGATGGATGAGCAAACTGCCATTCATAACCACCATCAAAATTTTGGGTATTCCTATATTTAATCCTCTTGCACCCCGAATGCTCGAATACCTTCGCCATTCACCCCTTCTGGTCCAAGAAGATTAAATAGGGGCATCTGTCATACCCCAAATTTTGACCACCAAGATTTCCCATCATTATGGAAATCATTACCATAATATGGATGAACTATCATGCCTCATCAATATCCTCAGAGATGTTTGAGCATTCACCACAATCAAGAATTAGGGTTTCAAGCCCTCTCAGAGCCTTAGACAAAGGATCAATCAAGGAATGACATGATCTTCAACTTGTCTAACCTCCCAAACACCCATAAAGGATCAAGAGGACTCCCACATCAAGAATCAAGCACAAGGTTGCAACATTCCAGGTGGATCAAGCCTCAAGATCTCCAGTGGCACCAAATTAGGGTTTTGGTCGACCAAGGCCTCCAGATGGAAATTTCCCTCTGGGCATGAGCCAATGCTTTAAAGCACAACCCAAGATACTCCAAGGGACCTCATGGACCCAATCATCTAATCAATTTAACCTCAGGGGATGCATTTACCCAAAAAAAAATCAGGAATTAGGGTTTCTTGACCTAATTCACCCCTAAGTTGACTTTTGGGACAAAGCATGAGCCAAGACCTCAAGACATGGTTTTAGGGTCTCCAATACACTACATTGATCTATTTGCAACAATTTATTGATCCAAGAAGCTTCATTCACAAGTTTCAGTTTCATCAGGACCACGGTTAGGGTTTCGAGGAAAAAGTCAACGTCAACTGTGCCTTTGACTTTTGACCAGGACATGCTCCCAAACCTTAGGGCATGCTTTAATACACCCTATAACACCTATGGAAACCATCCATTAGGTTTGATTTAGGTCAAGGGCTTGATTTCACAAAAGATTGCACAATTTGGATTTCATCCGATAAAAAGTCAACTGTACAAAAATCCAAAGTTTGACTTTTTGAATTTTTGGTCAACCAAGGTTATTTAACCCTAAAACAATGTTAATGTGTGATTTGAATCATCATTCATCTAGAAAAACCAAAGAAAATGAGTTAACTTGTAAAAGGGGTAACCATTAAAAAACTTAGAATTTTTCTAAGTTATGAAACAAAGTGGCTAGGGTACAAACTTCCAAGGACCATAACTTGAGATCCAAGCAACCATTTTGGATGGTCCAAAGCTGGATTTGTAGCTCTCATTACATACTTCAAAACTGTCAACTACATCTCATTCCAATTCCTCATGGATTTTAAGTTATGGAGTGATCAAAATGGCTAAAAACATGAAAATGACATTTTTCCAACACTTAGTGAAATTTTCACGAATCTGCTTTATTTTTTCAAAAATGTAGAGGCAGTTTTCATTGTAATTCAGGTTGAATCAAAACCAAAGTTGGACATCATGTTGAAATAGGATATATCAGCTTTCCAAAATAACCAAGAACTCCATCAAACTCCACCTGAGCTAGAGGTTATGACAGCTGCAACATGCCTTGCTGCAAACTGTTTTGCAAGGCAGATTTGTACATTAGGGCTCGAATTGATCAAATTGTGCAAAAACAAACATGGTTATCCATCTGCACACCTCAGGGGGAGACCAATGAGGAACAAGCACTGATCCATAAGCCTTCCAAGTCTTTGGAACTACATATAGGGTTGGCATCCCTAAATGCTAAAGATGCCTTAAGACTCCAATTTTGTTTTGAGGCATTCAATGGATGCATAAAGCTGGCAAGTATCAGTCCATGATCAGCCAAATGAGTCAAGATAAGCTTATACAACAGAGAACCATAGTGTGCTCTAATCTCAAGTCAATGGCTAGAGGAGACTTGAGATTCCATTTGATCACAATTGGCCAAAGGCCTGCTGAAGTTGCCACACACTTTTGCTTGCAAAACAAGCTTGACACTCTATAAATAGGTCTCATTTGTGATCAGTTTAAGTACACCAAAGCAACCAAACTGATGCTTTCCTCAAAATCCCTCTCTTTAGGCCAAAATGCCTTCTTTTGCAAGGTATCTCTGAGTTTTTGAGTTTGAGAGCAATTCCATCACAGCTCATGATCCAAACACCTCTAATATGTTGTATCTAAGCTGTTTAAACACTAACATGTGACCTGTAACACCAAAATCTCAAAGTCCACATCCAAAACCTCAAAATTGGACTTTTTTGTATTTTTCAAGCCATGTCTTGATTCAGTCACTTTCAAAACCAGATAAAACCTCAAACACACTCCAAATATCATCCTTGAACTGTCCCAAATGGTTCCCCACATCTAGAACACCATTTAAGAGAGTTGACATATTGGTCACTTTTGACCCTTTTACAAGAAAGAGCTCAAACTTGTTCCTGAAGATTCCAACTGGTTCCAACCATTCTAAAAGCTTCTAAGGGATCAATTGAGAGTGTCCAAAACATCAAATTACTTCTGGCACAAGAAACTTGGCAGATAGCACAAAAAGCTCCCAAAGAGGTAAGCATCACAACTTGAACTCTTTGAATTATGCATTGCTTTGAAGTCCACTGCTCATAAACATCTCATACATGTTGTATATGTTGTGTTTGAATTAATTCATCATACAATTCTAGCCTATACCATGAGGCAGCATGGAAAATGCAAATCATGGCCTATTTTAAAACCACCATCGGGTTTTAAAATGGGGACCCCATCTGAAAAAACCAAGGGCACCATTGGATTCCTTGTGAAATTATAGGCAGGATGAACCTAAATTTTGTCCCAATCCATGGCGAAATGAGAAAGTTACAACCGTTACGTTTTTGGCCCAAAAGTTGGCCTTGCCTTGCCTTGCCCAGGCCTAAAACAAGGCATCCATTATGTATTTATGGGGTGGTTTTGATACACGGATGTATCACCACCCCAGTGGTAGAAAGCGCGCGGTGTAACTTGGAGGTCTGGGGTTCGAATCCCCCTCACCCCAGACCCTTTTTTTACCCCTTTTTCCATTTTTTTAAATATTTGTCATATTATTTTAAATGATTTGGAAAATTAATTTCTCTCTCAATTTTAATTATTTTTTATTGGTTCTTTTTGCAAAAAATCACAAAAATGTTAAAATATTTTATTTCATAAAAAAAAATCAAATTTATATTATTTATTTAATATGGTTGATTTTTTTGTAAATAAATTCATTTTTATTGTTTTTTAAACATTTCAAAAATGAATATTCATCTTGAAAATCAAAATCAAATGAGTCCTAAATCATCTTGTGATTAAAACCTCATTTTTCAAACCTTAATCAAAATCACAAGTAGTTTATTGGCTTAATTGCAACTTTGGTCCCCTTATTTTGCTTTTTTTGGGTTTTGATCCCCCCATTTTAAAAACCACCATTTTGGTCCCCATTTTAAGTTTTGAATTTGTTATTAGCCCCCTTGCCAATTTGAGTTAAAATTTTAATGAAGTGGCGCACAGACTGATGATGTGGCTTTTCCATGTCATTTCTACATTTCCTAGTCACCACACATTATTTTCATTTCATTTAATTTTTCAACGTTAAATTAATATATACCAAGTTATAAAACCCTAACATGTTGTCCATGTCTTTCATTTTCTTCCAACCCAGCCGTCATTGTCTTCAAACCCAAATCTTCAAAGTTTCTTCATCCTCTTCTTCACAACCTCAATGTGTTTCCTACATGTCTGAAACAAATTTTTACTTTTCCTCAACAAACCAATTTGGGTCTGGTATAAGAAGAAGAGGTAATAGATGTTGGTGTGAGCTTGAGTCACCGTTGATGACGTCGTGGACATACGATAATCCCGGAAGAAGATTTTATGGTTGTGGTAATTTTAAGGTAATGAGGAAAAAAGGATGTAATTATTTCCAATGGTTTGATGAAGACATGGGTGGACGTGCTAAAGATGTGATAAGATCTTTGAAATACAAGAATGAAGAGCTTAATGATGTGATTAAGGATATTAAGAAAAATGAAGAGTTGTTGAAGATGATGATTAGGTTTATGTATTATTTTGTTGGGTTATCTGTGATGTTTATCTTTATACTTGTGTTTGCATTAGTACTCAAATGATGTAAATTGAAATGTTGTAATTTCTAAGATGTTTATGTTCATGGAAAAGTTATGGTTGTAGCTATTGTTGTCACTATTATTGAAGAAATATTTATGGTTGTCACTGATATGGAAGAAAGAGTTATGGTTATGCACTGTTACATAAAAAGTATGGTTGTAATTGTAATGAAATGATGTAGAGTTATGGTTGTGCACTGTTATGGAAAAGCTATGGTTGTAATTGTAATGAAATAATGTAGCAATTTGTAACAATTCGTTTAATTGAAATAAGTCCTATTAATCTTAAGTAATGTAGTATTGGTGAAGTTCATAATAATTGATACAAGTCCCAGTAATTGAAACAAGTCCCATTAATTGAAATAGTACCTCGTAATTGAAATAAGAACTCGTTTCATAGCATAATGCAAAATTAACAATCCAACTCGTTTCATATCATAAGACTGCATATAGTAGCAGCAACTTTACATAGCATAACATAAGACTGCATAATTCATAGCAGGAGTTTTACAGCATCATAAGACTGCCTAATTTACACGACTGCCTAATTTACATAGCATGATAATGCAGCATAAGTTTAACAAAAAGACCTTGAGGTTTTTGGTCATTACATAGCATCCTCACAAAACAACCTTTACAAAGTTCTTCAACATAACAAAAACTAAACTAAAACATAGAACTATTCTTGGGTTGGTGGCGGTGCTTGCGACCCTCCGTCTATAACAGTTTGTCCCGATTCCTTGCCTGACTTGCCACCATTTTTTTTAGCTTTTTTGTTGCCACCCTTAGGAATCGCTCTCTCCGCATCTCGCTTCCCTTTACATGTTCGCTTGTTATGGCCAAAACTCCCACATTTCTTGCACTTGACTGTTTGAAGAGTCCTAGGCAGTGTATTTCGTATCCTCGATTTGTCATTTGCCTTGTTACGATTCTTCTTAGGATGACCGATAGATCTACGCATGACTGGAGGATTGATAGGGTGAGCAACATTAATAGGCCATAGTTGTGGGCCATTGGTCGGCATAATAATATGACTATAAGTAGCCAGTACCGTAGACTTCCTATACAAAATGACAGAATGCTTTAGTAATTGTTCAAAAAAGATCTTAGTAAGTGAACATAAAATATGAGTAGGTTGATACCTATAGAATGATGAAACGTAATCTTCGGGCTCCTTCTTGTTATACCATATGCATGCAATAGCATGGCAGCATGGTATTCCACTTAAATCCCACTTCCTACAACCACATTTTTTTTGAAGCAAGTTCACAACATAAGTTTCAACACCGTTTGAAACTCCAAATATAGCAAAGTCATCATCTGAATGCCATGTCGCAATCCATCCTTCTGCTGCCCTCTTTGTTTTTTCCAATACCTTTTGAATGTTAGGACTTGTAACACCTGTGTACCTACTCAATTTCTCCTTTTGAGCAGAGATTCTCACCGTGATGTAATGTTTGATTCCTTCAAGCAGTGAAATGATCGGCTTGTCTCTATACTCCAAGATTACACGATTTAAAGCCTCACACATATTGTTGACTTGCAAATCACATTGTGTATTGGTTTTGAAATGAGATCGAGTCCAACATGCAGCCGGTACATCCATCATGTCTTTCCAAGCGTTGACATTGAGCTCTTTCATATGATTCATTGCTCTTTCCCATGCAGGTATTGTTGTGGCTCTAGCTGCCCGCCATAAAGCTTCCTTCATCAATATTCCAGGATATTTCTTTCTCCAATTTCCATACAGGTGTTTAACACATAATCTGTGTTCAACATGTTGGCTTGTCTCAAGAATAGCCGGAACCAATCCCTGAACATACAATATTTAGCAGCATTTCACATGAAAAAGTAACATTAATCTACATGAAATGTAACATTAGCAGCATACCAGCATTAATCTACATGAAATGTAAGATGAAAATGTAACATTAGCAGCATAGCAGCATTAATCTACATGAAATCTAACATGATATGTAACATTAGCAGCATGAAATGTAGCATGATATGTCATTTTGCATTAGCATCATTTTAAATCTAACCTGAAAATAGATCAGTAGCATAGTAACATGAACAACATTAGCAGCATTTCACATGAACAGCATTAGCAACATTTAACAGGAAAAGTAACATGAAGTGTCATAGCAGCTATGTCATTTTAATCCAAATAGCATCATTTTAAATCTAACATGAATAGCATTAGCAGCATAGTAACATGAAAATAGATGTATCATTTTAATCTAAATAGCAGCATTTTAAATCTAACCTTCTGTTGATCTAAAATAAACCCGTATTTGTTGTCTTGAATAGAGTGCTAGTCTTCTAGCAACAACTGAAGGAACCATTGCACGAGTCTTTCGTTTCAGCTTCCACGACAACATAAGTGATTGGATAAATCTTGTTATTTCCATCCTTACCTACATCACCTATTAATTGGCCTCCAAAGTCCCCTTTAAGAAAACAAGCATCCAGTCCTATTAGAGGCCTACAAGTCATTGCAAACGCTGCCTTACAAGCTTCTAAGCACACATATATTCTTTCAAATATAGGACCACTATCAGAATCATCACACATAATTTTAACGGTGGAGTTAGGATTTGACTTTAACAACTCATCAGCATAACTCCTAAGATGCGTGAATTGTTCACGACCAGCACCTTGAATTAATTCTAATGCCTTTTTCTTGGCTCTATAAGCTTGATCCTTTGACAACTTCACCCCCCACTTCTTAATGGCTTCTGCAATCAGCCCTTTGGTTTTTATTTCAGGAGTGTGTCTTATAGTGTACACAAATTGGCGACCCAAGCAATCCGTTTTTGCTTGTCTATTCTTGGCTGTCCTATGACAACTATGACGATCAGTTAAGCTAACGAGTTGCCAATATTGGTTGGTAGTCCTCATGCTAAACCTAATATGAAATGGACAACCATCTAAACATTTGACAACCATTCTCTTCTTGTCATTTTTCTTGAACACAAGATTCTTCTTGTTCTCCATTGCATACTCCTTTATGGCATCCTTGATTTGCATTTTATCCTTGAACATCATCCCTACTTCAAGTTTTGTGGTTTCCCTAAAGACTGGAAACTTTGCCATATCACCCTCAGCATCACTATCTGGTGGAGTTTGAAGCACATCTGAGTCACTACCATTATAGGAATTACCATCCAATTTTGAAGGTTTTTCTGTAGTAGCATTGGGTAAAACGGTCGTCCAATTAATCCCAACTTCAGTACCTAAATTCAACTCATCAATTTCATCTTCCAAATCTTCATTCTCTTCCTCGTCATCCTCACTGCCCATGCTATAATCTGGATCTATTTCACTCTCTTCATCTGCTCCATCATTTACTCCATCAACACTAACCTCCTCATCTTCTCCATCATTTACTCCATCAACACTAACCTCCTCATCTTCTCCATCATTTACTCCTTCAATATTTACTTCATCATTTCCTCCCTCAACATTAACTTTATCATTTGCTACCTCATCAACATTAACATTACCATCTACTCCCTCAACTTTATCCTCCTCAAAAATAACATCTTCAATACTAATTTCTTCAATTTTGTGTTCAACATATATATCAACTACCTTAAATCCCCTAACATCCTCCATTAACCTTAAGACATCATTATCATTGTTCAGAGGCCGAAGTCCACGAGAAAAGGAATACTTAGGATTCAAATACCATAAACACTTGATATTACAATACCCCTAACTCTTGATCAAATCTTGAATTTGCATATAGGACATCAAGTCCACATCCCAATCCCAATTCATTTCAGTTACAATCCCATCAACATACAACAAAACAGGATTCTAAACTAAGTGTTCCCGGTGGTGTACTCTGAATCTGACAGCTTGGGTATCAGAGGGCCTACAACAGTTAATAAACAAATCACAACACACACTAAAAAGGGACCACATCAAATGAAGACTAAACAGGGACCACAAATAGAACACATGACTGTCAAAATAGGGACCACATCATATGCTAAACAAGGACCACACAAAATGCATCTACTACACACAAGGATATTAACGTAAAACATATGTGGACTTTTCAAAATTAACACAAAATCGCATCTACGACACATAGAACAACATTTCAAAATTCCAGAACACGAACGAAGAAGAGAGTGTTAGGGTTTTCGATTCAGATTTGGGTGAAGAAACTTACCTCGACACGTAGCTGCGATTTGCCATTTCAAATATGGTTCTAGCTTCTACAGTAGCAATGACATTGGATTTTTATCTTGATTTGGAACGACAAATTTGGATTCGCTGGTTAGGGTTCTTCTTCTGCGCGTTTGATAAATCTTAGTATTTGGAAATTGCTGGAGTAATGTAGATATTAGTATATATTAAGTAATTTAGATATTAATTTAACGTTAAAAAATTAAATGAAATGGAAATTTAGAAATGACATGGAAAAGCCACACCATTAGTCTATGCGCCACTTCATTAAAATTTTAACTCAAATTGGCAAGGGGACTAATAACAAATTCAAAACTTAAAATGGGGACCAAATGGTGGTTTTTAAAATGGGGGGATCAAAACCCAAAAAAAGGCAAAATAGGAGGACCAAAGTTGCAATTAAGCCTAGTTTATTTAGACTTATTTGGTATTTTTGTCATTTTTTCATTTTATTAAAAGGATTACTTTTAAAAGAAAATGAAATTAGGGTTTCTTTAGTTCTTGATCTTTATCAAACCTTTTAAAAACTCTTTGGGCCTCTAATAGAGTGTAAGACCCAATCCCTTGGTAAATAAACTTTTTTGGGCCTCACACATTGTATAAGTCCCTCGGTATATTTTCAAAAGTTCGGCGCGATCGTCGCCTTTGTAACAAAATCAACTGGGCTTCTCCTTAAGCTATAAGACCCATCTTTATTCATTTTCAAACTCTTTGGGCCTCTAATAGAGTGTAAGACCTAATCCCTTGTTGTACAACAATACCTTGTTGGGCCTCAGCCGTTGTATAAGTCCCGATACAATATTTAAAGCAACGGTGCGATCACTGTTAAAAATTGGGCCTCTCCTTGAGTATAAGCCCCAACAATCTTTTCAAAAACAACTTCTCTTTGATTTAGGTTCAAATATACAGTTGTTATCAAATCTTTCTTTAATTTCTTTGAACAACTAACAATACAGCATGGAAGCTTGCTCACCTGTAAGTTTTAACAGCTTTCATTTACTTGATTTCATATATATAACTGTATTGTGGAAAGCTGCGCACTGTAAGTCCATCTTTCATATTCTTTCTTTCATATTCTTTCTTTCATATTCTTTTAAAATACTTGTCATATATTAAGTGTATATATACTAGTATAGTTATTTAGAGTTTTCCCCGGCAACTAGGTCTAGAACTAGGTAAAGCCAGTTTGGTCAATCTTTAAATACAGTCAAAACTTGATCCCCATAGGATTTCCAGATACAGTCTTGCCTTCACTTGGGCTTAAACAATATAGAACAAAGAGAAAGGCAGTATTCTTCATGAACCTTTTCTCAGGCTGTCACTATTAGAAATTGTCAAAGAAATTCTACTCCCCAGATTTGATCTATTCTATGTGAATAACATCTCTTGAGTTTCTTCAAACCTCAGAACTTTCACTAAATGATCTATTCTCGATGAATAGCATTTATTGAACTTTTCTCGGTTTGGGACCCACAGGCTTCCTAAAAGCATCCCAACCTCCTCTTGGGCTTTGTACAAGGACCCCACTGCTTCTTAGAATTTCTCATGCCTTCTCTTGGGCTTAATACAAGGACCCTAAAGACCTCCTAAAGGTATAAGACATAACTTAGTCATCCATTGCTAGAGCAGTCTTTCCAGTGTCAAATCTCGGACTTAGGGTTGATTCTCATCCCTTAGAACACCCGCCTGCTCTTGGGCATTATACAAAAGATAAAACTCTTCCACACCAGTAGACTTGGACAGTCTAACCTTGAGTCTCAAAGACATTCTCAAGTTCCTTACAAACATAGGAAGAAATCCCGGTCACTCTGGATAAATCTCATGTAGAGTTAAAACCCATGGGTTCTAAAAAACCCAGTCTCTCTCCTAAAATCCCCAAGCCAGGGTCAGTTTATCATCAGTATAACAATATCCCAAATCAGAACCTCAAGATATCTGATACCCCAACTCTTTTGTAACCATCAGCAAGAGTTGATTCCCCACTTGGACCTGCCTCGGGATCTCAATAATTCCCAGCAGAAGCTAGCCTCCTCTTAGGATTTGTATAAGGACCTTTCCTCATCACAGTCAGCCTCCTCTTGGGCTTTGTACAATGATCCTCCCCAACGGAGCTAACCTTTTTAGACTCTCTTGTTGAGTCAATCACTTTCAGACTCTCTTGTTGAGTCAATCAATTTTAGACTCTCTTGTTGAGTCAATCACCTTTTCAGACTCTCTAGTTGAGTCAATCACCAAATTTTGACCACTTAGATTTCCCATAATTGTGAAAATCATCATCATAATATGGATGTACCTTTATGCTTCATTAGTCTCCCCAAAGATGGGTGAGCATCCAATACAATCAAAATTAGGGTTTCAAGCCCTCTCTGAGTGCTTAGACAAAGGATCAATCAAGAAATGACATGCTCTTCAACTTGTCTAATCTCTCAAACATCCACAATGGATCAAAAAAGACTCCCACTTCAAGGATTAAGCACAAGGCTGCTCCCTTCTAGGTGGATCAAGTCTCAAGATCGACAGTGTCACCAAATTAGGGTTTTGGTCGACCAGGGCCTCCAGATGGAAATTTTCATCTGGGCACAAGGCAATGATCCAAAACATAACCTAATATACTTCATGGAACCTCATGAACCCATTCATCAAGTCAATTTTGCCTCAGGGGATGCATTCATCAAAAATCAGGAATTAGGGTTTCTTGACCTAATTCACCCCTAAGTTGACTTTTGGGACAAACCGTGAGCCAAGACCTCAAGAGATGATTTGAGGGTCTCTAATATACCATATTGATCCATTTGGAACAATGGATTGATCCAAGAAGTTTGAGCAACAAGTCTCAATTTCATCTGCACCACAATTAGGGTTTTAAGGAAAAAGTCAACTATAACTTTGACTTTTGACCAGGACATGCTCCCAACCCCTAATACATGATTGAATATACCCTATGACACCCATGGAACATGTCCATCAAGTTTGATTTAGGTCAAGGACATGATTTCCTGAAGAATTGCACAGTTTGGAATTCATCTGATAAAAAGTCAACTGTGCACAAAAGTCAACTTTGACTTTTTTAGATTTTTCACCAAAATGGATTTTTAACCCTAAAATTATGTTAATGTATGATTTGAATCATCATTCATCAAGAAAAATCAAGAAAAGTGAGATAACTTGTAAAAGGGGTAACCATAAAACTTAGAAATTTTTCTAAGTTAAAAATAAAGTGGCAAAGGTACCAACTTTGGAGGACCATAACTCCTAAACCACAAGGCCATTTTTTCTCATCCAAAGATGGATTTGTAGCCCTCATTATCACCTACAAAAACTTCAACTACAAGTCATTCCAATTCATTAAGGATTTTGAGTTATGGAGTGATCAAAGTGGCTGAAAAGTGAAAATGTCACTTTTTTCAACACTTAGTGAAATTTTCACTAAGTCAGATTCTGCCTCACTTTTTGCCAAATGTAGGGGGATTTTTCACTTGGAATCAAAAGAGATCAAAACCAAACTTGTTCAAAATGTTGTTGTATCATGTAAGAGCTTTCCAAAATGGCCAAGAACATTGCCAAATTCAACCTACACCATGAGATACAACATTGCCAAGTTGCCTTGCTGAAATCTGTCAAGGCAAGGCAGAATTTGCAACTTTGGTCGATTTGCCAAAATCATCCAAATTCAATTGCTCCAATCCACTTGGACACCTCAGAGGATTGAAACTAAAGGGGACAATCACTGAGCCAAACCTCCAAAGTCCATGGAACAAGAAATAGCATGTTGAACCTAGAATGGCCAAAATAGGGACAAGACTTCAAATTTGGAATGAGGCATTCAATGGAACCATCAAGGTGGCATGGACTGAGCCATTCTCATCTGAAATCAGTCAAGACTTATCCAAGACCAAGGGGACCAAAGCTCTGTGCCCTAACCTCTAGTCAATGGCTAGAGGAGACTTGGATTTTCATTTGCCAACATTGGCCAAACCTACTTACCAGCTGCCATGCATTATTCCTTGCAAAACAAACTTGCTCTACTATAAATAGAGCTCAATTGTGGTTAGTTTGAGTACACCAAAGCCATCTAACAGATGCTTTCCTCAAAATCTCTTCTTTCACTCTAATTTTGCCTTCTAAGGCAAGTCACTATCGGGTTTTGAGTTTGAGAGCAATTCCAATCAAACCAATCACTCACACACCTCACATACATCACATATGAGCTGATTAAACACTTAGATTACTTCTGAAACATCAATTTCACAAAATCACCAGCTGGTTGCTCAAAATTTCAAACAAAGTGCAGCTGAGGTACCACAAAATGATCCAGCCAATTTTAATCAAGTCCAACCATCCAAACACAATCCATAGGGTGTAGGGAAGTTGTTCAGATCATCACCACTCATCTGTAACACCTCCAAATCAAAAATCACTTTGAACTTGCTGTCACGACTTGGAGGTAAACACATACTTGGTCATCTCTCAATCTATGCATATTTCCTCGCACAATAATTTGGCCATATGTTCATAATCATGCATGGAATGTTTTCCCTCAATTAATTGCATTGTTTGAATCGTGTATCAAAAATCCTAGCCTTCATGCAGAAATTAGGGTTCTTGAGGTTTCTTCGTGATTTCTTGTTGTATGTTTAATTTAAATGAAATTAAAGTACATAGACATGATCGTGAGGTTGAGATGAGCATAATGATATGTGGATTACATGATATGATTACGTATTCATGGAGATTGGATAGAAAATTCAAATCTGGGCAAGGAAGAACACGCGCGTGTTCTTCAGCTTGTTCTTGGCGCCATTTTTAGAAATTCAAATATTTGAATTTTGTGATTTTGTTTAATTGATTCAAAAATTAATTTCTCTCTGAGTTTTAATGATTTTGAGTTGATTCTTTTTTTAATAATTCACAAAAATGTTAAAATATTTTATTTTCCCAAAAAATCCCAAAAATATTATTTATTTCATATAATTGATATTTTTGTAAAGAATTAATATTTTGATTGTTTTTGGCATTTTAAATATTTTTTCTACATTGATTTTGCAACTTTTAATGCTTTCTAATTATTTTGTAGGTCAATACTTAATTTTTGAAGCATTAATCCAAGATCACAATTTGTTTTCCATGTGTTAAACAATTTTTGATCATTTTAATTGAATTTTTATTCAATTAAATACATTTTGAAAACAAATTAGGGTTTTGGATTAATTCAACCCTCATAAATCATTTTCAAAACACTTTGGGCCTCTTGAGAGAGTGTAAGACCCATCCCCCTTGTACAAAATCATTTTTGGGCCTCACTCATTGTATAAGTCCCTCTGTACAAGTAAACGGCGCGATCGTCGCCCGTTTAAAAATAAAAACCATCTGGGCCTACCCTCGAGTAGTAAGACACATTTCTTCTTTTTAAAAAATTTTTGGGCCTCTAAATAGAGTGTAAGACCCAATCCTTTTTTTTGACCAAATCATTTTTGGGCCTCAGTATATTGTATAAGTCCCGATACCGTCAAAAACAAACGGCGCGATCGTCGCCTTTTCAAAATAACCCTTGGGCCTCTCCTTGAGCTATAAGACCCATTCAAAACACTTTGGGCCTTTATTAGAGTGTAAGACCCAATCCCCCTTTTAACCAAAACATTTTGGGCCTCACTTATTGTATAAGTCCCTCTGCGTTAAAAGAAAACCTCGGCGCGATCGCCATTTTTAAACGAAAAATCATTTGGGCATACCCTCGTGTTATAAGCCCCACTCTCTTTTCTTTAAACCTTTTTGGGCCTCTTAAGAGAGTGTAAGACCCATCCCTTTGTACAGAAAACCTTTTTGGGCCCCAGTCACTTGTATAAGTCCCGCTGTACAAAGTCAAACAGTGCACGCACTGATAAAACCCTGGGCCTCTCCTTGAGCTGTAAGCCCCAAATCTTTCTTTTTCAAAGCACTTTCTCCTTTGATTTTGAATATACTGTTGTTTTCAATCTTTCTTTGTTGAACAACTAACCAAACAGCATGGAAGCACTCCAACCGAGTAAGTGGTTATCGCTTTCATTTACTGCTTTCATATTATAAACTGTATTGTGGGGCTGCTCACTGTAAGTCTCCTTTCATAAACTCATATCTACTGTGTAATAATAGTATAGATATCTCGAGTTTCCCCGGCAACTACGTCTAGAACTAGGTGACGCCGTTTCATTTATTCGTAGAAATAGACGCCTAGATCCCCAATAGGAGCACCAGATACAGTCTTCTCTTCGGCTGTCCTCCTTAGGAATCGTCAAGAAGCTCTACTCCCCAAGATGAATGTATTCTCCGTGAATGGCATCTTTGAGTTTCTTCCAAATTCTCAAACTTTCCTGACTTGATCTATTCCTTGTGGATAGCTTGCCTTGAATGTCTCGGGGTTTGGGTACCCACTACGGTCATAATCTTGGACCTTAACTAAGGAACCCTCTTTAAAAACTAAAAGTCGCTGGATAGTAAACCTCGCACGTTTACCAGTGGTTTTTATCTTTAAAAGAGTTATCTCTCCTAATGGAAAGGAGATGATAGACCCACGGGCTTCTTAAAAGCATCGGCCTCCTCTTGGGCATTATTCAAGGACACTACGGCTTCTTAGAAGTATTCACAGCCTCCTCTTAGGCTTCGTATAATGATCTCTTCCTCTGGGAATGATAGCCTCCTCTTGGACTTCGTACAAGGACCCGTCGGCTTCTTAAAAGTTTCCAGCCTCCTCTTGGGTTTCGTACAAATTGTCCCGACGACCTCCTAGAGGTATAGGAACAGAACATAGTCATCCTCATAGAACAGTCCTTTCATAGAGTCTACTACTGTTTCTCAAAGTATAGTACAAAAGATAAAACTCTAGACACGGACAGTCTAACTTCCTTGAGTCTCAAAGACATTCTCAAGCACCCTTCGTTAAATAGGAAGGAAACCCGCAGACTCGGACAGTCTCAATACCCTTTGGATTTCCCGTTTACTCAAAGAGAAGGAAATATCCCTGATCCTCAAATCAAATCCCTGAGTACAGTGATGCTCATATAAGAACTGATTTTCTCTTTTAAAATCAGTATATTGGATCTGTCACTCAACTGAAACAGTTACAATAGCCTCCATCTCGGGCTTCATACGAGATACAAAATCACTCTCTTGTTGAGTATCAAAGACTCTCTTGTTGAGTCAAAAAACTTTTAGCCTCTCTCTCGGGCTTTGTACGAGACACAAATTAGCCTCCTCTTAGGCTTTGTATAATGATTTTCCTAGCGGAAAGTAGCCTCCTCTTAGGCTTTGTATAAGAAAACCACTAGTTAATCCAATTAACCTTTTAGCATCAGAGCTGTGCCTCGTTCACAGTACACAAACATCAACAACTCCTTTCCCTTCATCTAATCGCTGTAAGCGGCAAGCCTCTGGATCATCTACATCCATGCCACTGTCCCTCTTTTAGCATGAGAAATTCCTAAGGAAAGATGGCATTGCTCTACACTGAGTTAAAGTCTTCTCCTTCAGGTTAAAACCCTTTCTTCGGAAATTATGGCATTGCTCGGATCCGCGTATCCCAGTTAAAGTAATTCTCCTTCTCCCCTCTTTAGAGATGACAAATTCTCTCTAAAGCCGAGGTCTTTCAGCTTCACGTCTTGGGCTTTGAACAAGACACAAATAGACCTTCAGCTTCACATCTTGGGCTTTGAACAAGATACAAACTACCTTTCGCTTCACGTCTTGGGCTTTGAACAAGACACCAAAAACCAATTTCCTCCCATAGAATAGGAGGAACTACGAACGCTCTGATTTCCCTGTTTCGGTAAACGGGAATACGTAGGCATAAGATTGAAAGAAAAGATCTTAGCGAGCGCAATCAACAAAAAACCCAAATCCCATACCTCCGTCAATCAAAAGCAGTAATTCAAAAGCATCAGTCCTAACATCCTAATCCTTGTTCCCCGCTAGAAATTCCTAGAAAGAAAGAGAACCGTATTGGTGAAAATACAAATAACCAGTACAAGGTCCCCCACATTGATAGCATCCGTAACCTAACAGACCGCTGTTTAAACTCAGTATGCAAAGCAGGGTTAATTGGAGACATCTATTTCCCTTCCTTATTCAGCTCACAATAGGATAAAAAATGAATCGACCTGTAGTTTTAAGCTCAAACCGCAGAGAGCGACCAGCGCTTAAGAACCGCGTCCAAAATCGCTCGCTACAGAAAAAATGGCGCCCACCGTGGGGCCGACATCTTTCTTTCCTTCTGTTTTCCTTGTAAAATAGCGACTCTGCTGAGGAGAAAGATTGACCTATGCTGGTCCATCTCTTTGGCTGAATACCACAGATTGGGGCTTCCGCCGGGGAACCCATTTCTGTTAGGAACTTAGGATTCTTAGCTTTATAAGTCTAGGATGATTAGGACAAATATATATACTGCTTTTCCTAATTGCTATACGTGTTTATTTTTTCTGCTACTGGGAATGCGGGTGATGTCGTATGTGGTGAGAATGAGTATACACCTAGAAGAGCCAAACCCTTTCGTAGTGCGAAAACTATCGGAAATAGTTGTTACGCGATACTACCCTCATTTGAGGCTGGTGATCTATTCTCGGTGAATGGCACTTACTCTAAGATTGCTCTATAACTCACTGGCGATCCGCTTGTTGTTTTGCTTTCCTGGGAGGAGCTGATGATAATGAGTACAGGTACAAAAATCACCCTAGTATAAACCTTTGGGGATGGGTAGAGCCTTGACTTCATGACAACGACCCTTTAACCCCATGTTTTTTCTATGTTTTTGTGTGCTGCATTCATGCATTCATTTAATAAAACATTAAAACATTCAAAAAATTTCTCTTTTAGTCTCTCTGTTTTTCAAATTAAACTAAGACAATGATTGCAAATATCAGAGAAGAGGATTACGCTAATGGATTTCGGTAAAAGGAGAACTCACCAGTATACCTTCAAGGTTCCAAAATTAGGGGATTTGAGAAAGTTAGCGAGGATGATCGTTAACCCAGAGGCTTTCAGAGCCAAGCACGGTGGTTTGCTACCACTGTTAAGAGTCCATGTGATTAAAGGGATCATGGACGCGCTCATTCAATTCTACGATCCGGTTTATCATTGTTTCACATTCCCGGATTACCAGCTTGCACCAACGCTGGAGGAGTATTCTCATCTGACTGATTTACATATCACTGATCGAGCTCCATTTTCTGGACTGGAAGAAATTCCAAAGAATCAGACTATTGCAAGAGCAATTCATTTGGACGAGTCTGAGGTCAGGACTCACATGACCACTAAGGGTGGCATCCAAGGTTTGCCAGTCTAGTTCTTGACAAAGAAAGCTCTGTACTTTGCTAGTATAGGGAACATGACTGCTTTTGAAAGCATCTTTGTCTTGCTCACCTACGGGTTATTTTTGTTTCCTAACATCAATAACTTCGTCGATATCAACGCTATTAAGGTTTTTCTCATTGGAAACCCTGTGCCGACTTTGCTTGCAGATGCGTATCATTCTGTACACTTGGGAAATTTGTACAGCGGATGGGAGATCACAGGCTGTGTACCTCTGCTTTATAAATGGTTTATCTCACACTTGCCCAAGTCTGCTGCTTTTTGGGATTGCAAGAGTGTCTTACGTTGGTCGCAGAAGATCATGTCTCTTACCAACTCTGATATAGATTGGTGTAATAGGATTTATGAGGGAATTAGAATCATTGACCGTTGTGGAAACTTCCCCAGCGTACCCCTCATAGGAACTAAAGGAGGAATCAATTATCATCCGATATTGGTTCTTCGTCAATTTGGATACCCGATGAGACACATCCCACTGGGTGTTCATCTGGAAGGTCTTTTCTTCAAAGAAGGAGAAAATGACAGAGCACTAAAGATGGAAATAGTGCAAGCTTGGAAACATGTTCATAAGATAGGACGAGAGTCTTTGGGAAAACCGGACTGTGTCTCGGTGGAGCCTTATCTCCATTGGGTACAAACTAGAGCTCTCAAGCTAAAGATGCCTTATTCTCGTTACGGAATTCTTCCGCCGAGGGAAACTGTCATGTACTTCATGACGGAAACTGAAAGGCTTCAGGTTACTCTCAACAAAGTTCAAAAGGAAAGAAGATCTTGGAAGAACAAGTACCGCACCCTCGACGTAGAGTGTATCCAAATACAGCAACTGCTAAAAGAGAAAGATGCTCTGATTGAAATTTTGGAGCAGCATGCTGTAGAGAATCAAGATGACTAAAGGAATTTGCTCGCTCCTTTCACCTAGCAAAGGACTGACAACCCGACAACGGCCCAAGCACCCCGGTCAAAGAAGAGGACTCGGGACCCATTGGTTTAGGTTTCTGTTTCTGCACTTTGTAATCTACTGTATTTCCATTTCTGTAATCCTTTGGAATTCAATAAAAAGGGGTTTCCCCACTGTTTGATATTTGCAATCTAATTGTCAAAGTTTATTTTGATTAAACCAAAAAAACAATTAATATAATCATTGCATTCATCATTCTCACATCGCGTATTCTTTTTCCCTACGAATCTCACGTTTGTGTCTCGATTCTAGAGTCAAACTGTCTCATTCGTATAATACTCGGGCCAATCGTCAGAAAAGGATGGATGATCTTGAGGAAGAAAACAGAGAGTTGAAAGAAGAGATCGACGCTCTGAGAGAGGATATGAGAAAGCTTCGTAACGACATGCAAGCCATGGCAGAAGCTCAGCTACAAAGAACTGTGATCTCAGAGATCACCTCGACGCCCATCATAGAAAAGTATGATCCTAGGTATCAGATGCCGAAAGATCGTCCTTGGGGCATGCCTGTTAACTATATCCCGGAAGGATATGTTCCGCCGATCACTGAAGATCAGGGAATCGCAACAGAAGCCGCTGGGCCTGAAGGTTACAAACTTCGGGAAAGCGAAGATGCCAGGGGCATACTCAAGACTCCTGAAGGTTACAAACTTCGGGAGGCGCCGAGACTTACTACCGTAGTCACGGTACCACCCCCTGTGGTGCACATTGTCCCGGAAGGACAGATTCCACAGACATCTTCTGATAAGAAGGAAACTATGTTTGACAGAATGGATGAATTCCAGGAGCAGTTCTTGGAAATGCAAAAAGAGCTGCAAGCCATTCGAGGTCAGGATCTATTTGGAAAGGACGCCGCAGACCTCTGCTTGGTCCCAAATGTGAAAGTCCCGCACAAGTTCTAAGTGCCCGACTTTGAAAAATACAAGGGTAACTCTTGCCCTCAGAGCCATCTGGTGATGTACGCTCGGCGGATGTCAGCTCAGACAGAGAATCAGGACCTGCTGATTCACTGCTTCCAGTATAGTTAAACCAGTGCCGCACTCAAATGGTACATGGGTTTAAACCGTACTACGATCAGTACATTCAGAGATCTTGGTACTGCCTTCGTCCAACAATACAAGTACAATTTGGACATGGCACCCGACAGAGATCAACTCAGATCAATGTCACAAAAGGACAAGGAAACCTTTAAGGAGTATGCTCAGAGGTGGCGTGAAATTGCCGCTCAAATTTGTCCACCTCTTGAGGAAAAAGAGATGACAAAAATCTTCTTAAAGACCTTAATCTCATTTTACTATGACCGAATGATTGCCAGTGCACCCAGTGATTTCACCGAAATGGTCGGCATGGGTGTACGTCTTGAGGAAGCCGTCCGAGAAGGACGTTTGGTAAAAGACACTGGATCAACGAGCGGTACTAAAAAATATGGTAGTGCTCTCCCTAAGAAAAAAGAGCAAGATATTGGGAATATCTCTCTCAGAAAGCAAAGGCGACGTTATCAGCCAGTAGCAGCTGTTACTCCTGCTATCGGCCCCGCGCCTGTTCCTATGTATCAACCTCAGGTTGCGCAGAGCCAACCTGACCAACAAAGGACACAACAGCCTCTTCAGCAGGCTCGTCCTCCATATAACAACAACCGTATAACACGGCCACCAGGATTTGATCCTATACCCGTAACGTACGCAGAGCTGTTTCTGTTACTGCTGGCTAAGGGGCACATCCAGACTAAGTCTCCCCTTTCAGTTCTGGAAAATCCGCCTTTTTGGTTTAAAGCGGATCAAACATGCCCTTATCATCAAGGAGGTTCAAGGCATAACATTGAGACTTGTCTTAATTTCAAATCCGACGTGCAAAAGCTTGTTAGGAGCGGGCTCTTATCTTTCAAAGATACGAATCCCAATGTTCTCACGAACACGCTGCCTTAACATGAGAAAGCTGCAGTCAATCTAATTGAGAAAGAGACTAACAATGTCTATCAAATTCACGATGTACTCTTATTGGGGACCAATCTGGTCAAGATGCATTGTAGACAGAGTGGATATGGCCATGTGCCACCTCATAATTATCACCAGTGTGATATCTGCTCTAAAGACAACCAGGGATGTTCTGTAGTGCAAGCAGCTCTACAGGAACAAATGGATCTTGGATGGATCAAAGAGCACCGAGTTCATGGAGTTAACATGGTCTATACGAATTCTAACGTTATTCAGAACCACGACATCCGTGCAATGAATGTCAACTTGGTGGCGATGCACTCAAGGCAAAGCCAGTATCATAATCTGCCGCGGCACGATTACAGTTCCTGTCTGATTTGCTCAGTAAACAAACAGGGTTGCTCTTTCATACAAGAGGCCCTCCAGCGTCAGATGGATCTTGGATGGATCCAAGACTACCATGATAGGAACTCCTATAAAATCAACATGGTTCAGATCTTTGACATTCGCGTGATGAATACCGATCTGGTAGAGTTACATGCTGAGCAGGTCCGACTTGGATTCTTAATATCACATGATTATCAAAACTGTAAAGCAAGTTGCAAAAACGATCGAGGTTGTACCCTTGTCCAGGAGGCACTTCAGCACTTGTTAAATCAATGGTGGATGCCAATCTACATGGACGAAGATACTCAGCAGATTAGTATCAATCACAGGAATCCTACTCGTCGTCAAAGTCAGGATGTCCGATCAATGGAAGATAACCTAGTAAGGTTACATTGCATTCAAAGTGGGCGTGGCCAGGTGCCACCACACAACTATGACAGTTGTAGCGTTTGTTCGGAAAGTAACCAAGGGTGTTACCTTGTGAGAGAAGCTCTTTAGGGTCAGGTCGATCATGGAGAAATTCGTCCGAGCAAGTTGAGGATGTTGTCACGATCTCTGGTCATCACAGGACCAGGGATGTTTTTGCCATCATCCCTCTACTTGACGAATCTAGAGTTCCTAACCGGGAACGGATCAAGGTTACTTATGATGGTCAAAAAATCATAAGGTTCCCATAGTCATCTATCTACCGGGGCCACTACCGTATGAATCAGCTAAGGCAATCCCTTACAAATACGATGCAACAATAATCGAGAATGGAAAGGAAATTCCATTACCCTCCGTCGTAAATATTGCAGACATCAGTCGTGTAACACGGAGCGGTCGAATCTTAAACCGAGGGGTTGGAGAATCCAACAAAGAAAAGGAACTTTAGGCAGAAATTCCTGATCCGCCAGTCGGTCAATCTAGTAGTCCCGACTTTTCAAAAGACAAAGATGAGATGCTAAAGCTCATCCAAAGGAGTGAATACAACATTGTTGATCAACTGTTATAGACTCCTTCAAAAATCTCGGTGTTATCACTGTTACTCAGTTCAGAAGTGCACAGAGAGGCTCTACAGAAAGTCTTGGAGCAAGTCTTTGTGGAACAGGATGTAACAATCAGACAATTCGATAGCATTGTCTCTAACATCACTTCCTGCAATAATTTGGTATTTAGTGATGAAGAATTACCTGAAGAGGGTCGCCGTCATAACATGGCGCTCAACATTACAATTAACTGCCAGGACGATGCTTTAGCCAGCGTACTGGTAGACACAGGGTCATCCCTGAATGTTATGCCGAAGTCCACTTTGATGCAATTATCATTCGAGGGCCCTCCGATGAGAGTCAGCGAGGTTGTCGTCAAAGCATTCGACGGATCCAGGAAAGCAGTTATCGGCGAAGTTGATCTTCCCATGACTATTGGTCCTCACACTTTCCAAATCACTTTCCAGGTCATGGACATCCGGGCAACATACAGTTGTTTATTAGGAAGACCTTGGATACATCAGGCTGGAGCGGTCACTTCAACCCTCCACCAGAAGCTAAAGTTCGTTAAGAATGATCAACTTGTCACGGTTTGTGGGGAACAAACCTTGCTTGTGAGTAACTTATCATCATCTACTTGTGTGGAACCCGAGGAGGTTATTGGAACTCAGTTCCAAGCACTATCAGTGAGCAAGGACAGTCAGTTCAAAGAAGGAACTTCAATTTCTTCATACAAAGATGCTATCAAAGCGGTCGAGAGTACCGATACGACAGGATGGGGATGGCTTGTCATTCCTATTGACAATAAAACAAAGAAGGGTCTTGGTTTTTCTTCAACCTGTACCCAGACAGCTGCTAACGATGAAAGTCTTCATCCCCTTCAAAACTTCTTCCACAGTGGAGGTTTTCTTCACCCAGTGTCTCAGACAATTCATGATATCAATGAGGAAGATCCCTTTGACACAGATGAAGAATGGAAGTCCTACCTTAACAAGGACGACTATATGTCTCAGGAAGAGGTGCCTATGCCTTTTTGCTTTCCTACAGAAAGTCCGAGATTTATACCAAGATCAGATGTCGAAATGATCTACGGAGATTGTGACCCGGAAGGATGCCGGGCTCCGCCAAATTCATTAGAGGAAGACACTCTGATGAAAGACAACTTTGATCACAATTACTATGGCCCGATGGATGGTCTGCCAATGTGGCAGCCTTACCCAGGAAACTTGGGGCAAGAAAGTCAGCCGAGTAACGAAAATCAGCTGACCGTCATTGAACAGAATACCTGTGTCCCCGCCATGTCATGGGATCAACACTCAGGTCATTCAGAAACTACTCAACATGAAGATGAATTTGCAACGTTCGCAGGACTTGAATTCATCAACTATGCTTTTCCCGAGGTCAACGTCATCGAAAAAGATAACTCCTCCAGTTCCAAAGAAGTTTGGGACACTCTGGGACAACCAAGTGGAAAATACGACTTTATGGTCAAGTACACCGCTCCCGAAAGCTCTCGTATCAGGCTCGAAGATATCCAGTCAACTGGATGGGGAGATACAGCCGAGAGCACCAATGCTATACAAAATGCAACAGAGGAATCCTCCTACGACAATTCTGCTTGGGAGGCAGATTCCAATGATCCTGCTCCACCAGAAATCAGCGTCATTTCTGAAGACAAATCAAGGAAGGTGCCAGACTTTGTGATTCACCGAGGAGTTCGCCGCCAATGGGTTGCCGTCGAGGTTCTGAAGGTCGTTCGCCAGTCAAAGTAATTGCCATCTTTAACCTTTCACCCTGCCCAGGTGAAACAGATGTTTTGATAGGGCTCGCTTTTTGTAAATTTCCCTCTTCGCTTTGCCCAAAGCGACAGAGTTTTGTTTTATAGGGCTGTAGTTTCAAGATTCGACTTGTTCATTAATAAAATAACGTCGTTCTGTAATTCCCGCATTAATTGCTGTTTTCTCTTTTTGCTTTTTCAGAAAATGGTAATCCTAAAAAACATTCAATAATAAAAACAAGCAGTAAAATAAATACACTGCACACACTTACATTTTCTCTATCGTTTCTAAACACGAATCATCACGTCATGCAGATTGCTTGTTTTATACCCCGTTGAAACATACGATCCGATGCCTTCTCCCAACTTTGAGTTCCCGTTATTCGAGGCTGAAGAAGAAAATGACAACGAAATTTCAAGAGAGATCTCCCGACTACTCAGACAAGAGGAAAGGTCCATTGAACCTCACAAAGAACCGTTGGTAACGGTAAACTTGGGTTCAGAGCAAGAGAGAAAAGAAATCAGGATTGGGGCACTGCTCAGTCCAACTGCCAAAGAGGGTTTGATAAAGCTTCTCAAAGAATTTCCCGATGTATTCGCTTGGTCCTATCAGGATATGCCAGGGTTGGATACCAGCATCGTGGAACATCACTTACCGTTGAGATCAGAATGTCCGCCAGTAAAGCAAAGGTTGAGACGCACTCACCCGGACATGGCCATCAAAATCAAGGAGGAGGTACAAAAACAGATCGACGCGGGTTTCCTCGCTACATCTGAATATCCTTAATGGTTAGCCAACATCGTACCCGTTCCCAAAAAGGACGGAAGAGTCAGAATGTGTGTCGATTACAGAGATCTGAACAAGGCAAGTCCAAAGGACGACTTTCCTTTACCACACATTGACATGCTGGTTGACAACACAGCAAAGTTCAAAGTTTTCTCCTTCATGGATGGATTCTCGGGCTATAACCAGATCAAAATGGCGCCGAAAGACATGGAGAAAACTTCGTTCATTACCCCATGGGGTACCTTTTGTTACAAGGTAATGCCGTTTGGTTTGAAGAAAGCCGGGGCAATCTATCAAAGGGCCATGACTACTCTGTTTCATGACATGATACACAAAGAAATCGAGGTATATGTCGATGATATGATTGCAAAATCAAAAACAGAGAGTGAGCACGTTGAACATCTGTCAAAATTGTTCGAACGTTTAAGAAAATTCAAGCTCCGCTTGAATCCCAACAAGTGCACCTTTGGTGTCCGTTCGGGGAAACTACTAGGGTTCATCGTCAGCCATAAAGGAATTGAAGTTGATCCTGACAAGGTCAAGGCCATTCAAGAAATGCCTTCGCCAAAAACTGAAAAACAAGTCAGAGGATTCCTGGGACGTTTGAACTACATCTCCAGATTCATATTCCTTATGACCGCGATGTGTGCGCCGATTTGCAGATTACTCAAAAAGAACCAGGATTGCATTTGGTCAGAAGATTGCCAAACCGCTTTCGACAATATCAAGGAATATCTGTTGAATCCTCCGATTCTATCACCTCCAGTGGAAGGAAGACCACTGATCATTTACCTCACAGTCCTAGAGGACTTAATAGGATGTGTACTTGGCCAACAAGACGAAACTAAACGGAAAGAGTCTGCCATTTACTATCTAAGCAAGAAATTCACCGACTGCGAAACTCGGTACACAATGCTTGAGAAAACTTGTTGCGCTTTGGCTTGGGCAGCCAAACGTCTTCGCCAGTACATGATTCGTCATACTACTTGGTTGGTCTCCGAAATGGATCCAATCAAGTACGTTTTCGAAAAACCTGCTCTCACGGGAAGGATTGCCCGTTGGCAGATGTTACTATCAGAATATGACATAGAGTACCATGCTCAGAAAGCCGTTAAAGGAAGTATTTTAGCCGATCATTTGGCTCATCAACCGATTGACGATCAAGAATCAATCGGGTTTGACTTCCCAGACAAAGATGTCATGTATCTAAAGATGAAAGATTGCGATGAACCGCTACCCAGTGAAGGGCCAGAACCAGGTTCCCAGTGGGGACTTATCTTTGACGGAGCAGTCAATCATTATGGAAATGGAATTGGGGCAATCATTGTTACCCCTCAGGGTTCCCACATTCCTTTCACTGCCAGACTTGCGTTCAAATGTACGAACAACAAGGCTGAATACGAAGCATGTATCATGGGTCTCGAAGAAGCGATTGATTTAAGGATCAAAAACTTGGACGTATACGGCGATTCAGCCCTGGTTGTTAACCAGATAAAAGGAGATTGGAACACATACCAATCAGGATTGATTCCTTACAAAGGCTATGCAAGAAGGTTGTTACCCTTCTTCAACAGAGTCGACTTTCATCACATCCCTCGTGATGAGAATCACATGGCTGACGCATTAGCCACTCTCTCTTCCATGATTAGTGTAGGTCGATGGAATGACATACCTAAGATCGACATAAGGCGCCTTGAACGGCTCGCTTACATCTTCGCAATTGAAGCAGTCATAGACGACAGACCTTGGTATCACGATATCAAATGCTTCCTTCAGAAACAAGAGTACCCATCTGGGGCACTCAGAAAAGACAGGAAAACCCTCAGAAGATTGGCTGGAAACTTCTTCCTGAGCGGTGACACTCTTTATAAGAGAAATTTTGACATAGTCTTGCTCCGATGAGTCGACAGACCAGAGGCAGACATGCTCATGAAAGAAATTCATGAAGGGTCCTTTGGCACTCATGCCAACGGACACACAATGGCGAGAAAAATTCTCAGGGCAGGGTATTATTGGTTGACAATGGAATCCGACTGCTACAAGTACATGAGGAGTTGTCACAAGTGTCAGATATACTCCGACAAAATTCATGTACCGCCATCACATCTCAAAGTTCTTTCTTCCCCATGGCCATTTTCCATATGGGGAATCGATATGATTGGTATGATTGAGCCCAAGGCTTCCAACGGACATCGGTTCATCCTGGTAGCCATTGACTATTTCACCAAGTGGGTCGAAGCAGCGTCATTCGCCAATGTAACCCGACAAGTGGTGGTCCGATTTATCAAAAACAATATCATCTGCCGTTATGGTGTTCCAAACGAGATCATGAATGATAATGGATCTAACTTGAACAATAAGATGATGAAAGAGTTGTGTGCAGAGTTCAAGATCGAACACCATAACTCATCTCCCTACCGACCCAAGATGAACGGAGCGGTAGAGGCGGCTAACAAGAACATCAAGAAGATCGTTCAAAAGATGGTTGTAACCTACAAAGATTGGCACGAAATGCTACCCTTTGCTCTTCACGGTTATCAAACATCTGTCCGCACTTCAACAGGGGCAACCCCTTTCTCTCTAGTATATGGCATGGAGGCAGTGCTTCCCGTAGAAGTAGAGATCCCGTCAATCAGGGTATTGATGGAAGCTAAGCTCACCGAAGCTGAATGGTGTCAAAGTCGACACGATGACCTGAACCTGATCGAAGAGAAGTGAATCACGGCACTATGCGACGGTCAGTTGTATTAACAGAGAATGAAGAGGGCATTCGACAAAAAGGTTCGGCCTCATGTCTTCAGAAAAGGAGACCTCGTGCTCAAGAAGATACAATCATTTCTCACTGACTCTCGGGGCAAATGGACCCCAAATTATGATGGCCCCTATGTGGTCACGAAAGCTTTCTCAGGCGGCGCCTTGAGACTTGTAACCATGGACGGAGAGGAATTTTCCTATCCCATGAATGTTGATATAGTCAAGAAATACTTCGCCTAAACTAAAAAAAAAAACGTCTCGGTGGATTGAAAACCCGAAAGGGACGTCCAGGCAAAAGTTAGAGACATGAAAAAAATCATCCCGATGGATTGGAAATCTCATAGTACAATCCAGGCAAAAATTAGGGATAATGGCAAGTAACTATGTTCAACAGAGGCAAGTCCCTCAGCAGCAGTTACAGCATCCATCGGAGGAAAACTCCAGTCAAGGTCATCTTCCCCGAATTCAAAGTTGGTAGAAGGATAGTGGTCGTTATGTTTCAACGTAGCCCTTTTCCCCGTAAATTACCATTTTCTAACTTTGTATATACTCTTTGGAATCACGCGTTTGGCTGATCTCCATCTTATCAATAAAATTTGAGCCCTCGTGCGTTTGTTTGTAATTCTTTACTTGTTTTAGCTTTACAGAACGACGTTGTTTAAACTTAATCAGCGATTCTTGAAATAAAACAAAAATGAATTTACTTGTTAAACTTTTTCTGCTTTTAAATTAAAGATGGCATTTCTTTTGACTGTTGAACATCAGAAGAACATCGATCGCTTCTCCCGAAGTAAGCAAACTTCAAAGTGCAGAATCAAAGTACTCCTTCTAAGCCAGTATGCCTGAATGAAGGGATCAACTGTGTCAGAGACCTTGTTTCGTCTGACACGCCTCGGCCGAGTTCTAATCTCCTAAGCCCGATCAACATAGCTCCCAACGGGACTATCTCTCCTAAGCAAGGTGGAATTGCCATTTTGAATCAACGGTACTTCTTCGCCCCGCGATGGCCGAGTATCCAATTGTGTTCATCCATTAGTCTGTATGTCGCGTCTGTTTTGTTAGCATATACATACGTACTTTATGCATTTTTGATTTGCATTTACATTTCATATTGCATCACTATCACTCTAGTCGGTCTTGTCCCCTAGTGGTAGAAGTCCTCTCAATCGAGTTGTCAGTTCTTGCCTCGTCAGGAAATATTGTGTCTGAACAACCTCGCTTCCAGTTTAATTCTGGAAAGAAGTTGGTCCTTGGCCACTTTGATAATTTGAACCTCTGAAAAGCCAGAAAAAACCTTCAACAGGTGTCACTCTTCGCCATTGAAGATGATATCCTTGCTTTCCCGGATTAAGGAAAATCCACAGAGAAAGCCTCGTGATCAGAGATTCGGCAGCACGCCAGTTTTGCTCTGAAAAACCACTGATGAGAGGGTCATTGGCACCTCAAAATTGGACCCCATCATATGGCGTTTCTCCGGGAAGATCCCGAGAAAAGTATGATGAAAGACTCCAAATGAAAACAGTCTCTCAAGAGACTCGCTTTCCCCAGTAGAATCGACAAATGGCGTCTCCAACAGAGAAGTTTGTGCAACTCTACAATTCAGACGTTGGGTTCCCCAGCAAGTCTGACATCAAACCTTTTTCCGTCAAATGGCACCTCCCCAGGAAAATTCGGCGAGAAGTTTGAAGGAAAACCGCTACACATAGCGTCCCTTGTCAATAAAGTTTATTGACAAAAGAAACTGAGACCAGTTCTTGGTAGGAAACCAAGAACGAGGGGAAGTTTAAATCAGAAACTAAGACCAGTTCCTTGGTAGGAAACCAAGAACGAGGGGAAGTTCATTTCAGAAACTAAGACCAGTTCCTTGGTAGGAAACCAGGATCTAGGGGAAGTTTATTTCAAAAGAGACTGAGACCAGTTCTTGGTAGGAGACCAGGATCGAGGGGAAGTTTACCTTTTCTAAGCATCATTGCTTAGCTAAAGATGATGAATGCGTAAGCTACCATTCATAACCACCATCAAAATTTCGGGTATTCCGATATTTAATCCTCTTGCACCCCGAATGCCCGAATCCCTTCGTCATTCACACCTTCGGGTCCAAGAAGATTAAATAGGGGCATCTGTAATACCCCAAATTTTGACCACTTAGATTTCCCATCATTGTGAAAATCATCATCACAATATGGATGTACCTTTATGCTTCATTAGTCTCCCCAAAGATGGGTGAGCATCCAATACAATCAAAATTAGGGTTTCAAGCCCTCTCTGAGTGCTTAGACAAAGGATCAATCAAGAAATGACATGATCTTCAACTTGTCTAATCTCTCAAACATCCACAATGGATCAAAAAGGACTCCCACTTCAAGGATTAAGCACAAGGCTGCTCCCTTCTAGGTGGATCAAGTCTCAAGATCGACAGTGTCACCAAATTAGGGTTTTGGTCGACCAGGGCCTCCAGATGGAAATTTTTATCTGGGCACAAGGCAATGATCCAAAACATAACCTAATATACTTCATGGAACCTCATGAACCCATTCATCAAGTCAATTTTGCCTCAGGGGATGCATTCATCAAAAATCAGGAATTAGGGTTTCTTGACCTAATTCACCCCTAAGTTGACTTTTGGGACAAACCGTGAGCCAAGACCTCAAGAGATGATTTGAGGGTCTCTAATATACCATATTGATCCATTTGGAACAATGGATTGATCCAAGAAGTTTGAGCAACAAGTCTCAATTTCATCTGCACCACAATTAGGGTTTTAAGGGAAAAGTCAACTATAACTTTGACTTTTGACCAGGACATGCTCCCAAACCCTAATACATGATTGAATATACCCTATGACACCCATGGAACATGTCCATCAAGTTTGATTTAGGTCAAGGACATGATTTCCTGAAGAATTGCACAGTTTGGAATTCATCTGATAAAAAGTCAACTGTGCACAAAAGTCAACTTTGACTTTTTGAGATTTTTCACCAAAATGGATTTTTAACCCTAAAATGATGTTAATGTATGATTTGAATCATCATTCATCAAGAAAAATCAAGAAAAGTGAGATAACTTGTAAAAGGGGTAACCATAAAACTTAGAAATTTTTCTAAGTTAAAAATAAAGTGGCAAAGGTACCAACTTTGGAGGACCATAACTCCTAAACCACAAGGCCATTTTTTCTCATCCAAATATGGATTTGTAGCCCTCATTATCACCTACAAAAACTTCAACTACAAGTCATTCCAATTCTTTAAAGATTTTGAGTTATGGAGTGATCAAAGTGGCTGAAAAGTGAAAATGTCACTTTTTTCAACACTTAGTGAAATTTTCACTAAGTCAGATTCTGCCTCACTTTTTTCCAAATGTAGGGGGATTTTTCACTTGGAATCAAAAGAGATCAAAACCAAACTTGTTCAAACAGTTGTTGTATCATGTAAGAGCTTTCCAAAATGGCCAAGAACATTGCCAAATTCAACCTACACCATGAGATACAACATTGCCAAGTTGCCTTGCTGAAATCTGTCAAGGCAAGGCAGAATTTGCAACTTTGGTCGATTTGCCAAAATCAGCCAAATTCAATTGCTCCAATCCACTTGGATACCTCAGAGGATTGAATCTAAAGGGGACAATCACTGAGCCAAGCCTCCAAAGTCCATGGAACAAGAAATAGCATGTTGAACCTAGAATGGCCAAAATAGGGACAAGACTTCAAATTTGGAATGAGGCATTCAATGGAACCATCAAGGTGGCATGGACTGAGCCATTCTCATCTGAAATCAGTCAAGACTTATCCAAGACCAAGGGGACCAAAGCTCTGTGCCCTAACCTCTAGTTAATGGCTAGAGGAGACTTGGATTTTCATTTGCCAACATTGGCCAAACCTACTTACCAGCTGCCATGCACTATTCCTTGCAAAACAAACTTGCTCTACTATAAATAGAGCTCAATTGTGGTCAGTTTGAGTACACCAAAGCCATCTAACAGATGCTTTCCTCAAAATCTCTTCTTTCACTCCAATTTTGCCTTCTAAGGCAAGTCACTATCGGGTTTTGAGTTTGAGAGCAATTCCAATCAAACCAATCGCTCAGATCAAACACTTAGATTACTTCTGAAACATCAATTTCACAAAATCACCAGCTGGTTGCTCAAAATTTCAAACAAAGTGCAGCTGAGGTACCACAAAATGATCCAGCCAATTTTAATCAAGTCCAACCATCCAAACACAATCCATAGGGTGTAGGGAAGTTGTTCAGATCATCACCACTCATCTGTAACACCTCCAAATCAAAAATCACTTTGAACTTGCTGTCACGACTTGGAGGTAAGCACATACTTGGTCATCTCTCAATCTATGCATATTTCCTCGCACAATAATTTGGCCATATGTTCATAATCATGCATGGAATGTTTTCCCTCAATTAATTGCATTGTTTGAATCGTGTATCAAAAATCTTAGCCTTCATGCAGAAATTAGGGTTCTTGAGGTTTCTTCGTGATTTCTTGTTGTATGTTTAATTTAAATGAAATTAAAGTACATAGACATGATCGTGAGGTTGAGACGAGCATAATGATATGTGGATTACATGATATGATTACGTATTCATGGAGATTGGATAGAAAAAGCAAATCTGGGCAAGGAAGAACACGCGCGTGTTCTTCAGCTTGTTCTTGGCGCCATTTTTAGAAATTCAAATATTTGAATTTTGTGATTTTGTTTAATTGATTCAAAAAGTAATTTCTCTCTGAGTTTTAATGATTTTGAGTTGATTCTTTTTTTAATAATTCACAAAAATGTTAAAATATTTTATTTTCCCAAAAAATCCCAAAAATATTATTTATTTCTTATAATTGATATTTTTGTAAAGAATTAATATTTTGATTGTTTTTGGCATTTTAAATATTTTTTCTACATTGATTTTGCAACTTTTAATGCTTTCTAATTATTTTGTAGGTCAATACTTAATTTTTGAAGCATTAATCCAAGATCACAATTTGTTTTCCATGTGTTAAACAATTTTTTATCATTTTAATTGAATTTTTATTCAATTAAATACATTTTGAAAACAAATTAGGGTTTTGGATTAATTCAACCCTCATAAATCATTTTCAAAACACTTTGGGCCTCTTGAGAGAGTGTAAGACCCATCCCCTTGTACAAAATCATTTTTGGGCCTCACTCATTGTATAAGTCCCTCTGTACAAGTAAACGGCGCGATCGTCGCCCGTTTAAAAATAAAAACCATCTGGGCCTACCCTCGAGTAGTAAGACCCATTTCTTCTTTTTAAAAACTTTTTGGGCCTCTAAATAGAGTCTAAGACCCAATCCTTTTTTTTGACCAAATCATTTTTGGGCCTCAGTATATTGTATAAGTCCCGATACCGTCAAAAACAAACGGCGCGATCGTCGCCTTTTCAAAATAACCCTTGGGCCTCTCCTTGAGCTATAAGACCCATTCAAAACACTTTGGGCCTCTATTAGAGTGTAAGACCCAATCCCCCTTTTAACCAAAACATTTTGGGCCTCACTTATTGTATAAGTCCCTCTGCGTTAAAAGAAAACTTCGGCGCGATCGCCATTTTTAAACGAAAAATCATTTGGGCATACCCTCGTGTTATAAGCCCCACTCTCTTTTCTTTAAACCTTTTTGGGCCTTTTAAGAGAGTGTAAGACCCATCCCTTTGTACAAAAAACCTTTTTGGGCCCAAGTCACTTGTATAAGTCCCGCTGTACAAAGTCAAACAGTGCGCGCACTGATAAAACCCTGGGCCTCTCCTTGAGCTGTAAGCCCCAAATCTTTCTTTTTCAAAGCACTTTCTCCTTTGATTTTGAATATACTGTTGTTTTCAATCTTTCTTTGTTGAACAACTAACCAAACAGCATGGAAGCACTCCAACCGAGTAAGTGGTTATCGCTTTCATTTACTGCTTTCATATTATAAACTGTATTGTGGGGCTGCTCACTGTAAGTCTCCTTTCATAAACTCATATCTACTGTGTAATAATAGTATAGATATCTCGAGTTTCCCCGGCAACTACGTCTAGAACTAGGTGACGCCGTTTCATTTATTCGTAGAAATAGACGCCTAGATCCCCAATAGGAGCACCAGATACAGTCTTCTCTTCGGCTGTCCTCCTTAGGAATCGTCAAGAAGCTCTACTCCCCAAGATGAATGTATTCTCCGTGAATGGCATCTTTGAGTTTCTTCCAAATTCTCGAACTTTCCTGACTTGATCTATTCCTTGTGGATAGCTTGCCTTGAATGTCTCGGGGTTTGGGTACCCACTACGGTCATAATCTTGGACCTTAACTAAGGAACCCTCTTTAAAAGCTAAAAGTCGCTGGATAGTAAACCTCGCACGTTTACTAGTGGTTTTTATCTTTAAAAGAGTTATCTCTCCTAATGGAAAGGAGATGATAGACCCACGGGCTTCTTAAAAGCATCGGCCTCCTCTTGGGCATTATTCAAGGACACTACGGCTTCTTAGAAGTATTCACAGCCTCCTCTTAGGCTTCGTATAATGATCTCTTCCTCCGGGAATGATAGCCTCCTCTTGGGCTTCGTACAAGGACTCGTCGGCTTCTTAAAAGTTTTCAGCCTCCTCTTGGGCTTCGTACAAATTGTCCTGACGACCTCCTAGAGGTATAGGAACAGAACATAGTCATCCTCATAGAACAGTCCTTTCATAGAGTCTACTACTGTTTCTCAAAGCATAGTACAAAAGATAAAACTCTAGACACGGACAGTCTAACTTCCTTGAGTCTCAAAGACATTCTCAAGCACCTTTCGTTAAATAGGAAGGAAACCCGCAGACTCGGACAGTCTCAATACCCTTTGGATTTCCCGTTTCCTCAAAGAGAAGGAAATATCCCTGATCCTCAAATCAAATCCCTGAGTACAGTGATGCTCATATAAGAACTGATTTTCTCTTTCAAAATCAGTATATCGGATCTGTCACTCAACTGAAACAGTTACAATAGCCTCCATCTCGGGCTTCGTACGAGACACCAAAATTCTCCCCAGTGGAGTAAAACAACCTTTTCGCCTCTCTCTCGGGCTTCGTACGAGACACATAAGAGACTCTCTCATTGAGTCAATCACCCCTTTCGCCTCCATCTCGGGCTTTATACGAGATACAAAAAGGTTCTTATTGAGCCAAACAAGCAACAGCCTCCATCTCAGGCTTCATACGAGATACAAAATCACTCTCTTGTTGAGTATCAAAGACTCTCTTGTTGAGTCAAAAAACTTTTAGCCTCTCTCTCGGGCTTTGTACGAGACACAAATTAGCCTCCTCTTAGGCTTTGTATAATGATTTTCCTAGCGGAAAGTAGCCTCCTCTTAGGCTTTGTATAAGAAAACCACTGGTTAATCCAATTAACCTTTTAGCATCAGAGCTGTGCCTCGTTCACAGTACACAAACATCAACAACTCCTTTCCCTTCATCTAATCGCTGTAAGCGGCAAGCCTCTGGATCATCTACATCCATGCCACTGTCCCTCTTTTAGCATGAGAAATTCCTAAGGAAAGATGGCATTGCTCTACACTGAGTTTAAGTCTTCTCCTTCAGGTTAAAACCCTTTCTTCGGAAATTATGGCATTGCTCGGATCCGCGTATCCCAGTTAAAGTAATTCTCCTTCTCCCCGCTTTAGAGATGACAAATTCTCTCTAAAGCCGAGGTCTTTCAGCTTCACATCTTGGGCTTTGAACAAGACACAAATAGACCTTCAGCTTCACATCTTGGGCTTTGAACAAGATACAAACTACCTTTCGCTTCACGTCTTGGGCTTTGAACAAGACACCAAAAACCAATTTCCTCCCATAGAATAGGAGGAACTACGAACGCTCTGATTTCCCTGTTTTGGTAAACGGGAATACGTAGGCATAAGATCGAAAGAAAATATCTTAGCGAGCGCAATCAACAAAAAACCCAAATCCCATACCTCCGTCAATCAAAAGCAGTAATTCAAAAGCATCAGTCCTAACATCCTAATCCTTGTTCCCCGCTAGAAATTCCTAGAAAGAAAGAGAACCGTATTGGCGAAAATACAAATAACCAGTACAAGGCCCCCCACATTGATAGCATCCGTAACCTAACAGACCGCTGTTTAAACTCAGTATGCAAAGCAGGGTTAATTGGAGACATCTATTTCCCTTCCTTATTCAGCTCACAATAGGATAAAAAATGAATCGACCTGTAGTTTTAAGCTCAAACCGCAGAGAGCGACCAGCGCTTAAGAACCGCGTCCAAAATCGCTCGCTACAGTACTCTCTTGTTGAGTCAACCCTTTTAGCCTCAATCGCGGGCTTTGTACGAGACAGATAAAAACACTCCCTTGTTAAGTTATTCTTTTCTAGCCTCCTTCCAGGCTTAGCATAAAGATTTCCCCTAGCAGAAATCATCCTCCTCTTAGGAAGAATGATTTCTCCAGCTTGTTCAGCCACAATCATGGGCTTCGTACAGGACAGATAAAAGCACTCTCTTGTTGAGTCAAACCCGTTTAGCCTCAATCTTGGGCTTTGTACAAGACATAAATCTTCATAACCTTCTCTCAAACTTGGGACAAGTATCTTCCCTAGTGGAGTCAATTCCTCCTAGCCTTCTTTAGGCCCTGAGAAACAAATTCCCTAAGCTGAGTCAAACTCCTTTCAGCCTCAATCTTGGGCTTTGTACAAGACAGATAATACTCTCCCGCAGAGTCAAACTCAGTATAGCCTCAATCTTGGGCTTTTAAAAAGACACATAAAAATATCCTCATCCGAGTCAGTTAAATTTCTCATTTCAGCCTCAATCTTGGGCTTCGTACAAGACATATACAAACCTCCCCGGCAGAGTCAAAACCCCTTTTTAGCCTCAATTTTGGGCTTTGTACAAGACAGACAGAATATTTTCCCTAGAAAAGTAAAACTTTTAGCCTCCTCTTAGGCTTTGTATAAAGATATCCCCAAAGAGTCAGTCTCTTTTTCGCCTCAATCTTGGGCTTTGTACAAGATATATATAAACCCTCTCTCGTTAAGTCAGCCTTCCCAACTTCCTCTTAGGCTTTGTATAAAGACTTCCCTAGTGGAGTCGATCAACCTCTTAGCTTCAACCTTGGGCTTTGATTAAGGAACACAAAAATCAACAATCCCCTTAGAGGAAGTCCAATCCCTCTTTAGAGATGACAAGTTCTCTCTTAGTCACCCTTTTTAGGTTCAATCTTGGGCTTTGAACAAGACACAAATAAATAATCTTTTAGCTTCAATCTTGGGCTTTGAACAAGACACCAAATATCATCTTTTTCCTCCCTTAGAATAGGAGGAACTAAGATTGCTCTGATTTCCCTGTTTCATTTAAACGGGAATATGTAGGCATAAGAATGTGAAATCTTAGCGAGCATACTAATAAAAAACTCTAGGTCCAGTACATTACCAAAAACACCCGAACATCAACAAAAACTCACTCACTCTCTCATACTTCCCAAGAAACTTTCCCAACCCATTAATGGATAAACACCATCAAGTACAAAGCGAAACCTAAAGCTAATATCCTGTGGATAACCACATATAGGATGGGTAATTGACAACTCCCTGTAGCGCGGTTTTTGTGGTTTCAAATCACTATCGCTTTGGTACTATAGTTCGATTCATTTTTTATCCTGTTGAGCTGATTGAGGAAGGGAAATAGATGTCTCCAATTAACCCTGCTTGCAAACTGAGATTAAACAGTCAAAACTGTTGGTTTACAGATGCTATCAAGAGGGGTTTCTTCTTTAGGGTTATTTTCTTAAGAACGGTGTCTAGGCTATTGGTAGGATTTTAGGTCGGATGCTTTTTGATTGATGTATGAAGGTACGGGATTTTGGGTTTTTGATTAGTATGCTCGCTAAGATTTTTGCAATCTTATGCCTACGTATTCTCGAAACAGGGAAATCAGAGTGATCGTAGTTCCTCCTATTCTAATGGAGGAAAAAGGTGTTTTGATGTCATGTTCAAAGCCCAATATCGAAGCTAAAGGGGTGATTTATATCTTGTTCAAAGCCCAAGATGTGAAGCTGAAGGGTCTATTTGCATCTTGTTCAAAGCCCAAGATGTGAAGCTGAAGGGTTTATGCTAAGAGAGAATTTGTCATCTCTAAAGAGGAGTTGTTGATGTTTGTACGCTGTGAGCAAGGCACAACTTTGATGCTAAAAGGTTGATTGACTCAACCGGGGTTTTCTTTATACAAAGCCTAAGAGGAGGCTAGAAGTTGACTTTTCCGGGGAAAATGTTCTTTCTGTCTTGTACAAAGCCCAAGATTGAGGCTAAAAGGGTTTGACTCAACAAGAGAGTCTGTCATACTCAACAAGAGGTTAATTTGGTGTCTCGTATGAAGCTCGAGATGGAGGCAAAAAGGGAAGATGGACTCAACGAGAGAGTCTGAAAAGGTGATTAACTCAACGAGAGAGTCTGAGAGTTTATTGACCCAACAAGAAAGTCTTTTATACTCATCAAGAGAGTGTTTTACTGTCTCGTACTAAGCCCGAGATAGAGGCTAAAAGGAAATTGACTCAACAAGAGAGTCTGGAAGTTAACTGACCCAACAAGAGAGTCTTTTATACTCAATAAGAGAGTGTTTTATATGTGTCTTGTATGAAGCCCAAGACGGAGGCTAAAAGTGATTGACTCAACAAGAGAGTCTTTTATACTCAACAAGAGAGTGTTTTATATGTCTTGTACAAAGCCCAAGACGGAGGCGAAAAGTGGTTAACTCGACAACAGAGTCTTTTATACTCAACAAGAGAGTGATTTTCTATGTCTTGTACAAAGCCAAAGACGGAGGCTAAAAGTTGGTTGACTCAACAAGAGAGTCTTTTATACTCAACAAGAGAGTGATTTTCTATGTCGTACGAAGCCCGAGGTGGAGGCTAAAAGTGGGTGACTCAACAAGAGAGTCTGAAAAGGTTAGCTTTGCTGGGGAGAATCATTGTACAAAGCCCAAGAGGAGGCTGTCTTACCGCCGTGGATTCGGGAGATCCAGAGTCGGGTCCAAGTATGGGGAACTCTCATGAGAGAGACCGGGTTTCTGCCTATGTTTGAAAGGGAACTCGAGAATGTCTTTGAGACTTAAGGGTCTTAGACTTTCCAAGTCTAGAGTTTTATCTTTTGTATAATGCCCAACAGGAGGCACGGACATTAAGGGATGAGTATTAACCCTACAACGCCCGGAGTTTTTTTACGCTGGAAAGACTGCTCTAGCAAAGGATGACTAAGTTCTGTCTTATACCTTTAAGAGGTCGTCGGGGTCCTTGTATGAAGCCCAAAAGAAGGCATGAGAACTTCTAAGAAGCCGAAGGGTCCTTGTACAACGCCCAAGAGGAGGCGGGATGCTTTTAGGAAGCCTGTGGGTCCCCAAACCCCGATAAGTTCAAGACATGCTATTCACCGAGAATAGATCAACCCAGGAAAGTCCAGGAATTTCGAAGAAACTCAAGAGATGCCATTCACGGAGAAAAGATCATCTCTGGGGAGTTAGAGTTTCTTTGACAATGTCTAAGGGTGACAGTCTGAGAAAGGGTTCACCGAGAATGCTGCCTTTCACGTCTCCATATTGTTTAATCCCAAGAGGAGGGAAGACTGTGTCGATAATCCTATGGGGATCTAGTTTTGTTTGTATTTAAGATTGACACACAAGGCTTTACCTAGTGCTAGACGTAGTTGCCGGGGAACACTCTAAATAGCTATACTAGTGTTACACAGTGGATATTTGACAAGTATATTAAAGTTTGTGAAAGAAGACTTACAGTGAAACAGCCCCACAATACAGTTATATACATATGAAATCGGTAAATGAAAGAGGATAAACACTTACCCGTTGTAAAGCTTCCATGCTATTTAGTTAGTTGTTCAACAAAGAAAGTTTTGATAACAACGCATTCAAAATCAAAGGAGAAAGTATTTTTGAAAAGATTATGGGGCTTACAGCTCGAGGAGAGGCCCAAGGTTTTATCAGTGATTGCACTATTGTTTGAATTCGTACAGTGGGACTTATATAATATGTACGTCCCAAAAGGTTTTCTGTACAAAGGGATGGGTCTTACACTCTCTCAAGAGGCCCAAAGAGTTTAAGGAAAAGAAATGGGGCTTATAACACAAGGGTAGGCCCAGATAAAAAATCATGTACTGGCAAAGATGTTTGGCTGCCCAAGCCAGAGCATAACAAGTTTTCTTGAGCATAGTGTACCGAGTCTCGCAGTCGGTGAATTTCTTGCTCAAATAGTAAATGGCAGACTATTTCCTTTTGGTTTCGTCTTGTTAGCCAAGTACACAACCCATTGAGTCTTCCAAGACTGTTAAGTAAATGATTAGGGGCCTTCCTTCCACGGGAGAGGATAGAATCGGTGGGTTCAGTAGGTATTCCTTGATACTATCGAAGGCGGTTTGACAGTCTTCTGTCCAAACGCAGTCCTGATTCTTTTTGAGTAATTTGAAAATCGGCGCACATGTCGCGGTCATGAGGAATATAAATCTGGAAATGTAATTCAAACGTCCCAGGAATCCCCTAACTTATTTTTTGGTCTTTGGAGAAGGCATCTATTGAATGGCCTTGACCTTGTTTGGATCAACCTCTATTCCTTTCTGGCTGACGATGAACTCTAATAGTTTCCCTGAACGGACACCGAATGTGCTCTTATTGGGATTCAAGCGGAGTTTGTACTTTCTCAGACGCTCAAATAGCTTTGACAGGTGGGTCACATGCTCCTCTTATGTTTTAGATTTTGTAATCATATCATCGACATATAACTCGATTTCCTTGTGTATCATGTCATGAAAAAGAGTAGTCATGGCCCTTTGATAGGTTGCCCCGGCGTTCTTCAAACCGAACGACATTACCTTGTAACAAAAGGTGCCCCATGGGGTGATAAATGAAGTTTTCTCCATGTCTTTCGGCGCTATTTTTATCTGATTATAACCCGAGAATCCATCCATGAAGGAGAAAACTTTGAACTTTGATGTACTATCAACCAGCATGTCAATGTGTGGTAAAGGAAAGTCGTCCTTTGGACTAGCCTTGTTTAGATCCCTGTAGTCTACACACATTCTAAGCTTTCCGTCCTTTTTCTGAAGCGGTACGATATTGGCTAACCATTGAGGATATTCTGATGTGGCGAGGAAACCCGCGTTAATCTGTCTCTGTACTTCCTCTTTGATTTTGATGGCCATGTTCGGGTGAGTCCGTCTCAACCTCTATTTTACTGGCGGACATTCTGATCTTAACGGTAGATGATGTTCCACGATGCTGGTATCCAACCCTGGCATGTCCTGATAGGACCAAGCTAATACATCGGGAAACTCTTTGAGAAGCTTTATCAAACTTTCTTTAACAGTCAGACTGAGTAGTGCCCCAATCTTGACTTCTTTTCTCTCTTCCTCTAAGCCTAAGTTGACCGTTTCCAACGGCTCTTTGTGAGGTTTAATGGACCTTTCCTCTTGTCTGAGTAGTCGGGAGATCTCTTCCGGAATTTCTTCGTCCTCTTCTTCTTCAGCCTCAAATACCGGGAATTCAAAGTTGGGAGAAGGCATCGGATCGCGTGTTTCAACGGGGTTTAAGACAAGCAATCTGCATGACGTGATGATTTGTGTTTAGAAGAGATAGAGAAAATGCAAGAGTGTGTGCAATGTATTTTTTTTTACTGCTTGTTTTTATTATTTGAATTTTTTTTTAGGATTACCATTTTCTAAAAAAAAACGAAAAGAGAAAATAGCAGTTAATGCGAAAATTACAGAACGACGTTTATTTATTTATGATTTTGTCGATTCTTGAAACTACAGCCCTATAAAACAAAACTCTGTCGCTTTGGACGAAGAAAAGAGGGATATTTACAGAAAGCGAGCCCTATCAAAACACCCGTTTCACCTGGGCAGGGTTAAAGGTTAAAGACGACAATTACTTAGACTTATGAACAATCTTCGGAACATCGACTGCAACACATTGGCGGAGAACTCCTCGGTGAACCACAAAGTCTGGTACCTTCCTTGATTTGTCTTCAAAAATAACGCTGATTTCTGGTGGAGCAGGATCATTGGAATATGTCTCCCAGGCAGAGTTGTCATAGGAGGACTCCTCAGTTGTATTTTGCATGGTATTTGTGCTCTCAGGTGGATATCCCCACCCAGTTGACTGACTATCTTCGAGCCTGATGCGAGAGCTTTCAGGAGCAGTGTATTTGACCATGAAGTCATATTTACCACTCGGTTGTCCCAGGGTGTCCCACAATTCTTTGGAACAAGAGGAGTCACCTCGCTCGATGACGTTGACCTCGGGAAAAGCATAGTTAATGAATTATAGTACTGCAAACTTTGCAAATTCATCGTCGTGCTGGGTATTTTCAGAATGCCCTAAATATTGATCCCATGACATGGTGAGGACGCATGTATTCTTTTCAATGATGCTCAGCTAATATTCATTGTTCGGCTGATTTTCTTCCCCCAAGTCTCCTGGGTACGGCTTCCAGATAGGCAGACCATCCATTGGGCCATAGTAGTCGTGGTCAAAGTTGTATTTCATCGGAGTGTCCTCCTCCAATGAGTTTGGCGGAGCACGACATCCTTCCGGATCACAATCTCCGTATATCATTTCGACATCTGACCTTGGTATAAATCTTGGACTCTGTGCGGGATAGCAAAATGCCATAGGCACCTCTTCCTGAGACATATAACCGTCCTTATTAAGATAGGATTCCCATTCTTCCTCTGTGTCAGAGGACTCTCCCTTGCTGATAGTGTGTACTTCTTGGGACACTGGGTGAAGGAAACATCCACTATGGAAGAAGTTCTGAACGGGATGAAGACTTTCACCGTTAGTGGCAGTCTGGGTACAGTTGCAGAAAAACCAAGACCCTTCTTTGTTTTATTATTAGTAGGAATGATAAGCTGTCCCCATCCCTTGGCGTTGTTACTTTTGATCACCTCGAGAGCATCTTTGTACGAGGATATTGATGTTCCTTTCTCTAGTTGACCCTCATTGCTCACCGAAAGAGCCTGGAACTGAGTTCCAACAACCTCCTCGGGTTCTACACAAGTGGATAATGAAAGGTTACTCACGATCAAGGCTTGTTCTCCGCAGACCGTGACGAGTTGGTCATTCTTGACAAACTTCAGCTTCTAGTGAAGTGTCGAAGTGACTGCCCCAGCCTGGTGTATCCAAGGTCTTCCTAATAAGCAACTGTATGTTGCCCGGATGTCCATGACCTGAAAAGTGACTAGGAACGTGTGAGGACCGATAGTTATGGGAAGGTTGACTTCGCCAATAACTATTTTTCTGGAACCGTCAAATGCTTTGGAGATGACCTCACTGCCTCTCATCGGAGATCCTTTGAATGATAGTCGCATCAGAGTGGACTTTGGCATGATGTTGAGAGCTGATCTGGTGTTTACCAGTACGCTGGCCAAAGCATCGTCCTGGCAGGTAACTGTGATATTGAGCGTCATGTTGTGACTTTTGCCTTCTTCTGGCAATTCCTCATCAGTAAACCCCAAGTTGTTGCAGGAAGTGATGTTAGAGACGATGTTATCGAACTGTCGTATTGACACATTCTATTCCACAAAGGCGTGTTCTAAGACTTTCTGTAGAGCCTCTCTGTGGGCTTCGGAACTGAGTAAGAGTGATAGCACAGAGATCTTTGAAGGAGTTCATAACAGTTGATCAACAATGTTGTATTCACTCCTTTGGATGAGCTTCAGCATCTCATCATCGTTCTTTGAAAGGTCGGGATCACTGGATTGACCGACTGGTGGATTAGGAACTTCTGTTTGACGTTCCTTTTCTCTGCTGGGTTCTCCAATTCCTCTGTTGAAGATTCTACCACTCCGTGTTACTCTACTAATGTCTGCAATATTCACAAAGGAGGGTAATGGAATTTCTTTTCCATTCTCAACTCTTGTTAGACCGTATTTGTAAGGGATAGCCTTAGCTGATTCATACGGTAACAGTCGTGGTAGATAGCTAACTACAGGATCCTTCTGACTTCTCTGACTTTCGTAAGTAACTTCAATCAATTCTTGGTCAAGAACCTTCGATTCGTCAAGTAGAGGGATGATGGCGCAAACATCCTTGGTCCTTTCATGATCAGAGATCACAACAACATCCTTAATCTGATCAGCGAAATAGTCTGGCATCCAGTTGATAGACCCCGAAACTGAATATTGTTGGATTTCTTTGCGGTCTAACTGACTCTGAAGGGCTGCTCGTATGAGGTAACATCCTTGATTATTTTTCGAGCAGACCCTACTGCGCTCGTAATTGTGTGGTGGCACCTGGCCACATCCGCTTTGAATGCAGTGTAACCTCACTAGATCTGTTTCCGTAGATCGGACATCCTGACTTTGATGCTGAGTAGGGTTCTCGTCAACCACACTGATTTGTTGGGTGTCTTCATCCATATAGATTGGAAGCCACCAGTGGTTTAACAAGTGTTGCAAAGTTCTTTGAACGAGAGCGCACCCTTGGTTACTCTCGCAACATACTTTACAGCTCAGATAATCATGTGAAGTGAGAAAACCGAGTTGGACTTGCTTGGCGTGTAACTCCACCAAGCTGGTATTCATCAAGCGAATATCGAAGATTTGAACCATGTTGATCTGATAGGGATTTCTATCATGGTAGTCCTAGATCCATCCAAGATCCATCTGATGCTGGAGGGCCTCTTGTACAAAAGAGCATCCTTATTTGTTTACCGAGCAAGTCAGACAGGAATTGTAATCGTGTCGTGGCAGATTATGATACTGGCTTTGCCTTGGGTGCATTGCCACTAAGTTGACATTCATCACACAGATGTCGTAGTTCTGAATGATGTTAGAATTCGTATAAGTCATGTTGACCCCACAAACTCGGTGCTCTTGGATCCATCCGAGATCCAATTGTTCCTGTAGAGCTGCTTGCACCACAGAAAATCCTTGATTAGTTTTAGAGCTGATATCACACTGGTGATAATTATGAGGTGGCACATGGCCATATCCGCTCTGTCTACAATGCATCTTGACCAAATTGGCCCTTAATAAGAGTACATCGTGAATTTGATAGCTGTTATTGGATTCTCCCTCTATCAAATTTACGACAGCTTTCTCATGTTGAGGCAGCGGGTTTATGAGAACATTAGGATTCGTATCTTTGAAATATAAGACTACGCTCCTAACAAGCTTTTGTACGTCGGGTTTGAAACTGAGACAGTTTTCTATGTTATGCCTTGGTCCTCCTTGATGGTAAGTGCACGTCCGATCCGTCTTGAAGCAAAAAGGCGGATTTTCCGGTACTGTAAGAGGAGACCTAGTTTAGACATGCCCCTTGACCAGTAGTAATGGAAATAGTTCCGCGTACAACACATGTATAGGATCAAACCCTGGAGGTCGCGTTGCACGGTTGTTGTTATACGGAGGACGAGTCTACTGAAGAGACTGTTGTGTCCTTTGCTGAAGTTGCTGTTGATTAGGTTGGCTCTGAGCAACCTGAGGTTGATATGTAAGAACTTGCGTGGGATTGATAGCAGGAGTTACAGCTGCTACTGGTTGATATCGTCGCTTTTGCTTTCCGAGAGAGATATCCCCAATATCCTGCTCTTTTTTCTTAGGGAAAGTACTACCGTATCGTTTTGTACTACTTGATGATCCAGCATCTTTTACTAAACATCCTTCTCGGACGGCTTCCTCAAGACGAACTCCCATGCCTACCATCTCGGTGAAGTCACTGGGCGCACTGGCGACCATTCTGTCATAGTAGAATGAGCTCAAGGTTTTTAAGAAGATCTTTGTCATCTCTTTTTCCTCAAGAGGTAGACAAATATGGGCGGCAATTTCATGCCATCTCTGAGCGTAGTCCTTAAAGTTTTCCTTGTCCTTTTGTGACATCGATTTGAGTTGATCTCTGTCCGGTGCCATGTCTAAATTTTATTTATATTGTTGAACAAAAGCGGCACCAAGATCTCTGAAAGTGGCGATCTTAGTGCGGTTTAAACCCATGTACCATTTTAATGCGGCACCGGTTAAACTATCCTGGAAATAGTGGATCAGTAGCTCCTGGTTCTTTGTCTGAGCTGACATTCGTCAAGCATACATCACCAAATGGCTTTGAGGGCAAGAGTTACCCTTGTACTTTTCAAAATCGGGCACCTGGAATTTTTGCGGGACTTTTATATTGGGGACCAAACAAAGATCTGCGGCGTCCTTTCCAAATAAATCCTGACCGCGAAGGGCTTGCAGTTCTTTCTGTATCTCCAGGAATTGTTCCTGGAACTCATTCATTCTGTCGAACATACTTTTGTTTCCACCAGAGGGTATCTGTGGAATTTGTCCTTCCGGGACAGTGTGTACCACGGGTGATGGTATAGTCATTATGGCCGAGACTCTCGGTGTCTCCCGAAGTTTGTAACCTTCAGGAGTTGCTGTCATGCCCCTGGCATCTTCGCTTTCCCTAAGTTTGTAACCTTCAGGCCCAGCGGCTCCTGATGCGGTTACTTGATACTCATTGTTCGGCGGAACATATCCTTCTGGGATATAGTTGATAGGCATGCCCCAGAGACAATATTTCGGAATTTTTTACCTAGGATCATACTTCTCCACTATGGGCGTTGATGTGATCTCTGAGATCACAATCCTTTGTTGTTGCATCTGAGCTTCTGCTAGAGCTTGCATATCATTATGAAGCTTTCTCAGATCCTCTTTCAGAGTGTCGATCTCTTCCCTCAACTCTCTGTTCTCTTCCTCGAGATCATCCATCTTTTTCTGACGATTGGCCCGAGTATTGTATGAATGAGACAGTTTGACTCTAGAATCGAGACGCAAATGTGAGATTCGTAGGTAAGAAGAATGCTTGAAGTGAGAATGATGAATGATATGCAATGATTATATTAATTGTATATTTTTTTGTGTTCAAAGTAAACTTCGACACTTGGATTGCAAATTTCAAACAGTGGGGAAACCCCGTTTTATTGAATTCAAAGGATTGCAGAAATGGAAATACAGTAATATACATAGTGCTGTGAAAGGAAATCTAAGATAATGGGTCCTGAGTCCTCTCTGAGGAGAGCTCAGGTGCTGGTTCTGGTACTTTCCTTTTCTTTGACCGGGGCTCTTGAGCCGTTGTCGAGTTGTCATTCCTTTGCCAAGTGAAAGGAGCGAGCAAATTCCCTTGGTCTTCTTGATTCTTTACAGCATGTTGCTCTAAAATCTCAATCAGAGCATCCTTTTCTTTTAACAGTTGATGTATTTTCTTGCACTCCACATTGAGAATACGATACTTGTTCCTCCAAGACCTCTTCTCCAGCTTAACTTTGTTGAGAGTAACCTGAAGTTTTTCCGTCTCAGACATAAAATAAAGGGCAGAGTCCCTTAATGGAAGAACTTCCTGGCGAGGGTATGGCATCCTCAGCTTGAGAGCTCTAGTTTGTACCCATTGGAGATAAGGCTCCACCTAGACACAGTCTGGTTTTCCTAGAGACTCTCTTCCTTTTCTATAAATGTGTTTCCAGGCATGCACTATTTCCGTCTTTAGTGCCCTGTCATTTTCTCCTTCCTTGAAGAAAAGACCTTCCAGATGAGCATTACGCGGGATATGCCTCATCGGGTATCCAAATTGACGACGAACTAAAACTGGATAATAATTGATTCCTCCCTTAGTTCCTATAAGGGGTACATTTGGGAAATTTCCACAACGGTCAATGATTCTGATCCCGTCATAGATTCGATTGTACCAATCGATGTCAGAGTTGGTAAGAGACATGATTCTCTGCGACCAACGTAAAGTATTCTTTTGATCCCAAAATGCAGCAGACTTGGGCAACTGAGAAGTGAACCATTTATACAGCAGGGGTACACAACAGGTGATCATTCCTCCGCAATACAAAATCCTTAAGTGTACCGAATAATAAGCATCTGCGAGCAAAGTCGGTACAGGGTTTCCAATCAGGAAAATCTTAATGGCGTTGATATCTACAAAGCTATCGATGTTGGGAAACAAAAATAACCCGTAGGTGAGCAAAACAAAGATGCTCTCGAAAGCGGCCACGGTCCCTATACTAGCAAAGTATAGAGCCTTCTTTGTCAAGAACTGGGCTGGAAAACCCTGGATTCCCCCCTTAAAGGTCATGTGAGTCCTAACCTCTGACTCATCCAACTAGATTGCTCTTGCAATTATTTGATCCTTTGGAATTTCTTCCAGCCCAGAAAAGGGAGCCTGATCAGTGATATGTAAATCAGTTAGGTGAGAATACTCCTCCAGTGTTGGTGCTAGTTGATAATCCGGGAATCTGAAACAGTGATAGACCGAATCGTAAAACTGGATTAGTGTGGACATGATTCCTTCAATTACATGAACCCTTAACAAGGACAGCAGCCCTCCGTACTTGGCTATGAAAGCCTCGTGGTTAGTGATCATTCTCGCCAGACCTCTTAAATCCTCTAGTTTTGGAACCTTGAAGGTGTACTTATGATTTTTCCTTCTACCGAAATCCATTAGCACAATCTCCTTTCTCTGACATTTGCAATCCTAGTCTTAGTTTAATTTGAAAAAGAGAGATCAGAAGAGAAGATTTTTTTTTGTTTTAATGTTTTTTAGATGAATGCATGAATGCAGCACACAAAAACATAGAAAAAACATGGGGTCAAAGGGTCGGTGTCATGAAGTCAAGGCTCTACCCCCCAAAGGTTTATACTGGTGATTTTTTGTACCTGTCCGCAAAATCATTGACCCCTCTTGGGATAACAACAGCAAGCGGATCGCCAACGAGCTGATGTATCCTAGAGCAATCTCAAATGAGGGTAGTATCGCGCGACAACTATTTCTGATAGCTTCCGCACTACAAAATGGTTTAAGTCTACTAAAAACCTCAGCTTCTCAGATAACCCAGTCGACCACACTACTTTCAACAACCGAAGTCATATAGGCAATGTATCTGCAAAGGGAGTCTTCACTGAGTTTGATGGTCGATCGGGGACTCTTAACTGGGATTCACTCCCCGCAAGATTACCCACATTTCCATTACCTATCTTAGGTGTATACTCAATCTTTCCACTTGCGGCATCACACGCATTCCCATTAGCAGGAAAATAAACACAGATATCAATTAGGAAAAGCAATATATATATTTGTCTTAATCATCCTAGACCTCTAGTCTTATGATCCTATACAAACAATGACTCCCTAGCAGAGTCGTCATTTCTGTGACATTTTGTTGAATTTAAAGGTTTTCACCCTAAAAGAGACTAGAAAGAATGTTTCCCACTGTGGCCGCCATTTGTCTGTAGCGCGGTTTTTCTGGTTTTGAATCACTATCGCTTTGGTACTACAGTTTGATTCATTTTTTATCCTGTTGAGCTGATTAAGGAAGGGAAATAGATGTCTCCAATTAACCCTGCTTGCAAACTGAGATTAAACAGTCAAAACTGTTGGTTTACAGATGCTATCAAAAGGGGGTTCTTCTTTAGGGTTATTTGCTTAAGAACAGTGTCTAGGATATTGGTAGGATGTTAGGTCGGATGCTTTTCGATTGATGTATGAAGGTACGTGATTTTGGGTTTTTGATTAGTATGCTCGCTAAGATTTTTGCAATCTTATGCCTACTTATTCCCGAAACAGGGAAATTAGAGCGATCGTAGTTCCTCCTATTCTAAGGGAGGAAAAAGGTGTTTTAGTGTCTTGTTCAAAGCCCAAGATTGAAGCTAAAGGGGTGATTTGTATCTTGTTCAAAGCCCAAGATGTGAAGCTGAAGGGTCTATTTGTATCTTGTTCAAAGCCCAAGATGTGAAGCTGAAGGGTTTATGCTAAGAGAGAATTTGTCATCTCTAAAGAGGAGTTGTTGATGTTTGTATGCTGTGAGCAATGCACAACTTTGATGCTAAAAGGTTGATTGACTCAACTGGGGTTTTCTTTATACAAAGCCTAAGAGGAGGCTAGAAGTTGACTTTTCTGGGGAAAATGTTCTTTCTGTCTTGTACAAAGCCCAAGATTGAGGCTAAAAGGGTTTGACTCAACAAGAGAGTCTGTCATACTCAACAAAAGAGTAATTTGGTGCCTCGTATGAAGCTCGAGACGGAGGCAAAAACGGGAAGATGGATTCAATAAGAGAGTCTGAAAAGGTGATTGACTCAACGAGAGAGTCTGAGAGTTTATTGACCCAATAAGAGAGTCTTTTATACTCATCAAGAGAGTGTTTTGCTGTCTCGTACGAAGCCCGAGATAGAGGCTAAAAGGAAATTGACTCAACAAGAGAGTCTGAAAGTTAATTGACCCAACAAGAGAGTCTTTTATACTCAACAAGAGAGTGTTTTATATGTGTCTTGTATGAAGCCCAAGACGGAGGCTAAAAGTGATTGACTCAACAAGAGAGTCTTTTATACTCAACAAGAGAGTGTTTTATATGTCTTGTACAAAACCCAAGACGGAGGCAAAAAGTGGTTGATTAAACAAGAGAGTCTTTTATACTCAACAAGAGAGTGATTTTCTATGTCTTGTACAAAGCCCAAGACTGAGGCTAAAAGTTGGTTGACTCAACAAGAGAGTCTTTTATACTCAACAAGAGAGTGATTTTCTATCTCGTACGAAGCCCGAGATGGAGGCTAAAAGTGGGTGACTCAACAAGAGAGTCTAAAAAGGTTAGCTCCGCGAGGGAGAATCAATGTACAAAGCCGAAGATGAGGCTGTCTTACCACCGTGGATTCAGGAGATCCGGAGGCGGGTCCAAGTATGGGGAACTCTCAGGAGAGAGACCGGGTTTCTGCCTATGTTTGAAAGGGAACTTGAGAATGTCTTTGAGACTCAAGGGTCATAGACAGTCCAAGGCTAGAGTTTTATCTTTTGTACAATGCCCAAGAGACGGCGCGAGCATTAAGGGATGAGTATCAACCCTAAAACGGCCGGAGTTTTTTGATGCTGGAAAGACTGCTCTAGCAAAGGATGACTAAGTTATGTCTTATACCTTTAAGAGGTCGTCGGGGTTCTTGTATGAAGCCCAAGAGAAGGCATGAGAACTTTTAAGAAGCCGAAGGGTCCTTGTACAACGGCCAAGAGGAGGCGGGGATGCTTTTAGGAAGCCTGTGGGTCCCCAAACCCCGATAAGTTTAAACATGCTATTCACCGAGAATAGATCAAGCCAGGAAAGTCCGAGAATTTGGAAGAAACTCAAGAGATGGCATTCATAGAGAAAATATCATCTATGAGGAGTTAGAGTTTCTTTGACAATGTCTAAGGGTGACAGTCTGAGAAAGGGTTCATCGAGAATGTGGCCTTTCACGTCTCCATATTGTTTAACCCGAAGAGGAGGGAAGACTGTCTGGTAATTGTATGGGGATCTAGTTTTGTTTGTATTTAAGAGTGACACACAAGGCTTTACATAGTGCTCGACGTAGTTGCCGGGGAACACTCTAAATAGCTATACTAGTGTTACACAGTGGATATTTGACAAGTATATAAAAGTTTGTGAAAGAAGACTTACAGTGAAACAGACCCACAATACAGTTATATACATATGAAAGCGGTAAATGAAAGCAAATAAACACTTACACGTTGTAGAGCTTCCATGATGTTTAGTTAGTTGTTCAACAAAGAAAGTTTTGATAACAACATATTCAAAGTCAAAGGAGAAAGTATTTTTGAAAAGATTATGGGGCTTACAGCTCGAGGAGAGGCCCAAGGTTTTATCAGTGATTACACTGTTGTTTGAATTCGTACAGTGGGACTTATACAATATGTGCAGCCCAAAAGGTTTTCTGTACAAAGGGATAGGTCTTACACTCTCTCAATAGGCCCAAAGAGTTTAATGAAAAGAAATGGGGCTTATAACACGAGGGTATGCCCAGATGATTTGTTTTTGAACTGGAGATTGCGCCGAGATTTTTGAAAGCACTGTGGGTCTTATACAATGACTGAGGCCCAAATAATTTTGGTTTCAAAAAGAGGTTGGGTCTTACACTATATTAGAGGCGCAAAGAGGTTATTTTTGTACAAGAGATAGGGCTTACAGCTCAAGGAGAGGCCCAAAGGTTTTTGTTAAAAAGGCGACGATCGCGCCGAACTTTTTGATGGTATCGGGACTTATACAATACACTGAGGCCCAAATCATTTTGGTTTTCAAAAAGGGGTTGGGTCCTACACTCTATTAGAGGCCCAAAATTTTTGTTTTTGAAAAGGAAGGGGACTTATAGCTCGAGGAGAGGCCCAATTGGTTTTGTTAAAAAGGCGACGATCGCGCCGTTATTTTTTAAAGTACAACGGGACTTATACAATGACTGAGGCCCAAAAAGTGGTTTATTTACAAAGGGGATGGGTCTTACACTATAATAGAGGCCCACGAGTGTTTGAAAATGATTGATGAGGGTGGAATCGATCAAAACCCTAATTTCATCATTTTTAAAAGTGAATTCTTAAAGAAAATCAATAAAAAATGAAAAAACACCAAATAAGCTTGAATAAACCACTTGTGACTTTTGGTTAAGGTTTGAAAAATGAGGTTTTAATCACAAGATGAATTAAAACTCATTTGGTTTTGATTTTTCAAGATGAATATTCACTTTTAAAATGTTTAAAAACAATTAAAAATGAATTTATTCATAAAAATACCAACTATATTAAATAAATAATATAAATTTGATTTTTTTTGTGGAATAAAATATTTCAACATTTTTGTGATTTTTTTCAAAAAGAACCAATAAAAAATAATTAAAATTGTGGAAGTTATTAATTTTTCAACCTATTAAAAATAATATGAAAAATAGTAAAAAGTGGAAAAAAAATAGCAAAAAGAGGGTCTGGGGCGAGGGGGATTCAAACCCCAGACCTCTTGTGTACAACATGCGCGCCTTACCACTGGGGTGGTGATACATCCGTGTATTGAAACACAACCACAAATATACAAGGCTTGCCTTGTATTTGGCCTGGCCAAGGCAATGCAAGGCAAGGTTTTTGGTCAGAAACTTGAAGGCCATAAATTTCTCATTTCTCCATGGATTGGGACAAAATTTAGGTCTATCCTGCCTAGAATTTCACAAGGAATCCAATGGTGGTGGTGTTTTTTTTTTCAGATCATGCTCCTATTGAAAAACCCGATAGTGGTTTTGAAATAGGCCATGATTTGCATTTTCTATGCTACCTCTTGGTACAGGTGTGAATTACATGATAAATTGGTGCAAACACAACACATATAACATGTATAAGATGTGCATGATCAGTGGACATCAAAGGAAAGCATGATTCAAAGAATTCAAGTTGTGAGGCTTACCTCTTTTTGGAGCTTTTGTGCAATCTGCCAAGTGCTTTGTTCTAGAAATGATTTGATGCTTTGGACACCCTCAAATGATCTCTTAGAAGCTTTTAGGATGGTTGGAATCAGCTGGAAACCTTAGGAACAAGTTTGAGCTCTTTCTTGCAAAAGGGGCAAAAGTGGCCAAAATAGCACCTCTGTCAAATGGTGTTCCAGATGTAGGGAACCATTTGGGACAATTCAAGGATGATATTTGGAGTGTGTTTGAGGTTTTATCTGGTTTGGAAAGTGACTGAATCAAGACATGGCTTGAAAAATGCACAAAAGTCCTATTTTTGAGGTTTTGAGAGGGGACTTTGTGATTTTGGTGTTACAGGTCACTTGTGAGGGTTTGGATCACTTCTATATGATGTTTATGAGGTGTGTGTATGTGTGATTAGTTTGGTTGGAATTGCTCTCAAGCTCAAAACCCGATAATGACTTGCTTTGGAAGGCAAATTTGGAAGTGAGAAGGTGATTTTGAGGAAAGCATCTGTTTGATGGCTTTGGTGTACTCAAACTGATCACAAATGAGCTCTATTTATAATAGAGCAAGTTTGTTTTAGCTACAATAGTGAATGGCAACTGCTGTATAGGTTTGGCCAATGTTGATCAATAGGAATCCAAGTCTCCTCTAGCCATTGACTAGAGGTTAGGGCACATGCTGCTGGTTCCCTAGTTCTTGGATCATCCTTGACTGAATTCAGTTGGAAAAGGCTCAGTCCATGCCACCTTGGTGCATCCATTAAATGCTCCAAACCAAAATTGGAGTCTTGTCCCTCTTTTATGCATTTCAAGGTTTGGCATGCTACTTTTGGTTCCAAAGACTTGGGAGGTTGATGGATCAGTGTTTGTCCCTCCTTGGTCCCCCCTTGAGGTGTTCAGATGGATAGATTTGCTTGCCCTTTGCAAAATTTGATCAAATCGTGCAAAATGCACAAACCTGCCTTGCCATTGCAGTTTACAGCAAGGCATATTGGCATGGTCATATCTTATGTCTTAAGTGGAGTTTCATGGAGTTCTTGGCCATTTTGGAAAACCCTCATATGATAAAACATATGGGTGATCATAGTTGGTCTTGATACTTTTTGGATCCAAGTGAAAAATCCCCCTACTTTTGGAAAAAAAGCAAGACAGATTCTGACTTAGTGAAAATTTCACTGTGTTGGAAAAAGTGACATTTCATTTTTTCAGCCATTTTGATCATTCCATAACTCAAAATCCATGATGAATTGGAATGAGGTGTAGTTGAAGCTTTTGTAGAGGGCCATGAAAGCTACAAATCCAGCTTTGAATGGGGAAAAATGGCCTTGTGGTTTAGGATATATGATCCTCCAAAGTTGGTACCCTAGCCACTTTGTTCCATAACTTCGAAAATTTCTAAGTTTTTTATGGTTACCCCCTTTTACAAGTTATCCCACTTTTCTTTACTTTTCTTGATGAATGATGATTTAAATCACATATTAACATCATTTTGGGGTCAAAGAACCATATTTGTGAAAAATCTCAGAAAGTCAAAGTTTGACTTTTGTGCACAGTTGACTTTTTGTCAGATGAATTCCAAACTGTGTGATCCTCTATGAAATCAAGTCCTTGACCTAAATCAAACTTAATGGACATGTTCCATGGGTGTTATAGGGTGTATTGAATCATGTCCCAAGGTTTGGGAGCATGCCTAGGTCAAAAGTCAAAGGTACAGTTGACTTTTTCCGCGAAACCCTAATTGTGGTTCAGATGAAATTGAAACTTGTTGATCAAGCTTCTTAGGTCAATCCATGGTTACAAATGGATCAATTTAGTTTATTAGGGACCCTCAAATTAGTTCTTGAGGTCTTGGCTCATGTTTTGTTCCAAAGGTCAACATAGGGGTGAATTAGGTCAAGAAACCCTAATTCCTGATTTTTAGTAAATGCATCCCCTGAGGCTAAATTGACTGGATGATTGGGTCCATGAGGTCCCTAGAGTATTTTGAGTTATGCTTTGAAGCATTGGATCATTACTAGAGGAAAATTTCCATCAGGAGGCCCTGGTCGACCAAAACCCCAATTTGGTGACACTGGCAATCTTGAGGCTTGATCCACTTGGAATGTTGCAGCGTGGTGCTTGATTCTTGATGTGGGAGTCCTCTTGATCCATTTTGGATATTTGAGAGGTTAGACAACTTGAAGATCATGTCATTCCTTGATTGATTCTTTTCCTAAAAGCTCTGAGAGGGCTTGAAACCCTAAGTCCTATTGTAGTGCATGCTCACCCATCTTTGGGGAGACTGGTGAGGTATGATGGTACATCCATATTGTGATGATGATTTTCACAGTGATGGGGAATCTTAGTGGTCAAAATTTGGGGTATGACACTCCCCATTGTATAACCTGACCCCGAACTCCCCGAATCTCTTTAAGCGTTTGTTCAGTTAAACATTCGCGTGCAAGGTTAGTTTTAGATAGCTTCCCTTTCCCTTCCAGCTTCATGGGATAAATAAGAAATCAGAAAGTAGCAACCCCTCCTTATTATGAGGAGAAATCCAAAAACCAGTGATAAGGTGGTCGCGTCACCGACAAAAATCGCTCGCTACAATGAGCATCCTGAGTCCAAGTACCACTGGTCTTGGAATCTCTCTTCATCTCTTGTTGGGACCATCAGCAACATCTCTTCTTCTTCATATTTCGCCAGCTTTGCATCAGTTTCTTGATTCTTTTTCTTTTCTGGACAATCACTAAAATAGTGGCCATACTTCTGACAATTGAAACACTGAAAATGACTTTTGTCAGGCTTTCGACCACCACCTCTTCCTCTACCTGCAACACCATCTCTTTGGTTTCCTTAGTTCCAAGGTTTTCTCTGATTCGACCAGTTTCCTTCCTGCTGATTTTGACCAGTCGAATGGTTGTAACCTCCTATACCTTTGTTGTCATTCCAGCTTCCTTTACCTTTCCTTTCCTTTTCTAACTGCGTCTGCAAAGCCATATCACTCTTCGACTTTCCTGCAGCTCTTTCAGCCATCCTTTGTTCATGAGACTCAAGCGTCCCTTGAAGCTTTTCCTTCGTCAATATTGACAAGTCTTTCGACTCTTCTATGGCTACTACCACGTGGTCAAATTTTGGAGCCAATGACCTTAAGATCTTTGACACAACTGATCTTGATGTCAACACTTCTCCACATACCTTGATTTGATTCACCAGCTTTGTAACTCTGGTGAAGAAATCTGTTATACTTTCATTGTCTTCCATCTGAAGCAATTCATAAGTCCTTTTGTGAGTTTGTAACCTCACCTCTTTCACCTTTTCTGCACCTCCAAATGACTTTTCAAGAATCTCCCAAGCTTCTTTTGCTGATTCTACATCACTAACCTTTTCAAAATTATCTGGATCAACACATTGATGGATTATAAAGAGAGATTTATAATCTTTCTTCTTCAATTCTTTGTGTGCAACCTTTTCTTGATCTGTCGCGTCTTCTGCAAGCGGTGCTACTCCGTCTTTCACAAGATCCCAAAGATCTTAATAACAAGAAACCACCTTGATCAGCTTACACCAATTCTCATAATTATATTTCTTGATAATCAAAAGGCTCGCCGGAAAGTGTATGTTTGGATAATTCATCACTATCACAGTTTTCTTCCTCGAATCAGAACCAGAGCTCTAGATACCAGATGTTAGAAATTCACCACAACCTATGGAGAATTCTTCTATTCAATCTTGATCTCAAGATTGTTAACAATCACACGCAATGACAATGAAAAGAAAAATTTAGAAAGAAAGAAAGAAAGAAAGAAAGAGAAACAGTAGCGTTAGGGAAGAAAATGAAAAACTTGCAGAACTCTTTCTGCTTCCAAACTGGAAATTTTCTTATTCACTTGCAACTGTAAACTGTGAATACAAAATATGATCTCATTGTTTACAAAATAAGGGTTTCTCCCTATTTATAGAATTAGGTTAGCTTGCACCCCAAGTCAAAGCCCAAAACTATAAAAACCCAAAATAGCTAACATTACTAAAATATGCCTAAGTCGAAATCCTGTGTGAAGTAATCTGCTTCAACACTTCGACAGACTATTACAACTTGACACACATATTATAACAATTCGACTACTCCTTGTTTCTGTCAAGCTACACTGCTTCGACACAAGAAATTATAACTCAACAATATTTGCATTTTGATATATTTAAAAAGAATTAATAGCATTTATTCCCCAGTGAATTTTGTTTTATGTCATTTAGGAGTAAATTATGTTTTACTCTGTAAAAAACTTGATATTCCAACCATTTAAATAAGATTTAATCGTTTTAAGCATTCATTACATATAACTTAATAAACAAGCATAAGAGGTGTGTTAACCGACCATTCATTTTTTCATTGTATTTTTTTTTAATGTCATATGAACCAATTTATGCCAACTCACCATTCATTTATATGCTTTTTAATTGTGACATAGCTTTTGTTTTATTATAAAATCAATGAATTAATAAAAATACTTGAAAAACAAAATTTTGGCCCATGCATGTTTCAAACCATGGTCATTTTTTAAGAAGCTCACTTATCCTCGTCAACTGAGTTATAATATTTTTGTTCATTTAATTTCCATATTGTATTATTCATTGTGGATAGTTTATTTTGACTTAATGATCACTCTAAATATATTTTTGATAATGTTTAAATATGTTATTTAAATTAGGGTTAAATAAGTAATAGGTCCCTGAAAATAATCCAACATTCAAGTTTAGTCCCTAAAAATATTTTCTTCAAGGTTTGGTCCTCCTAAAGTTGTCCGTTTCTAATTGTACTCCTTTCCGTTAGTTTTGACTAACGGTGGATGACCTGGCGTGCCATGTGTGACAAATTCTTTATTTTGATAAGGACACGGTGTAAAATGTCTTTAATATAGGAAATGAAAGAAGCTCAAATGCCAAAACTCATTAACATAGAAGAGAAAGAAATTGAGGAGTCATTTTCCAATTTCTTCGTCCAAGAACTTGTGCCCTAGCAGAAGAAGATTGGTTGTCGTGTGGTCGCAACTCTCAGAAGTGGTCCCAAAGTAGGTCTTCTACGATTCGCAGCTGTGGTCCCAGGTAAATGAAGTTGTCCTCCATGCTTGTTTTGATACATTGTTTGTCCGTTGTTTGTTAAATGATAAACTTGTCTGCCATTATCGTTTCATTACTATGGTTAATATATGTTTTCAATAGTTACTCTTGTTTTGTTCGAAAATGGTAAAAATGAAAGTTAGTTTTAACTTTTGTGTGCAGGGGTATGGATAAATTCACTGTTGTTTTTTATGTAAATGGGTCTTTTGTAAAAGACACAAACCTAACATACGAAGGAGGGGAGGTGTATGCTTTCAAGGGCCAGGATCCTGATTTTTGAAGTTTCTTTGAGGCATGTGACTTAGTTAAGGAGCTGGTAGCTGAGTTTGATTATAATTTGGTTAAGATGTGGTGGAAGCATGAGGAAGGATCATTTGAAAATGACTTGAAACCATTCATGGATGATGGAGATGCGTTTGAGTTGGCCTTGTATGCCATGGAGCACAAGTGTGAGATTAAAATTTACTGTGAAAATAGGGTTCATGGAGAGCACACATCTATGGAGAGGATTATAGAGAAAGGAAAGACACCTAATTGTAAGGAGGAAATTGACAACAGGAGTGGATCAAGTGAAGAGTCTGATGAAGACTCTGTGGAAGATGTACATTTTGAAGATAGTGAGGAGGAGAGAATGGGTGGATTTAAGGAAGGGCTTGATGAGGTGCTGCCTAATAAGGCTGTTGGGGAAACAGCAAGAGCAATTGTAGAAGGTGACTCAAGCAAACAGTATAGCCTACTTTGGTCCTATGCTGCTGAATTGGAGAAGGCTTCAGCTAGTAACACGTTTAAAATAAGTACTAGTTCTCCAAGTGAAGTTTTCCAAGTGAAGGGTTGAAACCAAGGTTTGAGAGATGTTATATGTCATTTGATGGAACTAAGAAAGCATTGACAAAAATATGTAGGCCTTTCATTGGTTTGGATGGATGCCACTTGAAACATAAATATGGTGGTATTCTTTTGATTGTTGTTGGAAGAGACCCCAATGATCAATACCTACCTATTGCATTTGCTGTGGTTTAGATGGAGACAAATGATTCATGGAGCTGGTTTATGAAGTTGTTGATTGAGGATATTGGAGTTGGAATATGGTGTTTTATATCTGATCAACAAAAGGTAGTGTTAATGCATTGTTGGATTGAATTTTGTTACATACATTACACTGTTCTAATGCCTTATTGTATTCCTTGTTTAGGGTTTAGTACAGGTTTTTGAGGAAGAGTATCCAGCATATGAGCATAGGTTCTGCCTAAGGCATCTCTATGCAAACTTCAAGAAGAGATTTGGTGGAGGAACCTTGTTCAGGGATCTAATGATGGCTGCTGCCAAAGCTACATATTTTAAAGCTCATGAAGCAAAGATGCTGATGATAATGGATGCTAGTTTGGAGGCCTATGAGTGGATAGAGGCAATTCCCAAGAAAAAACGGTGTAAGCATGCATTTCCTATATTTTCTAAGTGTGATGTTTTGATGAACAACCTGAGTGAGTCATTTAATGCAACCATATTGCTGCAAAGAGACAAACCCATAATAACTATGTTTTAGTGGATAAGGAACTATTTAATGGGGAGGTTTGCCACTTTAAGGGAAAAGGTGGATAGTTACAAGGGTATCATAATGGCCAAACCCTTAAGGAGCCTAGATAGGGAAATTGAGAAAAGTGTATCATGGACAGCTACCTATGCTGGTAGGTTATCATTTCAAGTGAGCCATGTGTTATTGACTGACAGTTTTGTAGTAGATCTTGAAAAACATACTTGCTCTTGCAACTTTTGGGAACTGGTGGGTATTACTTGTAGGCTTGATGTGGCTGCCATCTATAGGAAGGTTGATGACCCTCTAAAATATGTCCACTCTTGCTATCACAAGACCACCTATGCAGCATGCTATAGTGAGGTTATTACCCCACTGAATGGACAAAACAAGTGGCCCAAGACTGATAACGAGGGAATGTTGCCAGCTATTTTCAAACGAAGACCAGGGAGGCCCAAGAAGTTGAGGAGAAGGGAGACTAATGAAGAGAATCAAACTAGATGGCAAAGAACAAACACCAACCATAGGTGTAGGTTCTGTTTTCAGTTAGGTCATAATAAAAAACTTGCAAGAAATTGAAGGAAGAGTTAGAAGCTGGAAACAAGACTACTCAAGTCACTTAAGATAGCACAGCAGAAACATCTCAACCAATTCCAGCCCAAATAAGTCAGACTACTGAGGCATCAAAAAAGAGGATACCACTTTAATAATGTTGTTATTTTCAAATTGTAATTCAATTGCTTTATATACTAGTGTTGTTGATGTAACGTTAATATGAAAGGGAGGCCTAAGGGATCATCAAACAAGAAAAGTAAGAAATCAAAGCCTGCTGCCAAAGAAGGAAGTGCATCAAGGCCTGCTATCAATGAGGAAAGTGCATCAAGGCCTGATGTGAAGGATGGTAATTCCTCAAAGGATGCTATCAAGGATGGAATGCATTCAAAGTCTACTGTTAAGGAGGAGTCTGTCAAGGATAAATGTGACCAAATGGATACAGATGAACCTGCGGGCATTGAGGTGGAAAACCCAACATCATTAGATGACACTATTACTGCTGTTCTTACAGGTTCTGATGTCTTGAACATTCAACCTCTTAGGATTGATAAGTCACCTAAAAAGACATCTAAGCCAACTCCAAGTGGCCTAAAGGTTTTCTTTGGGAGGCAACCAAAGGTGGGCAGGAATACTCCTTTCAAACCACCTAGTATAAGAACAACTTTGTCTCAACCAAGCAGTAGTGAACCACCAAAATTCAGGACACAGAGCAGATACAAGATAAATGACAGTGGGTTGCCTGAAAAAAGAGAAAGTCAAAGGTTGAAGACACTCAAATAAAAGAGCATGCCAGACCCTGGGAATGACTGCATCAATGCCAAGGGGGCACACACAATGAAGTAGATCATGTTGTTTTATAACTGATGTTTATGAACACCTGTTATCATGTTTTGTTCAAATTTATGTATTCTAATTTCTGATGTAAAGGTACTGAAGTGGTCTTTAGGCCAAAAATACATTTCCTTATTATGCTATGATGTTATGTACTCGTGACTAAATCAATTTGCTATTCTGGTTTTGGCACACTATTGTTTAAGTTTAATTCTTTGTTGTTAAATGTCGCTGAAATATATGTCAACTCTTTTGATTATGTTATTATGCTTTTTATGTATCATTCAGAACAAAACAACTATGAAACTACAGTTTAATGGGGAAAATTTTCATTTGGATCTATACCAAAACAACATTTCATAACAAAACAACAACAGATATCATTTAACACAAAAGATTCTTACATTTTCCAAACTAAACCATATAACAACATTCTTACAATTTGAAGAATTTCTTAAAACAAGACAACATTACAACATCTTAAAAACAAAACAAACATTACATTCTCATTACAACGACAACAAATGTCATTCACTCAACTCTACAATTACACCTAAGCACAAAATACATGTTCACCACTACTAAAATTATAACAAAAAAAGTCTTTAAATTTCCATAGAACTCCACTGCCTTGAGCTTCATCTTCGCCTTGTTGTTCTTCTTCATCAAACTTTCATAAAGATCCTTAAAGGTTTCCACCATTTTCATTTCCCTCTCTTCTTTGCTCCATTCTACATCCCCCCTTGAACTTCTTCAATCCCACCTCCAATTTCATCATCCCAAAGAAACATGTTGCACGTTCCCTCATTCTACCAAAACGGACATCTCCAAAACAATCTACCTTCATTCTTCCCCCTCTTGCACACCTAGGAAATCAAACTTCCCTTGCAACCACACTTTCTCCCTTCACTGTTGTTTAAACTCTTGGAGTGATGTGAGACTACCTTGCTGAGCCTAGATGATGTAGACATGACAAATCTGAATGGAAAACAGAAATACAAACAAGATGGAGAGATTAAGAAGATTTGGGGCTTTAGGGATTTGGTCGTGAATGGAAGAAGAAAGAAGAAATCAAACATATAACCCAAATGAGAATGAATCAAATAATTAAACATTTTGACTGGTCAAAGAAATTATACACAGTTGGCAAGGAATGTTAGCACACATGGCACTCCATGTCATCCTCCGTTAGTGAAAACTAACGGGAGGGAATACAGTTGGAAACGGAAAACATTAGGGGGACCAAACCTTGCAGGAAATATTTATAGGGACCAAACTTGAATGTTGGGTTATTTTCAGGGACCTTATACACATTTAACCCTTTAAATTATTTGAATATTATTCTAAAAATGTTTGAGTTGACGCATATCATTTTTTTTTAAATAATTCAGTTTTTAAAAAAAAAACTCAAATAACCAACATTTAAAATTATTTACTAAAGCAATCATGTTTCAAACCAAAAAAAAATTGTCACAAAAAGGATGTGCCAATGTATGGTACATGCACTCTAAATTGAACTTATGCACCATTACATCTGGCTCATGCACGAGTGTCATGTCAATGCCTATGACGCATGCATGTTGGCCTTAAGAAGAGGTGGCATCCCTCCTGGCACCTATGTTATATTATTATTTTATAAATAGATCATTCCCTCCCCACATTTGCCACCCATCTTCTCATTCTATGCTTAAATTTTTCTTCAAAATGTCTTATATCATTAAAAGAAATGCTAATATGTTTTATTCGACAGTAAAGTCGCCGATGAAGATCTGACTTTGGAACACTAAGACTTTCGAGCATCTTGAAAAAAGCTTGATCAATTTGTTAGATGGAGACATTAGAGACGGAAAAAAGATTAGAAGAATTGAGAGGCTTGTTATGGTGTTCATCAATAATGGAGAACACACTGTCTGGGAGTCATTTAAAGTGACAGTGGTTGTCGTGCTATGATGTATAGTTCAAATGATATTGTCCTGATGATTGTAATCTCCTAGACATGTTGTGTTTAGCCGTTTTATTTGTTTTTCATGTTGTTGTTTTAATTGTTGTAACCGAAAGTTGTAATCATTATGAGCTGAATGTCGATTTCAATATGAAATTAAATGGTTACATAATATAAATTACATATAAAAAATGGATACAATAATTATGTTTTAGAGCTTGCTCCAACATTGAAATAGTTTTTACGATTGTGTCCGGGTTGATGGCATCTACTGCACAATCTTACCATTTTTGTTCATCGTATCCATTTCGGTTCGAATACTGTTAAGTGCAAATATTGACTTAAATTGAACCATCTTTCTTGGCACTTTTCAACTCAATTCTCATGTTTTCATAGATTTAATTCATGTTCTTGTGTGATTCTTCAATATTATTGCAAATGTCTTTGGATTCTTTGATTTGTGTGTTATTGTGCAGAAAAAGACATTAAGTCATCAAAGAAGTAAGACACAAGAAAAGAGATGCAAGTTGCCAAAGGAAATGAAGGAAATGAAGAAACTTCAGAAAGTTCGCTTTGCGAACTTTCCAACGAAAACTCCCAGACTTGGGCAGTAAGAAAAGGCACCAAAGTTCGCATTGTGAACTTTCCATCGAATGTTCGCTTTGCGAATCATTATTCGCATTGCGAACTTATACAGAATCGCAGAGGCAGATTAACTGTTCTTGAGGCACATCAGGTGCCTAATTTAATGGTCTCTAGGCGAATAAAAAGTTCGTAGTGCGAACATGACAGATTCTGAATGTACTATATAAGTACTTTTCATCATTTTTTAGACATAACTTGTAATTTTAGGATCATAATTTTATCTCTCGTCAAATCCAAATATATTCTAATGAGAGAAACTCAAACCCTAAGAGGGAGAAGGTAAGATCTTTGATCTCTTATTGGGGTTTGGAGGTAATCTTTTGATACCTTATCTATTTCATCTAATGTATGTTTGTGAACTAGTTTTAATCCTCTATTGTTGATTATTTTTTATTGCTTATTTGTGGGTCTTGACAAAACCTATTTCAAATCCTTGATCTTGGATTTTCATCATTCAATGAGTAAACTTTTGACATGGTTTTGTGAGTTGATATTCATTGTATCTTTTATTGTATTGTGTTGATTAGTAGCATGAATTGCATGAGTAGGATCGATGCGGTATTGCGAGGATGCGTGATAATAGTGATGAAGAACGATATTCACATACATTTGGCGAATTAGTTAAATGCATGTAAAAAGGGTTAATCGTATGTACGTATTCTGATCACAGCTTTGTATATGAATCACTCATTAGTTTGATATGGATGTTATAGTAATATCTGTTGGGTCTAGATGCCAGAAATGGATGTAGGCTGAACATTCACGTAGGTTTTAAATACTTTGTATTTATTGGTAATGTGCGAGAGCAATTATTGATTGGTACAAAATCACTCACAACATGCGGGGACCGATAGGATATGTATGTCATGAGTGATACGTGAGGATATTAGATGAATGATTAATTTGTGTTTACTTGATTAGAAGAATGCATGTGTTATCAATTGATGAGATCCAATCCCAACAAGGCTTCGTTTATAATTCAGTCTTTACTTTATATTTTCAGTCTTTATATTTTCTGCCTTTATTTTTGGTGCCTTAAACCTTTTAACCAAAACGTTTGCACCACAAGCTTAGAAATGTAGAGACCATTGAATGGCATTCTTTCTCGAACCGATCCCTGTAGAGACGACAAAACTGGGTACTTTTAATTTTTGCTTGCTGCTTTACCGCAATCAACAAAATGGCGTTGTTGTCAGGGATTGGTGTTTGGATATTGAATCACATTACGATAGTTTCTATATTTTTGAGCTTTGTACATTTGTTTATATTGTATATATTTGTTTTTTTTTTATGTTTTCTCTAGTGTGACTAGGAATGATGAGAACCACTTCTAGATTGGTTGCTATTTATATAAAAGTATTTAATGAAACTTCGACCGAGTCTGGATGGTGATGATAGGATGGTGAGCATTGAATGTATGCAAGGTAAATTGTACCGCTTTATAGAATGTTAGTTTGATTTAAGAATTTTGTGCTTTGTGCAAATGTGTATTCTTGTTTCATTTTGCAACTTTTTTGAATGCTTGTTTCACTTAGGTTCGAAAGCCACAAATTGTGAGAAACCTCCATTGTTTACTATATGATAGGATGACTGATAACTTTGTTTAATTCGTTTGATTCATGCTTTATCTTTTGATTATTGTGATTTTGTGGAAGCATTAGAAATGATTAAGGCACTTGTTTATATTGAGCACAGCCATATCCAAAAGTACCTTACCTGTGAGTAGAGAGAATTTGTTAACCCCTTTGAGCCTAAACAGTTTAGATCTCATTTTAGTGATGAACTTGGTTTATATACATAAGTTGGAAGTGTAGTTCATCATTGAATTTTGTGAGGTTCTAAAAATTTCTTCTTGAACCTTTGAACATTGTTTTAATTTGATTTCCTTGCCATTAAAAGCAAGGAACATTCACTTGAGGTTTGGTTGAATTCAAGTTGGGGAGAATGAAAAAGAAGAATGGTGTCGCTCCCGGGATTTTCATCCTAGTACAAACGCGAAAGTGGCACGGAACAGAGTCGCCAGCAATGTGTATTTATCCCAAGAGAGGGAAAGGAAACACCGCATAAACCTGAAGGGAAGGAAAGAACGTGGTCTTGCGACCAAGAGAACTGAGTTCGGGAGTCGGTTACGCGAGAGGAAGGTATTAGCACCCTCTCGCGTCCATCGTACCCGATGGGATCCACGCTTGCTTGCTCGATCAAAGGGTGTATGAAACTGGATACTGGAAGAAAGGAACTGAAATAAAGAAAGAGAAACAAATGTAGGGAAAATAAAAGAAGTGCTCGCATGGGCCCTACCCCACTGCCTACGTATCTCATCGGGAGCATGAGAATCAGAGCGACGTAGTTCCCCTCACTAGGGATGGATTGTTTGTGTTTTTTAAGGAACGGCTTACGTTCTGGCTCAGGTGTTGCAGGCTCGCTGGTCCGAGTGCGTTACCATCTTGCAAGATAACGAGTAGAAGCACGTTCGTACGCTGAGAATGAGCGAGGTGAGAAAAGAATTCCCGAAGGAAAGACGTCATTGTTTGTTTTTGTCTTTTAAAAGCTTTTTTCCATTTATTTGCATATGACAGTGTATCTGAATCTTAGCCATTGGAATGTGTACAATCTCACATTCCAAGATGGAATGAACAAGAAGACACACTAAGAGCGAAGAAGACCTCCACACTTAGTTCCAATTGTCAAGGTTCAAACACACTAGCATACTTGTGTTTATTAAGTGTTTTGTTGATTATGAAATGAAGAAGTGTTTTTTATTATTTGCACCTTCGACAAGTATTGCATTTAAGTCCCTCACACAAGATCAAATGTTTAACACATTGACCCAAGATGGGCTATATGCTATACATTTTAAGATTATAAGAGAAGACCCCTTATAATCTTTTCTTTATGTGAAAGGCCTAAATGCAATAAATGCCTACCTTTATTAGATATTTTGAATTTTCTTTGAGATGAGAAAAGAGACTCAAGAGAGGATAAAGGTAAAAATCTATATGGACTAAGACTCAATCCTAATTGATTAGTTAAGGGAGTGATCCTAAGGTTTGTGAGGTTTCAACCTAAAGTCTAAAGAAAGAATGAATTAAACAATTCACTTCTAAAGTAGAAGATGAATTGTAATTCACAAAGGGAAAGTGATGAGTTATTAAAAGAAAGCACATAAGTGCTTACCAAAACATAAAATGGAATTGTAGAAGAGAAAGGATAGAAGTTGAATGTGGATTCCTTATCCACACTCAATTGAAACTTACCAAAGCCCCTACATGGTTAGTAAACATGTATAAGAAGTATAAGAAGTAAAAGAACATGTAATGCATCATAAAACTCAAAGGAATTAAATGAGAAATCAAATCCTAGAACCACAACCAGCATGTACATCATATGGGAAACAAATGGTTATTATCATGCAAGTCCAAGTGGATAGGCAACAAACATCATCCATGGCACTAGAACATGCCACCATAAGAAAAGGGAGAATGAAAGATGAAGGAAAAAAGAAGAAATGCATAAATGGAACATGTAATCCATGGATCAGAATTGAAATGAAATGAAAAATGATTTACAAACCTCTCACAAGTATTCATGAAGCACATCAAGACATTTAAGAAGTGATAAAGAAGTAGAATTGAAATGGAAGTTCCAAACAAAGGAAAGTGCAAACACAACATGTTAAAGGTGCACAAGGTTCAAATGATAATCAACAAGCAAAGATGACATATAATATGTACCAATGACCTATAATGTCAAGATTGTAACTCACCCAATAGGCAAATGATCATGCAAGTATACACAAAAGAAAACATGTAAACATGCACAAAAGATTACAATGATATGACATGTTATAATGCTTTAAATGAAATGCATCAAACAAAAATCAAATGACCTCATGAAAATTATGAAAACATGGTATTGAAGTTCACCAATCAGAGATGAATCACATATCAAAGTAGCATGCAAGGAACCAAGGAAAAATGAGGTCAAACAATGCACTTAGGTCAAATAGACATATCATATAAAGTAGCACAAAAATAAACACCAAACATGCCATAAACTAACCTAAAAAATCAAATAAAAATCACTTAACATACCTCAAGATGATAATGACTCAATGCAAAAAGAAGAGGATCAAAACAATTTTTAATGATCAAGAACAAAATTAAACAAGATCATGTACCATATTAAGAATGCACATCAAAGAAATTCAAAGAAAAATATAGAACAGGGGTAAAAAGGTCATAAAATCAGAAAATAAAATCACCAAAAATTTTCTAAATGTTTTAATGATACTCATGAATTTTTGTGGAATTTTATGATGCAATTTAGTATTTTTAAAAATTAAAAAGCAAACGTGTAGAAAAATGGAAAAATAAAATGCAATGAAATGAGGGAAGGGGGTGCATGCCTAGTAATTATTCAGTTCAAAATCATTGGGCCTTGAAAACATGGGGTGTGGATATCAATCTGGCTTAGGTCCAAGTTTGCGCAAAACACCATAATAAACATGTACACTCAGTCAACAAGATTGACTCATTAATAACCATTGGATGAGGTCAAGGTCAAACGAAAGTCAAAGTAACCAGATCTAACACACGCGCATGAGTGACCACACAATATACAGTGTACCACACCACATAATGTTCACTCTGATTGAAATAAAACATGTGCCACGCATGTGACATTTTTATGCGCTGTCATCACACAAGCCACACGATGATGAACATCCAACGGTCCACGTTCAAACTGCAAATAAAACCCTAAACAAGTTCACCGGCCGGAGAGGGACCTCCGGTCACCTTCTCCGGCGAGAACCACCACCTGCAACACTCACATGTTCACCAAAACACACAAATCGCATACCAAATTGAAGCTAAGCCCATGTAGATCAAGAATATGCTCATAAAAACAACAAAACATGCACACACAGCAAGAACAGAGGAGATGAACTCAAGCCCTAAGATTTGCAACTAAGCCTGTAAAAGGCCTATCAACTAGCCGGTTGGAGCAGAGCTTCTATCAAGCATAAAGCACCAAAAACAAGTAAAAATAACCAGAGATCGTGCAATATAATTTCAAGAGTTCAAACCTGAAGATGATGAAACTTGGAAAGCACAAGAATACCAGAAATAGATGCCTCTTCCTTGAGTTTCACTTGGCCAAATAAAGGCTTGAGAGCTCGAATTCGTGCAGAAAATCAATTGGAATTTGATGCTGAACTTCTTTAACTGAACCTATGCACTCTTGTTCTTGATCTCCAAAGCAGAATAATGATGAAGATGGAGATGAAATGTAGAAACAAATGGTTAAACTCGTGTGCAAGCAGAAGAAAAGTGGAGAGAATGTGAGAGAGATTCAGTGTGAAGAATGAGAAAAATGAAGCTCTCTGAAAATGTGAAGTGAGATTTTGTTTTATAGTGTAAGCTAACCATGGTTTGGTGAGTGAGTTAAAGTGAGTCAAGGTGGTTAAACTGAGTCATCCCTAACTAACTGAGTCAAGTTAGTTAGGGAGAGCAGTGCTATGGTGAAGAGGGCTCATGACATGCTATGGTGTGGGAAAACTAAATGGCACGGTTTGTGAAATAGAAGCTTGTTCATCAAAAACTTGCTAAGCAAGTTTTGTCCCTTCTATTCTCATGCAATGCACGTGCCACTGTGCTTAGTGTAAGTAGTGTATGCTTGGTCAAAAGAGGAAACTGAAGTGAAGAAGTGTTTGGTGTGTGAGTGAACCAAATTATGAACTGAACTATCAATGTACCAGTGCCAACATAGGGTAGTTTGTTGAAGTTTTTCTCCTTATTCAATGAATGGTTTGGCATGCTTTTGGAGTCAATTGAAAGAGGAGATATTGAAGAACAATGTTGGTTTGAAAATTGAAGTGAAATGAGGTCTCTAACATGCCTAAAAATGACCACAAACAGATGGAAAAAGAAACTGGTACATGGGCGCGCAGACTTGTGGCATGACCTGGTCGTGACCTGGTCAAATTTCAGTTGCAATGACCATTCTTTGAGCCATCGTAACTCCTTAACCTTTGATCAGATGAAAAATTGATAAACACCAACTTTGAAGATCTCACATAGAGGAACAACTTTGATGTTGAAAAGTTTTCCATTTGAAGCCTCTAATCATGAGTAATTGATCAATACATTTAGCCCACCAAGTGTTTGAGAAAATGACTGTGCGCGTGCCCTGAAAATCTTGGTCATGCCCTAGTTTTGAACCTACTTTGCTCAAACTTTGATCAATCATATCTCACTCAATTTTTATCCAATGGAGATGTTCCACATATGGATGTGAAGCTTAAAACAAGAACTTTTGTTGTGGCCTGGTGGAATTTTCATTTGGTGCTTCAATTTTAAATGGCCTTGGTTCAAACTCTGATGCAAAATGGCCAAAACTTGCTATTTTTAGTAACCCTTCCTCTTCCAAAAATGGCAACTTTCCACCTCTTGATTTTTTCATGATTCCTTTGGAGTTTCTTGACCAAATTTTGTACATTGGACATATGTAACATGAATTTCATGATCTTGGGCTCAAAAAGTCAAGAGTTGACTATTTCCTCTGATTATTTGACTTAGCCCCAATTTTCCTGATTTCTGATCTTTCTTCCAATTGAAACACTTCCAAAACCAATTGAGAGGCGATTTTCCATACACATACACTTAAGAACATGTAGAATACCATGACATCAAGTTTTGTCCAAAAAATCAAAGATTCCCTGATTTAATGGGAAACCCTAGTTTTGGTGCCCACCTCCTAGGAGAAAAATGTGCAGTCTTCAATTTCCAATTCCTCAGAGTATGTTATGTATCCTCTTAAAAGATGATGATATATGCCATTTGAGGATGATTTTGGATCAATGAGTTATCTCTTTTGAGGGTTTTCCTTCATTTTTTGAACCTCTTGCATAGTGAAAGATGTAGTGCTTCAATCTCCCATTGATTCTCTCATTCTTGAGGTTGTGGATGTTCCATTGAGATAGTATGAGACATGAAAGGCCTCTTGGCTTGCCCTGAGGAAACTTGATTGACCTTTTTGTGCTTTGAATGATTCCTTGATTGTCCACCTTCCACCTGATCACATGCCCTGATGGTAAGAAGGATGCTATGCTTCATTTTTCTATGTTAAATGCAATGTAATGTTAATGAGGTGGATATGATATGATAGATGATAATGCCATGCTATGATGACAAAGAGGGAGAGCAAATTTTGGGGTATTACAACTGCCCCTATTCAAGCGTTGTAGACCTGAATGCCTGAAAGCGATTGCTTTCGGACTTTCAAGGTATATAGCGATTGAATACCAAATATAACCAAAAATTTGCTCTGGATGATGAGGAAGAAACTTCCCCGACATTGCTGGATTGAATCTTCAATGAAACATTGTCGGAGAAAACCGTCTTTTGAACGACACCAGACGACTACTGGCTTGCCACACTGCTGGTGGACTTTCAATAACGTCTTTTATGCAATTCCAGACGACTACTGGCCTGCCACTCTACTGGTGGACTTTAGAAATGTCTTTTGAACGACGCCAGACGACTACTGGCTTGCCACACTGCTGGTGGACTTTAATAATGTCTTTTATGCAATTCCAGACGACTACTGGCCTGCCACGCTACTGGTGGACTTTGCAGCTTCGTGCCACCCGAAGATGGACTTTTTCCAATCCACTGTTGGACTTTTGCCACCCGAAGACGGACTTTTGCCAATCCACTGTTGGACTTTTAGAATATGCCACCCTTAGATGGACCTTTCGCCAATCCACTGTTGGACTTTTGCCACCCGAAGACGGACTTTTGCCAATCCACTGTTGGACTTTTGCCACCCGAAGACGGACTTTTGCCAATCCACTGTTGGGCTTTTAGAATATGCCACCCTTAGATGGACCTTTCGCCAATCCACTGTTGGACTTTTGCCACCCGAAGACGGATTTTTGCCAATCCACTGTTGGACTTTTAGCTGCTTTGCCACCCGAAGATGGACTTTTGCCAATCCACTGTTGGACTTTTAGAATATGCCACCCTTAGATGGACCTTTCGCCAATCCACTGTTGGACTTTTGCCACCCGAAGACGGACTTTTGCCAATCCACTGTTGGACTTTTAGCTGCTTTGCCACCCGAAGATGGACTTTTGCCAATCCACTGTTGGACTTTTAGAATATGCCACCCATAGATGGACCTTTCGCCAATCCACTGTTGGACTTTTGCCACCCGAAGACGGACTTTTTCCAATCCACTGTTGGACTTTTGCAATATTCCAATAACGGATTGCACTCTGCATCCGTGTCAGACATCTCTGCCGACTTTGCTGAGGAACAATGATCAATGACTTGACTTTAGAGGTTCCTGAGAGGATAGTATCTCTGTTGGAGAATAAATGAACAATCCATCTGCTTCGAATTGTCAAGTTCGCCAAAAATAAATTGGACTTGAAGAATAATAAATCTGCCAGGAATCACTTCATCTGCTGGGGGAATGAATTTTGGTCACAGTGATTCCGCTGGGGATGAGAATTTCTTTGCATGGCGTCTTGCTAGGGAGGAAGAGTCATAAAAAACTCTGCTTGAGGATCTATCCAATCCAAGACCCTTTGTAGGGGTTATCAACCTTCTGACCCGGCTGGGGAAAGACTGTACCATCCTTGTTGAGGAATAGATTCTGCCGATCCTATAAACCTCCGCGAGGAGAACAACAACTCAGCTGGGGAGTATTGCTGACAAGACTCAACACTGAACTCCGTGGGGAATACAATGACCAGAGATACGATCTTGCCGGGGGATCAGGGTTACTCTGCCGGGGGATCAGGGTTACTCTGCCGGGGACATACAAATCCTGGTTAGAACATTCCACTGCAACTTGCTAGAAAGAGTCCTTAGAGATCTGTTGGGGAAACCCAAAGCAAATCTACAGTAGTCTGCTGAAGAATATAACTGTTGAGCTTAGGATAAGCACCACAATGCACCCTGTTAGGCGAGCTTCCCTTTAGACAATTCCGTTAGGGATGACGAGTTTATAACAAACTCTGCTGGAGGAAACTGCTTTAAAACGTCTCGTGTTGGGGAATGCCTTTTTGAGAGGATTTTACAGAAGACTAACTGTCCTCAAACTCTACTGGGGATGATCAACACTTCATGCTGGGGAAACAATCATGCCCCATGCTTGGACAAACCAACAATTCGTCCCCGAAGAGGATGTCATAAGAGGATTTTACAGAAGATTTAGCCTCTTCAAACTCTTGTGACTTCGCTGGGGATAATGACCATCAGTTTCGGTGTCGACGAGACCACTCTTTTGGGGAACCTGTGACCGTTATCGACACAGAAAAGCTTGTAGCTGTTGGAAGTACTGTATGAGAGAATCGACTTAATAAGATACAACGGTACCCAGTTGAACTTAATTCAATGATATCGAACCGTTATGAACGACCGTCGACCGAGCGATGAACGCAGACCTCCTTACCCGTAATTGCCCCAGTCTTTTGCGTGGGGTGATTTATTACTGGTCTTGTGCTTAACATCATCTGCACCTACTACCTGCAACAAAAGAATATGCACACATGCCCCGAATATTGCGTGGCTAGAATCCACCATCCGGGAATATTCAACATTCAAAGTAATTTCAAATGTTTTTTTTTTCGCGCATGTTATTGCAAGGCCGCCATGTTTTCAAATGCAATGTTTTATCAAAATTAGGACGTTTTTGCAAACAAAGCAATAAAACAAAAATAGGAAGCTTTTTATTGAAATTCAATTTATTGACTGAGAGCCCAGAATAGGCAATTACATCCGGAAGCAATCCCTGGAAAGAGGTGATCGCTGAAAATTGAGAAAAGAAACTATCCTAATGGCAATGTGAAAACGGACTTCCACTGAGTTTCCATTCTGTTATGACCAGTATGTCTTCAAAACTCCCCGACCTTGCCTTCTGAGGAATGATCAGACCGATTCCTATCTTTCAGAATATCAGGTTCAAACGATAATGGGGTACAGATAACTCAGACCGTAGTCATTCGCTTAAATCCCTCTTTTGTGTGGACCACCCTTTCAGGTTTTCGATCCACCAGGATACCCTTTTTTGCCTAAGTTGCCCTTTCGGGTTTTCAACTTACCGGGTGTACAATTTTCTTTTCAATTATATCCCTAATTTTTGCCCGAACCTTATTATGTTTTTGGTTCGCCGGGATGCCCTTTTTTGCCTGGATTTTTTTTATTTTTATTATCCAGCGGGTCTATTCATGCGAAGTATTTTTTGACTACGTCCGAGTTGACAGGGGATGAAAAGTCTTCGCCATCCATGGTTGTAAGCAATAAAGCTCCGCCCGAAAAGACCTTTTTAACCACGAATGGACCTTCATAGTTAGGAGTCCATTTGCCCCTGTGATCTGTATTGGGAGGAAGGATCCTTTTGAGTACCACATCTCCGACTTTGTAAACCCGAGGACGCACCTTTTGGTCAAATGCCTGCTTCATTCTGCGCTGATATAGTTGCCCATGGCATACAGCCGCCAATCGCTTTTCCTCAATAAGGCTCAACTGATCAAATCTGGCTCGTACCCATTCAGCCTCATCTAGCTTAACATCCATCATGACTCTGAGGGACGGAATCTCTACTTCAACTGGTAGTACTGCCTCCATGCCATATACAAGTGAGAATGGGGTTGCCCCAGTGGACGTGCGTACCGACGTTCGATACCCATGCAAAGCAAATGGTAACATCTCATGCCAATCTTTGTACGTGACAACCATCTTCTGTACAATCTTCTTGATATTTTTGTTGGCCGCTTCGACCGCGCCATTCATCTATGGGTGGTACGGAGAAGAATTGTGATGTTCGATTTTGAAGTCCCGGCATAACTCAACCATCATCTTATTATTCAAATTAGAACCATTATCAGTAATGATTCTTTCGGGAACTCCATATCGGCAAATGATATCCCGTTTTAAGAAACGAGCGACCACTTGTTTTGTAACATTGGCATAGGATGCGGCTTCAACCCATTTGGTGAAGTAATCAATTGCCACCAAGATGAAACGATGACCATTGGAAGCTGTAGGCTCAATCTTTCCGATCATATCAATGCCCCACATGGCAAACGGCCAAGGCGACGACATGATACTCAACGGATTTGGAGGCACATGCACCTTATCTGCATAGATCTGGCATTTATGGCATTTGCGGGCATATTTGCAACAATCTGACTCCATAGTCAACCAATAATATCCCGATCTTAACAACTTTTTAGCCATTGCATGCCCTCTGGCATGGGTACCGAAAGAGCCTTCGTGCACTTCAATCATCAACAAGTCTGCTTCATGTCTATCCACACATCTAAGCAGGACCGTGTCAAAATTTCTTTTATACAGCACGCCATCTTTGTTCAAGAAGAAACTACCAGCTAACCTTCTCAACGTCTTCCTGTCTTTGGACGATGCCCCGGACGGGTACTCTTGACTTTTCAAGAAACACTTAATGTCATGAAACCATGGCTTGTCATCAGACGTTGCATCGACCGCAAACACAAATGCTGGTCTGTCAAGGCGGGATACCTCAATCTTAGGTACATGGTTCCATCCTTGCACTTTGATCATGGAAGACAAAGTGGCCAAGGCATCAGCGAACCTATTCTCATCTCGAGGAATATGGTACAGTTTCACTGTTGTGAAAAACGTCAGCAATCTCCTTGTATAATCTCTATACGGCACTAGATTTGCTTGGTGCGTGTACCAACTCCCTTTCACTTGATTGATTACCAAAGCTGAATCACCGAATATATCAAGGGTTTTAATCCGTAGATTAACCGCCTCCTCGATCCCCATTATACAAGCTTCGTACTCTGCTTCATTGTTGGTGCATCCGAAAGTTATTCGGGCAGTGAAAGGCATATGAACACCTTCCGGCGTGATAAGAACTGCTCCAACTCCGCACCCATTCATATTGACAGCCCCATCAAACATCAGACTCCATTTGGATTCAGGGTCTGGCCCCTCCTCCCGAAGTGGTTCCTCGCAGTCTTTAGCTTTAAGAAACATGATGTCCTCATCAGGGAAGTCAAATTTCATGGGTTGGTAATCATCAATCGGCTGTTGCGCAAGATAGTCGGACAAGATACTTCCTTTGATGGCCTTTTGTGAAGTGTACTGAATGTCATACTCTGTCAAGACCATTTGCCACCGTGCAACTCTGCCTGTCAATGCTGGTTTCTCGAAAATGTACTTGATAGGATCCATTTTTGAAATCAACAAGGTTGTGTGCCTAACCATATATTGCCTCAATCGCTTAGCGGCCCATGCAAGCGCACAGCATGTCTTTTCAAGCATTGAGTATCGGGACTCACAATCATTGAACTCTTTGCTCAGGTAGTAAATAGCATGCTCCTTCCTACCTGTCTCGTCATGTTGACCGAGAACACAACCCATGGAACCTTCAAGCACTGTCAGATACATTATCAGCGGTCTCCCTTCAACTGGAGGCATTAGAATCGGAGGTTCCTGCAAGTATTCTTTTATCTTATCGAACGCCAATTGGCAATCGTCATTCCACTGACCGTTTGATCTTTCCTTAACAATTTAAATATTGGCTCACACGTGGCTGTTAGGTGAGATATGAACCTTGCAATGTAGTTCAATCTACCCAAGAAACCACGAACCTCTTTTTCTGTTCTCGGTTCAGGCATTTCTTGTATTGCTTTCACCTTGGCAGGATCAACCTCGATTCCTCTTTCGCTCACAATGAAACCCAGTAACTTTCCAGAACGTACCCCAAACGTGCACTTGTTTGGATTTAATCTCAGACGGAACTTTCTCAACCTTTCAAACAGCTTTTTCAGGTTAATCAGATGTTCCTCTTCTGTTCTCGACTTGGCAATCATATCATCTACATAACATTCGATCTCCTTATGAATCAAGTCATGAAACAATGTCACCATCGCCCGCTGGTACGTTGCCCCTGCGTTTTTCAACCCAAAAGGCATTACTTTATAACAATATGTACCCCACGGAGTAATGAACGTGGTCTTCTCCATATCTTCAGGTGCCATCTTGATCTGGTTGTACCCGGAGAAACCGTCCATAAATGAGAACACTGAAAACTGAGCTGTATTATCGACCAGCACATCAATATGAGGTAGTGGAAAATCATCTTTCGGGCTAGCTTTATTAAGATCTCAATAATCCACACACATTCTCACTTTTCCATCTTTCTTCGGTACTGGCACGATGTTGGCTACCCACGGAGGATACTTTGTCACAGCAAGAAACCCCGCATCCCACTGCTTCTGGACTTCCTCCTTAATCTTTAAAGCCATGTCGGGATGAGTCCGACGAAGTTTCTGCTTGACTGGCGGACATTCTTCTCTTAATGGCAGCCTGTGCACGACAATATCCGTATCCAACCCCGGCATGTCTTGATACGACCAGGCGAAGATGTCAACATACTCGCGCAACATTTCCGTCAAAGTTTGCTTCACATCTGCTTGCAAGCTGGCACCAATCCTGATCTCTTTCTTGGCGTCCTTGGTACCAATATTGATGATTTCTACAGTCTCCTGATGAGGCTGGATGACCCTTTCCTCTTGTTTCAACAATCTGGTCAGTTCTTCAGGGAGTTCACAATCTTTCTCATCCCCTTCTTCGGCTTGATAAATCGGATTGTCAAAGTCATACATAGTCATATCAAAATCGTTATCAGTGGTATCCGGAGGATCAAGTCTGCATGAACGGGTTCATGCCTTATTTTAGAATTTTATTTTTAAGCAAAACAAAAGAAAATGAAACATTGCCATTTTATTTTTTTGTGCAAAAATAAAAACTGAAAGACAGAGAACAAAATTTGATTGCAAAACGTCCTTTATTAATGATTAAACATTGCAAATGCAACCATGGTGGCCCTACAAATGAATCTATACGCCTTGGGCAGAGCGCAAGATTTTGACATGCATTATGGTTAGAAAAAACAAAGAAAAATTACTCTGTCTGAAGAGTAACCCGGATGACTTCTTCAACGGACCAGTTCTGCACTTGTTGTCCCGGAGCATGAAGGCGTACCCAGTTGTCCAGGTCACAATTACTGTCAACACTATCCTCTGTGGCTGCACAAGACTGGTCCGTGTAGATAATTCCCCCACTATTGAAAGTAATGGGTCCCCTGCTCCCCGCATCTGAAGTTGTAGAGGGATGATAACCAATACCAAATTTGTCTTCCTTCATTGGGGTCTCTATCAACCTGCCCCAACCTTGGGCGTTGCCTGCCCTGACGACTTCGACAGCTTGTTTGTAAGATGAAATGGAGGTACCGGCCCCAACTGGTACAGAAGAAGACTCAGGTGCATCGTCAATATTGACTGCTTCAAATGATTGGCACAACATCTCATGCATTTCCCCATCCATTTCAATGTACTTGAACGTGGACAAGTGACTCACAAAGATGTCTTCTTCCCCACACACCGTCACAACCTGCCCTTCAAACTCATACTTCAGCTTTTGATGTAGAGTAGAAGTAACAGCCCCGGCTCCGTGAATCCAAGGGCGCCCCAATAGGCAGCTATATGCAGGTTGTATGTCCATTACATGGAACGTGGATTTGAATACCTGTGGTCCAATTTGTACGGGCAATTCCACCTCACCAAACACAGATCGTCTAGTTCCATCAAATGCTCTGACCACCAATTCACTAGGCCTTAAGATCAAACCATCAACTTCCAGCTTCATTAATGCCTTCTTGGGCAAGACATTGAGTGATGAACCAGTGTCTACCAGTACATGAGATAACACTGCGCCCTTACACTCCATCGTGATATGCAAAGCCTTATTATGGTTTCTTCCTTCAACAGTCAAATCTCTACTTATAAAGCCCAAGCCATGGCTAACATTAACATTCGAGATTACGCCCTCGAGCTGATTAACAGTAATTTCTTGTGGCACGTATGCACTCTTCAATACTTTCAACAACGCCTGCCGATGCGCATCAGAGCACATCAATAGTGACAAGATTGAAATCTTTGAAGGGGTCTGATTCAGGTGGTCCACAATCTTATAATCGCTTTTCTTGATTATCTTCATAAATTCTTCCATTTCCTTATCAAAAGTAATCTTTGTCTCTGCTTCAGGTGTAGGCGCATTTTCAACCACCTGTTTACCTTTAGCCTTTGCTGCGGCTTCTGCCTCTTTATCACTTCTCAAGGTTTGGGGAGCGGACAACCTTCCACTTCTTGTAAAGCCCCCTACACCCCCTACGTTATCAATATTTGGGCTGACTGATGACTCAACTTCCTGCTTTTTACCTTCGTAATATACATCTGCCCCATAGTGCCATGGGATAGCCTTCGTAGACGCGAACGGAATTGGTCCTGGCACTGTGATAGTGACAGGACTGGGCCTTTCTGGCGCAACACTCGCCACGGGAACTGCATTGACCGGCATTTGAATCTCAGCGGGAGTGTAATAGATGGTCACGGTTGATATCTCATCAGTGTCTTTCGCGACTTTGTCGAACTGTAGACATCCTTCATCGATCAGATTCTGTAAACCCATCTTCAACTTATCACAGCCGTTCTCCTGATTCATACACTCAGAGCAATCTTGATTACAGCCCGGGAACACCTGTCCCTTCAATAAACGATCTTTTACAACCAACAAAGAAGTTTTCACTTGATGGATATCTGTCACCAGATTCAATCTCCTCCCATCTTCAATCGCGTACACATTTGCTGCACTATGATCAGGCATGGGATGCTGAGTAATATTAGGAGCGGGAGAGAAATTGATGGCTTTAGCATCAATCAAATCTTGTACTTTATGATGGAAAGCCCAGCATTTTTCAATGGAGTGCCCCTGAGCACCTGAGTGGAACTCACAACGAGCATTAGCATCGAAGTTAGGTGGCAAGTTTCCAGCAACCGGAGCTTTCATAGTACAGAGTTCTACCAACTTTAACTCGAGTAGTCGGGGCAACAGCGCGGCATAAGTCATAGGGAGAGGATCCATCTTACGATCCCTCTGCCTAGACCTTTGCTGGAAAAAAGGTTGTTGCTGTTGAACTTGTTGTTGGGGTTGTTGTTTATGAACAGACGGTGTGGGGATTGTTACAGCATCTACCTGATAATAAGCTTGAGAACGCCCTCTGCCTCGTCCTCTAAACACAGCATTCGTATCACCTTCTCTTCTTTTCTGGTTACTAGCAAACGGTTTCTTCGTCCCCGAAGAGCCAGCCCCACTCACATCCTGGATCTTTCCAAGCTTTAACAGACTTTCTATTCTTTCTCCCGCAATCACAATATCAGCAAATCCAGTTGACGGACAAGCAGCTAATCTATCAAGATAGGCCCCTTGCAAGGTGCCCATAAACATATCTGCCATTTCTCTGTCTGACAAGGGAGGTTGAACCTGGGCAGCCATTTCCCTCCACCTCTGTGCATATTCTTTGAAACTCTCCTTGGCATTTTGTGACAACCCCTGCAATTGAGTGCGGTTGGGCGCCATGTCAATATTATACTGGTATTGCTTCAGGAACGCTTCTGCCAGATCTTTCCAACTCTTCACAGCAGCTCTATTCAACTTCATATACCAGGTCAAGGACGCCCCAGCCAGACTGTCCTGAAAATAGTGCATCCATAGCTTCTCGTCATCCGTATGGGCTGAAATCTTCCCAAAGTAAGCTTGAAGATGCGTTTGGGGACACGCATTGCCGTGATACTTATCAAAAGTGGGAGGCTTGAATTTATGGGGAATTTTGACTCCTGAGACCAGCCCCAAGCTGGTAACATCAATACCCATAGAGTTCTTGCATTCTATGGCCCTGATCTTTTCTGCTAACTCATCATACCTTCGATCACCTTGATTACCCACATCAGCATCTAGTAGAGTAAATTGGTCTTCCAGAGTATCTTCAAGAGTAACACCAGCATGCCTACCATTTCCATTACCCCGATTGTTACCACCAGGAGGAGGGTTGCCACCGGGAGGAGGGATGCCATGTCCCTATGAATTGTCATGCTGATCACCTTCGGGCCCATTGTCTGGACGCTCGACCAGAAGCCTCAAACTCTCCTGATTTTGCGCCATGCCAGTCATGAGGGTCATGAACTGGTCCATACGCGCCCTCATTTCGGCCAAATCACTTTGCACTTGATCCATGATTCTTACTTGATTTCTTCGCGTCGAATATCGGTGAATATGACTCTCCGCTATACTGCCTGAAACCAAATAAAGGTTAGAGACCCTGCAACGAGTACCTGAAAAACAAGTAACATAAATGCAGAATGTTATGCAATGCCATGCAATGTTATGTTTATCATTTCCAAAGTGCTTTACACCCTGATTCCAATCCAAACCACGAAAATCTGAAGACCAGAAATCGTGATATAAAGAGACGTGTAGTGGTCATGTGCTTGTGTACAGATATCTGATAAAGAGTAATTCTGAATAAACTGCTCATACTCATTCAACAAAGTATTCAAGTATTTAAGAAAGGCTCATCCGCCAATGCAATACAAGGAAAAAAATGGATCCATCAACAAGCCTGATGGTAGCCATTAACAACAAAATACAGGGAAAAGAACATCAATCTGACAATTCCACATCCTTCAGCTTATCACTTGAGTATTTGATCTCCTCAAAAAGTATACGGGTACGCTGGTGATTCGGCTTTTCAATCATTTCTTTGATCAAGACATCCCTTTTCTCAAGAGCTTCAGTTAAAGAACCCATATCCAGCATAAGAGCTTCGTCATCATGCACTCCTTTTTGTCTCTTTACGCCAGCTTGCGTCTTGAGTATCTCTCTTTCTATCATGGCTTCTTCAAGCTCTTTCTTGGTATTCTTCAGCTGGCTCCTAGCTTCTTCTAACTGTTCTTGACTTTTACCGAGACTTTCCCGATACTTTCTCCTCTGCTCATGTGCCTTTTTAAGCTCCTCGTCTTTAGTCTTCGACTGATCCTTTAACTCGGCATTTTCAATTCTGACTTCATCCCAAGCTTGACGAAGTTGAGCTAATGAATCCTTGCTTCGGGCTAAAGCCTGTTTTGTAATCTTGTGAGCCTGACTAGTGTCATCTGCTCCCAAAGTAAGTTTCCGAAAGTACTGAGCTCTGTCATCAAAATCTTCTTCTTTGTCAGCCAAGGTTTTTTCCGCTTTCAAGGCTCTCTTTTCCAACTCTTTGTTGTCAGCTAGAGCTTTCTGAAGACATCTGCTCATTCCAGAATTTTCTATCTGCAGCTCTCTGACCATTTTCTTCCACTTCTCACATTCTTCAATAGCCACCATAGTGGGTTGTTCTGGCTGTACTGAACATAAAAGAGGTCCCCTTGAAAAGGGTAAAAGCAATTCCTTTACTTTCGTCTCAATCCACCTGTCATATTCAGGATAAGACCTACAATCTCCTTTCCCGAAAACTGCTTTTCCAATTTTGTGCTTATCTTTCCAAGCATTCACTACTTCTACCACCTTCGCATCTTTAGTTCCTGTAAAGAATAAGGATTCTTCCACATCTTGCTCTGTAGGAGGATCCCTGGAAGCATACCCAAACTGTCGGATGGCCAAAACTGGATTATAATTGATCCCTCCTTTTCTGCCAATCAAAGGCACATTTGGAAAATTTCCGCATCTTGCGACAAGCTCTATTCTCAGCAACCGGTGGTCAAACCATACAATGTTATCAGCAGTTAAACTCATCAATCGTTTAGACCATTTCGCCACATCTTTGGTTTCCACAAAGGCACCTGTCTGAGGCAAATGTTTGAAAAACCAATGACTCAGCAGTGGAGTACAACAACTAACAGATCCTCCCCTCCTTTTCTCATTCTTGTAATGCACGGAATGATAAAAATCTCCTAACAAAGTAGGGCCTGGATTTTTAAGGACGAAAGCTCTCGTTGCTTGCATATCCACAAAGTCTTGCTGATTGGGAAAGAAAACTAGGCCATATATGCAGAGAGCCAGAATGGAATTGTAAACCGTCCAATTTTTAGCACTTGCAGCCTCTTGGGCTTGTCCAGACAGAAATTCTAAATGAAATCCGCTAACTCCATTTTTACTGCTCACACCACTCTTTACCACTGCCTGATCCATTTGTAACGCAACAGCAATTTCTTTTACGCTGGGAGAACTACCAGAGAAGAATGGTATTGCCGGCGTGATCGGAATTCCCAAAATAAATGAGAATTCTTCCAGTGTTGGCATCAAAATGTAATCTGAAAAAAGAAAGCATCTCAACGAAGGCTCGTAGAATTGCAGCAGAGTGTGCAAAGCATCATGTTCATACTTGGTGATTGTACGGACCATCCCAACCAAATTCCCGTAGCTTTTCTGAAATCTATCAAGAATACCCGGACCAGCCATATCTATAACTTTGAGCAATGAATCCAAGACAGGATCTGGAAACTTGTAAGACACATTGTTCTTTCTCTCGGCAACGATCTCTGTTGAACCCATGGATTGGAATCAGAAATGTATTATGCACCTGAAAATGACAAACATAACTGTTATGATATGATAATGCAATGCAAAAGGGCATGTGATCAGGTAATCAAGTGTCTGTGTCTGTATTGAACTGTGTGCACTGTGTCTCTGTACTGAATCTGGCAATATCTGAGATGAACACTCAAATCCCTGTCATAGGATACAATGTCTGAAATCATCATAGAATCACAAGTAAGGTAGGTAGAAGGCTGGGTTTCCTGCAAACCTGTAAACATCCCGCCCATGCTCACATGTGGTTCTTAGAAAATAAGGCTTGTCAGCTTCGGAGGTTTGAGAAGCAATAGCACATTCAGCCCGTAGGATACAATGCTATGCCAAACAAAGAGGTCGTCCACTGACTCCCCTTAGAAAATAAAAGTCATCCTATGCAAGTTCCAAAGTGGGCCCTCGGGTGCGAATGGGTTTGCCACAGAATGTGGTCTGCCATTGTCACCGCTAAAGAGGGATGTTTCCACTAAGGTCCTCATGATCGGTCACTAGAGTCGACAGCTCTCTAGATCTACATCCTGGAATACGCAAGATGCGCATGCCACGACGTGTCCCAAGATAGCCTCGTCTAGCTGTGAATTTCGTGAACACCCAACGCACTCCAAACGGCACGTAGGTCCCACTACTCTCCACTCTAATTCTAAGTGTATCCTCAAGCCTGTGTAATGGGCTTATCTCTCAGAAATCCCATCCCGCCAAACAGAAAACAGCACAGTCCAGCATAGCATAATATATCATATGGAATAAACATGGTAAAATGCAGTAAATGCAGTAATATACAGTAATATACAGTAAATAACTATACAGTAAAACGGTAAATACAGCACAACAATAAACACCCAATGAAAGAAAAACAGACAAGCGTTAGGATTGACTCGCTTAGGATGAACCAGAGATTCTGGGTTCGATCCCCAGCAGAGTCGCCAGCTGTCGCTCCCGGGATTTTCATCCTAGTACAAACGCGAAAGTGGCACCGAACAGAGTCGCCAGCAATGTGTATTTATCCCAAGAGAGGGAAAGGAAACACCGCATAAACCTGAAGGGAAGGAAAGAACGTGGTCTTGCGACCAAGAGAACTGAGTTCGGGAGTCGGTTACGCGAGAGGAAGGTATTAGCACCCTCTCGCGTCCATCGTACCCGATGGGATCCACGCTTGCTTGCTCGATCAAAGGGTGTATGAAACTGGATACTGGAAGAAAGGAACTGAAATAAAGAAAGAGAAACAAATGTAGGGAAAATAAAAGAAGTGCTCGCATGGGCCCTACCCCACTGCCTACGTATCTCATCGGGAGCATGAGAATCAGAGCGACGTAGTTCCCCTCACTAGGGATGGATTGTTTGTGTTTTTTAAGGAACGGCTTACGTTCTGGCTCAGGTGTTGCAGGCTCGCTGGTCCGAGTGCGTTACCATCTTGCAAGATAACGAGTAGAAGCACGTTCGTACGCTGAGAATGAGCGAGGTGAGAAAAGAATTCCCGAAGGAAAGACGTCATTGTTTGTTTTTGTCTTTTAAAAGCTTTTTTCCATTTATTTGCATATGACAGTGTATCTGAATCTTAGCCATTGGAATGTGTACAATCTCACATTCCAAGATGGAATGAACAAGAAGACGCACTAAGAGCGAAGAAGACCTCCACACTTAGTTCCAATTGTCAAGGTTCAAACACATTAGCATACTTGTGTTTATTAAGTGTTTTGTTGATTATGAAATGAAGAAGTGTTTTTTATTATTTGCACCTTCGACAAGTATTGCATTTAAGTCCCTCACACAAGATCAAATGTTTAACACATTGACCCAAGATGGGCTATATGCTATACATTTTAAGATTATAAGAGAAGACCCCTTATAATCTTTTCTTTATGTGAAAGGCCTAAATGCAATAAATGCCTACCTTTATTAGATATTTTGAATTTTCTTTGAGATGAGAAAAGAGACTCAAGAGAGGATAAAGGTAAAAATCTATATGGACTAAGACTCAATCCTAATTGTAGACATAACTTGTAATTTTAGGATCATAATTTTATCTCTCGTCAAATCCAAATATATTCTAATGAGAGAAACTCAAACCCTAAGAGGGAGAAGGTAAGATCTTTGATCTCTTATTGGGGTTTGGAGGTAATCTTTTGATACCTTATCTATTTCATCTAATGTATGTTTGTGAACTAGTTTTAATCCTCTATTGTTGATTATTTTTTATTGCTTATTTGTGGGTCTTGACAAAACCTATTTCAAATCCTTGATTTTGGATTTTCATCATTCAATGAGTAAACTTTTGACATGGTTTTGTGAGTTGATATTCATTGTATCTTTTATTGTATTGTGTTGATTAGTAGCATGAATTGCATGAGTAGGATCGATGCGGTATTGCGAGGATGCGTGATAATAGTGATGAAGAACGATATTCACATACATTTGGCGAATTAGTTAAATGCATGTAAAAAGGGTTAATCGTATGTACGTATTCTGATCACAGCTTTGTATATGAATCACTCATTAGTTTGATATGGATGTTATAGTAATATCTGTTGGGTCTAGATGCCAGAAATGGATGTAGGCTGAACATTCACGTAGGTTTTAAATACTTTGTATTTATTGGTAATGTGTGAGAGCAATTATTGATTGGTACAAAATCACTCACAACATGCGGGGACCGATAGGATATGTATGTCATGAGTGATACGTGAGGATATTAGATGAATGATTAATTTGTGTTTACTTGATTAGAAGAATGCATGTGTTATCAATTGATGAGATCCAATCCCAACAAGGCTTCGTTTATAATTCAGTCTTTACTTTATATTTTCAGTCTTTATATTTTCTGCCTTTATTTTTGGTGCCTTAAACCTTTTAACCAAAACGTTTGCACCACAAGCTTAGAAATGTAGAGACCATTGAATGGCATTCTTTCTCGAACGGATCCCTGTAGAGACGACAAAACTGGGTACTTTTAATTTTTGCTTGCTGCTTTACCGCAATCAACAAAATGGCGTTGTTGTCAGGGATTGGTGTTTGGATATTGAATCACATTACGATAGTTTCTATATTTTTGAGCTTTGTACATTTGTTTATATTGTATATATTTGTTTTTTTTTATGTTTTCTCTAGTGTGACTAGGAATGATGAGAACCACTTCTAGATTGGTTGCTATTTATATAAAAGTATTTAATGAAACTTCGACCGAGTCTGGATGGTGATGATAGGATGGTGAGCATTGAATGTATGCAAGGTAAATTGTACCGCTTTATAGAATGTTAGTTTGATTTAAGAATTTTGTGCTTTGTGCAAATGTGTATTCTTGTTTCATTTTGCAACTTTTTTGAATGCTTGTTTCACTTAGGTTCGAAAGCCACAAATTGTGAGAAACCTCCATTGTTTACTATATGATAGGATGACTGATAACTTTGTTTAATTCGTTTGATTCATGCTTTATCTTTTGATTATTGTGATTTTGTGGAAGCATTAGAAATGATTAAGGCACTTGTTTATATTGAGCACAGCCATATCCAAAAGTACCTTACCTGTGAGTAGAGAGAATTTGTTAACCCCTTTGAGCCTAAACAGTTTAGATCTCATTTTAGTGATGAACTTGGTTTATATACATAAGTTGGAAGTGTAGTTCATCATTGAATTTTGTGAGGTTCTAAAAATTTCTTCTTGAACCTTTGAACATTGTTTTAATTTGATTTCCTTGCCATTAAAAGCAAGGAACATTCACTTGAGGTTTGGTTGAATTCAAGTTGGGGAGAATGAAAAAGAAGAATGGTGTCGCTCCCGGGATTTTCATCCTAGTACAAACGCGAAAGTGGCACGGAACAGAGTCGCCAGCAATGTGTATTTATCCCAAGAGAGGGAAAGGAAACACCGCATAAACCTGAAGGGAAGGAAAGAACGTGGTCTTGCGACCAAGAGAACTGAGTTCGGGAGTCGGTTACGCGAGAGGAAGGTATTAGCACCCTCTCGCGCCCATCGTACCCGATGGGATCCACGCTTGCTTGCTCGATCAAAGGGTGTATGAAACTGGATACTGGAAGAAAGGAACTGAAATAAAGAAAGAGAAACAAATGTAGGGAAAATAAAAGAAGTGCTCGCATGGGCCCTACCCCACTGCCTACGTATCTCATCGGGAGCATGAGAATCAGAGCGACGTAGTTCCCCTCACTAGGGATGGATTGTTTGTGTTTTTTAAGGAACGGCTTACGTTCTGGCTCAGGTGTTGCAGGCTCGCTGGTCCGAGTGCGTTACCATCTTGCAAGATAACGAGTAGAAGCACGTTCGTACGCTGAGAATGAGCGAGGTGAGAAAAGAATTCCCGAAGGAAAGACGTCATTGTTTGTTTTTGTCTTTTAAAAGCTTTTTTCCATTTATTTGCATATGACAGTGTATCTGAATCTTAGCCATTGGAATGTGTACAATCTCACATTCCAAGATGGAATGAACAAGAAGACACACTAAGAGCGAAGAAGACCTCCACACTTAGTTCCAATTGTCAAGGTTCAAACACACTAGCATACTTGTGTTTATTAAGTGTTTTGTTGATTATGAAATGAAGAAGTGTTTTTTATTATTTGCACCTTCGACAAGTATTGCATTTAAGTCCCTCACACAAGATCAAATGTTTAACACATTGACCCAAGATGGGCTATATGCTATACATTTTAAGATTATAAGAGAAGACCCCTTATAATCTTTTCTTTATGTGAAAGGCCTAAATGCAATAAATGCCTACCTTTATTAGATATTTTGAATTTTCTTTGAGATGAGAAAAGAGACTCAAGAGAGGATAAAGGTAAAAATCTATATGGACTAAGACTCAATCCTAATTGTAGACATAACTTGTAATTTTAGGATCATAATTTTATCTCTCGTCAAATCCAAATATATTCTAATGAGAGAAACTCAAACCCTAAGAGGGAGAAGGTAAGATCTTTGATCTCTTATTGGGGTTTGGAGGTAATCTTTTGATACCTTATCTATTTCATCTAATGTATGTTTGTGAACTAGTTTTAATCCTCTATTGTTGATTATTTTTTATTGCTTATTTGTGGGTCTTGACAAAACCTATTTCAAATCCTTGATCTTGGATTTTCATCATTCAATGAGTAAACTTTTGACATGGTTTTGTGAGTTGATATTCATTGTATCTTTTATTGTATTGTGTTGATTAGTAGCATGAATTGCATGAGTAGGATCGATGCGGTATTGCGAGGATGCGTGATAATAGTGATGAAGAACGATATTCACATACATTTGGCGAATTAGTTAAATGCATGTAAAAAGGGTTAATCGTATGTACGTATTCTGATCACAGCTTTGTATATGAATCACTCATTAGTTTGATATGGATGTTATAGTAATATCTGTTGGGTCTAGATGCCAGAAATGGATGTAGGCTGAACATTCACGTAGGTTTTAAATACTTTGTATTTATTGGTAATGTGCGAGAGCAATTATTGATTGGTACAAAATCACTCACAACATGCGGGGACCGATAGGATATGTATGTCATGAGTGATACGTGAGGATATTAGATGAATGATTAATTTGTGTTTACTTGATTAGAAGAATGCATGTGTTATCAATTGATGAGATCCAATCCCAACAAGGCTTCGTTTATAATTCAGTCTTTACTTTATATTTTCAGTCTTTATATTTTCTGCCTTTATTTTTGGTGCCTTTAACCTTTTAACCAAAACGTTTGCACCACAAGCTTAGAAATGTAGAGACCATTGAATGGCATTCTTTCTCGAACCGATCCCTGTAGAGACGACAAAACTGGGTACTTTTAATTTTTGCTTGCTGCTTTACCACAATCAACAAAATGGCGTTGTTGTCAGGGATTGGTGTTTGGATATTGAATCACATTACGATAGTTTCTATATTTTTGAGCTTTGTACATTTGTTTATATTGTATATATTTGTTTTTTTTTTATGTTTTCTCTAGTGTGACTAGGAATGATGAGAACCACTTCTAGATTGGTTGCTATTTATATAAAAGTATTTAATGAAACTTCGACCGAGTCTGGATGGTGATGATAGGATGGTGAGCATTGAATGTATGCAAGGTAAATTGTACCGCTTTATAGAATGTTAGTTTGATTTAAGAATTTTGTGCTTTGTGCAAATGTGTATTCTTGTTTCATTTTGCAACTTTTTTGAATGCTTGTTTCACTTAGGTTCGAAAGCCACAAATTGTGAGAAACCTCCATTGTTTACTATATGATAGGATGACTGATAACTTTGTTTAATTCGTTTGATTCATGCTTTATCTTTTGATTATTGTGATTTTGTGGAAGCATTAGAAATGATTAAGGCACTTGTTTATATTGAGCACAGCCATATCCAAAAGTACCTTACCTGTGAGTAGAGAGAATTTGTTAACCCCTTTGAGCCTAAACAGTTTAGATCTCATTTTAGTGATGAACTTGGTTTATATACATAAGTTGGAAGTGTAGTTCATCATTGAATTTTGTGAGGTTCTAAAAATTTCTTCTTGAACCTTTGAACATTGTTTTAATTTGATTTCCTTGCCATTAAAAGCAAGGAACATTCACTTGAGGTTTGGTTGAATTCAAGTTGGGGAGAATGAAAAAGAAGAATGGTGTCGCTCCCGGGATTTTCATCCTAGTACAAACGCGAAAGTGGCACGGAACAGAGTCGCCAGCAATGTGTATTTATCCCAAGAGAGGGAAAGGAAACACCGCATAAACCTGAAGGGAAGGAAAGAACGTGGTCTTGCGACCAAGAGAACTGAGTTCGGGAGTCGGTTACGCGAGAGGAAGGTATTAGCACCCTCTCGCGCCCATCGTACCCGATGGGATCCACGCTTGCTTGCTCGATCAAAGGGTGTATGAAACTGGATACTGGAAGAAAGGAACTGAAATAAAGAAAGAGAAACAAATGTAGGGAAAATAAAAGAAGTGCTCGCATGGGCCCTACCCCACTGCCTACGTATCTCATCGGGAGCATGAGAATCAGAGCGACGTAGTTCCCCTCACTAGGGATGGATTGTTTGTGTTTTTTAAGGAACGGCTTACGTTCTGGCTCAGGTGTTGCAGGCTCGCTGGTCCGAGTGCGTTACCATCTTGCAAGATAACGAGTAGAAGCACGTTCGTACGCTGAGAATGAGCGAGGTGAGAAAAGAATTCCCGAAGGAAAGACGTCATTGTTTGTTTTTGTCTTTTAAAAGCTTTTTTCCATTTATTTGCATATGACAGTGTATCTGAATCTTAGCCATTGGAATGTGTACAATCTCACATTCCAAGATGGAATGAACAAGAAGACACACTAAGAGCGAAGAAGACCTCCACACTTAGTTCCAATTGTCAAGGTTCAAACACACTAGCATACTTGTGTTTATTAAGTGTTTTGTTGATTATGAAATGAAGAAGTGTTTTTTATTATTTGCACCTTCGACAAGTATTGCATTTAAGTCCCTCACACAAGATCAAATGTTTAACACATTGACCCAAGATGGGCTATATGCTATACATTTTAAGATTATAAGAGAAGACCCCTTATAATCTTTTCTTTATGTGAAAGGCCTAAATGCAATAAATGCCTACCTTTATTAGATATTTTGAATTTTCTTTGAGATGAGAAAAGAGACTCAAGAGAGGATAAAGGTAAAAATCTATATGGACTAAGACTCAATCCTAATTGTAGACATAACTTGTAATTTTAGGATCATAATTTTATCTCTCGTCAAATCCAAATATATTCTAATGAGAGAAACTCAAACCCTAAGAGGGAGAAGGTAAGATCTTTGATCTCTTATTGGGGTTTGGAGGTAATCTTTTGATACCTTATCTATTTCATCTAATGTATGTTTGTGAACTAGTTTTAATCCTCTATTGTTGATTATTTTTTATTGCTTATTTGTGGGTCTTGACAAAACCTATTTCAAATCCTTGATCTTGGATTTTCATCATTCAATGAGTAAACTTTTGACATGGTTTTGTGAGTTGATATTCATTGTATCTTTTATTGTATTGTGTTGATTAGTAGCATGAATTGCATGAGTAGGATCGATGCGGTATTGCGAGGATGCGTGATAATAGTGATGAAGAACGATATTCACATACATTTGGCGAATTAGTTAAATGCATGTAAAAAGGGTTAATCGTATGTACGTATTCTGATCACAGCTTTGTATATGAATCACTCATTAGTTTGATATGGATGTTATAGTAATATCTGTTGGGTCTAGATGCCAGAAATGGATGTAGGCTGAACATTCACGTAGGTTTTAAATACTTTGTATTTATTGGTAATGTGCGAGAGCAATTATTGATTGGTACAAAATCACTCACAACATGCGGGGACCGATAGGATATGTATGTCATGAGTGATACGTGAGGATATTAGATGAATGATTAATTTGTGTTTACTTGATTAGAAGAATGCATGTGTTATCAATTGATGAGATCCAATCCCAACAAGGCTTCGTTTATAATTCAGTCTTTACTTTATATTTTCAGTCTTTATATTTTCTGCCTTTATTTTTGGTGCCTTAAACCTTTTAACCAAAACGTTTGCACCACAAGCTTAGAAATGTAGAGACCATTGAATGGCATTCTTTCTCGAACCGATCCCTGTAGAGACGACAAAACTGGGTACTTTTAATTTTTGCTTGCTGCTTTACCACAATCAACAAAATGGCGTTGTTGTCAGGGATTGGTGTTTGGATATTGAATCACATTACGATAGTTTCTATATTTTTGAGCTTTGTACATTTGTTTATATTGTATATATTTGTTTTTTTTTTATGTTTTCTCTAGTGTGACTAGGAATGATGAGAACCACTTCTAGATTGGTTGCTATTTATATAAAAGTATTTAATGAAACTTCGACCGAGTCTGGATGGTGATGATAGGATGGTGAGCATTGAATGTATGCAAGGTAAATTGTACCGCTTTATAGAATGTTAGTTTGATTTAAGAATTTTGTGCTTTGTGCAAATGTGTATTCTTGTTTCATTTTGCAACTTTTTTGAATGCTTGTTTCACTTAGGTTCGAAAGCCACAAATTGTGAGAAACCTCCATTGTTTACTATATGATAGGATGACTGATAACTTTGTTTAATTCGTTTGATTCATGCTTTATCTTTTGATTATTGTGATTTTGTGGAAGCATTAGAAATGATTAAGGCACTTGTTTATATTGAGCACAGCCATATCCAAAAGTACCTTACCTGTGAGTAGAGAGAATTTGTTAACCCCTTTGAGCCTAAACAGTTTAGATCTCATTTTAGTGATGAACTTGGTTTATATACATAAGTTGGAAGTGTAGTTCATCATTGAATTTTGTGAGGTTCTAAAAATTTCTTCTTGAACCTTTGAACATTGTTTTAATTTGATTTCCTTGCCATTAAAAGCAAGGAACATTCACTTGAGGTTTGGTTGAATTCAAGTTGGGGAGAATGAAAAAGAAGAATGGTGTCGCTCCCGGGATTTTCATCCTAGTACAAACGCGAAAGTGGCACGGAACAGAGTCGCCAGCAATGTGTATTTATCCCAAGAGAGGGAAAGGAAACACCGCATAAACCTGAAGGGAAGGAAAGAACGTGGTCTTGCGACCAAGAGAACTGAGTTCGGGAGTCGGTTACGCGAGAGGAAGGTATTAGCACCCTCTCGCGCCCATCGTACCCGATGGGATCCACGCTTGCTTGCTCGATCAAAGGGTGTATGAAACTGGATACTGGAAGAAAGGAACTGAAATAAAGAAAGAGAAACAAATGTAGGGAAAATAAAAGAAGTGCTCGCATGGGCCCTACCCCACTGCCTACGTATCTCATCGGGAGCATGAGAATCAGAGCGACGTAGTTCCCCTCACTAGGGATGGATTGTTTGTGTTTTTTAAGGAACGGCTTACGTTCTGGCTCAGGTGTTGCAGGCTCGCTGGTCCGAGTGCGTTACCATCTTGCAAGATAACGAGTAGAAGCACGTTCGTACGCTGAGAATGAGCGAGGTGAGAAAAGAATTCCCGAAGGAAAGACGTCATTGTTTGTTTTTGTCTTTTAAAAGCTTTTTTCCATTTATTTGCATATGACAGTGTATCTGAATCTTAGCCATTGGAATGTGTACAATCTCACATTCCAAGATGGAATGAACAAGAAGACACACTAAGAGCGAAGAAGACCTCCACACTTAGTTCCAATTGTCAAGGTTCAAACACACTAGCATACTTGTGTTTATTAAGTGTTTTGTTGATTATGAAATGAAGAAGTGTTTTTTATTATTTGCACCTTCGACAAGTATTGCATTTAAGTCCCTCACACAAGATCAAATGTTTAACACATTGACCCAAGATGGGCTATATGCTATACATTTTAAGATTATAAGAGAAGACCCCTTATAATCTTTTCTTTATGTGAAAGGCCTAAATGCAATAAATGCCTACCTTTATTAGATATTTTGAATTTTCTTTGAGATGAGAAAAGAGACTCAAGAGAGGATAAAGGTAAAAATCTATATGGACTAAGACTCAATCCTAATTGTAGACATAACTTGTAATTTTAGGATCATAATTTTATCTCTCGTCAAATCCAAATATATTCTAATGAGAGAAACTCAAACCCTAAGAGGGAGAAGGTAAGATCTTTGATCTCTTATTGGGGTTTGGAGGTAATCTTTTGATACCTTATCTATTTCATCTAATGTATGTTTGTGAACTAGTTTTAATCCTCTATTGTTGATTATTTTTTATTGCTTATTTGTGGGTCTTGACAAAACCTATTTCAAATCCTTGATCTTGGATTTTCATCATTCAATGAGTAAACTTTTGACATGGTTTTGTGAGTTGATATTCATTGTATCTTTTATTGTATTGTGTTGATTAGTAGCATGAATTGCATGAGTAGGATCGATGCGGTATTGCGAGGATGCGTGATAATAGTGATGAAGAACGATATTCACATACATTTGGCGAATTAGTTAAATGCATGTAAAAAGGGTTAATCGTATGTACGTATTCTGATCACAGCTTTGTATATGAATCACTCATTAGTTTGATATGGATGTTATAGTAATATCTGTTGGGTCTAGATGCCAGAAATGGATGTAGGCTGAACATTCACGTAGGTTTTAAATACTTTGTATTTATTGGTAATGTGCGAGAGCAATTATTGATTGGTACAAAATCACTCACAACATGCGGGGACCGATAGGATATGTATGTCATGAGTGATACGTGAGGATATTAGATGAATGATTAATTTGTGTTTACTTGATTAGAAGAATGCATGTGTTATCAATTGATGAGATCCAATCCCAACAAGGCTTCGTTTATAATTCAGTCTTTACTTTATATTTTCAGTCTTTATATTTTCTGCCTTTATTTTTGGTGCCTTAAACCTTTTAACCAAAACGTTTGCACCACAAGCTTAGAAATGTAGAGACCATTGAATTGCATTCTTTCTCGAACCGATCCCTGTAGAGACGACAAAACTGGGTACTTTTAATTTTTGCTTGCTGCTTTACCACAATCAACAAAATGGCGTTGTTGTCAGGGATTGGTGTTTGGATATTGAATCACATTACGATAGTTTCTATATTTTTGAGCTTTGTACATTTGTTTATATTGTATATATTTGTTTTTTTTTTATGTTTTCTCTAGTGTGACTAGGAATGATGAGAACCACTTCTAGATTGGTTGCTATTTATATAAAAGTATTTAATGAAACTTCGACCGAGTCTGGATGGTGATGATAGGATGGTGAGCATTGAATGTATGCAAGGTAAATTGTACCGCTTTATAGAATGTTAGTTTGATTTAAGAATTTTGTGCTTTGTGCAAATGTGTATTCTTGTTTCATTTTGCAACTTTTTTGAATGCTTGTTTCACTTAGGTTCGAAAGCCACAAATTGTGAGAAACCTCCATTGTTTACTATATGATAGGATGACTGATAACTTTGTTTAATTCGTTTGATTCATGCTTTATCTTTTGATTATTGTGATTTTGTGGAAGCATTAGAAATGATTAAGGCACTTGTTTATATTGAGCACAGCCATATCCAAAAGTACCTTACCTGTGAGTAGAGAGAATTTGTTAACCCCTTTGAGCCTAAACAGTTTAGATCTCATTTTAGTGATGAACTTGGTTTATATACATAAGTTGGAAGTGTAGTTCATCATTGAATTTTGTGAGGTTCTAAAAATTTCTTCTTGAACCTTTGAACATTGTTTTAATTTGATTTCCTTGCCATTAAAAGCAAGGAACATTCACTTGAGGTTTGGTTGAATTCAAGTTGGGGAGAATGAAAAAGAAGAATGGTGTCGCTCCCGGGATTTTCATCCTAGTACAAACGCGAAAGTGGCACGGAACAGAGTCGCCAGCAATGTGTATTTATCCCAAGAGAGGGAAAGGAAACACCGCATAAACCTGAAGGGAAGGAAAGAACGTGGTCTTGCGACCAAGAGAACTGAGTTCGGGAGTCGGTTACGCGAGAGGAAGGTATTAGCACCCTCTCGCGTCCATCGTACCCGATGGGATCCACGCTTGCTTGCTCGATCAAAGGGTGTATGAAACTGGATACTGGAAGAAAGGAACTGAAATAAAGAAAGAGAAACAAATGTAGGGAAAATAAAAGAAGTGCTCGCATGGGCCCTACCCCACTGCCTACGTATCTCATCGGGAGCATGAGAATCAGAGCGACGTAGTTCCCCTCACTAGGGATGGATTGTTTGTGTTTTTTAAGGAACGGCTTACGTTCTGGCTCAGGTGTTGCAGGCTCGCTGGTCCGAGTGCGTTACCATCTTGCAAGATAACGAGTAGAAGCACGTTCGTACGCTGAGAATGAGCGAGGTGAGAAAAGAATTCCCGAAGGAAAGACGTCATTGTTTGTTTTTGTCTTTTAAAAGCTTTTTTCCATTTATTTGCATATGACAGTGTATCTGAATCTTAGCCATTGGAATGTGTACAATCTCACATTCCAAGATGGAATGAACAAGAAGACACACTAAGAGCGAAGAAGACCTCCACACTTAGTTCCAATTGTCAAGGTTCAAACACACTAGCATACTTGTGTTTATTAAGTGTTTTGTTGATTATGAAATGAAGAAGTGTTTTTTATTATTTGCACCTTCGACAAGTATTGCATTTAAGTCCCTCACACAAGATCAAATGTTTAACACATTGACCCAAGATGGGCTATATGCTATACATTTTAAGATTATAAGAGAAGACCCCTTATAATCTTTTCTTTATGTGAAAGGCCTAAATGCAATAAATGCCTACCTTTATTAGATATTTTGAATTTTCTTTGAGATGAGAAAAGAGACTCAAGAGAGGATAAAGGTAAAAATCTATATGGACTAAGACTCAATCCTAATTGATTAGTTAAGGGAGTGATCCTAAGGTTTGTGAGGTTTCAACCTAAAGTCTAAAGAAAGAATGAATTAAACAATTCACTTCTAAAGTAGAAGATGAATTGTAATTCACAAAGGGAAAGTGATGAGTTATTAAAAGAAAGCACATAAGTGCTTACCAAAACATAAAATGGAATTGTAGAAGAGAAAGGATAGAAGTTGAATGTGGATTCCTTATCCACACTCAATTGAAACTTACCAAAGCCCCTACATGGTTAGTAAACATGTATAAGAAGTATAAGAAGTAAAAGAACATGTAATGCATCATAAAACTCAAAGGAATTAAATGAGAAATCAAATCCTAGAACCACAACCAGCATGTACATCATATGGGAAACAAATGGTTATTATCATGCAAGTCCAAGTGGATAGGCAACAAACATCATCCATGGCACTAGAACATGCCACCATAAGAAAAGGGAGAATGAAAGATGAAGGAAAAAAGAAGAAATGCATAAATGGAACATGTAATCCATGGATCAGAATTGAAATGAAATGAAAAATGATTCACAAACCTCTCACAAGTATTCATGAAGCACATCAAGACATTTAAGAAGTGATAGAAGAAGTAGAATTGAAATGGAAGTTCCAAACAAAGGAAAGTGCAAACACAACATGTTAAAGGTGCACAAGGTTCAAATGATAATCAACAAGCAAAGATGACATATAATATGTACCAATGACCTATAATGTCAAGATTGTAACTCACCCAATAGGCAAATCATCATGCAAGTATACACAAAAGAAAACATGTAAACATGCACAAAAGATTACAATGATATGACATGTTATAATGCTTTAAATGAAATGCATCAAACAAAAATCAAATGGCCTCATGAAAATTATGAAAACATGGTATTGAAGTTCACCAATCAGAGATGAATCACATATCAAAGTAGCATGCAAGGAACCAAGGAAAAATGAGGTCAAACAATGCACTTAGGTCAAATAGACATATCATATAAAGTAGCACAAAAATAAACACCAAACATGCCATAAACTAACCTAAAAAATCAAATAAAAATCACTTAACATACCTCAAGATGATAATGACTCAATGCAAAAAGAAGAGGATCAAAACAATTTTTAATGATCAAGAACAAAATTAAACAAGATCATGTACCATATTAAGAATGCACATCAAAGAAATTCAAAGAAAAATATAGAACAGGGGTAAAAAGGTCATAAAATCAGAAAATAAAATACCAAAAATTTTCTAAATGTTTTAATGATACTCATGAATTTTTGTGGAATTTTATGATGCTATTTAGTATTTTTAAAAATTAAAAAGCAAACGTGTAGAAAAATGGAAAAATAAAATGCAATGAAATGAGGGAAGGGGGTGCATGCCTAGTAATTATTCAGTTCAAAATCATTGGGCCTTGAAAACATGGGGTGTGGATATCAATCTGGCTTAGGTCCAAGTTTGCGCAAAACACCATAATAAACATGTACACTCAGTCAACAAGATTGACTCATTAATAACCATTGGATGAGGTCAAGGTCAAACGAAAGTCAAAGTAGCCAGATCTAACACACGCGCATGAGTGACCACACAATATACAGTGTACCACACCACATAATGTTCACTCTGATTGAAATAAAACATGTGCCACGCATGTGACATTTTTATGCGCTGTCATCACACAAGCCACACGATGATGAACATCCAACGGTCCACGTTCAAACTGCAAATAAAACCCTAAACAAGTTCACCGGCCGGAGAGGGACCTCCGGTCACCTTCTCCGGCGAGAACCACCACCTGCAACACTCACATGTTCACCAAAACACACAAATCGCATACCAAATTGAAGCTAAGCCCATGTAGATCAAGAATATGCTCATAAAAATAACAAAACATGCACACACAGCAAGAACAGAGGAGATGAACTCAAGCCCTAAGATTTGCAACTAAGCCTGTAAAAGGCCTATCAACTAGCCGGTTGGAGCAGAGCTTCTATCAAGCATAAAGCACCAAAAACAAGTAAAAATAACCAGAGATCGTGCAATATAATTTCAAGAGTTCAAACCTGAAGATGATGAAACTTGGAAAGCACAAGAATACCAGAAATAGATGCCTCTTCCTTGAGTTTCACTTGGCCAAATAAAGGCTTGAGAGCTCAAATTCGTGCAGAAAATCAATTGGAATTTGATGCTGAACTTCTTTAACTGAACCTATGCACTCTTGTTCTTGATCTCCAAAGCAGAATAATGATGAAGATGGAGATGAAATGTAGAAACAAATGGTTAAACTCGTGTGCAAGCAGAAGAAAAGTGGAGAGAATGTGAGAGAGATTCAGTGTGAAGAATGAGAAAAATGAAGCTCTCTGAAAATGTGAAGTGAGATTTTGTTTTATAGTGTAAGCTAACCATGGTTTGGTGAGTGAGTTAAAGTGAGTCAAGGTGGTTAAACTGAGTCATCCCTAACTAACTGAGTCAAGTTAGTTAGGGAGAGCAGTGCTATGGTGAAGAGGGCTCATGACATGCTATGGTGTGGGAAAACTAAATGGCACGGTTTGTGAAATAGAAGCTTGTTCATCAAAAACTTGCTAAGCAAGTTTTGTCCCTTCTATTCTCATGCAATGCACGTTCCACTGTGCTTAGTGTAAGTAGTGTATGCTTGGTCAAAAGAGGAAACTGAAGTGAAGAAGTGTTTGGTGTGTGAGTGAACCAAATTATGAACTGAACTATCAATGTACCAGTGCCAACATAGGGTAGTTTGTTGAAGTTTTTCTCCTTATTCAATGAATGGTTTGGCATGCTTTTGGAGTCAATTGAAAGAGGAGATATTGAAGAACAATGTTGGTTTGAAAATTGAAGTGAAATGAGGTCTCTAACATGCCTAAAAATGACCACAAACAGATGGAAAAAGAAACTGGTACATGGGCGCGCAGACTTGTGGCATGACCTGGTCGTGACCTGGTCAAATTTCAGTTGCAATGACCATTCTTTGAGCCATCGTAACTCCTTAACCTTTGATCAGATGAAAAATTGATAAACACCAACTTTGAAGATCTCACATAGAGGAACAACTTTGATGTTGAAAAGTTTTCCATTTGAAGCCTCTAATCATGAGTAATTGATCAATACATTTAGCCCACCAAGTGTTTGAGAAAATGACTGTGCGCGTGCCCTGAAAATCTTGGTCATGCCCTAGTTTTGAACCTACTTTGCTCAAACTTTGATCAATTATATCTCACTCAATTTTTATCCAATGGAGATGTTCCACATATGGATGTGAAGCTTAAAACAAGAACTTTTGTTGTGGCCTGGTGGAATTTTCATTTGGTGCTTCAATTTTAAATGGCCTTGGTTCAAACTCTGATGCAAAATGGCCAAAACTTGCTATTTTTAGTAACCCTTCCTCTTCCAAAAATGGCAACTTTCCACCTCTTGATTTTTTCATGATTCCTTTGGAGTTTCTTGACCAAATTTTGTACATTGGACATATGTAACATGAATTTCATGATCTTGGGCTCAAAAAGTCAAGAGTTGACTTTTTCCTCTGATTATTTGACTTGGCCCCAATTTTCCTGATTTCTGATCTTTCTTCCAATTGAAACACTTCCAAAACCAATTGAGAGGCGATTTTCCATAAACATACACTTAAGAACATGTAGAATACCATGACATCAAGTTTTGTCCAAAAAATCAAAGATTCCCTGATTTAATGGGAAACCCTAGTTTTGGTGCCCACCTCCTAGGAGAAAAATGTGCAGTCTTCAATTTCCAATTCCTCAGAGTATGTCATGTATCCTCTTAAAAGATGATGATATATGCCATTTGAGGATGATTTTGGATCAATGAGTTATCTCTTTTGAGGGTTTTCCTTCATTTTTTGAACCTCTTGCATAGTGAAAGATGTAGTGCTTCAATCTCCCATTGATTCTCTCATTCTTGAGGTTGTGGATGTTCCATTGAGATAGTATGAGACATGAAAGGCCTCTTGGCTTGCCCTGAGGAAACTTGATTGACCTTTTTGTGCTTTGAATGATTCCTTGATTGTCCACCTTCCACCTGATCACATGCCCTGATGGTAAGAAGGATGCTATGCTTCATTTTTCTATGTTAAATGCAATGTAATGTTAATGAGGTGGATATGATATGATAGATGATAATGCCATGCTATGATGACAAAGAGGGAGAGCAAATTTTGGGGTATTACAAATGGTAGGTTGCTAAAACTTTTGAAATTTTTTAAATAAGCATGAATAGAAAAAGTGTGAATATGAATGTGAAAAACAAAAGAAAAAGAATGTTTGTTTCAAAAAGAAAAATAGAGAACAAAATAATTGTGCATAAGGAAGTTTGATAAGGTTTGTGGTAAAGGAATGAAAATGGTGAATGAAGTTGAGATGTGTGAATACCTTGTATAGTGAATGTTCTTTTGCATCGAAAATTTCGATTCAATGGCCTTTAGAAATGTCCCTTTGTTGTGAACCCGACCAAGCTACAACCTTTGAAGCCCTTAGTGATCTTTTTGCTTCCATGTTTTCATTTTTGATTGTTAGATGTTGTATGAATTGAATTGCTATTAGCATTGTTTGTCAGGTGAGTGAAATTGCCCCGCGGTTGCAAACACGTTAATTTCTTCATTCTTATTCTGAAGAGGAGTGTTAGAGTGATTCAAGTATGAAAATTTAGTTGTTTCTTGAAACATTCTATGATATTTGTTTAAGAACTTAATTCTTTGTAATTGTTCGATTCTATTGAGTGGTGAACGTTGCTTGTGCGCATTTTCATGTTTGACTAAATCCTCTTATTTGAGAAAATTTCTCTTGTTTGAAGTTGAACCGTTAATATTTTCTTGGTTGAATATTATGCTTGAGTAAATCCTCTTGTTTTAATGAGGGCCATACTTTTCTTGAGGACAAGCAAAAATCTAGTTGGGGAGAGTTTGTTAAGTGCAAATTTTGACTTAAATTGAACAATCTTTCTTGGCACTTTTCAACTCAATTCTCATGTTTTCATAGATTTAATTCATGTTCTTGTGTGATTCTTCCATATTATTGCAAATGCCTTTGGATTCTTTGATTTATGTGTTATTGTACAGAAAAAGGCATTAATTCATCAAAGAAATAAGACATAAGAAAAGAGATGCAAGTTGCCAAAGGAAATGAAGGAAATGAAGAAACTTCAGAAAGTTCGCTTTGCGAACTTGCCAGCGAATGTTCGCTTTACGAACTTTCCAGCGAACACTCCCAGACTAGGTCAGTAAGAAAGGGCACCAAAGTTCGCATTGCGAACTTTCCAGCGAATGTTCGCTTTGCGAATAATTATTCGCATTGCGAACTTATGTAGAATTGTAGAGGCGGTTTAACTGTTCCTGAGGCACATCAGGTGCCTAATTTGATGTTCGCTAGGCGAATATAAAATTCACAGTGCGAACATGACAGATTCTGAATGTATTATATAAGTACTTTTCATCATTTTTAGACATAACTTGTAATTTTAGGATCATAATTTTATCTCTCTTCAAATCCAAATATATTCTAGTGAGAGAAACTCAAACCCTAAGAGGGAGAAGGTAAGATCTTTGATCTCTTGTTGGGGTTTGGATGTAATCTTTTGATATCTTATGTATTTCATCTAATGCATATTTGTGAACTAGTTTTGATCCTCTATTGTTGATTGTCTTTGATTGCTTATTTGTGGGTCTTGACGAAACCTATTTCAAATCCTTGATCTTGGATTTTCATCTATCAATGAGTAAACTTTTAACATGGTTTTGTGAGTTGATATTCATTGTATCTTTCATTGTATTGTGTTGATTAGTAGCATAAATAGCATGAGTAGGATTTATGCGATATTGCGAGGATGAGTGATAATAGTGATGAAGATTGATATTCACATACATTTGGCCAATTAGTTGAATGCATGTAAAAAGAGTTAATCATATGTACGTATTCTGATCATAGCTTTGTATATGAATTACTCATTAGTTTGATATGGATGTTATAGTAATATTTGTTGGGTCTAGATGCCAGAAATGGATGTAGGCTTAACATTCATGTAGGTTTTAAATACTTTGTATTGATTGGTAATGTGCGAGATCAATTATTGATCGGTACAAAATCACTCACAACATGCGGGGATCGAGAGGATATATATGTCGTGAGTGATACATAAGGATATTAGGTGAATGATTGATTTGTGTTTACTTGATTAAAAGAATGCATTTGTTATCAATTGATGAGATCCAATCCCAACAAGGCTCCCTTTATAATTCAGTCTTTACTTTATATTTTCATTCTTTATATTTTATGCCTTTATTTTTGGTGCCTTAAACCATTTAACCAAAACTTTTGCACCACAAGCTTAGAAATGTAGAGACCGTTGAACGACATTCTTTCTCGCACCGATCCCTGCGGAGACGACAAAACTGGGTACTTAATTAATTTTTGCTTGCTGCTTTACCGCAATCAACTAATACGCGTGTTGTTAGGGCGACCCTTTTTCTTTCTTCGCATATTTTCGTTGTGCCAAACAATGTCCCCTTGATATGTAGGCCAATAATCCTCCGTTGCTAGACATTACATACGTTTATAACTTTGTAACCGGTGGATAGTAGGTTGGAAGGGTCTTGTGAGCATGTGAATATGCCGCTATGACTTAGGTACAAGGCACACTGAAGCTTGAAACTTTCCGCAATCGCACCAACCTTTATCTAGTTTGAACCAATAGTATCCTATCGGCCTTCCCTCATTATGGTCTATTATATCCTCCACATTGAACCAACCTCTACGATGGTCAAACATTGTGACCACATGTGTGTTAGCTTTAGAAGTTTCCTCCTTAATAAATTTTATACAAATTTCACTGAACAACTGCCTAGATTGTAACACTGAACTCCATTTTGAGCCTCTAGTGTCGAATAGTGACCCTAACCTAAAATAGGTTACTCTTACCAACGCGGTTATCTGTAGGTTTCTGATGCCTTTGGAGACATAGTTCATTGATTCCATAAGATTTGTTGTCATGTAACCCATCATTGACCATTGTTGAATGCCCTGGTCTACTTCTCCATTAGAATATTATTGATCCACCTTAATGCATCTACATTTGTTAATATGATCTCTTTGCGGTAGTGTTGGAACGATGGTTCTTTTAATGCATACACTGTGTTCACAACTTTTTTTTGAAGCGTCTTGTTTGTGATCTCCCGCATGAAGTTTTGAGTGATATGCCTAATGAAGTAAACATGCATAGTGTAACACCCCGAATTATTTTATTATTTTTCGTAATTGAAATTATATGTTGTGGTGCATTTGTGTGTGGGTGTGTTTGGGGTTGCCCTTAGTATGGGGTAGTGACCTTAGAATTATAGGGATTAAGATGTTGGGGGTGCGTGACCAATTAGGTAGAACTTAGTGGTGTGGTGAGAAGATTATTTGGTTGATATTATTATTTTAAATTATTAAAGGATATTATTATTATTATTATTTAATTAGTAAAATAATAATAATAATAATAATATTGAGACAATAATAATAATAATAATATTAATAATAAAAGGATATTAGAAAAGAAAATAGAAAAGAAGGAATTAGGGGGAGAACTCATTCAGTACGTGAGAAGCTGAGAAAGAGAAAGAGGAGAGCTAGGGAAGAAGGGAAGAGAAAAGCCATTGTTGAGGCCGAGGTTTCGTCAAGAACTCTAAGGTAAGGGTGGGGTTCTTTAATCTCTTAAGGGTTGCATAATATTTGTATGAGGGTAAATAAAACTTAAGGATCATCCCTTATGTGTGGTTCGTGTTGATTTGGGGATTGGGGTTTGGTATGTCGGAGGTTTGATAAAAGGAGAAATGCATAAATTGATCGGTAAAATTGTGGTCTATGTATTCCTAATTGTATGTATGGTAATCTGTGATTATATGTCCGTTTTGGGGCTGTTTGGGAGTAAAATCAGAGAAGGGTTGGGGTTGAATAGTGCTGAAATCGCAACTGCAGAATTGCAGAATCACGTACTTTGCGGTGCGAATAATAGTTCGCTGGGCGAATGTTTACTCCAGATTTGCAAAGCTAATGAGGTAGCGAATGAAGGAAAAGAAGAGAAATTCTGGAATGTGTGGTGGGGAAGTTCGCCCCAGGTTCGCTGGGCGAACTCCAGTTCGCTGGGCGAATGTGAAACGAATGGGGGGGAGAAATAAGTGAGTCTCTGGTTTTTGTTTGGGAGGAGTTGTTCATTGGAAAGTTCGCTAGGCGAACTCCTAGAGAACAAGAGTTCGCTGAGCGAACTCACAGCGAGCATGACAGTGTTGTTTGATGCTGTTACGGACATAATTTTATCAAACTTCAAAAATTCGTAACTTTTAATCTGTAGGTCCGTTTCAGTCGCTGTTCGAATCGTTGGAAAGCTGGTTTCATATATTTTTTGATAAAATTAATTTCAATACCAGAATTCCAACTATTCGATGTCGTAGTTGGGTTTTCGTGTATGTGTTATGTATTGTACGTTGAAATGATGAATTTGGTTGTGTGTATGCGTGTTGTGGTTGTGGATTGTTGTTGTTGTATGTGTTGCCAAGTATATGTTGCTTATTGGATAATTGTAGTTTGATGTATTGACGCATTGATAGTCATATGCATTTATTTGTCGTTGTATGTTGTCGTTGTATGCATGCCATGTTGCATAAGTTGTGCGATAATTCGTGTGCCCATATGGGGGGTGTAAGCGTCTTATCGGGATTCTTTGAAATAGAATCATGTTGTTGTCGTTGTTGTTGTTGAGGTGATCGTGTGCCCATGTGGGGTGTGAGCAATCACGGATGTCGTGTGCCCATATGGGGTGTGAGCGACTGATATAGAAATTTTGACGGGAATTATGATCATGAAAAAGGGATCGAATTGGTACCACATGCATTGAGTCAAGTTGTGGGTCTCATTGCATTGCATTATGTTGTGTTGTATGGTGGATTGTACAGTCGTCTACTTATGTGGAAGAGTGTGATTTCGTTGATGTAGCAATGATAGGATGAATTGTGTAATTGGTTAAATGCTTTTATATTTATATTATGCGTTTCTTTTGTTGATTGAGAATCTCACCCCTTTTGTTAGAATGCTACCTCTACAAGGGTAACGTGCAGATAATCAAGATTAGTACGGAGTTGAAGTTAGTGAAGATGGAGTCTTCTATTTTATTTCATTGTGTCGGCGTCTGCTCTGATGTGTAACACTGGGGAGTTGGAACGATTGTCATTATTTGTTTTATTATTTGTTATCGCTCTATTTACTCGATGATGATTATGTGGTATTAAACATGTTATATTTTTGTTGAACTTATGTTGTCGTAGTGAAGATTAATTAAGTATGGTTTTAATTGTTGATATTTAAGTGTTACATATCGTATGCATGAGTAGGTTATTGTTGATGGTAACATCTTAATCATTGTATGTTTTATTTTACTCTGGTATTCTATTATTAGTTGTCTCGGGGGTTAGGGTGTTACATAGTGGTATCAAAGTAGGTCGGTCCGTCCGACCAAGTTCTCGAGTCGTTGTCGTGTGACAATTGATTATTATCGATGTCGTTTCCTTAACCATTGTGTTCTATTATTGGTGTGTAACAGATTTAGAATGGCTGGAAGGAGCGATGCTGCTATTGCTGCTGCTTTGCAGGCTGTTGCTAAAGTGGTACAGAACCCGCCTCATGCTAGTGAGAATGACGAGTTTCGGAAGAATAGACCGCCTACCTTCAAAGGAAGATATGATCCAGATGGAGCCCAGACTTGGCTGAGGAAGCTGATGATTGGTGGGTTAGCACTCGTCAACTATTGGGAGCAACAGGAGAGGCAATCACTTAAGCTGTGTTTAGTAGGGAGTTCTTGAGGAAATATTTTCTTGAAGATGTCCGAGGAAAGAAAGAAATTGAGTTTCTGGAACTGAAGCAGGGTAACATGACGATTACGGAGTATGCTGCCAAATTCTCAGATCTGGCTAAGTTTTACCCTCACTACAGTGCGGCAACTGCTGAGTTCTCAAAGTGTGTCAAGTTTGAGAATAGATTGAGGCTTGAGATCAAACAGGCGATCAGTTATCAGCGAATTCGAAGGTTTCCAGATTTGGTGGATTGTTGTAGGATCTTTGAAGAAGATAGCAAGGCTCGATCGACTCACTATAAAGGGTTGGCCGAGAGGAGGGGAAAACAACCAATGAACCGTGGAAAGCCTTATGCAGCTCTAGCCGAGAAAGGTAAACAGAAACACACTGATGGTAAGAAGCCGAGTGGGGGAGGTGCCCCTGCTCCTCTTAAGTGTTACAGGTGTGGTGAGCTAGGTCATCGTGTCAGTGAGTGCACGAGTGATGTGAAGAAATGCTCCAAGTGTGGACAGGCAGGACATTTGATTGTTGACTGCAAAGTTAATGTGGTGACTTGTTACAAGTGTGGAGAACATGGCTATATTATTACTCGTTGCCAGAAACCAAAGCAAGATTCTACTGGAGGAAAAGTGTTCGCTTTGACAGGGACTCAAACTTCTAGTGATGACAGACTAATCAGAGGTACATGTTATATTAATAATACGCCTTTGATTGCTATTATAGATATTGATGCTACTCATTCTTTTATTGCTACTGATTGTGTGAGGAGGCTAGGCCTTGTCGCTTCTCCTATGAAGGGAGAGATGGTTGTCGAAAATCCTGCAAAGGGATCTGTAACCACTTCCTTAGTCTGTCTAAATTGTCCACTATCAATCTTTGATAAGGACTTTAGTGTGGATCTTGTTTGCTTACCGTTGGAGGGTCTCGATGTGATCTTGGGTATGAACTGGTTGGAGTTCAATCATGTTCATATTAACTGTTTTAACAAGTCGGTGCGATTCCTTGCTCATGAAGAAGGGGAAGAAGATGGTTTTCTATCTGCTAGAGAGTTGAGAAGGCTCTTATAAGAAGAAGCTCAGGTGGTTGCATTGTTTGTATCCTTGTCTGTGGAGAGTGAGTCGGTGATTAATGAATTACAGGTGGTGCATGAATTTCCAAAAGTGTTTCCGGATGATATTGCTGATGTACCTCCAGAGAGAGAAGTGGACTTTGCTATTGATCTTGTCCCTGGTACCAGACCTATTTCTATGGCACCATACAGGATGTTGGCGTCAGAATTAACAGAGCTGACGAAACAACTGGAAGAGTTGTTAGAAAAGAAATTTGTGAGACCAAGTGTATCTCCTTGGGGAGCTCCAGTGTTGTTGGTAAAGAAAAAGGATGGCAGTATGAGGTTATGTATCGATTAAGAAGGTGGTTAGAATTCTTAAAGGATTATGATTTTGGCTTGAACTATCACCCTGGTAAAGCTAATGTCGTGGCTGATGCTTTGAGTAGGAAAACTTTACATATGTCTGCTATGATGTTTAAATAATTGGAATTAATTGAACAGCTCAGAGATATGAGTTTGGTTTGTGAACAGACACCGCATTGTGTGATGCTGGGTATGCTGAAGATCAATAATGAATTTCTTAACAGTATCAAAGAGGGTCAGAAATTGGATGTGAAATTGGCGGATTTGATGATCGATAATGAACAGACAGAAAGTAACGAATTCAAGGTGGATGAACAAGATGTGTTGAGGTTCCGTGATAGGATTTGTATTCCTGGTGATCCTGAGTTGAAAATAATTATCCTAGAAGAAAGTCATAGGAGTAGCTTGAGTATCCATCCAGGAGCTACAAAGATGTATCAAGATTTGAAGAAGATATTTTGGTGGCTTGGATTAAAACGTGACATGGCTAATTTTGTGTATGCTTGTTTGACTTGTCAGAAGGCAAAGGTGGAACATCAGAAACCTGCTAGGTTGATGCAACTGTTAGATATTCCAGAGTGGAAGTGGGACAACATTTCTATGGATTTTGTGACCGGGTTGCCTAATACGCCGAGAGGACATGATTCCATTTAGGTAGTGGTGGATAGACTGACGAAATCGACACATTTTATTCCGATCAATATCAGTTTTCCTTTGCAGAGGCTGGCAGAGATTTATATTCAGGTGATTGTGAAGCTGCATGGAGTTCCGTTGAGTATTGTGTCAGATAGAGATCCAAGATTCACTTCTAGATTTTGGGAAAGTTTGCAGGAAGCTTTGGGATCGAAATTGAGATTGAGCTCAGCTTATCACCCGCAGAAGGATGGACAGACGGAGAGAACTATACAATCTTTGGAGGATTTTTTTAGGGCTTATGTGCTTGAACAAGGAGGTGCTTGGGATAGCCATTTGCCACTGATTGAGTTCACTTGTAATAACAGTTATCATTCCAGTATTGGGATGGCACCTTTTGAAGCTTTGTATGGTCGAAGGTGTCAGACGCCTTTGTGTTGGCATGAATCTGGTGAGAGTGTAGTACTTGGACCTAAGACCGTTCAGCAGACTACCGAAAAGGTGAAGCTGATTGGGGAAAAGATGAAAGCTTCGCAGAGTAGGAAGAAGAGCTACCATGATAAGAGGAGGGAAGATCTTGAGTTCCAAGAAGGAGACCATGTGTTTTTGAGAGTCACCCTGGTGACCAGTGTTGGACGTGTGCTGAAGTCGAAGAAGCTTACTCCTCGGTTTATTGGCCCATATCAGATTTCTGCAAGAGTTGGAACTGTTGCCTACAGAGTGGCGTTGCCACCCAATTTGTCGAATTTTCACGATGTATTCCATGTATCACAGCTTCGGAAGTATGTTCCAGATCCGTCGCATGTGATCCCGATGGATGATGTAGAAGTAAGGGATAACCTTACGGTTAAGGCCTTACCAATACAGATTGAAGACCGCGAGATAACACAATTGAGGGGTAAAGAGATCACCCTTGTGAAGGTAGTGTGGGGAGGCGCTGCCCGTGGAAATATGACTTGGGAGTTAGAGAGCAGGATGCGAGAGTCGTATCCGGAGTTGTTCGTATGAGGTAAATTTTCGAGTACGAAAATATTCTAAGTAGGGAAGAGTTGTAACACCCCAATTTATTTTATTGTGTTTCGTAATTGGAATTATATGTTGTGGTGCATTTGTGTGTGGTTGTGTTTGGGGTTGCCCTTAGTATGAGGTAGTGACCTTAGAATTATAGGGATTAAAATGTTGGGGGTGAATGACAAATTAGGTAGAACTTGGTGGTGTGGTTAGAATGATTATTTGGTTTATATTTTTATTTTAAATTATTAAGAGATATTATTATTATTATTTAATTATTAAAATAATAATAATAATAATAATAATAATATTGAAACAACAACAACAACAATAATAATAATATTAATAATAATAATTATTATTATTATTATAATAAAAGGATATTAGAAAAGAAAATAGAAAAGAATGAATTAGGGGGAGAACTCATTCAGTACGTGAGAAGCTGAGAAAAAGAAAGAGGAGAGCTAGGGCAGAATGGAGGAGAAAAGCCATTGTTGAGGCCGAGGTTTCGTCAAGAACTCTAGGGTAAGGGTGGGGTTCTTTAATCTCTTAAGGGTTGCATAATATTTGTATGAGGGTAGATAAAACTTTACGATCATCCCTTATGCGTGGTTCGTGTTGATTTGGGGATTGAGATTTGGTATGTCGGAGGTTTGATAAGAGGAAAAATGCATAAATTGATCGGTTAAATTGTGGTCTATATATTCATAATTGTATGTATGGTAATCTATGATTATATGTGCGTTTTGGGGCTGTTTGGGAGTAAAATCGGAGAAGGGTTGGGGTTGAATAGTGCTGAAATCGCAACTGCAGAATTGCAGAATCGCGTACTTTGCAGTGCGAATAATAGTTCGCTGGGCGAATGTTTGCTCCAGATTCGCAAAGCGAATGAGGTAGCGAACGAATGAAAAGAATAGAAATTCTGGAATGTGTGGTGGGGAAGTTCGCCCCAGGTTCGCTGGGCGAATGTGAAGCGAATTGGGGGAGGAATAAGTGAGTCCCTGGTTTTTGTAAGGGAGGAGTTGTTCGCTGGAAAGTTCGTTATGCAAATTGTAACACCCCAATTCCCATCTAGCGTATAAATAACACATAATTAAATCAGAGGGAATAAAATTTTTTTTTTTGACGAAATAAGGATGCCACATTTGAGAAAAACATAATCCACCTGCTCATAACTTTGATACATAACACAAAATATACATACAAGTTATCCAAAACATATACATATACATATATATATATATATATATATATATATATATATATTTACATATATAAACATAAATAACAAAACATTTTTCCCCCGACTCTCGTGTTACGAATCAGAGTAGACACCAATGATCTGAGCAAAATGAAGATCTACCTCTTCCACTTGCCTCCACGCCTCTACAGCGGCTAATCTGCACTATGCCAAGAAAGCATATTCCTGCAGAAGGGTGAGAAATAATAACTATAACAATATTGCATAATAATATGAAAACATATAATTCACATATATTCCTTAACTCACCCACACCCCACATGCTAACACATATAGCATACAACGGTATCATATATTCATATATACACAGGTGATGACATACATATATTTATAAACCCACACCAACACATCACATAAATTCATATTCACAGATATGACATATAAATAGCACATCAAGATTGGTTCTTCAAGAACCCACCAATTCCCTCAGGAAACATAGATATATCGATATACTCCCCACTGGGCTCACGACTCAATGACACAATGCAATGCAATGCAAGCGGTACCACACAACATGGTTCAATCAATCGAACCCAACTCATAATAGAATCCGGATAGATCACATACACCTCTACTTGGCAATGATCTATCTCCAAAACAACTCCACATTGGAGTCCGGACAAATCACATACACTCCTCCTGAGCAATGATTTATCCCCACCACACTCCACATTGGAGTTCGAATGAATCACATAAACTCCTCCTGAGCAATGATTCATCACCACCGACACCATGAATGCACGACAGTAAATATGCATACAACACACATTTATGACAATAATCATACATCTTCACGATCCTCCTGATCACACGTAAGCCACACGCTTACCGTAATTCTCACTATATATCAATCAGTTATACATATACACGATCCTCCTGATCACACTAGTATTACTACAACTGTCAAATTTATTCCTCGTAATACACACAATTAAGGGAAATACCTCACGAGGCCTTTATATAGTTAATTATCTAATTAATCCACCTAAATTCAATTTTTAATTGTTCCCACTACCAATCCAAGGTTCAACAAGTTCTGACACCTACCTCAACCTCTCAGACCAAAAAGGAACCACATCGGACGAGAAATCGGGAAAGAAATCGCGAACGGCAAAATTCTGCACTCTCACTGGTCATACGCGTATTGCCCAGCTCGCTCGCCCTCCATACGTGTATTGCCCAAAGTGTTACGCGTATGAGCAGAGACTGATTTCTCTCAAAAATTCCATCTTGATTCCATTTGAAACCCATTACGCGTAGTGCCTCCCTCCTTACGCCTAACGCCTTGCTCCTTACGCGTACCATTACGCGTTTCAGCAGAGGGCCGTGCAAAAATGGATTCCATACGCGTAATGCCCTCCTATAGCCCTTGCCATACGCGTAATGCCTTGCTCATTACGCGTATTGCCTTGGCCATTACGCGTATGGGCAGCGAAACACCCAGAATTTCCTGCATAATTTCTGCTACGGATTTCACTCAATTTCCCTCCAAATCTCATCTAAACATCACCATACTGCAAAGTAAATACTAAGCAACCTATAACTATCATGTATCAACAATTAGGAACCTTAACTCATGAGTTCCACTCAATTTACCAACTATAACAAACTTTAAAACTCTAACATTTCACCCAAAATCCAACCAAACAAACACATGCATATACATATACAATCGAGATATAATTGAAACTTCTCACCCTTACTCGATTAATCGCGATTGAGACGGAGATTTTCTTCAATTTCCTCTTCCTCCTCTTCTCTCTTTTCCTTCTCTTCTTTTCCTTCTTCTTCCTTCTTTGTCTTTTCTAACAAATATATATATATATATATATATATATATATATATATATATATATATATATATATATATATATATATAATACTTATTATATAATATATTCCAACAGGGTAAAATACCTCAAATTAATATTTTGTCATCTCAACCCAATTGATCAATTATTAGAGTTGCCTTAAAATACTCTCTTGGACTAATAATTATTGATATGTCTCTTTCATTTAATAATAGATCTCTTCAGAGTTCTCCAGTTGCTCTATTGACCACAATCTGTTAAGGACACTACACTTCCGCGCTCAACTACACACACCCTAAACAGGCCAAACAAATAAAATGACACACGATGATTAATTAAATTAAAATGGGGTGTTACAACTCTCCCCCACTTAAAATATTTTCGTCCTTGAAAATGTAGTTGAGACGAACAACTCTGGATACGACTCTCGCATCCGACTAACCAACTATCATGCCAACACTAGGCACACTACGAATAACACAAACTGACGAGCCACCTTGCTAACAGCCACAACAACAACGACAAGATGCAATGCCCATATACTGCATTAAATGATTAACTCATGACTCAAAGAATACCCAAGTTACGAACACTTAGGTTCACTCTAGAACCAGAATACAACAAGATCGTTACCCTCACCATAGGTAACATTCCCCTAATTCCCCACATAGGAATTAGCCACTCGTACTCGAACCATCACGATGGAAATGAGGCAACAACAAAACAAGAACATAAAGTTCCACGACACAACATCGCTTCAACAACCTCTACCTAACCATAATACTAACATCCTTGTCACACATCATTATTACACAATGCTACGATTCACCAATCGAACATATAACCAAAACATCCATCTATATAGTAGCCCATGAAGAATATTTAAATATTTGCCTAAAACTTCCATTCCGAAACGTCCAATGGTCTCATCATTCCCACATGTTCCAATGTTCAACCTATGAACTCTTACAAGTCACACACGCATATACGTAATGTGCCACATCACGCTTCCGCTGCGCACTCTGATTACTCGCAACACTCAAATCTAGCAATTTCATACCCAACTTCACACTCTACTGTGTTATCTCACACACCAGACACAAGTCTCTGAATTGCTCAAATAATTCTAATCCCCTGACCCTCAAAACAGGCAGGTATAAAAACTTCCGACTTAACTTCACCAATAGGATAATTCCGACTAAAGTCATAACTCATTAGGAATTCCAACCATCCTCGTTGTCTCATACTCTATTATTTCCGACCAAACAGGTACTCAATATTCTTTTGATTTACAAAACACCTCGAACTCAAAACCATAAAAATAATACCTCCAGATTCTCAACACAAAAGTAACTGCAACCATCTTGAAATCATGAATCTTCCATGGTCGTAAAGCATAATCCACGACTTTACCATCTTGTATTAACACACTGACTAAACTTATCATAGACGCATCCCAATATCGCAAAAACGGTTTATTAGGATCACGCAGAATCAAAACTGGAGCCGTAGACAAATTCTACTTTAGCCCACTCCAACTTTCCTCACAATGAACATCCAAAGCAAACGACTTACCATTTGCAAGTCAACTGAAGTAACGAAAATGCTAACTTGGAAAAGCCTTCCATAACCCCCGGTAATAACCAACTAAAGTCCAAAAAGCTTCTAATCACCTTAACCGACTTCGGAGCCTCTCAGTGTAGAACTGCATCTACTTCTGATGGATCCATAACAATACCATCATTAGAAATCACATACCCAAGAAAACTAACCTTTTTCAACCAAAATTCTCACTTGAATAACTTAGCATAAAAATTCCTTTATTTTCAACACTTGCAACTCGATTCTCAAACACCCTACATACTCTCCTTCTGATTTTGTAATAGGTCAGAATATCCCAATGCACGCCACTCCGAACTTATCCAATGAAATATGGAAGATACAATCCATATACTCCACAACCATTCCAGACGCATTACTAACACTGAACAACATTACTGTACATTGTAATGCCCAACCAAAACAAACCTCATCCAAACTCGTCCAGACTCACATACAAGCTTAATCGAGTAAATAACAACTTATTCCAATGATAACAAACATAACCAGTCACATAAAACCAATCCAAGCCTCAACTCACACAAATTCACCACTCTTATCAAATGTTCCAAAAAATTGTAATTCCAATTAAACTCAACTAAACCATTCCAATCATCTATTCTTGAAAGTGGACACTTATTCTCAATCGTTACCTTATTCAACTAACAGTAATCCATACATAATTTCATTCTATGGACAATCCAAAGTCCACCAGGTATCAACCATCAACCAAAAAGAACTCTCAAAACTCATCAAAACTCTAAGTTTGGCTTTCCATAGCCTTAATACCATTACACACACCTTGCTTCTTATTCCATACGGAAACACAATTGGAAATCACACACCACTGGCAGCCCTTCACTGTGGCTTTCCTGTCAATTCCAAAACACTATTATCACAAACATCTAAGTCTCATCTTCTAAGAGTTTTTCTACTCACTTAGCAGATATAAACCTTAACTATTCACCTTCATCCTTTTTAAGTTCACTCTCTACTCTCTGAGGAGCAACCATCAATAATACATGATCGTTCTCCCCCAGAGACATCACAACTTGACCAACATACCAAAGCCTCTAATCCGTCTCATCTTCCAATATAAGGATCTCCATCGACTCCTCAAAACAATCTGTAATCACTTTCTTAATTCCAAACAATTCATTGCACACACTATCAAAGTCGGAAAGACACGTCTATTCCATCCAACATAATTCCGTCTACTATCAACAAGAGATTAAGGGTGATCAGTTCCTCAATTTGTCAATAGACAGCCGACAATCATGATGGGGCATAGACCATCTTTACCAGACCATAATAGCATTTCTGGCATCTTGAGCAAAAAACTACCTAAGGCGCAGATCCTTAGTCGACATAAACCTTACCTCCGCATTCCACTGGAATCGGGAACAACACTGTCCAAACAACACTTAAAATCTTGCAACCAACCACACACTAGCCCACGTTCCACAACTGAAGCAACTTGGAGAAGCACCAGCTTCTCCCCCACTTTTCTCACTCTCACTCCTGAAAATAAAGGACTAGAAAACCAGAAAGCACTGACTGTGTTTCACACATATATCACATACTAAGGAACAAACAACATCGACAGTATTCAACTGTCATGCCACACCGACTCAACAACTTGGTCGGACGGACCGACCTGCTCTAATACCAATTGTAACACCCCAATTCCCATCTAGCGTATAAATAACACATAATTAAATCAGAGTGAATAAAATTTGTTTTTTGACGGAATAAGGATGCCACATTTGAGAAAAACATAATCCACCTGTTCATAACTTTGATACATAACACAAAATATACATACAAGTTATCCAAAATATATACATACATATATATATATATATTCACTTATATAAACATAAATAACAAAACGTTTTCCCCCCGACTCTCGTGTTACGTATCAGAGCAGACACCAACGATCTAAGCAAAATGAAGATCTACCTCTTCCACTTGCCTCCACGCCTCTACAGCGGCTAATCTGCACTATGCCATGAAAGCATATTCCAGCAGAAGGGTGAGAAATAACAACTATAACAAGATTGCATAATAATATGAAAACATATAATTCACATATATTCTTCAACTCACCCACACCCCACATGCTAACACATATAGCATACAACGGTATCATATATTCATATATACACAGCCGATGACATACATATATTTATAAACCCTCACCAACACATCACATAAATTCATATTCACAGATATGACATATAAATAGCACATCAAGAGTGGTTCTTGAAGAACCCACCAATTCCCTCAGGAAACATAGATACATCGATATACTCCCCTCTGGGCTCACGATGATCCTGAACAACCAACATAATAATGCAATGCAACTCAATGACACAATGCAATGCAATGCAAGCGGTACCACACAACATGGTTCAATCAATCGAACCCGACTCATAATAGAATCCGGATAGATCACATACACCTCTACTTGGCAATGATATATCTCCAAAACAACTCCACATTGGAGTCCGGACAAATCACATACACTCCTCCTGAGCAATGATTTATCCCCACCACACTTCACATTGGAGTTCGGATGAATCACATACACTCCTCTTGAGCAATGATTAATCACCACCGACACCATGAATGCACGACAGTAAATATGCATACAACACACATGTATGACAACAATCATACATCTTCACGATCCTCCTGATCACACGTAAGCCATACGCTTACCGTAATTCACAATAGTATCACCACAACTGTCTAATCGATTCAACATACCACATACATAACAAGAATTATGCACAAAACACATATATATTAATTAGTTATACATATACACGATCCTCCTGATCACACTAGTATTACTACAACTGTCAAATTTATTCCTCGTAATACACACAATTAAGGGAAATACCTCACGAGGCCTTAATTAGTTAATTATCTAATTATTCCCACTACCAATCCAAGGTTCAATAAGTTCTGACACCTACCTCAACCTCTCAGACCAAAAAGGAATCGCATCGGATGCGAAATCGGGAAAGAAATCGCGAACGGCAAAATTCTGCACTCTCGCTAGTCATACGCGTATTGCCCAAACCCATACGTGTATTGGCCAGCTCGCTCGCCCTCAATACGCGTATTGCCCAAAGTGTTACGCGTATGAGCAGAGACTGATTTCTCTCAAAAATTCCATCTTGATTCCATTTGAAACCCATTACGCGTAGTGCCTCCCTCCTTACGCGTAATGCCTTACTCCTTACGCGTACCATTACGCGTTTCAGCAGAGGGTCGTGCAAAAATGGATTCCATACGCGTAATGCCCTCTTATAGCCCTTGCCATACGCATAATGCCTTGCTCATTACGCGTATTGCCTTGGCCATTACGCGTATGGGCAGCGAAACACCTAGAATTTCCTGCATAATTTCTGCTACGGGTTTCACTCAATTTCCCTCCAAATCTCATCTAAACAACACCATACTGCAAAGTAAATACTAAGCAACCTATAACTATCATGTATCAATAATTAGGAACCTTAACTCATGAGTTCCACTCAATTTAACAACTCTAACAAACTTTAAAACTCTAAATTTCACCCAAAATCCAACCAAACAAACACATGCATATACATATACAATCGAGATATAATTGAAACTTCTCACCCTTACCCGATTAATCGCGATTGAGACGGAGATTTTCTTCAATTTCCTCTTCCTCCTCTTCTCTCTTTTCCTTCTCTTCTCTATTTTCCTTCTCTTCTTTTCCTTCTTCTTCCTTCTTTGTCTTTTCTAACAAATATATATATATATATTATACTTATTATATAATATAATCCAATAGGGTAAAATACCTCCAATTGATAACTTGTCATCTCAACCCAATTGATCAATTATTAGAGTTACCTTAAAATACTCTCTTGGACTAATAATTATTGATCTGTCTCTTTCATTTAATAATAGATCTCTTCAGAGTTCTCCAATTGCTCTATTGACCCCAATCCGTTAAGGACACTACACTTCCGCGCTTAACTACACACACCCTAAACAGGCCAAACAAATAAAATGACACACGACGATTAAATAAATTAAAATGGGGTGTTACACGAACTCCGAGTGAATGAGAGTTTGCTGAGCAAACTCGCAGCGAGCATGACAGTGCTGTTTTCTACTGTTACAGACAGAATTTTGTCAAACTTCAAAAATTTATAGCTTTTAATCCGTAGGTACGTTTCAGTCGTCGTTCGAATCGTTAGAAAGCTGGTTTCATATACTTTTTGATAAAATTAATTTCAATACCAGAAATCCAACTATTTGATGCCGTAGTTGGGTTTTCGTGTATGTGTTATGAAATTCTGGTTAAGCAGATCACTAAGATGTCAGACAGGATGTCGTGACACTTGATCTCTGCTTATCACAAGGATTAAGGAAGAACATAAACAAACAGCAGAAAGAAAAAAACACACAGAAATTGTTAACCCAGTTTGGTGATCAACACCTACGTCTGGGGGCTACCAAGCCAGGAATGAAATCAACTAAGTTGAATTGGTTCTAAGCTAAACTACAACGTTTACAACTTAGCACCTAGAAACTACCCTTCCTAGATTTCTACCTAAAACACTCATAGGTATAAGACCCTTCTCAGTTCCCTTCCAATCACAGCAGTGACTAAAAATATTACAATTCAATAAACTGTCCTCCTCTAGTATTCACGTAATACAAGAGAGGCTCACACAAGTACATGAGAGAATTCCGAAGAACCCTCTCTACCTGACGGTAATACATATTCAGAGAATTGAATATCATTCCCACATCCAGTGTAAAGTTATGCTTTGTCAGATGGGAAAACTCCAAGCTTGCCTCTCAATGCTTCAAATTGATTTGCATCCAAAGCTTTAGTAAAAATGTCAGCTAGTTATTTTTCTGTGGCCACATGCTCTAGAGTCATGATTTTGTCCTCCACCAGGTCTCGAATGAAGTGATGTCTGATATCAATGTGTTTAGTTTGGCTGTGCTGAATGGGATTCTTTGAAATATTTATTGCACTCAAGTTGTCACAGAAGAGTGTCATAACATCTTGCGGAACATTATATTCAGTCAGCATTTGCTTCATCCACATCATTTGAGAATAGCTACTCCCTGCTGCAATGTATTCAGCTTTAGCAGTAGATAAGGAGACACATTTTTGCTTTTTGCTGAACCAGGAGATTAAATTGTTCCCTAGAAAGAAACAACCACCAGAGGTGCTTTTTCTATCATCTGCATTTCCAGCCCAGTCAGCATCACAGTATCCTATTAATACATAGTCAGAGCTGTGTGTGTAGAGTAGTCCATAGTTACATGTACCATTCACTTACTTCAAAATTCTTTTGACCTGATTAATATGGCTAACTTTGGGTTCAGCCTGATACCTTGCACAGACTCCTACTGAAAATGTTATATCAGGTCTGCTAGCTGTAAGATATAAGAGACTCCCAATCATGCTTCTATAGATACTCTGATCAACACTTACGCCATTCTTATCTCTTGACAATTTCAGGTGAGTAGGGACAGAAGTCCTCTTGTGTTTTGCGTTTTCCAAGCCAAACTTCTTAACAATATTCTTGGCATATTTTCCTTGATAGAGAAAAATAGAATCTTCCATTTGTTTGACTTGGAGACCAAGGAAGTAGGTTAATTCTCCAACTAAACTCATCTCAAACTCAGATTGCATTTGCTTAACAAAATCCTGGACCATTTCTTCTGACATTCCTCCAAAAACAATATCATCAACATAAATTTATGCTATCATGAGATTGCCTTCTCTTTCTCTGACAAAGAGGGTTTTATCAATTCCTCCCTTTCTATAGCCATTTGTAACAAGAAAGTCAGTGAGCCTTTAAACCAGGCCCTTGGAGCTTGTTTCAACCCGTATAAGGCTTTCTTCAGCTTGTATACATGATCTAGAAATGTCGGATCAACAAAGCCTTTGGGTTGTTCCACATAATCTTCTTCATTGAGATATCCGTTCCGAAAAGCACTCTTGACATCCATTTGAAAAAGCTTGAATTTCAGCACACAGGCTATCCCAAGTAACAGTCTTACAGACTCTAGTCTAGCTACATGAGCGAAATTTTCATCAAAGACCACCCCCTCTATCCGAGTGTACCCCTGCGCAACAAGTCTGGCCTTGTTTCTAGTGACTACTCCGTGCTCATCAGACTTGTTCTTAAACACCCATTTTGTGCCAATCACATTTGATCCTTCTGGCCTTGGTACAAGATCCCAGACATCATGTCTCTTGAACTGCCACAGCTCTTCTTGCATCGCATTAATCCAGAATTCATCTGTCAAGGCCTCCTTGACATTCTTAGGTTCCATATTTGAAACAAAACAGGAACTGACAACAACATCACGAGATCTAGTCATCCTTCTTCCATTTGGATCCCCTATTATGAGTTCCTTGGGGTGATCTTTCTGAATTATGATGGAGGGTCCTTTGTCAACCCGCTCAGTCACCGTAGGTTCAAGATTTTCATTGTTTAATATTGTGGCACCTTCAGAGTTGTCTTGGGGTGTTTCAACATCCTTTGTGACATCCTCCTCCTCTATAGGAAAGAATGCTCCAGCATCATCTGTAGCTTCGACTTCCATAGGAGAGTCATCAACTACAACATTTATGGACTCCAGTACCACTTGAGTTCTTGAATTATAGACTCGGTATGCTCTGCTATTAGTAGAATATCCTAGAAAGATTCCTTCTTCACTCTTGGGATCCATCTTTCTTCTCTGCTCACGGTCTGCAAGGATGTAGAATTTGCTTCCGAAGACATGGAAGTATTTCACAGTTGGTTTTCTGCCTTTCCATAATTCATACAGTGTAACAGATGTTCCAGACCTAATAGTGACCCTGTTTAAGATATAACATGCTGTGTTCATTGCTTCAGCCCCAAAGTGATAAGGAAGTTTCTTTGCATGCTGCATGACCTTTGCACACTCTTGAATTGTTCTATTCTTTCTCTCGACCACACCATTCTATTGAGGAGTGATGGGTGAAGAGAATCCATGGCTGATTCCTTCTGAGGAGTAAAACTCATAAAACTTACTGTTCTCAAACTCCTTCCCGTGATCACTTCTGATTCGAACAATCCCACTATCCTTTCTCTTTGAAGTTTCAGACACAGTCCTTTGAAAACTTCAAAAACTTCTGACTTCTCTTTAATAAAATTTACCCAAGTGTATCTAGAGAAATCGTCTACAACAACATATGCATACCTTTTTCCACCCAGGCTTTCAACTTGCATAGGCCCCATTAAGTCCATGTAGAGGAGCTCTAAGTTCCTTGAGGTGGTCTGATGTTGAAGCCTTTTATGCGAAATTCTGGTTTGTTTGCCAATTTGGCATTCACCACATGTTTTTCCTTCATCTATCTTCAATTTAGGAATTCCTCTGACAGCCTCCTTGGATATGACTTCCTTCATTCCTTTCAAGTGCAAGTGACCAAGTTTCTGATGCCATATATTCACTTCATCTTCCCTTGACACTAGGCAGATGGGAGGGCACTTAGTTTCATGAGGGGCCCATAAGTAACAATTGTCCTTAGATCTGGTACCTTTCATGATGAGTTCTTCTTTGTCGTTTATAACTAGGCACTCAGATTCAGAGAAGTTAACCTTAAAGCCTTGGTCACACAATTGGCTGATGCTTATTAGGTTTACTGTCAAACCTTTGACATATAAAACCCTATCAAGGTTGGGCTGTCCATCATACTTTAACTTACCAAGACCTTTTATCTCTCCTTTTGAGCCATCTCCAAAGGTGACATGGCCAGTGGGATGAGGTTTGATGTCAGCTAAGAACTTCTTCACACCAGTCATGTGTTTGGAGCATCCACTATCAAAATACCAGTCTTTTTTGGCAGAGGCTCTCAGGGAGGTATGAGCTATAAAGGCTATAGTTTGACCCTTAGGGATCCACTTCTCCCCTTTGGGAGCCTTCTTTCTTCTTCTAGATCGTGTTGATGATTTAGAATATCCATTCAACTTATAGCAGTGAGCCTTTATATGACCAAAATTCCCACAGTAATAACACTTTTTATCCTATTTTTGTTTTCCTACAAAGATGTTCTGAGGCCTTTGATGATATTGGGACATCTTTCTCGACATCATGTGAGTTGAGTTTCCTCCAGTCCTATGTTCTTTGATCTCAACTTGATCATTATAACTGAGACCCTTTCCACTTCCGGTATTTCTCCTTGACATAAGAATTTCATCTAGCATATTTGAGCTATTGTTCATCATTCTTATGTACTTGGTCATGTTGGAGTTTAACAATACCACTTTATCCTCCAGATCAGAGATTGTTTCCAAATGATTCAGTCTCTCATCACAAAGTTGGGAAATAAGATTCTGCTGATCTTGTCCTAATTGACACAGTTCAGCAAAGTCATTAGGGTTAAGCGATCCGATGTCTGATTCCTTGTCAGAATCATAAACTCCAGTCATAGCTGACACCTTTTTAGTAGACTCTCCATCGCTCGAGGAGTCATCCTCAGACCACGAGGTGGATAGACCTTTTTTCTCCTTCTTGTGGAACGTGGGACACTCACCTCTTGTGTGTCTGAAACCTCCACACTCAAAGCACTGAATTCCCTTTTCTCGGTTGAGTTTCTTATCATAGCTAGGTCTTTTTCCAAAATTTCTCTTATCTATAGATGTCAGAAGTCTGAGCCTTGACATTGGTCTTAGACTTCTCATCTAGTTTTGTTGCCAGTTGATGAAATTGTTTTTCAAGGAACCCTATAACTTTGGACAAATCCTCATTGGTGTCACCTTCTTCTTGGTTGGTCACCAGGGCAAGACTTTTCTTCTTTTCATCCTTTTCGCTGATAGTCGTCTCAAAAGTTTGGAGCAATCCCATAAGCTCATTTACTTTCATAGTATTTATGTCCTGAGCTTCTTCAATAGTTGTCACTTTCATATCAAACCTTTTGGGAAGAGACCTTAGAATTTTTTGAACCAACTTGGCTTCAAGAATTTTCTCTCCAAGGTCACTAGATGTGTTGGCAATATTAACGATATTCATATGAAAGTCATGTATACTTTCATCCTCTCTCATCCTCTGGTTCTCAAACTTAGTGGTGAGCAGTCTTCAGAATTTCCCAAGCATTCTTTGCAACAATGCAGTTCTTGATGAGTCTGAAGATGTTCTTGTCGACACCATTGAACAAGGAATTCAAGGCTTTGGATTTTCCTTGAGCAAGCTTATCATCTTCATCATCCCAGTCTTCTTCAGTTTTCAGCTCATCAGTGAGCTTCCTGTCTTTGTCTTTGATCTTTCGTGGATCCCACCCTTTGACCACAGACTTCCAAGCTTTACTATCCATGGACTTGATAAACGCCACCATGCGTACTTTCCAATATTCATAATTGGAACCATCAAGTATAGGTGGTCTATACAGAATTCCCCCTTCTTTATCCATCGAACCATAAAGTATTGTCCCTGAATCTCACCCAGATACAGAGCAGGATGCCTGCTCTGATACCAATTGAAATTCTGGTTAAGTAGATCACTAAGATGTCAGACAGGATGTCGTGACACTTGATCTCTGTTTATCACAAGGATTAAGTAAGAACAGAAACAAACAACAGAAAGAAAACAACACATAGAAATTGTTAACCCAGTTCGGTGATCAATACCTACGTCTGGGGGCTACCAAGCCAGGAATTAAATCAACTAAGTAACGTTTACAACTTAGCACCTAGAAACTATCCTTCCTAGATTTCTACCTAAGACACTCCTAGGTATGAGACCCTTCTCAATTCCCTTCCAATCACAGCAGTGACTAAAAATATTACAACTCAATAAACTGTCCTCCTCTGGTATTCACGTAATACAAGAGAGGCTCACACAGTACAAACCCTAGTACTATATAACAGCTGCAATAATAAACCACTATACTAGGTTAAATCCATCCTATTTATATTGCAAAACAGAACTGGATTTAGGCTTAAAAAACGCAGCAATTCTGCTCCACAGAATCTGCGACCTATTCTTTTCTTCAATCCCAAGTTTCCAAAAATGTCTCCTTACCAGGAAACCGCATATTCCTTTTGGAATCAGAATCTCTGATTCCTCAATCTCAGATGCCACCTGGGATCAAGTCATATTCCAATCACACATGGAACAAAAATACAGTTATTCCAAAACTGTAACAGGCAAAGATGTCGAATCCACCTCATAGGACATCTTGTCTAACATCTTAACCTGCAGTTAGTTCATCATGTCAGGGCATCTTGTCCAACATCTTTCTGCTAAGTTAGTTTTACCAAAATTGATGCCAACCTCAAAGGTGTGGACTCATCATGTTATGTATTGTATGTTGAAATGATGAATTCGGTTGTGGGTATGCGTGTTGTGGTTGTGGATTATTGTTATTGTATGTGTTGGCAGGTATTTGCTTCGTGCTGGATAATTGGAGTTTGATGTATTGACGCATTGATAGTCATATGCATTTAGTTGTCATTGTATTTTGTTGTTGTATGCATGCCATGTTGCATAGGTTGTGCGATAAGTTGTGTGCCCATATGGGGTGTAAGCGTCTTATTAGGATTCTTTGAAATAGAATCGTGTTGTTGTTGTTGTTGTTGAGGTGATCATGTGCCCATGTGGGGTGTGAGCGATCACGGATATCGTGTGCTCATGTGGGGTATGAGCGACTGATATATAAATTCCGACGGGAATTATGATCATGAAAAAGGGATCGAATTGGTACCACATGCATTGAGTCAAGTCGTGGATAAGGAGAATTGCATTATGTTGTGTTGTATGATGGATTGTACGTTCGTCTGCTTATGTGGAAGAGTGTGATTTTGTTGATGTAGTAATGATAGGATGAATTGTGTAATTGGTTAAATGTTTTTATATTTATATTATGTGTTTCTTTTGTTGATTGAGAATCTCACCCCTTCTGTTTAAATATTACCTCTACGTGGGTAACGTGCAGATAATCAAGAGTAGTGCGGAGTTGAAGTTAGTGAAGATGGAGTCTTCGATTTTATTTCATTGTGTCGGCGTCTTTTTTGATGTGTAACACTGGGGAGTTCGAACGCTTGTCGTTATTTGTTTTATTATTTGTTATCGCTCTATTTACTCGATGATGATTATTTGGTATTAAACATGTTATATTTTCGTTGAACTTTTGCTGCCTTAGTGGAGATTAATTAAGTATGGTTTTAATTGTTGATATTTAAGTGTTACATATCTTATGCATGAGCAGGTTATTGTTGAAGGTAACATCCTAATCATTGTATGTTTTATTTTACTCTGGAATTCTATTATTAGTTATCTCGGGGGTTAGGGTGTTACACATAGAATGAGGATCTTTCCAACCATTATCAAGGTTATTGTATGCACTCTTAATAGATGAATTTCTATTTGAAATCAAACATAGGTTAGGTTGTGGAGCAACGTGTAATCGGAGATTCTTGAGAAAGAAACTCCATGCACCAGTAGTCTCCCCTTTATTTAGAGCGGAGGCAATTAGAAAAATATTGTTGCTGCCATCTTGTTCCACTGCCATGAGTAGCGTTCCTTTATATTTCTCATACAAACATGTTCTATAAATTTGAATAATTATTTTCTAGAACGCAAAATCTTTGATGCATGGTTCATACGCCCAGAAGAGTCGATGGAATATTATGTTTCCACTAACACATGTTCTGTCTAGGGTAAACTGATAGTGTCTCGAAGATAATGACTCTTGCTCGTGGTCTACAGACTCATCGTTGACCATATGATTAACCAATATCTTATATTATTCTTCTTCCTTGTCAACAACATTGACTTCGGCTTGTTTGTTGTCGTCAGTTTTGCAAAAAAACTTGTGATGGATCAACGATCTGAGACAACTGAATTTTTTGTAGTAAAATATACAACTCAATATCGTTGGACCCTGAATGTTCATGAGTTCAAAGCATATTTTGAACATCTTCATCATCTCGAACCTTTAGCTGATTTTTTTTTACTTAGTTGTGGTAAAATAACTGGATTTTTGTAAATGATTTGTGACATTGGACCAGACTGCAACTTCGCCTCTATTCTCTCTTTCAAATACGAGAAACTTGATCTTCTATCTATTGTAAATTGAGTAATATCGGTATTACAAAAGTTAAAATTGGATATTTTATAATCAAATGTCTTAGCAATTATGTGAGCATTGATAATGTATTGTGGTGAAGGAGTCATTTTGTGAGAACATTGGTTTACTAGTAGTGTAATTTGGTGTGATTGTAGTGTATTTTGGGTTAATAGTAGTGTGACTTCGTTCAGAAGAAGCACGGGCCAAAATAACTCATGCGCCACTATGTATGGTGCATACCTTATAGCCTATACATAAGCACCATTTTCTATGGCATGTCACATAGAGTTCTGTCCATCTACATGTTGCATGCATTACATGCTGACTGTCTATCCTCCCTAGCCTGCAAAGCTACCATGCTGACAAAGCTAGTATGAACTTAGATTCGCCACCTTGACTGATGCATCTGAAGAAAAATAGGAGCATACGCCCTAGACATTGGTGCATGAGTGTTGCCTTGCATGCAAAATCATTAACACGTGGATGTCTCAACTCTTTATAAATACCATATTAACTCAAACACATTTTCATCATCAATAAACACACTATTTTAAATCCTTTTAATCAGCAACAAACACATATAAACATTCTAAAATATGGATCTATTGACCATGGGTGATACATATAGAGGAACCATTAACAACATTGCGAAATTTGTAAGTTATAATTTTGCAATAATATATGTTTTTATTACATTACTAAATTTTTGTAAAACAATATTCTTATATATGTTTTACTTTTCCTTAATTATTTTCTTAGGATCCAACGAGATTTCGTTGTTGTGTACATGAATATGTCCCACACGACGAGTTGATAGAACCGTATTTACGACATGTCTATTTTGGTAATCTACTCTACATAGTCTCATACTCTATTGATTACAAATTTATCCTCACATTGGTAGAAAGATGGAGACTCGAGACACACAAATTTCATCTTTCTATCTGTGAATGTACCGTCACACTAGATGACGTGTACATGTTGTTGGGTCTACCTATTGAAGATAAGGCTATTAATAGTTGAGTTAACCAAAACAATGGAATATGCGAGCAATTTTTAGGTGCCAATTTGTTTGAAGGAACATAATGGGGCCAAAGTATTAATCTAAAGTAACTTAAAAAACATTATACAAATATGATATTAATCGAAGATTCGGCCGAGAATGAAAGAATAAAAATTAAAAATCAGTGTTATATTATGATACTATTTGGTAATTTTTTTTTCTGAAACTACTGGTAATACTGTAAATATTTATGTATTTACCTTGGTTAAGAGACATAAATAAAATAGGAACATATAGTTAGGGTTCATCCATTTTGTCACATTTATATAGTTCTTTGTGTAAAAACGCAAATAAGGGTACTTGCTCATTTTATTCTGGCGTTTATTTGCTCCAAGTATGGGGTTGGTCGAGAATGCCATCACTAGCCCTCGTCAATGAGAACAGCTTCACATTCCTCTATGTGACAAAGGAAGTTTATATCATTATTTCAACTTACTTACCTTATACTATAAATATCTGTAAAAAAATATTTTCACTATTTTCGATTTTGGTGGTCTGGTTAAGGAATGAACTACAACAAATATCATAAACACGCTATAACGGTCTATCGAAATCTTCTAGATCACCTTGGACCAGACGATGTAATATAACTAAACAATATATCATCTCGTTAATTTAATATTATCAATTAAATAATCTAATAAAGTATTTTTCCTCTACAATTTATCTAGAGGTCGTATTGGGTCTCTACCATGAGATTAACCCCAATGATGTTACAGTTTGGTTTGTAAAAACAACAATCATTAGGTTCACTACTGTGGAGATGCACTATAGTGATCGTGTCAAACTACAGTTAGGCATGCAACAACAAATTTCAGATTCTCCAACGTGTTTGGGACAATGGAATCAACAAAGAGTTGATATCAAATGGAATTTTTCTGATTGGAGAGACTTCACTAAGAAGGCGTGTCGTCAATAGAAACACTGACATCACCTGACCATAAACGAACCTATCATGCCTGACGATGCTAGACCAACTTGAAATTATATGATTTGGTATAAATTGGTTACAATAACACAATTTCTGTAACCCAACCAACCAACTTTCCCACACGTAACCTAACCAATACAACTTAACTACGACGACGTGGACACGAAACTCGATTACGGCAGTGCGGACTACTAGGGAGATACGATCGAAAATTTGTTAGATAACACTAATATCCCAAGAACCACGCACCAAACACCTCAGCCTCAATCGAATACTAGGAGACCCCAAACACCTCAGAGAAATCATGGGAGGCATCACCGGCAAGCGAATGCGTCGGGGTGCGGAATCAGTGGGTGTTATGATCGAGCAGTTCATTAAAATTCTCTCAAATCGTTGAGTAGTTCTATTTTATGAAATAATATTATAATTTAATTATTTTTTTCTATTTAACATTTTACTATTATTATTATTATTATTATTATTATTTTGTTATTAATATAATTTTAAATTAAAAAATCAAATACATATAGGCGACAAAAGGGATGACGTCTCCTCTTAACTTCCAAAAACATGCGTCATAAGTATTGACATGACACTAGTGCATGAGCCAGAGATCATGGCGCATGAGTTCAATTTAAAATGCATATGCTATTAACATTGACGTATACTCTTTATGACAAATTTTTTTTTATTGAAACATAGTTATTTTGATAAATAATTTGAAATGTTGCTTATTGAGTTTTTTTTTTCAAAAACTTGATTATTTAAAAAAAAAATTCAATCATATAAATGTTTAATTATTTTTTAAAATAATACTAAAAAATGTTTAATTGTGTTTACATTTTTTATTAATATTATTTTTAATTATAAAATAAAAGTCACGTCATATTAAAAAATATATAAATAATTGTGGTGGCATAAATTAGTTCAAGCAGATTTAAAACAACAAAAACAAAAATAAATGATTAGTCAGCATGTCACATAAAGACTATCAACCCTAATTAAAAATTATAACAAGAGAATCTTACACACAAAATCTAGTTAAAATTTTCACCATTTATTGACCTATAGTGCATATCAAAGTACTAAAATATTAGTATATTTTAGATATTCATTTTAACATTTACTTTTTATTAAATGATTATATTTTATGTATTTCAAATTGAATTTCATATTTTGATTATGCACGATTTTAACGAAAGTAATCAATTAAATTAGTTTTAATAATTAAATTAAAATTATTTACTGTAGTATAACTTATAATTGATGGATTAATTAAGTGAAGTGAATTATTATATTAAAAAAATAAATGTTGATTTAATATTTTAAATTAGTGAATATATAAAAACAAAACAAATTATAAATGTAGTAACATTTTTATGTAACAAATACTTTATATATAACTTATTTTGGGAATGTGGCCATTTTAGGAACATTAAAAGAGAATCTTATAATGAATATTTGAAAATAGAATATTCTAGCATTTCTCTTTGAAATAAAATGTGATTCCAATTATAACAAAATTTGGGCCCTCCATCCCACGTTGATAGTTACACAGACCCTTTTGGTTCCCCATCATCATTTGTTTGTCTGCATAATCTTTCAAAAGGCTATCAAATTAGTAATGATTAATTAACTCTATAATAGGATCCAACTGTAAACCATAAAGAGAATGATAAATCCCCACTCAACCCGGCAAGAAATTGCAACCTACAATCTTCATCCAAAATTTAAGAGTGTCATTAATTTAAGAAAAATAGGGAAGAGAAAGTAAGGTGAAAAAGGAATAATCAAGAAATAGTAAGTTTTTCAAGAGTATAATTGGTTTAAAAGAAATAAAGTTGATTATATATATATATATATATATATATATATATATATATATATATATATATATATTTGACATTAAAATTTTGTATTCAAATTACTTTATTTTCTCCTTAATTATAGTATAATTAAATATTATGGTCTAAGGTTCAATTTTAATTAGAATTTAATTAAAATGCATTGACAATATCAAAAAATTCTGCACTGTTAGTTAATCATACCAGTTGAATGTTAAAAGAAGTTTGACTTTTATTTTAATTATTAATAAAGTAATACCAACAGGTGATGAACTAAAAGTGTAAAACTTTTTATACTGACAGTGTATAGTAATTAATCTCTTTTAATTAATAGAATTTTTTTATATTTGTTATAAAGTATTAATATAAATTAATTATTGATATTTATAAATTAATAAATTTTTTTATTAAAAATAATAGTATAGCTAAATATAATTTAGTATCTTCATCATACAATAAATAACTTATTTGCAAAATGAATATGTTTCAATTTTCAAGATCATTTTAATTACTCTCTTCAAAATAAAATTTAAATAAAAATTATTAAAATTATAGGATTTTAAAAACGATCTAATCACATTGAATATATTGAATTTTAATCAATTGTCTAGTTTACTCAGACTAATAAATTGAGTAGTTAAAATTTATTAAAAAAACATATTTTAAAGATATTATAATTAAATATTAGATAGTATATTGTTAATATCATTTTTTATTACTTATTTTCCTATTGATTCATTCAAAAAATATACGAATAAACCCTCCTAGGGAAAACTATCCCATTGGAATCATTATCTAAGAAGGATCTAATATAATTACGTGCTGAATCATAAAAGATACTATTATCCTCTAGGTAGCATATATCATTCGCAAGAACATCGACATATTTATTACTAGCTTTCTGATAAGAGTTAATGATTTGACCTTATCGTGGATGTCAATTAGGGCTGGACAAATAATTATCACCCGATGATAACCGACCGATCCAAAGCATTTATTTAGCACTCGGTCGGATTTGAACGGTTTTCGGGTCTGATCGGATGATTGATTTGGATACATTAGGATTGAATCGGTTCGGTTCGGATGGTTTTTTTTAGTCCGGCAAAACCCGAACCCGACCAAATTTAATTAATAGTATTTTATTTTAATTATTAATTATTAATTATTTATATCACCAATTACTCTTCTCTCACTCTTAACCTCACTCTCAGAAAACCCTAACTTGCTCTCACTTCCTCTTCCTTTGTTCCAGCCGTCACTTCTTCGACTTCAAACTTCATCATTTCCTCTCTCTGTCTCTCGTTTCAACTTCATCGTCGTCTCTCATCTTGGTCTCACCACCCATTCATTTTTACCGCCGTCTCACTTTATCTAGCCTTCAAACATTGCTTTGCTCTTAGTTGATGAGTTGATTTGATACAACAAACGGTGGATCTTTCACTTTGAAGACATGAACAACTACAAAAAGGTTGATTTTTTACTTCTATTTTAGGGTTGTGATTTAGGGTTTGAGTAACTGTATCAGTTTAATGTTGGATTTTTTTATTTATGTATCTTTCAAGTGATTTAGGGTTAGAGATAGTAAATTTATAATATTTGTGTTTTTAAAAATTAATTTGGGTTTGATTCTTATATAATATAATGTTTTGTATTTATAGAAATGATTATTATTTTTCTTGTGTAAGTTTTTGTAATGTTTTATTTTTATGTATTGGTTTAGATTATTGTGTGTGCAGATCTAGTGACTGGAGGATATTCAGAGTCAACTTAATTGAATAAATCCATGAGAAACAAAAAAAAAGAAGCTACCTTAGGCGGGTGAGGATGTTTCTTTGGGGTCTTTTCTTATTTTAATTATTTTTTGTTTCTTTTATCCAATAACTCTACTTTTGAATGTGATCAAATCACTACATGAGCATATCAGACTCTCAAACAATTGATCAACTCATAACATTATTTCACGTATATATAATACTTCATTCACAAAATGGATTTTGTTTGATATTTGCAGGTAAAATAGATCTTGTGAGTTTTGGCTCAGTTTCAGGCCGTGCATTCATGGCAGTAACTTTCATTGTAGAAACTGGCTTATTACCAATATTTGGAGGTGTAGTACTGTCATAGTATGGAAAGAGAGTTGATTCTTGTTGGGGCTTTTATTATGGAAGACAAGCTGCAGAAAAGGGTAGGCTTTATCATTATTCATACTTTATATATGTTGCTGCTTTCCTATAGTTTTATCACATTCAATTTTTTTTCCTTCTTAGGTGTCGCAGTGTATTGATAAACTTGCTTAAGTCAGTCTAAAGATTTGGATTTTGACTGGGGATAAGATGGAAACTGCCATCAACATTGGGTATGCCTATTGCAAATTATTAACTTCATAATATTATCTGCATTTTCAATTTTAAGTTTGAAGTTACTAAATTAAAATGAGTTTGATAATTATTTTTTTCTATGGTGCAGATATCATGTAGTTTGCTTCGACAGGTTATGAAGCAAATATGTATCTCTACTACAATAGGTGACAAGGATTCTATCATATTTACATGTTTGAATGTTGGAGCAAATTTTGTAAGCCTTCATCAGTATTAATTTTGACAGTGATTTTTCATATGTTTAATGGAATATCTTCTAGCTTGTTAGGTCCGACTCGTAGTTTTTGCATTGAATGTGAGTTATTTAGAAATTATCCGTTGATCAATGTTTGAAGTTGCATGCTTATGTTCATGTGAAATAGTGCAAATTTTATTGACTAACTGGTTAATTGGAGTTCATGTTCACTTTATCAATCATGAAGAATTATTTAAATAAAACTTGTTAATTTTTACTATCATCTCTAAGTCAAGAAAGCACATGTATTTTCCTATGTGGAAGTTATAGAACTCAAGCTGGCACAGTCTTTTTAGGCAGTGATGGCTAGTGACTTTTCCATTGCTCAAATTCGGTTTATGTTACGATTTTTGGTAGTCCATGGACACCGGTGTTACAAGAGAATTGCACAAATGGTAATTGGTATATTCATCTTTATTCTTGATTGTTATTCTTAGATTTTTAATGTTTTTCATGCTTGTGTTGCCCATTCTATGCAGGGACAGAAATGTATGTAACATTTTTTTTGTAGGTGTTAAGGACTGTATAGAAAGTTGTCATGCATCTTCTAATTCATTTAAAGAATAAAATATTGGTGTTAGATTCAAATATATTTTTGTATAATTTCAAATACACATTTTGGTTATGTATTATATTTTATTAAATTTGTGATTTATGTAGTTAAGAATTTAGTTTAATTTTTAATGTTTTTTTAATATTGTTTTTGGATGATTTAGTATCCAATTTCATAAAAAATATTCAACTATTATGTTTATCCTTCTTCAGAAATAATTAAAATGGCTCAAAACAGCCCTTTTAAACAAATAATTAGTATTTTTTTAATTCAAATAATCAATTTTTTTTATAAAAAATTAGATAATTTATCATTTTTAAAATTAGAATAAAATTTATTTTGGGTTGTAATTATTAATTGGGCTTAAAATTTGGCCAAATTACTAGTTTGATAAGAATTAAAAAAAGTAAAAAAAAAATTTATTGGATTTATTATTTGGGCTAGATTTTGTATTGACCCAACTGCAAAGAAAACCGAAATAAATCGGTCTAATTACCCGAACCCGTTTAAACCCGAACCCGAAAAAACCGATGATTAAATAGGTCGGATTTGGGTCAATATATGTCAACCGAGGGTTGGGCCGGATTGAGGTTTTGGGCCCGAAACCGAAATGGCCCGAACCGATGCCCACCCCTAATGTCAATTATCCTTTGAATTTGCCTCAACATCAACATATATAATACAAGTGTTATTACTCCCTCCGTCCCACAATGAGTGACCCAGTTGACTTTTCACACAAATTAAGAAAAAAGAAATAAATGAAGGAAAGATAATGATATTTTTACAAAAGTACCCCTATAATGTATTGGGAATGATGAAAGTAATATTAATTAGAGGGTAAAATAAGAAAAATTGCATTGGAAATTGAAATGGGTCACTCATTGTGGGACGGAGGGAGTATTTAGTATTGACACCATTATAAGTGTTTATTGGTATCGCCATTTTACAAAACATAAAAAAAATAAAAAATATTGTACAAGATATGGAAAGTGCCAAAATAAAAATTAAGATCTAAGTACAATATTCTTCATTGTACACAATACACAGCAGAAAATAGTCACAATATAAGCCTCCCTTGAAACATCCATGCTCAACTCTTTTTGTATACTAAACCTGCAAACAACACCTGAAAAATAACAATAATATTGGGGTGAGATAATAATCTCAGCGAGTTCCCCTATCCTCGTCCAATCCTACGTCTAGGACTCTCGGCACGGGTCACAGATCCTTGTATCATACTTTGACATACGAATGAATTCAGATTCTAATGGATAACATCAACCTTACGAATCGTCGCTTCTTATGAGACTTCCAACCCATTTCAAGCCTTTTACCCGTATGATCCATTTGCTTATGTGGACTCAAACCTGTCAAAGTAATGGTGTGTACATCCCAAAAGATATCTACATAAGCATCACTCTTAGGACGACACAAATAGGGGCAGTTTCCGACTACGTGATGAAATACAACATAACGTGATCGTATTCGACAATCAAAAGGTGATCACATTCACCTTAATCACACAATAATAACACATGTTCCATACAATGCATCTCACTCACAACTATGGTAACCATTCATCCATGACACTCACCTAGGTATCATATTGTATGAATGTCACCTTCTAGTGTTGTCTAAATCATGCTTGTAACCTAGTTATCTTTTTAATCCATTTACCTAGTTATAAGCCTATGTTTACTCACTCATCTTCATAATGTTTTAAGAATGTTATTACACAACTAATACAATCACAAGATACAACAATGATCCAAGCATAAACTATGAAATGCATCACATAAGCAGAACAACAATATATAGAATATATTAACATATAATTCATAAACATACACATTTCTATTTTCCACCAAGAATCCTTGGGTTAATTCATGGTCTCACAATAAGTAGGACTTTTAGAGTCATGCTCATCACCAAATTGGGCTTTTGGAACAAAGTTTCCTCACCAAATATCAATTAATTCTCATGGTGTTACCCGTTCACATATTATTCCACATTCATTTCAATTCATTATTATTCTAGTAATCAATAAATTATATCCATTTTTCTACTTTCTATCACTTAGAGCATTGGAATAACTTTCCAACGCTTTCGATCGGGTCTCAATCTGAATTACGGTCCTCCAGTTATAAGGAAAAACAAGAAACAGAAAATTTCCACCCTGTCATAGTCGCCCAGCGAGGCTGGCTCGCTTTTGGTTCGCTCACCGAACCCCAGGCGAGGCTCAGGCAGTGGCAAAATTGCAGCATGGTCATCTAGGGAGTAGGTAGCGAGGTAGCTCGCTTTCCGTTCGCCAAACCTCGCTCAACGATGCTAGCAGAAAAATAGGTCGCCAGAGCTCGCCCAACGACGCTATCAGAAAAATAGCTCGCCTCGAGCTCGCCAGTGCTCGCCTGACGACTCAAGCGAAACTCAAAATCTGCAGAACGCAAATTGAAGGCAACCCAAGCTAAAATCTCAACCCCACGTGTTCATAATGCATCCAAACACTTAATCAAACATGTTATATCATCATTAAGCATACAATTCAACATTTACAACATAGAAACAACATTAATCCAATTTAAAAACAAAACCCTAACCCACCAATCTTCTCATATTTTCCCCCTAAAGGCTACACTATCTAATGGAACTCACCTTAAAGATGAAGAAAATGAGATAGAGTTGATGATGATGATGATGAATCCATAACTTCCTCTTCCATGAGTTCCTCTTCTTCTTCTCCTTTTCTCTTTTCTTTCTGTTATCCTCTTTTCGTACTATCTTTCTTCTTTTCTTCTTATTCATAAATATATAATACATATATAATATAATATTATATAATATGATACAAAATACTCCAATTTATATTTTGTCATCTGACACCAATTGACCAATTATTGATGTCACAAAAATGTCCTCTTGTGCACTTATTAATATTGGTATGTCTCTTTTAATAATAATTGATCTCTCTTCAGAGTTCACTAGTTACTCTATTGGTCCCAACTGATAATATATAGAGCACTTGGGAGCTCTAATTGTTCTAATTGACAAAGGTAGAGTACATAGTAACTCAATTGATCTCAACTGACAACCTATTAAGAATTTAAGGAAATATGGGATATTACACCCATTAATACTATTAGAGCCTCCTTTCTCTAAAGCCTTTACAACTGCCAAAGAGTCGACATTGAGCTCTACTCTACTCTGTCCAAGCCTATGGGTGTAATTAAGCTCTTTGAAAACACCTCATAACTCAACAACAAACACACTACACCTACCAAGATTTTTAGCGAAACCACCAATCCAGTCTCTTCTATTATTTTTGGAAATTTCTTAATACACCACCCAAGTTTCTTAGACACCGCGCAAAATTCCGCTATGCCCCCTGATTTCGGAAGTGCAAATCCGGACGCACCATGACCTTAAAAAAAAATTGTTCCAGATGTGCATATGCGGAAGGTCTCTGGATATGCAGATCCAGAATAATTTTTGATATATTTGAACCTGTATGATCACTCCCCCTTCCCATTCTCAACCTTTCTTCTTCCATACTCACCCTCACCAACCTAAAAAACCCTACTTCATCAATACCATTTCTCACTCAAAAACTTCAACTTTTTGGTGCAACAAATCAAAGGGAGCAAGAGAATATTGAATTTTAGGTAAATATTCAACTTCATCCACTACATTTCTCACATTATCAATCTACTTTTTGGAAAAAACAAGTTACGCTACTTACGGATGTGTAAATTCGGTACGTATTGAGCATGAACTTGTCCAGATGTGCACATCCGGAAAAAATGCCTGGAACTTATTAATTTTAATTTTCAGCAATTTTTAATAAGTTTTAGTTATATATATTTATTGTTCTATTATTGTTTATAAATAGATATGGTAGCCCGATTTCAAAAGGAGCGTTTTTTTACCAGATTTGTGAAGTCCATCAGCTTGGTATAATGTGTTCCAAACTTTAGGTGGAAGCTACTAGTGTGGGCGTACGTGGTTTTGAGAATAATGTGGCGTAAATTCGTGTTTTAGACCCGGACATTTCCTTGGTGACATCCAACATGGATCCTAATAAAGGGGGTGATAAAAGGTTGCATTAAAGAAGAATGGCTTAACTTTTACTTTATGTGTAGTTTTTGATAATGAACTTGACTTAATTTATGCCTTTGTTATGTTATTTTGTAACACATGACAATATTTATGGTTTGAAATAGTCCATTCTCTCAACATTCATTATTATTTTTATTTGTTTTTCCTCTTAAGGCGTTTCTTCCTTAGGATGTATACTCCTTATCTTATGAAATGACAATCCACAATAAGGGTGTTTTCAGCCAAGGATACCATTTTTTAAGCCCTTCCTTAGACGTCATTTCTTCTCACGGATGGTGAGTCAAGTATTGTAGTCCTTTTGTCATTATTTGTAGCTTCAGTTCCATCTTCCCTTTTTCAGGGGTGAAGTTTAGTGGATGCCTTTCTTGAGGCGGTTCTTTTTTTTTTCTGTATTTCCCTTTGGAGCGGTTTATCTACTTTTTCTCTCTTCGACTGTGTTTCTCTAGTTGTTTTGCAGATGCGGCGAAGAAGAAAGGGAGAAAAAACATATTGTTTTACAGATGCGGCGGAGAAAAAAGAGAAAAGAAAGGTTGTCGGGGGTAGCGCAGAAGAAAGGGAAAAGAAAAGTTGTTAGGGTAGTGGAGAAGAAAGGAAGAAGAAAAGTTGCTAGGATTTTCACACTTTTGTGTAACCAAATGGACCGAATTGCTTTTTTTTTTACATAAATAATTTGAAATGGGCATGAAATGGACTTTTTTTCTTAACTTTTTTGGCTGAATACTTAATATGTTAATAAAACTTAATAAATATAATAACATTTAATAATGAAAATAAAAATAAATATATCACAACAAATAATTAAATTTTTAATCCATTATTATTTTATTAATTTGATTTTAAAACTTTTATGTTAGCTAATTTAATATTTTCACCCAAAATAATTTATTTGTATAGATTATTTATATATTTAGTCTAAAAAATAGTCAATTCTAAAAAGTCAATAAAACTTATTCTGCTATCCTATTTTTGGGATCGACCGCTCCGCTATCCACTATTAATAACTCTGGTTTCATCCTATTTAAGTTTTGAAAAATTGCATTGTATTGAATTACATTATAATTTTTTTAAATTGAAAAAAAATCAATAAACATTTTTATTTTATTTTATGTGCAACTCACAAATTCAATTCAATCCAACTCATAAATGATCAATTTATTTAGTTCAACTTTGACGATATATTTGACTATAAACCCAACCATTGAAATGTTAATAGATTAGATAACAAATTATACCAAATTCGATTCAACCCAACTTGTAAGCTAACTCGTTTGCATATCCCATCGGCTATATCTATCAGTGAGGGATCATTCTAGGGATGATAATAAGTAGGGCATGTGTAGAGTATTATAGTACCCGTTCCTAAACCTGTGGTTTAAAAAATTTCCCGAATCCACGTGGACACTAATGTTTGTACCCATATTTGTATACTATGTATACTTAAGTACTTATACTCATACCTGTTTATCCATATTTTTAATAAAAAATAATTGACCAAAATATAATTTATCATGTCATTTTAATTTTTTAACAATATTTAAAAAAAAATGTTATTGTTGAGTTAACAAATAAACAAAAATTTATATTAAAATGCGTGAAAATTTAATAGTGATGTATTTAATAAAAAAATTTGATTAACTTATGTACATAATAATGAAAAGAAAAATATACAAATATATATCGTGTAGGTATGAGGCTGGTTGGGTACTAAGATATCCGTACTTGCACTCATATCTGTTTATTTTAGTAAGTAATTGTTCGTGTCCATACTCATATTTATTTTGTAGATTTTTACTCTACCCGTTATGAGTAAATTTTTAGAATACTTGTTGGAAATGAGTCCAATTGTCATTCCTATATCATTCTTAGTCAAAGATTGGTTAACAAATGAGACCAAGCACTGAAATATAAGATTTTTAAGATCACATTCTTAGCCAAATAACTTATGAGCGAAATTTCCACCAAACTAGAAAGAAACCTATGAGAAAATCACTATAGGAAAATTAAGTCATTTATTTGACTTAACCGCTAAAAATCTGATCTTATGCACGATATAATTTTACTTATACATTTGAAACCTAAAATCACGGCAAGAATTTAATCAAACCACTAATGGTAAACATTTTATTTATCCTTTTGCACTCTAAAAGCAAAGAAAAGTAGATAAGAGTAAGACAAGCAAACATCCCAAACTGTACAAACATAGAAGAAGAAAAAAATATAGAAAGAAGTTGGAAATGAAATCCAAAGGGAAACAAAACAAGTAAAATCTATGAGATTTTCCTTTTCATAGTTGCTAATTAACTTGCCAATTCAACATGAACAAATTAAAAACTATCAATTAATTATTCATAATATCATCATCAATTAGAGGCATTGTTCTGAGTTAGAACTTAGCTCTGTCCACACAGTAATGTTAAATCTTTTGAGGGAGGACTTTGTCATGTATTGTAATCCTTCTGACTTGAGAGATTAATCTATGCAGTTGTATGCAGAGGATAATGGATTTACCATAAAAATCAATGAGAGACATTGGAAATTGTTGATCCTCTCTTGATATTATCCATGTTGGTAGTTTCATAGACAGGCAAACCACTTGAATTGTGACAAAAATCATAGTTTTGCAATTCAAACAGATCGGAACTTGAATCACTTTCTGCACCATCATCAACCTCATTGAATTTCCTTATTTCTCTTTTGTCCACCAACTGTTTGTAGTTATCACCCAACAAACTTGAGTTTCTCCTTTTCTTATCATCCCAACCCAACTCATTTTGCAAAGTGGTTGATGATGGTTTTACATAAACATTCAAGTTTGTTTTCACCGCATGGTTTTGTTCCGATAACGTTTTGAATTCCCTGCATCCCTTTGTTGGAGTGTTTACATAAGGAGGAGTTCTAAAACCAGAACTCAAAGAAGAGTAAACCGATTTCGAATCCGCGGTACTCGAGCTTCTGAAATGGCTAATGCTGCTTCTTCGCATTCTTCTTCCGCCAGGACTCTCGTCTTCGTCTTTCATGGATTGTGAACTTGATTTTGATTTCTTCTTCTTTGATGTTGATTGATTGAAGAGAGAATTCAAGAAACTCGCGAGTCTACCGCCTGGTGAGCTAGGTTGTTTGTTGTGTTTCTTGTCTTTTATTTGTTTCTGATCGACTCCGTTAAATTGTTGCGGAAGTAAGGTTCTCATTGGCATGTCTAAGCTTATTCTTCCTCTGTGTCCATTCCTTTCTTCTCTTATCACTTTCTGTGTGCAAGTAGAGTTATTAGTGTAACCAATAACTTCATTGTACCCTGAGAAGTATCTTGATGCTTCGAACACATCGAGCTCACCGGAATCGTTTCTTCTGTGGAATGATTTCTTATTGTGATTCATTTCTTGGTCTATAATAAGTCCTGCTAGGGACATGGTGTAATAATCCTTGATGTTTGAAAAAGTTTTGAATTTTGAACGAAGTTATGCAAAAGTGTTTACAAGGAAGGGTGAAATATGGTTGGGAATATGCAAGTAGAGGATGTTTCAAGAATGGTAAGATGATATCAAAGAGTTTGAAATGATGGAGAGTATTGTGGGAGGGTTAGTTTATAAATAATAAACGTGAACTCTAGCCATGATTTTATATGATGAAGAGGAGTTTATGTGTGGGACCAACATAATTTGAATATATGCATTAAGTATAGACATTTCTTATCAAATACTAGTTTGGTATTTGACACGACAATGACAAATGTAATTATATTTAATTATTTTTAATTTTAAAAGTTAATAATGAATTATGAAATATTAACACTGACATTAACACAAAATAAAATAAAATATCGATACAAACACCTATTACATATTCGATTAAAAATATAGATATTAAAAAGTTATTAACGTTTATATGTTGTGTCCAACCGTGTCAAGTGTCACTATTTTTAAATATGTGTAATTGACATTGAGACAAAATAAAACACTGACACAAACACCGACACAAACACCTATCACACATTTGACTAATAATATAGACAATGAATGTTTACATGTCATATCCAAAATAGTGTCACTATTTTTAAATATATGTCAGACACTAAAACAAAATAAAACACTAACTGAAACACCGACACAAATACTATCACATATTAATCGAATATTTACGTGTCATGATCAGAGCATAGTCAAGTGTCACTATTTTTGAATATGTGCCACATAAACTAAAATAAAATAAAACACTGAAATAAACAGACACAAATACCTATCATATATTCGACTAAAAATATAGATATTAAAGAACTATTAATGTCTAGGTGGCGTGTCTAATGTCCCTATTTTTGTGGGAGAAGAAAGTGTGTGGTACATATAAGTGGGAAAGAGAACTTTAATCCTTCTCATGCTGCTAAAGCCAGAAGTTTGTGTTCGAGATTGTGGGGAGCAAAGAGATATGTTTCATTGGATTCTATACGTTTCAATTGGTTTGAGATGGAACTATGTTGAGTGGTTGTTTGCTATGGATATATCCATCCAATGGTCATATCATGGTAATGTTCATGATGATGAGCATGTATATATGTATGTACATACATAATACAATCTAACCAACCTCACTCTATTTATGTCATCATAGATATGAACACTAATTATAACAATGATCCCACCATAATTTTGAGAGCTTCAAAATCACTCTATAACAAATTTAAAGTAATTGCTTGAAGGGTAAATTTTCTTTTGACTAGTATTGATTTACTATGGCCCATTAATATCTCAATGCTTCCTCTTTAACTTCATTTCATAACAAAGGACTTTTAATTTTCATCATATTGAGTCACTATAAGTGGTTAATATTTCAATTTCCAACCACTGGCAGGTTCAAATAGAGATCTATAATAATGGTAGAAATATAGATATACAAGATAGAAAATGGCTTGAGTCTTGTCATATAAATCATTAAAATTTCAAAATTTTCCTAAGTATCATCATATGGAAGGTAATATGTCATGAAGCCTAAGAAAGGAACAAAGGATAATGTTGAAGTAGCCTTTTCCAGTGGAAAGAACTTTAAGAACTACACATGGATGCTTAGCAGTATAATCAGCTTTAATCAACATCGTATAATCAGCTTTAATCAACATCGTATAATCAGCTTTAATTTTCTTTTTGACTTATTGTAGTTTGTAATTTTCTTTCGGACCTACAATAACTTTTTAGGGAACTTAATTACTCAACTTTTAACTGTTACAGTTAAATTTCTTTATCACTCTTCAATTATTTTTAAACTCTAGAATTTTAAAATTTGTTCAAAGTTTTATAAATTAAGTGGATTAAATTATTTTCAACAATATTCTAATCAATGCTCACTGTAAATTAGCTCGGGATTAAAAAGAATTATCTCAATTAATAAATGTCGATATTATTAAATTGGACGTTAACGTAACAATTCAAACTCTAAATCTAATTATCACTTTGTCTTTCTTCTAAAGATAAAAAATTCACAGTCAAAAAGCATTTAAGTTTTATTTTACATTCATTAATTTTCAAATTCTAAACTTAACAAATGATTTAATATCTTAAATCTACTGTATTCATTCCAAATTAAATATAATCATCGAAAAACTTTTTTAATAAAGAAAAATTATTAAATAAAAAACTAAAAAGATGGAATATAAGATTTAACTTATTAAATTATTAAATAATTAAAAAAAACAATAGTTGAACATGTCTAACATATTTTTTTAATTTTTTTTTTCAAAAACACAAATAGGAAGTGAATTTCATCAAGTGTCATAATCAATAAAAAAACTTTGCATTTGACTAATCTATATGTACATATACATGAGTGAAAATAGACTAGGTCGAACTAGAGTTTATCAAGTTTAAGTCTAGTCTGCTAAAAATATGAAAGTCTTAATATGAACTGTAGATAAGCTTATTTTTATGTTTGAGTCCAACATTTTCGAAATGTTGATTGTTAATCCGCTTAAAACTCTATTTTAATTGAACAAATATAAATAAACAATTCAATTAATATTTAAATCGACTATGTCATACCCCAAATTTTGACCACAAGATTTCCCATCATTGTGAAAATCATCACCACAATTTGGATGTACCATCATACCTCATCAATCTTCTCAAGGATTGTTGAGCATTCACTACTACCAATAATTAGGGTTTTTGGGCCCTCTCAGAGTACTCAGACAAAGGATCAATCAAGAATGGACATGATCTTCAACTTGTCTAGCCTCTCAAACACCCATAAAGGATCAAGAGGTCTCCCACATCAAGAATCAAGCAAAAGGTTGCAACATTCCAAGTGGATCAAGCCTCGAGATCGCTAGTGTCACCAAATTAGGGTTTTGGTCGACCAAGGCCTCCAGATGAAAATTTTCATCTGGGCATGAGTCAATACTTCAAAACATGGCCCAAGAAGCTCAAAGGGACCTCATGGACCCAATCCTAGAGTCAAAATAGTCTCAGGGGATGCATTCATCAAAAATCAGGAATTAGGGTTTCTTGACCTAATTCACCCCTAAGTTGACTTTTGGAGCAAGACATGAGCCAAGACCTCAATAAGTGTTTTGAAGATCTCCAATACATCATATTGATCCATTTACAATATTGGATTGATTCAAAGAACTTGGTTCATAAACTGTACAAGGGTTCAAATTCATCTGGACCAATTAGGATTTCCTGATGAAAAGTCAGTTGTATCTTTGACTTTTGACCAAGACATGATCCCAAACCATGGGACATGATTCAAGACACTCTATAACACCTATGGAATTCATCCATTAGGTTTGAATTAGGTCAAGGAGTTGATTTCATTAAAGATCACAAAGTTTGAAGTTCATCTGACAAAAAGTCAACTGTGCCAAAAATCAAGTTTGACTTTTTGAATTTTCTTGACAATCAAGCCTTCCCTAGGTCAAAAACAATTTTAATTTGTGGTTTGGATCATCATCCATCAAGAAAAATGAGGTTACTTGAAAAAGGGACAACCTTGAAAAACTTAAATTTTCTAAGTTATGGAAGAAAAGTGATTTGGTACCAACTTTGCAAGGTCATAACTCCTAAACCACAAGGCCTTTTCCTCCCATCCAAAGCTAAAATGAAATATCTCATTGCATACTTCAAAATTGTCAACTACATCAGATTCCAAATCCTCATGGATTTTGAGTTATGGATTGATCAAAATCACAAAAACATGAAAATGACCACTTTTTCCAACACTTGGTGAAAATTTTGGACAAAATCTGTCTTGGGTTTTCACCAACTTTCAGGCCATTTTTCACCATGATCCAAATTGATTCAAGACCAATGTTGGACATCAAAGTTAAAATAGGATATACAAGCTTTCCAAAGAGTACCAGAACTCATCCTAATTCAACTTGAGTAGGGAGTTACAAGCATGAAAACATGACACCTCCAAGGCTGGTTTTACAAAACAGTCTTGTATATACCACATGATTTTTTCATTTCCATGACTTGGCAAGCCTTGTCACCATACAAGACAAGTTTCTAAAGTGCAATGAACATGATCTCTGCAGAGCTACAACACCATAGAGACTTGCAAGTCAAAAACCTCATCATTTGGCATGTGACATTCAAAGTTCAAAATCCAAAAACTCCAATTTTGTCATGAGGCATTTAAGGGATGCATAGAGCTAGCATGTATCAGTCCATGATCAACAAAATGAGTCAAGATAAACTCAAGCATCAGAGGACCATAGGCCTGCAAGTTTGACCCAAGTCAATGGCTAGAGGAGACTTTGGCAACAAGACAAAGTACAATGGATATTGGAGTGATCCAGCCTCCAATCATTATTGCTCCCAAAACAAACTTGCTATACTATAAATAGAGCTTCTTTCTGATCAATTCAAGTACACCAAAGCATAGCAATACATGCATTCCTCCAAATCTCACTAAAAACCAGATTTTTGCTTCTCTTTCAAGTCACTATCGAATTTTCAATTTAAGAGCAATTTAATCAAAACCAATCATGCCAACACCTCACATATATTATATATGAGTGATCCATAACCTTAAAACTCATATGGAACATCAGAATCACAAAGTCACCCCCCATTTGCTCATGCTTTTTGGCCTATTTACAGTTGAGGTACCACAACAAGTTCCAAGATGATTCAATCCATTCCAAGCTTTCAAACACATTACTTGAGGTCCATTGAAGCTGTCCAGATCATTACACAACATCTGTAACACCTCCAACATAGAATTCAAATTCTTCTTGCAAGAGGTAAGCCTGACACTCTCAAACTCTATAATCCATGCATCATAAATGTGTTTTCAAGTTACAAACATGTTTCTGCACTTATGTAGAGTGATTCCCCTCAACTAATTGCTATGTATGAATCGTGTATAGGATTTCATAGTGTTTTTGCAGAAATTAGGGTTCTTGAGTTAATCATTTGATTTCTCACTCCACACTTAATATAAATGCAATTAATTTATATGACTGTAATCCCTGTTCAAAAACGAGCAAGTTTCATGTTTACAAAAGTCATTTTCATTGAGTAATCAGAGAGATATGAGAGGTTTTGCGAAACGACCATGGCGGGTAGTCGTGAGGAAGAAGAAGATGGCCTTGGCACCATTTTCAAATATTTAAATTTTTGAATATTTGATATTTTTATTAAATGATTTCAAAAATTTAATTCTCTCTCATTTTTTATCATTTTTTGTTGGTTCTTTTTTTAAAAGTCATAAAAATGTTAAATTTTTTTATTCTACAAAAAAATCACATTTATATTATTTATTTAATATAGTTTGATTTTTTGAATTTAATTTAATTTAATTTGATTTAAACATTTTTTAAATGAAATTCTCACCTTGATTTTTCAAAACCAATTGGATTTCAAGCTTTCATGTGATTAAACATGATTTTTCAAAATATTTTTTAAAGTTGACAACTTATTTTTTAATATATTTGATATTTTGTATCATTTTATATTTTAATTTCCTTTAAAAATTATAATTTTTAATTAAAATTTGGGTTTGTCTTAATTTTAATTTTTTCAAACACCTTTCAAAACACTTTTGGGCCTTTTGGTAAAGTGTAAGTCCCATCCTTTTGTAATTAAATAATTTGGGCCCCAGTCATTGAATAAGTCCCGATACGATTTAAAAGGAAATCTCGGTGCGATCGCTGTTTTCAAAACAATTTTCATTTTGGGCCTCCCCTTGAGTTGTAAGCCCAATTTTTCTTATTTTTTAAACAATTTTGGGCCTCTAATAGAGTGTAAGACCCATCCTCTTTGTAAATACAATAATTTGGGTCTCAGTCATTGTATAAGCCCCTCTGTGGTTTTCCAAACTACGACGCGATCGTCGCCTTTTCAAAAAGAGATCATCTGGGCCTCTCCTTGAGTATAAGCCCCAAACTTCCTTTTAAAAACAACTTTCTTTTTTATTCAAATTCAAATTCAAAGTTTTATCAAAACTTTCTTCAATTTCTTGAAACCCTAACCATACAGCTGTAGTTAATATGCTTGGGCTTTCATCAGACTATAAGTCCCACTATCTCTTTAATACATACTTGTTTATATATTTCACCTGTATATATATATATGCTTGTACATACTTTCTTAGAGTTTTCCCCAGCAGTTAGGTCTACATTTAGGTCAAACCAGAGGTTACTCTTTCAACATAGTCAAAACTAGTTCCCCGTAGGAAATTCCAGATACAATCTTGCCTCCTCTTGGGCTCATACAGTATGGAATAGAGAAAGGCATTATTCTCGGTGAAAATTTTCTCAAGTTTGTCCAAACTTATAAATATATGTGTACAAGAAATTCAATTCCCCAAAGAGGATTAATTCCCGGTGAAACCTCATTTGAATTTCTTCAAACTCTAGAACTGTTCAGCAAAGGAAAGATTAATTCCCAGTGAAACCTTTCTTGAAATTTTCTTAGTTTTGGACCCACAGGCTTCCTAAAAGCATCCCCAGCCTCTTCTTGGGCTTGGTACATGGACCAACAGGCTTCTTAGAAGTTCCTCAGCCTCCTCTTGGGCTTAGTACAAGGACCTAAAGGCCTCTTACATGTATAGGAAAGAATTTTGTCATCTTCACTAGTTCAATCCTCAGGAGAGTTAAGAATTCCAAAACATCAGACCATTCAAGGGTTGATCTTTATCCCTTAAACCAACAGCCTCCTCTTGGGCATCATACAAAGATCCATTTCTACACCAGAGTCTACCACTTCTTGAGAGACTTGGACAGTCTCAGCCTCCTCTGGGGATTCATACAAATAAGACTTGGAAAGTCTCATCTTCTTATGGACCTCACATAGAGACCCTCAAGTTTCCTAAAAGCATAGGAAAAACCCTGATCACTCTACCAACACACCAGTATCTAGCAGAGTTAAAAACTTCTAAGATTTTTCAAACTCACCTTTAAACTTCTCCACCCTCCGACAAGACTTAACTTTCACCTTGAAAATCCCCAACTAGGGTCAATTTACCATCAATAAAACCCTAACAGAATCAGAACCTCATGGCATCTGATATTTCCACTTTTCTTCAATCCCTATCAAGAGTTGGTATCCCTTTTGGATTCCCCAATACATATTGGACCTATCTCTGGATTTTAACAATCCTCAGCAGAAGCCAGCCTTCTATTAGGTTTCATATAAGAATTTCCCCAACCAGCCTCCTCTTAGGCTTTTTATAATTATTTCCTCAGTAGAGTCAGCCTCAATCTCGGGCTTTGTACAAGACAGATAAAACCTCCCCAGTGGAGTCAATCTCTTTTCAGCCTCAATCTTGGGCTTTGTACAAGAAAAATATAAAACTCTCTAAGCTAAGTTAATCTTTTAGCTTCAACCTTGGGCTTTGATCAGGGCACACAAAAATCAACATACCCTCAGAGTAAATCAAGAGCCCACTCTGTAGGAAGACATTTCTCTGTACATCACATATCAAAATAAACAATAAAAAAACCCAATTTCTAGATAATTGTTGTAAGTGGAACACTTGTTAATTCAAAAATCCAAGTTGCGGTCCCTCTTTTATCCTGGTAAATTTCTTCTTTCATCTAATTGCTATAAGTGGCAAGACTCTGGATTATTTACATCCAAGCCAATGTCCCTCTCTTAGCATGGAAGACTCATAAGGAAAAATGACTTTGCTCTATACTGAGTTAAAGTTTCTTCCTTCATGACATTACCCTTATAAAGGAAATTATGGCATTGCTGGATTCTCATATCCCAGTTAAAGTAATTCTCCCTTATAACCAATTACTCAACATTTTGTGATGAATAGGTGAGATATTCACCCTTTAGAGATGCCAAATTCTCTCACAGTCACCCCTTTAGCTTCAATCTTGGGCTTTGAACAAGACAAAAATACTCCGATAGCTTCAATCTTGGACTTTGAACAAGACACCAAACATCTTTCCTCCCATAGAAATAGGAGGAACTACGATTGCTCTGATTTCCTAGTTATCTTTACGGGAATACGTAGGCATAAGATTGCGAAATCTTAACGAGCACACAAATAAAAAACTTTAGGTCCAGTACCTTCCCAAAAACAACGGAAAACCCGAAAATAACAAAAACACTCTCTCAACACTCCCAAAGGAGAAACTTTCCCAAACCACATCAGATAAACACCAGAAAGTATTTAAATTAACGGAGAAACATGCAATAAAAAGTCTATGGATAACCATATATACACTGGGAGTTGACAACTTCCCTTTGTATAACCTGACCCCGACCCCCTAATCTCTTAGCATTTGTTAAAGAAAACATTTGCGTGCAAGGTTAGTTTTAGATATCTTTCCTTTCCTTTCCAGCTTCATAGGATAAATAAGAAATCAGAAAGTAACACCCAAATTCCATTGCGGTAAGGTGGTTGTGTCACCGACAAAAATCGCACGCTACAGAAAAATGACGACTCTGCTGGGGAACATAGACTAGCATTAGAGTTCCTAAGAGGTCAAGGCTTTGCTTTGCTTTTAATTCTCTGTTATTTACTTTCTGCTACATTTACTGTCATATTACTTGATACCCGTGTTTAAATTTCTGTTAACTGTGAATGCGATTAATACGCATGTGGAAAGTTTGAGAGAACATTAAGATAAGTGGTGGCATATCCGGGAAACTCTTATAGGGAATGAATCCCGATCAAGCTAATTTGGCAGTCCACCGAATCAGGTGAGGTACCCGTGTGGAAATATTAATGTTGAACGACCGATCATCGTGAAAGCATTGTTTATCCTAGTGCGGTACCCATGACCCTGAGGATTTAGTAGATAGTTAACCATTTGGCCATTAGGTAGTGCGGTGACTATCAGGAATAGTTGATGCGCGATACTACACTCAAAAGAGATTCATCCTAGGATATTACATCTCGCTCGAGTGAATCAGCTTGCTGTTAATATCCCTATGAGGGGTCAATGATTTTGGGAACCTTTTAGAACCCGTTCTACAGGTACAAAAATTGACTAAATAGTACAACCTTTGGGAATGGGTAGATCCATGACTCCATGCCCGTGACGATGAACCCCTAAACCCATGTTTTCAAATGTTTTATTTGCTGCATTCATGCATTCATTAAAAAACTCTTTTCAAACAAGAAAAAAAAATCTTTTTCCAAAAGAACTAAAACAATAATTGCAAATATCAGAGGTTGCGTTATGGATTTCGGTAGAAGAAAAACGTATAAGGCTCCGAAACTAGAAGACTTAAGGAAATTTGGAAGGATGATTACCAATCCTGTGGCTTTCAGAGCTAAGCACGGAGCCTGAAGGGATCCTGTCTATGCTGTTACAGTTCTACGATCCGGTTTACCACTGCTTCACTTTCCCAGATTACCAACTTGCACCAACATTGGAAGAGTACTCCCACCTGATTGATTTACCTATCACTAATCAAGCTCTATTTTTTGGACTGGAAGAAATTCAAAAAGATCAGGCCATTGCAAGAGCAATCTCTTTGGATGAGTCAGAAGTTAGGACTCACATGACCACTAAAGGAGGAATATAGGGTTTACCAGCTAAATTCTTGATGCAGAAAGCTCTATACATTGATAGTGTAGGAAACATAAGTGCCTTCGAAGACGTCTTTGTTCTGCTCATATATGGCTTATTCCTCTTTCCTAACATTTACAACTTCGTCGATACCAATGCTGTTAAGATATTCTTAATAGGAAACCCCATACCAACCTTGCTCGCAAATGGAGAGATGATCACATGCTGTGTACCATTACTCTACAAATGGTTCATTTCCCATTTGCCCAAGTTCGCTACTTTTTGGGATCACAAGAGTACTCTACGATGGTCCTAGAGGATTATGTCTCTTATCAATTCTAACATATATTGGTACAATAGGATTTACGAAGGGATAGAGATCATCGAAAGATTTGGAAATTTCCCCAATGTACCCCTCATTGGTACTAAAGGTGGAATCAACTATCATCCAATTTTAGCTCGCCGTTAACTCGGATACCCGATGAAGAATATCCCACACAATGTTCATATGGAAGGTCTTTTCTTTAAGGAAGGGGAAAATGACAGGGCACTGAAGAAAGAAATAGTGCATGTCTGGCAACATAGTCACTGGAAAGGGAGAGAGTCTCTGGGAAGACCAAACTGTACGTCCATGGAACCTTATCTCCATTGGGTGCAAACTAGAGCCCTCAAGCTGAGGATGCCTTACCCTCGTCAAGAGGTTTTTCCCTTAAAGGAATCTGTCCTTTATTTCATGTCTAATGCGGAAAAACTCTAGGTCGCTCTTAACAAAGTCCAGCGTGAGTGAAACTCTTGGAAGAACAAATACCAGATCCTTAATTTGGAATGTACCAAGATTCAGGAACTACTAAAGGAAAAGGATGCTTTGATTGAGATATTAGAGAAAGATGCCATAGAAAGTCAGGAAGACCAAAGAAATTTACTCACTCCTTTCACTTGGCAAAGGATCGTCGACCCGACAACGGCTGAAGATGCCTGATCAAAGAAAAGAAAAATACAGGAACCGACATCAGACCTCTCCTCAGAGAGAACTCAGGATCCGTGAGCTTAGACGTTTCCTTCTCACACTTTGTAAAATACTATACTTTTCCTTGTAAAATACTACAATCTTTCGAATTTAATAAAAGGGGTCTCCCCCCTACTGTGTGATATTTGCAATCTAATTGTTAAAGTTTCTTTTGAAAATAAAAACTAAAATAAATATGTCATTGCATATCATTCATCATTCTCACATAATGCATTTTTTATCTTTAAGTCTCACGTATGTGTCACACTTTAGAGTCAAACTGTTTCAGTCGTATAATACTCGGGCCAATCGACAAAAGAAAATGGACGATCTCGAGGAAGAGAACAGAGAGCTGAGAGAAGAGATAGACGCTCTGAAGGAGAGTTTGGAGAAACTCCACCACGACATGCAAACCCTGGCAGTAGCCCAGGAACAACAGCATCAAAGGACTGTGATCTCAAAGATTACATCTACACCCATATTTGAGACACATGATATAATCCTCGGTACAACATGCCTAAAGGGCGCCCATGGGGCATGCCTTTCAACTTTATACCTGAAGGATATATCCCACCGGTCACTGAAGACCCAGAAGCCGTAGCAGGAACCGCTGGACCTGAAGGTTACAAACTTCAGGAAAATAAAGATGCAAGGGTTACGACAGCAACTCCTGAAGGTTACAAACTTCAGGGCACTGAACCGCCAAGAGTCACCTCTGTAATGTCTATAGCACAACCAGTGGTACACACTATCCCGGAAGGACAAATTCTGCAAGCCACTTCTAGCAGAAACGAAGAAGTATATGAAAGGATGAATGAATTCCTGGAAAAATTCATGGAAATGCAGAAGGAACTGCATGCCATTCGCGGTCAAGACTTATTCGGAAAGGACGCCGCCGACCTCTATTTGGTCCCTAATGTAAAGATACCACACAAATTCAAGGTGCCTGACTTTGAAAAATACAAAGACAACTCTTGCCCTCAAAATTATTTGGTGGTGTATGCTCGAAAAATGTCTACTCAGATAGAAAATCAGCAGCTATTGATCCATTACTTCCAAGACAATTTAATCGGTGCCACACTCAAATGGTACATGGGTTTAAACCGCACCAAGATCAGTACTTTTAGAGATCCCGGGGCAGCCTTTGTTTAGCAGTATAAATACAACTTGGACATGTCACCAGATAGGGGCCAGCTCAAAGCATTGTCACAAAAGGATAAAGAAACCTTCAAGGAATATGCTCAGAGATGACGTGAAATCGCCGCCCAGATCTGTCCCCCTCTTGAGGAAAAGGAAATGACCAAGATTTTCTTGAAAACCTTAAGCTCATTCTATTATGACCAAATGGTTGCCAGTGCGCCTAGTGACTTCACTAAAATGGTGAAAATGGGAGTACGCCATGAAGAAGCAGTCCGAGAAGGACGATTGGTCAAAGATGCAGAGCCATCTAGCGGTACTAAGAGATACGGTAATACTTTCCAAAAGACGAAAGAGCAAGATATCAGTAATATCTCTCTGGAAAAGAAAAGGAGAAGGTATCAACCGGTACCAGCAGTAACTCCCGCTATCAACCCAGGGAAAACTCCGACATATCAACCTCAGGTTGCTCAGGGTCAACTAAACCAACAACAGTATCAGCAAAGGCAGCAACAACCTCTTCAGCAGGCTCGTCCACAGTACAACAACAACAATCTTACTACACGACCATCAGGGTTCGACCCTATACCGATGTCGTACGCAAAGTTATTTCCACTCCTACTTTCTAAGGGGCACGTCCAAACCAGGACTCCTCTTACAGTACTAGAAAATCCACCTTTTTAGTTCAAAGCAGATCAAACTTGCCCTTACCATCAAGGAGGATCGGGACATAACATTGAGAATTGTCTCAGCTTCAATTCTGATGTACAAAAGCTTGTCTGGAACGGTGTTTTATCTTTCAAGGATACAAATCCAAATGTTCAGACGAACCCATTACCGCAACATGAAAAGACTGCAGTGAATTTGATAGAAGGAGAGCCTATCAACATTTATCACATTCACAATGTACGCTTACTGGGAACTAACCTGGTAAAGATGCATTGCAAACAGAGCGGTCATGCCCTGTGCCATCTCACAACTATCATCAGTGTGATATCTGCTCCAAGGACAATCAAGGGTGCGCCATAGTACAAGCAGCTCTACAAGAACAAATAGATCTGGGATGGATTCAGGATCACATGATTCGGGAAGTAAACATGGCCCATGCACATCCTAATATCGTTCAGAACCACGACATTCGTATGATAAACGTCAATCTAGTGGCATTGCATTCAAGACAAAGTCAGTATTACAATCTACCATGACACGATTACATCGCTTGTCCAATCTGCTCAACAAAAAATCAGGGATGCTCTTTTGTACAAGAGGCCCTCCAACGTCAAATGGATCTCGGATGGATCCAAGACTACCATGAAAGAAGTGATCATCAAGTCAGTATGGTTCAAATCTTTGACATACGCTTAATGAATACCAGTCTAGTAGAATTATATTCCAAACATGTCAGACTCGGTTTTCTGGCCTCGCATGATTATCTAGACTATAAGGAATGCTGCGAAAATGACCAAGGGTGTGCGCTTGTGAAAAAGACTCTTCAACATTTGTTGGACCACTGGTGGCTCCCGATATACCTAGATGAAGACACTCAACAGATTAGCATGACTGGTGGGAACCCTGGTAGACATCAAAGTCGTGATATCTGCTCATTAGAAGCAGATCTTGTGAAGATACATTGCATATAAAGCGGATATGGTCGGGTACCACCTCATAATTATGAGCGCTGTAGAGTATGCTCGGAAAATAACCAAGGATACTATCTCGTATAAGCATCCCTCCAAAAGCAATTAGACTGAAGAGAGATTCAATCATGTTCGAATTTTGAGTCGATCAACATGATACAAGATTACCTCTCTGGTCAGAACAAAAGCACTGTCATAATCTCCGATCATGGAATAACCAAGGACGTTTGCGCCATAATCCCTCTACTCAATGAATTGAAGTTCCCTCTTAATAGTAGAAAAGTTCCCAACTAGGAACTGATTAAGGTTGCCTACGACGGTCAGAAAAACCAAAAAGCTCATGTGGTTATCTACCTACCAGGTCCAATACCGTACAAGTCAGATAAGGCTATTCCGTAGAAGTACGGTGCGACGACCATAAAAAATGGAAAAGAAACTCCACTACCCTCCGTTGTGAACATTGCCGACATCAGTTGAGTTACCCGGAGCGGTCAGATCTTCAAAAGAGGAGTTGGAGAACCTGCTAAAGAAAGGAACCTCAAACGGAAGTTCCCAACCAATAAGTCGGTCAATCTAGTAATCCAGAACCTGTAAAGAACAACGATGAGATGCTGAAGCTCATCCAGAAGAGCGAGTACAACATTGTGGATCAATTGTTGCAAACTCCGTCTCGAATCTCTGTGTTATTTCTCCTGCTTAGTTCAGAATCCCACAGGGAAACTCTACAGAGGGTCTTAGAACAAGCCTTTATAGAACAAGATGTGATAGTAGAACAATTTGACATCATCATCTCCAACATCACTTCCTGTAAAAATTTAGGATTCAGTGATGAAGAACTGCCGGAGGAAGGCAAGAACCATAATATGGCACTCAACATTACAATCAATTGCCAAGACGGTGCTTTAGCCAGCGTAATTGTAGACACCGGTTCATCCTTAAATGTCATGCCAAAATCAACTTTGGTATGAATATCGATTCAAGGAGCTCCGATAAGAAGCAGTGAGATCATCGCCAAAGCCTTTGACGGATTTAGAAAAACAGTTATCGGCGAAGTCAATCTTCCCATAACCATCGGTCCTTACACTTTCCAAGTCACTTTCCAGGTCATGAAGATCCGGGCAGCGTACAGTTGTTTATTAGGAATACCTTGGATACACGAAGTTGGGGCAGTCACTTCGACACTTCACCAGAAGCTGAAGTTTGTCAAGAAGGACAAATTAGTCACGGTATGTGGAGAGCAAGCTTTAATCATGAGCAACTTATCATCATTCTCCTGTGTAGAACCATAAGAGCTTGTTGGAACCCAGTTCCAAGCACTCTCGGTGAGCAATGAGAATCAACCAGAAAGAGGGACGTCAATTTCCTCAAACAAAGACGCTCTCAAAATATACATACAAAAGTCATACAAAATATATTCAACAATTGTATACAACTAACTTAAAGCGTTCCCCGACTCCCGTGCTACGTATCAGAGCAGACACCAAGACCGACAAAATAACGGAGAACTAAACTTCACAAAAGCCTCCAAGACACTAATCTGCAATTGCCTCATAGATCAACAAACCACAGCAGAAGGGTGAGAAATTACAACTAAATCAAGATTGCATAATAATATGCAAACACACACTCAAACACATGTATAAATCATCTCACCCATGCCATCACATACTAACACATAAAGCATGCCACAAATACAAAACATATCACACATAATTTAACCACAATTATGACATATGGAACCACACCACCACATCACCACAAAATATAACATATATCAATTATCCCCACATAACCACATGTTCACACATAATGCATATGTATATACACAAAACATATCATTCATAACCAATGCATTTAACACGAATGCATATCAATTCACCAATCCAATGACAAACTCAACACATAATTACTCCATTCACAAATGCATATCAATCATGCACAATCCATTTAACACAAATGCATATCACAATTTCTCACACATACTCAATCCATTCATGATTCATGTAAATGCAAAGAGACCGACACAACGACTCTATGCAAATGCCATGTGGTACCATCCATCCATCATTCTCATCACTAGTTCACTCAGGAACTATTGGAATCATCGCTTGTTACTGAGGACCACTCATGTAACACCCCGTCGGGTAAACGATGTTCCCCGTCGCTTTCGGTCCTCTTATGTTTTTAAGGCTCACGACGTTTATGGATCGCTTTCGGTCCTCTTTGTATAAGGCTCACGATCTGATCGCTTTCGGTCCTCTTTGTATAAGGCTCACGATCGTCTATAATCATCGCTTTCAGTCCTCTTATTTTTTTAAGGCTCACGATGTTATAGCGGATTCCCTCTGGAATCGATTCGTCGCTCACACCCCACAAGGGCACACGACATCACAAGATGCATACCATGATGCTTAACACACAAGAACTCATGACAATCAAATGCATCTTCACAATTCAACCATATGAATTATCTCATCATCATTATTCATGCATTGAAAACACTTCAAACAATGCATTTCAAACTATAAAGGCCACCAAACGACATACATTGAATTTCATATAAACAATGCATTTCATCATAATCCACAAACCACAACAATTAGCACTTTAGCACATACATTCATATCAATTCACATCAAGAATTACTCACCATCAACCACAACAATCCTACAATCATACAATGATACTCACAACACTAGGATTCACGCCACGAAGGCTACCCACAACAACATACATTAATACCATACATTGGACTAGTTCCTTGGTAGGAAACCAGGATCGAGGGGAAGTTTATTTCAGAAACTTAGACCAGTTCCTTGGTAGGAAACCAGGATCGAGGGGAAGTTATTTTAGAAACTGAGACCAGTTCCTTGGCTAAAGACCAAGATCGAGGGGAAGTTTACCTTTTCTAAGCATCATTGCTTAGCAAAAGAAGAAGGATGCGTGAACTACCATTCTTAACCACCATCAAAATTTTGTGTATTCTGATTTTTAATCATCTTGCACCCCGAATGCCTGAATACCTTCGTCATTCACACCTTCGGGTCCAAGAAGATTAAATAGAGGCATCTGTCATACCCCAAATTTTTACCACTAATATTCCCATCATTGTACAAACCATCACCACAATATGGATGAATCATTATGCCTCATCAGTCTCCCCAAAGATGGGTGAGCATTCACTACAAACAATAATTAGTGTTTCAAGCCCTCTCTGAGCCTTAGACAAAGGATCAATCAAGAATTGACATGATCTTCAACTTGTCTAACCTCTCAAACATCCACAATGGATCAAAAGGACTCCCACATCAAGGATCAAGCACAATGTTGCAGCATTCCAGGTGGATTAAGCATCCCAAACCCTAGGACATGATTCAATACAACCTATAACACCTACGAAATCAATCCATCAAGTTTGATTTAGGTCAAGGACTTGATTTCATAGAGGATCGCACAATTTGGAGTTCATCTGACAAAAAGTCAACTGTGCACAAAAGTCAACTTTGACTTTTTGAGATTTTTCACAAATATGGTTCTTTGACCCTAAAATGATGTTAATGTGTGATTGGAATCATCATTCATCAAGAAAAATCAAGAAAAGTGGGATAACTTGTAAAAGGGGTAACCATAAAAAACTTAGAAATTTTCTAAGTTATGGAACAAAGTGGCTAGGTGTAGCGAGCGATTTTGGACGCGGTTATTAAGCGCTGGTCGCTCTCTGCGGTTGAGCTTAAACTACAGGTCGATTCATTTTTTATCCTATTGTGAGCTGAATAAGGAAGAGAAATAGATGTCTCCAATTAACCCTGCTTGCATACTGAGTTTAAACAGCGGTCTGTTAGGTTACGAATGCTATCAATGTGGGGGGCCTTTGTACTGGTTATTTGTATTTTCTCCAATACGGTTTTCTTTCTTTTTAGGACTTTCTAGTGGGGAACAAGGGTTAGGATGTTAGGACTGATGCTTTTGAATTACTGCTTTTGATTGATGGAGATATGGGATTTGGGTTTTTTGTTTAGTGTGCTCGCTAAGATTTTTCTTTCAATCTTATGCCTACGTATTCCCGTTTACCGAAACAGGGAAATCAGAGCGTTCGTAGTTCCTCCTATTCTATGGGAGGAAATTGGTTTTTGGTGTCTTGTTCAAAGCCCAAGATGTGAAGCGAAAGGTGGTTTGTATCTTGTTCAAAGCCCAAGATATGAAGCTGAAGGGGTTATTTGTGTCTTGTTCAAAGCCCAAGACGTGAAGCTGAAGGACCTCGACTTTAGAGAGAATTTGTCATCTCTAAAGAAGAGTCGGTTTGTCTAAAGAAGAATCGGTCAAACATAGTTTCCTTCTTACCAGAAGGTGTTGGTGGAATCTGTCCTTCCGGGACAGTGTGCACCACAGGGGGTGGTACCGTGACTACGGCAGTGAATCTTGGTGTTTCCCAAAGTTTGTAACCTTCAGGAGTCTTTAGTATGCCCCTGGCATCTTCGCTTTCCCGAATTTTGTAACCTTCAGGCCCAACGGCTTTTGTTGTGATTCCTTGATCTTCAGTGATCGGCGGAACATATCCTTCTGGGATATAGTTGACAGGCATGCCCCAAGGGCGGTCTTTCGGTATCTGATACCTAGGATCGTACTTCTCCACTATGGGCGTTGAGGTGATCTCCGAGATCACAGTTCTTTGTAGCTGAGCTTCTGCCATGGCTTGCATGTCGTTACGAAGCTTTCTCATATCCTCTCTCAGAGCGTCGATCTCTTCCTTTAACTCTCTGTTTTCTTCCTCAAGATCATCCATCTTTCTCTGACGATTGGCCCGAGTATTGTACGAATGAGACAGTTTGACTCTAGAATTGAGACACAAACGTGAGATTCGTAGGGAAGAAGAATACGCGATGTGAGAATGATGAATGCAATGATTATATTAATTGTTTATGGTTTAAAATAAACTTCGACAATTAGATTGCAAATATCAAACAGTGAGGAAACCCCTTTTTATTGAATTCAAAGGATTACAGAAATGGAAATACAGTAGATTACAAGGTGCAGAAACAGAAACCTAAACTAATGGGTCCCGAGTCCTCTCTGAAGAGAAGTCGGGTGCTGATTCTAGTATCCTCCTTTTCTTTGACCGGGGCTCTTGGGCCGTTGTCGGGTTGTCATTCCTTTGCCAGGTGAAAGGAGCGAGCAAATTCCTTTGGTCATCTTGATTCTCTACAGCATGTTGCTCCAAAATTTCAATCAGAGCATCCTTTTCTTTTAGTAATTGCTGTATTTTGATGCACTCTATGTCGAGGGTGCGGTACTTGTTCTTCCAAGACCTTCTCTCCTTCTGGACTTTGTTGAGAGTAACCTGAAGCCTTTCAGTTTCCGTCATGAAGTACACGACAGATTCCCTCGGCGGAAGAATTCCGTAACGAGGATAAGGCATCTTCAGCTTGAGAGCTCTAGTTTGTACCCAATGGAGATAAGGCTCCACCGAGACACAGTCCGGTTTTCCTAGAGACTCTCGTCCTTTCTTATGAACATGTTTCCAAGCGTGCGCTATTTCCATCTTTAGCGCTCTGTCGTTTTCTCCTTCTTTGAAGAAAAGACCTTCCAGATGAACACCCCGTGGGACGTGTCTCATCGGGTATCCAAATTGACGAAGAACCAATATCGGATGGTAGTTGATTCCTCCTTTAGTTCCTATGAGGGGTATGTTGGGGAAGTTTCCACAACGGTCAATGATCCTGATTCCCTCATAAATCCTATTACACCAATCTATATCAGAATTGGTAAGAGACATGATCTTCTGTGACCAGCGTATGGCACTCTTACAATCCCAAAAAGCAGCAGACTTGGGCAAGTGAGAGATAAACCATTTATAAAGCAGAGGTACACAACATGTGATCTCCCCTCCACTGTACAAATTTCCTAAGTGTACAGAATGATACGCATCTGCGAGCAAAGTCGGCACAGGGTTTCCAATGAGAAAAACCTTAATGGCGTTAATATCGACGAAGTTATTGATGTTAGGAAACAAAAATAACCCGTAGGTGAGCAAGACAAAGATGCTTTCAAAAGCAGTGATGTTCCCTATACTAGCAAAGTACAGAGCTTTCTTCGTCAAGAACTGGGCTGGCAAACCTTGGATGCCACCCTTAGTAGTCATGTGAGTCCTGACCTCAGACTCGTCCAAATGAATTGCTCTTGCAATGGTCTGATTCTTTGGAATTTCTTCCAGTCCAGAAAATGGAGCTCGATCGGTGATATGTAGATCGATCAAATGAGAATACTCCACCAGCGTTGGTGCTAGCTGGTAATCCGGGAATGTGAAACAGTGATAAACTGGATCGTAAAACTGAATGAGCGCATCCATGATTCCCTCAATCACATGGACTCTTAATAGTGGTAGCAAACCTCCGTGCTTGGCTCTGAAAGCCTCAGGGTTAGTGATCATCCTCGCTAACCTTCTCAAATCCTCTAGCTTTGGAACCTTGAAGGTATACTGGTGAGTTCTCCTTCTACCGAAATCCATTAGCGTAATCCTCTTCTCTGATATTTGCAATCACAATCTTAGTTTAATTTGAAAAACAGAGAGACTAGAAGAGAAGTTTTTTGAATGTTTTAATGTTTTTATTTTTAGATGAATGCATGAATGCAGCACACAAAAACATAGAAAAAACATGGGGTCAAAGGGTCGTTGTCATGAAGTCAAGGCTCTACCCATCCCCAAAGGTTTATACTAGGGTGATTTTTGTACTTGTACTTATTATCATCAGCTCCTCCCAGGAAAGCAAAACAACAAGCGGATCGCCAGCGAGTTGTAGTGCAATCTTAGAGTAAGTGCCATTCACTGAGAATAGATCACCAGCCTCAAATGAGGGTAGTATCGCATAACAACTATTTCCGATAGTTTCCACACTACGAAAGGGTTTGGCTCCTCAGCTTCTCAGACTTAACAACCGGCCCATTGGCTAAGAGAGTGAATGGGTTGCGTTGGTCAGCCTCCACTGAGGTTGATGGTCGACCCCGTCGCCATCACTTATCTTAAGTGTATACTCATTCTTTCCACATACGGCATCACCCGCATTCCCATTTGCAGAAAAATAAACATGTATAGCAATTAGGAAAAGCAATATATATATTTGTCCTAAAACATCCTAGACCTTTTAAAGCTATGAATCCTAAGTTCTTGACCGAACTGGGTTCCCCGGCGGAAGCCCCAATCTGTGGCTTTAAGTGAAGAGAAAGAAAAAAAAGTTTTAGAAAGACCCGGCCCCACGGTGGGCGCCATTTTTTGTGTAGCGAGCGATTTTGGACGCGGTTCTTAAGCGCTGGTCGCTCTCTGCGGTTGAGCTTAAACTACAGGTTGATTCATTTGTTATCCTATTGTGAGCTGAATAAGGAAGGGAAATAGATGTCTTCAATTAACCCTGCTTGCATACTGAGTTTAAACAGCGGTCTGTTAGGTTATGAATACTATCAATGTGGGGGGCCTTTGTACTGGTTATTTGTATTTTCGCCAATACGGTTTTCTTTCTTTTTAGGACTTTCTAGCGGGGAACAAGGGTTAGGATGTTAGGACTGATGCTTTTGAATTACTGCTTTTGATTGATGGAGATATGGGATTTGGGTTTTTTGTTTAGTGTGCTCGCTAAGATTTTTCTTTCAATCTTATGCCTACGTATTCCCGTTTACCGAAACAGGGAAATCAGAGCGTTCATAGTTCCTCCTATTCTATGGGAGGAAATTGGTTTTTGGTGTCTTGTTCAAAGCCCAAGACGTGAAGCAAAAGGTGGTTTGTATCTTGTTCAAAGCCCAAGATATGAAGCTGAAGGGGTTATTTGTGTCTTGTTCAAAGCCCAAGACGTGAAGCTGAAGGACCTCGACTTTAGAGAGAATTTGTCATCTCTAAAGAAGAGTCGGTTTGTCACAGCTGTTGGGTGACTGGTTTATAAAGGGAGGATTACTTTAACCGGGATACGCGGATCCGGCAATGCCATAATTTCCTTTATAGGGGGTTTTAACCTGAAGGAGAAGACTTTAACTCAGTGTAGAGCAATGCTATCTTTCCTTAGGAATTTCTCATGCTAAACGAGGGACAGTGGCGTGGATATAGATGATCCAGAGGCTTGCCGCTTACAGCGATTAGATGAAGGGGAAGGAGTTGTTGATGTTTGTGTACTGTGAACGAGGCACAGTTTTGATGCTAAAAGGTTAATTGGATTAACCAGTGGTTTTCTTATATAAAGCCTAAGAGGAGGCTAATATGTGTCTCGTACAAAGCCCGAGAGTGAGGCTAAAAGGGTTGACTCAACAGGAGAATCTTTTATACTCAACAAGAGAGTGTTTATGTATTTCGTACGAAGCCCGAGATGGAGACTAAAATTGATTGACTCAACAAGAGAGCCTTTTATACTCAACAAGAGAGTGTTTTTCTATCTCGTACGAAGCCCGAGATGGAGGCTAAAATTTGTTTGGCTCAATAAGAACCTTTTTGTATCTCGTATAAAGCCCGAGATGGAGGCGAAAGGGGTAATTGACTCAACGAGGGAGTCTCTTATGTGTCTCGTACAAAGCCCGAGAGAGAGGCTAAACGTTGTTTGACTCCGCTGGGGAGAATCATTTGTACAAAGCCCAAGAGGAGGCTAAAGTTATTGTTTTAGTCAAGTGACAGGTCCAGTATACTGATTTTGAAAGAGAAAATCAGTTCTTATATGAGCAACACTGTACTCAGGGATCTGATTCAAGGATCTGGGTTATTCCTGTTCTTTAAGGAAGCGCGAAATCCGAAGGGTATTGAGACTGTCCGAGTCTGCGGGTTTCCTTCCTATTTTTGAAGGGTGCTTGAGAATGTCTTTGAGACTCAAGGAGATTAGACTGTCCAAGTCTAGAGTTTCATCTTTTGTACCATGTTTTGAGAAACAGTAGTAGACTTTATGAAAGGACTTTTCTATGAAGATGATTAAGTTCTGTTCCTATACCTCTAGGAGGTCGTCGGGACAATTTGTACGAAGCCCAAGAGGATGCTGGAATCTTTTAAGAAGTCGACAGGTCCTTGTACGAAGCCCAAGAGAAGGCTATCATTTCCTGAGGAAGAGATCATTATACGAAGCCTAAGAGGAGTCTGTGAATACTTCTAAGAAGCCGTAGGGTCCTTGTACTAAGCCCAAGAGGAGGCGGGGTTTCTTTTAGGAAGCCTGTGGGTCCTTGTACGATGCCCAAGAGGAGGCCGATGCTTTTAAGAAGCCCGTGGGTCCCAAACCAAAGAAAAGTTCAAGAAAAGTTTCATCGAGAATAATTCATTTAGTGAACAGTTCTGAGGTTTGAAGAAATTCAATAGAAGTTTCACCGAGAATAATTCATCTCTTGGGAAAAGAATTTCTTGACAATTCCTAAAGAGGACAGCCGAAGAGAAGACTGTATCTGGTGATCCTATTGGGGATCTAGCTGTCTATTTCTATGAATAAGCGAAACGGCGTCACCTAGTTCTAGACGTAGTTGCCGGGGAAACTCTAAATATCTATACTATTATTACACAGTTGATATGAGTTTATGAAAGAAGACTTACAGTGAAACAGCCCCACAATACAGTTATATATATGAAGGCGGTAAATGAAAGCAATAACCACTTACTCGGTTGTAGAGCTTCCATGCTGTTTGGTTAGTTGTTCAACAAAGAAAGATTGAAAACAACAGTATATACAAAATCACAGGAGAAAGTGCTTTGAAAAAGAAAGATTTGGGGCTTACAGCTCAAGGAGAGGCCCAGGGTTTTATCAGTGAGCGCACTGTTGGAATTTGTACAGAGGGACTTATACAAGTGACTGAGGCCCAAAATGTTTCTGTACAAAGGGGGTTGGGTCTTACACTCTCTCAAGAGGCCCAAAAAGTTTTAAAGAAAAAGAGTGGGGCTTATAACACGAGGGTAGGCCCAATTGATTTTTTCGTTTAAAAATGGCGATCGCGCCGAGGTTTTCTTTTAACGCAGAGGGACTTATACAATAAGTGAGGCCCAAATGATTTTGGTTAAAAGGGGTTGGGTCTTACACTCTATTAGAGGCCCAGAGAGTTGAATGGGTCTTATAGCTCAAGGAGAGGCCCAAAAGGTTATTTTTAAAAGGCGACGATCGCGCCGTTTGTTTTTTACGGTATCGGGACTTATACAATACACTGAGGCCCAAAATGTTTTGGTCAAGAAAGGATTGGGTCTTACACTCTATTAGAGGCCCAAAGTGTTTTGAAAATGATTTATGAGGGTTGAATTAATCCAAAAACCCTAATTTGTTTTCAAAAATGTATTTAATTGAATAAAAATTCAATTAAAATGATCAAAATTGTTTATCATATGAAAAACAAATTGTGATCTTGGATTAATGCTTCAAAAATTAAGTATTGCCCTACAAAATAATTAGAAAGCATTAAAAGTTGCAAAATCAATGTAGAAAAAATATTTAATATGCCAAAAACAATTAAAATATTAATTCTTTGCAAAAATATCAATTATATGAAATAAATAATATTTTTGGGATTTTTTGATAAAATAAAATATTTTAACATTTTTGTGAATTATTAAAAAAAGAATCAACTCAAAATCATTAAAACTCAGAGAGAAATTAATTTTTGAATCAATTAAACAAAATCACAAAATTCAAATATTTGAATTTGTGAAAAAGGCGCCAAGAACACAAGCAAGAACACGCGCGTTTTTCTGGGTTTGGCTGATTTGCGTTTTCTATCCAATCTCACTGAATATGTAATCATATCATACAATCCACATATCATTATGCTCGTCTCAACCTCACGATCATGTTTATAACACTTAATTTCATTTAAACTAAACATAAAACATGAAATCACGAAGAAACCTCAAGAACCCTAATTTCTGCATGAAGGCTAGAATTTTTGATACACAATTCAAACAATGCAATTAATTGAGGGAAAACATTCCATGCATGATTATGAACATATGGCCAAATTATTGTGCGAGGAAATATGCATGGATTGAGAGATGACCAAGTACATGCTTACCTCCAAGCCGTGACAGCAAATGCAATGTGATTTTTGATTTTGAGGTGTTACAGATGAGTGGTGATGATCTGAACAGTTTCCCTACACCCTATGGAGTGTGTTTGAATGGTTGGACTTGATTGAAATTGGCTGGATCAATTCGTGGTACCTCAGCTGCAACTTGATTGAAAATTTGAGCAACCAGCTGGTGATTTTGTGAAATTGGTGTTTCAGAAGTGATCTAAGTGTTTGATCAGCTCATATATGATGTATGTGAGGTGTGTGAGTGATTGGTTTGATTGGAAGAGCTCTCAAACTCAAAACCCGATAGCTACCTTGCTAAGAAAGGCATTTTTGCCAAGAGAAAGAGATTTTGAGGAAAGCATCTGTTAGATGGCTTTGGTGTACTCAAACTGATCACAATTGAGCTCTATTTATAGTAGAGCAAGTTTATTTTGCAAGGAATAGTGAATGGCAGCTGGTAAGTAGGTTTGGCCAATGTTGGCAAATGAAAATCCAAGTCTCCTCTAGCCATTGACTAGAGGTTAGGGCACAGAGCTTTGGTTCCCTTGGTCTTGGATAAGTCTTGACTGATTTCAGATGAGAATGGCTCAGTCCATGCCACCTTGATGCTTCCATTGAATGCTTCAATCCAAATTTGGAGTCTTGTCCCTATTTTGGCCATTCTAGGTTCAACATGCTATTTCTTGTTCCATTGACTTTGGAGGCTTGGCTCAGTGATTGTCCCCTTTAGATTCAATCCTCTGAGGTGTCCAAGTGGATAGGAGCATTTGAATTTGGCTGATTTTGGCAAATCGAGCAAAATTGCAAATTCTGCCTTGCCTTTGACAGATTTCAGCAAGGCAACTTGCCAATGTCATATCTCATTGTGTAAGTTGAATTTGGTAATGTTCTTGACCATTTTGGAAAGCCCTTACATGATATAACAACTGTTTGAACAAGTTTGGTTTTGATCTCTTTTGATTCCAAGTGAAAAATCCTTCTACATTTGGCAAAAAGTGAAGCAAAATCTGACTTAATGAAATTTTCACTAAGTGTTGGAACAAAGTGTGATTTCTTGATTTTGATCACTCCATAACTCAAAATCCTTAATGAATTGGACTTAGGTCTAGTTGAAGTTTTTGTAGAGGGTAATGAGGGATACAAATCCATCTTTGGATGAGAAAAAATGGCCATGTGGTTTAGGAGTTATGACCCTCCAAAGTTAGTGTATTAGTGGCACTTTTTCCATAACTTAGGAAAATTTCTAAGTTTTATGGTTACCCCTTTTACAAGTTATCCCACTTTCTTTGGTTTTTCTTGATGAATGATGATTCAAATCATACATTAACATCATTTTAGGGTTAAAAATCCATTTTGGTGAAAAATCCCAAAAAGTCAAAGTTGACTTTTGTGCACAGTTGACTTTTTATCAGATGAATTCCAAATTGTGCAATTCTTCAGGAAATCATGTCCTTGACCTAAATCAAACTTGATGGACATGTTCCATGGGTGTCATAGGGTATATTGAATCATGTCTTAGGGCTTGGGAGCATGTACTGGTTAAAAGTCAAAGTTACAGTTGACTTTTCCCTTAAAACCCTAACTGTGGTGCAGATAAAATTGAGACTTGTTGCTCAAGCTTCTTGGATTAATCCATTGTTCCAAATGGATCAATATAGTTCATTAGAGACCCTCGAACTCTCTCTTGAGGTCTTGGTTCATGATTTGTCCCAAAAGTCAACTTAGGGGTGAATTAGGCCAAGAAACCCTAATTCCTGATTTTTGATTAATGCATCCCCTGAGGTCAAATTGACTTGATGTTTGGGTCCATGAGGTTCCATGGAGTATATAGGTTATGTTTTGGATCATTGGCTCATGCCCAGATGAAAAACTTCCATCTGGAGGCCCTGGTCGACCAAAACCCTAATTTGGTGACACTGTCGATCTTGAGACTTAATCCACCTGAAAGGGAGCATCCTTGTGCTTAATCCTTAAAGTGGGAGTCCTTTTTGATCCTTTGTGAATGTTTGAGAGGTTAGACAAGTTGAAGATCATGTCATTCCTTGATTGATCCTTTGTCTAAGGCTCTGAGAGGGCTTGAAACCCTAATTTTGATTGTAGTGGATGCTCACCCATCTTTGGGGAGACTGATGAAATAGGATGGTTCCCCCATATTGTGATGATGATTTGCACAATGATGGGAAATCTAAGTGGTCAAAATTTGGGGTATGACAGATGCCCCTATTTAATCTTCTTGGACACGAAGGTGTGAATGACGAAGGTATTCGGGCATTCGGGGTGCAAGAGGATTAAATATCGGAATACCCGAAATTTTGATGATTGTCATGAATGGTAGCTTGCGCATTCATCTTCTTTTGCTAAGCAATGATGCTTAGAAAAGGTAAACTTCCCCTCGATCCTGGTCTTCAGCCAAGGAACTGGTCTTAGTTTCTCTTGTTAACTTCCCCTCGATCCTGGTTTCCTACCCAGGAACTGGTCTAAGTTGCTGAAATAAACTTCCCCTCGATCCTGGTTTCCTACCAAGGAACTGGTCTAAGTTTCTGATTTAAACTTCCCCTCGATCCTGGTTTCCTACCAAGGAACTGGTCTAAGCTTCTGATTTAAACTTCCCCTCGATCCTGGTTTCCTACCAAGGAACTGGTCTTAGTTTCTGATTTAAACTTCCCCTCGATCCTGGTTTCCTACCAAGGAACTGGTCTAAGTTTCTGATTTAAACTTCCCCTCGATCCTGGTTTCCTACCAAGGAACTGGTCTAAGTTTATGATTTAAACTTCCCCTCGATCCTGGTTTCCTACCAAAGAACTGGTCTAAGTTTTTGATTTAAACTTCCCCTCGATCCTGGTTTCCTACCAAGGAACTGGTCTCAGTTTCTTCCGTCAATAAAATTTATTGACAAGGGACGCTATTCGTAGCGGTTTTCCTTAAACTTCTCGCCGAATTTTCCTGGGGAGATGCCATTTGAGTGGAAAAAGTTTTGATGTCAGACTTGCTGGGGGAACCCATTCGTCTGAGTTGTAGAGGTGCACAAATTTCTCTGTTTGGAGACGCCATCTGTCGATTCTACTGGGGAAAGCGAGTCTCTTGGGAGACTGCATTCGTTTGGGAGCTTGCATCATACTTTTCTCGGGATCTTCCCAGAGAAATGTCATATGATGGGATCCAATTTTGAGGTGCTGATGACCTTTTCATCAGTGGTCTTCTCGGAACGAGACCGACATGCTGCTGAATTTATGATTACGAGGCTTTCCCTGTGGATTTTCCTTAATCCGGGAAAGTAGGGATATCATCTTCAATGGCGAAGAGTGACATCTGTTGAAGGTTCTTTGGTCTTTCAGAGATTCAAGTTATCAAAGTGGCCAATTGCCAACTCTGATCTAGAGATACACTGGTGGCGAGATTGTACAGACACAACATTTCCAGACAAGGCAAGAACTGACAAACTCGATTGAGAGAACGGTTATCACTAGGGGACAGGACCGACTAGAGTGATAGCGATGCAATATGAACGCGAATGCAAATCAATAATGCATGATGTATGTATGTTTATGCTGACAAAACTGACGCAACACACAAACTAAAAGATGAACATGACTGGATACTCGGCCATCGCGGGGTGTATAGAGATATCGCTGGTTCAAGATAGCAATTCCACCTTGCTTAGGAGAGATAGTCCCTGCAGGGAATACCGTTGATCGGGCTTAGGAGATGAGAACTCTGCCGAGGCGTGTCAGACAAAACAAGGTCTCTGACACAGTTGATCCCTTCATCAGACGTACTGGGTTAGAAGGAGTACTTTGATTCTGCACTTTGAAGTTCGCTTACTTCTGGAGAAGCGGTTGATGTTCTTTCGATGTTTAACAGTCAAAAGAAATTGCCATCTCTTATTTTTTTTTTTTAAAAAAGAAGAAAAAGTTTTAATAGATAAATTCATTTTTGTTTTATTTCAGGAATCGTTAATCATGTTAAAAACGTCATTCTATAAAGCTAAAACAAATAAGAATTACAAACAAAAGCACAAAGGCTCAAATTTTTTTGATAAGATGGAGATCAGCCAAACGCGTGATTCCACAGAGTATATACAAAGTTTAGAAAATAGTAATTTACAGGGAAAAAGGCTACGTTGAAACATAACAACCACTATCCTTCCACCAACTTTGAATTCGGGGCATCCTGAGCTTCTGTCGAAGATGACCTTGACTGGAGTTTTCCTCCGATGGATGGTGTAACTGCTGCTGCTGAGGGACTTGCCCCTGTTGAACATAGTTACTTGCCATTATCCCTAATTTTTGCCTGGATTGTACTGTGATGTTTCCAATCCACCGGGATGATTTTTTTTTTAGGCGAAGTATTTCTTGTTTACATCAACATTCGTGGGGTAGGCAAATTCCTCTCCGTCCATGGTTGCAAGTCTCAAGGCACCGCCTGAGAAAGCTTTCGTGACCACATAGGGGCCATCATAATTCGGAGTCCATTTGCCTCGCGAATCAGTGAGAAATGATTGTATCTTTTTGAGCACGAGGTCTCCTTTCCTGAAGATACGAGGTCGAACCTTTTTGTCAAATGCCCTCTTCATTCTCTATTGATACAACTGACCGTGGCATAGTGCCGTGATTCGCTTCTCCTTGATCAGATTCAGTTCGTCGTGTCGGCTTTGACACCATTCAGCTTCGGTGAGCTTCGCTTCGATCAATACCCAGATTGATGGGATCTCTACTTCTATGGGGAGCACTACTTCCATGCCATACACTAGAGAGAAAGGGGGAGCCCCAATTCCATTTCTGTAATGATTGACAGCTCCGTCAAAGATAAGTCCCCACTAGGAACCTGGTTCTGGCCCTTCACTGGGTAGCGGTTCATCGCAGTCTTTCATTTTTAGATACATGACATCTTCGTCTAGGAAGTCAAACCCGATTGATTCTTGATCGTCAATCGGTTGATGAGCCAAATGATCGGCCAAAATACTTCCTTTAACGGCTTTCTGAGCGTGATACTCTATGTCATATTCTGATAACAGTATCTGCCAACGGGTAAACCTTCCCGTAAGAGCAGGTTTTTCAAAAACGTACTTGATTGGATCCATTTCGGAGACCAACCAAGTAGTATGACGAATCATGTAATGGCGAAGACGTTTGGCTGCCCAAGCCAAAGCACAGCAAGTTTTCTCGAGCATCGTGTACCGAGTTTCGCAGTCGATGAATTTCTTGCTCAAATAGTAAATGGAAGACTCTTTCCGTTTGGTTTCGTCTTGTTGGCCAAGTACACACCCCATTGAGTCTTCTAGGACTGTGAGGTAAATAATCAGTGGTCTTCCTTCCACTGGAGGTGATAGAATCGGAGGATTCAACATATATTCCTTAATACTGTCGAAGGCAGTTTGGCAATCTTCTGACCAAACGCAGTCCTGGTTCTTTTTCAGTAATTTGAAAATCGGCGCACAAGTGGCAGTCATAAGGAATATGAACCTGGAGATATAGTTCAAACGTCCCAGGAATCCTCTGACTTGTTTCTCAGTTTTCGGAGAAGGCATTTCTTGAATGGCCTTGACCTTGTCAGGATCAACTTCAATCCCTTTCTGGCTGACGATGAACCCTAGTAGTTTCCCTGAACGGACACCGAAGGTGCACTTGTTGGGATTCAAATGGAGCTTGAATTTTCTTAGACGTTCGAACAATTTTGACAAATGTTCAACGTGCTCACTCTCTGTTTTTGATTTTGCAATCATATCATCGACATACACTTCGATTTCTTTGTGTATCATGTCATGAAAAAGAGTAGTCATGGCCCTTTGATAGGTTGCCCCGACGTTCTTCAAACCGAACGGCATTACCTTGTAGCAAAAGGTACCCCATAGGGTAATGAACGAAGTTTTCTCCATGTCTTTCGGCGCCATTTTGATCTGGTTATAGCCCGAGAATCCATCCATGAAGGAGAAAACTTTGAACTTTGCTGTGCTGTCTACCAGCATGTCAATGTGTGGTAAAGGAAAGTCGTCCTTTGGACTTGCCTTGTTCAGATCTCTGTAATCGACACACATTCTGACCTTTCCGTCCTTTTTGGGAACGGGTACGATGTTGGCTAACCATTGAGGATATTCAGATGTGGCGAGGAAACTCGCGTCAATCTGTTTCTGTACTTCCTCTTTGATTTTGACGGCCATGTCCGGGTGAGTGCGTCTCAACCTTTGCTTTACTGGCAGACATTCTGATCTCAACGGTAAGTGATGTTCCACAATGCTGGTATCCAACCCTGGCATATCCTGATAGGACCAAGCGAATACATCGGGAAATTCTTTGAGAAGCTTTATCAAACTCTCTCTGGAAGTTGCACTGAGCAGCGCCCCAATCCTGATTTCTTTTCTCTCTTTTTCTGAACCCAAGTTTACCGTTCCCAACGGCTCTTTGTGAGGTTCAATGGACCTTTCCTCTTGTCTGAGTAGTCGAGAGATCTCTTCTGGAATTTTGTCGTCATTTTCTTCTTCAGCCTCGAATACCGGGAACTCAAAGTTGGGAGAAGGCATCGGATCGTATGTTTCAACTGGGTTTAAAACAAGCAATCTGCATGACGTGATGATTCGTGTTTAGAAGAGATAGAGAAAATGCAAGTGTGTGCAGTGTATATTTTACTGCTTGTTATTTTATTTTTGAATTGTTTTATAGGATTACCATTTTCTGAAAAAAGCAAAAAGAGAAAACAGCAAATAATGCGGAAATTACAGAACAACATTATTTTATTAATGAACAAGTCGATCCTTGAAACTACAGCCCTATAAAACAAAACTTTGTCGCTTCGGGCAAAGCGAAGAGGGAAATTTACAGAAAGCGAGCCCTATCAAAACATCTGTTTCACCTGGGCAGGGTGAAAGGTTAAAAGATGGCAATTACTTTGACTGATGAACGATCTTCGGAACCTCGACGGCAACCCATTGGCGGCGAACTCCTCGGTGAATCACAAAGTCTGGCACCTTCCTTGATTTGTCTTCAGAAATGACACTGATTGCCGGTGGAGCGGGATCATTGGAATCTGTCTCCCAAGTAGAATTGTCATAGGAGAATTCCTCAGTTACATTTTGCATAGTATTTGTGCTCTCAGCTGTATCTCCCCATCCAGTTGGCTGGATGTCTTCGAACCTGATACGAGACCTTTCGGGCGCAGTGTACTTGACCATAAAGTCGTATTTTCCACTTGGTTCTCCCAGGGTGTCCCACACTTCTTTGGAACTGGAGGAGTCATCCATCTCGATGACGTTGATTTCGGGAAAAGCATAGTTGATGAATTCAAGTCCTGCAAACGTTGCGAATTCATCTTCATGTTGAGTAGTTTCCGAATGACCTGAGTGTTGATCCCATGACATAGCGGGGACACAGGTATTCTGTTCGATGACGGTCAGCTGGTTTTCATTGTTCGGATGACCCTCTTGCCCCAAGTTTCCTGGATAAGGTTGCCACTTTGGCAGACCATCCATTGGGCCATAGTAATTGTAGCCAAAGTTGTCTTTCATCGGAGTGTCTTCCTCTAATGAATTTGGCGGAGCACGACATCCTTCCGGATCACAATCTCCATAGATCATTTCGACATCTGATCTTGGTATAAATCTCGGACTTTCTGTAGGAAAGTAAAAAGGCATAGGCACCTCTTCCTGAGACATATAACCGTCCTTGTTAAGGTAGGACTTCCATTCTTCATCCGTGTCAGAGGGATCTTCCTCATTGATAGCATGAACTATCTGAGACACTGGGTGAAGGAAACCTCCACTGTGGAAGAAATTTTGAAGTGGATGAAGACTTTCATTGCTGGCAGCTGTCTGGGTACAGGTTACAGAAAAACCAAGACCCTTCTTTGTTTTATTGTCAATAGGAATGACAAGCTGTCCCCATCCGGTTGTATCGGTACTCTCGACCGCTTTGATAGCATCATTGTATGAAGAAATCAAAGTTCCTCCTTTGAAATGATTGTCCTTGCTCACCGACAGTGCTTGGAACTGCGTTCCAATAACCTCCTCGGGTTTTATACCAGCAGATGATGACAAGTTACTCACAAGCAAGGCTTGTTCCCCACAAACCGTGACAAGTTGATCGTTCTGAATAAACTTTAGCTTTTGGTGGAGGGTTGACATAACCGCTCCAGCCTGATGTATCCAAGGTCTTCCTAATAAACAACTGTATGTTGCCCGGATATCCATGACCTGGAAAGTGACTTGGAAAGTATGAGGACCAATAGTTATGGGAAGATCAATTTCGCCGATAACTGTTTTTCTAGATTCGTCGAATGCTTTGACGATGACCTCGCTGATTCTCATCGGAGGGCCCTTGAATGATAATTTCATCAAAGTGGACTTCGGCATAACATTCAGGGCTGACCCTGTGTCTACCAGTACGCTGGCTAAAGCATCGTCCTGGCAGTTAACTGTGATATTGAGCGCCATGTTATGACGGCAACCCTCTTCAGGTAATTCCTTATCACTAAATCCCAAATTATTGCAGGAAGTGATGTTAGAGACAATGCTATTGAACTGTCTGATTGTTACATCCTGTTCCACAAAGGCCTGCTCCAAGACTTTCTGTAGAGCCTCCCTATGCGCTTCTGAACTGAGTAACAGTCATAATATCGAGATCTTTGAAGGAGTCTGTAACAGTTGATCCACAATGTTATATTCACTCCTTTGGATGAACTTCAGCATCTCATCATTATTTTCCAAAAGGTCGGGATTACTGGATTGACCGACTGGTGGATCAGGAGCTTCTGTCTGAAGTTCCTTTTCTTTGTTAAGTTCTCCAACTCCTCGGTTGAAGATTCGACCGCTCCGTGTTACACGACTGATGTCTGTAATGTTCACGACGGAGGGTAATGGAATTTCCTTTCCATTCTCAATTGTTGTTGCACCGTATTTGTAAGGGATAGCCTTAGTTGATTCATACGGTAGTGGTCCCGGTAAATAGATGACTATGGGAACTTTCTGGTTTTTCTGACCATCATAAGTAATCTCGATCCGTTCCCGGTTGGGAACTCTGGATTCATCAAGCAAAGGAATGATAGCAAAAACATCCCCAACTTGATCGGCAAGGTAGTCCGACGTCCTGTTGATAGGTCCGGAACCTGGGTATGGGCGAATCTCTCCGCGATCCACTTGACCCTGAAGAGCTGCTCTCACAAGGTAACACCCTTGGTTACTTTCTGAACAGACACTACAACTGTCATAGTTGTGTGGGGGCACCTGGCCACGCCCACTTTGAATACAATGTAACCTCACTAGGTTAGCTTCCACTGATCGGACATCCTGACTTTGACGCCGAGTGGGGTTTCTATTACTGATATTAATTTGCTGAGTATCTTCGTCCATGTAGATTGGCATCCACCAATGATTTAACAAGTGCTGAAGTGCCTCCTGGACAAGGGTACAACCCCGATCGCTTTCGCAACCCGCTTTACAGCTTTGATAGTCATGTGATATTAGGAATCCGAGTCGGACCTACTCAGCATGTAACTCTACCAGGTTGGTATTCATCACGCGAATATTGAAGATCTGAACCATGTTGATCTGATAGGAATTCCTATCATGGTAGTCCTGGATCCATCCAAGATCCATCTGACGTTGGAGGGCCTCCTGTATGAAAGAGCATCCCTGTTTGTTTACCGAGCAAGTCAGACAGGAACTGTAATCATGCCGCGGTAGATTATGATACTGGCTTTGCCTTGAGTGCATTGCCACCAAGTTGACATTCATTGCACGGATATCGTGGTTCTGAATGACGTTGGAATTCGTGTAAACCATGTTAACTCCATGAACTCGGTGCTCTTGGATCCATCCGAGATCCATCTGTTCCTGCAGAGCTGCTTGCACCACAGAACATCCTTGATCACTTTTAGAGCAGATATCACACTGGTGATAGTTACGAGGTGGCACATGGCCATATCCACTCTGCCTACAATGCATCTTAACCAGATTGGTTTTCAACAAGAGTACATCGTGAATTTGATAGACGTCGTTAGTCTCTTTCTCAATCAGATTGACTGTAGCTTTCTCGTGTTGAGGCAGCGGGTTCGTAATAACATTGGGATTCGTATCCTTGAAAGATAAGAGCTCGCTCCTAACAAGCTTTTGCACGTCAGATTTGAAATTAAGACAGTTCTCAATGTTATTCCCTAAACCTCCTTGATGATAAGGGCAAGTTTGATCCACCTTAAACCAAAAAGGCAGATTTTCCGGTACTGTAAGAGGAGACTTAGTCTGGATGTGCCCCTTAGCTAGTAGTAACGGAAATAATTCTGCGTACAACATGGGTATAGGATCAAACCCTGATGGTCGTGTTGTACGGTTGTTATTGTATGGAGGACGAGCCTGCTGAAGAGGCTGTTGTGACCTTTGCTGATTAGGTTGGCTCTGCGCAACCTGAGGTTGATACGTAGGAACAGGCGTGGGGCCGATAGCAGGAGTTACCGCTGCTACTGGTTGATAACGACGCCTTTGATTTCCGAGAGAGATATTCCCAATATCTTGCTCTTTTTTCTTAGGGAGAGCACTACCGTATTTTTTTTGTACTGCTCGTCGATCCAGTGTCTTTTACCAAACGTCCTTCTCGGACGGCTTCCTCAAGACGTACACCCATGCCGACCATTTCGGTGAAATCACTGGGCGCACTAGAAACCATTCTGTCATAGTAAAATGAGCTTAAGGTTTTTAAGAAGATCTTTGTCATCTCTTTTTCCTCAAGAGGTGGACAAATTTGAGCGGTAATTTCACGCCACCTTTGAGCATACTCCTTAAAGGTTTCCTTGTCCTTTTGCGACATCGATCTGAGTTGATCTCTGTCGGGTGCCATGTCCAAATTGTATTTGTATTGCTGGACGAAGGCAGTACCAATATCTCTGAATGTGCTAATCGTAGCACGATTTAAACCCATGTACCATTTGAGTGCGGCACCGGTTAAACTATCCTGAAAGTAGTGAATCAGTAGGTCCTGATTCTCCGTCTGAGCTGACATCCGTCGAGCGTACATCACCAGATGGCTTTAAGGGCAAGAGTTACCCTTGTACTTTTCAAAGTCGGGCACTTGAAATTTGTGCGGGACTTTCACATTGGGGACCAAGCAGAGATCTGCGGCGTCCTTTCCAAATAAATCCTGACCGCGAATGGCTTGTAGTTCCTTCTGCATTTCCAAGAACTGCTCTTGGAATTCATCCATTTGGTCAAACATAGTTTCCTTCTTACCAGAAGGTGTTGGTGGAATCTGTCCTTCCGGGACAGTGTGCACCACAGGGGGTGGTACCATGACTACGGCAGTGAATCTTGGCGTTTCCCGAAGTTTTTAACCTTCAGGAGTCTTTAGTATGCCCCTGGCATCTTCGTTTTCCCGAAGTTTGTAACCTTCAGGCCCAGCGGCTTCTGTTGTGATTGCCTGATCTTCAGTGATCGGCGGAACATATCCTTCCGGGATATAGTTGACAGGCATGCCCCAAGGGCGATCTTTCGGTATCTGATACCTAGGATCGTACTTCTCCACTATGGGCATTGAGGTGATCTCCGAGATCACAGTTCTTTGTAGCTGAGCTTCTGCCATGGCTTGCATGTCGTTACGAAGCTTTCTCATATCCTCTCTCAGAGCGTCGATCTCTTCATTCAACTCTCTGTTTTCTTCCTCAAGATCATCCATCTTTTTCTGACGATTGGCCCGAGTATTGTACGAATGAGACAGTTTGACTCTAGAATCGAGACACAAACGTGAGATTCGTAGGGAAGAAGAATACGCGATGTGAGAATGATGAATGCAATGATTATATTAATTGTTTATGGTTTAAAATAAACTTCAACAATTAGATTGCAAATATCAAACAGTGGGGAAACCCCTTTTTATTGAATTCAAAGGATTACAGAAATGGAAATACAGTAGATTACAAGGTGCAGAAACAGAAACCTAAACTAATGGGTCCCGAGTCCTCTCTGAAGAGAAGTCGGGTGCTGATTCTGGTATCCTCCTTTTCTTTGACCGCGGCTCTTGGGCCGTTGTCGGGTTGTCATTCCTTTGCCAGGTAAAAGGAGCGAGCAAATTCCTTTGGTCATCTTGATTCTCTACAGCATGTTGCTCCAAAATTTCAATCAGAGCATCCTTTTCTTTTAGTAATTGCTGTATTTTGATGCACTCTATGTCAAGGATGCGGTACTTGTTCTTCCAAGACCTTCTCTCCTTCTGGACTTTGTTGAGAGTAACCTGAAGCCTTTCAGTTTCCGTCATGAAGTACATGACCGATTCCCTCGGCGGAAGAATTTCGTAACGAGGATAAGGCATCTTCAGCTTGAGAGCTCTAGTTTGTACCCAATGGAGATAAGGCTCCACCGAGACACAGTCCGGTTTTCCTAGAGACTCTCGTCCTTTCTTATGAACATGTTTCTAAGCGTGCGCTATTTCCATCTTTAGCGCTCTGTCGTTTTCTCCTTCTTTGAAGAAAAGACCTTCCAGATGAACACCCCGTGGGACGTGTCTCATCGGGTATCCAAATTGACGAAGAACCAATATCGGATGGTAGTTGATTCCTCCTTTAGTTCCTATGAGGGGTATGTTGGGGAAGTTTCCACAATGGTCAATGATCCTGATTCCCTCATAAATCCTATTACACCAATCTATATCAGAATTGGTAAGAGACATGATCTTCTGCGACCAGCGTAGGGCACTCTTACAATCCCAAAAAGCAGCAGACTTGGGCAAGTGAGAGATAAACCATTTATAAAGCAGAGGTACACAGCATGTGATCTCCCCTCCACTGTACAAATTTCCTAAGTGTACAGAATGATACGAATCTGCGAGCAAAGTCGGCACAGGGTTTCCAATGAGAAAAACCTTAATGGCGTTAATATCGACGAAGTTATTGATGTTAGGAAATAAAAATAACCCGTAGGTGAGCAAGACAAAGATGCTTTCAAAAGCAGTGATGTTCCCTATACTAGCAAAGTACAGAGCTTTCTTTGTCAAGAACTGGGCTGGCAAACCTTGGATGCCACCCTTAGTAGTCATGTGAGTCCTGACCTCAGACTCGTCCAAATGAATTGCTCTTGCAATGGTCTGATTCTTTGGAATTTCTTCCAGTCCAGAAAATGGAGCTCGATCGGTGATATGTAGATCGATCAAATGAGAATACTCCCCCAGCGTTGGTGCTAGCTGGTAATCCGAGAATGTGAAACAGTGATAAACTGGATCGTAAAATTGAATGAGCGCATCCATGATTCCCTCAATCACATGGACTCTTAATAGTGGTAGCAAACCTCCGTGCTTGGCTCTGAAAGCCTCAGGGTTAGTGATCATCCTCTCTAACCTTCTCAAATCCTCTAGCTTTGGAACCTTCAAGGTATACTGGTGAGTTCTCCTTCTACCGAAATCCATTAGCATAATCCTCTTCTCTGATATTTGCAATCACAGTCTTAGTTTAATTTTAAAAACAGAGAGACTAGAAGAGAAGTTTTTTGAATGTTTTAATGTTTTTTTTAGATGAATGCATGAATGCAGCACACAAAAACATAGAAAAAACATGGGGTCAAAGGGTCGTTGTCATGAAGTCAAGGCTCTACCCATCCCCAAAGGTTTATACTAGGGTGATTTTTGTACCTGTACTCATTATCATCAGCTCCTCCCAGGAAAGCAAAACAACAAGCGGATCGCCAGCGAGTTGTAGTGCAATCTTAGAGTAAGTGCCATTCACCGAGAATAGATCACCAGCCTCAAATGAGGGTAGTATCGCGTAACAACTATTTCCGATAGTTTCCGCACTACGAAAGGGTTTGGCTCCTCAGCTTCTCAGACTTAACAACCGGCCCATTGGCTAAGAGAGTGAATGGGTTGCGTTGGTCAGCCTCCACTGAGGTTAATGGTCGACCTCGTCGCCATCACTTATCTTAAGTGTATACTCATTCTTTCCACATACGGCATCACCCGCATTCCCATTACTAGAAAAATAAGCATGTATAGCAATTAGGAAAAGTAGTATATATATTTGTCCTAAAACATCCTAGACCTTTTAAAGCTATGAATCCTAAGTTCTTGACAGAAATGGGTTCCCCGGCGGAAGCCCCAATCTGTGGCTTTAAGTGAAGAGAAAGAAAAAAAAGTTTTAGAAAGACCTGGCCCCACGGTGGGCGCCATTTTTTCTGTAGCGAGCGATTTTGGACGCGGCTCTTAAGCGCTGGTCGCTCTCTGCGGTTGAGCTTAAACTACAGGTCGATTCATTTTTTATCCTATTGTGAGCTGAATAAGGAAGGGAAATAGATGTCTCCAATTAACCCTGCTTGCATACTGAGTTTAAACAGCGGTCTGTTAGGTTACGAATGCTATCAATGTGGGGGGCCTTTGTACTGGTTATTTATATTTTTGCCAATACGGTTTTCTTTCTTTTTAGGACTTTCTAGCTGGGAACAAGGGTTAGGATGTTAGGACTTATGCTTTTGAATTACTGCTTTTGATTGATGGAGATATGGGATTTGGGTTTTTTGTTTAGTGTGCTCGCTAAGATTTTTCTTTCAATCTTATGCCTACATATTCCCGTTTACCGAAATAGGGAAATCAGAGCGTTTGTAGTTCCTCCTATTCTATGGGAGGAAATTGGTTTTTGGTGTCTTGTTCAAAGCCCAAGACGTGAAGCGAAAGGTGGTTTGTATCTTGTTCAAAGCCCAAGATATGAAGCTGAAGGGGTTATTTGTGTCTTGTTCAAAGCCCAAGACGTGAAGCTGAAGGACCTCGACTTTAGAGAGAATTTGTCATCTCTAAAGAAGAGTCGGTTTGTCACAGCTGTTGGGTGACTGGTTTATAAAGGGAGGATTACTTTAACCGGGATACGCGGATCCGGCAATGCCATAATTTCCTTTATAAGGGGTTTTAACCTGAAGGAGAAGACTTTAACTCAGTGTAGAGCAATGCTATCTTTCCTTAGGAATTTCTCATGCTAAACGAGGGACAGTGGCGTGGATATAGATGATCCAGAGGCTTGCCACTTACAACGATTAGATGAAGGGGAAGGAGTTGTTGATGTTTGTGTACTGTGAACGAGGCACAGTTTTGATGCTAAAAGGTTAATTGGATTAACCAGTGGTTTTCTTATATAAAGCCTAAGAGGAGGCTAATATGTGTCTCGTACAAAGCCCGAGAGAGAGGCTAAAAGGGTTGACTCAACAGGAGAATCTTTTATACTTAACAAGAGAGTGTTTCTGTATTTCGTACGAAGCCCGAGATGGAGGCTAAAATTGATTGACTCAACAAGAGAGCCTTTTATACTCAATAAGAGAGTGTTTTTCTATCTCGTACGAAGCCCGAGATGGAGGCTAAAATTTGTTTGGTTCAATAAGAACCTTTTTGTATCTCGTATAAAGCCCGAGATGGAGGCGAAAGGGGTAATTGACTCAACAAGGGAGTCTCTTATGTGTCTCGTACAAAGCCCGAGAGAGAGAGGCTAAACGTTGTTTGACTCCGCTGGGGAGAATCATTTGTACAAAGCCCAAGAGGAGGCTAAAGTTACTGTTTCAGTCAAGTGACAGGTCCAGTATACTGATTTTGAAAGAGAAAATCAGTTCTTATATGAGCAACACTGTACTCAGGGATCTGATTCAAGGATCTGGGTTATTCCTGTTCTTTAAGGAAGCGGGAAATCCGAAGGGTATTGAGACTGTCCGAGTCTGCGGGTTTCCTTCCTATTTTTGAAGGGTGCTTGAGAATGTCTTTGAGACTCAAGGAGATTAGACTGTCCAAGTCTAGAGTTTCATCTCTTGTACCATGTTTTGATAAACAGTAGTAGACTCTATGAAAGGACTTTTCTATGAAGATGATTAAGTTCTGTTCCTATACCTCTAGGAGGTCGTCGGGACAATTTGTACGAAGCCCAAGAGGATGCTGGAATCTTTTAAGAAGACGACGAGTCCTTGTACGAAGCCCAAGAGAAGGCTATCATTCCCGGAGGAAGAGATCATTATACGAAGCCTAAGAGGAGGCTGTGAATACTTCTAAGAAGCCGTAGGGTCCTTGTACTAAGGCCAAGAGGAGGCAGGGTTGCTTTTAGGAAGCCTGTGGGTCCTTGTACGATGCCCAAGAGGAGGCCGATGCTTTTAAGAAGCCCGTGGGTCCCAAACCAAAGAAAAGTTCAAGAAAAGTTTCATCGAGAATAATTCATTTAGTGAACAGTTCTGAGGTTTGAAGAAATTCAAGAGAAGTTTCACCGAGAATAATTCATCTCTTGGGAATAGAATTTCTTGACAATTCCTAAAGAGGACAGCCGAAGAGAAGACTGTATCTGGTGATCCTATTGGGGATCTAGCTGTCTATTTCTATGAATAAGCGAAACGGCGTCACCTAGTTCTAGACGTAGTTGCCGGGGAAACTCTAAATATCTATACTATTATTACACAGTTGATATGAGTTTATGAAAGAAGACTTACAGTGAAACAGCCCCACAATACAGTTATATATATGAAGGCGGTAAATGAAAGCAATAACCACTTACTCGGTTGTAGAGCTTCCATGCTGTTTGGTTAGTTGTTCAACAAAGAAAGATTGAAAACAACAGTATATACAAAATCACAGGAGAAAGTGCTTTGAAAAAGAAAGATTTGGGGCTTACAGCTCAAGGAGAGGCCCAGGGTTTTATCAGTGAGCGCACTGTTGGAATTTGTACAGAGGGACTTATACAAGTGACTGAGGCCCAAAATGTTTCTGTACAAAGGGGGTTGGGTCTTACACTCTCTCAAGAGGCCCAAAAAGTTTTAAAGAAAAAGAGTGGGGCTTATAACACGAGGGTAGGCCCAATTGATTTTTTCGTTTAAAAATGGCGATCGCGCCGAGGTTTTCTTTTAACGCAGAGGGACTTATACAATAAGTGAGGCCCAAATGATTTTGGTTAAAAGGGGTTGGGTCTTACACTCTATTAGAGGCCCAGAGAGTTGAATGGGTCTTATAGCTCAAGGAGAGGCCCAAAAGGTTATTTTTAAAAGGCGACGATCGCGCCGTTTGTTTTTTACGGTATCGGGACTTATACAATACACTGAGGCCCAAAATGTTTTGGTCAAGAAAGGATTGGGTCTTACACTCTATTAGAGGCCCAAAGTGTTTTGAAAATGATTTATGAGGGTTGAATTAATCCAAAAACCCTAATTTGTTTTCAAAAATGTATTTAATTGAATAAAAATTCAATTAAAATGATCAAAATTATTTATCATATGAAAAACAAATTGTGATCTTGGATTAATGCTTCAAAAATTAAGTATTGACCTACAAAATAATTAGAAAGCATTAAAAGTTGCAAAATCAATGTAGAAAAAATATTTAATATGCCAAAAACAATTAAAATATTAATTATTTGTAAAAATATCAATTATATGAAATAAATAATATTTTTGGGATTTTTTGATAAAATAAAATATTTTAACATTTTTGTGAATTATTAAAAAAAGAATCAACTCAAAATCATTAAAACTCAGAGAGAAATTAATTTTTGAATCAATTAAACAAAATCACAAAATTCAAATATTTGAATTTGTGAAAAAGGCGCCAAGAACACAAGCAAGAACACGCGCGTTTTTCTGTGTTTGGCTGATTTGCGTTTTTCATCCAATCTCACTGAATACGTAATCATATCATACAATCCACATATCATTATGCTCGTCTCAACCTCACGATCATGTTTATAACACTTAATTTCATTTAAACTAAACATAAAACATGAATTCACGAAGAAACCTCAAGAACCCTAATTTCTGCATGAAGGCTAGGATTTTTGATACACGATTCAAACAATGCAATTAATTGAGGGAAAACATTCCATGCATGATTATGAACATATGACCAAATTATTGTGCGAGGAAATATGCATGGATTGAGAGATGACCAAGTACATGCTTACCTCCAAGCCGTGACAGCAAGTGCAATGTGATTTTTGATTTGGAGGTGTTACAGATGAGTGGTGATGATCTGAACAGCTTCCCTACACCCTATGGAGTGTGTTTGAATGGTTGGACTTGATTGAAATTGGCTGGATCAATTCGTGGTACCTCAGCTGCAACTTGATTGAAAATTTGAGCAACCAGCTGGTGATTTTGTGAAATTGGTGTTTCAGAAGTGATCTAAGTGTTTGATCAGCTCATATGTGATGTATGTGAGGTGTGTGAGTGATTGGTTTGATTGGAAGAGCTCTCAAACTCAAAACCCGATAGCTACCTTGCTAAGAAAGGCATTTTTGCCAAGAGAAAGAGATTTTGAGGAAAGCATCTGTTAGATGGCTTTGGTGTACTCAAACTGATCACAATTGAGCTCTATTTATAGTAGAGCAAGTTTGTTTTGCAAGGAATAGTGAATGGCAGCTGGTAAGTAGGTTTGGCCAATGTTGGCAAATGAAAATCCAAGTCTCCTCTAGCCATTGACTAGAGGTTAGGGCACAGAGCTTTGGTTCCCTTGGTCTTGGATAAGTCTTGACTGATTTCAGATGAGAATGGCTCAGTCCATGCCACCTTGATGCTTCCATTGAATGCTTCAATCCAAATTTGGAGTCTTGTCCCTATTTTGGCCATTCTAGGTTCAACATGCTATTTCTTGTTCCATTGACTTTGGAGGCTTGGCTCAGTGATTGTCCCCTTTAGATTCAATCCTCTGAGGTGTCCAAGTGGATAGGAGCATTTGAATTTGGCTGATTTTGGCAAATCGAGCAAAATTGCAAATTCTGCCTTGCCTTTGACAGATTTCAGCAAGGCAACTTGCCAATGTCATATCTCATTGTGTAAGTTGAATTTGGTAATGTTCTTGACCATTTTGGAAAGCCCTTACATGATATAACAACTGTTTGAACAAGTTTGGTTTTGATCTCTTTTGATTCCAAGTGAAAAATCCTTCTACATTTGGCAAAAAGTGAAGCAAAATCTGACTTAATGAAATTTTCACTAAGTGTTGGAACAAAGTGTGATTTCTTGATTTTGATCACTCCATAACTCAAAATCCTTAATGAATTGGACTTAGGTCTAGTTGAAGTTTTTGTAGAGGGTAATGAGGGATACAAATCCATCTTTGGATGAGAAAAAATGGCCATGTGGTTTAGGAGTTATGACCCTCCAAAGTTAGTGTATTAGTGGCACTTTTTCCATAACTTAGAAAAATTTCTAAGTTTTATGGTTACCCCTTTTACAAGTTATCCCACTTTCTTTGGTTTTTCTTGATGAATGATGATTCAAATCATACATTAACATCATTTTAGGGTTAAAAATCCATTTTGGTGAAAAATCCCAAAAAGTCAAAGTTGACTTTTGTGCACAGTTGACTTTTTATTAGATGAATTCCAAATTGTGCAATTCTTCAGGAAATCATGTCCTTGACCTAAATCAAACTTGATGGACATGTTCCATGGGTGTCATAGGGTATATTGAATCATGTCTTAGGGCTTGGGAGCATGTCCTGGTCAAAAGTCAAAGTTACAGTTGACTTTTCCCTTAAAACCCTAACTGTGGTGCAGATGAAATTGAGACTTGTTGCTCAAGCTTCTTGGATTAATCCATTGTTCCAAATGGATCAATATAGTTCATTAGAGACCCTCAAACTCTCTCTTGAGGTCTTGGTTCATGATTTGTCCCAAATGTCAACTTAGGGGTGAATTAGGTCAAGAAACCCTAATTCCTGATTTTTGATGAATGCATCCCCTGAGGTCAAATTGACTTGATGTTTGGGTCCATGAGGTTCCATGGAGTATATTAGGTTATGTTTTGGATCATTGGCTCATGCCCAGATGAAAAACTTCCATCTGGAGGCCCTGGTCGACCAAAACCCTAATTTGGTGACACTGTCGATCTTGAGACTTAATCCACCTGAAAGGGAGCATCCTTGTGCTTAATCCTTAAAGTGGGAGTCCTTTTTGATCCTTTGTGAATGTTTGAGAGGTTAGACAAGTTGAAGATCATGTCATTCCTTGATTGATCCTTTATCTAAGGATCTGAGAGGGCTTGAAACCCTAATTTTGATTGTAGTGGATGCTCACCCATCTTTGGGGAGACTGATGAAATAGGATGGTTCCCCCATATTGTGATGATGATTTGCACAATGATGGGAAATCTAAGTGGTCAAAATTTGGGGTATGACACTAGGATACCAACATCCAAGGATCATAACTTGAGATCCAAGCAACCATTTGGGTTGATCCAAATATGGATTTGTAGCTCTCATGGCACACTACAAAAGCTTCAACTACACCTCATTCTAATTCCTCATGGATTTCAAGTTATGGAATGGCCAAAATCACAAAAAGTGAAAATGTCACTTTTTTCCAACACTTAGTGAAATTTTCACTAAGTCAGAATCTGCCTTGTCTTTTTTCCAAATGTAGGGGCATTTTCACTTGGATCCAAAATGTATCAAAGCAAACTATGATCACACATATGTTGTATCATATGAGAGCTTTCCAAAATGGCCAAGAACCCCATGAAACTCCACCTAAGCCATAAGATATGACCATGCCAATATGCATTGCTGCAAACTGTCATGGCAAGGCAGATTTGTGCATTTTGCTCGATTTGCCAAATTTGTACAAATGACAAACATGTATATCCATCTGAACACCTCAGTGAGGGACCAAGGAGGGACAAACACTGATCCATAAGCCTCCCAAGTCCTTGGAACTAAAAATAGCATGCCAAACCTAGAAATCCCTAAAGAGGGGACAAGACTCCAATTTTGTTTTGGAGCATTCAATGGATGCACCAAGGTGGCATAGACTGAGCCATTTCCAACTGAATTCAGTCAAGACATATCCAAGACCAAGGGAACCAGCAGCCTGTGCTCTAACCTCTAGTCAATGGCTAGAGGAGACTTGGATTCCCATTGATCAACATTGGCCAAACCTCTGCAGTAGTTGCTATTCACTATTGCTTGCAAAAAAAACTTGCTCTACTATAAATAGAGCTCATTTGTGATCAGTTTTAGTACACCAAATCCACCAAACATATGCTTTCCTCAAAATCTCCTTCTCACTTCCAAAATTGCCTTCCAAAGCAAGCCACTATCGGGTTTTGAGTTTGAGAGCAATTCCAACCAAACCAATCACACACACACCTCATAAACATCATATGGAAGTGATCCAAACACATAAACAACATCTGGAACACTGATTTCTCATAATCACCAGCCAGCTGCTCAAGGTTTTAACCAAGTTGTAGTTGGGATACCATCTTCAGTTCCTGCTTGTTTCAAACCATTCCAAGCACTCAGGCACATCACTTGGCACCTAGGGAAGCTATTCACATCATTGGAACCTAGATGTAACATCTCTAACACAAAACACGATCACCAGCTGCAAGAGGTAAGCATAAGCTCTTTTAACTCTATGATCCATGCATTTTTTGCTGTACAATAATTTGGCCATATGTTCATAATCATGCATAGAGTGTTTTCCCTTAATCAATTGTTTTGTTTGAATCGTGTATGGAATTTCTAAGCCTTCATGCAAATTTTAGGGTTCTTGAGGTTTTTCTTTGATTTCTTATTCCATGCTTAAAATAAATGAAATTAAAGACCATATACATGATCGTGAGGTGAAAACGAGTAGATTGATATATGGATTGTGTGATTTCATCAAGTATTTAGTGAGATTGAAGAGAAAACGCAAATCTGGGCAAAACAGAGCACGCAGGCAAGGCCAATATATTTTTGGCGCCCTTTTTCAAATTTTCAAATTTTTGAATTTTTGTGATTTTATTTAATTGATTCAAAAAATTATTTCTCTCTGAGTTTTAATGATTTTGAGTTGATTTTTTTTTTAATAATTCACAAAAATGTTAAAATATTTTATTTTACCAAAAAATCTCAAAAATATTATTTATTTCATATATTTGATATTTTTGCAAAGAATTAATGTTTTAATTGTTTTTTAACATTAAAATTTTTTTTTCCTCCTTGATTTTCCAAATTTAATTGGTTTCCAATCATTTTGTGGATATAAACAAGATTTTTTAAACATTAATCCAAGATCACAACTTGTTTTTCACACATGCTTGATAATTTTGATCATTTTAATTAAATTTTTATTTAATTAAAATACCTTTTGAAATTAATTTAGGGTTTTGATCTTAATCACCCTAAACAAATCATTTTCAAACACTTTGGGCCTCTAATAGAGTGTAAGTCCCATCCCTTTTTGTACAAAAATCTTTTTGGGCCTCAGATATTGTATAAGTCCCGACACAATAAAAAAATCTCGGCGCGATCGTCAGTTTAAAATCATCTGGGCCTCTCCCTGAGTTGTAAGCCTCATTACTTGTACAAAAAACACTTTGGGCCTCTAATAGAGTGTAAGACCCAATCCCCTTTTAACCAAAACCTTTTTGGGCCTCACATATTGTATAAGTCCCTCTGTGTTAAAAGAAAAAACCTCGGCACGATCGCCAGTTCAAAATAAAACTCTGGGTCTCTCCTTGAGCTGTAAGCCCCATCACTAATACAAAAACACTTTGGACGTCTAATAGAGTGTAAGACCCAATCCCCTTGTACATAAAAACTTTATGGGCCTCACATATTGTATAAGTTCCTCTGTATAGTTTTCAAAACAGCGGTGCAATCATCGTTAAAACTTGGGCCTCTTCTTGAGCTGTAAACCCCACAAACTTTTCAAAGCACTTTATCCTTTGATTTTAAATATAATATTGTTATCAAAGTTTTTCTTTGTTGAACAACTAACCAAACAGCATGAAAGCTCTACAACGAGTAAGTGTTTATCCGCTTTCATTTATCGCTTTCATATGTATATAACTGTATTGTGAGGCTGCTTCACTGTAAGTCTTCTTTCACACCCTTTTATATACTTGTCAAATATCAATTGTGTAATACTAGTATAGTTATTTAGAGTTTTCCCCGGCAACTATGTCTAGCACTAGGTAAAGCCTGTTAGTCACTCTTAAATACAGTCAAAACTAGATCCCCCGCAGGATTACCAGATACAGTCTTCCCTCCTCTTGGGGTTAAACAATATGGAAACGTGAAAGGCAGCATTCTCAGTGAACCCTTTCTCAGACTGTCACCCTTATAAATTGTCAAAGACACTCTAACTCCCCAGAGATGATCTTTTCTCCGTGAATGACATCTCTTGAGTTTCTTCCAAACCCTTGAACTTTCCTGGCTTGATCTATTCTCGGTGAATAGCATGTCTTGAACTTCTCTTGGTTTGGGGACCCACAGGCTTCCTAAAAGCATCCCCGCCTCCTCTTGGGCGTTGTACAAGGACCCTTCGGCTTCTTAGAAGTTCTCATGCCCTCTCTTGGGCTTAATACAAGGACCCTGACGACCTCTTAAAGGTATAAGACATAACTTAGTCATCCTTTGCTAGAGCAGTTTTTCCAGCGTCAAAACTCCGGCCGTTGTAGGGTTGATACTCATCTCTCAATGTCCATGCCTCCTCTTGGGCATTGTACAATAGATAAAACTCTAGACTTGGACAGTCTAAACCCCCTTGAGTCTCAAAGACATTCTCAAGTTCCCTTCAAAAATAGACAGAAACCCGTTCTCTCTCATGAGAGTTTCCCATACTTGGACCCGCTTCAGGATCTCCAGACTCCACAGCGGTAAGTCAGCCTCTTCTTGGGCTTTATACAATGACTCTCCCCAGTGGAGTTAACCTTTTCGGACTCTCTCGTTGAGTCAGTCTCCCTTTTTAGCCTCCGTCTTGGGCTTCATACAAGACACATATAAAAACACTCTCTTGTTGAGTATACAAGACTCTCTTGTTGAGTCAATTTCCTTTTAGCCTCCCTCTCGAGCTTCGTACGAGACAGAAACACACTCTCTTGTTGAGTATAAAAGACTCTCTTATTGAGTCAAAGCCCTTTTTAGCCTCCGTCTTAGGCTCGTATAAGACAGAAAAAAAAACACTCTCTTGTTGAGTATAAAAGACTCTCTTGTTGAGTCAATTCTCTTTTAGCTTCTATCTCGGACTTTGTACGAGATACTAAAACACTCTCTTGTTGAGTATAAAAGACTTTCTTGTTGAGTCACTTCCCCTTTAGCCTCTATCTCGGGCTTCGTACGAGACACTAAATCACTCTCTTGTTGAGTATAAAAGACTCTCTTGTTAAGTCAAACTCTTTTAGCCTCCGTCTTAGGCTTCATATAAGACATATAAACGATTCTCTTGTTGAGTCAAAACCTTTTAGCCTTCGTCTTAGGCTTCGTACAAGACACAAAAAAGCACTCTCTTGTTGAGTCAGTCACTTGTTAGTACTCTCTTATTGAGTCAACCCTTTTAGCCTCTATCTCGGGCTTCGTACGAGACAACAAATAAGAAGCATCCTCTTGTTGGGTCAATCGCCTTCTCTTAGGCTTTGTATAAGGAAAAACTCAGTTGAGTCAATCAACCTTTTAGCATTAAATATGTGTCTTGCTCACAGCTTACAAGCATCAACAACTCCTCTTTAGAGATGACAAATTCTTTCTCATCCAAAACCCTTTAGCTTCACATCTTGGCCTTTGAAAAAGATACAAATCACTTTTAGCTTCATGTATTGGGCTTTAAACAAGACACCAAAACAACCTTTTTCCTCCCATAAAATAGGAGGAATTACGATCGCTCTGATTTCCTTGTTTCGTTAAACGAGAATACGTAGGCATAAGATTGCAAAAATCTTAGCGAGCACACTAATCAAAAACCTAAAATCCAGTATCTCCATCAAATCAACCCAAAAGCATCAAATCTAAACACATTACCATAAAACTCACAAATAGTCCAAACACTATGTTCTTAACAAAATAACCCAAGAGAGACCCACAATCTTAATAGCATCTGTAAACCAACAGTTATCTGTTTAAACTCAGTATGCAAGCAGAGTTAATTGGAGACATCTATTTCCCTTCCTTAATCAGCTTCAATAAGATAAAAAATGAATCGAACTGTAATACCCCAAAGCGATAGTGCTTCGCAACCACACAAAAATTCGCGCTACACTATGTAGTAAAAAATTCCTAGAAAATTGATTTTAGGGTTAGTCGATGGTACCCTAGCTGATGCATGATTAGGCGAGTAAAACACAAACTAACTTGAGCCAAATGAATCTTTCTCAACTCTACAGTAGTTTATCATGCTCTACAAGAATTTAGGCTTAGTCAAAAGCGAAGTAGAACTAGATAGTTGAACTTTATGGCCACATTCCAAAATTGTAGCTTCACTAATCGAAGAAGGAAAATAATGTGAAACCAGTAGTTTGGAAGGTTGTGCACATATGGTCCAAGTTGAACTTCGCTAGTTCAGAAGTAACGCTTTTTGAAGTAGTTAAGAAATTAACAAGTGACATTTCTTTCCTCAATGCAATGGTTTGGAAAAACTTGGTGTGGAAGGCTATCAAATGAATCTCAACTAAATATCTATAGTTTGGCAACACACTTATTTGTTAAACATCAAATAAATTCCATCTAATCATGTTAAATTATGTAAGTCGAGCCCTTTGTTTGTATCAATATACTATTCGATTAATTTTATAAAAAAAATATTTTTAAATATATCATATAAAATATACTATTATATAAAATATATCGATTATTCAATAAAATTGTAAATAGAATCTTTATTCATAATAATGACAAGAAAAAAAAGTTCAACTAGGACTCCAATAATCTGTAGCTTCTTTATACAACAGTATATGAGTGTTTATATAATGAGATATAACTTATTTCTTTAAATCTAACCGTTGCGAAAACCAACCACTTTAACTAATAGTGAAAAGTGTCTTCAAAAGTCTAATAATAGCATTTCTCAAACTCAAGATGACTAAAATCACGCATAATCATGGTTAGATTTATGATTATCATAATGGGGCAGCTCCCCCACATAATAATTTTTGTTTAACTTTGAATCATTTTAATTTTTCTGGACCCCACTGAATTAGTAATACTATTGAAATCTAAAATGATTAAAGTTAGGATAAACTCCATTTAATTATTGAGTCAGAACGGGCAGGTTGGAGACAGTCTTTATTTTTACAAATTTAAGTCTGAATCCTCAAATAATTTTCGTTCTCCACCTCAAAGCCAAGCGGGGATGGAATATTAAAAGACAAACGAGTTTGTGTTGGGTTCAGATATCCTCACCCCGTCGCCATTCATTTAGTAAAATTAATTTTTTAAAATAAAAATATCTATTTTTCCAAAATTAAATTACATTACAAATAATAAAATAAAATAATCTCAAAAAAATGCATACATATATTTCAAATATTTTAAATAATTAATACAAATCAAAATATCAAAATATGTGTCACACATTTAATATTCCAAATTAACAAAACTAAATAATAATGTACATAATAAAATAAACGGGACGGGTTTGGGAGCAGGATTCGGGGTGGATACTACTGTTTCATTACCTGATTCGTTCTCATATTTTTTAATTGGAAAAAAATAAAATCTAAATCCAATTAAAGCGGATTTTTCCCGTTAACTTCAAGGCGGAATCGAGTAGATACCCACAAATATGAGTTTTGTTGTCATGCCTAAAAATCGATCTTTTGTAGGTCTCTTATATATATGTATGACTAAAATTAAACTTGTTTAGTGATTTAATGGGTGTAATTGACTCACAATGTAGTTTTTGTTTTTGAAAACTTTAATGAATATAACTTTAAATATCCATAAAAATTCAGATATACCAAATTAAAAAAGAATTAACGAAAAAAATTTAAATAAAAATAGAGTAAAACAGAACCTAAAGAGCCATAACCAATAGTCACAAAAGTGATTCGAGTCGGAATTTTAACATTTTTTATTTTTCACGATAATTTGAAGTAACTATAACTTTTGGGCACTCAGATTCTCAAAATTTGAGTCGGTGTTATCGCAGTAATGAAAATAGTAAGTCGGAAAGGACTATTTATATTGGAAATAATGGGAATTGTGGTCCAGGAAGTGGATAACGGATCTCCGGGTGTTGGATTTTGGAAATTTCTAAATTTCCACACTAGTTTGAAGCAACTAAAACTTGTGGGCGGTCAAATCCTCAAAATTTGAGTTGGTGTTTTTTCAGTGATGGAAGGAGGCAGTCAGAAATAACCATTTCTATTGGAAATAATGAGAATTATGGTTCGGGAAGTGGATGGCGATCCTCCGGGTGTCGAATTTTGAAAAATTTAAAATTTCCATGCCAGTTAGAAGCAAGTACAACCTGTGGGCGGTCGAATCTTCAAAATTCAAATCAGAGTACAATATAATAATATAATTGAGGAAACAACCATTCATTTGAATCCCACCCAAAGTGATACTTAAGTTAGATCTTAAGTAATTAGGATCACCATTAATAGAAGAAAGACCTCTAAAGGGAGAACAAAAATAAAAAACAACCTCCAAATTAAATCATAACTCTTGATCTACTATTGGTGAATACGCGTGATAGAGTTCTGAATCTAATAAAAAATTGAACATGGATTCACACATGATCTACCTAAAAAGTGTTGGAAATTCACCACAACCTATGGTGATTCTGCTTCAATCTTGATCTCAAGATTAATAACCAACCCACAAACAATACGTAATGACAATGAAAGAAGAAGAACAAACAAGAACAACAAGGAAGAAAAGAGAGAGAAGAGAAATATTTGGAGGATAAGTGTTACCCACGAACTGTGGGATTTCTGAATATATTGCACTTTCACTGCTAAATCTGCAACTGTGCATACAATACAATGTTATTATTGCAATGCAAGGATACTTCCTATTTATAGATATAGATTTGCAAAGGCCCAAAATTAAAAGCCCAAAATATCAAATCTAATCTAAACAAATCTAAATCCAATCAAATCAAATCTAACACGATTATGTCAAAACAACCTAAACAATTCGACACGACACTAAGCTATGAATGCTTCGACTTCGACACTATGAATTACATTTAACACACCACCTAATTCATTGTGTCTAAACTATCTACATTCATCATCGATCTTAGTCTTCTGAAGGCTTCGACCTGCACTCCATTCGTCATGATATCTGCAATCTGATTCTCAGTTCTGCAGTGTTCCAGATTCATCTTCCCTTCTGCTACCTGCTCTCGAAGATAATGGAACCTCATTTCGATGTGCTTGCTTCGACCGTGTGCTATTGGATTCTTCGCCAAGTTGATAGCTGACATACTGTCTATCTTCATGGTAATTGCTCCAACTAGAGTCGGTGTATCCTACTAACTTGCATTATTTCCCTTCATTAGCTGCAGTAAACAAAATGCCATAGTCGAGAGTCCCCTTCAGATACCTCAGTATCCTCTTCGTCGCTGTTAGGTGTGATACCTTTGGCTTCTGCATGAATCTACTTAACATACCTACACTGTATGCTAAGTCAGGCCTTGTGTGACAAAGGTATCTAAGTGAACCAATAAGTCTTCTGTATTGGGTTGGGTCGACATCATCTTCATTTGGATCCTTCGACAGTTGCAGTCTGGTCTCAGCTGGAGTCGAAGTTGAGTTGCAATCATGCATCTCAAATCTCTTGAGTATTTCGCATGCATATCTTCTTTGGTGCATCATCAAACCTCTACTAGTCTTGCAGAATTCGATGCCAAGGAAATATGAGAGATTTCCCGAGTCTGACATTTCAAACTCTTCGCTTAGATCATGTTTGAAATCTTTGATCTCCTTCTTACAACTTCCTGCTATTAACAAATCATCGACATAGAGACATAGTATAAGCAATTCACCATTACTTCTTCTTACATATACTCCATGCTCAGTCGTACACTTTACAAATTCCTTCTCCCTTAAGAAGCTGTCGATTTTCTTATTCCAAGCTCTTGGAGCTTGCTTAAGTCCATACAGGGCTTTATGCAGCCTGTACACCTTTCCTTCTTCGCCTCGTTTCACATACCCAGCTGGTTGTGCGACATAAACTTCTTCATCTAAGGGGCCATTAAGGAACGCACACTTCACATCCATCTGACATGTGTGCCAATTGTTCATATTTGCTAGACTAACAACCAACCTGATTGTTTTGATTCTAGCAACAGGTGCAAACACTTCATCGAAGTCGATTCCTTCCTTCTGTAGAAATCCTTTCGCCACAAGTCTCGCCTTGTGTCGAGTCACTTCTCCTCTAGGATTCACCTTCACCTTGTAAACCCACTTCACATCAATTTCCTTCTTGCCTTGAGGCAATTCGACAAGTGACCAGGTGTTGTTGACTTCGGTGGATTCTAACTCTTCATTCATTGCATTCACCCACTTCGAATCTTTCAATGCTTCGGCTGCATTGACTGGTTCGACATCTTTGTAGAAAGCATAATGTACCAGCTCACCCTCTTCATCGACCACATCATCTGATGTAATTACACATTCTTGCAACCTTGAAGGCATGTGTCTTGTTCGTCGAGGTCTGCTTGAACCTACTTCATCTGCAATTGGTTCCTGTCGAACTTCTCTTTCGACTTTAGTGGCTGGTTCTTCACAAGAGATTTTGACTGAATCCTTCTTGGTATTCTCAGTCCAATCCCATTCTTTAAGCTCATCTATGATCACGTCCCTACTGATCACTACCTGCTTATTCACTGGGTCGAACAACTTGTAACCTCCAGTCGAATGATATCCTATCAAGATCATCTGATTCGACTTGTCATCAAGCTTCATTCTCAACCGATCTGGCACATGTCTATGTGCTATAGATCCAAACACTTTCAAGTGACTGAGGCTAGGCTTGACACCAGACCAACATTCTTCTGGTGTGATTCCATCAAGCTTTTTCGTTGGACATCTGTTTAAAATATATGTTGCTGTCGAAACTGCTTCTCCCCATAATTCTTTGGGTTGATGCTTTCCATTCAACATACTTCTCACCTTGTTCATGATGGTTCTGTTCTTTCGTTCTGCAACTTCATTTTGTTGTGGTGTATAGGGTGGCAACACCTCATGCACAATCCCTTCTTTTTCACATAATGCATCGAACTCTTTCGACACATACTCTCCACCACCAGCTGTCCTCAGAATCTTCAACTTTCGACCACTCTGTCTTTCGACCACGGATTTGAATATGGAAAATACCTCAATCACATCACTTTTCTTCTTGATGAGGTAAGTTCACAACTTTCGACTGAAATCATCTATAAACGTGACAAAATATCTGTTACCACCAATCGAATCCACCTGGATTGGACCACATACATCAGAGTATATGACTTCCAGAATTGCCTTCGACTTCCTTCCTGCATCCTTGCTGAAGCTATTCTTGTGTTGTTTCGACTGAACACACTCCTCACAGACTTCACTTGGAATGTCGATTTCTGGTAATCCTGAAACTATATTTCTTCTCTTCAGCTCTCTGATGTCATTGAAGTTTAGATGTCCTAGTGTCATACCTCGAAAAATACGACCCTCGCGATGGACGCGGAAAAAACTGTTCGAAATAGAGTCGCCACCGACCTTTATTTATCCCAAAAGAGGGAAAAGAAAATATCGATAAAACCTTTAAAGGGAGATAAGAACTTGGTCATCCCAACCAAATTCGGGTTCGGGAGTCGATTACGCAAAGGGAAGGTATTAGCACCCTCTACGTCCGTTGTACTCAACGGGAACCTCTTGAATCGATTCGTGAAATAGTTAGCTTGGTTTGTTTGTTATCTTCTAAAGGGTTTGCTTATAAGGAAAAGAGATGGTTTTTTATTATTGTGCTCGGCAAGGATTAAGATCCTCGGGCCTACTTATTCCCTCATGCAATGGGATAGTCAGAGCATTCGTAGTTCGGGGTACTACGGTTGTTTGGTTAGTGTTTTTTATATAGGCGTTAATTGTCCACACACGAGTAAGAGAACTCACACCCAAACAATTGAGGAGAAAGGTCAAAGACTTGGCCCCCCTCTCATCAACTTTTAAAAAGTTGTTTGAATATATTATTAAGTATGTTAATGAGTTTGATTGAGAAAATGATTTGATTTGAATGTGTTTTAAGGTTTCGGTCGCATGGATGCGAGGAAAGGATAATTTTGATCGTATTGGATGTTTTTAGAGGTGACAATTGTCCACACACGAGTAAGAGAACTCGCACCCAAACAATTGAGGAGAAAGGCCAAAGACTTGATCCCCCTCACTTCACCTTTGGTAAAAAATGTTTAAGTAAGGATTAAGTGTTTTGATAATTTGATTTGAAAAGATTTGAATGTTTGTCGAGTTCGTGTGTTTTAGAGGCGTCAATTATCCACACACGAGTAAGAGAACTCGCATCCAAACAATTGAGGAGAAAGACCAAAGAATTGATCCCCCTCCTTTTCACCTTTTAAGAAAAGATATTTAGGTAGAGATTACGTGCTTTAATAATGGAAAAGGAAATTTGAGTGTTGTCGGATTACAAGTGTTTTAAAGGCGTCAATTGTCCACACACGAGTAAGAGAACTCGCACCCAAACAATTGAAGAGAAAGATCAAAGACTTGATCCCCCTCTTTTTCACCTTTTAAGAAATGATATTTAGTATAATTAAATGTATTAATTTGATTTAAGAAAAATACTCGATGTTGGATCGAGGTTTGGATTTGTGTGCGGAATGGTTTGAGCACTAATGGAAAGGAGGTCCTATGGTTTAAGGTAAGGTCGATTGCGAGGCAAAAGCGCTCGACTTACAAGAGGTAAAGGGACTTGATATGTGGATCAAGTGAATGCTTGAGGATAAATTAATTTGATTTGGAAAATACTTGACGTTGGATCAAGCTTGTTTATTGTCGTAAAAATGGTTGATTTTAATCTTATGGGAGAGAGGTGTAATTAATCAAGTGGGAATAATCGAGCCATGATTAAAGTGAGCCAATCACATACACGCATACAAACCAAAGTGAAATGTGCAACAATTATCGTTGTATAAAGCCCAAGAGGAGGCATTGTGAGGTCGATTGCGATCGTGAAAACGATCGACTTACAAGGTATGAAAATGGCTTGACATTAAGTCAAGGTATTAGTTTGAAAAAAATCTTTTGTTTGGACAAGTGTAATATGAATAGCATACATATAATCAAAGTATGAAATAAATCCACAAGAGAAAATTATAAACACCACATAAAGATTATAAATCAAACAAAGTGGGGGATAAATATAATCAAGCATGTTAGTTAGTTAGTATCCTAAATCTAAAGTTAATTCTAAGGAGGGAAGTCCTAAACTAAAGTTAAGTTCAAGATTTCTTTTAGAATTAAAGTCCAAATAATTAATTAGACTAAATAAAAATGTTTAATAAAGTTAATCATTTAACATTAACTAATATTAAATAAAATGATTTAATAAAATTAATTAAAGCTTACTTAAATATATATTTTTTAGGATTAACAAACACTCAAACCTAATTAGATTAAATTAAAATATTTAATAAAATTAATTTTTAGAATTAATTAATATTAAATAAAATAATTTAATAAAATTAGTTAAATAAGAGTTGGGACTTAAAAGGAAAATGTTTTAGATTTGAATTAAATTAAGACCAAATTAATAATTAATCAAATTAAAATTCAATATTTAATAAAATTAATCATAGGTAGATTAATTAATATTAAATAAATTTTTTTAATAAAATCAACTAAGTGGTTTGGAAATAATATTATTAAAAATTCTGTTTTAAAAATAAAATAAATTAAATTTTAAGAACAAAATAAAGTTAAGTTTAAAAAAACAAAAAAACAAGAAAATGGGCTAGAAGCGTTAATAAACAAGGGGTGTGTTTAGAAAAAAAAATCTAAGCCCAACATTCAGAATCCCACGCTGGGCTTAGGGTTTGCCATAGACACTAGTTAGAATGGTTGACTAAGGGAGAAGACTGGAGCGTTGGATCAAGCGAATCCTAGATCTAAGGGTCTGAGATGTAATGACCACGGTGGGACTGCCAAACGGTGCGCGTGGGATTATGAGGGTACAGGGGACCGGTGACACTTGTCACCGGTGGAAGGCTCCATCATGGCAGCGTCATATTCAGTAAAAAAAACGAGGGTACGGAGGAAAAAGATCATTTGGTATTCATCTCTCTCTCACTAACTCTCCACGCTTCTCTCTCTCTCTCTCTCTCTCTCTCTCTCTTTCTGTCTCTAAAAAACACCAAGTGAAACCCTAAAAACCGCCGGAGAAGACGGTGGTGCGCGGTGGCCGCAACCGTCCTTCTCCGGCAACCCCCCCAAAACCAACCTAAACTACAAAAACTAACCCGTAGATTTCAAATCTAAGGTCATATTACCCAAAAACTCACCCTAAATCCCCTAATCGAAACCAAACAGAAACCCTAGATTCGTCAAAAAAACAAAATGAAACAATCAACAGAGGGGTTCAACACACAAAAGCATGGAGATTATTATTCAAGCATCAAGGAGTAAAGAAGAAATGAATGATACCTAGATCGGAGTAATTCCGATCCGAAGCTTTTCCGGCGACGATAACCTTCTTTAACTCTCCTATTTCCTCTTTTCCTTCTACGTACCTTCTTCTTCCTTTTGAAATCTTCTTCTTCCTTATTGTTGAGTGTGTTGTTTTGTATGATTACAGAAAAATGTGAGGTCAAGCTCAAACTAGCTCAGAATTTCAGTGTGAAACTCTGAGTAGTTATTTTAGGATTCTTTGAGAGCTTTAGAGATGGAGGTTGGGAATTTCTTGCGCAGCCTCGTAATGCTCTGGAAATGTAGGTTTTTCTCCGTCCTCCTTTGTGTGAATGAATAGTGTGTGTTATATAGTGTATTCTGATACGTGTGAAAAAAAATCAAAATCGTGTGAGGAATGATGAGGTGTGACTCTGAGGGAATAATACCGTTAGGGGATGGTGGTGTGAATCCTGATTTTGTGGGATGCTGGAAAAAATGAAATTGTGAAAAAAACTGCTATCATGTCTGTAGTGAGCTTCTAGAATGTGGTTTTGATTATTTTTTTTACTGCGTGGTATTTGGTGTTTTTGTGATTTTCACTGTGCTGATGTGGAAGTCTACAATTTTACTCCTATTGACTTTATACTGATGTGGCTTTAGTTGACTAAAAATTACTCTGATTTTTCTTCATGCTTTCCATTCACATTTTCCATATTCTTATCATTTCTATTGGTTATTTTTGCAGATTGTTAATGCTGGATTTTGAGGATTTAAGGGTGGTTAGTTTATGGATTTGTTGAAGGTTTGTGTTGGAGCGGTGATGAAGGTAATGAACGGGAGAATATTGTGGAAGTGTTTTTCATTGTTCTGGTGATGAATGGAGCAGTTCCATTGTTGTTTAAGTGAACAGCTGGAACTTAGTCTCTGACTTTGAGGAAAGGTAAATGATAAAGGAAAGTTGGGTAATTATTGGTGAGCGGTAGGGATGGTGGAGAATGGTCTTTGGAGTTTGGAAATGGAGGTGAGTGTGGTTTTACATAAAAGAGAAAGGAGAGATCCAAGAAGGTGAAGTTTGGGTGGAAAAGAAGGGATGAAGGTGTGTTGCTACATGTTGTTGACGAGTTGCTGTAGCGGTTTTTTTATGGTGTTATGAACTCAAGGTTTGTACTGCAGAGTGAGCTTTTTCATATCCAGAATTGTCTTCTTTTTCTGCCTTCCGCATCATATGTTGCTAAAAGTGTCCTTGCAAACTTGATAATTAAGCTTTCTAAATTGTGCATATTTTTTAACTTTGTCATGCTGTGGAGACAAATGCTGCTACGTTGTTGTTGTCCTGAGCTTGGTGCGGCTTGGTTTGGGCCCTGTTCTTATATATGTTTCGTGTTCCTTGTGATTTGGTTGGTAAACTCTTAATCTTGCTTCATTGTATTTTCATGTGCATTAATTTGAACAACTTTGAATTGGTGCAGATTTGAATGATGAAGGCTTGGGTGAAGGGGAAAAGCCACATTGCCTTGAAGCTTGGAGTGGGATCATTCATCATGAAGAATGGAAATGAAAGGGCTGCAGCTACTTGTATTTGGAACAAAAATTATGAAGTTTGATCTTTAGTTTTTTTTTTCTGTCTTAGGCTTAGCAGTAACTGGAAGAATTAGGTTTTGTGGGACTTTGTAGCGGTATTTGTATAATGTGGCCACACTTGAATCTCTATACCAACACTTGTTCTCATTTGTAATGTAATAACTTGGTCACCTTTGTGATTTCAAGTTTTGATTTCCTAATGATTTAAACTTTGTGATGGTATTTTGTTTGGATTATAATACGAATTGTAGTGTATCAATATGACTTGCAATCTGCTGCTATTGTAACATTTGGTGACATTAGGATCCCAACTTGATGTAAATGTGAACACGGCTTGGTTAACAGGTTGTAATACTACCAATTAAGCTTGATACTCACTATTCAACAGTAAATGGGTTATGATTTCAAAACCATGTCTTTAAAATTCAGCACTAAGATACCAACTTCACTTGTTAAATAATCCTTGAAAATGTCTTTGAACTTTTTATAATTTGAACCCAATTGTCCTTCCAATTTTGTAGCAATTTGCCCCATATTGTGCCTCATGGATCTTGGAAATGTAGTACATCTTATAATCTTGACCAGCGAAAAGCATATTCCATTCTTCTTGAATAAAGAATCCACTAGACTTATCCTTAAACTTCACACAGCAAGGTTGGTTTCCAACAAATGATCATGTATAACTAATCTTCCAAACTATTGCATTTGAATCTTTTCTAACAATTAACCATGTGAGGATCTGGAATAAACCTTGAATTAGAACTTTGAATCAAAATGGATCTTGGTTTTGCTGCTAGAATCATGATGAACCACACTCTTTGTTGTGGACATGCCTGGAAAATCTGAGCACCAGAATTTGAAACATGAGCCTGTTGTTTGTCCAAAACCCTAACTGATAAATGTATTGGGTCCTGAAAATCTTCAACCATAAAGCCCTATGACCTTGCCAAAATCTTGATGACTTGACCCACACACACATGGTTTGAATTGGCACAAACCCTACCTAAGTCCTCAGACACAACCACTTAAATCAATCGCACCCAAGCACCTTGAAATAAACTCTTGTCGGACTGACAGACTAAGTGAAAACCACTGAACCTCAATCAACGCTTGACACCTGACTTGATATCCTCAAATAAATCACAAACTTAGGCAACAGGAAAGTAACATTTTTTTTTGAATATGGTTAGTGGATGGATGTACAAATGAAATTATACATTGGTAGGACAAATTTGGGGTATGACAGATGCCCCTATCTAATTGTCTTGAACCCGAGAGAATGGACTGCCGCATGGCGTTCATTTTTAGGGTGGAAGTCAATTAGATATAAGAAGACCCCAAAATTTGTCTGCCAAAAGGTAATGTACTATGGCGTAAGAACTGGTAGAATGAGGTAGCGGGGTTCAAACTGAACAACATAACTTGAGATCCTTTGGGTGGTCGAAGCAGTCCCTTATCCACTAAGGTTCTCCGATTACGAAGATGTGAGATTCGCTGGGTCGTCGAAGCAGTCCCTTATCCGTTAAGGTTCCTCGATGATACCAAAGTAGTATCTTTGGATGCAGAAGATTCTCTGGAACATTGAAGCAGTACTTTATCCGTTAAGGTTCCTCGATGATACCAAAGCAGTATCTTTGGAAGCAGAAGATTCTCTGGAACATTGAAGCAGTACCTTATCCGTTAAGGTTCCTAAACGATACCAAAGCAGTATCTTTGGAAGCAGAAGATTCTCTGTAGCATTGAAGCAGTACCTTATCTGTTAAGGTTCCTCAATGATACCAAAGCAGTATCTTTGGAAGCAGAAGATTCTTTGGAGCATTGAAGCAGTACCTTATCCGTTAAGGTTCCTCAACGATACCAAAGCAGTATCTTTGGAAGCAGAAGATTCTCTGGAGCATTGAAGCAGTACCTTATCCTTTAAGGTTCCTCAACGATACCAAAGCAGTATCTTTGGAAGCAGAAGATTCTCTGGAGCATTGAAGCAGTACCTTATCCACTAAGGTTCCTCAACGATACCAAAGCAGTATCTTTGGAAGCAGAAGATTCTCTGGAGCATTGAAGCAGTACCTTATCCGTTAAGGTTCCTCAATGATACCAAAGAAGTATCTTGGAAAACAGAAGATTCTCTGGAACATTGAAGAAGTACCTTATCCGTTAAGGTTCCTTGATGATACCAAAGCAGTATCTTTGGAAGCAGAAGATTCTCTGGAGCATTGAAGCAGTACCTTATCCGTTAAGGTTCCTCAATGATACCAAAGCAGTATCTTGGAAAACAGAAGATTCTCTGGAACATTGAAGCAGTACCTTATCCGTTAAGGTTCCTCGATGATACCAAAGCAGTATCTTTGGAAGCAGAAGATTCTCTGGAACATTGAAGCAGTACCTTATCCGTTAAGGTTCCTCAACGATACCAAAGCAGTATCTTTGGAAGCAGAAGATTCTCTGGAGCATTGAAGCAGTACCTTATCCGTTAAGGTTCCTCAACGATACCAATGCAGTATCTTTGGAAGCAGAAGATGGAGAATGATTGAGCAAGATTCCTGTCGGAGGAAATGTGTTGGCTCTGCAGGGGAAGACTCACAAGAAACTTTCTAGATTATCCTCTGCTTGGGGAGTAAGAATAACAATAGCTGCTGGGGGATTGTCAATGTCAACTGCATGGCTGCAGAATGGCTTGCTGGAGAATAGAATTCCTTGAGTATGTGCGGGGTCTCAACCCTTTTTAGAAGAATACTTCCGACTTTGACGGAGGACTGGCCAAGATGCTTGTGAACTGATCCTGGATCCTGTTATGCTATACTGCTGGAGATGGATATGCCATGAACTAACATGGTGCACTGAAACATATACTAAAATGCAACTGCTAGGGAATCAAATTCACGTATGAATGCAAAAGACTAATATGCTCAATATGGTTATGATACTATGCCTGCATGCCATGCGTAAGACAATGCAAAATGATCGGGCCCGCTGGGGATAAGTTTTCTTTGTCAAGGGTATCACCAGGGATTGGATTTGGTAATTGCCAAATGAAATTGGACTTGGCTATTTTGGTGTTATGAGGATGCCATCGATGATGGACTTTGAGTGGTTGCCAATGAAGACTGGACTTTAAAGGGTTAATTTGAAGGTGCCAACGAGTGTGGACTTTTGAGTATTTTCCAATAAAGGATTGGACTTTGGGTTTTATGGGGGTGGTGAGAATGTTTGACTACTCGACCCTTTTTAAGAAAGTCAAATATGACTAGGGAGCGTGATTGCCCCTGTGGGATTTGCAGAAGTTCACTGTTGAGGATTACATGGCGTAGATCCTTGAAAAGCTATATTGCTTATGGTGAAGAGCCAAACCGGCTGACAACTGATTTGATGCTTTCATGTGGTGGAGTTCCTTGGAGACTATTTGTTTCCCTTTTAGTTCTCCTAACACCAAAATAAATTTTATTATTCTCAAATATTGTCTTTATTAACCGAATTTTAAAACATAGTTTATCAAAAACAAGATCAATTTGCAAACATTCAGATAAAGTAAAAAAAAATTGAGCACAATTTGATGAGAAATCTCTCTTTGTATTGATTTGACCCTTAATTGGGTAAATACGTACAAGGATGCAATTCCTTAATGAGGTAATTGATTAAGGAATTGCGGTGCAAGAAAAACATAATGGCAATACAAATAAATGAGGTTCCATTGAGTTTAAACACTGCTATAGTCCCTATGACTTTGATAACTTCAACACCTTGCTTCGCAAGAAGACGGTTGGATCGATCCTTCCCTTCAGTGACACATCAGGGTCAAGTGGACATGCAGAATAGATACTTTGCCTTGGAATTTGCCCCTAACTTTTGCCTGGATCGCCCTTTCGGGTTTTCAATCCACCGGGACGCCCTTTTTTGCCTGAACCGCCCTTTCGGGTTTTCAATTCAGCGGGCCTATATTTTTATTTTATCCCTAATTTTTGCCTGGACTGATTCTGTTTTTCCAAGTCCACCAGGATTGCCATTTTTGCCTAAGTCGCCTTTTCAGGTTTTCGACTTAGCGGCTTTATTATTCCACTTTTATAGGCGTAGTATCTCTTAACGTACTCTGCATTCACTGGGTATGGTAATTCTTCACCGTCCATAGTTGCGAGCTTTAAGGCACCACCCGAGAATGCCTCTCTTACAACATATGGGCCTTCGTAGTTTGGCGTCCACTTGCCCCTGGATTCATTATACATAGCCATGATCCTCTTGAGCACCAAGTCACCTTCCTGGAATGTCCGAGGATGCACTTTCTTGTCAAAAGCTTTCTTCATGTGTCTTTGATAAAGCTGGCCATGGCATATTGCTGCCAAGCATTTTTCTTCAAGAAGGTTGAGCTCCTCAAACCTCATCTTCACCCATTCTGCTTTATCAAGCTGTGCTTCCATCAATACTCTCAATGATGGGATTTCGACTTCTATTGGAAGGACCGCTTCCATGCCATAAACCAATAAGTAAGGAGTTGCCCCTGTTGATGTTCGCACTGAGGTACGGTAGTCGTGCAGCGCAAAAGGTAGCATCTCATGCCAATCCTTATAAGTGACCACCATTTTCTGAATGATCTTTTTGATGTTTTTGTTGGCTGCTTCAACGGCTCCATTCATCTTGGGTCTGTATGGTGTTGAATTATGGTGTTCAATCTTGAAACTAGCACACAGTTCATCCATCATTTTGTTGTTGAGATTAGACCCATTATCAGTGATGATATGGTTAGGCACTCCATATCTACATATAATGTTGTGTTTCAAGAAGCGAGCGACCACTTGCTTGGTAACGTTCATATACGATGCAGCCTCAACCCATTTGGTAAAGTAGTCTATGACAACCAATATGAAGCGGTGTCCATTTGAGGCCTTTGGCTCGATCATCCCAATCATTTCTATTCCCCACATAGCAAAAGGCCATGGTGAAGTCAAGATGTTCAAAGGAGTGGGAGGTACATGAATCTTATCAGAGTATATCTGGCATTTATGGCATGTTCGGGCATGATGGTAGCAATCGACCTCCATGGTTAGCCAATAATAGCCTGCTCTCAATATCTTCTTTGCCATAGTATGCCCATTTGCGTGGGTACGAAAACAACCTTCATGAATGTCTTTCAGAATCTGCTCAGCTTCATGCTTTTCCACACATCTGAGTAGTACAGTATCATGATTACGCTTGTATAACACATTCCCATTGAGGAAGAAATTTGATGCCAATCTGCGCAAAGTTCTCTTATCCACCACCAAAGTGCCCTCTGGGTATTCTTGTTTTTCCAGATAACGTTTGATGTCATAGAACCATGGCTTTTCATCTGACTCTTCATCAGCAGCTAAACAGTGAGCGGGCTCTTCAAATCGCTGTACATTAATATGCGGCTGATGGTTGGGCCATATCAGTTTATACATAGAAGCCAAAGTTGCCAGAGCGTCTGCCATTTGATTTTCCTCTCTAGGCACATGGGTAAAGGTGATATCATCAAATCTGGGAAGTAGCTTTGCCACGTAATCTCGATATGGAATTAGATTGGCATGTTTGGCATCCCAGTCACCTTGAATCTGATGTATTACTAAAGCAGAATCTCCAAACACATCCAGAGTCTTAATCCTTAAATTGATGGCTTCTTCCAATCCAATTATACAAGCCTCATACTCAGCCATGTTATTGGCGCATGGAAAATAGAGCTTAGCTGTGAAGGGTAAGTGGAAATTATTGGGTGATGTAATCACTGCCCCAATTCCACTTCCATGAACATTTGAGGCACCGTCGAACATGAGTGTCCATCGCTCCCCTGGTTCGAGCCCCTCATCTGGACCTGGCTCTTCATAATCTTTTAGTACCATTACGTCTTCATCAGGAAAATCGAACTTCAAGGGCTGATAATCATCCATCGGTTGATGGGCAAGATGATCTGCCAGTATGCTACCCTTGATGGCTTTTTGAGTGACGTATTGAATGTCGTACTCAGACAAAAGTATCTGCCATCGGGCTATTCTTCCGGTGAGAGCAGGTTTCTCAAAGATGTATTTAATGGGATCCATCTTAGAAATCAGATAAGTAGTGTGGGTCAACATATACTGCCTGAGACGTTTGGCAGCCCAGACTAATGCGCAACAAGTCTTCTCGAGTAAGGAATACCTTGTCTCGCAGTCATTGAACTTCTTGCTGAGGTAATAGATTGCATGCTCCTTCTTTCCCGTCTCATCTTGTTGCCCCAACACACAGCCCATAGATTCTTCAAGTACAGTCAGGTACATAAGGAATGGCCTTTCAGGAACAGGCGGTATCAGGATCGGTGGTTCTTGCAGATACTCTTTGATTTTATCAAATGCCCCTTGGCAATCATCATCCCACGCAATTGACTGATTCTTTCTTAGCAGCTTGAAAATAGGTTTGCAGGTGGTAGTAAGATGTGAAATAAATCTGGCAATGTAGTTTAATCTTCCTAGAAAGCCACGAACCTCTTTCTCTGTCCTAGGCGCAAGCATATTCTGAATTGCCCTCACCTTATCAGGATCCACTTCGATTCCTTTCTGACTTATGATGAAGGCCAACAACTTTCCAGACCGTACCCCAAATGTGCACTTGTTGGGGTTGAGTCTCAATCTAAACTTCCTCAATTGGACAAACAACATTTGCAGATTGATCAAGTGCTCTTCTTCGGTTTGAGACTTAGCAATCATATCATCGACGTACACTTCAATCTCTTTATGGATCATGTCATGAAAGAGCATTACCATTGCACGTTGATACGTTACCCCAGCATTCTTAAGTCCGAATGGCATCACCTTATAGCAGAAGGTGCCCCATGGCGTGATAAATGTGGTCTTCTCCGTATCCTTTGGATCCATCTTAATTTGATTATACCCAGAAAATCCGTCCATAAAAGAGAATACGGAGAACTGAGCTGTGTTGTCAACCAATACATCGATGTGAGGTAATGGGAAGTCGTCCTTAGGGCTAGCTCTGTTCAAATCCCTGTAATCCGCACACATACGAACCTTTCCATCTTTCTTCGGCATTGGCACAATGTTGGCGACCCATTGTGGGTACTTTGCCACTTCCAGGAATCCAGCATCAAGCTGCTTTCGGACTTCTTCACGAATTTTGAGAGCCATATTCGGATGGGTCCTTCTTAACTTCTGTTTGACAGCATGGCATTCCTCCTTGAGTGGTAACTTGTGTACAACCATATAAGTATCCAACTCAGGCATGTCTTGATACGACCAGGCGAATACATCAGCGTACTCACAGAGGAGCTCTATCAGCTTGGTCTTGACTTCAACTTGAAGAGATGCACCTATCTTTACCTCTTTTCTGTCTTCTTCGGTACCCAGGTTGATGACTTCAATGTCTTCTTGGTGCGGCAGGATGACTTTCTCCTCTTGCTTGAGCAACCTTGCCAACTCGTCAGGGAGTTCACAATCTTTCATGCCCTCCTCTTCAGCTTGGTAGATTGGGCAATCAAAGTCATATAGGCCCGTAGCAGCGTCTATATCAAGGACCTCGGTGGTGTTTCTGCATGTTTATGATTTATACAATTTATTTAGGAAAGTGTGTGCATAAAAATATTGCCATTTATTGTAAAGTAAAAAAATGAAAGAAAGTGAGCGAAAATTGAATGCAAACTGAAATTCATTAATGATAATCAATGTTTGAAAACATCAGGTGGCGAATATAATGTTCCACTAAGCCTTGGGCAGAGCGTAGGGTTTTTGATAAACAGTAAAATTACGTTTGGTGTGTGAAGAACTGAAGGACTTCAATGGTCTTCCAATTCTGGAGCTCTTCACCAGGCTTTGCTTGTCGAATCCAGCTTGCAGAAGCTTGCTCATCACCAACATGGTCTTCAATGATCATTGCTATTGGAGAACCAAAGATGTGCCCAGCACTTGTAAAAATCTTCTCAATAGGAAGGATCTGATTTCCGTTGTATGGAACAAAGGCTGAATTACGGGATGGCTGATAACCTAGCCCAAACTTATCAAGCTTTTCAGTAACCTCAATCATTTTGCCCCATCCCTGGGCGCTTCCCTCTTCCACCACAGCTTTAGCTTCCTCGTATGAGGCCATCGATGATCTTAATTCTTGGTGCTCTGGCACTCGTTGCACAGCCAGTGTACTTACCACCTCAAAGGACTGAAAAGGTGTCTCCACCACTTCACCTTCAACATCAATGTACCGGAACGATGTCAAATGGCTTACCAGGATATCTTCTTCACCACCTATCACAACCATTTTGTCATTGGTAATAAACTTTAGTTTCTGATGAAGAGTGGATGTAACTGCCCCTGCCGAGTGAATCCAGGGCCTTCCCAACAAGCAACTGTAACCAGGATAAATGTCCATTACTTGAAAAGTAATGGTAAAGATGGTAGGTCCAATCTTAATTGGCAGGTCGACCTCACCAATAACTGCACGCCTAGATCCATCAAATGCCTTCACTATGAGAGTACTTGGCCTCATGATTACTCCATTTACCGACATCCTCTCCAGCGTTGTCTTCGGGAGTACATTTAAGGAGGATCCAGTATCCACCAAGACCCTAGATATCAAAACATCTTCACACCTAATGGAAATGTGAAGAGCCTTGTTATGGTTTTTCTTGTCGGCAGTCAGATCACCATTGTTAAACCCCAGAAAGTTGCCAGTGGTGACACTGGCTATCACATCATCAAATTGAGCTACAGTGATATCTTTGGTGATGTGTGCAGCACTTAACACCTTCAGCAGGGAGGATCTATGTGCCTCGGAACTGAGCAACAAGGCGAGCATAGATATCTTGGCAGGAGTTTGATTAAACTGATCGACCACTTTGTAGTCACTTTTCTTTATAATCTTCAAAAATTCTTCAGCCTCTTTCTGTGTGAACGCCCCTCTTGGAGACGACAACCTTTCTTGTGTTTCAGCACTCAGAGCTTCAACTGGTATAGCAATTGCCTTACCTTTGTCATTATTTGGCACTTCTGTTTGTTTTGCTGCAAAGATTCGACCACTACGAGTCATTCCACCTGGTCCTACTACAACGTCACACTTAGCACCTCCATATTCAACGACTGCCTTTTCTGGCCCTTGTTTAAAAACTTCGGACTTAGGAACACTAACAGGATACTCAATAGTTATTGGAACGGGGCGCACTGGCCTTAGTTTGCTAACATCCGCTCCATCAAACTGAATGACCACAGGTGCGGGACGAACTGGTCTTTGTTGGACGACATTAGCTCCGTCATACTCAATGATTATCGGAGCAGGACGAATTTTTCTTTGTTGACGACCTTCAGGTGCATCATACTGAATATTAATTGAAATTCTGGTACAGATGTGTGATGTCTTTGTGCAATGTCACAACATCGCAATTTGTTGAACAAGGCAATAATAGAAACAGTAAATAACACACTGAATTGTTCACCCAGTTCGGTTCAACAACCTACATCTGGGGGCATACCAAGCCAGGAAGGAAGTCCACTATTAGTAGTATCAAATTACAGACTCAACAGACCAGTTGACAATCTACCTAATTCAATCACTACCCAATGACCCTTCTACCTAAGTCCTCCCTAGGTAAGAGACTCCATCTCACTCCCAATCATCGCAATGATGTTTAGCAGTCAACAAATCCGCCACTGCATCAACAGCTTGATTACCAACTCTTTTCTATCACACAAACTTAGAAGACACACTTCCATGACACACCTTTGGAGTTGCTTCAAAGCTTCCTCCAAGAACAATACTAAACTCATTTCCTACAGGTTTCTGAGTTAAACACAGTGACCATCTCACAACCCGAGTGGTTCACTTAGACAAAGCCCTAATGGTCTACATCTTGGACCCGTACCTATCCTAGGTTACAAGCATACTATTTATAATATAATCCCAACTGGATTTGGGCCTTTAAATCATATCAAATCTTCTGCATCCAAGCTGCAACAGATTCTGCTTTTCAATAAATCTCCAATTAAATCTTCAATCAATTAACTCTTAATTGTTCTCCATATCTTTCTGCATTAAATTAGCAACAACCAAATGATTGTAACAGAATATATCTAGCCCATGATTCTCGCCTGCTGTCTCTGATTCTTTTCAACAGAATATCTCTTTACACGCAGCCCTAGCAACATCACAAACTGATGTTTTAATGTTCTGGTATAGTGATGTCAAAACATCACATGTGACATCACTCTTCTGTACTATAACTCCACACCAGAATGTTAGCCAATACATAACACAAATGATTGAAAGCTCACGTTGCAACATCAACCATGACATCAGCATTGTTTTAACAAAATTCCAGCCAATTACAAGAACTTACAATCTCCCCCTTTGGCTAATTTTGGCTAAAACACATATATAAACACTACAGCTCTTATTACATTCATCAGCAACTACTGAGTTCGGCAACCATGGCGAACCATCTTCTTGGGCAACTTTGAATGATGTCAGGACATCATGTTTGACAACTCTCTTCAGCACAACACCTTCAGGCAGCACATCAGGACTTAAGAAGCAGAAAGTCCCGAAGTTATTTGGTGCACATGAGGAAGAAGATATCTGACTCCCCCTCAATACAGCACATATCTTTTTCCTTCCAACTCAGACCCGGAGTGATTGTAGAAGACTCCTCCAGAAAAGAAATGTTCACCTATTCATCAAAGACCAATGGTGGTATAAGAGAATTCTGCTCACCTTCTTTGATCAGGCCCCCTGGTCAATCTGTGGCATAACCTGACACGTTGAGAAGCGCCATTCTGCCAGCCCAGGTAACTCAAAACACAAGTCACAACTGTGTTCATAACTCAGGACACAAGTCACAAAAACTCAATACCAACTCAAGGGTATGGCCTCCTTCTGCAACAACTGGAACTGCAACCTCCAGACATGACATCTGCACAAACCATTTGGCCCCCAAACTTTTCTTTTCTCCCCCTTTTTAGCCACAAATTGGCAAAGAAAACCCTCACAGAACCAGACCCAAGATGTGCTCACCCAAACACGAATAAACGCCATAGGAACTTATGAGAAGAGAACACTCACTGGCTGAAGGAGAGAAGAATAACCCCTATATATATAGCAGATCAGTTACTTAGGAATTAACGAGCTTTGAATATTTCAAGGTTATCAGTCAAGGGAAACGCTATTTTAGGTACTCAAAACTCCTTCCAAATTCAATGCCTCCGTCCTAAACAGCCTTGACCACTTTTATAATTTCCTAACTGATTTTTCCCATAAATTGTGCCAAAACAGTTTCATGCACAGTCGAAGCCACGTGTTGCACTTTATCCTTACACCACCGTCCAAAATACTTCCTTGTTTGGCTCAAGAGAAACATGTTCTATATCATGTTCTGACATCGCATCAGACATTGTCTGCTGGCTCACAAAATTACCAATCCAAGACTCCTCAAACCACGAGCAAATTCCTTTTTCTGCTGGATTCGCACAACTCACAAAGCCTTCCACACACATCAAGACAAGCGTGATAACTCCCATCAACAAAGTTCCTCACAAGGTTCTTCCAAAACTGCATAAACTTGTCTTCAGGCTTCTCCTCAGTCGCATGTATGCTCATGATACAAACAATTAGCCTTACATGGCTAGAACCATTTATGTCCACACCAACATGCCATCCAATAACATGTTATCTGACATTATCTCCTCATATGAGTCAACCAACCTCCACAAGCTTGATTACCATGCAAGCTCCACAATATATGCACCTTTGCTGCAGAATCCATAGACAAGTACTCCCCCAGTCATGTTTACATGAGATGGACTGGAACCTCTTTTTACTCTCCTTATCTTCAGCCATTCTGAACAGATCATTCTACTGACAACACTCTTCGCACCGAATGAGGTCTGCATCATGAGAGTAGTCATGTATTGTCATAACTTCCACTCTAGACACTAACACTGCTTCTCCCAATTCCACACGCATAGCTCCACTCCAGACAAGGATGTTGTAACATAATGTAGGACATCAGCATTAGGTAAACTAACACACCTTTCCAGCAATCATGCATGACATACTATCATACTCCCCCTAAATATTTGCACAAGTTCAGAAGCACAAATGTATCTACTCATCCCAAGTAGTAGCAAACAAGACATTACGTCACACCGTCCGACCTGACATCACTACATCTTGGTTCAGGCACATGAGCACCTTCCTACAGACCCCACGAATTCTCAGCTTACTTAAAAGCTTTACTGAGATCCAATCTCTTCAAGAGGTACTTGCAGCAGAAAAACACCAGCTGTTCAAACATGATTACTCTCTCTCAAGCCTCGGCAGCACATGGGCTAACTCTCCAAAGGCAGTCTAATCAATCACTGCATGATCTACACCAGTCTTCTCTACATTCTCCATCCAAGGCAGACCTTCTACTTCATCATTCTCCCGTATGACTATGTAGATGCTCCTTAGGTAAAAAGTAGGTACCACGCTTCTGAACCAGAGCATAATCATTCTTCACCAAGGATAGCCAACCAAGATAGACCATCTGTCACACACTAAGACATCATCACCACGATTCTTGATATGCTCCACCAACTGGACTTACTATTGCATAGTAATCCAAAGAACTAGAGAATTAAATTCTCATCCACCAAGAAGAATAATCTCCTTGAGTCTTCCAATCATCACCCTTCTGCCCAAGAGTAACTTGTTCCAAGACACTCCTCAATAATAACCAGCTGCCACACTCTGATTATATTGATTCTTCAAATCCACTTCTGAGATCAACCAAATGCCACAGTTTGATCACCCCATTCATGAGTCCTCATATGAAAAACAGCCAAATGCCACATTTTGACCTTTTTCACGTTTGTCAAAACTCTCACAAAGATATCTTGATCCACCAAGGAAACTTGATCTTCAAGTCACATGTTCCACTTGCTCAAAAGCAAACACACTTAGACTCCCTAAGCCATGGTCATGTAACATCTTCTCCTTCCTGCAGCTCCCGCAAACTGCCATAAGAACGATCTTTTTGAAGCATCCTATTGTTCATTCCTGTAGATCACCCTATCATCAGCTGAGACTTCTGATGTTAAGCTTGATGTCAGAACATTATGACATCCAACTGTTGAATTCAGCTCCTCCTTCTGCCACTCAGAAGAACTTCCTCCCTTGCAGAAACAGATTTCCATGCTCTCATAGACTTGATTCAACAATCAAGTTTGAGTAGACAACCTCCATCCTGCTTAGAAACTCCAAAGACTTCAAATCAACCACACCTGAATCTTCAGAAAATAAGTAGTCCTAGACTACCCCATAGCAATACTAAAGAGTGTCACTTCCCTTAGTAGAGCCGTCAGTAGAAAGCCAGAGATAACTGCCACTTATCCTCGACCTTCACAACCAGAGACAATACCATGCTCCAAACCACTTAAACTGATCAAGCTGCAACCATCAAGATTATGATGTCTTCACATCTTTTGAAACCAGCAACTTGTCTTTCCACAATCAATCTGCCTCTTCTAATCCAAACTCATCCCAGACAATTTGGATGATACCCCAAGTACATAGTCATCAATCAACCCCACCAGTTGATTTAATTCCAAAGTGCTTCACCCTTGAAAATTCTCCACCACCTGACATACACATAGTCTCCCGTCAATGTATATTGTCATTAGTTGAAGGCACTACATTCTCAACTACTGTCACGCTATTTATCATTAGGTTCACCATTTGATCTGGTCTGACATTCTTGTCTTGTACACTTGAGGCACTAGCTGATCCCCCTTCTGCTAATCCACACCATTGATCACTTCAGATTAGGTAAGTGGCATGACCTGAGCACAACAAACTTTCTTTGGCAGAGAAAGCAAGGACTTGATGGTTCAACATCCGTTCCGACATCAGTCTACATCACATAAAACACCAGCTATGGCTTTGGAGACTACACCCAATTTCATCCACGCATATCTCTTGTAGGGAGCACACGAGCACGAATCAAGCTCAGCTACTTTCTTGACTTCTTCCTCATTAGGTCACCACTACTAAGCTTAAGAGATAACTTATCAAGATTTTCACTCCCGCATGAAATATTTGACAGTGATACTCTTTTGCTTTGGCTCTACCTTCTTCTGATCCTTCCAGCCACAAAACTTGAAGAGTTTATCCCCCATAACTAATGCAGACATTCATTCCAATTGACCAAAGGCTGATTTACAGGCATTGACATATTAAGCTCAGCTTCTTACACACAACCCAGATGCCTCCTCTTCCAAGTCAGGAGTAGGTTCCAAACAGATGTGATTAACACATTTTTTAGCCCCCGAGCATCTGTTCCTGAACAATCTGCTGGTAGGACATAAGTTCTCTTCACACCAAAAGATCCTTTAACACAACCCAGAGATTGACCTTGTAAGGTTGGAGGCAAGAATAAATTGCTTCTACCTTTCTTCAGACCTCTTTTCAACAAGCTCATATAAGAGTTCCTTTATGAGCGGACTTGGGATGAACCACAAGTATCTTTGGCATCTCTAGCAGGCTAGTTGAAGATCACCACACCATGTGATACATCTTTAGTGGGGAACAGAATGTTGCAGCCTTAACACAAAACCACCAGGGATTTTCCATCAGATATATGCAGCGGAACATACACCAGAAAACCCTCTACAACCTACAGGCACTACTTAATAATCCTTGAACACCACGTGCCACCAAATCAAACTCACAACAGCAGTTCTCCTGATAACGACAGACAGGTCCAATACATACCTTGTCATGAATAGTTCATCCTCCACTTCAAGGGACCATTCAAACAACATGTGAACTGACCAAGTTCAAGCACCATCTCAGCAAGACTATCTTCCTTGCTCACGAACCAGAAAGTATCTTCCCTAGATCTCATCCAGAAACAGACAGGATGCCTGCTCTGATACCAATTGAAATTCTGGTACAGATGTGTGATGTCTTTATGCAATGTCACAACATCGCAATCTGTTGAACAAGGCAATAATAGAAACAGTAAATAACACACTGAATTGTTCACCCAGTTCGGTTCAGCAACCTACATCTGGGGGCATACCAAGACAGGAAGGAAGTCCACTATTAGTAGTATCAAATTACAGACTCAACAGACCAGTTGACAATCTACCTAATTCAATCACTACCCAATGACCCTTCTACCTAAGTCCTCCCTAGGTAAGAGACTTCATCTCACTCCCAATCATCGCAATGATGTTTAGCAGTCAACAAATCCACCATTGCATCAACAACTTGATTACCAACTCTTTTCTATCACACAAACTTAGAAGACACACTTCCATGACACACCTTTGGAGTTGCTTCAAAGCTTCCTCCAAGAACAATACTAAACTCATTTCCTACAGGTTTCTGAGTTAAACACAGTGACCATCTCACAACCCGAATGGTTCACTTAGACAAAGCCCTAATGGTCAACATCTTGGACCCGTACCTATCCTAGGTTACAAGCATACTATTTATAATATAATCCCAACTGGATTTGGGCCTTTAAATCATATCAAATCTTCTGAATCCAAGCTGCAACAGATTCTGCTTTTCAATAAATCTCCAATTAAATCTTCAATCAATTAACTCTTAATTGTTCTCCATATCTTTCTGCATTAAATTAGCAACAACCAAATGATTGTAACAGAATATATCTAGCCCATGATTCTCGCCTACTGTCTCTGATTCTTTTCAACAGAATATCTCTTTACACGCAGCCCTAGAAACATCACAAACTGATGTTTTAATGTTCTGGTATAGTGATGTCAAAACATCACATGTGACATCACTCTTATGTACTATAACTCCACACCAGAATGTTAGCCAATACAAAACACAAATGATTGAAAGCTCATATTGTAACATCAACCATGACATCAGCATTGTTTTAACAAAATTCCAGCCAATTACAAGAACTTACATTAATGACAGCCACACTTTGCTCTTTTGCATCCCGACGTTCAATCTGAATCACACCTTGATCCAGGAATTTCTGCAGATACTTCTTAACTACCTCATCAGTCAAGTTATCAAGCTCATCTTCAGGAATCATCCCATATCTCTTCAATTTATCTCCTATAACCGCCATAGGAGTACGAATATCTTCAGCCCTTGTAATCAACCTCTATCCACTGCCCTTTTCCACAGCATTAACGAACGGTCCTCCATGCGGGGGCATGGGATTGTGTTTAACATTAGGGCCACGCTGAGTGAAAGTAAGATCTTTGGACTCAACCAAATCTTGGACTCTGTTCTGAAATGCATAACAGTTTTCTATATTATGCCCGGGAGCACCCTTGTGAAACTCACAATGGGCATTGGCATCATATCCGGGAGGATATGGGAAGACTGCTGGCCTCAAATCTCTGAGCTTCAAATTTCCACCCTTATACAGTTGAGAAAAAATCTAGCTATACGGTATCGGCACAGGATCGATATGCCTTCTTGGTCTTTGTTGCCTTTGTGGTGGGGCATTCTGATATTGCGGCGGAGGAACATTCTGATAATTTGGTTGTTGAGTAGGCTGTTGAGGTGGGGCTTGTGCAACTGCAGCCACTTGCTGATATGGTATATTCACTGGGGCTCTACCCCGTCGTCCTCTCATGACAGCGTTAGTCTCTTCGTCTTTCCTCTTCACAAAAGGTTTTTTAACTCCACTCGCAGATGCAATAGCAGCTTTTTTCTTCAACTGGCTCTCGATCCTTTCTCCCACTGACACAATCTCAGCAAAGTTGGGGAAGCTAGATCCCAGCATACAGTCCGAATACTGAGGCTGCAAAGTTCCCATGAACATATCCATCAATTCTTTGTCCAACAAGGGTGATTGAACACGAGACGCCAATTCTCGCCAACGTTTAGCATATTCTTTGAATGACTCATTGTTGCGCTGAGTCATATCTTGTAACTGAGTATGGTTTGGCGCTAAATCAGTATTATACTGGTAATGTTTGAGGAATGCCTCAGATAGATCCCTCCAGGTACTAATTTGCCTCTTCTCTAGCTGCATGTACCATTCCAGCGATGCCCCACTGAGGCTATCCTGAAAGTAGTGAATTAGAAGAGGGTCGTCTTTAACGTGAGCAGCCATTTTGCGACAGTAGGCTCGCAAATGAGTCTTAGGGCAGCTAAGTCCCTTGTATTTGTCAAACGTCGGTACTTGAAACTTATGAGGGATTACAAGTCCAGGGACCAAACACATGTCGACAGCATCCAAGCCGGGAGTTGTCTGAACCTCCAAGGCCTTGAATTTCTCTTCTAGTACGTGTAACCGGTCAGCAGATGGATCAGATCCCACCAGTTGAAGAGGTGGAGGTGGAGGTGGTACATAGAAGGCATCAAATTGCTCATCCACATCACTCACGGACCCGTGATGAGCTGAGTGTTCTGACACATCAGAGGTAGGGATCTTAACTCCAGAAGCGCCTATCTTTTCAACCAGCTTCTTGGCATTGGCCACTGTTTCAGCATCTTTCTCTTTCTGGGCAAGCATCATCATAGTTTCCAGTAGCTGATCCATTTTAGCCTTCAGCGAATCGATATCATTCCTCATTGTGTTTTGGTTCTCCTCGATCTGTTCTAGCGTCATCTTGAAGCTTTGACGAGTCTCGTATCGGTGTCGAGTAGTCAGCTTTTCTGTTGGAGAAAGGGAAGAGAAAATGAGTTTATTGCTGGGTGTTTGTGGAGAATGTAATGATATGTATGCAGCATGGTATGCATTTGTTTTCAGGGAATCATTCGAATTAACCATTATTTACACAGGAATATTAAGAAACAAACTGTTGAAAAGGAAATCAAATCTCATTCATTCATACGATTGTAATAATCAAGTGATACATAATCATCCAGACATTAGTATAATTCATAAAGCAAGAAAGTGCAAAAGCAACATAAAGATTCAAAACTTGGGCCTTCGAGCCTCGCGCTCCCTCAACTCTTCTTTAAACCTCTTCAACATCTCCCTACAAAGGAAAACAAAATTAACGATTGCTTGAGGGGTAGATTCGTCGAGAGCCTCCAAAGCATCTCTATGCTTCCACACCAAGTCTTCAGCCAACCAATTACAAAAATACGCTAGCCCATTAAGCTTGTTGCGGTACATATCTCTATCAGCTATTAGAATGTTAATGGAGCATTCATAACCATTACACCCATCAAGCACCTTCTTCCTCGCAGAGGCCCAAATATCTTTGTCTGCAAGCACAACCTCAAGATGATTCTTCTGCTCTTCTGCAAGCCTTTTGAGATTATTCAGCTCGCCACACACTCTGTCCCAATCCGCTGGCCCCACATAAGCAACTCTCATAAGATCCTCTTTAAGTTGGCGTCCAATTCTTCTGAAGCCTTTGATTGGCGTAGAGCTAAGCTTAATTTTTCTATTTCCGCTCCCATCTCTTCCCTAAGTGTCTTTTTCCTCTTAGTGGCAAGGAGCCAGGCCTTCCTGTTTTCAACACACTTTGCATATGCCTGATCCAATTCTCCCTTAATCCTCTCTAATGCACCATCAGCTTGATTCAGACAAATCTTAACTTTCTTTTTCTATTGTTCTTCTTCATTGGCCTTACTTCCTGTTGCTTCTAGTTGAGTGCTCTTTCGTTGAAGCTCCCACTTCAAGTTATTCTTGTCACTAGTAACATCTCGAAGCCTCGACTCAAGTTGCTCATTTTCCTTTACTAATCTGGCTATCGTTGCCTTGAGATCCTCGACCTCCTCAATCGGGACGTGAGTAGGCTTTGGCTCAGGCAAAGGCTCGGACACCATAATGGCAAAGGGCATCTTGATCCTTTCCACTCTTTCTCTGACCCATATGAAATAAGGCTTTTTAGTAATGTTGTTCCTTCTCCCTAACTCAGCTTTTCCTTTCCTGTGGACCTCCTTCCACGCCTTTGTGATTCTTTTGAGTAGGTCAGGGTTCTCAGCTTTCAAACCATGCACTAAGAATGCTTCCAAAGCCTTCTCATCAGGTGGTCCACTCATCAGATACCCCAACTACCTCACAGACAGTATAGGATTAGAATTAATACAGCCGCAGGTTCCGATGAGGGGAACATTAGGCAACTGACCAAAACTGGATATGACCGACTCATAGTCTAAAGAGTACCAAGATAAGTCAACTGATCTGAGGGTTCCCAACCTTTGAGCCCAACTTTTGTCCACCTGTTCTATGAAAGGTCCCTTCTTTGGAAGGTGCATCTGGGTCCATTGATACAACAGGTGAGCACAACAAGCAATCATACCTCCCTTCTTAATGTGTCTCCAACTCAAGTAATAACACATGTCGGCTAGAAGGGTAGGCACAGGATTTCCTGTGATGAAAACACGAATGGCAGTAACATCTATGAAATCATCTACATCCACATTAGGAAACAGAACAATCCCATAGATAGCTAATGCTACGGCAGCATAGCAAGCTTCCCAACTTTCCTTTTTCAACATAGCCTCAGCCCTTTCCAACAGAAATGAGAGGAGGAAACCCTTGACCCCTCCCTTAGTCTTCCAGTTGTTGGTGACGTCTTGCTTAGTCATGTGGAGAGCATTTGCAATGATTTCATCCTTCACAATCACATCAACCCCTTCAAATAACTTGCACTTTATCGGGATACCCACCAGTTTCTCATATTCTTCCAATGTAGGTGCTAACTGAAAGTCTTGAAATGTGAAGCATCTCAATGAAGCATCATAGAACTGTACGAAGGTGCTTAGCATGGAGAAATCTACCTCTTCATTCAGAATACGCAACAGTTTCCCAAAGTTCTTCCCAAAGTTGATTTGGTAAACAGCAGGCATACGTGAAACAAACCCACGTAAAACAGTCAGATCAGGCTTCTTGAACTTGAAAGTGTGCGGGCAACGGATGTCATTTTCCATAATTCCTATCTGTAGCAAATGACAATTCTTAGATTCCCTTAAAACAAAAAGGATGTGAATGTTATGGTCATGCAAAGGTTCATGCAAGGGTACAAGATCAAAGCAACGTCTGATTCTGAGGAAGGAGTCAGACACGGGATATCTCTGATCACAAAAAAAAACCCATAGGTAAGCTCTAATCAAGTAGGTGCCTAGAGTTATAGATATTTTTCAAATACATTATGGCCATGAAAGATTCTCGTCTAGGTGAGGTCTTCGTTTCTTCCCCACGAGAAAGATTCCTCGGAGGCGCCCACTACACAACCATCGACACATGGGTTTAGGGTTCTCAGAATCTTAGATCGAGGTCGAAAATATTACTGTCAGGAAGTAATACGTTCTAGGGATCTCATTTGATTGGGGCGTTCGCATTAACTCACATAGAATTAACACTACTGACCGCCATGGGTAAATTAGGTTTTGGTCCTTGGTATCAACAACCCTCCTCAAAAGTATTACCACCATGGCAAAGTTTCACCACAGCAATAATATTTCCAAGGGAGTCTACTCCAAGCAGGGTCTTCGCTTCAGCCCATGGGGAAGGAACCACGTAAGCCTACACTACACAACCACCAATGTCACATCTGGGGTTATACTCGGACTCGGGTGTAGAGCCATCTCACAAAGCACCAATTATCAGAGAACCCCCACAGTGTCACAAGAGATAATAATAGGATATAATAAAAATAAGCAAGCAAGTAGATAATAGATAGTCAAACAAGCAAGCAAACAAACAACAGAAGATAAACAAACAAGCGGATCTAACACTCACGAATCGAGTCAAGTTAGGCTTGACTCTCTCTAGCATAGGGCAATGCAAATATCCATCCCCAGCAGAGTCGCCATCTGTCGTACCTCGAAAAATACGATCCTCGCGATGGACGTGGAAAAAACTGTTCGAAACAGGGTCGCCACCGAACTTTATTTATCCCAAAAGAGGGAAAGGAAAATATCGATAAAACCTTTAAAGGGAGATAAGAACTTGGTCATCGCAACCAAATTCGGGTTCGGGAGTCGATTACGCAAAGGGAAGGTATTAGCACCCTCTACGTCCGTTGTACTCAACGAGAACCTCTTGAATCGATTCGTGAAATAGTTAGCTTGGTTTATTTGTTATCTTCTAAAGGGTTTGCTTATAAGGAAAAGGGATGGTTTATTATTATTGTGCTCGAAAAGGATTAAGATCCTCGGGCCTACGTATTCCCTCGTGCAATGGGAAAGTCAGAGCATTCGTAGTTCGGGGTACTACGGTTTTTTGGTTAGTGTTTTTTATGTATGCGTCAATTGTTCACACACGAGTAAGAGAACTCGCACCCAAACAATTGAGGAGAAAGGTCAAAGACTTGGCCTCCCTCTCATCACCTTTTAAAAACTTGTTTGAATATATTATTAAGTATGTTAATGAGTTTGATTGAGAAAATGATTTGATTTGAATGTGTTTTAAGGTTTCGGTCGCACGGAGGCGAGGAAATGATAATTTTGATCGTATTGGATGTTTTTAGAGGTGACAATTGTCCACACACGAGTAAGAGAACTCGCACCCAAACAATTGAGGAGAAAGACCAAAGACTTGATCCCCCTCACTTCACCTTTGGTAAAAAATGTTTAAGTAAGGATTAAGTGTTTTGATAATTTGATTTGAAAAGGTTTGAATGTTTGTCGAGTTCGTGTGTTTTAGAGGCGTCAATTGTCCACACACGAGTAAGAGAACTCGCACCCAAACAATTGAGGAGAAAGAGCAAAGAATTGATCCTCCTCCCTTTCACCTTTTAAGAAAAGATATTTAGGTAGAGATTACGTGCTTTAATAATGGAAAAAGAATTTTGAGTGTTGTCGGATTACAAGTGTTTTAAAGGCGTCAATTGTCCACACACGAGTAAGAGAACTCGCACCCAAACAATTGAAGAGAAAGATCAAAGACTTGATCCCCCTCTTTTTCACCTTTTAAGAAATGATATTTAGTATAATTAAATGTATTAATTTGATTTAAGAAAAATATTCGATGTTGGATCGAGGTTTGGATTTGCGTGCGGAATGGTTTGAGCACTAATGGAAAGGAGGTCCTATGGTTTAAGGTAAGGTTGATTGCGAGGCAAAAGCGCTCGACTTACAAGAGGTAAAGGGACTTGATATGTGGATCAAGTGAATGCTTGAGGATAAATTAATTTGATTTGGAAAATACTTGACGTTGGATCAAGCTTGTTTATTGTTGTAAAAATGGTTAATTTTAATCTTATGGGAGAGGGGTGTAATTAATCAAGTGGGAATAATCGAGCCATGATTAAAGTGAGCCAATCACATACACGCATACAAACCAAAGTGAAATGTGCAACAATTATCGTTGTATAAAGCCCAAGAGGAGGCATTGTGAGGTCGATTGCGATCGTGAAAACGATCGACTTACAAGGTATGAAAATGGCTTGACATTAAGTCAAGGTATTAGTTTGAAAAAAAATCTTTGGTTTGGACAAGTGTAATATGAATAGCATACATATAATCAAAGTATGAAATAAATCCACAAGAGAAAATTATAAACACCACATAAAGATTATAAATCAAACAAAGTGGGGGATAAATATAATCAAGCATGTTAGTTAGTTAGTATCCTAAATCTAAAGTTAGTTCTAAGGAGGGAAGTCCTAAACTAAAGTTAAGTTCAAGATTTCTTTTTGAATTAAAGTCCAAATAATTAATTAAGACTAAATCAAAATGTTTAATAAAGTTAATCATTTAACATTAACTAATATTAAATAAAATGATTTAATAAAATTAATTAAAGCTTACTTAAATATATATTTTTTAGGATTAACAAAGACTCAAAACTAATTAGATTAAATTAAAATATTTAATAAAATTAATTGTCAGAATTAATTAATATTAAATAAAATAATTTAATAAAATTAGTTAAATAAGAGTGGGACTTAAAAGGAAAATGTTTTAGATTTGAATTAAATTAAGACCAAATTAATAATTAATCAAATTAAAATTCAATATTTAATAAAATTAATCATAGGTAGATTAATTAATATTAAATAAAAAATTTTAATAAAATCAACTAAGTGGTTTGGAAATAATATTATTAAAAATTCTGTTTTAAAAATAAAATAAATTAAATTTTAAGAACAAAATAAAGTTAAGTTTTAAAAAAAAACCAAAACAAGAAAATGAGCCAGAAGCGTTAATAAACGGGGGGTGTGTTTAGAAAAAAAAATCTAAGCCCAACATTCAGAAGCCCACGCTGGGCTAAGGGTTTACCATGGACCCTAGTTAGAATGGTTGACTAAGGGAGAAGACTGGAGCGTTGGATCAAGCGAATCCTAGATCTAAGGGTCTGAGATGTAATGACCACGGTGGGACAGCCAAACGGTGCACGTGGGATTATGAGGGTACAGGGGACCGGTGACACTTGTCACCGGTGGAAGGCTCCATCATGGCAGCGTCATATTCAGTAAAAAAAAATGAGGGAACGGAGGAAAAAGATCATTTGGTATTCATCTCTCTCTCACTAACTCTCCACGCTTCTCTCTCTCTCTCTCTCTCTAAAAAAAAACCAAGTGAAACCCTAAAAACCGCCGGAGAAGACGGTGGTGCGCGGTGGCCGCAGCAGTCCTTCTCCGGCAACCCCCCCAAAACTAACCTAAACTACAAAAACCAACCCGTAGATTTCTAATCTAAGGTCATATTACCCAAAAACTCACCCTAAATCCCCTAATCGAAACCAAACAGAAACCCTAGATTTGTCAAAAAAACAAAATGAAACAATCAACAGAGGGGTTCAACACACAAAATCATGGAGATTATTATTCAAGCATCAAGGAGTAAAGAAGAAATGAATGATACCTAGATCGGAGTAATTCCGATCCGAAGCTTTTCCAGCGACGGTAACCTTCTTTAACTCTCCTCTTTCCTCTTTTCCTTCTACGTACCTTCTTCTTCCTTTTGAAATCTTCTTCTTCCTTATTGTTGAGTGTGTTGTTTTGTATGATTGCAGGAAAATGTGAGGTCAAGCTCAAACTAGCTCAGAATTTCAGTGTGAAACTCTGAGTAGTTATTTTAGGATTCTTTGAGAGCTTTAGAGATGGAGGTTGGGGATTTCTTGCGCAGCCTCGTAATGCTCTGGAAATGTAGGTTTTTTTTGTCCTCCTTTGTGTGAATGAATAGTGTGTGTTATATAGTATATTCTGATACGTGTGAAAAAAAATCAAAATCGTGTGAGGAATGATGAGGTGTGACTCTGAGGGAATAATACCGTTAGGGGATGGTGGTGTGAATCCTGATTTCGTGGGATGCTGGAAAAAATGAAATTGTGAAAAAAAAATCTACTATCTTGTCTGTAGTGAACTTCTAGAATGTGGTTTTGATTGATTTTTTTTACTGCGTGGTATTTGGTGTTTTTGTGATTTTCACTGTGCTGATGTGGAAGTCTACAATTTTACTCCTATTGACTTTATACTGATGTGGCTTTAGTTGACTAAAAATTACTCTGATTTTTCTTCATGCTTTCCTTTCACATTTTCCATATTCTTATCATGTCTATTGATTATTTTTGCAGATTGTTAATGCTGGATTTTGAGGATTTAAGGGTGGTTAGTTTATGGATTTGTAGAAGGTTTGTGTTGGAGCGGTGATGAACGGGAGAATATTGTGGAAGTGTTTTTCATTGTTCTGGTGATGAATGGAGCAGTTCCATTGTTGTTTAAGTGAACAGCTGGAACTTAGTCTATGACTTTGAGGAAAGGTAAATGATAAAGGAAAGTTGGGTAATTATTGGTGAGTGGTAGGGATGGTGAAGAATGGTCTTTGGAGTTTGGAAATGGAGGTGAGTATGGTTTTACATAAAAGAGGAAGGAGAGATCCAAGAAGGTGAAGTTTGGGTGGAAAAGAAGGGATGAAGGTGTGTTGCTACATGTTGTTGACGAGTTGTTGTAGCGATTTTTTTTATGGTGTTATGAACTCAAGGTTTGTACTGCAGAGTGAGCTTTTTCATATCCAGAATTGTCTTCTTTTTCTGCCTTCCGCATCATATGTTGCTAAAACTGTCCTTGCAAACTTGATAATTAAGCTTTCTAAATTGTGCATATTTTTTAACTTTGTCATGCTGTGGAGACAAATGCTGCTACGTTGTTGTTGTCCTGAGCTTGGTGCGGCTTGGTTTGGGCCCTGTTCTTATATATGTTTCGTCTTCCTTGTGATTTGGTTGGTAAACTTCTTAATCTTGCTTCATTGTATTTTCATGTGCATTAATTTGAACAACTTTGAATTGGTACAGATTTGAATGATGAAGGCTTGGGTGAAGGGGAAAAGCCACATTGCCTTGAAGCTTGGAGTGGGATCATTCATCATGAAGAATGGAAATGAATGGGCTGCAGCTACTTGTATTTGGAACAAAAAACATGAAGTTTGATCTTTAGTTTTTTTTTCTGTCTTAGGCTTAGCAGTAACTGGCAGAATTAGGTTTTGTGGGACTTTGTAGGGGTATTTGTATAATGTGGCCACACTTGAATCTCTATACCAACACTTGTTCTCATTTGTAATGTAATAACTTGGTCACCTTTGTGATTTCAAGTTTTGATTTCCTAATGATTTAAACTTTGTGATGGTATTTTGTTTGGATTATAATACGAATTGTAGTGAATCAATATGACTTACAATCTGCTGCTATTGTAACATTTGGTGACATTAGGATCCCAACTTGATGTAAATGTGAACACGGCTTGGTTAACAGGTTGTAATACTACCAATTGGGCTTGATACTCACTATTCAACAATAAATGGGTTATGATTTCAAAACCATGTCTTTAAAATTCAGCACTAAGATACCAACTTCACTTGTTAAATAATCCTTGAAAATGTCTTTGAACTTTTTATAATTTGAACCCAATTGTCCTTCCAATTTTGTAGCAATTTGCCCCATATTGTGCCTCATGGATCTTGGAAATGTAGTACATCTTATAATCTTGACCAGCGAAAAGCATATTCCATTCTTCTTGAATAAAGAATCCACTAGACTTATCCTTAAACTTCACACGGCAATGTTGGTTTCCAACAAATGATCATGTATAACTAATCTTCCAAACTATTGCATTTGAATCTTTTCTAACAATTAACCATGTGAGGATCTGGAATAAACCTTGAATTAGAACTTTGAATCAAAATGGATCTTCGTTTTGCTGCTAGAATCATGATGAACCACACTCTTTGCTGTGGACATGCCTGGAAAATATGAGCACCAGAATTTGAAACATGAGCCTGTTCTTTGTCAAAAACCCTAACTGATAAATGTATTGGGTCCTGATAATCTTCAACCATAAAGCCCTATGACCTTGCCAAAATCTTGATGACTTGACCCACACACACATGGTTTGAATTGGCACAAACCCTACCTAAGTCCTCAGACACAACCATTTAAATCAATCGCACCCAAGCACCTTGAAATAAACTCTTGTCGGACTGACAGACTAAGTGAAAACCACTGAACCTCAATCAACACTTGACACCTGACTTGATATCCTCAAATAAATCACAAACTTAGGCAACAGGAAAGTAACATATTTATTTTTGAATATGGTTAGTGGATGGATGTACAAATGAAATTATACATTAGTAGGACAAATTTAGGGTATGACACCTAGTCGAAAGTGCCATAACCACTCATCTCTGCTGGCTGTCGTTGCTAGACACTTGTGCTCCATCACCTTGAGTTCAATCTTGAAGGTCCTATTCTGAGACATTGGAGCCTTCAAGATCAACCTACCACCTGCGTCGAGAACTTTCATCATCTTGTCTTCGACAACTACCTTGTAGTTCTTTTCGACAACCTGCCCTATACTGAGCAAATTACTCTTCAGGCCTGGTATGTACAACACATTGGAAATTTTTTACCTTTTTCCATCTTTCCTCATAATCAGAACATCACCAACACCTTCAGCTGCTAAAGTGTTGTCATTTGCAAACTTCACTGTGTTCTTCGACGAGGGCTTCATGTGACAAACCAATCTTTCCTTCCAGTCATGTGTGATGAGCATCCTGAGTCCAAGTACCACTGATCTTGGAATATTTCTTCATCTTTCGTTGTGACCTTCAGCAACGTCTCTTCTTCTTCATGTTTCGCCAACTTTGCATCAGTTTCTTGATTTTTCTTCCTTTCTGGACAATCACTAACATAGTGACCATACTTCTGACAATTGAAACATTGAATGTGACTTCTGTCTGGCTTTCGACCACCACCTTTTCCTTTACCTGCAGCACCACCTCTTTGGTTGCCTTGGTTCCAAGGTTTCTTCTGAGTCGAATTACTGCCTCCTTAACCTTTGTTGTCATTCACGTTTCCTTTGCCTTTCCTTTCCTTTTCTGACTGCGCCTGCAAAGCCATATCACTCTTCGACTTTGCTGCAGCTCTTTCAGCCATCCTTTGTTCATGAGACTCAAGCGTCCCTTGAAGCTTTTCCTTTGTCAATGCTGACAAGTCTTTCGACTCTTCTATGACTACTACCACGTGGTCGAATTTTGGAGCCAATGACCTCAAGATCTTTGAAACAACTGACATTGATGTCAACACCTCTCCACATACTTTGATTTGATTCACCAGCTTTGTAACTCTGGTGAAGAAATCTGTAATACTTTCGTTGTCTTCCATCTGAAGCAACTCATAGGTTCTCTTGTGAGTTTGTAACCCCACCTCTTTCACCTTCTCTGCACCTCCAAACGACTTTTCAAGAATCTCCCATGCTTCCTTTGCTGATTTTGCATCGCTAACCTTTTCAAAGTTATCTGGATCAACACATTGATGGATTATAAACAGCGCTTTATAATCTTTCTTCTTCAATTCTTTGTGTGCAGCCTTTTCTTGATCCGCCGCGTTCTCCCCAAGCGGTGTTACTCCTTCCTTCACAAGATCCCAAAGATCTTGATAATAGAAAACCACCTTGATCTACTTGCACCACTTCTCATAATTATCTTTCTTGAGAATTGGTAGGGTCGCCGGAAAGTGCCCATTTGAATGATTCATAGCCATCACGATTTTCCTCCTTGAATCGGAACTGGAGCTCTTGATACCAGATGTTGGAAATTCACCACAACCTATGGTGATTCCGCTTCAATCTTGATCTCAAGATTGATAACAAACCCACAAACAATACGTAATGACAATGAAAGAAGAAGAACAAACAAGAACAGCAAGGAAGAAAAGAGAGAGAAGAGAAATATTTGGAGGAGAAGTGTTACCCACGAACTGTGGGATTTCTGAATATATTGCACTTTCACTGCTAAATCTGCAACTGTGAATACAATACAATGTTATTATTACAATGCAAGGATACTTCCTATTTATAGATATAGATTTGCAAAGGCCCAAAATTAAAAGCCCAAAATATCAAATCTAATCTAAACAAATCTAAATCCAATAAAATCAAATCTAACACGATTTTGTCGAAACAACCTAAACAATTCGACACGACACTAAGCTATGAATGCTTCGACTTCAACACTATGAATTACATTTAACAAAAAGCAATTCCAAACAAAAAAAAAGTTATGTTCTTCCACCTCTTTCATTTTTGTTGAAGGTTCAAAAAATATTCAAATCATTTCGTACAATCCAAATGATTCAAACAACTCCATGTGAAATCACAATATGTTCCCTTTAGTCTTAATCATATATCCTAAAGAGAGAAAGAATTGAAAAATTTATAGACTTCATAGAGATAATCATTAACCGTCCATATTAGATATCAAGCTATATATTTAGTTGTTATGATAAACGAGTAGAATAACTCAAATCAATTAAGAAGAATTTTTCATATTTAAAAAATATCAAGAAATTTGAAGTGTGAGAATAAAGAACAATGAAAAACAAAACAAAAGACCTAAAGCAACAAAATAATCTGACAAAAGTTAAAGTAAAACCACAACAAGCCCGGAGAAGATAAATGACAAGAACACAATAATTTATTTATCCAATTCGATCAAACTATCTATTTTGGAAAAGAGAGCAAATCTTTGATTCACTATACTTCCAAAAGGTGTTACAAGAGATTATAAATGAGTTACAAGAAAAAACATTTTGAGTTGCCACAAACAAAATTCTATTTTTATCTAAGTGTTTATCAATCACCCCAACTCTCAATATATGAATCACACAAGCCCAAGCTATTTAGAAGTGTTTCTCAACCCCTTTAGATACCTCCAAATTTTTCCCAAATTTCAAGAGCTCCAAGGAATTTCAACCCTTGTATTTCTAAGTTTATTGATGATTCCTAACCCTTAGCTTTATCTTCAGCTGATAAAGTTCTGAAGGTTGTAAAGACAAGTATGATAGAGACACATATTTATAATAGTTGAAACCTTACAGATCTTTAATGGGCCCAAAACATAATCCGTTAATTATTAGAATAAAAATATTATAAATATCTTATGTTATATTTTATATTAATTTAGAATATTATAAATATTTTATAATAATTTTTTTTAATTAAAAAATATTATAAATCTTTTATATTAATTTAAAATTTTGAAAATATCTTATAATATCTTTTATTTTAATTTAAAGTATCTTAGAGTGTCTCTAAATTAATCTAAAATATCATAAAATTAATTAACATATTCGTGAACAAAACCTACCAAATGACATCTATGAACCTCCATAATCAAATTACTTTTTGACTTTCAGATATATAGAAATATCAAAACATGTTTTCTTTTTCTTCATCACTCATAGGTTTTAAGACATACTTCTACAATCTCCACCTTGACTTGAAAACGTGGTGATACCAATTTATCCATCAATCACCTTGTTGCTCCCTACCATGTTGAAATACTATTAAACAATCTTGATCAAGTTCAAGTCATCCTTGAACCTTGATCTCGTCACTTGCATCAATTTGCTTCCAACCACTTTTATATGCTTTGGTAGTCTAACAAGCACACAAATATGTTTCTTCAACCATCTTTGATTCTTCTTCCTTTCGAATGCCTCTCTGAAGGTCCTTGTTTTTTTTTCAACCTTTCAACCACAGTCAAAGCATAACATCCAAGACCAAGATAATCGTCCCTTTGAGATGGTACAATCGACCTCCTTACCTTATTGTGAGTCAAATAATAATCAGAAGCCTCTGTAACTAGTATCCATAGAAGGAAACACCACCTCAAATTGTGTCTTATTTGCCATGATTTCTATAAGCTCCATCACCAGGTCTTTACTCTTTTCCCCTGACTAGAATCACCATGAACAATACATATGCGATTGATGAACTTCAATCCTCTAGTTTCCACTCCTAACAACTCATAAAACTTGCTTCCTCTTGGATAGCCATTGAAGAACTAATCCACAACTTTACTATGAAATTGAAATGGCTTGATGTAATAAATAAGAAAAGTTTTGACGATCTTCGAGTAGTAAAGTTATGGACCAATCTTACTCCTTTGGATCAACCTTACCCTAGAAACTCAATGACAACTCAACATTCAATTGCATCTTTATCCCTTATTTTCTGCAAAACTCATTAAAGTGCTCTAAAAAATCCTTCAAGCATCCATCATTCCTTGAACTCAAATATCATAGCTTATTCTTGTCATAAAAGTCTTCACTAGCTGATGATGAATGAACAATAACTTTGGAGTCTTCTAAAATATATAAACCACATATTTTAGAACCTTTAGCTATGATCACTTCACCATGAGAAATCATTTTCTACCAAATTAATTTATATTAAAATTGATTTATGTAATTTGTAAAATATTTAATTTTAATTCTATTAGTATTTGTGACAAAAGAACTAAAAACAAATATTTTACATATCATAAATATTGATTTAAATATAAATCAACTTTGTAGTGATTAACCAAGGTCTCAAGTTTGATCAATTTTGTAGTGCAAATAATTCATGTGTTCGGTAAGTCCATAAAATGTTATGCTCTTCTTTAAATGGGCCTATGCTAATGGACATGAGATTGATTTTCTTGGATTACTTGGTGATCCAGTAGCTTGGAGGATTTAACCTCCCTCCCTCCCTCCCTCCCCCCCCCCCCCCCCCCCCCAAATTAAATTTAGCACCCCGAAATATTGGTTGTTTTTACCTTTATGTCCTTACTATTTTTTTTTTGGATTTTCTATTACATTTACTAGAAATATCGAAAAAATATCAGAATTTTCCAAAATTTCCGATAAAAAATCAATAACTTTTGGAAAAAGTAGAAGAATTTTTGAAAAAAATTCCAATTTTTTTTTTAAAATTTGTTTACACTATTGGAAATTTCAAAATTTCAGATAAAGTACCACACTTTTTGAAATTTTCGGTAAACTACAAAAATTTTTGAAATTTTCGATAGTGTTAATTTTTTTAGCTGATTGAATATGAACTACCGAAATTTTAAAAACTCCGGAAAGATAAGGCAGATATCGAATTTGTAAAAAAAATCCAATATGAAAATTTTTTCTCAAAAAAAACCAAAAAAAAAATTCATACCGAAAATTTAATCTGTTATTGGAAATTCGAATGAACTGCTAAAAATTTCATTCGTATTTTTTACTCAAATGTCTCCGTTGAAATTCTGGAACAAGAATACATATGTTGTATATGATGTCAGAACAACAAGATGTTGAATGCAAAGTTAAGACATCATAACAACACAATAAAACAATGAACAATTTAAACAACACGATGGAAGTAAATACCCAGTTCGGTGCAACATCACCTAAATATGGGGGCATCCAAGCCAAAAAGGAAATCCACTATAATAGTATTAGTTTGAAGTTCAATACAACCTCTGGTTTTACAAACTTCGCACCTAATCATTACCCGTGGAATTTCTGTCTAAGACTCTCCTAGATATGAGAACCCTCTCACTCCCCCTCAATCACACAATAGTTATGACAACAAAAATAATCAAATAGGAGACACACTCCAATAAAAAGAATCCTCTCTTGCTTAAAATCTTATGAGTGATTCACAATTACAACTCAACTATCAGTCCAGCTATAACATCTAGGTGATACGAGAGTGGCTCACAAACAACAAAGAACAGACTAAACCCTAAAAAACTCTCTAACACAATACGGATGTTGTCTTCTTAGGTTTAGAGTCATCCTTTAAATAGCCTTAAAATATCATGGGCTTCAGGCTATACAAACAAACACACGACAAATCCAAAACAGACTGCTGCACAAAATTCTGCATAATTTTTGGAACAGAATCAAATGTTTCCTTAAAATTTTTGACATCCATTCTTAGGAAACACGACAAATCTAAAACTTTCCATTGCGCTTCTAAAACAAACACTTCTTGGACCTCAGAATGCGTGAATCAAATCTTCAGAATCTCACGCTAAAATACAAATCTTCCAAGAATGTCGAACACAAGCACGCCAAGTTGTCGTAAAAGCTTGTCAAGACATCTTGCCCAACATCTTGCTATTTCACTTGTCTTAACAAAATGATGCCAATAACAATACAAACAATCTAACAATCTCCCCTTTGGAAAATTTTGGCTAAAACAACGTTTGCATAACTCATCTAGCATATACCAATAAACTTGCACAACCAACCAAGAACAGGAGGGATATACTACCTAACTCTTTATCATCTTAACTTAAAAACTCCTCATGAAAAAAGGTAAAACTTCAGTAATACCTAAAAAATAATCACAATATCAATTGGAACCGCACCAAGACACACCAAAGGTATAAGCAACAGAATAAGATACACCGAGCCTCACACATCAGAGAGAAATAGCTCTCACAAAGAACCTTCTTCAGAGAAAATTAAATTCTCACAGTCAGGATGTCTAGACATCAAATATGACCCCACTTGTAACCATTCACCAAACACATAAACTAAGACTATATTATCACGACATCATCAAGCTAGTAACGAAAACTATGCTCCCCCTAAATAGTAGATCAGAAACAAATACTACTCCCCCTTAAGTAGTACTCCCCCTTAAGGAAAATATGACATATAATAAAATCTACAAACTACGATCATAAACAAATACTACTCCCCTTTTTAGCGATAATTTTAACATAACAACCATTCATTCACCAGGAGCAAAAACAACCTCTATAGAAGATACAGAAGCAATAATAAAAAACAGGGCACAGCATATGTCAACACTACTATCTGTTTCCTCATCTTTATCACCACCTTACCGGATCTCACAACAATGTATGGGACATTGTCCCGACAAACAACCTATAGTGCAAAGAAATAGGAGATTTCCTCTTACATGCAACATCAGAGCTTACCAAAATACCAGGGTGCTGACAGAGAATAACACCATTATCAGTCACATCCACCTCAGCTTGCTCCTCCTTGCTCTTACCCATAAAATTATTGATAATTTCAGGAGAAAACTCCAATCATTTATCTCTGACATAAACCTTCATGTACTTCTTACTCATCTCACTGTCACAGTCTTCAAAATGTTTACAATGAATTTCTTCACCAGCATTTCATAACAATTACCGAAACCAACAACACTTTTCATCACACCAATATCCTCAATAAGATTCACCCCCTAATGGAGGGAAGAGAAAGTATCTGTTGCACTCTTCCACACCTGTAATGCTATAACTCCTCAAACATGCAAATTCATAATTCTCCCCTTAACTTCTCAAACTGATTTGCATCCAAAGCTTTAGTAAATATGTCTTCCAATTGCTTCTCGGTTGCCACATGCTCAAGAATAACAATTTTGTCCTCAACAAGATCTGTATTAAATTGTGACGAATATCAATGTGCTTTATCCTGCGATGTTGAATAGGATTCATGGATATATTGATTGCACACAGATTGTCACAATATAATGTCATGACATCCTATTTGACATTATATTCCTTTAAAATTTGTTTTATCCAAATCAATTGAGAGTAACTGCTTCCTGCTGCAATTTACTTAGCCTCACTTGTAGACAAAGACACACAATTTTGCTTCTCACTAAACCAAGAGATAAGATTGTTTCTCAAGAAGAAACATCTTCCAGAAGTAATTTTTCTATCATCAGCACTACCTGTCTAGTTTGCATCACAATACCCTACAAGCATGGAATTTGGAATATGAGAATACAACATTCCATAATCACTAGTACCATTGATGTATTTCAAGATCCTTTTTACTTGAGTAATGTGGCTTATTTTAGGCTCAGACTGATATTTAGCTCAAACTCCTACAGCAAAAGTGATGTCTGGTGTGCTAGCTATAAGATACAATAGACTACCAATCTTACTTTTATACAAACTTTGATCCACATCAACACCTTTTTCATCCTTGGTTAGTTTCAAGTGTGTTGCACCAGGTGTCCTTTTGTGGCTATCACTTTATAGACCAAACTTCTTCACTATATTCTTAGCATACTTGCTTTGAGAAATCAAGATAATATCATCCATTTGTTTAACCTTAAGACCAAGAAAATATGTTAATTCACCAACAAGACTCCTATCAAATTCAAATTGCATCTGCTTGACAAAATATTGGACCATCTGATTCGACATCCTTCCAAACACAATGTCATCAACATATATTTGAGCTATCATGACTTTACCATGCTCTTCTTTAACAAACAAGGTCTTGTCTGTTCCCCTTTTCCTGTAGTGATTGTTGACAAGAAACTCAGTTAACCTTTCATACCAAGCTCTAGGTGCATGCTTCAATCCATAGAGAGCTCTCCATTGTTAGTTAACATGATATTAAAATCTAGGATCTATGAACCCCTTGGGTTGTTCAACATACACTTCTTCATTCAAGTACCCATTCAAGAAGGAATTTTTCACATCCATCTGAAATAACTTGAATTTTAGCCTAAAGAATATTCACGACAATGATACATAAGTAATCAGAGTAAAATCACCAAAAAGTGTGCCACATGCTTCATAAAAACATCATAATAAACTTCCTGCTTCGTAACACGGGTTTTCAAACATTTATAATAATAATTTCTTCGATAACATCAATAAATAAAATTCAAACTTCGCAGCGGAATCATAATCTCAAAATAACTTCATTTATTTCATCAAACATAAAGACCTTTTAGTCATTGTCAAAAGTCGTCGTCAAATAAATTCAACATGTAGAAAACTCATAAAATATGTTTTATAAAACAACACAACTTCAACTCAAGCGTTCCCCACCCGATGTTACATATCAGAGCAAGACACCTCTATTATTAATGGAAATAGAGTAAATTAAATCCAAAGTTAAATCTTCATGCGTCTACAAGCTAATCTTTATCACCTGCAAGTTACCCCCCATAGAGGCAACATTTCCAAGCAGGCAGGGTGAGTAATCACAATTCATTATACGAGATATAAAGAAAAGATATAAATAGGACAACCGTCATTATTATCGTCACAACATCATTTTTAAATCACAACATCATCGATCATCATTCACAAAATGTCATTTAGTTCACATCGTCACCAAAACATCACTTAAGTCATAATTATGCAATGCCACTTAATATGAATGCAAACACATAGACTCATGCATGTGGTACCAAAATATCATATTTGATGGACACTGGGCCATCATCCTCCAAAGATCCCCACCAATAGGATCGATTCCCGTATAGGAACCAGAGCACGTCATAAACACTTCAATCTACACAATGGGATTGAAGCCACCGCTGGACCGAAGTCCTAACATCATCACTGGACCGAAGTCCTAACATCGTCAATGGACCGAAGTCCTAAAATATGCTATGAATGCATGATGCAAAACGTCATAATAATCACCATCATGGCTCGTCAAAGTTGCATCATCATTCATAAAAATTTATCATAAGACTTCACGTAGCATGTATAACATCAACATGCATATCATCAATTTAAATCATTATAGCATCATAGTATAGCTTCACTAACACACGTCATAAATCATCATTATAGAATCAGCAACACATAATCGTCATAACATAGCATGTATATATTGAACATGCACATCATTAAAACATCATCACAGTGTCATCAATAACATTACAACAATATCATCAATAACATCACAGTAGTATCGTAGCAATAACACGCAAGTTTCATCCTTTATAGCAAAACATCATTAGCTCAACATACAATTACACACCTTCCAACATTAATACATGTCATATAAATTATTTCTAGTAACATGAAACTATTATTAAATGAAAGTACATTATCTCAGCTTCACGCAGCTTCAAACGGCGCACGAATCGGACTCCCTGAACTAAAGTTATGAATTTTCAAAGTTTTTCAACAAACACCGACACTGACACCATAAAACCTTATTACACACTAGATAAATTTAATTTCAGGACTTGAAATCATTTTTACAAGAAATTACACTATATTAGCTTTCCACAAGTTCGAACGGCGCGTCAAACGGACGCCCGAAGCTCAAGTTATGAATTTTTCAAGTTTTACAACAATTATGTCCCAGGGTAATCGATTACTGCATATAGGGTAATCGGTTACCCTGCTACAGAAGCACTTTTCTGCTGTATTTTTACACGAAAATCACTTTTTTTCTCATTCAAACCCCATTTTTCCCACAAGTTGTTTAGAATAAGTTTTAACACAAAATCATTTTTTTCCCTTCAAAACCCCAAATATTTTTCATCGAAAACACTCCTGACTCAGTTGCGACTCTGACACGCAACCGTACACAACAATGCAACAACCACCATCAACCATTCATTCAAATGCATAATTTCCACAACAATATTATACAATTCACCATTTAATCAAACAAATTTAGTCATGTTCATCCCAATTGCATCATATTCATCATAAAACCCCAAATTCACCCACATACATCTAAACTCTATATCAACTACAATGAAAAGTCATACTCCTCATACCTAAGATTGTGATTCAAATCCCTTCTTGAGTTCTCACCGAGAATTTCTCTGAGCCCTAGCCTTCTTCACTCTTCTTCTTTCTTCAGAGCACATTCTCACCAAAATACGATCGATCAAAATAAAAAAAAATAAGACTTCTCTCCTTTATTCCTTATTTGACCCTTAGACCCCTATTATGTTTTACCCAATAATTCCTCACTTATCCTCATTAATATCACCACCTTGCCCTTGCCATCTCTACTTCATATTATTTTAAATAATAATAATCTAAATAATGCAATCTATATTATGATTATTATTATTATAACTCCACATATAATATGACTAAAATTATTTAAATCTAAATAACTCTAATTATATCTACTTCTCACTAATACCCCACAAATTATCGTCATATCCCACGACACACATCAATAAAACCACACAATGCGTCATATAATTCACAATAATTCACCATATTCATAAATAATTAAATATGAATTTTGGGGTGTTACAACTCTCCCCCAATTAAATAATTTTCCTCCCCGAAAATTACCCGATGTAACCAACTCTAAATATGACTCTCGCATCCTTCTCTCTGACTCCCACGTCGAGTTTGACAACAATTCGAATACCACTAATCCAAATTCCACATTGTTCCCTACAACAATCCAACAAGATGCAATGCTACCGAGTTATGAATGCACTGATTCATTTCACTCTTCGTCTCATCACCTTAGGATATCATTCGCTCTTGAACCGAAACACAATAAGGTCATTACCATCGCCATCAACATCGTCATAAGAACATCAATATAACCATAATACCGACAACTCTGTCATGCAACATTAGTACCACAATGATGTGACTCCTCAATCAACATATATTTCAATACATCTATCGATATTGCATTAACACAAATAGTATATAAACCTTTCCCATATTACTTTCATTCTGGGATATGTCCAATGGTTTGCATCATTCCCGTAGGCTTCTGATGCTTAACCCCTGACTCCAATAAGTCATACACACATAATGAACTGCGCCACATCACACTTCATCCGGGCCACTCTGGTCATCTACCTTAAAGTCATTGTCTTCATTTTGACTTCCATTAATTATTAGATCTACAAATATCACATCTATCTCTTGACTCTCTCTAATATTCACAAGAAAATAATGGTTCACTTTTGACATTCTCAACTTTCCACTCTGCAGCGTTAGCTCGCGTACAACTCACTGTATCTAAACTGTCGAATAAGTCCCAACTCTTTCATAGCCACTTTTGCATTAGGTCCACACCAAATGGTGAACAACTATCCTCTCGATAAAACATCAATTCACTTTACTCACGATCAAGCTAGCAAGACAAGTTTATCCCATCCAATACGATCCCGTATACTATCAATAAGAGATTAAGGGTGATCAGTTCCTCAATTTTTCAATAGGTAGCCGATAACCATAACGGTGGCATAAATCATTGTTACCCAACTACAATAGCGTCCTTTACCTTGTGCTCAAAGTTACCTAAGCGTAGTGTTCAACAACCTCTCTAAAGCTCACAAACGTTTTCCTAATTTCTTTCTTTTCAACCTCATCAATGATACATAAACACCCAAAATTCCATTACATATCTTCCTATACACGCTCGTAGCACAACACAATTGTTAAATATTCTCCCAATACCGAAAATGCTACTACACCAAGTACAATCCAAATCGGTTTGCTCCAAATGAAGCATTTATCCAAGTAGAGAACTTTAACAACACTAATAAATCCTTCGTTTTTCCTTTAATTTCATAATCTCGATGATCCATATAGTTTCACATTTGGATCTCATTCTAATCACAATCTCAACAGTACCATCTCATCATCTGGTTTGTAATAGAAACTTTCCAAATCTTCCCGACACATGTTGACAGCATGTCATCAATGACACACTATCCACTTTACTATTTAACCTTCTCCCTTCCTCAAAGATCTCTCCACTCTAATCATTCCAATTGGCATATGTCGCACCTCCATGTGCTTTTTCGATACCCTTATCTCCTTCCTATTACCAAACCATCTTATACCTGACCTCATCTTACCCATTTCCAGCATGAATTGCTCAACTTCAAACACGATTATCTCCTTCAATACAGACCTTCCTGATATAAAATTATATGCTAAAATGAAGGGAATTTCATTTCGATTCCAGAAATTCAAGAATCGCTTAAATCCGAGTTACGAGTAAAAAGTTATCACCTGTGTAATGGAGGCTGGTCAAGAAATCCCGTATACATGCCTTCACCAAAATCATCATCAGACCCCAAATCTTCAAATGCGTTTCTCTCTCTCTCTCTCGTCAAAAACATGCAGAAGACAAAGTTTATATGTGAAATGTATGGAATTTCGAAAGCTTTCCAAAAAGTCCATAATCGCTTCCATCAGAGTTACGAGCGAAAAGTTATTACCTGTTTAGTGAAGGCTGTTCCATAAGTCTGAAAATGAAGATTGGAAATGATGAACTTGGTTCTACCTTTCTCTCTTGCTTCTAAGATCCTCCAACTATCCTCACTCTTCACCCAAATCTGAAAATAATCCGACCTCAATTCAATTATACTGAAGACATACTAGCCTACCAGTTGGTCCATCAAATCGTCAGTTCTTTGGAGGGGATCCTTAATCTCAATCATCTCCGTAATCCACTGCCAGTAATCTACGCACAATCTCATATAACCGTTATCACATACATGCATCCATCTGAGCTTCATTCCCTAAGAGTTATCCTACTTGCTTAGCAGATATCTCCGAGAACATCTGGAAGGCACACCCTACCGACATATCATTAACCGCCACATTGCTCTCTACCCTCTGAGAACAACCATCAATATTACTTGATTGTTCTCCCTCAGAGACGCCCAAATTCTCCCAAAAGACCAAAACTTTGAATTCACAACGTTCTTCCGTTGGAAGAACCTGCATCGAATCAGCGACATAATTCCAAAGCACTTTATTTAACTCCAACCCATTCATCCTCCCGAGTAACCTCAAGTTAATACAACATCTCGCTCTAACGACAAGTCGCAATCATCCCCGGGAAGACATCAGGACTCACACACAACTGGCACATCATTAGCCATAACATCGTCCTCTACTCCTAGAGATGCTAACAACCCAAGTACCCGACCATTCCCTCTCAAGGAAACTGCGACCTGACCACTAGACATAAATCTTGAATCCGTACTCCCTTCGAAAATCGGGAACAACACAGTCTCACCAATAATTGTACTCTTGCAATCCATGGCATATTGTACTAATTGTTCACACCTTGCAACCAAACACCTATGAGAAGCAGCGGCTTCTCCCCCACTTGTTTCAATCTCCCTCCTACAAACAAGTGATTTAGAAAAACAAGCAAGCACCAACAGTGTTTCAAACACATGTCGCATACTAAAGGAACAAAAAACATTGGACAACCTGGACGGATTGACCGACCTGCTCTGATACCACTAATGTAACACCCTTCTACCCAAAGAATATTCACGACAATTATACATAAGGAAATAAGAGTAAAATCACCAAAAAGGGTGCCACATGCTTCATAAAAACATCATAATAAACTTCCTGCTCCGTAACACGGGTTTTCAAACATTTATAATAATAATTTCTTCGATAACATCAATAAATAAAATTCAAACTTCGCAGCGGAATCATAATCTCAAAATAACTTCATTTATTTCATCAAACATAAAGACCTTTTAGTCATTGTCAAAAGTCATCGTCAAATAAATTCAACATGTAGAAAACTCATAAAATATGTTTTATAAAACAACACAACTTCAACTCAAGCGTTCCCCACCCGATGTTACATATCAGAGCAAGACACCTCTATTATTAATGGAAATAGAGTAAATTAACTCCAAAGCTAAATCTTCATGCGTCTACAAGCTAATCTTTATCACCTGCAAGTTACCCCCCATAGAGGCAACATTTCCAAGCAGGTAGGGTGAGTAATCACAATTCATTATACGAGATATAAAGAAAAGATATAAATAGGACAACCGTCATTATTATCATCACAACATCATTTTTAAATCACAACATCATCGATCATCATTCACAAAATGTCATTTAGTTCACATCGTCACCAAAACATCACTTAAGTCATAATTATGCAATGCCACTTAATATGAATGCAAACACATAGACTCATGCATGTGGTACTAAAATATCATATTTGATGGACACTGGGCCATCACCCTCCAAAGATCCCCACCAATAGGATCGATTCCCGTATAGGAACCAGAGCATGTCATAAACACTTCAATCTACACAATGGGATTGAAGCCACCACTGGACCGAAGTCCTAACATCATCACTGGACCGAAGTCCTAACATCGTCAATGGACCAAAGTCCTAAAATATGCTATGAATGCATGATGCAAAACGTCATAATAATCACCATCATGGCTCGTCAAAGTTGCATCATCATTCATAAAAATTCATCATAAGACTAGCATGTATAACATCAACATGCATATCATCAATTTAAATCATCATAGCATCATAGTATAGCATCACCAACACACGTAAAAAATCATCATTATAGAATCATCAACACATAATCGTCATCACATAGCATGTATATATTGAACATGCACATCATTAAAACATCATCACAGTGTCATCAATAACATTACAACAACATCATCAATAACATCACAGTAGTATCGTAGCAATAACACACAAGTTTCATCATTTATATAAAACATCATTAGCTCAACATACAATTACACACCTTCCAACATTAATGCATGTCATCTAAATTATTTCCAGCAACATAAAACTATTATTAAATGAAATAACATTATCTCAGCTTCACGCAGCTTCAAACGACGCGCGAATCTGACTCCCGGAACTAAAGTTATGAATTTTCAAAGTTTTCCAACAAACACCGACACTGACATCTTACACTGACACCATAAAACCTTATTACACACTAGTTAATTTTAATTTCAGGACTTTAAACCATTTTTACAAGAAATTACACTATATTAGCTTTCCACAGGTTCGAACGGCGGGTCAAACGGACGCCCGAAACTCAAGTTATGAATTTTTGAAGTTTTACAACAGTTATGTCCCAGGGTAATCGGTTACTGCATATAGAGTAATCGATTACCCGGCTACAGAATCACTTTTCTGCTGTATTTTTACGCGAAAATCACTTTTTCTCATTCAAAACCCCATTTTTCCCACAAGTTGTTTAGAACAAGTTTTAACACAAAAAATCATTTTTTTCCCTTCAAAACCCCAAATATTTTTCATCGAAAACACTCGTGACTCAGTTTCGTCTTTGACACGCAACCGTACACAACAATGCAACAACCACCATCAACCATTCATTCAAATACATAACTTCCACAATAATATTATACAATTCACCATTTAATCATACAAATTTCGTCATGTTCATCCTAATTGCATCATATTCATCATAAAACCCAAAATCCCTTAAAACCCCAAATCCACCCACATACATCTAAACTCTATATCAACTACAATGAAAAGTCATACTCCCCATGCCTTAGATTGCGATTCAAATCCCTTCTTGAGTTCTCACCGGGAATCTCTCTGAGCCCTAGCCTTCTTCACTCTTCTTCTTTCTTCAGAGCACATTCTCACCAAAATACGATCGATCAAAATAAGAAAAATAAGTCTTCTCTCCTTTATTCCTTATTTGACCTTTAGACCCCTATTATGTTTTACCCAATAATTCCTCACTTATCCTCATTAATATCACCACCTTGCCCTTGCCATCTCTACTTCATATTATTTTAAATAATAATAATCTAAATAATGCAATCTATATTATGATTATTATTATTATAACTCCACATATAATATGACTAAAATTATTTAAATCTAAATAACTCTAATTATATCTACTTCTCACTAATACCCCACAAATTATCGTCATATCCCACGACATACATCAATAAAACCACACAATGCGTCATATAATTCACAATAATTCACCATAATCATAAATAATTAATTAAATAATTAAATATGAATTTTGGGGTGTTACACATGTCACTCCTAAGAGCAATCTTATGGATTCAATATGAGCAACAGGTGCAAAAGTCTCATCAAAACCAACCCCTTCAATTTGAGTGTAACCTTGAGCAACAAGCCTACCCTTGTTTCTTGTCACAATTCCATTTTCATCAGATTTTTTTCTTATAAATCCATTTTGTGCCAATAACATTCATCCATTCAGGCTTAGGTAATAGGTCTCACACTTCATTCCTTTTGAACTTCCATAGTTCTTCTTGCATAGAATTGATCTAGAATTCATCACTCAAGGCCTCCTTCACATTTTTAGGTTCAAACTTTTAGATAAAGCAAGCATTCGATATCACATCCCTGGATCTAATGGTGATCCCTTCATAAATATTTCCAATAATAAGTTCCTTTGGATGATCTTTCTGAATTTTGATAGAGGGACCTTTGTTTGCTTGAGGGTTATCTTGTTCAGTCCTTGCTGGCTCAATGTTGGACTCAATGTCTTCCATATTTTCTGAAGCATATATCTGCTGATATGAGGTTCCAACATCTTCACCAACATCAGTCCCTTTCAAAATAATTAAATCATCAACCACAACATTAATGGATTCCATCATGACATTTGTTTTGGAGTTAAATACCCTGTAAGCTTTGCTATTTGTAGAGTAACCAAGAAATCTCCCTTCATCACTTTTTGGATCCATCTTTCTCCTCTACTCTCGGTCAGCCAGAATGTAGTATTTACTCCCAAACACATGAAAATATTTAACAGTAGGTTTCCTTCCTTTCCACAATTCATAGAAAGTAGATTATGTACCAGCTCTCAGAGTAACACGATTGTGGATATAGCAAGCAGTGTTCATTGCTTCAGCCCAAAAATGATAAGGATGATTTTTTGCATGAAGCATGACTCTAGATGATTCTTGTAATGTTCTGATTTTACGTTCTACAACTCCATTTTGTTGAGGAGTTTTGGGAGACGAGAACTTATGACCAATACATTCAGAAGAATAAAATTCAGAAAATTTTGCATTTTCAAAATCCTTGCCATGGTCACTTCTGAAAATCACACTATCCTTCTCTCTTTGAAGGCGTTGACAAAGGTCTTTGAATAGCTCAAAAGTATCTGATTTTTCTTTGATAAAGTTCACCCAAGTGAGTCTTGAAAAATCATCAACAACCATATTGACATACTTATTTCCACCAAGACTTTCAACATGCATCGGCCCCATTAAGTCCATATCAAGAAGTTCTAGAACTTTGGAAGTAGTCTGATGTTGCAACTTCGGGTGTGACATCTTGGTTTGCTTCCCAATTTGACACTCACCACAGACTTTACCCTCCTCTATTTTGAGCTTTGGTAGACCTTTAACAACTTCTTCAGACAAAATCTTCTTCATACCTTTGAGATTCAGATGTCCAAGCTTCTGGTGCCATAACTTGACTTTATCTTCCTTGGACATTAAACATGTGTAAGAATAAGTAGTTTCATGAGGTCCCCACAAATAACAATTGTCTTTAGACCTTACCCCCCCCCCCCCCCCCCCCAATCAGAACATCATTCTTCTCATTGGTAACCAAATATTCTGACTTGGTGAAATCTATAATATAAGAAAATTTGATGTTCTGGAAACTCTTCTTTGCCCCTTTCTCTTTTTTTGCCACATCTCTAATTTGAGGGTAATTTTGGTCCAAAATTTACTTTATGCAACTAATGATGTCACATGATTCTATTCCAACTACATACCTATTGTATAATGCCTTTGATGGTTATATTAGAACTAATTGATGATGTCATACAATAATGTTAGAACTTTTTGTTTCCAAAATTTTACTTTATGTGTCTATCATATTTTTTTGACTTTCTCTTTCTTTTCTCGCACACACACCGTATTTTCATTTTTCTCCCTTCTTTCTCATCTTATTCCTTCTTTCTCTCTGTCTTCCTTCTTTCTCTCTTTCTTCCTTCTTCCTCTACTTCTTCCTTCTTTCTCTAATTCAATTATATTTTCGTCTTTGATTCCATCGTTTTGATCATGGATTTGCTTTTTGCGCTGTTAGATTTGCTTTTTTGTCTTTTGTTTTTCTTTTTCTACAACTTCTTCATCCATTTACTAACATATTATGTTTATATTTTTCAGGTTTTTCTTCTTCTTCGAATTTCTTCCACTGTCGCCATCAACATCAACAAAGGTTTCATTTTTAAAATTTTTATTTTACAGCATGTCAATTTCATACTCATTTTTGCTATTTTTTTATGAAAGATTTCACATTTCCACCTTTTCATGTCCGTGTGTTAAAAAAAATACATTTTTACTCATTTTTGTTCCACTTCAAAATGTTTTCTAATGATTTCATAAAGATCTTACAGTATTGTTGAGTTTCTGGGTTTTTTGTTTATGATGTTCTTGGGAGGGATGAATTTCTGGATTTCGATTGAATATTGTTGAGTTTTCAGGTTTGTTTTCTTGATTTTCTGGGTTTCGATTTATTTTTTTGGTTTTTTTCATTGAAGGTGTTCAAGTTGTGGATCTACACCAAAACTAAAATTGGATTTCAAATTGTAAGTTTTAATGTTTTGTATTTTTTCTAGGTTATAGATCTATATTAAAAGTGTATGTTTTAACATAAAAGTTTTGTTTTTTCAGATTGTGGATCTACACCAAGATGGAAAATGAACTTAAAAGTGTAAGTTTTATTCTTTTATTTGTTTTTGGTTTGATTTTCTGGTTTTTCTTGATGAAGTTGTTGTGTGATTTTGATGTTAGGCATAATCACTCAGACATTTGTATATCATTGGTCAATTGAAGGTGAAAACATATTGTTTTATTTCTTCTCAGCATAAATGGAATTTTATGATCCCTTATTATTTTCCATTCAGTAGAAATTTATTGCAGTAATAGTCAGTATGTATTTCCAGTTGTGTGAATTTGAATTTGCAGTTTTGTGAATTTGAATAGTGCTGGGTTCATTGTCCAGAGTTCTAATTTGATAGTATGTTATGAGGAAAGAAGTCAGTATTTAGTTCATGTTGCAATCAACTATTTACTATGTTCATAATTAAATTATAGATAAAAAAGATATAATAGGATTTGGTTTGGTTTCTATATTTTGAATTTTTCTAAAGAAAAAATTAATTAATAACTATGTTGATTCCATTTTCTTTGATTTTAAAAGTTAAATGTTGTTTACGTAATTTGTAGGATGACCTGCACGAATGTACATTTCAACCAATATTTTTCTTTTCAGAGGGTGGACATGAAGGTCACAATTTGTAACTGTTCTGGACTGGACCAATGGCTAGAATTGGCCCAATCCACCTCTGCTCCAGAGCGGCCCAAATTGCCTAAGTCCAATCCACAGAGGGGCAAAAATGACCTTTCTGCCCCTCCAACCGGGCAAGGAATGCAACGTTCCTCCCCGGCGTTGATGCCTGTTACGCACGGCTTCCTCGCTGCCCGAACAGCAAAGGACAGGTGCCCGGAACTGTGTTATGCCCGACATAACGGCTAGTTTCGAGCACCCTGCCCGGCATAACGGCTAGTTTGGGCAGTTACCTATTCTTTGGGGGAAACAGTTATTTTGCCTCAAAAATAGGACCGTTGGCCACGCGTTGAGGGCTCTATTTAAACCCTCTCGCTTGAGAGGTTCAAGTATCCAATATTCACCCTAAGAACTCATACTTTGTACGTGCCCCTTTTCTCTAACCCTTTCTCACTTGAGCGTCGGAGTGCCTTGCAGGTACACCCCCTCCTTTCCATACGACCAGCATCCCTGACGCACTTGGCGGCCTGATTCTACAGGATTTGATCCAGCCTTCACGATTAGTGGCGCCGTCTGTGGGAAGCTTTGTTCTCCCCTTCTTTCTTTAACCGAAGATCAAAACAACTTTCGAACATCATGGCCTCCCAAGATCGCACCCAGGATGCTCTTCATTCCACCATCCTCCCCGTCAACAAATATGACGTTGACAGCCAATCATCTCTCCTCCGAGATGCCCGTTTTCTTAGGGATGGAGCCACTGCTTCTCCTTCCCCAACCCCTACTGATCGCAACAACGATCAACCGTCTCTCAACCTCCAGCCCGTTCCTGTTCCGCCCAGTGCCGACCCGGTCATGACAGCCCTCCTAGAGGCCCTCAACAAAACCAACACCCTGATCCTGCAGCAAAACGAGAGGATCGGGGCACTGGAAGAGTCTCGTCGTCCAAGATCCCCTCCTACGCTGAGGAACCAGCGACGATCTAGAAGCCCGTAGCCACGGAGAGAAATCGACCGAAGACTGCGCCGTGAGCACGATCCTCGCGCAGCCCGAAAGCGCGACCAGATCTCCCCGCGTGACCAGCATGCTCATGACCACAAAAGGACTCGAAGGAACGAGGAATATCCGATCAAGTCCAAAGGACGGGCACGCTCACCTTCTCCTCGATGGAACCCGTCACCTTCTCCTCGAAGAAACCGTTCACCTTCTCCGCGAAGGAACCGCCGACGCGAGCAACCCGTCCGGTCACCATCATACACCAGTTCTAGTGACGATGACGAGCCTCGCGACCCGTTGTCCCAAGATATCCTGGCTACCCGCCTCCCGAAAGGCTTGGAGAAACCCCTGTCACTTGGCACGTACGACGGGACCACTGACCCAGACGAGCACATCGAAAATATCGTTGCGCTCTTAGACTACCACGGCATACGGGGCACCATCAAGTGCAGACTGTTCCTGACCACGCTCCAAAAGGGAGCAATGACATGGTATAAACAACTGCCCGAGGAGTCCATCACCTCGTGGAAACAGCTAGGCAGGATGTTCTCGCGGCACTTCACAGCATCTCGCCGCCATCCCAAAACTGAGGCCTCCCTCGGAGCCATAATCCAGGGGAAAGATGAACCTCTCCGAGCATATATCGAGAGGTTCAACAAGGAAACTGTCCAGGTCCCGACGACAGATAAGATGAAGAAGTTCCTGCTCGAACAGGGGGTCCGCCCGGACTCCGAGTTTGCTAAAGCCATTGGCCTCGCGCCACCGAGGAACTTAGACGCCCTACTCCTCAAAGCCCAATCTCATATTCAGTACGAGGAGAAGATTACGGCCAGTAACGTCCGAGCGTCTCGCCGCCAGGAGAACGCCCAGGCTTCCAAAGGAGAAGAATCCTCGACGTCTCGTCGAGGTGAACGAAGGCACGAGGACCGTCCCCGCGACTCCCGTGACAGCAAAGGGCACTCCGGGCGTTTCCATGATTACACTCTCCTGACCGTTTCTAGGGAGAAGATTTTGACCGAATGTGCCAATTCAGAGTTCAAACAAGCCAGGGTCTGTTTCCCCAAACAGCTGCCGAACAGACCAAACGTGGACAAGTCAAAGTACTGCTGTTTCCATAAAAGTCACGGCCATACTACAGAGGACTGCATCCATCTGAAGGACACCATTGGAATACTGATCAGGGACGGCCACCTGAAGCAGTTCGCGAAGAAGAAGGACACTCCTCGGCGGGACGCCCAGGAGTCCAAGAAGGTCGAGGAGGAGGTGCCCTCCTCGGAAGACGCCAACATACAGGTCGTTATGTCCATATCGCGACTCGAGGACTTCAACGTCCCTGATGGGCTCAGCGCCCCTACGTATTTCACGGCCCACAGCCCGTGGGAGACCTTTCCCTCCGCCATGGTCATCTCTGGCGGGGGTTTCAACAAAGTTACTGTGGGATCCGTGAAACGGAAGTTCGAACACCTGATTAACACCAGCTCGAACAAAGTGTCCACGCTTGATCAGGCCCCGAAGGGTTCCATCCCCATCTCCTTCTACAGGGAGGAACTCCTCGGCGGCTCCCCAAACTCGAGCATTCCGTTGCTCGTCAGAGCCCAAATGGCAAACTTCGACGTTCTCCGAATCCTAGTCGACCAGGGTAGCTCGGTCGACATCATGTACTCCCAGCTGTTCTCAACGCTGCAACTAGACGAATCGCACCTTACCCCCTACGTAGGGTCCGATTTGTAGGGGTTCAACGGGTCTGTGACCAAGCCATGGGGTTACGTCGAGTTGATCGTGACCTTCGGAGCAGTTGAAACGGCTAGATCCATCAAGGTGCAATTTCTGGTAATCGACTGCCCGTCACTTTACCAATGCATTTTCGGAAGGCCAACTATAGCCGAGTTGGTAGCGGTCCCATCGACCGTCCACCTGAAGATGAAGTATTACACTTCGAAAGGAATGGTCGCCACCCTCCACGGTGATATAGAAGCTGCCCGATGGTGTTTTGAAGCAACTACAATGGGGCTCAACGCCATTGCGCCCAAGCCTAAAGCGTCGAGCAAGTCAGCACTGCCGAGCAGCTCCGAGGAGGCCAAGCCTCTACCCCAGGTCGACTCTATTGACCTCGACAGTCGCTTCCCCGAGGACCAACAGGAGGAACGAGTAGCTTCAGCCGACCCATCCGCGTCATCCAGCAGCAGCTCCTATCCGATGCGCCCAATCCCGGATGGCAAGTTCGAGCTAGTCCTGTTCGGCGAAGACCCCCAACGGGGAGTAAAGATCGGAGCAGACCTGCCTGACATCGCGAGGAAGCAGCTCAAAGCGTGCCTCCGAGAGAATGCCAACCTGTTCGTATGGAGCGCCGCGGAAATTCCCGGCTTGGATCCATCCGTCGCATGTCACCAGTTGACCATTGATCCGGCCATCAAGGCTGTAGCACAACGTAGGAGGAAGCAGTCTCCGGAGAAAACGGAGGCTGCTAAAAAAGCTGTAAAGGACCTCCTCGAGGCCAAATTTATTTCGGAAGCCAAGTACACCACTTGGATGTCCAACGTTGTATTGGTTAAAAAATCTAATGGAAAATGGCGCATGTGCATTGATTATACCGATCTCAATAAGGCATGCCCGAAGGATGCCTACCCCCTCCCCAATATTGATAAACTTGTTGATAATTCTGCTGGTTTTAAACTTTTATCGTTCATGGATGCCTACTCGGGCTACAATCAAATCCCAATGGCAATGTCCGACAAAAAATATATGGCCTTCATGACCGAATCGGGGAACTATTACTACAACGTAATGCCCTTCGGCCTGAAGAACGCCGGAGCAACGTACCAACGAATGATGAACAAGGTATTTCGGGGAGAAATAGGCGACATGCTCGAAGTATACATGGACGACATGATCGTTAAGTCCCACGAGGAAACCGATCATACTGCCCACTTACGAAAGGTCTTCGAACAGGCCAGGAAATACAAAATGTGTTTTAATCTGGAGAAGTGCACGTCCGGTGTCTGGGCAGGCAAGTTCCACGGCTTCTACTTAACGAAACGAGGAATCGAAGCCAATCTTGAGAAGTGTCGGGCATTCTCCGAGTTTCCTACGCCCAAGTCCAAAAAATCCATCCAGTCCCTCAACGGGATGCTCGCGTCACTATCTCGTTTCGTGGCCAAGTCCGCCCAGCACGCCCTGCCATTCTTCAAACTCCTCTGCAAAGAGGAAGCGTTCGAATGGACCGAGGAGTGTGACGAGGCCCTTATCTATCTGAAACGGGCACTCTCAGAGCCGTCGGTCCTCTCTCGACCAGACAACGGCGAAACACTGTATTTATATCTGGCCGTCGCGACCAAGGCAGTGAGTGTCGCTCTCATCCACGAGACGCCTGACGGGCAGAAACCCATTTACTTCACAAGCAAAGCATTGCAAGGACCAGAGTTAAGATACCAGCAGATAGAGAAAGTGGCGTTGGCCCTCATCAACGCAGCCAGAAGATTAAGACACTACTTCCTGGCTCACACGATCGTGGTTCGAACAGACCAGCCCATAAAGCAGCTGCTCGGACGACTAGATATGGCCGACCAAATGCTCAAATGGTCGCTGGAGCTGTACGAATTTGACATCCAATACGAAGGCAGAAAAGCCCTCAAGGCCCAAGCTCTAGCCGACTTCGTCGCGGAGATGACATTCGCAGACTCCCCCGCGAGCGAATCGCGCAAGTGGACCATCTTCGTCGACGGTGCCTCAAGCTAGGCAAGAAACGACGCGAGCATCATACTGGAGAGCGACGAAGGAATTATCGTCGAGCTATCACTCACGCTGTCTTTCCCAACCTCCAATAACCAGGTGGAATACGAAGCCTTCCTCGTTGGGCTACGCCTTACCGAGGACCTGGGCGCACAAGAAGTCGTCATTTGCACGGACTCACAACTCGTGGCCCTCCAGGTCCGGGGTGAATACCAAGCCAAAAACGACAACCTGACTGAATACTTGGCCCTGGTAAAGAAGGAAATGGCAAAATTCACAACAGTGGAAGTGAAACACGTTCCCTGCGTACATAACGTACGAGCAGACGTGTTGTCTAAACTGGCCAGCACGAAGAAGAAAGGCGGAAACAAATCCATCATACAGGAAGTGCTTCCTCGACCCAGCATCGAGAAGACCTCCCCGACACTCGACGTACAGGTGATCGGTGACAGCAACTGCTACATGACCCCAGTCTACAACTATCTCGCCAAAGACGAACTCCCGTCCGACGCAAAGGAGGCCAACACGATCAGGCGAAGAGCCTGCTCGTACGTCCTGGTTGAAGGTAAACTCTACAAGAGGGGATTCTCCATTCCATTACTCAAATGTGTCGAGGAGGAGATGGTCGCACAGATCCTGCGTGAAATCCACGAGGGAATCAACGCCCAACATCTCGGAGGAAGGTCCCTTGCTCGCAAGGCTCTCCGAGCAGGATACTACTGGCCGACCATGCAAAACGACGCGAAAGAACACGTGAAGAAATGCGACAAATGCCAACGGCACGGGGACATGCACCTGGCTCCACCCAACGAGCTAAAGGCTATGTCCTCTCCGTGGCCATTCGCCTGGTGGGGCCTAGACATCCTAGGACCCTTCATGGTAGGATCAAGTCAGAACAAGTACCTCATAGTGGGCGTAGATTACTTCACAAAGTGGATAGAAGCAGAAGCTCTAGCCAAAATAACTGCCCTCAACATCCTGCGTTTCTACAAACGAAACATCCTTGCACGTTTCGGTATTCCCCAAGCGATAGTAACGGACAACGGGACGCAGTTCACGGATAGGAAGTTTCAGGACTTCGTCGCCCAACTGGGCACGAAGCAACACTTCGTATCCGTCGAACACCCCCAAACAAACGGGCAGGCTGAGGCAGCTAACCGAGTCATCCTTCGAGGCCTCAAGCGAAGTTTAGATGAAACAAAGAAGGCATGGGTCGAGGAGCTACACAGCGTGCTCTGGGCGTACCGTACAACTCCCCATTCGATGACCCGGGAAACACCTTTCCGTCTAGCATACGGAACTGAGGCTGTAATCCCAGTCGAAGTTCACATGCCCTCTAGGCAGACAGAGTCGCCCCTAGACGAGGAGATGAACGACGAATCTTTAAGGGAAGAGCTCGACCTCATCGAGGAAATCAGAACCGGGGCAGCTCTCCGCGAAGCCTCACTGAAACAAAAGATCACCATCAGGCGCAACGCCAAAGTGATACGACGAGAGTTCGATGTGGGAAGCCTTGTCCTAAGAAGAAACCACAAAGACTCTCGCGAAGGCAAACTAGCAGCCAATTGGGAGGGACCCTATCGCGTCCGGGCAAAAACGGAAAATAGGGCCTACTACCTAGAACATCTCACTAGGGAAGAACTCACTCGACCATGGAATGCTGAGAAGCTAAAATAATACTACAGCTAAATCCTCGGTTCGGCTCGTCGCGACGACGAACGTCAGCTACCGACCGCTATGCGCGTCTAGGTATAAGCGTCGCATACGACTAAAGCATAGCCCTGCTCAGTAACGAGCCCGGTAAGTGCTCGACAGCGGTCCTCGATCGAGCATCGCCATCGTCAGGGTACCACGATTGGCAGAACCCCAGCTCACGATGGGACGTCCACGTCGCGAACTCAGGCCTCAAACGCGACCTGAGCTCTGCTCCCCGCCAGGACATTCCCCGACAGTTCGACCAATTCCCCACACTGCCGAACACATCTATTACGAGCAATCTCCCCAAAAGATATTCACACAAGTCAAGTACCCCCTATCACGGATGGACATACATTCACAGCGAGCATGCATGTTAGTTCCTGGATTAGCTGGAATTTTGGTAAAACAAAGCATGTTCAATGTTGATGTCAAGGTGCTGATGTTGCAACATTGAAGTCTTAACACTGGGCTGTGTTAAGTAGTTAATTGCTGAAGTTGGATGTCTGATGTCACACAGGTGATGTTGTAACATCAGATCTGCAGAATCAATAACATCAGGTGCAGATGTTGTTAGGGTTGCGTGTTAGCTGGAATTGTGGAGAGTGGTTGACTCATTGGATGAGAATATCTTGGGATAGATATTTTCTGTTACATGGGAGATTTGATTGCAGGTCTGTTGGAGAATTAAAAGGTTGAAGATTTAAAAAGATTTTGGGGATAAAATCTGTTTTGAAGATTCAGTTTTAATTAACAAATCTGATCAAATATTGTGACAAGTCCAAGCCCAATTCAAGGAGCTATATAAAGCGCACAAGACCAAAGAAAAAGGTACAGAAATACAGAGAGAAGATCAAGAGCAAAGGCTGAGTGTCTTGAGTATTTTGTACGAGTTGTATTTACACTATTCTAGGGTTTGAATAGGTGTTAAGTTTTTGTCCTCTCTAGAAGCTGTGAAGCAATAGAGAGTGGTTGCTTGATCGAAGCTGTGAAGTAAGATCAAGGGTACTCAAAGTGGTCTCTTTGAGTGTTTGTAAGGGATTGAGTGGTGTTCTCATACCTAAGTGGTTTCTTAGGTAGGAAGTCATTAGTAGAGTATAAGTTTAGGAGATTGTCAACGGTTTGTTGAGTCTGTAAATTATATCTACAAGTAGTGAATTCCATCCCTGGCTTGGTAGCCCCCAGAGTAGGTTGGTTGTAACCGAACTGGGTCAACAATTCTTGGTGTTATTTTACTGTTATTGTTGTCCATTGTGCAGAGTGTGTTGTTGTGACATCACACCTTAACATCATACGTCTGATACCAGAATTTCAATTGGTATCAGAGCAGGCATCCTGTCTGTCTCTGGGTGAGATCTAGGGAAGTTACTTTCTGGTGTAAAGATGGACAAAGAAGTTGGAGGATTCGTCAACAGACCCCCTATTTTGGATGGATCCAATTATGACTATTGGAAGCCAAGGATGACCACCTTCTTAAAATCCTTGGACAGTAGGGCTTGGAAAGCTGTTATTAAAGAATGGAAAGCTCCTGTCATATGTGAGAAGGATGATGCTGGCAAAGATAAAGAAGGCACCTCTAAGCCAAAGCCTGAAGAATAGTGGACCAAGGAGGAAGATGAGCTTGACCTTGGAAATTCCAAAGCTCTGAATGCTATCTTCAATGGAGTGGATAAGAATATCTTCAGGTTAATCAATACCTGTGAAGTTGCTAAGGACGCGTGGGATATCTTGCAGGCTACACATGAAGGAACGTCTAGAGTTAAGATGTCGAGACTTCAGATTTTAACATCAAAATTTGAAAGCCTGAAGATGAAGGAAGATGAGACTATTCATGATTTCCACATGAGTGTTCTTGAGCTGGCCAATGCATCTAGTGCTCTTGGAGAGAAAATGTTTGAAGAAAAGCTTGTAAGGAATATTCTTAGGTCCCTTCCTAAGAGGTATAAGATGAAGGTTACTGCCATTGAAGAATCACAAGACATCAGCAAGATGAGAGTTGATGAGCTCATTGGATCTCTTCAAACCTTTGAGCTTGGGTTGAATGAGGAAGAACCAGAAAAGAAGCCAAAGAATATAGCCCTGGTGACAAATGGTGAAGAAGAGAAAGGGAAGAAATCTGAATCCCAGGAGGATCTATCACAGGCCATAGTAATGTTGGGAAGACAGTTCACCAAAGTATTCAGGAGAATGAATAATAACTCCAGACCTAATGTTAAGAACATGACTTCTGACACCAGCAAGAAGGATGAAGAGAAAACTGCCCAAGATAAAGAAGTGCAGTGCTTTGAGTGTGAAGGGTATGGACATGTCAAGAAAGAATGTCCCACCTTCTTGAAAAAGCAGAAGAAGGGCATGACAGTTTCCTAGTCTGACTCTGATAGTGAAAGTGAAAGCGAGTCAGCAAAGCATGTGAGAGCTTTAACAGGAGTTGTGGTTTTTGATGATGATTCTAGTGATGGAGAAGTAACTTATGAGGAGTTGGCATCTACCTATCAAGAGCTGTGTTTAAAGAGTGCTGAAATCTGTCAAGAAAATAAGTGCCACAAGCAACAGATTGCTCAGCTAGAGAATGAAAAAATAGATCTGGAAAATGAAGTGGTGCTAGTTAGAGCGCACCTTGATCAAATGACCACGTCTGTTAGGATGCTGAGCTGTGGTACAGACACACTTGACAAGATACTGCAGTCAGAAAAAGCTGCTGGAGACAAAGCTGGGATAGGTTATGAAAAGGGAACTTCAGAAGGAAGCACTTCAGGTTCAAAGAAGGAAGTGTCGCAACTTTCATCTCAACATCAGACAAAGAAGCAGGATCCTACCCCTAAGAAAGCTGATGTTTCACAACCTAAGAAGATTGAGAAGAAGACTGGTCCCTATCAGAAGAGAAAGCAGCCACAGGGAGCTAGTCAATATATGCCCCCACAATACCATGAGTGCATGCAAGCTGCTCAGTTCAAACAGCACATGTCTCATCAGGTGTCTCAACATCAGGACAACTGGTATGGTTATGGTTGTGGATTCATCAATGATGTTCCCTATATCTATGGAAGAAGAAAGCCACACCATCATGGGAGACAATCCAGGAAACAACATTCTCAGCCGTCTTATGGGAGGAGATATCAACATAATAGATGGCAGGGCAGTTATGGTAGGAGGAGATCACATTATGGATGGCAGCATAAGCAATCTCATCATGGCAGAAAATTCAGAGATGAAAGGGTGAGATGCTATTACTGTGGAAGATTTGGACATATGCAGTACTCTTGCTACAAGTTGCATGGATACCCTCAACCTCAAAACAGATGGAGAGAGCACAGGCCCAAAGTTGTTAAACAATGGGTACCCAAGGAGAAGGTGAAGTGCTTATTGGCTCACATAGGGGATAAAGAAGGAACATGGTATTTTGACAGTGGGTGTTCCAAGCACATGTCTGGATGTAGATCCATGTTTGATGATCTTAGACCTTGCCCCTCTCATGAGGTCATATTTGGCAATGGAGGAAAAGGTGTTGTTGCAGGAGTTGGGAAAGTGAAAGGTAATGGTAAACCTGAACTTGACAATGTTCTGTTTGTCAGTGGCTTAAGTGCAAATTTGATCAGCATAAGCCAGTTGTGTGATGAAGGGTACAAGGTAAACTACACTAAGCATGAGTGTGTGGTTTCTAATGAGCATAATCAGATTGTTATGAAGGGTGCCAGAACCAAAGACAACTGCTATCAGTGGATTTCTCTTGAAGAAAATTCAACTAATGAGGTTCAAGTTGATGTTATAACATCAGACTATGACATCAGGATGCTGAAAGGTCACTCAGAGTTAATGAGTCCTGATGTGAATTCTTTATGGAGGGAGAAAATTAGTAATTGGTCTTTAAAAAATACAGAAAATCTGGCGCCATACCTCAGACCATCATTCTCGATTGTAGCAAGATCACGGTTCATCAAAGAGCATATCTTCCTTCCGTTCATCTCCTTCAACAAGAAGAATCATCTGAACTCATACTGCCTCAAGGGAACCATGACGTCGTCTCCATCAAAGAAATCTGTCGCTCAAAGCGCTTCGCGAGATAAGGCTAGGGTTTCTTCCGAAGAGGGATTTCCAGAAGAAGCGTTGAATATAGAACCTATCTCAATGATGCTCCCAGAATCAGGTACTTCGAGACCCACTAAACTAACTCCTAAGAGACTTGCTACTGTTTTTAAGAATCCTGAAACAATGAAAGTTGTTGCTATGTTATTTGGAAACAAACCTAGAACTACCAACCCAAGTTCTCAAACTGTGGTGGAAAAGTTTGATGTTGATAAGAGTATGGGTAATCTGGCAACCAAAATACTGGACAAAGGAATACATGTGAAAGGAATTTCTGTACCGTTGAATCAGATGCCAACAGAAAAGGTAGACATGGAAGGAGAAGAATCTGATCTTCATAGACTTGCCATGTCTGTCATTGAGGATTCTGAAAGAGGAGGAGAAGAAGAAGATGTGCATGAGGAAATTAATGATAAAACTACTCCTGAAAAAGAAAAGAGTGAGGAGGTGATCAATGTGGATGACTTATCTGACAATGAAGTCATTGGAAATGTTGTTCCAAGTATTGCCAAGAGATTACAAACAAGGAAAGGAAAGGCCGTTGAGTCCTCTCCAAAGAAGTCTGAAGGCAAGAAGAAAACTGTTGTTGGTCCAACCAAGCCATGGAGCAAAGTGGCTGTAAAATCCAAAAAGAGGAAAATAAGGGAAGACTCTAATTCTGACAGTGATGATAAGGATGATGTTCATGACATCACACCTGTCAGAAGGACAATTTTGAAGAGAATCTCTGACAAAGTCCCTGAAGTTCCAGTCGACAACATTTCCTTTCATTATGCCAGCAGTGCATCATTATGGAAATTTGTATGTCAGAGAAGACTGGCCCTAGAGAGGGAGCTTGGGAAAGAAGCTTTAGAAATGAAGGATATCATGGTGCTGATTAATGAGGCTGGATTGGTAAAGACTGTGACCAAGTTTCCTAAGTGCTATGAAAGTCTTGTCAAAGAATTTGTTGTTAACATTTCTAGAGATATTACTGATAAAAAGAGCATTGATTTCATGAATGTTTATGTGAGAGGAAAGTGCATTAATTTCTCTCCTAGTACTATCAATAAGTATCTAGGAAGAGATGGTGAAGAGTATAGTGAACTTGAGATGACTGATAATGATATATGTAAAGAGATTACAGCTGGTCAGTTAAGGGTTTGGCCACTGAAAGGGAAGTTGCCAGCTAGTAAACTTAGCATCAAGCATGCAATTCTTCACAGAATTGGTGCTGCCAACTGGGTGCCAACAAACCACAAGACAACAATCGTTGTTGGATTGGGCAGGTTTATCAGTACTATTGGGAAGAAGATTAAGTTTGACTATGGCAGCTACATCTTTGAGCAAGTGGTGAAACATGTTGAAACAAACGCTATCAAGTTACCCATAACATTCCCATCTCTTGTGTGTGGTATCATCTTAGAGCAACATCCTGAAACTTTAACAAGTTCAGACATAGCCTGCCAGAGGAAGACAGCCTTGTCCCTACACCCTAAACTATTTTCAGGACATCATGTTCCAGACATTGCTCTAACTTCAACTGCTGAAGTCAAGAAGAAGACTACAAAGGCTGAACTGATCGGAGAATTGAAGACCATGTGCAAAGACCTTGATGCAGTCATCAGTACCAGTTTGGTTAGAAAAGAGAGACTTGAAAAGCTGATCCAGCAGTTAGAACTGAACAGTGGAGATGATGTTGATGGCTCTGAGAAAGATGAAGTTGATGCCAGTAGGGATAGCTCTGAGGAGGAGGAAGAGAATCCTGGAGAACAATCCAGTTCAAAAGAAGACTAGTTTATCGTCTCTTGCCTTTAGTAGTTTCAGTTTGTAGTTTTTTTTTATGTTGGTTTTGTAATTTGAATATTGTGCTGGTTTATGCACTGTTTATGTTTTAGTTTCCTTCTATGATTTGTTTTGCCTGTTTACTAACTGAGAGGCTAACAATGAGAGCTAGGGTGTACTGACTATAGTTAATAGGGCTTCTTATAAAAGCTTGCCTAATTGTGGCTAAAAAGGGGGAGAAAATAGCCAAGATAGTCAAGAGTTGTCATTGCCATATGCTGCAAGTGTGATGCAGATATTAAGGGGGAGTTATTGACAGTTGCTATATTGAGTATCATTGCTGCATTAAGAGGGAGTTTTGACTGAACTTTTGAAGATATCATGTCATTTGAAGAGTACAGCCAAGCAGACATCAAGGGGGAGTAAAGTGCTGCACATTGTGAGCTACTGAACAGCTGTGAGGCTGGTTCATGTTTTAGAGGGGGGGCGCCAATTGGCTGTTGTCAATAATGAAGATGGTGCTGCAGCAGATCGAGTGATGAAGACTATGAAGATTGTCAAACTGCTGCTAATGTGTTTAAAAACTTTTGAAGATTGTTCCGCTGCTGAAATCTCTGAAGGTGCAGAGTGCAGAAGTTGATTGCAGAGTGCAGAGATTGTTTTAGCCAAAATTAGCCAAAGGGGGAGATTGTTAGTTCCTAGATTGGCTGGAATTTTGGTAAAACAAAGCATGTTCAATGTTGATGTCAAGGTGCTGATGTTGCAACATTGAAGTCTTAACACTGGGCTGTGTTAAGTAGTTAATTGCTGAAGTTGGATGTCTGATGTCACACAGGTGATGTTGTAACATCAGATCTGCAGAATCAATAACATCAGGTGCAGATGTTGTTAGGGTTGCGTGTTAGCTGGAATTGTGGAGAGTGGTTGACTCATTGGATGAGAATATCTTGGGATAGATATTTTCTGTTACATGGGAGATTTGATTGCAGGTCTGTTGGAGAATTAAAAGGTTGAAGATTTAAAAAGATTTTGGGGATAAAATCTGTTTTGAAGATTCAGTTTTAATTAACAAATCTGATCAAATATTGTGACAAGTCCAAGCCCAATTCAAGGAGCTATATAAAGCGCACATGACCAAAGAAAAAGGTACAGAAATACAGAGAGAAGATCAAGAGCAAAGGCTGAGTGTCTTGAGTATTTTGTACGAGTTGTATTTACATTATTCTAGGGTTTGAATAGGTGTTAAGTTTCTGTCCTCTCTAGAAGCTGTGAAGCAATAGAGAGTGGTTACTTGATCGTAGCTGTGAAGTAAGATCAAGGGTACTCAAAGTGGTCTCTTTGAGTGTTTGTAAGGGATTGAGTGGTGTTCTCATACCTAAGTGGTTTCTTAGGTAGGAAATCATTAGTAGAGTATAAGTTTAGGAGATTGTCAACGGGTTGTTGAGTCTGTAAATTATATCTACAAGTAGTGAATTCCATCCCTGGCTTGGTAGCCCCCAGAGTAGGTTGGTTGTAACCGAACTGGGTCAACAATTCTTGGTGTTATTTTACTGTTATTGTTGTCCATTGTACAGAGTGTGTTGTTGTGACATCACACCTTAACATCACACGTCTGATACCAGAATTTCAATTGGTATCAGAGCAGGCATCCTGTCTGTCTCTGGGTGAGATCTAGGGAAGTTACTTTCTGGTGTAAAGATGGGCAAAGAAGTTGGAGGATTCGTCAACAGACCCCCTATTTTGGATGGATCCAATTATGACTATTGGAAGCCAAGGATGACGACCTTCTTAAAATCCTTGGACAGTAGGGCTTGGAAAGCTGTTATTAAAGAATGGAAAGCTCCTGTCATATGTGAGAAGGATGATGCTGGCAAAGATAAAGAAGGCACCTCTAAGCCAAAGCCTGAAGAAGAGTGGACCAAGGAGGAAGATGAGCTTGCCCTTGGAAATTCCAAAGCTCTGAATGTTATCTTCAATGGAGTGGATAAGAATATCTTCAAGTTAATCAATACCTGTGAAGTTGCTAAGGAAGCGTGGGATATCTTGCAGGCTACACATGAAGGAACGTCTAGAGTTAAGATGTCGAGACTTCAGATTTTAACATCAAAATTTGAAAGCCTGAAGATGAAGGAAGATGAGACTATTCATAATTTCCACATGAGTGTTCTTGAGCTGGCCAATGCATCTAGCGCTCTTGGAGAGAAAATGTCTGAAGAAAAGCTTGTAAGGAAGATTCTTAGGTCCCTTCCTAAGAGGTATAAGATGAAGGTTACTGCCATTGAGGAATCACAAGACATCAGCAAGATGAGAGTTGATGAGCTCATTGGATCTCTTCAAACCTTTGAGCTTGGGTTGAATGAGGAAGAACCAGAAAAGAAGCCAAAGAATATAGCCCTGGTGACAAATGGTGAAGAAGAGAAAGGGAAGAAATCTGAATCCCAGGAGGATCTATCACAGGCCATAGTAATGTTGGGAAGACAGTTCACCAAAGTATTCAGGAGAATGAATAATAACTCCAGACCTAATGTTAAGAACATGACTTCTGACACCAGCAAGAAGGATGAAGAGAAAACTGCCCAAGATAAAGGAGTGCAGTGCTTTGAGTGTGAAGGGTATGGACATGTCAAGAAAGAATGTCCCACCTTCTTGAAAAAGCAGAAGAAGGGCATGACAGTTTCCTGGTCTGAGGGTTCGCCATGCGCAGCTGAGCCACAGCGTTTCTGAAGGATTCCTCCTCAACGGCGACGCCATTATCTTCGGCCAGAAGTATACGAGCGACCAGCTCGGATCTAGTCTTCAAATTCCTCACATCGTCTGGCTCGTCAGCACCCGGGGCATTGACCGCCCTCAGCTCCCTGATCAGCTCCTCGGCAGCTTTCTTCTCCGTTGACAACCTAGAGTTCTCCTCTTTTAGCTTGGCCGCTTCCTCTTCCTCCTTCTTCCGAGCCTCACCGGCACCCTTGACTTCTTCCTTGACGGAGGCCACAGAAGCACGAGCAGCGTTGAGTTCGGACTCAGTTGCAGAGTCCCCTTCAGCATAAACTGCCGCCATCTCCAGCATCTGGACCAAGGCTGAAGCATCTTAGGCCACCAGCGCCCTCTTGCTCGAGCGGTCCATGCCTTCCAAGCGAAGAGATTCTGCCCGGGGAACAACTAAAGAGTTGCCTTCGAAGAAACTCCTATCAAGGATGCAGGGAGGAAGCTCGAACTTCCCTTTCTCTGCTACCTGAGTAACGTCCACGGCATCAACAATCCTTGGCCGCTTTGGTCGCCCGGCCAAAGGCAGAGGAGATCCCAGGGGAGCAGGAGTCAGAGAAGTGGAGGTCCCCGCAGCAGCTTGAACAGAAGGAGGAGCACGGGTACCAGCGAACCGATATTTCAGAGGAGCCGTTCCAGCTTTGTTCCTCACCAGAGCATTCCTCACAACCCGATCATGAGCCTGAGGCATCTCACCTGCACAAACAAAATAGGAGCATGTTAGTTACGAGGAAAGAAAATGACTCACAAAATTAAACAACTAAAGACTACCGAGCAATTTCTCAGCATCCGCAGGAGTCTTGCACTCCAGCAATGCCTTAACGTTGATAAACCAGCGCTCGACCCTCTGACTCCCATCTTCCTTGAAGATCGGGCTGCCCTTGCTAGTCCAACACGCAGCGAGATTGAAGGAGTTGACCCACTTCACCAACGCCTCGTAAGCCACGGCGTCCTGCCCGTGCAAGTCGCCTGGTTGAAAAACGTAATCACTGGGCTCTTTGCTGAAGTGATCGGGTGACCAATCAATGGGGAACCTGTAAAGCCTTTGCCTGTTGTACTTCCCCTCCTCGTTAAGCAGCTCGTTTCCGTCGTCATCAACCTCTATCTCCCAGACGTATATGCTGTCCTGGGCAACCTCGGACACGGGTTCGACAATGAAGTACCACTGCTTGAATGTCCGGACTGACTCCGAAAACGGTTTAAACAGCTTGCCAGACTGCTTTAAAGAAACCCAGCCATACTTCTTCCCCATCAACTGCCTTTGTAGATGGAAAACAGCGAAGAACAGAGGGAGAGTGGCCCCCAAAGAAAGATGCTCGCACACCAATTCGAAAGCCCAGATGAAGGCCAGCGAATTAGGGTACAGTTGGGTAGGGGCTAATTTCAGATGCTTGAACACCGATCGCTAAAAATCTGTAAAAGGCAGCCTCAGTCCCAGCTCTTTGAAGGCATACTCGTACATTGTAAAGTGGTCCCCAAAGTCCGTGCAGACCCGCTCGTTCACAGTAGGGAAATGCACCTTCCATTCCCTTGCCGGTCCCACCTCCGTAAAGACGTCCGCCAAAGACTTTGCGAACGTAGAAATGTGCTCGGAAGGCTCGGCCACCTCCCACTCCTCCTCGGAGAACCCTTCGGTGTCTTCCTCCATAACGTTCAACTCTTCCTCCTCCCCGGCATTGCTGGAGGAACTTGAGGTCGCCGATCTCGAAGCCGTCGAGCTGCTATTTTCCTCGGAGCCAGTTTCCTCCTCAGACGTATCTAGAATAACTTCTCTGTCTGGCCCCGTCGCCATTACGATCACCTAAAAAGCAGAGAAGACAGTGAATTCGCCAGCAAATCAAATCCACCCTTCCACTGCTAAGTCAAGTGAAAGGGTGCGCAAAGGGCTGAGGACAACGACCCCAGCCTAAGCCCTAACATCGAAAGTTTCAGGACTAGAGCCTCCCCGCATGGAGATGCTCGAAACATATCATCCTCCTGCGAGGAGCCTCCCCGCACTCATGCCCAGATTCCATTTGAAGCTGCACCAGAAACCGCGAAGCTTCACCGAAATCTAGAAACGCTCTACCGAAAAACTCATCGCTCTATCAGAAGTTGAACAAGCAGGGTGGTCACGCGTGCACAACTACTGCAACCACGCCGTGGACCACCCTCCTCGTTGAACATACTACATACTTCGGCGAGGAGCTGGAGGCAGCAAAGTGGCACAACCACCATCCACCACCAACACTCGCCAGAGATCCACCTATTTTGTCATCTAAAGCTAACTCTAACCGCATACAATCTACCACTAACAACAAAAGGGAGTAAAACAAGCTACAGATCAGAAAACTTACTTGAATTTGGAAGAAGGTAGATGCTGCTCGAAGCTGGTGACGGTGGTCGGAAAGCCTGAAGATGGTGACGGGCAAGAACTGAAAGAGACGAAGAGAAATCAGAAAGGAAAAGTTTCAAATGAAACGATTTCCCCCCTTTTTATACAAAGGGGCACGTGCAACCACGCGCCCGTAGGCCATTATGACTATCCGCTAGCCATCATTGCCTATTAACTGCTACACAGAGCTCTAGGTACACGTGGCGCCCCAACGTTTCAAATTCTATCTGACCGTTAGTCTCCCCGTACACCGGGCAACAAGGTCACGACCACGAATCTCACGAACACCTGGGGTCACGAACACTTTGAGACAACCTTCCTCGTCTGCAAACGACGACTCTATGCTAGCTCCCCGGAGCCACGAGCAGTCCTTAAGTCATCACTCCCATGCTCGGGAGCAACGACTTGGGGGGCTCCTGTTCTGGACTGGACCAATGGCTAGAATTGGCCCAATCCACCTCTGCTCCAGAGCGGCCCAAATTGCCTAAGTCCAATCCACAGAGAGGCAAAAACGACCTTTCTGCCCCTCCAACTGGGCAAGGAATGCAACGTTCCTCCCCGGCATTGATGCCCGTTACACACGGCTTCCTCGCTGCCCGAACAGCAAAGGACAGGTGCCAGGAACTCCATTATGCCCGACATAACGGCTAGTTTCGAGCACCCTGCCCGGCATAACGGCTAGTTTGGGCAATTACCTATTCTTTGGGGGAAACGGTTATTTCACCCCGAAAATAGGACCGTTGGCCACACGCTGAGGGCTCTATTTAAACCCTCTCGCTTGAGAGGGTCAGGTATCCAATATTCACCCTAATAACTCATACTTTGTACTTGCCCCTTTTCTCTGACCCTTTCTCACTTGAGCGTCGGAGTGCCTTGCAGGTACATCCCCCTCCTCTCCATACAACCAGCATCCCTGACGCATTTGGCGGCCTGATTCTACAGGATCTGATTCAGCCTTCACGACCAGTAACTATAATCATCTTTAGTTTCAGTTTCTTTTTGCTCCATTGCAGTGTTTGCACAAGATTTACACTGCAGCAGATCGTAGCTCCAATCTGCGTTGAAAATATTTATGTGCCTTTAAACATGTGTTAAGTTTTTTTTAAGTCTTTTGATATGTTATGAGTTGTTTTATATATAATTTTAATAATTTGTACAGTTGAAATTCCAGAGGCTTCTACCAATTCTGTCACAATAGAGGTTTGAAATGTAGAAAGCATCTTTTATTTTGAAAAGAGTGTGAAAGTACAAGGTGCAGATAATGAAGTCTGTAGGTCACACCAGTAGTAATAAGCCGTGGTGAAAGGACTACTTTTCATTACTTTATTTTAGGCTATAATTATGATACAATTGTTGATAATGACATATAATAACTATTTTATTTTTATTTTTATTATTTTTTATTTGTAATTAAGAATCATATATTTTATTATTATTTCAATTTTCCGGTAGTTTTTATTTTCTTAATATGTTAATTTATTCTTTGATTATTTCAATTTCATAACATAAATATTAAATATATAATCTTTTGATTATGTTTTAGAAGATATAAAATATTTGTTAAATTAATTAACAAATTAAACTATGACTCAGTATAAGTTTGTTGAAAATGTTAATCATTTTACTGCAAGAATAATTTATATTGACATTACTTCTCATAGGAAAATTTTGTTCTTTTGACTGTCATGGTTCCAGTTGAAAACAATGTCTGATATGAACCAGCATGACCTTCAATCTAAGATGGAGCAAGAAGAGAAACATGTAAGCTTTTGTAGTGTTTTTATTTGGATAATGTTTTATTTCCAAGGATAATACAAATATAATTTTCCTGAGTTCTTTTTAAATTTTGTATATTTATTAGCTACGTTGCATAAGTACGGGTACGTACCCAGTACCCGATACGGGTACTGGTACGGAGTACGCCGTATTTAGAAAAACTAGGGTACGGGTACGTTAATATAATTTTTTTAAAATACAATTATAAAAATAACAAAGGAATTATATTGTTTAAATAACATCAAAACATTAAAATTAAAAACAATTTATTTAAAAATAGTTAATATCTTTGTAATAACATAAATAAATCATACTTAAAAAGTATCAATAAATCATGAAATCATGGTTGAATATCTATATTTTTGTCTCCAATATCATTAAAAAAAGTGGCTTTTAGTTCAGGTTCATCGTGGGAAGAACTAACAACTTTAAGAATATTAGTTCCATCAAATAGATCTCATTCATTTCTATCAATATCCCACATTTTTGTTGTTCCTTCATTATAAACCTTACTCTTTTTCGAGAGAAGACAGAGATTTGTATGAACAAAAACTAAATTATTAGCCCTCTTTAGATTGAGTCTATTCCTTTTCAATGAGTGAATAAATAGAATGATTAGCCTAATTTTTACTTAGTAAAAAAATTCCAAATTGTGCCATCCGAAAAAAGATTAAAAAATTGGGTACGTGGTACCAAATGTGTACCGGTTGGTGTACCAGCATTAAAAATAAAATAAAAATTTTTGGTACGGCTTCGGTGCGTACCGGACGTGTACCGTACGCGTACCAGTACTCGGTACGTACCAGGTACCGGTACTTTACTTTAAATGGAGTACCCGTGCTTCACAGTTTATTAGATTTCTTAGTGTGGCATTTGATTTTAATTTGCAGCAAATAGCCGATAACTGTGGAGGTTCATATAAAGAGGTCATGTGCATGGTTGCATCAACATATCAATTTAAAGAAATTTCTCTATGCAAACCTGGTCACATTAGAAAGAATAATTAGATAAGAGTAAATTAAATAAAGTGCCAACTAAGTCTAGAGTAGTCCATAGAGTAAGTAGAGGAGCATGAATGGTAATGACATTAAGACATAAACACAAAGCCCAAGGAATTAAGTGCAATGCAGTGTAATGGTAATAATAATGTTTCACTGTAATAAGTAGATGTATGATGGTTCTATCTGAACACCTATTACTATTACACCCTTTCATCTTTAGTCTTGTCGCTTTCTCTGAACACCTATTACTATTAGACCCTTTCATTTTTTTTTCATTTTCATTTATTTAATAACAATGCAAGTTATTACTCCCTCCGTCCCACAATGAGTGACCCAGTTGACTTTTCACACAGATTAAGAAAAAAATAATAAATGAAAGAGAGAGAATGGTATTTTTACTAAAGTACCCTTATGATGTATTGGAAATGATGAAAGTAATATTAATTAGAGGGTAAAATAGGAAAAGTTGCATTGAAAATTAAAATGGATCATATATTTTGGGACATCATTTTATTCCAAATGGGTCACTCATTGTGGGACGGAGGGAGTAATTAATTAATGTGTCTTAATTACTAGGCTAAAAAGAATCATTCATCAATCAAATATCATAATTATTTTTTAATTCGCGCCACACTGATTATGTGATTAAATTAAATAATGACACTGAAATTCTCTTTTTGGTTATTATTGTTGTTATGACAGATTTAATTATGTGACATTCAAGTTGATATTTTTTCAATCTTTTGCTTGTGCAATCAAAATATATTTTGTCCAAGTATCTTATAGATTTTGTTGCATTTAATATCTGTTACCATTGTGTAGTGTCATAGTTTTTTTTAGCAGTGCTTTTTACGATTATGTCAGTTTGTTTCAAAAGTGATTGTGACTTTTCAATATAATAATTAATGACTTAAATATTTTTTGAATAGATTAATAAGTGTATCAGATAGCACACAGTTTATGATGCAAATATATATTATAATATTAATGTGGATAGTAAAAGTTATTAAAATGAAACACGTTTAATGTCTTATGTTTGTTTCTAAACAAAACTTTTCAACCTATCTTTATTTCATCTCTATTTCTTTTCAATCTCCCTTTTCTTATTTTTCCTCTCCTTAGAACAACCATGGCAATGAGCTATCAAAACACAATAATCAATGTATATTTATAGTGTATAAATTTAATAATGACATTATTATATTTAAAAAAAAATTAAATGAATTAAAAGAAATATATTTAACAACATATTAAGAAATTACATTCAAAAATTTAAAGTTTTATATATAAAATTAAATACATAAATTACCATTTTAATTTTCAATGCAAAAGTGAAAAAGATAATAAATAATATTTAAATTTGAAATATGATGATTAATTTTATGAACTAAATTAAATAAGGCGATACAAACTATAATTAATATTTATTTATTTATTTTCAATAAGATGACTCTTCACTTTTAAACAAAAGCTAATGGCTTCGCAAGCAAACACCAAGAGATATATCAAATGCTCTCTCTATTTTTAATTACATATCATTTTAAAATTTTTATATATATTAACAAATATAGTTAATTCTGTATTATAAAATAAGAATTATTTAACAAAATTATTTTTTATTATTACTACAAAAAATATTGATTAAAATATTAAAAACTATAATAAACGTAACATGAATGCTTTTTAAAAACTTTTTTTTTCTTGAAATTTAAATTTAAATTTAAAACATAATTAATGATATTAAAATTTAAATTTATAAAAAATTAAATAAATTATTTCGTATTGTTTTAATTTATCATCTCATTTATTGATTTTTAAATTAATTAAATTGTTTATTTATGATCATTATTACAATTTATTTTTAATAAAAATAGAACCTTTAATATGATCATTTTAAATGATTGTAAATTTACTACTAAAATAGTAGTTAATTTGAAAAATTAGTTTTAGTATACTTATACCTGAAAAATATATGTTTTTAATAAATTAATTTAAAGTATAATTGAATCTAATGAATAAAAATCAAATGAAATAATGACACCATTAATTGAATTTGTAAATAATGAATTTAGTGGAATGGAATATAATGAAATCTATTGTATCTCATTCAATCAAATCTCATTATTAGAATACGAAACAACTTAAACATTCAAATATGAAATTGGATTTTTATGGTTATTAAAATAATTAAGAAAATATTTGTGTAGTGTATATAGATATTTTTCAATTATTTGTATAGCTAATTAGGAAAATAATATTTATTTAAAAATATAATATATTTTATTTTTTTCTTTATATTTAAATTATATGAAACGGGGAAAATCAAGATATTGATCAAATTATTGAATGATAATGGGAACAACTGTACTATTGATTTAGAAATTTTTAATGTCTAATGTCAAACAATAATAATATTTAAATATAAAAAACAATACACTGTTAATTCAAAATTTGTTATATACGAAAAAAATACTATTGTTATAAACGGGAACAACTTTAAATTTGATTCAAATTTTTTTATATACGAAAAAATACTATTGTCTTAAACAGACACAACTTTAATTTTGATTCAATTTTTTTTATATAAGATAAAATACTACTGTTATAAACGGGAAAAACTATAATTTTGATTTAAATATTTTTATATACGAAAGAATACTATTGTTATAAACGAGCACAAGTTTAATTTTGATTAAAATTTTTTGATTTACAAAAAAATATGCTATTGTTATAAACGGACACAACTTTAATTTTGATTCAAATATTGTTATATACGAAAAACATACTATTGTTTTAAACAAGCACAACTTTAATTTTGTTTCAAATTTTTTTATATAAGATAAAATACTACTATTATAAAAGAGGACAACTATAAATTTTAGTCAAATATTTTTATATACGAAAAAAATACTAGTGTTATAAACGTGCACAACTTTAATTTTGATGCAAATTATTTAATATAGAAAAAAATTATTATTGATTTAAACGGCCATAACTTTAATTTTGATTCAAAATTTTTTATATAAGATAAAATACTACTATTATAAACGGGGACAACTATAATTTTGATTCAAATATTTTTATATACGAAAAAAATACTATTGTTATAAACGGGGACAACCTAAATTTTTATTAAAATTTTGTTATATACGTAAAAAATACTATTGTTTTAAATTGAAAAAAAACAAAGGGAACAACTTTAACTTTGATTCAAATTTTTTTAGATAAGATAAAATACTATTTTTATAAACAGGGACAATTATAATTTTGATTCAAATATATTTATATACGAAAAAAATACTATTGTTATAAACGGACACAACTTTAATTTTGAATGAAATTATTTTATATACGAAAAAAATACTATTGTTAGAAACGAACACAACTTTAATCTTGATTCAATTTATTTTATATACGAAAAAAATACTATTGTTATAAACGGGCACACCTTTATATTTTATTCAAATTTTTTTATACACGAAAAAAATACTATTGTTATAAATGGGCACAACTTTAATTTTGATTCTTTTTTTTTTATATACGAAAAAAATACTATTGTTATAAACGGGCACAACTTTTATTTTGATCCAAATTTTTTTATATACGAAAAAAATACTATTGTTATAGACGGGCACAACTTTAATCTTGATTCAAATATTTTTATATACGAAAAAAATACTATTGTTATAAACGGGCACAAATTTAATTTTGATTCTTTTTTTATTTATATATACAAAAAAATTATTATTGATTTAAATGGACACAACTTTAATTTTGATTCAAAAATTTTTATATAAGATAAAATACTACTGTTATAAACGGGAACAACTATAATTTTGATTCAAATATTTTTATATACGAAAAAATACTATTGTTATAAACGGAGACAACTTGAATTTTAAGTAAAAAAATTTATATACGAAAAACAAATTATTTTTTTAAACGGGCACAACTTTAATTTTGATTTAAATTTTTTTAGATAAGATAAAATACTACTGTTATAAACGGAGACAACTATAATTTTGATTCAAATATATTTATATACGAAAAAATACTATTATTATAAACAGAAACAACTTGAATTTTCATTAAAAAAAGTTTGTATACGAAAAAATATTGTAGTTTTAAACGGACACAACTTTAATTTTGATTCAAATTTTTTTATATAAAATAAAATATGACTGTTATAAACGGGGACAACTATAATTTTGATTCAAATATTTGTATATACGAAAAAAAATATTATTATTATAAATGGGAACAAGTTTAATATTGATTCAAATTTTTTTTATACGAAAAAAATACTATTGTTATAAACGGGCACAACTTTACTTTTTGTTTAAAATTTTTTTATATAAGATAAAATACTACTGTTATAAACGAGGACAATTTTAATTTTGATTCAAATATTTTTATATACGAAAAAATTACAATTGTTATAAACGGGCATAATTTTAATTTTGATTCAAGTTTTTTATATACGAAAAAAATACTACATGTTATAAACGGCCACAACATTTTCTTATACTTACCAATACAAATTTTTAATTTCAATCATATCTATTTTTATAATTTTACTATTTTTCTTTTCAATTTGATTAACAATTACGCGCCCATACCATAAAATCCTCTAACAGACAGGCCAGTGCGAACGCACGGGTTAGTTACTAGTTGACTTTTAAACCTTGATCACATAATTGACTAATATTGATCAGATTTATAGTCAATCCTTTCACAAGAAGAACATCATTTAGTCTAGGAAGTCCAATACACACAAACTTTCCTTCTCCCTTAATTTCACCATTAGCTCCATCACCAAACGTGACAAAACTGGTGGAATGAGACTTAATGTCCACTAAATACTTCTTGACCCCTGTCATATGTCTAGAGCATCCACTATCAAAGTACCATTCTTCTTTATATGAAGCTCTAAAACAAGTATGGGCTATAAAACTAGTATTAAAAACCTTAGGTTTCCACTTCTTTCTAGTTTTAGTCATCACATGATTAGTCCTAGGTTGTGTTGGATGTTTTGGATAACCATACGATCTGTAACAGAAAGGCTTTATATGTCCATATTTACCACAGTAATGACATTTCCAAGGAAAAACTTGACTTTAGTTTGAGTTTCCTGATGTCTGGCGGGATGTTATAACATTTGGTCGAACATCATGGGCTCATACTTCCTTTCTACAAGAATAAATTTTGTCACAGAGGTTTTTCCTTTCAGAGATTGGTAATCAAAACCTATACCTTTAAAGTTTCCAACCCCTTTTCCAACTTGAAGAATTTCATTTAACATATCAGGCCCATTGTTCACCATTCTTACTGATTTGGTCATGTTTTCAAGTTTAGAATTCAATAGGGTTACCTCATCTTGAAGACTAGAGATAGTAGATAAAAGATTCTCTTTTTAAGCCTGTAGTTAATATGATTCTCTTCTTATTTTCTCCTATCTTACACGCCTATTCACTTCTGACACAAAGTTCTCTGTATGAAATAACCAGTTCTTCATAATAGACATCCTCATCACATGAATCTTCATCGGATTCACATCTGCCAATGAGGGCTGTAACATGCTTAGCAGTTTCATTATCAGGTTCACTTTCAGAATCATCAGACCAAGAAATCGACAAGCCCTTCATTAGTTTCTTGAGGTACGTGGGACATTCTAATCTAATGTGACCAAAACCCTCACATCCATGACACCGAATACATTTTCCTTGATTTGGCTTCTCCCCTGTTCATGCTTTACTCTGATAATCATTGTTCTTACTAATATCGAATGACACGTTCTTAACATTTGGTCTTGGCTTCCTATCCATTTTCTTCATAACCTTATTGAATTACCTTCAAAGAAGCAAAACAGCATTAGAAATTCCTTCATCGGTCTCCATGTCACATTGAACCTCTTCGTCATTAGTGTTGGAGATAAAAGCTATGTGTCATACTCCAAATTTTACCCTTAGATTCATTGATCTCTTGCATATCATTCTAGGTCATTCATATTGCATAGCTAACCAATTTGTCAGGTTTTGTTTTGTTTTGTTTCTTGTGGACTAGGGTTTTCTTCAATGGATGATCAATCGAGGTTCTGGGTAGTTCATTCACCAATAAAGTTACCATATTCTCAAGAGGCCCCTCTCCTCAATAATCCAGTGCAATATGGCTTCATCAAAAGTTATTCGAGGCTCAGGTTTCGTAAGTTCGAATCAAGATTTAGGCAAAGTTATCAGGTCAAGTGTGTGGGCAGTGTTAGTTGAATTCAGTGGAATTTGACCTAATCCTTGTCAAAACGGTGGTTTGCTTCAGTCCCAAGTTATGAGGCTATGGCAAAGGCAGTTTGTTTCGTGGTTGAGGAACCATCAGAGCCAGCTCATTTTCAATTAGGGCTTTGGGTGCAGTCGCCCAGTTCATATCTCAAGTTATCTGGGTTATCGGCTATTTTGAGGACAAGTGTGGATTGAATTCGAATATTTGTGTTTTAAGATTAAAATCAGAGTTTATGCCAATTCAAGTCAGTTGGTGTATGATTCATGATTATAGAAGATCCAGTTCATTTCAATTAGGGCTTGGTGATGATCCTAGATTATTGCATTGAGGTCCATATTTCAAGTCATTCTGCAAATCTTGCCAAGTTTGTTGTTATATTCAGATCCATGAGGTGGAATTAAGTTATTCAGTGATCCAAGTTTTGTTCAGTCATTTTAATCAAATACTTTGTGGAAAAGTTCAAAGATTGATTCATTGGTGGTTTCATTGGTTCAAAGTTTGGGCTCATTTCAAGTTAAAGCTTGATTCATGCTTGATTATATTTCTCAGGATTGATTCAAGATTTTTGTTCATTTCAAATGAGAATTCAAGAATGCTAGAATTTGGTTTATGAGGTTCTTGGATTAGCATGGAAAAATCGAGCATTTATCATTCAAGTGTAATCAAGAGGTTTCAACATGATTCAAATCGACATGGGAGGCGCAACTTACATTTATGACGCCCATTACACATTAGATCATAAATTACATTCAAGAAAGGTTGTTTGAAAAACAATGGAGGTGCATATGTCAATTGGGCCAAGTCAAGATTCATGAGGATACAAAGCCCATGCAATTTTCAATTATAAAAAATTCATGTCATTCACAAAGTAATTGTTACAAAGTCCATAAAAATATTACAAAAGAAATGTGTACAATAAAGTATCACCAAAAGTCACTTAGACTAAAGCCAAAACATCCCATCTGCGCAACACATATTCCAAAATAGTTGATTTCATCGAACACGCTCTTGCTAGGATATCCATGGCCATACAGATGTAGATTGGACGAGTCATAGATGGGACAAGTCATGCTTCTGCCATTATTAGTAACCATAGTTATGGACAATTTAAATGTAGAGGCGTCCATGTTTTTGCTGAATGGTATTGGATATGTAAACTTAGTGCCAATGATACATCTACTCTACCCACTGCATCAGATAGTTGCATTAGAGCGGTCTGCTTAATGGGGATGATATGAAAATAACTTTTTTATGTTGATGGAAATCGCAGTTGCACATTACTTATCCATTTTCTTCCCTTCCAACACAATATCCCTAATTCCCTACAACTAGACTGTTACAAACTCGTATGGTAAAAAAGCTTGTCACACACAAAATCCACGCGATAATACCATTACAAAAACCTGCCTCAAGCCTACATATTCGGCTGCTACCAAATAAAATCCTTCACCATGCCTGCTGTCATACCCCAAATTTTGACCACTAATATTTTCCATCATTGTGAAAATCATCATCACAATATGGATGAATCATTAGTCTCCCCAAAGATGGGTGAGCATCCACTACAATCAGACTTAGGGTTTCAAGCCCTCTTAGAGCTCTTAGACAAAGGATCAATCAAGAAATGACATGATCTTTAACTTGTCTAGCCTCTCAAACATCCACAAAGGATCAAGAGGACTCCCACTTCAAGGATTAAGCACAAGGCTTCTCCCTTCTAGGTGGATCAAGCCTTAAAATCGCCAGTGTCACCAAATTAGGGTTTGGTCGACCAGGGCCTCCAGATGGAAATTTTCCTCTGGGCATGAGCCAATGATTCAAAGAATAACCTATGATGCTCCAAGGGATCTCATGAACCCAATCATCAAGTCAATTTAGCCTCGGGGGATGCATTCATCAAAAAATCAGGAATTAGGGTTTCTTGACCTAATTCACCCCTAAGTTGACTTTTGGGACAAAACATGAGCCAATACCTCAAGAGGGGATTTGAGGGTATCAAATATATCACATTGATCCATTTTCAACAATGGATTGATCCAAGAAGCTTGAGCAACAAGTTTCAATTTCATCAGAACCACAGTTAGGGTTTCGCGGAAAAAGTCAACTGTATCTTTGACTTTTGACAAGGACATGCTCCCAAACCCTAAGACATGATTCAATACACCCTATAACACCTATGAAATCAATCCATCAAGATTGATTTAGGTCAAGGACTTGATTTCATAGAGGATCGCACAGTTTGGAATTCATCTGACAAAAAGTCAACTGTGCACAAAAGTTAAACTTTGACTTTTTGAGATTTTTCACAATTATGGTTCTTTGACCCCAAAATGATGTTAATGTATGATTGGAATCATCATTCATCAAGAAAAATCAAGAAAAGTGGGATAACTTGTAAAAGGGGTTACCATAAAAAACTTAGAAAATTTTTTAAGTTATGGAACAAAGTGGCTAGGTACCAACTTTGGAGGATCATAACTCCTAAACCACAAGGCCATTTTTTCCCATCCAAAGCTGGATTTGTAGCTCTCATTACCCTTTACAAAAGCTTCAACTACCACTCATTCCAATTCCCCATGGATTTTAAATTATGGAATGATCAAAATCAAGAAAAGTGAAAATGTCACTTTTTTCCAACACTTAGTGAAATTTTCACTAAGTCAGAATCTGCCTTCACTTTTTTCCAAATGTAGGGCCATTTTTCACTTGGATCCAAAAAGTATCAAAACCAATTATGATCAAATAGTTATTGTATCATATGAGGGCTTTCCAAAATGGCCAAGAACTCCATCAAATTCCACTTGAGCCATGAGATATGACAATGGCAGTATGCCTTGCTGAAAACTGCCTTGGCTAGGCAGAATTTTGCACTTTTGCTCGATTTGGTAAAATCAGATAATTCCAAGCCTTGTCATCACTTTGGACACATCTGAGGATCAAATCTAAAGGGAACCAACACTGATTCAAGCCTCCAAAGTCTTAGGAACAAGAAGTAGCATGCCAAACCTAGAAATCCCTAAAAGAGGGACAAGACTCCAATTTTGGATTAGAGCATTTAATGGATGCTTAGAGGTGGCATAAACTGAGCTTCCTCCAACTGAATTCAGTCAAGATTCATCCAACAACTAGGGGACCACAGCTCTGTGCTCTAACCTCTAGTCAATGGCTAGAGGAGACTTGGATTCCTATTGATCAACATTGGCCAAACCTCTGCTGCAGTTGCCATTCACTATTGATCCCAAAACAAACTTGCTCTACTATAAATAGAGCTCATTTGTGCTCAGTTTGAGTACACCAAAGTCATCAAACAGATGCTTTCCTCAAAATTACTTTCTTTAGGCAAAAATACCTTCTTTAGCAAGGTAACTCTGAGTTTTTGAGTAAGATAGCATTTCCATCATAGCTTATGATCCAAACACATCCAATATGTCATATCTAAGCTGTCCAAACTCACACAAGTGACCTGTAATCCTTAAATCTCAAAGTCACCTCTCAAAACCTTAAAATAGGTTTTTTTTTTGCATTTTTCAAGCCATGTCTTGATTCAGTCACTTTCCAAACCAGATAAAGCCTCAAACACACTCCAAATATCATCCTTGAACTGTCCCAAATGGATCCCAACATCTGGAACCCCATTTGAGAGAGTTGCTATTTTGGCCATTTTAACCCCTTTTGCAAGAAAGGGCCAGTTTTTGTTTTTGCAGGTTCTAGCTGATTCCAATCATCCTAAAAGCTTCTAAGGGGTCATTTGAGAGTGTCTAAAGCATCAAACCATTTCTGGAACAAGAAATTTGACAGATTGCACGAAAAACTCCAAAAGCTCAAAAAGAGGTAAGCATCATGACTTGAACTTTCCAAAATATGCATTGCTTTGAAGTCCACTGATCATGCATCTCTTCTACATGTCATATGTGTTGTGTTTACATCAATTTATCATGTAATTCATACCTGTACCAAGATGTAGCACAGAAAATATAAAATATGGTCTATTTCAAAACCACTATCGGATTTTGAGGAGGGATCATGATCTGAAAAAAAATACCACCACCATTGGTTTCCTTGTGAAATTCTAGGCCAGATACATATAAATTTTGTCCCCAACCATGGAGAAATGAGAAAGTTATGGACCTTCCCGTTTCTTGTCAAAACTTGCCTTGTCTTGCCTTGGGCCAGGCCAAAGTAAGGCAAGCCTTGTATATTTATGGTTGTGTTTCAATCAACGGATGTATCACCACCCCAGTGGTAAGGCGCGCGCCCTATACACAAGAGGTCTGGGGTTCGAATCCCCCTCGCCCCAGATCCTCTTTTTGCTATTTTTCCCACTTTTTGTTATTTTCCATATTATTTTTAATAGTTTGAGAAATTAATAACTCCCTCAATTTTAATTATTTTTTATTGGTTCTTTTTGCAAAAAATCACAAAAATGTTGAAATATTTTATTCCACAAAAACTTAGATTTATATTATTTATTTAATATAATTAGTATATTTGTGAATAAATGTCTTTTATTTGTTTTTAAATCTTTTAAAAATAAATATCCATTTTGGAAAATCAAAACCAAGTAGGTTTTAATTCATCTTGTGATGAAAGCCTCATTTTTCAAACCTAAAACCAAAATCACAAGTTGTTTATTCAAACTTATTTGGAATTTTTATCATTTGTATTAATTTTCTTTGAATAATTATATTAAAAAATGATGAAATTAGGGTTTTATTGATTTTCACTCTAACAAACTTTTACGAACACTCATGGACCTCTAATAGAGTGTAAGACCCAATCCTTAGTAAATACAAACCTATTTTGGGCCTCAAATGTTGCATAAGTCCCGTTGTATTTCAAAAGTTAGGCGCGATCATCGCCCGTTTAAAACAAACCATCTGGGCCTCTCCTCGAGCTATAAGACCCATTCAAAACCATTTTGGGCCTCTAATTGAGTGTAAGACCCAATCCCCTTTTGAAACCAAAAACTTTTGGGCCTCAGTCATTGTATAAGACCCACGGCATTTTCCAAACCTCGGCGCGATCGTCGCCCTTTTCAAAATAAACCCTCGGCTTCTCCTTGAGCTATAAGACCCATCTTTGTTCACTTTAAATCATTTTGGGCCTCTTGAGAGAGTGTAAGACCCATCCCCTTGTACAGAAAACCTTTCTTGGGCCTCAGTCACTTGTATAAGTCCCTGTACAAAATGACAGTGCGATCACTGATAAAACCCTGGGCCTCTCCTTGAGCTGTAAGCCCCAATTTTCCTTGCAAAAGCACTTTCTCCTTTGATTTTGTAACATACTGTTATTTTCGATTTCTTTGTTGAACGACTAACAATACAGTATGGAAGCTCTACAACCGAGTAAGTGTTTACCCGCTTTCATTTACCGCTTTCATATATATATAACTGTATTGTGGGGCTGTTTCACTATAAGTCTTCTTTCATAAACTCATATCGACTGTGTAATACTAGTATAAATATTTTGAGTTTCCCCGACAACTACGTCTAGAACTAGACAAAACCTCGTCTCCTTACCTCCGACGTTCTCCCGGATATTTCAACATAACCTAAACCATGAGAATTTTCTTTTACAACCATTTTAGATAACTAGATCTAAGAAATCTCCCCCTTGAACAGTTCATATACAGAAGGCCAATGTTCCAAGTGAAACCCCTTCTGGAACTGTTCATCAGCCTCCTCTTGGGCTTAGTGCAAGGACCCACAGGCTTCCTAAAAGCATCCCCACCTCCTCTGGGGTGTTGTACAAGGACCCGTTGGCTTCTTAGAAGTTTTCACAGCCTCCTCTTAGGCTTCGTATAATGATTCTTCCTTCGAGAAGATAGCCTCCTCTTGGTCTTCGTACAAATTGTCCCTTCGGCTTCTTAAAAGTTTTTCTCGCCTCCTCTTGGGCTTCGTACAAATTGTCCCGAAGACCTCTTAAAGGTATAGGAACAGAAATTAGTCATCTTAATAGAACAGTCTTTCAAAGAGTCTAGATCTTCCTATGGCGAACATACTGTCTCTTGATCTCTCTTAAGCATAGTACAAAAGATAAAACTCTAGACTTGGACAGTCTAATCTCCTTGAGTCTCGAAGACATTCTCAAGTTCCTTTCAAAAATAGGAAAAAAACACCCGTAGACTTGGGCAGCCTCAATACCCTTCGGATTCCCCGTTTCCTTAAAGAACAAGAAATAATCCCGGTCCTCAGATCAAATCCATGAGTACAACATTACCCATATAAGAACTGATTTTCTCTTTTAACCAACATACTGGACCCACTACTACGAAAACCCCATTTAATGACGCCAGCTTTACCATGGTTTCATATCCCACCGTTGTAACAGGATTAAAAATTTATAACGCCATATTTAACGACGGTTGTATTACATAACCGTTGTAATACAAGCTGTGTAACAAGCTTCGATTCCCAGCTCTATATTTTTTCCCCATATTTTTACATTTTAACACGCTTGTATTAGAAGACCGTTGTACTACATGTATCACGCTTCGATTCACAGCAATGTATTCTTTAGTATTTTTAAGTGCAATAGAGTATATATATAAATTTAAAAATAAAACTGTAAGAGATGAACATATATAGACATAATTTTATTTTAATATTCTATTGAGAGTACATTGATAAACATATTACATATCAAGATCATTGTCAGAGCCCATAGCATAAAATGCATCTTCATAATCTAGACATCTCTCCTCACTCCCCTCATCGGAATCATAATATACAGGCCTCCTTTTCGTCTTTATCTTCTTCTTCTTCGGCTTCTTCTTCTTCTTCTTCTTATCCTTCCTTACCCTTAAGGCATCCCTGAAGTTGGCAGTTGCTGGTTGGACGACCTCCTGGGTTGGCGCCTGACGTTCCTCATAGAGGTTTCTAGGATTCTCATTTGTTGAACTCATTTTTACGAAGAATATATTATTTAGATATGTAAAATTGTCTATTTATAGATGAGGTTGAAGATGAAAAGACTAATAGTTTATGTAAAATTGTCTATTTATAGATGAGGTTGAAGATGAAAAGACTAATAGTTTAATGCTTGTAATGATGATAACTTGTAAACCGTTCATATTCTGGAACTATATTTTCTTGTAAACCGTTCATATGTTAGGAAGTGCAACGGTTAATAATATCACGACGGTTATAATTAATGACCGTAGCGATATCACTTATAATCCAGGCGTAATTTTAGGAAAATGTTGTTGCCTGGTGTCGAACCTTGTACCACGTATAAGGGGTATCGCTACGGTTATTATAACTAACCGTTGTGATATTATTAAATTAATATATAATCTATCATAACGGTTATTTAAGAAAACCGTTGTGAAACATTTACCTATATAAGGGAATTAACTTTCCCTTTTTGACAGTCACGCCGTTTCCTTCACAGCGAAACCCTAGCACCCAAACTTCATCTTTTTTTAGAATCTGCGAGAAGAAATACAAGAAGTATGAAGCTTTTGATTTAAGCTTCTTTCTCCTTGTAGTTCTTCCTGCAGAATCTAAAACTAGATGAACATGGTGATGATGCTGGCGGTAGCAAGTGTAATGTACATATTGTTTATGGAAAATAAGGTACTCTTCTACTTTAATCTTTTTGTTAAATAGTTCCCATTATCTCGTTTGCTTCATGTTGTTTTTGTTGATTATTCTCATTTTGTGCAGATTCGACTTCAATGCTTCACAAGCAAGGTGAACTTCATTGTAATGGTACAGTCCCACTTCTTAGGGTTTTGTTTCACATGGTGATGATGATGGTGGTACATATATATATGAATTCATTCTGATAAGGTACATATATATGAATTAATTCTTATATTGTATATGAAATTTAGTTTATTATATACTATGTACATTGTTTGTTTTACGATCCTTTTATTGAAAATACAATCAGTTAAATTGATATAGAACATTAGTTTATTATATATATACTATGTATATTGTATATAGTTAAATTTAATACTAACTAATTTTCATCATTGCTTCCCACTTCTTAGGATTTGTTTCACATGGTGATGATGATGGTGGTACCTATATATGAATTCATTTTGATAAGGTACATATATATGAATTCATTCTGATATTGTATATGAAATTTAGTTTATTATATACTATGTATATCGTTTGTTTCACTATCCTTTTATTGAAAATACAATCAGTTAAATTGCTATAGAACATTATAATCTGAAAATTAGGATGTATTTGAAAACCAACCTTTATCATGTCAATGTTTTCTGAATTGCATCCATTTCATTCAGCACATTTAATGTTCCTTAACATAAAATTTATGGTCCAATGATCCATTTCCTTCAATTCATCGATATCTTTTATTATAGTTTACCTCATCATCGTCACTAATCGCCGTGGTTGTTAAGATCATGATCATTGTTATGATGATAAAATCGTGGCGATTTTTGGCGATGATGAGGTAAACTATAACAAAAGATATCGATGGATTGAAGGAAACCGACCATCGAACCATAAATTTTATGTTAAGGAACATAAAATGTGCAGAATAAAATGGATGTAATTCGGAAAACAGTGGTGTGTTTAAGTTAGTTTTCAAGAACAGTTTAATTTTCAAATTATATAGTTCTTTACCAATTTTAATGGTTGTATTTCTTTAATAAGGTGGATGGTAAAACAAGCAATATACATTTGTATTTAATAAACTAAGGATACATTCCACAACGGTTGAGACAAATAACCGTTGTGATAGTTAACATATATGACAACGGTTCATACTGATAACCGTTGTGATAGTTAATATATATTACAACGGTTGAAATACCTAACCGTTGCAATATATCGCACGCTTCCAGAATACAACAATGGTTTCCAGACCGTTGTAGAAACGGCGAACTTAGAACAACAATCAACATAACAACGCCTTCGCCCGCGTCATTATATGTCATTCCCAACCGTTGCTAAATGGGTTTTTCGTAGTAGTGACCTTTCACTCAACTGAAACAGTAACCCTAGCCTCCTCTTGGGCTTTGTACAATGATTCTCCCCAGCAGAGTTAACCTTTGCAGCCCCCATCTCGGGCTTCGTACGAGATACAAAAACACTCTCTTGTTGAGTATAAAAGACTCTCTTGTTGAGTCAAACATTTTTAGCCTTCATCTCGGGCTTTGTACGAGATACAAAACACTCTCTTATTGAGTATAAAAGACTCTCTTGTTGAGTCAAACCATTGCAGCCTACATCTCGGGCTTCGTACGAGATACAAAATCACTTTATTGTTGAGTATAAAAGACTCTCTTGTTGAGTCAAACATTTTTAGCCTTCATCTCGGGCTTTGTACGAGATACCAAATACTCTCTTGTTGAGTATAAAATGAATCTCTTGTTGAGTCGATCAACTTTAGCCTCCATCTCGGGCTTCGTACGAGATACAAATCACCCTCTTGGTAAGTATAAAAGACTCTCTTGTTGAGTCAAACCCTTTTAGCCTCCGTCTTGGGCTTCGTACAAGACACATATAAAAACACTCTCTTGTTGAGTCAACCCTTTTAGCCACTATCTTGGGCTTCGTACGAGACACAAAAGCATCCTCTTGTTGGGTCAATAGCCTCCTCTTAGGCTTTGTATAAAGAAATCCCCGTTTGATTCAATCAACCTTTTAGCATCAAATCATGCTTTAGTCACAGCATACAAACATCAACAACTCCTTTTCCCTCGTCTAATTGTTGTAAGCGGCAAGCCTCTGGATAATTTACACCCACGCCACTGTCCCTCTTTTAGCATGAGAAATTCCTAAGGAAAGATGGAATTGCTCTAAACTGAGTTAAAGTCTTCTCCTTCAGGTTGAAAATCCCCTATAAAGGAAATTATGGCATTGCTGGATTTGCATATCCCAGTTAAAGTAATTCTCCTTTATAATCAGTCACCCAACAGTTGTGCCAAACAGATCAACTATTCCCCTTTAGAGATGGCAAATTCTCTCTAAAGTCAACACCCTTTTAGCTTCACATCTTGGGCTTCGTACAAGATAAAAATAGACCCTTCAACTTCACATCTTGGGCTTTGAACAAGATACAAACCACCTTTAGCTTCATATCTTGGGCTTTGAACAAGACACCAAAACACCATTTCCTCCTATTCTATAATAGGAGGAACTACGATCGCTCTGATTTCCCTATCCCGGAAATACGTAGGCATAAGATTGAAAAAGAATCTTAGCGAGCACACTAATCAAAATACCCCAAAGTCCCCAACCTCCATCCAATCAGGTGCAGGATCCCAACAAATTCCCCATGAATAGTCCCGGTATTTCGTTCTGAACAAAATAAGCAGAGAGAGGCCCACGAACTAAAACCGCATCTGTAAACCAACAGTTTTGACTGTTTAACCTCAGTTTGCAAGCAGGGTTAGTTGGAGACATCTATTTCCCTTCCTTCACCAGCTTCAATAGGATAAAAAATGAATCGACCTGTAGTACCCCAGAGCGACAGTGCTTAAGAACCACATCCAAAATCGCTCGCTACAGAAAAATGGCGCCCACCGTGTGGCCAAACAAAGGAATCTTGTCTCTCTTATCTCTCTGGTTAAAACCTTCTCTTAGGATGATCCTTGGGTTCACAAGGTATCACCGAATGACGGTTCCATCGAGGAATGTCATTATTGCTAGGATCGGCCCTCACTAGGATCTTAGGTCAAAAACCTTTAAGTTGGGAAGGTACCACAGAATGGCGACTCGGCTGGGGAACCATTTTCTGTTAGGATCATAGGATTCATAGCTCTTAAAAAGTCTAGGACATTAGGACAAATATATATATACTTCTTTTCCTAATTGATATATGCGTTTATTTTTCTGCTAATGGGAATGCGTGTGATGCCGCATGTGGAAAGATTGAGTATACACCTAGGAAAAACCTCTTTCAGTAGTGCGGAAGCTATCGGAAATAGTTGTCACGCGATACTACCCTCTTCTGAGATTCTTCGAAATACATCACCTAGCACGGTTCTCGGCCCGCTGATGTTATCTCGACAAGAATCTATTATTTTGAGAGACAAGTACAAAAATCACTAGTATAAACCGTTGGGATGGGTAGAGCCTTGACTTCATGACACCGACCCTTTGACCCTATGTTTTTTCTATGTTTTTGTGTGCTGCATTCATGCATTCATTTAAAAAAAACATTAAGCAAAGAAAAATTTTCTCTTCTAGTCTCTCTTTTTCAAATTAAACTAAAACAATGATTGCAAATGTCAGAGAGAAAAGGATTGCGCTAATGGATTTCGGTAGAAGAAAAACTCACAAGTATACCTTCAAGGTTCCAAAACTAGGGGATTTGAGAGGATTAGCAAGGATGGTCACTAACCCTCACGCTTTCAGAGCCAAGTACGGAGGTCTTCTACCTCTCTTAAGGGTCCATGTAATTGAAGGAATCCTGGAGGCACTCGTTCAGTTTTACGATCTGGTCTATCACTGTTTCACATTCCCGTATTACCAGCTCGCACCAACGCTTGAGGAGTATTCTCATCTGATTGATCTACCCATTACTGATCAAGCTCCCTTTTCTGGACTGGAAGAAATTCCAAAGGATCAAATCATTGCAAGAGCAATCTATTTGGATGAGTCAGAAATCAAGACTCACATGACCACCAAGGGAGGAATCCCAAGTTTACCAGCCAAGTTTTTGGTAAAGAAGGCTCTGTACTTTGCTAGTATAGGGAACGTGACTGCTTTTGAAAGCATCTTTGTTTTACTCACCTACGAGTTATTTCTGTTTCCCAACATTGATAACTTTGTCGATATCAACGCCCTTAAGGTTTTTCTCATTGGAAACGCCGTACCAACCTTGCTCGCAGATGCGTATCATTCTGTACACTTAAGGAATTTATACAGCGGATGAATGATCACGTGCTGTGTACCCCTGCTATATAAGCGATTTATCTCCCATTTGCCTAAGTCTGCTGCTTTTTGGGATTATAAGAGTGTCTTACGTTGGTCGTAGAAAATCATGTCTCTTACCAACTCTGACATAGATTGGTACAATAGGATTTATGACGGGATCAGGATCATTGATCGTTGTGGAAACTTCCCCAATGTACCCCTCATAGGAATTAAAGGAGGAATCAATTATCATCCAGTTTTAGTTTGTCATCAATTTGGATACTCGATGAGGCATGTCCCGCGTAATGCTCATCTGGAAGGTCTTTTCTTCAAGGAAGGAGAAAATGAAGGGCACTAAAGATGGAAATAATGCACGCTTGGAAACAAGTTCATAAGAAAGAACGGGAGTCTCTAGGAAAACCGGACTGTGTCTCGGTGGAGCCTTATCTCCACTGGGTACAAATTAGAGCTCTGAAGCTAAAGATGCCTTATCCTCGTCACGGAGTTCTTCCGCCAAGGGAATCTGTCATGTACTTCATGAGTGAAACGGAAAAACTTCAGGTTACTCTCAACAAAGTTCAACAGGAGAGGAGGTCTTGGAAGAACAAGTACCGCATTCTTAATGTGGAGTGTACCAAAATACAGCAACTGCTCCAAGATAAGGATGCTCTAATTGAGATTTTGGAGCAACATGCTGTAGAAAATCAGGATGACCAAAGGAATTTGCTCGCTCCTTTCACTTGGTAAAGGAATGACAACCCAACAACGGCCCAAGATCCCCGGTCCAAGAAGAGGAAAGTACCAGAATCAGTATGCGAGTTCTCCTCAGAGAGGACTCGGGACCCATTAGCTTAGGTTTCTGTTTCCGTACCTTGTAATTTACTATATTTCCATTTCTGCAATCCTTTAAATTCAATAAAACGGGGGTTTCCCCACTGTTTGATATTTGCAATCTAATTTTCGAAGTTTATTTTGATTAAACAAAAAAAAAATAATTAATATAATCATTGCATTCATCATTCTCACGTCACGTATTCTTCTTACCTACGAATCTCACGTTTGTGTCTCGGTTCTAGAGTCAAACTGTCTCATTCGTACAATACTCGGGCCAATCGTCAGAAAAAGATGCATGATCTCGAGGAAGAGAACAGAGAGTTGAAAGAAGAGATCGACGCTCTGAGAGAGGATATGGGAAAGCTTCGTAACGACATGCATGCCATGGCAGAAGCTCAGCTATAAAGAACTGTGATCTCAGAGATCACCTCAATGCCCATAGTAGAGAAGTATGACCCTAGGTATCAAATTCCGAAAGATCATCCCTGGGACATGCATGTTAACTATATCCCGGAAAGATATGTTCCGCCGATCACTAAAGATCAGGGAATCATAACAGAAGCCGCTGGGCCTGAAGGTTACAAACTTCGGGAAAGCGAGGATGCCAGAGGCATAATGAGGACTCCTGAAGGTTACAAACTTCGGAAATGCCAAGATTCAATGCCGTAGTAACGGTACCACCCCCTGTGGTGCACACTGTCCCGGAAGGACAGATTCCACAGATACCTTCTGGTAGAAAGGAAAGTATGTTCGATAGAATGGATGAATTCCAGGAGCAGTTCCTATAAATACAGAAGGAACTGCTAGCTATTCGCAGTCAGGATTTATTTGGAAAGGATGCCGCAGACCTTTGTTTGGTCCCCAATGTGAAAGTCCCGCACAAGTTCCAAGTACCCGATTTTGAAAAGTACAAGGGTAACTCTTGCCCTCAAAGCCATTTGGTGATGTACGCTCGGCGAATGTCAGCTCAGACAGAGAACCAGGATCTGCTGATTCACTACTTTCAGGATAGTTTAACTGGTGCCGCATTAAAATGGTACATGGGTTTAAACCGCGCTATGATTAGCACTTTCAGAGATCTTGGCACTGCCTTCGTCCAACAATATAAATACAATTTGGACATGGCACCAGACAGAGATCAACTCAGATCAATGTCACAAAAGGACAAGGAACCCTTTAAGGAATATGCTCAGAGATGGCGTGAAATTGCCGCTCAAATTTGTCCACCTCTTGAGGAAAAAAAGATGACAAAGATTTTCTTAAAGACCTTGAGCTCGTTTTACTACGACAGAATGGTTGCCAGTGCGCTCAGCGACTTCACCGAAATGGTCGGTATGGGAGAGCGTCTCGAGGAAGCCGTTCGAGAAGGACGTCTAGTCAAAGACACTGGGTCGACAAGCAGTACTAAAAAAATACGGTAGTACTCTCCCTAAGAAAAAGGAGCAAGATATTGGGAATATCTCTCTCGGAAAGCAAAGGCGACGGTACCAACCAGTAGCAGCTGTAACTCCTGCTATCAACCCTGCGTCTGTTTCTACGTATCAACCTCAGGTTGCTCAAAGCCAACCACATTTGCAGCAATTTCAGCAAAGGACACAACAACTTCTTCAGCAAGCTCGTCCTCAATACAACAACAACCGTACAACGCGGCCACCAAGATTTGATCCTATACCCGTATCATACGCAGAACTATTTCCGTTACTACTGGCCAAGGGGCATGTCTAGACTAAGTCTCCTCTTACAATACCAGAAAATCCGCCTTTTTGGTTTAAGGTGGATCAGACTTGCCCTTACCATCAAGGAGGACCAGGGCATAACATAGAAAACTGTCTCAGTTTCAAATCCGACGTGCAAAAGCTTGTTAGGAGTGGGGTCTTATCTTTCAAAGATACAAATTCGAATGTTCTCACGAACCCGCTGCCTCAACACGAGAAGGCTACAGTCAATTTGATAGAGGGAGAGTCTAACAACATCTATCAAATTCATGATGTACTCTTGTTAAGGGCCAACTTGGTCAAGATGCATTGTAGACAGAGTGGATATGGCCATGTGCCACCTCATAATTATCACCAGTGTGATATCTGCTCTAAAAGCAATCGAGGATGTTCTGTGGTGCAATAAGCTCTACAGGAACAGATGGATCTCGGATGGATCCAAAAGCACCGAGTTCGTGGAGTTAACATGGTTTATACGAATTCCAACATCATTCAAAACCACGATATCCGTGCGATTAATGTCAACCTGGTGGCAATGCACTCAAGGAAAAGCCAGTATCATAATCTGCCGCGTCACAATTATAATTCCGGTCTGACTTGCTCGGTAAACAAACAGGGATGCTCTTTCATACAGAAGGCCCTCCAGCGTCAGATGGATCTTGGATGGATTCAAGACTACCATGATAGGAATCATTATCAAATCAACATGAATCAAATCTTCGATATTTTCTTGATGAATACTAGCCTGGTGGAGTTACATGCTAAACAGGTCTGGCTCGGGTTCTTGGTATCACATGATTATTAGAGCTGTAAAGCGGGTTGCGAAGACGATCAGGGATGTGCCCTTGTCCAGGAAACACTTCGGCACTTGTTGAACCACTGGTGGCTTCCAATCTATATGGATGAAGACACCCAGCAAATTAGTATCACTAACGGGAATCCTACTAGATATCAAAGTCAGGATGTTCGGTCGATGGAAACAGATCTAGTAAGGTTACACTGTATTCAAAGCGGGCGTGGCCAGGCGCCACTACATAACTATGAGCGGTGTGGAGTTTGCTCAGTGGATAATCAAGGATGCTACCTCGTGCGAACAGCCCTTCAAAGTCAGTTGGACCACAAAGAGATTCAACCATGGTCAAGTTCTGGATTAGTCAACTACTTCGCTGATCAAATCGAGGATGTTGTCGCAATCTCTGATCATCAGAGGGCTAAGGATGTTTGTGCCATCATCCCTCTACTTGACGAATCGAGAGTTTCCAACCAGGAACAGATCGAAATTACTTACGATGGTCAGAAAAATCAGAAGGCTCCCATAGTCATCTATCTACCGGGACCACTACCGTATGAATCAACTAAGGCTATCCCTTACAAATACGGTGCAACAACAATTGATAATGGAAAGGAAATTCTGTTACCCTCCGTCGTGAATATTGCAGACATCAGTCGAGTAACACGGAGTGGTAGAATCTTCAACAGAGGAGTTGGAGAACCCAACAAAGAAAAGGAACCTCAGACAGAAGTTCCCAATACACCAGTCGGTCAATCCAGTAATTCCGACCTTTCAAAAAACGATGATGAGATGCTAAAGCTCATCCAAAGGAGTGAATACAACATTGTTGATCAGCTATTACAAACTCCTTCAAAGATCTTGGTATTATCACGGTTACTTAGTTCAGAAGCGCACAGGGAGGCTCTATAGAAAGTCTTGGAGCAAGCCTTTGTAGAACAGGATGTAACAGTTAGACAGTTCGATAGCATTGTCTCTAACATCACTTCCTACAATAACTTAGGATTTAGTGATGAGGAATTACCTGAAGAAGGTCGCCGTCATAACATGGCGCTCAACATTACAGTCAACTTCCTGGACGATGCTTTAGCCAGCGTACTAGTAGACACAGGGTCAGCCCTGAATGTTATGCCAAAATCTACTCTAATGCGACTATCATTTCAAGGATCTCCGATGAGAGGCAGTGAGGTCATCGTCAAAGCATTTGACAGATCCAGAAAAACGATTATCGGCAAAGGCGACCTTCCCATAACTATTGGTCCTCACACTTTCCAAGTCACTTTCCAGGTCATGGACATCCGGGCAACATACAGTTGTTTATTAGGAAGACCTTGGGTACATCAGGCAAAGGCGGTCACTTCAACCCTCCACCAAAAGCTAAAGTTCGTCCAGAACGGCCAACTCGTCACAGTCTGTGGAGAGCAGGCCTTGCTCGTAAGTAACTTATCATCATCCACTTATGTAGAACCGGAGGGGGTAATAGGAACCCAGTTCCAAACGCTTTCGCTACACAAGGATAATTAATCCAAAGGGGGAACTTCAATTTCCTCGTACAAAGATGCTATCAAAGCGGTCGAGAATACCAATACAACAGGATGGGGGCAGGATTTCATTCCTATTGACAATAAGAAAAAGAAAGGTCTTGGCTTTTCCTCAACCTGTACTCAGACGGCTGCGAACAATAAAAGTTTTCATCCCATTCAAAACTTCTTCCACAGTGGAGGCTTCCTTCAACCAGTGACTCAAGACGTGCATACCATCAATAAAGATGATTCCTCCGATACGGAGGAAGAATGGAAGTCCTATCTCAACGAGGAAGGTTATACGTCTCAGGGTGAAATGCAGACTTCCTTTTGCTTTCCTGCACAGAGCCCGAGATTTATACCAAGGTCAGATGTCAAAATGATGTACAGAGATTGTGATCCGAAAGGATGCCGCGCTCCCCCAAACTCATTAGAGGAGGACACTCTGATGAAAGACAGCTTTGACCCCAACTAATATGACCCGATAGATGGCCTGCCAATGTGGCAGCCTTACCCAGGAGACTTGGGGCTAGAAAGTCAGCCGAACAATGAAACTCAACTGAGCACCATTGAAGAGAATACATGCGTCCCCACCATGTCATGGGATTAACACCCAGGTTATCCTGAAAATACCCAGCACGACGATGAATTCGCAACGTTTGCAGGACTAGAATTCATTAACTATGCTTTTCCCGAGGTCAACGTCATCGAGAGGGATGACTCCTCCAATTCCAAAGAAGTGTGGGACACCCTAGGACAGCCAAGTGGAAAATTTGACTTCATGGTCAAGTACACCGCTCCTGAAAGCTCTCGTATCAGGCTCGAAGACATCCAGCCAACTGGATGGGGAGATTTACCTGAGAGAATAAATACTCTGCAAAATACAATTGAGGAATCCTCCTATGATAACTCTTCTTGGGAGATAGATTCCAATGATCCTGCTCCTCCAGAAATCAGCGTTATTTCTGAAGACAAATCAAGAAAGAAGGTACCAGACTTTGTGATTCACCGAGGAGTGCGCCTCCAATGGGTTGCTGTCAATGTTCTAAAGATTGTTCATAACTCTAAGTAATTGCCATCTTTACTTTAACCTTTCACCTTGCCCAGGTGAAACTGATGTTTTGATAGGGTTCACTTTCTATAAATATCCCTCTTTGCTTCGCCCAAAGCGACAGAGTTTTGTTTTAATGGGCTGTAGTTTCAAGAATCGACTTGTTCATAAATAAAATAACGTCGTTCTGTAATTTCCACAGTTATTGTTGTTTTCTCTTTCTGCTTTTTCCAGAAAATGGTAATCCTAAAAAACAAAAAATAAATAAAAATGAGCATTGTTAAAAAAAAAGAATATATAAAACACTGCACACACTCGTGCATTCTCAATCTCTTCTAAACACAAATCATCACGTCATGCAGATTGCTTGTTTTAAACCCCGTTGAAACATACGATCTAATGCCTTCTCCCAACTTTGAGCTCCCGGTATTTGAGGCTGAAGAAGAAAATGACGATGAAATTCTAAAGGAGATCTCCCGACTACTCAGACAAGAGGAAAGTTCCATTGAGCCTCACAAAGAGTTGTTGGAAACAATCAACTTAGGATCGAAAGAAGAGAGAAAAAAAGTCAAGATTGGGGCACTGCTCAGTCCAACTGTCAAAGAAATTTTGACGAAACTTCTCAAAGAGTTTCCCGATGTATTCGCTTGGTCCTATCAGGATATGCCAGGGTTGGATACCAGCATCGTGGAACAACATCTACCATTGAGATCAGAATGTCCGCCGATAAAACAAAGGTTAAGACAGACTCATCCAGACATGGCTGTCAAAATCAAAGAGGAGGTACAGAAACAGATTGACGCGGGTTTCCTCGCTACGTCAGAATATCCTCAATGGTTAGCCAACATAGTACCCGTTCTGAAAAAGGACGGAAAAGTCAGAATGTGTGTCGACTATCAAGATCTGAACAAGGCAAGTCCAAAGGACGACTTTCCCTTACCACACATTCACATGCTGGTAGACAGTACAGTAAAGTTCAAAGTTTTCTCCTTCATGGATGGATTCTCGGGCTATAATCAAATCAAAATGGCGCCGAAAGACATGGAGAAAACTTCGTTCATTACCCCATGGGGTACTTTTTGTTACAAGGTAATGTCGTTCGGCTTGAAGAACGCCGGGGCAACCTATCAAAGGGCTATAACTACTATATTTCACGACATGATGCACAAAGAAATCGAAGTGTATGTCGATGACATGATTTCCAAATCTAAAATAGAAGAGGAGCATGTGACCCACCTGTCAAAACTATTCGAGCGCTTACGAAAGTACAAACTCCGCTTGAATCCCAATAAATGCACCTTCGGTGTCTGTTCAGGGAAAATCTTAGGGTTCATCGTCAGCCAGAAAGGAATTGAGGTTGATCCTGACAAGGTCAAGGCCATTCAAGAAATGCCTTCTCCAAAGACTGAAAAACAAGTCAGAGGATTCCTGGGATGTTTGAACTACATCTCCAGATTCACATTCCTTATGACCGCGACATGTGCGCCGATTTTCAAATTACTAAAAAAGAATCAGGACTGCATTTGGATAGAAGACAGCCAAACCGCCTTCGACAGTATCAAGGAATACCTGTCGAACCCGCCGATTCTAATACCTCTAGTGGAAGGAAGACTGCTGATCATCTATTTAATAGTCTTAGAAGACTCAATGGGTTGTGTACTTGGCCAACAAGACGAAACAAAAAGAAAAGAGTCTGCCATCTACTATTTGAGTAAGAAATTCATCGACTGCGAGACTCAGTACACTATGCTTGAGAAAACTTGCTGCGCTCTGGCTTGGGCAGCCAAACGTCTTCGCCAGTACATGATTCGTCACACCACTTGGTTAATCTCTAAAATGGATCCAATCAAGTATGTCTTTGAAAAGCCTGCTCTCACGGGAAGGATTTCCCGTTGGCAGATGTTGTTATCAGAATATGACATAGAGTACCACACTCAGAAAGTCGTTAAAGGAATTGTTTTAGCTGATCATTTGGCTCATCAACCGATTGACGATCAGGAATCAGTCGGATTTGACTTCCCAGACGAAGATGTCATGTATCTAAAAATGAAAGACTGCGATGAACCGCTACCCAGTGAAGGGCCAGAACCAGATTCCGAATGGGGACTTATCTTTGACGGGGCTGTCAATCATTACGGAAATGGAATTGGGGCAATTATCATAACACCTCAGGGTACCCACATTCCTTTCACCGCTAGACATACGTTCAAGTGCACAAACAATGAGGCCGAATACGAAGCTTGTATCATGGGTCTCGAAGAAGCGATTGATTTGAGGATCAAGAACTTGGATGTATATAGCGACTCAGCTTTGGTCGTCAATTAGATCAAAGGAGATTGTAACACATACCAATCAGGATTGATTCCTTACAAAGATTACGCAAGAAGGTTGTTACCCTTCTTCAACAGAGTCGAGTTTCATCATATCCCTCGTGAGGAGAATCACATGGCTGATGCATTAGCCACTCTCTCTTCCATGATTAGTGTAGGTCAATGGAATGACTTACCTAAGATTGACATAATGCGCCTTGAACGGCCCGCTTACATCTTCACGATTGAAGCAGTCATAGACGACAAACCTTGGTATCACAATATCAAATGCTTCCTTCAGAAAAAAGAGTACCCACCTGGGGTATCCAGGAAAGATAGAAAAACCCTCAGAAGGCTAGTAGGCAGTTTCTTCCTGAGCGGTGATACACTCTATAAGAGGAACTTTGACATGGTCTTCCTGCGATGCGTCGACAGACTAGAAGCAGACATGCTGATAAAAGAAATTCACAAAGGGTCCTTTGGCACTCATGCCAACGGACATACAATGGCGAGAAAAATTCTAAGAGTAGGGTACTATTGGTTGACCATGGAATCCGACTACTACAAGTACATAAGGAGGTGTCACAAGTGTTAGATATACTCCGACAAAATCCATGTACCGCCAACACATCTCAAAGTTCTCTCTTCCCCGTGACCTTTTTCCATATGGGGAACGACATGATCGGTGTGATTGAACCCAAGGCTTCGAACGGACATCGGTTCATCCTGGTAGCCATTGATTACTTCACCAAGTGGGTCGAAGCAACGTCATACGCTAATGTAACCCGACAAGTGGTGGTACGATTTATCAAAAACAATCTCATCTGCCGTTATGGTGTTCCGAGCCAGATCGTTACGGATAATTGATCTAACTTAAACAATAAGATGATGAAAGAGTTGTGCGCAGAGTTTAAGATCGAACACCATAACTCATCTCCCTACCGACCCAAGATGAACGGAGCGGTAGAAGCGGCTAACAAGAACATCAAGAAGATTGTTCAGAAGATGGTTGTAACCTACAAAGAATGGCACGAAATGCTGCCCTTTGCTCTTCACGGTTATCGTACATCTGTCTGAACTGCAACAGGGGCAACCCCTTTCTCTCTAGTATATGGCATGGAAGCAGTGCTCCCCATAGAAGTAGAGATCCCATCAATCCAGGTATTGATGGAAGCTAAGCTTACAGAAGCTGAATGGTGTCAAAGTTGACACAACGAACTGAATCTGATCGAAGAAAAGAGAATCACGGCACTATGCCACAGTCAGTTGTATCAGCAAAGAATGAAGAGGGCGTTCGACAAAAAGGTTCGACCTCGCGTCTTCAGAAAAGGATACCTTGTGCTTAAGAAGATACAATCATTTCTCACCGATTCCTGGGGCAAGTGGACTCCAAATTATGACGGCCCCTATGTGGTCAAGAAAGCTTTCTCAGGCGGTGCCCTGAGAGTTGCAACCATGGACGGAGAGGAATTTGCCTACTCCACAAACGTTGACGTAGTCAAGAAATACTTTTCCTAAAAAAAATAAAAATAAAAATAAAACGTCTCGGTGGATTGAAAACCTGAAAGGGCGGTCCAGACAAAAATTAGAGACATGATCAAAAATCATCCCGGTGGATTGGAAACCTCAAAGTACAATCCAGACAAAAATTAGGGATAATGGCAAGTAACTACGTTCGACAAAGGGGCAAGTCCCTCGGCAGCAGTTACATCATCTCTCAGGAAAAGTCTAGTCAATGTCATCTTCGACAGAAGCTCAGGATGCCCCGAAGTCAAAGTTGATAGAAGGGTAGTGGTCGTTATGTTTTAATGTAACCCTTTTTCCCTTAAATTACCATTTTCTAAACTTTGTAAATACTCTATGGAATCACGTGTTTGGCTGATTTCCATCCTATCAATAGAATTTGAGCCCTTGTGCTTTTGTTTGCAATTCTTATTTGTTTTACCTTTATAGGACGACATTTTAACATGATCAATGGTCCTTGAAATAAAACAAAAATGAATTTACTTGTAAAATTTTTCTGCTTAAAATAAAGATGGCAATTTCTTTTGACTGTTGAACATCGAAAGAATATCGATGGCTTCTCCCAAAGGCGGTTAAGCTTCAAAGTGCAGAATCAAAGTACTCCTTCTAAACCATTACACCTGAATAAAGGATCAGCTGTGTCAGAGACCATTGTTTCATCTGACACCCCCGACAGAGTTCTTATCTCCTAAGCCCGACCAACGTAGCTCCCCACGAGGACTACTTCTCCTAAGCAAGGCAAAATTGCTATCTTGAACCAGCGATACCTCTTCGTCCCCAGCAGTGGCTGAGTATCCAGTCATGTTCATCTATTAGTTTGTATGTCGTGTTAGTTTTGTCAGCATATACACACATACATCATGCATTACTACTTTGCATTCATATTCATGTTGCATCACTATCACTCTGGTCAGTCTTATCCCCTAGTGATAACAGTCCTCTCAATCGAGTTGTCAGTTCTTTCCTCGTCAGAAAATGTTGCATCTGAACTACCTCTCTCCTCCAGTTTATTTCTGGGATGAAGTCGGCCTTTGACCACTTTGATAACTTGAACCTCTGAAAAACCAGAGAACCCTCAGCCAGCATCACTCTTTGCCATGGAAGATGATATCTTTGCTTTCCCGGATTAAGGAAAATCCCTAGAGAAATCCTCTCAACTAAAGACTTTCAGCAACACATTGGTCATTCTCTCCAGAATGTCAATGTCAACAAAGTCATCAACACCTCAAAATTGGGGTACATCGTATGGCATTTCTCTGAGAAGATCTCGAGAAAAGTATGATGTAATATCCCTAAACTAAAGCAGTCTCTCAAGAAGACTCGTTTTCCCCAGTAGAGTTGACAAATGGCGTTTCAAATAGAGAAGTTTGTGCTCCTCTACAATCAAAACTTTTTTCATCAAATGGCATCTCCCCAGGAAAATTCGGCGAGAAGTTTGAGGAGAACCGCTACAAATAGCGTCCCTTGTCAATAAAGTTTATTGACAAAAGAAACCAAGACCAGATCCTTGGTAGGAAACCAGGATCGAGGGGAAGTTTATTTCAGAAATTGAGACCAGATCCTTGGTAGGAACCAGGATCGAGGGGAGGTTTATATCGAAAACTGAGACCAGTTCCTTGGTAGGAAACCAGGATCGAGGGGAAGTTTATTTCAGAAATTGAGACCAGTTCCTCGGTGGGAAACTAGGATCGAGGGGAAGTTTAAATCAGAAACTGAGACCAGTTCCTTGGTAGGAAACCAGGATCGAGGGGAAGTTTACCTTTTCTAAGCATCATTGCTTAGCAAAAGAGGAAGGATGCGCGAACTGCCATTCATAACCACCATCAAAATTTTGGGTATACCGATATTTAATCCTCTTGCACCCCGAATGCCCGAATACCTTCGCCATTCACACCTTCGGGTCCAAGAAGATTAAATAGGGGCATCTGTCATACCCCAAATTTTGACCACTAAGATTTCCCATCATTATGCAAATAATCATCACAATATGGATGAACCATTAGTCTCCCCAAAGATGGGTGAGCATCCACTATAGTCAGACTTAGGGTTTCAAGCCCTCTCAGAGCTCTTAGACAAAGGATCAATCAAGAAATGACATGATCTTCAACTTGTCTAGCCTCTCAAACATCCACGAAGGATCAAGAGGACTCCCACTTCAAGGATTAAGCACAAGGCTCTCCCTTCTAGGTGGATCAAGCCTTAAGATCGCCAATGTCACCAAATTAGGGTTTGGTCGACCAGGGCCTCCAGATGGAAATTTTCCTCTGGGCATGAGCCAATGCTTCAAATTATAACCTATGATGCTCCAAGGGATCTCATGAACCCAATCATCAAGTCAATTTAGCCTCAGGGGATGCATTCATCAAAAAATCAGGAATTAGGGTTTCTTGACCTAATTCACCCCTAAGTTGACTTTTGGGACAAAACATGAGCCAAGACCTCAAGAGGGGATTTGAGGGTCTAAAATACATCACATTGATCCATTTGCAACAATGGATTGATCCAAGAAGCTTGAGCAACAAGTTTCAATTTCATCAGAACCACAGTTAGGGTTTCGTAGAAAAAGTCAACTGTATATTTGACTTTTGACCAGGACATGCTCCCAAACCCTAAGACATGATTCAATACACCCTATAATACCTATGAAATCAATCCATCAAGTTTGATTTAGGTCAAGGACTTGATTTCATAGAGGATCGCACAGTTTGGAATTCATCTGACAAAAAGTCAACTGTGCACAAAAGTCAAACTTTGACTTTTTGAGATTTTTCACAATTATGGTTCTTTGACCCCAAAATGATGTTAATGCATGATTGGAATCATCATTCATCAAGAAAAATCAAGAAAAGTGGGATAACTTGTAAAAGGGGTAACCATAAAAAACTTAGAAAATTTTCTAAGTTATGGAACAAAGTGGCTAGGTACCAACTTTGGAGGATCATAACTCCTAAACCACAAGGCCATTTTTTCCCTTCCAAAGCTGGATTTGTATCTCTCATTACCCTCTACAAAAGCTTCAACTACCACTCATTCCAATTCCCCATGGATTTTAAATTATGGAATGATCAAAATCAAGAAAAGTGAAAATGTCATTTTTTTCCAACACTTAGTGAAATTTTCACTAAGTCAAAATCTGCCTTCACTTTTTTCCAAATGTGGGGGAATTTTTCACTTGGATCCAAAAAGTATCAAAACCAATTATGATCAAACAGCTATTGCATCATATGAGGGCTTTCCAAAATGGCCAAGAACTCCATCAAATTCCACTTGAGCCATGAGATATGACAATGGCAATATGCCTTGCTGAAAACTGCCAAGGCTAGGAAAAATTTTGCACTTTTGCTCGATTTGGAAAAATCAGATAATTCCAAGCCTTGTCAACACTTTGGACACATCTGAGGATCAAATCTAAAGGGAACAAACACTGATCCAAGCCTCCAAAGTCTTTGGAACAAGAAGTAGCATGCCAAACCTAGAAATCCCTAAAAGAGGGACAAGACTCCAATTTTGGATTAGAGCATTTAATGGATGCTTAGAAGTGGCATGAACTGAGCTTCCTCCAACTGAATTCAGTCAAGATTCATCCAACAACTAGGGAACCACAACTCTGTGCTCTAACTTCTAGTCAATGGCTAGAGGAGACTTGGATTCCTATTGATCAACATTGGCCAAACCTCTGCTGCAGTTGCCATTCACTATTGATTCCAAAACAAACTTGCTCTACTATAAATAGAGCCCATTTCTGCTCAGTTTGAGTACACCAAAGCCATCAAACAGGTGCTTTCCTCAAAATCACTTTCTTTAGGAAAAAATACCTTCTTTAGCAAGGTAACTCTGAGTTTTTGAGTTAGAGAGCATTTCCATCACAGCTCATGATCCAAACACATCCAATATGTCATATCTAAGCTGTCCAAACTCACACAAGTGACCTGTAATCCTTAAATCTCAAAGTCACATCTCAAAACCTCAAAATAGGTTTTTTTTGCATTTTTCAAGCCATGTCTTGATTCAGTCACTTTCCAAACCAGATAAGCCTCAAACACACTCCAAATATCATCCTTGAACTGTCCCAAATGGCTCCCAACATCTGGAACACCATTTGAGAGAGTTGCTATTTTGGCCATTTTAACCCGTTTTGCAAGAAAGGGCCAGTTTTTGTTTTTGTAGGTTCCAGTTGATTCCAATCATCCTAAAAGCTTCTAAGGGATCAATTGAGAGTGTCCAAAGCATCAAACCATTTCTGGAACAAGAAACTTGGCAGATTGCACAAAAAACTCCAAAAGCTCAAAAAGAGGTAAGCATCATGACTTGAACTTTCCAAAATATGCATTGCTTTGAAGTCCACTGATCATGCATCTCTTCTACATGTCATATATGTTGTGTTTGCATTAATTTGTCATGTAATTCATACTTGTACCAAGATGTAGCACAGAAAATGCAAAATATGGTCTATTTCAAAACCACTATAGGATTTTGAGGAGGGATCATGATCTGAAAAAAAATACCACCACCATTGGATTCCTTGTGAAATTCTAGGCCACATACATATAAATTTTATCCCCAACCATGGAGAAATGAGAAAGTTATGGACCTTCCCGTTTCTTGTCAAAACTTGCCTTGCCTTGCCTTGGGCCAGGCCAAAAGCAAGGCAAGCCTTGTATATTTATGGTTGTGTTTCAATCAACAGATGTATCACCACCCCAGTGGTAAGGCGCGCGCCCTATACACAAGAGGTCTGGGGTTCGAATCCCCCTCGCCCCAGATCCTCTTTTTGCTATTTTTCCCACTTTTTGTTATTTTCCATATTATTTTTAATAGTTTGAAAAATTAATAACTCCCTCAATTTTAATTATTTTTTATTGGTTCTTTTTGGAAAAAATCACAAAATTGTTGAAATATTTTATTCCACAAAAAAATTAGATTTATATTATTTATTTAATATAATTAGTATTTTTGTGAATAAATGTCTTTTATTTGTTTTTAAACCTTTTAAAAATAAATATCCATTTTGGAAAATCAAAACCAAGTAGGTTTTAATTCATCTTGTGATGAAAGCCTCATTTTTCAAACCTAAAACCAAAGTCACAAGTTGTTTATTCAAACTTATTTGGAATTTTTATCATTTGTATTAATTTTCTTTGAATAATTATATTAAAAAATGATGAAATTAGGGTTTTATTGATTTTCACCCTAACAAACTTTTCCGAACAATCATGGGCCTCTAATAGAGTGTAAGACCCAATCCTTTGTAAATACAAACCTATTTTGTGCCTCAAATGTTGTATAAGTCCCGTTGTATTTCAAAAGTTTGGCGCGATCATCGCCTGTTTAAAATAAATCATCTGGGCCTCTCCTCGAGCTATAAGACCCATTCAAAACCATTTTGGGCCTCTAATAGAGTGTAAAACCCAATCCCCTTTTGAAACCAAAAACTTTTGGGCCTCAGTCATTGTATAAGACTAGGGATGACAAAAAATTTCGTACCCGCGGATATCCGCGGATAAAATCCGTCACGGATATGGAGCGGATAGCTTAATGGATATCCACGGATAAAATAAATGGATATTTAAATATCCGTTTGTTAATGGATATGGATACGGGTTTAATGATATTCGTATCCGCGGATATCCATATCCGTTAATAAATTATAAAAATCATTTAAATATCATTAGTTTATTATTCCTTACCTTTTCATCTTCTAAAAAAATAGTCTTCTTATATATCTTTTTTTTTTCTTTTTGAAATTTTCTTTGAATATAACCTTTCACATTTCATTCAAATTATATTCGTCATTTCATATTTAAACTCTTCAATACTTCATACCTCACTTCAACAATTTCACAGTCCAACCAACTAGTGTCGTAATTCCTCTGTCGAACCAGTGTCTCTCTTCCTACTCCTCTATCGTTCGCTCTTCCATCATAACTCATAATTACAATATATTTTATTTGTTTGGTTAAAAATGAAATGTATGAATATTATGTTTGGATCTAATTATGTTTCGGTGAATAATTTGTTGTGTCTTTAAAAGAAGTTAAAAATATTTTTTTTTAAATACTTTTTATAAAAAAAATATTATCCATGGATATCTGTAAATATCCACGGATACTATAAAACTCGCGGATTACCCGCTTAACGGATATCCGCATGGATATGGGGCGGATATCGATATCATATTTATCAAACGGGGCGGATACGGATATCATAGTATCCGTCCCCATGGATATCCATTTACATCCCTATAGAAGACCCACAGCGTTTTCAAAACCTCGGCGCGATCGTCGCCCTTTTCAAAATAAACCCTGGGCTTCTCCTTGAGCTATAAGACCCATCTTTGTTCACTTTCAATCATTTTGGGCCTTTTGAGAGAGTGTAAGACCTATCCCCTTGTACAGAAAACTTTTCTTGGGCCTCAGTCACTTGTATAAGTCCCTGTACAAAACGACAGTGCGATCACTGATAAAACCATGGGCCTCTCCTTGAGCTATAAGCCCCGATTTTCCTTTCAAAAGCACTTTCTCCTTTGATTTTGTAACATACTGTTATTTTCAATTTCTTTGTTGAACGACTAACAATACAGTATGGAAGCTCTACAACCGAGTATGCTTTCATATGTATATAACTATATTGTGGGGTTGTTTCACTGTAAGTCTTCTTTCATAAACTCATATTGACTGTGTAATACTAGTATAGATATTGCGAGTTTCCCCGGCAACTACGTCTAGAACTAGACAAAACCTCGTCTCCTTACCTCCGACGTTCTCCCGGATATTTCAACATAACCTAAACCATGAGAATTTTCTGTTACAACAACTTTAGATAACTAGATCTAAGAAATCTCCCCCTTAAATAGTTCATATACAGAAGGCCAATGTTCCAAGTGAAACCCCTTCTGGAACTGTTCATCAGCCTCCTCTTGGGCTTAGTGCAAGGATCCACAGGATTTCTAAAAGTATCCCCGCCTCCTCTTGGGCGTTGTACAAGGACCCGTCGGCTTCTTAGAAGTTTTCACAGCCTCCTCTTAGGCTTCGTATAATGATTCTTCCTCCGGGAAGATAGCCTCCTCTTGGGCTTCGTACAAATTGTCCCTTCGGCTTCTTAAAAGTTTTTCTCGCCTCCTCTTGGGCTTCGTACAAATTGTCCCGACGACCTCTTAAAGGTTTAGGAACAGAAATTAGTCATCTTAATAGAACAGTCTTTCAAAAAGTCTAGATCTTCCTATGGTGAACATACTGTCTCTTGATCTCTCTTAAGCATAGTACAAAAGCTAAAACTCTAGACTTGGACAATCTAATCTCCTTGAGTCTCGAAGACATTCTCAAGTTCCTTTCAAAAATAGGAAAAAACACCCGTAGACTTGGGCAGTCTCAATACCCTTCGAATTCCCCGTTTCCTTAAAGAACAGGAAATAATCCCGGTCCTCAGATCAAATCCATGAGTACAACATTACCCATATAAGAAATGATTTTCTCTTTTAACCAACATACTGGACCTGTCACTCAACTGAAACAGTAACCCTAGCCTCCTCTTAGTCTTTGTACAATGATTCTCCCCAGCAGAGTTAACCTTTGCAGCCTCCATATCGGGCTTCGTACGAGATACAAAAACACTCTCTTGTTGAGTATAAAAGACTCTCTTGTTGAGTCAAACATTTTTAGCCTTCATCTCGGGCTTTGTACAAGATACAAAACACTCCCTTGTTGAGTATAAAAGACTCTCTTGTTGAGTCAAACCTTTGCAGCCTCCATCCCGGGCTTTGTACGAGATACAAAATCACTCTCTTATTGAGTATAAAAGACTCTCTTGTTGAGTCAAACATTTTTAGCCTTCATCTCGAGCTTTGTACGAGATACAAAACACTCTCTTGTTGAGTATAAAAAGACTATCTTGTTGAGTCGATCACCTTTAGCCTCCATCTCGGGCTTCGTACGAGATACAAATCACTCTCTTGGTAAGTATAAAAGACTCTCTTGTTGAGTCAAACCATTTTAGGCTCCGTCTTGGGCTTCGTACAAGACACATATAAAAACACTCTCTTGTTGAGTCAACCCTTTTAGCCACTATCTTGGGCTTCGTACGAGACACAAAAGCATCCTCTTGTTGGGTCAATAGCCTCCTCTTAGGCTTTGTATAAAGAAATCCCTGTTTGATTCAATCAACCTTTTAGCATCAAATCATGCTTTAGTCACAGCATACAAACATCAACAACTCCTTTTCCCTCGTCTAATTGCTGTAAGCGGCAAGCCTCTAGATTATTTACACCCATGCCACTGTCCCTCTTTTAGCATGAGAAATTCCTAAGGAAAGATGGAATTGCTCTAAACTGAGTTAAAGTCTTCTCCTTCAGGTTGAAAATCCCCTATAAAGGAAATTATGGCATTGCTGGATTCACATATCCCAGTTAAAGTGATTCTCCTTTATAATCAGTCACCCAACAGTTGTGCTAAACAGACCAAATATTCCCCTTTAGAGATGACAAATTCTCTCTAAAGTCAACACCCCTTTAGCTTCACATCTTGGGCTTCGAACAAGATACAAATAGACTCTTCAGCTTCACATCTTGGGCTTTGAACAAGATACAAACCACCTTTAGCTTCATGTCTTGGGCTTTGAACAAGACACCAAAACACCATTTCCTCCCATAGAATAGGAGGAACTACGATCGCTCTGATTTCCCTATCCCGTGAATACGTAGGCATAAGATTGAAAAAGAATCTTAGCGAGCACACTAATCAAAAAACCCCAAAGTCCCCAACATCCATCCAATCTGGCGCAGGATCCCAACAAATTCCCCATGAACAGTCCCGGTATTTCGTTCTGGACAAAATAAGCAGAGAGAGGCCCACGAACTAAAACCGCATTTGTAAACCAACAGTTTTGACTGTTTAACCTCAGTTTGCAAGCAAGGTTAGTTGGATACATTTATTTCCCTTCCTTCACCAGCTTCAATAGGATAAAAAATGAATCGACCTGTAGTACCCAAGAGCGACAGTGCTTAAGAACCGCGTCCAAAATCGGTCGATACACCTGCGAAAAACTTGCATAATACGTACGCCTATCCTCCATCCAAACCACGCCAAACAAATTTCAAACCCACCACCTGCTGTAATTTGATACTACCTACAGCAACAAACCATTTCTGCACATCACAAGGACCTGTGCAAAACAACACAAAAAAATATCAATAAGAATCCTCTCTTTCTCACCATCACTCATTCATTTTTTCTCTCTACTATATACACTCAAACACTCCTTATCAGTCTTGATCTACAAAAACCTTCATCGGTCTCCTTTCAACTTCATAATCTTCTCACTCTGTCTCAACAAATGCTTCAAAACCCATCCTTCAATCTAAATCAACCTCTTTCTCCCTTAATCTTCATCCTTTAAAAAACCAATTAAATCCCTCTCCTTCAATCTTCTAAAAGCAAAAAAATAAAAACCAGACCTTTTCCTTCAATAAAAACCACCTTAGCCTTCATCAACCCAAATCGCGACCGAGAACCAAATCATAGAAGAAGAAGAAAGAATATAAATCCAAAGCCGAAACAACACACGGATACAATCCTGAATCAGAGAGCAACACGAATCAGAGGAGATTGCCAAAAGGAGATAGAAAGAGTGATACTGAGATCGTACAAAGAAGGTTGGTGTCGGAGCTGTAACGACGCGTTTTGCTTTGATCCTTCGAATCTGTGCGGTGGTTTTTGGTTTCCGTTTTGCTCCGACAAAATAGATGGAGACCTTGAGTTGTGGTTTCACATTTTGTTCTGATAGAGATTTGACTCATTTGATTTGTTTAAAGAAAAAGGGATTTGGATGATATTTTTCACTAAAGACAAATCCAAATGGGTTTCATTGTTGATGCTACCATTTTTTTTCATTTTTTATCTACCGTGATGACTTCCTTTTTCTTTTTACGCCACAATTTTTTTTTTGTAGGGGAATGGGTCGTAAGGCCCATAAGGATCATTTCTAGCACAACCTTAATCCCTATGCACCACAAAATTTCTAAATGCCCCCCTTTGTTCTTGTTTTTTATTTTTAATTCTTTCCCTTTTTTAAAAACTTTTTTCCTTTTTCATTTTGTTTGTTCAAAAATATTTTTAGTGTGATACCTAGCTCATGAGTAATGATTTTGTGATCTTTTGTATTTTCGATTTCATTTCTTTTCCATTTTTATTTTTGATTTATTTTCATTTTTTATTTATCTTTTGGTCGATGAAGTCTAGAAATTACCAATGTTGGTTAATTGACGTTGTTTAACCTTCATGACTTCAAATCTGTAGTGAATGATCATTGAGATCATTTTCTATACTTTGGGATTGTGATAGGTTACCTTTGATTAATCGACAAAAGTTTGTGATTAAGACGAGACCATTCTCTTTTCTTTTCGTGTGGCACGATTTCTTCGAGAATGATCTACATATCATTCTTCCATCGTGTTTTAGCACAAACATTGTAATTATGCAGCCTCCCATAGCATGATTTTCATCATAGATCATGCTACGTTGGTTTTGCACTAAAGTGGACTTGATTCATCTTATTAACTAACCACTAACTTTAATTTTTGTCAATATATCATTGTCATTCTTATCATTGTTCATATCATCATTGTTCCTATCATCTTGACACTTTCATCTCATTCAAAAAATACAAAAAAACATGATAAAACTACTAAAACCCTAAAAAATAATTTTGGTGGACTGTGGTTAATATTTCGAGCTTTGGACTGTGGACTTAGATTTATAACCCTTTGCCCTATGCTTTTGGAGTTGAGATTTGGAGATCTTGGTCCTTTGTGTTGCTTTGTCTGTATTGGGAAATTTTCTGTGTGCAGGATATTTTGTTTTCATCTGATGTTGGCTATTGCTTGGTTTTTTGTTGGCTCACCAGTCCAAGAGAAAGGAATGCTTGCCATGCCCCATCTTTTTGGTTAAATCTTTCCATCTCTTGCTATTTGCTTGATGCATGTTCTTGATTCTGCTTGATGTTTTGGTGTATTTGACATTATTATTGAGCATCTTTGCATGTTGAGCATGATATGAGGTAGTTGTTGCCTCTTTTGATTTGTTATCACATTTGATTCTCTTGGCTTTGATCTTTGATTGTTATCATCTTCATCTTAAAGCTTCTCATCCCATCACTTGTTATTACAAGTCGTTTGTCCCTCATTCCAAAGGAAAGTTATCTTGTCGACTTATAAGTCACTTTCTAGGATAATTTAGACCTTTCCCTTTTCATTTCCATGACCTTATAAGGATCATCTCCCTTGGCCTTATTAGAGCCACTCTTCCCTCTTGAACCTAGTTTTAGGTTAGGGTTTTTGAACCCTATGTAAGTACTATCATTATAGATACTTACTTTTCTTTCTTGGCCTTATTAGAGCCATTTTGCTTTATAATTTAGAGTTAGGTTTGGAGTTTTTGAACTCTATGTGGGTACCATTGTGATGTGTACTCACCTCCCCTTTGACTTTGTTGAAAGTCGACTTTAGGTGAGGTTTTCAACTTAGACTTAGAGAGTTGTTTAACTCTATGTGAGTACCATAGTTATGAGTACTCATTTACCTTTGGAACCTTGACCATAGTCAAGAGTTCCTCAAACCTAGTTAGGCGAACTATAGAGGCTCTGATTCCTCATTCATAATCAGGATACGTAGGAACAAGATGCGATATCTTGTTGAGCCAATTTACCTTATAACTTAGACTTAAAGAGTTTATTAACTCTATGTGAGTACCATATTTATGAGTACTCATTTCCCTTTGGAACCTTGACCATAGTCAAGAGTTCCTCATCCCTTAGTTAGGTGAACTACGAATGCTCTGATTCCATCCTAGTTAGGATACGTAGGCACGAGATGCGATGTCTTGGCGAGCATACTTAGTGTATATACCCTAGGTATTTACCTTAGCACATTTCCTTTAGCAAGAAAACTTTAGCATAACATAAATACTAACAAGAGGTTGATGTAGAGTACTACAGATCCTTAGAATGCTAACACCTTCCCTAGGTATAACCAACCCCTGAACCTTAGATCTCTAGCTGTGTTGTTACATAGCACACTTAGGGTTTTCTTTCGATCTTTACCCTTTTCCTTTGGATAAATCAAAGCTCGGTGGTGAACTTTATGATTTGTGATTAAAGTTAATTAATAGCTTGATATTCGATTCTCACCGCAACACTATGCTTTTGTTCTTCTTTTCAGATCTATCACTGATAGCTAATTCAAAAGTTTAAAGTGACCCAATAAGCTCCTCCACTTTCATGCTGCAGATGTTTTGTGCTTCTTCAATAACTGTGACCTTCATGTAAAACTTCTAAGGCAAAGACCTTAGGATTTTTCTAACGAGCTTCTCCTCTGACATCTTCTCTCCCAAGGCACTAATGAATTGGCAATATCAATAATATTCATGTGAAAATCATGAATACACTCAATATATTTCATCCTGAGATTCTCAAATTTGGTGGTGAGAAGTTGAAGTCTTGACATTTTTACTTTTGATGTGCCTTCATGTGTGGTTCTGAGGATTTAGCATGCATCTTTGGCCACAATACAAGTACTTATTAACCTGAATATATTTTTGTTAACTCCATTGAACAAGGCATTCAAGGATTTGGAGTTTCCAAGAGAAAATTAATCTTCTTCCTTAGACCAGTCCTCTTCAGGCTTCAAATTAGTTGTGTGATTCCCATATTTTTCCTACACCATAGGATGTTCCCAACCTTTGATAACTGGCTTTCAGGTTTTTCTATCCATAGATTTAGAAAAGCTACCATACGCATCTTTCAGTAATCATAGTTGGTGCCATCTAGAATGGGTGGTATGTTGAAAAATCTTCCTTCCGTGTCCATAGTACTAGAAAATATCTCCCTGGACCTCACCCAAAACAGAACAAGGTGACTACTCAAATGCCAATTGAAATTCTGGCACAAGAATACAAATGTTGTATATGATGTCAGAACAACAAGATGTTGAAAGCAAAGTCAACAAATCGTAACAACACAATAAAACAATGAAAATTTTAAACAACAGGCTGGAAGTATATAATCCAGTTCGGTGCAAAGTCACCTGCATCTGGGGGCATCCAAGCCATAAAGGAAATCCACTATAATAGTATTAGTTTGAAGTTCTAAACAACCTCTGGTTTTACAAACTTCACACCTAATCACTACCCGTGGAATTTCTATCTAAGACTCTCCTAGATATGAGACCTCTCTCACTCCCCCTTAATCACACAACATTGGTGACAATGAAAACAATCAAAGATGAGACACACTATAATAAACAGAATCAACTATTTCTTAAAATCTTATGAGTGATTCACAATTACAACTCAACTATCAGTCAAGCTCTAGCATCAAGGTGAGATAAGAGCGGCTCACAAACAACAAAGAACATATTAAACTCTAAAAAACTCTCTAACATAATATGACTATTGTCTTCTTAGGTTTAGAGTCGTCCTTTAAATAGTCTCAGAATATCATGGTCTTCACGCTATACAAACAAAAACACAACAAATCTAAAACAGACTGTTGCACAAAGTTCTGCATAATTTTTGGAACAGAATCAAATGTTTCCTTAAATGTTTTGACATCCATTCTTAGGAAACATGACAAATCCGGAGCCATCCATTGCGCTTCTAAAACAAACACTTCTTGGTCCTCAGAATGCGTGAATCAAATCTTCAACGAATCTTCAGAATCTCTCGCTAAAAACAAATCTTCAAAGAATGTAGAACACAAGCACGTCACGATGTCGTACAAGCTTGTCAAGACATCTTGTCGAACATCTTGCTATTTCAATTGTTTTAACAAATGTTGCGAATCACAATACAAACAACCTAACATCCGTGAATAATTTGAAAATTATGAAAATATATGGGATGACAGGTTTAATTGAAGTCCTGACAAATTAATTGCTCCATGGCTTGAAATAAAGTTTTCAAAAAGAAAAAAATCTTTGTAATGATTAAGTGGGTGAATATGTAACTTAACTATTACAGCCAGTGAGCAACAATACTTGTTTATATTTTCTTATAATATATTAATTTAAACATCTTTTTAATACTTATAGATAAACAATTTTAATTAATTTTTCTACAGTAATTAAAATATAAGAAAAAGAATAAAAAAATAAAATAAAAAATATTTGCAAAAATTAAAATAAACAAAAAAATATAGAAACTAAAACTATAAAAATAATATAATTGTATGAAATAGTTACATATTTACACTATTATTGATTGATTATTTGATCACATATAGAAATATTTAATATAGGAATTTCAAAATGTAAAAATATGTAGAGAGCAATTATAATCATAAAAGTTAACGTATTAGTAATTTTTTAAAGTATATTAAACTTTTGCAATTTATTTATTTAATTTTGGATAAATACTCTATTTTATCTGTTATATTGTTTCTTAAAAATATTTTGGTTTATTTGTTTTTTGAGTTTCAAACAATTTATTTTTGTCATCAATTTGATCCATTATATTTGTTTAAATAACATTTTTGCCTATATTTTTAGTCAAGGTCGTGAATACTTACCGATTAAAAAGATTAATTTAAAATTTAAAAAATAAAATAAAGAAAAACATTATAACACAAAATATAAAAGATGATGAAAATTCAAAATAAAACTAAAAAAATCTATAAATAATATATTCATAGTCAAACCAATGAATCATTGTATCAACAAAAAAAAATTTTAATTGTTTTGTTCTGGAACCATAATTAGATATATGTTGATAATGAAGAATTCTTAATTGGTGGTGTTGATCTCTAATACGGTGGCGAAAAGGGGAGGGATTTGCAATGTTAGCACTTCAATGTCCAAATTAGTTCAGAATTTTAAGATGAGTGTAGTAAAAGTGGAGATCAGAAAGTGTTACCTGGAATATTTCGTGTGATGGCTTTTATACCTTGGGTCATTTGGAGTGGATTAACGTTGATTTGGACATTGTCTTTTTGGGCCTTTGTTCGGCCTATAACAGCTACCGCAAGGCTTGTTGGGCAGTACTAAGATGGGGAAGTCTTAACAGTCGTGTTCGACCTCTCAAGGTGTGGCTTGCTTTGAATCATAAGTGGAAACACTCAGAGTCAGTTGAAAAAGAAGTGGGAGACAAATACATTAAATGTTTTCCCATCATTGAAGCATTTCAATACTCCTTCTAACGCGTGGCTTGAGGTGACTAGTTAAGGCAAGACACAGATTATAGTGTACTCGAGTGCACTTGAGTTTGTTTACGTTTTCAAAGAGGAATCCAGTTGTTGATTTTTTAATTTCTCATTTTTGTTTACCTGGCTTGTCGCTTGCATATATATATATATATATATATATATATATATATATATATAATCTGAATCATTAGATTTTAAAATAAATGGTGGAGATTATGTGTGAGTTTTGTTTTTCTCTCTCCTCCATTATTAAAATAAATGATGGAGGAGAGAGAAAAAAACTGACACATAATCTGCACCATTTATTTTAAAATCTAATGGTTCAGATTCATTCTCATGTTCTCACATAAAAATGACATTCTCATATGATACGTTCCATATATATATATATATATATATATATATATATATATATATGCTTTCTCGACAAGTGTAACGATAATTCTGTTGTAATAAAAAAGATCGAATCCACAGGGATTGATATTTAACAAGACAATATTATGCAATGAGTAAAAAATACTAAATGGGTGAGGGTTTCGAGTTTTAATTGAGAAAATAAAGTAAAATAAAATAAAGTGTTCAGACAAATTTACTAAAGCGGTCAGGTTGTGTATAAAATCCTATTTTTCTCTATTGTTGATGTTCAATGCATTACATGAATGATATCATCACTACCACAGCGAATCCCTTGCGGTATAGCTCACTAATCAATACTCGGAGTTTTCTATCCCTAGTCCACCGGCGTAAGCAAGATTAAACAATGCAACAGAGCATTAATTCCTCCAATACTCGGGGTCTCCTATCTGTATTTAACCAGCGTAAGCATAACAATTGCCCTAGGTCCAACACATAAACTAATGGTCGTTATTTCCTATGTGCCCTTAATCAGATTAAAAGAGCATCTCACGTAAAAAAAAACATTAAGAACAAGATGCAATTAAATAAAATTATAGATTAAATTACTTATACAGTATTAAATCAAACATATGTCCAAACAATATCAAAATAGGTTAATCAAACACAACCTTACCTAGAGAGAATTAGCTACTCATAATTAAAATTACAATACCAAATAATAATAAGAGGTTTGTATAAGAATTCCCTTGAAGAATTGCCCTCCAATGACTTCAAATGCACTCTAAATATGCCTTATGGTGTTGTAAATCGTCAATTGGCGTGTAAAAAATCGTAACCCTTGAAAAATTACCAAAGTTACCTTTAAAAAGACTTCAGAATGGATTAGAATGCGTCAGAAAAATTCAAGAAAAAGATTCTTCACGCGGGTGATGAACTGCATGTCGCGCGTGATGCAACTTTTACTTTCCCATCGCGCGCGTGATGCTGCGCGTGATTATTCCAGTAGCTACAAAAATTTTCTCCCTTTTCAGCTGATTTTCACTAAGTCCCTATTTCTTCACACTTAGCTATTTTTTCCTCATTCTTTGGAATGAATTCTTCATTTTTGCTCCTCTTTAACTTGTTTTGATCCGTTTCTTCGACCAAAATCATGCAATGACGGAGTGTCATATATATATATATATATTGAAATTCTGGCATAGCAGACAACATATGTCCTAACACATGTCAAGACATTGTTCTGCATAATTATTAAACAAACAACAGAACAACAGACTGATTTCCAGAATATGAGTAACTGCAGAAAGACAGATGTTTCGACATTTGTTCCAACATGTTAATCAATACTGAACTGTAAATTGCAGAATGATAAACAACACAGAATATGATGACCCAGTTTGGCGTAACTCACCTACATCTGGGGGATACCAATCCAGGAAGAAGAATTCATTATCAGTAGTATAGTTTTATGTAAACAACCTCAGGTTTACAGTAAACACCCACGTTTACCTATCACTACCCAATGAAGACTTTATCATTAGAAGTCACATCTAATTGATAAGAGAAACCCATTTCACTCCCTAAATCACAACCTGTGATTATCTAACAGTAAATTACACCATAACTGTATCATCCTTATTGAAAGACACCTCTTCATCATTGACTAACAAGTTAACATAAATTTGCTTCAAATCTTCAACCAAGAACAATACACGATTCATTACCTACGGGTTTCTGAATCTGTACAAGTACCTATGTCTACCACAGTGTATCAAATCGATACAAAGGGAGACTTACAAGGGAAAACTACGACTCTCAAAACCTAAACCCTACTTTACAAAATAGGATTCCTAAGTTTATATCGTCCTCTCTCACTCTCTTCTGCATTAGGTCTTGGTATTCTTTTATAGCCTTCTGCTGAGATAGGCTTTATATCTTTGATCCTTAATCCCTTGCCAATCGCGCCTTGAATCTTGGAACAGATTTAAATGAAACCTATTGTGACCGTCATGATGTCCAATCTTCATGTTGTGACATTTTATTCGACATCTTTGGTTTAGGGCAGAATCCTTCATGTTGAAAAATCTTTCACAACATTATGTTTTACCTAAATTTAGTCAAACTTTTGGAGCTTTCAATCTCCCCCTTTTGACAAATTTTGGCTAAAACATTATTCAGTTTGATAGTGCATGTAGTGAGAAAACCTGCAGCAAGTGTCAAGAAAGAGAGAGAAGATAATTTCAAGATCCCCTCCTCATTCACCTTGTGATACTAAGTACATAGAGAATGTAACTCAGATCACAAAACACAACTTGCTCTCTGACTCTGATCACAAAACACAATTTACACAAGATGAGATGTTAGCACCCTGAACATCATAATATCCTTTGAGACATCTTTCCAGATGATCAGTAGCTCAGATGCACGCAAACAATTCATAGTAACAACATAGCCATTATTCTCCCCCTTTTAGCCAAAAGATGGCAAAAGTGACCCATGCAAGCCCATACCCAAATTGTTCTAACCCAAACACAAACAAAACCCATTTGCTGACACCTTAAGACAGATGTTCTAGCATGATCCTCTTTAAATATTAAAGAAGCTATGTAGGTAGAGCCAAACCAAAAGACTAGTCAATGAGTGCAATAACTGTTGGTCAAGTTAGTTTCGAAAGATTCCACCTTTTCTGACTTGTCCTTGAAATCTCTTCTGAACAGTGTCCTGATACCTAACCTGATATTGTCAGATTTATGGTTCCCACAGACAGAACTACAATTACACCCATCTTTTGAATCCAGAATTAGCAAACTTGATTACTACAGAATTCTTCCATTGACCTTCCCATCAGCAGAGATTTCCAAGATACTTGCACCACTACTAATTCAATCTATTGACTCAAATGACGAAATTAGAATAACCTGATAAGTTCACCCAGAACTTATACAAGTAGAGAAATGTCACGACATATCGTCTGACATATCAACCTAACCTGAGGCAATCTATCACAAACTGATTGAAACCACAAACAATCTTGATAAACAATCTGCACCACGACAGCCATATATCTAAAACAGAAGTCTAACTCCCCCTGTCGTAGATAACCAATGCTCCTTTGCCAGAAAAACACCCTAAATGAATGGAAAACATAAGACGTATCTTCATGTCTTCAAGAGCACACCTTATGTTCAACGCACCTGCTGAACGCATTCCCCTAATGCTTGGCCCTCAAGAAAACCATGTTCCATACCAGTACATTTAACAAACAGAAGTTCTCCCCTATCTTTCTCAACATATGCTTCTTTAGCAAGAAACACCCAAAATCACTACATGATATCCCATGACAACTTCATGATCATATAGTGAGAGTACCAGGAACGCATTCTTGTACCATAACCAACAAACTATTGGATTGAGACCAAAGCTCCATTGATCCCTCTGGTCCAGAAACCATCCATACACCACACGAATTCCTCCCCAATTGAATCTGGAATACTTCACATTCCTCAAAGAGACATACAGAGCCCCTTAGTTTGCTAGCTTGCTTAGACGTTCTTCACACTTGAAGGACATCAACCACGTGCTCCAGAATTCTCAGCCCATTTTCTCCACAAGCACCAAACAGATCCACTTCTAGCATGTCACATTCACATCAAACTTCGAAGACAGTCCTTTACCCATCATTCTCTTGTACGATAAGAGAAATACCTCTTAGACAAGATGTAAACTAAGAATCCTACTCCAAGGATAACTCACCCAGAAGATGTTCTAACATCAGTTTGGACATCCTTCACATATCATAGACACCAACCAACATGGTTCTAGATATGCTCCACCACTAGACTTACTATCTGCATAGTAATCCAACTAAAGATCTTCAAACAACACTGTGCCACCAGCTTGATCAATAAGAACTCTAGATAACCACAGAGAGAAATAAACTCTCATCCACCAAAAGAAGGTAATCTTCCATCATCAACCTAGAACTTCTACCACAAGCTCCAAGATAGACCTGAACCAGAACCTCCTTACGTCTTCAACCAACTACCCTTCTGCCCAAGAGTAATTAGTTCCAAGCACCCTGCTTGAATGCACAATAAAGATCAACCAAATGCCACTGTTCGGTTCATTTTAACTTTTCTTCAGAGTTTCAGGTAATCTTCTGATCCACTAATAAAACCTAATCTTCAAGTTACATGAACTACTTGCTCCATAGCAAGCTGTGTTGGATCCACCAAGCCTAAGACATGTAACATCTTCTCCTTCCACAGCTCCCGCAAACTGCATGAGATAGACCTTTTTGAAGTTTTAATTCCATTTCTTTATGAGAAGATCAAATTATCTTACGATGATGCGCCACTACATCAACTAAGACCCTGAAGTTTCTGCTTGATGTCCTAACATCTGATCAGACATCCAGCTGAGGAATTCATCCTTTCCTTCTGGCACATAGAAGAACCTTCTCCCTATTACAGAACAAGAGTTCCATGTTCTCATAGACTTGATTCAACAACCAAGTTTGAGTAGACAACCTCCATCCTGCTGAACCATAACACAGGTATTCCATTTAAGCTCACACCTTGATGAATATCTGCTTCACAACTCCAAAGAACTCAACGTGCCAAGTCTAATTCTTCAGAAGATAAGTAGTCATAGACTACACCATAGCTATAACAAAGGATACCACTTTCCTTAAGTAGAGCAGTCTGTAGAAAGTCAGAGATAACTGCCACTTAACCTTGACCTCCATGACGAGCAAGATCATATGCTCCTATGTACCTAGATCAGAAATAAACTGACCCAAGTTGTGCTATCACCAGTACCATATTCTGGACAAGTCTCTTGCCAAGACACTTTCCAGATAAACATCAGATGCTTCTAGTAACAACTGGAACAAACCTGCTGCACTTCAATACTCCTAGATCAGAAATAAACTGATCCAAGAACTATTCATCAAGATTATGATGTCTTCTTCTTCATCTTCAACATCACCACTATCTAGACTAGTTTCTTACCAGGAAACTCTCCAGAGATCAGATGCTTCTGCCCCACCACACTGAAGCAGATTCTTAGGTCAACACCCAAGAGAAATAGATCCAAAAGCTTATGCAGTACCCCTCCCATGATTCTGCACAAACCATATGAAAAGATGTTTCAGTATTGTGTTGAACATCTACAATCTTGAACTCCACATACAAGGATAATCAATTTAATACTTGTGAATATCACAAATAGCAATTAATCTTAAATCTTTGTTCAATAACCCTGCTTCACTGTTGAAGCCATACTCCAACAGATTACTCCATGAACACTTATCAATAATTCAATCTTTTGCAAGTATCTTCTTTGACAAACAAAGTGTTGAGATACCAAGGTTGCCACCCTTGACTCAAGTAACTAAGATTCTCTCTGAACGAACCCTATTTACCTCAACAGTTCTGAAATCTCCAATCAGATTGGATCCACCCTTGGGGTTAAGAGCAATGACTCCTTCCTTGCACTTTTGGACGGTAAAACTAAATCACCTCCTCTTTCTACAGGTTTATGTTTTACAAAAACACCCTCTAGTAAGAAGAATAACTAGAAGACTCCAGAAGCACGACTGATACGCCTTTATGAGTGGACTTGAGAGACTTCTCAAGTATCTTTGACAACTTAGTCGGTCAATAATTTATCAAAATCCTAGAGCAAGAACTTTATAAACCTAATCTCAACTCCCCTTCTCTTCAATTGACTTCAAATTGCACAATGGAACCACACTTCCAAGTACCAAGTCACCATAACAGACTTCTTTCAACAACTCTCTCCATTCCATCGTTCCCGACTTTGGAATAAAAAGACTCAGATATCTTCAAATATAGAGGCCGGCGATTGAGATCTTCCACCATTTGTCTTCAGTAACAACTCCAGAACTCCATAAATTCCAGAGCTCTTCCATCAGAAACATATGCAGCGGAACCACCAAGGAACAAATTCAACTTGCCCTAATAAGATGTCAGGACATCTTATAAGACACCCTAACAAGAGAACTAGCCACTTCTCCTGCAGTTGTTGTAGAACCTCTTCATTAACATGAACAACCACCGGGTTGTTACCTTCGATCCAGAACATCCATCCCATCCATTAATACCCTTGAGTATGTCTGAGTTGATTGATCTGATCTCCAAAATACCTCCTTGTTTAAACTCCAGAAAGTAGCTCCCAAAGATCTCATCCAGAAACAGACAGGATGCCTGCTCTGATACCCATTGAAATTTTGGCATAGCAGACAGCAAATGTCTTAACACATGTCAAGACATTGTTCTGCATAATTATTAAACAAAGAACAGAACAACAGACTGATTTCCAAAATATCAGTAACTGCAGAAAGACAGATGTTTCGACATCTGTTCCAAGATGTTAATCAATACTGAATTGTAAATTGCAGAATGATATACAACACAGAATATGATGACCCAGTTCTATGCAACTCACCTACATTTGGGGGATACCAATCCAGGAAGAAGAATTCACTATCAGTAGTATAGTTTTATGTAAACAACCTTAGGTTTACAGTAAACACCCACATTCACCTATCACTACCGAATGAAGACTTTAGCATTAGAAGTCAAATCTAATTGATAAGAGAAACCCATCTCACTCCCTAAATCACAACTTGTGATTATCTAACAGTTATTACACCATAACTGTATCATCCTTATTGAAAGACACCCCTTCCAATACAAAGTTCAGTCAAGCATCCTTGGCTAACAAGTTAACTTGGATTTGCTTCAAAGCTTCATCCAAGAACAATACACGATTCATTACCTACGGGTTTTTGAATCTGTACAAGTACCTATGTCTACCACAATGTATCAAATCAATACAAAGGGAGACTTACAAGAGAAACTTCCGACTCTCAAAACCTAAATCCTACTTTAAAAAATAGGATTCCTAAGTCTATGTAGTCCTCTCTCACTCTCTTCTGAATTAGGTCTTGGTCTTCTTTTAAAGCCTTCTGCTGAGTTGGGGGTCATATCTTTGATCCTTGATCCATTGTCAATCGCGCCTTGAATCTTGAAACAGATTTAAACAAAACCAGTTGTGACCATCATGATGTCGAATCTTCATGATGTGGCATTTTATTCAACATATTTGGTTTGGGGCAGAATCCTTCATGTTGAAACATCTTTCACAACATTACGTTTTACTAAAATTTAGTCAAACTCTTGGAGCTTTCATATATATATATATATATATATATATATATATATATATATATATATATATATATACACATATATATATATATATATATACACACATATATATATATATATATATATATATATATATATATATATAATATCTTTCTTCTTGGGACTATTTACCAGAGTAGTGGTAGTGCCTTGCTAAAAACCTCTATTTCTGTTTACTACATTTGCTTTCGTCAGTTTCACCTAAATATGTACCTTCTTCACATCAGTTATATCTCTAACTGATGATTCTTATTCGGAAATGTTTTCTATGGACTCCCAGGATGAAGGAGCTTCCTCTATGGATTCTTTTTTCGAAACTCTCTTATATGATGATGACGCTAAAGAGGATCGTATGGCTGCTTCCATGCCACCTTCTTCTCATGCGGCAGGAGCTTTGACTTCTTTTATTTTGTCAACCTAAAAAATGTAGTCCTTTAGACTAAGGAGTGAACCTACTTGAGATTTCATTCAGACTTTTTGAAGAACATACAATCAAGACCCCAGTGAGGGCGACATCAAGGACTATATGAAGTACAAGGGACAATCAGATGTAGTTTCCTGGCTTAATTTTTTCGAGAACTTTAAAGTTGATGAATTATCCCTAAAAATGGTAAAGTTGGAGAAGTCGACTGATGCGGTCAAATACAACCAGGTGGCTGCAGAAATAGTTGGGACCCCTTCTCTTTTGAGTACTGGGGCAGTCATGGAAGAACATTATGTTTTTCGAATTGATATGTCAGAACCCAAATCAGTATATTAGCCGCTTTAGCATATTCGGAATAAATTACTTTTTATCATTACCTTAATGGAAACCTAAACTCCCTCTTTGTTACGATCGTTTGGTTAAAAAATTCAAGAGTGCTTGCGATACGACTCGAGTGTCGCTTCCATTTTAATACATTTTAAAACTCATTTTTGACCCGTGTGCGACAGTGGATCAGTTTGCGACTGCCTCTGCCTGAGTTTGAGGTGGTCGTATTGAAATACTTGAAGGTTGACCCCTCTCAAATTCAATCTGACTCTTGGGTTTTCATGAAGGCGTTCTAATATTGAGCAGAGTAAAGGACTTGGAAACCTTCTCCTCGGATGTTCTTCAACTTTCTTATGTTGTTCACAACTCACAAAATGATATTCGATATCACGGGCTTATCAAACTTTACCAGAACCTTCCTTGGCATAGCCCCTTCACTAACGATTGGGGAGATTTTTTTAGGAGCTTCATGTAAGTGAGGCTCAACACTCCGAAGGCTCATATGGCCTTTTTTATAGACCTGCCGAGTCTTTTCTTTGTTGCAAGATAAGGTTTGTGAAGTACTGGTGCGGGTCTCATTTCGTCCCTATAGCTCATTCTCATAACATCAAACTGGAATCCCTTTATGTTGAATAGATTATGATGATTTGGAGTCTATATACTAGGTACTTGATTATGAAGAAGGGTCGGACCTAGGGGAAGTGTTGTCCTCTTTGTTGAGGAAGAAGTTGATTGATACTTGCATTATTGTTAGTGCAACTGATCATGTGGGGGGTAGGGGGAGAGAACTTTGGTGAATGCAGATTCCTACAATTTTTATTTTTAATTATATTTTTTTACATGTGTGGTTGTATTTTATAGATAACATGGATAAATTGCAAATGGTTTTCTTTTTGGCCTCCGTTCAAGGCATCAAGTCGGGTTCTAGTGGACGAGCTGTTACACCTTCCCCTTCCCTTTCGACTCCGATACCCTCTTCCATTTCTGAGGCTACTGTAGCTGCCCCCAGGTTGATCAATTTTTCACTGTTGCCATTCTTTATCCATTGAAGATCAGCTACAACCTTCTACTACTCCGACAAAGAGAGATCGGGAAGAACCTTCATCCTTAGAGGAGGATTCCTCTAAATGAGCCTGTCATTCTAGGGGTGCTGATTCAGGGTTGGTTACTCATTTCCTCCATCTACCTGTCATTCTTCATACTAGGATTCCTCACACTCTTGAGGAAGTTATTACTGTTGCGTTAGTGGAGGATTTATACTTTGTCCAAAACCTTCCTAAGGCGGACAAATGGAGCTTCTTTCTGAGGTTACTTATTACACTTACGTGTAGCGTGCGGTTTTTTTTCGATGACGCGACCACCTTACCGTAAATAGTTTGGGTGCTACTTTTTTATTTATGTATTTATCCTATGAAGCTGGTTAAGGAAGGGGAAGATATCTTAAACTAACCTTGCACACAAATGTTTTCTTTAACAAATGCTAAGAGATCGGGGATCGCGGTCTGGTTATACAAAGGGAAGTTGTTAACATCCAGTGTATCTATGGTAATCCATAGGAACCTTCTTTTGCACGTATCTCTGTCAACTTAAAATGCTTTCTTGTGTTTATCTATTGTGGATTGAGAAAGTTTCTCCTTTGGGAGTGTTGGGAGAATGTTTTTGCTGTTTTTAGGAAGGTACTGGACCTAAAGTTTTTGATTTGTATGCTCACTAAGATTTTGCAATCTTTTGCCTACGCAGTCCCGTAAAGAGATTTGGGAAATCAGAGCAATCGTAGTTCCTCCTATTTCTATGGGAGGAAAATTTTTGGTGTCTTGTTTAAAGCCCAAGATTGAAGCTAGCTGAGTATTTGTGTCTTGTTCAAAGCCCAAGATTGAAGCTAAAAGTTTGTGTCTTATTTAAAGCCCAAGATTAAAGCTAAAGGTTGACTAAGAGAGAATTTGTCATCTCTAAAGGGATATATCTCACTTATTCATCACAAAATGTTGAGAAATTGGGTATAAGGGAAATTACTTTAATTGGGATATATGGAATCCAGGAATTCCATAATTTCCTTTATAAGAGGGATGTCATGAAGGAAGAAGATTTAACTTAGTGTAGATCAATGCCACTTTTCCTTTATGAATCTCTCATGCTAAGAGAGGGACATTGGCTTGGATGTATGGAATCCAGAGGCTTGCCACTTACAGTTGTTAGATGAAAGAGATATTTTAGCCAGGATAAATGAGGGACTCCAGCTTGGATTTTGAATAAACAAGTGTGCCACGTACAACAATTATTTGGAAAAAGGTTTTGATTATTTGTTTTGATATGTGATGTATAGAGGATATATCTTCCTGCGGAGAGGACTCAAGGTCTCATCTGAGGGGATGTTGTTGCTTTTTTTTAGTGTGCCTTGATCAAAGCCCAAGGTTGAAGCTATAGGAAAATGACTCCACTAAGGAGGCTTTTATTTGTCTTGTACAAAGCCCAAGATTGAGGCTGACTGGGGGAATTTCTTATATGAAGCTTAAGAGGAGGCTGTCTCTTACTGAGGATTTATTGAAATCCAGGAGCAGGTCCAAATTGTATTGGGGAATCCAAGAGGATTTACTCTTGCTGGGAATCATGGAAGAGTTGAAGGGTTGAGTTTAAAACCCTTATAAGGTTTTGACTCTGCTAGATACTAGTGTATTGGTGAAATGATCAGGGTTTTTTTATATGCTTTGAGGGTCTCTATGTGAGATCCAAGAGGAGATGAGACTTTCCATGTCTTATTTGTATGAAGCCCCAGAGGAGGATGAGACTGTCCAAGTCTCTCAAGAAATGGTAGGCTCTGGTGTAGAGAGGGGTCTTTGTATGATGCCCAAGAGGAGGTTGTTGGTTTAATGGATGAAGATCAACCTTTAGACTAGTTTGATGTTCTGGAAATTTGACTCTCCTAGGGAGTGAACTAGTAGAGATAACTAATTTATATCCTATACTTTTAGGAAGCTTGTGGGTCCTTGTATTAAGCCCAAGAGGAGGCTGGGGAACTTTTAAGAAGCCCGTTGGTCCTTTTACTAAGCCCAAGAGGAGGCTGGGGATACTTCTAGGAAGCCTGTTGGTCCAAGCCTAAGAAAAGTTCAAGAAAGGTTTCACTGGGAATTAATCCTTTATTTGCTGAGCAGTTCAAAGGTTTGAAGAAATTAAAAAGAGGTTTCATCGGGAATTAATCCTCTCTGGGGAAATGAATTTCTTGTATACATATATTTCTAAGTTTTGACAGTCTTGAGAAAGTTTCACCGAGTATAATGCCTTTCTCTATTCCATATTGAATAAGCCCAAGAGGAGGCAGTCTGTATTAAGAGAATTTCCTATGAGGGAACTAGTTTGACTAAGTTAGAAAGTAACCTCTAGTTTGACCTAATATAGACCTAATTACTGGGGGGGAAACTCTAAACAACTATGCACAATAATATATACAAATAAGTGAATTGACAAGTATATAAACAAATATGCATTAAAAGATGTTGGGACTTATACTCTGAGAAGAGGCCCAAGTGTGTTGTGATTGGTTGTATTGACTATAACTGTATAATTAGGGTTTTAAGGAATTGAATAAAGTTTTGAGAAAAAAACTTTGAATTTGAATTTGAAAGAAAGTGGTTTAAAAGAAAGAATGTTTGGGGCTTATATCTCAAAGAGAGGCCCACGTGGTCTAAGAGCAGTTTCACCGAGAATAATGCTTCTCTTAGTACCAGTTAAAAACAGACAGATGATTTTGAAAACAGAGGTATGGGGCTTACAACTCAAGGAGAGGCCCATGGAGGTTATTTATTGTTTAAATCAAAGTTTATGTACAAACGTTTGGTGCTTATACTCAAGGAGAGACCCAGATGACTTATTTGAAAACATTGATCGTAATGCGATATCGAAAGACGTTGTAGGACTTATACCATAGCAGAGGCCCAAAAGTGTTTTTGTACAAAGAGGGTTTGGGTCTTACACTCTAATAGAGGCCCAAAAGTGTTTGTGAAGAAAGAATAATGGGGCTTATACTCAAGGAGAGGCCCCGATGATTTATTTGAAAACGCGACGATCGCGTCGCGGTTTTGAAAACCACAGAGGGACTTATACAACGACTGAGGTCCAAAATATTTATTTACAAAAGGGATGGGTCTTACAGTCTACAAAGAGGCCCAAAAGGTTATTTTTATACAAGAGTTCGGGCTTATATCTCAAGGAGATGCCCAGATAAAAAACAGTGATCGCACCGTTTATTTTGAAAATCGTATCGGGACTTACACAATGACTGAGGCGCAAAAATATGTATTTACAAAGGGGATGGGTCATACACTCTACAAAGAGACCCAAAAGTGATTCAAATAAAAGTTTGAAAAATTAAAATCAAGGAAAAACCCTAATTTTAATTAAAAATATAAATTTTCAAAGAAAATTAAATAAAAAATGATATAAAATATCAAATATATTTAAAAACAAGTTATGAGTTATGAAAAATGTTTTGAAAAAACATGTTATGTTTATATGAAAGTGTGAAATTCATTTGAATTTGAAAAATCAAGAGGAAAATTTCATTAAAAATGTTTAAAAACAATTAAAATGAAATTCTTTACAAAAATTCAAACTATATTAAATAAATAATATAAATTTGAATATTTTTGTAGAATAAAATATTTTAACATTTTTGTGAATTTTTAAAAAAAGAACCAATAAAAAATGATTAAAATTGAGGAAGAAATTTATTTTTGAAATCAATTAAGAAAATAACTTAAAAATTCACAAATTCAAATAATTTGAAAAATGCGCCAACGGTCATCTTCTTCTTCCCCGTGCCTGCGCCATGGATGATTTTCAAAATCTCACTTTTCTCTCTGATTACTTAATGATTTTGCACGATTCAAACATCAATCTCACTCGTTTTTGAACAAGGATTCTAATTGTACCAATTAATTTCATTTATTTTCAGTGTGGAGTGAGAAATCAAGTGATGAACACATGACCCTAATTTCTGCAAGAACACTATGAAATCCTACACACGATAGCTACAAAGCAATTGATTGAGGGGAAACACTCTACATAAGTGCAGAAACATGTTTGTAATTTGAAAACACATTTATGATGCATGGATCAAAGAGTTTGAGAGTTCAGGCTTACCTCTTGCAAGAAGAAATCGAATTATGTGTTGGAGGTGTTACATATGTTGTTTGATGACTTGGACAACTTTAATGGACCTTATGTAAGGTGTTTGGAAGCTTGGAATGGATTGAAACAACCTGGATCACCTTGTGGCAACTCAACTGCAAGTAGGCCTGAGTTTGATTTTGAGTTTTGTGACTCTGAGGTTACAGATGTGTGGGAAGTGTTTGGATAGCTCACATATGATGTATATGACGTGTCTACAACATTGGTTTTGATAGAATTGCTTCCTATTGAAAAATTCGCATGTTACTTGAAAAAAAAAGCAATTTTTGGTTTTTGAGAGTGAAATGAAGAAGAGCATGTGTTGTTATACTTTGGTGTACTCAAACTAATAAGAAAAGATCCCTATTTATAGTAGAGCAAGTTTGTTTTGGGAGCAATAGTGATTGGTAGATGATCATGGTGTGTAGCTTGTAGCCATTGACTTGGATGTTCCAAAGTGCCAAGTCAACTATAGCTTGACTCCATTCATTTTTTGCAGGTTTGAATGCTTAGAGTTTTGACTGAATCTTGACTGGTTTGGATTTTTATGGCTTGGTTCATGACACCTCAATGCATTGCATTAATGTAACCTTGCCAAAATTGAATTTCAAAGTTCATGTCATGATGGTTTTGCACATGCAAAGTTGAATTCTTGACTCCTTGATCAAGAAAAAAGTGAGTCATCAGAAGTTTTGTGTTTTTGGAAGATAACAAAGTTGGCAAAATGGAAAGACTTGAGTGAAAAAATTGTGTGGTACAAGTTATGTTTTCATGCTTTTGTGTAGGCATGGTGAAAAATGTCATTTTTTTAGGCTTATAACTCCTTGCTCAAGTTGAATCATGGGAGGCTCTTGTACTTTTTAGAAAGCCCCTATATCATACTTCATCTTTGATGTTTAACTTTGGTCTTGAATCATCTTGGATCATAATGAAAAATGGCCTCAAAGTTGGAAAATCTACAAACAGATTATGTCCAAAATTTCACTAAGTGTTTGAAAAATGTCCATTTTTATTTTTTGTGATATTGATCAATCCATAACTCAAAATCCATAAGGATTTGGAATATGTTGTAGTGTACAATCTTGAAGTATGTAATGAGAGCTTTCATTTGAGATTTGGATGGAAGAAAAAGGTTACTTGGATCACAAGTTATGGTCTTGCAAAGTTGGGTAAAAATCACTTTTTTTCATGACTTAGTGAAATTTCAAGTTTCTTAAGATTGCCCATTTTGCAAGTAACCTCACTTTTCTAGATTTTTCTTGATGGATGATGATCCAAATCATAAGTTAACATTGTTTTGGACTTAGAGAAGCCATCTTTGTCAAGAAATTCCAAAAGTCAAACTTGGTTTTGTGGCACAGTTGACTTTTTGTCAAATGAATTTCAAACTTTGTGATTCTCTATAAAATCATGTTCTTGACCTAATTCAAACCCAATGGATGGATTCCATAGGTGTTTTAGAGTGTCTTGAATCATTTCCCAAGGTTTGAGATCATGTCTTGGTCAAAAGTCAAAGGTAAGGTTGACTTTTTCTCAAAAACCCTAGTTTTGTGGTCCAGATGAATTTGAATCTTTGTATTGCTCATGAACAAAGTTCTTTGTGTCAATTTAAACTTGTAAGAGGATCAATGTAATATATTTTAGGTCTTCAAAACATTCCCTGAGGTCTTGACTCATGTCTTATTCCAAAAGTCAACTTAGGGGTGAATTAGGTTAAGAAACCCTAATTCCTGATTTTTGATGAATGCATCCTCTAAGGCTATTTTGAACTTATGATTGGATCCATGAGGTCCCTTGTAGCTTCTTGGATTATGTTTTGAAGTATTAGCTCATGCCCAGATGAAAATTTTCCTCTGGAGGCCTTGATCGACCAAAACCCTAATTTGGTGACACTGATGATCTTGAGGCTTGATCAGCTTGAGATGTTGCATTTTCATGCTTGATTATTGATGTGTGAAACCTATTGATCCTTCATGGATGTTTGAGAGGCTTGAAAAGTTGAGGATCATGTCCATTTTTTATTGGTCCTTTGTTTGAGTACTCTGAGAGGGCTCAAAACCCTAATTCTTGATTGGAGTGAATGCTCAACAATCTTTGAGAGGATTGATGAGGCATTAAGGTACATCCATATTGTAGGGATGATTTTCACAAATGATGGGGAAATCTTGTGGTCAAAATTTAGGGTATGACATTACGGGGTGACATTTATGTTCTCCTTAGCTGCGACAGAAAAAGGTGACGTCTTTGCCGAATGTAATCCTTCTTAATGGAGGAAACTTAGAGAGGAAATGTGAAGATATGGAGCAGTAGTTCTCTAAATTCCATAACGATATTGCCACTTTCCAAAAGAAAGTTAGGCTTTTTGAGGTTTTGCAGGAGGAGACGAAGGTCCATAACTCCCCTTCCACCTTGGTCGCTCGGATCGTGTAAATAGAGTCTTACCTTGAAGCAAGGTAGAAGAAGCATCAAGAGACGACCACTATTGTTACGGTGGAAGACCATCATGCTGAGGAGGCTAAAAAATCTCTTCAACAAGAAAAGGGATCCCGTGTTAAGGATCGAAAGGGCTCAAGAGGAAGAGCCGTCTACTCTGATGGAGAGAATTCTGGAGTCACTTTCAGCAAACTAAGCATAAGGTATACGGAGCTCTCGGCCAAGAAGTGGATTAGGCTAAAGAGTTCTTCATATATGTTCTTATCTTCATTAAAGAACTAGACCCTTTCAAAGCTACTCCAGATGAGGATTTGGTGGACAACTATGGTGCAACGTCTCAGAGCGAGGAAGCCTGGTCTTCTCCTCTTGTTTTACTTTTTTTTTTAATATTGTCCAAGTTTTCTTTCCTTGGCAAGAATGATAATATTTAAGTATACATTTAGCTTAATCCTTGGTGCCTTTATTTAACTTTGTATGTTTGACATATCAAATTTCTTTTCTTTATGATTGTCTAGTAAACCTTATTAGTTACTAGTCTCATTTTCTTGGATTGATTGGTGAGTCTCTATAGCGTCACGAGTAGCTCTTCGTTTTCTGCGATTTTAAATTTGTTCGCCTCGTGGTTGTTGATGGTGTCTGGTGTGTCTACCAAACTTTGTAGTCCCAATTGGAGTTTCGTCGCTCCTATCTTTGACTAGGAGGAGTTAGTATGGTTCTTCAGCGTCAGTAGTGTGAGAGCAAGAGTTGTCTCTACAAGTCAATCTATGTTTTGATGATAACAATACGTATTTATGAAAGAACCATTTTATGTTCTAACGTGTGTTGTGTGCAGATCATAATAGAAGATATCAGATCCAACAAGCACCAGCCAGATGTGTTTAATTGATAATATGAGAAGTTACTATGTGTGACATACGTCGCAAGAAGCAAGAATGCTTCTGTATCTGATCGTGATCAGTCAGATCCAAAGATGCCGATATTGTTATTGCAATGCTCTTGTGGATACTTTCTGAAAGTGGTTGAGATTCTGAAGATTGCGAAGCTTCTGAAGAAGATAATCCTCTAGAGAGCCGAAGTGCTGAAGACTCTCATGACTTGAAGTTCTGAAGACGGAAGGCTCTGAAGACCAAGTGTAGAAAGACTCTGAAGGCTTATGTGTTCTAAAGATTACGGATCCAAAGGTCAAGTGTTGAAGACTCTGAAGACAGATTCCTAATGGACAAGTTCTGAAGTTTCGGAAGACTTGAAGAAGTAAAGGATAATGTTCTTAAAGACAAGTGCTGAAGTTCGGAAGACTGATTCCTAATGGACTTCTTCAAATGACTGAAGACTTGACGTATCAAATATCCTGTTAAGAAGACTCTACTCATGCTTCATCAATTTACCATCAGAAGCCTCTGAAGTTTGGAAGTCAAATGTTACCGTTGTGAACAACTGTACACAGTGCTCAAGAAGATATATCATGTCACTTCTCCCACAGCAAAAAGGAGATGTGTCAGTACAGCTAATTATTACATAACGTCTCTTTTCTAACAGCCAACAGTATTTCAACGGCTATATTTCTACTGGGCTATAAAAATAAAGGAGTAAGCGCTTCTGAAGGTATCGATTCAGTCCATGAATGGAGAATTGATCAAAGTCATTGTATGAAGATAGCAACAACGATGAGTTCTCGTTGTAACACTTAAATATCAAAAGCTATCACCATTTACACATGGCCATTGTTGTTGAAGCTCAAAGATTATCATTCAACACAACAACAATCAATTGGTACAGAAGTTGTTGATGAAGAAGACAACATTGCAAATCAGTCAAGTCATCAACCACCTTCTCGTCAGTGCTACATTGAAGATCTGAAGCAAGGAGTTGTTGCTCAAAGCTTTCTCACCCCAGAAGACGAAGAAGTAGAAGATCTACAAGATGTCAAAAATTGTCAAATCATTATACATCTTTGTAGTTTCTTAGGATAGCAAGGAGCTGTTGCTCATATCTTGCTTGAACACTTATGTGTTCTTTGTACTTAAACTTAGGAGTAATCTGCTTGTTAAAAAGCATTATTGTAATCTCCTATTGAACTAATTCTTGGTGAATTAGGATTCCTTGAGTGGCCAGTGTGACCGAAGACTCGAGAAGACAATGGCGAGATGTCATTGTGGGAAAATCCTGAAATAGGGTCAGTAACGTTATATTCATTGCGAAGAAACCCTGAACGTCTAGCTGTGAAAGCCTAGCAGTAGATCTTGCGAGATTGGAACCTGCAGGTCAATGTTCGTTATATTCATTAAGTTGAATCCCTGAACGGTTCATTGCATGTTAGTCATAGTGCGGCTGTGCAAGTGGTTAGTCACCGGCTGTCTCCCGTGAATCTGTAATTGAGATTTATTATAGTGGATTAAAACCTTGTATTCAAGGCGAAATCACCTGAGGAGGGTGGACTGGATTAGCCTTTGTGATGAACCAGGATATATCGTGTGTCCTTTACTCTTATGCTTAATGTCTTTGTTTATGTTTCTATATTGAGTATCAGAACCTTACATAAGCAAGTCAGAACCTTGCAACTCAGATAAGCTTCCGTTCTGCAAGTTCTGAATGAAACACATAGCGTTCAGACTCTTGTTGGTTCTTATGCTTCATGCAAGGCAAGTCTGAATGTTTCTTCTCAAGTCAGAGTCTCTCAACGAACTCTGATGTTATCTCAGCGTCTTAACCACAAGAAGCGAAAAGTTGTTAAAGAGTAAATACACAATTCAAACCCCCCCATTTCTTGTGTCTTTCTCGCACCTTCAATTGGTATTAGAGCTCTGATTCTGTTATTGATGGATATCAAACATTTAACAGTGTCAGAAAAAGATCCAGATGCGGTGCGTAGAAATACTCTGGGTGAGATTGAAATCCACTTACAATTTCTGTAACAGTTCAGAAGATGACTGTGTACAAAATTGTAATCAATCTAAGTATTTGAGCAAATCACTGATTCTGGTAGTTTTGTAGTTGTCAAACAACTAAATCTTCCTTACTAAAGTTTTAATGAAGATTGAAGAATTAGCTGATAAGATAGATTCATCAGATAAGAAGTAGTATCTGTTGAATGTTTATCTTGGAAGATACGTGTGGATGAACCACGTATTTGCTCAAAGTTGAATCATCAGAAAACAAGAAGTCTTGTTTGCTGAAGATTAATTCTTTATGAGTTTTTGAGATGTTTTCAAGAAACAGATTAGGTCCACCCTTGACTTTCTCGTATAAAAACTCATTCAGAACGTCTTCATGTAAAGAAGAAAAATTGTTGTTCTATGATTTTGAACTTCAGAGTGAAGTCTGTTGAAGTCAGAAAATCTGAAGAATTCAAACTCTTAGAAATGATTCAACATTTGAATCTTTAATGATCTAGAGGTTAAAAGATTCATAAAGAACTAAATATTGTTTTCTTGAAAGCTTTGCAGGAAACTAAAAGAATATTCAGGAAGAAGATTTTCACAGATTCATCAAGCACTTGATCAAGTATGCACTCTTAAGTTTTGACTGAATCAGCACAACTAAGTTCTGATTACTTGAGACTATCTCTCAGTTGAATCAAACGTTATTGATCAGATCCTATCTGATAAGTTTCTCAGAATCTCTTTAATCCAGAACCAGAAGATGTTCAATTTGATACATTAACTGAAGTTATCTACTTGAAGTCAAAAGGATTTAAGTTGATGATTTTAAAAAAAAAAATGAAGAAATCAGTTGAAATTCTTTAGAAGTAGATATGTTGTTGATCTCTGATGGACTAATTCTATAAACTAGTTAAATCAGCATTGTGAGATCAAGAAATATCATGCAAACTATGTTTCATGTTGTAAACATGTTTGATGATAATTGGTTCTGAACAAGGATATACATCAGTTTGAAGAAACAATGTCAGAAGATGTTGTGGAAATCAATTCTAGAAGCACATAATCTTAAGGGGTCGATGATTATATATTGATGATCTTCTAGAGAGCTTGATGAAAGCTTGTAGTTCTAACTACACAGATTCAAAGTTTCTAATTGATTATTCTCAGAAGTCAGATGAACAGCTCTGAACAAGAAAAGAATGGATCATCTGAAATATGATTCTTATGATCAGAATGTATGAGAAGTCTACATTATTCAAACTCAGAGTTTTACACAACTCAGCAATATCCGGTAGCTCTCTCTTAGGGAAGCTGAAGATGAAAGACAATGATAAGGTGGCTCAGAATTAGAATGCACTCAATTGCAGCTCACTCAGGAAAGGAAGATCAGAGTCAAAGTGAAAAAGCACTTAGATAGTCTGAAATAATCTCTGTATCCTTAAGGAATCTGATGAGTATGTCTGAACAAGGAAAAGGAAAGGATTCTTGCATAGAATGATTCAAGCTCTCTACCTAGAATCAGAGTTCAGAAAATGATCACGCTCTTCAAGAATCAGAATGCAAGAGAATCTTGAAGAATCTGAGATCACATAGCAGTTCACTCAGAAGTAAGCAGAATCAGAAAGATAATGGTTAAAAGCTCATAATGGAATACATTAATCTGTAAAGATCTTAGGTACCATTCTTCTTTCATTCTTGACTTATTTAATTTCATGATAACAATTGGAAACACTTTATCAAGTTTTTTTTTTGTTTTATGCCATGTTAAAGTTTCGTGAGGAGTGATTAGAAATATATTTAGAAAATCTTTTATCCTTTTCCGTATGCGTCTGCATATGTTTTTTTTAAATAGTTAGGGTAAAACAGTCACATATGTAAGATTCTTCTCATTATGTCATTCACTCTACTTGACGACATCCTATAACCCATAAGTACACTACAACTAGTACTCCTATTCTAGACCTAACTCTCTCTCTCCTAGAGTCCCTCTACCTAACCTAGTTAGTCTAAGAAACCATGATGTTTAATTAAACTGAATGACACTCGTTTGATCTTTAATCTGTCCAAATCTCTATAAAGGAAAATCCCAGCCATCCAAATATCCTTCTTATGCGCATATTGAGTGGTATCTGTTCAGCCATAAAATAGGGAAATGTGCTACCCTGACCAAAACAGCTCATCACCTAGGTAACAACACCTAAACCAGGCGTGGTCATGTTCTGACAAGTCAGGATTCTCTTTTAGTATCGAAAATAGTAATAAAATCTGTTTGCCTGTACTCTTGGCTATGTGCTGATTAATGATTAATAAATAAAAAAAACTTTGAAATTAGAAACCGTGTGTTTTGGTCTCCTCTTAGAATTAATGACTTCATAATGCAGTTACTGCATCCACCTCACTTTTGCTAAGAATAAAGTGCATGTATATCTCCTTGATGTTCCCTAGAATAACAAACTGCTTATCGGTCCTCATCTTTTCGACTACCCCTAAGAATTCCAATCTTTTTAAGCCATTCTCAGTTATTGACCTACTCAGTTCAAACTCCTCCACTCGTCTATTTAAAGTCACAACATATTCCGAAAGAATTCTCCACTATCTCTTATTCCCAACCTTCCTTTCACCCTAAACACAATCTAAAATGACTCCAAGAACCTTTTATGGCAATGATGATCTCCTTGATGTCATCAATGAAAAACGACCAAATCCAATGGATACTGATCATGATTTTCATCTTGGTATTCACTTTCAAAATTGGAAAGGATACATACATATGCTAAGAGGCTAAATTTATCTGAACCTTTTAAAATCCTTTTGGATCAATGCCTCTGTTAGCAGTAATGGTTTGACTGTCTCCTCTGACATTTATGGTCTCCCAGTCACTATCAACGCCACAAAAATCTCTGAAGCCATTGACTGTCCACTAGGAGGTGTCACTCCCAATCATGCATCCATTCGGTGCACCTCCGATGCTGAAATGCACTATATGTTTGATAAAGGATCTGCCTTTGAACCTACGAAACCTGAAACACTTTTTCCTATTGCTAGAGGTTGGTTCAAGTTCATCTTAACAAATATTAAACCTCGCAATACAACCAAAGATTTTCTGTATCATGATGACAAGCTTCTCATCATGTGTCTTCTTAGGAGAACTCCTATTGATCTGTCTCAAATAATCTTTGACCATCTAAAGGAATCAATTATTATGTCAAGATCAATGGACAAATCCTTCATTCCTTACGGAAGAGTCTTATCTAAAGTACTCTTCAGAGCTGGAATTGTGCAAGCGAGTTGCAGAATTTGGTGTGGCCCAGACACTGCTCTGAATAGGACTTTTTGTGAAACCTTTGACAGTAGTTGGTTTTCTTAGGATAAGACAGTTGCTAGTTGGAACTAGGTTAAGGAATCGGTATGAACTAATTTATTAAGAATACGTCTGTATGGTTTGTATTTTGGACTTATGATAAATAAATCAAGGCTACTTCTGTCGTGTCACTTATATTCACATATATATGAAATCCGTTCCTAAAATCCTTATCACTCCCTAAAAGGATTACAATGCTTAAACAATTATAACTCTATCATAAACCTAACAATGATAAAAAATGATGCAAGGATAATGCCATCACAAAAATCCAAAGCTTAGTAGATGCTTCCAGTTCAAGCATAGATCCCTTAGAAATAAGAAATATCTAGACTGAGTTCCATGAATGGATCTCAGAAGAAATTGTGAAAAGAAAGAGGCTGACAATTACTCAAGCAAAAGAAAAGTTGCACACCTCATGAACAAATGGTTCTGAAAGCTCGTTCTCATCTTCATCATCATTAGGCTCCTTTTAGTCTAATCCTTAGGAACCCATCATCATTAGGTCTATGTTTTAATTACCTTCAGGATTAAGTCTAATCTATGCTTTAAAACTATTTTATGGTTCTGCGTTAAAGTTTCCATCTCAGTATCCATTAATGAAAATACTATGACTAATCTCAAACGATGTTCATCACTAGAATTGTTCCTTATCATATCATCCTTAATGATAGCATCCTTTGAGTTTACTTATGTTCACTATCATATTAATCTACATATGCTTAAATGCTCAGATGCTCTAAAACTTTTTTATGATGTCAAAATGGGGGAGAAAAATAATATGATTTTGATTGGAAAGAAAGAAATCATAAAGGAAAAGAATGCAACTCAAACAAGTAATCAATCATATAAAATGCGTTACTACTAACGTTTGTTGTTTGATGTTATCCGAGGAACTCTGAACAAGTTCACTAGGCATTATAAGAACAGATAAAGAAAGAAGAAAGAAGAACCTTGCTAAAAGTTCTTATAAACTATTTGATCATATGATAGAAGTTGTACACTTCGTGAACATGTGTTCAGAATCAGATCTACCCAGTACTGTTCAGAAGTTGAGAACTGTCTGAAAGTCAAAGTTTATCTTGATCTCTATCTCACTTGGTTCAGAAACTATAAGCTGTCTAAGAATATGAGATTCAGAACGCAAGAATCAGAAGAAGAAAACTCTGAAAGCAGTCAAGACAAAGTCTACATCTCAAGATGCTTATTCAGAAGAATTGTTCAAATCAGAAGTCAAGAACTGTCTGAAGATCCTGATTAAAGATCCAAGAAGAAGTAGTTTTGATGTCTACCAAGAATCAATTAAGAAGAAAATGATTTGGTATCAGACTAAATCAACAATTGGCAATCAGACTCAGTACATAAAGATTGGTATCAGACTCAGTCTGCAGTAATATCAATCAGAGCTAAGCTGTGAAATGTTTTCTATACCTTCATTGGTACCAATTTCAGCACACTAAGGAAATACCCTTCAAGTGGTATGAAAAGAATTCCTTCAGTTGGAATCAGACACAACATACTCTGATATAATTCAGTATCAGACTAAGATTAAAACATGTGTGATAGTTTCATAATCAAGCGTTGATTGATCACAAAAATTAACCTTTATTTGGTATCTGATCAAAAATCAAGCTTTGATGAACCACTGAGTTGTGACAGTAACAAGGTTCTGAGATGAAGACCTGTGTTCAAAAGTCAAACTCTGAAAAAGTCATGTTCCATATTGGTGATTAAAAAACGCATATTCCTGAATTACGATTCTGAAGATCCCAATATCTGACTTATGGAAATTAGGGGGAGACTACCCTGAAGATTCAATTGCAAAATCTAAAATCTTCACAAAGTCTGAAACTCAGAGGGAGTTTCTTAAAAGACAGTGTCTGTCTCAGATGAATAGCGAGGCTATGTTATCAGATAAGAACTGATTTGTTTGTGCTTAAATGAATATGCTGAAAAGTAGAAATGCTTTAGAAGTCTCTGAAGATTACAAGCTCTGATACGTCTACAAAGGAACTGAGTTCTTAAGATCTGAAGATGGAAGTTCTGATGAACTAGTTCAGATGCTGAAGACTTTTGTCTCCTTAAAGACAAGATAGAGAAGTAGTCATTTTCTATTCTTTGTTCTGGAAACTCAAGTTGTTATTCTGTATATCATTTGATCATATAAGATTCTAGATGATCATAGATAAAACTTTGAAGATAACATATTCAGGGGGAGTTATTGTTCCAGACTCTAAATATGTTTGTTTGATGATTACCTTGTATAAAATGTTCAATCAAAATACTTGGTTTTGTCATCATCAAAAAGGGGGAGATTGTAAGAGCAAGAGTTATCTCTACAAGTCAATCTATGTTTTGATGATAACAATACGTATTTGTGAAAGAAACATTTTATGTTCTAACGTGTGTTGTGTGCAGATCATAATAGAAGATATCAGATCCAACAAGCACCAGCCAGATATGCGTAATTGATAATATGCGAAGTTACTATGTGTGACACAAGTCTCAAGAAGCAAGAATGCTTTTGTATCTGATCATGATCAGTCAGATCCAAGGATGCCGATATTGCTGTTGCAATGCTCTTGTGGATGCTCTCTGAAAGTGGTTGAGATTCTAAAGATTGCGAAGCTTCTGAAGAAGATAATCCTCTGGAGAACCGAAGTGCTGAAGACTCTCATGACTTGAAGTTCTGAAGACGGAAGGCTCTGAAGACCAAGTGCAGAAAGACTCTGAAGACTTATGTGTTCTGAAGATTATGGTTCCAAAGGTCAAGTGCTGAAGACTCTGAAGACAGATTCCTAATGGACAAGTTCTGAAGTTTCGGAAGACTTGAAGAAGTAAAGGATAATGTTCTTAAAGACAAGTGCTGAAGTTCGTAAGACTGATTCCTAATGGACTTCTTCAAATGACTGAAGACATGACGTATCAGATATCCTATTAAGAAGACTCTACTCATGCTTCATCAATTTACCATCAGAAGCCTCTAAAGTTTGGAAGTCAAATGTTACCATTGTGAACAACTTTACATAGTGCTCAAGAAGATATATCCCGTCACTTCTCCCACAGCAAAAAGGAGATGTGTCAGTACAGCTAATTATTACACAACATCTCTTTTCTAACAGCCAACAGTATTTCAACAGCTATATTTCTACTGGGCTATAAAAATAAAGGAGTAAACGCTTCTGAAGGTATTGATTCAGTCCATGAATGGAGAATTGATCAAAGTCATTGTGTGAAGATAGCAACAACGATGAGTTCTCGTTGTAACACTTAAATATCAAAAGCTATCACCATTTACACATGGCCATTGTTGTTGAAGCTCAAAGATTATCATTCAACACAACAACAATCAATTGGTACAGAAGTTGTTGATGAAGAAGACAACATTGCAAATCAGTCAAGTCATCAACCACCTTCTCGTCAGCGCTACATTGAAGATCTGAAGCAAGGAGTTGTTGCTCAAAGCTTGCTCACCCAAGAAGACGAAGAAGAAGAAGATCTACAAGATGTCAATAATTGTCATATCATTATACATCTTTGTAGTTTCTTATGATAGTAAGGAGTTGTTGCTCATATCTTGCTTGAACACTTATGTGTTCTTTGTACTAAAACTTAGGAGTAATCTGCTTGTTAAGAAGAATTTTTGTAATCTCCTGTTGAACTAATTCTTGGTGAATTAGGATTCCTTGAGTGGTCAGTGTGACCGGAGACTCGAGAAAACAATGGCGAGATGTCATTGTGGGAAAATCCTGAAATAGGGCCAGTAACGTTATATTCATTGCGATGAATCCCGGAACGTCTAGTTGTGAAAGCCTAGCAGTAGATCTTGCGAGATTGAAACCTGCAGGTCAATGTTCGTTATATTCATTAAGTTGAATCCCTGAGCGGTTCATTGCATGTTAGTCACAGTGCGGCTGTGCAAGTGGTTAGTCACCGGCTGTTGCCTGTGCATCTGTAATCGATATTGATTATAGTGGATTAAGACCTTGTGTTCAAGGAGAAATCACCTAAGGAGGGTGGACTGGATTAGCCTTTGTGGTGAACCAGGATATATCATGTGTCCTTTACTCTTATACTTAATGTCTTTGTTTATGTTTCTATATTGAGTATCATAACCTTACATAAGCAAGTCAGAACCTTGCAACTCTGATAAGCTTCCGCTCTGCAAGTTCTGAATGATACACACAGCGTTCAGACTCTCGTTGGTTCTTATGCTTCATGCAAGGCAAGTCTGAATGTTTCTTCGCAAGTCAGAGTCTCTCAACGAACTCTGATGTTATCTCAGCGTCTTAACGACAAGAAGTGAAAAGTTGTTAAAGAGTAAATACACAATTCAAACCCCCTTTTTCTTGTGTCTTTCTCACACCTTTAAGTAGGTAACGTCCCCGACCAAAGGTTAGGTTCTCGCCCATATCCCCATGGTTGAGCATTTCAGGGTGGCCGTCTCTAGGCTTCACTATCTATGCTGTTGGAATGGCTAGTTCCAAAGAGGGCGTGCACCAACTATGTTGAAAGTGTTTCCACCAAGCGTCAGATCTTCCTCAGAAGAGCGGCTTATGCCATTCTGTTGGGGATTATAGGACCTTTTGTGGCTATAATATCTTGTAGTTATTAGATTAACAATTGAAATTACCCAAAAAATTACGGAATACTTAGCACGTTCATAAAGTCATGGTAGTAGTATGTTCCACTTCTTTTTACTTGTTCCTCATCATCCAGTGTAATCGATGGATGCGATCCTTCCTTTCATATGTCAGAGGGGGGGGGGGGGTGCTCATCCACCATAAGTTCTGGAGACCATGATGGGCATCATTATGCCTTTGACCAATGAGCGCTATTGGGTGTCCAACGTCTTCGTATCTGTCTTTCATACGAACTGTAAAGGTCCAATCATCTCTATACAACAACCCAAACACTACTATAAATAACCCCATTTAACCTCAGACGCGAAGTGGATTGTACCTTAGTTACCCAGTCACCTCAGTTACCTAGTCGAGGTAACAATGGCCGATATGAAAATTTTTCACTTTACCCCTCGATTTTAGAATAACCGAGGGGAAAATCGTTGAACCTGGAGTGGGTTCGATCCCCAGCAATTACATATTTATTTTTTTAAATGGAACCACTTTACCTCTGATTATTTCTATAACCGATGGGATATATATATATATATATGTGAAAGAAACATATATTTTATGTTTTATTAATATACAAAGTTATTTATTTTACTTTTTTTGTCATTTCAATCTACAAGTATAAATGTTTGACAAATTGTGAATTCAAATAATCTTCATCCCTATAAATCTGAGGTGACAAATACTGGTATCCCGCTCCATTTGAACCTTGTGGAAGAATAAATGTGAGGTACTTCATGCATTTTTTATATAAAATTAAAAAAGAATTAGATAAATAAAATAAATTTGCAGTTACTTGATCAGAGATTATGTTAAATAATCAACCTTGAATCATATTTGTTTTCCTGCTCTTGAAATCCATCACATAAATCTTTGACAAAGTGAATACACTTTCACCAACCACTTATTGAACAAACCTAATTTTTTTCTGCTCTTACAATTTATCACAGTGATATTTTTACTTAGTAAAATATCATGACGCTGTGATTTAAATGTAGAGGGTTTCACAACAACGTTTGAGTTTCATAACAATGTTTGAGTTTCACAATGTAGGAAGAACATTGAAGATTTTTCTGTCTTGCAGCTCATCCTAAAGAATGATGCGTACAAGTTTAGAGCGGCTACATATAAGTTAGATTCAGGGTAAAATCTGATAAACAAGTAATTTTATAGTAAAATATGATAATCTAATTCCTCGGTTATTAAATATAACCGAAGAAATATATCATTAATTTAAAATAAAATAAAATAAAAAGAAAGACACCACTTTTAAAGAAATAAAAACATAAACAATTGTTGTTGGGATTTGAAGCATGTCCTAAATTAATTTTCCCATTGATTATATTTAAAAGCCGAGGAAATATGTGGTATTTATTAAAAAATAATAAAACATGACACACCTTGACATTTTTCCTCATTTTTTGGTTAAGTGACGTGAAAGCTTTGTCATGAAATGTATTATTTATAGTAGTGGGGACTGCATCTAATTGGAGGTTGACCGAGTAGTGTATATATTTGTTCCTCTATCTTGAGGTAGACGCTGCTCTCCACAATATTCTAAAATTCGGTCAACAATGTGCTCGTAGGGAACATATGAATTTATTCCTTGAGATATGACTATATTTGGCCTTCTCCGAGACTGTTGTTGAATAAGGGTAAGGTTTATTAAGGCCCTATCTCCTTAGTCTCTTTCTGATCAGTGTAGGCTGAGTCTGGTTTCCTCCTCTACTGTACTACCTTTATGCGATTTGGAAAAGCCGAACATTTATCTTGATAAGATGGATGAGCAGAGATGTCATGAACGACATTTCCTTTTAAAGTTTTCAAAAACTCGGACACCTTTCTTTCGCTCATTCTTCCATGCTGAGAATGCAATCTCCATTGTTCTATGAGAGTAAGCTATCTAATTATCAAAGTTTAAAGGATTTCTGTTATTATGTGTGTCCAGATCTGAATGTTAGAGACTTGATTGCTCGACTACAACGAATCGAAAGTTATCACGGGGAATCCATCCTCTACAATGTATTGCATAAACTCTTTTCCAACAGTGGTGAATGTCAAAACCACTAGTAGTTTCGTACTCGAGATCTTTTGCATTTCCTCATTTCTCGAGTATCGTATTGCACCTCTATATTTAACGATGTTATGGATCTTTGTGATGACGATCAAATACCGCATAATAGAATTAGAATACATAACAATTTACATTGCAACAAGGTATTGTGTGATCTGCTACAGTAACCATTACAATCGACGGTAACTATACTTTCGAGACTCTGTTTACCTCATTGTGATCCAGAAATCATGATACAATGTAATCTTTGCTTATTATTCAGAGATTATTTTCCTGATGGAAGAGGTACTCCGACGCAGATCTATGTCAGAAGTTGTTATGGTACAAATCTCGTCGATGGCACATAATTAAAGTGATGTGAAATTAGAAGGTTGATCGAGGATCTTCTGCGTGATCTTAGAAGGTTGAGAGAGAGAGAGAGAGAGAGAGAGAGAGAGAGAGAATTGAATGTTTTTAAGATCAAAAGTATTGGTTGATTTTTGAAAATATATTTTTTCTTCTAATTTTACATTTTAACTTGATAACTAAAAGATTTGAAACTTTTGAAATAAGTCACTTTAATAGAGATAAGGCAAACATCATTCGACCCATCAAACTCAACTCTCATAAATATGAATCAAAAGAAACACCCCGGGTTAAGGATAATGAATCCAGACCAGATATGTTGTACGTATAAATAAGCCTCAAGTTAGTCAAAACCATGACACTTCAATTAAGATCATTAAGTGTAGTCAATTTTTTGTCCCCTATTTATGTTTAGCCACCACAAATATGTATAGAGTATAGTCTACCTATAGACAAGTCAATTTTTTTCGCATTTGACAATAGATCACATGAAATGTTACATTCCTTCTTCCCAACCACTAGTTTTGAAGTAGAAGAAACACACTCACGCTTTATATGTTCAATAGAAACCATGTTAATTAAAGTACTAGAAATCAATGGTAGTGTGTGACTCATAAGGGGCGTTGAACCATGATGATAAATAATGATATGGATCAATCTCTATCTTTGGCAAGTTTGCTTTAGATTTGATCATTTGGATTTCGGATCATATACTTGGGAAGAAGAAAACTTCTACAAGCAGCACTCAATTAAAGCATAAAAGTTAAAAAAAAAAAAAAAAAAAAAAAAAACAAGAAGCTACAATTGTACAACAAGGTTATTGTGGGAAAAACATTTTGATAGTCTATTATTTGTGAAGCTCAATTGAAGGCCACAAATTCCATAGGGAAAACGAGATCAAATAACTACAATTGGTTAATTTCTATGCTTTGATATCTTAGTTTCATCTCATGAATGACCTACATTAAATGAATAACAGGACTCCTATTGGACAATAGTCATGGATATGTAGGGCCATTGTTATCTACATGCAAACACACACGCACATTCTCAAATCATACCTATCTTCAAAAAGACAACCTAACACCTTCACACTCACACCTATCTTCTATAAACAACCTAACACCTTCACGACCACACCTGTTCCCTCAGTGTTTCAAAACCTAAATTTTGTAAACATGATTATTAAGCAATAGAATGAGTAGAGTGAAGAATATATGAAAGGTTTAAGATGCCACTCTCAAATATTTCTTATACGATAGTTATGGGTTTATGGTGAACAAAGAAGGTATCGATAAAAGATTAATAAGGTTTGGTTTTAGAGTACTCAAGTAGATTCTTAACTAACTAAATTATTGATTAGACTGTTAGATTTTATGTTAGCTAGGGTCTGCTACAAAACATGAATAAGAAGAAGATAAAATGTATGATGAAAATTGCATAAAATAAATTTCAAAGCGTATATTTATATCCACTAATTTGAAAAATTGGATGCAAATGAATAAATCAACAAATCCCTTTCCAAATATTTTGAAAACTTTAATATAAAAGACACATTGATATATAACATATCGATCAACAATGTCTTATAGAAAAAAAATTTCTAATTTATTTTCGTACACTAAAAAAATTAACAAATGACTTAGATATGATTTGTCTCAGGAAACATGTGAATTTACGTATCATTTTTCAGTTAGAAAAATATTTCAATTTATCGAGAAATTTGTATCATTTAATGAAGAGAAACATATTTTGAATGGTTGATCGTTTGAAGCTATTATGTATTTTTCCATTTAGATTTCTATTTAAACATTGCACTGGTTTGATGACATCCTCTTCCGTCCATGCGCCATTTAATCAATATGTGTTTGACTTGAATCCGAGCATGTGAAACTTTTGATTTTTGTCTTGTCATTTATTATGTTATAGTATCAAATAAATTCCAAAAATCATCAAAACTAAATGTCAAACTCATGAACTTTGAATCTATTTTAAAAATCTAAATCACTACACTAACATAATCATTTGTGATTTAAATATTTTTTTTAAATGAATTTAATCATTATCATTTATCAAGTAAATAATTTAGAAATTTCTTTAACTTAAATTTTATGTAAGTCTTTTCGTATCTAATAATTTATTGACTAAAATTTTACATTTTTAAAAATGAAATAGTGAAATATCATATATTCAAAAATATGTATACGTGTTTCTCTGCATATCTTATGTCCCTACAATAAGTAATGCTGTACTATTAAATATAAAAAATGTGGGGGTGTAGCTTTCAAAAATATAGAGGTGTTGGTAGTAATGGTCACTTTATGGCCTACTTGGTATGAATAGATCAACAACAATAATAGCACGAGATGTGTTGTACTTGTATGTTCTTTATTATCATCTTGAACAGACAACCTTTATTATAATCTTGGAAGATTCAAGAGTTGCTTTCTTTAAATATGCACCCTGCATTGTTAAAGTGGTCTTTAATGGACAAGGTTTTCCCAACAGAGCTATGTTATCTTAGGTAAGATTATCTTGTGACATTTTTTTACCAAAACGACAATGGATCATACTTTCATCATTGAGACTTTATTAATGAGAAGTGGAGTTTTGATAGGTTTTAAGATTTATTGTAGACCTAAATAAAGTCCTGGTTTAGTTGTTGTCAAGGCTGTGTTTTAGGCTTAAGAATACTAATCCTACAAGATTATCTTAATCAAACTTGTTTTAGGCCCATCAAGGAGATGAAGCTAGGAAAAGGTCCATTTGGTGTCCCTACAACTAAAAACCTTGTGATTGGTTTAGGCACAAGCTAGGACTGAATTTAGGTTGAGATTTATTTAGCCACAGGAGCTACCCTACTCCTCTATTCTAAAAATTGCAATGTAGTATACTTTATTCTTACAAAAGCGACTCGTAAAATAGAGGATGTCGCTCTATATAAATTGTTGTATATGCAATTACCTGGTTTTAAATGCCATCTCTCCTAGACGTAGATCGATTTGATGGAATCGGGTAAATAAATTTCTTGTGTTTTACCTATTATTAATAGCATTTCCCTTATTTTTATTGCTTGAGATCCTTTTTCTGGTTGCCACTGTTCTTTATCCCACACATCAAATTTTTTGGTGTAATTGAACTCTGAATAATTCTTTTGAAGTGATTTTAACTATTCTACTAATGTCACAACAAGTGACACCCACGGTGGAGGCAAATGAATTAAGTTTACAAACATGACTACCATGGGTTCCAAATGGGACATCGAGAAGTTTTTTAGAAACAATGACTTCGAATTATGGAAGGTAAAGATGTAAGCAATATTAATTCAACAAAGGTGTGTAGAAGCATTGAAAGGAGAGACATTGATGTTTGTAAGCCTTATACAAGTTGAAAAGATTGAGATGGTGGATAAGGCCAAAAGTGTCATTATCTTGTGTCTCAGAGATAAAGTATTAAGGGAAATCACGAGAAAGAAGACCACAGCTGAGATGTGGGCCAAACTTGAATCATTATACATGATAAAGTCATTGACTCACAGATTATGTTTGAAACAACAACTTTATTCTTTTCCTATGGTGGATAATAAATCTATTGTGGAGTAGCTGACAAAATTTTAAAAATCATGGATGATTTGCGAAACATAGATGTGAAAATTGAATATGAGGACAATGATCTACTCTTGTTAAGCTCGTTACCCAGATCCTTTCATTACTTTAAGTATTTCCCTCATTTTATGGTAAAGAAGGAACTATCACCTTGGATGAAGTCCAAGCGACCGTAAGATCAAAGAAGTTATCAAAGTTGAAAGATTTAAAGGTCGTTGATAGTGGTGAAGACTTAGGTGTGTCAAGAGGAAGGAGTGAGAGTAGAGGAAACCAAAATGGGAAAAGATCCTAGTCAAAGACCAAGTCCAAGGTTTCTAATAAGTCAAAAATTAAATGTTCATTTGTCACAAAACCGGTCAATTTAGGAAGGATTGTTTCATAAGAAGAAACAAGGATGATTTTGTTCAACTTGTGATTGCCTCAGACGAAGATGGTTATGAAAGTGCTAACCAACTAGTGGTAACATGTTTGGAAACAAAGAAAAGTTGGGTTATGGACTCAGATTTCTCTTATCATATGTGTCCAAGGAAATAATAATTTGAAATTTGGACATAAAAGAGTGTGGAGTCGTTCAACCAAAAAACAACAAGGCTTGAAAAGTTCCTGGTATTGGTACAACCAAACTGAAAATGTCTGATGACTGTAACACCCCCATTCTATACCCCCAAATAATCACATAATCATTTAGGCACATATTAAAAATTTCGTTAGAGTATAATTATAAACATAGTATAAAAGAGGTTTGTCACATTATACATGAAATTAAAACATTTAACACCTGCTCAACAATTGATATGCAACAGTGGGGTAACTTTGCAACAGAGGAACTTAGTCCTTACACCCACATCTCAATATTTAGAATAAAAGCGGAAAATCTAAACATTGAATAACATCAAACATATATATATATATATATATATATATATATATATATATATATATATATATATATATATATATATATATATATATATATCATCAAGTATTATCCACCAACATAATTCATGTTTACATAAACATTCATCAACAAGATACATGTACAAATGTATCACAAAAGAATCATATACATCCTAGCTACCCGGTGCTACATATCAGAGCCGACCGACCTAAAGAATGAAGACACGCTTCACCAAAAAGACCACCAGCATACCTACTCTGCAATGCCTCATAGAGCATCATAAAACAGCAGAAGGGTGAGAAATATTATCATAATAACAATGTATATAATTATATATCTTAGCATAAAAATACACATATTCTACATTCTCACCACAATTCATCACAACTCACTCATATACATCACAATGTATATATATACAAAACCAAGCATATTCATCATGCATACTTTCACAATTCTTATCATTCCACATAAACATACATATTCATGTTTATTCATCAATGCACAATTATAAAGATGATAAATGTAAATCATAGAGACCGACTCATAACTCTATGCAAATGCAATGCGGGTACCGACTCAATTATCTCAAGTTCACTCGGGAACTTATTGGAACCATCGCTCGTTACCAATGTAACTCCCCGTCGGGCCTACGATGTTCACCCATTGCTCACACCTCACATAGGCACACAATGTTTATGGATTGCTCACACCTCACATAGGCACACAATCCGATTGCTCACACCTCACCTAGGCACACAATCGTTTGTAATCATCGCTCACACCTCACATAGGCACACGACGTTACAACGAATTCTCATTAGAATCCCTCAACACAAGAATGTACATCATTATGCTCCACATACAAAATGACTTAAGACATTCTTGAAATGCATACATATTCACAATATATTTATGCATTCATCTCATACAATCACATACAATCTATATACATTCACATCAATGCACTATTGTATGATTCACATCCAAAACACTCATTCAAAACGGTAAAAGTCGCTAAATAACACTATTCCCGACTTTCCGACTTATTTAATCGGCTAACAGCCCCAAACTCCTCACCATAAGAAACTACAGCCCAATAGCTATCCAACGATACCAAGAATGTAAAAATCGGATATACGGAACTCAAGTTACGAAAGAAAAACGAAAACGACATTTTGAAAAATCTCATTTTTACAATTGGCCTGACCATATGCGTATCACCATTCTCATACGCGTACGACCCTGATTCCTCGGCATTCCCATACGCGTATTACCAGGATCCCTACGCGTATGGGCAGAAGTCATTTTTCCCCCAAAATTCACGTTTAAAAGTTCATACGTGTATGCCCAACACCATACGCGTATCACCAGATGGCCGGGAAAAGTCACATTCCATACGCGTAATGGCCCAAATACAAGCCAATGATACGCGTAAATCCTAGGCTCATACGCGTATGAACATGCCCCATACGCGTACGGCCAGGGCAAATGCAGAAAAATTATGCAGAACTTGGTTCTGCGTTTTTCACTCCAACCACACCCAAATTCATCATCTAAACTCAGAAAAATACCAATTTGATGTACAACAACATATATCAATCATGTATCAACAACAAGGAACACGAAAACATCATTTCCAACACGAATTAATCGAATTCTAACACTTTCTACACAAATGGGTTTTGTTCTATTTCTCATACAATCCAACAAAACAACAAACAAATCATACATAATGATATACATTGATGAGATAATAAGATTTCACACCCTTATCCGGATTCCAAGCTTGCTAGATGATTGTTCTTGATGGTTTCCTAGGTTTTTCCAAGTTTTTTTCTCTTTTCTCTTCTTCCTCTTTCTTTCTCTCCTTTTTCTCTCTATTTTTCTTTTCTTTCTCTTTCTCTCCTATTTCTTCTTCTTATCTCTTTTTCTTTTCTATTTCTTTTTCTTATTTTCTACTCAAATTCAATTAATTCATTTTCTCACATAATTCTACACTTAATCACTTTTCTACCAATTTTACTAAATTTCTAACTTACCATTAATTGAGAAATGTCCAAAATACCCTCCATTCTAATTTCCCCGAAAACTCTCAAAAACGGTAAAATATCATAACATGTCAACATAGCATATTAACACACCAATTTCACAAATAAAATAATTTATCACTCAATTTAAATAAAAGACACAACAAAATGGGAATAATCGGAATCGGGGCGTTACAATGACCATGAGTTCCTTCTACGCAATGTGAGGTAAGTTCCTGAACTTATGCGAAATTTTTTATTTATAAGCATGTTTGGTTATATACACTACTGCAATAGAATTGAACATGGGATGTTGAAAATTTTGCATGGTGCATTAATAATGGCTAAAGGGTCCAAAATGTATGGGTTGTATATTTTGGAAGATTGCCCAGTTATTGGCCACACATCAGTAGCTAGTCAATACCTTCTTGAAAATATAAATTGTGGCATTTGAGATTAGGGCATGTTAGTGAAAGTGGTTTAGTTGAACTTGTTGAATAAGGTTTTATATGGATTGAGAAATTAAATAATCTAGAATTTTGTGATAATTACATTCTATGAAAACCACATATGGTAAGGTTTGGGAGTGGTGTGCATAATTCAAATAGACCCTTTAAGTATGTTCACTCAGATCTATAAAGTTCGGAAAGGGTGGAAATTCATGGGGATGGATTTTATTTCCTCTATGTTATTGATGATTTTTTTAGAAGATTATAGGTCTACATTCTAAAAAGTAAAAGCAACACCATTGAAAAATTGAATGAATGGTATACTCTTATAGTGAATCAATTGGAAACTAAACTGAATGTTCTAAGAATAAACTATGGTATGGAGTTTGTTTCAGAGCAATTTAATATTTTTTGTAGGAAATATGGTATTAAGAGGCATAAAACCTATACTTGCTATAAAAAGTAGAGATGCGTGACACCCTAAGGCTGGTAGGGCTGACCAGATGCTTTAGAGTTTATGGTGGTTAGGGAAAGTTCACGGTTGTGAGAAACCTTGTTTTGCTGGTGTTTTCTATAAGGAGAGAGCAAGCTAACGAAGGGTGAAAAGGTTTTTATTTTGAGGTATTTCGTGGTGAATTCATATTATCTCTCTCAACCCTCAGGTTGATAATTATAGAGGCCTATGGATATGGATTTAGGGGATTATGAGAAGTAGTAACTGCTCCATCTTGACTAGGGGACTGGTTGATTTCCTATTTCTTAGAGAATCATGGTTATGACTCCTTCAACACGTGGTTATGGACAATATGCACGTTACCATCTATGTTTCTCTCGTATACTACTTAGTGAGGATCATGCCCATAAGACATATTTTGGGTCCCACCTTGCCCTTTTGTAGCGTTTTACACACACACACACACAGATATATATATATATATATATATATATATATATATATATATATATATATATATATATCACTAAGAACCGTTGTTTGCACAGCTCAACAAAATGGCTTTGCTGAACACATGAATTAAACCATTTTGGAGAACGTGAGGTGCATGTTGTTGGGGGTTGGGTTACCAAAGAGTTTTTGGGGGTGAAGCACTTGCTACAATAACTTGATTAACAGATGTCCACCCACAGGAATAAACTACAAGATACCTATGGAAGTTTGGAATGAGAAACTGATAGACAACTCAAATTTGAAGATTCTCGGAGCTTTGGTGTTTGCTCTTATCAATTATGACAAACTTGATGTTAGGGTTGTGAAGTGTGCCTACATTGGTTATCCTGAAGGGGATGAAGAGTTACAAACAGTGGAAGATAGATCCTAGATGATAAAAATTTATTATAAGTAGTGGTGTTACTTTTGATGAGACCTGTATGGGGATGAAGTTCAAAGACCTGAAGGTTAAACAGTATGGAGGAAAAGACTCAATTTGAAGTGACAGTTTCTACTAGTGAGACTAGAAATGCGGAAGTAGTTGAGACTCTTGTTTCTAGTACTATTGAAGGGCAGCTTATAATGTCTCCTAATTCTTAATTGGCACATGATAGAGTTAAGTGGGAGTTTTTACCACCACATAGGTACAATTATGTTGATATTAATTGTTATGCTTTAAATGTAGCTCAAGGAATTCAAGAATCATAACCAAACACCTTTAGAGAAGTAATCAAAAGCAAAGATATTCAAAGAATGTTGATGGCGATAAATGAAGAGATGAATTCACTGATGAAGAACGGTATTTGGGAGCTTGTGAGAATATATAAGAAATAAAGAATGGTTGGATGCAAGTGGATCTTTAAGAAGAACAAAGGTATTCCAATAATTGAATAACTAAGGTTTAAGGAAAAACTTGTAGAGAATTGTTTTACTCAGGTGGAAGGAATTGATTACAATGAAATTTTTTCCCATGGTAAAACCTTGTTCTATAAGGGTACATTATGGAAATTATAAATCAGTATAATCTTGAGTTAGAACAAATGGACGTTAAAACAACTTTCTTAGATGGAAACCTTTAAGATACAATCTACATGGAACAACCTTAAAGTTTTTTTATAGAAAATAAGGCTAAGGTATGTTTGTTGAAGAAATCTTTGTATGGGTTGAAACAAAGCCCAAGACAGTGGCATCGACTATGTGATGAATTTCTTCTTAAACATGGTTTTGTAATAAGTAATTATGAAGTTGGGTATACATATTAAAGAGGAATTAGAAAGTCATTATCTTCCTCATTCAATGTGTTGATGATATTTTTATGGCAAGCTCTATTAAAAATGAGATTGTTACGCTTAATGAGATCTTGAATGGTGAATTTGAGATGAAAGATCTTGGTGAAGCCAAAAGAATTGAGGGTATGGATATCATGATAAGCCACAAGAAGAGTGAATTGTTCTTATCTCAATATAGTTATTTGAAGAAAGTGGTGAAGTTGTTTAGAATGCAAGAATCTAAAATCTAAAACACTCATTTGGGTCATCACACAAAACTTTTGGTTAAAGAATGTTCTCAAACAGAGGAAGAGAAAAAGATAATAGAAATTACTCCATATGCTAGTGGAGTTGGAAACATTATGTATGGTATGATTTATAGTAGGCTGGGCATAGTATATGCAGTCATTATAGTAAGTCGGTATATGGCAAATCCTTGTTAGGTTCATTGGAAAGCTTTAAAGTGGGTGCTGAAGTATTTGAATGGTTCTCTAATGGTTGGTTTAAAGTACACAAGCTAAACTCAATAGCTAGACGCTTTGGAATATTTTATAGATTCATAGTATGCCAATGATGTGGACACTAGAAAATCCCTTTCAGGTTTTGTGTTTATGTTGTTTGGGACTACTATGAGCTAAAAGTAAAATCAAGTACCAGTGGTCACATTATCTACTACTCAAATGAAATATATTTCCATTGTTTAATGGGTCAATGAAGCCATATGGCTGAAAGACATGATTGGGGAGTTAAGGATTACTCAAGAATGTGTGAAGATAAATTGTGATAGTTAGAGTTCCATTCACTTGTCCCATCATCAAGTTTATCATGAGAAAACAAAACATATTGACATTTGTTTATACTTTATAAGGGACATGATACAGTAAGTGGAGATTCAGGTTCAGGAAGTTCCATCATAAGAGAATCTAGCTGATATGCTCACCAAAGCATTGCCAAGATCAAAGTTCAAGTATTGCTTGGACTTGATCAAATTTGTTGAAGAGTGATTAGAGCTTTGGAGAGAACATCAAGGTGGTTGGTGATTAAATTGACATCACCACCGATTTAAAGTCAAGGTGGAGAATTGTTGTAATATGCCTTAAAACCTCAAGTGAGAAAAAAATAAAACAAACATATTTTTGTACTGGCATATTTTCGGGTTTGGGTTTGTTAAGATTTTAATTATAAATATGGGTTTCTCTCATTTGTTGTAATACAGAAGTCGCACAAGTTAGAGAAGTTGTATATGGTAGAAATTCTAGTGAGAAACAAAGGTAAAATTCCTTAGAATTATATACTAGAGATTTGATAGCTTTTTGGAATTATCAAAGGGATTGGTAAACAGATTAAAACATCTTGGACTTATGTGATTCTTATATTAAAAGTTGGAGAGATTGAGAAACACTTGCCTAGAAATAGAGTTTGTTCTTGGAAACTCCAAAGACTATTTTCTTGTAACTCATATTCTAATCTCTTGTAACAACTTTTAAAGTATAGTGAATTGAAGAGTTGCTCTCTCCCCTAAACATAGATCGACTTGATTAAGCTGGGTAAAGGAATTTCCTATATGAGTCTCACCTATTATTATTGTATTGCTTGAGGTGATTTTTATGGTTGTCATTATTCTTTTTCTTACACATTAAATTTTTTGATGTGATTGTACTCTGAATAATTCTTTTACAAATGATTTTAATTATTCTATTAATTTCACAATATAAACCTTTTAAGATTTTCTGAATAGTAAGTTTGCCTTGTGAGTAAGGATATATTTAGATAAACAACTTATTTCCATCTTATAATTCACATTTTTCTAAAAATATGTATTTATAAATAAATTTGTATAAGTTACTTTTATAACAAAAAAAATATTATATATATATATATATATATATATATATATATATATATATATATATATATATTTTTTTTTTTTTTTTTATTTTTTTTTTTTATTTTTTTTATTTTTGAAAATCTTGGTATCCAAGCTCCGTATGGATTGACCGACACAAGAGTTGATTGCACCTAGTAGGATTCGAACCTGAGACATTGAGAGGAGCACACTCTCAAGACCCAAACCTCCACCACTAGACCAACCCTTGGGGATTATATATATATATTAATTATGTTCAGAAGTAATCTTGAATAACTTATAAAATTAAACTCAATTTTTTTAAATAAAAATATCATAAAATGTTGTTATAATTTTACTTAAATAGTGTCACAAATCATATGACAATTGATAAGTTTATATAAGACAATTCAACCAGACTTTAAATAAATTTTGCAAAATCGATTTATAAAATAGGATGATAAATACTTGTTTTAAAAGTAAATGTTAAGAATTAATGATACAATCAATTTTAGATAGATTTTGAAATTATCTTAGAATTTTGATATAATTATTTGATTTCTACAAAATTAATTTTTAAAATTAACATGTTATAAAACAATTTTTTTTATATTATATCTTATTATGTGTAGGACTATCATTAATATATATTATTTATTATAATATATTAAATCTAAAGCAGCGGATTATATTACAACACCTCATATGCCACTTAGTTAGATATTGACACATCAATTGAAATCCTATGTGGCACACTTAAGATTGAATCTAACAACAAATTTGCATAATTTCACTTAAACTTCTATCCCAATTTCATATGTTACAACAACCTTATCATCTCCCCACTAGAGTTACTAATAATTAAACACAATTATCACAAACCTTAAATACCTAATTTATTTTTTATAATTTTTTTATTCTCTCAATTTTTTTATTAAAACTTCTCACCTTCCCTCTATACTTTATTGCATATCTTTTATTTGTTTTTTTTATAGAGTCTAATATCTATTTCCTAATAATATAATAATCATAAAATTTAAAACTATTTCGTCTCATTCTTTATTTAGTTTTATACCATAAACTTATATTATCAACTATAATTATGAAATTTAAGAATTACATTCTTTGTTTAATATCATCTCATATATATATTATTTTAACATGTGTACTCTCAAATCATATCTATAATTATGATATATATTTCATATTATTGGATTGTGCACAATTTTTTTATACACTTATGTATATATCTTAAAAAATATATAATAAATCATCTTAATAATATTACATAAATTCACATAGAAACAATTAAATGTATTTGCAACTATGCGGATAAAAAATGGAAGAGGTTTATTTATTAAAAATTCAAAATATTTATGTTATTTTACTTGATTATCCTAAATGTGTAGTTTGAAATAAAATATTATAAATATAAGTTGACGAATCATAGTTATCAAAATAAAATATTTTTTTGTCACAAATAAATTACCAACTAGGGATATTATTATTATTATTATTATTATTATTATTATTATTATTATTATTTTCAAAAAAATAGGTCAAGTCTAAAAGATGTATTAAAATGGAAGAAGAACAAAAATGAGGGGACTAATCCAAAACCTAAAAAACTAGAAAACTTTAAAACTAGGCAACCCTTGAAGGTTCCTTATATTATTATTAATTATATTTGAGTGGAGATTATCTCACCAAGTAAAATTTTTATATTAGCTATAAGTAAAATTTCAATACAAAAAACAAAAATAATGCACAACCGCGCATCGCGCGGGTCCTAATCTAATTAGTAGTTAAAAAGGGTTAACTTTTAAAGTCATATTTAACCCTAACAAAAAAAAAAGTAAGATGCATCCTCCTTATTCCACTGTGGTTCCTCACATGTATCCTAGAATGATATGCACCTTTATAAAGTATGCACTTCAATAATAAGAGCATTACAAAGATAAGGATAAGAAAATTAAAGAGTTTGGATATGTGGGTACAAGATAATGGGCAAGAAACTTGAAACTTAACAATATCTGAATTAAATCATCCACAAAGGCTTTTTACAAATGGGTCTCATACAGTTGGATTATGCATAAAAACATTGTTCTTAGACTTGTGTTTTTCTTTTCAACTTTTTTTAGAAATTCCATAAACGTGGCCAGACTAGCTTCGTAGATAGTGTTGGCTCTCTCACACACTTGGTAATGTCTTTTCCAACATCCATAATGTTATAATGATAGTGTCCTACTTAATTTCAATGTGCATAATTAAGTATGTATATGACTATGTTTTCTGGTAGTAAATTTCATTTTGCCATGAAAATGAAACACTTTTTAAAATACATGGTTAAGAGAAAGAAATTTAAAAAGAGTGTATGAATTTTAAATAAGTTTTTAAGTTGGTGAGATTGAGAGAATACATAGTATAAATTTGTTAAAGCTACTAATAGAGAATATGTTCTATAATTCGTTAGTTAAAGCTACTAATAGAACATATGTTCTATAATTCTTTATAACTTAGAACCGTTGAATGTGTAGTACTTAAGCAATTTGCCCTACCTTTAATAAATGAGGATAACTCTTGTGCCAGGTTTCAATCTTTAACTCTTCATCTTCCCTATAGATAATTTACATTTATTTTGCACATAAACTTGGCAACCAAACTCATGCCAATAGGTACCTTCTCTAACCTGCCATCGTGTTTGACGAGAAATTCATTTTAATTGAATTTTAATTGGGTTTGAGTTTAGTTTTAGATATTTTTCGATTTTTAAAAATAAGAATGAGTCCGGTTCGATAATTTAAAGTATTTTTAATCATTTAGAATATTAGTTGATTGGTTAATATATTAATATTTTAATTTGTATTATATTATTTCAAATGTATGTGCAAAAATTTTTAGGATTATTTTAATTTATTATTTCTAATATGTTAAGGTTTGTTAGAGTTATGTATAAATGATGAGTTTGAAGAAAATAACTATTTCAACTTAATAAAAAATTGGTTTTGATACGGGGAAAGGGAGGGGGTGATTTACTAAACATAAGATTGGAAATAATATATATATATATATATATATATATATATATATATAGAGAGAGAGAGAGAGAGAGAAAGAGAGAGAGAGAGAGAGAGAGAGAGAGAGAGAGAGAGAGTGCGCGTGGGCGTGTACGTGTGCGTGTGCGTGTGCGTGTGCGTGTGCATGTGCGTGTGCGTGCGCGCGCGTGTGTGTGTGTGTGTGTGTGTGTGTGTGTGTGTGTGTGCGTGTGTATGTGTGTGTGTGAGAAAACAAAGTTGGGTTTTTAGCAAGATTAATTGCGGAAACGTTTTCAGCTAAGAGTGTAACTTCATCACCCTCATTGTTGGCCAAGTCATGTTAGACGATATGTTCGATCTAGAAGGGGGGTGAATAAGTCACAAAATTTAAAAATAAATTTTTGGAAAAAATGGTTTTCAAAAGTTTTATGGCACAATGGAAATAACCCGAATTGAATTGTCTAACCGAACCTACTATGGAAAAGCTCGAATATGCGTAAAGATACACAATTGAATGATAATGATCACAAATGGTTCAACAACGATTAATCACAAATAATTATATGCTAAGTTGCAGGTAGAGCTTATTTCAAATGATAAAAAATAAATTAAAAGTACTTAAGACAATTTATCGAACACCTTGTTGTAGCGAGCGATTTTTGTCGGTGACGCGACCACCTTATCGCTGGGTTTTCCTCACCGCAGTGGTAGGAGGGGGTGCTACTTTCTGATTTCTTATTTATCCCATGAAGCTGAAAGGGAAAGGGAAGCTATCTAAAATTAACCTTGCACGCGAATGTTTAACTGAACAAACGCTTTTATTGAGATTGGGGGGTTCGGGGTCAGGTTATACAATGGGGAGTTGTCAATTACCCATCCTATATGTGGTTATCCACAGGATATTAGCTTTAGGTTTCGCTTTATAATTGATAGTGTTGATCCATTAATGGGTTGGGAAAATTCCTTTGGAAGTATGAGTGAGTGAGTGAGTTTTTGTTGATTTTCGGGTTTTCTGGATGTTTTTGGTAAGGTACTGGCCCTAAGTTTTGATGTGAAGGTACTGGACCTAGAGTTTTTGATTGGTATGCTCGCTAAGATTTCACAATCTTATGCCTACGTATTCTGGTTTAAACGAAACAGGGAAATCAGAGCAATCGTAGTTCCTCCTATCCTAAGGGAGGAAAAAGATATTCTGGTGTCTTGTTCGAAGCCCAAGATTGAAGCTAAAAGGTTTTGTCTGAGAGAGAATTTCTCATCTCTAAGGAGGGTTTGTTGATTTTTGTGTGCCTTGAACAAAGCCCAAGGTTGAAGCTAAGAGGTTGATTGACTCCACTGGGGAAGTCCTTATCCAAAGCCTAAGAGGAGGTTGGATAAGACCGACTCAACAAGAGAGTGCATATATTGGTGTCTTGTACAAAGCCCATGATTGAGGCAAAAAAGAGACTGACTCTTTGGGGATATCCTTATACAAAGCCTAAGAGGAGGCTAAAAGTTTGACTTTTCTGGGGAATATGTTCTATCTGTCTTGTACAAAGCCCAGGTTTTGACTCCGTCGGGGGGGAGGTTTGTATGTGTCTTATACAAAGCCCAAGGTTGAGGCTAAAGGTTTGACTCTTACTGGAGAGTATTATTCCGTAAAGCCTAAAAGAAGGCTGAGAGGGAATGACTCTGCTTGGTAAGATATTTGTCCCAAGCATAAGAGAGGGTTGTGAAAATTTGTGTCTTGTACAAAGCCCAAGATTGAGGCTAAAAGGGGTTTGACTCAACAAGAGGGTGCTTTTATCTGTCATGTACAAAGCCCGGGATTGTGGCTGAACAAGCTGGAGAATTTATTCTACACAACTTGAGAGGAGACTAGCTCTTGCTAGGAGAAACTCTTTGTGCCAAGCATAAGAAGAGGCTGGAAAAGATTGACTCAACAAGAGAGTGTTTTTATCTGTCTTATACAAAGCCCAAGATTGAGGCTAAAAAGACTGACTCAACAAGAGAGTCTGCAAAGGTGATTGACTCAACAAGATAGTCTGAAAAGTGATGGACTCAACAAGAGAGTATGAAAAGGTTAGCTCCGTTGGGGAGAATCATTGTACAAAGCCCAAGAGGAGGTTTACTGTGTTGAGGAAAGATCATTATACAAAGCCTAAGAGGAGGCTATCTTTCTACTGGGGATTATTGAGATCCCGAGGCAGGTCCAAATGGGGGAATCAACTCTTGCTGAGGATTACAGAAGAGTCTAGGTATCAGATTCCTTGAGGTTCTGATAACCCGGCCCTGGTTGGGGACTTCTTAGGAGAGATACTGGGTTTTAGCTCTGCTAGAGATTGATCCAGAGTGACCGGGGTTTCTCCTATGTTTGTAAGGAACTTGAGAATGTATTTGAGACTCAAGAGGGGATTTAGACTGTCCAAGTCTACTGGTGTGGAAGAGTTTTATCTTTTGTATGATGCCCAAGAGGAGGCACGTGTATTAAGGGATGAGAATCAACCCTAAATCCAAGATTTGACACTGGAAAGACTGCTCTAGCAACGGATGACTAAGTTCTATCTTATACCTTTAAGAGGTCATCAGGGTCCTTATATTAAGCCCAAGAAAAGGCATGAGAACTTCTAAGAAGCCGGAGGGTCCTTGTACAAATCCCAAGAGGAGGCAAGGATGCTTTTAGGAAGCCTGTGGGTCCCCAAACCAAGAAAAGTTCAAGAAATATTATTCACCAAGAATAGATCATTTAGTGAAAGTCCTGAGGTTTGAAGAAACTCAAGAGATGCTATTCACCGAGAATAGATCAACTCCGGGGAGTAGAATTTCTTTGACAATTTCTAGGGGTGACAGTCTGAGAAAAGGTTCACGAAGAATACTGCCTTTCTCTTTGTTCCGTATTATTTAGGCCCAAGAGAAGGCAAGACTGTATCTGGAAATCCTATGGGGATCTAGTTTTGACTGTATTCAAGAGTGACCAACATGGCTTTACCTAGTTCTAGACCTAGTTGTTGGGGAAAACTCTAAATAACTATACTAGTATATATATAGTTGATATATGACGAGTATTTAAAAAAGGGTATGAAAGAAGACTAACCATGCGCAGCTTCCCACAATACAGTTATATATATGAAAGCATGTAAAAGAAAATTGATAAAACTTACAGGAGAGCAAGCTTCCATGCTGTATTGTTAGTTGTCCAAAGAAATTAAAGAAAGTTTTGATAACAATATATATTTGAATCTTAAACCAAAAGGGAAATTTCTTTGACAAGATTGTTGGGGCTTATACTCAAGGAGAGGCCCAAGGTTTTAACAGTGATTGCACCGTTGTTTTGAATATCGCATTGGGACTTATACAACGAATGAGGCCCAAAAAGGTTTATTTACAACAAGGTTGGGTCTTACAACTCAAGGAGAGGCCCATATGGTTTTAAGAGAAAAGAAATGGGACTTACAACACAAGGGTAGGCCCAAATGATTTTCATTTTGAAACGACGATCGCGCTGAGACCTTTTTTTTAACGCAGAGGGACTTATACAATGTCTGAGGCCCAAAAATGGTGTTGGTTAAAAGGGGATTAGGTCTTACACTCTATTAGAGGCCCATGAGTGTTTTGAAAAAGATTGATGAGGGTGAAATCAATCAAACCCCTAATTTTGTTAAAAATGGAATTAATTTTGATTAAAAATTAATAAAAATCATTGAAAACATGTGAGAAATGAGTGGTGATCTTGGATCAATGTTTCAAAATCATGTTTTTATCCACAAAATGATTGAAAACCATTTAAGTTTGGAAAATCAAGATAAAGAAAACTTTCAAAATGTTGAAAAACAAATAAAAATTAATTCTTTTCAAAAATATAAAATATGTGAAATAAATAATATTTTTGGGGAATTTTTGTAAAATAAAATATTTTAAGATTTTTGTGAATTATTAAAAAAAGAATCAACTCAAAATCATTAAAATTCAGAGAGAAAGTAATTTTTGAATCAATTAAATAAAATCACAAAAATTCAAATATTGAAATATTTGAAAAAGGGCGCTAAGAACATCTTGTTCTTGCCCGTGTGCCCTGTTTTGCCCAGATTTTCATTTTCTCATCAATCTCACTGAATACTTGATGGAATCATACAATCCACATATCAATCTGCTCATTTTCAACTCACGATCATGTCTATGGTCTTTAATTTCATTTATTTTAAGCATGGAATGAGAAATCAAAAGAAAACCTCAAGAACCCTAACTTGTGCATGAAGGCTGAGAAATTTGATACACGATTCATACAAAGTAATCAATAGAGGGGAAACATTCTATGCATGATTATGAACATTTGGCAAAAGTTTTGTGCGAGGAAATGTGCATAAATTATGAGATGACCAAGTTTAGGCTTACTTAAAGGTCGTGGCAGTAAGAGCAATTTGATTTTTGAGTTAGAGGTGTTACAGATGAGTTGTGATGATCTGAACAGCTTCCCTACACCATATGGAGTGTGTTTGAAAGCTTGGATTGATTTGAAATGAACTGAAACAGATTATGGCACCTCAACTGCAACTTTGTTGAAAAATTGAGCAAATGGATGATGATTTCATGAATTTAGTGTTCCAGTTGTTGGTTTAGTGTTTGATAAGCTCACATATGATGTTTATGAGGCGTGTGTGTGATTGGTTTAGTTGGAAACACATTATAATTCAAAACCCGATAATAGCTTGCACTAGAAGGCATTTTTGGAAGTGAGAGTGTGATTTTGAGAAAGGCAAGTGTTATAGGCCTTTGGTGTACTCAAACTGATCATAAATGAGGTCTATTTATAGTGTGTCAAGTTTGTTTTGGCATCAATAGGGAATGGCAACTGCAGCAGGCCTTTAGCCAATGTGGATAAAATGGAATCTCAAGTCTCCTCTAGCCATTGACTTGAGATTAGAGCACAGGCCTATGGTTCTTTGATTCAGAGATTATCCTTGACTCATTCAGTTGGAATAGGCTCAGTTCATGCCACTTTGGTGCATTCATTGAATGCTTGGAAACAAAATTGGAGTCTTGGCCTCTTTTAGGCTTTTTAGGTTTGGCATGCTACTTGTAGATTTTGGGACTTTGGAGGCTGATAGATCAGTGCTTCTCCCTTGTTTGTCCCCCCTTGAGGTGTGCAGATGGATAACCATGCTTGTTGTTGCACAATTTGATCAAATTGAGCCCTTATGCACAAATCTGCCTTGCAAAACAGTTTGCATCAAGGCATATTGCAGCTGTCATAACTTCTAGCTCAGGTGGAGTTTCATGGAGTTCTTGGTCATTTTGGAAAGCTGACATATCCTATTTCAACACGATATCCAACTTTGGTTTTGAACCAACTTGAATTACAATGAAAAATGCCTCTACATTTGGAAAAAATAAGGCAGATTCTGACTTAGTGAAAATTTCACTAAGTGTTGGAAAAATGTCATTTTCATGTTTTTTGTGATTTTGATCACTCCATAACTTAAAATCCATGAGGAATTGGAATGAGATGTAGTTGACACTTTTAAAGCTACAAATCCAGCTTTGGACCATCCAAAATGGTTGCTTAGATCTGAAGTTATGATTCTTGGAAGTTGGTACCCTAGCCACTTTGTTCCATAACTTATAAAAATTCTAAGTTTTTTTATGGTTACCCCTTTTACAAGTTAACTCACTTTCTTTGATTTTTATTGATGAATGATGATTCCAATCACATATTAACATTGTTTTAGGGTTAAAGAACCATAATTGTGAAAATTCTCAAAAGTCAAACTTGATTTTGTGCAAAGTTGACTTTTTATCGGATGAAATCCAAACTGTGCGATCCTTTGTGCAATCAAGTCCTTGACCTAATTCAAACCTAATGGATGTGTTCCATAGGTGTTATAGGATGTATTGAATCATGTCCCAAAGTTTGGGAGCATGTCTTGGTCAAAAGTCAAAGGTACAGTTGACTTTTTTCTCGAAACCCTAATTGTGGTCCTGATGAAATTGAAACTTGTGGATCAAGCTTCTTGGATCAATCCATTATTGAAAATGGATCAATGTGGTTTATTAGAGGCCCTCAAATCATCTCTAGAGGTCTTGGCTCATGATTTGCCCCAAAAGTTAACTTAGGGGTGAATTAGGTCAAGAAACCCTAATTCCTAATTTTTAGTGTATGCATCCCCTGAGGTTAAATTGACTTGATGATTGGGTCCCTGAGGTCCCTTGGAGTATCTTGGGATATGTTTTGAAGTATTGGCTCATTCCCAGAGCAAAATTTCCATCTGGAGGCCTCAGTCGACCAAAACCCTAATTTGGTGACACTGGCGATCTTGAGGCTTAATCCACTTGAAATGTTGCAACCTTGTGCTTGATTCTTGATGTGGGAGTCCTCTTGATCCCTTATGGTGTTTGAGAGGTTAGACAAGTTGAAGATCATGTCATTTCTTGATTGATCCTTTGTCTAAGTGCTCTGAGCGGGCTTGAAACCCTAATTCTTTGATTGTAGTGAATGCTCAAGAATCCTTGAGGAGATTCATGAGGCATGATGGTACATCCATATTGTGGTGATGATTTTCACAATGATGAGAAATCTTAGTGGTCAAAATTTGGGGTATGACAGATGCCTCTATTTAATCTTCTTGGACTCGAAGGTGTGAATGGCAAAGGTATTCGGGCATTCGGGGTGCAAGAGGATTAAATATCGGAATACCCAAAATTTTGATGGTGGTTATGAATGGCAGCTTGCTCATCCATCTTCTTTTGCTAAGCAATGATGCTTAGAAAAGGTAGAAACTTCCCCTTGATCCTGGTCTTCAGCCAAGGAACTGGTCTCAGTTTCTTTTGTCCATAAACTTCCCCTCGATCCTGGTCTTCAGCCAAGGAACTGGTCTCAGTTTCTTTTGTCAATAAACTTCCCCTGAATTCTGGTTTCCTACCAAGGAACTGGTCTCAGTTTCTGAAATAAACTTCCCCACGATCCTGGTTTCCTACCAAGGAACTGGTCTTAGTTACTTCTTGTCGAGTTTCTTTTCTTGACAAGGGATGCTATGCGTAGCAGTTTTTATCAAACTTCTCGTCGAGTTTTACAGAGAGATGCCATTTGATGGAAAAAAGTATTGATGTCAGACTTGCCGGGGAAACCCATTCGTGCGAGTTGTAGAGGTGTACAAACTTCTCTGTTGGAGATGCCATTTGTTGACTCTACAAGGGAAGACGAGTCTCTTGAGAGACTGCTTTCCGCTTGGGGGTATTACACCATACTTTTCCCCGAGGCCTTTCTCAGAGAAATGCCATGTGATGTAATCCAGTTTTGAGGTGCTGATAACCTTTTTGTCAGCGAATTTTCTGGAGAAAAACTGCTATATTGCCTAAGCTTTGATTAAAAGGCTTTCTCTAGGGATTTTCCTTAATCCGGGAAAGTGAAGATATCATCTTCGATGGCGTAGAGTGATGTTTGTCGAAGGTCTTCTTACCTTTCAGAGGTTTAAGTTATCAAAGTGGTCGAAGACTGTCTCCATCCCAGAAATAAATTGGAAGAGAGAGATTGTTCCGACGCAACAACTCCTGACGAGGAAAAAGCTGACAACTCGATTGAGAGGACTTTTATCACTAAGGGATAAGACCGACTAGCATGATAGTGATGCAATATGAATATGAATGTAAATCAATAATGCATGATGTATGTATGTTTATGCTGACAAAACTGACACGACATACAGACTAGTGGATGAACACGACTGGATACTCGGCCACTGCAGGGGATGAAAAGTATCACTGGTCCAAAAGTAGTAATTCTGCCTTGCTTAGGAGAGATAGTCCCTGTGGGGAACAACATTGGTCGGGCTTAGGAGATAAGAACTCTGTCGGGGGTGTCAGATGAAACACGGTCTCTGACACAGTTGATCCTTCGTTCAGGCGTACTAATTAAGAAGGAGTACTTTGATTCTGCACTTTGATTTTCAATTACTTTTGGAGAAGTGATCGATGTTCTTTCGATGTTCAACAGTCAAAAGAAATTGCCATCTTTATTTTAAAAGCAGAAAAATTTTGACAAGTAAATTCGTTTTTGTTTTATTTCAAGAATCGTTGATCATGTTAAAAATGTCATTCTGTAAAGCTAAAACAAATGAGAATTACAAACAAAAGCACTAGGGCTCAAAATTTATTGATAGGATGGAAATCAACCAAGTGCGTGATCCCATAGAGTATTTACAAAGTTAGAAAATGGTAATTTAAGGGAAAAGGGCTACATTGAAACATAACGACCGTTATCCTTCTACCAACTTTGAATTCTGGGCATCCTGAGTTTCCATCGAAGATGACCTTGACTGGAGTCTTCCTGATGGATGGCATGACTGCTGCTAAGGGAGTTTACCCTTTGTTAGATGTAGTTACTTGCCATTAATCCCTAACTTTTGCCTGGATTGTACTTTGAGATTTCCAATCCATCGGGATGATTTCTGATTATGTCTCAAATTTTTGCCTGGACCGCCCTTTTTGGGTTTTTAATCCACCGAGACTTTTATTTTAGGCGAAGTATTTCTTGACTACGTCAACATTTTTTTTAGGCGAAGTATTTACGAGTCTTAAAGCGCCGCATGAGAAGGCTTTCTTGACCACATAGGGGCCGTCATAATTCGGAGTCCATTTTCCCCGGGAATCAGTGAGGAATGATTGTATCTTCATGAGCACGAGGTCTCCTTTCCGGAAGACGCGAGGTCGGACCTTTTTATCAAACGCCTTCTTCATTCTTTGCTGATACAACTGGCCATGGCATAGTGCCGTTATTCGCTTCTCTTCGATCAGATTCAGTTCGTTGTGTTGATTTTGACACCATTCAGCCTATGTTAGCTTAGCTTCCATCAATACCCAGATTGATGGGATCTCTACTTCTATGGGAATGACTGCTTCCATGCCATATACTAGAGAGAAATGGGTTGCCCCTGTTGAAGTGCGGACAGATGTGCGATAACCAGGAAGAGCAAAGGGTAGCATCTCGTTCCAGGCTTTATAGGTTACAACCATCTTTTGAACAATCTTCTTGATGTTCTTGTTAGCCGCTTCTACCGCTCCATTCATCTTAGGTCGGTAGGGAGTTTAGTTATGGTGTTCGATTTTGAACTCAGCGCACAACTCTTTCATCATCTTATTGTTCAAGTTGGATCCATTATCAGTAATGATCTGGCTTGGAACACCATAATGGCACATGATATTGTTTTTGATAAAGCGGACCACCACTTGTCGAGTTACATTGGTGTATAACGCTGCTTCGACCCATTTGGTGAAGTAGTCAATGGCTACCAGGATGAACAGATGTCCGTTTGAAGCTTTGGGTTCAATCATGCCAATCATGTCGATTCCCCATATAGAGAAAGGCCATGGGGAAGAGAGAACTTTGAGATGTGTTGGCGGTACATGGATTTTGTCTGAGTATATCTGACACTTGTGACATCTTCTCATGTACTTGTAGCAGTCGGATTCCAGGGTCAACCAATAATACCTTGCTCTCAGAATTTTTCTTGCCATTGTGTGTCCGTTGGCATGAGTGCCAAAGGAGCCTTCATGAATTTCCTTCATCAGCATGTTTGCTTCTGGAATGTCTATGCATCGGAGCAAGACCATGTCGAAGTTTCTCTTATAGAGTGTATCACCGCTTAGGAAGAAGTTGCCTGCCAGTCTCCTGATGGTTTTTCGGTCTTTTCTGGATGCCCCAGGTGGGTACTTTTGTCTCTGAAGGAAGCATTTGATATCGTGATACCAAGAGTTGTCGTCTATGACTGCTTCAATCGTGGAGATGTAGGCGGGCCGTTCAAGGAGCATTATGTCAATCTTAGGTATGTCATTCCATTGACCTACACTAATCATGGAAGAGAGAGTGGCTAATGCATCAGCCATGTGATTCTTTTCACGAGGGATATGGTGAAACTCGACTCTATCGAAGAATGGTAAAAATATTCTTGCGTAATCTTTGCAAGGAATCAATCCTGACTGGTATGTGTTCAAATCTCCTTTGATCTGATTAATAACCAAGGCTGAGTCTCCATATACATCCAAGTTCTTGATCCTTAAGTCGATCGCTTCTTCGAGACCCATGATACAAGCTTCGTATTCGGCCTCGTTGTTTGTACACTTGAATGTCAGTCGGGCGGTGAAAGGAATGTGGGTACCCTTAGGTGTTATGATGATTACCCCAAATCGGTTTCCGTAACGGTTGACAGCTCCGTCAAAGATTAGTCCCCATTGGGAACCTGGTTCTGGCCCTTCACTGGGTAGTGGTTCATTGCAATATTTCATTTTTAAATACATGACATCTTCATCTGGGAAGTCAAATCCGACTGATTCCTAATCGTCAATCGGTTGATGAGCCAAATGATCGGCTAAAACACTTTTACGGCTTTCTGAGCATGGTACTCAATGTCGTATTCTGATAACAACATCTGCCAACGGGCAATCCTTCTCGTAAGAGCAGGCTTCTCAAAGACATACTTGATCAGATCCATTTCGGAGATTAGCCAATTAGTATGACAAATCAGGTACTGGCGAAGACGTTTGGCTGCCTAAGCCAGAGCACAACAAGTTTTATCAAGCATAGTGTATCGAGTCTCGCAGTCGGTGAACTTATTGCTTAAATAGTAAATGGCAGACTCTTTCCTTTTGGTTTCATCTTGTTGGCCAAGTACACAGCCCATTGAGTCTTCCAAGACTATTAGGTATATGATCAGTGGTTTTCCTTCCACTGGAGGTGATAGAATCGGTGGGTTCAACAAGTATTCCTTGATACTGTTGAAGAAGGTTTGGCAGTCTTCTATCCAAACGCAGTCTTGATTCTTTTTGAGTAATTTAAAAATTGGCGCACATGTCGCGGTCATGAGGAATATGAATCTGGAAATGTAGTTCAGACGTCCCAGGAATCCCCTGACTTGTTTTTCAGTCTTTGGAGAAGGCATTTCTTGAATGGCCTTGACCTTGTCAGGATCAACCTCAATTCCTTTCTGGCTGACGATGAACCCTAAAAGTTTCCCTGAACGGACACCGAATGTGCACTTATTTGGATTCAAGCGGAGTTTGTATTTTCTCAGCCGCTCGAATAGCTTTGACAGGTGGGTCACATGCTCGTCTTCTATTTTAGATTTGGCAATCATATCATTGACATACACTTCTATTTCTTTGTGTATCATGTCGTGAAACAGAGTAGTCATGGCCCTTTGATAGGTTGCCCCGACGTTCTTCAAACTGAACGACATTACCTTGTAACAAAAGGTACCCCATGGGGTGATGAACGAAGTTTTCTCCATGTCAAACTCAAAAGTAAAGTTCAACATTCATGTGCGGCAAGAGATAGTAATACAATTCACAACACTCACAAGCATATCATTTTTCATTTGAAAATAAACAGTAAGCATTCAAGGCAAGAAACTTGGCAACAAAGTTGTACAAAATCTTATCAAAGTGAAATCATCCAAAGTTAACGAAACTTTCTCACAAAATATCTTTCTCATGTGTCAAGAGTTATCACAAAATAGCTTAAAGATCACATAGTTTATAGTAGCTTAAGATTACATAAAAAGTAAACATATTTTGTGAATTTGAAATTAATTACAAAATAATAATTAATGATTAAAAATTATGAAAAAATAAAATAAAATACAAAAGATATTTATAAAAAATTTAGGAAATTTTGGTTTAAAAGAAAATATATTTTTAGTAATTAAAATGAAGTAAAAAGAAAAGAAAAGTTTAAATAAGATTAAATTAGAGGGGGTGTATGGGGAAAAAATAAAACGAACTAAAGTGAGTTATTGTAGCTAATGGGCCTCAAACATGGGGGTGCTTTTAGTGGTTTTCGCTGGGCCCAGAAGATATACAAAGGAAAGCTGGAAAGGAAAAAAAAAATAAGCAAAAGGGGACTGGGGCGAGGGGGATTCGAACCCTAGTCCCTTTGGTTACAGCACATGCATCTCGCCACTGGGGTGGCTATACATCCAATGTATAAGCCACCCCTAATAAGATTTAAACCAAACAAATGGAGTAAGCTATCAGGTTTTGGTATGAAGACGTTACCTAAAAGGCTAGTGACTCAACATCAAATGGTCACCCATTATTTAGGCACTAAACAATAAAACTACAGTCCAACCTATCATGTGTCGCCACTGTTTCGTCATTTTCATGCAAACCCGCAGCTTTGTTATAAATTGAACGTGAATCCAACACTAATAGACATGGTGATGCCCAACCAGTTTCAACACTAAAACTCCACTATATTTGAAAGAAACATCAAACAAAATGCTCAGAGGGTAGAACACACATAAATTTAACGTAGATCCTAGGCTGGGATAAGAACATCAAGATAACGCAATCCCAATAAACCAAACTGCCAACACCAATGAAGATAACAACCTGGACATTGGGAATGAACAACAAAAACAATGGGACTCGTCCACCTTACCCTAACAGCATGGATCAATCATCTGGTCCACTCTCCACTCACTCTAAAACCTATCGTAATTGAAGGCAAAGGCATATGCTATTAAAATTATTCAGCAGAATGATCAAATGTCAAGAACCTATACATTGTTTTTGTGTTAACTCAAAACAAGTAGCAGCAACTGGACTTAGGACAAGCGAGACAGGGACACGAACAAGCATCAAGACAACACTAAAACAGGTGTATTTAGTAAAGAAAACATTCTCTTATCAAGCTTTGAAACCAAACTGAGATCCAACAACAACACATAATAGACAATGCGTGAGTATTTTCAAACGTGAAGACAAAACATCCTATTATCACATGCAGGTAGTGTCAAAATGCTTTTTACGTGACTTTTAACATTAATATTACAACCCTGAAGTAAATAAACATATATCCCTGGACATGGCATTAGAGTCATTGAAACACTCACCCTGTCAACACTCTTTTTTTTAAGTAAACTCTTAATGGTATTAGGGTAGTAATAACGTAACATCATGAATGGCAGTCTCAAAGAACATCAATATTATTCATATGGTTACTATTTTTCAAATGCTAAAAACAACAACATGCTCATGATAGTATAGGAAATCTGAGCCAGGAGAGTGGGAACAACTATTTGTCTTTATCATATGAACTTCAAAAGAGCTTACGTGTAGTTAAACCGAGCCAACAAGAAATGAACATCTCTAGGACAAACCAAACACTAAGCTACATCATGGACACAACATGTTCTAAGATCAACAAACCAGTAATGCTTAAGAAATAAAAAAAGATTCGCATATCACATTATCATCTTAAGCATGGTGTTACATGTTAATGGATAGTGAGAACAAGTATTTGTCTCATTACAAATCTACATGTTGCAATCCTAGACTGTCATGAGATGAAACACTTAAGTAAGTAGCTCAAAACTTTAACTTACAGCAATGACACCAAAGTGCTTCAAACTAACGACTAACAATGTACAACATGGATGCTATAAACATAAACACAACAATATATTCAAAACAAACATTCAGCATGACTTTAGATATAAGATGATTATGACAATAGTATGCACAATAAGAACATGATTAGTGAAATGGTATGGAAAACCGAGGAAAAGAATACCTGGTGAAGTACTGACCTCTCAAAGTTCCAACAGGACCAAGCTTACTTCTCCTTGTAGTAGCCTTTGCTCCAACTTCCTCAAAGCCTCTTCACTTGCTAAGTTAGCACTTTGAGATTTTTCCGAGTTCTTTAGTGAGAAGGTTGTTGATAAAACAAGTAAGGGTACTCCTCCTTTTATAGGAAAAGTTGAGGACAAAAGTGTAACTTGCAAAAACCTCTTTCTTTCTTCCTATCGTGCCAAGTGAGAAAATGACTAAGTTTCCAAGTTTCAAGGACATAGTTGGTGATGAGGCTATGCTTCTGAGTTGCCTAGCTGGATTGATGAGATTGGAGCATAGCTCAAGGTCTGCACAAAGCTTGGATTGCCCATGCTTTGAAAAGTTTCTCCCTCACGATGTCATGCTTGATCCACTTGTGCTAACTATGTTATTTTAATGTTAAAATTTGTAAAAATCATGGCAGAGGTTCTAATCACACTAAACTTTCCTCTAAACTTCAGAAAAGTGAAAGCTTTGGTGATTAGAAGTGGTATTATGTCATTATGCAAAAGTTGGTTATTTGAAAATCAAGAAATGAACCCCTAACTTTGAAGCTTCGTATCTCTCAGCTCACTCAATGGGTTGAGGAGTTCAAATACTTTTTGGAAAGCCCTCAATGCTCTCTACAACTTTAGTGTTCAAATATTTTTGGTTTGAGGCTTAGAACTATATGAAAAATCGGGTTAAAGTTGTGTGCAAATAAGGGTGAAAAAGCTGAAATTTCACTATCCTTAAGGGTGATTTATCTTCCAAGTCTTGTAACTCAAAAACCAAGCATTTTTTGGAAGAGGGTCCTCTAATATGTTTTGAAGATCTTGGAAATAGCTTCCATTTGAGCTTTGAGTCACTCAATTTGGATGTGTGGTTTGAAAGTTTTGACTGTTTCAATTTTGGCACAAGTAGTGAAATCTCCACATTTGAAAAGTTTCATGAACCAAACCTTGCTTCCTTTGCAAGAAACTTCTTCACACTTGATCTCTCATGTCTTAACTTATAAATGAGACATTTCATGATGGATTGAGGACTTGGATGCTTCATTTTGGATCAAAATCTCGAGGATTAGGGCCTCAGTCAAAACCGTAATTTCAACTGTGAATGCACTGGAATGATTTCTGATTATCTTGCTTCTTCAATAACCTATAAGGCTCATAGATAGTCTCTGAGGATGTCTACTACCACATGGAGTCATGTCCCAGGGCTTGAGAACCACTCTTGAACAATATCAAAGGACATGATTGTCTTGTCATAACAAAACCCTAATTGGAGGCAGGGTGAACTTGTGACTCTTCATATTTGGTGATGAGAGCCAGTCACACTTGAGTTCTTGTTGAGTGAGACTTCTGGGATGTAAGTGAGCTCACATGGTTGCATTTGGAGCATTCTCTTCTTTAGGAGACTTTGTTCTCCTCTTGGTATAAGTCCTGGCTTTTCACAGAAGAAACAAACTTGCAAAATGAAATGGTTAGTTAACAATGCATAGGTGAATGAAACCTAAATGTAAGTGCAAAATTTTATGACATCTAAGGGGTAAAATTTGGGGTACAACACTTAGGTAAGTGGGAAGTGAACCATTTGTATAGTAGGGGTACACAACATGTGAAAATTCCTCCGCTGTACAAATTCCTTAAGTGTACAGAATGGTAAGCATCTGCGAGCAAGGTCGGTACAGGGTTTCCAATCAGAAAAATCCCAATGGCATTGATATCAACGAAGTCATCAAAGTTGGGAAATAGAAATAACCCGTAGGTGACCACGAGGAAGAATCACTGGGGATACAGACTGAACAACAAAAGGGTCTCACCAGGGAGACTCTGAGGAAACATTGGGGGAAATGAAAGCACACTCTTTACTGAGCATGAAACCAGAAAGAATACATGATCTCTACGGGGGACTGGTTTGAAATAGACATCAACACAATATTTTTTGGGATTTTCTTATACTGAAGAGTTCAAACGGGATCTTCAAGAAAAGCCAGAAAAGACAGAGAAAGTCACATCAGGAAAAACATCAGATGGAAAAAGAAACCAGATATCCAATGATGGCTTTGAATGAACGGTACAAATCACAATATCTAATAATGGCTTTAGATAAAAGTGAACAAAGCAGGGATCCAAGAAGGCATTGGATACAAAGAAACCAGTCATCCAATAACGACTTTGAATGAAGGGTACAAAATAATATCTGAGAAAGCATCAGATAAGAATGAGATGAAATATTAAATCTGAGAAGGCATCAGATGAAAGTGAATAAAGCAGGGTAATCCAAGAAGTCATTGGATAAAAGGACACCAGACATTCAATAATGGCTTTGAACGAAAGGTACAAATTGTCGCATCTGCGAAAATCAACTGGAGGAAATGAACAGAAGAGTCGCCACCGAACGTTATTTATCCTGACACATGGAAAGGAAATGATCGAAGAAAACCTCAACAAAGGGTAAGGAATGGTCATTGCAACCATAGCCTAGGTCTGAGAGTCAGTTACGTGAGAGGAACGTATTAGCACCCCCTCGCGTCCATCGTACTCGATGGGATCCACGCTTGTTGTTATCGATCAAAGGGTGTCATCGTCTGAAGCTCCATTGCTACTGAACACGAGAAGGAACAGGTACGGGAACGAACGAAGCAACAAGGAGGAAAAGAAGAAGAAGTGACTCGATAGGACATCCTCGTGCCTACGTATCCTTAATCTACCCAGAGAGAGGAAGTCAGAGCAGTCGCAGTTTGACCTTACCGGGTCGATTTTGTTTGTGTCTTTTAGGTGGAATACGTCGACATTCATGTTTTAGCAGTTTAGGTGTTGTCGCTCGCTGCATGGAGTCTTATGCGTTTACCTGTTTCCGGTAGAACGGAAATGATGCATCCTTTAAGAAGGAAGTGAAAGAGATGAGAAAAGAGGAGGATTGTTGGTTTTTGGTCTTTTATGAGAAGGTGTTTTGATTTATTGTTTGTAACATATATCGTGCTAAAGTCGATGACATAGGATCGAATGCGTCGCAAATCGACCCAAGACGGGACGCATGCTAAACACTCTAGAAAAGTGAAGGAAAATCTCCCAATTTTCATTTCCCATGTACTTAAGGCTCATGGCGCACTCAACATGTAGTATTTATTAAATGTTTAAAATTTGCTTAGAGATGAGAGAAGAGACTCAGGTTGTAATAGAAAATGGAAGTTAGTTGTTAGTGTGCTCACCGAGATATCGCATCTCGTGCCTACATATCATCAGTCTAACCGAAAAGAGGAATCAGAGCATACATAGTTCACGCTACTACAGAACATAGAGAACGGTCTCGATCGCATGGGTGCGAGAGAATAAAGGGGAAGGACACACAGAAAGTCTAAGGGGGAAACTCGGTCCTACACGTTAGCATGCAATGATGGTCCTAAGGTCAGGATCAAGGGAAGTCTACCTAATGTTATCAGGCATGGATTGATATCCTAATGTCTCTCCTACCTCCGACTTAATCAAAAATTTAGTGGAGCGAGGAATCCTACGGGATCATGTCATCAGACAAGTAAACACAGGATAAATTAATCACAAAATGAACTAACAGCAACGAAAGAGTAAACGATGTCAGTCAGCACTAATGTCACACAATAAGAAAAGGGGGGCAGCTTTAGCCAAGGGGTCATATCAACCGAGGAAAACAAGCTAGCTGTGGTAAATAGGGGTGCTCACCTAATGGTATCGAGAACCATGAAGAGCAGAATAAAAAGGGAAGATGTGAACCAGATCACATAAGCATCAGCATCGGCCAATGCGAGCTATAAATAAGGTGTGGGGGTCTGATTGCTAAACCCTTCTTCCACTTGACGGACTAGATAACAAGAGTGGGCGATGTTCAAAGCTTCAATCATGTAATGAGAGCTAAGAACGACTCAGTTAGAATAACGGGGGTCAGTTGCGAACACTAACTTCCGTCAATTGCCTTCTTGGAGGTCTTACAAGGGAATATGGGAAGGGGATGCCTCTTTAGAGGTCTTTAGGCACAATATTAAACAATCACAATCATGTCCTCACTTGAGGGCTTTCCATACAATCCTACTTATCATGGCATCGACTATTCCTATTTCTCATGGCATTTGAAAGCATTAAAGAGAAGTGAAGAGATAAGAAGTCTAACCAAACAGATATGAAACCGTAGCAAACCAACGAAAGTGCAACGAAAGCAAGTCACGGAAGCACCTATAAACAAATAGCAAACCAAGTTAGAAACAATTTTTTTTTTACAAAATGAAATGGTCAAACCACCTTTGGAATGTCTCCTTTATGCACCTTGCACATGTTAACCAAAGACATTAGTAATAACAAGAGAATGTATGTACAACATGAAAACCTAAGTCTAATGACTATGTAAATTTGAGTCACATTAGTCAAAGTAAAAGACCTAAAAGGATTATGAAATTACAAGTCAAGTTACAACTATGCTACAAGACTAATCTACTTTGAAGTTAAAGGTAAACCAACAAAAGAAATCACCAAAGGGTTACAAGTAAAGGACATGAAAGTAAACCAAAACCATAATTGAACTCACCGATGGCTAAGGTAAAACAAGTTTAAATCCTCAAGACAAAACAAGGCAATTCAAACCAAAACTAGCTCCTAAAAACAAAGACTTGCAAGGCAAGCAAAAGATGAGCATTAGAGATGAAAACATCAATGAAAAGAGCCTAGGGCAGTAGAGAATGGTTCTCTAACTAATGTAGAAAGTTCACATTCAACGCATGCAAGTAAAGTTGAAAGGATTAAACCAAACTAGGCAAACAAAGGCAAACTTCACTCTTGGAAACAATGCAAAGTTAATCATGCACAAAAAAATTATGGGTCATGTACCAATGTAAAAACGCTTTATAAGTCAGTAGATATACCTCAACATCATTTACACAAGTGTCAAAGAAGATTAGCAAAATATATGCAAAGAATGGTACCACAAACACAAAGTTAGAATACCACACAATGGATGCAAAAGGATGCTTCAAACATACATGTTTTTATGCACATTATGAATAAGTTAAAAACAACTTGAGATGGATTATAGGTCCTTAAAATTTTTTCAAACTAATACACAAAAGTCTCACACAACACCTTCTAAGGAATGACATGAGTGTCTCCTCAAAACCCTAGAGATCAAACTTGTAAGCACAAATGAATGCTCACAATCAAAAAGGTATGAAAAATAGTTAGAAGTCCTAAAGAATTATTCAAATTTAATCATAGTATGAAAAAGTCAGTAGATCACATTTTCTAGAAGTAATTCATAAATTTATGCACCAAAGTGTCAAAACAATTCACTCAATAGGCACGATAACAAGGTATGATCGCCGAAAAACAATTTCCCAAAGTGGATTTAAAATGACACCAAAAATTATGGAAAAAATTCCCAAGGAGTATCATAGTGTCATATATCCCAGTGATTAATCACCCACAAAAATTTAGCTTCACACCTATTGGAAAAAAACTCTTTCGGTCCCTTAAATCGAACTATGTCCTTCGGGTCAGCTTGGAATAAAAAATCCAAATTAATTACTAAACTCATCCAAAACTGGAATAAAAAATTATAGAAAATTAATTAAGAGGTTAAGTATAACTCATGAATATTTGTAGAATTTTATCACAATTAAAACTATTTTTAATAATTGGAACAAAATGAGCAAAACCTTGCGATTAAGGGAAAGTGCTAGGAAAGCAAACTTATCACGCATAACCTAAGCTTCGAATCATCACATATCATCATAAATCAAGCTATAACCAGTGCCTCATATGGGAGGGCTCAATATGCAACCTACACTATATGATCCTAAATCACATACAAGCTAGAATGATGCGTTAAAGTCGAGATTTCTTACTTGGTCGAAGTAGCGATTCTTCACATAATAAGAAACCCGAAAACTTCGTGCAAGTCTTGTAATCAACCTTGGAGGAAAAATAAATGCCTAATCTTCCAAAATTATTCCATGAAGAGATATCCAAAAGATCGATCGTCATCGATCCAAAAATCCATGAGCCTTTAATCGAAATCGGCCAACGTCTTAAATCGAAATTAATCGACACCTTCACAAAAATTATCAACAAAAATCCCATTAGAATTGTCAATAAGCTAATCAAGGTATCAATCAACAGAAACGAAATCACAATCGTCACCGAGAAAAAATCGTCAATTAATCACAAATTAAATAGAGAAACAGAGGGGGTGCAGAAAGTGAATCCAGTGGTGTGAATAGGAACAGTCTGCCCCAATGGCCTTTGATCCATGTTCCCAGGGGGTGTAGTCAGCATATCTTTAGTTCAGAAAATTCTATTGGGCTGCTTAGAAAGGGGTGCGCACAACAAACTTCAATTAGGCCCAAGAAGTTGAAAGCCTGAGGGTGTATGGTGGACCTTCAGATTTGGCGACTAATCACAGCCGTTTGATTTCATGCCTGAATCAATCCAATGGTTGTCAAGAGAAGGTGCATGATAGGGAGAGTGGGAGCGCACGTACACAATTGAAGCAAAGGTACCACCGGACGGCGACAAGTGTCACCGCCGGAGTGGACCACCACCACAAACCTTATCTTCTTACTAATAAGTGAACGGTGGGGAAAGTAAAAAAAACATTTCCTCTTCTTCTTCTCATGCTCATCTCACTTTCTCCCAGAACTAAAAAGAGACAAACCCTAACACCACCCGCTGGAGATGATTGTCTCCACGGCGGCGGCCGCCACTGCCTCCGGTGGAACCACCCTCAAACCCTAAATTCCCAACGCAAACCCCCCTCTAAATCTTGCTCTCGTTATGAATCCGGTACCAGTTTCGCCTAACTCTCATCGATGAGACGAGATCGGAACACAAAAATCCAACGTCACGAACTCAAACAAGCTCAGACAACTTCATCCACCTCGTTCAAACCTTCGTCAAACGCGCCGTTTACATGATTCTCTCCCTCTCCTTCAAATCTGCCGCCGCCGACAAACTTCGCCTCCTTCCCTTAAAATCGATGCCTACAGTTCGCTTCTCCACAACAACCTTCTTCTCCTTCACAATTCCAAACAATACGAAATCGCTTGCTTATTTGTACACTGCACGAAGACTTTGATAGTAAATCCATGAAGCATGATGTTATGATGTACAATCCAAGACTTAATGGTGAATAAACTGGAGCAGAAAGACGAAGAGATCAAAAACCTTGTACAACTGCATTCGACGCTTCAAGAAAGAGTGCAGACGCTAGTATTCTCTGTGATGAAAACGCCGACGGACGAAACCAACGCGATACTCCGGGCCGCTGTTGCCATTTGCGACGAATTCACGGTATGGTTCCACGTTCCGATCCAATCCACTTCTTCTTACTCGGTTCGTACGTTCTGCTTCTGAAGTGTTGCGTTTTACAATGGTGTTGAATTTCTGCGTGAGTTCCGTTGTGGATTTGAGAGCATTGCTGAGTGTTTATTGCTGTGATTTGCAGGTATTGTATCAATTGGCGGTGAAGATGCAGATTGAAATTAGAGATGATGAAGATTATTGAAGGTGAAGATGAAGGTTGATCCAAGAGTGAAGAGTGAAGATCGAAGAAGGTGAAAGAGAAGAGAGAGTTTTTTTATTCTCAGCTGCCAGATTCAGAGAGAAATTTTTTGTTAGAATCTGTTAGAGATTCGGTTAGGATACAGTAAGAGTTTTTTGTTATGGTTTTTTTGTGAGCTCTCAGTTTTGTTAGAGTTGGGGAAAATTCAATTGGAAACTATTATCATTTGTTTTTTTTAGTTTCTGAACTACTGCCCTTTTTGTGAAACGAATTTTTTCTGTTATATGCAATTCTGGTGCGAATAGTTATCTGGTGTAATGTATTTTTTCTGCTAAAAACTGTTGTGCACCATGGTACTTTCTTTTCAGCTTACTCGCTCTAATCTCCTTTCGTGCCCTGGCTTGTTCTTGACAGTTCTTGAATAGATGGGAATAAAGAGGTTTTGTGTTGGGTGTATTGTTTGGACGTGGGATTTAGATGTTTTGTTTTATGGTTAATTGAATAAAATGGATATGGAAAAATGGACGTGGATTTTAGTAAATGGTTATTAAAGGTGGGTCTAAATTGGATAAAATGGGTGATGGATATTAACATGAAAATGGTTATTGGCTAGAAAGAATGGACTTGTATCTTGAATTCCAATTAATCCACATGACTGATCTTGACGTGCTCCTTAAAAATGTTGATCCTTTCGAATGTCTTCAAACCAAATTTCAAATTCGAATCAAATTCACCTTCTTGATGGACCTCCAACTCCAATTTCAAATTCACATGAACCCATATTTCAGGCAACAAACAATAAGAAATGGAGAGAACAACAATGTCCCCACCCCAATACGAATCCACAACTGGATCTCATGTCAAGATGCCTTTGCCATGAACACTAACCACCAACTTCAGTTGATGAATATCAACCAAGTCACACAGAAGATAAGAAACCATGATCCCATGCCTCAAGAACCCATGCAAACGTATGATTAATGCAGTTACGACCTAGTGAAGATGTAGATGAATGTGAAACAAAAGCCAGTTATTGAAGGTATAAATAAGAGGGCAAATTTTGAGGTGTTACAGCTGCCCCTATTCAATCAACTGTGGACCTGAAAGGATGAAAGCAGTCGACTTTCAGACATTCGAGGTAAATTGGGATTGAATACTAACAGAAACCAAAAATTTGTACTCTGTGGGTATAACATACGGGTAGAGGATCAGACGAGTGTAAAACTCTACTGGGGATGAAAGGGTAGGTGAGATTGAAAAATCTGCTGGGGATAAGAAACGACACGGACGAGTGTCTGAAATCATGAGATGAAACGTAGATGTAGGTTTGGATCAACGATACAGACGAGTATCAAAGGATGATACTTACCGGTATCACAGAAAAGACACGAACGCAAATGAGTGTTATGAAAAGACGATACTTACAGGTATCGGGACATGGCAATTACAGGTATCGCTGAAAGATTGAGTTAACAACATGGACATGTATCGCAAGATGATACTTACCGGTATCAAGGAAAAACGGAATAGACGATACTTACCGGTATTGAGAGAAACTGAATTGACGATACTTACCGGTATCGAGAGATGATACTTACAGGTATCACTGAAAGATTGAATGGCCGATACTTACCAATATTGAGAGAAACTGAATTGACGATACTTACCGGTATCGAGAGATGATACTTACAGGTATCACTGAAAGATTGAATGGACGATACTTACCGGTATCGAGAGAAACTGAATTGACGATACTTACGGGTATCGAGAGATGATACTTACAGGTATCAGAAGATGAAATTGAAATAACGATACTTATCGGTATCGAGAGATGATACTTTCCGGTATCAAAGAATAAATTGGAATAATGACACTTACCGGTATCGAGAGATGATATCGTCCGGTATCAGAAGATGAAATTGAAATAACGATACTTACCGGTATCGAGAGATGATACTTTCCAATATCAGAAGATGAAATTGAAATAACGATACTTATCGGTATCGAGAGATGATACTTTCCGGTATCAAAGAAGAAATTAAAATAACGATACTTACCGGTATCGAGATATGATACTTTCCGGTATCAAAGAAGAAATTGAAATAACGATACTTACCGGTATCGAGAGATGATACTGTCCGGTATCAAAAAAGAGACTGAATTAACGATACTTACCGGTATCGAAAGAAAGATTGAATGAATGATACTTACCGGTATCGAAAGATGATACTTGCGGGTACCAAATAGAAATAAACACGGACGAGTGTCTAAGATCAATACGGATGAGGTATTGAAGAAATGAAATAGGACACGGACGGGGGTCGAAAGACCACAGACGAGTGTATAACAATCCAAGATCAATACGAACGAGTATTGTCGAAACTGGAGCAAACACGGACGAGTATTGAAAGATCACGGAAGAGGATCTAAGATGTTTTAGGATCAACACGAATGAGTATTGATTAACCTGAAACAAACACGGACGAGTGTTGAAAGACCACAGATGAGTGGCTGAGACGTTCTAGGATCAATACGAACGAGTATTGATTAACTTGAAACAAACACGGACGAGTGTCGAAAGGACAGTGTTTCAAAAACATCGAGATTAACGCATCCAAACCTTGGATGATTGGTGTGAGGGACGACTCTGGGGGGGTAATAGATTCCTAGTTAGACGACTCTACTAGGGAATGAAGACCAAAAGGGGAGGATGGACAGATCTACTACCCTAGAAATTAATTAAGGTGTCTGCTGGAGGGCTACAGTTACGTCGTTCTGCTGGGGATAAGAGAAGTCTGAACAGACAACTCTGCAGGGGAATACCAGCATGATGAACAGGTTCATTGGCAACTTCATCGGGGATAAGATAAGACCGGTCCTTCTGGATTCAACCACAGTCTGTTGAGGAACCGTCTGGCAGCAAGAATATCCAAACCTGGCTTATGCTTCACATGCATATGTTTGAATTTTTCTATGGCGTAATGCTCAATGCGAAATGGAAATGCTACGCGTTTCGAGGATGCAATGATTACTATAAATGCCGATGTATGCTCGGGCTACTGGGAAAAGAAGGATGTCACTACGCCAAAATTGGATAAAGACAGCGCAACAAAGACAACGCTTTTTGGACAAAGTGCTGCTATAAGTCTTTAAAAAATTTCACTTAAAAAAAGCGCTGTAAAAGAAATCCTTTAGAAAGAGCTTTCTAAAAGCGCTGTTAAATGCCCAAAATGAAAGCCACCTTAGAAAGCGCTTTTTGAAAAGCGCTGCTATAGGTATTACTTTAGAAAGCGCTTTAAAAAAGTACTATCTAAAGGTTAACCTTAGAAAGCGCTTTCAGAAAGCGCTGCTATAGGTTTTAAATTCTCCCCGCCTTAGAAAGCGCTTTCTGAGGAAAGCACTCTTATAGGTAGAACTTAAGAAAACGCTTTTTAAAAGCGCCCTCTAAGGTCATTTATGAATTAAAATATAAAACAATTTCTAATCATTTTCAGACACTTCTTTTCATTTTCTTCTCTCGACCGTTCTTCTCTACTGAAACCCTTGCTATCGTTCTTCTCTGCTGAAAACCATTGCCATTGCCGTCGTTCATTCGCCATGGTCGTCGTTCATTCGCCACCGCCATCATTCATTGCCGTCGTTCACTTTTTTCCGTCATTTTGGTTGTTCATTCGCCATTGCTTTCGTGAAGAAGAAGACGAAACGAAGAAGAGGTACGATTTTCATTCTGTTTTCATTCTTGTTTTCATTATGTTTTCATTCTTGTTTTCATTCTTATTTTCATTTAAGAAGAGGTATGATTTTTGTTTTGTTTTCATTCTTGTCACTACCATTTTGCCGTCGTATTATTCCGTCACTGCCATTATTTTTGTGCTGCCAATATATGCCCTTAAAAAATTGGGTGTAGTGTTGATATGGGTAATGACCATAGTTAAAAAGTTTTGAACATGTTTACATACTTCTGACTTATTTTTGAGAAGAATGATCCATACATAGAATAACTTATTTCTGACTTATTTTTTAACATGTTTAGAATGACTAATATTGAACATGTTGTTTCTATTTTCATTAGTTAGTGTTTCTATATTCTAGATTAAAGAAAGTATGATAGTTATTGTAATATTGATAGTTATTGTATTGATGGAGTTATGATATATAAAGCCATGAAAGTGGAGTTATGATAGTTATTGTATTGCATGGTCAAACAAAGTATGATATTTGTCTTTGCATGAGATGTTTATGTTGCTCAATAATTACTTTGATGGTTATCTTTGTGATATGATGATTACGTGTTTAAGTATGATTTAAACTTGATTCTTGATAGATTTAGGTTATCGTATGAATGTTACTTGTTTAAGTTGATGCATGTTTACTTGTTTAGGTATTGCTTAGATTTGAATCTTGTTAGGTTTAGGATGAATTGTTCTAATGCTTGGTTACTTGTTTAAGTATGCTTGGTTACTTGTTTAAGTATGCTTGCTCTTAAGTATGTTGCTTGTTTGTGATTACATGTTGCCACTTATCAAGTTATGACTCATAATTGGTCAATTAATGATATTTCATTTTATGATACGTGTACAGGGGGATGTTGGTAATTCTAACCTATCTGGACACTGTGTAGGTCTAAAAGTTGTTTACATCTCTAAAGGTAATTAGTTGTTCTCTCTCGCCACTGTAATTAGTAGTGCTTTGAATGAACTGATATGATGGAGTTGCTAACTTATTGAATTTGCTATATATAGGGGTTACTTGTGATCAAAGTGTGAAAGTCGGATCGTTTCCCTATAGGTAAATATTTTTTATTTTTGTTTTTGTTTAGTTTAATTAGTATAACTATGGATAAGAAATGGATGTCTTCAAGTCGATTGTCGAAAGAGTACGAGAATGGGGTATCAGAATTTGTTAAGTTTACTGTTGCGCACGCCAAAGACCCTAGTCGAATGAGATGTCCTTGCTTGGGTTGCTGTTTTGGGAGTCGGGTTGACGCAGTTCAGTTGGCATCGCATTTAATGAGGAGTGGAATTGATAGAAGTTATACATGTTGGAATTTGCATGGTGAGAAAATTAACGGGAATGTTGAACCGGGGGATAATACGACCTATGCTTCAAACGACAATGGCACATATACATACGATTCTGATCGAGTCGAAGAGATTGCAGAAGCACTTGAAGAAGATCTTAAGGATTGTCCCAAAATGTTTGACAGGTTAGTAAGCGATTCAGAGAAACCATTATATAATGGTTGCACCAAATTCACAAGATTGTTTGTGGTATTAAAGTTGTACAACTTAAAGGCGGGCAATGGATGGTCGGATAAAAGTTTCACAGAGTTATTGGCCCTTATGAAAGATATGTTTCCAGAGGATAATGTTCTTCTCAATCGAACATATGAGGCCAAAAAGATGTTGTGCTCTATTGGCATGAGCTATGATAAGATACATGCCTGTCCAAACGATTGCGTTTTGTTTCGAAATGAGTATGCATCGTTAAATGAGTGTCCTAAATGCGGTGTCTCTCGATATAAGAAAAAGTTGTCTCCAGCAAAAGTCTTATGGTATTTTCCTATAATTCAGAGATTTAGACGCATGTTTCGTAGTGAGACCGATTCAAGACACTTGACTTGGCATGAAGATGAAAGAATTATTGATGGAAAGTTTCGACATCCGACAGATTCACCACAGTGGATGAAAATTGATGATGATTATCCTGAATTTGGAAAAGAAGCAAGAAACCTTCGCTTGGCATTATCTACTGATGGAATGAACCCACACGGTCTTCAAAGTATCTCACATAGGACTTGGCCTGTGATCATAACGATTTATAACCTACCTCCATGGCTATGTATGAAGCGTAAGTACATGATGTTATCTATGTTAATTTCTGGGCCTAGACAACCAGGGAATGGCATAGACGTATACTTGGCACCCTTAATCGAAGATTTAAAGTTTTTGTGGGAGAATGGTGTGGAGGTTTATGATGGGTATAGGAAAGAAAGTTTCAACTTGAGGGCGGTGTTGTTTGGCACAATTAATAATTTTCCAGCATACGGAAATCTATCAGGGTACAGCATAAAAGGTCAATGTGCATGTCCTATTTGTGCAGATAAAACAGATTGGACGCGATTGGAGTTTGGTCAGAAGAATGTATTTCTCGGTCATCGTAGATTCTTACATTCTAATCATCACTATCGTGGGTGGAGAAAAGCATTCAATGGAAAGCCAGAACAAGGTAGATCTCCAACTATATTGACAGGTGATCAAATTTTTGAAAAGGTGAAAGATGTGAGTACTCAGTTTGGAAAGCCTTTTGCACATACACTTGTCAAGAGTGGGTGGAAGAAGAGGTCAATTTTTTTTGAACTGCCATATTGGAAGTCGTTGTATGTAAGACATTTCCTCGATGTTATGCATATTGAAAAAAATGTATTTGACAGTGTTATTGGTACGTTACTCAATATACAAGGAAAGTCTAAGGATGGCCTTAAATCAAGAAAGGACTTGATAACGATGGGGATAAGAACTGAATTAGGACCATTGAAGAAAGGAAAACGAACATATCTACCACCTACTACGTATACTCTTTCTAGAAAGGAGAAAAAAGTATTGTGTAAATTTCTAAGTGAAGTTAAAGTTCCAGAAGGATACTCTTCAGATATTAGAAGACTTGTGTCTATGAAAGACCTCAAGTTAAAGAGTTTAAAGACGCATGACTGCCATGTTATAATGGAACATTTTCAACCAATAGGTATATGTTCTATTCTGCCAGAAAAAGTAAGAAGCGCAATAACTAAATTGTGTTTTTTCTTCAAGTCAATTTGCAATAAGGTGATCGATCATGCGATCTTACCAACATTGCAAAAAGAAATAGTTATTACTTTGTGTAATCTTGAAATGATTTTTCCTCCCTCGTTTTTTGACATAATGGTTCATCTAGTTGTTCATCTGGTGAAAGAGACACAATTGTGTGGACCGGCTTATATGAGATGGATGTACCCTGCTGAACGTTATATGAAAATATTAAAAGGGTATGTGAAAAATTGAAGTCGACCAGAGGGTTGTATTGTCGAACGATACATTATTGAAGAAGCGATTGAGTTTTGTACTGAATATCTGTCCAATGTACAATCAATTGGACTCCCCAAATCTCATATTGTCGAAAAAAAAGAAGGAAAAAAGTTAATTGGAAATGAAGTTGTGGCAGTATCAAGGGTCGAACGGGATCAAGTGCATTTGTATGTTCTACACAATGAGAATGAGGTTGAGTCGTATGTTAAAATGCACAAGGATGTTCTCCGAGGTATAAATCCGAATAGAAATGAGAATTGGATAGTACGAGAGCACAATCGAAGTTTCATACCTTGGTTTAAGGATCATATTTATTCAAAGTACTATTCAGATCCCGCTTCAATAACAGAAAGGTTGAGATGTTTAGCATATGGTCCAAGTTTGGTTGTGTTTTCTTATAGGGCATACGCAATTAATGGATACACATTTTATACCAAAGAACAAGATGATAAAAGTACTATGCAAAATAGTGGTGTCACCGTGGTAGCTGAAGCAATGCACATTTCAAGTGTGAAAGATTTAAACCCCAAATTTGCAAATCTGTCGAATTTTGGGGTTATCGAGCGCATTTGGGTGTTTGATTATGAGAAGTTTCAGATTCCTATATTTCGTTGCAAGTGGGTTGAAAATAATAATGGCGTACGAATGGATAAGTCAGGATTTTTGCAAGTGGATCTTAATAGGGCGGGGTACAAAGATAAGCCTTTTATTCTAGCCTCTCAAGCTAAACAAGTGTTCTATGTCACTGATCCGACAAGTACAAAATGGTCTATAGTGCTTTTATCTAACAAAGTAATTGATGAAAACATTGGAGATCAAGGTGATATTGATGTTGATATTGAATCATTTACTAGAAATGATCAAGATGAAAATATTATAGCGAATGAATCATATACAAGAAATGATCATAATGAGGGTATTTGGATCAATCCAACCGTCTGTGTTGTTAAGAGACGGGTAGAACATATTCCAACCAAGAAAAGAAAGAGACGTTAGTGAAAAAGGTACTAGTTATAAAATTATAGCTTATATCATTCAATAATATTAATTAGTTGTCATGTTATATATAGCTTATATCATTCAATGGATTATGGATTATGGATTTTTATATTTGTCATTTAATTTTTGTTTTTTTCTTTCTTACAGGTCAAATGGCTAGTGACCATGACGACACACACGAGACACATGATGAAAATGAAGCTCAGAATGAACCTTCGAATGTAGAAAGTGAAATAAAACATGGAATAACTATTATGAAGTCAATCATCCGTGCTAGAGATATAGGGATCAAGTTTGATGTACATTGGAGTGATGAGAACCAACTAATTGAGCCTAACGGTTCAATGTTGTCTTCATACATTGGTTCACTTGTCCGTCAGCATATTCCAATTATCAGTGATAATTGGAGGAGTCCAAAGTTGAAAGCTGGTAAAGATAAGATATAGACTGAGATACAGGTACTTTAATTTACTTATATTAACACACTTTATGTTTATATGTTTATAAGATAAGATAAGTCTTTAATTTACTTATACTAACACACTTTATGTTTATATGTGTATGTTTCTTTGTAGAGGTCCTTTAATATTGATGAAAGCCGGAAAAAATATTGTCTTCAGTTGGCCGGAAAGAGACACAGAGGGTTCCGAGCCTTATTATCAAACAAATATCTTAGGGATGCAGATAAAAATTTTGTTGAAGCAGAACTTCCACAGTTGTATGCGGACGTGATTGAACCCGAAGAATGGAGCACGTTTGTAGCCAAACGGAAATCCGAAAAATTCAATGTAATGTTATCTTGTCATGTCTATTAATTGTATTATATACTTGTTGCATTAGTTTGTTCTGATATGACTTAAACTTGTTTATCCAGGAATTGAGTGCCACTAATCGCCAAAGAGCATCAAAACCCGCGTATCCATATAGAAAAGGGCGTTTGGGATATGCACGGTTACAACAAAAATTGGTAAGTATATATTAATGCTATGATTTTATTAATTGTATTATTGTGTTATACTTGATGAATTTATTATTTAACTAAATGTGTAGTTAGAAGAGACGAAAAGTGAAGAATCATCACTTCCGGTACATGTTTTGTGGAAGGAAGCTCGTGTGGGTAAGGATGGAGTTGTTAGGGAAGATGTTCAGCATGTTTATGACGAATGTGTAAGTATAACATTATGTCTTTAAGTTAATCAAAATTTTATTAAAATATAATTAATTTGTAATCCCCACTAATAATTTTCGATATGTCAATGAATTTCAGGAGCTCTATCTAAATCCTTAACCACAGGCGAGGAGGATTGCAGGAGCATTCTTAATCGAGTACTAAATGTTCCTGAGTATTCCGGTCGGGTGAGAGGTAAAGGATTTGGTGTGACTCTATCTTCCTTGTATCCAAAGAGAAAAAATCCCAGCAACCGAGAAGTTATGCAATCATTGGAGGAACTAAAGGCGCAAGTCCGTGAATTGCAAAAGGATAAAGAGAGATATGAGGCGGAAAAGCGTGGTTCCGGTTTGAAAGATGCTAGTGACAAAGCTAGTATCAATTGTCAAAATAAAATTCCCGAGGTAATTAGCACATATTTATTTTAATTAAATTAACACGTTTATTTTAATTGACCTTTATACACATTAACAGTTATATATTTATTATTGCTTCAGGGCATTTCATCTTGCCAGTTGTAATTGTCGTTACCGACTTATCGCATGGTTGGCAAGGGAAAAGTGCATAACCATGTGGGAGAGTTACTTCACCATCAACCGCTCCCTCATGGACATCTGAAAGTGTCGGTTGATATCGCTTTAGATACGGATGCGGTACTACCCATACCTGACTCGGTTTCAGAGGTTACATTGCTGCGAGATGCAATAAGTTCGTTTGTTGGATGGTCGTTAGACCTCATTTCCATAGATGATGAGGTATGTTGAAAACCATTACGAATCTCTTAGTATTCAAATGTCAAATCTGAACGATTATGAAAATCATTTTGAACCATTACATACATTTTTTTGACATGGTAATGTTAGACTCCTACAAAACCTACAGCTAAGAATAAAGGGGTTTTGCGGCAAAACGAGTATGTTGAATCATAAAGACAGGTACATTTTAAGTGTTATTCTATTATCCGAATTCAAAAGTTTCATGATTTTCTACTTTACCTAACTTATATGATTGTTAGGTTCCTGCTCAAGCTTAACTTATATTTAATTATTTCTGTGAGATTGTTCTAAATTTACGTTTTTCTTTTATAGAGCAATACTCGTATACCGAGCACAAAGAGAATCTCGAGTAGCACGGGCTAAAGCAACCAACGTTACATGGGTCAAAGTGGAGGTATATTAATTTTCACAATGTTGCTTATTAGTGATGCTACTTGATAACACAAAACAACTATATATTAATTCTTATTTGTTTGTCTATGTGTAGTGCCCTCGTCAGCGTAATGGCATAGACTGCGGGTATTTCGTTTTGAGGTTAATGAGAGAAATCCTTCAAATGGATCGATTAGAGATTCCTATTACGGTATGCATGGATTTATAACTTAGGATTTATTTTAATATTTATCGAATATGTCATATAATTTATTATTTTTAACTAAATCATGCATATTTTGTTTTGTTATGTAGTACTTTGATGAATACGCGTGTTCTCATTACACGAAGGATAAATTGCAAGAAATTAAGGAGGAATTGTGCAAATACCTTATTGAAAAAAGAATCCTATATATATAAGGTATAGGATTATGGGATTATGTGAATGTATAGTTTTGTGAATGGTTTATTTTATGGGATAGTATAGTTTTGTGAATGGTTTATGTTATTTATGTGATTTATGGGATTATGTGAATGTATAGTTTTGTGAATGGTTTATTTTATGGGATAGTATAGTTTTGTGAATGGTTTATGTTATTTATGTGATTAATGGGATTATGTGAATGTATAGTTGTGAATGGTTTATTTTATGGGATAGTATAGTTTTGTGAATGGTTTATGTTATTTATGTTATTTATGTGATTTATGTTATTTATGGGTTTATGTGATTTATGTTATTTATGTGATTTTGGAATGTAATTGTATAGTTTTATGAATGGTTAATGTAAATGACTTCAATTATAATGGAAATGGTTTATGTGGTTTATGTGATTTATGGGATTAGTGGAAATGGTTAATGAACCATACTAGAAATTGTTAATGGAAATGTGAAATATACAAGTTTATTGAAATGGCTTGAATTATACAGGTTTCTGCATAAAAAAATGGTTAAAATGAGATTTTTAAAAAAATCATTAAAATTATACGTAGAGAAAAGACAGCGCTTTCTAAAAAAAGCACTGCCTATAGTTCACAAAAGAAAGCGCTTTTTCTAAAAAGCGCTCTCTAAAGGTATAGAAAAAAATTCATTAAAATTATAGGTATACATTAGAGAGCGCTTTAAAAAGCGCTGTCTAAAGGGGGGCTTTAGAAAGCGCTTTTCCTAAAAAGTGCCCTCTAAAGGTATAGAAAAATTGATAACTAAAATTATAGGCATACATTAGACAGCGCTTCAAAAAGCGCTGTCTCAAGGGGGTATTTAGACAGCGCTTTTCTTGAAAAAGCGCCCTCTAAAGATATAGAAAAATTGATAAATAAAATTATAGGCATACATTAGACAACGCTTTTTCTTTAAAAAGCGCCCTCTAATGTATACTTTAGAGAGCGCTTTTTCATAAATAAAAAGCGTTGTCTTTACCTACGACAGCGCTACCTTAGGCAGCGCTTTTAAGCGCTGTCTAAGGCCTAAAAAAGTGCTATTTAATGTCTTGTTTGGTGTAGTGTGTGCCAAGTATGATTGGGTCTTGCTGGTACGGATAGATGAAACCTGATAGTGATTGATTTTTTTGAAGGTGAAACTTTTATGGGTACCAACATGGACTGGGTTTTGGAATGAGGTGCTAATAGGCAATGGGCTTTGGAATGAAGTGCCAGGCAAGGTGGGCTTTGGACAAAGAAAGGTGCCAGCAAAGTGGGCTTTTCTTTGGATGAGGTGCCAAGCAAGGTGGGCTTTGAGATGGATGTCAAGCAACATTAGGGCTTTAGGTGGAAGGGGAGATGCCAGCAAGTTTGGGCTTTGGATATTTTGTTTGGTTTTACAAGGCCTCATGATATGATATGCTATGAAAATGATTATGCAATGACAATGATTATACAATGATGAGGCGGCTCAGCCGGTGATTCCGCGGAAGGTCAGGTACAACTGGCATTGGAAAGATGTCTTGTTCGGTTACAAGGTTTCGGGTTGAAAGGTCTGGGAATGGTTAACGTGACTTCCCGACATTCGTCTTCGACTAGAAGGTTGACAGAATTTACCTGAGTAGCTTTGAAATAATGGAGACGTCCCATTGTTACTTGTCTTACCCCGGCTCGTGGGAGGAAATGCTTCCTGACCTGGTGAGGAAATTATATCAGTACTCTGTGGGGGGAGAAACGAGTCTCTTGTTGTGGATGTCAACCTGCTTGGTGAGTCAACCAACTATACCTACCCTGTCTAGGGCTTGAACTCTTACTGGAGAAAAGATAAATCCATCTCTGGCTGGGGAAACCAACCTCTGGACTCTTGCTGGGGATCATGATAAGAAGACATAGCCTCTGCCTGGGCTACTTCTGTTTGGGAGGATAATGAGAAGACATAGCCTCTGCCAAGGGTGATACAATCTTGACTGTTTCTCCTGGGGAGACACTCATTCCCACACCCCACTAAGAAAGATACCTTGCTAAGGAATAGAAACCCTATGCTGGGAACCACTTTGGCGTTTCACGCTTTTGCTGATCAAATGCATGCCAATTATCATAAGCGAACTCCCCACTTGCCTCAGACCACTTGGTCTACTGGAAGGAATCGTCTCAAGAGGATTTTACAGAAAACCCGGCATTCAAAATGCCCCAGGGTATTCAAACTCTTGGAGAGATTTATCGGATCTCGACGTAACTGCCCCAGATTGGATATCCTACGAAGGAATTTGCCTCGAGAGGATTCGTAATGAATTACAAAATTCTGCCCCAGTATACTAAATCTTGAAGAGGTGTTTTTGATTAACCGTCTTTTGGGGGAGGATAACTTCTCGTGCTCTTGAGGTGGCCTACCTCGATACGAGCCTTGAAGTGATTTTGCCCCTGACTGATTGATCTTCGAGAGATTTGCCTAGTCTCGATGTGATTGCCCCAGATTGGCTGAACTTGGAGAGATTCCTCAACGTGACTGCCCCAGATTGGCTGAACTTGGAGAGATTTCTCGACGTGACTGCCCCAGATTGGCTGAATCTTAGAATGGCTTGCCCAGTTGGCGTGATCATTTAATGGCTTGCCCCTGCTCAACGAAGTCTTCTGGCGTTTGCATCTTATCTTGACCAATCTTTCTATTGCAGAAACTTTCCTGATGTCAAGTATTTACTCACAAGTAAAACAATTCGTTTTGAAAATGATAATTTTAATGCAATGCATATGACAGCTTTGAGATCCAAGTCTGTTCACTGGAAAAATGTTGTGACATATAGCGAACGAATCACTTATCAAAATGTCACATCGATACCAACATGAATGGTAAGAAAAACCTTTTAGGAGTCAGAACTGATGCGATTTTAACCGAAGTATGCTTTTGAAACAACCCTGCTTCAATTAGGTTTTTTAAAGGTTGTAACGTGGTCTGGTTCGCGATTTAAGAAAGAAAGGATATCAAGCTCAAAGTTTTATTTTAACCCACCCATTCTCCTTGATGTCCTTCAGTCCTACGTTCAGTTTATTTGACACAAGTGCTCACCTTCCAAAAGGTTATTGCATGTCATCATCGATGGTCAAGGAGCCCACAAAGCTTTCGGAATGGTAATCGCTCCATTTGTCTTTGGTGTCCGTATTCACATGACTTGTTCTCTGCTTGAGGATTTTTCTTTTGTCATCCTTTTTGCTTTATCGCTTTTTCGTTCTTTTGTTTTTTGGTTTCCCTGATTTTTCCTGGACTGATTCTTTTTTAATCTTTCGATTTTGAAGCCCAGCGGGATGCCCTAACTTTTTCCTAAGTCACTTGTTTTTAAGTTTCGACTTAGCGGGCTTTTTCTTTTTCTTTTTTTTTATTCTTTTTTTTTTGAACGAATCGTGTGACACAGGTTTGTCTGACTTGCTTGAAAGGATTGTGACTGCTTCACTCCTTGCGGCGAGGGATAACCATTGTGGTTTCGTACTCCTTGGCTTCCTGATGAGGAAAAAAAGGTAATGGATCCTTAGATGCGCAATCCTTTTGAAATTTGAACGCTTGGTCAAATCAACTGACAACTACCCTGCCTCTGGGTTAAGATTGAGGGTTTTTCATTTTCAGAAGAACTCCTACTACTAGGATCGACGGGGTTGACAAGGGATTATCTTCCTTATGTCTCCAGTGTTTAAGGAGTTGAAACAATGCCTGTACATCATCAACAGGGTTTTTGTTCAAAAGCATATAATTGGAAGCTTTACGTCCTTCATTTCGTCATCCTCCCTCGGATCCTGCTTAAACAAGCATATGATATCGATAAAAAAGTACGAGTGAACACAACTGGATTTAATCAAAGCATGCATATTCATTTCATTATCATTATCAATTAAAAACAGACGAGTTTTACAAAAGAGTTTGCACTTTAACAGAAAAGAAACTACAAATGCAAAGAAATGACATGATATAATGATTGCCAACACGAGGAACTGGGCTTTCCAAGCTTGATTTGCCACTGAGCTAGCCATCTTCAGAATTGCTCATCGAAGTCAAACTGATAATCATTTGCACAACTGTTCTTGGTGACTTCTTCCATAACATGGACTGGCGAACCCACATGACTGGACGAAGGAGAATTGTTGATCTGGATACCCTGAGGCGTGAACGAGAACATATTAGAGTCAAGCAGTGTCTGAATCTTGCTCTAGAGAACCTTACAATCTTCAGTTGAATGCCCCTGTTCCCCAGCATGGTAGTCACAACGGGCGTTGATATCAAAACCTGGTGGGTACAGAGGAATCACTGGACTTATCTCCTTTGGCACAATAAGTCCACCTCTGATTAAATCAGGCAACATCTGACTGTATGACATTGGCAACTGAGTGAAATGCCTCTCTGGATTTCTTGGCCTTTGTCGGGCATGCTGACGGGGCTGACGGCCATATGACTGTTGATTCTGAGGAGGTCCTTGATTTGCAGAAGAATATTGTCCTTGGTACGGAGACTCAGAAGATTGCTGACTTTGAACAGTTGATATGCTTGAATCCTGAGAATGAGGTGGTGAAGATTCCTGGATGGAACTATTTTCTTCCTCCGATCCTTCTTGAGAACTAACAACTGATTATTTTTCATTAGCTTGGAAGTTCGAGACGCCTTGGAGCTTTCCACAGTTGAGCAGGCTCTCGATACGTTCTCCCATCATCACCAGGTCAGAAAATTTTGCTGCCCCATTGATAATCATCTTTTCCAAGTACGGCCCTTGCAAGGTATCCATGAACAAATCAACCAATTCTCTATCCAAAAGTGGCGGTTGAACGCGATCGGCTAACTCTCTCCATCTCTGAGCATACCCTCTAAATGACTCATTATCTGCTTGAGACAAGTCTTGCAAATGCATTCGGCTGGGAGCCGTGTCAAGATTATAGTTGTATTGCTTCACAAAGGCGTTGGCTAAATCCGACCATGATTGGATGTGACCACTCTCTAACTGCATATACCAATACAATGATGCCCCACTCAGGTTGTCTTGGAAACAGTGAATCATGAGCTTGTCATTGTGGGCATGTGAAGTCATTCTTCGGCAAAACATCACCAAATGTAGTTTTGGGCAGCTATCCCCTTTGTATTGTTCAAACTTCGGCATCTTAAACTTTGGAGGCATTACAAGGCCAGGTACCAGACACATGCTCGAAGCATTCAAATCAAGAGTATCACGCCTCTCCAGGGCTTTAAGTTTCTCGTCCAACACACGGTATCTTTCATCATCAACAGATCGTGGGTCATTAGGTTTCATCTTTGGAACTACCCCTTGGACGTCTGGTATAGAGAATGCAAAATTGTGATAATCAGCGGCATCAAGAGAAGATGGATGTCCGCCTCGGACAATGGAATGATCTTGTATAATAGGATCCTCAACAGGGATTCGCACAGGCTGAGCTTGGGCAACATTGTTCACTAGAGGTGGAATGACATTCTCATTTCTTTGAATATTGGCTTCTCCCCTTGTCATGGCGGCCATAGCTTCCACAAGTTGGTCCAACTGAGTTTTCATCAATTCAACAGCGGCCCTAGTCACAAACTGATTCTGCTATTCGGAGTTCATGATTCTTCCAAAAGTTGACTCAAATCTAATACGAAAGTCGGGAAATCAAACTGCAGTTCAGACAAAGGATGGATGAGCTCACTGTTCTGGCCGGAGAAAGATATGCAAAATGATGCAAGATGCAAATGCAATGCAATATGAATGCATCTGACATGGGATCAAAGCTCCCACATATTCTGAATAACTACTATGTTGCTGACTGAATAAGCTTATAGGTCTACTCTCAAGAGAATACCAGAATACCAAATAATCAGAATACCAGAATAACAGGCTGATGAGTCCACACTGATAAATCTGTACTGATAAGAAATCCAAAGTATTGGGTATGTTGAACTTTGGAGGCATTACAAGGCTAGGTACTAGACACATGCTCGAAGCATTCAAATCAAGAGTATCACGACTCTCTAGGGCTTTAAGTTTCTTGTCCAACACACGGTATCTTTTATCATCAACAGATCGTGGGTCATTAGGTTTCATCTTTGGAACTACCCCTTGGACGTCTGGTATAGAGAATGCAAAATTGTGATAATCAGCGGCATCAAGAGAAGATGGATGTCCGCCTCGGACAATGGAATGCTCTTGTATAATAGGATCCTCAACAGGGATTCGCACAGGCTGAGCTTAGGCAACATTGTTCACTGGAGGTGGAATTACATTCTCATTTCTTTGAATATTGGCTTCTCCCCTTGTCATGGCGGCCATAGATTCCACAAGTTGGTCCACCTGAGTTTTCATAAATTCAACATCGGCCCTAGTCACAAACTGATTCTGCTCTTCGGAGTTCATGATTCTTCCAAAAGCTGACTCAAATCCGATACGAAAGTCGGGAAATTAAACTGCAGTTCAGACAAAGGATGGATGAGCTCACTGTTCTGGCAAGAGAAAGATATGCAAAATGATGCAAGATGCAAATGCAATGCAATATGAATGCAGCAGACATGGGATCAAAGCTCCCACATATTATGAATAACTACTGTGCTGCTGACTGAATAAGCTTATAGGTCTACTCTCAAGAGAATACCAGAATACCGAATAATCAGAATACCAGAATAACAGGCTGATGAGTCCACACTGATAAATCTGTACTGATAAGAAATCCAAAGTATCGGGTATGTTGAAAGTCAAGGTTACCTGCAAACCTGTAGACAACCCGCCCCTCTCACATGTGGGTACTAAAAAGTCGGGATCCTCAGTTTCGGATTCTCGATTTGAGAAGCAATAGTACATTCATCCCTCGGGGTACAATACTATCGCCAAACAAAGAGGTCGTCCACTGATTCGCCCTATAAAGGATATCCTATAGCAAGTTCCCAGCATTGGGTCCTCGGATCGAGAATGTGTAATGGGTTTGCCATTTATGGTCAGCCATTTATGGTCTGCCATTATCACAACTCGGGAGGAGTGCCGTTACTGAGTTCTCGGGAATGGTCACCAGAGTCGACAATTTCTCCAGAGAATATCTACTGGCCTGTATCGAGTATACAGTAGCAGATAACTCCGGATAGAACCTCGTCTGGCTGTAGGTTTCGTGAACACCCACACGTGGCAAAACACCACGGGAGCGACACGCTTGCCCACGCTAATACCTATGTGTATGCTCAAGCCTGGGTAGTGGGCTTATCTCTCAGAACACCCTGCCCACCAAACAGAAAAATCCAGCACAGCACAGCACAGTTCAGCATAATAATGAAATGCAATGCAATAAATGCGGTAAAACAGTAGTACAATAAAGCAAGAATACAATAAACAGCAATACAGTAAAATAAAGCACCACAGATAAACACCCAATGAAAAGAAACAACCAAGTGCTAGGATTGACTCGCATAGGGAATGGACCAGCAAGAGGTCAATATGTCCCCAGCAGAGTCGCCAGCTGTCGCATCTGCGAAAATTAACCGGCGGAAATGAACAGAAGAGTCGCCACCGAACGTTATTTATCCCAATGCAGGGAAAGGAAACGATCGAAGAAAACCTCAACAAAGGGAAAGCAATGGTCGTCGCAACCAAAGCCTGGGTTCGAGAGTCGGTTACGCAAGAGGAAGGTATTAGCACCCCCTCGCGTCCGTCGTACTCGATGGGATCCATGCTTGTTGTTATCGATCAAAGGGTGTCATTGTCTGGAGCTCCACTGCCACTGAACACGAGAAGGAACAGGTATGGGAAAGAACGAAGGAACAAGGAGGAAAAGAATAAGAAGTGACTCGATAGGACATCCTCGGAGTACTAGGCCTACGTATTCCCTCGGGAGCGGGAAAGTCAGAGTCAACATAGTTCGGACTACGGTTTTTGGGGGAAGGTTTGCTCGCCGAGACATCGCGTCTCGTGCCTACGTATCCTCAATCTTACCGGAGAGAGGAAGTCAGAGAAATCGCAGTTCGACCGTACCGGGTCGGTTTTGTTTGTGTCTTTTAGGTGGAATACGTCGACGTTCACGTTCTAGCAGTTTAGGTGTTGCCGCTCGCTGCATGGAGTCTCATGCGTTTACCTGTTTGCGGTAGAACGGAAATGACGCATCCTTTAAGAAGGAAGTGAAGGAGATGAGAAAAGAGGCGGATTGTTAGTTTTTTGTCTTTTATGAGAAGGTGTTTTGATTTATTGTTTGTAACATATATCGTGCTAAAGTGTATGACATAGGATCGAATGCGTCGCAAATCGACCCAAGACGGGACGCATGCTAAACACTCTAGAAAAGTGAAGGAAAATCCCCCCACTTTCCATTTCCCATGTACTTAAGGCTCATGGCACACTCAACATGTAGTATTTATTAAATGTTTTAAATTTGCTTAGAGATGAGAGAAGAGACTCAGGTTATAATAGAAAATGGAAGTTAGTTGTTAGTGTGCTCACCGAGATATCGCATCTCGTGCCTACGTATCCTCAGTCTAACCGGAAAAAAGAATCAGAGCATCCGTAGTTCACGCTACTATGGAACACAACGAACGGTCTCGATCGCATGGGTGCGAGAGAACAAAGGGGAAGGACACACAGAAAGTCTAAGGGGGAAACTCGGTCCTACACGTTAGCATGCAATGATGGTCCTAAGGTCAGGATCAAGGGAAGTCTACCTAATGTTATCAGGCATGGATTGCTATCCTAATGTCTCTCCTACCTCTGACTTAATAAAAAATTAAGTGGAGCGAGGAATCATATGGGATCATGTCATCATACAAGTAAACACAGGATAAATCAATCACAAAATGAACTAACAGCAACGAAAGAGTAAACGATGTCAGTCAGCACTAATGTCACACAATAAGAAAAGAGGGGGAGCTTTAGCCAAGGTGTCATATCAACCGAGGCAAACAAGCTAGCTGTGGTAAATAGGGGTGCTCACCCAATGGCATCGAGAACCATGGAGAGGAGAATAAAAAGGGAAGATGTGAACCAGATCACATAAGCATCAGCATCGGTCAATGCGAGCTATAAACAAGGTGTGGGGGTCTGATTGCTAAACCCTTCTTCCACTTGACGGACTAGATAACAAGAGTGGGCGATGTTCAAAGCTTGAATCATGTAATGAGAGCTAAGAACGACTCTGTTAGAATAACGGGGGTCGGTTGCGAACCCTAACTTCCGTCAATTGCCTTCTTGGAGATCTTACAAGGGAATATGGGAAGGGGATGCCTCTTTAGAGGTCTTTAGGCACAATATTAAACAAGCACAATCATGGCCTCACTTGAGGGCTTTCCATATAATCCTACTTATCATGGCATCGACTATTCCTACTTCTCATGGCATTTGAAAGCATTAAAGAGAAGTGAAGAGATAAGAAGTCCACCAAACAGATATGAATCTGTAGCAAAGCAACGAAAGCAAGTCACGGAAGCACCTATAAACAAATATCAAACCAAGTTAGAAACAAGTTTTTATTTACAAAATGAAATGGTCAAACCACCTTTGGAATGTCTCCTTTATGCACCTTGCACATGTTAACCAAAGACATTAGTAATAACAAGAGAATGTGTGTACAACATGAAAACCTAAGTCTAATGACTATGTACATTTGAGTCACATTAGTCAAAGTGAAAAACCTAAAAGGATTATGAAATTACAAGTCAAGTTACAACTATGCTACAAGACTAATCTACTTTGAAGTTAAAGGTAAACCAACAAAAGAAATCAACTAAGGGTTACAAGTAAAGGACATGAAAGTAAACCAAAACCAGAATTGAACTCATTTTAGAAGTGTGCACACATCTTATGAACATCCACCGATGGCTAAGGTAAAACAAGTTTAAATCCTCAAGACAAAACAAGGCAATTCAAACCAAAACTAGCTCCTAAAAACAAAGACTTGCAAGGCAAGCAAAATATGAGCATTAGAGATGAAAACATCAATGAAAAGAGCCTAGGGAAGTAGAGAATGTTCTATAACTAATGTACAAAGTTCACATTCAAGGCATGCAAGTAAAGTTCAAAGGATTAAACCAAACTTGGCAAACAAAGGCAAACTTCACTCTTGGAAACATTGCAAAGTTAATCATGCACAAACAAATTATGGGCCATGTACCAATGCACAAACACTTTATAAGTCAGTAGCTATACCTCAACATCATGTACAAGTGTCAAAGAAGATTAGCAAAAGATATGCAAAGAACGGTACCACAAACACAAAGTTAGAATACCACACAATGGATGCAAAAGGATGCTACAAACATACATGTTTTTATGCAAATTATGAATAAGTTAAAAACAAATTGAGATGGATTATAGGTCCTTAAAATGTGTCCAAACCAATGCACAAAAGTCTCACACAACACCTTCTAAGGAATGGCATGAGTGTCTCCTCAAAACCCTAGGGATCAAACTTGTAAGCACAAATGAATGCTCACAATCAAAAAGGTATGAAAAATAGTTAAAAGTCCTAAAGAATTATGAAAATTTAATAATAGTATGATGAAGTCAGTAAATCACATTTTCTAAAAGTAATTCATAAAGTTATGCACCAAAGTGTCAAAAACAATTCACTCAATAGGCACGAAAACAAGGTATGTTCGCCGAAAAACAATTTCATAAAGTGGATTTAAAATGATACCAAAAATTATGGAAAAATTCCCAAGGAGCATCAAAGTGTCATATATCCCAGTGATTAATCACCCACAAAAATTTAGCTTCACACCTATTGGAAGAAAACTCTTTCGGTCCCTTAAATCGAACTACGTCCTTCAGGATAGCTTGGAATAAAAAATCCAAATTAATTACTAAACTCATCCAAAAATGGAATAAAAAATTATATAAAATTAAATAAGAGGTTATGGGTCACTCATGAATATTTACAGAATTTTATGACACGCAAAACTAGTTTTAACAATTGGAACGAAACGAGCAAAAACTTGCGATTAAGGGAAAGTGCTAGGAAAGCTAACTTATCACGCATAACCTAAGCTTCGAATCGTCACATATCGTCATAAATCAAGCTATAACCAGTGCCTCATGTGGGAGGGCTCAATATGCAACCTACACTATATGATCATAAATCACATACAAGCTAGAATGATACATTAAAGTCGAGATATCTTACTTGGTCGAAGTAGCGATTCTTCACATAATAAGGAACCCGAAAACTTCGTGCAAGTCTTGTAATCAACCTTGGAGGCAAAATAAATGCCTAATCTTCCAAAATTATTCCATGAAGAGATATCCAAAAGATCGATCGTCATCAATCCAAAAATCCATGAGCCTTTAATCGAAATCGGTCAACGTCTTAAATCGAAATTAATCGACACCTTAACAAAAATTATCAACAAAAATCCCATTAGAATTGTCAAGAAGCTAATCAAGGTATCAATCAACAGAAACGAAATCACAATCGTCACCGAGAAAAAATCGTCAATTAATCACAAATTAAATAGAGAAACAGAGGGGGTGCAGAAAGTGAATCTAGTGGTGTGAATAGCAACAGTCTGGCCCAATGGCCTTTGATCCATGTTCCCAGGGGGTGTAGTCAGCATATCTTTAGTTCAGAAAATTCTATTGGGCTGCTTAGAAAGGGGTGCGCACAACAAACTTCAATTAGGCCCAAGAAGTTGAAAACCTGAGGGTGTATGGTGGACCTTCTGATTTGGGGACTAATCACAGCCATTTGATTTCATGCCTGAATCAATCCAATGGTGATCAAGAGAAGGTGCATGATAGGGAGAGTGGGAGCGCACGTACACAATTGAAGCAAAGGTCCCACCGAACGGCGACAAGTGTCACCGCCGGAGTGGACCACCACCACAAACCTTATCTTCTTACTAATAAGTGAACGGTGGGGAAAGTAAAAAAAACATTTCCTCTTCTTCTTCTCATGCTCATGTCACTTTCTCCCTGAACCAAAAAGAGAAAAACCCTAACACTACCCGCCGGAGATGATTGTCTCCACGGCGGCGGCCGCCACTGCCTCCGGTGGAACCACCCTCAAACCCTAAATTCCCAACATAAACCCCCCTCTAAATCTTGCTCTCATTATGAATCTGGTACTAGTTTCTCCTAACTCTCATCCATACGTCGAGATCGGAACACAAAAATCCAACGTCACGAACTCAAACAAGTTCAGACAACTTCATCCTCCTCGTTCAAACCTTCGTCAAACGCGTCGTTTACATGATTCTCTCCCTCTCCTTCAAATCTTCCGCCGACGAAAAACTTCGCCTCCTTCCCTTAAAATCGATGCCTATAGTTCACTTCTCCACAACAACCTTCTTCTCCTTCACAATTCCAAACAATACGAAATCGTTTGCTTAGTTGAACACAGCACGGAGACTTTGATAGAAAATCCATGAAGGATGCTGTTACAATGTACAATCCAAGACTTAATGGTGAATAAATTGGAGCAGAAAGACGAATAGATCGAAAACCTTGTACAACTGTATTCGACTTTTCAAGAAAGAGTGCAGACGCTAGTATTCTCTGTGATGAAAACGCCGAAGGATGAAACCAACGCGATACTCCGGGCCGCTATTGCCATTTGCGACGAATTCAAGGTAAGGTTCCACGCTCCGATCCAATCCACTTCTTCTTACTCGGTTCGTACGTTATGCTTCTGAAGTGTTGCGTTTTACAATGGTGTTGAATTTCTGCGTGAGTTCCGTTGTGGATTTGAGAGCATCGCTGAGTGTTTATTGATGTGATTTGCAGGTATTGTATCAATTGGTGGTGAAGATGCAGATTGAAATTGGAGATGATGAAGATTATTGAAGGTGAAGATGAAGGTTGATCCAAGAGTGAAGAGTGAAGATCGAAGAAGGTGAAAGAGAAGAGAGAGTTTTTTTGTTCTCAGCTACCAGATTCAGAGAGAGAAATTTTGTTAGAATCTGTTAGAGATTCGGTTAGGATACAGTTAGAGTTTTTTGTTATGGTTTTCTTGTGAGCTCTCAGTTTTGTTAGAGTTAGGGAAAATTCAATTGGAAACTGTTATCCTTTGTTTTTTTGAGTTTCTGAACTACCGCCCTTTTTGTGAAACGAATTTTTTCTGTTATATGCAATTCTGGTGTGAATGGTTATCTGGTGTAATGTATTTTTCTGCTAAAAACTGTTGTGCACCATGGTACTTTCTTTTCAGCTTACTCGCTCTAATCTCCTTCCGTGCCCTGGCTTGTTCTTTACAGTTATTGAATAGATGGGAATAAAGAGGTTTTGTGTTGGGTGTATTGTTTGGACGTGTGATTTAGATGTTTGGTTTTATGGTTAATTGAATAAAATGGATATGAAAAAATGGACGTGGATTTTAGTAAATGGATATTAAAGGTGGGTCTAAATTGGATAAAATGGGTGATGGATATTAACATGAAAATGGTTATTGGCTAGAAAGAATGGACTTGTATCTTGAATTCCAATTAATCCACATGACTGATCTTGACGTGCTCCTTAAAAATGTTGATCCTTTCGAATGTCTTCAAACCAAATTTCAAATCCGAATCAAACTCACCTTCTTGATGGACCTCCAACTCTAATTTCAAATTCACATGAACCCATATTTCAGGCAACAAACAATAAGCAATGGAGAGAACAACAATGTCCCCACCCCAATACGAATCCACAACTGGATCTCATGTCAAGATGCCTTTGCCATGAACACTAACCACCAACTTCAGTTGATGAATATCAACCAAGTCGCACAGAAGATAAGAAACCATGATCCCATGCCTCAAGAACCCATGCAAACGTATGATTAATGCAGTTATGACCTAGTGAAGATGCAGATGAATGCGAAACAAAAGCCAGTTATTGATGGTATAAATAAGAGGGCAAATTTTGAGGTGTTACACAAATCACAATATCTAATAATGGCTTTAGATGAATGTGAACAGAGACTACATTCAAGAATAACATTTAATACAAAGAAACTAGTTATCCAATAATGGCTTTGAACAAAAGGTACAAATCAAAATATCTAATAATGGCTTTAGATGAATGTGAACAAAGACTCGATCTGGAAAAACATCAGATAGAGAGACACATCCGGAAAGGCATCAGATGGTAAAGAAACCAGACATCCAATAATGGCTTTGAATGAAAGGTATAACTCACAATATCTAATAATGCCTTTAGATAAAAGTGCACAAAGCAGGGATCCAAGAAAGCATTGGATGCAAAGAAACCAGTCATCCAATAATGGCTTTGAATGAAAGGTACAAATCACAATATCTGAGAATGCATCAGATGAAAGTGAGCAAACAAGGGTAATCCAAGAAGGCATTGGACACAAAGAAACCAGTCATCTAATAATGGCTTTGAATGAAAGGTATAATCACAATATCTGAGAATGGCATCGGATGAAAGTGAGAAAGGTAGAGATCCAAGAAAGCATTGGGTAAAAGGACACCAGTCATCCAATAATGGCTTTGAATGAAGGGTACAAATCACAATATCTAATAATGGTTTTAGATGAAAGTGAATAAACCGGGATCCAAGACAGCATTGGATGCAAAGAAACCGATCATCCAATCATGGCTTTGAATGAAAAGTAAACTCATAATATCTGAGAAGGCATCAGATGCAAATGAGACAAAAGGTGAAATCCGAGAAGGCATTGAATAAAAAGAAACCACAACGTCCAAGAAAGTATTGAATGAATATGAACAAGGAGATATCCAAGAAGGCATTGGATAAACCACAATGTCCAAGAAAGCATTGAACGAATATGAACAAAGAGATATCCAAGAAAGCATTGGATAAAAGGAATCACAATATCCAAGAAAGCATTGGATGAATGTGAACTAAGGTGAAATCCAAGAAAGTATTGGACAAAAGGAATCACAATATCCAAGACAGCAATGAATGACTGTGAACTTTCAGGAATGGCACTGAAAGTAAAGGAAAATCACTATATTCAGGAATGGTATTGAATGATAGTGAGAGAGACATCCAGGAATAGAACTGAATGCAAAAGAGGAAACTCATCCAGGAATGACACTGAATAACAGATAAGACTTTCGGGAATGATACTGAAAGATATCCAAGCAAATTCGATGGGGATTACAGAAGAGAGGTAAAACTTCCAAGAATAGCACTGGGAGAAACAAGAGGAATAAGATATCCAGGAATGGCACTGGAGATCAAAAGAGACAGACACCCAGGAACAACACTGGAGTGAAAGAATATAAAGATCCAGAAATTGCACTGGAATGAAAGAATATAAACATCTAACAACAGGACTAGATGCACAAGGAGACGACATCATTCAGGAATGACACTGAATGAAAGGGCGGGTAACGTTTTGGTAGGTGCCAAGTATGTCGGACTTTGACCACAAGGTAAGACGCAGATAACAACACGACCTCGAGATAAATGTAAATGAGGATGAAACACTCATGATATGCATATGGTATGAATTATGTAGATGACATATGATCAAGTGCAGATGCAGATGCTGACGACACAGCTTAACTCTTGGGAGAAGACAGGACTGAAAGACCGATTCCTCAACACGGAGATCACAGCCAGTCCGCTTTGGGACTAGAGATGCTACTGAACATAACTCTGCCACACAGGTGAATTGTACCAAGTTGATGATCCTTGTACAAAGGATGAAGAGTTGTTTGGGGATTCCTCAAGTAAATTGCACCACATTAGTTAAATATTATAGATAAACTGATCATTGCTTCAGCTTGAATGATTCTGAACCTGCCTGCTATAATGAACGCTTAGAAAGCTTGCCCCAGCCTGAGTCTTGAAAGGTCTTTTGGATATACCAATTCTGAGAAGGACTTGCCCCTGAACAACAAATCTTGAACTGATTCTTCTATAGGATTTGGAAAGAACTTGCCCCTAATAGGGTCAATGGCCAAGTTTCTTAATTGTTTGAAAATTCCTTGAGAGGAAAGCTTGTTTGCAAACAAAAGTATTTGTACAAACATGGTAAATGCAAAGTCATACAACTTTTGATATCAAAACTATTTTTAAAGATGCAAAACACAATGAGTCACTGGTCTGAACACGGCGGTTCAAGACATTTTAAAAGTGAAAAGTTTAAGGAAAAGGTGTAATGCCAAAAATAGATGATTTGCAAAGATCTTTGGGAGTCAGTTTACGCAACCTTACTGTAGTATGCTTTCGAAATAACCTCGCTTGAATTAGGTCTTTTGAGGGTTGAATCGTGGACTGGTTCAGGGTTTATGAAACAAAGGATAAAGGCTCCAAGTTTATTTGTACCCACCCAATCTTCGTGATGAACTTCCAATCCTACACTCAGTTAACTCAGGCTTTACACTCAGGTTCCCATAGGCGAGGAATTGCACTGATGATAGTAATAATGATGGTTCAGAAGTTAAAGGACTTTGAAATGGCGGTCACAACTTCTTTACAAAATTGTTTGCCATTGAGGACTTTGAGGATGAAGGATTCAAAGATTTTCTCTTTTTTGTTGGTTGTCATACAAACTCCTTTTTTTTGTAAGGCAAGGTCATGAGATTCCCATATTTCTTAGCTTTTGCCTCGAAAGGGACTCGGCTCATTCTTTGGGTAAGGAAAGTGACTAACCAGCTAAATGATTACGGTGAACCATCATTGGCATTTGACTTTGAGGAACATCTTCGACACTTGCTTGCTGTATGCGAAGGAAAATTTGTGAGTGCAACCTTTATGTGAAAGATGTCTTGCATGAACACACAACCAAGTTAACTGAGGACTACCCACCCCAAAGTTAAGATTGCGGTTTTTGTTGTTGTAAAGAAAGAAACTCCTACTTCTAGGCTCAAAGGGTTGACGAGGGATTAACTTCCTTATTTCTCCAGTGTTTAGGAATTGAAACAATGCCTTACATCGTCAACAAAGTTTATTTGAAAGCATACCAGCAATTATGGGTATAATGTATCATCATCCTCCCTCTAATCTTTGCATAATAAAAAAGAAAGTGGAAAAGAGATAAAATATTTTGCAAGAGAAAGCGTAAAGATGTAAATAGAAGACAAAATGAATTGAATAAAAAGTTGCAATGCTCATTTCATTAAATTTGAAGGTACAAACATAATTGAAGGGAAATAGTCATTACAAAATAAGGAAAATGAAAACAACAAGAAACAAGGCCTAGTGACTAGTTAAACACAAGGATGAGTTATCATGTCTTTAAGAAGTAACTGAGATGAAGTCGACTGAAGCTTCACTTGGCGTGCCCTAGCAGAGGGTTACTCTAGACATTGGGATTGTCTTTAAAGGAGAGGGTTTTGTTTCTCATCAGCTCTTGTACTCTATCCTTCAAAGCAAAGTAACTTTCCAAGTTATGGCCTGTGCCACCTTGATGGTATTCACAATGAAGATCAGCCCTATAGCCGGCTGGAAGAGGATTTGGAGGAGGAGGAAAAGGCCTTGTGGTAATCAAACCTTGTTGAACCATACCAGGATAAAGCTCGGTGTATGTCATGGGAATAGGATCAAATTGATTCCTATTACGGTACTGGTTATGTCCTACAGTTGTATGTTGGGAAGCTTGAGCTGGTCGTGGAGTAATAACCATGGGAGTGACAGCAGCAACAGTAGGGTGAATAACATACTGAGGTTGGGGTCGAGGCCTTCTTACTTCATACATTACAGCATTAGTCTGATCTTCCCTTTTCCTTTGAAAGTTCCCATAGGATTTCTTCACAGCATTGGAAGATTCAGCATCTTTTGACACTTTTCCTTTCTTAAGACCTTCCTCGAGTCTTTGACCAATAGTAACCAAATCAGTGAAGTTGGAGGAAACACTTCCAACCATCTTTTCCCAATAGAATGGGGATAGGGTATCCATGAACATTCCAGTCAATTCTTTCTCAGCCAAAGGAGGTTCAACTTGGGAAGCTAACTCTCTTCAGTGCTGAGCATACTCCTTAAAAGATTCTTTTTCATGTTGAGTCATGTTTTGCAGTTGGCGACGATCAGGGCCCATGTCAAGGTTATACTTATACTGCTTCATGAAGGCATTCACGAGATCTTGGAAGCAGTGAATGGAGTTTTGCTCGAGACCCATATACCATTTGAGTGATGGCCCATTGTAGCTATCCTGGAAACAGTGCATAAGCAGCTTCTAATTTTTGGTATAAGCAGCCATCTTGCGAAGATACATGACCAAATGAGCCCTTGGGCAAGAGTGCCCCTTATATTTCACAAATTATGGAGTTTTGAACTTAGCAGGCATAACAAGATCAGATACTAAGCACATGTTGTCTGCATCCACATTAAAGAAGTCAACACCCTCCATGACTTTAAGTCTTTTGCCCATGATTTGAAACTGCTCACGGACAACCTCAGGTTCAACAAAGTCTTCAGGCTCTTCACCCGGAGCACTGGCAGCATTGTACTCAAAGAGGGGGTTCTCAAAATAAGCTCGAACAATCTGTGGAACACCATCGACCACAGGTGTGGGCTCGGTGAAAACAGGAGCTTGAAATACAGGCATAGCAGTCTGACCAACCATAGTAGTAGATGCAATCGGTGGAGAATAGTTGTGCAGCAAACCAAACTCGGGCCAAGTTGAAGGCAGCATTTGAATCGGTGGGGGATCAGCACTTAAAACTTCCTGGATGACAGTCCTTTGGGGAGGTTCTCCTCTAGGAATCAAAACTTGAAGCATCTCAGTGAGTTTAGTCATGCTTGACTTAAGGTCATCGATTTCCATTCGGACCTCAGCATTGTGTGCCTCTTCCTCTGACATCTTGCGTCTGTAGTTAGCTATAGTCCGGTATCAGTGTCGAGGAATCAGCTTGATGACTCACAGGTGAAACTAGTAGATAGAGACAACTGGCAATGAGTCATTGGACAAACAGACATATGCAATGAAACATGCAAAGATGCAAATGATATGCAATGCGATGCAAACAGGATGCGTAACACATGCAACAGGATCAAGGGTTTTGAGATCACAACATGGAGTCTGGGTAAGGAACTAACCATAGGGTGTGTACTAGGGTTCTTGTATCTGTAAAACAGGGTTCTAAGAAGTTCACAGAGTCAACAACCCATCTTTTGGATATTATCAATTCCTCGAATGACTCGGTAGTCAATAATATTCTCAAGAGAGTCTCGTCTGAGCGTAGTATCGCGTAGCAACCTATTCGGGAATAGACTCCCTCATAGTCAACGCACTATATCCTAAAAGGCCAAGTGGGGTTAGAGGTAACTACGGTTCTCAATATCAATGGACCCTATGTCGAGAGTAGTGACGTTTTCACGAATAAACTCGTTCAACATGAGTAAGACTCTCAAGAGCGGCTAAACTGAGTGATGGTGTCTCAAGTCAACTTTTTCGGGAATCGACTCCCTCAAAGTCTCATTGAATATACCATCGTCCTATCATAAGTGTACGCTGAAGTCCGGGTATTGGACATATCCTCACCACTCAAAATAGCAACCCTGCATACAGAAAACCCAAGCACAACAGGTATATATACAAGTATAAATATGCACGAATATACAAGCAAGCAAACATATAAGATAACAAAAATACAAACAAGATAGGCTTAACCGTCTTAGGGGAATATCCCCAACAAAGTCGCCATTTTCTGTTGCGGTGAGAATCAGATAACAAGCTATTAATTAACTTGCATCACACATCTTTGAAATTCACCACCGAGCTTTGATTTATCCAAAGGAAAGGGTAAAGAACGAAAACCCTAAGTTAAGAGAATCTAGGTTCGGGGGTTGGTTATACAAAGGGAAGGTATTAACACCCTAAGTATCCGTAGTACTCTATGGGAACCTCTTGTTTGTTTGTGATATGTTAAAGTTTGCTTCTTAAAGGAAAAAGTGCTAAGGTAAAGGACCTAGGGTATGTACACTAAGTATGTTCGCCAAGACGTCGCATCTTGTGCCTACGTATCCTGACGGGAGTGGAATAAGAGCATTCATACTTCCCCTTAAAGGGGTGAGGAACTCTTGACTGTGGTCAAGGTTCCAAGGGAAAGCAGGGTGAAAAGCTTGAAATCAAAGCTTGTGCGGATTGATTGTTTTAGGAGAAGAGATTAATGGTTATCTCGTGTGAAAGGATTGTGAAGGGTTAGACCGTCGTGAATGAGAAGAGATTAATGGCTATCTCTTGGGAAGGCTGGGTTAAAAGGGAATGGAGTGTTCACGGGAAAGTAGGGTCTGAAAGCAAGACGCCTACGCAGAGTGCGGCGACTCCAAGCCTTAGGCTAGGTTAAAAGGGTAATGAGCTATCCATGACCTGGCGGTCAATAGAGAGACTTTCCTTTGAAATAGGGAGATGACAACTTATAAGTAAGAATATTACAAGGACTTGAGATTAAATGGGCAATATAAGTTCAAGAATTCAAGGAGAGTGTGCACAATCAAGCCATGATCAAACTCAAAAGTAAAGTTCAACATTCATGTGCGGCAAGAGATAGTAATACAATTCACAACACTCACAAGCATTTCATTTTTCATTTGAAAATAAACAGTAAGCATTCAAGGCAAGAAACTTGGCAACAAAGCTACACAAAATCTTATCAAAGTGAAATCATCCAAAGTTAACGAAACTTTCTCACAAAATATCTTTCTCATGTGTCAAGAGTTATCACAAAATAGCTTAAAGATCACATAGTTTCTAGTAGCTTAAGATTACATAAAAAGTAAACATATTTTGTGAATTTGAAATTAATTACAAAATAATAATTAATGATTAAAAATTATGAAAAAATAAAATTAGATACAAAAGATATTTATAAAAATTTTAGGAAATTTTGGTTTAAAAGAAAATAAATTTTTAGTAATTAAAATGAAGTAAAAAGAAAAGAAAAGTTTAAATAAGATTAAATGAGAGGGGGTGTATGGGGAAAAAATAAAATGAACTAAAGTGAGTTATTGTAGCTAATGGGCCTCAAACATGGGGGTGCTTTTAGTGGTTTTCGCTGGGCCCAGAAGATATACAAAGGAAAGCTGGAAAGGAAAAAAAAGAAAATAAGCAAAAGGGGACTGGGGCGAGGGGGATTCGAACCCCAGTCCCTTTGGTTATAGCACGCGCAACTCGCCACTAGGGTGGCTATACATCCAATGTATAAGCCACCCCTAACAAGATTTAAACCAAACAAATGGAGTAAGCTATCAGGTTTTGGTGTGAAGACGTTACCTAAAAGGCTAGTGACTCAACATCAAATGGTCACCCATTATTTAGGCACTAAACAACAAAACTACAGTCCAACCTATCATGTGTCGCCACGGTTTCGTGATTTTCATGCAAACCCGCAGCTTTGTTATAAACAGAACGTGAATCTAACACCAATAGACATGGTGATGCCCAGCCAGTTTCAACACTAAAACTCCACTAAATCTGAAAGAAACATCATACAAAATGCTCAGAGGGTAGAACACACATAAACTTAACGTAGATCTTGGGCTGGGATGAGAACATCAAGATAACGCAATCCCAATAAACCAAACTGCCAGCACCGATGAAGATAACAACCTGGACATTGGGAATGAACAACAAAAACAATTGGACTCGTCCACCTTACCCCAACAATATCATAATCAACTCATAACTAAATCTTGTAAAACACTATCCTATAATATTCGGTACAGGGGGCATTAATGAAACTTAAGCAGATCCAGGCAATGACACAAACAAAGAGAAAAATGATGTGGAATACATGTGTCCAAAACTGAAACAAAAATCACAGGATGATGATATATCAAGCAAGGTCTAAAAGAAAATACATTGCCCACCTTAACCAACTGTGATGTGAATGTAATAACAGCATGGATCAATCATCTGCTCCACTCTCCACTCACTCTAAAAACTATCGTAAGTGAAGGAAAAGGCATATGCTTTTAAAATTATTCAGCAGAATGATCAAATGTCAAGAACCTATACATTGTTTTGGTGTTAACTCAAAACAAGTAGCAGCAACTGGACATAGGACAAGCAAGACAGGGACACGAAAAAGCATCAAAACAACACCAAAACGGGTGTATTTAGTAAAGAAAACATTCTCTTATCAAGCTTTGAAACCAAAATGAGATCCAACAACAACACATAATAAATAATGCGTGAGTATTTTCAAACGTGAAGACAAAACATCCTATTATCACATGCAGGTAGTGTCAAAATGCTTTTACATGACTTTTAACATTAATATTACAACCCTGAAGTAAATAAACATATATCCCTGGACATGGCATTAGAGTCATTGAAACACTCACCCTGTCAACACTCTTTTTTTTTAAGTAAACTCTTAATGGTATTAGGGTAGTAAAAACGTAACATCATGAATGGCAGTCTCAAGGAACATGAATATTATTCATATGGTTACTTTTTTTCAAATGCTAAAAATAACAGCATGCTCATGATAGTGTAGGAAATGTGAGCCAGGTGAATGGGAACAACTATTTGTCTTTATCATATGAACTTCAAAAGAGCTTACGCGTAGTTAAACAGAACCAACAAGAAATGAACATCTCTAGGGAAAACCAAACACTAAGCTACAACATGGACATAGCATGTTCTAAGATCAACAAACCAGTAATGCTTAAGACATAAAAAAAAGAATCACATATCACATTATCATCTTAAGCATGGTGTTACATGTTAATGGATAGTGAGAGCAGGTATATGTCTCATTACAAATTTACATGTTGCAATCCTAGATTGTCATGAGATGAAACACTTAAGTAAGTAGCTCAAAACTCTAACTTACAGCAATGACACCAAGTGCTTCAAACTAACGACTAACAATGTACAATACGGACGCCATAAACATAAACACAACAATATATTCAAAACAAACATTCAGCATGACTTTAGATATAAGATGATCATGACAAAAGTATGCACAATAAGAACATGATTAGTGAAATGGTATGGAAAATCGAGGAAAAGAATACCTGGTGAAGTACTGACCTCTCAAAGTTCCAACAGGACCAAGCTTACTTCTCCTTGTAGTAGCCTTTGCTCCAACTTCCTCAGAACCTCTTCACTTGCTAAGTTAGCACTTTGAGATTTTTCTGAGTTCTTTAGTGAGAATGTTGGTGAGAAAACAAGTGAGGGTGCTGCTCCTTTTATAGGGAAAGTTGAGGACAAAAGTGTAACTTGCAAAAACCTCTTTCTTTCTTCCCATCGTGCCAAGTGAGAAAATGACTAAGTTTCCAAGTTTCAAGGACATAGTTGGTGATGAGGCTATGCTTCTTAGTTTCCTAGATGGATTGATGAGATTGGAGCATGGCTCAAGGTCTGCACAAAGCTTGGAGTGCCCATGCTTTGAAAAGTTTCTCCCTCATGATGTCATGCTTGATCCACTTGTGCCAACTATGTTATTTTAATGTTACAATTTGTAAAAATCATGGCAGAGGTTCTAATCACACTAAACTTGCCTCTAAACTTCCGAAAAGTGAAAGCTTTGGTGATTAGAAGTGGTATTATGTCATTATGCAAAAGTTGGTTATTTGAAAATTAAGAAATGAACCCCTAACTTTGAAGCTTCGTATCTCTCAGCTCACTCAATGGATTGAGGAGTTATAGTACTTTTTGGAAAGCCCTCAATGCTCTCTACAACTTTCATGTTCAAAGATTTTTGGTTTGAGGCTTAGAACTATATGAATAATTGGGTTAAAGTTGTGTGCAAATAAGAGTGAAAAAGCTGAAATTTCACTAAGTCCTTAAGGGAGATTTATCTTCCAAGTATTATAACTCAAAAACCAAGAATTTTTTGGAAAGGGTCCTCTAATATGTTTTGAAGATCTTGGAAAGAGCTTCCATTTGATATTTGAGTCACTCAATTTGGATGTGTGGTTTGAAAGTTATGACTGTTTCAATTTTGGCACAAGTAGCGAAATCTCCACATTTGAAAAGTTTCATGAACCAAACCTTGCTTCCTTTGCAAGAAACTTCTTAAAACTTGATCTCTCATGTCTTAACTCATCAATGAGACATGTCATGATGGATTGAGGACTTGGATGCTTCATTTTGGATCAAAATCTCAAGGATTAGGGCCTCAGTCAAAACCCTAATTTCAACTGTGAATGTACTGGAATGATTTCTGATGATATTGCTTCTTCAATCATCTATAAGGCTCATAGATAGTCTCTGAGGATGTCTACTACCACATGGAGTCATGTCCTAGGGCTTGAGCATCACTCTTGATCAATATCAAAGGCCATGATTGTCTTGTCATAACAAAACCCTAATTGGAGGCAGGGTGAACTTGTGACTCTTTATATTTGGTGATGAGAGCCAGTCACACATGAGTTCTTGTTGAGTGAGACTTCTGGGATGTAAGTGATCTCACATGTTTGCATTTGGAGCCTTCTCTCCTTTAGGAGACTTTGTCCTCCTCTTGGTATAAGTCCTGACTTTTCACAGAAAAAACAAACTTGCAAAATGAAATGGTTAGTTAACAATGCATAGGTGAATGAAACCTAAATGTAAGTGCAAAATGTTATGACATCTAAGGGATAAAATCCGGGGTACAACACTTAGGTAAGTGGGAAGTGAACCATTTATATAGCAGGGGTACACAGCATGTGATCATTCCTCCGCTGTACAAATTCCTTAAGTGTACAGAATGATAAGCATCTGCGAGCAAGGTCGGTACAGGGTTTCAAATCAGAAAAATCCTAATGGCATTGATATCAACGAAGTCATCCAAGTTGGGAAACAGAAATAACCCGTAGGTAAGCAATACAAAGACACTTTCGAAAGCAGTCACGTTCCCTATACTATCAAAGTACAGAGCCTTCTTCATAAAAAACTTGGCTGGAAAACCTTGGATTCCATCCTTAGTGGTCATGTGGGTCCTGACTTCTGACTCATCCAAATAGATTGCTCTTGCAATGGTTTGATCCTTTGGAATTTCTTCCAGTCCAGAAAAGGGAGCGTGGTCAGTGATGGGTAAATCAGTCAGGTGAGAGTACTCCTCCAGCGTTGGTGCTAGTTGATAATCCGGGAATGTAAAACAGTGATAAACCAGATCATAAAACTGGATTAGCGTGGACAGGATTCCTTCAATTACATGGACCCTTAACAGAAACTGTAACACCCCCAATCTAATACCCCCAGGCTATTAAAGCGGTAAATAAAAATTCGAAATTTCATCAGAGTATATTTGAAAACACGGCATAGACAGGGAGCATCACATCAATTTGAAACAAACATAACATACAACACCTGCTCATTTAGATATGCAACAGTGGGGTAGCAATCAACAGAGGAACTCAGTTCCTTACACCCACATTTCAGATTTTAGAATAAAAGCGGAAAATCTAAAACTGAATAATATGTATATATCATGAAAGTTGTCATACACCAAGTTATACATGTATAAGTCAAAAGATATATATACATAATACACCAATAATCACAACACGGCCATCCTAACTACCCGGTGTCACATATCAGAGCCGACCGACAAAAGAATGAAGACGCAAAGCTTCACAAAAAGACCTCCAGCAACTCTAATCTGCAACGCCTTATAGAGCGTTATAAAACAGCAGAAGGGTGAGAAAAACAATCATAATACAGTTGCATAAAATTATATATTAACACAAAAATGCACAAGTATGAAGTTCTCACCACAAATGCACCACAATCGAATAAAACATAACACAGTACAATTATCAGGTATTCATCACCAATGCACGTCAATCACCCATAATACACTCCTCATCAACACGATTATACATATCCCATCACATTATTCACATTCACAATTAACATACACAATTAATCCATGATTAGGCAAATACACAGAGACCGACACAACGACTCTATGCACATGCCATGCGGTACCGACTTCCAATGTTTCTCATGTCTCATCACCAGTTCACTCAGGAACTATTGGAACCATCGCTCGTTACTGAGAATCTCAAGTAACTCCCCGTCGGGCCTACGATGTTCACCCGTCGCTTTAAGTCCTCAGGCATCGCCTCATATTTTCGAGGCACACGACGTTAAGGATTGCTTTAAGTCTCCAAAGGAGCCCACAATCGTCTATAACCACCGCTTTAGGTCCTCAGGCATCGCCTCATATTTTCGAGGCACATGATGTTATAGCAGGTTCCCTCAAGAATCAAACCGTCACTCAGGACGTTTCCACAATGCATATCATGATGCTTGGCATACAATGACTCATGACATTCACATTGCATACATATATACATCCACAATAATGCATATCTCATCAAATACCACACTTAGCATTTTCTTGCCTTTCGGCCACAAATCATCATCACAACAGCACATAAGTCATACCACATCCAAAGCAACAACATATAGCATAATACACGTCAAGTACGCACCCTTAAAACGACAAAAGTCGACAACCGACACTATTCCCGACTTTCCGACATAATTAAATCGGCTAACAATTCCAAAATCATCATCATCATAAAGTACATTTTATAAGCTTTCCAACGATATAAATATCACTTAAATCAGAAATACGGTTCGAAAGATATGAATTTTTAAAAAAAGAAAATTGTTTTCAAAAAAAGAACCACCGCCCGGCGAAGCATGCTCACCGCTCGGCGAAACACGCTTCGCCTCTGCTTCGCCCGGCGAAGCACAGGCGACACCAATCCCCCAAAATGATTCAAAGAGGCAGAAACTTGGAACCTCTGCGCCTCTCGAAACCGCCCGGCGAAAAGGACGCATCGCCCGGCGCTCAGGGCCTTTCGCCCGGCGCTCTGCACCAGAAGCAGAAAAATTCTGCTGCGTGTTTGCACTGTTCCATACCCCAAATTTTCCCATTTTCTTCCCCAAATCATTTCCATCAGCAAAACAATTACTAGCAATGGTTCACACACATATAGAGATCATACAACACAAATTATATCGAATTCCGTCCGTGAAAACATAGATTTCTACTCGTTTACGCGTTTTCGACCTATACCCGAAAAAACACCGAACGAGACAATACAACATGCAACCACACATATATAATCATACACAACAATAAGATAATCGAGTTTCACACCCTTACCCGATTTAATCGATTCCTAGAACTTGTTCTCTTGATTTCCCAAGCTTTTTCTCCAATTTCTCTCTTTTCTCTCTTCTCCTCTTTTCTTCTCTTTTCTTCTTTCTTTCTCTCTACTTTTCTTTTCCTTCTATTTCTATTTTTCTTTTCTTTACTAACTAAACAAAATACACTCAAATGCCCAAAATACCCCTACACTCAATTATCTCGCAAACGTTCCCAAAACCCGATAAAATATATTCACGACGAAAAATAACATATTTTCACATAAAAGTCAGAAATAAAATAATATAATAATAAAATAATCCAAACGACTCAATTAAAATAAAAGACCAAAACTGGGGCGTTACAACTCTCCCCCACTTAGAAATTTTCGTCCTCGAAAATCTCACCTGAAACAAACAACTCTGGATACGACTCCCGCATCCGACTCTCTAACTCCCAAGTCAAATTACCCTCAGCAGCGCCTCCCCACGCTACCTTCACCAAAGCAATATCCTTGCCTCGCAACTGCTTCACTTCGCGATCCAAAATCCTAACAGGTAACGCCTCAACCGTAAGGTTCTCTCTTACCTCAACCTCATCCATCGGAATCACATGTGACGGATCCGGAACATACTTCCGAAGTTGTGAAACATGGAACACATCATGTAAATTCGACAAATTCGGCGGCAACGCCACCCTATACGCCACAGCACCCACTCTCTCAGATATCTGGTAAGGACCAATAAACCGAGAAGTAAGTTTCTTCGATTTCAAAGCACGACCAACACCTGTTACCGGCGTAACCCTCAGAAATACATGATCGCCCTCTTGAAACTCAAGATCCTTCCGTCTCCGATCATGATAACTCTTTTGCCTACTCTGAGAAGCCTTCATTTTCTCTCGAATAAGCTTCACTTTCTCTGTAGTCTGCTGTACCAACTCCGGTCCTACCACCGTCCTCTCACCAGATTCGTGCCAACACAACGGCGTTCGACACCTTCGTCCATACAATGCTTCAAACGGCGCCATACCAATACTAGAATGAAAACTGTTATTATACGTGAATTCAACCAACGCAAGATAACTATCCCACGAACCACCTTGTTCCAAAACACAAGCCCTCAACAAATCCTCCAAAGACTGAATCGTCCTCTCCGTCTGACCATCCGTCTGCAGATGATAAGCTGAACTCAATCTCAATCTAGAACCCAAAGCCTTCTGTAAACTTTCCCAAAATCTCGATGTAAACCTTGGATCTCGATCAGAAACAATACTCAATGGAACCCCATGCAACTTCACCACCACACTGATATAAATCTCAGCTAATCTCTCCAAAGAAAAACTGATGTCAATCGGAATAAAATGAGCCGATTTAGTCAGCCTATCAACAACCACCCAAATAGCATTATGCCCCCTCTGAGTGTTCGGTAACCCTGTTACAAAATCCATCGAAATTCTATCCCACTTCCACTCAAGAATATCCAACGGTTGCAACAAACCACTAGGCCTCTGATGTTCTACTTTCGACTTCTGACAAGTCAAACAAGCATACACAAATTGAGCCACGTCTCTTTTCAAACCAGACCACCAGAAAATCTTCTTCAAGTCTTGATACATCTTATTAGCTCCAGGATGTATACTCAAATTACTCCGGTATCCTTCCTCCAAAATCATCCTTTTCAACTCCGAATCATCCGGAATACAAATCCGTCCACGAAACCTTAAAACACCATTAGAATCCACTTGAAAATCACTATTCGCATCTCTTTCTCCAACCAACATCAAATCCACAAATTTCAAATCCAACTTCTATATCTCACTAACCATCATCAGAAAATCAGTAGTAACCTTCAACATTCCAAGCCTTACACTATCCGAAGTCACCTCACATACCAAACTCAAATCTCTAAACGATTCCAAAAGTTCCCACTCCTTAACCATCAAAGCCGACATATGCAACGATTTCCGACTCAACGCATCAGCTACCACATTAGCTTTACCAGGATGGTAATTCAAGCCAAAGTCATAGTCTTTCAAGAATTCCAACCACCTACGTTGCCTCATATTCAATCCCTTCTGATCAAATAAATATTTCAAACTCTTGTGATCACTAAAAACTTCAAACCTCGCACCAAAAAGATAATGCCTCTAAATCTTCAACACAAAAACCACAGCCGCTAATTCAAGATCATGAGTAGGATAGTTTTTCTCATGAACTCTTAACTGCCTGGAAGCATAAGCTACAACCTTACCTCCCTGCATCAAAACACCACCCAAACCAATTAAAGAAGCATCACAATACACAACAAATGGCTCATTAGGATTAGGTAAAATAAGAATCGGAGCTGTCGTCAATCTTCTCTTCAGCTCACAAAAACTCTCTTCACATTGAATATCCCAAATGAACACTTGACCTTTGCAAGTCAACTGGGTCAAAGGCAATGCAAGCTTAGAAAACCCTTCAATGAACCGTCGATAATAACCGGCCAAACCCAAAAAGCTACGAATTTCAGTAACAGATCTCGGAGCCTCCCATTGTAGAACTGCTTCCACTTTAGATGGATCCACAGAAATACCATTACCTGAAATTACGTGCCCAAGAAAACTCACCTCAGACAACCAAAATTCGGACTTGGACAATTGGCAAAAAGCTTCCTTTCCTTCAAAACCTGCAAAACAATACGCAAATGCTCTGCATGTTCTTCACGGGACTTAGAATAGATTAAAATATCATCAATAAACACCACGACAAAACGATCCAAATGCTCGTGGAAAATACGATTCATGTATTCCATAAACACACCTGGCGCATTAGAAACCCCGAACGGCATCACAGAATATTCATAATGACCGTATCGTGTCCTAAAGGCCATCTTCTGAATATCTTCTTCCTTCACCCTTATCTGATGATATCCGGATCTCAAATCAACCTTACTAAACACACAAGCACCAACCAACTGATCCATCAGATCATCAATTCTTGGAAGCGGATACTTATTCTTAGTCGTCACCCTATTCAACTGGCGATAATCAATACACAATCGCATACTTCCATCCTTATTTTTCACCAATAAAACTGGCGCACCCCAAGGAGAAACACTTGGCCTTACAAACTTCTTCTCCAACAAGTCATTCAACTGCTTTTTCAACTCTACTAACTCAGATGCCGACATTCTATAAGGTGCCATAGAAACAGGTCTAGTACCAGGAACAAGACCTATCGAGAACTCCACCTCTCTCTTTGGCGGCAAGTCTGAAATATCCTCAGGAAACACTTCAGGAAATTCACACACAACAGGAAACACCTCAAGCGAAACCTGACTATCCACAGCCAAGGATACAAACAATCCAAACAACTGAGCTTCGTCCGCCAAAAGTCTCTCCAACTCTTTGGTAGATAAGAAACTCGAGTCTTCGTCTTCCTCCAGGGAAGGAAACCTTACCAGCTTATGATAACAATCAATATGAACCCTATTAAATTGCAACCAATTCATTCCCAAAACTACATCCAAACCTTCCAACGGCAAACACACTAAATCCATCTCAAAGTCTTTACCATAAATGGTCAAAGGACAACTCAAACACACCAAAGAAGTAGTTACTGACCCCATCGCTGGAGTATCAATAACCATCTCACCATCCATCGAAGACAACACAAGATTCAAACGCTTAGAACACTCAGACGAAATAAACGAATGAGTCGCTCCAGTATCAATAATAGCAACTAAAGGCGTACTATTAATAAAGCAAGTACCTCGAATCAGACGATCTGCACTTGAAGTCTGAGTTCCTGCCAAAGAAAACACCTTGCCACTAGTCGGAGCTTTCTTCTGATTCGGACACTTCGAGCTAATGTGACCAGGTTCCCCACAGTTATAACATTTCACCACATTCTTCCTTTTACAATCAGCCACAACATGTCCTTCACCTCCACAGTTAGAACACTTATCCAAATTCTTCCTACACTCAGACTGACGATGTCCCAATCCACCACATCTAAAACACCTCGGAGCATTAGACATACCACCTCCACCTGCCCTTCGATCAAAAGTACCCCTTTGTTTACCTTTATCCGCCGGTGTTACATACGGACCACTACGAAACTGCTGCTTCCCTTTCCTGTCACTTACACTTTTGTAGTGAGTAGATCGAGCCTTACTATCCTCATCATAAATCCTACAACATTCCACCAAATCAGCAAACCTCCTTATCCTCTGGTAACCGATCGCCTGTTTTATCTCAGGACGCAATCCACTTTCGTACTTCTCACACTTAGAGAATTCCGCGGTCGCTTCAGCATAATGAGGATAAAACTGCACCAACTCAACAAACTTAGCTGTATAATCCACAACAGACATATTACCTTGCTTTAGCTACAAAAACTCAATTTCTTTCTTTCCTCGGACATCCTCGGGAAAATACTTCCTTAGAAACTCTCGGCTAAACACTTCCCAAGTGATCTCTTCGTCCTCCGCAGCTTCCCACACCTGACGAGTACCGACCCACCAGTCATCTGCTTCTTCCTGTAACATGTGAGTTCCCAGTCTCACCTTACTGTCCTCATCACAATCCATCACCCTGAAAATCCTCTCAATCTCTTTCAGCCAAACCTGTGCTCCATCAGGATTATGTCTCCCTTTGAAGACAGGCGGTCTATTCTTTCTAAACTCATCATTCTCCCCCGCATTCGGTGCACCCTGCACAGCACGAGCCATAACCTGCATAGCAGCAGCTAAAGCAGCATCGTTCCTCCCAGCCATATTATGTTCGTTTCCAATAACAGAACTTACGGTTAAACAACAACTCGCCAAACCACAAAGACCAACAAGGACTAACACAACAGACACATACTGACACAAACTGGCTCTGATACCACTTAATGTAACACCCCCAATCTAATACCCCCAGGCTATTAAAACGGTAAATAAAAATTCGAAATTTCATCAGAGTATATTTGAAAACACGGCATAGACAGGGAGCATCACATCAATTTGAAACAAACATAACATACAACACCTGCTCATTTAGATATGCAACAGTGGGGTAGCAATCAACAGAGGAACTCAGTTCCTTACACCCACATTTCAGATTTTAGAATAAAAGCGGAAAATCTAAAACTGAATAATATGTATATATCATGAAAGTTGTCATACACCAAGTTATACATGTATAAGTCAAAAGATATATATACATAATACACCAATAATCACAGCACGGCCACCCTAACTACCCGGTGTCACATATCAGAGCCGACCGACAAAAGAATGAAGACACAAAGCTTCACAAAAAGACCTCCAGCAACTCTAATCTGCAACGCCTCATAGAGCGTTATAAAACAGCAGAAGGGTGAGAAAAACAATCATAATACAGTTGCATAAAATTATATATTAACACAAAAATGCACAAGTATGAAGTTCTCACAATAAATGCACCACAATTGAATAAAACATAACACAATACAATTATCAGGTATTCATCACCAATGCACGTCAATCACCCATAATACACTCCTCATCAACACGATTATACATATCCCATCACATTATTCACATTCACAATTAACATACACAATTAATCCATGATTAGGCAAATACACAGAGACCGACACAACGACTCTATGCACATGCCATGCGGTACCGACTTCCAATGTTTCTCATGTCTCATCACCAGTTCACTCAGGAACTATTGGAACCATCGCTCGTTACTGAGAATCTCAAGTAACTCCCCGTCGGGCCTACGATGTTCACCCGTCGCTTTAAGTCCTCAGGCATCGCCTCATATTTTCGAGGCACACGACGTTAAGGATTGCTTTAAGTCTCCAAAGGAGCCCACAATCGTCTATAACCACCGCTTTAGGTCCTCAGGCATCGCCTCATATTTTCGAGGCACACGATGTTATAGCAGGTTCCCTCAGGAATCAAACCGTCACTCAGGACGTTTCCACAATGCATATCATGATGCTTGGCATACAATGACTCATGACATTCACATTGCATACATATATACATCCACAATAATGCATATCTCATCAAATACCACACTTAGCATTTTCTTGCCTTTCGGCCACAAATCATCATCACAACAGCACATAAGTCATACCACATCCAAAGCAACAACATATAGCATAATACACGTCAAGTACGCACCCTTAAAACGACAAAAGTCGACAACCGACACTATTCCCGACTTTCCGACATAATTAAATCGGCTAACAATTCCAAAATCATCAACATCAGAAAGTACATTTTATAAGCTTTCCAACGATATAAATATCACTTAAATCGAAAATACGGTTCGAAAGATATGAATTTTTAAAAAAAGAAAATTGTTTTCAAAAAAAGAACCACCGCCCGGCGAAGCATGCTCCCCGCCCGGCGAAACACGCTTCACCTCTGCTTCGCCCGGCGAAGCACAGGCGACACCAATCCCCCAAAATGATTCAAAGAGGCAGAAACTTGGAACCTCTGCGCCTCTCGAAACCGCCCGGCGAAAAGGACGCATCGCCCGGCGCTCAGGGCCTTTCGCCCGGCGCTCTGCACTAGAAGCAGAAAAATTCTGCTGCGTGTTTGCACTGTTCCATACCCCAAATTTTCCCATTTTCTTCCCCAAATCATTTCCATCAGCAAAACAATTACTAGCAATGGTTCACACACATATAGAGATCATACAACACAAATTATATCGAATTCCGTCCGTGAAAACATCGATTTCTACTCGTTTACGCGTTTTCGACCTATACCCGAAAAAACACCGAACGAGACAATACAACATGCAACCACACATATATAATCATACACAGCAATAAGATAATCGAGTTTCACACCCTTACCCGATTTAATCGATTCCTAGAACTTGTTCTCTTGATTTCCCAAGCTTTTTCTCCAATTTCTCTCTTTTCTCTCTTCTCCTCTTTTCTTCTCTTTTCTTCTTTCTTTCTCTTTACTTTTCTTTTCCTTCTATTTCTATTTTTCTTTTCTTTACTAACTTAACAAAATACACTCAAATGCCCAAAATACCCCTACACTCAATTATCTCGCAAACGTTCCCAAAACCCGATAAAATATATTCACGACGAAAAATAACATATTTTCACATAAAAGTCAGAAATAAAATAATATAATAATAAAATAATCCAAACGACTCAATTAAAATAAAAGACCAAAACTGGGGCGTTACAGAGACATCAGTCCTCCGTATTTAGCTCAGAAAGCATCAGGGTTGGTGATCATCCTTGCCAACCCTCTCAAATCCTCTAGTTTTGGAACCTTGAAGGTGTACTTGTGAGTCTTCCTTCTACCGAAATCCATAACGCAATCTCTTTTCTCTGATATTTGCACTCATTGTCTTTGTTTAATTTTAAAAAGAGAGACTAGAAGAGAACATTTTCTTTGTTTAATGTTTTTTAATGAAATGAATGCATGAATGCAGCACACAAAAACATAGAAAAAACATGGGGTCAAAGGTTCGGTGTCATGAGGTCCTGGCTCTACCCATCCCCAAAGGTTGTACTAGTGATTTTTTGTACTTGTCCTCACAATCATTGACCCCTCTTGGGATAACAATAACAGGCTGGTTCACCCGAGCGAGCTACAGTATCTTAGAGTAATCTTAAATGAGGGTAGTATCGCATGACAACTATTTTCGATAGCTTCCGCACTACAAAAATAGTAACAAGGTCTCAGCCTACTAAATCCTCAGTTTCATGGACACCACAATCGAACAATTTGCTTTCAACAACCGAAGTCGTATAGGCATTGAATCCGCAAAGGGCGTCTCCAGTGATTCGATGGTCGACCGGGGTCTCTTATTTGGGAGTCACTCCCGGTAAGATTACCCGTCTAGTGCCATCACTTATCTTAGGTGTCACTCAAACTTTCCAGATGCGGCATCACCTGCAGCCTAATTAGCAGAAAATTAAACACGGATATCAATTAGGAAAAGCAATATATATTTTTATTCCTAAAACTAGCATCCTAGACATCTTAGGAGCTACAATCATAGTCCTAAATAAAATGACTCCCCAACAGAGTCGCCATTTCACTGTGGAAAATGGGGACGATGATGACTAAGGTAAGAAAGATTATACAGTGACTCCCCAGCAGAGTCGCCATTTTACTGTGGAAAATGGGGACGATGTTGACTAAGGTAAGACAAATCATACAGTGACTCCCCAGCAGAGTCGCCATTTTACTGTAGCGAATGATTTTTGTCGGTGACGCGACCACCTTATCGTTGGGTTTTCCTCACCGCAATGGTAGAAAGGGGTGCTACTTTCTGATTTCTTATTTATCCCATGAAGCTGAAAGGGAAAGGGAAGCCATCTAAAACTAACCTTGCACGCGAATGTTTAACTGAACAAACGCTTTTAAAGAGATTGGGGGGTCCGGTGTCAGGTTATACAATGGGGAGTTGTCAATTACCCATCCTATATGTGGTTATCCACAAGATATTAGCTTTAGGTTTCGCTTTATAATTGATAGTGTTGATCTGTTAATGGGTTGGGAAAGTTTCTTTGGAAGTATGAGTGAATGAGTGAGTTTTTGTTGATGTTCGGGTTTTCCTGATGTTTTTGGTAAGGTACTGGCCCTAAGTTTTGATGTGAATGTACTGCACCTAGAGTTTTTTATTTGTATGCTCGCTAAGATTTCGCAATCTTATGCCTACGTATTCCCGTTTAAACGAAATAGGGAAATCAGAGAAATCGTAGTTCCTCCTATCCTAAGGGAGGAAAAAGATATTCTGGTGTCTTGTTCGAAGCCCAAGATTGAAGCTAAAAGGTTTTGTCTGAGAGAGAATTTCTCATCTCTAAGGAGGGTTTGTTGATTTTTGTGTGCCTTGATCAAAGCCCAAGGTTGAAGCTAAGAGGTTGATTGACTCCACTGGGGAAATCTTTATCCAAAGCCTAAGAGGAGGCTGGATAAGACCGACTAAACAAGAGAGTGCATATATTGGTGTCTTGTACAAAGCCCAAGTTTGAGGCAAAAAAGAGTCTGACTCTTTGGGGATATCCTTATACAAAGCCTAAGAGGAGGCTAAAAGTTTGACTTTTCTGGGGAACATGTTCTATCTGTCTTGTACAAAGCCCAAGATTGAGGCTAAAGAGGTTTTAACTCCGTCGGGGGGGGGGGGGGGAGGTTTGTATGTGTCTTGTACAAAGCCCAAGGTTGAGGCTAAAGGTTTGACTCTTGCTGGAGAGTATTATTCCATAAAGCATAAAAGAAGGCTGAGAGGGAATGACTCTGCTTGGGAAGATATTTGTCCCAAGCTTAAGATAGGGTTGTGAAAATTTGTGTATTGCACAAAGCCCAAGATTGAGGCTAAAAGGGGTTTGACTCAACAAGAGAGTGCTTTTATCTGTCCTGTACAACGCCCAGGATTATGGCTGAACAAGCTGGAGAATTTGTTCTACACAACTTGAGAGGAGACTAGCTCCAGCTAGGGGAAACTCTTTGTGCCAAGCCTAAGTGGAGGCTGGAAAAGATTGACTCAACAAGAGAGTTTGCAAAGGTGATTGACTCAATAAGAGAGTCTAAAAAGTGACGGACTCAACAAGAGAGTCTGAAAAGGTTAGCTCCGCTGGGGAGAATCATTGTACAAAGCCCAAGAGGAGGCTAACTGTTTTGAGGAAAGATCATTATACAAAGCCTGAGAGGAGGCTATCTTTCTGTTGGGGATTATTGAGTTCCCGAGGCAGGTCCAAATGGGGGAATCAACTCTTGTTGAGGATTACAGAAGAGTTGAGGTATCCGATGTCTTGAGGTTCTGATTTGGGATAGTGTTGTCTGATGATAACCTGACCCTGGTTGGGGACTTCTTAGGAGAGAGACTGGGTTTTAGCTCTGTTGGAGATTGATCCAGAGTGACCAGGGTTTCTCCTATGTTTGTAAGGAACTTAAGAATGTCTTTGAGACTCAAGAGGGGATTTAGACTGTCCAAGTCTACTGGTGTGGAAGAGTTTTATCTTTTGTATGATGCCCAAGAGGAGGCACGAGTATTAAGGGATGCAAATCAACCCTAAATCCGAGATTTGACACTGGAAGGACTGCTCTAGCAACAGATGACTAAGTTCTATCTTATACCTTTAAGAGGTCGTCAGGGTCCTTGTATTAAGTCCAAGAGAATGCATGAGAACTTCTAAGAAGCCGGAGGGTCCTTATACAAAGCCCAAGAGGAGGCGGGGATGCTTTTAGGAAGCCTGTGGGTCCCCAAACCAAGAAAAGTTCAAGAAATTCTATTCACCGAGAATAGATCATTTAGTGAAAGTCCTGAGGTTTGAAGAAACTCAAGAGATAATATTCACCGAGAAGAGATCAACTCCGGGGAGTAGCATTTCTTTGACAATTTCTAGGGGTGACAGTCTGAGAAAAGGTTCACGAAGAATACTGCCTTTCTCTTTGTTCCGTATTGTTTAAGCCCAAGAGAAGGCAAGACTGTATCTGGAAATCCTATGGGGATCTAGTTTTGACTGTATTCAAGAGTGACCAACATGGCTTTACCTAGTTCTAGACCTAGTTGTCGGGGAAAACTATAAATAACTATACTAGTATATCTACAGTTGATATATGACGAGTATTTAAAAAAGGGTATGAAAGAAGACTAACCATGCGCAGCTTCCCACAATACAGTTATATATATGAAAGCAAGTAAAAGGAAACTGATAAAACTTACAGGCGAGCAAGCTTCCATGCTGTATTGTTAGTTGTTCAAAGAAATTAAAGAAAGTTTTAATAATAATAAATATTTGAATCTTAAACCAAAAGGGAAATTGCTTTGACAAGATTGTTGGGGCTTATACTCAAGGAGAGGCCCAAGGTTTTAAGAGTGATCGCACCGTTGTTTTGAATATCGCATTGGGACTTATACAAAGACTGAGGCCCAAAAAGGTTTATTTACAACAGGGTTGGATCTTACAACTCAAGGAGAGGCCCATAGGGTTTTAAGTGAAAATAAATGGGACTTACAACACAAGGGTAGGCCCAAATGATTTTCATTTTGAAACGGCGATCGCGCCGAGACCTTTTTTTTTAAGCAGATGGACTTATACAATGTCTGAGGCCCAAAAATGGTTTTGGTTAAAAGGGGATTGGGTCTTACACTCTATTAGAGGCCCATGAGTGTTTTGAAAAAGATTGATGAGGGTGAAATCAATCAAAACCCTAATTTTGTTAAAAATGGAATTAATTTTGATTAAAAATTAATAAAAATCATTGAAAACATGTGAGAAATGAGTGGTGATCTTGGATCAATGTTTCAAAAATCATGTTTTTATCCACAAAATGATTGAAAACCATTTAAGTTTAGAAAATCAAGAGAAAGAAAACTTTCAAAATGTTGAAAAACAAATAAAAATTAATTCTTTTCAAAAATATAAAATATGTGAAATAAATAATATTTTTGGGGAATTTTTGTAAAATAAAATATTTTAACATTTTTTTGAATTATTAAAAAAAAAAGAATCAGCTCAAAATCATTAAAATTCAGAGAAAAATTAATTTTTGAATCAATTAAATAAAAACACAAATATTCAAATATTCAAATATTTGAAAAAGGGCGCCAAGAACATCTTGTTCTTGCCCGCGTGCCCTGTTTTGCCCAGATTTGCGTTTTCTCATCAATCTCACTGAATACTTGGTGGAATCATACAATCCACATATCAATCTGCTCGTTTTCAACTCACGATCATGTCTATGGTCTTTAATTTCATTTATCTTAAACATGGAATGAGAAATTAAAACAAAACCTTAAGAACCCTAACTTGTGCATGAAGGCTGAGAAATTTGATACACGATTCATACAAAGTAATCAATAGAGGGGAAACATTCTATGCATGATTATGAACATTTGGCAAAAGTTTTGTGCGAGGAAATATGCATAAATTATGAGATGACCAAGTTTAGGATTACTTGAAGGTCGTGGCAGCAAGTGCAATTTGATTTTTGAGTTAGAGGTGTTACAGATGAGTTGTGATGATCTGAACAGCTTCCCTACACCATATGGAGTGTGTTTGAAAGCTTGTATTGATTTGAAATGAACTGGAAAAGATTATGGCACCTCAACTGCAACTTTGTTGAATACATGAGCAAATGGATGATGATTTCATGAATTTGGTGTTCCAGTTATTGGTTTAGTGTTTGATCAACTCACATATGATGTTTATGAGGCGTGTGTATGATTGGTTTGGTTGGAAACACATTCTAATTCAAAACCCGATAGTAGCTTGCATTAGAAGGCATTTTTGGAAGTGAGAGTGTGATTTTGGGAAAGGAAGGTGTTATAGGCCTTTGGTGTACTCAAACTTATCAGAAATGAGGTCTATTTATAGTGTGTCAAGTTTGTTTTGGCATCAATAGGGAATGGCAACTGCAGCAGGCCTTTGGCCAATGTGGATCAAATGGAATCTCAAGTCTCCTCTAGCCATTGACTTGAGATTAGAGCACATGCCTATGGTTCTTTGATTCAGAGCTTATCCTTGACTCATTCAGTTGGAATAGGCTCAGTTCATGCCACCTTGGTGCATCCATTGAATGCTTGGAAACAAAATTGGAGTCTTGGCCTCTTTTAGGCTTTTTAAGTTTGGCATGCTACTTGTAGATTTTGGGACTTTGGAGGCTGATAGGTCAGTGCTTGTCCCTTGTTTGTTCCCCCTTGAGGTGTGCAGATGGATAACCATGCTTGTTGTTGCATAATTTGATCAAATCGAGCCCTTATGTACGAATATGCCTTGCAAAACAGTTTGCATCTAGGCATATTGCAACTGTCATAACTTCTAGCTCAAGTGGAGTTTCATGGAGTTCTTGGTCATTTTGGAAAGCTGACATATCCTATTTCAACATGATGTCCAACTTTGGTTTTGAACCAACTTGAATTACAATGAAAAATGCCTCTACATTTGGGAAAAAATGAGGCAGATTCTGACTTAGTGAAAATTTCACTAAGTGTTGGAAAAATGTCATTTTCATGTTTTTTGTGATTTTGATCACTCCATAACTTAAAATACATGAGGAATTTGAATGAGATGTAGTTGACACTTTTAAAGTATGTCATGAGAGCTACAAATCCAGCTTTGGACCATCCAAAATGGTTGCTTGTGTCTCAAGTTATGATCCTTGGAAGTTGTTACCCCTTTTACAAGTTAACTCACTTTCTTTGATTTTTATTGATGAATGATGATTCCAATCACATATTAACATTGTTTTAGGGTTAAAGAACCATAATTGTGAAAAATCTCAAATGTCAAACTTGATTTTGTGCACAGTTGACTTTTTATCAGATGAAATCCAAATTGTGCGACCCTTTGTGCAATCAAGTCCTTGACCTAATTTAAACCTAATGGATGTGTTCCATAGGTGTTATAGGGTGTATCGAATCATGTCCCAAAGTTTGGGAGCAAGTCTGGGTCCAAAGTCAAAGGTACAGTTGACTTTTTCCTCGAAACCCTAATTGTGGTCCTGATGAAATTGAAACTTGTGGATCAAGCTTCTTGGATCAATACATTATTGCAAATGGATCAATGTGGTTTATTAGAGTCCCTCAAATCACCTCTTAAGGTTTTGGCTCATGTTTTTCCCCAAAAGTCAACTTAGGGGTGAATTAGGTCAAGAAACCCTAATTCCTGATTTTTAGTGTATGCATCCCCTGAGGTTAAATTGACTTGATGATTGGGTCCCTGAGGTCCCTTGGAGTATCTTGGGTTATGTTTTTAAGAATTGGCTCATGCCCAGAGGAAAATTTCCATCTGGAGGCCTCAGTCGACCAAAACCCTAATTTGGTGACACTGGTGATCTTAAGGCTTAATCCACTTGGAATGTTGCAACCTTGTGCTTGATTCTTGATGTGGGAGTCCTCTTAATACCTTATGGGTGTTTGAGAGGTTAGACAAGTTAAAGATCAGGTCATTTCTTGATTGATCCTTTGTCTAAGTGCTCTGAGAGGGCTTGAAACCCTAATTCTTTGATTGTAGTGAATGCTCAACAATCCTTGAGGAGATTGATGAGGCATGATGGTACATCCATATTGTAGTGATGATTTTCACAATGATGGGAAATCTTAGTGGTCAAAATTTGGGGTATGACACTTGTGTGCAATCGATAACGTTTGGAAATTTAATTTGTGTTTTTTTGATGTTAAAGCCAATCATAATCAAGGTGATTATGATTATATCAACAAATCGTAATTCAAAAATTAGATTTCTAAACTAATTGATCAAAACAATAAAAGATTCGGTAATTTACAAACAAACAAATTAGAGAGAGAGAGAGAGAGAGAGAGATAGAGAGAGAGATGGATACAAGGATTTGTTTAGGCAGTTCCCTAATCAGCCCCGCTATGGGTACATCTGCCCTCAATTCAAAATCGGGTTGAGATAGTTGTAATTAACCTTACTTTGTAAACAATGTATATACAAGAGATGAAGAATTCTAACCCTAAAAACCCTATGATTTGTTGTTGATTCTACCACCTCCAAAGCCCTTGATAAAAGGTTGATCAAGTCACCAGCAATGCTACTTTAATCCACCACTTCTTGTAACTACCTTGCAAGACCTCCGGTCTCAAGATTTTCGCTCGGTTGGATTAATCCCTTTGCAAGGAAACCGCCTTGTCCTAAGGCCTTCACTCGATCGGATCCGTATTTGCATAATCTTGTCCAAAACCTTCAAATACTCAATGATCTTAAAGGAAAACCCTAGCTTAGTTTTCTTATTTGAAACACACAAAGAACTCAACCCAATATTCTCTGTACACCAACCTAAATGGATGTTTTCAACCCTAATTTAGATGGTCATCCAATCAAAAAATGATTATGTGTAGTTTGATTATGTGTATGAATAGTAGAGAGGTTAAAGATGATCAATATCTTTGTAATTCTGGTTTCGTTTAGGTTTTACACTAGTACCTTGCTTGAAAATGATGCATGCATTAGTATATATTATTTTTGAGAGATATGAGGCAAAAGGAATGCAAATGGATGGAGGAAACATGAAATTTTTTAAAAAGGGCATCGTGTGTGTCGACCTATAAAAGCAATAGGTTGGCCTATCAAGGAAATTAGGTCGGCCTGTGAAGGCCTTAGATCGGCCTGTAGAGGTATTGTGTCGGCCTAAGTTGGCCATCCTATGGACAGTGGCTACAACCTTTATTATTAATACATGGAGGTCGACATAAGCAGTTTGTGTGTCGACCTATACCGAAGCAAAAGCTTCTATAGGTCGACCTATATAAGTGTGTGTGTGTATGTGTGTGTGTGTGTGTGTTGGCCTATCCTGTAGTGTTATCATAAAACTTGTTTTTCAATGCATTTTCACAAAAGCCTTGTTTCCAATGCATGTATGACGAATGATCATTTTCTAAACCATTTTAATGCTTCCTAAGGCTAAGATGCACATCTAAAATTAGAGGATACCATCCAATATACATTAATTCTACATTATCCTAGTTTTGACACCATTCAAAATACATATTCTACGTAAAGTAGCACTCACATACTCCCTCTTTTTTGTGATGACAAAACATGAGACGATGTGTTTCGCGATGTTTGTATCTTGATGAAGACTCCCCCTAAATATGTGCATCAAACTTCTTCATCTTGTATACTTCTCCCCCTTTGAAAAAGGGCATCGTGTGTGTTGACCTATACAAGCAATAGGTCGGCCTATTAAGGTAATTAGGTCGGCCTGTGAAGCTCTTAGGTTGGCCTGTTGAGGTATTGTGTCGGCCTAAGTTGGTCAGCCTATGGACAATGGCTATAACCTTTATTATTGATGCTTGGAGGTCGACATAAGCAGTTTATGTGTCAACCTATACTGAAGCAAAAGCTTTTATAGGTCGACCTATATGAGTGTGTGTGTTGGCCTATCGTGTAGTGTTATCATAAAAAGTTGTTTTTCAATGCATTTTCACAAAAACCTTGTTTCAAATGCATGTATGATGAATGATCATTTTCCAAACCATTTTAATGCTTCCTAAGGATAAGATGCACATCTAAAATTAGAGGATATCATCCAATATACGTTAATGCTACACTATCCTAGTTTTGACACCATTCAAAATACATATCCTACGAAAATTAGCACTCACATACTCCCTCTTATTTGTGATGACAAAACATGAGACGATGTGTTTCGCGATGTTTGTGTCATGATGAAGACTCCTCCTAAATATGTGCATCCAACTTCTTCATCTTGTATACTTATCCCCCTTTGAAAACATCAAAAATAGAATAGGCACACCATGAAAAGTATCTTAATTCACATACAAACTAAAGTACTATATAGAGGAAATTTGCAAAGATAATAACATTGTCATACCCTAAATTTTGACCACAAGATTTCCCATAATTGTGAGGATCATTAGCACAATATGGATGTACCTTCATGCCTCTTCAATCTCCTCAAGGATTGTTGAGCATTCACTACAATTAATAATTAGGGTTTCAAGCCCTCTCAAAACATTTAGACAAAAGATCAATCAAGAAATGACATGATCTTCAACTTGTATAACCTCTCAAACATCCATGAAGGATCAAGAGGTCTCCCATATCAAGAGCAAGCACAAAGTTGCAACATTCCAAGTTGATTGAGCCTCGAAAACCCCAGTGTCACCAAATTAGGGTTTTGGTCGACTAAGACCTCCAAAGTGAAATTTTCATAGAGGAACGAGCCAAGGCTTCAAAATGTGACTCAATGTGATCAAAATAACCCTAAGGTTCCATTTGCAAAGTTAAATAACCCTCAGAAAATGTATTCCTCAAAAGTCGGGAATTAGGGTTTCTCCGCACCGAACCGCTCCGGAGCCAAAAGTCAAAACATGACTTTTTTGGCAAAAATGATCCTTGTGACTCATATTCTCATAAAATATGATTTATAATGTCATTTAAACAAGAATTGATCAAGAAATCATGATAACTTGTAAAAGGGGTAACCTTGAAAAATTGAAAATTTTTCTAAGTTACTAAATTTGGATGGTTTTGGTGCCAACTTCCAAAGACCATAACTTTTTATCCAAGCAGCCATTTTGAGTGATCCAAAGCCTGATTTGTAGGTCTTCCTACATTCTACAAAAGCTTAAACTACATGAAACTCTAGTTCTTCATGTATTTTTGGTTGTGGATGGATCAAAGTGGTGAAAAATCAAAGATTTAACACTTAGTACAAAACTGTCGAAGTTTTAGCATTGAACATCAATGTTCATGAGGAGTTTTCAATTGGATCCAGATAGTTTCAAGATAAACTATGACCACACATGAATTGTACCATATGAGGGATTTCTAAAAAGTACATGATCTTTCCATAACTCAATTTGAGCAAGGAGATATGATCCTCCCAAAATGACACTTTCAAACTGTCTTGTACAAGACAGATTTGTGCATTTTTGCTCGAGTTAGCTAAATTAGACAATTACAAGTTTTGTCATCCATTTTGACACCTCAGGGGATAACATATAAGGGGAAATATCTTATCCACAAGCCTCCCAAGTCCAAGGATCTACATGTAGCTATGTGTCTCCTAAAAAGGCTAAAGATCTCAAAGACTCCAATTTTGTTTCAATGCATTCAATGGATTCACAAGGTGGCAAGCATCAATACATTGGCGCTGAATTGAGTCAAGCCTTACCTCTGAACAAAAGGACTCATGACCTGCTGCACTGAGCCAACTCAATGGCTAGAGAAGACCAAAGATTCCTTTTGATCAACATTGGCCAAGGGACTGTCCAAGCCTTCATTCACTATTGATGCCAAAACAAACTTGTTGCACTATAAATAGACATCAATTGTGATCAGCTTGAGTACACCAAAGCTTAATAACACTTGTTTTCCTTAAAATCCCCCTTTCACCCCAGAAATGCCTTAATTTGCAAGTCACTATCGAATTTTGCATTAGAGAGCCATTCTATCACAACCAATTGTTCTAACACATTCCATACATCATATATGAGCTGATCAAACACTCCTCACACTTCTGAAACATCAGGATCACCATCTTCATTTCTTACATGGACCAACTGCAATCAGAGTTGAGCCTACTTATCCAAAGAGTTTCAAAAGATCCTGAAGGTTGCAACACAATCCTTGAGGCCTAAGGAAGCTATCCAGATCATTGTTTCACTTCTGTAACATCTCTACAATAGAATTTGATTCCTTCTTGCAGAGGTAAGCCTTAAACTTTCAAACTCAATAAATCATGCATCATAAATGTTGTTTTAAGTTACCATCATGATTCTGATTGCTTATAGATCATAAACTCTCAATCAATTGCTATTTATCTTGTGTGTATAAGATTTCATTTAGTTCTTGCATTTTTTAGGGTTCATCTGGTTATAACATGATATCTTTTGTTACACTTAATTTAAATGAAATTGAAAAGAACCATCATGTTCCTTGTTAAAAAAGAATAAGTTTCATTTTTACATCTTGTAAAATAGTTAAGAAACGAGAGAGATAGCTTGCTTCACGCAAGTCTGATGTTGGCCCAAGGGAGAAGATGACCATGATGCCATTTTCAGGTTTTTAGAACCAAACATAGTATATATTATACACTTGCCAATATATGTTTGAATTGGCATTGTGCCCTAGTGGAAACACAAGTATTTGTGTGTGTGTAGTGAGCGAGAGGTTTGGGGTTCGAATCCCCCTCGTCCCAGACCTTTTGGTATTTTTTTGAACCATTTTCCAAAGGGAGTTTCACATATTATTCACTCTTGTCATTCTCTACCAGCCAACACACTTGGCTCAGTTGGTAAAGTTTTAAACCCTCCACCCCAAGGGCGTGGGTTCAAACCTTGGGAGGACCATCCCATTCTTTTTACCACTTATTTCCTTCACATTTTTTCACAATCTCTTAATGACTTAAAAAATTAATTTCTCTCTCATTTTTTATCATTTTTATTGGTTCTTTTTTTAAAAAGTCACAAAAATGTTAAATTATTTTATTTCACAAAAAAAATCCAATTTATATTATTTATTTAATATAGTTAGAATTTTTGTAATTAATTTCATTTTTATTTGTTTTTAAACATTTTAAAATGAAATTCTCACTTTGATCTTGCCATTTCAAATGAATTCCAATCTTTTGTGTGATTAATCATGATTCTTCAAACATTTATCCAAGATCACAACTTGTTTTTCACACATGTTTGACAACTTTGATCATTTTAATTGAATTTTTATTCAATTAAAATACATTTTCAATCAAATTAGGGTTTTGATTATTTTTCACCCTTACAAATCTTTATTTTAAAACACTTTTGGGCCTCTAATAGAGTGTAAGACCCACCCCTTTGTCACACAAACCATTTTGGGCCTCAATCATTGTTTAAGACCCGATACGATTTTCAAAAACGACGGTGCGATCACTGTTATTCATTTGGGCCTCTCCTTGAGTATAAGCCACATTTTTCTTTTTTTCAATAAACTTTTGGGCCTCTTGATAGAGTGTAAGACCCATCCCTTTGTAAATAAACCATTTTGGGCCTCAGTCATTGTATAAGTTCTGATACATTTAAAGAATCTCGGCACGATCGCCGTTTTCAAAACAAATTTCATTTGGGCCTCTCCTTTAGTATAAGCCCCAAAATTCCTTTTAAAACATCTTTCCTTTTGATTTATATTCAAATTTATGGTTGCATCAAAACTTTCTTCAATTTCTTGAATAACTAACCATACAACTATGTTTATAATGCTGGAAGCTTGCTCACCTATAAGTTCTACTACACTCTTCAACATACTTGTTTATATATTTCATCTGTATATACTTGTATATATATTTGCTTAGATTTTTCCCCAGCAATTAGGTTTAGGATTAGATCAAACCAGTGGTTACTCTTTTAACCCAGTCAAAACTAGTTCCCCATAGAAATTCCAGATACAGTCTTGCCTCCTCTTGGGCTTATACAATATGGAACAGAGAAAGGCATTATTCCTGGTGGAACTTTTCTCATGACTGTCACAAACTAGAAATATCTATAAAAGAAATTCATTTTCCCAGAGAGGATTATTCCCAGTGAAACCTCTCTTGAATTTCTTCAAACCCTAGAACTGTTCGCCAAAGAAACGATTATTCCTAGTGAAACCTTCTTGAAATTTTCTTAGGCTTGGACCCACAGGCTTCCTAAAAGCATCCCCAACCTCCTCTTGGGCTTTGTACAAGGACCTTCAGGCTTCTTAGAAGTTCTCAGCCTCATATTGGGCTTAGTATAAGGACCAAAAGACCTCCTACAGGTATAGGACAGAACCTAGTCATCTTTTGCTAGTTCAATCCTCCAGAGAGTCAGAACATCAGACTAGTTTAGGGTTGATTCGCATCCCTTAAAACATCAGCCTCCTCTTGGGCTTCATACAAAGATCATTCTCCAGTTAAGAGAAAACCTTTTCATACCCGTAGACTTAGAAAGTCTCATCTCCTCTTGGATCTCAAAGAAACCCTCAAGTTTTCTAAAAAAACACAGGAAAAACCCTGATCATAATATCAATTTATCAGCAGGGTTTAAACCTTTCATCCTAAGTTCCCCAGCTAGGGTCAACTTACTATCAATACAACATTAACAGAATCAGAACCTCGTGGTCTCTGATATTTCAACTCTTTTGTAATCCTCGGCAAGAGTTGATTCCCCACTTTGGACCTGTCTCTGGATCTCAATAATCCTCAGCAGAAGTTAGCCTCCTCTTAGGCTTTATATAAGAAATTTCCCCAAACCAGCCTCCTCTTAGGATTTGTATAATGATTTTCCCTCAGCAAAGATAGCCTCAATCTTGGGCTTTACAGATCATATTCTCCAGCTGAGTTAATCAATTCTTTCCGTCTCAATCTTAGGCTTTGTACAAGATATATAAAATCTCCCCAGTGGAGTCAATCCTTTTAGCCTCAATCTTGAACTTTGTACAAGACAAATAAAACCTCCCCTAGTGGAGTCAATTCTTTTTTAGCCTCAATCTTGGGCTTTGTACAAGACAGATTAAAACTTTTCCCATAAGAGTCAATTCCTTCCAGCCTCCTCTTAGGCTTTGTATAATGATCTCCTTAGTAGAGTCAACCTTTTAGCTTCAACCTTGGGCTTTGATCAAGGCACACAAAAATCAATATCCCCTCAGCGGAAGTCAAAATTTCTATCTGTAGGAAGACATTTATCTGTACATCACACATCCAAACAAACAAACAAACAAACCCAATCTCAGATAACTGCTGTAAGTGGCACACTTATTGATTCAAAAATCCAAGTTGTGATCCCTCTTTTATCCTGGTAAACTTCCTCTTTCATCTAACTGCTGTAAGTGCAAGCCTCTGGATTATTTACATCCAAGCCCATGTCCCTCTCTTAGCATTAAAGATTCCTAAGGAAAAATGGCATTGCTCAACACTGAGTTAAAGTTTCTTCCTTCAGAACATCTCCCTTATAAATGAAATTATGGCATTGCTGGATTCTCATATCCCAGTTAAAGTAATTCTCCTTTATAACCAAATACCCCAACAACTGTGATGAACAGGTGAGATATCTCCCTCTAGAGATGAGAAATTCTCTCTCAGTCAAACCCTTTAGCTTCAAACTTGGGCATTGAACAAGACATCAATACTCATCTAGCTTCAATCATGGGCTTTGAACAAGACACCAAACATCTTTTTCCTCCCATAGAAATAGGAGAAACTACTATTTCTCTGATTTCCCTATTTTTCTTTAAACGGGAATACGTAGCATAAGATTGCAAAATCTTAGCGAGCACACATAGCAAAAACTTTAGGTCCAGTACCTTACCAAAAACATCTAAAAAATCCCGAAAATAACAAAAACACTCTCTCAACATTCCCAAAGGATAAACTTTCTCAATTTATAACAGATAAACACCAGTAAATAGATAACAGTAGAACATGCCAAACGATCTATGGATAACCATATATACACTAGGTAATTAACAACTTCCCATTGTATAAACTGACCCCGGACCCCGCAATCTCTTAGCATTTGTTAAAGAAAACATTTGTGTGCAAGGTTAGTTTTAGATAACTTCCCTTTCCTTTCTAGCTTCATAGGATAAATAAGAAATCAGAAAGTAGCATCCAATTCCAACCAATGCGGTAAGGTGGTCGCGTCACCGACAAAAATCACACGCTACAAACATCAACATGATATCTCTCACATAGAATGATATGCATATTGAACAAGAATTCTGAAACATAAATACAAGGATATGAAGCAACAATAGAACATAATTGTCACATTTAATTTTATCACAAATAACACAAATATGAAGCATGAGGGATATAATGTCTGAAATTCTGGCCTATGCAGACAACAAATGTCCTAACACATGTCAAGACATTGTGCTACATAATTATTTAAACTCAGAGGCGCAATAGCAGATTGATACCTTGAATATCAGAACTGCACACTCACAGATGTCACGACATCTGATCCAACATGTTTATCATGAACCCTAACAGAAAACGTAAATCAGCAGAATGATAAAGAACACAACAATTGTTAACCCAGTTCAGTGCAACTCACTTACATCTAGGGGATACCAATCCAGGAAGAAGACTTCACTATCTGTAGAACTGTTACAAAGCTAAACTCCCCTGTTTACAACTTTATACCTAACATCTACCTGTAGCACCTCAAAATTTGTCCTCTCATTCTCTAACTATAACTGGCTTGTGTTTCTTTTTTTCATTTGCATCTTCATTAGGTTATAGCTCATAATCATACCTCGCATTGGTTTTCTAAGACATGGGATCAGAAGTTTCTCTGAGTCAAGGCTTCCTATGTGCCTGGAGATAATTCCATTCAAGTTTGGCAGAGGTTTGAATTCCCATTGTTGTGATTTCACATTAGAGGACTCGTCAAGTATCAAGTGTATTATATTCAAGAGTTCTCAAAGGCATCAAGGGTATAGGGTTTCATCAATTCTTTGGTTCAAGTTGGTTGGCAAGATTATATTTGATTGGTTCAGGATTAGGGTTTACTTCTCATCATGGATAGGAGATCAGGGTTATCCGGGACGATGGCATTACTTCTTTTCAAGTGTGATTATTCAATCATGATCAAGATCAGATGGAAGTTGGACCTCGTCTTAGTCAAATCATCAAGAGTTCGCTTTAATTGCAGGCTATCAGTGCGTGGTTTATTTCTCAGGCAATGTGTATCCAAGGTCAATTTGTCATGTGATTGAAGTTATCCAGTTATCGGGCAATGATTCATGAGATGTCTGTTTCAAATTCAAGTTAATCAATGGTTCAGGAGTGGCTTGTCTCATTTTATTCAGAGGCTTGTAGAAAATTGCAAGATTAATTTTGGATCACACTCGAGATTTCATATCCATTCTCTTTCTAAACCATGTCCATTTTCTATCTTTTTAGTAATTTCCATAATATCCATATCCAAACTCATTATTTTTAATCCATTTCTAAACCAAAATCCATAAACCACTTTCATTTTTAATCCACTTATTTTCTTTTCTTTTATTCATAAATCATTTTCATTTTCTAAACCATTCACAAATACCCACATTTTTCCAATATCCATAAATCTAGTTTCAATATCCATTTTTCTTTATCAAACCCATATCCAATTATCAAAAGTTCACTTGCAAAAATAAAAACATAAAAAAGGCCAAAGCTCATTCATACATGATGAAAACAAGTTGAATTTATTTTTTCTCCACTCACGACATTCCGTCCCAAATTACACAGCCCACATGCTAATTGTTCAACCCACTATTTCCAAGAGGCTTCCGTCATACTCCAGGACCCACACAAGTCAAAGCAAGCCATGACCAAAATGTAAAGCTACATGAGCCACCTTCCAATTTCAGACTGCTGCAACATTTACCGCCAAGCCAATGACATCTCACGCAAAACTGCAAGCTTCATGAAGCCGTATATTAAATGACATCAAAACGGCAGGTGGCATTTCAAAAAACGCAGCAGTTTATTAACATATCAGCAAACAACTCACTGCAAGAAACTCAGCCAAAATTGTGAGAAGCTAACAAACTGGTCCCACATTAATTTCCCAAAATTCCAAAAATCACTATCCAATTCTAATAGAAATTACAAAAAGAAGCAAGTGCAAACCGTGTGACGATTTTTTCACAGCTCATAACAGAATTCTAATGTAAAACCTAAACTACCCCTAGTCATGTTATAAAACCAGCACCTCCATTAGTCTTCAAACCAGCTTCATTTTTACTCCTCATCTTCTGCATAAGTCACTTATCATCTTCCAATTCAAAAAATCTGCAAACCATATCTTCAATCCTTTCATCTTCATCAATTCTACAATAACTTGCAGAAGCAACAACTTGCAACTCAGTTCAATCAGTGAGAATTCAACGCGCAAGAGTGAGTTAGAGCGAAAACAACAGCAACGCTATAACCATGATTCAATACACGCACAAAAGGAGGCGAAGATGCAGATCTGAGATCGTAGAAGATTAAAAGAAGATAGTTAAGGAATCATACCTGAAATTTCACATGTCTTGATCGATAATCTTCGTTCTTCCACACTATGAACCGTCCTTTTCGCCTACACGCGTCCAGCTTCAATTCACTGCGAGCTCTAAAATGAGTCATTCACCTGCAAGACCATATCGTAACAATTCACTGCGAGCTCTAAAATGAATCATACCTGAAGTCATTTACACGCGGCGGCGCATTTGTTGAAGGAAGAGTGTGTCGGAGAGAGGGTTTCTTGGCCGGCGGCGTAAACCGAAGGGAAGGTAGTGTGTTGGCAGAGAAGTTTGTCTTGGCGAGGTGAGGAGTGTTCCGCGGCGCAAGAAAGGTGAAGGAGAAGTAATTAGGAAGTGAAGGAATCATTTGAACTTAGGGTTTTTTTGCTGCATATGGTTATGGTGTTTCAACCCGTGAGTTTGGATTGGGCCTCTCAGCCCATGAATTTCTTTGGACATCCCAGTTTAACCCTCGCACACCCCCCTTTAGCAGGATCTTGGGCCTGCTGAAGCCCATGCGCCTGGATTTGGTTATTCCCAGCGCCTGGAAGCTGCCCACACCACTAGTCCATTGTCTACACCCCCCTCTGATTATCTTGATTAATTGATATTTGTTTTTTGTTTTAGTTAATTAAGTTTGGATAATTAGTTTTATTAGCAATTAATTTTGACTTAGGATAATTAAATTAGTTATTAATTTTTAATTAGAACTTAATTTTGAATTAGAATTAGATTTTAGATATCAATCTTAATTTGAATATTAGTTTTAACTTTAGAACTTGATTAATTAGAGTTAGTTTTTTTCTAGAAATTAACTTGAATTAATTTTAGGTTTAATTTTCTAATTAGTTTTAATTTTAGATTAACTCTTTTTACTTAGAATTTAATCTTGTTTTAATTTGCACTTTAATTCTAACTTGGATATTCTTGATTAATTGTTGATCTCGATTTTGATGTCTATTTTGATTAATTCCTGATTAAATACTTGACTTGCCTCTTGCTTGATTTTCCTTTGTGATTGAGCTGTTTGGTGTTTACTTGTTGATTACTCTGTATTCACATGCTCCCTTAAGGCTCCTAGTCCGACTTAATTTCTGATTACGCTCGGAGTAGGATCGACATTAGGCTCTCAATCCAAGCATGATAACATTAGGATAGAATTCCCGTAGCGTTTTCTTTTCGACTTGAGTCTTCTATTCTCATCTCATAACAACTCTAAGACACTTAATAAGGATAACGTGCATTGCACACGAGCCTTAAGCATAGTGTTGCGGTAAAAATTGGATAACAAGCTATGAATTAACTTGCATCATATTTCTTTTACAACCGACTTTGATCTATCCAAAGGAAAGGTTCAAGATCGTTAAAAACCTAAAGGGGGGAGATCTAAGGTTCGGGGGTTGGTTATGCCTAGGGAAGGTATTAGCACCCCAAACGTCCGTAGTACTCTACGGGAACCTCTTGTTAGTATTGTGTTATGTTAAAGTTTGCTTGCTAAGAAATCTGTACTAAGGTAATGACTAAGGTATGTACACTAAGTATGGTCTAAGGGTGCAAAAAGAAAATGTGGAATCCGAGAGGGCATCGGATGTAAAGGAAAAAGGTGGAAAAAGAAAAAGGTAGCTCGCTAGGATCGTCGCAATCCTATGCCTACGTATTCTCAAGGTGAACTTGAGAAATCAGAGCAATCGTAGTTCCCCTCAATGGGGTAAAAGGGGTGAAAAGCTTGAAAACAAAGCTTGTAAGGATGGATTGGTTAGGAGAAAGAGATTAATGGCTATCTCTTGAAAGGATTGTGAAAGGTTGGACCTTCTTAAAGGAAAAGAGATTAATAGCTATCTCTTTGGGAAGGCCAGGTCATAAGGGAGAAGAGATTAATGGCTATCTCTTGTGAAATGGTTTGAGGTTAACAGGGTATTTGAGCTATCTATGACATGAAGTCAATAGAGAGACTTTTCCTTTGGAAGGGTGTAAGTGACATAGAGCAGAGAGGAAAACCTCAAGTGTCAAAAGTAAAATGAATAGCAATATATACAGTAAATGTAATAAGAATTAAATTAAAATGAACATCAGGAATTAATTAAAGAAAAATGTCAAGATAAAGTTAAAGTTAATTAAAAGTCTAAATAAACAAAATCTAAATAAGTTAATAAGGACTAAAATCTAATTAAAAGACTAACTAGCTAATTCTAAAACTAACTTACATTCTAATTAAACTAGTTAAATAACTAAACCAAATCCTAACTCAACTATCTAAACTAATTCTTGAAATTAGACTAATAATTAATTCTAATAGAAACTAAATAACTAATTCTGAAATTAAAAATTAAAAAAAACTATTTAACTAAAATATGTTAAACTAATTAATTAATAGACTAAACTAAAACCTAACTAGAAACTAACTAAAAAGCTAACTAAGAAATAAATTAATTTTAATTCAACTAATCAAATAATTGAAAATCTAGTTAAAAAGACTAAAGACTAATTCTAGGTAAAGTCTAAAAAACTAACAACTAATCCTAATTAAAGACTAAACAACTAATTAAACTATAGTCTTATAAAACCTATTTAACTGAAATCTAATAAAACTAATTAACTTAAAATTCTAACCAAATAAAATTTCTAAAAAAAACTATTTAGTAAAAAAAACAAAAAACTAAAATTGCAACTTTCAAAAAGTATACAAATTTTAAATTAAAGTTTGAACTAAACTTAAATAAATTATAGTTAATGGTAGTACCAATTATCCTATCATCACTAATAATAAGTGAAAAGAAAATGTTGACTTTTTCAAACTTGGTTTTAAAACATAAATAGTACTATATCAATCAACACTTAAGTTTTAACAAACACACACTAAAATCTCATAATGCACCATGCAACATCTTCATACTACACAATAACAAACCGAACTACACGTACAACATCACGGCCATGCAGCGTCTCCATACCACAGTATGTTATAATACTACATAATAGAAAGCAAATTACAAAGACAAAAAAAAGAAACACACATTTTCTAATTTATTACTTCCCTCAACAATTCATAGCAGACTATAAACTTGAAATCTCAACAGAACAGAACCTCATGGTGCGTGCACAAACCAACACATTACATAAAAGGAAAATGTAACAAACTAAATCATGATGAAGATAAACCACAAATTAAATACATCAATCACACTAAACTTCTAACATCAATACACAATCTACAGAACAAAACGATAACCGATACGACGTAAATCTTGAAATCGGATCACAACGTATTTTGGAAGCTAAATCAAGCTAGGAAAACCAACATAAACCGATAAACACAACCAAATCATAACGATGCCAAGTCAAACAACATGAAGTTCGAGTTAGAGAGAGTACCGAGCATTACGCGAGAGCAAAGGAAATGGAAGATACATGTTACCTCTACTGTGTGTGGTTGCGTGGATTTTGTTATGATTGCGAACTCTCCGACAGTGTCTTGAACGTGTTGTTTCGGAACGGTTTTAGCTATGGTTGTTGGACATGAGTTGTGGTGTAGGCGTTGTTGCTGACTTCGGTGGAGGATCTGCACATTGCCGGAGTTGTAGTGTGGAGGCTGCGCGGATGGCGGGCTGAATTTTCAGAAACGGTTTTGGTTAGTGTGAGTGAGCTTCTTGGAGGTAGTTGAAGATGGACCAAGGTGGAGTGGCGGTTTCGTCGAAAATGAAAACAAGTGAGTTGTTGATGTTGATGAAGGCTGTATGGAAGTTGGAGTTAAGGTTTGTTTAGTGAATGTGGTTTTATTGTGAGCTATCGATGAAGATGGCTACTGCAACTTTTTGAAGGCGGTGTACTGCTTTATGGTAGTGAGTGGTTATGGAGATTTTGATAAAGGGTGGTGATGAATGGAGCTTCACTTACAGCAAGAAGATCTGGTATTGGAAGTGAGGATCAGTGATGATTTTGCCTTGTGTTTGTTGAAGATATCTCGAAAATTCTGAACTAGTTCTCTCTCTTTTAAAACAAAATTCAAACCTTTCTCTGTTGATTAGTCTTTTTCTCTGTGCATTATAGCCGTTGGTCAAAGGTTGATGGCAGGTGTAGCAGGTCTGGGGGAAGCTGCTCGCAGGTCTTTTGTTTGTTCATGGCTTGGACTGTTATGATGTAGTGTCTTTGGTCAAGAAAGGTAGCAGCAGTGTGCCTTATTTGGGAATTGCTTCTGATGTCCTTTATGTATGCTCAGGTTAATTGTTGCTGAGAAGAGGAAAACGTGGGAGCATCAACCAAGAACTTCTTTGCTGAAGATTTTTTTTCTTTGTACCATCTCTTTGTCTTGACTTAACCATGGGGCTGAGTCTTCAAGTGGGCCTTTTTCTTTTTGAATTGTATAAAAACAAATTAAATGAACTAAGATTTACTTCAAGTTAGAATTGAAATTATACTAAAAAATAATGGATTAAATTAAAATTAAACTAAAAATGAAAATGATTCAAATTAAAATAAAATTCTAATACCAAAATAATTAAACTAAACTAATCAACGATTAAGCTTAATTAGAACTAGGCTAAAAAATGAAAATTAAAGCTAAAATAAAGTTTAGACTAAATTAACTATAACTAAAATTAAAATTAACACTAAATTATATTAGAAATTAAAGTTAAGTTAAAATTAAAATAAATTACCGATACACTAAAAATTACAAATAAATTAAATTGTATTTAAAATAAGGTAGAAATATACAATATTACAAAAAACTAAATGAAAAAGAATTAATTTTAAAAAGTACTATATTGCGATTAAACTAAATTAAATTTAAATAATGTTAAGAAAATTATCTGAATAACACTAAAATAAAACAAAGAGAACAATGTTATGGAAATGATAAAAATCAACTAAAATGCATGATTAATGAGATGTTTACTAAAAATGCGAAAACAGAGACTGAGAAAAATCTGAGGGTAAAATTTGGGGTGCAACAGTTGCCCCTATTTAAATAGCTTTACCGGATAGCGCGAGGGATAGAAACTCTCGAGAGATCAAGGTGAAAGGTATTTAAATATAGCAAACCGAAAATTTTGCCCTTAGATGGAATGCAGATGCTAAGGACAAGCAGACAGACATGCAAATGCAGACATGCCATGAATTTCTAGTATGATGGAAATGATAGGATGGTAAGTGCAAAATGCAGACGAAGACAAAAGCAGACGGGGCCAAAGTCCACACAATGAGCAATCACTCACTAGGGATGACAACAACACTGGGGAATAGAAATAAAATCGGGGAAGACTAAAGTGATAGAACAACTGGTTCAAGCAAAACCGGCTGACACTGGGGAAATGAAAGATACTCTTACTGGGCACGGAGCCAGAAAGAAGACACGATCTCCATTGGGGATCAATTTGAAATGAAAGGATAGACATCTGGGATTTTATTATACTGAAGAGTTCAAACGGGATCTTCAAGAAAAGCCAGAAAAGACAGAGATATGCACATCCGGAAACACATCAGATGGCAAAAGAAACCAGACATCCAATAATAGCTTTGAATGGAAGGTACAAGTCACAATATCTGATAACGACTTTAGATAAAGTGAACAAGGACTCGATCTGAAAAAACATCAGAAGGAGAGACACATCCGGATAGGCATCCGATGGTAGAGAAACCAGTCATCCAATAACCTCTTTGAATGGAAGGTACAAGTCACAATATCTGATAACGACTTTAGATAAAGTGAACAAGGACTCGATCTGAAAAAACATCAGAAGGAGAGACACATCCGGATAGGCATCAGATGGTAAAAATAATGAAATTCTAAAAAAGCATCAGAATAAGCAAAGGATTATCTGGGAAAACATCAGATAGGTTCTGGAAGAACATCAGAACAAAAGACTCGATCTGAAAAAACATCAGAAAGAGAAACACATCTGGAAAAGCATCAGATGATGAAAGCAATGTCATTCAGGAAAAGCATCAGAATAAACAAAGTGATTATCTGGAAAAACATCAGATAAGTTCTAGAAAAACATCAGAACAAAAGACTCAATCTGAAAAAGCATCAGAAAGAGAGACACATCCGGAAGAGCATCAGATGGTAAAAGCAATGAAATTCTAGAAAAGCATCAGAATAAGCAAAGGGCTATCTGGGAAAACATCAGATAGGTTCTGGAAGAATATCAGAACAAAAGACTCGATCCGAAAAAAACATCAGAAAGAGAAACACATCCGGAAAAGCATCAGATGATGAAAGCAATGTCATTCCAGAAAAGCATCAGAATAAACAAAGTGATTATCTGGAAAAATATCAGATAAGTTCTGGAAAAACATCAGAACAAGAGACTCAATCTGAAAAAAACGTCAGAAAGAGAGACACATCCGAAAGAGCATCAGATGGTAAAAGCAATGAAATTCTGGAAAAGCATCAGAATAAGCAAAGGGCTATCTGGGAAAACATCAGATAGGTTCTGGAAGAATATCAGAACAAAAGACTCGATCTGAAAAAACATCAGAAAGAGAAACACATCCGGAAAAGCATCAGATGATGAAAGCAATGTCATTCCGGAAAAGCATCAGAATAAACAAAGTGATTATCTGGAACAACATCAGATAAGTTCTGGAAAAACATCATAACAAAAGACTCAATCTGGAAAAACATCAGAGGAGACAAATATATATGACATCCAAGAATGGCATTGGACACAAAAGAGGAACAAACATACCCGAACAAACAATCGGGTAAGAAAGGTCATATTTGGAAGAACGTCAGATAGACACGACAATATTTGTTTGGTAGGTGTCATGTAAGTTGGACTTTGACCACAAGGTAAGACGTGGATAATGACACGACCTCGGGAGAAATGCAAATGAGGATGAAACACTCATGCTATTCATATGTATATGAATTATGCAGATGATATATGGTCAAATGCAAATGCAGATGTCGACGACATGGCTCGACTCTCTGGGAAGACAAGGCTGGAAGACTGATTCCTCAACACGGAGATCAATGTCACTCTGCTTGGGAACTAGAGATGCTACTGCCGAACACATCTCTGCCACACTGGTAAACTGTATCCAAATTGATGATCCTTGTAGGAAGGATAAATAGTTGGTTGGGGATTCTTCAAGTAACTTGCCCCAGACTAGCTGATTATTGTAGATGAGCTGATCATTGCTTCAGCTTGATTGATTCTGGAAATGACCGTTGCATGGTGCTAATAGAAAGCTTGCCCCAGTCTGAGTCTTGAAAGATGATTATTTCACTGGACACTGGGAAAGCTTGCCCCAACCTGAGTCTTGCAAAATCTTCTGTATAAACCAATTATAAGAAGTCGCCATTAAACCACAAATCTTGAACTGATTCTCAATAGGATATGGAAGGAACTTGCCCCTGATTGGATCACCGACCAAGTTTCTCAAATGTTTGAAAATTCCTTGAAAAGAAAGCTAGTTTGCAAACAAAAGTATTTGTATAAACATGGTAAATGCAAAGTTCATGCAACTTTTGAAATCAAAATCATTTTGAAAGAGGTGCGAAGTATATGGGTCATTAATCAGAACACGGCGGTTCAAGACATTAAAGTGAAAAGTTTAAGCAAAAGGTGTGATACCAAAACAAGTGATCCGCAAAGATCTTTTGGAGTCAGTTTACGCAACCTTGCTGTAGTATGCCTTCAAAATAACCTTGCTTCAATTAGGTCTTTTGAGGGTTGTAATGTGGTCTGGTTCACGGTTTAAGAAACAAAGGATAAAGGCTCAAAGTTTATTTGTGACCCACCCAATCTACGTGATGAACTCCAGTCATATGCTCAGTTAACTCAGACTCTGTGCTCAAATTCCCATAAGTTAGGAATTGCACTGATGATAGCGATGATGGTTCAAAATTCAATGGACTTGAGATGGCAGTCACTGCTTCTTGCAACATTCAGTCAACTAGTTTTGTTATCCCTAACTTTTGCCTGAACTGTGTTATTTGAGCTTACAGCCAGCGGGATGCCCCAATTTTTGCCTAAGTCTCCTTCATAGGTTTTGACTTAGCGGGCTTTTATTTTGATTTTTTTTCTCTCTTTTTTTTTGGTGACTGCCTTGCTTAATGATTACAGTGAACCATCATTGGCGTTAGACCTGAAAGACATCTTCGACACTTGCTTGCTGTGTGCGAAGGAAAACTGTGAGTGCAACATTTTGTTGAAAGTCGTCTTGCATGAAGCTCTTGTAATTGAATGCACAATCAAGTTAACCGAGAACTACCCTGCCCCAGGTTAAAATTGCGGGTTTGTATTTGCAAAGAAAAGAAACTCCTACTTCAAGGCTCGAAGGGGTTAAAGAGGGGTTATCTTCCTTATGTCTCCGGTGTTTGGGAGTTGAAACAATGCCTTACATCGTCAACAAAGTTTTGATTTGAAAGCATACCAACAACAATTATGGGTATAACGTTTTCATCATCCTCCCTCCAATCTTTGCATAATCAGAAGAAAGTGGACAAGAGAATTTTTATTTTATTTTTCATGAAAGAGGGAGCAATAAGAAGTAAATAGCAAACACAAATGAATTGAATCAAAAAGTTGCAAATGCTTATTTCATTAATCTGAAAGTACAAACATAGTTGAAAGCAAACAGCTAGTACAAAACAAAGGAAAATGCAAACAATAAGAAACAAGGTCTAATGACTATTCAACTACAAGTATGAGTTGTCCTGTCTTCGGAAAGTAGCTGAGCTGAAGTCGACTGAAGCTTTACTTGCTCTGACAGAGGGTTGTTCTTGACATTCTGCATCTGATGTTAGCTCTAGTCCTGTATCGGTGTAGAGGAATCAGCTTGACGACTCACAGGTGACACTGGAAGATGGAGACAGCTGGAAATGAGCCACTAGACAAACAGACATATGCAATGAAACATGCAAAGATGCAAATGAAATGCAATGCAATGCAAACAGGATGCAAAACACACAACAGGATCAAGGGTTCGAGACCACAGCATGGAGTCTGGGTAAAGCACCAACCACAGGGTGTGTACTAGGGTTTATCAACTGTAGAACAGGGTTCTAAAAGGTTCCCAGAGTCTACGTAAATCCTTCGGATATTATCGGCCAATGTAACTACTTACACGGGTTAATAATATTCTCAAGATAAACTCGTCTGAGTGTAGTATCGCGTGACAACTACTCAGGACTGGCTCCCTCATAGTCACCGCACTACATCCTAAAAGGCCAAGTGGGGGTAAAGGTAACTACGGTCCTCAGAATCCCTGGCACTCAATTGAAAAAGTAATATCAATGTGACTGCTCACATTAGACATCAACAATCCCAAAGGGCCTCATCTGAGTGTGGTCATCATATACCATAAGTTGTTGGTACTACTGCCAACAACCGACTATTGATTACACCACGATCCTATCATAAGTGCTCTCAAGTCCGGGTTAGGACTTATCTCACCACTCAAAGTAACAACCCTGCACACAGAAAAACTCAAGCGCAACAGGTATATATACAGATATAAATATACAAATGTACAAGCAAACAAACATGTAAATAACACAAATACAAACAAGATAGGCTTAACCCTCTTAGGAAATATCCCCAGTGAAGTCGCCATTTCTGTTGCGGTGAAAATTGGATAACAAGCTATGAATTAACTTGCATCATATTTCTTTTACAACCGACTTTGATCTATCCAAAGGAAAGGTTCAAGATCGTTAAAAACCTAAAGGGGGGAGATCTAAGGTTCGGGGGTTGGTTATGCCTAGGGAAGGTATTAGCACCCCAAACGTCCGTAGTACTCTACGGGAACCTCTTGTTAGTATTGTGTTATGTTAAAGTTTGCTTGCTAAGAAATCTGTACTAAGGTAATGACTAAGGTATGTACACTAAGTATGGTCTAAGGGTGCAAAAAGAAAATGTGGAATCCGAGAGGGCATCGGATGTAAAGGAAAAAGGTGGAAAAAGAAAAAGGTAGCTCGCTAGGATCGTCGCAATCCTATGCCTACGTATTCTCAAGGTGAACTTGAGAAATCAGAGCAATCGTAGTTCCCCTCAATGGGGGTAAAAGGGGTGAAAAGCTTGAAAGCAAAGCTTGTAAGGATGGATTGGTTAGGAGAAAGAGATTAATGGCTATCTCTTGAAAGGATTGTGAAAGGTTGGACCTTCTTAAAGGAAAAGAGATTAATAGCTATCTCTTTGGGAAGGCCAGGTCATAAGGGAGAAGAGATTAATGGCTATCTCTTGTGAAATGGTTTGAGGTTAACAGGGTATTTGAGCTATCTATGACATGAAGTCAATAGAGAGACTTTTCCTTTGGAAGGGTGTAAGTGACATAGAGCAGAGAGGAAAACCTCAAGTGTCAAAAGTAAAATGAATAGCAATATATACAGTAAATGTAATAAGAATTAAATTAAAATGAACATCAGGAATTAATTAAAGAAAAATGTCAAGATAAAGTTAAAGTTAATTAAAAGTCTAAATAAACAAAATCTAAATAAGTTAATAAGGACTAAAATCTAATTAAAAGACTAACTAGCTAATTCTAAAACTAACTTACATTCTAATTAAACTAGTTAAATAACTAAACCAAATCCTAACTCAACTATCTAAACTAATTCTTGAAATTAGACTAATAATTAATTCTAATAGAAACTAAATAACTAATTCTGAAATTAAAAATTAAAAAAAACTATTTAACTAAAATATGTTAAACTAATTAATTAATAGACTAAACTAAAACCTAACTAGAAACTAACTAAAAAGCTAACTAAGAAATAAATTAATTTTAATTCAACTAATCAAATAATTGAAAATCTAGTTAAAAAGACTAAAGACTAATTCTAGGTAAAGTCTAAAAAACTAACAACTAATCCTAATTAAAGACTAAACAACTAATTAAACTATAGTCTAATAAAACCTATTTAACTGAAATCTAATAAAACTAATTAACTTAAAATTCTAACCAAATAAAATTTCTAAAAAAAACTATTTAGTAAAAAAACAAAAAACTAAAATTGCAACTTTCAAAAAGTATACAAATTTTAAATTAAAGTTTGAACTAAACTTAAATAAATTATAGTTAATGGTAGTACCAATTATCCTATCATCACTAATAATAAGTAAAAAGAAAATGTTGACTTTTTCAAACTTGGTTTTAAAACATAAATAGTACTATATCAATCAACACTTAAGTTTTAACAAACACACACTAAAATCTCAAAATGCACCATGCAACATCTTCATACTACACAATAACAAACCGAACTACACGTACAACATCACGGCCATGCAGCGTCTCCATACCACAGTATGTTATAATACTACATAATAGAAAGCAAATTACAAAGACAAAAAAAAGAAACACACATTTTCTAATTTATTACTTCCCTCAACAATTCATAGCAGACTATAAACTTGAAATCTCAACAGAACAGAACCTCATGGTGCGTGCACAAACCAACACATTACATAAAAGGAAAATGTAACAAACTAAATCATGATGAAGATAAACCACAAATTAAATACATCAATCACACTAAACTTCTAACATCAATACACAATCTACAGAACAAAACGATAACCGATACGACGTAAATCTTGAAATCGGATCACAACGTATTTTGGAAGCTAAATCAAGCTAGGAAAACCAACAAAAACTGATAAACACAATCAAATCATAACGATGCCAAGTCAAACAACATGAAGTTCGAGTTAGAGAGAGTACCGAGCATTACGCGAAAGCAAAGGAAATGGAAGATACATGTTACCTCTACTGTGTGTGGTTGCGTGGATTTTGTTATGATTGCGAACTCTCCGACAGTGTCTTGAACGTGTTGTTTCGGAACGGTTTTAGCTATGGTTGTTGGACATGAGTTGTGGTGTAGGCGTTGTTGCTGACTTCGGTGGAGGATCTGCACATTGCCGGAGTTGTAGTGTGGAGGCTGCGCGGATGGCGGGCTGAATTTTCAGAAACGGTTTTGGTTAGTGTGAGTGAGCTTCTTGGAGGTAGTTGAAGATGGACCAAGGTGGAGTGGCGGTTTCGTCGAAAATGAAAACAAGTGAGTTGTTGATGTTGATGAAGGCTGTATGGAAGTTGGAGTTAAGGTTTGTTTAGTGAATGTGGTTTTATTGTGAGCTATCGATGAAGATGGCTACTGCAACTTTTTGAAGGCGGTGTACTGCTTTATGGTAGTGAGTGGTTATGGAGATTTTGATAAAGGGTGGTGATGAATGGAGCTTCACTTACAGCAAGAAGATCTGGTATTGGAAGTGAGGATCAGTGATGATTTTGCCTTGTGTTTGTTGAAGATATCTCGAAAATTCTGAACTAGTTCTCTCTCTTTTAAAACAAAATTCAAACCTTTCTCTGTTGATTAGTCTTTTTCTCTGTGCATTATAGCCGTTGGTCAAAGGTTGATGGCAGGTGTAGCAGGTCTGGGGGAAGCTGCTCGCAGGTCTTTTGTTTGTTCATGGCTTGGACTGTTATGATGTAGTGTCTTTGGTCAAGAAAGGTAGCAGCAGTGTGCCTTATTTGGGAATTGCTTCTGATGTCCTTTATGTATGCTCAGGTTAATTGTTGCTGAGAAGAGGAAAACGTGGGAGCATCAACCAAGAACTTCTTTGCTGAAGATTTTTTTTCTTTGTACCATCTCTTTGTCTTGACTTAACCATGGGGCTGAGTCTTCAAGTGGGCCTTTTTCTTTTTGAATTGTATAAAAACAAATTAAATGAACTAAGATTTACTTCAAGTTAGAATTGAAATTATACTAAAAAATAATGGATTAAATTAAAATTAAACTAAAAATGAAAATGATTCAAATTAAAATAAAATTCTAATACCAAAATAATTAAACTAAACTAATCAACGATTAAGCTTAATTAGAACTAGGCTAAAAAATGAAAATTAAAGCTAAAATAAAGTTTAGACTAAATTAACTATAATTAAAATTAAAATTAACACTAAATTATATTAGAAATTAAAGTTAAGTTAAAATTAAAATAAATTACCGATACACTAAAAATTACAAATAAATTAAATTGTATTTAAAATAAGGTAGAAATATACAATATTACAAAAAACTAAATGAAAAAGAATTAATTTTAAAAAGTACTATATTGCGATTAAACTAAATTAAATTTAAATAATGTTAAGAAAATTATCTGAATAACACTAAAATAAAACAAAGAGAACAATGTTATGGAAATGATAAAAATCAACTAAAATGCATGATTAATGAGATGTTTACTAAAAATGCGAAAACAGAGACTGAGAAAAATCTGAGGGTAAAATTTGGGGTGCAACAGTTGCCCCTATTTAAATAGCTTTACCGGATAGCGCGAGGGATAGAAACTCTCGAGAGATCAAGGTGAAAGGTATTTAAATATAGCAAACCGAAAATTTTGCCCTTAGATGGAATGCAGATGCTAAGGACAAGCAGACAGACATGCAAATGCAGACATGCCATGAATTTCTAGTATGATGGAAATGATAGGATGGTAAGTGCAAAATGCAGACGAAGACAAAAGCAGACGGGGCCAAAGTCCACACAATGAGCAATCACTCACTAGGGATGACAACAACACTGGGGAATAGAAATAAAATCGGGGAAGACTAAAGTGATAGAACAACTGGTTCAAGCAAAACCGGCTGACACTGGGGAAATGAAAGATACTCTTACTGGGCACGGAGCCAGAAAGAAGACACGATCTCCATTGGGGATCAATTTGAAATGAAAGGATAGACATCTGGGATTTTATTATACTGAAGAGTTCAAACGGGATCTTCAAGAAAAGCCAGAAAAGACAGAGATATGCACATCCGGAAACACATCAGATGGCAAAAGAAACCAGACATCCAATAATAGCTTTGAATGGAAGGTACAAGTCACAATATCTGATAACGACTTTAGATAAAGTGAACAAGGACTCGATCTGAAAAAACATCAGAAGGAGAGACACATCCGGATAGGCATCCGATGGTAGAGAAACCAGTCATCCAATAACCTCTTTGAATGAAAGATACAAATCATAATATCTAATAACGACTTTAGATAAAGTGAACAAGGACTCGATCTGAAAAAACATCAGAAGGAGAGACACATCCGGAAGAGCATCAGATGGTAAAAATAATGAAATTCTAAAAAAGCATCAGAATAAGCAAAGGATTATCTGGGAAAACATCAGATAGGTTCTGGAAGAACATCAGAACAAAAGACTCGATCTGAAAAAACATCAGAAAGAGAAACACATCTGGAAAAGCATCAGATGATGAAAGCAATGTCATTCAGGAAAAGCATCAGAATAAACAAAGTGATTATCTGGAAAAACATCAGATAAGTTCTAGAAAAACATCAGAACAAAAGACTCAATCTGAAAAAGCATCAGAAAGAGAGACACATCCGGAAGAGCATCAGATGGTAAAAGCAATGAAATTCTAGAAAAGCATCAGAATAAGCAAAGGGCTATCTGGGAAAACATCAGATAGGTTCTGGAAGAATATCAGAACAAAAGACTCGATCCGAAAAAAACATCAGAAAGAGAAACACATCCGGAAAAGCATCAGATGATGAAAGCAATGTCATTCCAGAAAAGCATCAGAATAAACAAAGTGATTATCTGGAAAAATATCAGATAAGTTCTGGAAAAACATCAGAACAAGAGACTCAATCTGAAAAAAACGTCAGAAAGAGAGACACATCCGAAAGAGCATCAGATGGTAAAAGCAATGAAATTCTGGAAAAGCATCAGAATAAGCAAAGGGCTATCTGGGAAAACATCAGATAGGTTATGGAAGAATATCAGAACAAAAGACTCGATCTGAAAAAACATCAGAAAGAGAAACACATCCGGAAAAGCATCAGATGATGAAAGCAATGTCATTCCGGAAAAGCATCAGAATAAACAAAGTGATTATCTGGAACAACATCAGATAAGTTCTGGAAAAACATCATAACAAAAGACTCAATCTGGAAAAACATCAGAGGAGACAAATATATATGACATCCAAGAATGGCATTGGACACAAAAGAGGAACAAACATACCCGAACAAACAATCGGGTAAGAAAGGTCATATTTGGAAGAACGTCAGATAGACACGACAATATTTGTTTGGTAGGTGTCATGTAAGTTGGACTTTGACCACAAGGTAAGACGTGGATAATGACACGACCTCGGGAGAAATGCAAATGAGGATGAAACACTCATGCTATTCATATGTATATGAATTATGCAGATGATATATGGTCAAATGCAAATGCAGATGTCGACGACATGGCTCGACTCTCTGGGAAGACAAGGCTGGAAGACTGATTCCTCAACACGGAGATCAATGTCACTCTGCTTGGGAACTAGAGATGCTACTGCCGAACACATCTCTGCCACACTGGTAAACTGTATCCAAATTGATGATCCTTGTAGGAAGGATAAATAGTTGGTTGGGGATTCTTCAAGTAACTTGCCCCAGACTAGCTGATTATTGTAGATGAGCTGATCATTGCTTCAGCTTGATTGATTCTGGAAATGACCGTTGCATGGTGCTAATAGAAAGCTTGCCCCAGTCTGAGTCTTGAAAGATGATTATTTCACTGGACACTGGGAAAGCTTGCCCCAACCTGAGTCTTGCAAAATCTTCTGTATAAACCAATTATAAGAAGTCGCCATTAAACCACAAATCTTGAACTGATTCTCAATAGGATATGGAAGGAACTTGCCCCTGATTGGATCACCGACCAAGTTTCTCAAATGTTTGAAAATTCCTTGAAAAGAAAGCTAGTTTGCAAACAAAAGTATTTGTATAAACATGGTAAATGCAAAGTTCATGCAACTTTTGAAATCAAAATCATTTTGAAAGAGGTGCGAAGTATATGGGTCATTAATCAGAACACGGCGGTTCAAGACATTAAAGTGAAAAGTTTAAGTAAAAGGTGTGATACCAAAACAAGTGATCCGCAAAGATCTTTTGGAGTCAGTTTACGCAACCTTGCTGTAGTATGCCTTCAAAATAACCTTGCTTCAATTAGGTCTTTTGAGGGTTGTAATGTGGTCTGGTTCACGGTTTAAGAAACAAAGGATAAAGGCTCAAAGTTTATTTGTGACCCACCCAATCTACGTGATGAACTCCAGTCATATGCTCAGTTAACTCAGACTCTGTGCTCAAATTCCCATAAGTTAGGAATTGCACTGATGATAGCGATGATGGTTCAAAATTCAATGGACTTGAGATGGCAGTCACTGCTTCTTGCAACATTCAGTCAACTAGTTTTGTTATCCCTAACTTTTGCCTGAACTGTGTTATTTGAGCTTACAGCCAGCGGGATGCCCCAATTTTTGCCTAAGTCTCCTTCATAGGTTTTGACTTAGCGGGCTTTTATTTTGATTTTTTTTCTCTCTTTTTTTTTGGTGACTGCCTTGCTTAATGATTACAGTGAACCATCATTGGCGTTAGACCTGAAAGACATCTTCGACACTTGCTTGCTGTGTGCGAAGGAAAACTGTGAGTGCAACATTTTGTTGAAAGTCGTCTTGCATGAAGCTCTTGTAATTGAATGCACAATCAAGTTAACCGAGAACTACCCTGCCCCAGGTTAAAATTGCGGGTTTGTATTTGCAAAGAAAAGAAACTCCTACTTCAAGGCTCGAAGGGGTTAAAGAGGGGTTATCTTCCTTATGTCTCCGGTGTTTGGGAGTTGAAACAATGCCTTACATCGTCAACAAAGTTTTGATTTGAAAGCATACCAACAACAATTATGGGTATAACGTTTTCATCATCCTCCCTCCAATCTTTGCATAATCAGAAGAAAGTGGACAAGAGAATTTTTATTTTATTTTTCATGAAAGAGGGAGCAATAAGAAGTAAATAGCAAACACAAATGAATTGAATCAAAAAGTTGCAAATGCTTATTTCATTAATCTGAAAGTACAAACATAGTTGAAAGCAAACAGCTAGTACAAAACAAAGGAAAATGCAAACAATAAGAAACAAGGTCTAATGACTATTCAACTACAAGTATGAGTTGTCCTGTCTTCGGAAAGTAGCTGAGCTGAAGTCGACTGAAGCTTTACTTGCTCTGACAGAGGGTTGTTCTTGACATTCTGCATCTGATGTTAGCTCTAGTCCTGTATCGGTGTAGAGGAATCAGCTTGACGACTCACAGGTGACACTGGAAGATGGAGACAGCTGGAAATGAGCCACTAGACAAACAGACATATGCAATGAAACATGCAAAGATGCAAATGAAATGCAATGCAATGCAAACAGGATGCAAAACACACAACAGGATCAAGGGTTCGAGACCACAGCATGGAGTCTGGGTAAAGCACCAACCACAGGGTGTGTACTAGGGTTTATCAACTGTAGAACAGGGTTCTAAAAGGTTCCCAGAGTCTACGTAAATCCTTCGGATATTATCGGCCCATGTAACTACTTACACGGGTTAATAATATTCTCAAGATAAACTCGTCTGAGTGTAGTATCGCGTGACAACTACTCAGGACTGGCTCCCTCATAGTCACCGCACTACATCCTAAAAGGCCAAGTGGGGGTAAAGGTAACTACGGTCCTCAGAATCCCTGGCACTCAATTGAAAAAGTAATATCAATGTGACTGCTCACATTAGACATCAACAATCCCAAAGGGCCTCATCTGAGTGTGGTCATCATATACCATAAGTTGTTGGTACTACTGCCAACAACCGACTATTGATTACACCACGATCCTATCATAAGTGCTCTCAAGTCCGGGTTAGGACTTATCTCACCACTCAAAGTAACAACCCTGCACACAGAAAAACTCAAGCGCAACAGGTATATATACAGATATAAATATACAAATGTACAAGCAAACAAACATGTAAATAACACAAATACAAACAAGATAGGCTTAACCCTCTTAGGAAATATCCCCAGTGAAGTCGCCATTTCTGTTGCGGTGAAAATTGGATAACAAGCTATGAATTAACTTGCATCATATTTCTTTTACAACCGACTTTGATCTATCCAAAGGAAAGGTTCAAGATCGTTAAAAACCTAAAGGGGGGAGATCTAAGGTTCGGGGGTTGGTTATGCCTAGGGAAGGTATTAGCACCCCAAACGTCCGTAGTACTCTACGGGAACCTCTTGTTAGTATTGTGTTATGTTAAAGTTTGCTTGCTAAGAAATCTGTACTAAGGTAATGACTAAGGTATGTACACTAAGTATGGTCTAAGGGTGCAAAAAGAAAATGTGGAATCCGAGAGGGCATCGGATGTAAAGGAAAAAGGTGGAAAAAGAAAAAGGTAGCTCGCTAGGATCGTCGCAATCCTATGCCTACGTATTCTCAAGGTGAACTTGAGAAATCAGAGCAATCGTAGTTCCCCTCAATGGGGTAAAAGGGGTGAAAAGCTTGAAAGCAAAGCTTGTAAGGATGGATTGGTTAGGAGAAAGAGATTAATGGCTATCTCTTGAAAGGATTGTGAAAGGTTGGACCTTCTTAAAGGAAAAGAGATTAATAGCTATCTCTTTGGGAAGGCCAGGTCATAAGGGAGAAGAGATTAATGGCTATCTCTTGTGAAATGGTTTGAGGTTAACAGGGTATTTGAGCTATCTATGACATGAAGTCAATAGAGAGACTTTTCCTTTGGAAGGGTGTAAGTGACATAGAGCAGAGAGGAAAACCTCAAGTGTCAAAAGTAAAATGAATAGCAATATATACAGTAAATGTAATAAGAATTAAATTAAAATGAACATCAGGAATTAATTAAAGAAAAATGTCAAGATAAAGTTAAAGTTAATTAAAAGTCTAAATAAACAAAATCTAAATAAGTTAATAAGGACTAAAACCTAATTAAAAGACTAACTAGCTAATTCTAAAACTAACTTACATTCTAATTAAACTAGTTAAATAACTAAACCAAATCCTAACTCAACTATCTAAACTAATTCTTGAAATTAGACTAATAATTAATTCTAATAGAAACTAAATAACTAATTCTGAAATTAAAAATTAAAAAAAACTATTTAACTAAAATATGTTAAACTAATTAATTAATAGACTAAACTAAAACCTAACTAGAAACTAACTAAAAAGCTAACTAAGAAATAAATTAATTTTAATTCAACTAATCAAATAATTGAAAATCTAGTTAAAAAGACTAAAGACTAATTCTAGGTAAAGTCTAAAAAACTAACAACTAATCCTAATTAAAGACTAAACAACTAATTAAACTATAGTCTAATAAAACCTATTTAACTGAAATCTAATAAAACTAATTAACTTAAAATTCTAACCAAATAAAATTTCTAAAAAAAACTATTTAGTAAAAAAACAAAAAACTAAAATTGCAACTTTCAAAAAGTATACAAATTTTAAATTAAAGTTTGAACTAAACTTAAATAAATTATAGTTAATGGTAGTACCAATTATCCTATCATCACTAATAATAAGTAAAAAGAAAATGTTGACTTTTTCAAACTTGGTTTTAAAACATAAATAGTACTATATCAATCAACACTTAAGTTTTAACAAACACACACTAAAATCTCAAAATGCACCATGCAACATCTTCATACTACACAATAACAAACCGAACTACACGTACAACATCACGGCCATGCAGCGTCTCCATACCACAGTATGTTATAATACTACATAATAGAAAGCAAATTACAAAGACAAAAAAAAGAAACACACATTTTCTAATTTATTACTTCCCTCAACAATTCATAGCAGACTATAAACTTGAAATCTCAACAGAACAGAACCTCATGGTGCGTGCACAAACCAACACATTACATAAAAGGAAAATGTAACAAACTAAATCATGATGAAGATAAACCACAAATTAAATACATCAATCACACTAAACTTCTAACATCAATACACAATCTACAGAACAAAACGATAACCGATACGACGTAAATCTTGAAATCGGATCACAACGTATTTTGGAAGCTAAATCAAGCTAGGAAAACCAACATAAACCGATAAACACAACCAAATCATAACGATGCCAAGTCAAACAACATGAAGTTCGAGTTAGAGAGAGTACCGAGCATTACGCGAGAGCAAAGGAAATGGAAGATACATGTTACCTCTACTGTGTGTGGTTGCGTGGATTTTGTTATGATTGCGAACTCTCCGACAGTGTCTTGAACGTGTTGTTTCGGAACGGTTTTAGCTATGGTTGTTGGACATGAGTTGTGGTGTAGGCGTTGTTGCTGACTTCGGTGGAGGATCTGCACATTGCCGGAGTTGTAGTGTGGAGGCTGCGCGGATGGCGGGCTGAATTTTCAGAAACGGTTTTGGTTAGTGTGAGTGAGCTTCTTGGAGGTAGTTGAAGATGGACCAAGGTGGAGTGGCGGTTTCGTCGAAAATGAAAACAAGTGAGTTGTTGATGTTGATGAAGGCTGTATGGAAGTTGGAGTTAAGGTTTGTTTAGTGAATGTGGTTTTATTGTGAGCTATCGATGAAGATGGCTACTGCAACTTTTTGAAGGTGGTGTACTGCTTTATGGTAGTGAATGGTTATGGAGATTTTGATAAAGGGTGGTGATGAATGGAGCTTCACTTACAGCAAGAAGATCTGGTATTGGAAGTGAGGATCAGTGATGATTTTGCCTTGTGTTTGTTGAAGATATCTCGAAAATTCTGAACTAGTTCTCTCTCTTTTAAAACAAAATTCAAACCTTTCTCTGTTGATTAGTCTTTTTCTCTGTGCATTATAGCCGTTGGTCAAAGGTTGATGGCAGGTGTAGCAGGTCTGGGGGAAGCTGCTCGCAGGTCTTTTGTTTGTTCATGGCTTGGACTGTTATGATGTAGTGTCTTTGGTCAAGAAAGGTAGCAGCAGTGTGCCTTATTTGGGAATTGCTTCTGATGTCCTTTATGTATGCTCAGGTTAATTGTTGCTGAGAAGAGGAAAACGTGGGAGCATCAACCAAGAACTTCTTTGCTGAAGATTTTTTTTCTTTGTACCATCTCTTTGTCTTGACTTAACCATGGGGCTGAGTCTTCAAGTGGGCCTTTTTCTTTTTGAATTGTATAAAAACAAATTAAATGAACTAAGATTTACTTAAAGTTAGAATTGAAATTATACTAAAAAATAATGGATTAAATTAAAATTAAACTAAAAATGAAAATGATTCGAATTAAAATAAAATTCTAATACCAAAATAATTAAACTAAACTAATCAACGATTAAGCTTAATTAGAACTAGGCTAAAAAATGAAAATTAAGGCTAAAATAAAGTTTAGACTAAATTAACTATAACTAAAATTAAAATTAACACTAAATTATATTAGAAATTAAAGTTAAGTTAAAATTAAAATAAATTACCGATACACTAAAAATTACAAATAAATTAAATTGTATTTAAAATAAGGTAGAAATATACAATATTACAAAAAACTAAATGAAAAAGAATTAATTTTAAAAAGTACTATATTGCGATTAAACTAAATTAAATTTAAATAATTTTAAGAAAATTATCTGAATAACACTAAAATAAAACAAAGAGAACAATGTTATGGAAATGATAAAAATCAACTAAAATGCATGATTAATGAGATGTTTACTAAAAATGCGAAAACAGAGACTGAGAAAAATCTGAGGGTAAAATTTGGGGTACAACACATAGGAAATGAAGAATGGGGGGTCTCCCTTCATTCTTCTAAGCCGACAGCGGCGGAGCTTTCACATACATTGCGTCGTTTTCCTCAACAAGTAAAATAACTCACATCAATGTACACAGTATTCATACCATAAGGATGTAAGGAAGATCGCTTACGTAAACATGATGATGATGGAACAAACGAACCTGATTCGGGTATGCTCCTCTTTGGCTTTCGATTTACTCTGCTATTTTCTTCTTCTACTGTTGTCGTCGTTGCTCATCTTATGCGTTATGTTGCTTCTTGATGTTGCATTTTATTGTGGTTGTTGTGCGATGCCACGTTCTTGAACTTCATCTGCTTCGCAAATTGTACGTTCCGTTTATGATGCCGACATTTTGAATTACAGGTTGTTGAATTGAAGCTATGAAGTTGTGGAGATTGAAGATGAGTTCACAAGTCCATTGACTCGTGACTTTTCAGGTGAGTTCAGGATTTCTTGAATTTGTTGTTATGGATTGTGTGCTGTTATGTGATAATGCCAGATTGAATCTTGCGTTGCAGGTTCTTGGTGGACTGAAGAAGATTGAAAGGTGTTGGTGATCGACGAAGCTTGTAGAGGCTTAAAATTTTTCGGCCAAATGAACGTGTTGAAGATTGAAGAATCATAAAGATGAACGATGAATAAACAATGGGCCGTGTGGAGGAAGAGTTGAAGGTGATTAAGGTGATGCTGTGAAGATCGAAGATTGAAGACTTGTTGCGGTTTCGGAATCTTGGAGAGTGATGAACCTTGGAGATGATTAGAGAATTGAAAGAGGATTTTCTATGGTGTTTGTTGAAAGAAAAATCAGTGAGAAGTTTGGTTTTTTTCTGTTATTGAAACTGTTGGAGGTTTTTTTTGGATTGATAAAAGGTGGAAGGTGATTCTGAAGAAGAAAGTGTGTAGATTGAATCTGAGAGAGGAAAGATGAAGATGAAATTGATAGAGTGAAGAATGATTCTGCGTAATCTTTTGTGTGAATTTCGGTTAGGAAATTATAACTGAATTTCTATTAGAGTGAGTTAGTTTTGCTGTTAGAAGTTAGGAAATGTTAGGGATGGTTTTGATAGTTGGTTTTCTACTGAATTTTCTGCTATGATGGCCTTCAGAACTGCTGCTATCTTTTTTTCTATTTGATTGCTATATTTACTAATATGCCATTTTTTCTGAATTTTCTGTTGTGGATTTTGAAAATCCCCGTTATTATGAAATAAAATTCTCTGTTTATGCTATTCCTAAAAATAAATAATATAACTTCCAAAATAACTTCTCTTAACTGCCATTGGAAGAAGTCTATCCGTATGTTACGTCATTTACATGCCGGACATAGGCACAGGCGCGCATCACCCAAACTGGTGTGCACGTGCTTTATGTTAAGCCAAAGAAGCTTAGAGAAAGAATATAGATAAGGATCACATGCCTAATTTGGACAAGTAATTTTTCGGCTATCACAGAGGTAGATGGTACTCTATCACAATCCAAATTATATTGAGACTCAAGGCCATTTGATGTGGGGGTCTCTAAAGAGGTAAATGGAAACCAACTTGAATATTTGGAATATGAGATTTGGAAGAAAACGGTTTAATATGGATTTGATTGGTTTTAGAAAGTGGTTTAAGATATGGAATAATAAAAATATGGATAAGTTTGGACATGAATTTAAAAGTGATTATTTGGACATGGATATTAAAAATGGTCAAAATAGTTATGGGTTAACTTTGGATATTGAATTGGATATTTGGACCCGTAGGTCGAACTACGACTGCTCTGATTTCCTCCTTCTGGTTAGATTGAGGATACGTAGGCACAAGACGGCGATGTCTTGGCGAGCACTCTTCCCACCTTTTCGACCCGTAGGTCGAACTACGTTTGCTCTGATTCCTCTATCTTGTCCGATTGAGGATACGTAGGCACGAGATGCGATATCTCGACGAGAAAACTCCCCCCGTAGTCCGTCGAACTACGTTGACTCTGACTTTCCCATTGCACCAGGGAATACGTAGGCCTAGGACGACGATGTCCTACCGAGTCACCTTTTTCTTTTCTTTTCCCCATTCCGTTTCTGTTTAGCAGTAGACTTTAGGATAACTCACCCATTGATTAGACAACAAGCATTGATCCCATCGAGTACGATGGACGCGTGGGGGTGCTAATACCTTCCCCTTGCGTAACCGACTCCCGAACCCGGACTATGGTCGCGATGACCATGTCTTTCCCTCTTTCAGGTTTCCTTCAATCGTTTCCTTTCCATGCGTCGGGATAAATAATGTTCGGTGGCGACTCTTCTGTTCTAGTTTCTCGCCGGTTGTTTTTTCGCAGCTGAGACACTACCAATGAACATCTTTACCAAAGCTAAACTCTGTAGCAAGATTTTTGTGGTCCTGAGTCACTATCGCTTGGGGTATTACTGTTTAATTCATTTTTATCCTATTGAGCTGATTAAGGAAGGGAAATAGATGTCTCCAATTATCCCTGCTTGCATACTGAGTTTGAACAGCGGTCTGTTAGGTTACAGATGCTATGTGGATGTGGGGCCCAATCTTTGATTATTTCGTTAAGAACACAGTGTTTGGATTATTTGTGAGGTTTTTGGTAATGTATTTAGATTTGATGCTTTTGGGTTGATTTGGTGGAGATATTGGATTTTGGATTTTTGATTGATATGCTCGCTAAGATTTTTTCAATCTCATGCCTACGTATTCCCGTTTGATGAAACAGGAAAATTAGAGCGATCGTAGTTCCTCCTATTCTATGGGAGGAAAAAAGGTTGTTTTGGTGTCTTGTTCAAAGCCTAAAACATGAAGCTAAATGTGGTTTGTATCTTGTTCAAAGCCCAAGATGTGAAGCTGAAAGGTCTATTTGTATCTTGTTCGAAGCCCAAGATGAGAAGCTAAAGGGTTTATTAATGAGAGAGAATTTGTCATCTCTAAAAGGGGATATTTGGTCTGTTTGTCACAACTGTTGGGTGTCTGATTATAACAGAGAATTACTTTAACTGGGATATGTGAATCCAGCAATGCCATAATTTCCTTTATAGGGGATTTTTAACTTGAAGGAGAAGACTTTAACTTAGTTTAGAGCAATGCCATCTTTCCTTAGGAATTTCTCATGCTAAAAGAGGGACAGTGGCGTGGATGTAAATAATCTAGAGGTTTGCCACTTACAGCAATTTAGATGAAGGAAAAGGAGTTGTTGATGTTTGTATACTTTGAGCAAGACACAGATTTTGATGCTAAAAGGTTGATTGACTCAACTGGGGTTTTCTTATATAAAGCCTAAGAGGAGGCTATTGACCCAACAAGAGGGTGTTTTTATGTGTCTCGTACGAAGCCCGAGAGAGAGGCTAAAAGGGTTGACTCAACAAGAGAGTACTTTTATGTGTCTTGTATGAAGCCCAAGACGGATGCTAAATGGTTTTGACTCAACATGAGAGTCTTTTATACTCAACAAGAGAGTGATTTTTATCTCGTACGAAGCCCGAGATGGATGCTAAAAGGGGTTTGACTCAACAAGAGAGCCTTTTATACTCAACAAGAAAGTGTTTTAGTATCTCGTACGAAGCCCGAGATGGAGTCTAAACAGGTTTGACTCAACAAGAGAGTCTTTTATACTCAACAAGAGAGTGTTTTAGTATCTCGTACGAAGCCCAAGATGGAGGCTAAACAGGTTTGACTCAACAAGAGAGTCTTTTATACTCAACAAGAGTGTGTTTTAGTATCTCATACGAAGCCCGAGATGGAGGCTAAACAGGTTTGACTCAACAATAGACTCTTTTATACTCAACAAGAGATTGTTTTAGTATCTCGTACGAAGCCCGAGATGGAGGCTAAACAGGTTTGACTCAACAAGAGAGTCTTTTATACTCAACAAGAGAGTGTGAAAAGGTTAACTCCGCTGGGGAGAATCATTGTACAAAGCCCAAGAGGAGGCTATTGTGCTGGTGACTGTTTCAATTTAGTGACAGGTCCAGTATGTTGGATAAAAGAGAAAATCAGTTCTTATAAAGGGAACGATTAAAGGTATTGTTGTGCTTTGGGCTTGACCAGAGGATCAGGGTTAGTTCCTGTTCTTTAAGGAAATGGAAAATCCAAAGGGTGTTGAGACTGTCCAAGTCTATTGGTGTTTTGAGAAATCGATTCTCAGGTAGTGAATGATCTTTGTATGATGCCCAAGAAAAGGCTGGTATGTTAAGAGATGAAGTTCAACCCATTAACTGGTCTGCCACTTGACTCAGAAAGACAGCTCTAGCAAATTGATGACTAGGTTCTGTTCCTATACCTGTAGAGGTCTCTGGGTCCTTGTACTAAGCCCAAGAGAAGGAATGAGAGCTTTTAAGAAGCCGAAGGGTCCTTGTACAACACCCAAGAGAAGGCAGGGATGCTTTTAAGAAGCCTGTGGGTCCCCAAACCCCGAGAAGTTCAAGACATGCCATTCACCGAAAATAGATCAAGCCAGGAAAGTCCGAGAATTTGGAAGAAACTCAAGAGATGCCATTCACGGAGAAAAGATCATTTCTGGGGAGTAGTCTCTTTGACGATTTCTATGAGTGACAGTCTGAGAAAGGGTTCACCGAGAATGCTACCTTTCACGTCTCCATATTATTTAACCCCAAGAGGAGGGAAGACTGTGTCTGGTAATCCTATGGGGATCTAGTTTTGTTTGTATTTAAGAGTGACCAATAGGGCTTTACCTAGTGCTAGACGTAGTTACTGGGGAAACTCTAAATAACTATACTAGTATTACACTATGGGTATATGACGAGTATATAAAAGTTGGTGAAAGAAGACTTACAGTGAGCAGCCCCACAATAAAGTTATATATATATGAAAGCGGATAAAGAAAGCGGGTAAACACATACTCGGTTGTAGAGCTTCCATACTGTTTTGTTAGTTTGTTCAACAAAGAAAACTTTGATAACAATATTATATTCAAAATCAAAGGAGAAAGTGCTTTGAAAAGATTGTTGGGGCTTACAGCTCAAGGAGAGGCCCAAGGATTTATCAGTGATTGCACTATTGTTGTGAAATTGTACAGGGACTTATACAAGTGACTGAGGCCCAAAATAGGTTTTCTGTACAAAGGGATGGGTCTTACACTCTCTCAAGAGGCCCAAAGGTGTTTAAAGAAAAAGAATGGAGGTTATAACACGAGGGTAGGCCCAGATGATTTGTTTTTGAACTGGCGATCGTGCCGAGATTTCTTTTTTAGCGCGGAGGGACTTATACCATGTCTGAGGCCCAAAAAGTTTTGGTTAAAAGGGGGTTGGGTCTTACACTCTTTTAGAGGCCTAATGATTTATTTTTGTACAAGTGGTGGGGCTTACAGCTCAAGGAGAGGCCCAAGGTTTTTTGTTAAAAAGGCGACGATCGCGCCGAACTTTTTGACGGGATCGGGACTTATACAATACACTGAGGCCCAAAAAGGTTTGTATTTACAAAGGGTTGGGTATTACACTCTACCAAGAGGCCCAAAGAGTTTTGAAAATGATTGATGAGGTTTGAAATCAAAGAAGCCCTAATTTTATTTTCCTTTAAAAGTAAATATTTAAAGAAAATCAATAAAAATGATAAAAATACCAAATGAGTTTGAATAAACCACTTGTGATTTTTGTTTAAGGTTTGAAAAATGAGGTTTTAATCACAAGATGAAGTAAAACTCATTTGGTTTTGATTTTCAAGGTAAATATTCACTTTTAAAATGTTTAAAAATAATTAAAAAGGAATTTATTCATAAAAATACTAATTATATTAAATAAATAATATAAACTTGATTTTTTTTGTGGAATAAAATATTTCAACATTTTTGTGATTTTTTGCAAAAAGAACCAATAAAAAATAAGTAAAATTAAGAGAGTTATTAATTTTCCAAACTATTAAAAATAATATGAAAAATAGTAAAAAAGTGGAAAAAATAGCAAAAAGAGGGTGTGGGTGCCGCTCCCGGGATTTTCATCCAAGTCCAAACGCGAAAGTGGCGCGAAAATAGAGTCGCCAGCAATGTGTATTTATCCCAAGAGAGGAAAAGGAAACACTGCGTAAACCTGAGGGAAGGAAAAGCATGGTCTCGCGACCAAGAGAAACGGGTAAGAGAGTCGGTTACGCGAGGGGAAGGTATTAGCACCCCCATGCGTCTATCGTACTCGATGGAATCCACGCTTGTTGTCTCGATCAAACGGTGTCGTCAGCTGGAGCTCCACTGCTACTGGAAAGGAAAAGGAACAGGTACGAGAAGGAACGAGGAAACAGGGAAGAAAAGGAAAAGAAGTGACTCGATAGGACATCGTCGTCCTATGCCTACGTATTCCCTCGTACAATGGGAAAGTCAGAGTCAACGTAGTTCGGACACGAACTAAGGGGGGAGGTTGCTCGCTAAAACATCGCCGTCTTGTGCCTACATATCCTCAATCGGACGAGAAAGAGGAAATCAGAGCAGTCGTAGTTCGACCTAACGAGGTCGGTGTTTTTTATGAGCGACGTTAAGTTCGAGTCCGGCAGTTAGGGTCGATGCCTGTTTGCGACGAGACGGAAGTAACGTGCCCTTTTCTGAAAATAGTTGGAAGCTTAGCGATCCCGAAGGATAAAACTATTTGAGTTTGTTTATGAGTTTTTTAGACAGAAGTGGATTGAAGTTAGTTCATAACTTGCATTGCACCGAAGTCTATAATGTAGGAACGAATGCTTAGCAAATCGTTCCAAAATGGAACGTCCACTAAACACTCTAGAAAAATGAGAGGAAACCCCTCATTCCTTACTTCCCACATGCGAGGCTCATGCGCAATACACGTTAACTTTATTAAGTGTTTTAGAAGTGTTATGAGATGAGAAGAGAAGACTCAAGGGAAAAGAAAACACTACGGGAAAACTAAATTGCTCCTAATGTTGTCATGCAAAAGTGGCCTTATAGTAGAGTTTGAAAGGGGAAACATCTACCTAAGTTAGCATGCAAAGGGAAGCCTAATGCTAATCCTACTCCAAGCTTAATCGAAAATTAAGTTGGACTAGGTAGCTCTAAGGGAGTGAATCCAAGACTTAAACAAGTCTTGAGATTCAAGGGAAGAGAAAGAGTGAAAGAGATGAAGAAGAAAAGGCGAGTAAAACAAACAAGTAGCAGCTACAACAGCGCCTCTGCACCTGCACAGTAGTTAAAGACCAGTAAACACACCAAACAACATTCAACAGCTCATATTCAGCACATAAATGGGTGTAAAAAAGCAGCAGCACATACAACAACACATATGCACATAGACAGCAGTAGAAACAAGGCAGCATGCAATACATTTGAAGATGATTCAATCGTGACATAATGAGCCAACATCAAACATCATACACTCTTTGATCAATCATGATCACAATCACACCACACACCATAGTAAGCAATGCTTGAAAACATCATGGAAGAACACACCACATCATGAAAGAATGCACAACATTTAGCACATGAACAAGTCCAATCAAATATGCATTTCATGAGGTTAGAAGCAAGCACACATATACATCACAACAATTCCAGCAACACCAGAAATAATTCATAATTAACATGCTCAAGGAGTGTATGAAAAGTGTTCGTCACATCGAGAATGCAACAACGCAAACATGTTCGTAAACGATACAAATTCAAGAGTCGCGTGTCGGAAAGTTGTGTTCATGCAATAGTGTGAGGTGCAACAGCTCAAGAATGATCCACAAATCATCATCATATCAATCCATGAAGTTTAGACATGAAAAGGATCTCAAACAACCAAGAAAATGCAAGAAAATCAAGTTCTGCTTCAGTGGTAACCGGTTACAGCATAGCTGCTAACCGGTTACACAGTTCAAAATTGCTCCAATTGCGTTGAAAATACACAGTGTAACCGGTTACAGCATAACTGATAACCGGTTACTCTGGGACAGTAGTGAAAAAAATCAGTTTCAAAAGCATTTTTCAACAGAAAATCACTTATGTAATCATGTCCAATGATCATGTAATCAACAATGAACGAAAATTAAGTTCAAACACAGTATTCAAACATCATTTAGATCCAGTAATCATCAACATCCACAATCAAAATCAACCAAAATGATTAAAACACAACAAAAATCATGGATCTACATTGTATAAGTTGCAATTAAGCTAAAATGAGTGTGGATCTGAGATTAACCAACCTACAAAGTTGAGATTTGCTTTGGTACGTGTTGTAAACAGAATTTGATGAATCCAAGTAGAGAAATCCAAGATCCACAAGCTTCTTGCACTCAAAAGTTAAAGATCCAAGCAATAAGCAACCAAAGCTCCAAAAGCACTTCCAAAAATCACTTCTGAAAATTCAGAACTAGATCCAAACGAAAATCTGAATTGAAAAGCTGAAATGTAGTGATGATGAGAGGTTTTTGCTCAAGAATTAACAAGTTCCAATGAAGAACTTGTTAATCTTTGAAGGAGAGCTTTGAGTGTGGTTGAAAGTGGAATTGGAGAATGAAAAAGTGAGAGAGAATTGTGAGCAAAATCTGAAAATGTGAGTGAGAAATGATCTAGGTTTTCTCGAGGTTTGGAATGAATTGATTTAAATAACCCCTAGGTTAGGAGTTAAGTTTGGGTTTGGAGTGAGGTTTAGTGGGTGGAAATTGGGGTGAAAAATGGATTAGGAAAGGAAATGAGGAACTAGAGTGGAAAGTGTTGGAAGGAATTTGAATTTTGGGTGGAAAATGATGAAAATATCAGTTCTAGATCCTTCCCATACGTGCACAAGCCAAGCACATGATCACAAATGATGAAAACTAAAATTTTCAAATTTTGCCCAGAGTAACCGGTTACAGCATATCTGCCAACTGGTTACTCAGTTCAAAACCTGAAGAAATGCACAGAAAAACCAAAGGGTAACCGGTTATCAGATACGTTGTAACCGGTTACACAGTGCAAAATTTGAATTTTGGCGCCTTTTGGAGGGAAACTTGGATATTCGTCTGGTTCCACCCGTTCTGAACCACAATAGACCTCTGAAACTTGCCATTTGATATTACCACTGGAATACACTTGAAATATGATGTGAAATGTTTCTTCGCCCTCAGATTAAACTGCTTATAACAACTGTCTGGTGTTGAATAACTGATAAAAAAAATGACTGCCGGAGTTTTTGATCACCAAGTCACGTAATGAGCAAAATAATTGCTCAAAAAGACTTAGAAAGCTATCTTCCTGGCCTTGAATGCTATTAAAAATCATACGGGAACTGCTGACGCCGTGAGCAGCTGGAGAATACCCTGATCCCATGCCCAAAAGAACCATGCAAATGCAGAAAGGAGGATGCAAATGAAATGAAGCACAAGTCAGTTAGCTAAAAGTAAGATGGCAAATTTGAGGTGTTACAGCTGCCCCTATTCAATCAACTTGGACCTGAAGGGATGATAGCAATGACTTTTAGATGTTCAAGGTAGAAGGTGATTGAATACAAAAGAACCCAGAAATTTGCACTATGGGTAGAGAAAGATGATATAGTGATTGCCGGACGAAGGTGGACTTATGACCGGAGGTTTTTAGAATCAACGGACCTGCAAAGATGACTCCGCTGGGGATAAGAGGGTATACCATCAACTCTGGGGTTGAGGAAAACTAAACACCGACTCCGAGAAAGAAACGTATAACCACCGACTCTGAAGTCGAGAAAAGAACCACGACAACTTTGAAGTTGGTAAAGAAAATGATATTTCACTAACTCTGAGGTCAAGAAAAGATATACGACAACTTTGAAGTTGGTATAGGGAACATCCACGACAACTTTGAAGTTGGTAAAAGGAACCTCCACGACAACTTTGAAGTTAGTGAAAAAAGGCGTCAACCCTGAGGTTGGGGAAGAAAGAGGAGTCAACTCTGTGGTTGGGGAAGAAAGGGCGTCAACTCTGTGGTTGGGGAAGAAAGGGCGTCAACTCTGTGGTTGGGAAAGAAAGGACGTCAACTCTGTGGTTGGGGAAGAAAGGGCGTCAACTCTGTGGTTGGGGAAGAAAGGCCGTCAACTCTGTGGTTGGGGAAACTGTTTTGATTGAGGGTTGATCTGGGCTTTCGCACAAGGTACCAAATCTGGCTTATGCTTCAATTCATGTTTGAATTTTTCCATGGCGTAATGCTCCATCTCGAATGGAAATGCTACGCATTTTTGAGGATGCAATGATTACCATATGAAAAATGCAAAGAGGCTCCTCAGCAAAATAAATGCTGAGGACATGAAGTCAACTCCGCTGGGGATAACAAACTGGATTGTCCTTGTGGTCGCAAACCGAGCTGAGGAAACAAACATCAATCTGATCTTCTGACATCCCGTGGGAAAAAAAATCAACTCAGCTGGGGAGGACATTGACACAATCTGGTCTTTGAGCTGCCAAGCTTGTTGAGGATCATTGTAAGGAATGATGACCTTGCTGGGGAGGTATCATCTGAACCGATCTATATGGGGAAGAACTATAACCATAGAACTCCGCTGGGGAAATAATAACCTTCTGGCCTGGCTGCTGGGGAATTAAGATCAAACGAACTTCTGTTGAGGAAGGAAATACCTGCTGAGGGACTGAGATCAACCATATTTCTTGCTAGGGAAATAAACACTTGCTAGGGGACTGAAATCAACCAAAACTCCTGCTGGGGATAACCTCTGAACAACCGATGGGTCTGAATTGTCAATAACCATTTAAATTTAATTACAGGCAACATCACAGATCTGATATGCTAGAGGAGGAGAACACTCCGACTTTCCACCATTTTCAAAACTGCTTGGGAACATTTCATCATTTCACATTGCATGGGAGTGAGGATTTCTTCTATACTGCTGGGGATGACAACCTCAAGGAAGAACTTTCCTGTTGAGGGACCCACTTCTGTTTGGGGAGAGCCATGACCATGGACTCTACTGGGGAAATCAAACTTCCCAATGTCTTGTTAGGAAGAGGGATATTCATATACTCTGTTGGGGAGAGGAACTCCATTGCATTTTGCTGGGGAAAAGAGATCAAAGACACCTCATGCTGGAAATGACCTCTGTTTCAAGCTTCTGAGTTGATCAACTGGCCATTGATCGTCATGAATGAACAACGGTTCATTCAATTCTCCACTTGCCCCAGAATGCAAGGTCTATGAACTAATTTCGCCTCGAGAGGATTTTACAGAAGACGTAGCATTCAAAATTCCCCAGTGTCTTCAAACTCTTTGAGAGGTGCTTCTGACTAGTCATCTTTTGAACAGGACAACTTCTCGTACTCTTGAGGTGGCCTACCTCGAGTCTTGAAGAAGCTTTGCCCGTGACTGATCTTAGAGAGATTTGTCATAACGACCTGATTGCCCCATATTACCCGCTTGTGGAGAGATTTATCGGATCTCAACATAATTGCCCTAGTTTGAACGCTTTTGGAGAGATTCAACGGATCTCAATGTGGTTGCCCCCAGTTTGGCTGAACTTTGAAGAGATTTCTCGACTTGATTGCCCATGATTACACTGCTTTTGGGGAGATTTATCGAATCTCGACGTGATTACCCCAGATTGGCTGATCCTCGAAGAGATTTCTTGACGTGACTGCCCCTGATTGGTTACATCTTAACACAACTGGCTGGGAACGCTTTTGCCCCACATAATCTTTCAGCAACATGTCCTCTGGAGTCTCAGGCATCTCAACTTGGCAGGATCAAGCTTCTCGACTGATGTTCATCATGTAAGCTTCTTTGATGTCACCCAAATGTATGCAAGCAGAAAATATTTATTCTGAAAATGATTATTCAAATGCAACACACATGTTAATCTTGAAGTCTTTATTGAAACGTTGTCGCAAAGACATGTGAACGAATCACTGCTTAGGATACGACATTGATTTTTGAATGAAAGAAAACATGCACATGCAATACCAAAAAACGTCTTTTAGCAAACCTCATAGGAGTCAGAAACGCTATCTCATCGGAGTACGCTCTCAAAATAAACCCTGTTTCAATTAGGACTTTTAAGGTTTGTAACGTGGTCTGGCTCACGGTTTTAGAAAAAAGGATTTATGGCTCAAAATTTTGTTTGTACCCACCCATTCTCCTTGATGTTCTCTAGTCCTACGTTCAGCTAATTTGGCACAAGCGCTCACCTTTCAAAAAGATTTTGTGATCTTTAAGGAACCCATGAAACTGATGGTTTGAGACCCAATGAGGTTTTGGAGTAACAGTCACTCCTTTTGTCTTTTGTTCGTAGTCACACGACTTTGTTCTTTATCGAGGATTTTCTTTTATAATCCCTTTGTTTTTCAATTTCTCATTCTTTTGCTTTTTAATCCCTAATTTTTGCCTGGACTGACTCTTTTGAATCTTTAGATTTTGAAGTCCAGCGGGATGCCATGACTTTTGCCTAAGTCGCTTGTTTTCAAGTTTCGACTTAGCAGGCTTTATTTCTCCTTTATTTTTGTTTTTGAGCAAATCGTGCGACACTGGTTGACTGACTTGTTTGAAAGGGTTGTGACTGCCCCACTCCTTGATTGTTGATGGATAACCATTGTGGTTTCACATCTCTTGACCTCTTGATGGTGGAATAAAAGGTAATGGATCCTCATTTGCACACTCCTTTCGAAATTTGAACACTCGGTCAAATTAATTGATGCCTACCCTGCCCCCAGGTTAAGTGTGAGGGTTTTTTTCATACTAAAAGAAACTCCTACTTCAAGGCTCAAAGGGGTTAACGAGGGTCTATCTCCCTAATATCTCCAGTGTTTGGGGGTTTGAAGCAATGCATGTACATCCTCAACAGGGTTTTATCCAAAAGCAAACAACCAAAGATTTTGCGTTTTTACTTCATCATCCTCCCTCCAAGAGTTTAAGCGAGAAAATTGGTATTGCAATGCGTAGAAACATTATATGAGTGAATAAGAATGAACTACTTCAAGAAAAAACATATTCATTGCATTAAGATCATCATTAAAATCAAACAAGTCTTTTCATGCATACAATGCTTTAACAAGAAATGAAAAACTACAAATGAAAATGCAGTAAAGAAACTGAAGATTGCCATCGTTGAGGAAGCTTGATTCTGCCTGGACTTATTGCTTTTCACGGCATACTTTCAGTCTGAGTGCTCACTTGAGAAAGGAGGCTTCAATTGATGTACATATCATCTGCAGTGAATGCAATAACACCTGAGTCAAACAGATCTTGCACCTTGTGCTTGAACACGTTGCAATCTTCAATTGAATGACCTGGTGTGTCCGAGTGATACTCACATCTTGCATCCAGATCATAATCAGGAGGAATAGGGTCGGGAACAGGCTTGGCATCCCTTAGTTCAACCAGATAACTCTCAAGTAGACGGGCAAGAACATGACTGTGAGGCATAGGGAGTGGATTGAACCTTCTCGCAGGCCTTCGTGATCTTTGTTGTCCCTGTTGCTGATGAGTATAAGGTCGCTGATACCGAACAGGCTGTTAAGCAATAGGAGGAGTATAAACAACACTAGTTTCTCCTTTCTTTCTCTTGGAGGACCCAGCATAAGGTTTCTTTGCATCTTCAGAGGAACCAGCAGCAATTTGAATTTTTCCCGTTTTGATGCCGTTTTCGACTCTTTCTCCTGCCTATACAAGATCTGAAAATCCAGCTGACAAACATCCAACCAATTTCTCATAATAATGCCCCTGAAGCGTATCCATGAACATATCAATGAGTTCTCGCTCCAACATCAGAGGTTGAACTCGGGAAGCCAATTCACGCCACCTCTAGGCGTACTCTTTGAAGCTTTCATTTTGTCCCTGAGAAAGATTCTGCAATTGCATCCTATTGGGTGCCATGTCCGTGTTGTATTGGTAGTGCTTAATGAAAGCTTCTGCCAAATCTCTCCAGCTTTTAATATGCGTTCTCTCCAAGCTCATATACCAGTCTAAAGATGCCCCAATTAGGCTGTCTTGAAAGAAATGCATCAGCAGCTTCTCATCATCCGTATAGGCAGACATTTTGCTGGAATATGCCCTGATGTGAAGCTTGGGGCAGGTGGATCCATTGTACTTTTCGAAAACAGGCGCCCTGAACTTCAGAGGAATTTTCACACCTGGGACCAACCCTAAGTCAGACATGTCCATACCCAAAGCATTCTGGCTCTTAATAGCCTCCAATCTCTCCTCAAGTATACAAAGCCTCTTGTCCGTCTCAGTAGGAAAACTCATCTCAGCATCATAAAATTGTTCATCCTGATTATCCACCTCCCGATGAGGAATGGGAATCTTAGTAGCACTTCTTCTGGATTAACTCATAGGAGGAGGTGGAGGATGATCAGTTTGTGGAGGATTCACAACTCCGTCCGGAGTATTACCAACAACATTCCCATTACCAGCTTCTGGGATAACAACAGTAGCCCTGTGAATAATCTCCCTTAATTCCTCTTGACGTTGAACCATACCCTGCATCACCTCCATGCACTGAGCCATACGAGTCTGGAATTCCGACAACTCTACTCGCATCTGATCCATGATTCTCCTCTGATTGCTTCGAGTTGCGTAGTGGTGAGAAGTCAGGTTTGCAGTTTTGAAGAAAATACCAAGTCAGAATAAGAAATCCCATCTTTGAAAACCTGCTATGCATATGAGTATGAGAATACAAAATGTCATGTGATACAAATGCAAAGACACGGGGGATCAAGGTATCCATAAATTTTGAATAGCTGCGGTGCTGATGACTGAATAAGTTCAAAGGTCTGCTCTGAAGAATACCAAAATAATCAGAATACCGGGATACCAAGCTGATAAGTCCACACTGATAAGAAGACTAGAAAACCAGGTAGGTTGAAGGTCAAGGTTACCTGCAGACCTGTAAACACCCGCCCATCTCACATGTGGGTACTAGAAAACCGAGGATCCTCAATATCACGGGCTCTCAGGTCAAGAAATGATGATACGTTGACCATTTCTGGTTTGGCATCATCATCAATCGAGGAGGCCTCAATTGATTCCCCTAAAAAATAAGGTCATCCTATGCAAGTTCCCAGCATTGGGTCCTCGGATCGACAAGTGTAATGGGTTTACCATTTCTGGTCAGCCATTATCACATGTCGGGAGGAGAGGCGTTGCTAAGTCCTCGGAGAAACGGTCGCCAGAGTCGACAGCTCTCTAGATCAACATTCTGAAATGCGCAAGACACGCACGTCAGAATATCTCCGAAGATAGCCTCGTCTGGATGTGAATTTCGTGAACACCAAACGCACCAAGACGGCGCGTAGGTCCCACTACTTTCCACTCTAGTCCTAAGTGTATGCTCAAGCCTGTGTATTGGGCTTATCTCTCAAAGAATCCCAACCTGCCAAACAGAAAACCAGCACAGCACAGTACAGTCCAGCACAATAATGAAATGCAATGCAATAAATGCGATAAAAATAGTAATACAGTAAAACAGCAATATAGTAATACAGTAATGTACAACAAAACAAAGCACAACAGTAAACACCCAATGAAAACAAACAAACAAGCGCTAGGATTGACTCCCAAGAGGGGATGGACCAGCAAGAGATCAATCTTGTCCCCGGCAGAGTCGACAGCTGTCGCTCCCGGGATTTTCATCCAAGTACAAACGCAAAAATGGCGCGAAACAGGGTCGCCAGCAATGTGTATTTATCCCAAGGGAGGGAAAGGAAACACTGCGTAAACCTGAGGGAAGGAAAAGCATGGTCTCGCGACCAAGAGAAACGGGTAAGGGAGTCGGTTACGCGAGGGGAAGGTATTAGCACCCCCACGCGTCCATCGTATTCAATGGGATCCACGCTTGTTGTCTCGATTAAAGGGTGTCATCAGCTGGAGCTCCACTACTACTGGAAAGGAAAAGGAACATGTACGAAAAGGAACGAGGAAACAGGGAAGAAAAGGAAAAGAAGTGACTCGATAGGACATCGTCGTCCTATGCCTACGTATTCCCTCGTGCAATGGGAAAGTCAGAGTCAACGTAGTTCGGAAACGAACTAAGGAGGGAGGTTGCTCGCCAAGACATCGCCGTCTTGTGCCTACATATCCTCAATCGGATGAGAAAGAGGAAATCAGAGCAGTCCTAGTTCGACCTAACGAGGTCGGTGTTTTTTATGAGCGACGTTAAGTTCGAGTCCGACAGTTAGGGTCGATGCCTGTTTGCTACGAGACAGAAGTAACGTGCCCTTTTTTGAAAATAGTTGGAAGCTTAGCGATCCCGAAGGATAAAAAGATTTGAGTTTGTTTCTGTGTTTTTTAGACAGAAGTGGATTGAAGTTAGTTCATAACTTGCATTGCACCGAAGTCTATAATGTAGGAACGAATGCTTAGCAAATCGTTCCAAAATGGAACGTCCACTAAACACTCTAGAAAAATGAGAGGAAACCCCTCATTCCTCACTTCCCACATGCGAGGCTCATGCGCAATATGCATTAACTTTATAGTTGAGATGAGAAGAGAAGACTCAAGGGAAAAGAAAACACTACGGGAAAACTAAATTGCTCCTAATGTTGTCATGCAAAGGCGGCCCTATAGTTGAGTTTGAAAGGGGAAACATCTACCTAAGTTAGCATGCAAAGGGAAGCCTAATGCTAATCCTACTCCAAGCTTAATCAAAAATTAAGTTGGACTAGGTAGCTCTAAGGGAGTGAATCCAAGACTTAAACAAGTCTTGAGATTCAAGGGAAGAGAAAGAGTGAAAGAGATGAAGAAGAAAAGGCGAGTAAAATAAACAAGCAGCAGCTACAACAACGCCTCTGCACCTGCACAACAGTTAAAGACCAGCAAACACACCAAACAACATTCAATAGCTCATGTTCAACACATAAATGGGTGTAAAAAAGCAGCAACACATACAACAACACATATGCACATAGACAGTAGTAGAAACAAGGCAACATGCAATACATTTAAAGATGATTCAATCGTGACATAATGAGCAAACATCAAACATCATACACTCTTTGATCAATCATGATCACAATCACACCACACACCATAGTAAGCAATGCTTGAAAACATCATGGAAGAACACACCACATCATGAAAGAATGCACAACATTTAGCACATGAACAAGTCCAATCAAATATGCATTTCATGAGGTTAGAAGCATGCACACATATACATCACAACAATTCCAGCAACACCAGCAATAATTCACAATTAACATGCTCAAGGAGTGTGTGCAAAGTGTTCGTCACATCAAAAATGCAACAACGCAAACATGTTCGTAAACGATACAAATTCAAGAGTCGCGTGTCGGAAAGTTGTGTTCATGCAATAGTGTGAGGTGCAACAACTCAAGAATGATCCACAAATCATCATCATATCAATCCATGAAGTTTAGACATGAAAAGGATCTCAAACAACCAAGAAAATGCAAGAAAATCAAGTTCTGCTTCAGTGGTAACCAATTACAACATAACTGCTAACCGGTTACACAGTTCAAAATTGCTCCAATTGCGCTGAAAATACACAGTGTAACCGGTTACAACATAATTGCTAACCGGTTACTCTGGGACAGTAGTGAAAAAAATCAGTTTCAAAAGCATTTTCAGCAGCAAATCACTTACGTAATCATGTCCAATGATCATGTAATCAACAATGAACAAAAATTAAGTTCAAACACAGTATTCAAACATCATTTAGATCCAGTAATCATCAACATCCACAATCAAAATCTACCAAAATGATCAAAACACAACAAAAATATGGATCTACATTGTATAAGTTGCAATTAAGCTAAAATGAGTGTGGATCTGAGATTAACCAACCTACAAAGCTGAGATTTGCTTTGGTAAGTGTTGTAAACAGAATTTGATGAATCCAAGTAGAGAAATCCAAGATCCACAAGCTTCTTGCACTCAAAAGTTGAAGATCCAAGCAATAAGCAACCAAAGCTCCAAAAGCACTTCCAAAAATCACTTCTGAAAATTCAGAACAGATCCAAACGAAAATCCGAATTGAAAAGCTGAAATGTAGTGATGATGAGAGGTTTTAGCTCAAGAATTAACAAGTTCCAATGAAGAACTTGTTAATCTTTGAAGGAGAGCTTTGAGTGTGGTTGAAAATGGAATTGGAGAATGAAAAAGTGAGAGAGAATTGTGAGCAAAATCTGAAAATGTGAGTGAGAAATGATCTAGGTTTTCTCGAGGTTTGGAATGAATTGATTTAAATAACCCCTAGGTTAGGAGTTAAGTTTGGGTTTGGAGTGAGGTTTAGTGGGTGGAAATTGGGGTGAAAAATGGATTAGGAAAGGAAATGAGGAACTAGAGTGGAAAATGTTGGAAGGAATTTGAATTTTGGGTGGAAAATGATGAAAATATCAGTTCTAGATCCTTCCCATACGTGCACAAGCCAAGCACATGATCACAAATGATGAAAACTAAAATTTTCATATTTTGCCCAGGGTAACCGGTTACAGCATATCTGCTAACCGGTTACTCAGTTCAAAAACTAAAGAAATGCACAGAAAAACCAAAGGGTAACCGGTTATCAGATACGTTGTAACCGGTTACACAGTGCAAATTTTGAATTTTGGCGCCTTTTGGAGGGAAACTTGGATATTCGTCTGGTTCCACCCGTTCTGAACCACAATAGACCTCTGAAACTCGCCATTTGATAATACCACTGGAATACACTTGAAATATGTTGTGAAATGTTTCTTCGCCCTCGGATTAAACTGCTTATAACAACTGTCTAGTGCTGAATAACTGATCAAAAAAATGACTGTCGGAGTTTCTGATCACCAAGTCACTTAATGTGCAAAATAAATGCTCAAAATGACTTGGAAAGCTATCTGCCTGGCCTTGAACGCTATTAAAAATCATACGGGAACGGCTGACGCCGTGAGCAGCTGGAGAATACCTTGATCCCATGCCCAAAAGAACCATGCAAATACAGAAAGGAGGATGCAAATGAAATGAAGCACACGCCAGTTAGCTAAAAGTAAGAGGGAAAATTTTGAGGTGTTACAGTGGGGCGAGGGGGATTCGAACCCCAGACCTCTTGTGTATAGGGCGCGCGCCTTACCACTGGGGTGGTGATACATCCGTTGATTGAAACACAACCACAAATATACAAGGCTTGCCTTGTTTTTGCCCTGGCCCAAGGCAAGGCAAGGCAAGATGTTGGCTAGAAACGTGAAGGCCATAACTTTCTCATTTCTCCATGGATTGGGACAAAATTTAGGTATATCCTGCCTAGAATTTCACAAGGAATCCAATGGTGGTGGTATTTTTTTCAGGTCATGCTCTTATTGAAAAACCTGATAGTGGTTTTGAAATAGGCCATGATTTGCATTTTCTGTGCTATCTCTTGGTACAGACATGAATTACATGATGAATTGGGTCAAACACAACACATATAACATGTACAAGATGTGCATGATTAGTGGACCTCAAAACAATGCATATTTCAAAGAGTTCAAGTTGAGATGCTTACCTCTTTCCGGAGCTTTTGTGCAATCTGCCAAGTGCTTTGTTCCAGAAATGATTTTATGGTTTGGACACCTTCAAATGATCTCTTAGAAGCTTTTAGGATGGTTGGAATCAGCTGGAAACCTCAGGAACAAGTTTGAGCTCTTTCTTGCAAAAGGGGCAAAAGTGGCCAAAATAGCAAATCTCTCAAATGGTGTTCCAGATGGCGGGAACCATTTGGGACAGTTCAAGGATGATATTTGGAGTGTGTTTGAGGTTTTATCTGGTTTGGAAAGTGACTGAATCAAGACATGGCTTGAAAAATGCACAGAAGTCCAATTTTGAGGTTTTGAGAGGTGACCTTGTGATTTTGGTGTTACAGGTCACTTGTGAGTGTTTGGATCACCTCTATATGATGTTTATGAGGTGTGTGTGTGTGATTGGTTTGATTAGAATTGCTCTCAAACTCAAAAACTCAGAGTTACCTTGCTAAAGAAGGTATTTTTGCCTAGAGAAAGAGATTTTGAGGAAAGCATCTGTTTGATGGCTTTGGTGTACTCAAACTGAGCACAAATGAGCTCTATTTATAGTAGAGCAAGTTTGTTCTGGCTGCAATAGTGAATAGCAACTACTGCAGAGGTTTGGCCAATGGTTGCATTATAGAATCTCAAGTCTCCTCTAGCCATTGACTAGAGGTTAGGGCACAGGCTACTGGTTCCCTTGGTCTTGGACATGTCTTGACTGAATTCAGTTGGAAATGGCTCAGTCCATGCCACCTTGGTGCATCCATTGAATGCTCCAAACCAAAATTGGAGTATTGTCCCTCTTTTAGGGATTTCTAGGTTTGGCATGCTACTTTTGGTTCCAAAGACTTGGGAGGCTGATGGATCAGTGTTTGTCCCTCCTTGGTCCCCCCTTGAGGTGTTCAGATGGATAGATTTGCTTGCCCTTTTCAAAATTTGAGCAAATCGAGCTAAATTCACAAATTTACCTTGCCATGACAGTTTGCAGCAAGGCATATTGGCATGGCCATATCTCATGATTTAAGTGGGGTTTCATGGAGTTCTTGGCCATTTTGGAAAGCCCTCAAATGATACAACATATGTGTGATCATAGTTTGTTTTGATACTTTTTGGATCCAAGTGAAAAATACCCCTACATTTTGGAAAAAGTGAAACAGATTCTGACTTAGTGAAAATTTCACTAAGTGTTGGAAAAAAGTGACATTTTCGCTTTTTGTGATTTTGATCATTCCATAACTTAAAATCCATGAGGAATTGGAATGAGTTGTGTTTGAAGCTTTTGTAGAGGGCCATGAGAGCTACAAATCCAGCTTTGAATGGGGAAAATGGCCTCGTGGTTTAGGAGTTATGATCCTCCAAAGTTGGTACCCTAGCCACTTTGTTCCATAACTTAGAAAATTTTCTAAGTTTTTATGGTTACCCCTTTTACAAGTTATCCCACTTTTCTTGATTTTACTTGATGAATGATGATTCCAATCACACATTAACATCATTTTAGGGTTAAGGAACCATAATTGTGAAAAATCTCAAAAAGTCAAAGTTGACTTTTGTGCACAGTTGACTTTTTGTCAGATGAATTCCAAACTGTGCGATCCTCTATGAAATCAAGTCCTTGACCTAAATCAAACTTGATGGATTGATTTCATAGGTGTTGTAGGGTGTATTAAATCATGTCCCAAGATTTGGGAGCATGTCTTAGTCAAAAGTTAAAGGGACTGTTGACTTTTTCCTCAAAACCCTAATTGTGGTTCTGATGAAATTGAAACTTGTTGTTCAAGCTTCTTAGACCAATCCATTGTTGTAACTGGATCAATGTGGTGTATTAGAGACCCTCAAATCCTCCTTTGAGGTCTTGGCTCATGTTTTGTCCCAAAAGTCAACTTAGGGGTGAATTAGGTCAAGAAACCCTAATTCCTGATTTTTGGTGAATGCATACCCTGAGGTTAAATTGACTTGATGATTGGGTACATGAGGTTCCATGAGGTATATTAGGTTATGCTTTGAACCATTGGCTCATGCCCAGAGGAAAATTCCCATCTGGAGGCCCTGGTCGACCAAAACCCTAATTTGGTGACACTGGCGATCTTAAGGCTTGATCCACTAGGACTGTTGCAGCCTTGTGCTTAATCCTTGAGGTGGGAGTCCTCTTGATCCATTGGGGATATTTGAGAGGTTTAGACAAGTTGAAGATCATGTCATTTCTTGATTGATCCTTTGTCTAAGAACTCTGAGAGGGCTTGAAACCCTAAGTTTGATTGTACTGGATGCTCACCCATCTTTGGGGAGACTAATGAGGCATGATGGTCCATCCATATTGTGATGATGATTTACACAATGATGGGAGATTTTAGTGGTCAAAATTTGGGGTATGACAGATGCCCCTATTTAATCTTCTTGGACCCGAAGGTGTGAATGACGGAGGTATTCGAGCATTCGGGGTGCAAGAGGATTAAATATCGGAATACCTAAAATTTTGATGGTGGTTATGAATGGCAAGTTGAACATCCTTATTCTTTTGCTAAGCAATAATGCTTAGAAAAGGTAAACTTCCCCTCGATCCTGGTCTTTGTACCAAGGAACTGGTCTTAGTTTCGAAACTAAACTTCCCCTCGATCCTGGTCTTTGTGCCAAGGAACTGGTCTCGGTTTCTGAACTAAACTTCCCCTCGATCCTGGTTTCCTACCAAGGAACTGGTCTTAGTTTCTAATATAAACTTCCCCTCGATCCTGGTTTCCTACCAAGGAACTGGTCTAAGTTTCCGATATAAACTTCCCCTCGATCTTGGTTTCCTACCAAGGAACTGGTCTTAGTTTCTGAACTAAACTTCCCCTCGATCCTGGTTTCCTACCAAGGAACTGGTCTAAGTTTCCGATATAAACTTCTTGACAAGGGATGCTATGCGTAGCGGTTTTCCTCAAACTTCTCACCGAATTTTCCTGGGGAGATGCCATTTGATGGGAAAAACTTTTGATGCTAGACTTGCTGGGGAACCCCTCTGTCTGAATTGTAGAGGGGTACAAACTTCTCTATTGGAGATGCCATTTGTCGACTCTATCGGGGAAAATGAGTCTCCTGAGAGACTGCTTTCGCTTGGAGATATTACATCATACTTTTCTCGGAGAAATGCCATATGATGTGATCCAATTTTGAGGTGCTGATGACTTCATTAACATCGACTCTCCGGAGAGCAAAATCAATTTGTTGCTGAAAGTCTTTAGTTGTGAGGCTTTCTCTAGGGATTTTCCTTAATCCAGGAAAGCGAAGATATCATCTTCAATGGCGAAGGGTGACATTTGTCAGAGTTTTCTTGTTTTTTAGAGGTTCAAGTTATCAAAGTGGTCAAGGGCCAACTCCAATCCATAAATAATCTGGAGGAGAGAGATAGTGCAGACGCAACATTTTCTGACGAGGAAAGACCTGACAACTCGATTGAGAGGACTTTTATCACTAGGGGATAAGACCGACTAAAGTGATAGTGATGCAATATGAATGCGAATGTAAATCAACCATGCATGATGTATGTATGTTTATGCTGACAAAACTGACGCGACATATAGACCAGTAGATGAACACAACTGGATACTCGTCCACAGTGGGAGATGAAAAGTATCATTGGTTCACGATAGCAATTCTGCCTTGCTTAAGAGAGATAGTCCTTGAGGGGAACAACCATTGGTCGGGCCTAGGAGGTAAGAACTCTGCGGGGGGGGGGGGGGGGGGTGTCAGATGAAACATGGTCTCTGACATAACTGATCCTTCATTCACGCGCACTGGTTTAGAAGGAGTACTTTGATTCTGCACTTTGAGGTTCGATTACTTCTGGAGAAGCGATCGATGTTCTTTCGATGTTCAACAGTCAAAAGAAATTGCCATCTTTATTTTAAAAGCAGAAAAAGTTTGACAAGTAAATTCATTTTTGATTTATTTCAAGAATCGCTGATCATGTTAAAATGTCGTTCTATAAAGCTAAAACAAATAAGAATTGCAAATAAAATCACAAGGGCTCAAATTTTATTGATAGGATGGAAATCAACCAAACGCGTGATTCCATAGAGTATTTACAAAGTTAGAAAATGATAATTTATGGGAAAAGGGCTACATTGAAACATAACGACCACTATCCTTCTACCAACTTTGAATTCAGGACATCCTGAGCTTCTGTCGAAGATGACCTTGATCGAGATTTTCTGATGGATGGCATGACTGTTGCTGAGGGATTTTCCCCTGTTGGACGTAGTTACTTGCCATTATCCCTAATTTTTGCCTGGATTGTACTTTGAGATTTCCAATCCATCGGGATGATTTTTGATTATGTCTCTAATTTTTCCCTGGACCGCCCTTTCAGGTTTTCAATCCACCGAGACGTTTTTATTTATTTTTTATTTATTTTTATTTAGGCGAAGTATTTCTTGACTACATCAACATTTGTAGGGTAGGAAAATTCCTCTTCGTCCATGGTTGCAAGTCTCAGGACACCGCCTGAGAAAGCTTTCCTGACCATATAGGGGCTGTCGTAATTCGGAGTCCATTTGCCCCGAGAGTCAGTGAGAAAGGATTGTATCTTTTTGAGCACAAGGTCTCCTTTTCTGAAGATGCGAGGTCGAACCTTTTTGCCAAATGCCTTCTTCATCCTTTGCTGATACAACTGACCATGGCATAATGCCGTTATTCGCTTTTCTTCCATTAGATTTAGTTCGTCGTGTCGACTTTGACACCGTTCGGCTTCTGTTAGCTGAGCTTCCATCAATACCTGGATTGATGGGATCTCTACTTCTATGGGGAGCACTGCCTCCATGCCATATTCTAAAGAGAAAGGGGTTGCCCCTGTTGAAGTGCGGACAGATGTGCGATAACTGTGAAGAGCAAAGGGTAGCATCTCATGGCAATCTTTGCAGGTTACAACCATCTTCTGAACAATCTTCTTGATGTTCTTGTTAGATGCTTCTACCGCCCCGTTCATCTTAGGTCCGTAGGGAGATGAGTTATGGTGTTCGATCTTGAACTCAGCACACAACTCTTTCATCATCTTATTGTTCAAGTTAGATCCATTATCAGTAATGATTTGGCTCAGAACACCATAACGGCAGATGATATTGTTTTTGATAAATCGGACCACCACTTGTCGGGTTACATTGGCGTACGATGCTGCTTCAACCCACTTGGTGAAGTAATCAATGGCTACCAGGATGAACCGATGTTCGTTCGAAGCCTTGGGTTCAATTATGCCAATCATGTCGATTCCCCATATGGAAAAAGGCCATGGGGAAGAAAGAACTTTGAGATGCGTTGGCGGTACATGGATTTTGTCTGAGTGCACCTGACACTTGTGACACTTCCTCATGTACTTGTTGCAGTTGGATTCCATTGTCAACCAATAGTACCCTGCTCTCAGAATTTTTCTGGCCATTGTGTGTTCGTTGGCATGAGTGCCAAAGGATCCTTCGTGAATTTCTTTTATCAGCTTGTCTGCTTCTGGTCTGTTTACGCATCAGAGCAAGACCATGTCAAAGTTTCTCTTATAAAGTGTATCACCGCTCAGGAAGATGTTTCCAGCCAGTCTTCTGAGGGTCCTTCTGTTCTTCCTTAGTGCCCCAGGTGGGTACTCTTGTTTCTGAAGGAAACATTTGATATATTGGTACCAAGGTTTATCGTCTATAACTGCTTCAATCTTGAAGATGTAAGCGGGCCGTTCAAGGCGCATTATGTCAATCTTCGGTAAGTCGTCCCGTTGACCTACGCTAACCATGGAAGAGAGAGTGGCTAATGCATCAGCCATGTGATTCTCTTCACGAGGGATATGATGAAACTCGATTCTGTTAAAGAATGGTAACAACCTTCTCGCGTAATCTTTGTACGGAATTAATCCGGGTTGGTATGTGTTCCAATCTCCTTTGATCTGATTGATAACCAAGGCTGAGTCGCCATATACATCCACGTTCTTGATCCTCAAATCAATTGCTTCCTCGAGACCCATAATACAAGCTTCGTATTCGGACTCGTTGTTTGTACACTTGAATGTAAGTCTGGCGGTGAAAGGAATGTGGGTACCCTGAGGTGTTATGATGATTGCCCCAATTCTGTTTTCGTAATGATTGACAGCTCCATCAAAGATTATTCCCCATTGGGAACCTAGTTCTGGCCCTTCACTAGAAAGTGGTTCATCGCAATCTTTCATTTTTAGATACATGACATCTTCGTCTGGGAAGTCAAACCCTATTGATTCTTGATCGTCAATCGGTTGATGAGCCAAATGATCGGCTAAAATACTCCCCTTAACGGCTTTATGAGCGTGGTACTCGATGTCATATTCTGATAACAACATCTGCCAACAGGAAATCCTTCCCGTGAGAGCAGGTTTTTCAAAGACATACTTGATTGGATCCATTTCGGAGATTAACCAAGTAGTGTGACGAATCATGTATTGGAAAAGACATTTGGCTATCCAAGCCAAAGCACAACAAGTTTTCTCAAGCATAGTGTACTGAGTCTCGCAGTCGGTGAATTTCTTGCTCAGATAATAGATGGCAGACTCTTTCCTTTTTGTTTCGTCTTGTTGGCCAAGTACACAACCCATTGATTCCTCCAAGACTGTTTGGTAGATAATCAGTGGTCTTCCCTCCACTAGTGGTGATAGAATCGGTGGGTTCAACAAATATTCCTTGATACTGTCGAAGGCAGTTTGGCAGTCTTCTGTCCAAACGCAGTCCTGATTCTTTTTGAGTAATTTGAAAATTGGTGCGCATGTCGCGGTCATGAGGAATATGAATCTGGAGATGTAGTTCAAATGTCCCAGGAATCCTCTGACTTGTTTTTCAGTTTTCGGAGAAGGAACTTCTTGAATGGCCTTGACCATGTCAGGATCAACCTCAATTCCCAGCTGACGATGAACCATAAGAGTTTCCCTGAACGGACACCGAAAGTGCACTTGTTAGGATTCAAGCGGAGTTTGTACTTTCTCAACCGCTCGAATAGCTTTGATAGGTGGGTCACATGCTCCTCTTCCGTTTTAGATTTGACAATCATATTATCGACATATACCTCGATTTCCTTGTGTATCATGTCATGAAACAGAGTAGTCATGGCCCTTCGATAGGTTGCCCCGGCGTTCTTCAAACCGAACAGCATTACCTTGTAACAAAAGGTACCCCATGGGGTAATGAACGAAGTTTTCTCCATGTCTTTCGGCGCCATTTTGATTTGATTATAGCCCGAGAATCCATCCATGAAGGAGAAAACTTTGAACTTCGTTGTACTGTCAACTAGCATGTCAATGTGTGGTAAAGGAAAGTCGTCCTTTGGACTAGCCTTGTTTAGATCTCTGTAATCGACACACATTCTGACTTTTCCGTCCTTTTTTGGAATGCGTACGATGTTGGCTAACCATTGAGGATATTCTGATGTTGCGAGGAAACCTGCGTCAATCTGTTTCTGTACTTCCTCTTTGATTTTGATGGCCATGTCTGGATGAGTCAGTCTCAACCTTTGTTTTACTGGAGGACATTCCGATCTCAACGGTAGATGATGTTCCACGATGTTGGTATCCAACCCTGGCATGTCCTGATAGGACCAGGCAAATACATCGGGGAATTCTTTGAGAAGCTTTATCAAACTCTCCTTGGCTGTTGGACTGAGTAGTGCCCCAATCCTGATTTCTTTTCTCTCTTCTTCTGAACCCAAGTTGACCGTTTCCAACGGCTCTTTGTAAGGTTCAATGGACCTTTCCTCCTATTTGAATAGTCGGGAGATATCTTATGGAATTTCGTCGTCAACTTCTTCTTCAGCCCCAAACACCGGGAACTCAAAGTTGGGAGAAGGTATTGGATCGTATGTTTCAACGGGGTTTTAAACAAGCAATCTGCATGACAATATGATTTGTGTTTAGAAGAGATAGAGAAAATCGAAGTGTGTGCAGTGTATTTTTTTTTAAACTGCTTGTTTATTTTGAATTGTTTTTTAGGATTACCATTTTCTGAGAAAAGCGAAAAGAGAAAACAGCAATTAATGCAGAAATTATAGAACGACGTTATTTTATTTATGAACAAGTGGATTCTTGAAATTAAAGCACTATAATACAAAACTCTGTCGCTTTGAGCGAAGAGAAGAGGGATAATGACAGAAAGCGAGCCCTATCAAAACATCCATTTCACCTGGGCAGGGTGAAAGGTTAAAGACGACAATTACATGGACTTATGAACAATCTTCAGAACATCGACAACAACCCATTGGCGACGAACTCCTCGGCGAATCACAAAGTCTGGTACCTTCTTTCTTGATTTGTCTTTAGAAATAACGCTGATTTCTGGTAGAGCAGGATCATTGGAATCTGTCTCCCAGGCAGAATTGTTGTAGGAGGATTCCTCTGTCGTATTTTGCATAGTATTGGTACTCTCAGGTATATCTCCCCATCCAGTTGGCTGGATGTCTTCGAACCTGATACGAGAGCTCTCAAGAGCGGTGTATTTGACCATATAGTCGTATTTTCCACTCGGTTGTCCCAAGGTGTCCCACATTTCTTTGGAACTGGAGGAGTCATCTCTCTCGATGACGTTGACCTCAGGAAAAACATAGTTGATGAACTCTAGTCCGGCGAACGTTGCAAATTCATCGTCGCGCTGGATATTTTCTGAATGACCTGAGTGTTGATCCCATGACATGGTGGGGACGCGGGTATTCTTTTCAATGATGTTTAGATGATTTTCATTGTTTGGCTGATTTTCTTGCCCCAAGTCTCCTGGATACGGCTACCAGATAGGCAGGCCATCCACCGGGCCATAATAGTCATGGTCAAAGTTGTCTTTCATCAGAGTGTCTTCCTCTAATGAATTTGGTGGAGCACGACATCCTTCTGGATCACAATCTCCATATATCATTTTGACGTCTGACCTTGGTATAAGTCTCGGACTCTGTGCGGGATAGCAAAATGGCGTAGGCACCTCTTCCCGAGACATATAGCCGTCCTCGTTAAGATATGACTTCCATTCTTTATTCGTATTAGAGGGATCTCCCTCGTTGATGGTATGGACTGCTTGAGGCACTGGGTGAAGGAAACCTCCACTGTGGAAGAAGTCCTGAATGGGATGAAGACTTTCATCGCTGGCAGCAGTCTGGGTGCAGGTTGCAGAAAAACCAAGACCCTTCTTTGTTTTATTATCAATAGGAATGACAAGTTGTCCCCATCCTTTTGCGTTGTTACTCTCGATTACTTTGAGAGCATCTTTGTACGAGGAAATCGAGGTTCCCTTCTCTGACTGATTCTCATTGCTCACCGAAAGTGCTTGGAACTGAGTTCCAACAACCTCCTCGGGTTCTATACAAGTAGATAATGACAGGTTACTCACGATCAAGGCTTGTTCTCCACAGACCGTGACAAGTTGATCGTTCTTGACGAACTTCAGTTTCTGGTGCAGCGTCAAAGTGACTGCCTAGCCTGGTGTATCCAAGGTCTTCCTAATAAACAGTTGTACGCTGCCCGGACATCCATGACCTGGAAAGTGATTAGGAAAGTGTGAGGACCGATAATTATGGGAAGGTCGACTTCGCCGATAACTGCTTTCCGAGATCCGTGATAACAATCCAAAAGTACAAATATCATTAGTCAAAACTTGTATGAATCGCATTGTTCCTTTGCATTTTTTATGAGAATTGACTAACAAAAGACCAAAAAGGTTGGTACTTGGGGATTGGAATGGTTTTGCAGGTTTTAGGCTCAAGAAAAACCAGTTGAAACAAAGAAAAGGCCATGCCCTGCAACTTTCGCATCGCGACCAAATGCTTCGCTATGCGAAGGTTCGCTATGTGACGGACAACGATGGACAGTGAGGGACAGCGATAGGCAGCGATGCAAGACAGAACCAAACCATCCTTGAAGCGAAGGAAGCGAGAGAGAGCGAGCAAGTTCACGACGCGAACAATACTTCGCATAGCGAAGTTTGGCGGTTTCAACAAACGCAGTGAAATTTAAATTTGCTTAATGGAGAAGACAAGGGAGTTCGCATATCGAACTTCCTCTCGCTATGCGAACTGTGGCGGCCAAAACTAGTATAAAAAGGGGTCAAGGGCTGTGCAGACGAGGAGTTTTTTAGTTTTTACATCCTTTGTGTAATAGTTAGTAAGAGTGCATTGTAATAGAATTTTAAGAGAGAGAATCAAAGAATCGAGCTGGATACGCATCATTACTCGGGAAATCGGTTTTGATGCTCATTCATCTCCACCTCTTCCTTTTTGTGCAAGCTACCATGAGAATGGATAGCTAAACTCTCTCTCTTGTTGGGATTGGAAGAATCTAGCGTAATCGTATGTATCTATACCATTTTTAATCGTAATGCAATCATGTCTTTCATTAAGTATTGATTCTATCTTTTCCTTATCGTCAAATCTTATACAATTCGGTTATTAGTGAAAATTGATTCCATTTTCAGATCCTATAAGATATGAATCTATTAAACTCAAATATCTAGATATAGAATTAAGTTTAATATCCACTTCAATTACTTGTTCATCATCGATTCAACAAACCGATTGAAATTTATGAACAGTTATGTAGACATACATATTGTTTGGAAAAAGTATTTGGAAATATGAATGGAACCATGATTGTATCATAATTTGTCGGTACTGCATACGTGAACGGTAGAAGAAATCCAATCCCGGCAAGATAAAACTATTAATTAACAAATCCCTTTAAATCATTATTTCAAGTTAAAAGTACAATAAAAAACTTTATCAAAACCAATTTCACTTAAAGTTTCTCAATAATCTAAAAGGTTGTTCGTAATATCGCTCCAGACTCTGTGGATACGATAATACAATACTTACTTTGATAAACTTAACATCAATACGTCAAAGGCTTTGACGATGACCTCACTACCCCTCATCGGGGGTCCTTTGAATGATAGTCGCATTAAAGTGGACTTCGGCATAACGTTGATGGCCGATTCTGTGTTTACCTGTACGCTGGCTAAAGCATCGTCCTGGGAGTTAACTGTGATATTGAGCGCCATGTTGTGACTTTTTCCCCCCTCTGGCAAATCCTCATCATTGAATCCTAATTGTTGTAGGAATTGATGTTAGAGATGATGCTATCGAACTGTCGTATTGACACATCCTGTTCCACAAAGGCCTGCTCTAAGACTTTCTGTAGAGCCTCTCTGTGGGCTTCGGAACTGAGTAAAAGTGATAACACTGAGATCTTTGAAGGAGTTTGTAACAGTTGATCAACAATGTTGTATTCACTCCTTTGGATGAGCTTCAGCATCTCATCATCGTTCTTTGAAAGGTCGGGATTACTGGATTGACCGACAGGTGGATCAGGAGCTTCTGTCAGAAGTTCCTTTTCTTTGTTAGGTTCTCCAACTCCTCGGTTGAAGATTCGACCGTTCCGTGTTACTCGACTGATGTCTGCAATATTCACGACGGAGGGTAATGGAATTTCCTTTCCATTCTCAATTATGGTTGCACTGTATTTGTAAGCGATCGCCTTAGCTGATTCATACGGTAACAATCTCGATAGATAGATAACTACAGGAGCCTTCTGATTTTTCTGACTGTCGTAAGTAACTTCAATCAGTTCTTGGCTAAGAACCTTTGATTCGTCCAGTAGAGGGATGATGGTACAAACATCCTTGGCCCTCTCAGGATCAGAGATTACAACCACATCTTTGATTTGATCAGTGAAGTAGTCTGGCGTCCAGTTGATTGGCTCAGAACTCGGACATGGATGAATCTCTTTACGATCCAACTGGCCTTAAAGGGTTGCCCGCACAAGGTACCTTGGTTACTCTCTGAGCAGACTCTACAACATTCATAGTTGTGTGGTGGCACCTAGCCACGCCCGCTTTGAATGCAGTGCAACCTTACCAGGTTTGTTTCCATAGATCGGACATCCTGACTTTGATGCAGTGTAGGGTTTCCATTAAGCATACTGATTTATTGCATATAGATTGGAAGCCACTAATGGTTTAACAAGTGTGGTAAAGTTCTCTGAACGAGAGCGCACCCTTGGTTACTCTCACAACATCCTTTACAGTTCTGATAATCATGTGAAGTGAGAAAACCGAGTTGGACCTGCCTAGCATGTAACTCCACCAAGCTGGTATTCATCAGATGAATATCAAAGATTTGAATCATGTTGATTTGATAAGGATTTCTATCTTGGTAGTCCTGGATCCATCCAAGATCCATCTGACACAGGAGGGCCTCTTGTACGAATGAGCATCCCTATTTGTTTACCGAGCAAGTCAGACAGGAATTGTAATCGTGTCGCGGTAGATTATGATACTGGCTTTGCCTTGAGTGCATCGTCACCAAGTTGACATCCATTGCACGGATGTCTTGGTTCTGAATGATGTTGGAATTCGTATAGGTCATGTTGACTCCACGAACTCGATGCTTTTGGATCCATCTGAGATCCAATTGTTCCTGTAGAGCTGATTGTACCACAGAACATCCTTGATTGTTTTTAGAGCAGATATCACACTGGTGATAATTATGAGGTGGCACATGGCCATATCTGCTCTATCTATAATGCATCTTGACCAAATTGGCCCTCAATAAGAGTACATCATGAATTTGATAGGTGTTGTTAGACTCTCCCTCTATCAAATTGACTGCAGCTTTCTCATGTTGAGGCAGCGGGTTTGTGAGAACATTTGGATTTGTATCCTTGAAAGATAAGATCCCGCTCCTAACAAGCTTTTGTATGTCAGATTTGAAACTGAGACAGTTTTCTATGTTGTGCCCTGGTCCTCCTTGATGGTAAGGACAAGTCTGATCCGTTTTGAACCAGAAAGGCGGACTTTCCGGTACTGTAAGAGGAGACTTAGTTTGGACGTGCCCCTTGACCAATAATAATGGAAATAGTTCTGCGTACAACATGGGTATATGGTTGAACCCTGGTGGTTACGTTGTACGGTTGTTGTTGTACTGAGGACGAGCTTGCTGAAGAGGCTGTTGTGTCCTTTGCTGATATTGCTGTTGATTCGGTTGGCTCTGAGCAACCTGAGGTTGATATGTAGGAACAGGCGTGGGATTGATAGCAGGAGTTACAGCTACTACTAGTTGATATCGTCGCCTTTGCTTTCCGAGAGAGATATTCCTGATATCTTGCTCTATTTTCTTAGGGGGAACACTATCGTATCGTTTTGTACTACTTGATGATCCAGTGTCTTTAACCAAACGTCCTTCTCGGAAGGCTTCCTCAAGATGAACCCCCATGCCCACCATCTCGGTGAAATCAGTGGGCGCACTGGCGACCATTCTGTCGTAGTAAAATGAGCTTAAGGTCTTTAAGAAAATCTTTGTCATCTCTTTTTTCTCAAGAGGTGGAAAAATCTGGGCGGCAATTTCACGCCATCTTTGAGCGTACTCCTTAAAGGTTTCCTTGTCCTTTTGTGACATCGATCTGAGTTGATCTCTGTCCGGTGCCATGTCCAAATTGTATTTATATTGTTGAACGAAAGCAGCGCCAAGATCTCTGAATGTGCCGATCGCAGCGCGGTTTAAACCCATGTACCATCTTAATGCGGCACAGGTTAAACTATCTTGAAAGTAATGAATTAGTAGCTCCTGGTTCTTTGTCTGAGCTGACATTCGCCGAGCGTACATCAGTAAATGACTTTGAGGGCAAGAGTTACCCTTGTACTTTTCAAAATCGGGCACCTAGAATTTGTGTGGAACTTTCACATTGGGGACCAAGCAAAGGTCTGCGGCATCGTTTCCAAATAAATCCTGACTACGAAAGGCTTGCAGTTCCTTCTGTATCTCCAGGAATTATTCCTGGAACTCATTCATTCTGTCGAACATACTTTCGTTTCCACCAGAAGGTATATGTGGAATTTGTCCTTCCTGGACAGCGTGTATCACGGGTGGTGGTATAGTCATTATGGCCGATACTCTCTGTGCCTCCTGAAGTTTGTAACCTTCAGGAGTTGCTGTCATGCCCCTGGCATCTTCGCTTTCCCGAAGTTTGTAACCTTCAGGCCCAGCAGCTCCTGTTGCGGTTCCCTGATCCTCAGTGATCGGCGGAACATATCCTTCTGGGATATAGTTGAGTGGCATGCCCCAGGGACGATCTTTTGGTATTTTGTACCTAGGATCATACTTTTCCACTATGGGCGTCGATGTGATCTCTGAGATCACAGTCCTTTGTTATTGCACTTGAGCTTCTGCTAGAGCTTGCATGTCGTTATGAAGCTTTCTCAGATCCTCTTTCAAAGTGTCGATCTCTTCCCTCAACTCTCTGTTCTCTTCCTCGAGATCATCCATCTTTTTCTGACGATTGGCCCGAGTATTGTACGAATGAGACAGTTTGACTCTAGAATCGAGATGCAAACGTGAGATTCGTAGGTAAGAAGAATGCATTTATGATGAATGATATGCAATGATTATATTAGTTATTTTTGTTGTTTCAAAGTAAGCTTCGACAATTAGATTACAAATATCAAACAGTGGGGAAACCCCATTTTATTGAATTCAAAGATTGCGGAAATGGAAATACAGTAATTACAAAGTGCCATAAAAGGAAACCTAAACTAATGGATCATGAGTCGTCTCTGAAGAGAGCTCAAGTGCTGGTTTGGGTGCTTTCCTTTTCTTTGACTGGGGCTCTTGGGCCGTTGTCAGGTTGTCATTCCTTTGCCAAGTGAAAGGAGCGAGCAAATTCCTTTGGTCATCCTGATTTTCTACAGCATGTTGCTATAAAATCTCAATCAGAGCATCTTTTTCTCTTAATAGCTCCTGTATTTTCTTACACTCCACATTGAGAATACGATACTTGTTCCTCCAAGACCTCTTCTCCTGCTGAACTTTGCTGAGAGTAACTTGAAGTTTTTCTGTCTCAGACATAAAATAAAGGGCAGAGTCCCTTAATAGAAGAACTTACTGGCGAGGGTAAGGCATTCTCAGCTTGAGAGCTCTAGTTTGTACCCAGTGGAAATAAGGCTCCACTGAGACACAATCTGGTTTTCCTAGAGACTCTCTTCCTTTCCTATGAATGTGTTTCCAAGCATGCACTATTTCTATCTTTAGTGCCCTGTCATTTTCTCCTTCCTTGAAGAAAAGACCTTCCAGATGAGTATTCCACGGGACATGCCTCACTGGGTATCCAAATTGACGACGAACGAGAATTGGATAATAGTTGATTCGTCCCTTAGTTCCTATAAGGGGTACATTTAGGAAATTTCCACAATGGTCAATGATCCTGATCCCGTCGTAGATTCAATTGTACCAATCGATGTCAGAGTTGGTAAGAGACGTGATTCTCTGCGACCAACGTAAAATATTCTTTTGATCCTAAAATGCAGCAGACTTGGGAAAATGGGAAGTGAACCATTTGTATAGCAGGGGTACACAGCATGTGATCATTCCTCCGCTATACAAATTCCTTAAGTGTATCGAATGATAAGCATCTGCGAGCAAAGTCGGTACAGGGTTTCCAATCAGAAAAATATTAATGGCGTTGATATCTACGAAGTTATCAATGTTGGGAAACAAAAATAACCCGTAGGTAAGCAAAACAAAGATGCTCTCGAAAGCGGCCACGTTCCCTATACTGGCAAAGTACAGAGCTTTCTTTATCTAGAACTGGGCTGGCAAACCCTGGATTCCACCCTTAGTGGTCATGTGAGTCCTGACTTCTGACTCGTCTAAATAAATTGCTCTTGCAATGGTTTGATCCTTTAGAATTTCTTCAAGTCCAGAAAAGGGAGCTTGATCAGTAATATTTAAATCAGTCAGGTGAGAATACTCCTCCAGCATTGGTGCAAGCTGATAATCTGGGAATGTGAAACTGTGATAAACCGGATCATAGAACTGGATTAATGTGTACAGGATTCCTTCAATTACATGAACCCTTAACAAGGATAACAGTCCTCCATACTTGGCTTTGAAAGTCTCGTGGTTGGTGATCATTCTCGCCAAACCTCTAAAATCCTCTAGCTTTGGAACCTTGAAGGTGTACTTATGAGTTTTTCTTCTACCGAAATCCATTAGCACAATCTCCTTTCTCTGATATTTGCAATCATTGTCTCAGTTTAATTTGAAAAAGAGAGATTAGAAGAGAAGATTTTTTCTTTGAATGTTTTTTTAGATGAATGTATGAATACAGCACACAAAAACATAGAAAAAACATGGGGTCAAAGGATCGGTGTCATGAAGTCAAGGCTCTACCCCCTCCCCCCCAAAGGTTTATACTAGTATTTTTTGTACCTGTCCGCAAAATCATTGACCCCTCTTGAGATAACAACAGCAAGCGGATCGCCAACAAGCTAACGTATCCTAGGTGATTTTTTGTACCTGTCCGCAAAATCATTGACCCCTCATGTACCTGTCCGCACTACAAAATGGCTTAAGTTTACTAAAAACCTCAGCTTCTCAGATAACCCAGTCGACCACACTACTTTCAACAACCGAAGTCGTATAGGTAATGTATCTGCAAAGGGAGTCTCCACTGAGTTTGATGGTCGATCGGGGACTCTTAACTAGGATTCACTCCCCGCAAGATTACCCGCATTGCCATCAACTATCTTAGGTGTATACTCAATCTTTCCACATGCGACATCACACACATTCCCATTAGCAGAAAAATAAACACAGATATCAATTAGGAAAAGCAGTATATATATTTGTCTTAATCATCCTAGACCTCTAGTCTTATGGTCCTATACAGATAATGACTCCCCAGCAGAGTCGTCATTTCTGTGACATTTTGTGAACTCAAGGTTTTCTATTGAAGATTGTAAGAAAAAGAATCGGGCCCCACGGTGGGCGCCATTTTTTCTGTAGCGCGATTTTTGTGGTCCCGAGTCACTATCGCTTGGGGTACTACAGTTCGATTCATTTTTTATCCTATTGAGCTGATTAAGGAAGGGAAATAAATGTCTCCAATTAACCCTTCTTGCATACTGAGTTTGAACAGCGGTCTGTTAGGTTACAAATGCAATGTGGATGTGGGGCCCAATCTTTGATTATTTCGTTAAGACCATAGTGTCTGGATTATTTGTGAGGTTTTTGGTAATGTGCTTAGATTTGATGCTTTTGGGTTGATTTGATGGAGATACTAGATTTTGGGTTTTTGATTGGTATGCTCGCTAAGATTTTTTCAATCTTATGCCTACGTATTCCCATTTGATGAAACAGGGAAATCAGAGCGATCGTAGTTCCTCCTATTCTATGGGAGGAAAAAAGGTTGTTTTGGTGTCTTGTTCAAAGCCCAAGATGTGAAGCTAAATATGGTTTGTATCTTGTTCAAAGCCCAAGATGTGAAGCTGAAGGGTCTATTTGTATCTTGTTCGAAGCCCAAGATGTGAAGCTAAAGGGTTTATTGATGAGAGAGAATTTGTCATCTATAAAAGGGGATATTTGGTCTGTTTGTCACAACTGTTGGGTAACTGATTATAAAGGAGAATTACTTTAACTGTGATATGTGAATCCAGCAATGCCATCATATTCTTTATAGGGGATTTTTAACCTGAAGGAGAAGACTTTAACTCAGTTTAGAGCAATGCCATATTTCCTTAGGAATTTCTCATGCTAAAAGAGGGACAGTGGCGTGGATGCAAATAATCCAGAGGCTTGCCGCTTACAGCAATTTAGATGAAGGAAAAGGAGTTGTTGATGTTTGTATATTGTGAGCAAGGCACAAATTTTGATGCTAAAAGGTTGATTGACTCAATCGGGGTTTTCTTATACAAAGCCTAAGAGGAAGCTATTGACCCAACAAGAGGGCGTTTTTATGTGTTTCGTACGAAGCCCGAGATAGAGGCTAAAAGGGTTGACTCAACAAGAGAGTGCTTTTATGTGTCTTGTACGAAGCCCAAGACGGAGGCTAAAAGGTTTTGACTCAACATGAGAGTCTTTTATACTCAACAAGAGAGTGATTTTTATCTCGTACGAAGCCCGAGATGGAGACTAAAAGGGGTTTGACTCAATAAGAGAGCCTTTTATACTCAACAAAAGAGTGTTTTAGTATCTCGTACGAAGCCCGAGATGGAGGCTAAACAGGTTTGACTCAACAAGAGAGTCTTTTATACTCAACATGAGAGTGTTTTAGTATCTCGTTCGAAGCCCGGGATGGAGGCTAAACAGGTTTGACTCAACAAGAGAGTCTTTTATACTCAATAACAGAGTGTTTTAGTATCTCGTACGAAGCCCGAGATGGAGGCTAAACAGGTTTGACACAACAAGAGAGCCTTTTATACTCAACAAGAGAGTGTGAAAAGGTTAGCTCCGATGGGGAGAATCTTTGTACAAAGCCCAAGAGGAGGCTACTGTGCTGGTGACTGTTTCAGTTTAGTGACAGGTCCAGTATGTTGGATAAAAGAGAAAATCAGTTCTTATGAAGGGAATGATTAAAGGTATTGTTGTGCTTTGGGATTGATCAGAGGATCAGGGTTATTTCCTGTTCTTTAAGGAAATGGAAAATCCAAAGGGTATTGAGACTGTCCAAGTCAATTGGTGTTTTGAGAAATCGATGTTCAGGTAGTGAATGATGTTTGTATGATGCCCAAAAGAAGGCTGGTATGTTAAGGGATGAAGGTCAACCCATTAACTGGTCTGACACTTGACTCAGAAAGATAGCTCTAGCAAATTGATGACTAGGTTCTGTTCCTATACCTGTAGAGGTCTCTAGGTCCTTGTACTAAGCCCAAGAGAAGGCATGCGAGCTTTTAAGAAGCCAAAGGGTCCTTGTACAACGCCGAAGAGAAGGCGGGGATGCTTTTAAGAAGCCTGTGGGTCCCCAAACCCCGAGAAGTTCAAGACATGCCATTCACCGAGAATAAATCAAGCCAGGAAAGTCCAAGAATTTGGAAGAAACTCAAGAGATGCCATTCACGGAGAAAAGATCATCTCTGGGGAGTAGAGTCTCTTTGAGGATTTCTAAGAGTGACAGTCTGAGAAAGGGTTCCCCGAGAATGCTGCCTTTCACGTCTCCATATTGTTTAACCCCAAGAGGAGGGAAGACTGTGTCTGGTAATCCTATGGGGATCTAGTTTTGTTTGTATTTAAGAGTGACCAACAGGCCTTTACCTAGTGTTAGACGTAGTTGCCGGGGAAAACTCTAAATAACTATACTAGTATTACACAGTGGGTATATGACGAGTATATAAAAGTTTGTGAAATAAGACTTACAGTGAGCAGCCCCACAATACAGTTATATATATATATATATATATATATATATATATATATATATATATATATATATATATATATATATATATATATATATATATACATATATATATATATGAAAGCGGATAAAGAAAGCGGGTAAACACTTACTCGGTTGTAGAGCTTCCATGCTGTTTTGTTAGTTTGTTCAACAAAGAAAACTTTGATAACAAAATTATATTCAAAATCAAAGGAGAAAGTGCTTTGAAAAGATTGTTGGGGCTTACAGCTCAAGGAGAGGCCCAAGGATTTATCAGTGATTGCACTGTGGTTGTGAAATTGTACAGGGACTTATACAAGTTACTGAGGCCCAAAAAAGGTTATCTGTACAAAGGGATGGGTCTTACACTCTCTCAATAGGCCCAAAGGTGTTTAAAGAAAAAGAATGGGGCTTATAACATGAGGGTAGGCCCAGATGATTTGTTTTTGAACTGGCGATCGTGCCGAGATTTCTTTTTTAACGCGGAGGGACTTATACCATGTCTGAGGCCCAAAAAGTTTTGGTTAAAAGGGGGTTGGGTCTTACACTCTTTTAGAGGCCCAATGATTTATTTTTGTACAAGTGGTGGGGCTTACAGCTCTAGGAGAGGCCCAAGGTTTTTTGTTAAAAAGGCGACGATCGCGCCGAACATTTTGACGGGATCGGGACTTATACAATACACTGAAGCCCAAAAAGGTTTGTATTTACAAAGGGTTGGGTCTTACACTCTACCAAGAGGCCCAAAGAGTTTTGAAAATGATTGATGAGGTTTGAAATCAAAGAAACCCTAATTTTATTTTCCTTTAAAAGTAAATATTTAAAGAAAATCAATAAAAATGATAAAAATACCAAATGAGTTTGAATAAACCACTTGTGATTTTTGTTTAAGGTTTTAAAAATGAGGTTTTAATCACAATATGAATTAAAACTCATTTGGTTTTGATTTTCAAGGTAAATATTCACTTTTAAAATGTTTAAAAACAATTAAAAAGGAATTTATTCACAAAAATACTAATTATATTAAATAAATAATATAAACTTGATTTTTTTTTGGAATAAAATATTTCAACATTTTTGTGATTTTTTGCAAAAAGAACCAATCAAAAATAATTAAAATTGAGAGAGTTATTAATTTTCCAAACTATTAAAAATAATATGAAAAATAGTAAAAAAGTGGAAAAAATAGCAAAAAGAGGGTCTAGGGCGAGGGGGATTCGAACCCCAGACCTCTTGTGTATAGGGCGCGCGCCTTACCACTGGGGTGGTGGTACATCCGTTGATTGAAACACAACCACAAATATACAAGGCTTGCCTTGTTTTTGGCCTGGCCCAAGGCAAGGCAAGGCAAGATTTTGGTTAGAAACGTGAAGGCCATAACTTTCTCATTTCTCCATGGATTGGGACAAAATTTAGGCCTATCCTGCCTAGAATTTCACAAGGAATCCAATGGTGGTGGTATTTTTTTCAGATCATGCTCCTATTGAAAAACCCGATAGTGGTTTTTAAATAGGCCATGATTTTCATTTTCTGTGCTATCTCTTGGTACAGACATGAATTACATGATGAATTGGTTCAAACACAACACAAATAACATGTAAAAGATGTGCATGATCAGTGGACCTCAAAACAATGCATGTTTCAAAGAGATCAAGTTGAGATGCTTACCTCTTTTTGGAGCTTTTGTGCAATCTTCCAAGTGCTTTATTCCAGAAATGATTTGATGCTTTGGACACCCTCAAATTATCTCTTAGAAGCTTTTAGGATGGTTGGAATCAGCTGGAAACCACAGGAACAAGCTTGAGCTATTTCTTGCAAAAGGGGCAAAAGTGGCCAAAATAGCAACTCTCTCAAATGGTGTTCCAGATGGGGGGAACCATTTGGAACAGTTCAAGGATGATATTTGGAGTGTGTTTGAGGTTTTATCTAGTTTGGAAAGTGACTGAATCAAGACATGGCTTGAAAAATACACAAAAGTCCAATTTTGAGGTTTTGAGAGGTGACCTTGAAATTTTGGTGTTACAGGTCACTTGTGAGTGTTTGGATCACCTCTATATGATGTATATGAGGTGTGTGTATGATTGGTTTGATTGGTATTGTTCTCAAACTCAAAAACTCAGAGTTACGTTGCTAAAGAAGGTATTTTTGCCCAGAGAAAGAGATTTTGAGGAAAACATCTCTTTGATGACTTTGGTGTACTCAAACTGAGCACAAATGAGCTCTATTTATAGTAGAACAAGTTTGTTCTGGCTGCAATAGTGAATGGAAACTGCTGCAGAGGTTTGACCAATGGTTGCATTTTAGAATCTCAAGTCTCCTCTATCCATTGACTAGAGGTTAGGGCACAGGCTGCTGGTTCCCTTGGTCTTGGATATGTCTTGACTGAATTCAGTTGGAAATGGCTCAGTACATGCTACCTTGGTGCATCCATTGAATGCTCCAAACCAAAATTGGAGTCTTGTCCCACTTTTAGGGATTTCTAGGTTTGGCATGCTACTTTTGGTTCCAAAGACTTGGGAGGCTGATGGATCAGTGTTTGTCCCTCCATGGTCCCCCTTAAGGTGTTCAGATGGATAGATTTGCTTGCCCTTTGCAAAATTTGAGCAAATAGAGCAAAATGTACAAATCTTCCTTGCCATGACAGTTTGCAGCAAGGCATATTGGCATGGTCATATCTCATGATTTAAGTGGAGTTTCATGGAGTTCTTGGCCATTTTGGAAAGCCCTCAAATGATATAACATATGTGTGATCATAGTTTGTTTTGATACTTTTTGGATCCAAGTGAAAAATGCCCCTACATTTTGGAAAAAGTGAAACAGATTCTGACTTAGTGAAAATTTCACTAAGTGTTGGAAAAAACTGACATTTTCACTTTTTGTGATTTTGATTATTCCATAAATTAAAATCCATGAGGAATTGGAATGAGTTGTGTTTGAAGCTTTTGTAGAGGGCCATGAGAGCTACAAATCCAGCTTTGAATGGGGAAAAATGGCCTTGTGGTTTAGGAGTTATGATCCTCCAAAGTTCGTACCCTAGCCACTTTGTTCCATAACTTAGAAAAATTTCTAAGTTTTTATGGTTACCCTTTTTACAAGTTATCTAAGTTTTCTTGATTTTTCTTGATGAATGATGATTCCAATCACAAATTAACATCATTTTTGGGTTAAGGAACCATAATTGTGAAAAATATCAAAAAGTCAAAGTTGACTTTTGTGCACAGTTGACTTTTTGTCAGATGAATTCCAAACTGTGCGATCCTCTATGAAATCAAGTCCTTGACCTAAATCAAACTTGATGGATTGCTTTCATAGGTGTTGTAGGTTGTATTAAATCATGTCCCAAGGTTCGGGAGCATGTCTTGGTCAAAAGCCAAAGGCACTGTTGACTTTTTCCTCAAAACCCTAATTGTGGTTCTGATGAAATTGAAACTTGTTGTTCAAGCTTCTTAGACCAATCCATTATTGCAAATAGATCAATATGGTGTATTAGAGACCCTCAAATCCTCCTTTGAGGTCTTGGCTCATGTTTTGTCCCAAAAGTCAACTTAGGGGTGAATTAGGTCAAGAAACCCTAATTCCTGATTTTTGGTGAATGCATCCCCTAAGGTTAAATTGACTTGATGATTGGGTCCATGAGGTTCCATGGGGTATATTAGGTTATGCTTTGAAGCATTGGCTCATGCCCAGAGGAAAATTCCCATCTGGAGGCCCTGGTCGACCAAAACCCTAATTTGGTGACACTTGCGATCTTGAGGCTTGATCCACTGGGACTGTTGCAACCTTGTGTTTAATCCTTGAGGTGGGAGTCCTCTTGATCCATTGGGGATGTTTGAGAGGTTTAGACAAGTTGAAGATTAAGTCATTTCTTGATTGATCATTTGTCTAAGAACTCTGAGAGGGCTTGAAACCCTATGTTTGATTGTAGTGGATGCTCACCCATCTTTGGGGAGACTAATGAGGCATGATGGTCCATCCATATTGTGATGATGATTTACACAATGATGGGAGATTTTAGTGGTCAAAATTTAGGGTATGACAAACTCAAGCATTTACAACTCTGATATGAGTTACCCCACTCACTTCCCTTAATCACCAACTGTGATTTCTACATCATCCCTGTCAATACAGAAATCTGTCAAGGTTTCTTGACAAACAAGCTAACTCGGATTTGCTTAAAATCTTCTTCCAAGAACAATACACAATCCAATACCTCAAGGCTTATGGATTTGTGTAACACCTATATCTACCACAGTGCATCAAACGATACAAAGGGATAATTACAACCTAGAGAGCTAACGACGCTCAAAACCCTAAACCCTTGTTTCTTACGTAAGAAAACAAGGTTACAAAAGGTGTACTAAAGGTATTATAAAACCTAGGTCTAAGTCTTCTATTTATAGGCTTCTTCTTCCTTGGGCTTCAATCTTCTGTTTGCTGATTCCTTGATCCAAGTTCTGATTGTTTCCTTGATTGTTGCAACAGATTTAGAAAAATCCTGCAATGTTAGATAATGATGTCGAGACATTTGTTAGGACATTATCTCTGACCATTCTTCTTTCATCAGACTTCTTCATGTTTAAACATATCTTTTGACATTTTATTTTTCCAAAAAATTTGCTCAAATCAACAGAGCTTTCAATCTCCCCCTTTTGACAAATTTTTGGTTAAAACTCCTTAGGTAGAAAAAGAAAGTCCGACGTTTGGTGGATATGATCAGAACACTTCTGAGGCTGCTTCTTATCTCTAAAATTCCCAGCTGAATGTTGGTGTACATGAGGAAGAGTGCATAGCACACTCCCCCTCAAACTTGTACTTGCCACAGAGGGATAAATCTTCCTCTGAAGAGGCATAAGAGAACCAGTAAGAAGGTTCAGTTGTATCATGCGTAACACTGATTCCATAGAACATGTAACTCAGGTCACAAGACACAACCTGCTCCCTAACTCAGACCATAAGGCACAAGAGAAAGATTCTGAGATTCTGATAGACTGTTAGAACATCCTCTCCAACATCTTTGCAGAACCAGTACCAGAGATGTATGTTGATAGACCCACCCACACAACTATTAATCTCCCCCTTTTTAGCCAAAATTTGGCGAAAGAAGCCAATGCAGTTCCATATCCATATGATACTAATCCACACACGAATGAAAAACATGATGAATCAACCCACAATCTGGAATACCTCAAACAGATGCACTCTTTAAATACCTAAACGCTTTCGAAGGTCCAACGAAGTTACCGCTGAACAATTCAAAGAGAAATAAATTTAGGTAGGTGAATTCAACCTTAATAACTGTGCACCGCCCAACTAGGATAAGACTGTTCAACCTTTTTAAGAGTAATCGTCCAAAAAGGATCACTTGTAACAAAACACATGTTACTCATGCCTTCTCTTAGGAAGTACTCCCCACCGTTCAACACAGTCAGATAGGACCCACCCTCAGGTTTTAAACAATATCCTGACATTTTGTCTGTCTTGTTCAATATATCATAGTCACCACTCTGTTGATAAGTCCAAGGATAATGCTTTTAACCAGAAGAAGAATAGAGCTGGCCAAGAAGTTAATACATTTCTTCAAACATCTTCCAGTTAGCACCCAAGAGATTTCTGTATTGATCAATAACTTCAAAGTTTTATGATCACAGTCTGCAGAGAAAAATAAATTCTCCCAAACTCAACCAATGATTCTTAAGCATCCAATAAAAACCATGTAACTTGCACTGCCAAGTCTCCCCTAACTTGCAACAATACAAATGTCAAGACATCCTTCTTGACATCTCATCCTCCTAGGATGGATACATAATCACAGTTTGCTTGACGCACAATGCAAACTGAACTCCAACTGCACCCTCGCAGTAAACATCTTAGATCAAGAAGCAACTCCCCCTATCTTAGGTAACCAGTGCTCCTCCACAGAACACCTAGCTAATTAATGGAAAACATAAGACGCATCTTCATGTCTTCAAGAGCGCATCCTCAGTTCAAGCCACCTACTGAACACAATCATCAATTCTCTTATTGCTTCTTTTGACAAGAACCAATAATCACTCACACATGATCACCATCATGCTACCCGTGAGGAAATATATATACGGATCATAATCCTGCCATAACAAACTCTTGGCTTAAGATCAAAGTTCCATTGATCCCCCTCATCCTGCAACCATCTACACACCACACGAACTCATCTTGAATTCTCATGAATAAACCTTCAGCTGCTTGAGGAACAAACTAATTGAATCAAAATGCTTCACATTCCTCAAAGAGACGCACATGCCCCCTTAGTTTGTTATAACGATGTCAGATATCGTATGCATGCTCCAGAACTTCACAGCTGCCAAACTGATCCACTACTAGCATGACTTACAGCCAGGGGCAGTATCCCCTTCACAAGATTTTCCACTGACCTTACCAAGACCAACAACTGAGATAGACACCCCATAATCCAAGACAAATATTCCTTATCATTCTCCCATATGATAACCTGGAATACTTCTGATTTTCTAGTGAATATCCACTTCTGAACGCATCAGAAACCAGACCTTTATGCAGTTAACCCGTGATCTACTCCAGTCTTCTCCACACCATCCTCCCAAGGCAGTTCTTCTACTTCATCATTCTCCCGTATGACAAGATAGATACTCCTTAGACATGATGTAGCCAACAAGTTCCTAGACCAGAACTTAAGAATCCTCCACCAAGGATAACCAACCCAAAGATGTTCTAACATCAGTTAGGACATCTTCCACACATCATAGACACCACACACCATGGTTCTTGATATGCTCCACCACTGGACTTACTATCAGCATAGTAATCCAAACTGAAGATCTTCACACAACACTACGCCACCAGCTTGAACAAAGAAAGCTTTAGAAACCCAGAGAGAAATAAACTCTCATCCACCAAAAGAAGGTATACTTCCATCCTCAACCCAGAAATTCTGCCACAAGCTCCAAGAGAACCAGAACCTCCTTACGTTTCAACTAATTACTCTTCTGCACAAGAGCAATCAGTTTCAAGCATCCTGCTTGAATGCACACAATGAAACCAACCAAATGCCACCTTTTGATTGATCTCAATCTTCTTCAGAATTCTCACAAGATACACTGATCCACCAATGAAATCAAATCTTCAAGTCACATGAACTACTTGCTCCATAGCAAGACATCTTCGATTCACCAAGCCTCTTAGACATGTAACATCTTCCCATCCACAGCCCCCGCAAACTGCATGAGATAGACCTTTTTGAAGTATCCATAACTTCCATTCTCCTGTAGATCACCTTATCTTAAGCTGATGTGCCACATCACCAACTGAGACTCCTGATGTTAAGCTAGATGTAAAAACATTCTGATACGACATCCAATTGTTGAATTCAGCTCCTCCTTCTGCGACTTAGAAGAACCTCCTCCCTTTGCAGAACAAGAGTTCCATGCTCTCATAGACTTGATTCAACACCAAGTTTGAGTAGATAACCTCCATCCTACTTTAAAACTCCAAAGACTTCACACCTGCCACGTCTGAATCTTTAGAAAATAAGTAGTCCAAGACTACACCATAACCATACCAAAGAATGCCACTTTCTTTAGTAGAGCAGACTCTAGAAAGTCAGAGATAACTGCCACTTAAATTTGACTTCCAAGAAGAGCAAGATCCATGCTCCAAAGTACCTAGATCAGAAATAAACTGATCCAAGCTGTAACCATCAAGATTATGATGTCTTCATCTTCATGTTTAACAACATCAACGTCCAGACCAGTTTCTTGACAGGAAACTCTCCAGAGAACACATGCTTCTGTCACACCCGAATGAAGCCACTTCTTAGGTCACCACCTAAGACTAAAACAGATGCTAAAGCGTATGCGGTACCCCTCCCATGATTCTGTACAAACTCTGATGATGAGGTGTTCCAACATCTTGTTGAACATCAGCAATCTTGACTTTCAAGGATAATCAATTAAATACTTGTGGACTCCACAAATAGTAATTGATCTTAAATCCTTGTGTAACCCTTCTTCACTGTTGTAGCTAAGCTCCACCAAATCACTTCATGAACACTTATGAATTATTCAATCTTTTGCAAGTATCTTCTTTGAAGAATAATGTTGAGATACCAAGGCTGCCACCCTTGACTCAAGTAACTAAGATTCTCTCTGAAAAAATCTTATTTACCTCAACAATTCTGAACGCTCCAATCAGATTAGATCCACTCTTAGGGTCAAGAGAGATGAATCCTTCCTTGCTATTTTTGGATGGTGAAAATAAATCACCTCCACTTTCTTCAGAATGTGTTTCAAAGAAACACCTTCTAGTTAGAAGAATAACTAGAAGACTCCAGATACACGACTTAGATGCCTTTATGAGTGGTCTTGAGAGAATTCTCAAGTATCTTTGACAACCTAGCCGATCAATAATTTATTAAACTCCCAGAGAACTTGATAAACTTAACTCAACTCATCTCCTCTTCAACTGACTCCAAACTGCACCAGGAAACCAAGCTTCTAAGTACCAAGTCACTATAACAGATATCTACCAACAACTCCATTCACTCTATCGATCCCGACTTTGGAATAAAAGAATGCAGATACATTCACATATAGAGGCCGACGATTGAGATCTTCCACCAACTATCTTCAGTAATAACTCCAAAATCCCATAATTCTAGAGCTCTTCCATCAGAAACACATGCAGCGGAACCACCAAGGAATAGATCCTGCTTGCCCTAATAAGATGTTAGAACATCTTATAAGACACACCAACAAGAGAACTAGCCAATTCACTTGTAGTTGTTGTAGAACCTCCTCAGCAACATGAACAACCTTCGAGTTGCTACCTTCGATCCAGAACATCCATCTCATCCATCAATACCCTTGAGTATGTCTGAGTTGATTGGTCTGATCTTTAAAACTCCTCTTTGTTTAAATGCCAGAAAGTATCTCCCAAAGATCGCATCCAGAACCAAACAGGATGCATGCTCTGATACCAATTGAAATTCTGACCTATGCAGACAACAGATGTCTTAACACATGTCAAGACATTGTGCTACATAATCAATTAAACTCAGAGGCGCAAAAGCAGATTGAAACCTTGAATATCAGAACTGCACACTCACAGATGTCACGACATCTGATCCAACTTGTTTATCATAAAGCCTATCAGAAAACGTAAATATGCAGAATGATAAAGAACATAGCAATTGTTAACCCAGTTCAGTGCAACTCACCTACATCTGGGGGATACTAATTCAGGAAGAAGACTTCACTATCTGTAGAACTGTTACAAAGCTAAACTCCCCCGTTTACAACTTTATACCTAACATCTACCCAATGAACATCTTTACCAAAGCTAAACTCAAACGTTTACAACTCTGATATGAGATACCCCACTCACTTCCCTTAATCACCAACTGTGATTTCTACATCATCCCTATCAATATAGAAATCTGTCAAGCTTTCTTGACAAACAAGCTAACTCAGATTTGCTTAAAAGCTTCATCCAAGAACAATACATAATCCAATACCTCAAGGCTTATGGATCTGTGCGACACCTATATCTACCACATTGCATCAAACGATACAAAAGTAGACTTACAACCTAGAGAGACAACGACTCTCAAAACCCTAAACCCTTGTTTCTTACGTAAGAAAACAAGGTTACAAAAGGTGTACTAAAGGTATTATAAAACCTAGGTCTAAGTCTTCTATTTATAGGCTTCTGCTTCCTTGGGCTTCAATCTTCTGTTTGCTGATTCCTTGATCCAAGTTCTGATTGCTTCCTTGAATGTTGCAACAGATTTAGAAACATCCTGCAATGTCAGATAATGATGTTGAGACATTTGTTAGGACATTATCTCTGACCAGTCTTCTTTCATCAGACTTCTTCATGTTTAAACATATCTTTTGACATTCTTTTATTACCAAAAATTTTCTCAAATCAGTAGAGCTTTCAATGTCATGAAAAACTCTTGAGTTTTCTACAAAAGCGACACGATTACGTGATATATGCCTTTGGCGCTCTCGAAATTCTGCACACACATGTGCTCTAGCAAGGCGATGCAAATTCATTACCACTCAAACCAAAAAACCAAGATGTTACAATAACAATGACACAAACCACGAATTTTATTAACATCATAACATGTTCAACCATAATTCATGCAAGAATACATAACAAGTCATATGCACCAAGAGTATATTTCACGCATATAGATGGAATAACACAACATCGTTATAAGCATATAGTTGACATGCATCAACAAATTTTTTTAGAATAATTATAAACTACTTCAAACATCAAGAATATTAGTTATTTGAAACATAAGCAACATGCAACAATAAAAGGATTACAAAATAAAGGTGGAACGATATTACCTCATTCATAAGATGATGAAGGATGCACTCTTATGTAATAGAACTTCCAAGGAAATTTAGAGTATCAGTAAATAAAGTACATGCAAAAATTCACATTTAGGAAATATTTGAGATATCAAGTATCCTCAATTCCCTTCGAATGTTGAAAAATGGCTCGACCGCAAGAGGTTTTGTAAAAATATCTGCAAGTTGATTTTTACAATCAACATGCTCAAATACGACATCCCCTTTTTCAACATGGTCTTCATAGGAACTGGTGACAAATCTCAATATGCTTAGTGCGGGAATGTAACATCGAATTTTTTGTTAGATTTATAGCACTAATGTTGTCGCACATAATAGGAATACATTGGAGTTTTATATCAAAGTCAAGTAATTGTTGCTTAAGCCACAAAGTTTGAGCACAACTACCAGCCGCAACATTTTCTGCCTCAACGGTTGACAAAGCAACAAAAACTTATTTCTTTCTATGCAAACTTACTAAGGCATTTGAAAACATGTGGCAAGTTCCACTAGTACTCTTCCTATCTGATTTGCAACCGAAAAAATCAGAATTGATGTAACCAACCAAATTACAATCGCTTCCCTTAGAATACCAAAGCTCGTAACTAGAAGTACCATGAAGATACCTAAGAATACGTTTTATGGTTTTTAAGTCAGATTCCTTGGGAGCCGGTTGATAATGAGCGCACATACACATGCTAAATATAATATTCGGCCTAGATGCAGCGAGATATAGAAGAGAGCTAATAATACCTCTATATTTCTCCACATCTACATCCTTACCATTTTTATTCCTTTCCAAGTTACCATTTGTAGCCATAGAAGTATCAATAGACATTGCATCTTCCATGACAAATATCTTTAGCAAGTCTTTGCAATATTTGGTTTGACATACAAATGTGCCTTTATTTAGTTGTTGGATTTGAAGACCAAGAAAAACTTCAACTCGCATATAATGCTCATTTCAAACTCTCCCTGCATAAGCTTACAAAACTCTTCTACAAGTTGCATGTTAGTGGATCCAAAAGTAATATCGTCAATATAAACTTGAACTAGAAGAAGCATAAGCATTTAAAAATAACCAGGTAAAAGAAATAACTTCCATACAAAGCTAAAGTTGACAAGATATTACCTCACCGTACGAATAACGGAGGATGCACATGTATTTCACAAATAACTCTCAAACGAAAGTTAGAATAAATACAAAACATGCCACAAACTTTTTAGACAACAATGATCTTACCACTTTTCTTGGTTTCAAAGTACTTGAAAGTGTGATTAATAATGTATACAGGAAGATTATTGAATTGATGATCATTGGAGATTTTCCAAGTCAAAAGAAGATTGTCCACTGCAGCTGGAGTTTCAATCTTCCATTTTTCACAATTTTTATCTTCTTGTTTCTCATGTTCCATCGTTTTAGGCTGATCAATTTATTTTTCAATTTCTTTGAGAATGTCTTATGAAGATATACCTATATTATGAAAATAAACACCTATCCTGAAATTTCTCGGATAAAAACATTAATAGTAATAAACATGCTTCTACCAATTAAATAAACACTAAATGTTAACCTTCGTGGTAACACAATATGCCTTGTTTGTCACATAGTCAACACAACAAGGACATGTCACCCTAATTATGCCTCGAGCCTCCATAAACGAGATCCCACACTCTCTTCATAGAGCCAAGACATTTTCCAGCACAATCAACAAATAGTGTTGGCTACCCGATCTTCATTGGGTCCTTGGGTGAGTGAAAAAAAGTTTCATTTGGGCAACCATTGAACATCTCCTTTAGGGACAAAAATTTTCCTAAATTTTCACGTTTCAATAGTATGACCTTTCTTGCAACAAAAATGACAAGATATGTTATGAGGAGATTTATTCTTGCTATTTGAATCCTTATGTACATATTAATGCTTTTTATTTAAATTCTTCAAAGATTTTTCAAGTTTTGAAGGATCAATAGCAAGTGTAATCTTCGGTTGTAAGGCTTTGTCTAATCTGACTTGAAGAGTATTTACCTCATTTTTCCAATTGTGACAATGTTCACAACCAAACCTTGAGGGTTTTATATCCTCATTATTGTCATTTTGAATATCTATCATAGATCTCTTAATAGCTTCAAACTTCCTTTCGGTTTCTAACAATTTAGCTTCTAAATTTAAAATGATTTTTTCAGGTGAAGCTAACTTGTTAAAATCTCTTAAGGGCCTCTTTATGAAGATCTTCAAAGGATTTTTGTAATTGAATATAAGATAAGTCATTAATAGTTTCAAGCTTAGAAAGACTTACATTTTTCATCTTCTTTCTATTTTCCATGAGGCAAATCGGGACCGATTCTACACTTGAAGTAGAACTTTCATCACTTGAGGAATCACGTGCGCTCTCTAAAGCACCATATGTTATTCTATATTCTTATGATGCCCTTTTTCTTTGTCTTTCTTAAACTTAGGACATTCCATTCTATAGTAACCAAATTCTCCACAATTATAGCAAGACTTTCTACCTTTACCTTTCTTGTTCTGATCTTCTCTTAAGGCTTTTGCTACCCTTCCAAACTTGGTTAAGTTCTTGTCAGAGTGCTTGACTCCATTCATCCTTATATACCATTGGTATCTTTTGACAACAACCCAATATATTCATCATCGGGGTTGGGATGCTTGAATTCGTTTTTCCATATGTATCATATAAATCTTTTGATGAACAACCCCATTTTTTTCATCATAATCTTTGTCATCATTGGTTTCAAAATCAACTTTCTCTTTGTGTGAGGGCCTTGAGCTTGAGGTCTTTAGAGCAATAGACTTCTTCTCTACCTCCTTGTCTTTTCCTTTCTCCTTCTTCACCTTCTTTTCATATTCTTTTTCATGTTTTTCTAAGCAAATGAGTTCTTTCTCATGTTATTCTAACTTTACAAACAAAGCCGTGAGATCAAGTAACTTAAGATCATTCGCCTTTTTAATAGCGGTTACCTTGGTTTGCCATTTCCTACTTAAACATCTCAACACTTTGTTAGTAAAAATCCATTGGAAATAGGCTTACCTAGCGCATTTAATTGATTGATAAGATGTGTGAACCGTTTTTGCATGTCCGCAATGGTTTCACCATGCTCAATACAAAATAGCCCAAACTCTTGATTTAATGTGTTGATCCTAGCTTGTTTGACATCATTAGTACCCTCATGGGAAACCTCTAATACTCCCTACATAGCCTGGGCAGTCTCACAATGAGAAGCGCGATAATACTCATCAACACCTAAAGCGGATGTGAGAATATGTTTTGCTTTCCAATCATGTGACCATAATTTCCAATCATTGGCATTCCATTGTCTTTCTGTTCTAGGTAATGTGACACCTTCATCATTGGTCATGGTTATTTCATTCGGACCATTTTTGATGGCCTCTCATATACCTTTGTCATCGGAGCTGGCATGAATACGCATACAAGCTAACCAATAGCCATAATTTTTGTCGGTGAAAATGGTGCTCTGTTGTACGTTGCCTTAGATTCGGTAGCCATTATTCTAAAAGCTAAATCTTAAGCACCGAATTAATTAGAGCTCGTGATACCACTTGTTAGACGATATGCTTTGATCTAGAAGGGGGGGGGGGTGAATAGGTCATAAAAGTTAAAAATAAACTTTTGGAAAAAATGGTTTTCAAAAGTTTTATGGCACACCGAAAACTACCCGGATCAAATTGTCTAACCGAGCCTACTATCGAAAAGCTCAGATATGCATAAAGATACGCAATTGAATTATAATGAACACAAATTTTTCAACAACGATTAATCACAAACAATAAAATGCTAAGCTACATGTAGAGCTTATTTCAAATGATCAAAAATCAATTAAAAGCATTTAAGACAATTTATCGAACACCTTGTGTGCAATCTACAAAATTTGGAAATTTAATTTGTTTTTTTTATGTTAAAGCCAATCACTGTAACACCCCGATTTGTTTAATTGTATTTATTTATTTCATTTATGTGAATTTTGTGAAATGTGTAAATTTATTGTATTTTACCTGCTAATTGAGTTAATTGGTTAATTTCCCTGATAGGTAAAATATTTGCAATAAATTATAATTTCATTTTAACTTTTATTTCCCGAAATATATTTCATCGCTGTTTATGTTTTATCGCATTTTGAGAGCGTTTGGGAGATATTTGAGCGAAAGGGTAAAATTGTCATTTTGGGTAGTTAGATATTTTGTTATAAAAAGGGAAAAGGGAGAAATAGAGAGAAAAGGTGAAAGAAGAGAAAGAAAAGAGAAAGAAGAGAAAGAAAAGAGAGAAGAAGGGGAAGAAGAGAAAACCATCAAAACAAAGCTTGATCTTCGATTAATCGGGTAAGGGTGAGAAGTCTCGATTATATCTTGCTTGTATATATATATGTATGTATTTGTTTGAATGTTTGGTTGAAAAATATCTGTTTTCCACTTGATTGGGATTGTGATCATTTCGATAGAATCAATGTTTTAACGGTTAGAATTTAGAATAGATTGTGTAGAATAGTTGAGTAATGTTTGGGTTTAATCAGGAATACTCGTTGGTATGATTTAGGGAGTTTTGGATTGAGTTACATAGTTTGTGAGAGTTAGGGCAATAATGATGAAATAGTGAGAAATCGAGGTTTTCCCGATTGGAATGCAGAATAAGTTGTGTAGTATAGTCGGGTGAGGATAGGAATTAATCGGGAATGGTTGTTTGTGTGTTTTCGAGTGGTTTTGATCGAGTTTGGAATTGGGATAAATTGATACAATTATGTTTCAATATATTTCAAAAATGGAAAATGTGTTGGATGGCTTTTTAATGGTGAAAATATTGTAGTATGTTGAATTCTGAGACCGGGGCTTTTTACGGAATCGAAATCGGAGGTCAGGAAGGCATTAAACGGTTGAAAACTGAGTTTTTAGCAGAATCTGCGCATTATGCGCCGACCCCCCAGGATTATGCGTCGACTCATGATCTGAGTGCGCTGACCCAGGCGAAATCTCCAGGTTTATACGCCGACTCATAGAACCATGCGTCGGCTCATGGTCATAGAATTTTCCAAAATGTCAGATTTTGTTTTCTTCATAACTTTCAAACCGTAAGTCCGTTTTGGCCGCCGTTCGAAGCATTGGAAAGCTAATGAAATATTCTTTCTATTAAAAATGGTTTGGAGGGTAAAAGATGATTTAATTAATTCGTGTTTTTGAGAATTAGTCGTGCTGTCGGATGTTCCTATCGCGTTAAATGCGTGTGGTCGGTGTTTTATAGTGTGTTGTGCTATTGTTATATGACGTGGAGATTTTATGTGGTTTATATGATGTTGAAACATGTGATAATTTGTTGTAATTGTTGTTTCCTTATGGTAAAATACTTTGTTGACTTGGATACAAATGTATGGTATTAATGTATGTTGTTGTGGGTAGCCTTCGTGGCGTGAATCCTAGTGTTGTGAGTATCATTGTATGATGGCAGGATTGTTGTGGTTGAGGGTGAGTAATTCTTGATGGGAATTGATATGAGTGCATATGCTAAAATGCTAATTGTTGTGGTTTGTGGATTATGATGAAATGCATTGTTTATGTGAAATTCAATGTGTGTTATTTGGTGGCCTTATGGCAAGTAAATGCATTGTTTGAATTGATTTCCAATGCATGAATAATGATGATGAGATAATTCATATTGTTGATTTGTGAATGTGCATCTGATTGTCATGAGTCGTTGATATGACATGCATCATGATATGCACCATGTGATGTCGTGTGCCCTTGTGGGGTGTGAGCGACGAAACGATTCCAGAGGGAATCTGCTGTAACGGTCGTGAGTCTTATACAAAGAGGAACTAAAGCAAAGTTATAGAAGATCGTGAGCTTTATACAAAGAGGACCTAAAGCGATCGGATCGTGAGCCTTATAAAAGAGGACCTAAAGCGATCCATAAACGTCGTGAGCCTTATTCCAAGAGGACCTAAAGCGACGGAGAACATCGTTTGACCAACGGGGAGTTACACTAAGTAATAAGCGATGGTTCTAATAATTCCTGAGTGAATTAATGATGATGAGAATGATGGATGGAATGGTACCGCATGCATAGAGTCATTGTATCGGTCTCTGTGCATTTGCATAAGTCATTACATGAATGATTATGTGTTGAGAATTATGATTGGATTGGTGAATTGATATGCATTTGTGATAAATGCATTGGTTATGGATGATAAGTTTTATGTATATACATATGCTATGTTTTGTGGGGATGTTGTACATTACAATGATTGTATTAATTATTTATGATATGCTATATATGAATATATGTGATGTGGTGGTGTGTTTCCATATGTCATAACTTCGGTATGCATTATGTGTGAATATGTTATTATGTTGGTATAATTGATATATGCTATGTGGTTGAATTATTAGAAATATGTTATGTATCTGTGGCATGCTATATGTATTAGTATGTGATGCTTGTGGTGAGAATAATTATGCATGTGAATTTATATGTGTTTGCATATTATTATGCAATCTTGATTTAATTGCAGACTAGTATCTTGGAGGCTTTTGTGAAGATTAGTTCTCCATCCTTTTGTCGGTCTGTCTGCTCTGATACGTAACACGGGAGTCGGGGAACGCTTTTGTTATATATGTATACTTCTGTCGGATCTATTTTGTATTACCTTTGTATGCATATTTTTATGTTATGAAACAACTTATTTTGTAAAACCAGTCAATTATGGATCGTTCCACTTTATTCCATAATTGAACTTTCCTTTTGTTGGAAAAAGCTTCCTGTTATTATTTATTCCATTTTGTGTTATGTATCAAAGTTATGAGCAGGTGGATTATGTTTTTCTCAAATGTGGAATCCTTATTTCTGTCGAAAAAAAATTTTTATTCACTCTGATTTAATTATGTAGTATTTATCCGCGATGGGAATTGGGGTGTTACATTAGTGGTATCAGAGCAGGTCGGTCCGTCCGGCCAAGTTGTTGAGTTAGTTTGGCATGACAGTTGAATACTGTCGATGTTGTTTGTCCCTTAGTACGTGATATGTGTGTGAAATACTGTCAGTGCTTTCTGGTTTCCTAACCCTTTGTCTTCAGGATTGAGAATGAGATAAGTGGGGGAGAAGCTTGTGTTTCTCCAAGTTGCTTTAGGTGTGGAGCATTGGCTCAGTGTGCCGTTGGTTGCAAGAGTGTAATTGTTGTTTGGACAGTGTTGTTCCCGATTCCAGAGGAAATGCGGAGGTAAGGTTTATGTTGACTAAGGATTTGTGCCTTAGGTAGTTTTGTGCACAAGATGCAAGAAATGCTATTATAGTTTGGTAAAGATGGTCTATGCCTCGTCATGATTGTCAGCTGTCTATTGACAAATTGAGGAACTGATCACCCTTAATCTCTTGTTGATAGTAGACGGAATTATGTTGGATGGAATAGACGTGTCTTTCCAGCTTTGATAGTATGTTTTGTGAATCGTTTGGAGCTAAGCCAGTGAGTACATATTGTTTTGTTGAGTCGATGAAGATTCTAATATCGAAAAATGAGACGAATTAGAGGTTTTGGTATGTTGGTCCAGTTGGGAAGTCATTGAGAGAGAACGATTGGGTATTGTTAATGGTTGTTCTCAGAGAGTAGAGTGTGAACTCAAATTTGACGAAGGTGAAGATTTGAGGTTTGGATCTGCTAAGTAAGTAGAAGGACTTTTAGGAAGTGAAACTCAGATGTTTGTCATGTTTGTGATGATAGTGTTCTGGAAATTGGCAGGAAAGACACAGTGATGGGCCGTCAGTTGTGCATGGTTTCAGATGTGTTTTTGGATGAAACATTAGTGTGTCGACTTGAAGAGGTCCAGCATGGTTGGTAAAGAAAAGGATGATAGCATGAGGTTGCGTGTTAATCAGTGAGTAGTATGGAAACTTGCAGTTGTGTTCTGGATAGCTTGAGTTTTGAATTGTGACGAATCACGAACGATTTGAAGTTCCTTGATGGTATTACTTTTGCTATGGGTTGTATATGTTATGGTTGTGGAGTATATGAATCGTATCTTCCATACTTGTTTGGATAAGTTCATAGTGATGTTTATTGGATGATATTCTAATTTATTTTAAATCAAAGGATGAGAATGTAGAGTATTTGAGGATTGAGTTACAAGGGTTGAAAGAGAGGGAGTTTTCTGCTAAATTATCAAAGTGAGAATTTTGATTGAAAGAGGTTAGTTTTCTTGGCTATGTTATTTCCGATCATGGTATTGTTGTGGATCTATCCAAAGTAGATGCACTTCTACAATGAGAGACTCCAAAGTCGGTTAAGGAGATTAGAAACTTTTGGTCTTAGTTGGTTGTTACTGCAGGTTATGGAAGACTTTGCTAAGTTAGTACTTCTGTTATCTCAGTTGACTTGCAAAGGGTGAGTCGTTTGTTTTGGATGTTCGTTGTGAGTAAGATTTGGTGTGCTGAAGTAGAATTGTCTACGTCTTCAATTTTGATTCTGCCTGATCCTAATAAACTGTTTATGGAATATTGGGATGCGTCTTTGATGAGTTTAGTTAGTGTGTTAATGCGAGAGGGTAAAGTCATTTCTTATGCTTTACGACAATTGAGGATTCATGAAAAGGATTATCCTACTCATTTTGGAGTTAGTTGTTTTTGTGTTGAGAATCTGGAGGTATTATTTTGAGGGTTTTAGGTTCAAGGTGTTTGGTAATCACAAGGGTTTAGAGTACTTGTTTGGTCAGAAGGAATAAAGTATGAGACAACGAAGATGGTTGGAATTCTTAATTAGTTATAACCTTGGCTCGAATTATCCTATTGGTAAAGTTAAGGTCGTGCCTGATGAGTTAAGTCGAAAGTCTTTACATATGCCTATTTTGATGGTCAGAGAATTAGAGTTGGTTGAGCAGTTCAGAGACTTGTGTCTGGTGTGTAAGCTAACACAGCAGAGTGTGAGGTTAGGTATATTAAAAGTGAACAATGATTTTTGGTGAATATGAGAAAGAGTTAGACTTTGGACGTGAAATTGGTAGTTTTGATGGTTACGAGTAATCAGAGTGCGTAGCAGAAGCGTGATGTGGCACAATTCATATATGCATGTGTGACTGGTAAGAGTTCAAAGGTTGAACATTATAAACATGTAGGAATGATGAGACCTATGGACGTTCCGGAATGGAAGTGATAGGTGGAAGGTTTGAATATTATTCATGTGATACTATATGGATGGATGTGTTAGTTTACGTGTTCGATTGGGGAATCGTAGCATTGTTGTAATAATGTTGTGTGACAAGGATGTTGGTATTGTGGTTATGTAGAGGTTGTTGAAACGATGTTGGGTCATGGAACTTTATGTTCTTGTTTTTGTTGTTGCCTCGTTTCTATCGTGATGGTTCGAGTGCGAGTAGCTAATTCCTATGTGGGGAATTAGGGGAGTGTTACCTACGGTGATGGTAACGATCTTGTTGTGTTTCGGTTCAAGAGTGAACCCGTGTGTTCGTAAATTGGGTATTCTTTGAGTCGTGAGTTGGTCGTCAAGTGCATTGTATGGGCATTGCATCTTGTCGTTGTTGTTATTACCATTGTCGCGTCGTTGTAGTAGTTGCTGTTAGCGAGGTGTTTTGTCGGTTTGTGTTATTCGTGGTGTTTCCTTTAATGGCAAGAGAGTGGGTTAGTCGGATACGAGAGTCGTATCCGGAGTTGTTTGCACCAAGTATATTTTCGAGGATGAAAATGTCTAAGTGGGGGAGAGTTGTAATGCCCCGATTTGTTTAATTGTATTTATTTATTTCATTTATGTGAATTTTGTGAAATGTGTAAATTTATTGTATTTTACCTGCTAATTGAGTTAATTGGTTAATTTCCCTGATAGGTAAAATATTTTCAATAAATTATAATTTCTTTTCAACTTTTATTTCCCGAAATATATTTCATCGCTGTTTATGTTTTATCGCATTTTGAGAGCGTTTAGGAGATATTTGAGCGAAAGGGTAAAATGGTCATTTTGGGTAGTTAGATATTTTGTTATAAAAAGGGAAAAGGGAGAAATAGAGAGAAAAGGAGAAAGAAGAGAAAGAAAAGAGAAAGAAGAGAAAGAAAAGAGAGAAGAAGGGGAAGAAGAGAAAACCATCAAAACAAAGCTTGATCTTCGATTAATCGGGTAAGGGTGAGAAGTTTCGATTATATCTTGCTTGTATATGTATATGTATGTATTTGTTTGAATGTTTGGTTGAAAAATATCTGTTTTCCACTTGATTGGGATTGTTATCATTTCGATAGAATCGATGTTTTAACGGTTAGAATTTGGAATAGATTGTGTAGAATAGTCGATTAATGTTTGGGTTTAATCAGGAATACTCGGTGGTATGATTTAGGGAGTTTTGGATTGAGTTACATAGTTTGTGAGAGTTAGGGCAATAATGATGAAATAGTGAGAAATCGATGTTTTCACGGTTGGAATACGGAATAGGTTGTGTAGTATAGTCGGGTGAGGATAGGAATTAATCAGGAATGGTTGTTTGTGTGTTTTCGAGTGATTTTGATCGAGTTTGGCATTGGGATAAATTGATACAATTATGTTTCAAAATATTTCAAAAATTGAAAATGTGTTGGATGGCTTTTTAATGGTGAAAATATTATTGTATGTTGAATTCTGAGACCGGGGCTTTTTACGGAATCGAAATCGGAGGTCCGGAAGGCATTTAATGGTCAAAAACTGAGTTTTTAGCAGAATCTGCGCATTATGCGCCGACCTCCCAGGACTATGCGTCGACTCATGATCTACGTGCACTGACCTGGGGGAAATCTCCAGGTTTATGCGTCGACTCATAGAACCATGCGTCGGCTCATGGTCACAGAATTTTCCAAAATGTCAGATTTTGTTTTCTTCATAACTTTCAAACCGTAAGTCCGTTTTGGCCCCCGTTCGAATCGTTGGAAAGCTAATGAAATATTCTTTCTATTAAAAATGTTTTGGAGGGTAAAAGATGATTTAATTAATTCGTGTTTTTGAGAATTAGTCGTGCTGTCGGATGTTCTTATCGCGTTAAATGCGTGCGGTCGGTGTTTTACAGTGTGTTGTGCTATTGTTATATGACGTGGAGCTTTTATGTGGTTTATATGATGTTGAAGCATGTGATAAGTTGTTTTAATTGTTGTGGCCTTATGGCAAAATACTTTGTTGACTTGAATACAAATGTATGGTATTAATGTATGTTGTTGTGGGTAGCCTTCGTGGCGTGAATCCTAGTGTTGTGAGTATCATTGTATGATGGCAGAATTTTTGTGGTTGATGGTGAGTAATTCTTGATGTGAATTGATATGAGTGTATATTCTAAAATGCTAATTGTTGTGGTTTGTGGATTATGATGAAATGCATTGTTTAAGTGAAATTCAATGTGTGTTATTTGGTGGCCTTATGGCAAGTAAAGGCATTGTTTGAATTGATTTCCAATGCATGAATAATGATGATGAGATAATTCATATTGTTGATTTGTGAATGTGCATTTGATTGTCAAGAGTCGTTGATATGACATGAATCATGATATGCACCATGTGATGTTGTGTGCCCTTGTGGGGTGTGAGCGACGAAACGATTCCAGAGGGAATCTGCTGTAACGGTCGTGAGCCTTATACAAAGAGGACCTAAAGCAACGGTATAGACTATCATGAGCCTTATACAAAGAGGACCTAAAACGATCGGATCGTGAGTCTTATACAAAGAGGACCTAAAGTGATCCATAAACGTCGTGAGCCTTATACCAAGAGGACCTAAAGCGACGGGGAACATCGTTTGCCCGACAGGGAGTTACACTAAGTAACAAGCGATGGTTCCAATAATTCCTGAGTGAATTAATGATGATGAGAATGATGGATGGAATGGTACCGCATGCATAGAGTCATTGTGTCGGTCTCTGTGTATTTGCATAAGTCATTACATGAATGATTATGTGTCGAGAATTATGATTGGATTGGTGATTTGATATGCATTTGTGATAAATGCATTGGTTATGGATGATATGTTTTATGTATAGACATATGCTATGTTTTGTGGGGATGTTGTACATTACAATGATTGTATTAATTATTTATGATATGCTATATATGAATATATGTGATGTGGTGGTGTCTTTCCATATGTCATAACTTCGGTATGCATTATGTGTGAATATGTTATTATGTTGGTATAATTGATATATGCTATGTGGTTGGATTATAAGAAATATATTATGTATTTGTGGCATGCTATATGTTTTAGTATGTGATGCTTGTGGTGAGAATAATTATGCATGTGAATTTATATGTGTTTGCATATTATTATGCAATCTTGATTTAGTTGTTATTTCTCACCCTTCTGTTGTGGTTTGATGCTCTATGAGGCAATTGTAGATTAGTATCTTGGAGGCTTTTGTGAAGATTAGTTCTCCATCCTTTTGTCGGTCTGTCTGCTCTGATACGTAACACGGGAGTCGGGGAACGCTTTTGTTATATATGTATACATTTGTTGGATCTATTTTGTATTACCTTTGTATGAATATTTTGATGTTATGAAACAACTTATTTTGTAAAACCAGTCAATTATGGATCGTTTCGCTTTATTCCATAATTGAACTTTCCTTTTGTTGGAAAAAGCTTCCTGTTATTATTATTCCATTTTGTGTTATGTATCAAAGTTATGAGCAGGTGGATTATGTTTTTCTCAAATGTGGCATCCTTATTTCTGTTGAAATTTTTTTTTTATTCACTCTGATTTAATTATGTATTATTTATCCGCGATGGGAATTGGGGTGTTACAATCACAATCAAAGTGATTATGATTATATCAACAAACTGTAATTCAAAGCATAATCAAAAAGTTAATTTCCAAACGAATTAATCAAAACAACAAAAGATTCGATAATTTTGTGAAAACACAAATTAAAAAGAAATAGAGAGAGACACAATGATTTGTTTAGGAAGTTCCCCAATCAGCCTCTCTATGAGTACGTATGCCCTCAATTCAAAATCGAATCGAGGTAGTTACAATTAGCCTTACTTTGTAAACAATGTATATACAAGTGATGAAGAAATCTAAGCCTACAAACCCTATGGTTTGTTGTTAATTCTTCCACCTCCAAAACCCTTGATCAATGGTTTATCAAGTCACCAACAATGCTACTTTAATCCTCCACTTCTTGTAACTACCTTGTAATACCTCCGTCTTAAGGTTTTCGCTAGGTTGGATCGCCAACCTAATTGGACGTTATCAACTCTAATCTAGATGGTCACCCAATAAAAAAAATTATGTGTAGTTTGACTGTGTGTATGCATAGAAGAGAGGTTGAAGATGATGAGTATCTTTGTAATTCAAGTTTTGTTGAAGTTTTACATTAGTACCTTGAAAATGATGCATGTATGAGTATATATACGTATGGGAAATATGAGGCAAACGAAATGCAAATGGATGGAGGAAAAATGAAATTTTTGAAAAAGGGCATCATGTGTGTCGACCTTTAAAAGCAATAGGTTGGCCTATCAAGACAATTATATCGGCCTGTGAAGGTCTCAGGTCAGTCTGAAGAGGTCTTCTGTCAGCCTAAGTTGGTCAGCCTATGGACAGTTGCTACATCCTTTATTATCGATGCATGTAGGTAACCCTAAACAGTTTGTGTGTCGACCTATACTAAAGAAAAAGCTTCTATAGGTTGACTTATACGAGTGTGTGTCGGCCTATCCAGTAGTGTTTTAATAAAAACTTATTTTTCAATGCATTTTTATCAAAAACCTTGTTTCCAATGCATGTATGAGGTATGATCATTTTCCAAACCATTTTAATGCTTTCTAAGGCTATGATGCACTTCGAAAATTATACGATACCGTCCAATATACATTAAAGCTACATTATCCTAGTTTTGACATCATTAAAAATACATATCCTACGAAAATTAGCCCTTGCAACTTCTTCAATAGATTCATTAGCCACATGGCTTGACATGTACATATCGAAGCGACAATGTACGCAGCCTCAAAAGACGTGAGTTTAACTACCATTTCCTTATTTTAATACCATGTGACTGGTGTTCCACCAAACATAAAAATGTATCTAGATGTAGACTTTTAATCATCTTTATCTCCGTAACAATTGGAATTTTGAAAATCGAGAGAATTGCATTTTCTGCACATGTTCGTTGTGGTAAAGAGAATTATGTATCCAATTAATCTTTTGACGTATCTTAGGATCCTCTTGACTGTTGCTAAGTGAGACCCTTCAATCTCTCCATGAATCTACTCACAATACCGACACTAAACGTGATGTCCGATCTCTCCATGGACTTGAACTTGTTAAAAAGTTAGAATACCTCATCCTTTCCCTTGATTAGGCATATCCATAGATTTCTACTATCTTTGTCAATGAATGTGACAAAACATCTAATGCCGCCAATGGAATCTACTTGCATCGATCCACACACATCCGAATACACCATTTCAAGGCGATTCTTTTTTCTACAACCTGCATCGCTGTTGAGTTTACCCTTATGTTGCTTTGATTGCACACATTCTTCATAAATCTCAGCTAGTATCTTAATCAATGGCAACCCCGTTACCATTCCATTCTTTTGCAAGTCTTTGAGATCTCGAAAATTGAGATGCCCAAGATAATAGTGCCACATCCACTTTTCTCGACTTTCTGATGTAGCAAGACATCTATGCTCCATAACCTTCAGCTCAACCTTAAAAGTTATATTAGCAGCCTTAGGAGCTTTAAGGACCAAAACCCTTATTTGCATCTATAACACACAACCCCCTGTTTTCCATGTAAATCTTGTCATCCTTCTCAAGCAATTGGCTAATACTTAGAAGGTTAAATTTTATTTCTGGAATGTACAATACATCCTTGATCAAGGAATGTCCACCATCCATTCTCATGATCCAAATATCACCGATCCCATCAGCCGCTAGAGTGGTGTCATTCACGAACTGCACTTTGTTCTTCATGGCACAATTGATTTTAACAAACCAATCCTTCCTCCAATCTTGTTCTACAAAGGCCTGTTCCAAGATTTTCTGTAGAGCTTCTCTGTAAGCTTCTGAACTGAGTAGGAGGGATAAAACGGATATCCGAGAAGGAGTTTGTAACAATTGATCCACAATGTTGTACTCGCTTTTCTGGATGAGCTTTAGCATTTCATCGTTGTTCTTTATAGGTTTCGTGTTGCTAGATTGACCAATTTGTTGATTAGGACTTTCAGCTTGAGGTTCCTTTTCTTTTGCAGATTCTCCAACTCCTCGGTTGAAGATTCGACCACTCTGGGTAACTCGACTGATATCAACAATGTTTACAACGGATGGCAGTGGAATTTCTTTTCCATCTTCTATGGTAGTCGCATTGTACTTGTACGGAATAGTTTTTTCTGACTTGTACGGTAGGATCTCGGCAGGTAGATAACCACAGGGTTTTTTTGGGTCTTTTGACCATCATAGACAACCTCGATTAGCTTCAGATTGGGTATGTTAGATACTTTTCTACTATCCAGAGGGATTTCCACGCGCTTTGGTTCCTTTGACTTTTGACCAAGACATGCTCCCAAACCATGGGAGATGATTCAAGAGACCCTAAACACCTATGGAATCCATCCAATAGGTTTGAATTGGGTCAAGAACTTGATTGCACAAAGGATCACACAGTTTGGATTTCATCTGAAAAAAAGTCAAATGTTCCCAAAATCAAGTTTGACTTTTTGGAATTTTTCACAAATATGGTTCCCCTAAGTTAAAAACAATGTTAATGTATGGTATTGATCATCATTCATTAGGAAAAATCAAGAAAAGTGAGGTTTCTGGCAAAAGGGGCCACAATGAGAAACCAAAAATTTTCTAAGTTATGGAACAAAAGTGATTTTGTACCAACTTTGCAAGGTCATAACTCCTAAACCACAAGGCCTTTTTCTCCCATTCAAAGCTCAAATGAAAGTTCATCTTACATACTTCAAATATGTCAACTACAAAAGATTCCAAATCCTCATGGATTTTGAGTTATGGATTGATAAAAATCACAAAGAAATGGAAATGGCCACTTTTTCCAACACTTAGTGAAATTTTCAAAGAAGTCAGAATCTGTTTCACTTTTTCCAAACTTTGAGGCCATTTTTCACCTTGATCCAAGTTGAACCAAGACCAACCTTGAACATCAAAGTTAAAGTATGTCATGAGAGCTTTCTAAAATTTACAAGAACTCATCCTAATTTAATTTGAGTAGGGAGTTACAAGCATGGAAGCATGATACCTCCAAAACTGTTTTTCACAAGACAAATTTGTACATGCCACACGATTTTGGCATTTTCATGACTTGGCAAGCCTTGTCAACATACAAGACAAGTTTCTAAAGTGCCATGAACATGATCTCTGCAGAGCTACAACACCATAGAGCCTTGCAAGTCAAAAACCTCATCATTTGGCAAGTAGCATTCAAAGTTCAAAATCCAAAACTTTCAAATTTGTCATAAAGCATTTAAAGGATGCATAGAGCTGGCATGTATCAGTCCATGATCAACCAAATGAGTCAAGATAAACTCATGCAACAGAGGACCATAGGCCTGCTCCTTAATCTCAAGTCAATGGCTAGAGGAGACTTGAGATTCCATTTGATCACCATTGGATAAAGGCCTGTACCAGCTGTCATTCACTATTCCTTGCAAAACAAACTTGCTCTACTATAAATAGAGGTCATTTGTAATCAGTTTGAGCACACCAAAGCACAAAAACACTTGCTTTCCTCAAAATCTCTCTCATCATGCAGAAATGCCTTCTTTTGCAAGTCACCACTGAATTTTCGAGTTAGAGAGCAATTCCACCACAGCTCATGTTCTAAACACATCCAATGTATCATATATAAGCTGTTCAAACATTCATCCTTGATCTAAAACACCAAAATTAGAAAGTCAATCTCCAAAACCTCAAATTTTGATTTTTTTGCAGTTTTCAAGCTATGTCTTGATTCAGTAATTTTCAAAACCAAATAACATCTCAAACACTCTTCAAATATCATCCTTAAACTGTTCTAAAAAGTTTCCCTCAACTGTAACATCATTTGAGTGAGATACCATTTTGGTCACTTTTGCCACTTTTGCAAGAAAGAGGCAATTCTTGTTCCTGGGGATTCCAGCTGGTTTTGATCATTCTAAAAGCTTCTAAGGGATCAATCAAAGGTGTCTAAAGCATTGGATCACATCTGGCACAAGCATCTTGAAAGATAGCATAAGGAGCTTCAAGAGGCAAGTACATGACAACTTGAACTCTTTAAATTATACAATACTTTGATGTCCATTGATCATAGACATCTCATACATATCATATGTGTTGTGTTTGAACCAATTTACCATGCTATTATTGCTTGTATGATGTGATAGCATAGAACTTCCAAATCTTGGCCTATTTTGAAATCACTATCGGTTTTTAAAATAGAAGCATTTTCAGAAAATTCCAAAAGCACCATTGGATTCCTCATGAAATTCTAGGCAGGATCCATCTAAAATTTGTCCAAATCCATGGAGAATTAAGGAAGTTAGAGCCTTCATGCTAAAGGCCTAAAATCAGGCCAGCCTTGGGCAAGTGCCAGACCATGGCGCCTTGGCTAGGCCTAAAACCTTGCCACCCATATATGTTTATGGTGTGGTTTTGATACACGGATGTACCACCACCCCAGTGGTAGCGCGCATGTGTGTTTGGTTGGGAGGTCGTGGGTTCAAGACCCACCCAGACCATTTTTCCATTTTCTCCCTTTTTGTTATTTTTTTTCTTCATATTTTTATGGTTTTTATTAATTAATTCCAAAATTAATTTCTCTCTCAATTTTAATTATTTTTTATTGGTTCTTTTTTTGAAAATCCACAAAAATATTGAAATATTTATCCCACAAAAAAATTAATTTATATTATTTATTTAATATACTTTGAATTTTTGTAATTAATTTCATTTTATTTGTTCTCAAACATTTTTAAATGAAATTCTCACATTGATATTTCAACTTCAAATGAATTTCAAGCTTTCATGTGATTAAACATGATTTTTCAAAATATTTTTCAAAGTTGATAACTTGTTTTTGAATATATTTGATATTTTATATAAATGTTTATTTAATTTCTTTTGAAAATTATATCTTTTAAATTCAAAATAGGGGTTTTCTCTAAATTTTGACTTTTCAAACTTCACATAAACATCTTTGGGCCTCTAATAGAGTGTAAGACCCATCCATTGTCACACAAAACGTTTTGGGCCTCAGTCATTGTATAAGACCCGATGCGCTTTTCAAAACAACGGTGCGATCACTGTTTTTCATCTGGGCCTCTCCTTGAGCTATAAGCCCCTTTTCTTGTGTGAAAATAAACTTTGGGCCTCTTGATAGAGTGTAAGACCCATCCCTTTGTAAATAAGTATTTTTTTGGGCCTCAGTCATTGTATAAGTCCCGGTACAATTTCAAAATAACGGTGCGATCGTTGTTTTTCATATGGGCATCTCCTTAAGTATAAACCCCAAACTTCCTTTCAAAAAAACTTTCCTTTTGATTTAGATTCAAATTTATAGTTGTATCAAAACTTTCTTGAATAACTAACCATACAGTTGTGTTTATAACACTGGAAGCTTGCTCACCTGTAAGTTCTACCAGCTTTCTTTTACATACTTGTTTATATATTTCATCTGTATATATATATACTTGTATATCTACTTAGAGTTTTCCCCGACAAATAGGTCTAGAATTAGATCAAGCCAGTGGTCACTCTTTTAACACAGTCAAAACTAGTTCCCCATAGGAAATTCCAGATACAGTCTTGCCTCCTCTTGGGCTTATACAATATGGAACATAGAAAGGCATTATTCCCGTTGAAACTTTTCTCAAGACTGTCACTATCTAGAAATTTGTCTAAGAAATTCATTTCCCCAGAGAGGATTAATTCCCGGTGAAACCTCTCTTGTATTTCTTCAAACCCTAGACTTGTTCACTAAAGAAATGATTATTCCCGGTGAAACCTTTCTTGAACTTTTCTTAGGTTTGGACCCACAAGCTTCCTAAAAGCATCCCCAACCTCCTCTTGGGCTTTGTACAATGACCCTCAGGCTTCTTAGAAGTTCTCATGCCTCCTTTTGGGCTTTATCTAAGGACCTAAAGAACTCCTACAGGTATAGGACAGAACTTAGTCATCCTTTGCTAGTACAATCCTTTAGAGAATCAGAATCTCAAAACATCAGACCTTTTAAGGTTAATTCTCATCCCTTAAAACATCAGCCTCCTCTTGGGCATCATACAAAGATAAACCTTTTCATACCAGTAGACTTGGACAGTCTCACCTCCTTTTGAATCTCAAGGAAACCATCAAGTTTCCTAAAAGCATAGGAAAAACCCTGACCATTTCACCCATCTCCAGCAGAGTTTGAAACCTCCATAGATTTTAAAACTCAATCTTTAAACTTTCATTCTAAATTCCCCAGCTAGGGTCAAATTACCACCAATAAACCCTCAGAAAAATCAGAACCTCAGGGTATCTGATATTACAACTCTTCTGTATACCTCAATAAGAGTTGATTCCCCAATTTGGACCTGTCTCTGGATCTCAATAATCCTCAGCAGAAGTTAGCCTACTCATAGGCTTTATATAAGAAATTCCCCCAACCAGCCTCCTCTTAGGCTTTGTATAATGATTTTCCCTCAGCAGTTTTAGCCTTAATCTTGGGCTTTGTACAAGACACCTATAAATATTCTCCAGCTGAGTCAGTCAATAACTTTTAGTCTCCATCTTGTGCTTTGTACAAGACACCAATAAAACTTCCCCAGTGGAGTCAACTCTTTTTAGCCTCAATCTTGGGCTTTGTACAAGACACATATAAAACCTTTCCCCAGTAGAGTCAATCTCTTTTAGCCTCAATCTTGCGCTTTGTACAAGACAGACAAAATATTCCTCGGAAGAGTCAATTCCTTCCAGCCTCCTCTTAGGCTTTGTATAATGATCTCCCCAAAAGAGTCAGTCTCTTTTCAGCCTCAATCTCGGGCTTTGTACAAGACAGATATAAAACTCCCTAAAAAGAGTCAACATTTTAGCTTTAACCTTGGGCTTTGATCAAGGCACATAAAACCAACATCCCCTCAGAGAATATCAAGAGTTCTCTCTATAGGAAGACACTTCTTTGTACATCACACATTAAAACAGGAAATCAAACAAACCCTAAACCCAGATAATTGCTGTAAGTGGTACACTTGTTGATTCAAAAATCCAAGCTGTAGTCCATCTCTTATCCAGGTAAATTTCCTCTTTCATCTAATTGCTGTATGTGGCAAGCCTCTGGATTATTTACATCTAAGCCAATGTCCCTCTCTTAGCATGAAAGATTCCTAAGGAAAAATGGCATTGCTCTACACTGAGTTAAAGTTTTCTCCCCTAGGACAAATCCCTCATAAAGGAAATTATGGCATTGCTGGATTCCATACATTCCAGTTAAAGTAATTCTCCTTTATAATCAGTTACCTAACAACTATGATAAACAGATGAGATATCTCCCTTTAGAGATGACAAATTCTATCTCAAGTAAACCTTAGCTTCAATCTTCGGTTTTGAACAAGATACATATACCCTTTAGCTTCAATCTTGGGCTTTGAACAAGACACAAATACCCTTTAGATTCAATCTTGGGCTTTGAACAAGACACCAAATTTCTTTCCTCCCATAGAATAGGAGGAATTACGATCGCTCTGATTTCCCTGTTTTCTTTAACGGGAATACGTAGGCATAAGATTGTGAAATCTTAGCGAGCACACTAATCAAAAGCCTTAGGTCCTGTACCTTACCAAAAACATCAAAAAAATAGAAAATCAACAAAAATACTCTCTCAAACATTCCCAAAGGAGAAACTTTCCCACCCATGACAGATAAACATCGATAAGTAGATAACAGTAGAATTTTCTAAATGATCTATGGATAAACATATATAAAATGGGTAATTGACAACTCCCCATTGTATAACTTGACCCCGGACACCCCAATCTCTTAGCATTTGTTAAAGAAAACATTTGCGTGCAAGGTTAGTTTTAGATAGCTTCCCTTTCCTTTCTAGCTTCATAGGATAAATAAGAAATCAGAAAGTAGCACCCAATTCCAACGAAATACGGTAAGGTGGCCGCGTCACCGACAAAAATCGCACACTACAGAAAAATGGCGACTCTGCTGGGGATGGGTGAAACTAGGATTAGAATTCCTAAGAGGTCTAGGTTGTGTAGCATTTTTCTATACTATATATATATATATATATATATATATATATATATATATATTTACTGCTATTCCTACTTGATATCCGTGTTTATTTTTCTGTCAATGGGAATGCGATTGATACGCATGTGGAAAGTTTGAGAGAACATTAAGATAAGGGTGGCATAGACGTGAGAATTTGTAGGGAGTGAATCCTGAACAAGCGATCCTGGTAGCCCACCGAATTAAGCGAGGTACCCGTATGGATACTAAATGTTGAACGACCGCTCGTCGTGGAAGCAAAGTTATTACAGTGCGGTACCCATGGCCCTTGGGATTTAGTAGACTTTAACCATATGACCATTTGGTAGTGCGGTGACTATCGGGAATAGTTGATACGCGATACCACACTCAAAAGAGATTCATCCTAGGATATTACAGCTTGCTTGAGTGAATCAGCTTGCTGTTGATATCCCTAGGAGGGTCAATGATTTTAGGAACCTTAGAACCCATTCTACAGGTACAAAAATTAACCAAAATAGTACAACCTTTGGGGATGGGTAGAGCCCTGACTCCATGCTCGTGACGTTGAACCCTTGAACCCATGTTTTTTCAATGTTTTTGTGTGCTGCATTCATACATTCATTTAAAAAACTCTTTTAAAAAAAAAATCTCTTCAAACTAAAACAATAATTGCAAATATCAGAGAGAGAGATTGCGTTATGGATTTTTGTAGAAGAAAGACGCACAAGTACACCTTTAAGGCTCCGAAACTAGAGGATTTAAGGAAGTTGGCAAGAATGATTGGCTTTCAGAGCTAAGCACAGAGGGCTGTTGTCTCTGTTAAGGGTACACGTAGTTGAAGGAATCATGTCCACGCTGATACAGTTCTACGATCCGGTTTATCATTGCTTTACATTTCCGGATTAACAACTGGCACCAACACTAGAAGAGTACTCCCACCTGATTGATTTACCTATCACTGATCAAACTCCATTTTCTGGACTGGAAGAAATTCCAAAGGATCAGGCCATTGCAAGAGCAATCTCTTTGGACGAGTCATAAGTTAGGACTCACATGACCACCAAGGGAGGAATCCAGGGTTTACCAGCTAAATTCCTGATAGAGAAAGCTCTATACTTTGCCAGTATAGGAAACATAACTGCTTTCGAAGATATCTTTGTCCTGCTCATATATGGGTTAAGATATTTTTGATTAGGAGCCCCGTACCAACCTTGCTCACAGATGCTTATCATTCCGTAAACTTAAGGAATTTGTATAGCGGAGGAATGATCACATGCTGTGTATCCTTACTTTACAAATGGTTCATTTCCCATTTACCCAAGTCTGCTGCTTTTTGGGATCACAAGAGTACTCTACGTTGGTCACAGAGGATTATGTCCCTTACCAACTCTGACATAGATTGGTATAATAGGATTTACGAAGGGATAGAGATCATCGATAGATGTGGAAATTTCCCTAACGTACCCCTCGTTGGAACTAAAGGAGGAATTAACTATCATCCAATTTTAGCTCGCCGTCAACTCGGATACCCGATGAAGAATATCCCACATAATGTTCATCTGGAAGGTCTTTTCTTAAGGAAGGGGAAAATGACAGGGCACTAAAGAAGGAAATAGTGCATGCCTGGCAACATATTCATAAGAAAGGAAATGAGTCTCTAGGAAGACCAAATTGTACCTCCCTAGAGCCTTATCTCCACTGGGTGCAAACTAGAGCCCTCAAGCTGAGGATGCCTTACCCTCGCCAATAATTTTTTCCGTTAAAGGAATATGTCCTTTATTTCATGTCTGATATGGGAAATACCGGAACCAACATCTGAGCTCTCTTCAGAGAGGACTCAGGATCCATAAGCTTAGCCGTTTTTCTTACAGCACTTTGTAAAATACTGTACTTTTCCTTGTAAAATACCGCAATCTTTCGAATTATATAAAAGGGGTTTCCACTCACTGTATGATATTTGCAGTCTAATTGTTGAAGTTTCTTTTTTTGATTAAAACAAAAATGAAAAAATATATCATTGCATATCATTCATCATTCTCACATAGCATATTTTTTCTTATCTTTGAGTCTCACATATGTGTCGTGATTCTAGAGTCAAATTGTCTCACTCATATAATACTCAGGCTAATCGATAAAAGAAAATGGACGATCTCGAGGAAGAGAACAGAGAGCTAAGAGAAGAAATCGATGCTCTAAAGGAAAGTTTGGTAAAACTTCACAGTGACATGCAATCCCTAGCAGCAGCTAGGAAGCAACAACAAAGGACTGTGATCTCAGAGATTACGTCTACGCCCATTATGGAGACACATGAGAATCATCCTCGGTACAACATGCCTAAGGGTCGTCCCTGGGGCATGCCTCTCAACTTTGTCCATGAAGGATATACCCCGCCAGTTATTGAAGACCAAGAAACTGCAGCAGGAACCACTGTGTAACGCACGATTTTTGTCGGTGACGCGACCACCTTATCGCGGAATTTGGGGTTTCTCCTCAATTAATAGGAGGGGGTGCTACTTTCTGATTTCTTATTTATCCCATGAAGCTGGAAGGGAAAGGGAAGCTATCTCAAACTAACCTTGCACGCGAATGTTTAACTGAACAAACGCTTAAAGAGATTCGGGGAGTTCGGGGTCAGGTTATACAATTGGGAGTTGTCAATTACCCATCCTATATTTGGTTATCCACATGATGTTAGCTTTAGGTTTCGCTTTATACTTGATGGTGTTTATCCGTTAATGGGTTGGGAAAGATGAGAGGGAGAGTGAGTTTTTGTTGATGTCCAGGTTTTTCCGATGTCTTGGTAAGGTACTGGATCTAAGTTTGATTGATGTGTGAAGGTACTGGACCTAGAGTTTTGATTGGTATAAAGGTACTGGACCTAGAGTTTTTGATTAATATGCTCGCTAAGATTTCGCAACCTTATGCCTACGTATTCCCGTTTAAACGAAACAGGGAAATCAGAGTAATCGTAGTTCCTCCTATTCTAAGGGAGGAAAAAGATGTTTTGGTGTCTTGTTCAAAGCCCAAGATTGAAGCTAAAAGGTTATCTGTGTCTTGTTCGAAGCCCAATATTGAAGCTAAAAAGGTTTGACTGAGAGAGAACCTGTCATCTCTAAAGGGAGACATCTCGTCTGTTTATCACAACTGTGGGGTGACCGTTTATAAAGGAGGATTACTTTAACTGGGATATGTGAATCCGACAATGCCATAATTTCCTTTATAGGGGTGTTATCCTGAAAGGGAAAACTTTAACTCAGTGTATAGCAATGCCATCTTTTCTTAGGAATTTCTCATACTAAGAGAGGGACAGTGGCCTAGATGTAAATAATCTAGAGGCTTTCCGCTTACAACAATTAGATGAAAGAGAGGTTTTACCAGGATAACAGAGGGACAACAACTTGGGTATTTGAATCAACAAGTGTGCCACTTACAGTCGTTATCTGGGATTAGGGTTTGTTTTGATTTTCTGTTTTGATAAGTGATAAACAGAGAAATGACTTCCTACAGAGAGATTTTGATTTTCTCTGAGGGGATGTTGATATTTTTGTGCCTTGATCAAAGCCCAAGGTTGAAGCTAAGAGGTTGATTAACTCTACTAGGGAGTTTATTATCTGTCTTGTATAAAGCCCAAGATTGAGGCTAAAAAGGGACTGACTCTTTGGGGATATCATTATACAAAGCCTAAGAGAAGGCTAAAAGTTTGAATTTTCCGGGGGAAAATGTTCCGTCTGTCTTGTACAAAGCCCAAGATTGAGGATAAACAGGATTTTTGACTCCGTTGGGGGAGGGTTTGTATGTGTCTTGTATAAAGCCCAAGATTGAGGCTAAAAAGAAGACTGACTTGGTGGGAAAGAATTCTTTATTTATCTCGTACAAAGCCCAAGATTGAGGCGTATAATGAGACTTTACTGACTCGGCTGAGGATATTTTAAGTGTCTTGTATAAAGCCCAAGATTGAGGCTGAAGGTAGTTTGACCTTGCGGGAGAATATTATCTGTCTTGTACAAAGCCCAAGATTGAGGTTGAAAATAGAGGATTGACTCTGCTTAGGGATATTATTTCTTAAAGCCTAAAAGAAGGTTGGGAGGAATTGACTCAGCTGGGGAAGATATTTGTCCCAAGCTTAAGAGAAGGTTATGAAGATTTATGTCTTGTACAAAGCCCAAGATTGAGGCTAAAAGGGTTTGACTCAACACGAGAGTGCTTATATCTGTCTTGTACAAAACCCCGGATTGTGGCTGAATAAGCTGGAGAAATCATTATACAAAGCCTAAGAGGAGGCTGAAAGTTTGCTAGGGTAAATCTTTATACCAAGCCTAAGAAGAGGATGGAAAAGATTGACTGAGCAAAAGAGTGTTTTTATCTGTCTTGTACAAAGTCCAAGATTGAGGCTAAAAGGGTTGACTCAACAAGAGAGTGCTGAAAGGTGATTGACTCAACAAGAGAGTCTGAAAAGGTGATCGACTCAACAAGAGAGTCTGAAAAGGTTAGCTCCGCTGGGGAGAATCATTGTACAAAGCCCAAGAGGAGGCTAACTATGCTGAGGAAAGATCATTATACAAAGCCTAAGATGAGGATATCTTCTGCTGGGGATTATTGAGATCCTGAGGCTAGTCCAAATGAGGAATCAACTCTTACTAAGGGTTACAGAAGAGTTGGGGCATTAGAGACCATGAGGTTCTAATTTGGGATAGTGCAATACTGATGATAAACTGATGTCGGCTGAAGAATTTTAGGAGAGAGACTGGGTTTTAGAACCCATGGGTTTTAACTCTACTGGAGATTAATCCAAAATGATCGGGGTTTCTCCAATGTTTGTAGGGAACTTAAGAATGTCTTTGAGACTCAAGAGGAGATTTAAACTGTCCAAGTCTACTCGTATGGAATAGTTTATCTTTGTATGATGCCCAAGAGGAGACAAGTGTTTTAAGGGATGAGAATCAACCCTCAATTGGTTTGAGATTTGACACTGGAAAGACTGCTCTAGCAAAGGATGACTAAGTTCTGTGTTATACCTTTAAGAGGTCTTCAGGGTCCTTGTACTAAGCCTAAGAGAAGGCATGAGAACTTCTAAGAAGCCAAAGGGTCCTTGTACAAAGCCCAAGAGGAGACGGGGATTCTTTTAGGAAGCATGTGGGTCCAAACTTAAGAAAAGTTCAAGAAAAGTTTCACCGGGAATAATCTTTTCTTTAATGAACAGATCTAGGGTTTGAATAAATTCAAGAGAAGTTTCACCGGGAATTAATCTTCTCTGGGGAAATTGAATTTCTTTGACAAGTTCTAATAGTGACAGTATGAGAAAAGGTTCATCGAGAATATTGCCTCTCTCTTTGTTCCATATTGTTTAAGCCCAAGAGAAGGCAAGACTGTATTTGGAAATCCTATGGGGATCTAGTTTTGATTGTATTAAAGAGTGACCAACTAGCTTTACCTAGTTCTAGACCTAGTTGTCGGGGAAAACTATAAATAGATATACTAGTATATATACAGTTGATAGATGACAAGTATTTAAAAGGATATGAAAGAAGAACTTACAGGGGAGAAGCTTCCCACAATACAGTTATATGTATATGAAAGCAAGTAAATGAAAACTGATAAAAACTTACAGGTGAGCAAGCTTCTATGCTGTATTGTTTGTTGTTCAAAGAAATTAAAGAAAGTTTTGATAACAACTGTATATTTGAATCAAAAGAGAAGTTGCTTTTGAAAAGATTGCTGGGGCTTATACTCAAAGAGAGGCCCAAGGTTTAACAGTGATGGCACCGTTGTTTTGAAGATCGTATCGGGACTTATACAACGACTGGGGCCCAAAAAGGTTTATTTTAAAAAAGGTTGGGTCTTACACTCTTTCAAGTGGCCCAAATATGCTTTGAAAAAGAAACATGGGACTCACAACACGAGGGGAGGCCCAGATGATTTTGTTTTAAAAGGCGACGACCACACCGTGATTTTTGAAAATACAGTGGGACTTATACAACATCTGAGGCTCAAAATAGTTTGTATTTACAAAGGATTGGGTCTTACACTCTATCAAGAGGCCCAAAAAAAGATTATTTTTGTACAAATGATGGGGCTTACAACTCAAGGAGAGGCCCATGGTAAAACAGTGATCGCACCGTTGTTTTGAAAATTGTACTGGGACTTATACAATGACTGAGGCCTAAAAGATATTTTATGTACAAAAGATGGTTGGGTCTTACACTCTATTAGAGGCCCAAAGGTGTTTTGAAATATTTGATAAGGATCAAAAATCAAGGAAACCCTAATATTTATTTTTTAAAAGTAATTCTTTTTAAAGAAAATTAATAAAAATGATAAAAATACCAAATTAGTTTAAATAAACCACTTGTGATTTTTGGTTAAGGTTTGAAAAATGAGGTTTTAATCACAAGATGATTTAGAACTCATTTGATTTTGATTTTCAAGATAAAAATTCACTTTTAAAATGTTTAAAAATAATAAAAATGAATTTATTCACAAAAATACCAACTATATTAAATAAATAATATAAATCTGATTTTTTTGCAGAATAAAATACTTTAATATTTTTGTGATTTTTTAGAAAAAGAACCAATAAAAAATGATTAAAACTGAATGAGAAATTAATTTTTCAAATCATTAATAAAAATAATATGAAAAATAAAAAAATGAAACAAGTGATAAAAAAGAGGTCTGGGGCGAGGGGGATTCGAACCCCAGACCTTTCGCTCGCCAATACACACAAACCAGTTGGTTAACCACTGGGGCACAATGCCAATTCAAGAATAATATGGCAAGTGAAAATTATATAGTAAAACAAGTTGGATTTCTGAGGCATGGCGCCATGGCCATCTTCAACCTCAAGCTCAGATACGTGAAGGCTCATATCTCCCTCATCTCTCAATCATTTCACATGATCCAAATATGAAAATCGTGCGCTTTCAAATGAGGAACACAATGGCAATACCCAATTTTATTGAAATTAATTGAATCAGAACATATCATGATAAAACCTGAAGAACCCTAAAATTGGCATGAACTCAATGAAATCCTATACATGAATTGTAAACAACAATTGGTTGAGGGTAAATGATCTACAAACATCCAGAAACACAATACTAACAAGAAAACATGTTTATGATGCATGATTCATTGAGTTTGAGAGTTCAAGTTTTACCTCTGCAAGTGAGAATCGAATTCTAGGTTGGAGGTGTTACACATGAGTTCCAATGATTTGGACAACTTCCTTGTACCTCAAAGGATGTGTTTGAATGCTTGGATTGGTTTCAAATAAGCTGGAACTAGTTGTGGCTCCCTAACTGCAACTCTGCTAAAAACTTGGGCAAATGGAGGGTGATTTTGTGAATTTGGTATTCCAGATGTTGTTTTAGTGTTTGATCAGCTCACATATGATGTTTATGAGGTGTGTGTGTGTGATTGGTTTGGTTGGGAACACACTCTAACTCAAAACCCGATAGTAACTTGCATTAGAAGGTATTTTTCGAGTGAAAGTTGTGATTCTGAGAAAGGCATCTCTTCAGGACCTTTGGTGTACTTAATTTGAGCACAAATGAGCTCTATTTATAGTAGAGCAAATTTTTTTTTGGCATCAATAATGTTTGGCAGCTAGGATCAGATTGTATTAAATGCGTTGGTTCGTTGGTCAAGGGTCTCCTCTAGCCATTGACTTGTGCAAAACATTGTAGGTTTATGTCCTCTGTTGTATGAGCTTATCTTGAATCATTTGGTTGATCATGAACTGATACATGCCAGCTCTATGCATCCATTGAATGTCTCAAAACAAAATTGGAGTCTTGAGGCATCTTTAGCTTTTTACGGGTGGCACACCTACATGTAGTTCGAAAGACTTGGGAGGCTTATGGATCAGTGTTTGTCCCTTGGTTGTTCCCCCTTGAGGTGTGTAGATGGATAACCATGTTTGAATTTTCCTAAATTGATCAATTCGAGCACTAAGGCACAAATCTGCCTTGTAAAAACAGTTTGCAGCAAGGCATGTTGCAGCTGTCATAACCTCTAGTTTAGGTGGAGTTTGATGGAGTTCTTGGACATTTTGGAAAGCTGATATATCCAATTTCAACATAATGTCCAACTTTGGTTTTAAATCAACTTGAATTACAATGAAAAATGCCTCTACATTATGGAAAAAATAAGGCTAATTCTGACTTAGTGAAAATTTCACTAAGTGTTGGAAAAATGCCATTTTCATGTTTTTTTTGTGATTTTGCTCAAACAATAACTCAAAATCCATGATGAATTGGAATGAGGTCTAGTTGACATATTTGAAGTATGTAACATGAAAAATCTGAACTATGAATGGGAGATAAAGGCCTTAGGGTTTGGGAGATATGGCCTTGCAAAGTTGGTACCCTAGCCACTTTGTTCCATAACTTAGAAAAATTCTAAGTTTTTTATGGTTACCCCTTTAGCAAGTTAACTCACTTTCTTTGATTTTTCTTGATGAATGATGATTCAAATCACATATTAACATTGTTTTAGGGTTAAGGAACCTTGGTTGACCAAAAATCCGAAAAGTCAAACTTGGATTTTTGTACAGTTGACTTTTTCATCAGATGAAATTTTGACTTTGTGATTTTTTTTGGGAAATCAATCCTTGGGCTCAATTAAACTTCATGGATGGCCTCCAAGGGTATTTAGAAATGTCTTGGACCCCTCCCCAAGGTTTGAGGTCAAGGGTAGGTCAACAGTCAAGGATAGGGTTGACTTTTTCCATGAGAAACCCTAATTTGTGATCAGATGGTTTTGAGTTCTTGTGGCTTATGACTTGAGCTCTTTGAGTCAATAAAATCTTGTAAACATGTCATTATGATGTATTCGAGATATTTGATGTTCATTTTGAAGCTTTAAGCCATGCCTCACTTCACAAGTTAACCCAAGTGTTGAATTAGGTCAAAACCCTAATTCCTGATTTTTTGATAGATGGACCTTCAAGGTGATTTGGCCATTGTGGATGGGCTCTTGAGATCCTTTTGAGCTTATTGGACCATACATTGAGGCATTGGCTCATGTACAGATGAAAATTTTCATCTAGAGGCATCAGTCGACCAAAACCCTAATTTGGTGACACTAGCGATCTTGAGGCTTGATCCACTTGGAATGTTGCAACTTTGTGCTTGATTATTGATGTGGGGGTCCTCTTGATCATTTGTGGGTGTTTAAGAGGCTAGAAAAGTTGAAGATCATGTCATTTCTTGATTGATCCTTTGTCTAAGTGCTCTGAGAGGGCTCAAAACCCTAATCTTTGATTGTAGTGAATGCTCAACCATCTTTGAGGAGACTGATGAGGCATGAAAGTACATCCATATTGTGATGATGATTTGCACAATGATGGGAAATCTTGGTGGTCAAAATTTGGGGTATGACAGATGCCCCTATTTAATCTTCTTGGACCCAAAGGTGTGAATGGCGAAGGTATTCGGGCATTCGGGGTGCAAGAGGATTAAATATCGGAATACCCGAAATTTTGATGGTGGCTATGAATGGCTTCTTGCTCATCCATCTTTTTTTGCTAAGCAAGGATAATTAGAAAAGTTAAAAACTTCCCCTCGATCCTGGTCTTCGGCCACAGAATTGGTCTCAGTTTCTAATATAAACTTCCCCTCGATCCTGGTCTTCAGCCAAGGAACTGGTCTTAGTTTCGAAAATAATCTTTCCCTCGATCCTGGTTTTCAGCCACGGAACTGGTCTCGGATTCTAAAATAAACTTCCCCTCGATCCTGGTTTTCAGCCACGAAACTGTTCTAAGTTTTCTTTTTGGAATAAACTTCCCCTCGATCCTAGTCTTCAGCCACAGAACTGGTCTTAGTTTCTTTTGTCAATAAACTTCCTTGACAAGGGACGCGAATCTTTTGGAGAAAAACTGCTGTATTGTTGAATCTTTGATTAAGAGGGTTTCTCTGAGGATTTTCCTTAATCCGGGAAAGCGAAGATATCATCTTCAATGGCGAAGAGTGACGTTTGTCGAATGCCTTCTTGTTTTTCAGAGGTTCAAATTATCAAAGTGGTCGAGGACCGTCCATAACCCAGAAATAAATCTGGGGATAGAGATGGTTCAGACAAAACATTCCTGACAAGGAAAGAACTGACAACTCTATTGAGAGGACTTTATCACTAGGGGATAAGACCGACTAGAGTGATAGTGATGCAATATGAATATGAATGTAAATCAATAATGCATGATGTATGTATGTTTATGCTGACAAAACTAACGCGACATACAGACTAGTGGATGAACACAGCTGGATACTCGGCCACTGCTGGGGACGAAGAAGTACCATTTGGTCCAAAATAGCAATTCTGCCTTGCTTAGGAGAGATAGTCCCTGTGGGAAAAAATGTTGGTCGGACTTAGGAGGTAAGAACTCTGCCGGGGATGTCGGATGGAATATTCACATCTGACACAGCTGATCCTTCATCCAGGAACACTGGTTTAGAAGGAGTACTTTGATTCTGCACTTTGAAGCTTAATCACCTTTGGAGAAGCGATCGATGTCTTTAGATGTTCAATAGTCAAAAGAATTGCCATCTTTATTTTAAAAGAAGAAAAAGTTTGACAAGTAAATTCATTTTTGTTTTATTTCAAGAAACGTTGATAAAAAACATCATTCTCTAAAGTTAAAACAAATAATAATTACAAACAAAAGCACTAGGGCTCAAATTTGTTTGATAGGATGGAAATCAGCCAAGCGCATGATTCCATAGAGTATTTACAAAGTTAGAAAATGGTAATTTAAGGGAAAAGGGCTACATCAAAACATAACGACCACTCAAGGAGAAAGTGGTTCAACAAAGAAATTGAAAATAACAGTATGTTACAAAATCAAAGGAGAAAGTGCTTTTGAAAGGAAAATTGGGGCTTACAGCTCAAGGAGAGGCCCAGGGTTTAATTAGTGATCGCACTGTCATTTTGTACAGGGACTTATACAAGTGACTGAGGCCCAAAAAAGATTTTCTGTACAAGGGGATGGGTCTTACACTCTCTCAAGAGGTCCAAAAATGATTGAAAGTGAACAAAAATAAGTATTATAGCTCAAGGAGAAGCCCAATGGTTAATTTTGAAAAGGGCGACGATCGCGCCGAGGTTTTGAAAACACCGTGGGTCTTATACAACGACTGAGCACAAAAGTTTTTGGTTTCAAAAGGGGATTGGGTATTACACTCTATTAGAGGCCCAAAATGATTTTGAATGGGTCTTATAGCTCGAGAAGAGGCCCAGATGGTTTGTTTTAAATGGGCGATGATCGCGCCGAACTTTTGAAATACAACGGGACTTATACAACATTTGAGGCCCAAAATAGGTTTTTATTTACAAAGGATTGGGTCTTACACTCTATAGGAGGACCAAAAATGTTTTTAAAAGGTTTAATGAGGGTTGAATTAATCAAAACCCTAATTTGTTTCCAAAATGTATTTTAATTGAATAAAAACTTCCATTAAAATGATCAAAATTGTTTAACATGTGGAAAACAAATTGTGATCTTGGATTAATGTTTGAAAAATCATGTTTTGACCTACAAAATGATTAGAAATCATTAAAATTTGCAAAATCAAGAAGGAAAAAAAATATTTAAATGTCAAAAACAATTAAAATATTAATTCTTTGCAAAAATATCAATTATATGAAATAAATAATATTTTTGGGATTTTTTGGTAAAATAAAATATTTTAACATTTTTGTGAATTATTAAAAAAATAATCAACTCAAAATCATTAAAACTCAGAGAGAAATGTGTTTTTGAATCAATTAAATAAAGTTACAAAATTCAAATATTCAAATATTTGAAAAAAGGGCGCCAAGAACATGGCAAGAACACGCGCCTTTCCTCTGTTTCTGCAGATTTGCATTTTCTATCCAATCTCACTAAATACTTGATTATATCATGCAATCTACATATCAATCTACTCGTTTCAACCTCACGATCATGTCTATGGTCTTTAATTTCATTTATTTTAAGCATGGAATAAGAAATCAAAGAGAAACCTCAAGAACCCTAAATTCTGCATGAAGGTTCAGAAATTCCATACACGATTCATACAAAGCAATTGATTGAGGGTAAACACTCTATGCATGATTATGAACATATGGCCAAATTATTGTGCAGCAAAAAATGCATGGATCATAGAGTTAGAAGAGCTCATGCTCACCTCTTGCAGGTGGTGATCGTGTTTTGGGTTAGAGGTGTTACAACTAGGTTCCAATGATCTGGATAGCTTCCCTAGGTGCCATGGAGTGTGTCTGGATGCTTGGAATGGATTAAAATGATCTGGAACTTGAGATGGCACCCCAACTGCAAATCTGTCAAAGGCTTAAGCAATTGGCTAGTAATTTTGTGATTTTGGTGTTCCAGATGTTATGTGAGTGTTTGGATCACTTCTATATGATGTTTATGAGGTGTGTGTGTGATTGGTTTGGATGGAATTGCTCTCAAACTCAAAACCCGATAGTGACTTGCTTTGGAAGGCAAATTTGAAAGTGAGAAGGTGATTTTGAGGAAAGCATCTGTTTGATGGCTTTGGTGTACTCAAACTGAGCACAAATGAGCTCTATTTATAGTAGAGCAAGTTTGTTTTGGGATCAATAGTGAATGGCAACTGCAGTAGAGGTTTGGCCAATGTTGATCAATAGGAATCCAAGTCTCCTCTAGCCATTGACTAGAGGTTAGAGCACAGAGCTGTGGTTCCCTAGTTGTTGGATCATTCTTGACTGAATTTAGTTGCAAATGTGTCAGTCCATGCCACCTTGGTGCATCCATTAAATGCTCCAATCTAAAATTGGAGTCTTGTCCCTCTTTTAGGGATTTCTAGGTTTTGCATGCTACTTCTTGTTCCAAAGACTTTGGAAGCTTAGATCAGTGTTTGTTCCCTTTAGATTTTATCCTCAGATGTGTCCAAAGTGATGACAAGGCTTGGAATTATCTGATTTTACCAAATCGAGCAGAAGTGCAAAATTCTGCCTAGCCTTGGCAGTTTTCAGCAAGGCATATTGCCATTATCATATCTCATGGCTCAAGTGGAAGGTATTATCACCCTTAATATCTGTAGTACTCCACGGGAGCCTCTTGTTTTAACTTGTAATATCTTGTTCGCTTGCTAAGGGTGCTATGCTAAAGGTTGAAAACCCTAGGGGCTTGTTTCTAAGTATACTCGACAAAGCATCGCGCTTTGCGCCTACGTATCCTTACGGGAGTGGAATCAGAGTATCCGTAGTTCACCGATCTAAGGGTGAAGGAAGAGGAACCATTGACTATGGCCAAAGTTCCAAGGGGAAAATGAGTATGAGCTCATTTTAGAGTTCACGATAACTCTCTAAGTTTACATTATAGGGGAAAGTGAGTTCTCACGATGATGAGAATCACACGGAGTTTAAGAACTCCAACCTACTTCTAAATTGTGATTTCATTGGCTCTCACGAGGCCAAGAAATAAGGGTAAACCTAGAAGGATAAGGTAAAGGTGGTTGTTTAGTGGATTCAAAAGTCAATTTAAGAAGGTCTCCCTTTGGAATGGGGGGAAAGATAACAGTTAAAAAGATTACCAAAATAAAGAGATTAAAATGCAAATAGGATGATGAAATAACACATGAATAAGATAATGAGATGAGATAAAATCATGACATTAATGCAAGGTGAGAATTATATATGCTAGGCAATGAGCAAACATGATATATAGACATAATATGGCATGATGAATAAGAAAGCGCAACAAAAACCCTAATAAACATTTATGATCTAATCATGCATAAAGGTCTCAAAAATTAATATTTTTACTAATTTCCTTTTATATTTGAAAAATAGATTCAATAAGGAAAACGTGGCAAAAAGAAGGGAAGAAAAAGGATAAAAATTAAGTAATTTATGATATTTTGAAAATTGAAGCATTAACTTTAAAAACAAGATAAAGTCAACAAGTGATAAAAAAGTGGCATTTTTAGGATTTGAACTCGGGTCATTGCGCATACAGCCTAAAACCATTACCACCAGGCCAACGCGCACATCTTGACATATGAAGGATAACACAAATGTATATTTTAAGACAAGCGAACTTCAGAAGAAAAAAAAAGGAATGGGGCGAGGGGGATTCGAACCCCAGACCCCTTGGCTACAAGCAAACTTAAAACCTCCTCCTGGACCAGCGGTGCTACGCTCTCATCCAAACATAATGTAACTCAAAAACTATATAAGACAAAATGCTTCCTAAATGTCCAATTAATCAAACACGCGCGCAACCTTGCTCAACCTTGTTCAAATTTTACTCACTTGCCCAGCCATGTTCACACAGTCACAACTCATTCAAAACACATCCAAACTTAACAAAATAAAGCTCTAAAGTGATCAGCGAAGAACAAGGAGTACAATGGTGTACTTTACATAAACTAAAACCTAATATATAAAACACACGCTTGCTGACAAAAGAGAGGTGTCAAAAAGATTGAAAACAAAGATGTAAATGTTATAACATCAAAGCAGACATAGGAGAGTGAAAAGAAGGCATTTCTGACTAACATATTCTCAGAACATACACAAAGCACCAAAACCTCAAATTAACATATGGAAAGGCACACAAAGCATGTAGTAAGGCACCTATGTCAAGCATTTTAAGTCAAGAGAAACTGTCATGGATATAAAGCATAAGCATATAGTAAGACAAAGTCAAACATTTATATTGTGGCATGGCAAGGAGAAGATGTGCACAATATGAAACAAGAGAAGTAATGAATATGTCATGACGTCATAATAAATCCGCAAAACAGGTTCAACATAAAACCAACATTATCAAGTTAACACTATAAAACAAAAGCAAGTGCATGATTTCAACAAATCAACAGGTCAGATACATCAATTCAGCATGTATACCAGAAAGTATATAGTTACAAAATCATTCAAAAAACAACTGTCAAGAAATGAGAAACATAACCAGGGGCAAACCAACAAATGATTTACAGCATGAACACAAATCTCTAATTATGGTGTGAGTGTGTGATCAGTGGAAAGAATCATTGGCCAAAGTGATTGTAATGTAGCAGTCAACAAACTTAACAAAAGAAAGGAACTCAATCAGTCATGAACACATACACACACATTGAAAGAAAACAGGTCAGGTCATCATACAAAACTGTTAACATATTTGCCAAAGATCTATGCACACATAATTTGGATACATAACAGTTGACAGACCAGCAGCTCATGACATGTTGTATGTGCATATCAAGATGTATACAAGCATGAATAGATAAACAAAGGCATAAGTTCATGGTATAGCAGAGACACATCAAGAAAACATGGTCATAGAAAGGATTAAAGTTTGTCAAAGTAGCAGTTTAAATGCACATGATATCATTCAACGGCAGAATTAGAAAACATGGTTATGACATAGCAAGAGCAAAGGACTAACCAAGGACAACATCAACAAGTTTTTAGTGAGAAATAAGAAACAGTTGTGTGACTTAGCAAGGTAATGGAGCGAAAACATTTTGACACTTCAATCAATTGTACTCAAAAGAACAAAGGCAAATTAAAGAAAACATCTCAACACCAGACATACACATACCACACATAGAGAAACAAGCGTACACATTTGATCAGTAAACACAAGGCCATAATCTCATACTAAGATTCTATGGAACTGAAAAAAAAAACACTTTTAACAGGGCATATGCAAACTCAAGTATCAGACATAGGGCAAACAGTCATGACATAAACAGATACATATAAACCAGAATATGGAAGCAAATGGATATCACACATCAGTTTGTAACAGGGCGAGTCAAGGAAAACTTCCATTATAAACACTATCACTCAAGAAACAACAAGAGTCAATGAGCATTCCTAACATGATAACAGTAATGATACTCAACCAAAGTTTGACAGCATAATAATTCAATGAAAATGAGCAAAACAATAAATTCAACAGGGTACCATTTCACATTCTATGATTCAAAGCATAGCAGCATAGCAAAACAAGCCAAATCATTTCAAACATTAATGTCATGATATGCATATCCGAATTATCACATGGACATATGATTTATGATGAGGATGACATGAATAGGAAAAGAGAAGAAGGGTTACTAAGTGGAGTAATGTCCACTGCACCTTCAACTGTGATAAGATCTTTCCTTCGAATAAAAAAATCCCAGAAACAGACTTCTTCCTTTCTTGCTCGTGGATTCAGAAAGCTCAAAGATTTTAGGATGTATTTGTGAGAAATGTTGATGTCCTCAAGTGTTAAGATTGAGCTCCTTAAATAGGCTAACTTGATGGGCCGGGATGAATTCAAAACTCAAACAGCTTGGGTGCAAAAGGAGCTAGGGTTTAACATTTGAATTCCAATGTTGTTCATCCTTGGGAGACAAACGCTCCCTTGCTGTACAAATGGCTCAGAGATGCAGGGTCAAATGCTCATTTGGTGTATTGCTTCTGAAACAAACCTCTGTTGCCACACAGGTAGGCTTTGAAAGAGAAATTGATGGGGACGGCGCCATGACAATCTTACAGGGTGATGCAGAGTGAATCAGAGTGGATGATGAGAATGGTAACTCCCCAGAACTGCTTTTGATGAAACTAGATGAGTAAGCTTAAAGAGGAAAAGTTTTGGGAACATTCAAAATGAATTAACGCGCCAAGAATTGAATTGGTTTGAATAATTTGATGTGTTCATGTTTTGAATTTTCCTTCCAATCTGAGTTTCACGAGCAAGGACGAGGGAGAAGAACAATTTGGTTCATTTTGGTCTCTTGTTATACGCCACATGTTGCCTTCTCATTGGTTGATGATTGGGTTGAAAAGTCAACATAACCAATGCTTGATTCCTATTGGTTATTCGGTAATGAAAACAAATCCAATAATTTGTAACATATTCCTTTCTTTTTGGTCACGATGGGCTCACCAAATTGGGCTTAGGAAATTAAGAATGGTTTTATTATTCTTGTTGTAAACAAAGGTGATTAGGAAAAATAAATAGTAAAGGATGATTTGGCAATGGATTAGGATTAAATGTGGTTTAGGAGAATTAAATTGAACAAATTGAATAAAATTGGTTAAATGAAAAGGTTAATGAAATAGGTTTAGAAAATGAAGGTGACAATTGAGGGTAGATAAAGTGGGTAGAAATTTGGTTATGTAGGGGTTAGGGTTATGGAGACATCTCTTAGAGACCTGCTTGATTCAATGCTCCATCCAAAAATCTTGATCAATCACTCCTTGAATCTCCTCAAGATAAACCTGATAAAAAAGAAACAAACACAAACAAAAACCTGATAAAAAGGGTTAGCTGTGCAGCATGATTGACCTAATATGACATGCAAGAGATCAATGGATCTAAGGGAAAAATTTAGGGTACAACAGTTGCCCCTATTTAAATAGCTTCACCGGATGGCACGAGGAACGACGATCCTCGGGACGCCAAGGTGAAAGGTATTTAAATATAGCAAACCGAAAATTTTGCCCTTAGATACAAAGACTTGCAATGCTACTAATATGATGATATGATGCCATGCAAGATGCAAAAATGCAGACAAAACAGGACACCAAAGAAAGAAAAGCTGCCAACACAGAGGAAATCTTCACTGGGGAAGCAAAAAGAAGGTTAGTATCCACAAGGAAGAAACTCCTTGGGGATGTAGGCTAACCAACAAAAGAGACTCACTAGGGAGACTTCAAAGTAACACCGGGGATAGAAAACAAAAGGGATTCTCCCATGGGGAAAGATCCAGGGAGGTGGACGACAGGTTCAAACATGACCGGACGACACTGGGGAAAAAGGCACAATCTTACTGGGCAAGAAACCAGAAGGAAGACATGATCTCCACTGGAGATCAGTTGAAACAAAAGGATAGACACCCGAAGAAAAGATTTTCTGGGGATTTCTTATGCTGAAGAGTTCAAACGGGATCTTCAAGAAAAACCAGAAAAGATAGGGATGAATTCTGCGCGCCAGATAAAAACACCTGAAATTCAAAAAAAGTAATAAGGCTAATGAACCAAAAAAAAGACTCTAGTATTCACAAGAGTTGGTTGAAATAACAAATAATTGCTTTATCAGTGAGCTGGATTGGTAATTTGGGTTTAGGTTCATATTTGACCAGATTTAAGCAATACAGGTTCACGATAACCGGAAATGCAGGCTCACGATAACCTGATTTTAAAGAAAATGGTTCACGATAACCAGAAATACAGATTCACGATAATCTGATTTCAAAGAAAATGGTTCACGATAACCGGAAATGCAGATTCACGATAATCTGATTTCAAAGAAAATGGTTCACGATAACCAGAAATACAGATTCACGATAATCTGATTTCAAAGAAAATGGTTCACGATAACCGGAAATGCAGATTCACGATAATCTGATTTCAAAGAAAATGGTTCATGATAACCGGAAATGCAGATTCACGATAATCTAATTTCAAAGAAAATGGTTCACGATAACCAGAAATACAGATTCACGATAATCTGATTTCAAAGAAAATGGTTCACGATAACCGGAAATGCGGATTCACGATAATCTGATTTCAAAGAAAATGGTTCACGATAACCAGAAATACAGATTCACGATAATCTGATCTCAAACAAAGTGGTTCACGATAACCAGAGGTTTATAGTGTTAGTGGTTACTGAAATGTTAGGTATCCAAATGAGGTGATATAGGTGATAAAAGGTCACAGGTTAGACTTCCTGGGGAATACCGAACAAATGGTCAAAACCTGGCGCACAGAGGCAAAGAAACCGGACACAAGCAAAGCAAAGACAAAGAACCAAAGACCCACCAAAGGGGAAAAAGGAAAAGCAAAACAAAACCACACAAACAACAAACACCCAGATGCAAAGATGCTCAAAGCTATGGTATGATGCGAATGCTCAATGATATGCAAGAAATGACAGACCGGAGATAGCCAAAAAGGAAAACAAGAACACCACGTCCACCACAAAGAATCACACCGAAATCTGAGCAGATAGTCAGTCTTCAAAGTCAATTATGGGAACATCCCTAATTTACTGGAGAAACAAATTTTCTTCAAACATCTTGCAAGATATCGGTGAGACGCCCTTAGTAGTTAGCCATTACTAAAGTATTTAAATTAGGGAGACATTGTCAATCTTCTTTAGAGCTCAAAGTTCTTTTTCAAAACATTCCACTTTTAAAATCATTATTAATAAATAAGTGAAGTTTTGCATAACAATGAAGAATATTAGGGTAATGATAAATATCAAACAAAAAAGTGGCTAAAAAAAAACAACTGATTTCATTAGAATGGTAACCTGCCAATAGCGAAGTTCCATGGATTGTTACAATTGAAAAATGGCAAAAGGAAAAGCTTACATCATATTCAATGACCTACTCCCTACTGACTAAAATTCTAGAATTCTTTTCAAGCATAATATTTTCGTACAGAGTCAGCATTCATAGGGTGTGTGAGCTGTTCATCGTCCATTGTTGCGAGGAATAAAGAACCTCCCGAAAATACAGTCTTTACCACAAATGGACCTTCGTAATTAGGTGCCCACTTTCCACGAGCATCCCTTTGAGATGGCAGAATCTTCTTGAGTACAAGCTCTCCTTCCCGAAATTCCGGACACAGACCTTCTTGTCGAACGCCTTCTTCACTCTTTTCTGATACAGATGACTATGACACATAGCAGTCAGCCGCTTCTCGTCAATAAGGTTCAGTTGGTCATATCTTTCTCTAACCCATTCAGCTTCATCAAGCATAGTTTCCACCAGGATTCTCAGAGATGGTATTCCTACTTCAATGGGGAGTACCGCATCTATTCCATATACAAGGGAAAAAGGGGTTGCCCCTGTCGAGGTTCGAACCAAAGTTCTGTATCCGTGCAGAGCAAATGGTAACATCTTATGCCAATCCTTATAAGTCTTGACCATTTTCTGCAGGATCTTCTTGATGTTTTTATTGGAAGCCTCGACAGCTCCGTTCATCTTGGGACGGTAAGGTGAGGAATTATGATGCTCAATCTTGAAACTATCACATAACTCTTTCATCGTTTTGTTGTTCAGATTTGTTCCATTGTCAGTGATGATCTTGTTGGGAATCCCATAGCGACAAATGATATTATTCTTGATGAAACGAGCAACTACTTGCTTAGTCAGATTGGTAAAGGAAGCAACTTTGACCCATTTAGTGAAATAGTCAATGGCCACTAAAATGAAATGATGACCATTGGAAGCCTTCGGCTCAATACCTCCAATCATGTCAATGCCCCATATAGAGAAAGGCCAAGGGGATGACAACACATTCAACAAAGTAGGAGGAACGTGCATTTTATTCGGGTAGATCTGGAACTTATGGCATTTCCTGGCGTATTGGATGCAATCAGCTTCCATAGTTAACCAATAATACCTAGCCCTCAAAATTTTCTTAACCATGGCACGTCCGTTGGATTGAGTGCCAAAGGCTCCTTCGTGAATGTCATGAATCAACAGGTCTGCTTCTCTTCTATCAACACATCTTAGCAGGACCATATCATGATTCCTCTTGTAAAGCACATTGTTACTGAGGAAGAATTTGGATGACAATCTTCGTAAAGTTTTATTATCAAGGTTGGAAACATTGACAGGGTATTCCTGAGTTTTCAGATAATTCATGATGTCATGAAACCAAGGTTTCCCATCTGTCTCTTCTTCAACTGCCTGACAATAAGCGGCCCGGTCTTGCGCTCGATACTGATGAGAGGTGCTTCATTGTGAAACCTGACTTGCCACATTGAAGCTAACATAGCTAGGGAATCAGCTATGTGATTTTCAGTACGGGGGACATGACAGAAAGTGATTTCACTAAAACACTTAATCAATTCCATAATGTAAGCACGGTAGGGTTTGAGTTTTTCATCTTTGGGTTCCCATTCACCCTTGACTTGATATATGACCAAAGCAGAATCACTCATAACTTCTAGAATGTTGATTCCAAGATCAATAGCAGCTTCTAGACCCAAAATACACGCTTCATACTCAGCAATATTGTTTGTGCATTCAAAATCTAGCCTTGCTGTGAAGGGGGTGTAACCACCACCGGGTTTTATCAACACAAATCCTACGCCATGTCCTTTGAAATTGGAGGAACCATCAAACATCATCTTCCATTTATAACTAGTCTCAAAGCCTTCAATAGGGCTAGGCCCTTCACAACCTTTCACTACCATAATGTCTTCATCCGGGAAGTCAAACTTGAGCGGTTCATAATCTTCAACAGGCTGATCTGCGAGGTATTCTGATAATACACTCCCTTTAATAGCCTTCTGAGGTACATACTGGATATCATATTCTGACAATAGCATATTTCCACGAGCCATTCTTCCTATTTGAACAGGTTTCTCGAAGATATACTTTATTGGATCCATTTTCTAAATCAACAAAGTAGTGTGGCATACCAGATACTGCCTCAAACATTTAGCGGCCCATGATAAGGCACAACAGGTTTTCTCAAGTAATGAATAACGACTTTCACTACCAACAAACTTCTTACTCAAGTAATAAATGGCATGTTCTTTGCGACCGGTTTCATCACGTTGGCCCAATACGCAACCCATGGATCCCTCTAGAACAGTCATGTACATGATAAGAGGTCTTCCAGGAACAGGAGGAATCAGAATAGGTGGTTCCTGCAAATAGCTTTTGAGCTTCTCAAAGGCTTGTTGGCAATCAGCATTCCACTCTACAGTCTGGTCTTTACGGAGCAGTTTGAAGATCTGTTCGCAAATTGGAGTCATGTTGGAGATAAATCTGGATATAAAGTTCAAACGACCCAGAAATCCTCTCACCTGCGATTCAGTTTGTGGAGTTGGCATTTCTTGAATTGCTCTTACCTTGTCAGGATCTACTTAGATTCCTTTCTGGCTGACGATAAAACCGAGTAACTTCCCTGATTTGACACCAAAGGTACATTTGGCTGGATTCAACTTTAACTGATACTTCCGGAGTCTCTTAAACAACTTCAAGAGATGGTCCAAATGTTCTTCTTCGCTTCGGGATTTAGCAATCATGTCATCCACGTACACTTCAATTTCTTTGTGGATCATATCATGGAACAAAGTTACCATAGCTCTCTGGTAAGTTGCCCCTGCGTTCTTCAAACCAAAGGGCATAACTTTGTAACAGTAGGTTCCCCACGGGGAGATAAATATAGTCTTATCCATGTCAGCTGGGTCCATTCTAATTTGATTATAACAGGAGAAACCGTCCGTGAAGGAGAAGACTGCAAACTTAGCCGTGTTATCCACAAGAGTGTCAATGTGTGGTAGTGGGAAATCGTCCTTGGGACTAGCTTTGTTGAGATCCCTATAATCTACGCACATTCGAACTTTACCATTTTTCTTCATAACCGGAACAATGTTGGCTACCCATTCTGGATATTTTGAAACTGCCAAGAATCCTGCATCCAATTGTTTCTTAACCTCATCTCTGATTTGGAGGGCCATATCAGGTCTACTTCTACGGAGTTTCTGCTTCACGGGTGGACAATCAGGCTTGAGTGGTAGTGTATGAACTACTATATCAGTATCTAATCCAGGCATGTCTTGATAAGACCAAGCGAACACATCTACATATTCTTCCAACAGCAGGACTAGCCGTTGTCTGATCTCTGCCCTAAGTGTTGCCCTAATCTTGACCTCTTTCCTCTTCTCTTCAGTGCCAAGGTTGATGACGTCAACTTTTTCTTCGTATGGCTGAAGGTCCGTGTACTGATACTCCCACATTTCTACCAGGTCGTCGGGAACCTCATAATCCTCTTCTTCCTCAGCTTGATAAATGGGTGAATCAAAGTCGATAGTGAGAGTAGGTTCATTGAATACAACGAGTTTGGGAATCATTCTGCACGATGGATGGATTTATCTTATTAAAAATCCACAAACATGAACGCAAGAAGGAGAAAGAAAATGCAGTTTTGAAAAGATTTCCATTTTTCTTAAAACGGAAACAGGAATAGAGACAAAGAGTTTTAACAAAACAAACACTTTCATTGATTAATAAGATTTAAAAGCGGTGGCCCATACAAAATAATCCGAAAGCCTTGGGCAAGGCTGCGGAATTGAAAACATCAAAGCTAATAAACAAATTACTCTGTCAATGGGTACAAAGTAGGTATCTCAATGGCTTCCCAGTTACTTAAGGCAGCGTCACACCGAAACACCAAGTGATCAATATCTTCGTCTTCAGCATCTTCAATAAGTGCATGGAGTTGCTGTCCTCCACTGATGAATGTAACACCCTTCTACCCCACCTAAAATTTCTAGTAAAACATTTCATATTTTCAGAGTAAAAACAACATAAAGGGTGTCACACATACTCAAAGACATCATGTAACAATCATTGTCCTGTCCCGTCACACGGGTTACTCGTTCATTAATATCAAAATTTAACAACTACGCAGCTGAAATCAATTCCATAAAATACTTCATAATAAATATGTCCAAATCAAGCATCATCATCAACAGTATAAAAATTCAGTCATAAAGTAAAAGAAACGAGGTTCACAACAATTTTCCTAACCCGATGTTACATGACACAGAGCAGGACACTTCTAACTAGACAGAAATAACGAAACACTCCAAAGCTACTTCCTTCGTCACCTCGTAGCTATTCTTGGTTATCTGCAAGTTACCCACATAAGAGGCAACATTTCCAAGCAGGCAGGGTGAGAAAACATAATTCATTATAGTAATACAAAGACATGCAAAATAAATAATTAAGCAACAACAACATCGGAATCATCATCAACAATTATTCACAACACAATCTCAACCACTTCATAAAATGCGATGTCAAACATAATGGTATGCAAGGATGCATGTGGTACCGATTTTTCTCCATGTGATGGACACTGGCCATCAACCCTCCACAAGGGAGCACAACATAACAACATATCACTTCAATCCGCACTATGGGATTGAAGCTACCAATAGGCAGAAGCCCCAACATAAAAATGCCATGAAATGCAATGATGCTAAACTCCTCATTTCATCCAAATATCAACATGTGCATCATTCATTTCATTTCAACAATATTCGTCATAAATCATGTTTTTATCATCCATATAACAACAACAACTATACAACAATGATTCAACACGAGAAAACATCAAAAACCTCATGAAAGAAACTAAAAAACGACAAGACAGTAGCCTGACACGGTCGCCCGTGTCCTGTGACACGTCCCGTGTCAGCAGCACTGAACAACAATTTAAAGAAAAACAGAAAACGCAACAATGACAGTAGTCTGACACGGCCACCCGTGTCCTGTGACACGGCCCGTGTCAGAGTGTCTGGGACCAATTTCTCAAAACAGAATAATTTATAACAAAACAGTTGTCTGACATGGCCGCCCGTGTCCTGTGACACGGCCGCCCGTGTCAGGGTGCGACAAAAACCCACATTTCCCAAAACGTGATTTTTATGCATTTTCGATTCCCATTACCCCAAAATCAGTGTTCCACATGAAATTTGATAAAAAATACTCACACAACACACATATAGCAATACATATCAATCAAATTCATCGTATTTCCATCAAATTACCCATTCTACATCAACAATAATCAAAATCAACACAATTCATACAATCCTTAATCTATTAATCTCCAATCCCTATAAAACTATAAGAAATTATGAACTCTCCCCATACCTTAGAGTAATTCGAAGCTTTTTCCTTCTTTCTTCAAGATTCCTCTAGTAATCCTCAAGCCCTAGTTCTCCTTCTTCTCTCTTCTTCAGTGTTCTTCACAAAAGATACGACAAAAATGCGAAAATGATCGTTCCCCCTCTTTGGCTAACAAATCCCAACTTATGAACTTCCCATCCTATCCTTACTTACTTTCCAATAAGATCACCTTGCCTTTTCTCATTTTATTTTTAATGATAATAATAATATCAATAACATATGCCCATTTACTTCATTAAAATTATTCAAAAACACTCTTTTACTCCAAAATTCTCCAAAATTATCAAAAACCTCTCAATTCCTTCTAAATTAATTAATTAAATAATTAAATAATTGATTTAGATTTTCGGGTCGTTACAACTCTCCCCTACTTTAAGAATTTTCGTCCTCGAAAATTACCTGAAGTAAACAGAGTCGGATACGACTCTTTCATCTGATCTTCACGTTCCCAAGTCTAACTATCACCAGCTGGTCCGCCCCATAATACTTTCACTAAAGCAATATCTTTACCTCGCAGTTGCTTCAATTCTCGACCATCAATCCTCACAGGCAGAGCTTCTACCGTCAAGTTCTCTCTCACCTGAACATCATCCATTTGAATCACATGCGACGGATCCGGAATATACTTCCTCAACAGCGACACATGAAACACATCATGCAAATTTGCAAGTGACGGTGGTAAAGCCACCCGATAGGCAACCTCTCCTATCCTTTGCATAATCTGATACGGACCAACAAAGCGCGGAGTGAGCTTTCTAGACTTCAAAGCTCGTCCCACACCAGTTATCGGAGTAACTCTTAAGAATACGTGGTCTCCCACCTGGAATTCAGGTGCTTTTCTTCTCTTATCATGGTAACTCTTCTGACGACTCTGCGACATCTTCATTTTATCCCGAAACATCTTAATCTTCTCCGTTGTCTCCTGAACAATCTCAGGTCCAAGTACAGAACTCTCTCCCGACTCATACCAACACAATGGAGTTCGACAGCGTCTACCATACAACGCCTCATATGGAGCCATCCCAATACTAGCATGAAAACTGTTGTTGTACGTAAATTCGATCAACGACAAGTGACTATCCCAAGATCCTCCTTGATCCAGCACATAAGCTCTCAACAAATCTTCTAAAGATTGGATTATTCTTTCCGTCTGACCATCTGTCTGCGGGTGATAAGCAGAACTCATTCTCAACTTAGTACCCAAAGCATCCTGTAGACTCTTCCAAAACCTTGTCGTAAACTCCAGATCTCTATCCGATACAATACTCGAAGGTGTTCCATGCAACTTCACAATCTCATCAATATAAATCTCAGCTAACTTCTGCATAGAATAATTAATCCTCATCGGCAAGAAATGCGCCGACTTAGTTAACCTATCTACAATCACCCATATCGAGTCATTACCTCTTGTAGTCTTCGGTAACCCCGTCACAAAATCCATGGAAATGCTATCACATTTCCATTCAGGAATATTCAACGGCTGCATCATACCTGAAGGCTTCTGATGTTCAATCTTGGACTTCTGGCAAGTCAAACATGCATACACAAATTCAACAATATCTCTTTTCATATCTGGCCACCAAAACAATCTACGCAGGTCTTGATACATCTTCATAGCACCAGGATGGATACTCAATCGACTTCTATGTCCTTCCTCTAAAATACTCTTTTTGATTCCAGAAATATCCGGAATACATACTCTATCTCAAAATCTCAAAACTCCATCTTCATCAATTCGAAACTCACCTCCATTACCTTGATTAATCTTCATTAACTGGTCAACTAATTTCAAATCAGATTTCTGACCTTCCCGAATTTCCTCCAAAATTTCACTAGTCAGCTTTAGTATGCCCAGTTTCACATTATCAGCGGTTGTCTCACACAACAAACTCATGTCTCTAAATTGCTCAATCATTTCAAGTTCTCTCACCATAAGCATCGAAATATGCAATGACTTCCTACTCAAAGCATCAGCCACTACATTTGCTTTACCGGGATGATAATTCAAATCGAACTCAAAATCCTTTAACAATTCTAGCCACCTTCTCTGCCTCATGTTTAACTCTTTCTGATCGAACAAGTATTTCAAACTTTTATGATCACTGAATACCTCAAATTTCGAACCAAAAAGATAATGCGTCCAAATCTTCAGCACAAATACTACAGCAGCCAACTCTAAGTCGTGTGTAGGGTAATTCCTCTCATGGACTCTTAACTGCCTAGAAGCATAAGCAACTACTTTACCATTTTGCATCAAAACTCCACCAAGACCCATCTTTGAAGCATCACAATAAACCACAAAGGACTCATTTGGGTCTGGCAAAACCAACACCGGAGCAGTTGTCAACTTTTTCTTTAGTTCCACAAAACTTTCTCCACAAGCGACATCCCATACGTACGCTTGTCCCTTTCGAGTCAATTGCGTCAACGGCAAGGCGAACTTAGAAAAACCCTTAATGAATTTACGATAATAACCAGCCAATCCAAGAAAGCTACGAATCTCCGTAGTAGACTTCGGAGTCTCCCACTGCAACACCGCATCAATCTTTGAGGGGTCCACAAAAATTTCACCACTTGAGATCACATGGCCTAGGAAACTCACTTCCTTCAACCAGAACTCACACTTTGACAACTTAGCATAAAATTTCTTTTCCCTCAACACGTGCAACACAATCTTCAAATGTTCCGCATGTTCTTCTTCTGATTTAGAATATACCAAGATGTCATCTATGAAAACCACCACAAACTTGTCAAGATATTCATGAAAGATCCTATTCATATATTCCATGAACACACCAGGCGCATTAGAAACTCCAAATGGCATCACCGTATATTCATAATGACCATACCTCGTTCTGAAAGCTATTTTCGGAATATCATCAGCTTTAACTCTAATCTGATGATAATCAGACCTCAGATCAATCTTACTGAACACACAAGCACCTACGAGTTGATCCATTAAATCGTCGATTCTCGGGAGCGGATACTTATTCTTGATGGTCATCTCATTCAACTGCCGATAATCGACACACAATCTCATACTACCATCTTTCTTCTTAATGAGCAACACCGGGGTACCCCACGGAGAAACACTAGGTCGAATGAACTTTCTTTCTAACAATTCTTCTAGTTGTTTCTTCAGTTCACTCAATTCCGAAGCAGACATCCGATAAGGAGCCATCGACACTAGACTCGTACCTGGTATTAAGTCCACAGCAAACTCAACTTCGTGTTCCGGAGGCAAATCACTTATATCCTCAGGAAAGACATCTTGAAACTCACAAAACTTAGGCAACTCAACACTGACGGCTTCACGATCAATTGGAAACGATGCAAACACTGCAAACATCAACGCTTCATCTCGTAAAAGTTCATCCACTTGTTTAGCTGATAAGAACATCAGTTCACCATCCTCGCCTAACTCTGGAAACCTCACAGTCTTACTATAACAATTAATATGAACGTAGTTGAACTCCAACCAGTTCATACCAAGGATAACATCGATTTGGTACAAAGGTAAACACACCAAATCCATCACAAAATTCTTCTCAAAGATTGTCAAAGGACACTTCAAACAAACCAGCATGGTAGTCACCGAACCATTAGCCGGAGTCTCTATTATCATACTACCATTCATGTTAGACAAATTCAAACCCAATCTAGTAGCACACTCAAGAGAGATAAATGAATGCGTAGCTCCAGTATCAATAATAGCAATCAACTCAATATTGTTAATAAAACAAGTACCTCGAATCAAATTGTCCTTCTTGGGAACTTCTGAGCCAGCCAAAGCAAACACTCTTCCAGTAGTCTGGGCAGCAGTTGTGGTCTTCTTTGGTTTCTGGCATTGAGTACTGATATGCCCCTGTTCACCACAGTTGAAACAGGTTAGACCCTCATTCGGACAATCACCAATTCTATGCCTAGTCTTACCACAATGGTAACATCTCAGAACTTTGTTAGTACACCCATCAGCTTTGTGACCTGACTCTCGACACTTATAGCACTTAGTAGGTGCATTAACGACTCCCCTACTTGACTTCTTCTCATCTGATACCTTCTGTTTCCCTTTATCACCTGGGGTCGCATAAGGTTTTCCTCTAAACTGACACTTATCTTTCTTCTCACTTAACTGTTAGTAGTGAGCAGATCGAGCTCGGCTATCTTCATCATAAATCCTACTCTTATCCACCAGTTCCGCATACCTGCGAATCTGTTGGCATCCAATCTCCTGCTTAATCTCTGGTCTCAGCCCATTCTCAAACTTGAGACACTTAGAAAGTTCAGCATCTGCACGGTTGTAATGAGGACAAAACTTCACAAACCTCTCAAATTTGGCAGCATACTCTGCCACAGTCATATTTCCTTGTTTCAATTCAATGAATTCCACTTCCATCTTACCACGAGCATCTTCAGGAAAATACTTGCCCATAAATTCTCTTCTTGAACACATTCCAAGTCACCACAGTGCCAACATCTTCCAGCCTCTAACGGGTGTTATCCCACCAGTCCTCGGCCTCTTCTTCCAGCATATGCGTTCCGAACTGCACTTGCTGCGCATTAGAGCACCCCATCACTCTAAAAATCGTCTCAATCGCCTTGAGCCACTTTTGTGCGCTCGCCGGGTCATGGGTTCCTTCAAACTTCGGTGGGTTGTTCCTCTGAAACTTCTCCAATGCACGAAACTCATCAGGAGCATGGTTCCGAGCAAGAGCTGCAATAGCATCAGCAAGAGCGCGCGTGTTGTTCCCAGCCATTCTGTACAACACTCACCACGTCAGAAAAGAAAAACAAATAATCGTTAACAAGTAACGCCTGACAACAGACTGACAACACAAAACTCGGCCGGACAGACCGACCTGCTCTGATACCACTAATGTAACACCCTTCTACCCCACAACAATTTTAGAAAAATAATTCATATTATCAGAGTAACATCAATGAGAAAGGTGCCACATATATTCAAAACATCATTTAGTAAGCAATCATTGTCCTGTCCCGTCACACGGGTTACTCGTTCATTAATATCAAAATTTAACAACTACGTAGCTGAAATCAATTTTTATTTTAATTCCATAAAATACTTCATAATAAATATGTCCAAATCAAGCACCATCATCAACAATATAAAAATTCAGTCATAAACTAAAAGAAACGAGGTTCACAACAATTTTCCTAACCCAATGTTACATGACACAGAGCAGGACACTTCTAACTAGACAGTAATAACGAAACACTCCAAAGCTACTTCCTTCGTCACCTCGTAGCTATTCTTGGTTATCTGCAAGTTACCCACATAAGAGGCAACATTTCCAAGCAGGCAGGGTGAGAAAACATAATTCATTATAGTAATACAAAGACATGCAAAATAAATAATTAAGCAACAACAACATCGGAATCATCATCAACAATTATTCACAACACAATCTCAACCACTCCATAAAATGCGATGTCAAACCTAATGGTATGCAAGGATGCATGTGGTACCGATTTTTCTCCATGTGATGGACACTGGCCATCAACCCTCCACAAGGGAGCACAACATAACAACATATCACTTCAATCCGAACTATGGGATTGAAGCTACCAATAGGCCGAAGCCCCAACATAAAAATGCCATGAAATGCAATGATGTTAAACTCCTCATTTCATCCAAATATCAACATGTGCATCATTCATTTCATTTCAACAATATTCGTCATAAAATCATGTTTTTATCATCCATATAACAACAACAACTATACAACAATGATTCAACACGAGAAAACATCAAAAACCTCATGAAAGAAACGACAAAACGACAAGACAGCAGCCTAACACGGTCGCCCGTGTCCTGTTACACGGCCTGTGTCAGCAGCACTGAACAATAATTCAAAGAAAAACAAAAACGCAACAATGACAGTAGTCTGACATGGCCGCCCGTGTCCTGTGACACGGCCCGTGTCAGAGAGTCTGGGACCAATTTCTCAAAATAGAATAATTTATAACAGAACAGTAGTCTGACACGGCCGCCCGTGTCCTGTGACACGGCCCGTGTCAGGGTGCGACAAAAACCCACTTTTCCCAAAACGTGATTTTTCTGCATTTTTGATTCCCATTACCCCAAAATCAGTGTTCCACACAAAATTTGATCAAAAATACTCACACAACACACATATAGCAATACATATCAATCAAATTCATCATACTTTCATCAAATTATCCATTCTACATCAACAATCATCAAAATCAACACAATTCATACAATCCTTAATCTATTCATCTCCAATCCCTATAAAACTATAAGAAATTATGAACTCTCCTCATACCTTAGAGTAATCCGAAGCTTTTTCCTTCTTTCTTCAAGATTCCTCTAGTAATCCTCAAGCCCTAGTTCTCCTTCTTCTCCCTTCTTCAGTGTTCTTCACAAAAGATACGACAAAAATGAGAAAATGATCGTTCTCCCTCTTTGGCTAACAAATCCCAACTTATGAACTTCCCATCCTATCCTTACTTACTTTCCAATAAGACCACCTTTCCCTTTCTCATTTTATTTTTAATGATAATAATAATATCAATAACATATGCCCATTTACTTCATTAAAATTATTCAAAAACACTCTTTTACTCCAAAATTCTCGAAAATTATCAAAAACCTCTTAATTCGCTCTAAATTAATTAAATAAATAATTAAATAATTGATTTAGATTTTCGGGTCGTTACAATGAACACTTCTTGAATGGTCCTTAGTCTTCCTTTTGTTGAAGCAGTTTTTCCCTCAAGAGTTGGTTTGTAACCCAACCCTTGGTATTTCTCTCTTTCTAGAACTTCAACGATCTTGTCCCAGCCTTCAGGTACTCCTCCTCGCAGAGCAGATTGAATGCTTTTGAAAGAAGCAAAAGATGGACAATCAGAGGCCACTGGTTCCTTGTCGTCAAGCATAACGACATTAGCTATCTCAAGAGCCTGGAAAGAAGTTTCCAAAGCATCTTCATCCGCTTCAATGTAATGAAACGAGGATAAATTACTGACCATCAGGTCCTTCTCACCATGTATGATTACTAACTTCTCATCGGCCACAAACTTCATCTTCTGATGTTAGGTAGAGGTTACAGCACCAGCTTCGTGGATCCAAGGTCTACCTAGTAAACAACTGTAGGCAGGGTTGATATCTAAGATCTGAAAAAGGATGTTGAATGTTTGAGGGCCAATCAAAACAGGTAGCTCAATCTCTCCCATCACCGATCTTCTTGAACCATCAAAAGCTTTGACAATAAGAGAGGTGGGTCTCATTATAGCTCCTTGGTAAGACAATTTATCAAGAGTTCTCTTTGGCAAAACATTCAGGGATGAGCCGGTATCTACGAGAACTCTAGCCATCGTATCCTCTTGACATTTCACTGATATATGTAAAGCAAGATTATGATTCCTTCCAGCTCGGGGAAACTCCTCGTCACTGAAGCTAAGAGTATTACAGGCTGTAATGTTGGCGACGACATGGTCAAACTGTCCGGCTATTATGTCCTGAGCTACATGTGCCTGGGCTAGTACTTTCTGCAAAGTTGATCTATGAACTGGCGAATTAACTAATAGAGATAATATCGAAATCTTGGACGGTGTCTGATGGAGCTGATCTATCACTTTGTAATCACTCCTCTTAATGATTCTTAGGAACTCTTCATCTGCTTCTTGAGAAATTACCTCCTTTCCCTTATCTCTAGCTGGGATGGGGGCAACAGTCTCTTTGGGTGTGGTTTCCTTGAAAGAAGGAGTGTTGACCCTTCCACTTCGTGTCATCTTCCCAGTTTCCACTATATTGCTCACATCTTCAACAGTAGTTCCCACCTCTTTCCTTGGAACTACGTCTTCAATAGTGATTCCCACCTCTTTCCTTGGAATCACGTCTTCCCGCCTTCTGCTACCCATAACATTCTCATAGATCCACGGCACGGCCTTGGTCCCTCGGAACCTAAATGGAATAGGTTGTCTAATGTCATGTTGCTTGGAATGACTAATGGTGGAAGCATTAATCGCTTCAGGATTATTGAAAATTGGTACTGGTTTATTAAATACAGGAATCACAGACCCAGATTTGGGTGCCTTGGACTTGGATACCTCCCCTTTTGGCTTTGGCAGGTTAAACACAGGCTCAATTGCTGCAACTTTGTTTTCCTTTTCTCTACTGAACACTTGTAGGAACCCTTCATTGATTAAATACTGAACATCATCATGGACCAAATGGCAGCCCTTGGTACTGACATTACATTCTTCACAGTCATCATGGCAAACTTTAACTAAACCAGCTTTAAACAGCTTAGCATGAAAAGTCTTGATAGGAGTCTTGATCTTAGTTGCATCCAAAACTAAGACTTCATCTTTCTCATCCTCTATGGTATTAGTGGTCCCATGGGTAGGTAAAGGATTGTTCTTCACATTCGGTTGATTATTGTGACGCCCCCAATCTAATACCCCCAATTAGCATGCATTTAAAGCAGTTAAAAGAAAAATTCAAAAATTGATCAGAGTACATTTGAAAACACGGCATAGAAGGAGACATCCCATCAACGTAACCAAAATATACACATAACATGCAACACCTGCCCATAATGATATGCAACTGTGGGGTAGCAATCATACAGAGGAAACTTCGTTCCTTACACCCACTTTTCAGAAATTAGAAATAAAACGGAAAATCTAAAATCTGATTAACATATACACATATAAACAGTTTGTCATACATCAAGTAGCATATGTACAACCAAAATATAATATATCATCAGATATACAAAACAATAGCACGCGGCCACCCTAACTACCCGGAGTCACATATCAGAGCCGACCGACCAAAATAATGAAGATGCAAAGCTTCACAAAAAGAATACCTCCAGCAAACCTAATCTGCAACGCCTCATAGAGCGTTATAAAACAGCAGAAGGGTGAGAAAAACAACCATAATATAATTGCATAAAATTATATATATTAACACAAAAATACACAAGCAACACATTCTCACCACAAATGCTCAACAGTCGCATATAATATCACACGGTACAATTCTCACTTATCGTATACCACATCACATCAATCATTCACAATACAATCAAACACGTTCCAAGCACAATTACTCATGATTTATGCAATGCACATAGACCGACACAACGACTCTATGCACATGCCATGCGGTACCGACTTCAAATCTTGTAATTCATTAGTCCCCCAGGAACTCTTGGAATCATCGCTCGTTACATAGAGTAACTCCCCGTCGGGCCTACGATGTTCCCCGTCGCTATAAACCAATATTTCAGGGCGAACGACGTTTATGGATTGCTTTCTACCAGTATTTCAGGGCGCACAATCCGATTGCTTTCTACCAGTATTTCAGGGCGCACAATCAATTGGGATTAATCGCTTCTACCAATATTTCATGGCGTAAGACTATAAAACTGATTCATCTATGAATCTTCCCATGCAAGAATACATATCATGATACTTGACACGTTAATGACTCATGCCAACATCAAATACTCATGCATCAACAATATTCATGTATTTCAAGTGCACACAAAGTAATGCACACAATTGCCCAAAATGGCCACAAACACCAATATACCACACTTAGCATTTTCTTGCCTCTCGGCCACAAATCGTCATCACAACAGCACATAAGGCATACACATCCAAAGCACAAACATATAACACAATACAAGTCAAATACGCACTATTAAAAACGACAAAAGTCGAGATTCGACACTATTCACATTTTCCGACCAAATTTAATCGGCTAACGATTCTCAAAACCTCATAATCACAAAGTACGACTCGATACCTTTCTAACGACACCAAGAATTCAAAAATCGGATAATCGGAACCAAAGTTACGGACAAAACCGAAAACACATTTTGAAAAATCACATTTTTGACATTCTCCTGTCCATACGCGTATCACTCATGTCCATACGCGTACGGACAGAACCCATTTCCTTCACAAATTCCTCGTTCCAAAACCCATACGCGTATTGGCCCATGGCTCGCCCATGTTACGCGTAATGCCAAGATTCATACGCGTATTGGCCCAAAAACAAGCCAATGATACGCGTATCGCCTTGGCTCATACGCGTACGGACATGCCCCTTACGCGTATGGCCAGAGCATACCCAGAAAAATTCTGCAGAACAATTTCTGCGTTTTCCTACCCAACATCAACCAATTTCTTCACCTAAAACTCAGAAAAACAGCAATTTGAAGTGTAGTAGCATACCACAAACATGTATGAACAATCAACAATGCATTCAACAAGATTTTTACCACAATCAAATTCATTTCTAATCAATTCTTACACAATCTAAGTTTTACTAATATTCTCCAAATCAATCCAAAAACAACAACAAAACACATACATAATCATATACAATCATAGAATAATCGAGTTTCGCACCCTTACCCGATTAATCGATTCCCAGAAATTGTTCTTGATGATTTTTCCACTCTTTCTCCAATTTTCTCTCTTCTCCTCTTTTCTTCTCTTTTTCCTTCTTTCTTCTTTCTTTCTCTCTATTTTTCTTTCCCTTTTCTTTTCTATTTTCTTTTCTTTCTTACTAACTTAGTAAAAATATCTATGAAATGTCCAAAATACCCCCACACTCAAATATCCCGCAAATGTTCCCAAAACGCGATAAAATATAATCACGACGAAAAATAACATATTTTCGCATAAAAGTCGAGAATAAAATAAAATAATAATAAAATAATCCAAAAAGACTCAATAATATAAAATTGGCAAAACGGGGCGTTACAATTCTCCCCCACTTAGAAATTTTCGTCCTCGAAAATCTTACCTGATTCAAATAACTCTGGATACGATTCTCGCATCCTACTCTCCAACTCCCACGTCAGATTACCATCAGCAGCGCCTCCCCACGCCACTTTCACAAGTGCAATCTCTTTACCCCTCAACCGCTTCACCTCGCGATCCACAATACTAACTGGTAATGCCTCGACCGTAAGGTTATCTCTTACCTCAACCTCGTCCATAGGAATCACATGTGAAGGGTCTGAAACATACTTCCGCAACTGCGAAACATGAAACACATCATGCAAATTCGACAGATTCGGCGGTAACGCCACACGATACGCCACAGCACCAACTCTCGCAGATATCTGGTAAGGACCAATAAATCGAGAAGTAAGCTTCTTAGATTTCAAAGCACGACCAACACCCGTAACCGGCGTAACCCTCAGAAATACATGATCACCCTCTTGAAACTCAAGATCCTTCCGTCTCCGATCATGATAACTCTTCTGCCTACTCTGAGAAGCCTTCATTTTCTCACGAATAAACTTTACCTTTTCCGTCGTCTGTTGCACCAATTCCGGTCCAACCACAGAACTCTCACCTGTTTCGTGCCAACACAACGGCGTTCGACATCTTCGCCCATATAAAGCCTCAAAAGGTGCCATTCCAATACTAGAATGGAAACTGTTATTGTACGTGAACTCAACCAAAGCAAGATAACTGTCCCACGTACCACCTTGTTCCAAAACACACGATCTCAACAAATCTTCCAAAGACTGAATAGTTCTTTCGGTCTGACCATCCGTCTGCGGATGATAAGCCGAACTCAACTTCAATCTAGAACCCAAAGCCTTCTGTAGACTCTCCCAAAATCTCGATGTAAACCTCGGATCTCTATCAGAAACAATGCTCAACGGGACACCATGCAATTTCACAACCACACCGACATAAATCTCAGCTAACCTCTCCAAAGAAAAACTGATGTCAATCGGAATGAAATGCGCCGATTTAGTCAGCCTATCCACAATCACCCAAATAGCATTATGCCCTCGCTGAGTATTCGGTAACCCCGTTACAAAATCCATCGAAATGCTATCCCATTTCCACTCAGGAATGTCTAATGGTTGCAACAAACCACTAGGCCTCAAATGTTCCACTTTCGATTTCTGACAAGTTAAACAAGCATAAACAAATTGAGCCACATCTCTTTTCAAACCAGACCACCAGAAAATCTTCCTCAAATCTTGGTACATTTTATTCGCTCCGGGATGAATACTTAAAATACTCCGGTGTCCTTCCTCCAAAATCATTCTTTTCAACTCCGCATCGTCAGGAATACAAATACGATCACGAAATCTCAAAACGCCAAACTTATCAACCTTGAAATCCTCATTCTCGTTCATCATCAAATCAACAAATTTCAAATCCAGCTTTTGTTTCTCACAAATCGACAACAAAAACTCATTCGTAACTTTCAACATACCAAGTCTCACACTCACCGATGTCACTTCGCAAACTAAACTCAAGTCTCTAAATGATTCCAAAAGTTCCCACTCTTTCGCCATCAATGCGGACATATGCAAAGACTTACGGCTCAATGCATCGGCTACCACATTAGCTTTACCAGGATGGTAATTCAAGCCAAAGTCGTAGTCTTTCAAGAATTCCAACCATCTCCGTTGCCTCATGTTCAACTCTTTCTGATCAAATAGATATTTCAAGCTTTTATGATCACTAAAGACTTCGAACCTCGCACCATAGAGATAGTGTCTCCAAATCTTTAACACAAAAACCACAGCAGCTAATTCAAGATCATGAGTAGGATAGTTTTTCTCATGAACTCTTAATTGCCTTGAAGCATAAGCTACAACTTTACCTTCCTGCATCAAAACACCACCCAAACCAATTAAAGAAGCATCACAATACACAACGAATGGTTCATTAGGATTAGGTAAAATAAGAATCGGAGCTGTCGTCAATCTTCTCTTCAGCTCACAAAAACTCTCTTCACACTGAATATCCCAAATGAACGCTTTGCCCTTACAAGTCAACTGCGTCAAAGGTAATGCTAGCTTGGAAAAACCTTCAATGAACCTCCGATAATAACCAGCCAAACCCAAAAAGCTTCGAATTTCAGTAACGGATCTAGGAGCCTCCCATTGTAGAACTGCTTCTACTTTAGATGGATCCACAGCAATACCATTACCTGAAATCACGTGCCCGAGAAAACTCACCTCCGACAACCAAAATTCACACTTGGACAATTTGGCAAAAAGCTTCCTTTCTCTCAAAACCTGCAAAACAATACGTAAATGCTCTGCATGTTCCTCACGAGACTTAGAATAGATTAAAATATCATCAATAAACACCACCACAAAACGATCCAAATGCTCGTGGAAAATCCGATTCATGTATTCCATGAACACACCAGGCGCATTAGAAACCCCGAACGGTATCACAGCAAACTCGTAATGCCCGTAGCGTGTCCTAAAGGCCGTCTTCTGAATATCTTCTTCTTTCACCCTTATCTGATGGTACCCCGATCTCAAGTCAATCTTACTAAATACACAAGCACCAACCAACTGATCCATCAGATCATCAATCCTTGGAAGCTGATATTTGTTCTTAATCGTCACTTTATTCAACTGGCGATAATCAATACATAATCGCATACTCCCATCTTTCTTTTTCACCAACAAAACTGGAGCACCCCAAGGAGAAACACTTGGTCTTACGAACCTCTTTTCCAGTAAGTCATTCAACTGCTTTTTCAACTCCACCAATTCAGATGCCGACATTCGATAAGGTGCCATAGAAACAGGTCTAGTACCAGGGACTAGATCTATCGAGAATTCCACCTCTCTCTCCGGCGGTACATCTGAAATATCTTCAGGAAATACCTCAGGAAAATCACACACAACAGGAAACACCTCAAGAGAAACTTTACTCTCCACCGACAACGATGCAAACACACCGAACAACTGAGCCTCATCCGCCAAAAGTCTCTTCAACTCTTTGGTAGATAAGAAACTCGAGTCTTCGTCTTCCTCCAGAGAAGGAAACCTTACTAGCTTATGATAACAATCAATGTGAACCCGATTAAATTGTAACCAGTTCATTCCCAACACCACATCTAACCCTTCCAATGGTAAACACACCAAATCCATCACAAAATCTTTACCATAAATGGCTAAAGGACAATTTAGACAAACCATAGAAGTAGTTACTGATCCCATCGCTGGAGTATCAATAACCATCTCAACACCCATCACAGACAACACAAGATTCAAACTCTTCGCGCACTCAGACGAAATAAACGAATGAGTCGCTCCAGTATCAATAATAGCAATTAAAGGCGTATTATTAATAAAGCAAGTACCTCTAATCAAACGATCTGCATTCGAGGTCTGAGTTCCTGCTAGTGCAAACACTTTTCCTCCAGGTTGAGCCTGTCTTGGTTTCGTACACCTTGTACTAACATGACCAACTTCCCCACAATTATAACATGTAACTCCATTCTTCCTCCTACAATCAGCAGCCACATGACCTTTCAAACCACAACTAGCACACATATCCACATTATTCATTTTCCTCTTACATTCCGATATACGATGTCCTAAACCACCACAATTGTAACATTTCACAGCAGAATTCATTCCTCCACCACTAGGCTTCCTATCAAAAGCAAACTTCTGTTTCCCTTTGTCAACAGGGGTAACATAAGGCCTACCTCTGAACTGCCCCTTTCCTTTCTTATCATTCAGATTCTTGTAATGAGTAGCACGTGCTTTGCTATCCTCATCAAAGATCCGACTCTTGTTCACCAACACTGAAAACTGTCTTATCTCCTGATAACCGATACCCTGCTTGATTTCTGGCCTCAAGCCATTCACAAACTTCAAACACTTCGACCTCTCTGAACCCGCTGTATTATAATTAGGACAGAACTTCACAAGTTCCTCAAACTTAGCAGCATAATCCGCAACAGAGGAATTATCCTGTTTCAGTTCAAGAAATTCAATTTCCTTCTTACCTCTCTCATCTTCCGGAAAATACTTTTCGAGAAAAGCATCTTTGAACACAGCCCACGTAACCACTATTTCATCCTCCTCAAACCTCTGAGAAGCATTTATCCACCAATCTTCAGCTTCCTTTTCCAGCACATGAGTACCAAACTGCACTTTCTGATCCTCGGAACACTTAATGAAACGGAAGATCTTCTCAATCTTCTTCAGCCAAATCTGTGCTCCCTCAGGATCATGAGTACCATTGAAGCTCGGTGGGTTATTCTTCTGAAGCTTATCCATACTACGCGACTCCTCGTCCGCCGCAGCATTCGGTAAATTCTGCATCGCCTGCGCCATAGCTTGCATGGCCGCAGTCATAGCAGCATCACGTCATCCAGCCATAATCTGAACGTTCCCAATGATAACAAATTATGGTTAAACAACAACTCGTCCAACGTAACTCGCCCAATATTCCAGACACAACAACCACAACTGACACAAACTGACACAAACGGCTCTGATACCACTTAATGTGACGCCCCCAATCTAATACCCCCAATTAGCATGCATTTAAAGCAGTTAAAAGAAAAATTCAAAAATTGATCAGAGTACATTTGAAAACACGGCATAGAAGGAGACATCCCATCAACGTAACCAAAATATACACATAACATGCAACACCTGCCCATAATGATATGCAACTGTGGGGTAGCAATCATACAGAGGAAACTTCGTTCCTTACACCCACTTTTCAGAAATTAGAAATAAAACAGAAAATCTAAAATCTGATTAACATATACACATATAAACAGTTTGTCATACATCAAGTAGCATATGTACAACCAAAATATAATATATCATCAGATATACAAAACAATAGCACGCGGCCACCCTAACTACCCGGAGTCACATATCAGAGCCGACCGACCAAAATAATGAAGATGCAAAGCTTCACAAAAAGAATACCTCCAGCAAACCTAATCTGCAACGCCTCATAGAGCGTTATAAAACAGCAGAAGGGTGAGAAAAACAACCATAATATAATTGCATAAAATTATATATATTAACACAAAAATACACAAGCAACACATTCTCACCACAAATGCTCAACAGTCGCATATAATATCACACGGTACAATTCTCACTTATCGTATACCACATCACATCAATCATTCACAATACAATCAAACACGTTCCAAGCACAATTACTCATGATTTATGCAATGCACATAGACCGACACAACGACTCTATGCACATGCCATGCGGTACCGACTTCAAATCTTGTAATTCATTAGTCCCCCAGGAACTCTTGGAATCATCGCTCGTTACATAGAGTAACTCCCCGTCGGGCCTACGATGTTCCCCGTCGCTATAAACCAATATTTCAGGGCGAACGACGTTTATGGATTGCTTTCTACCAGTATTTCAGGGCGCACAATCCGATTGCTTTCTACCAGTATTTCAGGGCGCACAATCAATTGGGATTAATCGCTTCTACCAATATTTCATGGCGTAAGACTATAAAACTGATTCATCTATGAATCTTCCCATGCAAGAATACATATCATGATACTTGACACGTTAATGACTCATGCCAACATCAAATACTCATGCATCAACAATATTCATGTATTTCAAGTGCACACAAAGTAATGCACACAATTGCCCAAAATGGCCACAAACACCAATATACCACACTTAGCATTTTCTTGCCTCTCGACCACAAATCGTCATCACAACAGCACATAAGGCATACACATCCAAAGCACAAACATATAACACAATACAAGTCAAATACGCACTATTAAAAACGACAAAAGTCGAGATTCGACACTATTCACATTTTCCGACCAAATTTAATCGGCTAACGATTCTCAAAACCTCATAATCACAAAGTACGACTCGATACCTTTCTAACGACACCAAGAATTCAAAAATCGGATAATCGGAACCAAAGTTACGGACAAAACCGAAAACACATTTTGAAAAATCACATTTTTGACATTCTCCTGTCCATACGCGTATCACTCATGTCCATACGCGTACGGACAGAACCCATTTCCTTCACAAATTCCTCGTTCCAAAACCCATACGCGTATTGGCCCATGGCTCGCCCATGTTACGCGTAATGCCAAGATTCATACGCGTATTGGCCCAAAAACAAGCCAATGATACGCGTATCGCCTTGGCTCATACGCGTACGGACATGCCCCTTACGCGTATGGCCAGAGCATACCCAGAAAAATTCTGCAGAACAATTTCTGCGTTTTCCTACCCAACATCAACCAATTTCTTCACCTAAAACTCAGAAAAACAGCAATTTGAAGTGTAGTAGCATACCACAAACATGTATGAACAATCAACAATGCATTCAACAAGATTTTTACCACAATCAAATTCATTTCTAATCAATTCTTACACAATCTAAGTTTTACTAATATTCTCCAAATCAATCCAAAAACAACAACAAAACACATACATAATCATATACAATCATAGAATAATCGAGTTTCGCACCCTTACCCGATTAATCGATTCCCAGAAATTGTTCTTGATGATTTTTCCACTCTTTCTCCAATTTTCTCTCTTCTCCTCTTTTCTTCTCTTTTTCCTTCTTTCTTCTTTCTTTCTCTCTATTTTTCTTTCCCTTTTCTTTTCTATTTTCTTTTCTTTCTTACTAACTTAGTAAAAATATCTATGAAATGTCCAAAATACCCCCACACTCAAATATCCCGCAAATGTTCCCAAAACGCGATAAAATATAATCACGACGAAAAATAACATATTTTCGCATAAAAGTCGAGAATAAAATAAAATAATAATAAAATAATCCAAAAAGACTCAATAATATAAAATTGGCAAAACGGGGCGTTACAATTATCAGCAAATGAAAGAATATTCTTCTCCACCAAACCCTTCACTACGTTCTTCAATGCTAAACATCCTTCTAAGTCGTGACCAGCGCCTCCTTGATGAAAAGTACAAGTTGCATTTGGGTTGAAGAAAGGCATAGATTTCTCTGCCGGTGGTCCCAAAGGTCTTGTAACAATTAACCCCTGCTCTACTAAAGAAGGATAGAGCTCTGTATGCGACATTGGTATAGGTGGAAATGCTGGCTTTCCTCCTTGTTTCTTGTGGGGAGAATTCTGTTGTGGAACCTGTGGTCTTGGTTGCTGATAATTATGGTTTTTAGGCCATTGCTGATAAGCTGTCTGTTGATATGCTAGTGCCTGCTGTGCTGCTTGGTGATTGAATGTAGGCGTAACTGCAGCTACGTAGGGTTGTTGAGCATACTACATCTGGTAAATTGGATGTTGCAAGAAATTTGGTCTCTGTGGTTGCTGGTACATTGGTTGCTTCCATCGAGGTCTCTGTGTCTTCCCTGCCATAATGGCATTAGTTTCTCCTTCCGTCTTCTTATGGGAATGACTAGGAGACTTCTTAGTACTGACGCCAGCTGAACTACTCGGAGAACCAATCACTTTTCCACTCTTTAATCCTTCCTCTACCTTCACGCCAATGGCAACAATATCAGCAAAATTTGCACTGACACTGCTGATCATCCTCTCATAAAATTCAGGCTTTACCGTGTCTACAAACCAATCAGCCAACTCTTTCTCAGTCAATGGTGGTTCAACCTGAGAAGCAGTCTCTCTCAAACGTTGTGCATATTCTTTGAAAGTCTCAGTACCTTTCTGGGCCATACTCAGTAACTGCCTACGGTTAGGAGCCAGATCCATATTATACTTATAGTGTTTCACAAAAGCGTCGGTTACATCCTGGAAACAACGGATCTGGGACTGATCTAGACTTAAATACCACTTAGCAGCAACCCCTTTCAAACTGTCCTGGAAATAGTGGATCATCAGCTTGTCATTGCGTACGTGCGTGGCCATCCTTAGGTAGTACATAATCAAGTGAGATTTGGGACATGTGGCCCCTGAGTACAACTCAAAATTTGGTAACTTAAACTTGGGTGGAATAACCAAATCTGAAACTAAACACATGTCTTTGATGTCAGTACTGAAAGCATTACTCATCTCCATTGCCTTCATCTTCCTCTGCATCATTTCAACACTTTCTCTTAGTTTTTCATGTCTGTCATCTCCTCTTCTGACACATCAATGTAGTCGTAAGGCTGGTGGTTCTGGAAAACCAGATGCACTTGCGTTTGTACTGCTGGTGGAGCATAAGTAGGAATAGCCTGAAAAGTCTCATTGACCAAAGGAACTGCTTGCTGTGTTTTCAAAGGAGCTATAGCACGGATAAAATCTTCTGGCATGCCCAGAGTAGGGATGACAGGGATGATAGTAGGTTCTACCATTGTGGTGACGATTTCAGAGACCACAGTTGCCTGAGTATCCATCTTTGCTTTCATAACATTAATTGCCTCGAAGATTTGTCCCATTCCTCCTCTTATCTCATTCAGCTGATTGTTGACTCTGTCCATTTCTCCGTAAGCCTCTGACATCCTGAATCGAGCTCGGGCCTGAGTGTTGTAGTTGTGGCGGGGATTCAGTGTGACGATTCTGAAGAGAACACGGTGACATAAGACATAGACAAGGAAAGAAAATGCACATGAAGATGCAAATGAGGATGCACATGCAAAGGCAAGCTAAACTATCAAGAAACCAAAGAAATTTTGCAAATAATATAGATAATAGATTTCTTGATAAAATAAACTTCTTCATTCAAGAGTCTGGTGAACATTACATCAAGAGCAGTGTATCCTCATACTCCAAGTACACAAATAGAAATACATCAAAATGAAAGGGAACATTAGCAACAGAAGAAACAACAATGGTAATACTAAGGATTAATTCCACTGGTTGATGATCCTTCTCCTCCATTGATTACTCTCATTAATTTGACGATACGCTCCTTTGTTTCCTCTTTTGCAAGAACCAATTCTCCTAACTCCTCCACCATCTTCTGCCTTGTCTTGGTAGGTGATTCATGGTAAGGATGTGGCTTCATCATTAAACGAGCTATGTCACGAGACCATTGCAAGTGACCCTCTGTGGCTGGGCATTCAGCCTTCCATAATTGTCTGTTAATCTGGCGCCAAGCGCGCTCCAATCGCATCTTCATTTTGAAACCTCCTCTTTCATCATAAAACATCATCTGCATATCTTCGTTATCTGGAATTCCTTCCTTCAGATGACCCAACTGACGGCGTGCAAGGACAGGGTTGTAATTGATACAACTGTTTCTTCCCATGAGAGGCACATTGGGGTAATCCCCACAGCTATGGATTATGATGATTCCTTCTTCAGTTGAATCATACCATTCGATGTCGGTATGCTTCAACTCCATCAGCTTTTTGGACCAAATCTTACAGTCTTCAACCTCCCAGAAAGTCGGAGTCTTCGGTAGATAAGAAACGAACCACTTGTAAAAGAGGGCTACGCAGCAAACAATTGGCCCACAACCTCTGGTGTATCTGGTCTGTATGGAATGGTAAACATCAGCTAGCAGTGTTAGGACTGGATTGTTGACTGTGAAAAGCTGAATGCCTTGGGTGTCCACAAATTTTTTGGCATTTGGGAACAGAAACAACCCATATATCATCAGAGCTAGAGTTGATTCAAACAAAGCTTCACTTCCTCTATTTTTGAAGTACAGAGCTTTTTCCATCAAGAATTGGGTAGGCAATCCACGCTTCCCTCCCTTGTTAGTCAGGTTGGCTTGGATGTCAGATAGTCTGATTCTGGTTACTCTGGCGATGTCTCTGGCGGAAGGCATTTCTTCAATCCTAGAAAAGATGGGAGCTTCTCTGATTGGAATTCCTATCATGGTAGAGAACTCCTCTAGGGTTGGCACCAACTGGAATTCAGGGAATATGAAACATCAGTACGCGGGATGATACAGCTGGACCAAAACTTCAAGAGGCCCTACAGTCACTGGTGTCTTCATCAGTGGAATGACGCATCCATATCTGTCAGCGAAGACTGACTGATCTTCAATCATCTCTCCCAACCACAGCAGACGCTCCACCTCCGGTAGTTCAAAGAAATAAGGCCAGACTCTCTTTCCTGTAGCATCCATTTCTACAAAATCTGCAAAACAAGATTAGTAACTTGATAGTTTAGCAGGAATGCAAAATGCAATGCAAAGTTTCATGGAATTCAGACATTAGTAAAATATCAAGGGATATCAAAAGACCTCATTTCCATTAAATAAAAGGTGAATTACAATAGTTGATACACTTTCAAAAGCCCTAAACATGAAGCTAAATAAAAGCTAGAAAGTCCTAAGGAAATTCTCCTAAGAGCCTTATATTGAGTCTTCTGATTTCTTTCTCCATCTGATCCGTTTCTGCGACGAGGTTGTCAAGAATAGATTTCCAAGCCGGAGGCTGACTGTTAGAGGAACTTGGATCTTCTAGGGCTTTTCTTATCTTGCATGAGAGTAACTCTTCATTCTTGGTCTGTAGCTGCTTCTGGAGTTCCAGATTCTCTTCAACAACCACTTGATACTTGAGCTTCCATGCTTTTTCCGACCTTTGGGCTTTTCTGAAAGAGATCTCCAGCTCTTCTTCTCTTGACATGAAGTACAAAACAGGCTCTTTCTTCAAAGTAATTGGTTCTTTCCTTTTGTAGGGCATCTTTAGCTCTATAGCTCTTCTTCTAACCCACTAGAGATAGGGCTCCAAGGACACACAGTTAGGTCTTCCTAAAGAACTTCTTCCTCTTTTTCGCTTGCTACCCCAAGCGTTCAAGATCAATTTCTTCTGTTCTTCGTTCTTGTCATATGTTTCAAAGTAAATACTTTCCACATGAACAATGAGAGGTTTGTCCTCCAAAGGATACCCTAATTGGCGTCGTACCAATATGGGGTTATAACTGATACCTCCTTTAATGCCAAGAAAAGGCACATTGCCATAATTTCCGCAGCTATCTATAATCAGGATTCCATCATACACCCGATTATACCAGTCAATATCTGCATGGGAGAGTGCCATAATCTTCTGAGACCACCATCCTTTCTTGGAATCCCAGAATGCGCCTGCCTTTGGTTGATGTGAAATAAACCATCTATACAGTATGAGGACACAGCAGGTAATCTGTCCATTTCTATGAGTGTTTCTTGTATGGAATGAGTGATAGGCTTCAGCAAGCAGGGTAGGTACGAGATTTTGTTTCAAGAAGATTTTGATTGCATTTAGATCCACAAAGTTGTCAATGTTTGGAAACAAGAAAAGTCCATAGATAAGCAATGCAAAAACAGCTTCAAAGGCATCCCTGTTGGAATTTTTAGCAAAATATCGAGCCTTTTTAAACAAGGACTTAGCAGTTAACCCAAAAATTCCTCCTTTAGAGATTAAATTACTTTTGATGTCAACTAACTCTAGATGGGTTTCCTTGGCTATTTCCTCTTCTTTAGGATCCTTCTCGAAGATAGGAAATGGGGACTCATCTTTGATAGGAAACCCAATTATCTGGGAGTATTCCTCAAGGGTGGGTAAGAGCTGATAGTCAGGGAATGGTAAGAAGTGATACTTTGGATCATAAAACTGAAGCAAGGTTGAGAGGAGTCCTTCATCAATGGTCTTCTTCAACAACACCCACAACTTCCCATATCTGTTTATGAATCCTTCAGGGTCTGTTAGCAAATCTCCCAATTTCCTTAGGTCATCCAATCTGGGACTCTTGAAAGTGTATTTGATGGTGTTTCTTCTTGAGCTATCCATGATATCCCTCTGATATAAGAAAAGAAGTCTGAGTTCCATGAAACAGATGCAACATGAATGCTTATGATGTATGAATGCAAAGCACGCACAAAGCACACACAAGCAAAGGCAAAGGGAGATAGGTTGAGCATGGAGCCAAGGGTTCACCCTTCCCATTGGTATGTTCTATTGGTTTTCACCTGCTGAACGGGGTTCTAAGAAGTTCCCAGAGTCGACAACCCATCTTTCGGATTTTAACGATTTCCCAGATGACTTGGTTATCAATAAAATTCTCAAGAGAATCTCGTCTGAGTGTAGTATCGCGTGACAACCAATTCAGAAATAGACTCCATCATGGTCACCACACTACATCCTAAAAAGGCTTAGGTGGGGTTTGGTAACTACGGTTCTCAATATCATGGGCTCCTAGGTTGAGAGTAGCACGTTTTCACGAACGAATTCGTTCAACATAACTAGACTCTCAAGAGGGCCTCAACTGAGTGATGGTGTTCTCAATTCAACTTTTCAGGATTCGACTCCCTCAAAGCCTCCTTGAATACCATCGTCCTATCCTAATTGCACTCAAATCCGGTATATGATTTATCTCACCACTCAAGAACCAAGCCAACAAAAGATAATCAAGCAAAGCATATATACAGGCAATCAAACAGATATACACAAATATAGCAAGCAAGTATTAGTAAAACAAGTATAAAAAAGGTGGGCTTAACCCTAAAAAATAATTGGTTATCCCCAGTGAAGTCGCCATTTCTGTTGCGGTGAGAATTGGATAACAAGATATTTAATTAACTTGCATCGCATTTCTTTGAATTCACAACCGACTTTGATTTATCCAAAGGAAAGGTTCAAGATCGAGAAAACCTAAAGGGGGGGAGATCTAAGGTTCGGGGGTTGGTTATACTAAGGGAAGGTATTAGCACCCTTAATATCTGTAGTACTCTACGGGAGCCTCTTGTTTTAACTTGTAATATCTTGTTCGCTTGCTAAGGGTGCTATGCTAAAGGTTGAAAACCCTAGGGGTTTGTTTCTAAGTATACTCGACAAAGCATCGCGCTTTGCGCCTATGTATCCTTACGGGAGTGGAATCAGAGTATCCGTAGTTCACCAATCTAAGGGTGAAGGAAGAGGAACCATTGACTATGGCCAAAGTTCCAAGGGGAAAATGAGTATGAGCTCATTTTAGAGTTCACGAGAACTCTCTAAGTCTACATTATAGGAGAAAGTGAGTTCTCATGATGATGAAAATCACATGGAGTTTAAGAACTCCAACCTACTTCTAAGTTGTGATTTCATTGGCTCTCATGAGGCCAAGAAATAAGGGTAAACCTAGAAGGATAAGGTAAAGGTGGTTGTTTTGTGACTTCAAAAGTCAATTTAAGAAGGTCTCCCTTTGGAATGGGGGGAAAGATAAAAGTTAAAAAGATTACCAAAATAAAAAGATTAAAATGCAAATAGGATTATGAAATAACACATGAATAAGATAATGAGATGAGATAAAATCATGACATCAATGCAAGGTGAGAATTATATATGCTAGGCAATGAGCAAACATGATATATAGACATAATATGGCATGATGAATAAGAAAGCCCAACAAAAACCCTAATAAACATTTATGATCTAATCATGCATAAAGGTCTCAAAAATTAATATTTTTACTAATTTCCTTTTATATTTGAAAAATAGATTCAATAAGGAAAATGTGGCAAAAAGAAGGGAAGAAAAAGGATAAAAATTAAGTAATTTATGATATTTTGAAAATTGAAGCATTAACTTAAAAAACAAGATAAAGTCAACAAGTGAAAAAAAAGAGGAAATGGCATTTTTAGGATTTGAACTCGGGTCATTACGCATACAGCCTAAAACCATTACCACCAGGCCAACGCGCACATCTTGACATATGAAGGATGGCACAAATGAATATTTTAAGACAAGCGAACTTCAGAAAAAAAAAAGACTGGGGCGAGGGGGATTCGAACCCCAGACCCCTTGGCTACAAGCAAACATAAAACCTCCTCCTGGACCAGCGGTGCTACGCTCTCATCCAAACATAATGTAACTCAAAAACTATATAAGACAAAATGCTTCCTAAATGTCCAATTAATCAAACACGCGCGCACAACCTTACTCAACCTTGTTCAAATTTTACTCACTTGCCCAACCATGTTCATACAGTCACAACTCATTCAAAACACATCCAAACTTAACAAAATAAAGCTCTAAAGTGATCAGCGAAGAACAAGGAGTACAATGGTGTACTTTACATAAACTAAAACCTATTATATAAAACACACGCATGCTGACAAAAGAGAGGTGTCAAAAAGATTGAAAACAAAGATGTAAATGTTATAACATCAAAGAAGACATAGCATAGTGAAATGAAGGCATTTCTGACTAACATATTCTCAGAACATACACAAAGCACCAAAACCTCAAATTAACATATGGAAAGGCACGCAAAGCATGTAGTAAGGCACCCATGTCAAGCATTTTAATTCAAGAGCAAACTGTCATGGATATAAAGCATAAGCATATAGTAAGACAAAGTCAAACATTTATATTGTGGCATGGCAAGGAGCAGATGTGCACAATATGAAACAAGAGAAGTAATGAATATGTCATGACGTCATAATGAATCTGCAAACCAGGTTCAACATAAAACCAACATTATCAAGTTAACACTATAAAACAAAAGCAAGTGCATGATTTCAACAAATCAACAGGTCAGATACATCAATTCAGCATGTATACCAGAAAGTATATAGTTACAAAATCATTCAAAAACAACTGTCAAGAAATGAGAAACATAACCAGGTGCAAACCAACAAATGATTTGCAGCATGAACACAAATATCTAATTGTGGTGTGAGTGTGTGATCAGTGGAAAGAATCATTGGCCAAAGTGATTGTAATGTAGCAATCAACAAACTTAACAAAAGAAAGGAACTCAATCAGTCATGAACACATACACGCACATTGAAAGAAAACAGGTCAGGTCATCATACAAAACTGTTAACATATTTGCCAAAGATCTAAGCACACATGATTTGGATGCATAACAGTTGACAGACCAACAGCTCATGACATGTTGTATGTGCATATCAAGATGTATACAAGCATGAATAGATAAACAAAGGCATAAGTTCATGGTATAGCAGAGACACATCAAGAAAACATGGTCATAGAAAGGATTAAAGTTTGTCAAAGTAGCAGTTCAAATGCACAAGATATCATTCAACGGAAGAGTTAGAAAACATGGTTATGACATAGCAAGAGCAAAGGACTAACCAAGGACAACATCAACAAGTTTTTAGTGAGAAATAAGAAACAGCTGTGTGACTTAGCAAAGTAATAGAGCGAAAACATTTTGACACTTCAATCAATTATACTCAAAAGAACAAAGGCAAATTAAAGAAAACATCTCAACACCAGACATACACATACCACACATAGAGAAACAAGCATACACATTTGATCAGTAAACACAAGGCCATAATCTCATACTAATATTCTATGGAACTGAAAAAAAAACACTTTTAACAGGGCATATGCAAACTCAAGTATCAGACATAGGGCAAACTGTCATGACATAAACAAATACATATAAACCAGAATATGGAAGCAAATGGATATCACACATCAGTTTGTAACAGGGTGAGTCAAGGCAAACTTCCATTATAAACACTATCACTCAAGAAACAACAAGAGTCAATGAGGATTCCTAACATGATAGCAGTAATGATACTCAACCAAAGTTTGACAGCATAACATCACAATGAAAATGAGCAAAACAATAAATTCAACAGGGTACCATTTCACATTCTATGATTCAAAGCATAGCAGCATAGCAAAACAAGCCAAATCATTTCAAACATTAATGTCATGATATGCATATCCGAATTATCACATGGACATAAGATTTATGATGAGGATGACATGAATAGGAAAAGAGAAGAAGGGTTACCAAGTGGAGTAATGTCCACTGCACCTTCAACTGTGATAAACTCTTTCCTTTGAATAAAAAATTCCCAGAAACAAGCTCCTTCCTTTCTTGCTCATGGATTCAGAAAGCTCAAAGATTTTAGGATGTATTTGTGAGAAATGTTGATGTCCTCAAGTGTTAAGATTGAGCTCCTTATATAGGCTAACTTGATGGGCCGGGTTGAATTCAAAACTCAAACAGCTTGGGTGCAAAAGGAGCTAGGGTTTAACATTTGAATTCCAATGTTGTTCATCCTTGGGAGACAAACGCTCCCTTGCTGTACAAATGGCTCAGAGATGCAGGGTCAAATGGTCATTTGGTGTATTGCTTCTGAAACAAACCTTTGTTGCCACACAGGTAGGCTTTGAAAGAGAAATTGATGGGGACGGCGCCATGACAATCTTACAGGGTGATGCAGAGTGAATCAGAATGGATAATGAGAATGGTAACTCCCCAGAACTGCTTTTGATGAAACCAGATGAGTAAGCTTAAAGAGGAAAAGTTTTGGGAACATTCAAAATGAATTAACGCGCCAAGAATTGAATTGGTTTGAACGATTTGATGTGTTCATGTTTTGAATTTCCTTCCAATATGAGTTTCACGAGCAAGGACGAGGGAGAAGAGCAATTTGGTTCATTTTGGTCTCTTTTTATACGCCACATGTTGCCTTCTCATTGGTTGATGATTGGGTTGAAAAGTCAACACAACCAATGCTTGATTCCTATTGGTTATTTGGTAATGAAAACAAATCCAATAATTTGTAACATATTCCTTTATTTTTGGTCACGATGGGCTCACCAAATTGGGCTTATGAAATTAAGAATGGTTTTGTATTCTTGTTGTAAACCAAGGTGATTAGGAAAAATAAATAGTAAAGGATTATTTGGCAATGGATTAGGATTAAAAGTGGTTTAGGAGAATTAAATTGAACAAATTGAATAAAATTGGTTAAATGAAAAGGTTAATGAAATAGGTTTAGAAAATGAAAGTGACAATTGAGGGTAGATAAAGTGGGTAGAAATTTGGTTATGTAGGGGTTAGGGTTATGAAGACATCTCTTAGAGACTTGCTTGATTCAATGCTCCATCCAAAAATCTTGATCAATCACTCCTTGAATCTCCTCAAGATTAACCTGATAAAAAAGAAACAAATACAAACAAAAACCTGGTAAAAAGGGTTAGCTGTACAGCATGATTGACCTAATATGATATGCAAGAGATCAATGGATCTAAGGGAAAAATTTGGGGTACAACACATTCCATAACTTGAAATCCACGGGGAATTGGAATGAGTGGTAGTTGAAGCTTTTGTAGAGGGCCATGAGAGCTACAAATCCAGCTTTGGATGGGAAAAAATGGCCTTGTGGTTTAAGATTATGATCCTCCAAAGTTAGTACCCTAGCCACTTTGTTCCATAACTTAGAAAAATTTCTAAGTTTTTTATGTTTCCCCTTTTACAAGTTATCCCACTTTTCTTGATTTTTCTTGATGAATGATGATTCCAATCATACATTAACATGATTTTGGGGTCAAAGAACCATAATTGTGAAAAATCTCAAAAAGTCAAAGTTTGACTTTTGTGCACAGTTGACTTTTTGTCAAATGAATTCCAAACTGTGCGATCCTCTATGAAATCAAGTCCTTGACCTAAATCAAAATTGATGGATTGATTTCATAGGTGTTATAGGGAGTATTGAATCATGTATTAGGGTTTGGGAGCATGTCCTGGTTCAAAGATACATTTAACTTTTTCCGCGAAACCCTAACTGTGGTTCTGATGAAATTGAATCTTGTTGCTCAAGCTTCTTGGCTCAATCCATTGTTACAATTGGGCCAATGTGGTTTGTTAGGGACCCTCAAATCATCTCTTGAGGTCTTGGCTCATGATTTTATCCCAAAAGTTAACTTAGGGGTGAATTAGGTCAAGAAACCCTAATTCCTAATTTTTTTGATGAATGCATCCCCTGAGGCTAAATTGACTTGATGATTGGGTTCATGAGATCCCTTGGAGCATCATAGGTTATGCTTTGAAGCATTAGCTCATGCCCAGAGGAAAATTTCCATCTGGAGGCCCTAATTGGTGACATTGGCGATCTTAAGGCTTGATCCACCTAGAAGGGAGAAGCCTTATGCTTAATCCTTGAAGTGGGAGTCCTCTTGATCCTTTGTGGATGTTTGAGAGGCTAGACAAGTTGAAGATCATGTCATTTCTTAATTGGTCCTTTGTCTAAGAGCTCTGAGATGGCTTGAAACCCTAAGTCTGATTGTAGTGGATGCTCACCCATCTTTGGGGAGACTAATGGTTCATCCATATTGTGATGACGATTTGCACAATGATGGGAAATCTTAGTGGTCAAAATTTGGGGTATGACAAGCTGGATATTATCGAAGATTCATTGAAGGCTTTTCCAAGTTAGCACTTCTATTGACCCAGCTGACTTGTAAAGGTGAGTCGTTTATTTGGGATATTCAGTGTGAGGAAAGTTTTAGTGAGCTGAAGAGAAGATTGACTACAGCTCCGATTTTGATTTTACCGAATCCTAGTGAACCGTTTGTGGTGTATTGTGATGTGTCTTTGATTGGTTTAGGTGGAGTGTTGATGCAAGAAGGTAAGGTGGTGGCTTATGCTTCGAGACAATTGAGGGTTCATGAGAAGAATTATCCTACTCATGATTTGGAATTAGCTGCGGTGGTTTTTGTATTAAAAATTTGGAGACATTATCTCTACGGTGCAAGATTTAAAGTCTTTAGTGATCATAAGAGTTTAAAATACTTGTTTGATCAGAAAGAGTTGAATATGAGGCAACGGAGATGGTTGGAATTTTTGAAGGACTATGATTTTAGCTTGAATTACCATCCTGGTAAAGCTAATGTGGTAGCCGATGCGTTAAGCCGGAAATCTTTGCAAATGTCTGCTTTGATGGTTAAAGAGTGGGAACTTTTGGAAGAATTTAGAGATTTGAGTTTGGTGTGTGAATTGACATCTTATAGCGTGAGGCTTGGTATGTTAAAGGTCACTAATGATTTTCTGTTGACCATTAGCGAGAAACAGAGGCTGGATGTGAAATTTGTTTATTTGATGACGGTTGGAGATAAAGGTGTGAATGGTGTCTTTAAAGTGGATGATCAGGGTGTTTTGAGATTCCGTGGTAGAATTTGTATTCTTGATGATTCAGAATTGAAAAAGATGATTTTAGAGGAAGGACACCGAAGTAGTTTGAGTATACATCTGGGAGCTAATAAAATGTATCCAGATTTGAAAAAGATCTTTTGGTGGTCCGGATTGAAGAGGGATGTGGCTTAGTTTGTTTATGCGGGTTTGACGTGTCAGAAGTCAAAGGTAGAACATCAGAAGCCTAGTGGATTATTGCAACCGTTGGATATTCCCGAGTGGAAATGGGACAACATTTCTATGGATTTTGTGACAGGGTTGCCGAATACTCAGAGGGGACATAATGTCATTTGGGTGATTGTGGATAGGCTGAATAAATTGGCGCATTTCATTTCGATTGACATCAGTTTTTATTTGGAGAGGTTGGCTGAGATTTATATCCGCGTGATTGTGAGATTACATGGTGTTCTGTTGTGTATTGTTTCAGATCGAGATCTGAGGTTTACTCCCAGATTTTGGGAAAGTTTGCAAAAGGCGTTAGGTTCCAAGTTAAGATTGAGTTCTGCTTATCATCCTCAGACGGATGGTCAGACCGAGAGAACTATTCAGTCATTGGAAGATTTGCTGAGAGGTTGTGTTCTTGAGCAAGGTGGTGCTTGGGATAGTTATCTTTCGTTGGTTGAGTTCACGTATAACAACAGTTTCCATTCGAGTATTGGAATGGAAACTTTTGAAGCGTTGTATGTAAGAAGATGTCGAACACCTTTGTGTTGGCATGAATCTGGTGAGAGTACGGTGGTTGGACCAGAGTTAGTTCAACAAACTACGGAAAAGGTGAAACTTATTCGTGAGAAGATGAAGGCTTCTCAGAGTAGGCAGAAGATTTATCATGATCGAAGGGGGAAAGATCTTGAGTTTCGAGAAGGTGATCATGTATTTTTGAAAGTTACACCGGTGACGGGTGTTGGACGTGCATTGAAGTCGAAGAAACTTACTTCTCGGTTTATTGGTCCTTATCAGATATCTGCGAGAGTGGGTGTTGTGGCTTATCGGGTGGCGTTGCCACCGAATCTTTCGAATTTACATGATGTGTTCCATGTTTCACAACTTCAAAAGTATGTTCCGGATCCGTCGCATGTGATTCTGATGGATGAGGTTGAGGTAAGGGAGAACCATACGGTTGAGGCATTACCGGTGAGGGTTTTGGATCGCGAGTTGAAGCGGTTAAGGGGCAAAGATATTGCGCTTGTGAAAGTAGCGTGGGGAGGCGCTGCTGAGGGCAATTTGACTTGGGAGTTGGAGAGTCGGATGCGGGAATCGTATCTGAAGTTGTTCGTCTTAGGTAATATTTTCGAGGACGAAAATTTCTAAGTGGGGGAAAGTTGTAATGCCCCGGTTTTTGTTAGATTTATTTAATCGAGTCGATTTAATTATTTTGGTTTTTATATTATTTTATTCTTGGTTTTTATTTGGTAAATATGTTATGTTTATCGTTATTATGTTTTATCGCGTTTTGAGAGCGTTTGCGAGAAAATTGAGTGCAGGGGTAATTTGGTCATTTTGCTTGGTTAGATATTATTTTTTTTCTTAAAATAGAAACATAGAGATTAGAAAGAGAGAAAAAGAAGCTTTAGAGAAATAGAGAGAAAGAGAAGAGAAAAAGAGAGTGAGAAGAAGAAAAAGAGGAAAACTTGAAGTTTAAGAAATCGATTCAACCGACACTTCGAAGCACGATTAATTGGGTAAGGGTGCCAAACTCGGTTATTCTATGTTTGTGTATGATTATGTATGTATGTGGTTGAATGTTTACTTGTTTTTCCATAGTTTTCATTTCTAGGTTGAAAATGAGCAATATGAGTAGAAATCGATGTTTTCACGGTTGGAATGCGAAATAAGTTGTGTAGTATAGTCGGGTGAGGATAGGAATTAATCGGGAATGGTTGTTTGTGTGTTTTCGAGTGGTTTTGATCGAGTTTGGAGTTGGGATAAATTGATAAAATTATGTTTAAAAATATTTCAAAAATGGAAAATGTGTTGGATGGCTTTTTAATGGTGAAAATATTGTAGTATGTTTAATTCTGAGACCGGGGTTTTTTACGGAATCGAAATCGAAGGTCCTGAAGGCATTTAACGGTCGAAAACTGAGTGTTTAGGAAAATCTGCGCAGTATGCACCGACCCCCCAGGATTATGCGTCGACTCACTGCAACTATACGTCGACTCATTGCAATTATGCGTCGACTCATGGTCGTTGTGCACTGACCCGAGCGTTACAGAATTTTTCCAAAATGTCAGATTTTGTTTTCTTCATAACTTTCAAACCGTAAGTCCGTTTTGGCCGCCGTTCGAAGCGTTGGAAAGCTAATGAGACGTTATTTCTTATAAAAATGGTTTTGATATTAGTGGCCGATTTAATTGTGTCAGGATTTTGGAAACTTGTCATTTTGTCGACTTTTACCGTCGTAATTGTGTGCGATTGATGTGTTATCATGCGATATGCTTTTCATATATAACGTATAGCTTGTGTGCTGTTATATGATGTGAATATATATGATGAGAGGTTGTGATGATGGTTTGTGGTCTTATGGAAATAAGAAATGCATTGTTTCGGGTTAAACTTCAATGCATGATTATTGATGTTGAGATGGTTCACATGGTTATATATGTATATGCATTTGATTGTCATGAGTCATTAGTATGCCATGCATCATGATATGCACCATGTGATGTCGTCTGCCCTTGTGGGGTATGAGCGACGAAACTATTCCAGAGGGAATCTGCTATAACGATCGTGTGCCTTATACAAAGATGACCTAAAGCGACGTTATAGACGATCGTGTGCCTTATACAAAGAGGACCTAAAGCGATCGGATCGTGTGCCTTATACAAAGAGGACCTAAAGCGATCCATAAACGTCGTGAGCCTTATACAAAGAGGACCTAAAGCGACGGGGAACATCATTTGCCCGACGGGGAGTTACACTAAGTAACAAGCGATGATTCCAATAATTCCTCAATGAATTAATGATGATGAGAGTGATGGATGGAATGGTACCGCATGTATAGAGTTGTTGTGTCGGTCTCTGTGCATTTGCATAAGTCATGAATGGATTGATTATGTGTGGGAAATTGTGCATGGGATTGATGAGTTGATATATATATATATATATATATATATATATATATATATATATATATATATATTGGTGATAAATGTAATGAGTATGATTGATATCCCTTTGTGATGGATGCATGAATTATGAATTGTTTTGTTTTTGCATGCGTATCTCATGTTATTACATAATTGTGTGCAACTATATTATAATTGTGTTTCTCACCCTTCTATTGTTTTGAATGCTCTATGAGGCATTGCAGATTAGATGTTGGAGGTCTTTTTGTGAAGATTATGTCTTCATTCTTTTGTCGGTCGGCTCTGATATGTAGCACCGGGTAGTCGAGGAGATCGTTATCTGATTATTTGTATATATATCTTCTTGGATTCTACATGTATGACTCTGTATATGACAGGCAAACTTCTATGTTTATATATGAGATTTCAGTTGCAGATTTTCCGCTTTTATTCTGTATCTGAATTATGGGTGTTAGGAACCGAGTTCCTCTGTTTATGTTGCTACCTGATTGTTGCATATCGATATGAGCAGGTTATTATAATTCATTACTTTGATGTGACGCTCCCGTCTATGCCATGAATGTTTTAATTATACTCTGATTATTTGTTATCACTTTAATTTCTCGGGGGTATGGATTAGGGGTGTTACACTGTCCAAGCCTACTGGTGTGGAAAGAGTTTTATCTTTTGTATGATACCCAAGAGAAGGCGGGGGTATTAAGGGATGAGAAGCAACCCTATGTCCGAGATTTGACACTGGAAATAGCAAAGGATGGTTAAGTTCTGTCTTATACCTTTAAGAGGTCTTAGGGTCCTTGTATTAAGCCCAAGAGAAGGCATGAGAACTTCTAAAAAGCCGGAGGGTCCTTGTACAAAGCCCAAGAGGAGGCGGGGATGCTTTTAGGAAACCTGTGGGTCCCAAACCAAGAAAAGTTCAAGAAATGCTATTCACCGAGAATAGATCATTTAGTGAAAGTTCTGTGATTTGAAGAAACTCAAGAGATGCTATTCACCGAGAATAGATCAACTCCGGGGAGTAGAATTTCTTTGACAATTTCTAGGGGTCACAGTCTGAGAAAAGGTTCACAAGAATACTGCCTTTCTCTTTGTTCTGTATTATTTAAGCCCGAGAGAAGGCAAGACTGTATCTGGAAGTCCTATGGGGATCTAATTTTGACTGTATTCAAGAGTGACCAACATGGCTTTACCTAGTTCTAGACCTAGTTGTCGTGGAAAACTCTAAATAACTATACTAGTATATATACAGTTGATATATGACAAGTATTTAAAAGCATATGAAAGAAGACTAACCATGCGCAGCTTCGCACAATACAATTATATATATGACGTGTATTTAAAAGAGATGAAAGAAGACTAAACGTGCGCAGCTTCCCACAATACAGTTATGTATATATGAAAGTGAGTAAATGAAAGCTGTTAAAACTTACAGGTGAGCAAGCTTCCATGCTATATTGTTAGTTGTTCAGAGAAATTAAAGAAAGTTTTGATAATAACATGTATATTGAATCTAAATTAAACGTAAAGTTGTTTTCAAAAGATTATTGGGGCTTATACTCAAGGAGAGGCCCAAGTTTTTAACAGTGATCGTACCGTTGTTTTGAATATCGCATTGGGACTTATACAACGACTGAGGCCTAAAAAGGTTTATTTATAACAGGGTTGAGTCTTACAATTCAAGGATAAGCCCATAGGGTTTTAAGAAATAAATTGGGACTTACAACACAAGGGTAGGCCCAAAGATTATTTAAAGAAAAGAAATGGGACTTACAACACGAGGGTAGACCCAAATGATTTTCGTTTTGAAATGGCGGCCGCGCCGAGATTTTTTAACGCAAAGGGACTTATACAATGTTTGAGGCCCAAAAACGGTTTTGGTTAAAAGGGGATTGGGTCTTACACTTTATTAGAGGCCCAAAGAGTTTGAAAATGAATAAAGATGGGTCTTATAGCTAAAGGAGAAACCCAGTTAATTTTGTTAAAAAGGCGACGATTGTGTCGAACTTTTAAAAATATACAGAGGGACTTAAACAATGTGTGAGGCCCAAAAATTTTCTATTTACAAAGGGGTTGGGTCTTACACTCTATTAGAGGCCCATGAGTGTTGGAAAAAGATTGATGAGGGTGGAATCAATCAAAACCCTAATTTTGTTTAAAAATGGAATTTATTTTGTTTAAAAATTAATAAAAGTTATTGAAAACATGTGAAAAATGAGTGGTAATCTTGGATCAATGTTTCAAAAATTATGTTTTTGTCCACAAAATGACTAAAAATCATTTAAGTTTGGAAAATCAAGAAGGAAAAAATATTTTAAATGTTAAAAAACAAATAAAAATTAATTCTTTGCAAAAATATCAAATATATGAAATAAATAATATTTTTGGGAAATTTTTGTAAAATAAAATATTTTAACATTTTTGAATTATTAAAAAAAGAATCAACTCAAAATCATTAAAATTCAGAGAGACATTAATTTTTGAATCAATTAAATAAAATCACAAAAATTTAAATATTCAAATATTTGAAAAAGGGCGCCAAGAACATGGTGTTCTTGCCCGTGTGCCCTGTTTTTCCCAGATTTGCGTTTTCTCATCAATCTCACTGAATACTTGATGGAATCATACAATCCACATATCAATTTGCTCGTTTTCAACTCACGATCAAGTCTATGGTGTTTAATTTCATTTATTTTAAGCGTAGAATGAGAAATCAAAACAAAACCTCAAGAACCCTAATTTCTGCATGAAGGCTGAGAAATTTGATACACGATTCATACAAAGTAATCAATAGAAGGGAAACATTCTATGCATGATTATGAACATTTGGCAAAAGTTTTGTGCGAGGAAATATGCATAAATTATGAGATGAACAAGTTTAGGCTTACTTGAAGGTCGTGGCAGCAAGAGCAATTTGATTTTTGAATTAGAGGTGTTACAGATGAGTTGTGATGATCTGAACAGCTTCCCTACACCATATGGAGTATGTTTGAATGCTTGGAGTGATTTGAAATGAACCACGACACCTCAATTGCAACTTTGTTGAAAACTTGAGCAAATGGATGATGATTTCATGAATTTGGTTTTCCAGTTGTTGGTTTAGTGTTTGATCAGCTCACATATGATGTTTATGAGGCGTGTGTGTGATTGATTTGGTTGGAAACACATTCTAATTCAAAACCCGATAGTGGCTTGCATTAGATGGCCTTTTTGGAAGTGAGAGTGTGATTTTGAGAAAGGCAAGTGTTATAGGCCTTTGGTGTACTCAAATTGATCAGAAATGAGGTCTATTTATAGTGTGTCAAGTTTGTTTTGGCATCAATAGGGAATGGCAACTGCAGCAGGCCTTTGGCCAATTATGATCAAATGGAATCTTAAGTCTCCTCTAGCCATTGACTTGAGATTAGAGCACAGGATTTGTAGCTTTGGTTCAGAGATAAGCCTTGACTAAATTCAGTTGGAATAGGCTCATTTCATGCCACCTTGGTGCATCCATTGAATGCTTGAAAACAAAATTGTAGTCTTTGCCTCTTTTAGGCTTTTTAGGTTTGGCATGCTACTCATAGATTTTGGGACTTTGGAGGCTGATAGATCAGTGCTTGTCCCTTGTTTGTTCCCCCTTGAGGTGCGCAGATGGATAACCATGCTTGTTGTTGCACAATTGAATAAATCGAGCCCTTATGCATAAATCTGCCTTGCCAAGACAATTTGCAACAAGACATGTTGCAGCTGTCATAACTCCTAGCTCAGATGGAGTTTGAGGGAGTTCTTGGTCACTTTGGAAAGCTGACACATCCTATTTCAACATGATGTTCAACTTTGGTTTTAAGTCAACCTGAATTACAATGAAAAATGCCTCTACATTTTGGAAAAAATAAGGTAGATTCTGACTTAGTGAAAATTTCACTAAGTGTTGGAAAAATGTCACTTTCATGTTTTTTGTCATTTTGATCACCCCATAACTTAAAATCCATAAGGAATTGGAATGAGATTTAGTTGACACTTTTGAAGTATGCCATGAGAGCTACAAATCCACCTTTGGACCATCCAAAATGGTTGCTTGGATCTCAAGTTATGATTCTTGAAAGTTGGTACCCTAGCCACTTTGTTCCATAACTTGGAAAAATTCTAAGTTTTTTTATGGTTACCCCTTTTACAAGTTAACTCACTTTCTTTGATTTTTATTGATGGATGATGATTCCATTCACATATTAACATTGTTTTAGGGTTAAAGAACCATAATTGTGAAAATTCTCAAAAGTAAAACTTGATTTTGTGCAAAGTTGACTTTTTATCGGATGAAATCCAAACTATGTGATCCTTTGTGCAATCAAGTCCTTCACCTAATTCAAACCTAATGGATGTGTTCCATAGATGTTATAGGATGTATTGAATCATGTCCCAAAGTTTGAGAGCATGTCTTGGTCTAAAGTCAAAGGTACAATTGACTTTTTTCTCAAAACCCTAATTGTGGTCCTGATGAAATTGAAACTTGTGGATCAAGCTTCTTGGATCAATCCATTATTGAAAATGGATCAATGTGGTTTATTAGAGGCCCTCAAATCATCTCTTGAGGTCTTGGCTCATGATTTGCCCCAAAATTCAACTTCGGGGTGAATTAGGTCAAGAAACCCTAATTCCTGATTTTTAGTGTATGCATCCCCTGAGGTTAAATTGACTTGATGATTGGGTCCCTAAGGTCCCTTGGAGTATCTTGGGATATGTTTTGAAGTATTGGCTCATGCCCAGAGCAAAATTTCCATCTGGAGGCCTCAGTCGGCCAAAACCCTAATTTGGTGACACTGGCGATCTTGAGGCTTGTTCCACTTGGAATGTTGCAACCTTGTGCTTGATTCTTGATGTGAGAGTCATCTTGATCCCTTATGGGTGTTTGAGAGGTTAGACAAGTTGAAGATCATGTCATTTTTTGATTGATCCTTTCTCTAAGTGCTCTGAGAGGGCTCAAAACCTTAACTCTTGATTATAGTGAATGCTTAACCATCTTCGAGGAGATTGATGAGGCATGTAAGTACATCCATATTGTGGTGATGATTTTCACAATGATGGGAAATCTTAGTGGTCAAAATTTGGGGTATAACACTAGGGTGGTGATACATCCGTGTATCAAAACTACCCCATAAATACATAAGGGATGCCTTGTTTTAGGCTTGGGCAAGGCAAGGCAAGGCCAGCTTTTGGGCCAAAAGCGTAAAGGTTGTAACTTTCTCATTTCTCCATGGATTGGGACAAAATTTAGGTCTATCCTGCCTATAATTTCACAAGGAATCCAATGGTGCCCTTAGTTTTTTCAGATGAGGTCCCCATTTTAAAACCCGATGGTGGTTTTGAAATAGGCCATGGTTTGCATTTTCTGTGCTACCTCATGGTACAGGAAAGAATTACATGATGAATTGGTTCAAACACAACATATACAACATGTATGAGATGTGTAGGATCAGTGGACTTCAAAGAAATGCATAATTCAAAGAGTTCAAGTTGTGATTCTTACCTCTTTGGGAGCTTTTTGTGCTATCTGCCAAGTTTCTTGTGCCAGAAGTAATTTGATGCATTAGACACCCTCAATTGATCCCTTAGAAGCTTTTGGAATGGTTAGAACCAGCTGGAATCCTCATGAACAAGTTTGAGCTCTTTCTTGCAAAAGGGGTAAAAGTGACCAATATGGCAACTCTCTCAAATGGTGTTCTAGATGTGGGGAACCATTTGGGACAAATCAAGGAAGATATTTGGAGTGTGTTTGAGGTCGTATCTGGTTTTGAAAGTGACTGAATCAAAACATGTCTTGAAAAATGCAAAAGAGTCCAATTTTGAGGTTTTGAGTGGGAACATTGGGATTTTGGTGTTACAGGTTACATATGAGAGTTTGAACAACTTAGATACAACATATTAGAGGTGTTTGGATCATGAGCTGTGATGGAATTGCTCTCTAACTCAAAAACTCAGAGATACCTTGCAAAAGAAGGCATTTTGGCCTAAAGAGAGGGATTTTGAGGAAAGCATCAGTTTGGGTACATTGGGATACTCAAACTGATCACAAATGAGCTCTATGTATAGTAGAGCAAGTTTGTTTTGGCATCAATAGTGAATGGAGGCTGCAGCAGGCCTTTGGTCAATGTTATGCAAAAGGAATCTCAAGTCTCCTCTAGCCATTGACTTGAGATTAGAGCACAGGATTTGTAGCTTTGGTTCAGAGATATGTTTGGACTGAATTCAGTTGGAATAGGCTCAGTTCATGCCACCTTAATGCATTCATTAAAGGCTTGGAAACAAAATTGGAGTCTTGGCATGTTTTAGCCTTTTTAGGGATGACAAGCCTAATGTAGATTCTTGGACTTTGGGGGCTTGGGGATCAGATCATTCCCTTCTTGTTTTATCCTCAAATGTGTCCAAATTGATGACAAGGCTTCGATTTATCAGATTTGGACAAATCGAGCAAAATGCACAAATTCTGCCTTGTAAAACCAGTTCATGATGCCATGCTCCAAGGGCTGTATCTCCTAGCTAAAATTAAATTTGGAGATGATATGGTACTTGTTGGAAAGCCCTCATGGCATACTTTAACTTTCTGTCATACCCCAAATTTTGACCACTAATATTTCCCATCATTGTGTAAATCATCATCACAATATGGATGGACCATCATGCCCCATTAGTCTCCCCAAAGATGGGTGAGCCTTCACTACAATCAAAATTAGGATTTCAAGCCCTCTCAGAGCTCTTAGACAAAGGATCAATCAAGGAATGACATGATCTTCAACTTGTCTAGCCTCTCAAACATCTACAATGGATCAAGAGGACTCTCACAGCAAGAATCAAGCACAATGTTGCAATATTCGGAGTGGATAAAGCCTCAAGATCGCCAGTGTCACCAAATTAGGGTTTGGTCGACCAAGGCCTCCAGATGGAATTTTTTCTCTGGGCATGAGCCAATGCTTTAAACCATAACCTAATATACCCCATGGAACCTCATGGACCCAATCATCAATTCAATTTAGCCTAAGGGGATGCATTCACCAAAAATCAGGAATTAGGGTTTCTTGACCTAATTCACCCCTAAGTTGACTTTTGGGATAAATCATGAGCCAAGATCTCAAGAGAGGATTTGAGGGTCTCTATTAAACCACATTGATCCATTTGCAACAATGGATTGATCCAAGAAGCTTGATCAACAAGTTTCAAATTCATCAGAACCACAATTAGGGTTTTAGGGAAAAAGTCAACAGTGTCTTTGACTTTTGACCAAGACATGCTCCCAAACCCTAGGACATGATTCAATACACCCTATAACACCTATGAAATCAATCCATCAAGTTTTATTTAGGTCAAGGACTTGATTGCATAGAGGATCGCAGAGTTTGGAATTCATCTGATAAAAAGTCAACTGTGCACAAAAGTCAACTTTGACTTTTTGAGATTTTTCACAATTATGGTTCTTTGACCCTAAAATGATGTTATTGTGTGAATTGAATCATCATTCATCAAGAAAAATCAAGAAAAGTGGGATAACTTGAAAAAGGGGTAACCATAAAAACTTAGAAATTTTTCTAAGTTATGGAACAAAGTGGCTAGGGTACCAACTTTGGAGGATCATAACTCCTAAACCATAAGGCCATTTTTCCCCATCCAAAGCTGGATTTGTAGCTCTTATGGCACTCTACAAAAGATTCAAACGTAACTCATTCCAATTCCTCATGGATTTTAAGTTATGGAATGATCCAAATCACAAAAAGTGAAAATGTCACTTTTTCCCAACACTTAGTGAAATTTTCACTAAGTCAGAATCTGCCTTCAGTTTTTTCCAAATGTAGGGGCATTTTTCACTTGGATCCAAAAAGTATCAAAACCAACTATGATCAAACAGTTGTTATATCATATGAGGGCTTTCCAAACTGCCAAGAACCCCATCAAATTCCACTTGAGCCATGAGATATGACAATGGCAATATGCCTTGCTGAAAACCGTCAAAGCAAGGCAGATTTGTTCATTTTGCTCGATTGGCCAAATTTGTGCAAATGACAAACACACTTATCCATCTGAACACCTCAAGGGGAGACCAAGGAGGAACCAACTCTGATCCCAAGCCTCCCAAGTCCTTGGAACTAAAAATAGCATGCCAAACCTAGAAATCCCTAAAGAGGGGACAAAACTCAAATTTTGTTTTGGGGCATTCAGTGGATGCACCAAGGTGACATGGACTGAGCCATTTCCAACTAAATTCAGTCAAGACTTATCCAAGACCAAGGGAACCAGTAGCCTGTGCCCTAACCTCTAGTCAATGGTTAGAGGAGACTTGGATTCTCATTGATCAACATTGGCCAAACCTATGCAGCAGTTGCCATTCACTATTCCTTGCAAAACAAACTTGCTCTACTATAAATATAGCTCATTTGTGATTAACTTGAGTACACCAAAGCCATCAAATAGATGCTTTCCTCAAAATCTCCTTCTTCACTCCAAAATTGCCTTCCAAAGCAAGTCACTATCGGGTTTTGAGTTTGAGAGCCATTCCAACCAAACCAATCACACACACACACCTCATAAACATCATATAGAAGTGATCCAAACACTCACACAACATCTGGAACACCAAAATCACAAAATTACTAGCCAATTGCTCAAGTTCTTGACAGAATTGCAATTGGGGTACCATCTCAAGTTCCAGATTATTTCCATTCGTTCCAAGCAACCAGACACACTCCATAGCACCTAGGGAAGTTGTCCATATCCTTGGAACCAAGCTGTAACACCTATAACACAAAACACGATCACCAGCTGCAAGAGGTAAGCATGAGCTCTTCTAACTCTACGATCCATGCATTTTTTGCTGCACAATAATTTGGCCATATGTTCATCATCATGCATAGAGTGTTTTCCCTCAATCAATTGCTTTATTTGAATCAATTGCTTTGATTTCTTATTCCATGTTTAAAATAAATGAAGTTAAAGACCATAGACATGATCGTGAGGTGAAAACGAGTAGATTGATATGTAGATTGCATGATATCATCAAGTATTCAGTGAGATTGGATAGAAAACGCAAATCTGCAGAAACAGAGGGAGGCGTGTGTTCTTGCCATGTTCTTGACGCCATTTTTGAACATTTGAATATTTGAATTTAGTGATTTTATTTAATTGATTCAAAAATTAATTTCTATCTGAGTTTTAATGATTTTGAGTTGATTCTATTTTTAATAATTCACAAAAATGTTAAAATATTTTATTTTCCAAAAAAATCCCAAAAATATTATTTATTTCATATACTTCATATTTTTGTAAAGAATTAATATTTTAATTGTTTTTGACATTTAAAATATTTTCTGCCTCTTGATTTTTTCAAATTTTAGTGATTTCCAATAATTTTGTGAATAGAAACATAATTTTTGAGACAATATTCCAAGATCACAATTTGTTTCCACACATGTTTAACAATTTTGATCATTTTAATTGAATTTTTATTCAATTAAAATATATTTTGAAAAAAAATTAGGGTTTTGATCAATTCAACCCTCATCAGATCTTTTTTCAAACACTTTGGGCCTCTTGGTAGAGTGTAAGACCCAACCCTTTGTAAATACAAACCTTTTTGGGCCTCAGTGTGTTGTATAAGTCCCGATACCGTCAAAAGGATTGCGCTAATGGATTTCGGTAGAAGGAGAGCTCATAAGTACACCTTCAGGATTCCAAAACTAGAGGATTTAAGAGGTTTGGCGAGGATGATCATAAACCAAGAGGCTTTTAGAGCCAAGTACGGAGGTTTGTTATCTCTGCTAAGAGTCCATGTGATTGAGGGAATCATGGATGCACTTGTTCAGTTCTACGATCCGGTTTATCATTGTTTTACATTCCCGAATTACCAGCTAGCACCAACGCTGGAGGAGTACTCTCACCTGATTGATTTACACATCACTGATCGAGCTCCATTTTCTGGACTGGAAGAAATTCCAAAGAATCAGACCATTGCAAGAGCAATTCATTTGGACGAGTTTGAGGTCCGGACTCACATGACCATTAAGGGTGGCATACAAGGTTTGCCAGCCCAGTTCTTGACAAAGAAAGCCCTGTACTTCGCCAGTATCGGGAACGTAATTGCTTTTGAAAGCATCTTTGTTTTACTCACCTACGGGTTATTTTTGTTGCCCAACATTAACAACTTCGTCGATATCAACTCCATTAAGGTTTTTCTCATTGGAAACCCTGTGCCGACTTTGCTCGAAGATGCGTATCATTCTGTACACTTAGGGAATTTGTACAGTGGAGGGGAGATCACATGCTATGTACCTCTGCTTTATAAATGGTTTATCTCCCATTTGCCTAAGTCTGCTGCTTTTGGGGATCACAAGAGTGCCTTACGTTGGTCGCAGAAAATCATGTCCCTAACCAACTCTGACATTGATTGGTGTAATAGAATTTATGATGGGATCGGGATCATTGACCGTTGTGGAAACTTCCCCAACATACCCCTTAAAGGAACTAAGGGAGGAATCAACTATCATCCAGTTCTCGTTCGTCGTCAATTTGGATACCCGATGAGACATGTCCCACGGGGTGTTCATCTGGAAGGTCTTTTCTTCAAGGAAGGAGAAAGTGACAGAGCACCAAAGACAGAAATAGTGAACGCTTGGAAACATGTTCATAAGAAAGGACGGGAGTCTCTAGGAAAACCGGACTGTGTCTCAGTGGAGCCATATCTCCACTGGGTACAAACTAGAGCTCTTAAGCTAAAGATGCCTTATCCTCGTCATGGAGTTCTTCCACCGAGGGAGTCTGTCATGTACTTCATGACTGAGACTGAAAAGCTCTAGGTTACTCTTAACAAAGTTCAACGGGAGAGGAGGTCTTGGAAGAACAAGTACTGCACCCTCAACGTGGAGTGCATCAAAATACAGCAACTACTGAAAGATAAGGACGCTCTGATTGAAATTTTGGAGCAACATGCTGTAGAGAATCAAGATGACCAAAGGTATTTGCTCGCTCTTTTCACCTGGCAAAGGAATGACAACCCGACAACGGCCCAAGAGCCACTGTCAAAGAAAAGGAAAGTACCAGAGTCAGCACCCGATTTCTCTTCAGAGAGGACTCAGGACCCATTAGCTTAGGTTTCTGTTTCTGCACCATGTAATCTACTGTATTTCCATTTCTGTAATCCTTTGAATTCAATAAAAAGGGGTTTCCTCACTGTTTGATATTTGCAATCTAATTGTCGAAGTTTATTTTGATTAATCCAAAAAACAATTAATATAATCCTTGCATTCATCATTCTCACATCGCGTATTCTTCTTACCTACGAATCTCACATTTGTGTCTCGGTTCTAGAGTCAAACTGTCTCATTCGTACAATACTCGGGCCAATTGTCAGAAAAAGATGGATGATCTTGAGGAAGAAAACAGAGAGTTGAAAGAAGAGATCGACGCTCTGAGAGAGGATATGAGAAAGCTTCGTAACGACATGCAAGCCATGGAAGAAGCTCAGCTACAAAGAACTGTGATCTCAGAGATCACCTCAACACCTATAGTGGAGAAGTATGATCCTAGGTATCAAATGCCGAAAGATCGTCCTTGGGGCATGTCTCTTAACTATATCCCGGAAGGATATGTTCCGCCGATCACTGAAGATCAGGGAATCATAACCGAAGCCGCTGGGCCTGAAGGTTACAAACTTCGGGAAAGTGAAGATGCCAGGGGCATACTAAAGACTCCTGAAGGTTACAAACTTCGGGAAACGTAAAGATTCACCGCCGTAGTCACGGTACCACCCCCTGCGGTGCACACTGTCCCCGAAGGATAGGTTCCACCAATACCTTCTGGTAAGAAGGAAACTATGTTCGATAGAATGGATGAATTCCAGGAACAGTTCCTGGAAATGCAAAGGGAATCGCAAGCCATCCGCGGTCAGGACGCCGCAGATCTCTGTCTGGTCCCCAATGTGAAAGTTCCGCACAAATTTCAAGTGCCTGACTTTGAAAAATACAAGGGTAACTCTTGCCCTCAGAGCCATCTGGTGATGTACGCTCGGTGAATGTCAGCTTAGATGGAGAATTAGGACCTATTGATTCACTACTTTCAGGATAGTTTAACCGGTGCCACACTCAAATGGTACATGGGTTTAAACCATACTACGATCAGTACATTCAGAGATCTTGGTACTGCCTTCGTCCAACAATACAAATACAATTTGGACATGGCACCGGACAGAGATCAACTCAGATCAATGTCACAAAAGGACAAGGAAACCTTTAAGGAGTACGCTCAGAGATGGTGTGAAATTGCCGCCTAGATCTGTCCACCTCTTGAGGAAAAAGAGATGACAAATATCTTCTTAAACACCTTAAGCTCATTTTACTAAAATAGAATGGTTGCCAGTACGCCCAGTGATTTCACCGAGATGGTGGGCATGGGAGTTCTTCTTGAGGAAGCCGTCCGAGAAGGACGTCTAATAAAAGACACTGGATCATCGAGTAGTACAAAACGATACGGTAGTGCTCTCCCTAAGAAAAAAAAGCAAGATATTGGGAATATCTCTCTCAGAAAGCAAAGGCGACGGTACCAACCGGTAGCAGCTATAACTCCTGCTGTCAGCCCTGCGTCTATTCCTACGTATCAACCTTAGGTTGCGCAAAGCCAACCTAATCAGCAAAGGACACAACAGCCTCTGCAGCAGGCTCGTCCCCCATATAACAACAACCGTACAATGCGGCCACCAGGGTTTGATCCTATACCCATGTTGTACGCAGAATTATTTTCGTTACTATTGGCCAAGGGTCACATCCAGACTAAGTCTCCCCTTACAGTACCTGGAAATCTGCCTTTTTGGTTTAAGGTGGATCTGACATGCCCTTATCATCAAGGAGGATCAGGGCATAGCATATAGAACTGTCTCAATTTCAAGTCCGACGTGCAAAAGCTTGTTAGGAGCGGGCTCTTATCTTTCAAAGATACGAACCCGCTGCCTCAACATGAGAAAGCTGCAGTTAACCTGATTGAGAAAGAATTTAACAATGTCTATCAAATTCACGATGTACTCTTGTTGAGGACCAATATGGTCAAGATGCATTGTAGACACAGTGGGTATGGCCATGTGCCACCTCATAACTATCATCAGTGTGATGTCTGCTCTAAAAACAATCAAGGATGTTCTGTGGTGCAAGCAACCCTACAGGAACAGATGGATCTCGGATGGATCCAGGAGCACCGAGTTCGTGGAGTTAACATGGTCTATACGAATTCTAACGTCATTCAGAACCACGACATCAGTGCGATGAATGTTAACTTGGTGGCAATGCACTCAAGGCAAAGCCAGTATCATAATTTGCCGCGGCACGATTACAGTTCTTGTCTGACTTGCTCGGTAAACAAACAGGGATGCTCTTTCATACAGGGGGCCCTCCAGCGTCAGATGGATCTTGGATGGATCCAAGACTACCATGATAGGAATCCCTATCAGATGAATATGGTTCAAATCTTCGACATTCGCTTGATGAATACCAACTTGGTAGAGTTGCATGCTGAGCAGGTCCGACTCGGATTCCTGATCTCACATAGTTATCACAACTGTAAAGCGGGTTGCGAAAACGATCAGGGATGTGCCCTTGTCTAGGAGGCACTTCAACACTTGTTAAATTATTGGTGGATGCCAATCTACATGGATGAAGATACTCAGCAAATTAGTATCAATAACAGAAACCCCACTCGGCGTCAAAGTCAGGATGTCCGACTCATGGAAGCTAACCTAGTGAGGTTACATTGTATTCAAAGTGGGCGTGGCCAGGTGCCACCACACAATTATGAACGTTGTGGAGTCTGTTCGGAAAGTAACCGAGGGTGCTACCTTGTGCGAGCAGCTCTCCAGGGGCAGGTGGATCGTGGAGAGATCCGCCCATATCCAGGTTCCGGACCCATCAATTGGTTGCTGAACTACCTTGCCAATCAAATTGAGGACGTTGTCATCATCTCTGATCATCAGAGGACCAGGAATGTTTTTGCCATTATCCCTCTGCTTGACGAATCAAGAATTCCCAACCGGGAATGGATCGAGATTACGTACGATGGTCAGAAAAACCAGAAGGTTCCCATAGTCATCTATCTGCCGGGACCACTACCGTATGAATCAACTAAGGCAATCCCTTACAAATACGGTGCAACGATAATTGAAAATGGAAAGGAAATTCCATTACCCTCCGTTGTGAATATTGCAGACATCAGTCGTGTAACACAGAGTGGTAGAATCTTCAACAGAGGAGTTGGAGAGTCCAACAAAGAAAAGGAACTTCAGACAGAAGCTCCCGATCCACCAGTCGGTCAATCCAGTAATCCTGACCTTTCGAAAAAGGATGATGAGATGCTGAAGCTCATACAAAGAAGTGAGTACAACATTGTTGATCAGCTATTACAAACTCTTTCAAAGATCTCTGTATTATCACTGTTACTCAGTTCAGAAGCGCACAGGGAAGCTCTACAGAAAGTCTTAGAGAAAACCTTTATGGAACAGGATGTAGCAATCAGACAGTTCGATAGCATTGTCTCTAACATCACTTCTTACAATAACTTGGGATTTAGTGATGAGGAATTACCAGAAGAGGGTCGCCGTCATAACATGGCGCTCAATATTACAGTCAACTGCCAGGACGACGCTTTAGCCAGTGTACTGGTAGACACAGGGTCAGCCCTAAATATTATGCCGAAGTCCACTTTGATGCAATTATCATTCAAAGGCCCTCTGATTAGAACCAGCGAGGTCATCGTCAAAGCATTCGACGGGTCCAGAAAGATGGTTATCGGTGAAGTTGATCTTCCCATAACTATTGGTCCTCACACTTTCCAAGTCACCTTCCAGGTCATGGACATCCGGGCAACGTACAGTTGTTTATTAGGAAGACCTTGGATACATCAGGCTGGAGCGGTCACTTCAACCCTCCACCAAAAGCTAAAGTTCGTCCAGAACGACCAACTCATCACAGTTTGTGGGGAACAGGCCTTGCTCGTCAGCAATTTATCGTCATCCACTTATGTGAACCAGAAGGGATAATTGGAACCCAGTTCCAAGCGCTTTCGCTACACAAGGACGATCAATCCGGAGGAGGAACTTCGATTTCCTCATACAAAGATGCTATTAAAGCGGTCGAGAGTACCGATACAACAGGATGGGGACAACTTGTCATTCCTACTAGCAATACAACAAAGAAGGGTCTTGGTTTTTCTGCAACCTGTACCCAGACTGCTGCTAACGATGAAAGTCTTTATCCCATTCAGAACTTCTTTCACAGTGGAGGGTTCCTTCACCCAGTGCCTCAGGCAATCCATGTTATCAATGAGGAGGATTCCTCCGACATGGATTAAGAATGGAAGTCCTATCTTAACGAGGACGATTATATGTCTCAGGAAGAGGTGCCTACGCCATTTAGCTATCCCGCACAGAGTCCGAGATTTATACCACAGTCAGATGTCGAAATGATATACGGAGATTGTGATCCGGAAGGATGCCGTGATCCGCCAAATTCATTAGAGGAGGACACTCTGATGAAAGACAACTTTGACCACAATTACTATGGCCCGATGGATGGCCTGCCAATGTGGCAGCCTTACCCAGGAGACTTGAGGCCAGAAAGTCAGCCGAGTAATGAAACTCAGCTGAGCATCATTGAACAGAATACCTCTGTCCCCACCATGTCATGGGATCAACACTCAGGTCATTCGGAAACTACGCAACATGACGATGAATTTGCGACGTTTACAGGACTAGAATTCATTAATTATGCTTTTCCCGAGGTCAACGTCATCGAGAGAGATGACCCCTCTAGTTCCAGAAAAGTGTGGGACACCTTGGGACAACCGAGTGGGAAATACGACTATATGGTCAAGTACACCGCTCCCGAAAGCTCTCGTATCAGGCTCGAAGACATCTAGCCAACTAGATAGGGAGATACAGCTGAGAGTACAAATGCTATGCAAAATGCAACTGAGGAATTCTCCTACGACAATTCTGCCTGGGAGACAGATTCCAATGATCCTGCTCCACCAGAAATCAGCGTTATTTCTGAAGACGAATCAAGGAAGGTACCAGACTTTGTGATTCACCGAGGAGTTCGCCGCCAGTGGGTCACTGTTGATGCTCCGAAGGTCGTTCGCCAATCAAAGTAATTGCCATCTTTAACCTTTCGCCCTGCCCAGGTGAAACAGATGTTTTGATAGGGCTCGCTTTCTGTAAATTTTCCCTCTTCGCTTTGCCTAAAGCGACAGAGTTTTGTTTTATAGGGCTGTAGTTTCAAGAATTGACTTGTTCATTAATAAAATAACATCGTTCTGTAATTTCCGCATTTATTGCTGTTTTCTCTTTTCGCTTTTCTCAGAAAATGGTAATCCTAAAAAACAATTCAAATAAAAACAAGCAGTAATAAAAAAAAATACACTGCACACACTTTTGCATTCTCTCTATCTCTTCTAAACACGAATCATCACGTCATGCATATTGCTTCTTTTAAACCTCATTGAAACATACGATCTGATGCCTTCTCCCAACTTTAAGTTCCCGGTATTTGGGGCTGAAGAAGAAGTTAACAACGAAATTCCAGAAGAGATCTCCTGATTACTCAGACAAGAGGAAAGGTCCATTGAACCTCACAAAGAGCCGTTGGAAATGGTCAACTTGGGTTCGGAAAAAGAGAGAAAAGAAATCAGGATTGGGGCACTGCTCAGTCCAACTGCCAAAGAGAGTTTGACAAAGCTTCTCAGAGAATTTCCCGATGTGTTTGCTTGGTCCTATCAGGACATGCCAGGGTTGGATACCAGCATCGTGGAACATCACTTACCGTTAAGATTGGAATGTCCGCCAGTAAAGCAGAGGTTGAGACGCACTCACCCGGACATGGCCATCAAAATCAAAGAGGAGGTACAGAAACAGATTGACGCGGGTTTCCTCGCTACATCTGAATATCCTCAATGGTTAGCCAACATAGTACCCGTTCCGAAAAAGGACGAAAATGTCAGAATGTGTGTCGACTACAGAGATCTGAACAAGGCTAGTCCAAAGGACGACTTTCCTTTACCACACATTGACATGTTGGTTGACAGTACATCAAAGTTCAAAGTTTTCTCCTTCATGGATGGATTCTCGGGCTATAACCAGATCAAGATGGCGCCGAAAGACATGGAGAAAACATCGTTCATTACCCCATGGGGTACCTTTTGTTACAAGGTAATTCCGTTCGTTTTGAAGAACGCCGGGGCAACCTATCAAAGGGCCATGACTACTCTGTTTCATGACATGATACACAAAGAAATCGAGGTATATGTCGATGACATGATTGCCAAATCTAAAACAGAGAAGGAGCATGTGACCCACTTGTCAAAACTATTCGAGCGTCTGAGAAAGTACAAACTCCACTTGAATCCCAACAAATGCACCTTCGGTGTCCGTTCAGGGAAACTTTTAGGGTTCATCGTCAGCCAGAAAGGAATTGAGGTTGATCCTGACAAGGTCAAGGCCATTCAAGAAATGCCTTCTCCAAAAACTGAAAAACAAGTCAGAGGGTTCCTGGGACGTTTGAACTACATCTCTAGATTTATATTCCTCATGACTACCAGATGTGCGCCGATTTTCAAATTACTGAAAAAGAACTAGGACTACGTTTGGACAGAAGATTGCCAAACCGCCTTCGACAGTATTAAGGAATATCTGTTGAATCCTCTGATTCTATCACCTCTAGTGGAAGGAAGACCACTGATTATCTACCTCACAGTCTTGGAAGACTCAATGGGGTGTGTACTTGGCTAACAAGACGAAACCAAAAGGAAAGAGTCTGCCATTTACTATCTAAGAAAGAAGTTCACCGACTGTGAAACTCGGTACACGATGCTCGAGAAAACTTACTGTGCTTTGGCTTGGGCTGCCAAACGTCTTTGTCAGTACATGATTCGTCACACTACTTGGTTGGTCTCCGAAATGGATCCAATCAAGTATGTATTTGAAAAACTTGCTCTCACGGGAAGGATTTCCCATTGGCAGATGTTGTTATCAGAATATGACATAGAGTACCATGCTCAAAAAGCCGTTAAGGGGAGTATTTTTGCCGATCATTTGGCTCATCAACCGATTGCCGATCGAGAATCAATTGGGTTCGACTTCCCAGACAAAGATGTCATGTATTTAAAAATGAAAGATTGCGATGAACCGCTACCCAATGAATGGCCAGAACCAGGTTCCCAGTGGGGATTGATCTTTGAGGGAGCAGTTAACCATTATGGAAACAGAATTGGGGTAATAATTGTTACCCCTCAGGGTACCCACATTCCTTTCACCGCTCGACTTACGTTCAAATGTACAAACAACGAGGCCGAATACGAAGCTTGTATTATGGGTCTCGAGGAAGCAATTGATTTAAGGATCAAGAACTTGGACGCATACGGCGACTCAGCCTTGGTTATCAATCAGATAAAAGGAGATTGGAACACATACCAATCAGGATTAATTTCTTACAAAGACTATGCAAGAAGGTTGTTACCTTTCTTCAATAGAATCGAGTTTCATCACATCCCTCGTGACGAGAATCACATGGCTGATGCATTAGCCACACTTTCTTCCATGATTAGTGTAGGTCAATGGAATGACATACCTAAGATCGACGTAATGCGCCTAGAACGGCCCGCTTACATCTTCACGCTTGAAGCAGTCATAGATGACAAACCTTGGTATCACGATATCAAATGCTTTCTTCAAAAACAAGAGTACCCACCTGGGGCACTAAGGAAGGACAGAAAAACCCTCAGAAGACTGGCTGGCAGTTTCTTCCTGAGTGGTGATACCCTCTATAAGAGGAATTTTGACTTAGTTTTGCTTCGATGCGTCGATAGACCAGAGGCAGACATGCTGATAAAAGAAATTCATGAAGGATCCTTTGGAACTCATGCCAACGGACACACAATGGCGAGAAAAATTCTAAGAGCAGGGTACTATTGGTTGACAATGGAATCCGACTGCTACAAGTACATGAGGAGGTGTCACAAGTGTCAGATATACTCTGACAAAATTCATGTACCTCCAACGCATCTCAAAGTTCTTTCTTCCCCATGGCCTTTTTCCATATGGGGAATCGACATGATCGGCTTGATTGAGCCCAAAGCTTCCAACGGACATCGGTTCATCCTTGTAGCCATTGATTACTTCACCAAGTGGGTCGAAGCAGTGTCGTACGCCAATGTAACCCGACAAGTGGTGGTCCGATTTATCAAAACAATATCATCTGCCGTTATGGTGTTCCAAACCAGATCATTACTAATAATGGATCTAACTTGAACAATAAGATGATGAAAAAGTTGTGCGCAGAGTTCAAGATTGAATACCATAACTCATCTCCCTACCGACCCAAGATGAACGGAGCGGTAGAAGCGACTAATAAGAACATCAAGAAGATTGTTCAAAAGATGGTTGTAACCTACAAAGATTGGCACGAGATGCTACCCTTTGCTCTTCACGGTTATCGCGCATCTGTCCGCACTTCAACAGGGGCAACCCCTTTCTCTCTAGTATATGGCATGGAAGCAGTGCTCCCCATAGAAGTAGAAATCCCATCAATCTGGGTATTGATGGAAGCTGAGCTGACAGAAGCTGAATGGTGTCAAAGTCGGCACGACGAACTAAATCTGATCGAAGAAAGTCGAATCACAGCTCTATGCCACGGTCAGTTGTATCAGCAAAGAATGAAGAGGGCGTTCGACAAAAAGGTCTGACCTCGGGTCTTCAGGAAAGGAGACCTTGTGCTAAAAAATATACAATCATTTTTCACTGATCCGCGAGGCAAATGGACTCCGAATTATGACGGCCCCTACGTGGTCACGAAATCTTTCTTAGGCGGCGCCTTGAGACTTACAATCATGGACGGAGAGGAATTTTCCTACCCTACGAATGTTGATGTAGTCAAGAAATACTTTGCCTAAAAAAACGTCACGGTGGATTGAAAACCCGAAAGGGCGGTCCTGGAAAAAGTTAGAGACAAAATAAAAAAAATCATCCCGGTGGATTGGAAACATCACAATACAATCCAGGCAAAAGTTAGGGATAATGGCAAGTAACTATGTTCAACAGAGGCAAGTCCCTCAGTAGCAGTTACACCATCCATCGGAGGAAAACTCCAGTCAGGGTCATCTTTGACAGAAGCTCAGGATGCCAAGAATTCAAAGTTGGAGAAGGATAATGGTCGTTATGTTTCAACGTAGCCCTTTTCCCTGTAAATTACCATTTTCTAGCTTTGTATATACTCTTTGGAATCACTCGTTTGGCTGATCTCCATCTTATCAATAAAATTTGAGCCCTTGTGCTTTTGTTTGTAATTCTCATTTGTTTTAGCTTTACAGAGCGACATGTTAACATGCTCAATGATTCTTGAAATAATACAAAAATGAATTTACTTGTAAAACTTTTTCTGCTTTTAAAATAAAGATGGCAATTTCTTTTGACTGTTGAACATCAAAAGAGCATCAACCGCTTCTCCAAAATTAAGCGAACTTCAAAGTGCAGAATCAAAGTACTCTTTCTACGCCAGTGCGCCTGAATGAAGGATCAACAGTGTCGGATGCAATTAATCCATCTGACATCTTCGGCAGAGTCTTTATCTCCTAAGCCCGACCAACGTTTTTCCCCGCAGGGACTATCTCTCCTAAGCAAGGCAGAATTGCTATTTTAAACCAAACAGCATTTCTTCATCCCCCGCAGTGGCCGAGTATCCAGTCGTGTTCATCTTTTAGTTTGTATGTCGCGTTAGTTCTGTCAGTATAAACATACATACATCATGCATTATTGATTTGCATTCGCATTCACATTGCATCATTATCACTCTAGTCGGTCTTATCCCCTAGTGATAAAAGTCCTCTCAATCGAGTTGTCGTTTCTTTCCTTGTCGGGAAATGATGCGTCTGAACAATCTCTCACTTCCAGTTTATTTCTGGATGGAAGTTGGCTCCTCGACCACTTTGATAACTCGAACCTCTGAAAAACCAGAGAACCTTCAGTCAACATCACTCTTCGCCATTGAAGATGATATCCTTGCTTTCTCGGATTAAGGAAAATCCCTAGAGAAAGCCTCTTAATCAGAGATTCGGTGGTACAACAGTTTTTCTCCGAAAAAAACCACTGATGTAAAGGTCATCGACACCTCAAAATTGGATCCCATCATATGGCATTTCTCCGGGAAGATCCTGAGAAAAGTATGATGTAATATCCCCAAGCGTGAAAGAAGTCTCTCAAGGGACTCGCATTCCCCAAATAGAGTCAACAAATGGCATCTCCAACAGAGAAGTTTGTACACCTCTACAACTCAGACGACTGGGTTCGCCAGCAAGTCTGACATCGAAACTTTTTCCATCAAATGGCATCTCCCCAGGAAAATTCGGTGAGAAGTTTAAGGAAAACCGCTACGCCTAGCATCCCTTGTCAATTAAGTTTATTGACAAAAGAAACTAAGACCAGCTCCTTGGTAGGAAACCAGGATCGAGGGGAAGTTTAAATCAGAAACTTAGACCAGTTCCTTGGTAGGAAACCAGGATCGAGGGGAAGTTTACATCAGAAACTAAGACCAGTTCCTTGGTAGGAAACCAGGATCGAGGGCAAGTTTAAATTAGAGACTAAGACCAGTTCCTTGGTAGGAAACCAGGATCGAGGGGAAGTTTACATCAGAAACTAAGACCAGTTCCTTGGTAGGAAACTAGGATCGAGGGGAAGTTTAAATCAGAAACTAAGACCAGTTCCTTGGTGGGAAACCAGGATCAAGGGGAGGTTTATTTCAAAAGAAAACTGAGACTAGTTCCTTGGCTGAAGACCAGGATCGAGGGGGGGTTTACCTTTTCTAAGTATCATTGCTTAGCGAAAGAAGATGAATGCGTGAATTACCATTCATAAACGCCGTCAAAATTTCGGATATTCCGATATTTAATCCTCTTGCACCTCGAATGCCCGAATACCTTCGCCATTCACACCTTCGGGTCGATAAAGATTAAATAGGGGCATCTGTCATACCCTAAATTTTGACCACTAAGATTCCCATCATTGTGTAAATACTTATCACAATATGGATGTACATTTATGCCTCATCAATCACCTCAAGGAATTGCTGGGCATTCACCACAATCAAAATTAGGATTTCAAGCCCACTCTGAGCTCTTAGACAAATGATCAATCAAGAAATGACATGATCTTCACCTTGTCTAACCTCTCAAACATACACAATGGATCAAGAAGACTCCCACTTCAAGGATTAAGCACAAGGTTGCTCCCTTCTAGATGGATCAAGCTTCAAGATCGACAGTGTCACTAAATTAGGGTTTTGGTCGACCAGGGCCTCCAGATGGAAATTTTCATCTGGGCATAAGCCAAAGATCCAAAACATAACCTAATATGCTCCATGGAACCTCATAAACCCAATCATTAAGTCAATCTTGCCTCAGAGGATGGATTCATCAAAAATCAGGAATTAGGGTTTCTTGACCTAATTCACCCCTAAGTTGACTTTTGGGACAAATCATGAACCAAGACCTCAAGACATGATTTGAGGGTCTCTAGTATACCATATTGATCCATTTGGGACAATGGATTGATCCAAGAAGCTTGGGCAACAAGTTTTAATTTCATCTGAACCACAGTTAGGGTTTCGCGGGAAAAGTCAACTATAACTTTGACTTTTAACCAGGACATGCTCCCAAGCCCTAATACATGTTTCAACATACCCTAACACCCATGGAACATGTCCATCAAATTTTGATTTAGGTCAAGGACATGATTTCCCAAAGGATCGCACAGTTTGGAATTCATCTGACAAAAAGTCAACTGTGCACAAAAGTCAACTTTGACTTTTTGAGATATTTCACAAAAATGGATTTTTAACCCTAAAATGATGTTAATGTATGATTTTAATCATCATTCATCAAGAAAAATAAAAAAAAATGGGATAACTTGTAAAAGGGGTAACCATAAAAACTTAGAAAATTTTCTAAGTTATGAAAAAAAGTGACAAAGGTACCAACTTTGGAGGATCATAACTCCTAAACCACAAAGCCATTTTTTTTCCATCCAAAGCTTGATTTGTAGATCTCATTGCCCTCTACAAAAGCTTCATACTGACCTATGTCCAAATTCCTCATGGATTTTGAGTTATGGAGTGATCAAAATCAAGAAAAGTCACTTTGTTCCAACACTTAGTGAAAATTTCACTAAGTCAGATTTTGCCTTACTTTTTTCCAAATGTAGAGACATTTTTCACTTGGATCCAAAAGGTATCAAAACCAAATATGATCAAACAGTTGTTGTATCATATAAGAGCTTTCCAAAATGGCCAAGAACATCACCAAATTCAACTTGAGCCATGAGATATGACATTGGCAAGTTGCCTTGCTGAAATCTGCCAAGGCAAGGCAAATTTTTGCACTTTTGGTCGATTTGCCAAAATAATCCAATTCCAAGCCTTGTCATCACCTTGGACACATCTGAGGATTAAATCTAAAGGGGACAATCACTGAGCCAAGCCTCCAAAGTCCTTGGAACAAGAAATAGCATGCTAAACCTAAAATTGCCCAAAATAGGGACAAGACTCCAATTTTGGATTGGAGCATTCAATGGAAGCACTAAGGTGACATGGACTGAGCCATTAGCAACTGAATTCAGTAAAGACTTATCCAAGACCAAGGGGACCAGCATCCTGTGTCCTAACCTCTAGTCAATGGCTAGAGGGGACTTAGATATTCATTTGTGAACATTGGCCAAACCTACTCAGTAGTTGCCATTCTCTATTCCTTGCAAAAAAACTTGCTCTACTATAAGTATAGCTTAATTGTGATCAGTTTAAGTACACCAAAGTCCTACAACACTTGCCTTTCTCAAAATCCACTTCTCACTCTCAAAAATGCCTTTCTTAGCAAGTCACTATCGGGTTTTTCATTAGAGAGCAATTCCACTCAAACCAATCACACACACACCTCATATACATCATGTGTGAGCTGATCAAACACTTAAACAACATCTGGAACATTGATTTCTCAAAATCACCAGTCAATTGCTCAAGGTTTTAACCAAGTTGTAGTTGAGATGCCATGAAGTGATCCAGCCAATTTCCATCAAGTCCAAGCATTCAAACACACTCCATAGGGTGTAGGGAAGCTGTTCAGATCATCACCATTCATCTGTAACACCTCCTACTCAGAAATCAATTTGCTCTTGCTGTCACGACATAGTGGTAAGCCTAAACTTGGTCATCTCTCAATCTATGCATATTTCCTCGCACAATACTTTTGCCAAATGTTCATAATCATGCATGGAATGTTTCCGCTCAAGTAATTGCTTTGCTTGAATCATGTATCAAAAATCCCAGCCTTCATGCAGAATTTAGGGTTCTTGAGGATTTTTCGTGATTTCTTGTTTTTTGCTTAATTTAAATGAAATTAATTGCCATAGACATGATCGTGAGGTTGAAACGAGTTGATTGGTATGTGGATTGCATGATATGATCAAGTATTCAGTGAGATTGGATAGAAAATGCAAATCTGGGCAAAACTGAAAAACGCGCGTGTTCTTCATCTGTTCTTGGCGCAATTTCTCTCAAATTCAAATATTTGAATTTTGTGATTTTATTTAATTGATTCAAAAATTAATTTCTCTCTGAGTTTTAATGATTTTGAGTTGATTATTTTTTTAATAATTCACAAAAATGTTAAAATATTTTATTTTCCCAAAAAATCCCAAAAACATTATTTATTTCATATAATTGATATTTTTGCAAAGAATTAATATTTTAATTGTTTTTTGACATTTTGAATATTTTTTCCACCTTGATTTTGCAACTTTTAATGCCTTCTAATTATTTTGTAGGTCAATACTTAATTTTTGAAGCATTAATCCAAGATCACAATTTTTTTTCCATATGTTAAATAATTTTGATCATTTTAATTGAATTTTTATTCAATTAAAACACATTTTGAAAACAAATTAGGGTTTTTGATTAATTCAACCCTCATAAATCATTTTCAAAACACTTTGGGCCTCAATTAGAGTGTAAGACCCAACCCTCTATAAATACAACCTTTTTGGGCCTCACTTATTGTATAAGTCCCGCTGTATTTCAAAAAGTTCAGCGCGATAATCGTCCGTTGAAAAACAAACTCTGGGCCTACCCTCGAGTAGTAAGACCCATTTTAAAACTTTTGGGCCTCTAATAGAGTGTAAGACCCAATCCCCTTTTAACCAAAAACAATTTTGGGCCTCAGATATTGTATAAGCCCCTTCGCGTTAAAAGAAAATCTCGGCGCGATCGCCATTTCAAACGAAAAATCATCTGGGCCTACCCTCGTGTTATAAGCCCCACTCTTTTTCTTTAAACCTTTTGGGCCTCTTGAGAGAGTGTAAGACCCATCCCTTTGTACAGAAAACAATTTTTGGGCCTCAGTCACTCGTATAAGTCCCTCTGTACAAATTAAACAGTGCGCTCACTGATAAAACCCTGGGCCTCTCCTTGAGCTGTAATCCCCAAATCTTTCTTTTTCAAAGCACTTTCTCCTTTGATTTTGAAATATAGGGTTGTTTTCAATTTTTCTTTGTTGAACAACTAAACAAACAGCATGGAAGCTCTACAACCGAGTAAGTGTTTATACGCTTTCATTTACCGCTTTCATATACATATAACTGTATTATGGGGCTGTTTCGCTGTAAGTCTTCTTTCATAACCTCATATCAACTGTGTAATAATAATATAGATATTTAGAGTTTCCCGGCAACTACGTCTAGCATTAAGCCCGTTGATCATTCTTAAATAGTCAAAACTAGATCCCATAGGATTACCAGACACAGTCTTCCCTCCTCTTGGGGTTAAACAATAATGAGACATGAAAGGCAGCATTCTCGGTGAACCCTTTCATAGATTGTCACTTGTAGAAGTTGTCAAAGAAACTCTACTCCCCAGAGATGATCTCTTCTCGTGAATTGCATCTCTTGAGTTTCTTCCAAATTCTCGAACTTTCCTGGCTTGATCTATTCTTTGTGAATAGCCTGTCTTGAATTTCTCGGAGTTTGGGGACCCACAGGCTTCTTAAAAGCACTTGTCAAGAAACTCTATTCCCCAGAGATGATCTCTTCTCCGTGAATTGCATCTCTTGAGTTTCTTCCAAATTCTCAAACTTTCCTGGCTTGATCTATTCTTTGTGAATAGACTGTCTTGAATTTCTCGGGGTTTGGGGACCCACAGGCTTCCTAAAAGCATCCCCGCCTCCTCTTGGGCGTTGTACAAGGACCCGTCGGCTTCTTAGAAGTATTCACAGCCTCCTCTTAGGCTTCGTATAAATGATTTCTTCCTCTGGGAATGATAGCCTCCTCTTGGGCTTCATATAAGGACCACTCAGCTTCTTAAAAGTTTCCAGTCTCCTCTTGGGCTTCGTACAAATTGTCCCGACGACCTCCTAAAGGTATAGGAACAAAAATCAGTCATCTTAATAGAACAGTCTTTCCAAGAGTCTACTACTGTTTCTCAAAGCATAGTACAAAAGATGAAACTCTAGACTTGGACAGTCTAATTTCCTTGAGTCTCAAAGACATTCTCAAGCACCCTTCAAGAATTAGAAGGAACCCCGTAGACTCGGACAGTCTCAATACCCTTTGGATTTCCCATTTCCTTAAAGAACAGGAAATAACCCCGATCCTTAGAACAAATCCATGAGTGCAAACATTACTCATATAAGAACTGATTTTCTCTTTAAATCAGGATACTGGACCTGCCACTCAACTGAAACAGCACCATAGCCTCTCTCTTGGGCTTTATACAATGATTCTCCCCAGCGGATCTAACAAATAACCTCCATCTCGGGCTTCGTACGAGATACAAAAAACTCTATTGTTGAGTATAAAAGATTCTCTTGGCGAGTCACCATCTTTAGCCTCCATCTCGGGCTTTATACGAGATACCAAAAGACTCCCTCGTTGAGTCAAAACCTTTCAGCCTCTCTCTCGGGCTTTGTATGAGACACATATTAGCCTCCTCTTAGGCTTTGTATAAGAAGACCACTGATTGATCCAATAAACCTTTTAGCATCAAAGTTGTTCCTCGTTCACAGTACACAAACATCAACAACTCCTTCCCCTTCATCTAATCGCCGTAAGCGGCAAGCCTCTGAATTATTTACATCCACGCCACTGTCCCTCTTTTAGCATGAGAAATTCCTAAGGAAAGATGGCATTGCTCTAAATTGAGTTAAAGTCTTCTCCTTCAGGTTGGAAATCCCCTATAAAGGAAATTATGGCATTGCCGGATTCACAAATCCCGGTTAAAGTAATTCTCCTTTATAAACAGTTGTGACATACAAACCCCTCTTTAGAGATGACAAATTCTCTCTAAAGTTAAACTCTTTTAGCTTCATATCTTGGGCTTTGAACAAGATACAAATAGACTCTTTAGCTTCATATCTTGGGCTTTGAACAAGATACAAACTACTTTTAGCTTCACATCTTGGGCTTTGAACAAGACACCAAAACACCATTTCCTCCTGTAGAATAGGAGGAACTACGATCGCTCTGATTTCCCTGTTTCGGTAAACGGGAATACGTAGGCATTAGATTGAAAGAAAAATCTTAGCGAGCACCCTAAACAAAAACCCAAAATCCCATACTTTCATACGTCCGTCCTAACATTTCAACTGATAGCCTAAAACACTTTTTTTTAACAAAATAACCTAGGAGAGACCCCGAATCTTTGTAGCATCTGTAAACCAACAGTTTTGACTGTTTAACCTCAGTATGCAAGCAGGGTTAGTTGGAGACATCTATTTCCCTTCCTTCATCAACTTCAATAGGATAAAAAATGAATCGAGCTGTAGTACTAGAGCGATTGTGCTTCGTAACCACATCCAAAAATCACTCGCTACACTCTCCTTGAGCTGTAAGCCCCAACGGCCTTTTCAAAGCACTTTCTCCTTTGATTTTGAATATAATATTGTTATCAAAGCTTTCTTTGTTAAACAAACTAACAAAACAACATGGAAGCTCTACAACCGAGTAAGTGTTTACCCGCTTTCTTTATCCGCTTTCATATATATATAACTGTATTGTGGGGCTGCTCACTGTAAGTCTTCTTTCACAAACTTTTATGTACTTGTCAAATATCCACTGTGTAATACTAGTATAGTTATTTAGAGTTTTCCCCGGCAACTACGTCTAACACTAGGTAAAGCCATGTTTGTCACTCTTAAATACAAACAACACTAGATCCCCATAGGATTACCAGACACAGTCTTCCCTCCTCTTGGGTTAAACAATATGGAGACGTGAAAGGCAACATTCTCAATGAACCCTTTCTCAGACTGTCACCCTTAGAAATTGTCTAAGAGACTCTACTCCCCAGGGATGATCTTTTCTCCGTGAATGGCATCTCTTGAGTTTCTTCCAAATTCTCGAACTTAGTACAAGGACCCAGAGACCTCTACAGGTATAGGAACATAACCTAGTCATCAATTTACTAGAGTTGTCTTTCTAAGTCAAGTGTCAGACCAGTTAATGGGATGACCTTCATCCCTTAACATACCAGCCTTCTCTTGGGCATGATACAAAGATCATTCACTACCTGAGAATCAATTTCTCAAAACACCAGTAGACTTGGACAGTCTCAATACCCTTTGGATTTTCCATTTCCTTAAAGAACAAGAAATAACCCTGATCCTCTAATCAATCCCCAAAGTACAATAATACCTTTAATCGTTCCCTTCATAAGAACTGATTTTCTCTTTTACCCAACATATTGGACCTGTCACTAAACTGAAACTGTCACCAACACAATAGCCTCCTCTTGGGCTTTGTACAATGATTCTCCCTGGCGGAGCTAACCTTTTCAGACTCTCTTGTTGAGTCACCCACTCTTAGCCTCTATCTCGGGCTTCGTACGAGATACAAAATCATTCTCTTGTTGAGTATAAAAGACTCTCTTGTTGAGTCAAAACCTTTTAGCATCCATCTCGGGCTTCGTACGAGATACAAAATCACTCTCTTGTTGAGTATAAAAGACTCTCTTGTTGAGTCAACCCTTTTAGCCTCTCTCTCGGGCTTCGTACGAGACACATATGTCATACCCCAAATTTTGACCACTAAGATTTCCCATCATTGTACAAATCTTCATCACAATATGGACGAACCATCATACCTCATTAGTCTCCCCAAGGATGGGTGAGCATGCACTACAATCAAACTTAGGGTTTCAAGCCCTCTCAGGGCTCTTGGACAAAGGATCAATCAAGGAATGACATGATATTCAACTTCTTTAGCCTCTCAAACATCCACAAGGGATCAAGGCGACTCCCACTTCAAGGATTAATCACAAAGCTGCAACATTCCAAGTGGATTAAGCCTCAAGATCACCAGTGTCACCAAATTTAGGGTTTGGTCGACCAGGGCCTCCAGACGGAAATTTTCCTCTGGGCATGAGCCAATGATTCAAAGCATATCCTAAAATACTCCATGGAACATAATGAACCCAATTATCAAGTCAATTTTGCTTCAGGGGATGCACTCATAAAAATTCAGGAATTAGGGTTTCTTGACCTAATTTACCCCTAAGCTGACTTTTGGAACAAATCTTGAGCCAAGACCTCAAGAGAGGATTTGAGGGTCTCTAATAAACCACATTGATCCATTTTCAACAATGGATTGATCTAAGAAGCTTGAGTAACAAGTTTCAATGTCATCTGAACCACAATTAGGGTTTCGCGGGAAAAGTCAACTATACCTGTGACGTTTGACCAAGACATGCTCCCAAACCCTAGGACATGATCCAATACACCCTATTACACCTATGAAATCAATCCATCAAGTTTTATTTAGGTCAAGGACTTGATTTCATAGAGGACCGCACAGTTTGGAATTCATCTGATAAAAAGTCAACTGTGCACAAAAGTCAACTTTGACTTTTTGAGATTTTTCACAATTATGGCTCTTTAAACCTAAAATGATGTTAATGTGTGATTGGAATCATCATTCATTAAGAAAAATCAAGAAAAGTGGGATAACTTGTAAAAGGGGTAACCATAAAAACTTAGAAATTTTTCTAAGTTATGGAACAAAGTGGCTGGGGTACCAAGTTTGGAGGATCATAACTCCTAAACCACAAGGCCATTTTTTCCCATCCAAAGATGGATTTGTAGCTCTCATGGCCCTCTACAAAAGCTTCAACTACACCTCATTCCAATTCATCTTGGATTTTGAGTTATGGAATGATCAAAATCACAAAAAGTGAAAATGTCACTTTTTTCCAACACTTAGTGAAATTTTTACTAAGTCAGAATTTGTCTTACTTTTTTCCAAATGTAGGGGCATTTTTCACTTGGATACAAAAAGTATCAAAACTAATTATGATCAAAAAATTGTTGTATCAGGGCTTTCCAAAATGGCCAAGAAATCCATCAAAGTCCACTTGAGCCATGAGATATACCAATGCCAATATGCGTTGCTGCAAACTGTCATGGCAAGGAAGATTTTGGAGTTTTGCTCGATTTGCTCAAATTTTGCAAAGGGCAAGCAACTCTATCCATCTGAACACCTCAGGGGGGGACCAAGGAGGAACCAACTCTGATCCCAAGCCTCCAAAGTCTTTGGAACCAAAAATAGCATGACAAACCTAGAAATCCCTAAAAGAAGGACAAGACTCCAATTTTGGATTGGAGCATTTAATGGATGCACCAAGGTGGCATGGACTGAGCCATTTCCAACTGAATTTAGTCAAGACTTATCCAAGACCAATGAAACCAGCAGCCTGTGCCCTAACCTCTAGTCAATGGCTAGAGGAGACTTGGATTCTCATTGCTCGACATTGGCCAAACCTATGCAACAGCTGCCATTCACTATTCCTTGCAAAACAAACTTGCTCTACTATAAATAGAGCTCAATTGTGATCAGTTTGAGTACACCAAAGCCATCAAACAGAATGCTTTCCTCAAAATCTCCTTCTTCATTCCAAAATTGCCTTCCAAAGCAAGTCACAATCGGGTTTTGAGTTTGAGAGCTATTCCAACCAAACCAAACACACCCACACCTCATAAACATCATATAGAAGTGATCCAAACGCTCAAATAACATCTGGAACACCAAAATCTCAAAATCACCAGCCAACTGCTCAAGCGTTTGACAGATTTGCAGTTGAGGTGCCAAATCAAGTTCCAGCTCAAATCAATCCACTCCAAGCACCTAGACACACTCCATAGCACCTAGGGAAGCTGTCCATATCCTTGGAACCAAGCTGTAACACCTCTAACACAAAACACGATCACCAGCTGCAAGAGGTAAGCATGAGCTCTTCTAACTCTATGATCCATGCATTTTTTGCTGTATAATAATTTGGCCATATGTTCATAATCATGCATGGAGTGTTTTCCCTCAATCAATTGGTTTGTTTGAATCGTGTATGGAATTTCTGAACCTTCATGCAAATTTTAGGGTTCTTGAGATTTCTCTTTGATTTCTTATTCCATGCTTAAAATAAATGAAATTAAAGACCATAGACATGATCGTGAGGTTGAAACGAGTAGATTGATATGTAGATTGCATGATATAATCAAGTATTCAGTGAGATTGGATAGAAAATGCAAATCTGCAGAAACAGAGGGTGGCGTGTGTTCTTGCCCTTGTTCTTGGTGCCTTTTTTGAAAATTCAAATATTTGAATTTTGTGATTTTATTTAATTGATTCAAAAATTAATTTCTCTCTGAGTTTTAATGATTTTGAGTTGATTCTTTTTTTACTAATTCACAAAAATGTTAAAATATTTTATTTTCCTAAAAAATCCCAAAAATATTATTTATTTCATATATTTGATATTTTTGTAAAGAATTAATATTTTAATTGTTTTTTGAAATTTAAAATATTTTATCCTTCTTGATTTTTCAAATTTTAGTGATTTCCAATTATTTTGTGGATCAAAACCTAATTTTTGAAACATTAATCCAAGATCATAATTTGTTTTCCACATGTTAAACAATTTTGGTCATTTTAATTGAATTTTTTATTCAATTAAAATACATTTTGAAAACAAATTAGGGTTTTTTTTTATTAATTCAACCCTCATCAAACTTTTTCAAACATCTTTGGGCCTCTAATAGAGTGTAAGACCGAATCCTTTGTAAATACATACCCTTTTGGGCCTCAAATGTGGTATAAGTCCCGCTGTATTTCAAAAGTTCGGCGCGATCGTCGCCAGTTCAAGATAAAACTTTGGGCCTCTCCTTGAGCTGTAAGCCCCATCACTTGTACAAAAATAAACCTTTGGGCCTTTTGAGAGAGTTTAAGACCCATCCCTTTGTACAAAAAACCTTTTCGGGCCTCAGTCACATGTATAAGTCCCTGCATAAAACAACAATGCAATCACTGATAAAACCTTGGGCCTCTCCTTGAGGTGTAAGCCCCAACAATCTTTTCAAACAACTTTCTCCTTTGAATGTGAATATAATATTGTTATCAAAGCTTTCTTTGTTGAACAAACTAACCAAACAACATGGAAGCTCTACAACCGAGTAAGTGTTTACCCGCTTTCTTTATCCGCTTTCATATATATATATAAGTGTTTAGAAGAGATAGAGAAAATGAAAGTGTGTGCAGTGTATTGTAAGTGTGTGCAGTGTATTTTGGGGCTGAAGAAGAAGTTGATAACGAAATTCCAAAAGAGATCTCCCAATTACTCCGACAGGAGGAAAGGTCCATTGAACCTCACAAAGAGCCGTTGGAAACGATCAATATGGGTTCAAAGGAAGGGAGAAAAGAAGTCAAGATTGGGGCACTGCTCAGTCCTACTGCCAAAGAGAGTTTGACAAAGCTTCTCATAGAATATCTCGATGTGTTTGCTTGGTCCTATCAGGACATGACAGGGTTGGATACCAGCATCGTGGAACATCACTTACTGTTGCGGTCAGGCTGTCTGCCAGTAAAACAAAGGTTGAGACGGACTCACCCAGACATGGCCGTCAAAATCAAAGAGGAGGTACAAAAACAGATTGACGCAGGTTTCCTCGCCACATCAGAATACCCTCAATGGTTAGCCAACATAGTACCCGTTCCGAAAAAGGACGGAAAAGTCAGAATGTGTGTTGACTACAGGGATTTGAACAAAGCAAGTCCAAAGGACGACTTTCCTTTACCACACATTGACATGCTGGTAGTCAGTACAACAAAGTTAAAAGTTTTCTCCTTCATGGATGGGTTCTCGGGCAATAATCAGATTAAAATGGCACCGAAAGACATGGAGAAAACTTCGTTCATTACACCATGGGGTACCTTTTGTTACAAGGTAATGCCGTTCGGTTTGAAGAATGTTGGGGCAACCTATCAAAGGGCCGTGACTACTCTGTTTCATGACATGATACACATGGAAATCGAGGTATATGTCGATGACATGATTGCCAAATCTAAAACAGAAGAGGAGTATGTGACCCACCTGTCAAAACTATTCGAGCGGCTGAGAAAGTACAAACTCCGCTTGAATCCCAACAAATGCACCTTCGGTGTCCGTTCAGGGAAACTTTTAGGGTTCATCGTTAGCCAGAAAGGAATTTAGGTTGATCCTGACAAGGTCAAGGCCATTCAAGAAATGCCTGTCTCTGAAAACTGAAAAACAAGTCAGAGGATTCCTGGGACGTTTGAACTACATCTCCAGATTCATATTCCTCATGACCGCGACATGTGCGCCAATTTTAAAATTACTCAAAAAGAATCAGGATTGCGTTTGGACAGAAGATTGCCAAACCGCCTTGGACAGTATTAAGGAATACCTGTTGAATCCACCGATTCTATCACCTCCAGTGGAAGGAAGACCACTAATCATCTACCTCACAGTCCTAGAGGACTCCATGGGTTGTGTACTTGGCCAGCAAGACGAAACCAAAAGGAAAGACTCTGCCATCTACTATTTGAGCAAGAAATTCACCGACTGTGAGACTCGGTACACTATGCTTAAGAAAACTTGTTGCGCTCTGGCTTGGGCAGCCAAACGTCTTCACCAGTACATGATTCGTCACACTACTTGGTTAATCTCAGAAATGGATCCAATCAAGTACGTCTTTGAAAAACCTGCTCTCATGGGAAGAATCGCCCATTGACAGATGTTGTTATCAGAATATGATATAGAATACCACGCTCAGAAATCCGTTAAAGGAAGTGTTTTAGCCGATCATTTGGCTCATCAACCAATTGATGATCAAGAATCAATCGGGTTTGACTTCCCAGACAAAGATGTCATGTATATAAAAATGAAAGATTGCGATGAACCGCTACCCAGTGAAGGGCTAGAACCAGGTTCCCAATGGGGACTAATATTTGACGGAGCTGTCAATCATTATGGAAACGGAATTGGGGAAATCATCATAACACCTCAGGGTACCCATATTCCTTTCACTGCTAGACTGACATTCAAGTGTACAAACAACGAGGCCGAATACGAAGCTTGTATCATGGGTCTCGAAGAAGCGATTGACTTAAGGATCAAAAACTTGGACGTATATGGCAACTCAGCTCTGGTCATCAATTAGATCAAGGGAGATTGGAACACATACCAATCAGGACTGATTCCTTACAAAGACTACGCATGAAGGTTGTTACCTTTCTTCAACAGAATTGAGTTTCATCACATTTCTCGTGAAGAGAATCACATGGCCGATGCATTAGCACTCTCTCTTCCATGATTAGTATAGATCAATGGAACGACCTACCTAAGATCGACATAATGCGCCTTGAAAGGCCCGCCTACATCTTTGCGATCGAAGCAGTCATTGACGACAAACCTTGGTATCACGATATCAAATGCTTCCTACAGAAACAGGAATACCCACCTGGGGCACTAAGGAAAGACAGAAAAACCCTCAGAAGGCTGGCTGGCAGTTTCTTCCTGAGCGGTGATACACTATATAAGAGAAATTTTGACATGGTCTTGCTCCGATGTGTAGACAGACCAAAAGCAGACATACTGATGAAAGAAATTCACGAAGGATCCTTTGGCACTCATGCTAACGGACACACAATGGCGAAAAAAATTCTGAGAGCAGGGTACTACTGGTTGACAATGGAATCTGACTGTTACAAGTACATGAGGAGATGTCACAAGTGTCAGATATACTTCGACGAAATCTATGTACCGCCAATACATCTCAAAGTTCTCTCCTCCCCGTGGCCTTTTTCCATATGGGGAATCGACATGATCGGCATGATTGAGCCCAAGGCTTCGAACGGACATCGGTTCATTCTGGTCGCCATTGACTACTTCACCAAGTGGGTCAAAGCAGCATCATACGCCAATGTGACCCGACAAGTGGTGGTCTGATTTATCAAAAACAATATCATCTGTCGTTATGGTGTTCCGACCCAGGTCATTACTGGTAATGGATCTAACTTAAACAACAAGATGATGAAAGAGTTGTGCGCTGAGTTCAAGATTGAACACCATAACTCATCTCCCTACTGACCCAAGATGAACGAAGTGGTAGAAGCGGCTAACAAGAACATCAAGAAGATTGTTCAGAAGATGGTTGTAACCTACAAAGACTGGCATGAGATGCTGCCCTATGCTCTTCACGGTTATCGTACATCTATCCGCACTTCAACAGGGGCAACCCTTTTCTCTCAGTATATGGCATGTAAGCAGTGCTCCCCATCGAAGTAGAGATCCCATCAATCCGGATATTGATGGAAGCTATGCTAACAGAAGTTGAATGTTGTTAAAGTCGACACGACGAACTAAATCTGATTTAGGAAAAGCGAATCACGACACTATGCCATGGTCAGTTGTATCAACAAAGAATGAAGAAGGCGTTTGACAAAAAGGTTCGACCTCGTGTCTTCTGAAAAGGAGACCTCGTGCTCAAGAAGATACAATCATTTCTCACTCATTCTCGGGGCAAATAGACTCTGAATTATGACGGCCCCTATATGGTCAAGAAAGCTTTCTCAGGCGGCGCCTTGAGACTTGAAACCATGGACAGAGAGGAATTTGCCTACCCCATAAATGTTGATTTAGTCAAGAAATACTTCGCCTAAAAAAAAACTTCTCGGTGGATTGAAAACCCGAAAGGGGCGGTCCAGGAAAAAATTAGAGAAATAATAAAAAAAAATCATCCCGGTGGATTTGAAATCTCAAAGTACAATCCAGACAAAAGTTAGGGATAATAGCAAGTAACTATGTCCAACAGGGGCAACTTCCCCAGCGGCAGTCATGCCATCTATAAAAAAACTCCAGTCAAGGTCATCTTCGACAAAAGCACAGGATGCCCAGAATTCAAAGTTGGTAGAAGGATAGTGGTCGTTATGTTTCAATGTAGCCTTTTCCCTTAAATTACCATTTTCTAACTTTATAAATACTCTATGGAATCACGCGTTTGGCTGATTTCCATCCTATCAATAAAATTTGAGCCCTTGTGCTTTTGTTTGCAGTTCTTATTTGTTTTAGCTTTACAGAACGACATTTTAACATGATTAACGATTCTTGAAACGAAACAAAAACGAATTTACTTGTCAAACTTTTCTGGTTTTAAAATAAAGATGGCAATTTCTTTTGACTATTGAACATCGAAAGAACATCGGTCGCTTCGCTAGAAGTAATCGAGCTTCAAAGTGCAGAATCAAAGTACTCATTCTAAACCAGTCCGCCTAAATGAAGGATCAGTTATGTCAGATGCGAATACTCCATCTGACACCTCCGACAGAGTTCTCATCTCCTAAGACCGATCAACGGTTGTTCCCCGCGGGAACTACTTTTTATCTTGCATCACTATCACTCTAGTCGATCTTATCCCCTAGTGATAAAAGTCTTCACAATCGAGTTGTCAGTTCTTCCCTTGTTAGGAAACGTCGTGTCTGTATAATCTCTCCTCCAATTTATTTCTGGGATGAGGTCGGTCCTCGACCACTTTAATAACTTGAACCTCTGAAAGGCCAGAGAACATTCAACAAATGTCACTCTTCGCCATTGAAGATGATATATTCACTTTCCCAGATTAAGAAAAATCCCCAGAGAAAGCCTCTTAACCGAAGACTCTCAACAACACATTGGTTCTTTTCTCCAGAAAGTCAAGTTTACAAAGTCATCGGCACCTCAAAATTGGATCACATCATATGCCATTTCTCCGAGAAGATCTCTGAGAAAAGTATGATGTAATATCTCCAAGCGAAGGCAGTCTCTCAAGAGACTCGTTCTCCCCCAGTAGAGTCAACGAATGGCATCTCTAACAGAGAAGTTTGTACACCTCTACAACTCAGACAGATGGGTTCCCCAACGAGTCTGACATCCAAAGTCTTTCCCATCAAATGGCATCTCCCCAGCATCCCTTGTCAAGAAAGTTTATTGACAAAAGAAACCGAGACCAGTTCCTTGGTAGGAAACCAGGATCGAGGGGAAGTTTATATCAGAAACCGAGACCAGTTCCTTGGTAGGAAACCAGGATCGAGGGGAAGTTTATTTCAAAAGAAACTAAGACCAGTTCCTTGGTAGGAAACCAGGATCAAGGGGAAGTTTATTTCAGAAACTTAGACCAGTTCCTTGGCTGAAGACTAGGATCGAGGGGAGGTTTTTACCTTTTCTGAGCATCATTGCTTAGCAAAAGAAGAAGGATGCATAAACTACCATTCTTAACCACCATCAAAATTTTGGGTATTCCGATATTTAATCCTCTTGCACCCTGAATTCCCGAATACCTTCACCATTCACACCTTCGGGTCCAAGAAGATTAAATAGGGGCCTCTGTCATACCCCAAATTTTGACCACTAAGATTTCCCATCATTGTGCAAATCATCATCATAATATGGATGAACCATCATACCTCATTAGTCTTCCCAAGTATGGGTGAGCATCCACTATAATCAAACTTAGGGTTTCAAGCCCTCTCAGAGCTCTTGGACAAAGGATCAATCAAGGAATGACATGATTTTCAACTTGTCTAGCCTCTCAAACATCCACGAGGGATCAAGGGGACTCCTGTCATACCCTAAATTTTGACCACTAAAATTTCCCATCATTGTGCAAATCATCATCACAATATGGAAGAACCATTAGTCTCCCCAAAGATGGGTGAGCATTCACTACAATCAAACTTAGGGTTTCAGGCCCTCTCAGAGTTCTTAGACAAAAGATCAATCAAGAAATGACATGATCTTCAACTTGTCTAAACCTCTCAAACATCCACAATGGATCAAGAGGCCTCACACCTCAAGGATTAAGCACAAGGCTGCAACAGTCCCAGTGGATCAAGCCTCAAGATCATTAGTGTCACCAAATTAGGGTTTTGTCGACCAGGGCCTCCAGAGGGGAATTTTCCTCTGGGCATGAGCCAATGCTTCAAAGCATAACCTAATATACCCCATGGAACCTCATGGACCCATTCATCAAGTCAATTTAACCTCAGGGGATGCATTCACTAAAAATCAGGAATTAGGGTTTCTTGACCTAATTCACCCTTAAGTTGGCTTTTAGGACAAATCATGAGCCAAGACCTCAAGAGAGGATTTGAGAGTCTCCAATAAACTATATTGATCCATTTGAAACAATGGATTGATCCAAGAAGCTTGAGCAACAAGTTTCATTTTCATCTGAACCACAGTTAGGGTTTTGCGAGAAACGTCAAATGTATCTTTGACTTTTGACCAAGACATGCTCCCAAACCCTAGCACATGATTCAATACGCCCTATAACACCTATTAAATCAATCCATCAAGTTTGATTTAGGCCAAGGACTTGATTTCATAGAGGATCGTACAGTTTGGAATTCATCTGATAAAAAGTCCACTGTGCATAAAAGTCAAACTTTGACTTTTTAAGATTTTACACAATTATGGTTCCTTAACCCTAAAATGACGTTAATGTGTGATTGGAATCATCATTCATCAAGAAAAATCAAGAAAAGTGGGATAACTTGTAAAAGGTGTAACCATAAAAACTTAGAAATTTTTCTATGTTATGGAACAAAGTGGCTAGGGTACCAACTTTGGAGGATCATAACTCCTAAACCACAAGGTCATTTTTCCCCATTCAAAGCTGGATTTATAGCTCTCATGGCACTCTACAAAAGCTTCAACTACACCTCATCCCAATTCATCAAGGATTTTTAGTTATGGAATAATCAAAATCACAAAAAGTGAAAATGTCACTTTTTTCCAACACTTAGTGAAATTATCACTAAGTCTGAATCTGCCTTACTTTTTTCCAAATGTATGGGCATTTTTCACTTGGACCCAAAAAGTATCAAAACCTATTATGATCAAACAGTTGTTGTATCATATGAGGGCTTTCCAAAATGGCCAAGAACTCCATCAAAGTCCAATTGAGCCATGAGATATGACAATGCCAATATGCCTTGCTGCAAACTGTCATGGCAAGGCAGATTCTGGAGTTTTGCTCGATTTGCTCAAATTTTCCAAAGGGCATGCAACTCTATCCTTCTGAACACCTCAAGGGGAACCAAGGAGGAACCAACTCTGATCCCAAGCCTCCCAAGTCTTTGGAACCAAAAATAGCATGCCAAACCTAGAAATGCCTAAAAGAGGGACAAGACTCCAATTTTGGATTGGAGCATTCAATGCATACACCAAGGTGGCATGGACTGATCCATTTCCTACTGAATTCAGTAAAGACTTACCCAAGACCAAGGGGACCAGCAGCCTGTGCCCTAACCTCTAGTCAATGGCTAGAGGAGACTTGGATTCTCATTGCTCAACATTGGCCAAACTTATGCAGCAGTTTCCATTCACTATTCCTTGCAAAACAAACTTGCTCTACTATATATAGAGCTCATTTGTGATCAGTTTGAGTACACCAAAGCCATCAAACAGATGCTTTCCTCAAAATCTCCTTCTTCACTCCAAAATTGCCTTCCAAAGCAAGTCACTATTGGGTTTTAAGTTTGAGAGCTATTCCAACCAAACCAATCAGACACACACCTCATAAACATCATATAGAAGTGATCCAAACACTCACATAACATCTGGAACATCAAAATCACAAAATCACCAGCCAACTGCTCAAGCCTTTGACAGGTTTGCAGTTGGGGTACCATCTCAAGTTCCAGATCATTTCAATCCACTCCAAGCCTCCAGACACACTCCATAGCACCTAGGGAAGCTGTCCATAACCTTGAAACCAAGCTGCAACACCTCTAATACAAAACACAATCACCAGCTACATGTGGTAAGCATGAGCTCTTATAACTCTATGATCCATGCAATTTTTGCTGCACAATAATTTGGCCATATGTTCATAATCATGCATGGAGTGTTTTCCCTCAATCAATTGCATTGTTTGAATCATGTATGGAATTTATGAACCTTCATGCAAATTTTAGGGTTCTTGAGGTGTCTCTTTGATTTCTTATTCCATGTTGAAAATAAATGAAATTAAAGACCATAGACATGATCGTGAGGTTGAAACGAGTAGATTGATATGTAGATTGCATGATATCATCAAGTATTCAGTGAGATTGGATAGAAAATGTAAATCTGCAGAAACAGAGGAAGGGCTCGTGTTCTTGCCATGTTCTTAGCGCCCTTTTACAAATATTTGAATATTTGAATTTTGTGATTTTATTTAACTGATTCAAAAATTAATTTCTCTCTGAGTTTTAATGATTTTGAGTTGATTCTTTTTTTAATAATTCACAAAAATGTTAGAATATTTTATTTTCCCAAAAAATTCCAAAAATATTATTTATTTCATATACTTGATATTTTTGTAAAGAATTAATATTTTAATTGTTTTTGACATTTAAAATATTGCTTCTTTCTTGATTTTTCAAATTTTAGCGATTTCCAATCATTTTGTGGATCAAAACCTAATTTTTGAAACATTAATCCAAGATCACAATTTGTTTTCCACATGTTTAACAATTTTGATCATTTTAATTGAATTTTTATTCAATTAAAATACACTTTGGAAACAAATTAGGGTTTTTGATTAATTCAACCCTCATCAAACTTTTTTCAAACACTTTGGGACTCTAATAGAGTGTAAGACCCAATCCCCCTTGAAAACTAAACCTTTTTTGGGCCTCAGTCATTGTATAAGACCTAATCCGTTTTAAAAAAACTCGGCGCGATCGTCGTCGTCAAACAAACACTTTGGGCCTACCCTCGTGTTATAAGACTCATTTCTTTTCTTGAAATAATCTTTGGGCCCCTAATAGAGTGTAAGACCTAATCCTTTGTAAATACAAACAATTTTGGGCCTCAAATGTTGTATAAGTCCCGTTGTATTTCAAAAGTTCGGCGCGATCATCGCCCGTTTAAAACAAACCTTTTGGGCCTCTCCTCGAGCTAAAAGACCCATTAAAAACTTTTTAGACCTCTAATAGAGTGTAAGACCCAATCCCTTTGTACAGAAAACATTTTTGGGCCTCAGTCACTTATATAAGTCCCATTGAACAAAACAACTATGCAATCACTGATAAAACCTTGGACGTCTCCTTGAGTTGTAAGCCCCAAACAATCTATTCGAAGCACTTTCTCCTTTGATTTTGAATATAATATTGTTATCAAAGCTTTCTTTGTTGAACAAACTAACCAAACAGCATGGAAGCTCTACAACCGAGTAAGTGTTTACCCCCTTTCTTTATCCGCTTTCATATATATATATATATATATATATATATATATATATATATATATATATATATATATATATATATAACTGTATTGTGGGGCTGCTCACTGTAAGTCTTCTTTCACAAACTTTATACTCGTCAAATATCAACTGTGTAATACTAGTATAGTTATTTAGCGTTTTCCCCGGCAATTACGTCTAGCACTAGGTAAAGCCCTGTTGGTCACTCTTAAATACAAACAAAACTAGATCCCCATAGGATTACCAGATACAGTCTTCATTCCTTTTGGGGTTAAACAATATGGAGACGTGAAAGGCAGCATTCTCAGTGAACCCTTTCTCAGACTGTCACCCTTAGAAATTGTCAAAGAGACTCTACTCCCCAGGGATGATCTTTTCTCCGTGAATGGCTTCTCTTGAGTTTCTTCCAAATTCTCGGACTTTCCTGGCTTGATCTATTCTCGGTGAATGGCATATCTTAAATTTCTCGGGGTTTGGGGAACCACAGACTTCTTAAAAGCATCCCCGCCTCCTCTTGGCGTTGTACAAGGACCCTTCGACTTCTTAAAAGCTCTCATGCCTCCTCTTGGGCATAGTACAAGGACTCAGAGACCTCTACAGGTATAGGAACATAACCTAGTCATCAATTTGCTAGAGCTGTCTGTCTGAGGCAAGTGTCAGACCAGTTAACAGGTTGACCTTTATCCCTTAACGTACCCGCCTTCTCTGGGGCATCATACAAAGATTACTCACTACTTGAGAATCGATTTCTCAAAACACCCATAGACTTGGACAGTCTCAATACCCTTTGGATTTCCCATTTCCTTAATGAACAGGAAATAACCATGATCCTCTGATCAATCCCAAAGTACAACATTACCCATATAAGAACTGATTTTCTCTTTATCCAACATACTGGACCTGTCACTCAACTGAAATAGTCACCAGCACACTAGCCTCCTCTTGGGCTTTGTACAATGATTCTCCCCAGTGGAGCAAACCTCTTAGCCTCCATCTCGGGCTTTGTACGAGATACAAAAACACTCTCTTGTTGAGTATAAAAGACTCTCTTGTTGAGGCACACCTTTTAGCCTCCATCTCGGACTTTGTACGAGATACAAATCACCCTCTTGTTGAGTATAAAAGACTCTCTTGTTGAGCCAAACATTTTTAGCCTCCATCTCGGGCTTTGTACGGGATACAAAGACTCTCTTGTTGAGTCAAGCGCCATTAGCCTCCGTCTTGGGCTTCGTACAAGACACATACAAAGACTCTCTTGTTGAGTCAAACACCTTTAGCCTCCGTCTTGGGCTTTGTACAAGACACATACAAAAGCACTCTCTTGTTGAGTCAACCCTTTTAGCCTCTCTCTCGGGCTTCGTACGAGACACATAAAAACACCCTCTTGTTGGGTCAATAGCCTCCTCTTAGGCTTTGTATAAGGAAACTCTGGTTAAGTCAATCAACCTTTTAGCATCAAAAGCCGTGCCTTGCTCACAGTATACAAACGTCAATAACTCCATTTCCTTCATCTAAATTGCTGTAAGCGGCAAGCCTCTGGATTATTTGTATCCATGCCACTGTCCCTATTTTAGCATGAGAAATTCCTAAGGAAAGATGAAATTGCTCTAAACCGAGTTAATGTCTTCTCATTCAGGTTAAAAATCCCCTATAAAGGAAATTATGGCATTGCTGGGTTCACATATCCTAGTTAAAGTAATTCTTCTTTATAATCATTCACCCCCACAGTTGTGAGAAACAGACCAAATATCCTCTTTTAGACATGACAAGTTCTCTCTCATCAATAAACCCTTAAGCTTCACATCTTGGGCTTCGAACAAGATACAAATAGACCCTTCAGCTTCACATCTTGGGCTTTGAACAAGATACAAACAACCTTTAGCTTCACGTCTTGGGCTTTGAACAAGACATCAAAACGACCTTTTTCCTCCCATAGAATAGGAGGAACTACGATTGTTCTGATTTCCCTGTTTCGTTAAACGGGAATACGTAGCCATAAGATTGAAAAATCTTAGGGAGCACATTAATTAAAACCCCAAAATCCCGTACCTTCACACATCAATCGAAAAGCATCAGTCCTAACATCCTACAAATAGCATAGTCCCATCATTGCGTTCTTAGCGAAATAAGCAGAGAGAGGCCTCACATCCACATAGCATCTGTAACCTAACAGACCGCTGTTCAAAACTCAGTATGCAAGCAGGGTTAATTGGAGACATCTATTTCCTTTCCTTCATCACCTTGAATAGGATAAAAAATGAATCGACCTGTAGTACCCCAGAGCGACAGTACTTAAGAACCACGTCCAAAACCGCTCGCTACAGAAAAATGGCGCCCACCGTGGGGCCTTCTTCTCTTTCTTGCAATTTTCAATGGAAATCGTAAATTCAACAAACTATCACAGAAATGACGACTCTATTGGGGAGTCATTGTCTGTATAGGATCATAAGACTAGAGGTCTATGATGATTAAGATAAATATATATACTGCTTTTCCTAATTGATATTTGTGTTTATTTTTTTGCTAATGGGAATGGGTGTGATGCCGCATGTGGAAAGATTGAATATACACCTAAGATAGGTGATGGCAATGCGGGTAATCTTACTGGGAGTGAATTCCAGTTAAGAGCCCCCGATCGACCATCAAACTCAGTGGAGACTCCCTTTGCATATACATTGCCTATACGACTTCGGTTGTTGAAAGTAGTGTGGTCGACTGGGTTATCTGAGAAGCTGAGGTTATTAGCAGACTTAAGCCATTTTGTAGTGCGAAAGCTATCGGAAATAGTTGTCACGCGATACTACCCTTATCTGAGATTGCTCTAAGATACATCACCTAGCACGGTTTTTGGCCCGCTGATGTTATCTCTAAGAGAATCAATGATTTTGAGAGACAGGTACAAAAAATCACCAGTATAAACTTTGGGGGGGTGGGGTAGAGCCTTGACTTCATGACACCGACCCTTTGACCCCATGTTTTTTCTGTTTTTGTGTGCTGCATTCATACATTAATTTAAAAAACATTAAAACAAAAACAATCTTCTCTTCTAGTCTCTCTTTCTCAAGTTAAATTAAGACAATGATTGCAAATATCAGAGAAAGGAGATTGCGCTAATGGATTTCGGTAGAAGTAAAACTCATAAGTACACCTTCAAGGTTCCAAAGTTAGAGGATTTGAGAGGTTTGGCGAGAATGATCACCAACCAAGAGGCTTTCAGAGCCAGGTTTGGAGGACTGCTGTCCTTGTCAAGGGTCCATGTAATTGAAGAAATACTGTCCATGCTAATCCAGTTCTACGATCCGGTCTATCACTGTTTCACATTCCTGGATTATCAGCTCGCACCAACGCTGAAGGAGTACTCTCACCTGACTGATTTACATATTACTGATCAATCTCCCTTTTCTGGACTCACATAACCACTAAGGGTGGCATCCAGAGTTTGCCAGCCCAGTTCTTGACAAAGAAAGCTCTATACTTTGCTAGTATAGGGAACGTGGCCGCTTTCGAGAGCCTCTTTGTTTTGCTCACCTACGGGTTATTTTTGTTTCCCAACATCGATAACTTTGTAGATATCAACGCCATTAAGATTTTCCTGATTGGAAACCCCGTACCGACCTTACTCGTAGATGCATATCATTCGGAACACTTAAGGAATTTATACAGTGGAGGAATGATCACATGCTGTGTACCCCTACTGTACAAACGATTCACTTCACATTTGCCCGAGTCTGCTACATTTTGGGATCAAAAGAATACTTTACGTTGGTCGCAGAGAATCATGTCTCTTACCAACTCTGACATCGATTGGTACAATCGAATCTACGACGGGATCAGGATCATTGACCGTTGTTGAAATTTCCCAAATGTACCCCTTATAGGAACTAAGGGGGGAATCAACTATCATCCAATTCTTGTTCGTCGTCCATTCGGATACCCGATGAGGCACATCCCACGGAATTCTCATCTGGAAGGTCTTTTCTTCAAGGAAGGAGAAAATGACAGGGCACTAAAGACAGAAATAGTGCATGCTTGGAAACGCGTTCATAGGAAAGGACGAGAGTCTCTAGGAAAACCAGACTGTGTCTCGATGGAGCCTTATCTCCATTGGGTATAAACTAGAGCTCTCAAGCTGAGGATGCCTTACCCTCATCAGGAAGTTCTTCCATTAAGGGACTCTGCCCTTTATTTCATGTCTGAGACGGAAAAACTTCAGGTTACTCTTAGCAAAGTTCAGCAGGAGAAGAGGTCTTGGAGGAACAAGTACCGTATTCTCAATATGGAGTGCAACAAAATACAGCAACTGTTAAGAGAAAAAGATGCTCTAATTGAGATTCTAGAGCAACATGCTGTAGAGAATCAAGATGACCAAAGGAATTTGCTTGCTCCTTTCACTTAGCAAAGGAATGACAACCCGACAACGGCCCAAGAGCCCTGGTCAAAGAAAAGGAAAGCACCCGAACCAGTACTTGAGCTCTCCTCAAAGAGGACTCAGGATCCATTAGTTTAGATTCCCTTTTTCAGCACTTTGTAATCTACTGTATTTCCATTTCTGAAATCCTTTGAATTCAATAAAACGGGGTTTCCCCACTATTTGATATTTCCAATCCAATTGTCGAAGTTTACTTTGAATAAACAAAAATAATTAATAATCATTGCATTCATCATTCTTTTATAACGTATTCTTCTTACCTACGAATCTCACGTTTGCGTCTCATTTCTAGACTCAAACTGTCTCATTCGTACAATACTCGGGCCAATCGTCAGAAAAAGATGGATGATCTCGACGAATAGAACAGAGAGTTAAGAGAAGAGACCGACACTCTGAAAGAGGATCTGAGAAAGCTTCATAACGACATGCAAGCTCTAGTAAAAGCTCAGATGCAACAACAAAGGACTGCGATCTCAAAGATCACATCAACGCCCATAGTGGAGAAGTATGATCCTAGGTACAAGATGCCGAAAGATCGCCCCTGGGGCATGCCACTCAACTATATCCCGGAAGGATATGTTCCGCTGATCGCTGAGGATTAGGGAACCGCGGCAGGAACCGCTGGGCCTGAAGGTTACAAACTTCAGGAAAGCGAAGATGCTAGGGGCATGATAGCAACTCCTGAAGGTTACAAACTTCGGGACACACCGAGGGTCTCGGCCATAATGACTATACCACCGCCCGTGGTACACACTGTCCCAGAAGGACATATTCCACAGATACCTTCTGGTGGAAACGACAGCATGTTCGACAGAATGAATGAATTCCAGGAGCAATTCCTGGAGATGCAAAAGGAACTGGAAGCCCTTCGTGGTCAGAATCTATTTGGAAAGGACGCCACAAACCTCTACTTAGTCGCCAATGTGAAAGTTCCACACAAGTTCCAAGTGCCCGACTTTGAAAAATACAAGGGTAACTCTTGCCCTCAGAGCCATTTGGTGATGTACGCTCGGTGAATGTCAGCTCAAACAATGAACCAGGAGCTACTAATTCACTACTTTCAGGATAGTTTAACCGGTGCCGCACTCAAATGGTAGATGGGTTTAAACCGCGCTACGATCGACACATTCAGGGATCTGGGCGCTGCTTTAGTTCAATAATATAAATACAATTTGGAAATGGCACCGGACAGAGATCAACTCAGATCGATGTCACAAAAGGACAAGGAAACCTTTAAGGAATACGCTCAGAGATGGTGTGAGATTGTCACTCAGATTTCTCCACCTCTTAAGGAAAAAGAGATGACAAAGATATTATTAAAGACCTTAAGCTCATTTTACTACGACAGAATGGTCGCCAGTGCGCCTAGTGACTTCACCGAGATGGTGGGCATGGGGGTTCGTCTTGCGGAAGCCGTCCAAGAAGGACGTTTAGTAAAAGACGCTGGATCATCAAGTAGTACAAAACGATACGGTAGTGCTCTCCCTAAGAAAAAAGAGCAAGATATCAGGAATATCTCTCTCGAAAAGCAAAGGCGACGATATCAACCAGTAGCGGCGGTAACTCCTGCTATTAATCCTGCACCTGTTCCTACGTATCAACCTCAGGTTGCGCAGAGCCAACCTAATCAACAGCAATTTCAGCAAAGGACACAATAGTCTCTTCAGCAGACTCATCCTCCGTACAACAACAACCATACAACGCGACCACTAGGGTTCGACCCTATACCCATGTTGTACGCCGAACTGCTTCCATTACTACTGGTCAAGGGGAACGTCCAAACCAGGTCTCCTCTTACAATACCAGAAAATCCACCTTTTTGGTTCAAAGCGAATCAGACTTGTCCTTACCATCAAGGAGAACCGGGGCATAACATAGAAAACTGTCTCAGTTTCAAATCCGATGTGGAAAAGCTTGTTAGGAGCGGGGTCTTATCTTTCAAGGATACAAATCTGAATGTTTTCACAAACCCGCTGCCTCAACACGAGAAAGCTACAGTCAATTTGATAGAGGGGGAGTCTAACAACATCTATCAATTTCATGATGTACTCTTATTAAGGGCCAATCTGGTCCAGATGCATTGTAGACAGAGTGGATATGGCCATGTGCCACCTCATAATTATCACCAATGTGATATTTGCTCTAAAAACAATCAAGGATGTTCTGTGGTGCAATCAGCTTTATAGGAACAATTGGATCTCAGATGGATTCAAAAGCATCGAGTTCGTGGAGTCAGCATGACCTATACGAATTCCAATGTCATTCAGAATAACAAAATCCGTACAATAAATGTCAACTTGGTGGCGATGCACTCAAGGCAAAGCAAGTATAATAATCTTCCGTGGCACGATTATAATTCCTGTTTGACCTGCTCGGTAAATAAACAGGGATGCTCTTTTGTACAAGAGGCCCTCCAGCGTCAGATGGATCTTGCATGGATCCAGGACTACCATGATAAAAATCCTTATCAGATCAACATGGTTCAAATCTTCGATATTCGTCTAATGAATACCAGCTTGGTAGAGTTACACGCCAAGCAGGTCCAACTTGGTTTTCTCACTTCACATGATTATCAGAACTGTAAAGGATGTTGTGAGAGTAACCAAGGGTGTGCTCTCGTTCAGAGAACTTTACAACACTTGTTAAACCACTGGTGGCTTCCAATCTATCTGGATGAAGACACGCAACAAATCAGTGTGCATAATGGAAACCCTACTCGGCATCAAAGTCAGGATGTTAGATCTACGGAAACAGATCTGGTGAGGTTACACTGCATTCAAAGCGGGCATGGCCAGGTGCCACCACACAACTATGAACTTTGTAAAGTCTGTTCGGAAAATAACCAAGGATGTTACCTCGTGCGAGCAGCCTTTCAGAGTCAGTTGGATCACAGGGAGATTCACCCATACCTAGCTTCGGGGTCCGTTGACTGGACGCCAGACTACTTTGCTGATCAAATCAGAGACGTGGTTGTAATCTCTAACCCTGAGAGGAACAAGTATGTTTGTACCATCATCCCTCTACTAGACGAATCAAAGGTTCTTGGCAAGGAACTGATTGAAGTTACTTACGACAGTCAGAAAAATCAGAAGGCTCCTGTAGTTATCAATCTGCCGGGACCATTACCGTATGAATCAGCTAAGGCGATCCCTTACAAATACGGTGCAATGATAATTGAGAATGGAAGGGAAATTCCATTACCCTCCGTCGTGAATATTGCAGACGTCGGTCGAGTAACACGGAGCGGTCGAATCTTCAACCGAGGAGTTTGAGAACCTAACAAAAAAAACGAACTTCAGACAGAAGCTCCTGATCCACCAGTCGGTCAATCCAGTAATCCCGACCTTTCGAAAAACAATGATGAGATGTTGAAGCTCATCTAAAGGAGTGAATACAACATTGTTGACCAATTGTTACAAACTCCTTCAAAGATCTCAGTGCTATCACTTTTACTCAGTTCCGAAGCCCACAGAGAGGCTCTACAGAAAGTCTTAGAGCAGGCCTTTATGGAACAGGATGTTTCAATATGACAGTTCGATAGCATCATCTCTAACATCACTTCCTGCAACAACTTAGGATTCAGTGATGAGGATTTGCCAGAGGGGGACAAAAGCCACAACATGGCGCTCAATATCACAGTTAACTGCCAGGACGATGCTTTAGCCAGCATATTGGTAGACACAGGATCGACCATCAACGTTATGCCGAAGTCTAATCTAATGTGACTATCATTCAAAGGACCCCCTATGAGGGGCAGTGAGGTCATCGTCAAAGCATTTGACGGGTATCAGAAAGCAGTTATCGGCGAAGTCGACCTTCCCATAACTATCGGTCCTCACACTTTCCTAATCACTTTCCAGGTCATGGACATCCGGGTAACATACAGTTGCTTATTAGGAAGACCTTGGATACACCAAGCTGGGGCGGTCACTTCGACGCTGCACCAAAAACTGAAGTTCATCAAGAACGATCAACTCGTCACGGTTTTTGGAGAACAAGCCCTGCTCGTGAGCAACTTGTCATTATCTACTTGTGTAGAACCCGAGGAGGTTGTTGGGACTCAGTTCCAAGCACTTTCAGTGAGCAATGAGAATCAATCAGAGAAAGGAACATTGATTTCCTCATACAGAGATGCTCTCGAAGTGATCGAGAATAATAATGCAAAAGGGTGGGGATAGCTTGTCATTCCTACTGATAATAAAACAAATCAGGGGCTTGGTTTTTTTGCAACCTGCACCCAGACGGCTGCTAACGATGAAAGTCTTCATCCCATTCAGGACTTCTTCCAAAGTGGAGGTTTCCTTCACCCAGTGCCTCAAACAATCCATACCATCAACGAGGGAGATCCCTCCGATACGTATCAGGATTGGAAGTCTTATCTCAACAAAGATGGTTATATGTCTCAGGAAGAGGTGCCTACGCCATTTTGCTATCTCGCACAGAGTCCGAAATTTATACCCAGGTCAGATGTCGAAATGATATACGGAGATTGTGATCCGGAAGGATGCCGGGCTCCACCAAACTCATTAGAGGAAGACACTCTGATGAAGAACAACTTTGACCACGACTATTATGGCCTGATGGATGGCCTGCCTATCTGGAAGCCATACCCAGGAGACTTGGGGCAAGAAAATCAGCCGAACAATGAAAATCGGCTGAGCGTCATTGAATAGAATACCTGTGTCCCCACCATGTCAGGGATCAACACTCAGGTCATTCAAAACCTATCCAGTACGACGATGAATTGGCAAAGCTTGCCAGACTAGAATTCATCAACTATGCTTTTCCCGAGGTCAACGTCATCGAGGGAGATGACTCCTCCAGTTCCAAAGAAGTGTGGGACACCTTAGGACAACCAAGTGGAAAATTCAACTACATGGTCAAGTATACCGTTCTCGAAAGCTCTCTCATTAGATTTGAAGATATACATCCAACTGGATGGGGAGATATGCCTGAGAGCACAAATACTATGCAAAATACAACAGAGGAATCCTCCTATTACAACTTTTCCTGGGAGACAGATTCCAATGATCCTGCTCCGCCAGAAATCAGCGTTATTTCTGAAGACAAATCAAGTAAAGTACCAGACTTTGTGATTCACCGAGGAGTTTGCCGCCAATGGGTTGCTGTCGATGTTCCGAAGATTGTTCATAAGTCAAAGTAATTGCCATCTTTTAACCTTTCACCCTGCCTAGGTAAAACGGTTGTTTTGATAGGGCTCGCTTTCTGTAAATTTCCCTCATCGCTTTGCCCAAAGCGACAGAGTTTTGTTTTATAGGGCTGTAGTTTCAAGAATCGACTTGTTCATAAATAAAATAACGTCGTTCTGTAATTTCTGCATTAATTGCTATTTTCTCTTTTTTCTTTTCTCAGAAAATGGTAATCCTAAAAAACAATTAAATAATAAAAACAAGCAGTTTTTCCAAGAAAAAATCCACTGCACACACTTACATTTTCTCTATCTCTTCTAAACATAAATCATCACGTCATGCAGATTACTTGTTTTAAACCCCGTTGAAACATACGATCCGATGCCTTCTGCTGACTTTGAGTTCCCGGTATTTGGGGCTGAAGAAGAAGTTGACGACGAAATTTCATAAGAGATCTCCCGGTTACTCCGACAAGAGGAAAGGTCCATTGAACCTCACAAAGAGCCGTTGGAAACGATCAACGTATGTTCAGAAAAAGAGAAAAAAAAAGTCAGGATTGGGGCAATACTCAGTCCAACTGCCAAAGAGAGTTTGACAAAGCTTCTCAGAGAATTTCCCGATGTGTTTGCTTGGTCCTACCAGGACATGCCAGGGTTGGATACCAGCATCGTGGAACATCATTTACCGTTGAGGTCAGAATGCTCGCCAGTAAAACAAAGGTTGAGACGGACTCACCCGGGCATGGCCATAAAAATCAATGAGGAGGTACAGAAATAGATTGACGCGGGTTTCCTCGCCACGTCTAAATATCCTCAATGGTTAGCCAACATCGTACCCGTTCCAAAAAAGGATGGAAAGGTCAGAATGTGTGTCGACTACAGGGATCTGAACAAGGCTAGTCCAAAGGACGACTTTCCCTTACCACACATTGACATGCTGGTAGACAGTACAACAAAATTCAAAGTTTTCTCCTTCATGGATGGATTCTTGGGCTATAATCAAATCAAAATGGCGCCAAAAGACATGGAGAAAACTTCGTTCTTCACCCCATGGGGTACCTTTTGTTACAAGGTAATGCCGTTCGGTTTGAAGAACGTCGGGGAAACCTATCAAAGGGCCATGACTACTCTGTTTAATGCATGATACACAAGGAAATTGAGGTATATGTCGATGACATGATTGCCAAATCTAAAACAGAAGAGGAGCATGTGATCCACCTGTTAAAACTATTCGAGTGGTTGAGAAGGAACAAACTCCGCTTGAATCCCAACAAATGCACCTTCGGTGTCTGTTCAGGGAAACTCTTAGGGTTCATCGTCAGCCATAAATGAATTGAGGTTGAACTTGACAAGGTCATGGCCATTCAAGAAATGCCTTCTCCGAAAACTGAAAAACAAGTCAGAGGATTCCTGGGACGTTTGAACTACATCTCCAGATTCATATTCATCATGACCGCGACATGTGCGCCGATTTTCAAATTACTCAAAAAGAACCAGGACTGCATTTGGACAGAAGATTGCCAAACCGCCTTCGACAGTATTAAGGAATACCTGTTGAATCCGCCGATTCTATCACCTCCAGTGGAGGGAAGACCACTGATCATCTACCTAACAGTCCTGGAGGACTCAATGAGTTGTGTGCTTGGTCAACAAGATGAAACAAAAAGAAAATAGTCTGCCATCTACTATTTGAGCAAGAAATTCACTGACTGCGAGACTCGGTACACTATGCTTGAGAAAACTTGCTGCGATTTGGCTTGGGCAGCCAAACTTCTTCGCCAGTATATGATTCGTCACACTACTTGGTTAATCTCAGAAATGGATCCAATCAAGTACGTCTTTGAAAAGCCTCCTCTCACGGGAAGGATTGTCCGTTGGCAGATGTTGTTAGCGGAATATGACATCGAATACCACGCTTAAAAAGCTATTAAAGGGAGTATTTTAGCCGTTCATTTGGCTCATCAATCGATCGACGATCAGGAATCAATCGGGTTCGACTTCCCAAACGAAGATGTCATGTACCTAAAAATGAAGGACTGCGATGAACCTTTACCTAGTGAAGGGCCAGAACCAGGTTCCCAATAGGGACTAATCTATGACAGAGCTGTCAATCATTACGGAAACGGAATTGGGGAAATCATCATAACACCTCAGGGTACCCACATTCCTTTCACCGCCAGACTTACGTTCAAGTGTGCAAATAACGAGGCCGAATACGAAGCTTGTATTATGGGTCTCGATGAAGCGATTGATTTAAGGATCAAGAACTTGGACGTATATGGCGACTCAGCCCTGATTATCAATCAGATCAAAGGAGTTTAGAACACATACTAATCCGGATTGATTTCTTACAAAGATTACGCGAGAAGATTGTTACCATTCTTAGACATAATCGAGTTTCATCATATCCCTCGTGAAGAGAATCACATGGCTGATGCCTTAGCTACCCTCTCTTCCATGATTAGTGTAGGTCAATGGACCGATTTACCTAAGATCGACATAATGCGCCTTGAGCGGCCCGCTTACATCTTCACGATTGAAGCAGTCATAGACGACAAACCTTGGTATCACGATATCAAATGCTTTCTTCAGAAATAAGTGTACCCACCTGGGGCACTAAGGAAAGACAGAAAGACCCTAAAAAGACTGGAAGGCAGCTTCTTCCTGAGTGGTGATACACTTTATAAGAGAAACTTTGACATGGTCTTGCTCCGATGCGTAGACAGACTAGAAGCAGACATGCTGATAAAAGAAATTCACGAAGCATCCTATGGCACTCATGCCAATGGACACACAATGGCGAGAAAAATTCTGAGAGCAGGGTACTACTGGTTGACAATGGAATCTGACTGCTACAAGTACATGAGGAGATGTCACAAGTGTCAGATATACTCCGACGAAATCTATGTACCGCCAATACATCTCAAAGTTCTCTCCTCCCCGTGGCCTTTTTCCATATGGGGAATGGACATGATCGGCATGATTGAGCCCATGGCTTTGAACGGACATCGGTTTATTCTGGTCGCCATTGACTACTTCACCAAGTGGGTCAAAGCAGCATCATACGCCAATGTGACCCGACAAGTGGTGGTCCGATTTATCAAAAACAATATCATCTGCCATTATGGTGTCCCGAGCCAGATCATTACAGATAATGGATCTAACTTGAACAATAAGATGATGAAGGAGTTGTGTGTTGAGTTCAAGAATGAACACCATAACTCATCTCCCTACCGACCCAAGATGAACGGAGCAGTAGAAGCAGCTAACAAGAACATCAAGAAGATTATTCAGAAGATGGTTGTAACCTACAGATATTAGCATGAGATGCTACCCTTTGCTCTTCACGGTTATCACACATCTGTCCGCACTTCAACAGGGGCTACCCCTTTCTCTCTAGTATATGGCATGGAAGCCCTATCGAAGTAGAGATCCCATCGATCCGGGTATTGATGGAAGCTAAGCTAACAGAGGCTGAATGGTGCCAAAGTCGACACGACGAACAAAACCTGATTGAGGAAAAATGAATAACGGCACTATGCCATGGTCAGTTGTATCAACAAAGAATGAAGAATGCGTTTGACAAAAAGGTCCAACCTCGCGTCTTCAGGAAAGGAGACCTCGTGCTCAAGAAGATACAATCATTCCTCATTGATTCTCGGGGCAAGTGGAGCCCGAACTATGACGGCCCCTATGTGGTCAAGAAAGCTTTCTCAGGCGGCGCCTTGAGACTTGCAACCATGGACGGAGAGGAATTTTCCTACCCCACAAATGTTGATGTAGTCAAGAAATACTTTGCCTAAACTAAAATAGAAAAAAAAGTCTCGGTGGATTGAAAACCCGAAAGGGCGGTCCAGGCAAAAGTTAGAGACATAATAAAAAAAAATCTTCCCGGTGGATTGGAAATCTTAAAGTACAATCCAGGCAAAAGTTAGGGATAATGGCAAGTAACTACATCTGGTCAGTTCAACTCAGTAACAGTAGTGCCATCCATTAGGAAAAACTCTAGTCAAGGTCATCTTCGACAGAAGCTCAGGATGTCCAGAATTCAAAGTTGGTAGAAGGGTAGCGGTCGTTATATTTCAATGTAGCCCTTTTCCCTTAAATTACCATTTTCAAACTTTGTAAATACTCTATGGAATCACGCGTTTGGCTGACTTCCATCCTATCAATAAAATTTGAGCCCTTGTGCTTTTGTTTGCAATTCTTATTTGTTTTAGCTTTATAGAACGACATTTTAACATGATCAACGGTTCTTGAAATAAAACAAAAATGAATTTACTTGTAAAATTTTTCTGCTTTTAAATATAAAGATAGCAATTTCTTTTGACTCTTGAACATTGAAAGAACATCAATCGCTTCTCCAGAAGTAAGCGAGCTTCAAAGTACAAAATCAAAGTACTCCTTCTAAACTAGTACGCCTGAAAGAAGGATCAACTGTGTCAGAAGCGAATACTCCATCTGACATCCCCGACAGAGTTCTTACCTCCTAAGCCCGACCAACGGTTGTTCCTAGCCGGAACTACTTTCTCCTAAGCAAGGCATAATTGCTATCTTGAACCAACAGTACTTCTTCGTCCCAGCAGTGGCCGAGGATCCAGTCATGTTCATCTGTTAGCTTGTGTGTCGTGTCAGTTGTGTCAGCATAAACATACATACATCATGCATTATTGATTTACATTCATATTCATATTGCATCACTACCACTCTAGTCAGTCTTATCCCCTAGTGATAAAATTCCTCTCAATCGAGTTGTCAGTTCTTTCCTCGTCAGGAAATGTTGCGTCTGCACTCTCTCCCTCCTCCAGTTTATTTCTGGATTGGAGTTGGCCCTTGACCACTTTGATAACTTGAACCTCTGAGAAGACCAAAGAAACTTTTGACAAATGTCACTCTTCGCCATTGAAGATGATATCTTCACTTTCCCAGATTAAGGAAAATCTCCAGAGAAAGCCTCACAACTAAAGACTTTCAGCAACACATTGATTTTTCTCTTCAAGAGAGTCAATGTTAATAAAGTCATCGGCACCTCGAAATTGGATCACATCACATGGAATTTCTCCGAAAATATCCCCAAGAGAAAGCAGTCTCTCAAGAGACTCGTTTTCTCCGATAGAGTCAACAAATGGCATCTCCAACAGAGAAGTTTGTGCACCTCTACAGCTCAGACAGATGGGTTCCCCTGCAAGTCTGACATCAAAACTTTTTCTTTCAAATGGGTTCCCCTTGTCAAGAAAGTTTATTGACAAAAGAAACTGAGACCAGTTCCTTGGAAGGAAACCAGGATCGAAGGGGAAGTTTATATCAGAAACTTAGACCAGTTCCTTGGTAGGAAACCAGGATCGAGGGGAAGTGTAATTCAGAAACTGAGACCAGTTCCTTGGTAGGAAACCAGGATCGAAGGGGAAGTTTATATCAGAAACTTAGACCAGTTCCTTGGTAGGAAATCAGGATCGAGGGGAAGTTTAATTCAGAAACTGAGACCAGTTCCTTGGTGGGAAACCAGGATCGAGGGGAAGTTTTTACCTTTTCTAAGCATCATTGCTTAGCAAAAGAAGAAGGATGCGTGAACTACCATTCTTAACCACCATCAAAATTTTGGGTATTCCGATATTTAATCCTCTTGCACCCCAAATGCCCCAATACCTTCGCCATGCACACCAAATTTCGGGTCCAAGAAGATTAAATAGGGGCATCTGTCATACCCCAAATTTTGACCACTAAAATTTCCCATCATTGTGCAAATCATCATCAAAATATGGGAGAACCATTAGTCTCCCCAAAGATGGGTGAGCATTAACTACAATCAAACTTAGGGTTTCATGCCCTCTCAGAGTTCTTAGACAAAAGATCAATCAAGAAATGACATGATCTTCAACTTGTCTAAACCTCTCAAACAACCACAATGGATCAAGAGGACTCCCACCTCATGGATTAAGCACAAGGCTGCAACAGTCCCAGTGGATCAAGCCTCAAGATCATCAATTTCACCAAATTAGGGTTTGGTCGACCAGGGTCTCCAGAGGGGAATTTTCCTCTGGGCATGAGCCAATGCTTCAAAGCATAACCTAATATACCCCATGTAACCTCATGGACCCAGTCATCAAGTCAATTTAAACTCAGGGGATGCATTCACTAAAAATCAGGAATTAGGGTTTCTTGACCTAATTCACCCCTAAATTGACTGTTGGGACAAATCTTGAGCCAAGACCTCAAGAGAGGATTTAAGAGTCTCCAATAAACTACATTGATCCCTTTGCAACAATGTATTGATCCAAGAAGCTTGAGTAACAAGTTTCAATTTCATCTGAACCACAGTTAGGGTTTCGCGAGAAAAGTCAATTGTATCTTTGACGTTGGACCAGCACATGCTCCCAAACCCTAGGACATGATTCAATACACCCTATAACACCTATGAAATCAATCCATCAAGTTTGATTTAGGTCAAGGACTTGATTTCATAGAGGATCGCACAATTTGGAATTCATTTGATAAAAAGTCAACTGTGCACAAAAGTCAAACTTTGACTTTTTGTAATTTTTCACAATTATGGTTCCTTAACCCTAAAATGATGTTAATGTGTGATTGGAATCATCATTCATCAAGAAAAATTAAGAAAAGTGGGATAACTTGTAAAAGGGGTAACCATAAAAACTTTGAAATTTTTCTAAGGTATGGAACAGAGTGGCTACGGTACCAACTTTAGAGGATCATAACTCCTAAACCACAAGGCCATTTTCCCCATTCAAAGATGGATTTGTAGCTCTCATGGCACTCTACAAAAGCTTCAACTACACCTCATTCCAATTCATCATGGATTTTGAGTTATGGAATGATCAAAATCACAAAAAGTGAAAATGTCACTTTTTTCCAACACTTAGTGAAATTCTCACTAAGTCCGAATCTGCCTTACTTTTTTCCAAATCTAGGGGCATTTTTCACTTGGATCCAAAAAGTATCAAAACCAATTATGATCAAACAGTTGTTGTATCATATGAGGGCTTTCCAAAATGGCCAAGAACTCCATCAAAGTCCAATTGAGCCATGAGATATGACAATTCCAGTATGCCTTGCTGCAAACTGTCATGGCAAGGCAGATTTTGGAGTTTTGCTCGATTTGCTCAAATTTTGCAAAGGGCAAGCAACTCTATCCATATGAACACCTCAAGGGGAGACCAAGGAGGAACCAACTCTGATCCCAAGCCTCCCAAGTCTTTGGAACCAAAAATAGCATGCCAAACCTAGAAATGCCTAAAAGAGGGACAAGACTCCAATTTTGGATTGGAGCATTTAATGCATACACCAGGGTGGCATGTACTGAGCCATTTCCAACTGAATTCAGTCAAGACTTATCCAAGACTAAGGGGACCGACAGCCTGTGCCCTAACCTCTAGTCAATGGCTAGAGGAGACTTGGATTCTCATTGCTCAACATTGGCCAAACCTATGCAGCAGTTGCCATTCACTATTCCATGCAAAATAAACTTACTCTACTATAAATAGAACTTATTTGTGATCAGTTTGAGTACACCAAAGCCATCAAACAGATGCTTTCATCAAAATCTCCTTCTTCACTCCAAAATTGCCTTCCAAAGCAAGTCACTATCGGGTTTTGAGTTTGAGACCTATTCCAACCAAACCAATCACACATACACACCTCATAAACATCATATAGAAGTGATTCAAACACTCACATAACATCTGGAACATCAAAATCACAAAATCACCTGCCAACTGCTCAAGCCTTTGACAGATTTGCAGTTGGGGTACCATCTCAAGTTCCAGATCATTTCAATCCACTCCAAGCATCCAGACACACTCCATAACACCTAGGGAAGTTGTCCATAACCTTGGAACCAAGTTGCAACTCCTCTAACACAAAACACGATCACCAGCTGCAAGTGGTAAGCATGAGCTCTTCTAACTCTATGATCCATGCATTTTTTGCTACACAATAATTTGGCCATATGTTCATAATCATGCATGGAGTGTTTTCCCTCAATCAATTGCATTGTTTGAATCGTGTATGGAATTTCTGAACCTTCATGCAAATTTTAGGGTTCTTGAGGTTTCTCTTTGATTTCTTATTCCATGTTTAAAATAAATGAAATTAAAGACCATAGACATGATCGTGAGGTTGAAACGAGTAGATTGATATGTAGATTGCATGATATCATCAAGTATTCAGTGAGATTGGATAGAAAACGCAAATCTGCAGAAATAGAGGAAGGGCGCGTGTTCTTGCCATGTTCTTGGCGCCCTTTTTCAAATATTTGAATATTTGAATTTTTTGATTTTATTTAATTGATTCAAAAATTAATTTCTCTCTGAGTTTTAATGATTTTGAGTTGATTCTTTTTTTAATAATTCACAAAAATGTTAAAATATTTTATTTTCCCAAAAAATCCCAAAAATATTATTTATTTCATATACTTGATATTTTTGTAAAGAATTAATATTTTAATTGTTTTTGACATTTAAAATATTTCCTCTTTGTGGATCAAAACCTAATTTTTGAAACATTAATCCAAGATCACACTTTGTTTTCCACATGTTTAACAATTTTGATCATTTTAATAGAATTTTTATTCAATTAAAATACACTTTGGAAACAAATTAGGGTTTTTGATTAATTCAACCCTCATCAAACTTTTTTCAAACACTTTGGGCCTCTAATAGAGTGTAAGACCCAATCCCCCTTGAAAACTAAACCTTTTTTGGGCCTCAGTCATTGTATAAGACCCACTGCATTTTCAAAAATCTCGGCGCGATCGCCGTTGTCAAACAAACCCTTTGGGCCTACCCTCGTGTTATAAGACCCATTTCTTTTCTTGAAATAATCTTTGGGCCTCTAATAGAGTGTAAGACCCAATCCTTTGTAAATACAAACAATTTTGGGCCTCAAATGTTGTATAAGTCCTGTTGTATTTCAAAAGTTCGGCGCGATCATCGCCCGTTTAAAACAAACCTTTTGGGCCTCTCCTCGAGCTATAAGACCCATTCAAAACTTTTTGGGCATCTAATAGAGTGTAAGACCCAATCCCTTTGTACAGAAAACTTTTTTGGGCCTCAGTCACTTGTATAAGTCCCATTGTACAAAACAACAGTGCAATCACTGATAAAACCTTGGGCCTCTCCTTGAGATGTAAGCCCCAAACAATCTTTTCAAAGCACTTTCTCCTTTGATTTTGAATATAATATTGTTATCAAAGATTTCTTTGTTGAACAAACTAACCAAACAACATGGAAGCTCTACAACCGAGTAAGTGTTTACCCGCTTTCTTTATCCGCTTTCATATATATATATATATATATATATATATATATATAACTGTATTGTGGGGCTGCTCACTGTAAGTATTCTTTCACAAACTTTTATATACTCGTCAAATATCAACTGTGTAATACTAGTATAGTTATTTAGAGTTTTCCCCGGCAACTACGTCTAGCACTAGGTAAAGCCCTGTTGGTCACTCTTAAATACAAACAAAACTAGATCCCCATAGGATTACCAGATATTGTCTTCCCTCCTCTTGGGGTTAAACAATATGGAGACGTGAAAGGCACCATTCTCAGTGAACCCTTTCTCAGACTGTCACCCTTAGAAATTGTCAAAGAAACTCTACTCCCCAGGGATGATCTTTTCTCCGTGAATGGCATCTCTTGAGTTTCTTCCAAATTCTTGGACTTTCCTGGCTTGATCTATTCTCGGTGAATGGCATGTCTTGAATTTCTTGGGGTTTGGGGACCCACAGGCTTCTTAAAAGCATCCCCGCCTCCTCTTGGGCATTGTACAAGGACCCTTCGGCTTCTTAAAAGCTCTCATGCCTCCTCTTGGGCTTAGTTCAAGGACCCAGAGACCTCTACAGGTATAGGAACAAAACCTAGTCATCAATTTCCTAGAGCTGTCTTTCTGAGTGAAGTGTCAGACCAGTTAACGAGTTGACCTTCATCCCTTAACGTACCCGCCTTCTCTTGGGCATCATACAAAGATCACTCACTACCTGAGAATCGATTTCTCAAAACACCCATAGACTTGGACAGTCTCAATACCCTTTGGATTTCTCATTTCCTTAAAGAACAGGAAATAACCATGATCCTCTGATCAATCCCAAAGTACAACATTACCCATATAAGAACTAATTTTCTCTTAATCCAACATACTGGACCTGTCACTCAACTGAAATAGTCACCAACACACTAGCCTCCTCTTGGGCTTTATACAATGATTCTCCCCATTGGAGAAACCCTCTTAGCCTCCATCTCGGGCTTTGTATGAGATACAAAACACTCTCTTGTTGAGTATAAAAGACTTTCTTGTTGAGTCACACCTTTTAGCCTCCATCTCGGGCTTCGTACGAGATAAAAATTACTCTCTTGTTGAGTATAAAAGACTCTCTTGTTGACTCAAACATTTTCAGCCTCCATCTCGGGCTTCGTACGGGATACAAAGACTCTCTGGTGGAGTCAAGCGCCTTTAGCCTCCATCTTGGGCTTCGTGCAAGACACATACAAAGACTCTCTTGTTGAGTCAAACACCTTTAGCCTCCGTCTTGGGCTTCGTACAAGACACATACAAAAGCACTCTCTTGTTGAGTCAAACACCTTTAGCCTCCGTCTTGGGCTTCGTACAAGACACATACAAAAGCACTCTCTTGTTTAGTCAACCCTTTTCGGGCTTCGTACGAGACACAAAAAAAACCCTCTTGTTGGGTCAATAACCTCCTCTTAGGCTTTGTATAAGGAAACCCTAGTTAAGTCAATCAACCTTTTAGCATCAAAAGTTGTGCCTTGATCACAGTATACAAACATCAACAACTCATTTTCCTTCATCTAAATTGCTATAAGTGGCAAGCCTCTAGATTATTTACATCCACGCCACTGTCCCTCTTTTAGTATGAGAAATTCCTAAGGAAAGATGGCATTTCTCTAAACTGAGTTAAAGTCTTCTCATTCAGGTTAAAAGTCCCCTATAAAGGAAATTATGGCATTGATGGGTTCACATTCCCAGTTAAAGTAATTCTCCTTTATAATCAGTCACCCCACAATTGTGACAAACAGACCAAATATCCCCTTTTAGAGATGACAAGTTCTCTCTCCTCAATAAACCCTTTCGCTTCACATCTTGGGCTTCGAACAAGATACAGATAGACCCTTCAGCTTCGCATCTTGGGCTTTGAACAAGATACAAACCACCATTAGCTTCACGTCTTGGGCTTTGAACAAGACACCAAAACGACCTTTTTCCTTCCATAGAATAGGAGGAACTAGGATCGCTCTGATGTCCTTGTTTCGTTAAACGGGAATACGTAGGCATAAGATTGAAAAATCTTAGCGAGCACACTAATTAAAAACCTAAAATCCCGTACCTTCACACATCAATCGAAAACTATCAGTCCTGACATCCTACCAATAACATAGTCCCATCATTGCGTTCTTATCAAAATAAGCAGAGAGAGGCCCCACATCCATATAGTATCTGTAACCTAACGGACCGCTGTTCAAAACTCTGTATGCAAGCAGGGTTAATTGGAGATATCTATTTCCCTTCCTTCATCAGCTTCAATAGGATAAAAATTGAATCGACCTGTAGTACCCCAGAGCGACAGTGCTTAAGAACCACGTCCAAAATCGCTCGCTACAACTCCCACTTCAAGGAATAAGCACAAAGCTGCAACATTCCAAGTGGATTAAGCCTCAAGATCACCAGTGTCACCAAAATTAGGGTTTGGTCGACCAGGGCCTCCAGATCGAAATTTTCCTCTGGGCATGAGCCAATGCTTCAAAGCATATCCTTAAATACTCCATGGAACATCATGAACCCAATTATTAAGTCAATTTTGCTTCAGGGGATGCAATCATAAAAAATCAGGAATTAGGGTTTCTTGACCTAATTTACCCCTAAGTTGACTTTTGGGACAAATCATTAGCCAATACCTCAAGAGAGGATTTGAGGGTCTCTAATAAACCACATTGATCCATTTACAACAATGGATTGATTTAAGAAGCTTGAGAAACAAGTTTCAATTTCATCTGAACCACAGTTAGGGTTTTGCGGGAAAAGTCAACTGTACCTGTGACTTTTGACCAGGACATGCTCCCAAACCCTAGGACATGATCCAATACACCCTATGACACCTGTGAAATCAATCCATTAAGTTTGATTTAGGTCAAGGACTTGATTTCATAGAAGACCGCACAGTTTGGAATTCATCTAATAAAAAGTCAACTGTGCACAAAAGTCAACTTTGACTTTTTGAGATTTTTCACAATTATGGTTCTTTAACCCTAAAATGATGTTAATGTGTGATTTGAATCATCATTCATCAAGAAAAATCAAGAAAAGTGGGATAACTTATAAAAGGGGTAACCATAAAAACTTAGAAATTTTTCTAAGTTATGGAATAAAGTGGCAAGGGTACCAACTTTGGAGGATCATAACTCCTAAACCACAAGGCCATTTTTCCCATCCAATGCTAGATTTGTATCTCTCATGGTCCTCTACAAAAGCTTCAACTACACCTTATTCCAATTCATCATGGATTTTGAGTTATGGAATGATCAAAATCACAAAAAGTGAAAATGTCACTTTTTTCCAACACTTCGTGAAATTTTCACTAAGTTAGAATCTGTCTTACGTTTTTTCCAAATGTAGGGGAATTTTTCCCTTGGATCCAAAAAGTATCAAAACCAATTATGATCAAACAGTTGTTGTATCATATGAGGGATTTCCAAAATGGCCAAGAACTCCATCAAAGTCCACTTGAGCCGTGAGATATGACAATGCCAATATGCCTTGCTGCAAACTGTAATGGCAAGGCAGATTTAGGAGTTTTGCTCGATTTGCTCAAATTTTGCAAAGGGCAAGCAACTTTATCCATCTGAACACCTCAAGGGGGGACAAAGGATGACCCAACTCTGATCACAAGCCTTCCATGTCTTTGGAACCAAAAATAGCATGCCAAACCTAGAAATCCCTAAAAGAGGGACAAGACTCCAATTTTGGATTGGAGCATTTAATGGATGCACCAAGGTGGCATGGACTGAGCCATTTCCAACTGAATTCAGTTAAGACTTATCCAAGACCAAGGGAACCAGCAACCTGTGCCCTAACCTCTAGTCAATGGCTAGAGGAGACTTGGATTCTCATTGCTCAACATTGTCCAAACCTATACAGCAGTTGCCATTCACTATTCCTTGCAAAACAAACTTGCTCTACTATAAATAGAGCTCAATTGTGATCAGTTTGAGTACACCAAAGCCATCAAACAGATGCTTTCCTCAAAATCTCCTTCTTCACTCCAAAATTTTCTTCCAAAGCAAGTCACTATCGGATTTTGAGTTTGAGAGCTATTCCAACCAAACCAATCACACCCACACCTCATAAACATCATATAGAAGTGATCCAAACACTCACATAACATCTGGAACACCAAAATCTCAAAATCACCAGCCAACTGCTCAAGCCTTTGACAGAGTTGCAGTTGAGGTGCCAAATCAAGTTCCAGCTCAAATCAATCCACTCCAAGCACCCAGACACACTCCATAACACCTAGGGAAGTTGTCCATATCCTTGGAACTAAGCTGTAACACCTCTAACACAAAACACGATCACCAGCTGCAAGAGGTAAGCATGAGCTCTTCTAACTCTATGATCCATGCATTTTTTGCTGCACAATAATTTGGCCATATGTTCATAATCATGCATGGAGTGTTTTCCCCCAATCAATTGGTTTGTTTGAATCATGTATGGAATTTCCGAACCTTCATGCAAATTTAAGGGTTCTTGAGATTTCTCTTTGATTTCTTATTCCATGCTTAAAATAAATGAAATTAAAGACCATAGACATGATCGTGAGGTTGAAACGAGTAGATTGATATGTAGATTGCATGATATAATCAAGTATTCAGTGAGATTGGATAGAAAATACAAATCTGTAGAAATAGAGGGTGGCGCATGTTCTTGCCCTTGTTCTTGGCGCCCTTTTTAAAAATTCAAATATTTGAATTTTGTGATTTTATTTAATTGATTCAAATATTAATTTCTCTCTGAGTTTTAATGATTTTGAGTTTATTCTTTTTTTAATAACTCACAAAAATGTTAAAATATTTTATTTTCCCAAAAAATACCAAAAATATTATTTCTTTCATATATTTGATATTTTTGTAAAGAATTAATATTTTAATTGTTTTTTGACATTTAAAATATTTTCTCCTTCTTGATTTTTCAAATTTTAGTGATTTCCAATCATTTTGTGGATCAAAACCTAATTTTGGAAACATTAATCCAAGATCACAATTTGTTTTACACATGTTAAACAATTTTGGTCATTTTAATTGAATTTTTTATTAAAATAAAATACATTTTGAAAACAAATTAGGTTTTTTTTTATTAATTCAACCCTCATCAAAATTTTTCAAACATCTTTGGGCCTCTAATAGAGTGTAAGACCCAATCCTTTGTAAATACAAATCCTTTTGGGCCTCAAATGTTGTATAAGGCCCGTTGTATTTCAAAAGTTCGGCGCGATCATCGCCAGTTCAAGATAAAACTTTGGGCCTCTCCTTGAGCTGTAAGCTCCATCACTTGTACAAAAATAAACGTTTGGGCCTCTTGAGAGAGTGTAAGACCCATCCCTTTGTACAGAAAACCTTTTCGGGCCTCAGTCACTTGTATAAGTCCCTATACAAAACAACAGTGCAATCACTGATAAAACTTTGGGCCTCTCTTTGAGCTGTAAGCCCCAACAATCTTTTCGAAGCACTTTCTCCATTGAATTTGAATATTATATTGTTATCAAAGCTTTCTTTGTTGAACAAACTAACCAAACAACATGGAAGCTCTACAACCGAGTAAGTGTTTACCCGCTTTCGTTATCCGCTTTCATATATATATAACTGTATTGTGGGGCTGCTCACTGTAAGTCTTCTTTCACAAACTTGTATATACTTGTCAAATATCAACTGTGTAATACTAATATAGTTATTTAGAGTTTTCCCCGGCAACTACGTCTAGCACTAGGTAAAGCCCTATTGGTCACTCTTAAATAAAAACAAAACTAGATCCCCATAGGATTACCAGACACAGTCTTCCCTCCTCTTGGGGTTAAACAATATGGAGACGTGAAAGGCAGCATTCTCGGTGAACCATTTCTCAGACTGTCACCCTTAGAAATTGTCAAAGAGGCTCTAACTCCCCAGGGATGATCTTTTCTTCGTGAATGGTATCTCCTGAGTTTCTTCCAAATTCTCGGACTTTCCTGGCTTGATCTATTTTCGGTGAATGGCATGTCTTGAACTTCTCGGGGTTTAGGGACCCACAGGCCTCTTAAAAGCATTCCCGCCTTCTCTTGGGCATTGTAAAAGGACCATTCGGCTTCTTAAAATCTCCCATGCCTTCTCTTGGGCTTAATACAAGGACCCAGAGACCTCTACAGGTATAGAAACAGAACCTAGTCATCAATTTGCTAGAGCTGTCTTTCTAAGTCAAATGTCAGACCAGTTAATGGGTTGACCTTCATCCCTTAACATACCCGCCTTCTCTTGGGCGTCGTACAAAGATCATTCACTATCCGAGAATTGACTTCGATAAACACCCGTAGACTTGGACAGTCTCAATATCCTTTGGATTTCCCATTTCCTTAAAGAACGGGAAATAACCCTAATCCTCCGATCAATCCCTCAGCACGACATTACCCATATAAGAATTGATTTTCTCTTTTATCTAAGATACTGGACCGTCACTCAACTGAAATAGTCACCAGCACACTAGCCTCCTCTTAGGCTTTGTACAATGATTCTCCCCAGCGGAGCTAACCTATTCAGACTCTCTTGTTGAGTATAAAAGACTCTCTTGTTGAGTCAAACATTTTCAGCCTCCCTCTCGGGCTTCGTACAAGATACAAAAACACTCTCTTGTTTAGTATAAAAGACTCTCTTGTTGAGTCAAATACCTTTAGCCTTCGTCTTGGGCTTCATACAAGACACATACAAAAGCACTCTCTTTTGAGTCAACCCTTTTAGCCTCTCTCTCGGGCTTCGTACGAGACACATAAAAACACAGTCTTGTTGGGTCAATAGCCTCCTCTTAGGCTTTGTATAAGGAAAACCCCGGTTGAGTCAATCAACCTTTTAACATTAAAATCTGTGCCTTGCTCACAGGATACAAACATCAACAACTCCTCCATCTAAATTGCTGTAAGCGGCAAGCCTCTAGATTATTTACATCCACGCCACTATCCCTCTTTTAGCATGAGAAATTCCTAAGGAAAGATGGCATTGCTCTAAACTGGGTTAAATGTCTTCTCTTTCAGGATAAAAATCCCCTATAAAGGAAATTATGGTGTTATTGGATTCACATATCCCAGTTAAAGTAATTCTCCATTATAATCAGTCACCCAACAGTTGTGACAAACATACCAAATATCCCTCTTTAGAGATGACAAATTCTCTCTAAAGTCAAAACCCTTTAGCTTCACATCTTGGGCTTTGAACAAGATACAAACCACTTTTAGCTTCACGTCTTGGGCTTTGAACAAGACACCAAAACAACCTTTTTCCTCCCATATAATAGGAGGAACTACGATCGCTCTGATTTCCCTGTTTCGTTAAAACGAGAATACGTAGGCATAAGATTGAAAAATCTTAGCGAGCACACTAATTAAAAACCCAAAATCCTGTATCTCCACCTAATCAACCCAGAAGCTTCAAATCTAAACACAGTATCAAAAACCTCACTAATAGTCTAAACACCGTGTTCTCAAGCAAAATAACCAAAGATTGGGCCCCACATCCACATAGCATCTGTAACCTAACAGACCGCTGTTCAAATTCAGTATGTAAGCAAGGTTAATTGGAGACATCTATTTCCTTTCCTTCATCAGCTTCAATAGGATAAAAAATGAATCGACCTGTAGTACCCCAGAGCGATAGTGTTTAAGAACCACGTCCAAAATCGCTCGCTACAACATAAAAACACCCTCTTGTTGGGTCAATAGCCTCCTCTTAGGCTTTGTATAAGGAAAACCCTGGTTGAGTCAATCAGCCTTTTAGCATCAAAATCTGTGCCTTGCTCATAGTATATAAACATCAGCAACTCCTTTTCCCCCATCTAAATTGCTGTAAGCGGCAAGCCTATGGATTATTTACATCCATGCCACTGTCCCTCCTTTAGCATGAGAAATTCCTAAGGAAGGATGGCATTGTTGTAAACTGAGTTAAAGTCTTCTCCTTCAGGTTAAAACCCCCTATAAAGGATATTATGGCATTGCTGGATTCACACATCCCAGTTAAAGTTATTCTCCTTTATAATCAGTCACCCTACAGTTGTGACAAACAAACAAAATATCCCCTTTTAGAGATGACAAATTCTCTCAAAAGTCAAACCCCTTTAGCTTCACATCTTGGGCTTCGAACAAGATACAAATAGACCCTTCAGCTTCACATCTTGAGCTTTGAACAAGATACAAACCACATTTAGCTTCACGTCTTGGGCTTTGAACAAGACACCAAAACAACCTTTTTTTCCTCCCATAGAATATGAGGAACTACGATCGCTCTGAATTCCCTATTTCGTTAAACGGGAATACGTAGGCATAAGATTGTAAAATAATCTTAGCGAGCACACTAATTAAAAACATCAAATCCAGTACCTATCCAAAATCCCCATGAATAGTCCCGTCATTTCATTCTTAACAAAATTAGCAGAGAGAGGCCCATAATCTAAACCGCATCTGTAAACCAACAGTCATCTGTTTAAACTCAATATGAAAGCAGGGTTAATTAGAGACATCTATTTCCCTTCCTTAGTCAGGCTCAATAGGATAAAAAATGAATCGAACTATAGTACCCCAGAGCGACAGCGCTTAAGAACCACGTATAAAATCGCTCGCTACACTTTCATGTTCACCCCTAGATCTGGTTTGACTTGGATCAAGGTGAAAAATATCCCTACATTTTGGGAAAAGTAAGGCAGATTTTGACATAGTGAAAATTTCACTAAGTGTTAGAAAAATGTCACTTTCATGTTTTTTGCCATTTTGATCACCCCATAACTTAAAATCCATGAGGAATTGGAATGAGATGTAGTTGACACTTTTGAAGTATGTCATGAGAGCTACAAATCCAGCTTTGGACCATTCAGAAAGGTTGCTTGGATCTCAAGTTATGGTCCTTGGAAGTTGGTACCCTAGCCATTTGTTCCATAACTTAGAAAAATTTTAAGTTTTTTATGGTTACCCCCTTTTACAAGTTAACTCACATTCTTTGATTTTTCTTGATGAATGATGATTCCAATCACATATTAACATTGTTTTGGGGTTAAAGAACCATAATTGTGAAACATTCCAAAAAGTCAAACTTGATTTTGTGCTCAGTTGACTTTTTCCCTGATGAAATCCAAACTGTGCGTTCCTTTGTGAAATCAAGTCCTTGACCTAAATCAAACCTAATGGACATATTCCATAGGTGTTATAGGGTGTATTGAATCATGTCCCAAGGTTTGGGAGCATGTCTTGGTCAAAAGTCAAAGGTACAGTTGACTTTTCAATTGAAACCCTAATCGTGATCCAGATGAAAATGAAACTTGTTGATTAAGCTTCTTGGATCAATCCATTGTTGCAAATGGATCATCTTTTATCCCAAAAGTCAACTTAGGGGTGAATTAGGTCAAGAAACCCTAATTCCTGATTTTTGGTGAATGCATCCCCTGAGGCTAAATTGACTTGATGATTGGGTCCATGAGGTCTCTTGGAGTATCTTAAGTTATGTTTTGAAGCATTGGCTCGTGCCCAGAGGAAGATTTTTATCTGGAGGCCCTAGGTCAACCAAAACCTTAATTTGGTGAGACTAGAGATTTTGAGGCTTGATCCACTTGGAATGTTGCAACCTTGTGCTTGATTCTTGATGTGGGAGTCCTCTTGATCCCTTATGGGTGTTTGAGAGGTTAGACAAGTTGAAAATCATGTCATTTCTTGATTGATCCTATGTCTAAGTGCTCTGAGAGGGCTCAAAACCCTAACTCTTGATTGTAGTGAATGCTCAACCATCTTTGAGGAGATTGATGAGGCATGTAAGTACATCCATATTTTGGTGATGATTTTCACAATGATGGGAAATCTTAGTGGTCAAAATTTAGGGTATGACACTGGGGTGGTGACACATCCGTGTATCAAAACCACCCCATAAATACATAAGGGATGCCTTGTTTTAGGCCTGGACAAGGCAAGGCAAGGCCAGCTTTTGGGCCAAAAACATAAAGGCTGTAGCTTTCTCATTTCTCCATGGATTGGGAAAAAATTTAGGTCTATCCTGCCTAGAATTTCACAAGGAATCCAATGGTGCCCTTAGTTTTTCTAGATGAGGCCCCCATTTTAAAACTCGATGTTGGTTTTGAAATAGGCCATGGTTAGCATTTTCTGTGCTACCTCATGGTACAGGCAAGAATTACATGATGAATTAGTTCAAACACAACATATACAACATGTATGAGATATGTAGGATCAGTGGACTTCAAAGCAATGCATAATTCAAAGAGTTCAAGTTGTGATGCTTACCTCTTTAGGAGCTTTTTGTGCTATTTGCCAAGTTTCTTATGCCAGAAGTAATTGCTCTCTAACTCAAAAACTCAGAGATACCTTGCAATAGAAGGCATTTGGCCTAAAGAGAGGGATTTTGAGGAAAGCATTAGTTTGGGTGCTTTGGGTTACTCAAACTGATCACAAATGAGCTCTATTTATAGTAGAGCAAGTTTTTTTGGCATCAATAGTGAATGGAGGCTGCAGCAGGCCTTTGGCTAATGTTAGGCAAACAGAATCTCAAGTCTCCTCTAGCCATTGACTTGAGTTAAAGCACAGGCTTTGTAGCTTTGGTTCAGAGATAAGTTTGGATTGAATTCAGTTGGAATAGGCTCAGTTTATGCCACCTTGATGCATTCATTAAAGGCCTGGAAACAAAATTGGAGTCTTGGCATCTTTTAGCCTTTTTAGGGATGACAAGCCTAATGTAGATTCTTGGACTTTGGAGGGTTGGGGATCAAATCATTCTCTTCTTGTTTTATCCTCAGATGTGTCAAAATTGATGACAAGGCTTGGATTTATCAGATTTGGACAAATCGAGCAAAATGCACAAATTCTACCTTGTAAAACCAGTTCATGATGCCATGCTCCAAGGGCTGTATCTCCCAGCTTAAATTGAATTTGGAGATGATCTGGTACTTGTTGGAAAGCCCTCATGGCATACTTTAACTTTCATGTTCACCCCTAGACCTGGTTTGACTTGCATCAAGGTGAAAAATGTCCCTACATTTTGGGAAAAGTAAGGCAGATTTTGACATAGTGAAAATTTCACCAATTGTTAGAAAAATGTCATTTTCATGTTTTTAGCCATTTTGATCACTCCATAACTAAAAATCCATGAAGAATTGGAATGAGATGTAGTTGACACTTTTGAAGTATGTCATGAGAGCTACAAATCCAGCTTTGGACCATCCAAAAAGGTTGCTTGGATCTCAAGTTATGGTCCTTGGAAGTTGGTACCCTAGCCATTTGTTCCATAACTTAGAAAAATTCTAAGTTTTTTATGGTTACCCCCTTTTACAAGTTAACTCACATTCTTTGAATTTTCTTGATGAATGATGATTCCAATCACATATTAACATTGTTTTGGGGTTAAAGAACCATAATTGTGAAAAATTCCAAAAAGTCAAACTTGATTTTGTGCTCAGTTGACTTTTTCCCGGATGAAATCCAAACTGTGCGTTCCTTTGTGAAATCAAGTCCTTGACCTAAATCAAACTTAATGGACATATTCCATAGGTGTTATAGGGTGTATTGAATCATGTCCCAAGGTTTGGGAGCATGTCTTGGTCAAAAGTTAAAGGTACAGTTGACTTTTCAATTGAAACCCTAATCGTGATCCAGATGAAAATGAAACTTGTTGATTAAGCTTCTTGGATCAATCCATTGTTGCAAATGGATCAATGTAGTGTATTAGAGGCTCTCAAATCATGTCTTGAGGTCTTGGCTCATCTTTTGTCCCAAAAGTCAACTTAGGGGTGAATTAGGTCAAGAAACCCTAATTCCTGATTTTTGGTGAATGCATCCCCTGAGGCTAAATTGACTTGATGATTGGGTCCATGAGGTCCCTTGGAGTATCTTAAGTTGTATTTTGAAGCATTGGCTCGTGCCCAGAGGAAGATTTTCATCTGGAGGCCCTAGGTCAACCAAAACCTTAATTTGGTGACACTAGAGATTTTGAGGCTTGATCCACTTGGAATGTTGAAACCTTGTGCTTGATTCTTGATGTGGGAGTCCTCTTGATCCCTTATGGGTGTTTGAGAGGTTAGACAAGTTAAAGATCATGTCATTTCTTAATTGATCCTATGTCTAAGTGCTCTGAGAGGGCTCAAAACCCTAACTCTTGATTGTAGTGAATGCTCACCCATCTTTGAGGAGATTGATGAGGCATGTAAGTACATCCATATTGTGGTGATGATTTTCATAATGATGGGAAATCTTAGTGGTCAAAATTTGGGGTATGACACTGGGGTGGTGACACATCCGTGTATCAAAACCACCCCATAAATACATAAGGGATGCCTTGTTTTAGGCCTGGGCAAGGTAAGGCAAGGCCAGCTTTTGGGCCAAAAACATAAAGGCTGTAACTTTCTCATTTCTCCATGGATTGGGAAAAAATTTAGGTCTATCCTGCCTAGAATTTCACAAGGAATCCAATGGTGCCCTTAGTTTTTCTAGATGAGGCCCCCATTTTATAACTCGATGGTGGTTTGGAAATAGGCCATGGTTAGCATTTTCTGTGCTACCTCATGGTACAGGCAAGAATTACATGATGAATTGGTTCAAACACAACATATACAACATGTATGAGATGTGTAGGATCAGTGGACTTCAAAGTAATGCATAATTCAAAGAGTTCAAGTTGTGATGCTTACCTCTTTAGGAGCTTTTCGTGCTATCTGCCAAGTTTCTTGTGCCAGAAGTAATTGCTCTCTAACTCAAAAACTCAGAGATACCTTGCAATAGAAGGCATTTTGGCCTAAAGAGAGGGATTTTGAGGAAAGCATCAGTTTGGGTACTTTGGGTTACTCAAACTGATCACAAATGAGCTCTATTTATAGTAGAGCAAGTTTTTTTGGCATCAATAGTGAATGGAGGCTGCAGCAGGCCTTTGGCTAATGTTAGGCAAACAGAATCTCAAGTCTCCTCTAGCCATTGACTTGAGTTAAAGCACAGGCTTTGTAGCTTTGGTTCAGAGATAAGTTTGGATTGAATTCAGTTGGAATAGGCTCAGTTTATGCCACCTTGATGCATTCATTAAAGGCCTGGAAACAAAATTGGAGTCTTGGCATCTTTTAGCCTTTTTAGGGATGACAAGCCTAATGTAGATTCTTGGACTTTGGAGGGTTGGGGATCAAATCATTCTCTTCTTGTTTTATCCTCAGATGTGTCAAAATTGATGACAAGGCTTGGATTTATCAGATTTGGACAAATCGAGCAAAATGCACAAATTCTACCTTGTAAAACCAGTTCATGATGCCATGCTCCAAGGGCTGTATCTCCCAGCTTAAATTGAATTTGGAGATGATCTGGTACTTGTTGGAAAGCCCTCATGGCATACTTTAACTTTCATGTTCACCCCTAGACCTGGTTTGACTTGCATCATGGTGAAAAATGTCCCTACATTTTGGGAAAAGTAAGGCAGATTTTGACATAGTGAAAATTTCACCAATTGTTGGAAAAATGTCATTTTCATGTTTTTAGCCATTTTGATCACTCCATAACTAAAAATCCATGAAGAATTGGAATGAGATGTAGTTGACACTTTTGAAGTATGTCATGAGAGCTACAAATCCAGCTTTGGACCATCCAAAAAGGTTGCTTGGATCTCAAGTTATGGTCCTTGGAAGTTGGTACCCTAGCCATTTGTTCCATAACTTAGAAAAATTCTAAGTTTTTTATGGTTACCCCTTTTACAAGTTAACTCACATTCTTTGAATTTTCTTGATGAATGATGATTCCAATCACATATTAACATTGTTTTGGGGTTAAAGAACCATAATTGTGAAAAATTCCAAAAAGTCAAACTTGATTTTGTGCTCAGTTGACTTTTTCCCGGATGAAATCCAAACTGTGCGTTCCTTTGTGAAATCAAGTCCTTGACCTAAATAAAACTTAATGGACATATTCCATAGGTGTTATAGGGTGTATTGAATCATGTCCCAAGGTTTGGGAGCATGTCTTGGTCAAAAGTTAAAGGTACAGTTGACTTTTCAATTGAAACCCTAATCGTGATCCAGATGAAAATGAAACTTGTTGATTAAGCTTCTTGGATCAATCCATTGTTGCAAATGGATCAATGTAGTGTATTAGAGGCTCTCAAATCATGTCTTGAGGTCTTTGCTCATCTTTTGTCCCAAAAGTCAACTTAGGGGTGAATTAGGTCAAGAAACCCTAATTCCTGATTTTTAGTGAATGCATCCCCTGAGGCTAAATTGACTTGATGATTGGGTCCATGAGGTCCCTTGGAGTATCTTAAGTTGTGTTTTGAAGCATTGGCTCGTGCCCAGAGGAAGATTTTCATCTGGAGGCCCTAGGTCAACCAAAACCTTAATTTGGTGACACTAGAGATTTTGAGGCTTGATCCACTTGGAATGTTGAAACCTTGTGCTTGATTCTTGATGTGGGAGTCCTCTTGATCCCTTATGGGTGTTTGAGAGGTTAGACAAGTTGAAGATCATGTCATTTCTTAATTGATCCTATGTCTAAGTGCTCTGAGAGGGCTCAAAACCTTAACTCTTGATTGTAGTGAATGCTCACCCATCTTTGAGGAGATTGATGAGGCATGTAAGTACATCCATATTGTGGTGATGATTTTCATAATGATGGGAAATCTTAGTGGTCAAAATTTGGGGTATGACACTGGGGTGGTGACACATCCGTGTATCAAAACCACCCCATAAATACATAAGGGATGCCTTGTTTTAGGCCTGGGTGTAATACCCCAAAATTTGCTCTCCCCTTTTGGCATCATAGCATGGCATTATCATTTATCATATCATATCCATCTCATTAGCATTGCATTGCATTTAACATAGAAAAATGAAGCATGGCATCCTTCTTACCATCAGGGCATGTGGTCAGGTGGGAGATGGACAATCAAGAGATCATTCAAAGCACAAAAAGGTCAGTCAAGTTGCCTCAAGGCAAGCCAAGAAGCCTTTCATGTCTCATACTATCTCAATTGATCATCTACAACCTCAAGGATAAAAGATACAATGGGAGATTGAAGCATTACATCTTTCACTATGCAAGAGGTTCAAAAAATGAAGGAAAACCCTCAAAAGAGATAACTCATTGATCCAAAATCATCCTCAAATGGCATATATCATCATCCTTTAAGAGGATACACAACATACTCTGAGGAATTTGAAATTGAAGACTGCATTTTTTCCTCCTAACCAGAAGGGGCTGAAATTAGGGTTTCCAATTAAATCAGGGTATCTCTGGTTTTTTGGACAAAACTTGATGTCATGGTATTCCATATGTCCCTAAGTGTATGTATGTGGAAAATTACATCTCAATTGGTTCTAGAAGTGGTTCAATTGGAAGAAAGATCAAGAATCAGAGAAATTGGGGCAAAGTCAAATAATCAAAGGAAAAAGTCAACTCTTGACTTTTTGAGGCCAAATTCATAAAATTCATGTTACATGTGTCCAATGTGCAAAATTTGGTCAAGAAACTCCAAAGGAATCATGAAAAAATCAAGATGTGGAAAGTTGCCATTTTTGGGTGAAGTAGGGTTACTAAAAATAGTAAGTTTTGGCCATTTTGCATCAGAGTTTGAGCCAAGGCCATTTAAAATTGGGGCATCAAATGAAAATTCCACTCAGCCACAACAAAAGGTCTTGCTTTAAGCTTCAAATCCATGTGTAGAACATCTCCATTGGATAAATATTGAGTGAGATATGATTGATCAAAGTTGAGACAAACTTGGGCAAAACTAGGTCATGACCAAGAATTTTCAGGTCATGCGCGCAGTCATTTTAACAAGCATGTGGTGGGACAAATGTCCACTCATTTTTCTCATAGTTAAAGGCCTCAAATGGAAAACTTTTCAACATGAAAGTTGTTCATTGCAATGTCATCTTCAATGTTCATGTTGGACAAAATTCCATTTGATAAATTTATAAGGGGGAAATTTTGGTCTCAAGTTAGGTTGATTAGGCTGAAATTTCATGCAGTCCACTGCCATGCCATGACCTGCTTCCCACGCCCACCACACAGTTCCAAACCTTGATGTTCAAAGCTATTTTCCAACCTCTTACACACTTCATATCAACTCCAATCTCAAACCAAACTTGTTGCATTATATTCCCTCTTTCCAATGACTCCAAAAACACACCAAATCATCCATTAAATAGGGAGAAAAACATCATCAAATCACCATGTTTCCAACTGTCACCAAAATGCCAAAAGCAAGTGTTGTTGCCACTTTTCCTCATTTGAACCAACAAATTCTTACTTGCACGTGCTGCTCATGATCATTATACACTAAAGAGGAAGAACAAAACTTGCGAAGCAAGTTTCTCTTGCTGCCACACCAGAATAGCTCATCCTCACCATTCCTTCCACTTGCTCCTCACCATAACACTCTAAACCTCCACCTCACCATAGCACAGCCATTGATAAATCGTCCCCTAACTAACTTGACTCAGTTAGTTAGGATGGACTCAGCCTAACCCACTCAACTCACTCTAACTCACTCATTTAACCATGAGTTAGCAGATTAAACTCAGCATATAAGTTCCAACACTCTCCACAATTTGAAAAAAAAAGACTTCATTCTCACTCTTTCTCTCAAACACTCTCACATTCTCTCCATTATCTCTCTCTGATTCTGCACGATTTTTCTTCCTTTCTCAATCATCTTCATCCATTCTGAGCAAGAACATTCAAGAGAAAACTCCATTGTCCAAGCATAACATCATCACAGTTTGGAATTCTGTTTTTGTTCTCAAGATCTCCACATCAAGTAGCATTTATTTTGCTAAGGTTGAAGATCTAGAAGCTCAATACCTCAAGCGTTTCTCTGGTTTTCTCAACACATCAAGTTGCCACACTTTCAGGTTTTAATTCACTCAATCTTAATGCTTCATATTAGTATGATTTACTATGTCTGCACCCCACACTTGCTTTTCATTTCATTTTGATTTTTCTATTTTTATACACGTTTACTTTTTAATTTTTAAAAATATCAAACATCATTATAAAATTCCACAAAAATTCATGAGCATCATTAAAACATTTAGAAAATTTTTGGTGATTTTATTTTCTGATTTTATGACCTTTTTGCCCCTGTTCCATAATTTTCTTTGAATTTCTTTGATGTGCATTCTTAATATGGTACATGATCTTGTTTAATTTTGTTCTTGATCATTAAAAATTGTTTTGATGCTCTTCTTTTTGCATTGAGTCAATATCATCTTGAGGTATGTTAAGTGATTTTTATTTGATTTTTTAAGTCAGTTTTATGGCATGTTTGGTGTTCACTTTTGTGCCACTTTGTATGATATGTCTATGTGACCTAAGTGCATTGTTTGACATCATTTTGCCTTGGTTCCTTGCATGCTACTTTGATATGTGATTCATCTCTGATTAGTGAACTTCAATACCATGTTTTCATAATTTTCATGAGGCCATTTGATTTTTGTTTGATGCATTTCATTTAAAGCATTATAACATGTCATATCATTGTAATCTTTTGTGCATGTTTACATGTTTTTTTGTGTATACTTGCATGATCATTTGCCTATTTGGTGAGCTACACTCTTGACATTATAGGACATAGATACATATCATATGTCATCTTTGCTTGTTGATTATCATTTGAACCTTGTGCACCTTTAACATGTTGTGTTTGCACTTTCCTTTGTTTGGAACTTCCATTTCAATCCTACTTCTTCTATCACTTCTTAAATGCCTTGATGTGCTTCATGAATACTTGTGAGATGTTTGTGAATCATTTTTCATTTCATTTCAATTCTGATCCATGGATTACATGTTCCATTTGTGCATATTTCTTCTTTTCTCTTTCATCTTTCATTCTTCCTTTTCTTATGATATCATGTTCTAATGTCATGGAGGATGTTTGTTGCCTATCCACTTGAGTTTGATTGATAATGCCCATTTGTTCCCATATGATGTACATTCTGGTTGTGGCCCTAGGATTTGGTTTCTCATTTAATTCTTTTGAGTTTTATGACGCATTACATGTTCTTTTACTTCTTATACTTCTTATACATGTTTATTAACCATGTAGGGGCTTTGGTAAGTTTCAATTGAGTGTGGATAAGGAATCCACATTCAACTTCTATCCTTTCTCTTTTACAATTCCATTTTATGTTTTGTTAAGCACTTATGTGCTTTCTTTTAATAACTCATTACTTTCCCTTTTTGAATTACAATTCATCTTCTACTTTAGAAGTGAATTGTTTAATTCTTTCTTTCTTTAGCCTTTAGGTTGAAACCTCACAAACCTTAGGATCACTCCCTTAACTAATCAATTAGGATTGAGTCTTAGTCCATATAGATTTTTACCTTTATCCTCTCTTGAGTCTCTTCTCATCTCTTAAAGAAAATTCAAAATATCTAATAAAGGTAGGCATTTATTGCATTTAGGCCTTTCATATAAAGAAAAGGTTATAAGGGGTCTTTCTCTTATGATCTTAGAATGTATAGCATATAACCCATCTTGGGTCAATGTGTTAAACATTTGATCTTGTGTGAGGGACTTAAATGCAATACTTGTTGAAGGTACAAATAAAAAACACTTCTTCATTTCTTAATCAACAAAAATACTTAATAAACACAAGTATGCTAGTGTGTTTGAACCTTGACAATTGGAACTAAGTGTGGGGGTCTTCTTCGCTCTTAGTGTGTCTTCTTGCTCATTCCATCTTGGAATGTGAGAATGTACACATTCCAATGACTAAGATTCAGATACACTATCATATGCAAACAAATGAAAAAACTCTTAAAAGACAAAAACAAACAATAACGTCTTTTCCTTCGGGAATTCTTTTCTCATCTCATTCATTCTCAACGCACGAACGCGCTCCTACTCGTTCTCTTGCAAGATGGTAACGCACTCGGACCAGCGAGCCTGCAACACCTGAGCTAGAACGTAAGCCGTTCTCTAAAAAACACAAACAATTCATCCCTAGTGAGGGGAACTACGTCGCTCTGATTCTCATGCTCCCGATGAGATACGTAGGCAGTGGGGTAGGGCCCATGCGAGCACTTCCTTTATTTTCCCTACATTTGTTTCTCGTTCCTTTTCCATTTCTTCTCCTTTCTTTCTTTTCCAGTTCCATTTCCAACATTCTTTTCTTACACCCTTTGATTGAAGCAGCAAGCGTGGATCCCATCGGGTACGATGGACGCGAGGGGGTGCTAATATCTTCCTCTCGCGTAACCGACTCCCGAACCCAGTTCTCTTGGTCGCGAGACCATGCTCTTTCCTTTCCTTCAGGTTTATGCAGTGTTTCCTTTCCCTCTCATGGGATAAATACACATTGCTGGCGACTCTGTTTCGGTGCCACTTTCGCGTTTGTACTTGGATGAAAATCCCGGGAGCGACAGCTGGCGACTCTGCTGGGGACGGTTGACCTATTGCTGGTCCATCCTTAAGCGAGTCAATCCTAGCGCTTGTCTGTTTTTCTTTCATTGGGTGTTTATTGTTGTGCTGTATTTACCGTTTTACTGTTTATTACTGTATATTACTGCATTTACTGCATTTTACCATGTTTATTCCATATGATATATTATGCTATGCTGGACTGTGCTGTTTTCTGTTTGGCGGGATGGGATTTCTGAGAGATAAGCCCATTACACAGGCTTGAGTATACACTTAGAATTAGAGTGGAGAGTAGTGGGACCTACGTGCCGTTTGGAGTGCGTTGGGTGTTCACGAAATTCACAGCTAGACGAGGCTATCTTGGGACACGTCGTGGCATGCGCATCTTGCGTATTCCAGGATGTAGATCTAGAGAGCTGTCGACTCTAGTGACCGATCATGAGGACCTTAGTGGAAACATCCTTCTTTAGCGGTGACAATGGCAGACCACATTCTGTGGCAAACCCATTCGCACCCGAGGGCCCACTTTGGAACTTGCATAGGATGACTTTTATTTTTTTCTAAGGGGAGTCAGTGGACGACCTCTTTGATTGGCATAGCATTGTATCCTACGGGCTGAATGTGCTATTGCTTCTCAAACCTCCGAAGCTGACAAGCCTTATTTTCTAAGAACCACATGTGAGCATGGACGGGATGTTTACAGGTTTGCAGGAAACCCAGCCTCCTACCTACCTTACTTGTGATTCTATGAGGATTTCAGACATTGTATCCTATGATAGTGATTTGAGTGTTCATTTCAGATATTGCCAGATTCAGTACAGAGACACAGTGCACACAGTTCAATACAGACACCGACTCTTGATTACCTGATCACATGCCCTTTTGCATTGCATTATCATATCATAACAGTTATGTTTGTCATTTTCAGGTGCATAATACATTTCTGATTCCAATCCATGGGTTCAACAGAGATCGTCGCCGAGAGAAAGAACAATGTGTCTTATAAGTTTCCAGATCCTGTCTTGGATTCATTGCTCAAAGTTATAGATATGGCTGGTCCGGGTATTCTTGATAGGTTTCAGAAGAGCTACGGGAATTTGGTTGGGATGGTCCGTACAATCACCAAGTATGAACATGATGCTTTGCACACTCTGCTGCAGTTCTACGAGCCTTCGTTGAGGTGCTTTCTTTTTTCAAATTACATTTTGATGCCAACACTGGAAGAATTCTCATTTATTTTGGGAATTCCGATCACGTCGGCAATACCATTCTTCTCTGGTAGTTCTCCCAGCGTAAAAGAAATTGCTGCTGCTTTACAAATGGATCAGGCAGTGATAAAGAGTGGTGTGAGCAGTAAAAATGGAGTTAGCGGATTTCATTTAGAATTTCTGTCTGGACAAGCCCAAGAGGCTGCAAGTGCTAAAAATTGGACGGTTTACAATTCCATTCTGGCTCTCTGCATATATGGCCTAGTTTTCTTTCCCAATCAGCAAGACTTTGTGGATATGCAAGCGACAAGAGTTTTCGTTCTTAAAAATCCAGTCCCTAATTTGTTAGGAGATTTTTATCATTCCGTGCACTATAAGAATGAGAAAAGGAGGGGAGGATCTGTTAGTTGTTGTACTCCACTGCTGAGTCATTGGTTTTTCAAACATTTGCCTCAGACAGGTGCCTTTGTGGAAACCAAAGATGTGGCGAAATGGTCTAAACGATTGATGAGTTTAACTGCTGATAACATTGTATGGTTTGACCACCGGTTATTGAGAACAGAGCTTGTCACAAGATGCGGAAATTTTCCCAATGTGCCTTTGATTGGCAGAAAAGGAGGGATCAATTATAATCCAGTTTTGGCCATCCGACAGTTTGGGTATGCTTCCAGGGATCCTCCTACAGAGCAAGATGTGGAAGAATCTTTATTTTTTACAGGAACTAAAGATGCGAAGGTGGTAGAAGTAGTGAATGCTTGGAAAGATAAGCACAAAATTGGAAAAGCAGTTTTTGGAAAAGGAGATTGTAGATCTTATCCTGAATATGACAGGTGGATTGAGACGAAAGTAAAGGAATTGCTTTTACCCTTTTCAAGGGGACCTCTTTTATGTTCAGTACAGCCAGAACAACCCACTATGGTGGCTATTGAAGAATGTGAGAAGTGGAAGAAAATGGTCAGAGAGTTGCAGATAGAGAATTCTGGAATGAGCAGATGTCTTCAGAAAGCTCTAGCTGACAACAAAGAGTTGGAAAAGAGAGCCTTGAAAGCGGAAAAAACCTTGGCTGACAAAGAGGAAGATTTTGATGACCGAGCTCGGTACTTTCGGAAACTTACTTTGGGAGCAGATGACACTAGTCAGGCTCACAAGATTACAAAACAGGCTTTAGCCCGAAGCAAGGACTCATTAGCTCAACTTCGTCAAGCTTGGGATGAAGTCAGAATTGAAAATGCCGAGTTAAAGGATCAGTCGAAGACTAAAGACGAGGAGCTTAAAAAGGCACATGAGCAGAGGAGAAAGTATCGGGAGAGTCTCGGTAAAAGTCAAGAACAGTTAGAAGAAGCTAGAAGCCAGCTGAAGAATACCAAGAAAGAGCTTGAGGAAGCCATGATAGAAAGGGAGATACTCAAGACGCAAGCTGGCATAAAGAGACACAAAGGAGTGTGTGATGACGAGGCTCTGATGCTGCATATGGGTTCTTTAACTGAAGCTCTTGAGAAAAGGGATGTCTTGATCAAAGAAATGATTGAAAAGCCGAATCACCAGCGTACCCGTATACTTTTTGAGGAGATCAAATACTCAAGTGATAAGCTGAAGGATGTGGAATTGTCAGACTGATGTTCTTTTCCTTATATTTTGTTGTTAATGGTTACCATCAGGCTTGTTGATGGATCCATTTTTCCTTGTATTGCATTTGCGGTTGAACCTTTCTTAAATGTACTTGAATACTTCGTTGAATGAGTATGAGCAGTTTTATTCAGAATTATTTCTTATCAGATAGCCACACACAAGCACATGACCACGATACGTCTCTTTATATCACAATTTCTGGTCTTCAGATTTCTGTGGTTTGGATTGGAATCAGGGTGTAAAGCACTTTGGAAATGATAAACATAACATTGCATGGCATTGCATAACATTCTGCATTTATGTTACTTGCTTTTCAGGTACTCGTTGCAGGGACTCTAACCTTTATTTGGTTTCAGGCAGTATAGCGGAGAGTCATATTCACCGATATTCGATGCGAAGAAATCAAGTAAGAATCATGGATCAAGTGCAAAGTGATTTGGCCGAAATGAGGGCGCGTATGGACCAGTTCATGACCCTCATGACTGGCATGGCGCAAAATCAGGAGAGATTGAGGCTTCTGGTCGAGCGTCCAGACAATGGGCCCGAAGGTGATCAGCATGACAATTCACAGGGACATGGCATCCCTCCTCCCGGTGGCAACCCTCCTCCTGGTGGTAACAATCGGGGTAATGGAAATGGTAGGCATGCTGGTGTTACTCTTGAAGATACTCTGGAAGACCAATTTACTCTATTAGATGCTGATGTGGGTAATCAAGGTGATCGAAGGTATGAGGAGTTAGCAGAAAAGATCAGGGCCATAGAATGCAAGAACTCTATGGGTATTGATGTTACCAGCTTGGGGCTGGTCTCAGGAGTCAGAATTCCCCCTAAATTCAAGCCCCCCACTTTTGATAAGTATCACGGCAATGCGTGTCCCCAAACGCATCTTCAAGCTTACTTTGGGAAGATTTCAGCCCATACGGATGACGAGAAGCTATGGATGCACTATTTTTAGGACAGTCTGGTTGGGGCGTCCTTGACCTGGTATATGAAGTTGAATAGAGCTGCTGTGAAGAATTGGAAAGATCTGGCAGAAGCGTTCCTGAAGCAATACCAGTATAATATTGACATGGCGCCCAACCGCACTCAATTGCAGGGGTTGTCACAAAATGCCAAGGAGAGTTTCAAAGAATATGCACAGAGGTGGAGGGAAATGGCTGCCCAGGTTCAACCTCCCTTGTCAGACAGAGAAATGGCAGATATGTTCATGGGCACCTTGCAAGGGGCCTATCTTGATAGATTAGCTGCTTGTCCGTCAACTGGATTTGCTGATATTGTGATTGCGGGAGAAAGAATAGAAAGTCTGTTAAAGCTTGGAAAGATCCAGGATGTGAGTGGGGCTAGCTCTTCGGGGACGAAGAAACCGTTTGCTAGTAACCAGAAAAGAAGATAAGGTGAGACGAATGCTGTGTTTAGAGGACAAGGCAGAGGGCGTTCTCAAGCTTATTATCAGGTAGATGCTGTAACAATCCCCACACCGTCTGTTCAGAAACAACAACCCCAACAACAAGTTCAACAGCAACAACCTTTTTTTCAGCAAAGATCTAGGCATAGGGATCGTAAGATGGATCCTCTCCCTATGACTTATGCCGCGCTGTTGCCCCGGTTACTCGAGTTAAAGTTGGTAGAACTCCGTACTATGAAAGCTCCGGTTGCTGGAAACCTGCCACCTAACTTCGATGCTAATGCTCGTTGTGAGTTCCACTCAGGCGCTCAGGGGCACTCCATTGAAAAATGTTGGACTTTCCATCATAAAGTACAAGATTTGATTGATGCTAAAGCCATCAATTTCTCTCCCGCTCCTAATATTACTCAGCATCCCATGCCTGATCATAGTGCAGCAAATGTGTACGCTATTGAAGATGGGAGGAGATTGAATCTGGTGACAGATATCCATCAAGTGAAAACTTCTTTGTTGGTTGTAAAAGATCGTTTATTGAAGGGACAGGTGTTCCCGGGCTGTAATCAAGATTGCTCTGAGTGTATGAATCAGGAGAACGGCTGTGATAAGTTGAAGATGGGTTTACAGAATCTGATCGATGAAGGATGTCTACAGTTCGACAGAGTCGTGAAAGACACTGATGAGATATCAACCGTGACCATCTATTACACTCCCGCTGAGATTCAAATGCCGGTCAATGCAGTTCCCGTGGCGAGTGTTGCGCCAGAAAGGCCCAGTCCTGTCACTATCACGGTGCCAGGACCAATTCCGTTCACGTCTACGAAGGCTATCCCATGGCACTATGGGGCAGATGTATATTACGAAGGTAAAAAGCAGGAAGTTGAGTCGTCAGTCAGCCCAAATATTGATAATGTAGGGGGTGTAGGGGGTTTTACAAGGAGTGGAAGGTTGTTCGCTCCCTAAACCTTGAGAAGTGATAAAGAGGCAGAAGCCGCAGCAAAGGCTAAAGGTAAACAGGTGGTTGAAAATGCGCCTACACCTGAAGCAGAGACAAAGATTACTTTTGATAAGGAAATGGAAGAATTTATGAAGATAATCAAGAAAAGCGATTATAAGATTGTGGACCAACTGAATCAGACCCCTTCAAAGATTTCAATCTTGTCACTATTGATGTGCTCTGATGCGCACCGGCAGGCGTTGTTGAAAGTATTGAAGAGTGCATACGTGCCACAAGAAATTATTGTTAATCAACTCGAGGGCGTAATCTCCAATGTTAATGTTAGCCATGGCTTGGGCTTTACAAGTAGAGATTTGACTGTTGAAGGAAGAAACCATAATAAGGCTTTGCATATCACGATGGAGTGTAAGGGCGCAGTGTTATCTCATGTACTGGTAGACACTGGTTCATCACTCAATGTCTTGCCTAAGAAGGCATTAATGAAGCTGGAAGTTGATGGTTTGATCTTAAGGCCTAGTGAATTGGTGGTCAGAGCATTCGATGGAACTAGACGATCTGTGTTTGGTGAGGTGGAATTGCCCGTACAAATTGGACCACAGGTATTCAAATCCACGTTCCATGTAATGGACATACAACCTGCATATAGCTGCCTATTGGGGCGCCCTTGGATTCACGGAGCCGGGGCTGTTACTTCTACTCTACATCAAAAGCTGAAGTATGAGTTTGAAGGGCAGGTTGTGACGGTGTGTGGGGAAGAAGACATCTTTGTGAGTCACTTGTCCACGTTCAAGTACATTGAAATGGATGGGGAAATTCATGAGATGTTGTGCCAATCATTTGAAGCAGTCAATATTGACGATGCACCTGAGTCTTCTTCTGTACCAGTTGGGGCCGGTACCTCCATTTCATCTTACAAACAAGCTGTCGAAGTCGTCAGGGCAGGCAACGCCCAAGGTTGGGGCAGGTTGATAGAGACCCCAATGAAGGAAGACAAATTTGGTATTGGTTATCATCCCTCTACAACTTCAGATGCGGGGAGCAGGGGACCCATTACTTTCAATAGTGGGGGAATTATCTACACGGACCAGTCTTGTGCAGCCACAGAGGATAGTGTTGACAGTAATTGTGACCTGGACAACTGGGTACGCCCTCATGCTCCGGGACAACAAGTGTAAAACTGGTCCGTTGAAGAAGTCATCCGGGTTACTCTTCAGACAGAGTAATTTTTCTTTGTTTTTTTTCTAACCATAATGCATGTCAAAATCTTGCGCTCTGCCCAAGGCGTACAGATTCATTTGTAGGGCCACCATGGTTGCATTTGCAATGTTTAATCATTAATAAAGGACGTTTTGCAATCAAATTTTGTTCTCTGTCTTTCAGTTTTTATTTTTGCACAAAAAATAAAATGGCAATGTTTCATTTTCTTTTGTTTTGCTTAAAATAAATTCTAAAATAAGGCATGAACCCGTTCATGCAGACTTGATCCTCCGGATACCACTGATAACGATTTTGATATGACTATGTATGACTTTGACAATCCGATTTATCAAGCTGAAGAAAGGGATGAGAAAGATTGTGAACTCTCTGAAGAACTAGCCAGATTGTTGAAACAAGAGGAAAGGGTCATCCAGCCTCACCAGGAGACTGTAGAAATCATCAATATTGGTACCAAGGACGCCAAGAAAGAGATCAGGATTGGTGCCAGCTTGCAAGCAGATGTGAAGCAAACTTTGACGGAAATGTTGCGCGAGTATGTTGACATCTTCGCCTGGTCGTATCAAGACATGCCGGGGTTGGATACGGATATTGTCGTGCACAGGCTGCCATTAAGAGAAGAATGTCCGCCAGTCAAGCAGAAACTTCGTTGGACTCACCCCGACATGGCTTTAAAGATTAAGGAGGAAGTCCAGAAGCAGTGGGATGCTGGTTTTCTTGCTGTGACAAAGTATCCTCCATGGGTAGCTAACATTGTGCTAGTACCGAAGAAAGATGGAAAAGTGAGAATGTGTGTGGATTATCGAGATCTTAATAAAGCTAGCCCGAAAGATGATTTTCCACTACCTCATATTGATGTGCTGGTCGATAATACAGCTCAGTTTTCAGTGTTCTCTTTTATGGACGGTTTCTCCGGGTACAACCAGATCAAGATGGCACCTGAAGATATGGAGAAGACCACGTTCATTACTCCGTGGGGTACATATTGTTATAAAGTAATGCCTTTCGGGTTGAAAAACGCAGGGGCAACATACCAGCGGGCGATGGTGACATTGTTTCATGACTTGATTCATAAGGAGATCGAATGTTATGTAGATGATATGATTGCCAAGTCGAGAACAGAAGAGGAACATCTGATTAACCTGAAAAAGCTGTTTGAAAGGTTGAGAAAGTTCCGTCTGAGATTAAATCCAAACAAGTGCACGTTTGGGGTACGTTCTGGAAAGTTACTGGGTTTCATTGTGAGCGAAAGAGGAATCGAGGTTGATCCTGCCAAGGTGAAAGCAATACAAGAAATGCCTGAACCGAGAACAGAAAAAGAGGTTCGTGGTTTCTTGGGTAGATTGAACTACATTGCAAGGTTCATATCTCACCTAACAGCCACGTGTGAACCAATATTTAAATTGTTAAGGAAAGATCAAACGGTCAGGTGGAATGACGATTGCCAATTGGCATTCGATAAGATAAAAGAATACTTGCAGGAACCTCCGATTCTAATGCCTCCAGTTGAAGGGAGACCGCTGATAATGTATCTGACAGTGCTTGAAGGTTCCATGGGTTGTGTTCTCGGTCAACATGACGAGACAGGTAGGAAGGAGCATGCTATCTACTACCTGAGCAAAAAGTTCAATGATTGTGAGTCCCAATACTCAATGCTTGAAAAGACATGCTGTGCGCTTGCATGGGCCACTAAGCGATTGAGGCAATATATGGTTAGGCACACAACCTTGTTGATTTCAAAAATGGATCCTATCAAGTACATTTTCGAGAAACCAGCATTGACAGGCAGAGTTGCACGGTGGCAAATGGTCTTGACAGAGTATGACATTCAGTACACTTCACAAAAGGCCATCAAAGGAAGTATCTTGTCCGACTATCTTGCGCAACAGCCGATTGATGATTACCAACCCATGAAGTTTGACTTCCCTGATGAGGACATCATGTTTCTCAAAGCTAAAGACTGCGAGGAACCACTTCCGGAGGAGGGACCAGACCCTGAATCCAAATGGAGTCTGATGTTTGATGGGGCTGTCAATATGAATGGGTGCGGAGTTGGAGCAGTTCTTATCACGCCGGAAGGTGTTCATATGCCTTTCACTGCCCGAATAACTTTCGGATGCACCAACAATGAAGCAGAGTACGAAGCTTGTATAATGGGGATCGAGGAGGCGGTTAATCTACGGATTAAGACCCTTGATATATTTGGTGATTCAGCTTTGGTAATCAATCAAGTGAAGGGAAGTTGGTACACGCACCAAGCAAATCTAGTGCCGTATAGAGATTATACAAGGAGATTGCTGACGTTTTTCACAACAGTGAAACTGTACCACATTCCTCGAGATGAGAATAGGTTCGCTGATGCCTTGGCCACTTTGTCTTCCATGATCAAAGTGCAAGGATGGAACCATGTACCTAAGATTGAGGTATCCCGCCTTGACAGACCAGCATTTGTGTTTGCGGTCGATGCAACGTCTGATGACAAGCCATGGTTTCATGACATTAAGTGTTTCTTGAAAAGTCAAGAGTACCCGTCCGGGGCATCGTCCAAAGACAGGAAGACGTTGAGAAGGTTAGCTGGTAGTTTCTTCTTGAATAAAGATGGCGTGCTGTATAAAAGAAATTTTGACACGGTCCTGCTTAGATGTGTGGATAGACATGAAGCAGACTTGTTGATGATTGAAGTGCACGAAGGCTCTTTCGGTACCCATGCTGGAGGGCATGCAATGGCTAAAAAGTTGTTAAGGTCGGGATATTATTGGTTGACTATGGAGTCAGATTGTTGCAAATATGCCCGCAAATGCCATAAATGCCAGATCTATGCAGATAAAGTGCATGTACCTCCAAATCCGTTGAGTATCATGTCGTCGCCTTGGCCGTTTGCCATGTGGGGCATTGATATGATTGGAAAGATTGAGCCTACAGCTTCTAATGGTCATCGTTTCATCTTGGTGGCAATTGATTATTTCACCAAATGGGTTGAAGCTGCATCCTATGCCAATGTTACAAAACAAGTGGTAGCTCGTTTCTTAAAACGGGATATCATTTGCCGATATGGAGTTCCCGAAAGAATCATTACTGATAATGGTTCTAATTTGAATAATAAGATGATGGCTGAGTTATGCCGGGACTTCAAAATCGAACATCACAATTCTTCTCCGTACCGCCCAAAGATGAATGGCGCGGTCGAAGCGGCCAACAAAAATATCAAGAAGATTGTGCAGAAGATGGTTGTCACGTACAAAGATTGGCATGAGATGTTACCATTTGCTTTGCATGGGTATCGAACGTCGGTACGCACGTCCACTGGGGCGACCCCATTCTCACTTGTATATGGTATGGAGGCAGTACTACCGGTTGAAGTAGAGATTCCGTCCCTCAGAGTCATGATGGATGTTAAGCTAGATGAGGCTGAATGGGTACGAGCCAGATTTGATCAGCTAAGCCTTATTGAGGAAAAGCGATTGGCGGCTGTATGCCATGGGCAACTATATCAGCGCAGAATGAAGCAGGCATTTGACCAGAAGGTGCGTCCTCGGGTTTACAAAGTCGGAGATGTGGTACTCAAAAGGATCCTTCCTCCCAATACAGATCACAGGGGCAAATGGACTCCTAACTATGAAGGTCCATTCGTGGTTAAAAAGGTTTTTTCGGGCGGAGCTTTATTGCTTACAACCATGGATGGCGAAGACTTTTCATCCCCTGTCAACTCGGACGTAGTCAAAAAATACTTCGCATGAATAGACCCGCTGGATAATAAAAATAAAAAAAATCCAGGCAAAAAAGGGCATCCCGGCGAACCAAAAATAGAATAAGGTTCGGGCAAAAATTAGGGATATAATTGAAAAAAATTGTACACCCGGTAAGTTGAAAACCCGAAAGGGCAACTTAGGCAAAAAAGGGTATCCTGGTGGATCGAAAACCTGAAAGGGCGGTCCACACAAAAGAGGGATTTAAGCGAATGACTACGGTCTGAGTTATCTGTACCCCATTGCCGTTTGAGCAACTGACGTTCTGAAAGATAGGGATCGGTCTGATCGTTCCTCAGAAGGCAAGGTCGGGGAGTTTTGAAGACATACTGGTCATAACAGAATGGAAACTCAGTGGAATTCCGTTTTCACATTGCCATTAGGATAGTTTCTTTTCTCAATTTTCAGCGATCACCTCTTTCCAGGGATTGCTTCCGGATGTAATTGCCTATTCTGGGCTCTCAGTCAATAAATTGAATTTCAATAAAAAGCTTTCTATTTTTGTTTTATTGCTTTGTTTGCAAAAACGTCCTAATTTTTGATAAAACATTGCATTTGAAAACATGGCAGCCTTGCAATAACATGCGCAGAAAAAACATTTGAAATTACTTCGAATGTTGAATACTCCCGGATGGTGGATTCTAGCCACGCAATATTCGGGGCATGTGGGCATATTCTTTTGTTGCAGGTAGCAGGTGCAGATGATTTTAAGCACAAGACCAGCAATAAATCACCCCACGCAAAGGACTGGGGCAATTACGGGTAAGGAGGTTTGCGTTCATCGCTCGGTCGACGGTCGTTCGTAACGGTTCGATATCATTGAATTAAGTTCAACTGGGTACCGTTGTATCTTATTAAGTCGATTCTCTCATACAGTACTTCCAATAACTACAAGCTTTTTTGTGTCGATAACGGTCACAGGTTCCCCAAAAGAGTGGTCTCGTCGACACCGAAACTGATGGTCATTATCCCCAGCGAGGTCACAAGAGTTTGAAGAGGCTAAATCTTCTGTAAAATCATCTTATGACATCCTCTTCGGGGACGAATTGTTGTTTTGTCCAAGCATGGGGCATGATTGTTTCCCCAGCATGAAGTGTTGATCATCCCCAGTAGAGTTTGAGGACAGTTGGTCTTCTGTAAAATCCTCTCAAAAGGCATTCCCCAACACGAGACACTTTAAAGCAGTTTTCTCCAGCAGAGTTTGTTATAAACTCGTCATCCCCAACGGAATTGTCTAAAGGAAAGCTCGCCTAACATGGGGCATTGTGGTACTTATCCTAAGCTTGACAGTCATATTCTTCAGCAGACTACTGTGGATTTGCTTTGGGTTTCCCCAACAGATCTCTAAGGACTCCTTCCTAGCAAGTTGCAGTGGAATGTTCTAACCAAGATTTGCATATCCCTGGCAGAGTAGCCCTGATCCCCAGCAAGATTGTGTCTCTGGTAATGGTATCCCCACAGAGGTCAGCATCGAATCTTGTCAGCAATACTCCCCAGCTGAGTTGTTGTTCTCCCCGCAGAGGTTTATAAGATCGGCAGAATCTATTCCTCAACAAGGATGGTACAGCCTTTCCCCAGCCGGGTCAGAAGGTGGATAACCCCTACAAAGGGTCTTGGATTGGATAGATCCCCAAGCAGAGTTTTTATGACTTCTCTCCCCTAGAAAGACGCCATGCAAAGAAATTCTCATCCCCAGCGGAATCGCTGTGACCAGAATTCATTCCCCTAGCAGATGAAGTGATTACTGGCAGATTTATTATTCTTCAAGTCCAATTTATTTTTGGCAAGCTTGACAATTCGAAGCAGACGGATTGTTCATTCATTCTCCAGTGGAGAGGTTTTCCTTTCAAGAGTCTCCAAAGTCAAATCATTGGTCATTACTCCTCAGCAGAGTCAGCAGAGATGTCTGACACAGATGCAGAGAGTAATACAATTTTGCAAATTCCAAAAGTCCAACAGTGGATTGGCAAAAGTCCATCTTCGGGTGGCAAAGCAGCTAAAAGTCCAACAGTGAATTGGCAAAAGTCCGTCTTCGGGTGGCAAAAGTCCAACAGTGGATTGGCGAAAAGTCCATCTAAGGGTGGCATATTCTAAAAGTCCAACAGTGGATTGGCGAAAGGTCCATCTAAGGGTGGCATATTCCAAAAGTCCAACAGTAGATTGGCAAAAGTCCGTCTTCGGGTGGCATGAAGCTGCAAAGTCCACCAGTAGCGTGGCAGGCCAGTAGTCGTCTGGAATTGCATAAAAGACATTATTAAAGTCCACCAGTAGCGTGGCAAGCCAGTAGTCGTCTGGCGTCGTTCAAAAGACGTTATCAAAGTCCACCAGTAGTGTGGCAGGCCAGTAGTCGTCTGGAATTGCATAAAAGACATTATTAAAGTCCACCAGCAGCGTGGCAAGCCAGTAGTCGTCTGGCGTCGTTCAAAAGACAGATCTCTCCGACGTTTCATCGAAGATTCAATCCAGCAGTCTCGTTGGGTTTATATCCCTTTTATTCTTCATCATCCAGAGCAAATTTTTGGTTATATTTGGTATTCAATCACTATATACCTTGAAAGTCTGAAAGCAATTGCTTTCAGGCATTCAGGTCTACAGCGCTTGAATAGGGGCAGCTGTAATACCCCAAAATTTGCTCTCCCCTTTTGGCATCATAGCATGGCATTATCATTTATCATATCATATCCATCTCATTAGCATTGCATTGCATTTAACATAGAAAAATGAAGCATGGCATCCTTCTTACCATCAGGGCATGTGGTCAGGTGGGAGATGGACAATCAAGAGATCATTCAAAGCACAAAAAGGTCAGTCAAGTTGCCTCAAGGCAAGCCAAGAAGCCTTTCATGTCTCATACTATCTCAATTGATCATCTACAACCTCAAGGATAAAAGATACAATGGGAGATTGAAGCATTACATCTTTCACTATGCAAGAGGTTCAAAAAATGAAGGAAAACCCTCAAAAGAGATAGCTCATTGATCCAAAATCATCCTCAAATGGCATATATCATCATCCTTTAAGAGGATACACAACATACTCTGAGGAATTTGAAATTGAAGACTGCACTTTTTCCTCCTAACCAGAAGGGGCTGAAATTAGGGTTTCCAATTAAATAAGGGTATCTCTGATTTTTTGGACAAAACTTGATGTCATGGTATTCCATATGTCCCTAAGTGTATGTATGTGGAAAATTACATCTCAATTGGTTCTAGAAGTGGTTCAATTGGAAGAAAGATCAAGAATCAGAGAAATTGGGGCAAAGTCAAATAATCAGAGGAAAAAGTCAACTCATGACTTTTTGAGGCCAAATTCATAAAATTCATGTTACATGTGTCCAATGTGCAAAATTTGGTCAAGAAACTCCAAAGGAATCATGAAAAAATCAAGATGTGGAAAGTTGCCATTTTTGGGTGAAGTAGGGTTACTAAAAATAGTAAGTTTTGGCCATTTTGCATCAGAGTTTGAGCCAAGGCCATTTAAAATTGGGGCATCAAATGAAAATTCCACTCAGCCACAACAAAAGGTCTTGCTTTAAGCTTCAAATCCATGTGTAGAACATCTCCATTGGATAAATATTGAGTGAGATATGATTGATCAAAGTTGAGACAAACTTGGGCAAAACTAGGTCATGACCAAGAATTTTCAGGTCATGCGCGCAGTCATTTTAACAAGCATGTGGTGGGACAAATGTCCACTCATTTTTCTCATAGTTAAAGGCCTCAAATGGAAAACTTTTCAACATGAAAGTTGTTCATTGCAATGTCACCTTCAATGTTCATGTTGGACAAAATTCCATTTGATAAATTTATAAGGGGGAAATTTTGGTCTCAAGTTAGGTTGATTAGGCTGAAATTTCATGCAGTCCACTGCCATGCCATGACCTGCTTCCCACGCCCACCACACAGTTCCAAACCTTGATGTTCAAAGCTATTTTCCAACCTCTTACACACTTCATATCAACTCCAATCTCAAACCAAACTTGTTGCATTATATTCCCTCTTTCCAATGACTCCAAAAACACACCAAATCATCCATTAAATAGGGAGAAAAACATCATCAAATCACCATGTTTCCAACTGTCACTAAAATGCCAAAAGCAAGTGTTGTTGCCACTTTTCCTCATTTGAACCAACAAATTCTTACTTGCACGTGCTGCTCATGATCATTATACACTAAAGAGGAAGAACAAAACTTGCGAAGCAAGTTTCTCTTGCTGCCACACCAGAATAGCTCATCCTCACCATTCCTTCCACTTGCTCCTCACCATAACACTCTAAACCTCCACCTCACCATAGCACAGCCATTGATAAATCATCCCCTAACTAACTTGACTCAGTTAGTTAGGATGGACTCAGCCTAACCCACTCAACTCACTCTAACTCACTCATTTAACCATGAGTTAGCAGATTAAACTCAGCATATAAGTTCCAACACTCTCCACAATTTGAAAAAAAAAGACTTCATTTCACTCTTTCTCTCAAACACTCTCACATTCTCTCCATTATCTCTCTCTGATTCTGCACGATTTTTCTTCCTTTCTCAATCATCTTCATCCATTCTGAGCAAGAACATTCAAGAGAAAACTCCATTGTCCAAGAATAACATCATCACAGTTTGGAATTCTGTTTTTGTTCTCAAGATCTCCACATCAAGTAGCATTTATTTTGCTAAGGTTGAAGATCTAGAAGCTCAATACCTCAAGCGTTTCTCTGGTTTTCTCAACACATCAAGTTGCCACACTTTCAGGTTTTAATTCACTCAATCTTAATGCTTCATATTAGTATGATTTAAACTCGTTTTATGTGTTTAGAGCTTATTAGAAGCTATGCGTGAGTTCTGGCTAGTTGATAGGCTCTTTAGGAGTTTAGGTGTGATGTTAGGGCAAATTGTTTTGGCTCGGTTTGTGTTATGCGTGCATGATCTATGAAAATTAATTGCATATTCATGATGTACGTGAGCTCAGCTTCATTTTGGTATATCGTTTTTGGAATTCTGGCAAAATCAAAGTTGCAGACGGTGGCGGTGTGACCGGAGAAGGTGGCCGGAGGTCATCTCCGGCCGGTGACTGTTATGCTAGGGTTTGTGTGTGTTTTAATCATGTCCGTTGATTTTTCATCATCGTGTGGCTCGTGTGATGACAACACATAAAAACACACATGCCTCTCACGTGCTCATTCTGATTTTATTTTTAAACTTTGTGTAACGCAGTACACTGTAGGTAACGTGTTCCCTCACGCGTGTGTGTTGATTGCATATACTTTGACTGCTTGTTTGACTTGACTTGATCCAATGGCTATTGATGAGTCAATTTTGTTGACTGAGGTGCATGGTTACTAATTTGTACTGGCGAGTAATTGGACCTATGACAGATTGCTTTCCACACCCCACGCTTTCAAAGCCCAATAATGTTGAACTGAAATTTACTATGTCTGCACCCCACACTTGCTTTTCATTTCATTTTGATTTTTCTATTTTTATACACGTTTACTTTTTAATTTTTAAAAATATCAAACATCATTATAAAATTCCACAAAAATTCATGAGCATGATTAAAACATTTAGAAAATTTTTGGTGATTTTATTTTCTGATTTTATGACCTTTTTGCCCCTGTTCCATAATTTTCTTTGAATTTCTTTGATGTGCATTCTTAATATGGTACATGATCTTGTTTAATTTTGTTCTTGATCATTAAAAATTGTTTTGATGCTCTTATTTTTGCATTGAGTCAATATCATCTTGAGGTATGTTAAGTGATTTTTATTTGATTTTTTAAGTCAGTTTTATGGCATGTTTGGTGTTCACTTTTGTGCCACTTTGTATGATATGTCTATGTGACCTAAGTGCATTGTTTGACATCATTTTGCCTTGGTTCCTTGCATGCTACTTTGATATGTGATTCATCTCTGATTAGTGAACTTCAATACCATGTTTTCATAATTTTCATGAGGCCATTTGATTTTTGTTTGATGCATTTCATTTAAAGCATTATAACATGTCATATCATTGTAATCTTTTGTGCATGTTTACATGTTTTTTTGTGTATACTTGCATGATCATTTGCCTATTTGGTGAGCTACACTCTTGACATTATAGGACATAGATACATATCATATGTCGTCTTTGCTTGTTGATTATCATTTGAACCTTGTGCACCTTTAACATGTTGTGTTTGCACTTTCCTTTGTTTGGAACTTCCATTTCAATCCTACTTCTTCTATCACTTCTTAAATGCCTTGATGTGCTTCATGAATACTTGTGAGATGTTTGTGAATCATTTTTCATTTCATTTCAATTCTGATCCATGGATTACATGTTCCATTTGTGCATATTTCTTCTTTTCTCTTTCATCTTTCATTCTTCCTTTTCTTATGATATCATGTTCTAATGTCATGGAGGATGTTTGTTGCCTATCCACTTGAGTTTGATTGATAATGCCCATTTGTTCCCATATGATGTACATTCTGGTTGTGGCCCTAGGATTTGGTTTCTCATTTAATTCTTTTGAGTTTTATGACGCATTACATGTTCTTTTACTTCTTATACTTCTTATACATGTTTATTAACCATGTAGGGGCTTTGGTAAGTTTCAATTGAGTGTGGATAAGGAATCCACATTCAACTTCTATCCTTTCTCTTTTACAATTCCATTTTATGTTTTGTTAAGCACTTATGTGCTTTCTTTTAATAACTCATTACTTTCCCTTTTTGAATTACAATTCATCTTCTACTTTAGAAGTGAATTGTTTAATTCTTTCTTTCTTTAGCCTTTAGGTTGAAACCTCACAAACCTTAGGATCACTCCCTTAACTAATCAATTAGGATTGAGTCTTAGTCCATATAGATTTTTACCTTTATCCTCTCTTGAGTCTCTTCTCATCTCTTAAAGAAAATTCAAAATATCTAATAAAGGTAGGCATTTATTGCATTTAGGCCTTTCATATAAAGAAAAGGTTATAAGGGGTCTTTCTCTTATGATCTTAGAATGTATAGCATATAACCCATCTTGGGTCAATGTGTTAAACATTTGATCTTGTGTGAGGGACTTAAATGCAATACTTGTTGAAGGTACAAATAAAAAACACTTCTTCATTTCTTAATCAACAAAAATACTTAATAAACACAAGTATGCTAGTGTGTTTGAACCTTGACAATTGGAACTAAGTGTGGGGGTCTTCTTCGCTCTTAGTGTGTCTTCTTGCTCATTCCATCTTGGAATGTGAGAATGTACACATTCCAATGACTAAGATTCAGATACACTATCATATGCAAACAAATGAAAAAACTCTTAAAAGACAAAAACAAACAATAACGTCTTTTCCTTCGGGAATTCTTTTCTCATCTCATTCATTCTCAACGCACGAACGCGCTCCTACTCGTTCTCTTGCAAGATGGTAACGCACTCGGACCAGCGAGTCTGCAACACCTGAGCTAGAACGTAAGCCGTTCTCTAAAAAACACAAACAATTCATCCCTAGTGAGGGGAACTACGTCGCTCTGATTCTCATGCTCCCGATGAGATACGTAGGCAGTGGGGTAGGGCCCATGCGAGCACTTCCTTTATATTCCCTACATTTGTTTCTCGTTCCTTTTCCATTTCTTCTCCTTTCTTTCTTTTCCAGTTCCATTTCCAACATTCTTTTCTTACACCCTTTGATTGAAGCAGCAAGCGTGGATCCCATCGGGTACGATGGACGCGAGGGGGTGCTAATACCTTCCTCTCGCGTAACCGACTCCCGAACCCAGTTCTCTTGGTCGCGAGACCATGCTCTTTCCTTTCCTTCAGGTTTATGCAGTGTTTCCTTTCCCTCTCATGGGATAAATACACATTGCTGGCGACTCTGTTTCGGTGCCACTTTCGCGTTTGTACTTGGATGAAAATCCCGGGAGCGACACTGGGCAAGGCAAGGCAAGGCCAGCTTTTGGGCCAAAAACATAAAGGCTGTAACTTTCTCATTTCTCCATGGATTGGGAAAAAATTTAGGTCTATCCTGCATAGAATTTCATAAGGAATCCAATGGTGCCCTTAGTTTTTCTAGATGAGGCCCCCATTTTAAAACTCGATGGTGGTTTTGAAATAGGCCATGGTTAGCATTTTCTGTGCTACCTCATGGTACAGGCAAGAATTACATGATGAATTGGTTCAAACACAATATATACAACATGTATGAGATGTGTAGGATGAGTGGACTTCAAAGTAATGCATAATTCAAAGAGTTCAAGTTGTGATGCTTACCTCTTTAGGAGCTTTTTGTGCTATCTGCCAAGTTTCTTGTGCCAGAAGTAATTGCTCTCTAACTCAAAAACTCAGAGATACCTTGCAATAGAAGGCATTTTGGCCTAAAGAGAGGGATTTTGAGGAAAGCATCAGTTTGGGTACTTTGGGTTACTCAAACTGATCACAAATGAGCTCTATTTATAGTAGAGCAAGTTTTTTTGGCATCAATAGTGAATGGAGGCTGCAGCAGGCCTTTGGCCAATGTTAGGCAAAACAGAATCTCAAGTCTCCTCTAGCCATTGACTTGAGTTAAAGCACAGGCTTTGTAGCTTTGGTTCAGAGATAAGTTTGGATTGAATTCAGTTGGAATAGGCTCAGTTTATGCCACCTTGATGCATTCATTAAAGGCTTGGAAACAAAATTGGAGACTTGGCATCTTTTAGCCTTTTTAGGGATGACAAGCTTAATGTAGATTCTTGGACTTTGGAGGGTTGGGGATCAGATCATTCCCTTCTTGTTTTATCCTTAGATGTGTCCAAATTGATGACAAGGCTTGGATTTATCAGATTTGGACAAATCGAGCAAAATGCACAAATTCTGCCTTGTAAAACCAGTTCATGATGCCATGCTCCAAGGGCTGTATCTCCCAGCTTAAATTGAATTTGGAGATGATCTGGTACTTGTTGGAAAGCCCTCATGGCATACTTTAACTTTCATGTTCACCCCTAGACCTGGTTTGACTTGCATCAAGGTGAAAAATGTCCCTACATTTTGGGAAAAGTAAGGCAGATTTTGACATAGTGAAAATTTCACCAATTGTTGGAAAAATGTCATTTTCATGTTTTTAGCCATTTTGATCACTCCATAACTAAAAATCCATGAAGAATTGGAATGAGATGTAGTTGACACTTTTGAAGTATGTCATGAGAGCTACAAATCCAGCTTTGGACCATCCAAAAAGGTTGCTTGGATCTCAAGTTATGGTCCTTGGAAGTTGGTACCCTAGCCATTTGTTCCATAACTTAGAAAAATTCTAAGTTTTTTATGGTTACCCCTTTTACAAGTTAACTCACATTCTTTGAATTTTCTTGATGAATGATGATTCCAATCACATATTAACATTGTTTTGGGGTTAAAGAACCATAATTGTGAAAAATTCCAAAAAGTCAAACTTGATTTTGTGCTCAGTTGACTTTTTCCCGGATGAAATCCAAACTGTGCGTTCCTTTGTGAAATCAAGTCCTTGACCTAAATCAAACTTAATGGACATATTCCATAGGTGTTATAGGGTGTATTGAATCATGTCCCAAGGTTTGGGAGCATGTCTTGGTCAAAAGTTAAAGGTACAGTTGACTTTTCAATTGAAACCCTAATCGTGATCCAGATGAAAATGAAACTTGTTGATTAAGCTTCTTGGATCAATCCATTGTTGCAAATGGATCAATGTAGTGTATTAGAGGCTCTCAAATCATGTCTTGAGGTCTTGGCTCATCTTTTGTCCCAAAAGTCAACTTAGGGGTGAATTAGGTCAAGAAACCCTAATTCCTGATTTTTGGTGAATGCATCCCCTGAGGCTAAATTGACTTGATGATTGGGTCCATGAGGTCCCTTGGAGTATCTTAAGTTGTGTTTTGAAGCATTGGCTCGTGCCCAGAGGAAGATTTTCATCTGGAGGCCCTAGGTCAACCAAAACCTTAATTTGGTGACACTAGAGATTTTGAGGCTTGATCCACTTGGAATGTTGAAACCTTGTGCTTGATTCTTGATGTGGGAGTCCTCTTGATCCCTTATGGGTGTTTGAGAGGTTAGACAAGTTGAAGATCATGTCATTTCTTAATTGATCCTATGTCTAAGTGCTCTGAGAGGGCTCAAAACCCTAACTCTTGATTGTAGTGAATGCTCACCCATCTTTGAGGAGATTGATGAGGCATGTAAGTACATCCATATTGTGGTGATGATTTTCATAATGATGGGAAATATTAGTGGTCAAAATTTGGGGTATGACACTGGGGTGGTGACACATCCGTGTATCAAAACCACCCCATAAATACATAAGGGATGCCTTGTTTTAGGCCTGGGCAAGGCAAGGCAAGGCCAGCTTTTGGGCCAAAAACATAAAGGCTGTAACTTTCTCATTTCTCGATGGATTGGGAAAAAATTTAGGTCTATCTTGCCTAGAATTTCACAAGGAATCCAATGGTACCCTTAGTTTTTCTAGATGAGGCCCCCATTTTAAAACTCGATGGTGGTTTTGAAATAGGCCATGGTTAGCATTTTCTGTGCTACCTCATGGTACAGGCAAGAATTACATGATGAATTGGTTCAAACACAACATATACAACATGTATGAGATGTGTAGGATCAGTGGACTTCAAAGTAATGCATAATTCAAAGAGTTCAAGTTGTGATGCTTACCTCTTTAGGAGCTTTTTGTGCTATCTGCCAAGTTTCTTGTGCCAGAAGTAATTGCTCTCTAACTCAAAAACTCAGAGATACCTTGCAATAGAAGGCATTTTGGCCTAAAGAGAGGGATTTTGAGGAAAGCATCAGTTTGGGTACTTTGGGTTACTCAAACTGATCACAAATGAGCTCTATTTATAGTAGAGCTAGTTTTTTTGGCATCAATAGTGAATGGAGGCTGCAGCAGGCCTTTGGCCAATGTTAGGCAAAACAAAATCTCAAGTCTCCTCTAGCCATTGACTTGAGTTAAAGCACAGGCTTTGTAGCTTTGGTTCAGAGATAAGTTTGGATTGAATTCAGTTGGAATAGGCTCAGTTTATGCCACCTTGATGCATTCATTAAAGGCTTGGAAACAAAATTGGAGACTTGGCATCTTTTAGCCTTTTTAGGGATGACAAGCTTAATGTAGATTCTTGGACTTTGGAGGGTTGGGGATCAGATCATTCCCTTCTTGTTTTATCCTTAGATGTGTCCAAATTGATGACAAGGCTTGGATTTATCAGATTTGGACAAATCGAGCAAAATGCACAAATTCTGCCTTGTAAAACCAGTTCATGATGCCATGCTCCAAGGGCTGTATCTCCCAGCTTAAATTGAATTTGGAGATGATCTGGTACTTGTTGGAAAGCCCTCATGGCATACTTTAACTTTCATGTTCACCCCTAGACCTGGTTTGACTTGCATCAAGGTGAAAAATGTCCCTACATTTTGGGAAAAGTAAGGCAGATTTTGACATAGTGAAAATTTCACCAATTGTTGGAAAAATGTCATTTTCATGTTTTTAGCCATTTTGATCACTCCATAACTAAAAATCCATGAAGAATTGGAATGAGATGTAGTTGACACTTTTGAAGTATGTCATGAGAGCTACAAATCCAGCTTTGGACCATCCAAAAAGGTTGCTTGGATCTCAAGTTATGGTCCTTGGAAGTTGGTACCCTAGCCATTTGTTCCATAACTTAGAAAAATTCTAAGTTTTTTATGGTTACCCCTTTTACAAGTTAACTCACATTCTTTGAATTTTCTTGATGAATGATGATTCCAATCACATATTAACATTGTTTTGGGGTTAAAGAACCATAATTGTGAAAAATTCCAAAAAGTCAAACTTGATTTTGTGCTCAGTTGACTTTTTCCCGGATGAAATCCAAACTGTGCGTTCCTTTGTGAAATCAAGTCCTTGACCTAAATCAAACTTAATGGACATATTCCATAGGTGTTATAGGGTGTATTGAATCATGTCCCAAGGTTTGGGAGCATGTCTTGGTCAAAAGTTAAAGGTACAGTTGACTTTTCAATTGAAACCCTAATCGTGATCCAGATGAAAATGAAACTTGTTGATTAAGCTTCTTGGATCAATCCATTGTTGCAAATGGATCAATGTAGTGTATTAGAGGCTCTCAAATCATGTCTTGAGGTCTTGGCTCATCTTTTGTCCCAAAAGTCAACTTAGGGGTGAATTAGGTCAAGAAACCCTAATTCCTGATTTTTGGTGAATGCATCCCCTGAGGCTAAATTGACTTGATGATTGGGTCCATGAGGTCCCTTGGAGTATCTTAAGTTGTGTTTTGAAGCATTGGCTCGTGCCCAGAGGAAGATTTTCATCTGGAGGCCCTAGGTCAACCAAAACCTTAATTTGGTGACACTAGAGATTTTGAGGCTTGATCCACTTGGAATGTTGAAACCTTGTGCTTGATTCTTGATGTGGGAGTCCTCTTGATCCCTTATGGGTGTTTGAGAGGTTAGACAAGTTGAAGATCATGTCATTTCTTAATTGATCCTATGTCTAAGTGCTCTGAGAGGGCTCAAAACCCTAACTCTTGATTGTAGTGAATGCTCACCCATCTTTGAGGAGATTGATGAGGCATGTAAGTACATCCATATTGTGGTGATGATTTTCATAATGATGGGAAATATTAGTGGTCAAAATTTGGGGTATGACACTGGGGTGGTGACACATCCGTGTATCAAAACCACCCCATAAATACATAAGGGATGCCTTGTTTTAGGCCTGGGCAAGGCAAGGCAAGGCCAGCTTTTGGGCCAAAAACATAAAGGCTGTAACTTTCTCATTTCTCGATGGATTGGGAAAAAATTTAGGTCTATCTTGCCTAGAATTTCACAAGGAATCCAATGGTACCCTTAGTTTTTCTAGATGAGGCCCCCATTTTAAAACTCGATGGTGGTTTTGAAATAGGCCATGGTTAGCATTTTCTGTGCTACCTCATGGTACAGGCAAGAATTACATGATGAATTGGTTCAAACACAACATATACAACATGTATGAGATGTGTAGGATCAGTGGACTTCAAAGTAATGCATAATTCAAAGAGTTCAAGTTGTGATGCTTACCTCTTTAGGAGCTTTTTGTGCTATCTGCCAAGTTTCTTGTGCCAGAAGTAATTGCTCTCTAACTCAAAAACTCAGAGATACCTTGCAATAGAAGGCATTTTGGCCTAAAGAGAGGGATTTTGAGGAAAGCATCAGTTTGGGTACTTTGGGTTACTCAAACTGATCACAAATGAGCTCTATTTATAGTAGAGCTAGTTTTTTTGGCATCAATAGTGAATGGAGGCTGCAGCAGGCCTTTGGCCAATGTTAGGCAAAACAAAATCTCAAGTCTCCTCTAGCCATTGACTTGAGTTAAAGCACAGGCTTTGTAGCTTTGGTTCAGAGATAAGTTTGGATTGAATTCAGTTGGAATAGGCTCAGTTTATGCCACCTTGATGCATTCATTAAAGGCTTGGAAACAAAATTGGAGACTTGGCATCTTTTAGCCTTTTTAGGGATGACAAGCTTAATGTAGATTCTTGGACTTTGGAGGGTTGGGGATCAGATCATTCCCTTCTTGTTTTATCCTTAGATGTGTCCAAATTGATGACAAGGCTTGGATTTATCAGATTTGGACAAATCGAGCAAAATGCACAAATTCTGCCTTGTAAAACCAGTTCATGATGCCATGCTCCAAGGGCTGTATCTCCCAGCTTAAATTGAATTTGGAGATGATCTGGTACTTGTTGGAAAGCCCTCATGGCATACTTTAACTTTCATGTTCACCCCTAGACCTGGTTTGACTTGCATCAAGGTGAAAAATGTCCCTACATTTTGGGAAAAGTAAGGCAGATTTTGACATAGTGAAAATTTCACCAATTGTTGGAAAAATGTCATTTTCATGTTTTTAGCCATTTTGATCACTCCATAACTAAAAATCCATGAAGAATTGGAATGAGATGTAGTTGACACTTTTGAAGTATGTCATGAGAGCTACAAATCCAGCTTTGGACCATCCAAAAAGGTTGCTTGGATCTCAAGTTATGGTCCTTGGAAGTTGGTACCCTAGCCATTTGTTCCATAACTTAGAAAAATTCTAAGTTTTTTATGGTTACCCCTTTTACAAGTTAACTCACATTCTTTGAATTTTCTTGATGAATGATGATTCCAATCACATATTAACATTGTTTTGGGGTTAAAGAACCATAATTGTGAAAAATTCCAAAAAGTCAAACTTGATTTTGTGCTCAGTTGACTTTTTCCCGGATGAAATCCAAACTGTGCGTTCCTTTGTGAAATCAAGTCCTTGACCTAAATCAAACTTAATGGACATATTCCATAGGTGTTATAGGGTGTATTGAATCATGTCCCAAGGTTTGGGAGCATGTCTTGGTCAAAAGTTAAAGGTACAGTTGACTTTTCAATTGAAACCCTAATCGTGATCCAGATGAAAATGAAACTTGTTGATTAAGCTTCTTGGATCAATCCATTGTTGCAAATGGATCAATGTAGTGTATTAGAGGCTCTCAAATCATGTCTTGAGGTCTTGGCTCATCTTTTGTCCCAAAAGTCAACTTAGGGGTGAATTAGGTCAAGAAACCCTAATTCCTGATTTTTGGTGAATGCATCCCCTGAGGCTAAATTGACTTGATGATTGGGTCCATGAGGTCCCTTGGAGTATCTTAAGTTGTGTTTTGAAGCATTGGCTCGTGCCCAGAGGAAGATTTTCATCTGGAGGCCCTAGGTCAACCAAAACCTTAATTTGGTGACACTAGAGATTTTGAGGCTTGATCCACTTGGAATGTTGAAACCTTGTGCTTGATTCTTGATGTGGGAGTCCTCTTGATCCCTTATGGGTGTTTGAGAGGTTAGACAAGTTGAAGATCATGTCATTTCTTAATTGATCCTATGTCTAAGTGCTCTGAGAGGGCTCAAAACCCTAACTCTTGATTGTAGTGAATGCTCACCCATCTTTGAGGAGATTGATGAGGCATGTAAGTACATCCATATTGTGGTGATGATTTTCATAATGATGGGAAATATTAGTGGTCAAAATTTGGGGTATGACACTGGGGTGGTGACACATCCGTGTATCAAAACCACCCCATAAATACATAAGGGATGCCTTGTTTTAGGCCTGGGCAAGGCAAGGCAAGGCCAGCTTTTGGGCCAAAAACATAAAGGCTGTAACTTTCTCATTTCTCGATGGATTGGGAAAAAATTTAGGTCTATCTTGCCTAGAATTTCACAAGGAATCCAATGGTACCCTTAGTTTTTCTAGATGAGGCCCCCATTTTAAAACTCGATGGTGGTTTTGAAATAGGCCATGGTTAGCATTTTCTGTGCTACCTCATGGTACAGGCAAGAATTACATGATGAATTGGTTCAAACACAACATATACAACATGTATGAGATGTGTAGGATCAGTGGACTTCAAAGTAATGCATAATTCAAAGAGTTCAAGTTGTGATGCTTACCTCTTTAGGAGCTTTTTGTGCTATCTGCCAAGTTTCTTGTGCCAGAAGTAATTGCTCTCTAACTCAAAAACTCAGAGATACCTTGCAATAGAAGGCATTTTGGCCTAAAGAGAGGGATTTTGAGGAAAGCATCAGTTTGGGTACTTTGGGTTACTCAAACTGATCACAAATGAGCTCTATTTATAGTAGAGCTAGTTTTTTTGGCATCAATAGTGAATGGAGGCTGCAGCAGGCCTTTGGCCAATGTTAGGCAAAACAAAATCTCAAGTCTCCTCTAGCCATTGACTTGAGTTAAAGCACAGGCTTTGTAGCTTTGGTTCAGAGATAAGTTTGGATTGAATTCAGTTGGAATAGGCTCAGTTTATGCCACCTTGATGCATTCATTAAAGGCTTGGAAACAAAATTGGAGACTTGGCATCTTTTAGCCTTTTTAGGGATGACAAGCTTAATGTAGATTCTTGGACTTTGGAGGGTTGGGGATCAGATCATTCCCTTCTTGTTTTATCCTTAGATGTGTCCAAATTGATGACAAGGCTTGGATTTATCAGATTTGGACAAATCGAGCAAAATGCACAAATTCTGCCTTGTAAAACCAGTTCATGATGCCATGCTCCAAGGGCTGTATCTCCCAGCTTAAATTGAATTTGGAGATGATCTGGTACTTGTTGGAAAGCCCTCATGGCATACTTTAACTTTCATGTTCACCCCTAGACCTGGTTTGACTTGCATCAAGGTGAAAAATGTCCCTACATTTTGGGAAAAGTAAGGCAGATTTTGACATAGTGAAAATTTCACCAATTGTTGGAAAAATGTCATTTTCATGTTTTTAGCCATTTTGATCACTCCATAACTAAAAATCCATGAAGAATTGGAATGAGATGTCGTTGACACTTTTGAAGTATGTCATAAGAGCTACAAATCCAGCTTTGGACCATCCAAAAAGGTTGCTTGGATCTCAAGTTATGGTCCTTGGAAGTTGGTACCCTAGCCATTTGTTCCATAACTTAGAAAAATTCTAAGTTTTTTATGGTTACCCCCTTTTACAAGTTAACTCACATTCTTTGAATTTTCTTGATGAATGATGATTCCAATCACATATTAACATTGTTTTGGGGTTAAAGAACCATAATTGTGAAAAATTCCAAAAAGTCAAACTTGATTTTGTGCTCAGTTGACTTTTTCCCGGATGAAATCCAAACTGTGCGTTCCTTTGTGAAATCAAGTCCTTGACCTAAATCAAACTTAATGGACATATTCCATAGGTGTTATAGGGTGTATTGAATCATGTCCCAAGGTTTGGGAGCATGTCTTGGTCAAAAGTCAAAGGTACAGTTGACTTTTCAATTGAAACCCTAATCGTGATCCAGATGAAAATGAAACTTGTTGATTAAGCTTCTTGGATCAATCCATTGCTGCAAAGGGATCAATGTAGTGTATTAGAGGCTCTCAAATCATGTCTTGAGGTCTTGTGTAACACCCCAATTCCCATCATAAAATAAATAACACATAAAAAAAATATCAGAGTAACTAAAAATTTATTTCTCCGACAGGAAACACGGATGTCACACTTAAATGAACAAAATACAATCCCTGCTCCACAGTTTTGATACATAACACAAAGAGAAACTTTTTCCTTACAAAAGGATGGTCAATTATGGAATAAAGCGGAAAGATCCATAACTGACTTGTTTTACCAATAAATGGTTTTAGAACATCAAAATATAAATACAAAATATATTCAACAATTATATACTTATAACAAAACGTTCCCCGACTCCCGTGCTACGTATCAGAGCAGACACCACGAACGACAACGGAACGGAGGACTAATCTCCACAAAAGCCTCCAAGCCTCTAAAGCTGACAATCTGCACTATGCCATAAAAAGCATATTCCAGCAGAAGGGTGAGAAATAACAATTATAACAAGATTGCATAATAATATGCCACAACACAAATAAATTCACATATAAAATATTTCTCACCACAACATCACCTACCCATATATATAGCATGTCACCAAGACATAACATAATTCACAACACATAATCATTTATGCATCCATCACAAAGCATACCAATCATGCTCAATACATTTATCAAAATGCATATCAACTCACCAAAGCTATCACAATCTCAACACATAACTAATCAATACACAACTTCCACATATAATCAATCAAATCATGATTTTCCACACATAATCACATACTCCAATCAAACATATACCATTCAATACAATTCCACATATTTCATCTCATCAATCACAATCACATTTCCATGCCAATTAATTCATGATTTATGCAAATGCACAGAGACCGACACAACGACTCTATGCAAATGCCATGCGGTACCGACTTCCAACCTTGTAATTCATTAGTTCCCCAGGAACTCTTGGAATCATCGCTCGTTACATAGAGTAACTCCCCGTCGGGCCTACGATGTTCCCCGTCGCTATAAACCATTATTTCAGGGCGTACGACGTTTATGGATTGCTTTCGACCACTATTTCAAGGCGCACAATCCGATTGCCATAGTCCACTATTTCAGGGCGCACAATCATTTGTGATTAATCGCTTCTACCATTATTTCATGGCGTAAGACTATAAAACTGATTCATCTATGAATCTTCCCATGCAAGAATACATATCATGATACTTGACACATTAATGACTCATGCCAACATCAAATACTCATGCATCAACAATATTCATGTATTTCCAGTGCACACAAAGTAATGCACACAATTGCCCAAAATGGCCACCAACACCAATATACCACACTTAGCATTTTCTTGCCTCTCGGCCACAAATCGTCATCACAACAGCACATAAGGCATACACATCCAAAGCACAAACATATAACACAATACAAGTCAAATACGCACTATTAAAAACGACAAAAGTCGAGATTCGACACTATTCACATTTTCCGACCAAATTTAATCGGCTAACGATTCTCAAAACCTCATATTCACAAAGTACAGTTCGATACCTTTCCAACGACACCAAGAATTCAAAAATCGGATAATCGGAACCAAAGTTACGGACAAAACCGAAAACACATTTTGAAAAAATCACATTTTTGACATTCTCCTGTCCATACGCGTATCACTCATGTCCATACGCGTACGGACAGAACCCATTTCCTTCACAAATTCCTCGTTCCAAAACCCATACGCGTATTGGCCCATGGCTCGCCCATGTTACGCGTAATGCCAAGATTCATACGCGTATTGGCCCAAAAACAAGCCAATGATACGCGTATCGCCTTGGCTCATACGCGTATGGACATGCCCCTTACGCGTATGGCCAGAGCATACCCAGAAAAATTCTGCAGAACAATTTCTGCGTTTTCCTACCCAACATCAACCAATTTCTTCACCTAAAACTCAGAAAAACAGCAATTTGAAGTGTAATAGCATACCACAAACATGTATGAACAATCAACAATGCATTCAACAAGATTTTTACCACAATCAAATTCATTTCTAATCAATTCTTACACAATCTAAGTTTTACTAATATTCTCCAAATCAATCCAAAAACAACAACAAAACACATACATAATCATATACAATCATAGAATAATCGAGTTTCGCACCCTTACCCGATTAATCGATTCCTAGAAATTGTTCTTGATGATTTTTCCACTCTTTCTCCAATTTTCTCTCTTCTCCTCTTTTCTTCTCTTTTTCCTTCTTTCTTCTTTCTTTCTCTCTATTTTTCTTTCCCTTTTCTTTTCTATTTTCTTTTCTTTCTTACTAACTTAGTAAAAATATCTATGAAATGTCCAAAATACCCCCACACTCAAATATCCCGCAAATGTTCCCAAAACGCGATAAAATATAATCACGACGAAAAATAACATATTTTCGCATAAAAGTCGAGAATAAAATAAAATAATAATAAAATAATCCAAAAAGGACTCAACAAACAAAACTGGCAAAACTGGGGCGTTACAATTCTCCCCCACTTAGAAATTTTCGTCCTCGAAAATCTTACCTGATTCAAATAACTCTGGATACGATTCTCGCATCCGACGAACAAACCAACATGCCAACAAAAGGCACACCACGAATAACACAACAGACAAACACCTTGCTAACCGTAATTACAACAACACGATACGACGACAACTACAACGACAAGATGCAAAGCCCATACAATGCACTTGACGACCAACTTACAACTCAAGGAAAACCACGATACCAACACACAGGTTCACTCTAGAACCGAAACACAACAAGATCATAAAGTTCCACGATACAACATCGTTTAAACAACCTCCACACAACCATACTACAACAATGCTACGATCCACCAATCGAACATATAACCGAAACATCCCTCTACATAGTAGCCCATGGATAACATTTAAACCTTTCACTTATCACTTCCATTTTGAAACGTCCAATGGTCTCATCAATCCTACATATTCCCAATATTCCACTTATGAACTCTTACAAGTCACACACACGCAAATACAAATTGTGCAACACCACGCATCCGCTGTGCACTCTGATTACTCGCAACCATCAAAACTACCAATTTCACGTCCAAGGTCTAACTCTTTCTCTTATTCACCAAAAATCACTGTTCACTTTTAATATCCCTAACCTCACACTCTCCTGTGTTATCTCACACACCAGACACCAGTCTCTGAACTGCTCAAATAATTCTCATCCATCCGAACAGACATGCATAACAACTTTCGACTTAACTCATCAGGCACGACATTAACCTCACCAATGGGATAATTCCAACTAAAGTCATAACTCATCACAAATTCCAACCATCCTCTCTGTCTCATACCATATTCCTTCTGACCAAACAGGTACTCAATATTCTTGTGATTACTAAACACTTCGAACCCAAAACCATAAAGATAATACCTCCAAATTTTCCAACACAATACAACCGTAACCAATTCCAAATCCTGAATAGTATAGATCCTTCTATGAATCCTCAAAGGTCGTAAAGTATAAGCCACAAATTTACTTTCTTGCACTAACACACTGCCTAAACTTATCAAAACACATCCTCATACCTCACAAACGGTTGAACAGGATCACACAGACTCAAAACTGCAGCCGTAGACAAATTCTACTTTAGCTTTTTGAAACTTTCCTCACAATGAACATCCAAAACAAACGACTCATCCTTGGCAAGCCAACTGAAATAACAGAAGTACGAACTTAGCAATGTCTTCCATAACCTTTCGTAACAACCAACTGAGCCCAAAAGTTTCTAATCTCCTTAACCAACTTCGGAACCTCTCATTGTAAAACCAGATCTACTTCCGATGGATCCATAACAATACCATTACCTGAAATAACATATCCAAGAAGACTAACCTTTTTCCAACCCAAATTCTCACTTGAATAACTTAGCATAAAACTTCGTCTCTTTCCAACACTTGTGATTCAGATCTCAAACACTCTACCTGTTCTTCTTCTGAGTTTATAACAGATTCGAATATCCTCAATTAAAACCACTACAACTTATCCAATTAAACATGGAAGATACGATTCATATACTTCACAAACATTACGGACACATTACTAGCACCAAGCAACATCACCGTACTTTGCAATGTCCAACCAAATTCCAAAAGATATAAATTCTTAAAGCTTTTGCAAAACCTTGCACTGGGTAACTGGCTACTCACACACACAAGCTTAACCGAGTAATTACCAGTCTATTCCGATGATAACAACATAACTAGTCACATCAAATCGATCAAAGCCTTAACTCACACAATTCACCATTCTTATCAAACATTTCAAACAATTGCAATTTCACTAAAACTCAACCAAACCATTCCAATTATCTATTCCCGAAAGTGAACACTTATTCTCAATCGTCACCTTATCCGCTGTTAGTAATCCATACACAATTTCTCCTCTTAACAATCCAAACTCTATAAATCCCAACATGTAGCAACAATCAACCAAAAAGAACTCTTAAATAATACATCCACACTTAAGGTTTTCTCAAAATTTCCATTAATGCTCTAAAATTCCAAAAACTCCAACCCTCTTCGGAACTCTAAGTTTCGCTTCCCATAGTCTCAATACCATTATACTTGTTATTCCATTATATCATCCTTCCTTTTGTTACCGACAATACTGGAGCTCTCCAAGACGACACACTTGGCCTCACAATTCTCCTTTCCAGTAAATCTTCCAACTGCTCGATCAGTTCGGGTACCTCTAACGCTAACATCCAATATTCCATCTGGGAATACGTCTTAAAATCACGCACAACCGGTAGCTCATCACTGTGTCCTCCCTGCCAATTTCTAGAAAACTATCATCACAAACATAACAACATCTTAGTTTCACTTCCTAAAAGTTCTCCTGCTTACTTAGCAGATCCAAACCTGAAATCCTTACCTTTGTCCAATTTGAGTTCACACTTTTCTCTCTGAGAACAACCATTAACGATGCCCAATCATTCTCTCTCAAAACTTCCCAACTGGGCCAACATACCAAAACCTCTAATCCATTTCATCTTCCGATATTAGCATCTTCATCGACTCATCAAAACAATCTGTAATCATCTCCTTAAATTCCAAACAATTCATTTCACACACTATCAAAGCCGGAAAGACCCGCCTATTCCATCCAACATAATTTCCGTCTGCTATCAACAAGAGATTAAGGGTGATCAGTTCCTCAATTTGCCAATAGACAGTCGACAATCATGATGGGGCATAAACCGTCTTTACCAAACTATAATAGCCTTTCTTGCATCCCATACCCAAAACTACCTAAGGCACAAATCCTTAGTTGACATAAACCTTACCTCCGCATTTCTTACGGAATCGGGAACAACACTGTCCAAACAACACTTACAATCTTGCAATTCACAACACACTGAGCCAGTGCTCCACGCCTGAAGCAACATGGAGAAGTACCAGCTTCTCCCCCACTTATCTCATTCTAACTCCTGAAAACAAAGGATTAGAAAACTAGAAAGCACTGACAGTGTTTCACACACATATCACGTACTAAGGGACAAACAACAACGACAGTATTCAACTGTCACACCAACTGACTCAACAACTTGGCCGGACGGACCGACCTGCTCTGATACCACTTATGTAACACCCCAATTCCCATCATAAAATAAATAACACATAAAAAAAATATCAGAGTAACTAAAAATTTATTTCTCCGACAGGAAACACGGATGTCACACTTAAATGAACAAAATACAATCCCTGCTCCACATTTTTGATACATAACACAAAGAGAAACTTTTTCCTTACAAAAGGATGGTCAATTATGGAATAAAGCGGAAAGATCCATAACTGACTTGTTTTACCAATAAATGGTTTTAGAACATCAAAATATAAATACAAAATATATTCAACAATTATATACTTATAACAAAACGTTCCCCGACTCCCGTGCTACGTATCAGAGCAGACACCACGAACGACAACGGAACGGAGGACTAATCTCCACAAAAGCCTCCAAGCCTCTAAAGCTGACAATCTGCACTATGCCATAAAAAGCATATTCCAGCAGAAGGGTGAGAAATAACAATTATAACAAGATTGCATAATAATATGCCACAACACAAATAAATTCACATATAAAATATTTCTCACCACAACATCACCTACCCATATATATAGCATGTCACCAAGACATAACATAATTCACAACACATAATCATTTATGCATCCATCACAAAGCATACCAATCATGCTCAATACATTTATCAAAATGCATATCAACTCACCAAAGCTATCACAATCTCAACACATAACTAATCAATACACAACTTCCACATATAATCAATCAAATCATGATTTTCCACACATAATCACATACTCCAATCAAACATATACCATTCAATACAATTCCACATATTTCATCTCATCAATCACAATCACATTTCCATGCCAATTAATTCATGATTTATGCAAATGCACAGAGACCGACACAACGACTCTATGCAAATGCCATGAGGTACCGACTTCCAACCTTGTAATTCATTAGTTCCCCAGGAACTCTTGGAATCATCGCTCGTTACATAGAGTAACTCCCCGTCGGGCCTACGATGTTCCCCGTCGCTATAAACCATTATTTCAGGGCGTACGACGTTTATGGATTGCTTTCGACCACTATTTCAAGGCGCACAATCCGATTGCCATAGTCCACTATTTCAGGGCGCACAATCATTTGTGATTAATCGCTTCTACCATTATTTCATGGCGTAAGACTATAAAACTGATTCATCTATGAATCTTCCCATGCAAGAATACATATCATGATACTTGACACATTAATGACTCATGCCAACATCAAATACTCATGCATCAACAATATTCATGTATTTCCAGTGCACACAAAGTAATGCACACAATTGCCCAAAATGGCCACCAACACCAATATACCACACTTAGCATTTTCTTGCCTCTCGGCCACAAATCGTCATCACAACAGCACATAAGGCATACACATCCAAAGCACAAACATATAACACAATACAAGTCAAATACGCACTATTAAAAACGACAAAAGTCGAGATTCGACACTATTCACATTTTCCGACCAAATTTAATCGGCTAACGATTCTCAAAACCTCATATTCACAAAGTACAGTTCGATACCTTTCCAACGACACCAAGAATTCAAAAATCGGATAATCGGAACCAAAGTTACGGACAAAACCGAAAACACATTTTGAAAAAATCACATTTTTGACATTCTCCTGTCCATACGCGTATCACTCATGTCCATACGCGTACGGACAGAACCCATTTCCTTCACAAATTCCTCGTTCCAAAACCCATACGCGTATTGGCCCATGGCTCGCCCATGTTACGCGTAATGCCAAGATTCATACGCGTATTGGCCCAAAAACAAGCCAATGATACGCGTATCGCCTTGGCTCATACGCGTATGGACATGCCCCTTACGCGTATGGCCAGAGCATACCCAGAAAAATTCTGCAGAACAATTTCTGCGTTTTCCTACCCAACATCAACCAATTTCTTCACCTAAAACTCAGAAAAACAGCAATTTGAAGTGTAATAGCATACCACAAACATGTATGAACAATCAACAATGCATTCAACAAGATTTTTACCCCAATCAAATTCATTTCTAATCAATTCTTACACAATCTAAGTTTTACTAATATTCTCCAAATCAATCCAAAAACAACAACAAAACACATACATAATCATATACAATCATAGAATAATCGAGTTTCGCACCCTTACCCGATTAATCGATTCCTAGAAATTGTTCTTGATGATTTTTCCACTCTTTCTCCAATTTTCTCTCTTCTCCTCTTTTCTTCTCTTTTTCCTTCTTTCTTCTTTCTTTCTCTCTATTTTTCTTTCCCTTTTCTTTTCTATTTTCTTTTCTTTCTTACTAACTTAGTAAAAATATCTATGAAATGTCCAAAATACCCCCACACTCAAATATCCCGCAAATGTTCCCAAAACGCGATAAAATATAATCACGACGAAAAATAACATATTTTCGCATAAAAGTCGAGAATAAAATAAAATAATAATAAAATAATCCAAAAAGGACTCAACAAACAAAACTGGCAAAACTGGGGCGTTACATCTTGGCTCATCTTTTGTCCCAAAAGTCAACTTAGGGGTGAATTAGGTCAAGAAACCCTAATTCCTGATTTTTGGTGAATGCATCCCCTGAGGCTAAATTGACTTGATGATTGGGTCCATGAGGTCCCTTGGAGTATCTTAAGTTGTGTTTTGAAGCATTGGCTCGTGCCCAGAGGAAGATTTTCATCTGGAGGCCCTAGGTCAACCAAAACCTTAATTTGGTGACACTAGAGATTTTGAGGCTTGATCCACTTGGAATGTTGAAACCTTGTGCTTGATTCTTGATGTGGGAGTCCTCTTGATCCCTTATGGGTGTTTGAGAGGTTAGACAAGTTGAAGATCATGTCATTTCTTAATTGATCCTATGTCTAAGTGCTCTGAGAGGGCTCAAAACCCTAACTCTTGATTGTAGTGAATGCTCACCCATCTTTGAGGAGATTGATGAGGCATGTAAGTACATCCATATTGTGGTGATAATTTTCATAATGATGGGAAATCTTAGTGGTCAAAATTTGGGGTATGACACTGGGGTGGTGACACATACGTGTATCAAAACCACCCCATAAATACATAAGGGATGCCTTGTTTTAGGCCTGGGCAAGGCAAGGCAAGGCCAGCTTTTGGGCCAAAAACATAAAGGCTGTAACTTTCTCATTTCTCCATGGATTGGGAAAAAATTTAGGTCTATCCTGCCTAGATTTCACAAGGAATCCAATGGTGCCCTTAGTTTTTCAAGATGAGGCCCCCATTTTAAAACTCGATGGTGGTTTCGAAATAGGCCATGGTTAGCATTTTCTGTGCTACCTCATGGTACAGGCAAGAATTACATGATGAATTGGTTCAAACACAACATATACAACATGTATGAGATGTGTAGGATCAGTGGACTTCAAAGTAATGCATAATTCAAAGAGTTCAAGTTGTGATGCTTACCTCTTTAGGAGCTTTTTGTGCTATCTGCCAAGTTTCTTGTGCCAGAAGTAATTGCTCTCTAACTCAAAAACTCAGAGATACCTTGCAATAGAAGGCATTTTGGCCCAAAGAGAGGGATTTTGAGGAAAGCATCAGTTTGGGTACTTTGGGTTACTCAAACTGATCACAAATGAGCTCTATTTATAGTAGAGCAAGTTTTTTTGGCATCAATAGTGAATGGAGGCTGCAGCAGGCCTTTGGCCAATGTTAGGCAAAACAGAATCTCAAGTCTCCTCTAGCCATTGACTTGAGTTAAAGCACAGGCTTTGTAGCTTTGGTTCAGAGATAAGTTTGGATTGAATTCAGTTGGAATAGGCTCAGTTTATTCCACCTTGATGCATTCATTAAAAGCTTGGAAACAAAATTGGAGTCTTGGCATCTTTTAGCCTTTTTAGGGATGACAAGCTTAATGTAGATTCTTGGACTTTGGAGGGTTGAGGATCAGATCATTCCCTTCTTGTTTTATCCTTAGATGTGTCCAAATTGATGACAAGGCTTGGATTTATCAGATTTGGACAAATCGAGCAAAATGCACAAATTCTGCCTTGTAAAACCAGTTCATGATGCCATGCTCCAAGGGCTGTATCTCCCAGCTTAAATTGAATTTGGAGATGATCTGGTACTTGTTGGAAAGCCCTCATGGCATACTTTAACTTTCATGTTCACCCCTAGACCTGGTTTGACTTGCATCAAGGTGAAAAATGTCCCTACATTTTGGGAAAAGTAAGGCAGATTTTGACATAGTGAAAATTTCACCAGTTGTTGGAAAAATGTCATTTTCATGTTTTTAGCCATTTTGATCACTCCATAACTAAAAATCCATGAAGAATTGGAATGAGATGTAGTTGACACTTTTGAAGTATGTCATGAGAGCTACAAATCCAGCTTTAGACCATCCAAAAAGGTTGCTTGGATCTCAAGTTATGGTCCTTGGAAGTTGGTACCCTAGCCATTTGTTCCATAACTTAGAAAAATTCTAAGTTTTTTATGGTTACCCCTTTTACAAGTTAACTCACATTCTTTGAATTTTCTTGATGAATGATGATTCCAATCACATATTAACATTGTTTTGGGGTTAAAGAACCATAATTGTGAAAAATTCCAAAAAGTCAAACTTGATTTTGTGCTCAGTTGACTTTTTCCCGGATGAAATCCAAACTGTGCGTTCCTTTGTGAAATCAAGTCCTTGACCTAAATCAAACTTAATGGACATATTCCATAGGTGTTATAGGGTGTATTGAATCATGTCCCAAGGTTTGGGAGCATGTCTTGGTCAAAAGTTAAAGGTACAGTTGACTTTTCAATTGAAACCCTAATCGTGATCCAGATGAAAATGAAACTTGTTGATTAAGCTTCTTGGATCAATCCATTGTTGCAAATGGATCAATGTAGTGTATTAGAGGCTCTCAAATCATGTCTTGAGGTCTTGGCTCATGTTTTGTCCCAAAAGTCAACTTAGGGGTGAATTAGGTCAAGAAACCCTAATTCCTGATTTTTGGTGAATGCATCCCCTGAGGCTAAATTGACTTGATGATTGGGTCCATGAGGTCCCTTGGAGTATCTTAAGTTGTGTTTTGAAGCATTGGCTCGTGCCCAGAGGAAGATTTTCATCTGGAGGCCCTAGGTCAACCAAAACCTTAATTTGGTGACACTAGAGATTTTGAGGCTTGATCCACTTGGAATGTTGAAACCTTGTGCTTGATTCTTGATGTGGGAGTCCTCTTGATCCCTTATGGGTGTTTGAGAGGTTAGACAAGTTGAAGATCATGTCATTTCTTAATTGATCCTATGTCTAAGTGCTCTGAGAGGGCTCAAAACCCTAACTCTTGATTGTAGTGAATGCTCACCCATCTTTGAGGAGATTGATGAGGCATGTAAGTACATCCATATTGTGGTGATGATTTTCATAATGATGGGAAATCTTAGTGGTCAAAATTTGGGGTATGACACTGGGGTGGTGACACATCCGTGTATCAAAACCACCCCATAAATACATAAGGGATGCCTTGTTTTAGGCCTGGGCAAGGCAAGGCAAGGCCAGCTTTTGGGCCAAAAACATAAAGGCTGTAACTTTCTCATTTCTCCATGGATTGGGAAAAAATTTAGGTCTATCCTGCCTAGAATTTCACAAGGAATCCAATGGTGCCCTTAGTTTTTCTAGATGAGGCCCCCATTTTAAAACTCGATGGTGGTTTTGAAATAGGCCATGGTTAGCATTTTCTGTGCTACCTCATGGTACAGGCAAGAATTACATGATGAATTGGTTCAAACACAACATATACAACATGTATGAGATGTGTAGGATCAGTGGACTTCAAAGTAATGCATAATTCAAAGAGTTCAAGTTGTGATGGTTACCTCTTTAGGAGCTTTTTGTGCTATCTGCCAAGTTTCTTGTGCCAGAAGTAATTGCTCTCTAACTCAAAAACTCAGAGATACCTTGCAATAGAAGGCATTTTGGCCTAAAGAGAGGGATTTTGAGGAAAGCATCAGTTTGGGTACTTTGGGTTACTCAAACTGATCACAAATGAGCTCTATTTATAGTAGAGCAAGTTTTTTTGGCATCAATAGTGAATGGAGGCTGCAGCAGGCCTTTGGCCAATGTTAGGCAAAACAGAATCTCAAGTCTCCTCTAGCCATTGACTTGAGTTAAAGCACAGGCTTTGTAGCTTTGGTTCAGAGATAAGTTTGGATTGAATTCAGTTGGAATAGGCTCAGTTTGTTCCACCTTGATGCATTCATTAAAGGCTTGGAAACAAAATTGGAGTCTTGGCATCTTTTAGCCTTTTTAGGGATGACAAGCTTAATGTAGATTCTTGGACTTTGGAGGGTTGGGGATCAGATCATTCCCTTCTTGTTTTATCCTTAGATGTGTCCAAATTGATGACAAGGCTTGGATTTATCAGATTTGGACAAATCGAGCAAAATGCACAAATTCTGCCTTGTAAAACCAGTTCATGATGCCATGCTCCAAGGGCTGTATCTCCCAGCTTAAATTGAATTTGGAGATGATCTGGTACTTGTTGGAAAGCCCTCATGGCATACTTTAACTTTCATGATCACCCCTAGACCTGGTTTGACTTGCATCAAGGTGAAAAATGTCCCTACATTTTGGGAAAAGTAAGGCAGATTTTGACATAGTGAAAATTTCACCAATTGTTGGAAAAATGTCATTTTCATGTTTTTAGCCATTTTGATCACTCCATAACTAAAAATCCATGAAGAATTGGAATGAGATGTAGTTGACACTTTTGAAGTATGTCATGAGAGCTACAAATCCAGCTTTGGACCATCCAAAAAGGTTGCTTGGATCTCAAGTTATGGTCCTTGGAAGTTGGTACCCTAGCCATTTGTTCCATAACTTAGAAAAATTCTAAGTTTTTTATGGTTACCCCTTTTACAAGTTAACTCACATTCTTTGAATTTTCTTGATGAATGATGATTCCAATCACATATTAACATTGTTTTGGGGTTAAAGAACCATAATTGTGAAAAATTCCAAAAAGTCAAACTTGATTTTGTGCTCAGTTGACTTTTTCCCGGATGAAATCCAAACTGTGCGTTCCTTTGTGAAATCAAGTCCTTGACCTAAATCAAACTTAATGGACATATTCCATAGGTGTTATAGGGTGTATTGAATCATGTCCCAAGGTTTGGGAGCATGTCTTGGTCAAAAGTTAAAGGTACAGTTGACTTTTCAATTGAAACCCTAATCGTGATCCAGATGAAAATGAAACTTGTTGATTAAGCTTCTTGGATCAATCCATTGTTGCAAATGGATCAATGTAGTGTATTAGAGGCTCTCAAATCATGTCTTGAGGTCTTGGCTCGTCTTTTGTCCCAAAAGTCAACTTAGGGGTGAATTAGGTCAAGAAACCCTAATTCCTGATTTTTGGTGAATGCATCCCCTGAGGCTAAATTGACTTGATGATTGGGTCCATGAGTTCCCTTGGAGTATCTTAAGTTGTGTTTTGAAGCATTGGCTCGTGCCCAGAGGAAGATTTTCATCTGGAGGCCCTAGGTCAACCAAAACCTTAATTTGGTGACACTAGAGATTTTGAGGCTTGATCCACTTGGAATGTTGAAACCTTGTGCTTGATTCTTGATGTGGGAGTCCTCTTGATCCCTTATGGGTGTTTGAGAGGTTAGACAAGTTGAAGATCATGTCATTTCTTAATTGATCCTATGTCTAAGTGCTCTGAGAGGGCTCAAAACCCTAACTCTTGATTGTAGTGAATGCTCACCCATCTTTGAGGAGATTGATGAGGCGTGTAAGTACATCCATATTGTGGTGATGATTTTCATAATGATGGGAAATCTTAGTGGTCAAAATTTGGGGTATGACACTGGGGTGGTGACACATCCGTGTATCAAAACCACCCCATAAATACATAAGGGATGCCTTGTTTTAGGCCTGGGCAAGCCAAGGCAAGGCCAGCTTTTGGGCCAAAAACATAAAGGCTGTAACTTTCTCATTTCTCCATGGATTGGGAAAAAATTTAGGTCTATCCTGCCTAGAATTTCACAAGGAATCCAATGGTGCCCTTAGTTTTTCTAGATGAGGCCCCCATTTTAAAACTCGATGGTGGTTTTGAAATAGGCCATGGTTAGCATTTTCTGTGCTACCTCATGGTACAGGCAAGAATTACATGATGAATTGGTTCAAACACAACATATACAACATGTATGAGATGTGTAGGATCAGTGGACTTCAAAGTAATGCATAATTCAAAGAGTTCAAGTTGTGATGGTTACCTCTTTAGGAGCTTTTTGTGCTATCTACCAAGTTTCTTGTGCCAGAAGTAATTGCTCTCTAACTCAAAAACTCAGAGATACCTTGCAATAGAAGGCATTTTGGCCTAAAGAGAGGGATTTTGAGGAAAGCATCAGTTTGGGTACTTTGGGTTACTCAAACTGATCACAAATGAGCTCTATTTATAGTAGAGCAAGTTTTTTTTGGCATCAATAGTGAATGGAGGCTGCAGCAGGCCTTTGGCCAATGTTAGGCAAAACAGAATCTCAAGTCTCCTCTAGCCATTGACTTGAGTTAAAGCACAGGCTTTGTAGCTTTGGTTGAGAGATAAGTTTGGATTGAATTCAGTTGGAATAGGCTCAGTTTGTTCCACCTTGATGCATTCATTAAAGGCTTGGAAACAAAATTGGAGTCTTGGCATCTTTTAGCCTTTTTAGGGATGACAAGCTTAATGTAGATTCTTGGACTTTGGAGGGTTGGGGATCAGATCATTCCCTTCTTGTTTTATCCTTAGATGTGTCCAAATTGATGACAAGGCTTGGATTTATCAGATTTGGACAAATCGAGCAAAATGCACAAATTCTGCCTTGTAAAACCAGTTCATGATGCCATGCTCCAAGGGCTGTATCTCCCAGCTTAAATTGAATTTGGAGATGATCTGGTACTTGTTGGAAAGCCCTCATGGCATACTTTAACTTTCATGTTCACCCCTAGACCTGGTTTGACTTGCATCAAGGTGAAAAATGTCCCTACATTTTGGGAAAAGTAAGGCAGATTTTGACATAGTGAAAATTTCACCAATTGTTGGAAAAATGTCATTTTCATGTTTTTAGCCATTTTGATCACTCCATAACTAAAAATCCATGAAGAATTGGAATGAGATGTAGTTGACACTTTTGAAGTATGTCATGAGAGCTACAAATCCAGCTTTGGACCATCCAAAAAGGTTGCTTGGATCTCAAGTTATGGTCCTTGGAAGTTGGTACCCTAGCCATTTGTTCCATAACTTAGAAAAATTCTACGTTTTTTATGGTTACCCCTTTTACAAGTTAACTCACATTCTTTGAATTTTCTTGATGAATGATGATTCCAATCACATATTAACATTGTTTTGGGGTTAAAGAACCATAATTGTGAAAAATTCCAAAAAGTCAAACTTGATTTTGTGCTCAGTTGACTTTTTCCCGGATGAAATCCAAACTGTGCGTTCCTTTGTGAAATCAAGTCCTTGACCTAAATCAAACTTAATGGACATATTCCATAGGTGTTATAGGGTGTATTGAATCATGTCCCAAGGTTTGGGAGCATGTCTTGGTCAAAAGTTAAAGGTACAGTTGACTTTTCAATTGAAACCCTAATCGTGATCCAGATGAAAATGAAACTTGTTGATTAAGCTTCTTGGATCAATCCATTGTTGCAAATGGATCAATGTAGTGTATTAGAGGCTCTCAAATCATGTCTTGAGGTCTTGGCTCATGTTTTGTCCCAAAAGTCAACTTAGGGGTGAATTAGGTCAAGAAACCCTAATTCCTGATTTTTGGTGAATGCATCCCCTGAGGCTAAATTGACTTGATGATTGGGTCCATGAGGTCCCTTGGAGTATCTTAAGTTGTGTTTTGAAGCATTGGCTCGTGCCCAGAGGAAGATTTTCATCTGGAGGCCCTAGGTCAACCAAAACCTTAATTTGGTGACACTAGAGATTTTGAGGCTTGATCCACTTGGAATGTTGAAACCTTGTGCTTGATTCTTGATGTGGGAGTCCTCTTGATCCCTTATGGGTGTTTGAGAGGTTAGACAAGTTGAAGATCATGTCATTTCTTAATTGATCCTATGTCTAAGTGCTCTGAGAGGGCTCAAAACCCTAACTCTTGATTGTAGTGAATGCTCACCCATCTTTGAGGAGATTGATGAGGCATGTAAGTACATCCATATTGTGGTGATGATTTTCATAATGATGGGAAATCTTAGTGGGCAAAATTTGGGGTATGACACTGGGGTGGTGACACATCCGTGTATCAAAACCACCCCATAAATACATAAGGGATGCGTTGTTTTAGGCCTGGGCAAGGCAAGGCAAGGCCAGCTTTTGGGCCAAAAACATAAAGGCTGTAACTTTCTCATTTCTCCATGGATTGGGAAAAAATTTAGGTCTATCCTGCCTAGAATTTCACAAGGAATCCAATGGTGCCCTTAGTTTTTCTAGATGAGGCCCCCATTTTAAAACTCGATGGTGGTTTTGAAATAGGCCATGGTTAGCATTTTCTGTGCTACCTCATGGTACAGGCAAGAATTACATGATGAATTAGTTCAAACACAACATATACAACATGTATGAGATGTGTAGGATCAGTGGACTTCAAAGTAATGCATAATTCAAAGAGTTCAAGTTGTGATGCTTACCTCTTTAGGAGCTTTTTGTGCTATCTGCCAAGTTTCTTGTGCCAGAAGTAATTGCTCTCTAACTCAAAAACTCAGAGATACCTTGCAATAGAAGGCATTTTGGCCTAAAGAGAGGGATTTTGAGGAAAGCATCAGTTTGGGTACTTTGGGTTACTCAAACTGATCACAAATGAGCTCTATTTATAGTAGAGCAAGTTTTTTTGGCATCAATAGTGAATGGAGGCTGCAGCAGGCCTTTGGCCAATGTTAGGCAAAACAGAATCTCAAGTCTCCTCTAGCCATTGACTTGAGTTAAAGCACAGGCTTTGTAGCTTTGGTTCAGAGATAAGTTTGGATTGAATTCAGTTGGAATAGGCTCAGTTTATGCCACCTTGATGCATTCATTAAAGGCTTGGAAACAAAATTGGAGTCTTGGCATCTTTTAGCCTTTTTAGGGATGACAAGCTTAATGTAGATTCTTGGACTTTGGAGGGTTGGGGATCAGATCATTCCCTTCTTGTTTTATCCTTAGATGTGTCCAAATTGATGACAAGGCTTGGATTTATCAGATTTGGACAAATCGAGCAAAATACACAAATTCTGCCTTGTAAAACCAGTTCATGATGCCATGCTCCAAGGGCTGTATCTCCCAGCTTAAATTGAATTTGGAGATGATCTGGTACTTGTTGGAAAGCCCTCATGGCATACTTTAACTTTCATGTTCACCCCTAGACCTGGTTTGACTTGCATCAAGGTGAAAAATGTCCCTACATTTTGGGAAAAGTAAGGCAGATTTTGACATAGTGAAAATTTCACCAATTGTTGGAAAAATGTCATTTTCATGTTTTTAGCCATTTTGATCACTCCATAACTAAAAATCCATGAAGAATTGGAATGAGATGTAGTTGACACTTTGGAAGTATGTCATGAGAGCTACAAATCCAGCTTTGGACCATCCAAAAAGGTTGCTTGGATCTCAAGTTATGGTCCTTGGAAGTTGGTACCCTAGCCATTTGTTCCATAACTTAGAAAAATTCTAAGTTTTTTATGGTTACCCCTTTTACAAGTTAACTCACATTCTTTGAATTTTCTTGATGAATGATGATTCCAATCACATATTAACATTGTTTTGGGGTTAAAGAACCATAATTGTGAAAAATTCCAAAAAGTCAAACTTGATTTTGTGCTCATTTGACTTTTTCCCGGATGAAATCCAAACTGTGCGTTCCTTTGTGAAATCAAGTCCTTGACCAAAATCAAACTTAATGGACATATTCCATAGGTGTTATAGGGTGTATTGAATCATGTCCCAAGGTTTGGGAGCATGTCTTGGTCAAAAGTTAAAGGTACAGTTAACTTTTCAATTGAAACCCTAATCGTGATCCAGATGAAAATGAAACTTGTTGATTAAGCTTCTTGGATCAATCCATTGTTGCAAATGGATCAATGTAGTGTATTAGAGGCTCTCAAATCATGTCTTGAGGTCTTGGCTCATCTTTTGTCCCAAAAGTCAACTTAGGGGTGAATTAGGTCAAAAAACCCTAATTCCTGATTTTTGGTGAATGCATCCCCTGAGGCTAAATTGACTTGATGATTGGGTCCATGGCGTCCCTTGGAGTATCTTAAGTTATGTTTTGAAGCATTGGCTCGTGCCTAGAGGAAGATTTTCATCTGGTGGCCCTAGGTCAACCAAAACCTTAATTTGGTGACACTAGAGATTTTGAGGCTTGATCCACTTGGAATGTTGAAACCTTGTGCTTGATTCTTGATGTGGGAGTCCTCTTGATCCCTTAAGGGTGTTTGAGAGGTTAGACAAGTTGAAGATCATGTCATTTCTTAATTGATCCTATGTCTAAGTGCTCTGAGAGGGCTCAAAACCCTAACTCTTGATTGTAGTGAATGCTCACCCATCTTTGAGGAGATTGATGAGGCATGTAAGTACATCCATATTGTGGTGATGATTTTCATAATGATGGGAAATCTTAGTGGTCAAAATTTGGGGTATGACACTGGGGTGGTGACACATCCGTGTATCAAAACCACCCCATAAATACATAAGGGATGCCTTGTTTTAGGCCTGGGCAAGGCAAGGCAAGGCCAGCTTTTGGGCCAAAAACATAAAGGCTGTAACTTTCTCATTTCTCCATGGATTGGGAAAAAATTTAGGTCTATCCTGCCTAGAATTTCACAAGGAATCCAATGGTGCCCTTAGTTTTTCTAGATGAGGCCCCCATTTTAAAACTCGATGGTGGTTTTGAAATAGGCCATGGTTAGCATTTTCTGTGCTACCTCATGGTACAGGCAAGAATTACATGATGAATTTGTTCAAACACAACATATACAACATGTATGAGATGTGTAGGATCAGTGGACTTCAAAGTAATGCATAATTCAAAGAGTTCAAGTTGTGATGCTTACCTCTTTAGGAGCTTTTTGTGCTATCTGCCAAGTTTCTTGTGCCAGAAGTAATTGCTCTCTAACTCAAAAACTCAGAGATACCTTGCAATAGAAGGCATTTTGGCCTAAAGAGAGGGATTTTGAGGAAAGCATCAGTTTGGGTACTTTGGGTTACTCAAACTGATCACAAATGAGCTCTATTTATAGTAGAGCAAGTTTTTTTGGCATCAATAGTGAATGGAGGCTGCAGCAGGCCTTTGGCCAATGTTAGGCAAAACAGAATCTCAAGTCTCCTCTAGCCATTGACTTGAGTTAAAGCACAGGCTTTGTAGCTTTGGTTCAGAGATAAGTTTGGATTGAATTCAGTTGGAATAGGCTCAGTTTATGCCACCTTGATGCATTCATTAAAGGCTTAGAAACAAAATTGGAGTCTTGGCATCTTTTAGCCTTTTTAGGGATGACAAGCTTAATGTAGATTCTTGGACTTTGGAGGGTTGGGGATCAGATCATTCCCTTCTTGTTTTATCCTTAGATGTGTCCAAATTGATAACAAGGCTTGGATTTATCAGATTTGGACAAATCGAGCAAAATGCACAAATTCTGCCTTGTAAAACCAGTTCATGATGCCATGCTCCAAGGGCTGTATCTCCCAGCTTAAATTGAATTTGGAGATGATCTGGTACTTGTTGGAAAGCCCTCATGGCATACTTTAACTTTCATGTTCACCCCTAGACCTGGTTTGACTTGCATCAAGGTGAAAAATGTCCCTACATTTTGGGAAAAGTAAGGCAAATTTTGACATAGTGAAAATTTCACCAATTGTTGGAAAAATGTCATTTTCATGTTTTTAGCCATTTTGATCACTCCATAACTAAAAATCCATGAAGAATTGGAATGAGATGTAGTTGACACTTTTGAAGTATGTCATGAGAGCTACAAATCCAGCTTTGGACCATCCAAAAAGGTTGCTTGGATCTCAAGTTATGGTCCTTGGAAGTTGGTACCCTAGCCATTTGTTCCATAACTTAGAAAAATTCTAAGTTTTTTATGGTTACCCCTTTTACAAGTTAACTCACTTTCTTTGATTTTTCTTGATGAATGATGATTCCAATCACATATTAACATTGTTTTGGGGTTAAAGAACCATAATTGTGAAAAATTCCAAAAAGTCAAACTTGATTTTGTGCTCAGTTGACTTTCTCCCGGATGAAATCCAAACTGTGCGTTCCTTTGTGAAATCAAGTCCTTGACCTAAATCAAACTTAATGGACATATTCCATAGGTGTTATAGGGTGTATTGAATCATGTCCCAAGGTTTGGGAGCATGTCTTGGTCAAAAGTTAAAGGTACAGTTGACTTTTCAATTGAAACCCTAATCGTGATCCAGATGAAAATGAAACTTGTTGATTAAGCTTCTTGGATCAATCCATTGTTGCAAATGGATCAATGTAGTGTATTAGAGGCTCTCAAATCATGTCTTGAGGTCTTGGCTCATCTTTTGTCCCAAAAGTCAACTTAGGGGTGAATTAGGTCAAAAAACCCTAATTCCTGATTTTTGGTGAATGCATCCCCTGAGGCTAAATTGACTTGATGATTGGGTCCATGACGTCCCTTGGAGTATCTTAAGTTATGTTTTGAAGCATTGGCTCGTGCCTAGAGGAAGATTTTCATCTGGAGGCCCTAGGTCAACCAAAACCTTAATTTGGTGACACTAGAGATTTTGAGGCTTGATCCACTTGGAATGTTGAAACCTTGTGCTTGATTCTTGATGTGGGAGTCCTCTTGATCCCTTAAAGGTGTTTGAGAGGTTAGACAAGTTGAAGATCATGTCATTTCTTAATTGATCCTATGTCTAAGTGCTCTGAGAGGGCTCAAAACCCTAACTCTTGATTGTAGTGAATGCTCACCCATCTTTGAGGAGATTGATGAGGCATGTAAGTACATCCATATTGTGGTGATGATTTTCATAATGATGGGAAATCTTAGTGGTCAAAATTTGGGGTATGACACTGGGGTGGTGACACATCCGTGTATCAAAACCACCCCATAAATACATAAGGGATGCCTTGTTTTAGGCCTGGGCAAGGCAAGGCAAGGCCAGCTTTTGGGCCAAAAACATAAAGGCAGTAACTTTCTCATTTCTCCATGGATTGGGAAAAAATTTAGGTCTATCCTGCCTAGAATTTCACAAGGAATCCAATGGTGCCCTTAGTTTTTCTAGATGAGGCCCCCATTTTAAAACTCGATGGTGGTTTTGAAATAGGCCATGGTTAGCATTTTCTGTGCTACCTCATGGTACAGGCAAGAATTACATGATGAATTGGTTCAAACACAACATATACAACATGTATGAGATGTGTAGGATCAGTGGACTTCAAAGTAATGCATAATTCAAAGAGTTCAAGTTGTGATGCTTACCTCTTTAGGAGCTTTTTGTGCTATCTGCCAAGTTTCTTGTGCCAGAAGTAATTGCTCTCTAACTCAAAAACTCAGAGATACCTTGCAATAGAAGGCATTTTGGCCTAAAGAGAGGGATTTTGAGGAAAGCATCAGTTTGGGTACTTTGGGTTACTCAAACTGATCACAAATGAGCTCTATTTATAGTAGAGCAAGTTTTTTTGGCATCAATAGTGAATGGAGGCTGCAGCAGGCCTTTGGCCAATGTTAGGCAAAACAGAATCTCAAGTCTCCTCTAGCCATTGACTTGAGTTAAAGCACAGGCTTTGTAGCTTTGGTTCAGAGATAAGTTTGGATTGAATTTAGTTGGAATAGGCTTAGTTTATGCCACCTTGATGCATTCATTAAAGGCTTAGAAACAAAATTGGAGTCTTGGCATCTTTTAGCCTTTTTAGGGATGACAAGCTTAATGTAGATTCTTGGACTTTGGAGGGTTGGGGATCAGATCATTCCCTTCTTGTTTTATCCTTAGATGTGTCCAAATTGATGACAAGGCTTGGATTTATCAGATTTGGACAAATCGAGCAAAATGCACAAATTCTGCCTTGTAAAACCAGTTCATGATGCCATGCTCCAAGGGCTGTATCTCCCAGCTTAAATTGAATTTGGAGATGATCTGGTACTTGTTGGAAAGCCCTCATGGCATACTTTAACTTTCATGTTCACCCCTAGACCTGGTTTGACTTGCATCAAGGTGAAAAATGTCCCTACATTTTGGGAAAAGTAAGGCAGATTTTGACATAGTGAAAATTTCACCAATTGTTGGAAAAATGTCATTTTCATGTTTTTAGCCATTTTGATCACTCCATAACTAAAAATCCATGAAGAATTGGAATGAGATGTAGTTGACACTTTTGAAGTATGTCATGAGAGCTACAAATCCAGCTTTGGACCATCCAAAAAGGTTGCTTGGATCTCAAGTTATGGTCCTTGGAAGTTGGTACCCTAGCCATTTGTTCCATAACTTAGAAAAATTCTAAGTTTTTTATGGTTACCCCTTTTACAAGTTAACTCACTTTCTTTGAATTTTCTTGATGAATGATGATTCCAATTACATATTAACATTGTTTTGGGGTTAAAGAACCATAATTGTGAAAAATTCCAAAAAGTCAAACTTGATTTTGTGCTCAGTTGACTTTTTCCCGGATGAAATCCAAACTGTGCGTTCCTTTGTGAAATCAAGTCCTTGACCTAAATCAAACTTAATGGATATATTCCATAGGTGTTGTATGGTGTATTGAATCATGTCCCAAGGTTTGGGAGCATGTCTTGGTCAAAAGTTAAAGGTACAGTTGACTTTTCAATTGAAACCCTAATCGTGATCCAGATGAAAATGAAACATGTTGATTAAGCTTCTTGGATCAATCCATTGTTGCAAATGGATCAATGTAGTGTATTAGAGGCTCTCAAATCATGTCTTGAGGTCTTGGCTCATCTTTTGTCCCAAAAGTCAACTTAGGGGTGAATTAGGTCAAGAAACCCTAATTCCTGATTTTTGGTGAATGCATCCCCTGAGGCTAAATTGACTTGATGATTGGGTCCATGAGGTCCCTTGGAGTATCTTAAGTTGTGTTCTGAAGCATTTGCTCGTGCCCAGAGGAAGATTTTCATCTGGAGGCCCTAGGTCAACCAAAACCTTAATTTGGTGACACTAGAGATTTTGAGGCTTGATCCACTTGGAATGTTGCAACCTTGTGCTTGATTCTTTATGTGGGAGTCCTCTTGATCCCTTATGGGTGTTTGAGAGGATATACAAGTTGAAAATCATGTTATTTCTTGATTGATCCAATGTCTAAGTGCTCTGAGAGGGCTCAAAACCCTAACTCTTGATTGTAGTGAATGCTCAACCATCTTTGAGGAGATTGATGAGGCATGTAAGTACATCCATATTGTGGTGATGATTTTCATAATGATGGGAAATCTTAGTGGTCAAAATTTGGGGTATGACACTGGGGTGGTGACACATCCGTGTATCAAAACCACACCATAAATACATAAGGGATGCCTTGTTTTAGGCCTGGGCAAGGCAAGGCAAGGCCAGCTTTTGGGCCAAAAACATAAAGGCTGTAACTTTCTCATTTCTCCATGGATTGGGAAAAAATTTAGGTTTATCCTGCCTAGAATTTCACAAGGAATCCAATGGTGCCCTTAGTTTTTCTAGATGAGGTCCCCATTTTAAAACTCGATGGTGGTTTTGAAATAGGCCATGGTTAGCATTTTCTGTGCTACCTCATGGTACAGGCAAGAATTACATGATGAATTGGTTCAAACACAACATATACAACATGTATGAGATGTGTAGGATCAGTGGACTTCAAAGCAATGCATAATTCAAAGAGTTCAAGTTGTGATGCTTACCTCTTTAGGAGCTTTTTGTGCTATCTGCCAAGTTTCTTGTGCCAGAAGTAATTGCTCTCTAACTCAAAAACTCAGAGATACGTTGCAATAGAAGGCATTTTGGCCTAAAGAGAGGGATTTTGAGGAAAGCATCAGTTTGGGTGCTTTGGGTTACTCAAACTGATCACAAATGAGCTCTATTTTAGTAGAGCTAGTTTTTTTGGCATCAATAGTGTATGGAGGCTGCAGCAGGCCTTTGGCCAATGTTAGGCAAACAGAATCTCAAGTCTCCTCTAGCCATTGACTTGAGTTAAAGCACAGGCTTTGTAGCTTTGGTTCAGAGATAAGTTTGGATTGAATTCAGTTGGAATAGGCTCAGTTTATGCCACCTTGATGCATTCATTAAAGGCTTGGAAACAAAATTGGAGTCTTGGCATCTTTTAGCCTTTTTAGGGATGACAAGCCTAATGTAGATTCTTGGACTTTGGAGGGTTGGGGATCAGATCATTCCCTTCTTGTTTTATCCTCAGATGTGTCCAAATTGATGACAAGGCTTGGATTTATCAGATTTGGACAAATCGAGCAAAATGCACAAATTCTGCCTTGTAAAACCAGTTCATGATGCCATGCTCCAAGGGCTGTATCTCCCAGCTTAAATTGAATTTGGAGATGATCCGGTACTTGTTGGAAAGCCCTCATGGCATACTTTAACTTTCATGTTCACCCCTAGACCTGGTTTGACTTGCATCAAGGTGAAAAATGTCCCTACATTTTGGGAAAAGTAAGGCAGATTTTGACATAGTGAAAATTTCACCAATTGTTGGAAAAATGTCATTTTCATGTTTTTAGCCATTTTGATCACTTCATAACTAAAAATCCATGAAGAATTGGAATGAGATGTCGTTGACACTTTTGAAGTATGTCATAAGAGCTACAAATCCAGCTTTGGACCATCCAAAAAGGTTGCTTGGATCTCAAGTTATGGTCCTTGGAAGTTGGTACCCTAGCCATTTGTTCCATAACTTAGAAAAATTCTAAGTTTTTTATGGTTACCCCTTTTACAAGTTAACTCACATTATTTGATTTTTCTTGATGAATGATGATTCCAATCACATATTAACATTGTTTTGGGGTTAAAGAACCATAATTGTGAAACATTCCAAAAAGTCAAACTTGATTTTGTGCTCAGTTGACTTTTTCCCGGATGAAATCCAAACTGTGCGTTCCTTTGTGAAATCAAGTCCTTGACCTAAATCAAACTTAATGGACATATTCCATAGGTGTTATAGGGTGTATTGAATCATGTCCCAAGGTTTGGGAGCATGTCTTGGTCAAAAGTTAAAGGTACAGTTGACTTTTCAATTGAAACCCTAATCGTGATCCAGATGAAAATGAAACTTGTTGATTAAGCTTCTTGGATCAATCCATTGTTGCAAATGGATCAATGTAGTGTATTAGAGGCTCTCAAATCATGTCTTGAGGTCTTGGCTCATGTTTTGTCCCAAAAGTCAACTTAGGGGTGAATTAGGTCAAGAAACCCTAATTCCTGATTTTTGGTGAATGCATCCCCTGAGGCTAAATTGACTTGATGATTGGGTCCATGAGGTCCCTTGGAGTATCTTAAGTTGTGTCTTGATGCATTGGCTCGTGCCCAGAGGAAGATTTTCATCTAGAGGCCCTAGGTCAACCAAAACCTTAATTTGGTGACCCTAGAGATTTTGAGGCTTGATCCACTTGGAATGTTGCAACCTTGTGCTTGATTCTTGATGTGGGAGTCCTCTTGATCCCTTATGGGTGTTTGAGAGGTTAGACAAGTTGAAGATCATGTCATTTCTTGATTGATCCTATGTCTAAGTGCTCTGAGAGGGCTCAAAACCCTAACTCTTGATTGTAGTGAATGCTCAACCATCTTTGAGGAGATTGATGAGGCATGTAAGTACATCCATATTATGGTGATGATTTTCACAATGATGGGAAATCTTAGTGGTCAAAATTTGGGGTATGACACTGGGGTGGTGACACATCCGTGTATCAAAACCACCCCATAAATACATAAGGGATGCCTTGTTTTAGGCCTGGGCAAGGCAAGGCAAGGCCAGCTTTTGGTCCAAAAACATAAAGGCTGTAACTTTCTCATTTCTCCATGGATTGGGAAAAAATTTAGGTTTATCCTGCCTAGAATTTCACAAGGAATCCAATGGTGCCCTTAGTTTTTCTAGATGAGGTCCCCATTTTAAAACTCGATGGTGGTTTTGAAATAGGCCATGGTTAGCATTTTCTGTGCTACCTCATGGTACAGGCAAGAATTACATGATGAATTGGTTCAAACACAACATATACAACATGTATGAGATGTGTAGGATCAGTGGACTACAAAGCAATGCATAATTCAAAGAGTTCAAGTTGTGATGCTTACCTCTTTAGGAGCTTTTTGTGCTATCTGCCAAGTTTCTTGTGCCAGAAGTAATTGCTCTCTAACTCAAAAACTCAGAGATACCTTACAATAGAAGGCATTTTGGCCTAAAGAGAGGGATTTTGAGGAAAGCATCAGTTTGGGTGCTTTGGGTTACTCAAACTGATCACAAATGAGCTCTATTTATAGTAGAGCAAGTTTTTTTGGCATCAATAGTGTATGGAGGCTGCAGCAGGCCTTTGGCCAATGTTAGGCAAACAGAATCTCAAGTCTCCTCTAGCCATTGACTTGAGTTAAAGCACAGGCTTTGTAGCTTTGGTTCAGAGATAAGTTTGGATTGAATTCAGTTGGAATAGGCTCAGTTTATGCCACCTTGATGCATTCATTAAAGGCTTGGAAACAAAATTGGAGTCTTGGCATCTTTTAGCCTTTTTAGGGATGACAAGCCTAATATAGATTCTTGGACTTTGGAGGGTTGGGGATCAGATCATTCCCTTCTTGTTTTATCCTCAGATGTGTCCAAATTGATGACAAGGCTTGGATTTATCAGATTTGGACAAATCGAGCAAAATGCACAAATTCTGCCTTGTAAAACCAGTTCATGATGCCATGCTCCAAGGGCTGTATCTCCCAGCTTAAATTGAATTTGGAGATGATCCGATACTTGTTGGAAAGCCCTCATGGCATACTTTAACTTTCATGTTCACCCCTAGACCTTGTTTGACTTGCATCAAGGTGAAAAATGTCCCTACATTTTGGGAAAAGTAAGGCAGATTTTGACATAGTGAAAATTTCACCAATTGTTGGAAAAATGTCATTTTCATGTTTTTAGCCATTTTGATCACTCCATAACTAAAAATCCATGAAGAATTGGAATGAGATGTCGTTGACACTTTTGAAGTATGTCATAAGAGCTACAAATCCAGCTTTGGACCATCCAAAAAGGTTGCTTGGATCTCAAGTTATGGTCCTTGGAAGTTGGTACCCTAGCCATTTGTTCCATAACTTAGAAAAATTCTAAGTTTTTTATGGTTACCCCTTTTACAAGTTAACTCACATTCTTTGAATTTTCTTGATGAATGATGATTCCAATCACATATTAACATTGTTTTGGGGTTAAAGAACCATAATTGTGAAACATTCCAAAAAGTCAAACTTGATTTTGTGCTCAGTTGACTTTTTCCCGGATGAAATCCAAACAGTGCGTTCCTTTGTGAAATCAAGTCCTTGACCTAAATCAAACTTAATGGACATATTCCATAGGTGTTATAGGGTGTATTGAATCATGTCCCAAGGTTTGGGAGCATGTCTTGGTCAAAAGTTAAAGGTACAGTTGACTTTTCAATTGAAACCCTAATCGTGATCCAGATGAAAATGAAACTTGTTGATTAAGCTTCTTGGATCAATCCATTGTTGCAAATGGATCAATGTAGTGTATTAGAGGCTCTCAAATCATGTCTTGAGGTCTTGGCTCATGTTTTGTCCCAAAAGTCAACTTAGGGGTGAATTAGGTCAAGAAACCCTAATTCCTGATTTTTGGTGAATGCATCCCCTGAGGCTAAATTGACTTGATGATTGGGTCCATGAGGTCCCTTGGAGTATCTTAAGTTGTGTCTTGATGCATTGGCTCGTGCCCAGAGGAAGATTTTCATCTAGAGGCCCTAGGTCAACCAAAACCTTAATTTGGTGACCCTAGAGATTTTGAGGCTTGATCCACTTGGAATGTTGCAACCTTGTGCTTGATTCTTGATGTGGGAGTCCTCTTGATCCCTTATGGGTGTTTGAGAGGTTAGACAAGTTGAAGATCATGTCATTTCTTGATTGATCCTATGTCTAAGTGCTCTGAGAGGGCTCAAAACCCTAACTCTTGATTGTAGTGAATGCTCAACCATCTTTGAGGAGATTGATGAGGCATGTAAGTACATCCATATTATGGTGATGATTTTCACAATGATGGGAAATCTTAGTGGTCAAAATTTGGGGTATGACACTGGGGTGGTGACACATCCGTGTATCAAAACCACCCCATAAATACATAAGGGATGCCTTGTTTTAGGCCTGGGCAAGGCAAGGCAAGGCCAGCTTTTGGTCCAAAAACATAAAGGCTGTAACTTTCTCATTTCTCCATGGATTGGGAAAAAATTTAGGTTTATCCTGCCTAGAATTTCACAAGGAATCCAATGGTGCCCTTAGTTTTTCTAGATGAGGTCCCCATTTTAAAACTCGATGGTGGTTTTGAAATAGGCCATGGTTAGCATTTTCTGTGCTACCTCATGGTACAGGCAAGAATTACATGATGAATTGGTTCAAACACAACATATACAACATGTATGAGATGTGTAGGATCAGTGGACTACAAAGCAATGCATAATTCAAAGAGTTCAAGTTGTGATGCTTACCTCTTTAGGAGCTTTTTGTGCTATCTGCCAAGTTTCTTGTGCCAGAAGTAATTGCTCTCTAACTCAAAAACTCAGAGATACCTTACAATAGAAGGCATTTTGGCCTAAAGAGAGGGATTTTGAGGAAAGCATCAGTTTGGGTGCTTTGGGTTACTCAAACTGATCACAAATGAGCTCTATTTATAGTAGAGCAAGTTTTTTTGGCATCAATAGTGTATGGAGGCTGCAGCAGGCCTTTGGCCAATGTTAGGCAAACAGAATCTCAAGTCTCCTCTAGCCATTGACTTGAGTTAAAGCACAGGCTTTGTAGCTTTGGTTCAGAGATAAGTTTGGATTGAATTCAGTTGGAATAGGCTCAGTTTATGCCACCTTGATGCATTCATTAAAGGCTTGGAAACAAAATTGGAGTCTTGGCATCTTTTAGCCTTTTTAGGGATGACAAGCCTAATATAGATTCTTGGACTTTGGAGGGTTGGGGATCAGATCATTCCCTTCTTGTTTTATCCTCAGATGTGTCCAAATTGATGACAAGGCTTGGATTTATCAGATTTGGACAAATCGAGCAAAATGCACAAATTCTGCCTTGTAAAACCAGTTCATGATGCCATGCTCCAAGGGCTGTATCTCCCAGCTTAAATTGAATTTGGAGATGATCCGATACTTGTTGGAAAGCCCTCATGGCATACTTTAACTTTCATGTTCACCCCTAGACCTTGTTTGACTTGCATCAAGGTGAAAAATGTCCCTACATTTTGGGAAAAGTAAGGCAGATTTTGACATAGTGAAAATTTCACCAATTGTTGGAAAAATGTCATTTTCATGTTTTTAGCCATTTTGATCACTCCATAACTAAAAATCCATGAAGAATTGGAATGAGATGTCGTTGACACTTTTGAAGTATGTCATAAGAGCTACAAATCCAGCTTTGGACCATCCAAAAAGGTTGCTTGGATCTCAAGTTATGGTCCTTGGAAGTTGGTACCCTAGCCATTTGTTCCATAACTTAGAAAAATTCTAAGTTTTTTATGGTTACCCCTTTTACAAGTTAACTCACATTCTTTGATTTTTCTTGATGAATGATGATTCCAATCACATATTAAAATTGTTTTGGGGTTAAAGAACCATAATTGTGAAACATTCCAAAAAGTCAAACTTGATTTTGTGCTCAGTTGACTTTTTCCCGGATGAAATCCAAACTGTGCGTTCCTTTGTGAAATCAAGTCCTTGACCTAAATCAAACTTAATGGACATATTCCATAGGTGTTATAGGGTGTATTGAATCATGTCCCAAGGTTTGGGAGCATGTCTTGGTCAAAAGTCAAAGGTACAGTTGACTTTTCAATTGAAACCCTAATCGTGATCCAGATGAAAATGAAACTTGTTGATTAAGCTTCTTGGATCAATCCATTGTTGCAAATGGATCAATGTAGTGTATTAGAGGCTCTCAAATCATGTCTTGAGGTCTTGGCTCATGTTTTGTCCCAAAAGTCAACTTAGGGGTGAATTAGGTCAAGAAACCCTAATTCCTGATTTTTGGTGAATGCATCCCCTGAGGCTAAATTGACTTGATGATTGGGTCCATGAGGTCCCTTGGAGTATCTTAAGTTGTGTCTTGATGCATTGGCTCGTGCCCAGAGGAAGATTTTCATCTAGAGGCCCTAGGTCAACCAAAACCTTAATTTGGTGACCCTAGAGATTTTGAGGCTTGATCCACTTGGAATGTTGCAACCTTGTGCTTGATTCTTGATGTGGGAGTCCTCTTGATCCCTTATGGGTGTTTGAGAGGTTAGACAAGTTGAAGATCATGTCATTTCTTGATTGATCCTATGTCTAAGTGCTCTGAGAGGGCTCAAAACCCTAACTCTTGATTGTAGTGAATGCTCAACCATCTTTGAGGAGATTGATGAGGCATGTAAGTACATCCATATTGTGGTGATGATTTTCACAATGATGGGAAATCTTAGTGGTCAAAATTTGGGGTATGACACTGGGGTGGTGACACATCCGTGTATCAAAACCACCCCATAAATACATAAGGGATGCCTTGTTTTAGGCCTGGGCAAGGCAAGGCAAGGCCAGCTTTTGGTCCAAAAACATAAAGGCTGTAACTTTCTCATTTCTCCATGGATTGGGAAAAAATTTAGCTTTATCCTGCCTAGAATTTCACAAGGAATCCAATGGTGCCCTTAGTTTTTCTAGATGAGGTCCCCATTTTAAAACTCGATGGTGGTTTTGAAATAGGCCATGGTTAGCATTTTCTGTGCTACCTCATGGTACAGGCAAGAATTACATGATGAATTGGTTCAAACACAACATATACAACATGTATGAGATGTGTAGGATCAGTGGACTTCAAAGCAATGCATAATTCAAAGAGTTCAAGTTGTGATGCTTACCTCTTTAGGAGCTTTTTGTGCTATCTGCCAAGTTTCTTGTGCCAGAAGTAATTGCTCTCTAACTCAAAAACTCAGAGATACCTTACAATAGAAGGCATTTTGGCCTAAAGAGAGGGATTTTGAGGAAAGCATCAGTTTGGGTGCTTTGGGTTACTCAAACTGATCACAAATGAGCTCTATCTATAGTAGAGCAAGTTTTTTTGGCATCAATAGTGTATGGAGGCTGCAGCAGGCCTTTGGCCAATGTTAGGCAAACAGAATCTCAAGTCTCCTCTAGCCATTGACTTGAGTTAAAGCACAGGCTTTGTAGCTTTGGTTCAGAGATAAGTTTGGATTGAATTCAGTTGGAATAGGCTCAGTTTATGCCACCTTGATGCATTCATTAAAGGCTTGGAAACAAAATTGGAGTCTTGGCATCTTTTAGCCTTTTTAGGGATGACAAGCCTAATGTAGATTCTTGGACTTTGGAGGCTTGGGGATCAGATCATTCCCTTCTTGTTTTATCCTCAGATGTGTCCAAATTGATGACAAGGCTTGGATTTATCAGATTTGGACAAATCGAGCAAAATGCACAAATTCTGCCTTCTAAAACCAGTTCATGATGCCATGCTCCAAGGGCTGTATCTCCCAGCTTAAATTGAATTTGGAGATGATCCGGTACTTGTTGGAAAGCCCTCATGGCATACTTTAACTTTCATGTTCACCCCTAGACCTGGTTTGACTTGCATCAAGGTGAAAAATGTCCCTACATTTTAGGAAAAGTAAGGCAGATTTTGAAATAGTGAAAATTTCACCAATTGTTGGAAAAATGTCATTTTCATGTTTTTAGCCATTTTGATCACTCCATAACTAAAAATCCATGAAGAATTGGAATGAGATGTCGTTGACACTTTTGAAGTATGTCATAAGAGCTACAAATCCAGCTTTGGACCATCCAAAAAGGTTGCTTGGATCTCAAGTTATGGTCCTTGGAAGTTGGTACCCTAGCCATTTGTTCCATAACTTAGAAAAATTCTAAGTTTTTTATGGTTACCCCTTTTACAAGTTAACTCACATTCTTTGATTTTTCTTGATGAATGATGATTCCAATCACATATTAACATTGTTTTGGGGTTAAAGAACCATAATTGTGAAACATTCCAAAAAGTCAAACTTGATTTTGTGCTCAGTTGACTTTTTCCCGGATGAAATCCAAACTGTGCGTTCCTTTGTGAAATAAAGTCCTTGACCTAAATCAAACTTAATGGACATATTCCATAGGTGTTATAGGGTGTATTGAATCATGTCCCAAGGTTTGGGAGCATGTCTTGGTCAAAAGTCAAAGGTACAGTTGACTTTTCAATTGAAACCCTAATCGTGATCCAGATGAAAATGAAACTTGTTGATTAAGCTTCTTGGATCAATCCATTGTTGCAAATGGATCAATGTAGTGTATTAGAGGCTCTCAAATCATGTCTTGAGGTCTTGGCTCATGTTTTGTCCCAAAAGTCAACTTAGGGGTGAATTAGGTCAAGAAACCCTAATTCCTGATTTTTGGTGAATGCATCCCCTGAGGCTAAATTGACTTGATGATTGGGTCCATGAGGTCCCTTGGAGTATCTTAAGTTGTGTTTTAAAGCATTGGCTCGTGCCCAGAGGAAGATTTTCATCTAGAGGCCCTAGGTCAACCAAAACCTTAATTTGGTGACCCTAGAGATTTTGAGGCTTGATCCACTTGGAATGTTGCAACCTTGTGCTTGATTCTTGATGTGGGAGTCCTCTTGATCCCTTATGGGTGTTTGAGAGGTTAGACAAGTTGAAGATCATGTCATTTCTTGATTGATCCTATGTCTAAGTGCTCTGAGAGGGCTCAAAACCCTAACTCTTGATTGTAGTGAATGCTCAACCATCTTTGAGGAGATTGATGAGGCATGTAAGTACATCCATATTGTGGTGATGATTTTCACAATGATGGGAAATCTTAGTGGTCAAAATTTGGGGTATGACACTGGGGTGGTGACACATCCGTGTATCAAAACCACCCCATAAATACATAAGGGATGCCTTGTTTTAGGCCTGGGCAAGGCAAGGCAAGGCCAGCTTTTGGTCCAAAAACATAAAGGCTGTAACTTTCTCATTTCTCCATGGATTGGGAAAAAATTTAGCTTTATCCTGCCTAGAATTTCACAAGGAATCCAATGGTGCCCTTAGTTTTTCTATATGAGGTCCCCATTTTAAAACTCGATGGTGGTTTTGAAATAGGCCATGGTTAGCATTTTCTGTGCTACCTCATGGTACAGGCAAGAATTACATGATGAATTGGTTCAAACACAACATATACAACATGTATGAGATGTGTAGGATCAGTGGACTTCAAAGCAATGCATAATTCAAAGAGTTCAAGTTGTGATGCTTACCTCTTTAGGAGCTTTTTGTGCTATCTGCCAAGTTTCTTGTGCCAGAAGTAATTGCTCTCTAACTCAAAAACTCAGAGATACCTTACAATAGAAGGTATTTTGGCCTAAAGAGAGGGATTTTGAGGAAAGCATCAGTTTGGGTGCTTTGGGTTACTCAAACTGATCACAAATGAGCTTTATTTATAGTAGAGCAAGTTTTTTTGGCATCAATAGTGTATGGAGGCTGCAGCAGGCCTTTGGCCAATGTTAGGCAAACAGAATCTCAAGTCTCCTCTAGCCATTGACTTGAGTTAAAGCACAGGCTTTGTAGCTTTGGTTCAGAGATAAGTTTGGATTGAATTCAGTTGGAATAGGCTCAGTTTATGCCACCTTGATGCATTCATTAAAGGCTTGGAAACAAAATTGGAGTCTTGGCATCTTTTAGCCTTTTTAGGGATGACAAGCCTAATGTAGATTCTTGGACTTTGGAGGGTTGGGGATCAGATCATTCCCTTCTTGTTTTATCCTCAGATGTGTCCAAATTGATGACAAGGCTTGGATTTATCAGATTTGGACAAATCGAGCAAAATGCACAAATTCTGCCTTGTAAAACCAGTTCATGATGCCATGCTCCAAGGGCTGTATCTCCCAGCTTAAATTGAATTTGGAGATGATCCGGTACTTGTTGGAAAGCCCTCATGGCATACTTTAACTTTCATGTTCACCCCTAGACCTGGTTTGACTTGCATCAAGGTGAAAAATGTCCCTACATTTTGGGAAAAGTAAGGCATATTTTGACATAGTGAAAATTTCACCAATTGTTGGAAAAATGTCATTTTCATGTTTTTAGCCATTTTGATCACTCCATAACTAAAAATCCATGAAGAATTGGAATGAGATGTCGTTGACACTTTTGAAGTATGTCATAAGAGCTACAAATCCAGCTTTGGACCATCCAAAAAGGTTGCTTGGATCTCAAGTTATGGTCCTTGGAAGTTGGTACCCTAGCCATTTGTTCCATAACTTAGAAAAATTCTAAGTTTTTTATGGTCACCCCTTTTACAAGTTAACTCACATTCTTTGATTTTTCTTGATGAATGATGATTCCAATCACATATTAACATTGTTTTGGGGTTAAAGAACCATAATTGTGAAACATTCCAAAAAGTCAAACTTGATTTTGTGCTCAGTTGACTTTTTCCCGGATGAAATCCAAACTGTGCGTTCCTTTGTGAAATCAAGTCCTTGACCTAAATCAAACTTAATGGACATATTCCATAGGTGTTATAGGGTGTATTGAATCATGTCCCAAGGTTTGGGAGCATGTCTTGCTCAAAAGTCAAAGGTACAGTTGACTTTTCAATTGAAACCCTAATCGTGATCCAGATGAAAATGAAACTTGTTGATTAAGCTTCTTGGATCAATCCATTGTTGCAAATGGATCAATGTAGTGTATTAGAGGCTCTCAAATCATGTCTTGAGGTCTTGGCTCATGTTTTGTCCCAAAAGTCAACTTAGGGGTGAATTAGGTCAAGAAACCCTAATTCCTGATTTTTGGTGAATGCATCCCCTGAGGCTAAATTGACTTGATGATTGGGTCCATGAGGTCCCTTGGAGTATCTTAAGTTGTGTCTTGATGCATTGGCTCGTGCCCAGAGGAATATTTTCATCTAGAGGCCATAGGTCAACCAAAACCTTAATTTGGTGACCCTAGAGATTTTGAGGCTTGATCCACTTGGAATGTTGCAACCTTGTGCTTGATTCTTGATGTGGGAGTCCTCTTGATCCCTTATGGGTGTTTGAGAGGTTAGACAAGTTGAAGATCATGTCATTTCTTGCATGATCCTATGTCTAAGTGCTCTGAGAGGGCTCAAAACCCTAACTCTTGATTGTAGTGAATGCTCAACCATCTTTGAGGAGATTGATGAGGCATGTAAGTACATCCATATTGTGGTGATGATTTTCACAATGATGGGAAATCTTAGTGGTCAAAATTTGGGGTATGACACTGGGGTGGTGACACATCCGTGTATCAAAACCACCCCATAAATACATAAGGGATGCCTTGTTTTAGGCCTGGGCAAGGCAAGGCAAGGCCAGCTTTTGGTCCAAAAACATAAAGGCTGTAACTTTCTCATTTCTCCATGGATTGGGAAAAAATTTAGGTTTATCCTGCCTAGAATTTCACAAGGAATCCAATGGTGCCCTTAGTTTTTCTAGATGAGGTCCCCATTTTAAAACTCGATGGTGGTTTTGAAATAGGCCATGGTTAGCATTTTCTGTGCTACCTCATGGTACAGGCAAGAATTACATGATGAATTGGTTCAAACACAACATATACAACATGTATGAGATGTGTAGGATCAGTGGACTTCAAAGCAATGCATAATTCAAAGAGTTCAAGTTGTGATGCTTACCTCTTTAGGAGCTTTTTGTGCTATCTGCCAAGTTTCTTGTGCCAGAAGTAATTGCTCTCTAACTCAAAAACTCAGAGATACCTTACAATAGAAGGCATTTTGGCCTAAAGAGAGGGATTTTGAGGAAAGCATCAGTTTGGGTGCTTTGGGTTACTCAAACTGATCACAAATGAGCTCTATTTATAGTAGAGCAAGTTTTTTTGGCATCAATAGTGTATGGAGGCTGCAGCAGGCCTTTGGCCAATGTTAGGCAAACAGAATCTCAAGTCTCCTCTAGCCATTGACTTTAGTTAAAGCACAGGCTTTGTAGCTTTGGTTCAGAGATAAGTTTGGATTGAATTCAGTTGGAATAGGCTCAGTTTATGCCACCTTGATGCATTCATTAAAGGCTTGGAAACAAAATTGGAGTCTTGGCATCTTTTAGCCTTTTTAGGGATGACAAGCCTAATGTAGATTCTTGGACTTTGGAGGGTTGGGGATCAGATCATTCCCTTCTTGTTTTATCCTCAGATGTGTCCAAATTGATGACAAGGCTTGGATTTATCAGATTTGGACAAATCGAGCAAAATGCACAAATTCTGCCTTGTAAAACCAGTTCATGATGCCATGCTCCAAGGGCTGTATCTCCCAGCTTAAATTGAATTTGGAGATGATCCGGTATTTGTTGGAAAGCCCTCATGGCATACTTTAACTTTCATGTTCACCTCTAGACCTGGTTTGACTTGCATCAAGGTGAAAAATGTCCCTACATTTTGGGAAAAGTAAGGCAGATTTTGACTTAGTGAAAATTTCACCAATTGTTGGAAAAATGTCATTTTCATGTTTTTAGCCATTTTGATCACTCCATAACTAAAAATCCATGAAGAATTGGAATGAGATGTCGTTGACACTTTTGAAGTATGTCATAAGAGCTACAAATCCAGCTTTGGACCATCCAAAAAGGTTGCTTGGATCTCAAGTTATGGTCCTTGGAAGTTGGTACCCTAGCCATTTGTTCCATAACTTAGAAAAATTCTATGTTTTTTATGGTTACCCCTTTTACAAGTTAACTCACATTCTTTGATTTTTCTTGATGAATGATGATTCCAATCACATATTAACATTGTTTTGGGGTTAAAGAACCATAATTGTGAAACATTCCAAAAAGTCAAACTTGATTTTGTGCTCAGTTGACTTTTTCCCGGATGAAATCCAAACTGTGCGTTCCTTTGTGAAATCAAGTCCTTGACCTAAATCAAACTTAATGGACATATTCCATAGGTGTTATAGGGTGTATTGAATCATGTCCCAAGGTTTGGGAGCATGTCTTGGTCAAAAGTCAAAGGTACAGTTGACTTTTCAATTGAAACCCTAATCGTGATCCAGATGAAAATGAAACTTGTTGATTAAGCTTCTTGGATCAATCCATTGTTGCAAATGGATCAATGTAGTGTATTAGAGGCTCTCAAATCATGTCTTGAGGTCTTGGCTCATGTTTTGTCCCAAAAGTCAACTTAGGGGTGAATTAGGTCAAGAAACCCTAATTCCTGATTTTTGGTGAATGCATCCCCTGAGGCTAAATTGACTTGATGATTGGGTCCATGAGGTCCCTTGGAGTATCTTAAGTTGTGTTTTGAAGCATTGGCTCGTGCCTAGAGGAAGATTTTCATCTAGAGGCCCTAGGTCAAACAAAACCTTAATTTGGTGACCCTAGAGATTTTGAGGCTTGATCCACTTGGAATGTTGCAACCTTGTGCTTAATTCTTGATGTGGGAGTCCTCTTGATCCCTTATGGGTGTTTGAGAGGTTAGACAAGTTGAAGATCATGTCATTTCTTGATTGATCCTATGTCTAAGTGCTCTGAGAGGGCTCAAAACCCTAACTCTTGATTGTAGTGAATGCTCAACCATCTTTGAGGAGATTGATGAGGCATGTAAGTACATCCATATTGTGGTGATGATTTTCACAATGATGGGAAATCTTAGTGGTCAAAATTTGGGGTATGACACTGGGGTGGTGACACATCCGTGTATCAAAACCACCCCATAAATACATAAGGGATGCCTTGTTTTAGGCCTGGGCAAGGCAAGGCAAGGCCAGCTTTTGGTCCAAAAACATAAAGGCTGTAACTTTCTCATTTCTCCATGGATTGGGAAAAAATTTAGGTTTATCCTGCCTAGAATTTCACAAGGAATCCAATGGTGCCCTTAGTTTTTCTAGATGAGGTCCCCATTTTAAAACTCGATGGTGGTTTTGGTTTTGAAATAGGCCATGGTTAGCATTTTCTGTGCTACCTCATGGTACAGGCAAGAATTACATGATGAATTGGTTCAAACACAACATATACAACATGTATGAGATGTGTAGGATCAGTGGACTTCAAAGCAATGCATAATTCAAAGAGTTCAAGTTGTGATGCTTACCTCTTTAGGAGCTTTTTGTGCTATCTGCCAAGTTTCTTGTGCCAGAAGTAATTGCTCTCTAACTCAAAAACTCAGAGATACCTTACAATAGAAGGCATTTTGGCCTAAAGAGAGGGATTTTGAGGAAAGCATCAGTTTGGGTGCTTTGGGTTACTCAAACTGATCACAAATGAGCTCTATTTATAGTAGAGCAAGTTTTTTTGGCATCAATAGTGTATGGAGGCTGCAGCAGGCCTTTGGCCAATGTTAGGCAAACAGAATCTCAAGTCTCCTCTAGCCATTGACTTGAGTTAAAGCACAGGCTTTGTAGCTTTGGTTTAGAGATAAGTTTGGATCGAATTCAGTTGGAATAGGCTCAGTTTATGCCACCTTGATGCATTCATTAAAGGCTTGGAAACAAAATTGGAGTCTTGGCATCTTTTAGCCTTTTTAGGGATGACAAGCCTAATGTAGATTCTTGGACTTTGGAGGGTTGGGGATCTGATCATTCCCTTCTTGTTTTATCCTCAGATGTGTCCAAATTGATGACAAGGCTTGGATTTATCAGATTTGGACAAATCGAGCAAAATGCACAAATTCTGCCTTGTAAAACCAGTTCATGATGCCATGCTGCAAGGGCTGTATCTCCCAGCTTAAATTGAATTTGGAGATGATCCGGTACTTGTTGGAAAGCCCTCATGGCATACTTTAACTTTCATGTTCACCCCTAGACCTGGTTTGACTTGCATCAAGGTGAAAAATGTCCCTACATTTTGGGAAAAGTAAGGCAGATTTTGACATAGTGAAAATTTCACCAATTGTTGGAAAAATGTCATTTTCATGTTTTTAGCCATTTTGATCACTCCATAACTAAAAATCCATGAAGAATTGGAATGAGATGTCGTTGACACTTTTGAAGTATGTCATAAGAGCTACAAATCCAGCTTTGGACCATCCAAAAAGGTTGCTTGGATCTCAAGTTATGGTCCTTGGAAGTTGGTACCCTAGCCATTTGTTCCATAACTTAGAAAAATTCTAAGTTTTTTATGGTTACCCCTTTTACAAGTTAACTCACATTATTTGATTTTTCTTGATGAATGATGATTCCAATCACATATTAGCATTGTTTTGGGGTTAAAGAACCATAATTTTGAAACATTCCAAAAAGTCAAACTTGATTTTGTGCTCAATTGACTTTTTCCCGGATGAAATCCAAACTGTGCGTTCCTTTGTGAAATCAAGTCCTTGACCTAAATCAAACTTAATGGACATATTCCATAGGTGTTATAGGGTGTATTGAATCATGTCCCAAGGTTTGGGAGCATGTCTTGGTCAAAAGTCAAAGGTACAGTTGACTTTTCAATTGAAACCCTAATCGTGATCCAGATGAAAATGAAACTTGTTGATTAAGCTTCTTGGATCAATCCATTGTTGCAAATGGATCAATGTAGTGTATTAGAGGCTCTCAAATCATGTCTTGAGGTCTTGGCTCATGTTTTGTCCCAAAAGTCAACTTAGGGGTGAATTAGGTCAAGAAACCCTAATTCCTGATTTTTGGTGAATGCATCCCCTGAGGCTAAATTGACTTGATGATTGGGTCAATGAGGTCCCTTGGAGTATCTTAGTTGTGTTTTGAAGCATTGGCTCGTGCCCAGAGGAAGATTTTCATCTAGAGGCCCTAGGTCAACCAAAACCTTAATTTGGTGACCCTAGATATTTTGAGGCTTGATCCACTTGGAATGTTGCAACCTTGTGCTAGATTCTTGATGTGGGAGTCCTCTTGATCCCTTATGGGTGTTTGAGAGGTTAGACAAGTTGAAGATCATGTCATTTCTTGATTGATCCTATGTCTAAGTGCTTTGAGAGGGCTCAAAACCCTAACTCTTGATTGTAGTGAATGCTCAACCATCTTTGAGGAGATTGATGTGGCATGTAAGTACATCCATATTGTGGTGATGATTTTCACAATGATGGGAAATCTTAGTGGTCAAAATTTGGGGTATGACACTGGGGTGGTGACACATCCGTGTATCAAAACCACCCCATAAATGCATAAGGGATGCCTTGTTTTAGGCCTGGGCAAGGCAAGGCAAGGCCAGCTTTTGGTCCAAAAACATAAAGGCTGTAACTTTCTCATTTCTCCATGGATTGGGAAAAAATTTAGGTTTATCCTGCCTAGAATTTCACAAGGAATCCAATGGTGCCTTTAGTTTTTCTAGATGAGGTCCCCATTTTAAAACTCGATGGTGGTTTTGAAATAGGCCATGGTTAGCATTTTCTGTGCTACCTCATGGTACAGGCAAGAATTACATGATGAATTGGTTCAAACACAACTTATACAACATGTATGAGATGTGTAGGATCAGTGGACTTCAAAGCAATGCATAATTCAAAGAGTTCAAGTTGTGACGCTTACCTCTTTAGGAGCTTTTTGTGCTATCTGCCAAGTTTCTTGTGCCAGAAGTAATTGCTCTCTAACTCAAAAACTCAGAGATACCTTACAATAGAAGGCATTTTGGCCTAAAGAGAGGGATTTTGAGGAAAGCATCAGTTTGGGTGCTTTGGGTTACTCAAACTGATCACAAATGAGCTCTATTTATAGTAGAGCAAGTTTTTTTGGCATCAATAGTGTATGGAGGCTGCAGCAGGCCTTTGGCCAATGTTAGGCAAACAGAATCTCAAGTCTCCTCTAGCCATTGACTTGAGTTAAAGCACAGGCTTTGTAGCTTTGGTTCAGAGATAAGTTTGGATTGAATTCAGTTGGAATAGGCTCAGTTTATGCCACCTTGATGCATTCATTAAAGGCTTGGAAACAAAATTGGAGTCTTGGCATCTTTTAGCCTTTTTAGGGATGACAAGCCTAATGTAGATTCTTGGACTTTGGAGGGTTGGGGATCTGATCATTCCCTTCTTGTTTTATCCTCAGATGTGTCCAAATTGATAAAAAGGCTTGGATTTATCAGATTTGGACAAATCGAGCAAAATGCACAAATTCTGCCTTGTAAAACCAGTTCATGATGCCATGCTCCAAGGGCTGTATCTCCCAGCTTAAATTGAATTTGGAGATGATCCGGTACTTGTTGGAAAGCCCTCATGGCATACTTTAACTTTCATGTTCACCCCTAGACCTGGTTTGACTTGCATCAAGGTGAAAAATGTCCCTACATTTTGGGAAAAGTAAGGCAGATTTTGACATAGTGAAAATTTCACCAATTGTTGGAAAAATGTCATTTTCATGTTTTTAGCCATTTTGATCACTCCATAACTAAAAATCCATGAAGAATTGGAATGAGATGTCGTTGACACTTTTGAAGTATGTCATAAGAGCTACAAATCCAGCTTTGGACCATCCAAAAAGGTTGCTTGGATCTCAAGTTATGGTCCTTGGAAGTTGGTACCCTAGCCATTTGTTCCATAACTTAGAAAAATTCTAAGTTTTTTATGGTTACCCCTTTTACAAGTTAACTCACATTATTTGATTTTTCTTGATGAATGATGATTCCAATCACATATTAACATTGTTTTGGGGTTAAAGAACCATAATTGTGAAACATTCCAAAAAGTCAAACTTGATTTTGTGCTCAGTTGACTTTTTCCCGGATGAAATCCAAACTGTGCGTTCCTTTGTGAAATCAAGTCCTTGACCTAAATCAAACTTAATGGACATATTCCATAGGTGTTATAGGGTGTATTGAATCATGTCCCAAGGTTTGGGAGCATGTCTTGGTCAAAAGTCAAAGGTACAGTTGACTTTTCAATTGAAACCCTAATCGTGATCCAGATGAAAATGAAACTTGTTGATTAAGCTTCTTGGATCAATCCATTGTTGCAAATGGATCAATGTAGTGTATTAGAGGCTCTCAAATCATGTCTTGAGGTCTTGGCTCATGTTTTGTCCCAAAAGTCAACTTAGGGGTGAATTAGGTCAAGAAACCCTAATTCCTGATTTTTGGTGAATGCATCCCCTGAGGCTAAATTGACTTGATGATTGGGACAATGAGGTCCCTTGGAGTATCTTAGTTGTGTTTTGAAGCATTGGCTCGTGCCCAGAGGAAGATTTTCATCTAGAGGCCCTAGGTCAACCAAAACCTTAATTTGGTGACCCTAGATATTTTGAGGCTTGATCCACTTGGAATGTTGCAACCTTGTGCTAGATTCTTGATGTGGGAGTCCTCTTGATCCCTTATGGGTGTTTGAGAGGTTAGACAAGTTGAAGATCATGTCATTTCTTGATTGATCCTATGTCTAAGTGCTTTGAGAGGGCTTAAAACCCTAACTCTTGATTGTAGTGAATGCTCAACCATCTTTGAGGAGATTGATGTGGCATGTAAGTACATCCATATTGTGGTGATGATTTTCACAATGATGGGAAATCTTAGTGGTCAAAATTTGGGGTATGACACTGGGGTGGTGACACATCCGTGTATCAAAACCACCCCATAAATACATAAGGGATGCCTTGTTTTAGGCCTGGGAAAGGCAAGGCAAGGCCAGCTTTTGGTCCAAAAACATAAAGGCTGTAACTTTCTCATTTCTCCATGGATTGGGAAAAAATTTAGGTTTATCCTGCCTAGAATTTCACAAGGAATCCAATGGTGCCTTTAGTTTTTCTAGATGAGGTCCCCATTTTAAAACTCGATGGTGGTTTTGAAATAGGCCATGGTTAGCATTTTCTGTGCTACCTCATGGTACAGGCAAGAATTACATGATGAATTGGTTCAAACACAACTTATACAACATGTATGAGATGTGTAGGATCAGTGGACTTCAAAGCAATGCATAATTCAAAGAGTTCAAGTTGTGACGCTTACCTCTTTAGGAGCTTTTTGTGCTATCTGCCAAGTTTCTTGTGCCAGAAGTAATTGCTCTCTAACTCAAAAACTCAGAGATACCTTACAATAGAAGGCATTTTGGCCTAAAGAGAGGGATTTTGAGGAAAGCATCAGTTTGGGTGCTTTGGGTTACTCAAACTGATCACAAATGAGCTCTATTTATAGTAGAGCAAGTTTTTTTGGCATCAATAGTGTATGGAGGCTGCAGCAGGCCTTTGGCCAATGTTAGGCAAACAGAATCTCAAGTCTCCTCTAGCCATTGACTTGAGTTAAAGCACAGGCTTTGTAGCTTTGGTTCAGAGATAAGTTTAGATTGAATTCAGTTGGAATAGGCTCAGTTTATGCCACCTTGATGCATTCATTAAAGGCTTGGAAACAAAATTGGAGTCTTGGCATCTTTTAGCCTTTTTAGGGATGACAAGCCTAATGTAGATTCTTGGACTTTGGAGGGTTGGGGATCTGATCATTCCCTTCTTGTTTTATCCTCAGATGTGTCCAAATTGATAAAAAGGCTTGGATTTATCAGATTTGGACAAATCGAGCAAAATGCACAAATTCTGCCTTGTAAAACCAGTTCATGATGCCATGCTCCAAGGGCTGTATCTCCCAGCTTAAATTGAATTTGGAGATGATCCGGTACTTGTTGGAAAGCCCTCATGGCATACTTTAACTTTCATGTTCACCCCTAGACCTGGTTTGACTTGCATCAAGGTGAAAAATGTCCCTACATTTTGGGAAAAGTAAGGCAGATTTTGACATAGTGAAAATTTCACCAATTGTTGGAAAAATGTCATTTTCATGTTTTTAGCCATTTTGATCACTCCATAACTAAAAATCCATGAAGAATTGGAATGAGATGTCGTTGACACTTTTGAAGTATGTCATAAGAGCTACAAATCCAGCTTTGGACCATCCAAAAAGGTTGCTTGGATCTCAAGTTATGGTCCTTGGAAGTTGGTACCCTAGCCATTTGTTCCATAACTTAGAAAAATTCTAAGTTTTTTATGGTTACCCCTTTTACAAGTTAACTCACATTATTTGATTTTTCTTGATGAATGATGATTCCAATCACATATTAACATTGTTTTGGGGTTAAAGAACCATAATTGTGAAACATTCCAAAAAGTCAAACTTGATTTTGTGCTCAGTTGACTTTTTCCCGGATGAAATCCAAACTGTGCGTTCCTTTGTGAAATCAAGTCCTTGACCTAAATCAAATTTAATGGACATATTCCATAGGTGTTATAGGGTGTATTGAATCATGTCCCAAGGTTTGGGAGCATGTCTTGGTCAAAAGTCAAAGGTACAGTTGACTTTTCAATTGAAACCCTAATCGTGATCCAGATGAAAATGAAACTTGTTGATTAAGCTTCTTGGATCAATCCATTGTTGCAAATGGATCAATGTAGTGTATTAGAGGCTCTCAAATCATGTCTTGAGGTCTTGGCTCATGTTTTGTCCCAAAAGTCAACTTAGGGGTGAATTAGGTCAAGAAACCCTAATTCCTGATTTTTGGTGAATGCATCCCCTGAGGCTAAATTGACTTGATGATTGGGTCAATGAGGTCCCTTGGAGTATCTTAGTTGTGTTTTGAAGCATTGGCTCGTGCCCAGAGGAAGATTTTCATCTAGAGGCCCTAGGTCAACCAAAACCTTAATTTGGTGACCCTAGATATTTTGAGGCTTGATCCACTTGGAATGTTGCAACCTTGTGCTAGATTCTTGATGTGGGAGTCCTCTTGATCCCTTATGGGTGTTTGAGAGGTTAGACAAGTTGAAGATCATGTCATTTCTTGATTGATCCTATGTCTAAGTGCTTTGAGAGGGCTTAAAACCCTAACTCTTGATTGTAGTGAATGCTCAACCATCTTTGAGGAGATTGATGTGGCATGTAAGTACATCCATATTGTGGTGATGATTTTCACAATGATGGGAAATCTTAGTGGTCAAAATTTGGGGTATGACACTGGGGTGGTGACACATCCGTGTATCAAAACCACCCCATAAATACATAAGGGATGCCTTGTTTTAGGCCTGGGCAAGGCAAGGCAAGGCCAGCTTTTGGTCCAAAAACATAAAGGCTGTAACTTTCTCATTTCTCCATGGATTGGGAAAAAATTTAGGTTTATCCTGCCTAGAATTTCACAAGGAATCCAATGGTCCCTTTAGTTTTTCTAGATGAGGTCCCCATTTTAAAACTCGATGGTGGTTTTGAAATAGGCCATGGTTAGCATTTTCTGTGCTACCTCATGGTACAGGCAAGAATTACATGATGAATTGGTTCAAACACAACTTATACAACATGTATGAGATGTGTAGGATCAGTGGACTTCAAAGCAATGCATAATTCAAAGAGTTCAAGTTGTGACGCTTACCTCTTTAGGAGCTTTTTGTGCTATCTGCCAAGTTTCTTGTGCCAGAAGTAATTGCTCTCTAACTCAAAAACTCAGAGATACCTTACAATAGAAGGCATTTTGGCCTAAAGAGAGGGATTTTGAGGAAAGCATCAGTTTGGGTGCTTTGGGTTACTCAAACTGATCACAAATGAGCTCTATTTATAGTAGAGCAAGTTTTTTTGGCATCAATAGTGTATGGAGGCTGCAGCAGGCCTTTGGCCAATGTTAGGCAAACAGAATCTCAAGTCTCCTCTAGCCATTGACTTGAGTTAAAGCACAGGCTTTGTAGCTTTGGTTCAGAGATAAGTTTGGATTGAATTCAGTTGGAATAGGCTCAGTTTATGCCACCTTGATGCATTCATTAAAGGCTTGGAAACAAAATTGGAGTCTTGGCATCTTTTAGCCTTTTTAGGGATGACAAGCCTAATGTAGATTCTTGGACTTTGGAGGGTTGGGGATCTGATCATTCCCTTCTTGTTTTATCCTCAGATGTGTCCAAATTGATAAAAAGGCTTGGATTTATCAGATTTGGACAAATCGAGCAAAATGCACAAATTCTGCCTTGTAAAACCAGTTCATGATGCCATGCTCCAAGGGCTGTATCTCCCAGCTTAAATTGAATTTGGAGATGATCCGGTACTTGTTGGAAAGCCCTCATGGCATACTTTAACTTTCATGTTCACCCCTAGACCTGGTTTGACTTGCATCAAGGTGAAAAATGTCCCTACATTTTGGGAAAAGTAAGGCAGATTTTGACATAGTGAAAATTTCACCAATTGTTGGAAAAATGTCATTTTCATGTTTTTAGCCATTTTGATCACTCCATAACTAAAAATCCATGAAGAATTGGAATGAGATGTCGTTGACACTTTTGAAGTATGTCATAAGAGCTACAAATCCAGCTTTGGACCATCCAAAAAGGTTGCTTGGATCTCAAGTTATGGTCCTTGGAAGTTGGTACCCTAGCCATTTGTTCCATAACTTAGAAAAATTCTAAGTTTTTTATGGTTACCCCTTTTACAAGTTAACTCACATTATTTGATTTTTCTTGATGAATGATGATTCCAATCACATATTAACATTGTTTTGGGGTTAAAGAACCATAATTGTGAAACATTCCAAAAAGTCAAACTTGATTTTGTGCTCAGTTGACTTTTTCCCGGATGAAATCCAAACTGTGCGTTCCTTTGTGAAATCAAGTCCTTGACCTAAATCAAACTTAATGGACATATTCCATAGGTGTTATAGGGTGTATTGAATCATGTCCCAAGGTTTGGGAGCATGTCTTGGTCAAAAGTCAAAGGTACAGTTGACTTTTCAATTGAAACCCTAATCGTGATCCAGATGAAAATGAAACTTGTTGATTAAGCTTCTTGGATCAATCCATTGTTGCAAATGGATCAATGTAGTGTATTAGAGGCTCTCAAATCATGTCTTGAGGTCTTGGCTCATGTTTTGTCCCAAAAGTCAACTTAGGGGTGAATTAGGTCAAGAAACCCTAATTCCCGATTTTTGGTGAATGCATCCCCTGAGGCTAAATTGACTTGATGATTGGGTCAATGAGGTCCCTTGGAGTATCTTAGTTGTGTTTTGAAGCATTGGCTCGTGCCCAGAGGAAGATTTTCATCTAGAGGCCCTAGGTCAACCAAAACCTTAATTTGGTGACCCTAGATATTTTGAGGCTTGATCCACTTGGAATGTTGCAACCTTGTGCTAGATTCTTGATGTGGGAGTCCTCTTGATCCCTTATGGGTGTTTGAGAGGTTAGACAAGTTGAAGATCATGTCATTTCTTGATTGATCCTATGTCTAAGTGCTTTGAGAGGGCTTAAAACCCTAACTCTTGATTGTAGTGAATGCTCAACCATCTTTGAGGAGATTGATGTGGCATGTAAGTACATCCATATTGTGGTGATGATTTTCACAATGATGGGAAATCTTAGTGGTCAAAATTTGGGGTATGACACTGGGGTGGTGACACATCCGTGTATCAAAACCACCCCATAAATACATAAGGGATGCCTTGTTTTAGGCCTGGGCAAGGCAAGGCAAGGCCAGCTTTTGGTCCAAAAACATAAAGGCTGTAACTTTCTCATTTCTCCATGGATTGGGAAAAAATTTAGGTTTATCCTGCCTAGAATTTCACAAGGAATCCAATGGTGCCTTTAGTTTTTCTAGATGAGGTCCCCATTTTAAAACTCGATGGTGGTTTTGAAATAGGCCATGGTTAGCATTTTCTGTGCTACCTCATGGTACAGGCAAGAATTACATGATGAATTGGTTCAAACACAACTTATACAACATGTATGAGATGTGTAGGATCAGTGGACTTCAAAGCAATGCATAATTCAAAGAGTTCAAGTTGTGACGCTTACCTCTTTAGGAGCTTTTTGTGCTATCTGCCAAGTTTCTTGTGCCAGAAGTAATTGCTCTCTAACTCAAAAACTCAGAGATACCTTACAATAGAAGGTATTTTGGCCTAAAGAGAGGGATTTTGAGGAAAGCATCAGTTTGGGTGCTTTGGGTTACTCAAACTGATCACAAATGAGCTCTATTATAGTAGAGCAAGTTTTTTTGGCATCAATAGTGTATGGAGGCTGCAGCAGGCCTTTGGCCAATGTTAGGCAAACAGAATCTCAAGTCTCCTCTAGCCATTGACTTGAGTTAAAGCACAGGCTTTGTAGCTTTGGTTCAGAGATAAGTTTGGATTGAATTCAGTTGGAATAGGCTCAGTTTATGCCACCTTGATGCATTCATTAAAGGCTTGGAAACAAAATTGGAGTCTTGGCATCTTTTAGCCTTTTTAGGGATGACAAGCCTAATGTAGATTCTTGGACTTTGGAGGGTTGGGGATCTGATCATTCCCTTCTTGTTTTATCCTCAGATGTGTCCAAATTGATGACAAGGCTTGGATTTATCAGATTTGGACAAATCGAGCAAAATGCACAAATTCTGCCTTGTAAAACCAGTTCATGATGCCATGCTCCAAGGGCTGTATCTCCCAGCTTAAATTGAATTTGGAGATGATCCGGTACTTGTTGGAAAGCCCTCATGGCATACTTTAACTTTCATGTTCACCCCTAGACCTGGTTTGACTTGCATCAAGGTGAAAAATGCCCCTACATTTTGGGAAAAGTAAGGCAGATTTTGACATAGTGAAAATTTCACCAATTGTTGGAAAAATGTCATTTTCATGTTTTTAGCCATTTTGATCACTCCATAACTAAAAATCCATGAAGAATTGGAATGAGATGTCGTTGACACTTTTGAAGTATGTCATAAGAGCTACAAATCCAGCTTTGGACCATCCAAAAAGGTTGCTTGGATCTCAAGTTATGGTCCTTGGAAGTTGGTACCCTAGCCATTTGTTCCATAACTTAGAAAAATTCTAAGTTTTTTATGGTTACCCCTTTTACAAGTTAACTCACATTATTTGATTTTTCTTGATGAATGATGATTCCAATCACATATTAACATTGTTTTGGGGTTAAAGAACCATAATTGTGAAACATTCCAAAAAGTCAAACTTGATTTTGTGCTCAGTTGACTTTTTCCCGGATGAAATCCAAACTGTGCGTTCCTTTGTGAAATCAAGTCCTTGACCTAAATCAAACTTAATGGACATATTCCATAGGTGTTATAGGGTGTATTGAATCATGTCCCAAGGTTTGGGAGCATGTCTTGGTCAAAAGTCAAAGGTACAGTTGACTTTTCAATTGAAACCCTAATCGTGATCCAGATGAAAATGAAACTTGTTGATTAAGCTTCTTGGATCAATCCATTGTTGCAAATGGATCAATGTAGTGTATTAGAGGCTCTCAAATCATGTCTTGAGGTCTTGGCTCATGTTTTGTCCCAAAAGTCAACTTAGGGGTGAATTAGGTCAAGAAACCCTAATTCCTGATTTTTGGTGAATGCATCCCCTGAGGCTAAATTGACTTGATGATTGGGTCAATGAGGTCCCTTGGAGTATCTTAGTTGTGTTTTGAAGCATTGGCTCGTGCCCAGAGGAAGATTTTCATCTAGAGGCCCTAGGTCAACCAAAACCTTAATTTGGTGACCCTAGATATTTTGAGGCTTGATCCACTTGGAATGTTGCAACCTTGTGCTAGATTCTTGATGTGGGAGTCCTCTTGATCCCTTATGGGTGTTTGAGAGGTTAGACAAGTTGAAGATCATGTCATTTCTTGATTGATCCTATGTCTAAGTGCTTTGAGAGGGCTCAAAACCCTAACTCTTGATTGTAGTGAATGCTCAACCATCTTTGAGGAGATTGATGTGGCATGTAAGTACATCAATATTGTGGTGATGATTTTCACAATGATGGGAAATCTTAGTGGTCAAAATTTGGGGTATGACACTGGGGTGGTGACACATCCGTGTATCAAAACCACCCCATAAATACATAAGGGATGCCTTGTTTTAGGCCTGGGCAAGGCAAGGCAAGGCCAGCTTTTGGTCCAAAAACATAAAGGCTGTAACTTTCTCATTTCTCCATGGATTGGGAAAAAATTTAGGTTTATCCTGCCTAGAATTTCACAAGGAATCCAATGGTGCCTTTAGTTTTTTTAGATGAGGTCCCCATTTTAAAACTCGGTGGTGGTTTTGAAATAGGCCATGGTTAGCATTTTCTGTGCTACCTCATGGTACAGGCAAGAATTACATGATGAATTGGTTCAAACACAACATATACAACATGAATGAGATGTGTAGGATCAGTGGACTTCAAAGCAATGCATAATTCAAAGAGTTCAAGTTGTGATGCTTACCTCTTTAGGAGCTTTTTGTGCTATCTGCCAAGTTTCTTGTGCCAGAAGTAATTGCTCTCTAACTCAAAAACTCAGAGATACCTTGCAATAGAAGGCATTTTGGCCTAAAGAGAGGGATTTTGAGGAAAGCATCAGTTTGGGTGCTTTGGGTTACTCAAACTGATCACAAATGAGCTCTATTTTAGTAGAGCAAGTTTTTTTGGCATCAATAGTGTATGGAGGCTGCAGCAGGCCTTTGGCCAATGTTAGGCAAACAGAATCTCAAGTCTCCTCTAGCCATTGACTTGAGTTAAAGCACAGGCTTTGTAGCTTTGGTTCAGAGATAAGTTTGGATTGAATTCAGTTGGAATAGGCTCAGTTTATGCCACCTTGATGCATTCATTAAAGGCTTGGAAACAAAATTGGAGTCTTGGCATCTTTTAGCCTTTTTAGGGATGACAAGCCTAATGTAGATTCTTGGACTTTGGAGGGTTGGGGATCAGATCATTCCCTTCTTGTTTTATCCTCAGATGTGTCCAAATTGATGACAAGGCTTGGATTTATCAGATTTGGACAAATCGAGCAAAATGCACAAATTCTGCCTTGTAAAACCAGTTCATGATGCCATGCTCCAAGGGCTGTATCTCCCAGCTTAAATTGAATTTGGAGATGATCCGGTACTTGTTGGAAAGCCCTCATGGCATACTTTAACTTTCATGTTCACCCCTAGACCTGGTTTGACTTGCATCAAGGTGAAAAATGTCCCTACATTTTGGGAAAAGTAAGGCAGATTTTGACATAGTGAAAATTTCACCAATTGTTGGAAAAATGTCATTTTCATGTTTTTAGCCATTTTGATCACTCCATAACTAAAAATCCATGAAGAATTGGAATGAGATGTCGTTGACACTTTTGAAGTATGTCATAAGAGCTACAAATCCAGCTTTGGACCATCCAAAAAGGTTGCTTGGATCTCAAGTTATGGTCCTTGGAAGTTGGTACCCTAGCCATTTGTTCCATAACTTAGAAAAATTCTAAGTTTTTTATGGTTACCCCTTTTACAAGTTAACTCACATTCTTTGATTTTTCTTGATGAATGATGATTCCAATCACATATTAACATTGTGTTGGGGTTAAAGAACCATAATTGTGAAACATTCCAAAAAGTCAAACTTGATTTTGTGCTCAGTTGACTTTTTCCCGGATGAAATCCAAACTGTGCGTTCCTTTGTGAAATCAAGTCCTTGACCTAAATCAAACTTAATGGACATATTCCATAGGTGTTATAGGGTGTATTGAATCATGTCCCAAGGTTTGGGAGCATGTCTTGGTCAAAAGTCAAAGGTACAGTTGACTTTTCAATTGAAACCCTAATCGTGATCCAGATGAAAATGAAACTTGTTGATTAAGCTTCTTGGATCAATCCATTGTTGCAAATGGATCAATGTAGTGTATTAGAGGCTCTCAAATCATGTCTTGAGGTCTTGGCTCATGTTTTGTGCCAAAAGTCAACTTAGGGGTGAATTAGGTCAAGAAACCCTAATTCCTGATTTTTGGTGAATGCATCCCCTGAGGCTAAATTGACTTGATGATTGGGTCCATGAGGTCCCTTGGAGTATCTTAAGTTGTGTTTTGAAGCATTGGCTCGTGCCCAGAGGAAGATTTTCATCTAGAGGCCCTAGGTCAACCAAAACCTTATTTTGGTGACCTTAGAGATTTTGAGGCTTGATCCACTTGGAATGTTGCAACCTTGTGCTTGATTCTTGATGTGGGAGTCCTCTGGATCCCTTATGGGTGTTTGAGAGGTTAGACAAGTTGAAGATCATGTCATTTCTTGATTGATCCTATGTCTAAGTGCTTTGAGAGGGCTCAAAACCCTAACTCTTGATTGTAGTGAATGCTCAACCATCTTTGAGGAGATTGATGAGGGATGTAAGTACATCCATATTGTGGTGATGATTTTCACAATGATGGGAAATCTTAGTGGTCAAAATTTGGGGTATGACACTGGGGTGGTGACACATCCGTGTATCAAAACCACCCCATAAATACATAAGGGATGCCTTGTTTTAGGCCTGGGCAAGGCAAGGCAAGGCCAGCTTTTGGTCCAAAAACATAAAGGCTGTAACTTTCTCATTTCTCCATGGATTGGGAAAAAATTTAGGTTTATCCTGCCTAGAATTTCACAAGGAATCCAATGGTGCCTTTAGTTTTTTTAGATGAGGTCCCCATTTTAAAACTCGGTGGTGGTTTTGAAATAGGCCATGGTTAGCATTTTCTGTGCTACCTCATGGTACAGGCAAGAATTACATGATGAATTGGTTCAAACACAACATATACAACATGTATGAGATGTGTAGGATCAGTGGACTTCAAAGCAATGCATAATTCAAAGAGTTCAAGTTGTGATGCTTACCTCTTTAGGAGCTTTTTGTGCTATCTGCCAAGTTTCTTGTGCCAGAAGTAATTGCTCTCTAACTCAAAAACTCAGAGATACCTTGCAATAGAAGGCATTTTGGCCTAAAGAGAGGGATTTTGAGGAAAGCATCAGTTTGGGTGCTTTGGGTTACTCAAACTGATCACAAATGAGCTCTATTTTAGTAGAGCAAGTTTTTTTGGCATCAATAGTGTATGGAGGCTGCAGCAGGCCTTTGGCCAATGTTAGGCAAACAGAATCTCAAGTCTCCTCTAGCCATTGACTTGAGTTAAAGCACAGGCTTTGTAGCTTTGGTTCAGAGATAAGTTTGGATTGAATTCAGTTGGAATAGGCTCAGTTTATGCCACCTTGATGCATTCATTAAAGGCTTGGAAACAAAATTGGAGTCTTGGCATCTTTTAGCCTTTTTAGGGATGACAAGCCTAATGTAGATTCTTGGACTTTGGAGGGTTGGGGATCAGATCATTCCCTTCTTGTTTTATCCTCAGATGTGTCCAAATTGATGACAAGGCTTGGATTTATCAGATTTGGACAAATCGAGCAAAATGCACAAATTCTGCCTTGTAAAACCAGTTCATGATGCCATGCTCCAAGGGCTGTATCTCCCAGCTTAAATTGAATTTGGAGATGATCCGGTACTTGTTGGAAAGCCCTCATGGCATACTTTAACTTTCATGTTCACCCCTAGACCTGGTTTGACTTGCATCAAGGTGAAAAATGTCCCTACATTTTGGGAAAAGTAAGGCAGATTTTGACATAGTGAAAATTTCACCAATTGTTGGAAAAATGTCATTTTCATGTTTTTAGCCATTTTGATCACTCCATAACTAAAAATCCATGAAGAATTGGAATGAGATGTCGTTGACACTTTTGAAGTATGTCATAAGAGCTACAAATCCAGCTTTGGACCATCCAAAAAGGTTGCTTGGATCTCAAGTTATGGTCCTTGGAAGTTGGTACCCTAGCCATTTGTTCCATAACTTAGAAAAATTCTAAGTTTTTTATGGTTACCCCTTTTACAAGTTAACTCACATTCTTTGATTTTTCTTGATGAATGATGATTCCAATCACATATTAACATTGTTTTGGGGTTAAAGAACCATAATTGTGAAACATTCCAAAAAGTCAAACTTGATTTTGTGCTCAGTTGACTTTTTCGCGGATGAAATCTAAACTGTGCGTTCCTTTGTGAAATCAAGTCCTTGACCTAAATCAAACTTAATGGACATATTCCATAGGTGTTATAGGGTGTATTGAATCATGTCCCAAGGTTTGGGAGCATGTCTTGGTCAAAAGTCAAAGGTACAGTTGACTTTTCAATTGAAACACTAATCGTGATCTAGATGAAAATGAAACTTGTTGATTAAGCTTCTTGGATCAATCCATTGTTGCAAATGGATCAATGTAGTGTATTAGAGGCTCTCAAATCATGTCTTGAGGTCTTGGCTCATGTTTTGTGCCAAAAGTCAACTTAGGGGTGAATTAGGTCAAGAAACCCTAATTCCTGATTTTTGGTGAATGCATCCCCTGAGGCTAAATTGACTTGATGATTGGGTCCATGAGGTCCCTTGGAGTATCTTAAGTTGTGTTTTGAAGCATTGGCTCGTGCCCAGAGGAAGATTTTCATCTAGAGGCCCTAGGTCAACCAAAACCTTATTTTGGTGACCTTAGAGATTTTGAGGCTTGATCCACTTGGAATGTTGCAACCTTGTGCTTGATTCTTGATGTGGGAGTCCTCTGGATCCCTTATGGGTGTTTGAGAGGTTAGACAAGTTGAAGATCATGTCATTTCTTGATTGATCCTATGTCTAAGTGCTTTGAGAGGGCTCAAAACCCTAACTCTTGATTGTAGTGAATGCTCAACCATCTTTGAGGAGATTGATGAGGCATGTAAGTACATCCATATTGTGGTGATGATTTTCACAATGATGGGAAATCTTAGTGGTCAAAATTTGGGGTATGACACTGGGGTGGTGACACATCCGTGTATCAAAACCACCCCATAAATACATAAGGGATGCCTTGTTTTAGGCCTGGGCAAGGCAAGGCAAGGCCAGCTTTTGGTCCAAAAACATAAAGGCTGTAACTTTCTCATTTCTCCATGGATTGGGAAAAAATTTAGGTTTATCCTGCCTAGAATTTCACAAGGAATCCAATGGTGCCTTTAGTTTTTTTAGATGAGGTCCCCATTTTAAAACTCGGTGGTGGTTTTGAAATAGGCCATGGTTAGCATTTTCTGTGCTACCTCATGGTACAGGCAAGAATTACATGATGAATTGGTTCAAACACAACATATACAACATGTATGAGATGTGTAGGATCAGTGGACTTCAAAGCAATGCATAATTCAAAGAGTTCAAGTTGTGATGCTTACCTCTTTAGGAGCTTTTTGTGCTATCTGCCAAGTTTCTTGTGCCAGAAGTAATTGCTCTCTAACTCAAAAACTCAGAGATACCTTGCAATACAAGGCATTTTGGCCTAAAGAGAGGGATTTTGAGGAAAGCATCAGTTTGGGTGCTTTGGGTTACTCAAACTGATCACAAATGAGCTCTATTTTAGTAGAGCAAGTTTTTTTGGCATCAATAGTGTATGGAGGCTGCAGCAGGCCTTTGGCCAATGTTAGGCAAACAGAATCTCAAGTCTCCTCTAGCCATTGACTTGAGTTAAAGCACAGGCTTTGTAGCTTTGGTTCAGAGATAAGTTTGGATTGAATTCAGTTGGAATAGGCTCAGTTTATGCCACCTTGATGCATTCATTAAAGGCTTGGAAACAAAATTGGAGTCTTGGCATCTTTTAGCCTTTTTAGGGATGACAAGCCTAATGTAGATTCTTGGACTTTGGAGGGTTGGGGATCAGATCATTCCCTTCTTGTTTTATCCTCAGATGTGTCCAAATTGATGACAAGGCTTGGATTTATCAGATTTGGACAAATCGAGCAAAATGCACAAATTCTGCCTTGTAAAACCAGTTCATGATGCCATGCTCCAAGGGCTGTATCTCCCAGCTTAAATTGAATTTGGAGATGATCCGGTACTTGTTGGAAAGCCCTCATGGCATACTTTAACTTTCATGTTCACCCCTAGACCTGGTTTGACTTGCATCAAGGTGAAAAATGTCCCTACATTTTGGGAAAAGTAAGGCAGATTTTGACATAGTGAAAATTTCACCAATTGTTGGAAAAATGTCATTTTCATGTTTTTAGCCATTTTGATCACTCCATAACTAAAAATCCATGAAGAATTGGAATGAGATGTCGTTGACACTTTTGAAGTATGTCATAAGAGCTACAAATCTAGCTTTGGACCATCCAAAAAGGTTGCTTGGATCTCAAGTTATGGTCCTTGGAAGTTGGTACCCTAGCCATTTGTTCCATAACTTAGAAAAATTCTAAGTTTTTTATGGTTACCCCTTTTACAAGTTAACTCACATTCTTTGATTTTTCTTGATGAATGATGATTCCAATCACATATTAACATTGTTTTGGGGTTAAAGAACCATAATTGTGAAACATTCCAAAAAGTCAAACTTGATTTTGTGCTCAGTTGACTTTTTCGCGGATGAAATCCAAACTGTGCGTTCCTTTGTGAAATCAAGTCCTTGACCTAAATCAAACTTAATGGACATATTCCATAGGTGTTATAGGGTGTATTGAATCATGTCCCAAGGTTTGGGAGCATGTCTTGGTCAAAAGTCAAAGGTACAGTTGACTTTTCAATTGAAACCCTAATCGTGATCTAGATGAAAATGAAACTTGTTGATTAAGCTTCTTGGATCAATCCATTGTTGCAAATGGATCAATGTAGTGTATTAGAGGCTCTCAAATCATGTCTTGAGGTCTTGGCTCATGTTTTGTGCCAAAAGTCAACTTAGGGGTGAATTAGGACAAGAAACCCTAATTCCTGATTTTTGGTGAATGCATCCCCTGAGGCTAAATTGACTTGATGATTGGGTCCATGAGGTCCCTTGGAGTATCTTAAGTTGTGTTTTGAAGCATTGGCTCGTGCCCAGAGGAAGATTTTCATCTAGAGGCCCTAGGTCAACCAAAACCTTATTTTGGTGACCTTAGAGATTTTGAGGCTTGATCCACTTGGAATGTTGCAACCTTGTGCTTGATTCTTGATGTGGGAGTCCTCTGGATCCCTTATGGGTGTTTGAGAGGTTAGACAAGTTGAAGATCATGTCATTTCTTGATTGATCCTATGTCTAAGTGCTTTGAGAGGGCTCAAAACCCTAACTCTTGATTGTAGTGAATGCTCAACCATCTTTGAGGAGATTGATGAGGCATGTAAGTACATCCATATTGTGGTGATGATTTTCACAATGATGGGAAATCTTAGTGGTCAAAATTTGGGGTATGACACTGGGGTGGTGACACATCCGTGTATCAAAACCACCCCATAAATACATAAGGGATGCCTTGTTTTAGGCCTGGGCAAGGCAAGGCAAGGCCAGCTTTTGGTCCAAAAACATAAAGGCTGTAACTTTCTCATTTCTCCATGGATTGGGAAAAAATTTAGGTTTATCCTGCCTAGAATTTCACAAGGAATCCAATGGTGCCTTTAGTTTTTTTAGATGAGGTCCCCATTTTAAAACTCGGTGGTGGTTTTGAAATAGGCCATGGTTAGCATTTTCTGTGCTACCTCATGGTACAGGCAAGAATTACATGATGAATTGGTTCAAACACAACATATACAACATGTATGAGATGTGTAGGATCAGTGGACTTCAAAGCAATGCATAATTCAAAGAGTTCAAGTTGTGATGCTTACCTCTTTAGGAGCTTTTTGTGCTATCTGCCAAGTTTCTTGTGCCAGAAGTAATTGCTCTCTAACTCAAAAACTCAGAGATACCTTGCAATAGAAGGCATTTTGGCCTAAAGAGAGGGATTTTGAGGAAAGCATCAGTTTGGGTGCTTTGGGTTACTCAAACTGATCACAAATGAGCTCTATTTTAGTAGAGCAAGTTTTTTTGGCATCAATAGTGTATGGAGGCTGCAGCAGGCCTTTGGCCAATGTTAGGCAAACAGAATCTCAAGTCTCCTCTAGCCATTGACTTGAGTTAAAGCACAGGCTTTGTAGCTTTGGTTCAGAGATAAGTTTGGATTGAATTCAGTTGGAATAGGCTCAGTTTATGCCACCTTGATGCATTCATTAAAGGCTTGGAAACAAAATTGGAGTCTTGGCATCTTTTAGCCTTTTTAGGGATGACAAGCCTAATGTAGATTCTTGGACTTTGGAGGGTTGGGGATCAGATCATTCCCTTCTTGTTTTATCCTCAGATGTGTCCAAATTGATGACAAGGCTTGGATTTATCAGATTTGGACAAATCGAGCAAAATGCACAAATTCTGCCTTGTAAAACCAGTTCATGATGCCATGCTCCAAGGGCTGTATCTCCCAGCTTAAATTGAATTTGGAGATGACCCGGTACTTGTTGGAAAGCCCTCATGGCATACTTTAACTTTCATGTTCACCCCTAGACCTGGTTTGACTTGCATCAAGGTGAAAAATGTCCCTACATTTTGGGAAAAGTAAGGCAAATTTTGACATAGTGAAAATTTCACCAATTGTTGGAAAAATGTCATTTTCATGTTTTTAGCCATTTTGATCACTCCATAACTAAAAATCCATGAAGAATTGGAATGAGATGTCGTTGACACTTTTGAAGTATGTCATAAGAGCTACAAATCCAGCTTTGGACCATCCAAAAAGGTTGCTTGGATCTCAAGTTATGGTCCTTGGAAGTTGGTACCCTAGCCATTTGTTCCATAACTTAGAAAGATTCTAAGTTTTTTATGGTTACCCCTTTTACAAGTTAACTCACATTCTTTGATTTTTCTTGATGAATGATGATTCCAATCACATATTAACATTGTTTTGGGGTTAAAGAACCATAATTGTGAAACATTCCAAAAAGTCAAACTTGATTTTGTGCTCAGTTGACTTTTTCGCGGATGAAATCCAAACTGTGCGTTCCTTTGTGAAATCAAGTCCTTGACCTAAATCAAACTTAATGGACATATTCCATAGGTGTTATAGGGTGTATTGAATCATGTCCCAAGGTTTGGGAGCATGTCTTGGTCAAAAGTCAAAGGTACAGTTGACTTTTCAATTGAAACCCTAATCGTGATCTAGATGAAAATGAAACTTGTTGATTAAGCTTCTTGGATCAATCCATTGTTGCAAATGGATCAATGTAGTGTATTAGAGGCTCTCAAATCATGTATTGAGGTCTTGGCTCATGTTTTGTCCCAAAAGTCAACTTAGGGGTGAATTAGGTCAAGAAACCCTAATTCCTGATTTTTGGTGAATGCATCCCCTGAGGCTAAATTGACTTGATGATTGGGTCCATGAGGTCCCTTGGAGTATCTTAAGTTGTGTTTTGAAGCATTGGCTCGTGCCCAGAGGAAGATTTTCATCTAGAGGCCCTAGGTCAACCAAAACCTTATTTTGGTGACCTTAGAGATTTTGAGGCTTGATCCACTTGGAATGTTGCAACCTTGTGCTTGATTCTTGATGTGGGAGTCCTCTGGATCCCTTATGGGTGTTTGAGAGGTTAGACAAGTTGAAGATCATGTCATTTCTTGATTGATCCTATGTCTAAGTGCTCTGAGAGGGCTCAAAACCCTAACTCTTGATTGTAGTGAATGCTCAACCATCTTTGAGGAGATTGATGAGGCATGTAAGTACATCCATATTGTGGTGATGATTTTCACAATGATGGGAAATCTTAGTGGTCAAAATTTGGGGTATGACACTGGGGTGGTGACACATCCGTGTATCAAAACCACCCCATAAATACATAAGGGATGCCTTGTTTTAGGCCTGGGCAAGGCAAGGCAAGGCCAGCTTTTGGGCCAAAAACATAAAGGCTGTAACTTTCTCATTTCTCCATGGATTGGGAAAAAATTTAGGTCTATCCTGCCTAGAATTTCACAAGGAATCCAATGGTGCCCTTAGTTTTTCTAGATGAGGCCCCCATTTTAAAACTCGGTGGTGGTTTTGAAATAGGCCATGGTTAGCATTTTCTGTGCTACCTCATGGTACAGGCAAGAATTACATGATGAATTGGTTCAAACACAACATATACAACATGTATGAGATGTGTAGGATCAGTGGACTTCAAAGCAATGCATAATTCAAAGAGTTCAAGTTGTGATGCTTACCTCTTTAGGAGCTTTTTGTGTTATCTGCCAAGTTTCTTGTGCCAGAAGTAATTGCTCTCTAACTCAAAAACTCAGAGATACCTTGCAATAGAAGGCATTTTGGCCTAAAGAGAGGGATTTTGAGGAAAGCATCAGTTTGGGTGCTTTGGGTTACTCAAACTGATCACAAATGAGCTCTATTTTAGTAGAGCAAGTTTTTTTTGCATCAATAGTGTATGGAGGCTGCAGCAGGCCTTTGGCCAATGTTAGGCAAACAGAATCTCAAGTCTCCTCTAGCCATTGACTTGAGTTAAAGCACAGGCTTTGTAGCTTTGGTTCAGAGATAAGTTTGGATTGAATTCAGTTGGAATAGGCTCAGTTTATGCCACCTTGATGCATTCATTAAAGGCTTGGAAACAAAATTGGAGTCTTGGCATCTTTTAGCCTTTTTAGGGATGACAAGCCTAATGTAGATTCTTGGACTTTGGAGGGTTGGGGATCAGATCATTCCCTTCTTGTTTTATCCTCAGATGTGTCCAAATTGATGACAAGGCTTGGATTTATCAGATTTGGACAAATCGAGCAAAATGCACAAATTCTGCCTTGTAAAACCAGTTCATGATGCCATGCTCCAAGGGCTGTATCTCCCAGCTTAAATTGAATTTGGAGATGATCCGGTACTTGTTGGAAAGCCCTCATGGCATACTTTAACTTTCATGTTCACCCCTAGACCTGGTTTGACTTGCATCAAGGTGAAAAATGTCCCTACATTTTGGGAAAAGTAAGGCAGATTTTGACATAGTGAAAATTTCACCAATTGTTGGAAAAATGTCATTTTCATGTTTTTAGCCATTTTGATCACTCCATAACTAAAAATCCATGAAGATTTGGAATGAGATGTCGTTGACACTTTTGAAGTATGTCATAAGAGCTACAAATCTAGCTTTGGACCATCCAAAAAGGTTGCTTGGATCTCAAGTTATGGTCCTTGGAAGTTGGTACCCTAGCCATTTGTTCCATAACTTAGAAAAATTCTAAGTTTTTTATGGTTACCCCTTTTACAAGTTAACTCACATTCTTTGATTTTTCTTGATGAATGATGATTCCAATCACATATTAACATTGTTTTGGGGTTAAAGAACCATAATTGTGAAACATTCCAAAAAGTCAAACTTGATTTTGTGCTCAGTTGACTTTTTCGCGGATGAAATCCAAACTGTGCGTTCCTTTGTGAAATCAAGTCCTTGACCTAAATCAAACTTAATGGACATATTCCATAGGTGTTATAGGGTGTATTGAATCATGTCCCAAGGTTTGGGAGCATGTCTTGGTCAAAAGTCAAAGGTACAGTTGACTTTTCAATTGAAACCCTAATCGTGATCTAGATGAAAATAAAACTTGTTGATTAAGCTTCTTGGATCAATCCATTGTTGCAAATGGATCAATGTAGTGTATTAGAGGCTCTCAAATCATGTCTTGAGGTCTTGGCTCATGTTTTGTCCCAAAAGTCAACTTAGGGGTGAATTAGGTCAAGAAACCCTAATTCCTGATTTTTGGTGAATGCATCCCCTGAGGCTAAATTGACTTGATGATTGGGTCCATGAGGTCCCTTGGAGTATCTTAAGTTGTGTTTTGAAGCATTGGCTCGTGCCCAGAGGAAGATTTTCATCTAGAGGCCCTAGGTCAACCAAAACCTTATTTTGGTGACCTTAGAGATTTTGAGGCTTGATCCACTTGGAATGTTGCAACCTTGTGCTTGATTCTTGATGTGGGAGTCCTCTGGATCCCTTATGGGTGTTTGAGAGGTTAGACAAGTTGAAGATCATGTCATTTCTTGATTGATCCTATGTCTAAGTGCTCTGAGAGGGCTCAAAACCCTAACTCTTGATTGTAGTGAATGCTCAACCATCTTTGAGGAGATTGATGAGGCATGTAAGTACATCCATATTGTGGTGATGATTTTCACAATGATGGGAAATCTTAGTGGTCAAAATTTGGGGTATGACACTGGGGTGGTGACACATCCGTGTATCAAAACCACCCCATAAATACATAAGGGATGCCTTGTTTTAGGCCTGGGCAAGGCAATGCAAGGCCAGCTTTTGGGCCAAAAACATAAAGGCTGTAACTTTCTCATTTCTCCATGGATTGGGAAAAAATTTAGGTCTATCCTGCCTAGAATTTCACAAGGAATCCAATGGTGCCCTTAGTTTTTCTAGATGAGGCCCCCATTTTAAAACTCGGTGGTGGTTTTGAAATAGGCCATGGTTAGCATTTTCTGTGCTACCTCATGGTACAGGCAAGAATTACATGATGAATTGGTTCAAACACAACATATACAACATGTATGAGATGTGTAGGATCAGTGGACTTCAAAGCAATGCATAATTCAAAGAGTTCAAGTTGTGATGCTTACCTCTTTAGGAGCTTTTTGTGCTATCTGCCAAGTTTCTTGTGCCAGAAGTAATTGCTCTCTAACTCAAAAACTCAGAGATACCTTGCAATAGATGGCATTTTGGCCTAAAGAGAGGGATTTTGAGGAAAGCATCAGTTTGGGTGCTTTGGGTTACTCAAACTGATCACAAATGAGCTCTATTTTAGTAGAGCAAGTTTTTTTGGCATCAATAGTGTATGGAGGCTGCAGCAGGCCTTTGGCCAATGTTAGGCAAACAGAATCTCAAGTCTCCTCTAGCCATTGACTTGAGTTAAAGTACAGGCTTTGTAGCTTTGGTTCAGAGATAAGTTTGGATTGAATTCAGTTGGAATAGGCTCAGTTTATGCCACCTTGATGCATTCATTAAAGGCTTGGAAACAAAATTGGAGTCTTGGCATCTTTTAGCCTTTTTAGGGATGACAAGCCTAATGTAGATTCTTGGACTTTGGAGGGTTGGGGATCAGATCATTCCCTTCTTGTTTTATCCTCAGATGTGTCCAAATTGATGACAAGGCTTGGATTTATCAGATTTGGACAAATCGAGCAAAATGCACAAATTCTGCCTTGTAAAACCAGTTCATGATGCCATGCTCCAAGGGCTGTATCTCCCAGCTTAAATTGAATTTGGAGATGATCCGGTACTTGTTGGAAAGCCCTCATGGCATACTTTAACTTTCATGTTCACCCCTAGACCTGGTTTGACTTGCATCAAGGTGAAAAATGTCCCTACATTTTGGGAAAAGTAAGGCAGATTTTGACATAGTGAAAATTTCACCAATTGTTGGAAAAATGTCATTTTCATGTTTTTAGCCAGTTTGATCACTCCATAACTAAAAATCCATGAAGAATTGGAATGAGATGTAGTTGACACTTTTGAAGTATGTCATAAGAGCTACAAATCCAGCTTTGGACCATCCAAAAAGGTTGCTTGGATCTCAAGTTATGGTCCTTGGAATTTGGTACCCTAGCCATTTGTTCCATAACTTAGAAAAATTCTAAGTTTTTTATGGTTACCCCTTTTACAAGTTAACTCACATTCTTTGATTTTTCTTGATGAATGATGATTCCAATCACATATTAACATTGTTTTGGGGTTAAAGAACCATAATTGTGAAACATTCCAAAAAGTCAAACTTGATTTTGTGCTCAGTTGACTTTTTCCCGGATGAAATCCAAACTGTGCGTTCCTTTGTGAAATCAAGTCCTTGACCTAAATCAAACTTAATGGACATATTCCATAGGTGTTATAGGGTGTATTGAATCATGTCCCAAGGTTTGGGAGCATGTCTTGGTCAAAAGTCAAAGGTACAGTTGACTTTTCAATTGAAACCCTAATCGTGATCCAGATGAAAATGAAACTTGTTGATTAAGCTTCTTGGATCAATCCAATGTTGCAAATGGATCAATGTAGTGTATTAGAGGCTCTCAAATCATGTTTTGAGGTCTTGGCTCATCTTTTGTCCCAAAAGTCAACTTAGGGGTGAATTAGGTCAAGAAACCCTAATTCCTGATTTTTGGTGAATGCATCCCCTGGGGCTAAATTGACTTGATGATTGGGTCCATGAGGTCCCTTGGAGTATCTTAAGTTGTGTTTTGAAGCATTGGCTCGTTCCCAGAGGAAGATTTTCATCTAGAGGCCCTAGGTCAACCAAAACCTTAATTTGGTGACCCTAGAGATTTTGAGGCTTGATCCACTTGGAATGTTGCAACCTTGTGCTTGATTCTTGATGTGGGAGTCCTCTTGATCCCTTATGGGTGTTTGAGAGGTTAGACAAGTTGAAGATCATGTCATTTCTTGATTGATCCTATGTCTAAGTGCTCTGAGAGGGATCAAAACCCTAACTCTTAATTGTAGTGAATGCTCAACCATCTTTGAGGAGATTGATGCGGCATGTAAGTACATCCATATTGTGGTGATGATTTTCACAATGATGGGAAATCTTAGTGGTCAAAATTTGGGGTATGACACTGGGGTGGTGACACATCCGTGTATCAAAACCACCCCATAAATACATAAGGGATGCCTTGTTTTAGGCCTGGGCAAGGCAATGCAAGGCCAGCTTTTGGGCCAAAAACATAAAGGCTGTAACTTTCTCATTTCTCCATGGATTGGGAAAAATTTAGGTCTATCCTGCCTAGAATTTCACAAGGAATCCAATGGTGCCCTTAGTTTTTCTAGATGAGGCCCCCATTTTAAAACTCGATGATGGTTTTGAAATAGGCCATGGTTAGCATTTTCTGTGTTACCTCATGGTACAGGCAAGAATTACATGATGAATTGGTTCAAACACAACATATACAACATGTATGAGATGTGTAGGATCAGTGGACTTCAAAGCAATGCATAATTCAAAGAGTTCAAGTTGTGATGCTTACCTCTTTAGGAGCTTTTTGTGCTATCTGCCATGTTTCTTGTGCCAGAAGTAATTGCTCTCTAACTCAAAAACTCAGATATACCTTGCAATAGAAGGCATTTTGGCCTAAAGAGAGGGATTTTGAGGAAAGCATCAGTTTGAGTGCTTTGGGTTACTCAAACTGATCACAAATGAGCTCTATTTATAGTAGAGCAAGTTTTTTTGGCATCAATAATGAATGGAGGCTGCAGCAGGCCTTTGGCCAATGTTAGGTAAACAGAATCTCAAGTCTCCTCTAGCCATTGACTTGAGTTAAAGCACAGGCTTTGTAGCTTTGGTTCAGAGATAAGTTTGGATTGAATTCAGTTGGAATAGGCTCAGTTTATGCCACCTTGATGCATTCATTAAAGGCTTGGAAACAAAATTGGAGTCTTGGCATCTTTTAGCCTTTTTAGGGATGACAAGCCTAATGTAGATTCTTGGACTTTGGAGGGTTAGGGATCAAATCATTCCCTTCTTGTTTTATCCTCAGATGTGTCCAAATTGATGACAAGGCTTGGATTTATCAGATTTGGACAAATCGAGCAAAATGCACAAATTCTGCCTTGTAAAACCAGTTCATGATGCCATGCTCCAAGGGCTGTATCTCCCAGCTTAAATTGAATTTGGAGATGATCTGGTACTTGTTGGAAAGCCCTCATGGCATACTTTAACTTTCATGTTCACCCCTAGACCTGGTTTGACTTGCATCAAGGTGAAAATTGTCCCTACATTTTGGGAAAAGTAAGGCAGATTTTGACATAGTGAAAATTTCACCAATTGTTGGAAAAATGTCATTTTCATGTTTTTAGCCATTTTGATCACTCCATAACTAAAAATCCATGAAGAATTGGAATGAGATGTCGTTGACACTTTTGAAGTATGTCATAAGAGATACAAATCCAGCTTTGGACCATCCAAAAAGGTTGCTTGGATCTCAAGTTATGGTCCTTGGAAGTTGGTACCCTAGCCATTTGTTCCATAACTTAGAAAAATTCTAAGTTTTTTATGGTTACCCCTTTTACAAGTTAACTCACATTCTTTGATTTTTCTTGATGAATGATGATTCCAATCACATATTAACATTGTTTTGGGGTTAAAGAACCATAATTGTGAAACATTCCAAAAAGTCAAACTTGATTTTGTGCTCAGTTGACTTTTTCCCGGATGAAATCCAAACTGTGCGTTCCTTTGTGAAATCAAGTCCTTGACCTAAATCAAACTTAATGGACATATTCCATAGGTGTTATAGGGTCTATTGAATCATGTCCCATGGTTTGGGAGCATGTCTTGGTCAAAAGTCAAAGGTACAGTTGAGTTTTCAATTGAAACCCTAATCGTGATCCAGATGAAAATGAAACTTGTTGATTAAGCTTCTTGGATCAATCCATTGTTGCAAATGGATCAATGTAGTGTATTAGAGGCTCTCAAATCATGTCTTGAGGTCTTGGCTCATGTTTTGTCCCAAAAGTCAACTTAGGGGTGAATTAGGTCAAGAAACCCTAATTCCTGATTTTTGGTGAATGCATCCCCTGAGGCTAAATTGACTTGATGATTGGGTCCATGAGGTCCCTTGGAGTATCTTAAGTTTTGTGTTGAAGCATTGGCTCGTGCCCAGAGGAAGATTTTCATCTAGAGGCCCTAGGTCAACCAAAACCTTAATTTGGTGACCCAAGAGATTTTGAGGCTTGATCCACTTGGAATGTTGCAACCTTGTGCTTGATTCTTGATGTGGGAGTCCTCTTGATCCCTTATGGGTGTTTGAGAGGTTAGACAAGTTGAAGATCATGTCATTTCTTGATTGATCCTATGTCTAAGTGCTCTGAGAGGGCTCAAAACCCTAACTCTTGATTGTAGTGAATGCTCAACCATCTTTGAGGAGATTGATGAGGCATGTAAGTACATCCATATTGTGGTGATGATTTTCACAATGATGGGAAATCTTAGTGGTCAAAATTTGGGGTATGACACTGGGGTGGTGACACATCCGTGTATCAAAACCACCCCATAAATACATAAGGGATGCCTTGTTTTAGGCCTGGGCAAGGCAAGGCAAGGCCAGCTTTTGGGCCAAAAACATAAAGGCTGTAACTTTCTCATTTCTCCATGGATTGGGAAAAAATTTAGGTCTATCCTGCCTAGAATTTCACAAGGAATCCAATGGTGCCCTTAGTTTTTCTAGATGAGGCCCACATTTTAAAACTCGATGGTGGTTTTGAAATAGGCCATGGTTAGCATTTTCTGTGCTACCTCATGGTACAGGCAAGAATTACATGATGAATTGGTTCAAACACAACATATACAACATGTATGAGATGTGTAGGATCAGTGGACTTCAAAGCAATGCATAATTCAAAGAGTTCAAGTTGTGATGCTTACCTCTTTAGGAGCTTTTTGTGCTATCTGCCATGTTTCTTGTGCCAGAAGTAATTGCTCTCTAACTCAAAAACTCAGAGATACCTTGCAATAGAAGGCATTTTGGCCTAAAGAGAGGGATTTTGAGGAAAGCATCAGTTTGAGTGCTTTGGGTTACTCAAACTGATCACAAATGAGCTCTATTTATAGTAGAGCAAGTTTTTTTGGCATCAATAGTGAATGGAGGCTGCAGCAGGCCTTTGGCCAATGTTAGGCAAACAGAATCTCAAGTCTCCTCTAGCCATTGACTTGAGTTAAAGCACAGGCTTTGTAGCTTTGGTTCAGAGATAAGTTTGGATTGAATTCAGTTGGAATATGCTCAGTTTATGCCACCTTGATGCATTCATTAAAGGCTTGGAAACAAAATTGGAGTCTTGGCATCTTTTAGCCTTTTTAGGGATGACAAGCCTAATGTAGATTCTTGGACTTTGGAGGGTTGGGGATAAAATCATTCCCTTCTTGTTTTATCCTCAGATGTGTCCAAATTGATGACAAGGCTTGGATTTATCAGATTTGGACAAATCGAGCAAAATGCACAAATTCTGCCTTGTAAAACCAGTTCATGATGCCATGCTCCAAGGGCTGTATCTCCGAGCTTAAATTGAATTTGGAGATGATCTGGTACTTGTTGGAAAGCCCTCATGGCATACTTTAACTTTCATGTTCACCCCTAGACCTGGTTTGACTTGCATCAAGGTGAAAAATGTCCCTACATTTTGGGAAAAGTAAGGCAGATTTTGACATAGTGAAAATTTCACCAATTGTTGGAAAAATGTCATTTTCATGTTTTTAGCCATTTTGATCACTCCATAACTAAAAATCCATGAAGAATTGGAATGAGATGTAGTTGACACTTTTTAAGTATGTCATAAGAGCTACAAATCCAGCTTTGGACCATCCAAAAAGGTTGCTTGGATCTCAAGTTATGGTCCTTGGAAGTTGGTACCCTAGCCATTTGTTCCATAACTTAGAAAAATTCTAAGTTTTTCATGGTTACCCCTTTTACAAGTTAACTCACATTCTTTGAAGAACCATAATTGTGAAACATTCCAAAAAGTCAAACTTGATTTTGTGCTCAGTTGACTTTTTCCCGGATGAAATCCAAATTGTGCGTTCCTTTGTGAAATCAAGTCCTTGACCTAAATCAAACCTAATGGACATATTCCATAGGTGTTATAGGGTGTATTGAATCATGTCCCAAGGTTTGGGAGCATGTCTTGGTCAAAAGTCAAAGGTACAGTTGACTTTTCAATTGAAACCCTAATCGTGATCCAGATGAAAATGAAACTTGTTGATTAAGCTTCTTGGATCAATCCATTGTTGCAAATGGATCAATGTAGTGTATTAGAGGCTCTAAAATCATGTCTTGAGGTGTTGGCTCATCTTTTGTCCCAAAAGTCAACTTAGGGGTGAATTAGGTCAAGAAACCCTAATTCCTGATTTTTGGTGAATGCATCCCCTGAGGCTAAATTGACTTGATGATTGGGTCCATGAGGTCCCTTGGAGTATCTTAAGTTGTGTTTTGAAGCATTGGCTCATGTCCAGAGGAAGATTTCCATCTGGAGGCCTCAGTCGACCAAAACCCTAATTTGGTGACACTAGCAATCTTGAGGCTCGATCCACTTGGAATGTTGCAACTTTGTTCTTGATTCTTGATGTGGGATTCCTCTTGATCTTTCATGGGTGTCTGAGAGTTTAGACAAGTGGAAGATTATGTCATTCCTTGATTGATCCTTTGTCTAAGTGCTCAGAGAGGGCTTAAAACCCTAAGTCTTGATTATAGTGACTGCTCAAGCTTGTTTGAGGAGATTGATGAGACATGATGATTCATCCATATTGTGATGATTATTTGCACAATGATGGTAAATCTTGGTGGTCAAAATTTGGGGTATGATACAGTCGACCAAAACCCTAATTTGGTGACACTAGCGATCTTGAGGCTTGATCCACTTGGAATGTTGCAACTTTGTACTTGATTCTTGATATGGGAGTCCTCTTGATCATTTATGGGTGTTTAAAAGGCTAGACAAGTTGAAGATCATGTCATTTCTTGATTGATCCTTTGTCTAAGTGCTCTGAGAGGGCTCGAAACCCTAATCTTTGATTGTAGTGAATACTTAACCATCTTTGAGGAGACTGATGAGGCATGAAAGTACATCCATATTGTGATGAGGATTTGCACAATGATGGGAAATCTTGTTGGTAAAAATTTGGTGTATGAAACACCGGACCTGAAGGTTACAAACTTTGGGAAAGTGAAGCCGCAAGTATTACAACAGCAACACCTGAAGGTTACAAACTTCAGGGCATGGAAGCGCCAAGAGTCACCAGTATAATGTCTATACCACAATCAGTGGCACACATTGTCCCGAAAGGACAGATTCCACAAGCTATTCCTGGTGGAAACGAAGACATGTACGAAAGAATGAATGAGTTCTAGGAACTGCATGCCATTCGCGGTTAAGACTTATTTGGAAAGGACGCCGCAGACCTCTGTCTGGTCCCTAATGTAAAGATACCGCACAAATTCAAGGTGCCTGACTTTGAAAAATACAAAGGCAACTCTTGCCCTCAAAGTCATTTGGTGATGTACACTCGAAAAATGTCTACCCAGATAGAAAATCAACAGCTACTGATCCATTACTTCTAAGATAGTTTAACCGGTGCCGCACTCAAATGGTACATGGGTTTAAACGGCACCAAGATCAGTACTTTCAGAGATCTCGGCGCAACTTTTGTTCAGCAGTCTAAATACAATTTGGACATGGCACCAGATAGGGATCAACTTAGAGCAATGTCGCAAAAAGACAAAGAAACTTTTAAAGAATATGCTCAGAGATGGCGTGAAATTGCCGCCTAGATCTGTCCCCCTCTTGAGGAAAAGGAGATGGCCAAGACCTTTTTGAAACCATTAAGCTCATTCTATTACGGCCGAATGGTCGCCAATGTGCCCAGTGACTTCACCGAGATGGTGAACATGGGAGTACGCCTTGAAGAAGCAGTCCAGGAAGGACGATTGGTCAAAGATGCAGAGCCATCTAGCAGTACTAAGAGATACGGTAGTGCTTTCCAAAAGAAAAAAGAGTAAGATATTAGTAATATCTCTCTGGGAAAGCAAAGGAAAAGGTATCAACCAGTAGCGGCAATAACTCCCACTATCAACCCAACACCGACTCCGACTTATCAACCTCAGGTTGCTTAGAGCCAACCAAGTCAACAACAATATCAACAAAGGACGTAACAGCCTCTTCAGCAAGCTCGTCCACAATACAATAACAATAATCATACAACACGACCATCAGGGTTCGACCGTATACCGATGTTGTACGCGGAACTGTTTCCACTTCTACTGGCCAAGGGGCGCGTTTAAACCAGAACTCCTCTTGCAGTATTGGAAAATATGCCTTTTTGGTTCAAAGCAGATCAAACTTACCCTTACCATCAAGGAGGATCGGGGCACAACATTGAGAACTGCCTCAGCTTCAAGTCTGATGTACAGAAGCTTGTGAGGAACAGGTTCTTATCTTTCAAAGATACTAATTCGAATGTTCAGACGAACCCGTTGCCGCGACATGAAAAGACTACAGTAAATCTAATAGAGAAAGAATTTAGTCGCAGTTATCAAATTCACGATGTACTCTCAATATGAACAAATCTGGTGAAGATGCATTGCAGATAGAGCGGGTACGGTCATGTGCCGCCTCACAATTATCACCAATATGATATCTGCTCAAAGAAAAATCAAGGGTATTCCGTAGTGCAATAAGCTCTACAAGAACAGATGGATCTGGGTTGGATTCAGGATCACCGGATCTGAGAAGTCAACATAGCCCATGCGCATCCCAACATTGTTCAAAACCGCAACATTCTTATGATGAACCTCAATTTGGTGGCGATACACTCAAGGCAAAGTGAATATCATAATCTGCCACGACACAATTATAACACTTGTCCGACCTGCTCAACAAGCAATCAGGGATGCTATTTCATACAAGAGACCCTACAACATCAGATGGATCTTGGATGGATCCAAGACTACCGTGAGAGAAATGACCATTAAGTCAATATGGTTCAGATCTTTGACATACGCTTGATGAATACCAGTCTTGTAGAATTACATGCTAAGCAAGTCAGATTCGGCTTTTTGGCTTCACATGATTATCTAGACTGTGAAGAATGTCGTAAAGACGACTAAGGGTGTACACTTGTCCAAAGAACACTTCAACACTTGTTGGACCACTGGTGGTTTCCAATCTACTTGGATGAAGCTACACAACAGATTAGTATGACTGACGGGAATTCTAGTAGGTACCAAAGTAGGGATGTCCGCTCGATGGAAACGGATCTAGTAAAGATGCACTGCAAACAAAGCGAGTGTGGCCGGGTGCCACCCCATAATTATAAGAATTGTAGAGTTTTCTCAGAGAACGACCAAGGATGCTATCTCGTGTGAGCGGCTCTTCAAAATAAGTTGGACCGCAAAGAGGTTCGACCATGTTCAAGTTCTGGGTTGATCAATGTGATACAAGACTATCTCACTGATCAAAGCAAAGACATTGTCATAATCTCCGATCATGGGAAAAACAAAGACGTTTACACTATAATCCCTCTACTCAATGAATCGAGGATCCCTCTTGAAAATAGAAAAGTTCCCAACCAGGAACCAATCGAGGCTGCTTACGATGGTCAGAAAAATCAAAAGGCTCCTGTGGTTGTCTACCTGCCAGGTCCAATACCGTACAAATAGGAAAAGGCTATCCCTTACAAGCACGGTGCAACAACCATCAAAAATGGAAAGGAAACTCCATTACCCTCCGTCGTGAACATTACCGACATCAGTCGAGTCACACAGAGTGGTCGGCTCTTCAATAGAGGAGTTGGAGAACCTACCAAAGAAAAGGAACCTCAAATAGAAATTCCCAATCAACAAGTCGGGCAATCCAGTAATCCCAAACTTATAAGGAACAACAATGAGATGCTGAAGTGTCGCTCCCGGGATTTTCATCCAGATACAAATGTGAAAGTGGCGTGGAAACAGAGTCGCCAACAATGTGTATTTATCCCAAGAGAGGGAAAGGAAACACTGCGTAAACCTAAGGGTAGGAAAAGAACATGGTCTCGTGACCAAGAGAAACGGGTAAGGGAGTCGGTTAGGCGAGGGGAAGGTGTTAGCACCCGCACGCGTCTATCGTACTCGATGGGATCCACGCTCGTTGTCTCGATCAAAGGGCGTCGTCATCTGGAGCTCCACTGCTACTGGAAAGGAGAAGGAACGGGAACGGAAAAGAACAAAGAAACGAAGAAGAAGAGAAAAAGAAGTGACTCGATAGGACATCACCATCCTATGCCTATGTATTCCCTCGTGCAATGGGAAAGTCAGAGTCAACGTAGTTCGGACGGACTACGAACAAATGGGGGAGGTTGCTTGCCAAGACATTGCCGTCTTGTGCCTACGTATCCTCAATCTAACCAGAAGGAGGAAATCAGAGCAGTCGTAGTTCGACCTACGGGTCGGTGAAGAAGTCTCGATCGCACTGGGGCGAGAGAAAGGGTTCAACTAACAGGTTAGTCTCGATCGCACTGAAGCGAGAGAAAAAGGGAAGTTATTTGTTAGTGTGCTCGCCGAGATATCGCATCTCGTGCCTATGTATCTCATCTGGAATGAGAATCAGAGCATCGATAGTTCACACAACTACGGTAATGGGAGAAGGGTGCTCGCCAAGACATCGTCGTCTTGTGCCTACGTATCCTCAATCTATCCAGAGAGAGGAAGTCAGAGCGTCCGTAGTTCGTGGGACTACGGAAGAAAGGTGGGAAGAGTGCTCACCAAGACATCGCCGTCTTGTGCCTACGTATCCTTAATCTAACCAGAGAGAGGAAGTCAGAGTGTCCGTAGTTCGTGGACTATGGAAAAACAGGATCTCGATCACCTTGAGGTGAGAGAAAAAGGGAAGACACACAGAAGGTCTAAGGGAAACTGAATCCTACAAGTTATCATACAAAGTGGCCCTAAAGTCAGGATTAGGAGGGAGCTAACCTATTGTTATCATGCTTGGATTGAGAGCCTAATGTCTATCCTACTCCGAGCTTAATCAGAAATTAAGTCGGACTAGGAGCCTTAAGGGAGCATGAGAATACAGAGTAATCAACAAGTAAACACCAGACATCTCAATCACAAAGAGAAAATCGAATAAGAAGTAGTAAAGTATTTAATCAGGAATTAATCAAAATAGCATCAAAATCAAAATTAACATTTAATCAAAAATATCCAAGTTAAAGTTAAAATGCTAATTAAAATCAAGATTAAATTATAAGATTAATTCAAGTTAATTCCTAATTTAAAATCTAATTAAAGTTCTAAGTTCTAATTAAAAGAAGACTAATTAAAATCTAGGATTAGAAATTAATCACAATTAAAATCTTATAAAATAAATCTCTCAATTAAAAAAACAAACAATTAATCAAAAACTAAACTATTAAAAAAAACAAATAAACAAACAGAGGGGGTGTAGTCAGCATGCTCGTGGGTGAGAAAATGAAATGGGACGCATGGGTTTGAGATTACTAGCCCAAAAGTCTGCAAGGCTTCCAGAGGGGTGCGACTAGAATGAAAACAAATGGGCCAAGGCCCAATCTAGGTTGATACAAGCTAAAACCTAAAACTCAGATGCCTTCCTTTGTCGTTTCCTTCTTCTCTCTCAGACATCTTCCTCATTCTGCTTTTGAGCCGTCAATGGCTTTGTTCCAACCTCTTTTTCAATGCACCGACGCACCTCCATACATCACCCTACATACGTCTTCGTCTCAAGCTTAACTTCGTCAACCGTGATTCTTTTCAACATCACCATCGCCTTCTCTCAACTCTCTTCCCTCATTCTGTCTTACATGGAAGCGACGCCGAAACAAAACTACATCGCGCCAGACTCCCTCTTCTCACCTCTCCGTCGCCATGGCTTCATTTCTTTCGATCGCATCTCAACTTAGAGATCTCCACCACTACACGATGTCGCCATCAAACGTCGCCGCGACGAACTCTCTTGGTTCGCTCAACAATGGCCGTCGCACATAATGCCTTCGCAGGAAACAAACGCAACGGAATCTCCTTTAATATCTTTTTTCTCCTTCATAGACCTCACAACATTCTCACTCACGTTTTCCTCAGCAAGGCTCAGATGCAATGGATCAGAAACAATATAACGAGCCTATCTCTAATCAGCAACAATCAAACACAAGCTACAAATCACGAACACGAACAACTTATCACGCATCAAAGTTTGAGAGGAGATTGACGTACCTATCGGAGTCGCTCTGATGGCACTTCAAATTCAACACTAGATTTCACTGCTCAGGTATGCTTGTTTTTCACTTCAACGCGTCTTGTCGATTCCACCTTCTTCTTGCTTCCTGATTTCTGCGGATTTGACATACTGTGCTGCGAGTTGTTGTTGATGCGTGTTAATACTCCGCTCTTACTTTTGCTTGCTTCAAATCATCTTTTGTAATTTGCAGTGTCGTGGAGAATTTGGTGAATTTCAGATGAAGTTGCTGCGTTGATATTTTATGGAAAAATGGAGCTCAATTCCGCAACACTTTTATTTCACTGGTTTCCTTTTCAGCTTTTACAATTGAAGATCCTGAGTGAATGAACAGGGCGCTGGTTTTATAACGTGACATCAGGGGTAGAATGGGATTTCAACCTGTAAATTATGTTAAGGGGATTCACGAGTTTGGCACCTGATTTTGTATTCTTTCCCTTGTGTAACTTTTGTGTAAAAAGTTTGTTATGAATTTGTGTGAATCGTTGTTGAGCTGTGGAACCTTTTTTTCTTTATTTTTCTGTTGTAATTTAGTTCAAAAAAGAAAAATTTCTTTTGTTGCCATGCTTATTCTGCTGTGAGATCGTTTGTAAAACAAAGAAATGTGGGCTCTGCTCTCCTTGTCCTTCCAATATGGGTAACTACGTGGGAAACACGCAGCCACATTAGTGGCAACCAAAATGGGGATCTTGCCACTTTTAAATGAATTTAATGCAGGTTTTCTCTCTTGTTTTTTTCAGTGTTAGACATTATTTGGATAATTGAACTTGTTACAAGAATGGATATTGGAATAAAATGGTTAAAAATGGAATTGGATTTTTGAATTGGACAAATGGATAGATTTTGAAAATGGATATGGATTTTGAAAATGGTTATGGATAGAAATGGATAATTGGATTGGAAAAATGGAGTTGAAGTGGATTTGGAAATATAGAAAAATGTGGATTAATAAAGGGATTTATGTATGGAGTAAATTAAATAATATGGTTTTGGATATTTTGGAAATTGGTTTCGGATATGAAGTTTGATAAATATGATTATTGGTGGATAACAAGGGTTTACAAACTCAATCCAAAAGATGAACGACAAAATGAATCCAAAGCTCATCCTGGACTTTTGATAAGCACCTGATTAATTGCGCGCAACTTCCACTGAATAATTTTGCCACTGAAACAAAACATCTGAAACAAACATCCTCTGAATCTCTGATCAAATGAAACATGACTCTCTGAATCCCTTAATTCACAACCAATGAACCCCTGACCCAAAGCCTTTGATGGATCCTCTGAATAGAAAAATTACAACGAGCAGAATTCAACCTCTTGCTCCTGCTTAACCTGAAATAGAAACCGACTGAATCACCTCTGAATAGGGCCAACAAGAAAAACCTTTGATCCCGTGTCCTGGAAAACCAATGTAAAGTATGATTATGAGTTATGACCTAAATGGAGATGCAAATGAAGAAGAAACAAAAGCCAGTTAGGTTAAAAAAAATTAGGGCAAATTTTGGGGTGCTACAGCTGCCCCTATAGCAACGACTTTCAGACATTCAAGATAAAAGGTGATTGAATACGAAAAGAACCCAGAAATTTACACACTGTGGGGAGAGAAATGACATAGTGATTGCCAGCCGAAGGTGGACTCATATCCAAAGGTTAGTAGAGTCGACAGACCTACAAAGATGACTCCGCTGGGGATACATTGGTAGACCATCAACTCTGAGGTTAAGGAAAAAAAAATCATCAGCTCTGAGAAAGAAAAGGATAACCCGAGGTTAGAAGAAGGATATACGTCAACTCTGAGGTTGGTAAAAAGGTAGACATTGATTTTGAGACCGGAGATAGAAACATTGACTTCAACTCTGAGGTTGGAAGAAAGGAATCAGTCAACACTGAGGTTAGAGACATGACACAATATACAATAACTCTGAGGTTGGTGGAAAAAAGAGGTACAACAACTATAAGGTTGGAGAAAATATATGCGACAACTCCGAGGTTGGGCAAATGGACATCAACCCTGAGGTTGGACAGACAGACGTCAACTCTAAGGTTGGGGAAAGAGGCGTCAACTCTGAATTTGGGGAAGAAGGGCGTCAATTTTGAGATTGGGGAAAAAAGGATTATTCATCAACTTTGAGGTTGAGAAAAGGTATACGACAACTTTGAAGTTGGTAAAAACTGCGTCAACTCTGAGGTTGGATAAAACAGGCGACAACTCTGAGGTTGGCGAAAATAGGCGTCAACTCGGAGGTTGGGGAAGAAAGGATTGTTCATCAACTCTGAGGTTAGAGAACAGGTAAGCGTCAACTCAGAGGTTGGGAAGAGAATATGCGACAACTCTGAGGTTGGTCAAATGGACGTCAACTCTGAGGTTGGGGACGAAAGGCTTTAACTCTGAGGTTGGTAAAAAATGGCGTGTTCATCAACTCTGAGGTTGAGAAAAGGTATACTACAACTTTGAAGTTGGGGAAGAAAAGGATATTCATCAACTCTAAGGTCGAGAATAGGTATACGACAACTTTGAAGTTGGAGAAAGGCGTCAACTCAAAGGTTGGTAAAGAAGGGCGTCAACTCTGAGGTTGGTGAAAATGAGCGTCAACTCTGAGGTTGGGGCTCTCTTCGGAGGATTGGAATCTATGTTTTGATTGAGGTTTGATCTGGGCTTTCGCACAAGGTACCAAATCTGGCTTATGCTTCACATGCATATGCTTGAATTTTCTTTCTATGGCGTAATGCTCCATATGAAATGGAAATGCTACGCGTTTTGGTAGATGCAATGCATTGATGATAACTAAATACAGGAATGAGAGGACACTCCACCGGGGAATTTGCAGAACGGAACAAGCAAACTTTGTTGAGGAAGGGATCACCAATATCTGACCACCAATAACCACTGGTGCTGTAAACCATGTTGGGGGACCGCAAGCTGAATTGCGAACTCCGTCGGGGAGATGCCAATGATGATTGGAATTTGAACCGTTGAGAGTGCCAATAACCATTGGACTTTGAGTTGTGGGGAAATACCGAATCTGACTTTTGAGGAACAAAATACTCTGACTTCTCGCCGTCTTCAGACTGCTCGCAAAATATTCCATCGTCTTATCCTGCTGAGAATGAGGAATCCACCTACACTGTTGGGGATAAGAAATATTCCTAAAGAACCCCTTTTCGATTTGAGGACGATTCCCTGCCTAGGCAAGAATAGAAATTCCAACACCTCGCTGGAAAAAGATATCTTCTGGCACCTTGCTGGGGAAGAGACTTAGTGCTTCAAGTTTCCGCTGATCAACTGCATACTGGTTATCAAGAGTGAACAACGGTTCCTTTGATTCTTGACTTGCCCCAGACCACAGGGTCTACTGGAAGAAATCATCTCAAGAGGATTTTATAGAAGACCGAGCGTTCGACAATGCCCCAGGGTCTTCAAACTCTTGGAGAGATTTATCGGATCTCAGAGTAACTGCCCCAGACTGTATGATCTTTGAAGGAATTTACCTCGAGAGGACTTATAATGACTTGAAATACTCTGCTTCAGTATTTTGAACCTTGAAGAGGTGCTTCTGATTAACCGTCTTCTGGAGAGGATAATTTCTCATGCTCTGGAGGTGGCTTGCCTCGATACGAGTCTTAAAGTGAACTTTTGCCCCTGATCTTCGAATGAATGCCCCAGAATAACTAAACTTCGGAGAGATTTCTCGACGTGACTACCCCAGATTGGCTACATCTCATCACGACTTACTGGAGAAAGCCCACTCTACACTGAGTCTCTTGGCAGCATGCCCATCCTTCGGAATTTTCAAGCATCCCAGCTCGGCAGGATCAAGCTTCTCGACTGACGTTCACTGTGTAAACTTCCTTGATGCTTAAGCACATGTATGCAAGCAGAATAAGTTTATTATGAGAATGAAAATTCTAATGCGACAAACATGATAACCTTAAAGTTTTTATTGAAAAGATGTCACAAAACCTTGTGAACGAGTCACTAGTTACGACCTTGATTTTTGAATGGAAGAACAATACGCACATGCAATACCAACAAAAATATTTTTAGCACAAGTCATGGGTGTCAGGAACGCTATCTCGTCGAAGTACGCCTTTGGACAAACCCTGTATCAATTAGGACTTTTAGGGGTTGTCGTGGCCTGGTTCACGGTTTCGAGAAAAAGGATTTATGGCTCAAAATTTGTTTGTACCCACCCATTCTCCTTGATGTTCTCCAGTCCTACGTTCAGTTAATTTGGCACAAGCGCTCATCTCTCAAAAGGATTCTGTGACGAGTGACAGTTAATGGACCCACGAGGATTTTGGAGTGGCAGTCACCCCTTTCGTCTTTGGTGCTTTGCGGTCACACGACTTGTTCTTTACCGAGGATTTTCTCTTGATCACTTATTTTTCTTTTCATTTGTTTTTTATTTCCCTGATTTTTCCTGGACTGATTCTTTTTGAATCTTTCAATTTTGAAGTCCAGAGGGATACCCTAACTTTTTCTTAAGTCACTTGTTTTCAAGTTTTCGACTTAGCAAGCTTTCTTTCTTTCTTTTTTTTCTCTTATTTTTGAACAAATCGTGTGACGCTGGCTTGTCTGATTTGTTTGAAAGGGGTTATGATTGCCTCATTCCTTGGTCGATGAGGGATAACCATTGTGGTTTCACGTCTCTTAACCTCCTGATATGTGAGGAAAGAAAGGGAATGGATGCTCAGATTCACATTCCTTTTGAAATTTGGGCGCTTGGTCAAATTACTGACAATTACTCTGGCCCTGTGTTAGATGTGAGGGTTTTTCTTTTGGAAAGAAACTCCTACTTCAAGGCTCAAAGGGGTTGACGAGGGTCTATCTCCCTTATATCTCTGGTGTTTTGGGATTTGAAGCAATGCATGTACATCCTCAACAAGGTTTTATCCAAAAGCATATAACCGAGGATTTTGTGTTTTTACTTCATTATCCTCCCTCCAAGAGTTTAAGCAAGCACGTTGGTATTGCAATGCACATAAATATCATATGAATGAACAAGAATGAATTACTTCAAGAAAAACATATTCATTGCATTAAGATCATCTTTAAAAACAAACAAGTCTTTTCATGCATACAATGCTTTAATAAGAAATGAAAAACTACAAATGAAAATGCAGTAGAAAAACTGAAGATTGCCATCGCTGAGGAAGCTTGATTCTGTCTGGACGTACTTGCAGACTGAGTGCTCAATTGGGAAATGAGGCTTCAATTGATGTACATATCATCTTCAGTGAATGCAATAACACCTGAGTCGACCAGATCTTGCACCTTGTGCTTGAACATGTTGCAATCTTCAATTGAATGACCTGGTGTGTCCGAGTGATACTCACATCTAGCATCCAGATCATAACCAGGAGGAATGGGTTCGAGAACATGCTTGGCTTCCCTTATTTCAACAAGAGAACTCTCAAGTAGACGGGCAAGGACATGACTGTGAGGAATAAAGAGTGGATCGAACCTTCTCGCAGGCCTTTGTGATCTTTGTTGTCCCTGTTGCTGATGAGCATAAGGTCGCCGATACCGAACATGCTGTTGAGTAACAGGAGGAGTATACACCGCACTAGTTTCTCCTTCCTTTCTCTTGGAGGACCCAACATAAGGTTTCTTTGCATATTCAGAGGAATCCCCAGCAATTTGAATCTTTCCTGTTTTGATGCCGTTTTCGACTCTTTCTCCTGCCAATACAAGACCTGAAAATCCAGATGACAAACATCCAACCAATTTCTCATAATAATGCCCCTGAAGCGTATCCATGAACATATCAACGAGCTCTCGCTCCAACATCAGAGGTTGGACTCGGGAAGCTAATTCACGCCACATCTGGGCATACTCTTTGAAGCTTTCATTTTGTCTCTGAGAAAAACTCTACAATTGTATTCTATTGGGCGCCATGTCCGTGTTGTACTGGTAGTGCTTAATGAAAGCTTCTGCCAGATCTCTCCAGCTTTTAATATGTGTTCTCTCCAATCTCATATACCGGTCTAAGGATGCCCTAGCTAGGCTATCCTAAAAGAAATGCATCAGCAGCTTCTCGTCATCTGAATAGGCAGACATTTTTCTGGAATATGCCCTGATGTGAAACTTGGGGCAGGTGGTTCCATTGTACTTTTCGAAAGCAGGTACCCTGAACTTCGGAGGAATCTTCACACTTGGGACCAACCCTAAGTCAGACATGTCCATACCCAAAGCATTCTACCTCCCAAAAGCCTTCAATCTCTCTTCGATCACACGAAACCTCTTGTCCGTATCAGTAGGGAAACTCACCTCAGCATTGTAACATTGTTCATCCTGATTATTCACTTCCTGACGAGGAATAGGAATCTTAGCAGTACTTCTGCTGGATCGACTCATACGAAGGGTGGAGGAATATCAGCACGTGGAGGATTCACATCTCTTCCTGGAGTATTACCAACAACATTCCTATTTCCAGCCTCTGGGATAACAACAGCAGCCCTGTGAATAACCGCCCTTAATTCCTCTTGACGCTGAGCCATACCCTGCATCACCTCCATTCACTGAGCCATACGAGTCTAGAATTCCGACAACTCTGATCGCATCTGATCCATGATTCTCTTCTGATTGCTTCGAATTGCGTAGTGGTGAGAAGTCAAGTTTGCAGTTCTGAAGAAAATACCAAGTCAGAATAAGGATTCCCATCTCTGAATACCTGCTATGCATATGAGTATGAGAATGCAAAATGCCATGTGATGCAAATGCAAAGACACGGGATCAAGGTATCCATAAACCCTGAATAGCTACTGTGCTGATGATGAGCTCAAAGGTCTGCTCTAATAAGAAAACCAGAATACCCAGAATACCGGAATACCAAGCTGATAAGTCCACACTGATAGGAAGACCAAAAAACCAGGTAGGTTGAAGGTCGAGGTTACCTGCAAACCTGTAAACACCAGCCCATTCCCACATGTGGGTTCTAGAAAACCAAGGATCCTCAGTATCCCGGGCTCTCAGGTCAAGAAATGATGATACGTTCACCATTTTTGGTTTGGCATCATCATCAATCGAGAAGGCCTCAACTGATTCCCCTCAAAAAGGTTATCCTACATAAGTTCCCAGCTTCGGGTCCTCGGATCAAGAAGTATAATGGGTTTGCCATTTCTGGTCTTCCATTACTACCTCTCGGGAGGAGTGCCACAACTGAGTCCTCGAGGAATGGTCGCCAGAGTCGATAGTTTTCCAGGTTACATCCCATCATCTGCACCAATGCGCGGGATAGAACATTACCAAAGAAAACCTCGTCCGGATGTGGAGTTTTCGTGTATACTACGTTTGGCCAAATGCCACACAAGTCACACTACTTTCCACGCTAGTCCTAGGTGTACGCTCAAGCATGGATATTGGGCTTTTCACTCAGAACACCCATCCTACCAAACAGAAAAACCAGTACAGCACAGTACAGTCCAGCATAATAACAATGAAATGCAAATGCAATAAAATGCGGTAAAACAATAATACAGTAATATACAACATAATAAAACACAACAGTAAACACCCAATGAAAAGAAACAACCAAGCGCTAGGATTGACTCGCAAAGGGGATGAACCAGCAAGAGGTCAACCTGTCCCCAGCAGAGTCGCCAGCTGTCGCTCCCGGGATTTTCATCTAGGTAGAAACTCGAAAGTGGCACGGAAACAGAGTCGCCAGCAATGTGTATTTATCCCAAGAGAGGGAAAGGAAACACTGCGTAAACCTAAGGGAAGGAAAAGACCATGGTCTCACGACCAAGAGAAACGGGTAAGGGAGTTGGTTACGCGATGGGAAGGTGTTAGCACCCCCACACGTCCATCGTGCTCGATGGGATCCACGCTTGTTGTCTCGATCAAAGGGTGTCGTCATCTGGAGCTCCACTGCTACTGGAAAGGAGAAGGAACGGGAATGAAAAAGAACAAAGAAACAAAGAAGAAGAGAAAAAGAAGTGACTCGATAGGACATCGCCGTCCTATGCGTACGTATTCCCTCATGAAATCGGAAAATTAGAGTCAATGTAGTTCGTACGGACTACGAAAAAAGCGGGGAGGTTGCTCGCCAAGACATCGCCGTCTTGTGCCTACGTATCCTCAATCTAACCAGAAGGAGGAAATCAGAGCGGTCGTAGTTCGACCTACGGGTCAGTGAAGAAGTCTCGATCACACTGGGGCGAGAGAAAGGGTTGAATTAATAGGTTAGTCTCAATCGCACCAAGGCGAGAGAAGACAAGGCACAATCTCGCCGAGGCGAGAGAAAAATAGGATCGATCGCACTGAAGCGAGAGAAAAAGGGAAGTTATTTGTTAGTGTGCTCACCGAGATATTGCATCTCGTGCCTACATATCTCATCTAGAATGAGAATCAAAGCATCCGTAGTTCACACAACTACGAGAATGGGAGAAGGGTACTCACCAAGACATCGCCGTCTTGTGCCTACGTATCCTCAATCTATCCAGAGAGAGGAAGTCAGAGCGTCCGTAGTTTGTGGGACTACGGAAGAATGGTGGGAAGAGTGCTCGCCAAGACATCGTCGTCTTGTGCCTACGTATCCTCAATCTAACTAGAGAGAGGAAGTCAGAGCGTCTGTAGTTCATGGACTACGGGAAAACGGGATCTCGATCACCTTGAGGCGAGAGAAAAAGGGAAGACACACAGAAGGTCTAAGGGAAACTGAATCCTACAAGTTATCATACAAAGTGGCCCTAAAGCCAGGATTAGGAGGGAGCTAACCTATTGTTATCATGCTTGGATTGAGAGCCTAATGTCTATCCTTCTCCGAGCTTAAGCAGAAATTAAGTCGGACTAGGAGCCTTAAGGGAGCATGCGAATACAGAGTAATCAATAAGTAAACACCAGACATCTCAATCACAAATAAAAAATCGAATAAGAAGCAGTAAAATATTTAATCAGGAATTAATCAAAATCAAAATTAACATTTAATCAAAAATCTCCAAGTTAAAGTTAAAATGCTAATTAAAATCAAGATTAAATTCTAAGATTAATTCAAGTTAATTCCTAATTTAAAATCTAATTAAAGTTCTAAATTCTAATTAAAAGAAGACTAATTAAAATCTAGGATTAGAAATTAATCACAATTAAAATCTAATAAACTAAATGTCTCTATTAAACAAACAAACAATTAATCCAAAACTAAACTATTAAAAAAACAAATAAACAAACAGAGGGGGTGTAGTCAGCATACTGGTGGGTGAGAAAATGAAATGGGACGCATGGGCTTGAGATTACTAGCCCAATAGTCTGGAAGGCGTCCAGAGGGGTGCGGATAGTCCTGGGGGTGCGACTAGAATGAAAAAAAATGGGCCAAGGCCCGATCCAGATTGATAAAAGCTAAAACCTAAAACTCAGATGCCTTCCTTTGTCGTTTCCTTCTTCTCTCTCAGACATCTTCCACATCCTGCTTCTGAGCCGTCAATGGCTTCGTTCCAACCTCTTCTTCAACGCACCGGCGCACCTCCTTACATCACCCTACCTATGTCTCCGTCTCAAGCTTAACTTCTTCAACCATGATTCTCTTCAACATCACCATCACCTTCTCTCAACTCTCTTCCCTCATTCTGTCTTACATGGAAGTGACGCCGGAACAAAACTACACCGTGCCAGACTCTCTCTTCTCACCTCTCCGTCGCCATGGCCTCATATCTTCCGATTGCATCTCGTACTTTGAGATCTCCACCACTACACGATGTCGCCATAAAACCTCGCCGTGATGAACTCTCTTGGTTCGCTCAACAATGGTCGTCGCACATAATGCCTTCGCCGGAAACAAACGCAACAGAATCTCCTTTAATATCTTTTTTCTCCTTCATATACCTCGCAACATTCTCACTCACATTTTCCTCAGCAAGGCTCATACGCAATGAATCAGAAATAATACAGCGAGCCTATTTCTAATCAGCAACAATCAAACACAAGCTACAAATCGTGAACACGAACAACTTATCACGTATCAAAGTTTGAGAGGAGATTGACGTAACTATCGGAGTCGCTCCGATGGCATTTCGAATACAACACCAGATTTCACTGCTTAGGTATGCTTGTTTTTCACTTCAACGCGTCTTCTCGATTCCACCTTTTTCTTGCTTCCTGATTTCTGCGAATTTGACATACTGTGCTGCGAGTTATTGTTGATGCGTGTTAATACTCTGCTCTTACTTTTGCTTGCTTCAAATCATCTACTGTAATTTGCAGCGTCGTGGAAAATTTGGTGAATTGCAGATGAAGTTGCTGCGTTGATATTTTTTGGAAAAAATGGAGCTCAATTCCGCAGCACTTTTATTTCGATGGTTTTATAACGTGCCACCAGGGGTAGAATGGGATTTCAACCTGTAAATTTTGTTAAGGGGATTCACGAGTTTGGCACCTGATTTTGTATTCTTTCCCTTATGCAACTTTTGTGTAAAAAGTTTGTTATGAATTTGTGTGAATCATTGCTGAGCTGTGGAACCTTTTTTTCTTTATTTTTCTGTTGTAATTTTGTTCAAAAAAGAAAAATTTGTTTTGTTGCCATGCTTATTCTGCTGTGAGATCATTTGTAAAACAAAGAAATGTGGGCTCTGCTCTCCCTGTCCTTCCAATATGGTTAACTATGTGGGAAACGCGCAGCCACATCAGTGGCAACCAAAATGGGGATCTTGCCACTTTTAAATGAATTTAATGAAGCTTTTCTCTCTTCTTTTTTTCAGTGTTAGACATTATTTGGATAATTGAACTTGTTACAGGAATGGATATTGGAATAAAATGGTTAAAAATGGAATTGGATTTTTGAATTGGACAAATGGATAGCTTTGGATAAGATTTAAAGAAAAAGATTTTTGAAAAAATTAAAATCGATATGGGTTTTGAAAATGGTTATGGATAGTAATGGATAACTGGATTGGAAAAATGGAGTTGAAGTGGATTTGGAAATATAGAAAAATGTGGATTAAAAAAAGGATTTATGGATGGAGTAAATTAAAAAATATGGTTTTGGATATTTTGGAAATTGGTTTCGGATATGAAGTTTGATAAATATGGATATTGGTGGATAAAAAGGGTTTACAAACTCAATCTAAAAGATGAATGACAAAATGAATCCAAAGCTCATCCTGGACTTTTCACAAGCACCTGATTAACTGCGCGCAACTTCCACTGAATAATTTTGTCACTGAAACAAAACATCTAAATCAAACATCCTCTGAATCTCTGATCAAATGAATCATGACTCTCTGAATCCCTTAATTCACAGCCAATGAACCCCTGACCCAAAGCCTTTGATGGATCCTCTGAATAGAAAAATTACAATGAGCAGAATTCAACCTCTTGCTCCTGCTTAACCTGAAATAGAAACCGACTGAATGACCTCTGAATAGGGCCATCAAGAAAAACCTTTGATCCGGTGTCCTGGAAAACCAATGCAAAGTATGATTATGAGTTATGACCTAAATGGAGATGCAAATGAAGAAGAAATAAAAGCCAGTTAGGTTAAAAAAAAGTTAGGGCAAATTTTGGGGTGCTACATGAAGCTCATCCGAAAAGCAAGTACAACATTATGGACCAATTGTTGCAATCTCCATCTAGAATCTTTGTGTTATCTCTCCTGCTTAGTTCCGAAGCTCACAGGGAAGCTCTGCAGAAAGTCTTGGAGCAAGCTTTCGTACAACAAGATGTGACGGTAAGATAATTTGACAACATCATTTCCAACATCACTTCCAGCAACAATTTTGGATTCAGTGGTGAAGAACTGCCAGAAGAAGGCAAAAACCACAATATGGCGCTTAACATTACAGTCAAGTGCTAGGATGATGCTCTAGCCAACGTACTGGTAGACACAAGATCTTCTTTAAATGTTATGCCAAAATCAACTCTGATACGACTATCATTTCAATGAGCCCCGATGAGAGGCGGCGAGGTCATCGTCAAAGCCTTTGACGGATCCAGAAAAATAGTTATCGGCGAAGTTGATCTTCCCATAACCATTGGTCCTCACACTTTCCAAGTCACTTTCAAGGTCATGGATATCCGGGCAGCATACAACTATTTATTAGGAAGACCTTGGATACACAAAGCTGGGGAAGTCACTTCGACACTTAACCACAAGTTGAAGTTCGTCAAGAATGACAAGTTAGTCACAGTATATGTAAAGCAGGCCTTAATAGTGAGCAACTTATCATCATTCTCCTGTGTAGAACCCGAGGAGGTGGTTGGAACCCAGTTCCAAGCACTCTCGGTGAGCAATGAGAATCGATCAGAAAGAGGGACATCGATCTCCTCATACCAAGACGTTCTCAAAGTGATCGAGAGTAATAACGTAAAAGGATGGGGATAGCTCGTAATTCCTACGGATAACAAGACAAAGAAAGTTCTTGGTTTCTCCATAACCTGTACCCAGTCTACTAAAGATGAACGTTTTCATCCCATTCAGGACTTCTTTCACAGTGGAGGCTTCCTCCACCCAGTGTCTCAAGAAGTACACACCATCAATAAGAGTGACTCCTCCGATACGGATGAGGAATGGAAATCTTATCTCAACGACAACGGTTATATGTCTCAGGAAGAAACGCACATGCCATTCTGTTTTCCAAAGCAGAACCCAAGATATATACCGAGATCAGACGTCTAAATGATCTATGGAGATTGTGATCCTGAGGGATGTCGTGCTCCACCTAACTCATTAAAAGATGATCTAATGAGGGATAATTTAGATCAAGATTATTATGATCCCCTGGATGACTTACCTATATGGAAGCCATACAATGAATGCTTGGGGCAAAAGAGTCAATACAACAATACCTATCAGTGGAGTAATATTGAAAAGAATACTCACGTCCCCATCAAGTCATGGGATCATTACTCAGGGTATTCCAAAGATAACCAACACCACAATGATGAATCTGCAAAGATTGCAGGACAAGAGTTCGTCAACTATGCTTTTTCTGAGGTCAACGTCATCGAGGAAGATGACTCCTCTATTCCCACTGTAGTATGGGACACTTTAGGACCGCCGAGTGGCAAGTATAACTTCCTAGTCAAGTACACTGCTCCTGAAAGCTCTCGCATCAGATACGAGGACATCCAGGCGACTGGATGGGGAGATCCTCTTGAGAGTGAAAAGATTAGGGAAGATACAATAGAAGAGTTCGTTTACGATAACTCTGCATGGGAGGAAGACTCCAACGATCCTACTCCGCCAGAAATCAATGTCATTTATGAGGACAAACCAAGAAAGAAGGTACCAAACTTTGTGATTCACCGAGCAGTTCGTCGCCAATGTTTTGTTGTCGATGTCCCGAAAGTCGTCCATAAGTCTAAGTAATTTCCATCTTTGTTTTAACCTTTCACCCTATCCAGGTGAAACGGATGTTTTTATAGGGTTTACTTTTCTGTAAATGTCCCTCTTCGCTTTGCCAAAAGCGACAGAGTTTTGTTTTATAGGGCTGTATTTCAAGAATCGACAAATTGTAAATAAATAATTTCATTTTGTCATTCCCGCATCTATTGTTGTTTTCACTTTTTGTTTTTCAGAAAATGGTAATCCTAAAACAACCCAAAATAATAACAAGCATTTTTGAGAAAATACACTGCACACACTCTTGCATTCTCTCTATCTCTTCTAAAAAATGAATCATCACGTCATGTAGATTGCTTGTTTTAAACCCCATTGAAACATACGATCCAATGCCTTCTCCCAACTTTGAATTCCCGGTATTTGAAGTTAAAGAAGAAGAGGACGCAGAGGTTCCAGAGGAGATCTCCTGATTACTCAGACAAGAGGAAATACCTATTAGGCCTCACAAAGAGCCGTTGGAAACAGTCAATTTGGGATCAGAGGAAGAAAAGAAAGAAGTTAAGATTGGAGCACTGCTCAGTCCAACTGTCAAAGAAAGCTTGATAAAACTTCTCAAAGAGTTTCCAAATGTATTTGCTTGGTCCTATTAGGACATGCCAGGGTTGGATACCAGCATCGTGGAACATCATTTACTGCTAAAGACAGAATGTCCTCCAGTGAAACAAAGGCTGAGACGGACTCACCCAGACATGGCTATCAAAATCACGGAGGAAGTGCAGAAAAATAACGACGCAGGTTTCCTCGCCACCTCAGAATATCCTCAATGGCTAGCTAACATAGTGCCAGTTTCAAAAAAGGACGGATCAAGTCAGAATGTGTGTAGACTACAAGGATCTGAACAAAGAAAATCCAAAGGACGACTTCCCCTTACCACACATTGACATGCTGGTTGACAGTACAACAAAGTTCAAAGTCTTCTCCTTCATGGATGGATTCTAGGGATATAATCAAATCAAAATAGCACCAAAAATAATCTGTCTAAAAGGCTATGACAAGGTAATGCTGATTGGTTTGAAGAACGCCGGGGCAACCTATCAAAAGGCTATGACAACTCTATTTCACGACATGATGCACAAAGAAATCGAAGTGTATGTCGATGACATGATTGCCAAATCTAAAACAGAAGAAGATCATGTAACACGCCTTTCGAAGTTATTCGAGCGTTTGAGAAAGTACAAACTCCGCTTGAATCCTAATAAATGCACGTTCGGTGTTCGTTCGGGAAAACTTTTAGGATTCATCGTTTGTCGGAAAGGAATCGAGGTTGATCCTAATAAGGTCAAGGCCATTCAAGAAATGCCTTCACCAAAGACCGAAAAACAGGCCAGACGATCTTTTGGACGTCTGAATTACATCTCAAGGTTCATATCCCTCATGACCGCGACATGCGCGCCAATCTTTAAACTACTCAGAAAGAATCAAAGCTGTGTATGGACAGAAGATTGCAAAAAGCGTTCGACAGTATCAAAGAATATCTGTTGAATCCACCAATCCTGTCACCTCCAGTGGAAGGAAGACCACTAATCATCTACCTAACAGTCTTGAAAGACTCTATGGGTTGTGTACTCGGCCAAAAGACGAAACCAAAAGAAAAGAGTCTGCCATCTATTATTTAAGCAAGAGAAAACTATGTCGTACTCAGTAAACTATGCTCGAGAAAACTTGCTGTGCTCTGGCTTGGATAGCCAAATGTCTTTGCCAGTACATGATTTGTCACACTACTTGGTTAATCTCCGAAATGGATCCAATCAAATACGTCTTTGAAAAACCCGCTCTCACGGGAAGGATTTCCCGTTGGCAGATGTTGTTATCAGAATATGACATCAAGTACCATGCTCAGAAAGCCGTCAAAGGAAGTATTTTAGCCGATCATTTGGCTCATCAACCGATTGACTTCTCAGATGAAGATGTCATGTACTTGATAATGAAAGATTGCGATGAACCGCTACCCAACGAAGGGCCAGAACCAGGTTCCCAATGGGGATTAATTTTTGACGGAGCTGTCATTAATTATGTAAACGAAATTGGGGCAATCATCGTAACACCTCAGGGTGCCCATATTCCATTCACTGCCCAACTGACTTTCAAATGCATAAACAATGAGGCCGAATACAAAACTTGTATCATGGGTCTCGAAGAAGTAATTTACTTAAGGATAAAGAATTTGGATGTATATGGAGACTCAGCCCTAGTTATCAATCAGATCAAAGGAGAGTGGAATACATACCAATTGGGATTGATTCCTTACAAAGATTATGCGAGAAGGTTGTTACCATTCTTCAACAAAATCGAGTTTCATCATATCCCTCGTGAAGAAAATCACATGTCCAATGCATTAGCCACATTTTCTTCCATGATTAGTGTAGGTCAATGGAACGACGTACCTAAGATTGACATAATGCGCCTTGAAAGGCCCGCTTATATCTTCATAATTGAAGCAGTCATAGATGACAAGCCTGTAGCGTGCGATTTTTGTCGGTGACGCGACCACCTTATCGCCATTGGTTGGAATTGGGTGCTACTTTCTGATTTCTTATTTATCCTATGAAGCTAGAAAGGAAAGGGAAGCTATCTAAAACTAACCTTGCACGCAAATGTTTTCTTTAACAAATGCTACGAGATTGGGGTCCAGGGTCAGGTTGTACAATAGGGAGTTGTCAATTACCCATCCTATATATGGTTATCCATAAATCGTTTAGCAAATTCTACTGTTATCTACTTATCGGTGTTTATCTGTCACGGGTTGGGAAAGTTTCTCCTTTGGGAATGTTTGAGAGAGAGTATTTTTGTTGATTTCAGGTTTTTTTTTATGTTTTTGGTAAGGTACTGGACCTAAGGTTTTTGATTAGTGTGATCGCTAAGATTTCGCAATCTTATGCCTACGTATTCCCTATAAAAGATAACAGGGAAATCAGAGCAATCATAGTTCCTCATATTCTATGGGAGGAAAGAGATGTTTGGTGTCTTGTTCAAAGCCCAAGATTGAAGCTAAAGGTTTTTTGTGTCTTGTTTAAAGCCCAAGATTGAAGCTAAAAGGTATTGATTGAGAGAGAATTTGTCATCTCTAAAGAGAGATATCTCATCTATTTATCACAGTTGTTGGGTAACTGATTTTAAAGGAGAATTACTTTAACTGCAATATATGGAGTCCAGCAATGCCACAATTTCCTTTATGAGGGATTTGTCTTAGAGGAGAAAAATTTAACCTAGTGTAGAGCAATGTCATTTTTCCTTAGGAGTCTTTCACGCTAAGAGGGGGACATTGGCTTGGATGTAAATAATCCAGAGGCTTGTCACTTACAGCAATTAGATGAAAGAATGGGATTTACCAGGATAAGAGATGGACTACAACTTGGAATTTTGAGTCAACAAGTGTGCCACTTACAACATTTATCAGGGATTAGGGTTTGTTTTATTGTCTGTTTTGATGTTTGATTGTACAGAGAAATGTCTCCCTACAGAGAGATTTTTGATTTCCTCTGAGGGGATTTTGATTTTTTGTGTGCCTTGATCAAAGCCCAAGGTTGAAGCTAAAAAAAGGTTGACTCTACTAGAGAGTTTTATTTCTGTCTTGTACAAAGCCCAAGACTGAGGCTAAAAAGAGACTGACTCTTTTGGGGAGATCATTATACAAAGCCTAAGAGAAGGCTGAAAGGAATTGACTCTTTCGGAGAAATATTTTGTATGTGTCTTGTACAAAGCCTAAGATCGAGGCTAAAAGGGATTGACTCTACTGGTGAGAGGTTTTATCTATTTGTACAAAGCCCAAGATTGAGGCAGAAAAGAGTTGACTCCACTGGGGACGTTTTATTGGTGTCTTGTACAAAGCCCAAGATTGAGGCTAAAAGGATTTTGATTGACTCAGCTGGAGAATATTTATAGGTGTCTTGTACAAAGCCCAAGATTGAGGCTAAAAGACGCTGAGGGATGATCATTATACAAAGCCTAAGAGAAGGATAGTTGGGGAATTTCTTACATAAAACCTAAGAGGAGGCTAACTTCTGCTGAGGATTATTGAGATCTAGAGGCAGGTCCAAATTGGGGAATCAACTCTTGCTGAGGAGTTGAAATACCAGAGACCATGAGGTTCTGACTGAGGGTTTATTGATAGTAATTTGACCCTAGTAGGGTTTATCCTGTGTCTTTAGGAAACTTGAGGGTTTATTGAGATCCAATAGGAGGTGAGACTATCCAAGTCTACTGGTATGAAAAGGTTTATCATTGTACGATGCCCAAGAGGAGGCTGGTGTTTTTAAGGGATGAGAATCAACCCTAATTTATTCTGAGATTCTGATTCTCTAGAGGATTGAACTATCAAAGGATGACTAAGTTCTGTCCTATACCTGTAGGAGGTCTTTTGGGTCCTTGTACTAAGCCCAAGAGGAGGCATGAGAACTTCTAAGAAGCCTGAGGGTCCTTGTACAAAGCCCAAGAGGAGGCTAGGGATGCTTATAGAAAGCCTGTGGCTCCAAACCTAAGAAGAGTTCAAGAAAGGTTTCACCAAGAATCATCCTTTCTTTAGTGAACAGTTCTTGGGTTTGAAGAAATTCAAGAGAGGTTTCACCGGGAATAATGCCTTTCTCTGTTCTATATTGTATAAGCTCAAGAGGAGGCAAAACTGTATCTGGAATTTCTTATGGGGAACTAGTTTTAACAGTGTTGAAAGAGTTACCACTGGTTTTATCTAATCCTAGACCTAATTGTCGGGGAAAACTCTAAGAAAGATAATAAATATGCATATATATATATATATATATATATATATATATATATATATATATATATATATATATATATACAGATGAAATATATATGAGCAAGTATGTAAAAGAAAGCTGATAGAACTTACAGGCGAGCAAGCTTCTAGTACTTCAGTTGTATGGTTTGTTATTCAAGAAATTAAAAAATGTTTTGATAACAACTATGAATTTGAATCTAAATCAAAAGGGAAATTTGTTTTGAAAAGAAGATTGGGGCTTATACTCAAGGAAAGACCCAAGAATAACAGTGATTGCACCGTTGTTTTTGAAATCATGTCGGGACTTATACAATGACTGAGGCCCAAATTTGTTTTATTTACAAATGAGGTTGGGTCTTACACTCTTATTAGAGGCACAAAGTTTGTTTGAAAAAGAAGAAAAATGGGACTTACAACACAAGGGAAGGCCCAGATGAAAATGTTTTGAATACGGCGATCGCGCAGAGATTTTTTAACATACTGGGACTTATACAATGACTGAGGCCCAAAAAGGTTTTTATTTACAAAGGGGGTGGGTCTTACACTCTATTAGAGGCCCAAAAAGTGTTTGAAAAAATAAAGATGGGTCTTACAACACAAAGGAGGCCCAAAATGAATTTATTTAAAAGGCGACGATTGCGCCGTGGTTTTAGAAACACAGTGGGACTTATTCAATGACTGAGGCCCAAATTATTTATGTTTGACAAGGAATGGGTCTTACACTCTATTAGAGGCCCAAATATTATTTTCACACAAGAGATGGGGCTTATAGCTCAAGGAGATACCCAGATGAAAAACAATGATCGCACTGTTGTTTTGAAAATCGTGTTGGGACTTATACAATGACTGAGGCCCAAAAAGGTTTTGTGTGACAATGTATGGGTCTTACATTCTATTAAAGGCCCAAAGTGTTGTGAAAAATACTTGTGAGGGTGTGAATGATCAAAACCCTAATTTGTTTAAAAATGTATTTTTATTTGAATATAAATTAAATAAAAATGATGAAAATTAATAAATACCTGTGTAAAACAAGTTATGATCTAGGATAAATGTTTGAAAAATATTGTTTTATCCCTAGAATGATTTAAAAATCATTTGAGTTTGAAAAATCAAGAAAAGAAATATTTTTAAAATGTTAAAAACGAATAAAAAATAAATTCTTTATGAAAATATTAAATTTATCAAATAAATAATATTTTTGTGAAATTTTTTTGGAATAAAATATTTTAACATTTTTATGAATTTTGAAAAAAAAAGAATTAATTCAAAAACATAAAAATTCAGAGAGAAATTAATTTTTTAATCAATTAAATAAAATAACCAAAATTCAAATATTTAAAAATTTGAAAAAGGGCGTCAAGAACACTTGGTTCTTGCCCGCGTCCCCTAGTTTCCCAGATTTGCATTTTCTCACTTTTCTCTCTGATTACTCAATGGTTTTGCACGATTCAAACACCAATCTTGCTCGTTTTTGAACAAGGATCACAACCATATAGATTAGTTGCATTTGTATTAAGTGTGGAGTGAGAAATCAGAGAATAATCTCAAGAACCCTAATTTCAGCATGAACACAATGAAATTCCATACATGATTGATCCATGGCAATTGATTGAGGGTTATTACTTACATACATGCAGGAACAATATGGTAACTCAAAAATTCATTTATGATGCATGGAATATAGAGTTTGAAGGCTTCAGGCTTACCTCTTGCAACTGGTGATCGAGCTTGATGATAAAGATGTTACAAATGTGTTGTAAGGACCCTGACAGCTTCACTATACCCTATGGAGTGTGTTGAGATGCTTAGCTTTGATTGGAGATGCTAGGATCACCTTGTGATACCTCAATTTCAACTCTGTCAAAAGCTTGAGCAACTGACTGGTGATTTTGTGATTCAAGTGTTTCAGATGTGTTTCAAGGCCATGGATCACTCATATATGATGTATATGAGGTGTTAGCATGGTTGGTTTGGTTTGAATCAATTCCAATTTCAAAACCCGATAGTGACTTGAAGTGGAAGGAAAATTTGGAGTGAAAGAGAGATTTCTAGAAAAGCATCAGTTTGGGTGCTTTGGTGTACTCAAACTGATCATAAATGAGCTTATTTATAGAAGAGCAAGTTTGTTTTGCCAAACAGTAGTGAATGGAAACTGGTACAGGTCTGTGGCCAATGGTGATCAAATGGAATCTCAAGTCTCCTCTAGCCATTGACTTGAGATTAGAGCACAGGCCTATGGTCTTCTGTTGCATGAGTTTATCTTGACTCATTTGGTTGATCATGGACTGATACATGCCAGCTCTATGCATCCTTTAAATGCTCCATGATAAATTTGAAAGTTTTGGATTTTGAACTTTGAATGCTACTTGCCAAATGATAAGGTTTTTGACTTGCAAGGATCTATGGTGTTGTAGCTCTGCAGGGATCAGGTTCATTGCATTTTAGAAACTTGTCTTGTATGGTGACAAGGCTTTCCAAGTCATGGAAATGACAAAATCGTGGGGCAAGTGCAAGACTGTTTTGCAAAAACAGTTTTGGAGGTGTCATGTTTCCATGCTTGTAACTCCCTACTCAAGTTGAATTTGGAGATGATCTGGGGCTCTTTGGAAAGCTTGTATGACATGCTTTAACTCTAATGTCCACCAATGGTCTTGGTTCAGCTTGGTTCATAATGAAAAATGGCCCTAAAGTTGGTGAAAAACCTAGACAGATTATGTCTAAAATTTTTCTGTGTGTTGGAAAAGTCGCCATTTTCATGTTTTTGTGATTTTGTTAAATCCATAACTCAACAGCCATGAGGATTTGAAATCTCTTGTAGTTGACAATTTTAAATTATGTAATATGAACTTTCATTTGAGCTTTGAATTGGAGAAAAGGCTTTATAGTTTAGGAGTTATGACCTTGCAAAGTTGGTACAAAGTCACTTTTGTTTCATAACTTAGAAAATTTTTGGTTTCTCGTGGTTGTCCCTGAAGATGGCTGGTTTCAACCTGAGTGAATCGTACACTCAAAGATACAACAGAATCGCCACCGAACTTTATTTAGTCCCAAAGGACAGGGAAAATATCGATAAAACCCAAGGGGAAGAGAAAAGGGAACGGGGGGTCGGTTATGCGAAAGGAAGGTACTAGCACCTAACGCATCCGTCGTACTCGACGGGAACCATTTCGCTTGCTTCTAGGCTTGGATGGGTTATCTATCTAAAGGCTTCTAGCTAAAGAAAAGAGAAAGAGAGAGGGGAAAAGAAAAGAAAAAAAGAAAGAAGGAAAGTACTCACGGAGGAACGAAGTCCTCGTGCCTACGTACCGTCATAGTGCAATGAGGAAGTCAGAGCGTCGCAATTCATGGAACCAGAGGACGGAGAAGAAGGAAGAAAAAGGAGAAAGACGGAAGAAAGGTGGAAGTGTGCTCGCCGAGATCATTGCGATCTCGTGCCTACGTATCTGACATTCAGAAGAATGCAGAATCAGAGCTTCCATTGTTCGGGGAACTGAACAGAAAAGGAAAACAAGAAAGAAACAAGGAGATGAAAGAAGTGGTGTCGAAACCAAGAATGAAAGAAACTCCACTGGGGATAGCAAAGGGAAGTGGTGTTGAAACCAAGAAAGTAAGAGCAAAGGGAATAGGAAGGACTCCGCTGGGGATCCAAATAAATGGATGGTGTCATAACTAAGAGAAAAGGGAGACTCGGTATATTAACTGGCTGGCAGTGGTTAACCGAAGAAAGAGAGTAGAACCCTGGCGAGGAAAAGACGCTGGTGTCAATAGACGGACTGTGATAAACCCAGATAGAGAGTGCTGAACCAAGAGAAGGTGTTTGACTCTGAAGGGGCCTAGGTATATTAACTGATAAACAGTGGTTAACCGTGGAAAGAAAGGACTACAACTCTGTGGGAGTAGAGAAGCATTGGTTTTAATAGAGGAAACTATGATTAACCAGAAAAACGGGTGTAGGACCGAATAAAGATCGTGACCCAAAGGACGGGTGTAGGACCGAGCAAAGGTCGTGACCCAAAGGGGTTCGGTAAACTGACTGAACAACTAGTACTTAACCGAAGAAAGGGTATTTGAACCAAAGAAAGGTTGCTAACCCAAGGGTGCAAGTATTCGAACCAAGAGGAGGTTGCCAACTGCGGGGGATTCGGTGTTTACAGACGGACTGTGACTAACCGAAATGAAAAGCGATTGATTAACCAAGAGAAGGTTATTAACTCAAAAGGGTTCAGTATTTTAACAGATGGACTGTGGTTAACTGAAGAAAAGGGTGATTAACCAAGGAGAGTTGATTAATCCAAGAGGTGCTCAGTGATTAACAGACAGACTATGATTAACTGAGTAAGAGAGCAAAATTGGTGTTTAAACTGACAAGCAGTGGTTAAACCAACAACGGGAGGAGAACCAAGAGGGGATTGCGACCTCCCGGGGAAGAATGGTAGTGACAGGAAAACTGTGTTAGACCAAAGAAAGAGAATTGGGACTCTTCAGGGGAATCAAAAAGCAATGATTGATTACAAGAAGAAAGGAGTAATGAAACCAAGAGAGATTGCTAGCGCAAGAATAATGATCTCAACCAAGAAGGAATGGTGATTGATCAAAAGGAGAGATTGAAAGAGATAGGAGTGATCAAGGATCGAAAAGGATCGCCAAGAGAGAAGAGTGATTAAGGATCAACTCGACAGGGAAATGAGAAACACTATAGTTGGAGGATAGAGGTGACTATTCTCGAGGAGAGGACAAGCTAACAACTTTTCAAGGGAGAAACATGCTAACAACTTTTCATAGATGATGAAAAGTCATTAAAGCAAAAAGGAGTGAATTATTGATTATACAAGATTAAGTTTATCCATGAAGAATAAACTTAATGCAAACTGAAATGGAAGGTGCAAAACAGTGCCAAGTGATCACCAAAGTGCCACACAAAATCATATATCATGTGAACAAAAATAGTGCAAGAATTGCTATGTTCATACAATGCTAAGAACATAAAAAACAATTGAATAATCGAAAATGCGCATCGAAAGTTCATGAACATGCTTCAACCTGAAGTGAAATGACATTAAAAACATCCATAAAATCAAACATGACAATCAATGGAAGTTAAAATGAAGAAAGCATGGCAAACACACTTGAAAATGCAAGAAAATGGCCATTCTGTTCAGTAGTAACCGGTTACTCACCATGCGTTAACCGGTTACTTGCTTGAAAATTAGCATTCTTGAGGAAAATTGCACTGAGTAACCGGTTAACCACCATACGTTAACCGGTTACCACTGAACAATGGTGAAAAAAACAGTAAAACAACTTTCCGAAAGTAGTTTTCAACACATAATCACTTATGTAAACTACCACATGCTAGGAACTGAAATTGTGCACGAAAATTGAACTTGAAAACAACAAAAAAAATAGTGATAGAATCAACTAACACAATAGCATCATGGATCAAACAAAATTCGAAACCAAATCACACACAACAATTATCGACTACATTGCGAACGATACGAAAATGCGCGAAACAGTAAAAAATAGTTAGATCCACCAACCTACAAGCCGGAGATTTGGCTTGGTGATTGTTGCAAAGGATTCTTGATGCAGAAAATCAAAGAAAACCAGAGAAATCTTCAATTTGTAGATGAACCGTATCGAAATCGAGCAAAATACGATAAAGCTCCAAAATGCGAATTCGGACCGTTGGAAGTTGCAACAAATACTCAAGATTAATCCAAAAGCTGAAATAACTCCAGAAATCCAAGTGTAATAGCAAGAATGATGAAGGTTGAGCTCCAGAAATAATCACTTTTGATGTAAAAGTGATTATCCTTCAAAGTAGAAATGAGCTATGATGAGGTTTTGGAAGAGAATTGAGATGAAGATGCAGATGTAGTAGAGAAATTCAGAGGGAATGTGGCAGAATTGAGAGGGAAGTGGAGGAAATGGTTGAAAGTCCATGAAAATGAGTGAAAGTGAGTTTATATAGATTTAGTTTTGAATTGTGAGATGGTTTGGAATTTGGTTTGGAATTAGCTTTGGGTTTGAAACTAGGCTAGGAGTTAGTTGGACTTGACTCACCGAGTCAAGGCGGTTAACTCGGTTAGTTAGAACCAACTCGGTTAACTCCATCATCCAAAGGTTGATATACTTGGAAAACAAGGAACATGGTGCACTTGAATTTGAGTGAAACATTGGAATAAATGCACTTGGGAGGTCTTGAAATGTCTAGAGATGTCTAGAATATTCCACACACTGCTAGAACACTGTAGAATCATTGACCAAAGAGAGTGCATGGCTGCTGTCCCCAAAATGCAGCAGGAATTGCAAATTTTCACTGAGTAACCGGTTACTCACCATGCGTTAACTGGTTACTTCAGTCAATTTTTGCCCAAATTGCTCAGGAAATGATACTGGAGTCCCGGTTGTGGTTTTCCACCTCTTGTCTTGATGAATAGGTATGGAAACCTTCATTTTGTGCTTGTTTTGATGAGGTGATGACCTTGTGAGGATATGATTAATCAGGATTGAAAAACTTGAATATCCTGCAATCAAAACACCAGAGGAAAAAATGCGAATGTGTATGCCAGCGATGCGAATGCTTATGCTTATGCAAAAGGCAAAAGAGGGAGGTCAAATTTCGGGTTACGACAGTCCCTTTTGCAAGAAACCTCACTTTTCTTGATTTTTATAAATGAATGATGATCAATACCATATATTAACATTATTTTTAACTTAGGGGAACCAAATTTGTGAAAAATTTCAAAAAGTCAAACTGGATTTTAGGCACAGTTGACTTTTTGTCAGATGAATTCCAAACTGTGTGACCCTTTACGCAATCAAGTTCTCGAACCAATTAAAACCTAACGGATGGATTTAATATGTGTTTTAGGGTGTTTTGAATCATGTCCCAAGGTTTGGGAACATGTCTTGGTCAAAATTTAAAGATACAGTTTACTTTTCTTCAAAACCCTAATTGTGGCCCAAATGAGATTGAAACTTGTGAATCAAGCTGTTTGGATCAATTCATTGTTGTAAATGGATCAATGTGGTGTGTTTGAGGCCCTCAAATCATGTCTTGAGGTCTTGGCTCATGTCTTGCCTCAAAAGTCAACTTAGGGGTGAATTAGGTTAAGAAACCCCAATTCCTGATTTTTTATAAATGCATCCCCTGAGGTTATTTTGACTTGATGATGTAACTCATATGATTCCTTGGAGCATATTGGGTTGTGATTTGAAGTATTGGCTCATGCCCAGAAGAAAATTTTCATCTGGAGGCCTTGGTCGACCAAAACCCTAATTTGGTGACACTGGCGATCTTAAGGCTTGACCCACTTGGAATGTTGCACTTTTTTGTTTGATTCTTGATGTGGGGGTCCTCTTGATCCCTTATGGGTATTTGAGAGGTTAGACAAGTTGAAGATCATGTAATTTCTTGATTGATCCTTTGTCTAAGTGCTTTGAGAGGGCTCAAAACCCTAATTCTTGGTTGTAGTGAAAGCTCAACAATCCTTGAGGAGATTGATGAGGCATGAAGGTACATCCATATTGTGACAATGATTTGCACAATGATGGGAAATCTTAGTGGTCAAAATTTGGGGTATGACAAAGCCTTGGTATCAAGATATCAAGTGCTTCCTTCAGAGACAGGAATACCCGCCTGGGAATCAAGAAAAGATAGAGAGACTCTCAGAAGACTGACAGGAAACTTCTTTCTGAGCGGTGATACACTCTATAAGAAAAACTTTGACATGGTTTTGCTCAGATGCGTAGACAGGCAAGAAGCAAACATGTTGATGAAAGAGATTCACGAAGGATCCTTTGGCACTCATGCCAATGGATACACGATGGCAAGAAAAATTCTGAGAGCATGATATTATTGGTTGACAATGGAATCCGTTTGCTACAAGTACATAAGGAAGTGTCACAAGTGTCAAATATACGCTGGAAAAATCCATGTATCACCAACGCATCTCAAAGTTATTTCTTCTCCTGGTAGCCATTGACTACTTCACCAAGTGGGTCGAAGCAGCATCATACACTAATGTAACCCAAAAAGTGGTGGTACGATTTATGAAGAACAATCTCATCTGCCATTATGGTGTTCCAAGCCAGATCATTACGGATAATAGATCTAACTTGAACAACAAGATGATGAAAGAGTTGTGTGCTGAGTTCAAGATTGAACACCATAACTCATCTCCCTACCGGCCTAAGATGAATGGAGCGGTAGAAGCGGCTAACAAGAACATCAAAAAGATCGTTCAAAAGATGGTTGTAACCTACAAAGATTGGCACGAGATGCCACCCTTTGCTCTTCACGGTTATCGCACATCCGTCCGCACTTGAACCGGGGCAACCCCTTTCTCTCTAGTATATGGCATGGAGGCAGTTCTCCCCATAGAAGTAGAGATCCCATCAATTCGGGTATCGATGGAAGCTAAGCTGACAGAGGCTAAATGGTCTCAAAGTCGACACAAATAACTGAACCTAATTGAAGAAAAGTGAATAACGGCTCTATGCCATGGTCAGTTGTATCAGCAAAGAATGAAGAAATTGTTCGACAAAAAGGTCTGACCCCGTGTCTTCAGAAAAGGAGACCTTGTGCTCAAGAAGATACAATCATTTCTCACTGATTCCAGGGGAAAATGGACTCCGAATTATGATGGCCCCTATGTGGTCAAGAAAGCCTTCTTAGGAGGCGCCTTGAGACTCGCAACCCTGGATGGTGAGGAGTTTACCTACCCCACGAATGTCGATGTAGTCAAGAAATACTTCGCTTAAATAAAATTAATAAAAACGTCTCAGTGGATTGAAAACCTGAAAGGGCGGTCCCGGAAAAAATTAGAGACATGAGCAAAAGCCATCCCGATGGATTGAAAAACCTTAAAAGGCAATCCAGGCAAAAGTTAGGGATTCATGGCTAGTAACTACATCTGATCGATTCAACTCCTCAACAGTAATGCCATCCATCAGGAAAACTTCAGTCAAGGTCACCTTCGATAAAAGCCTAGAATGTCCAGAATTCAAAGTTGGTAGAAGGATAACAGTCGTTATGTTTCAATGTAGCCCCTTTTCCCTTAAATTACCATTTTATAAACTTTGTAAATACTCTATGGTATCACGCACTTGGATGATTTCCATCCTATCAATAAAATTTAAGCCCTAGTGCGTTCGTTTGTAATTCTCATTTGTTTTTGCTTTATAGAATGACATTTTTAGCATGATAAACAATTCTTGAAACAAAAAAAAAATATTTACTTGTCAAATTTTCTTCTGCTTTAAAAATAAAGATGGCATTTCTTTTTAATTGCTGAACGCGAAAAGAGCATCGACAGCTTCTCCGGAAGTGATCAAACCTCAAAGTGCAGAATAAAAGTACTTCTAAACCAGTACACCTGAATGAGGGATCAACTGTTTCAGATGTAATGTCCCATCTGACATCCCCGACAGAGTTCTTGCCTCCTAAAACCGATTGACGATACTTTTCTTTCCCACAGGGACTACCTCTCCTGAGCAATACAGGATTGCTATCTTAAACCGATGGTACTTTTTCATCCCCCGCAGTGGCCGAGTATCCCGTCATGTTCATCCACTAGTCTGTATGTCGCGTCAGTTTTGTCAACATAAACATACATACATCATGCATAATTGATTCACATTCATATTGCATTAATATCGCTCTTGTCATACTCATTCCCAAGTGATAAAACCCTATTGTCAATCAATTTTTCAGTTGTCCTTTCCGCGTTGGATAAGACAAAATCCCGGTTTAAGTTCTTTCCTCATCAGGAAATGTATCGCCTGAGCAATCTCTCCCCCAGTTTATTTTTGGATTGGAGACAGTCCTCGACCACTTCGATAACTTGAACCTCTAAAAGGCAAGAAGACAGTCGACAGACACCTTTGGAACATCACTCTTCACCAGATGATATTTCTCGCTTTCCCAGATTAAGGAAAATCCCCAGAGAAAGCCTCTCATCCAAAGACTCTCAATAATTCATCGATTTTTCTCCCAAGAAAGTCGATGTTAATGAAGTCATCAGCACTTTAAAGTTGGATTACATCACATGACATTTTTCCGAAAAGATCTCGAAGAAAGGTATGATGTAATATCCCCGAGCGAAAAGCAATCTTTCATGAGACTCGTTTTTCCCTGGTAGAGTCAACAAATGGCATCTCCAACAGAAGTTTGCACACCTCTACAGCTCAGACAAATGGGTACCCCCAGCAAGTCTAACCTCAAACTTTTTCCGTCAAATAGCGTCCCCCCAGTAAAACTCGGCGAGAAGTTTGATGAAAACCTCTACACATAGCGTCCCTTGACAAGAAAAGAAACTTGACAAGAAGAAACTGAGACTAGTTCCGTGGCTGAAAACCAGGATTAAGGGGAGGTTTATTTTAGAAACTAAGACCTGTTCCGTGGCTTAAAACCAGGATCGAGGGGAGGTTTATTTCAGAAACTGAGACCATTTCCATGGCTGAAGACCAGGATCAAGGGGAAGTTTATTTTAGAAACTAAGACCAGTTCTGTGGCCGAAAACTAGGAACGAGGGGAAGTTTATTTCAGAAACTGAGACCAGTTCCATAGCTAAATACCAGGATCGAGGGAAAGTTTTACCTTTTTCTAAGTAACATTACTTAGCAAAAGAAGATGGATGAGCAAACTGCCATTCATAACCACCGTCAAAATTTCGGGTATTCCGATATTTAATCCTCTTGCACCCTGAATGTCCGAACACCTTCGCCATTCACACCTTCGGGTCCAAGAAGATTAAATAGGGGCATCTGTTATACCCCAAATTTTGATCACTAAAATTTCCCATCATTGTACAAATCATTACCACAATATGGATGCACCATCATGTCTCATCAATCTCCTCAAAGATGGTTGAGCATTCACTATAATCAAGAATTAGGGTTTCCATCCCTCTCTGAGCATTTGGGCAAAATATCAATAAAAAAATGACATGATCTTCAACTTGTCCTAACTCTCAAACACCCATAAGGGATCAAGAGGACTCCCACATCAAGAATCAAGCACAAGAGTGCAACATTCCAAGTGTATCAAGCCTCAAGATCGACAGTGTCACCAAATTAGGGTTTTGGTTGACCAAGGCCTCCAGATGAAAATTTTCATCTGGGCATATTCCAATACTTCAAGGCATAACCCAAGATGCTCAAAGGAACCTTATGGACCTAATCATCAAGTCAAAACAACCTCAGGAGAAGCATTCATCAAAAATCAAGAATTAGAGTTTCTTGACCTAATTCACCTCTGAGTTGACTTTTGAGGCAAGACTTGAGCCAAGACCTCAAGACATTATTTGAGGGCCTCAAATACACTAAATTGATCCATTTACAACAATGGATTGATCCAAGAAGCTTGATTTACAAGTTTCAATCTCATCTGGACCATAATTAGGGTTTTGAAGAAAAAGTCAACTGTGCCTTTGACTTTTGACCAAGACATGCTCCCAAACCTTGGGACATGATTCAAGACACCCTAAAACACCTATGGAATCCATCCATTAGGTTTAAATTAGATCAAGAACTTGATTGCACAAAGGATCACACAGTTTGGATTTCATCTGACAAAAAGTCAGCTTTGCCCAAAATCAAGTTTGACTTTTTGGAAATTTTCACAAATATGGTTCCCCTAAGTAAAAAACAATTTTAATGTATGGTATTGATCATCATTCATTAGGAAAAATCAAGAAAAGTGAGGTTTCTTGCAAATGGGGCAACCATGAGAAACCAAAATTTTTCTAAGATATGGAACAAAAGTGATTTTGTACCAACTTTGCAAGGTCATAACTCCAAAACCACAAGGATTTTTTCTCCCATTCAAAGTTAAAATGAAAATTCATCTTACATACTTCAAATATGTCAACTACAAAAGATTCCAAATCCTCATGGATTTTGAGTTATGGATTGATCAAAATCAAAAAAAATGGAAATGGCCACTCTTTCCAACACTTAGTGACATTTTCAAAGAAGTCAGAATCTGTTTCACTTTTTCCAAACTTTGAGGCCATTTTTCACCTTGATCCAAGTTGAACCAAGACCAACCTTGAACATCAATGTTAAAGAATGTCATGAGAGCTTTCCAAAATGTACAAGAACTCATCCTAATTCAACTTGAGTAGGGAGTTACAACATGGAAACATGATACCTCCAAAACTGTTTTTCAAAAAACTGCTTTGTACATGCCACACGATTTTGGCATTTTCATGACTTGGCAAGCTTTGTCACCATACAAGACAAGTTTCAAAAGTGCAATAAACATGATCTCTGCAGAGCTACAACACCATAGAGCCTTGCAAGTCAAAAACCTCATCATTTGGCAAGTAGCATTTAAAGTTAAAATCCAAAACTTTCAAATTTATCATGGAGCATTTAAAGGATGCATAAAGATGACTTGTATCAGTCCATGATCAACCAAATGAGTCAAGATAAACTCATGCAACAGAGGACCATAGGCTTGCTCCCCAATCTCAAGTCAATGGCTAGAGGAGACTTAAGATTCCATTTGATCACCATTGAATAAAGGTCTGTACCAGCTCCTATTCACTATTCCTTGCAAAAACAACTTACTCTACAAATAGAGCTCATTTGTGATCAGTTTTAGCACACCAAAGTAGAACAACACTTGCTTTCCTCAAAATCTCTCTCATTATGCAGAAATGCCTTCTTTTGCAAGTCACCACTAAATTTTCGAATTAGAGAGCAATTCCACCACAAGTCACGATCCAAACACATCTAATGTATAATATATAAGTCGTTCAAACACTCATCCTTGATCTTAAACACCAAAATTAGAAAGTCAATCCCCAAAACCTCAAATTTTGACTTTTTTGTATTATTCAAGCCATGTCTTGATTCACTCACTTTCAAAACCAAATAACACCTCAAACACTCTTCAAATATCATCCTTAAACTGTTCCAACAAGTTTCCCTAACTTGTAACATGATTTGAGTGAGATACCATTTTGGTCACTTTTGCCACTTTTGCAAGAAAGAACCAATTCTGGTTCCTGGGGATTCCAGCTGGTTTTGATCATTCTAAAAGCTTCTAGGGGATCAATCAAAGGTGTCTAAAGCATTGGATCACTTCTGGAACAAGCATCTTGAAAGATAGCACAAGGAGCTTCAAGAGGTAAGTACATGACAACTTGAACTCTTTAAATTATGCAATGATTTTATGTCCATTGATCATATACATCTCATACATATCATATGTGTTCTGTTTGAAGCAATTTACCATGCTATTATTGCTTGTATGATGTGATAGCATAGATCTTGCAAATCTTGGCCTATTTTTAAATCACTATTGGGTTTTAAAATAGAAGCATTTTTAGAAAATTCCAAAAGCACCATTGAATTCCTCATGAAATTCTAGGCAGGATCTATCTAAATTTTGTCCAAATCCATGGAGAATTGAGGAAGTTAGAGCCTTCATGCTAGTGGCGCCTTTGCCAGGCCTAAAACCTTGCCACCCATATATGTTTATGGGGTGGTTTTGATACACGGATGTATCACCACCCTAGTGGTAGCGCGCCTGTGTGTTTGGTTGGAAGGTCGTGGGTTCAAGACCCACACAGACCATTTTGCCATTTTCTCCCTTTTTGCAATTTTTTTTCATATTTTTATGGTTTTTATTAATTAATTCCAAAATTAATTTCTCTCTCAATTTTAATTATTTTTTATTGGTTCTTTTTTTGAAAATCCACAAAAATGTTGAAATATTTTATTCAACAAAAAATTAAATTTTTATTATTTACTTAATATAGTTTGAATTTTTGTAATTAATTTCATTTTATTTGTTTTCAAACACTTTAAAATAAAATTCTCACCTTGATTTTTCAACTTCAAATGAATTTCAAGCTTTCATGTGATTAAACATGATTTTTCAAAATATTTTTCATAGTTGATAACTTGTTTTTGAATATATTTGATATTTTATATCATTTTTTATTTAATTTCCTTTGAAAATTGTGTATTTTAAATTCAAATTTGGGGTTTTCTCTAAATTTTGATTTTTCAAACTCACATAAACATCTTTGGGCCTCTAATAGAGTGTAAAACCAATCCCTTGTCATACAAAAACCTTTTTGGGCCTCAGTCATTGTATAAGACCCGATGCGATTTTCAAAACAACGGTGCGATCACTATTTTTCATCTGGGCCTCTCCTTGAGCTATAAGGCCCATCTCTTGTGTGAAAATAAACTTTGGGCCTCTTGTTAGAGTGTAAGACCCATCCCTATGTAAATAAAAATTTTTTTGGGCCTCAGTCATTGTATAAGTCTCGGTACAATTTCAAATAACGGTGCGATCGTTGTTTTTCATCTGGACATCTCCTTAAGTATAAGCCCCAAATTTCCTTTCAAAACAACTTTCCTTTTGATTTAGATTCAAATTTATAGTTGTGTCAAAACTTTCTTGAATAAATAACCATACAGCTGTGTTTATAACACTGGAAGCTTGCTCACCTTTAAGTTCTTCCAGCTTTCTTTTACATACTTGTTTATATATTTCATCTGTGTATATATACCTGTATATCGGCTTAGAGTTTTCCCCGGCAACTAGGTCTAGAATTAGATCAAGCCAGTGGTCACTCTTTCAACACAGTCAAAACTAGTTCCCCATAGGAAATTCCAGATACAGTCTTACCTCCTCTTGGGCTTATACAATATGGAACAGAGAAAGGCATTATTCTCGGTGAAACTTTTCTCAAGACTGTCACTATCTAGAAATTTGTCTTAGAAATTCATTTCCCCCGAGAGGATTAATTCCCGGTGAAACCTCTCTTGAATTTCTTCAAACCCTAGACTTGTTCACTAAAGAAAGGATTATTCCCGGTGAAACCTTTCATGAACTTTTCTTAGGTTTGCACCCACAGGCTTCCTAAATGCATGACTTGTGCCACACAATTTTCTTATTCAAGTTTTGTCACTTTGCCAACTTCGTAATCTTCCAAAAACATAAAACTTCTGATGATTCACTGATTACTTGATCAAGGAGTCAAGAATTCCACTTAGCATGTGCAAAACCATCATGACATGAACTTTGATATTCAATTTTGCAAGGTTACATTAATGCAATCCATGTTTTCCTTCACTTCACTCTCCAAAACCAGAATTTTTTTCTTTTTCAAATAACTATCGAATTTTCAGTTGGAAGCAATTCCATCAAAACTAAGAGTGTAGACATATCATATATATCATATAGAAGCTGTCCAAACACTTCTCCATCATCTGTAACACAAGAATCACAAACCCCTAAATCACAATCAAGCCAATTTGAAGTTGAGGTACCACAAAGAGTTCAAGGTGTTTCCAATCCATTCCAAGCTTCTAAACACCTTACATAAGGTCCATTGAAGCTGTCCAGATCATCACACAACATCTGTAACACCTCTACATCAGAATTTGAATTCATCTTACACAAGTAAGTCTGACACTCTCAAACTCTATGATCCATGCATCATAAATGTGTTTTCAAGTTACAAACATGTTTATGCACTTATATAGAGTGTTACCCCTCAATTAATTGCTTTGTATCTATCATGTATGGAGTTTCATGATGTTCTTACAAAAATTAGGGTTCATTTGTTCTTCTCTTGATTTCTCACTCCACACTTAAAATAAGTGCAATTAATTGGTACCATTGGAATCCTTGTTAAAAAACGAACAACTTTCATGTTTACAAAAGTCAAAACCATTACGTATTAAGGGAGATGTGAGAGGTTTTACAAATATGTCAATGGAGGTTCGCGCGAGGAAGAAGAAGATGGCCTTCGCGCCATTTTTTGAATTTTTAAATATTTAAATTTTTATTATTTTCTTAATTGATTTCAAAAGTTAATTTCTCTCTGATTTTTAATCATTTTTTATTGAATTTTTTTTTTTAAAATTCACAAAAATGTTAAAATATGTTATTATACAAAAAATCAAAATAATATGATTTATTTAATATATTTTAAATTTTTGTAAAGAATTTCATTTTTGTTGTTTTTAAACAATTTTAATGAAATTTTTCTCTTGATTTTTCAAATTCAAATGAATTTCAAGCTTTCATATAAATAAAACATGATTTTTCGAAACATTTTTCAAAGTTCACAATTTGTTTTTAAATATATTTGATATTTTATATCATTTTTATTTAATTTTCATTGAAAAATTGTATTTTTAAAATAAAATTAGGGTTTTCTCTTGATTTTAAAATTTTCAAACTTCATTTGAAACATCCTTGGGGCACTTTTTAGAGTGTAAGATCCACGCCTTTTTGTACATAAATATTTTAAGCCTCAGTCATTGTATAAGTCCCACTGTGGTTTTGAAAACCACAGCGCGATCGTCGCCTTTCAAATAAACAATCTTGGGCCTATCCTTGAGTATAAGCCCCACTTTTCTTCTTTTCAAACACATTTTGGGCCTCTAATAGAGTGTAAGACCCAAACCCTTTTTTCCTAAATAAATTTTAGGCCTCTGCTGTAGTATAAGTCCCACAACGTCTTTCGGTATCGTAGTGAGATCACTATTTTGAAATAAGTCATCTGGACCTCTCCTTGAGTATAAGCCCCAATCTTTTGTACATAAAATTAGTTTTAAACAATAAACAACCTCCACGGGCATCTCCTTGAGTTGTAAGCCCCATACCTCTGTTTTCAAAATCATCTGTCTATTTTAAGTTGGTACTAAGAAGAGCATTATTCCCGGTGAAACTGATCTTAGAACACTTGGGCCTCTCATTGAGTTATAAGCCCCAAACATTCTTTTCATTTGAACAACTTTCTTTTAATTCAAATTCAAATTCAAATTTTTCTCAAAACTTTCTTCAATTTCTTAAAAACCCTAATCATACAGTTGTAATCAATACAATCAATCACAATACCCTTGGGTCTCTTTTCAGAGTGTATAACCCAATATCTTTTCAATTAAATACATATTTGTTTATATACTTGTTAATACACTTATCTGTATATACTTGTGCATATTTGTTTAGAGTTTCCCCAACAATTAGGTCTACACTTAGGTCAAACCAGAGGTTACTTCTAACATAGTCAATAACTAGTTCCCTCATAGGAAACTCCCCTCGATATAGTCTGCCTCCTTTTGGGCTTATTCAATATGGAACAGAGAAAGGAATTATTCCCGGTGAAACTTTTCTCAAGACTGTCACAACTTAGAAACATATACAAGAAATTCATTTCCCCAAAGAGGATTAATTCCCAGTGAAACCTGTTTTGAATTTCTTCAAACCTAGAACTGTTCAACAAAGAAAGGATTAATTCCCGGTGAAACCTTTCTTGAACTTTTCTTAGGCTTAGACCCACATGCTTCTTAGAAGTTCCCCAGCCTCCTCTTGGGATTAGTACAAGGACCTGTCATACCCCAAATTTTGACCACTAAGATTTCCCATCATTGTGAAAATCATCATCACAATATGGATGAACCATTAGTCTCCCCAAAGATGGGTGAGCATCCACTACAATCAGACTTAGGGTTTCAAGCCCTCTCAGAGCTCTTAGACAAAGGATCAATCAAGGAATGACAGGATCTTCAACATGTCTAGCCTCTCAAACATCCACAATGGATCAAGAGGACTCCCACTTCAAAAATCAAGCACAAGGTTGCAGCATTCTGAGTGGATCAAGCCTCACGATCAATAGTGTCACCAAATTGGGTTTTGGTCGACCAGGGCCTCCAGATGGAAATTTTCGTCTAGGCCTGAGCCACTGCTTCAAAGCATAACCTATGATTCTCCAAGGGACATCATGAACCAAATCATCAAGTCAATTTGGCTTTAGTGGATGCATTCATAAAAAATCAGGAATTAGGGTTTCTTGACCTAATTCACCCCTAAGTTGACTTTTGGGACAAAAACATGAGCCAAGACCTCAAGAGGGGATTTGAGGGTCTCAAATACATCACATTGATCCATTTTCAACAATGGATTGATCCAAGAAGCTTGAGTCACAAGTTTCAGTTTCATCTGAACCACAATTAGGGTTTTGATGAAAAAGTCAACTGTAGCTTTGACTTTTGACTAGGACATGCTCCCAAACCCTAGGACATGATCAAATACACCCTATAACACCTATGAAATCAATCCATTAAGTTTGATTTAGGTCAACGAATTGATTTAATAGAGGATCACACAGTTTGGAATTCATCTGATAAAAAGTTAACTGTGCATAAAAGTCAAACTTTGACTTTTTGAGATTTTTCACAATTATGGTTTTTTAACCCTAAAATGATGTTAATGTGTGATTGGAATCATCATTCATCAAGAAAAATCAACAAAAGTGGGATAACTTGTAAAAGGGGTAACCATAAAAAACTTAGAAATTTTTCTAAGTTATGGAATAAAGTGGCTAGGGTACCAACTTTGGAGGACCATAACTCCTAAACCACAAGGCCATTTTCCCCCATCCAAAACTGGATTTGTAGCTCTCATGGCCCTCTAAAAAAGCTTTAACTACACCTCCTTCCAATTCATTATGGATTCTGAGTTATGGTTGGATCAAAATCACTAAAAACATGAAAGTACAACTTTTCCAACACTTAGAAAAAATTCTGTCCAAGACAGATTTTGTTGGAAACACCAAAACTTGTGGGATTTTTTCACACAGTTCCAAGCTGAATCAATTCAAGGTGTAAACATCAAAGTTGTTGTACATATTGCCTACAATCCAAGCAACTCATTGGCATGAAACCACTCCACTTTAGCCAAGAGTTATGGCTGCTACAACACACCATGCCAAGGCTGCCATGAAAAATCAGTTTGTGAGTTCTCTTGCTATCCACGATTTCTGAGTCAAAAGTAATGATCACTATACTACATGCATTCAATCTGATCATAAGCCAACTGATCCAACTGATAGGGCTGAGTCCAAAAGCCATGGAATCTTCCAACTTGAGATTAATGCATTTTGGCATATATGCCTTGAATTCAAAGGAATTTATGTGAAATAGGGCACTTTCAACAAAGCCACTCTACTCAGTCAATTTCTCTGATTAAACAAAAATAAAAACATCTGAAGAATGTGAATTTGGTGAAGGCATAGCCCTGCTCTTGGGAGGGGCTAGGTTGCCTTGCATGAGAAGAAATGCCACCAAGCCAAAGCATTTGAATGTGATCTGATCCAGCAGCCATTCACTATTTCTCCAAGACAAGAATTGATCACCTATAAATAGAGGTTCCTATTGATCATTCAAATCACACCAAAGCAATTTACATCACTGCTTTCTCTCATTCTCTCTTAAGTACCAATTTTCTTTGTTTTTGAGCAACCACCATCGGGTTTTGAGTTGCAGCCTTAAGCAATCCATTCCAATTGCTAAAACACATCACATATGATGTATTTGAGGTGTCCAAACACTTAAACACCAACTGTAACACCTCTAGCTCAAAATCACTCTTCAATCAAGCCATTATGCCTCAATTATGCAGCTGGAGTCCTCCAACTTGATCCAAAGGTTTTCAAAGTGTTCCAAAGCTTGCAACACACTCCACAACATCCATTGAAGTTGTAGGGATCATCAAATCACATCTGGAACACAGTTTGTGCAGAGTTTCATTTCAGCTTGCATCAAGGTAAGCCTCAAAACTACATCTTCATGATCCATGTCTGCACGATTGCTTTTGCAAAATTAGAGTTCATACGGTCATGTTGATATAACTTGTTATACACTGAAAATAAGTGAAATCAAATATTGCCATCGTGATCCTTGTTAAAAAACGCATGAGTTTGGTATTTGAATCATGTCAAATGGTTAATAAATGAGTGAGTTAGAGGGCTTCACGCATCTGAGCTTGAGGTTGAAGATGGCCATGGCGCCATGCTTAAGAAAAAAACCAAGTTTGCCTTATATTTTTCCCTTGCCATATTATTAATGAATTGGCATTGTGCCCCAGTGGTTGATCAGCTGGTTCGAATCCCCCTCGCCCCAGACCTCTTTTTTATCACTTTTTCCTATTTTTCTTATTTTTCATATTAGTTTGTTAATGATTTGAAAAATTAATAACTCCCTCAATTTTAATTATTTTTTATTGGTTCTTTATGCAAAAAATCACAAAAATGTTGAAATATTTTATTCCACAAAAAAATCAAATTTATATTAGTTATTTAATATAAATAGTATTTTTGTGAATGAATTCATTTTTAATTTCTTTTTAAGCATTTAAAAAATGAATATTTACCTTGAAAATCAAAACTAAATGAGTTTTAATTCACCATGTGATAAAATCCTCATTTTTCAAACCTTAAACAAAAATTACAAGTGGTTTATTCAAACTTATTTGGTATTTTTACCATTTTCATTTGATTTTCTTTAAATATTTACTTTTAAAAGAAAACAAATTTAGGGTTTCCTTGATTTTCACATAAAGAATCATTTTTGGGCCTCTAATAGAGTGTAAGACCAAATCCTTTGTAAATACAAACCTATTTTGGGCCTCAAATGTTGTATAAGTCCCGTTGTATTTCAAAAGTTCGGCGCGATCATCGCCCGTTTAAAACAAACCATCCGGGCCTCTCCTCGAGCTATAACACCCATTCAAAATCATTTTGGGCCTCTAATAGAGTGTAAGACCCAATCCCCTTTTGAAACCAAAAACTCTTGGGCCTCAGTCATTGTATAAGACCCACGGTGTTTTCAAAACCTCGGCGCGATCGTCGCCCTTTTCAAAATAAACCATTGGGCTTCTCCTTGAGCTATAAGACCCATATTTGTTCACTTTCAATCATTTTGGGCCTCTTGAGAGAGTGTAAGACCCATCCCCTTGTACAAAAAACCTTTCTCGGGCCTCAGTCACTTGTATAAGTCCCTGTACAAAACGACAGTGCGATCACCGATAAAACCCTGGGCCTCTCCTTGAGCTGTAAGCACCAATTTTCCTTTCAAAAGCACTTTCTCCTTTGATTTTGTAACATACTGTTATTTTCAATTTCTTTGTTGAACAACTAACCAAACAGCATGGAAGCTCTACAACCGAGTAAGTGTTTACCCGCTTTCATTTACCGCTTTCATATGTATATAACTGTATTGTGGGGCTGTTTCACTGTAAGTCTTCTTTCATAAACTCATATCGACTGTGTAATACTAATATAGATATTTAGAGTTTCCCCGGCAACTACGTCTAGAACTAGACAAAACATCGTCTCCTTACATCCGACGTTCTCCCAGACATTTCAGGATAACCTAAACCATGAGAATTTTCTGTTACAACAATTTTATATAACTAGATCTAAGAAATCTCCCCCTTGAACAGTTCATATATAGAAGGCCAATATTCCAAGTGAAACCCCTTCTGGAACTGTTCATCAGCCTCCTCTTGGGCTTAGTGCAAGGACCCACAGGCTTCCTAAAAGCATCCCCGCCTCCTCTTGGGCATTGTACAAGGACCCGTCAGCTTCTTAGAAGTTTTCACAGCCTTTTCTTAGGCTTCGTATAATGATTCTTCCTCCGGGAAGATAGCCTCCTCTTGGGCTTCGTACAAATTGTCCTTTCGGCTTCTTAAAAGTTTTTCTCGCCTCCTCTTGGGCTTCGTACAAATTGTCCCGACGACCTCTTAAAGGTATAGGAACATAAATTAGTCATCTTAATAGAACAGTCTTTCAAAGAGTCTAGATCTTTCTATGGCGAACATACTGTCTTTGGATCTCTCTTAAGCATAGTACAAAAGATAAAACTCTAGACTTGGACAGTCTAACCTCCTTGAGTCTCGAAGACATTCTCAAGTTCCTTTCAAAAATAGGAAAAAAACACCGTAGACTTGGGTAGTCTCAATACCCTTCCGATTCCCCGTTTCCTTAAAGAACAGGAAATAAATCCCTGAAATTCTGGTACCAGCTATGTGATGTTACGTGTAATGTCACAACAACACACTCTACAATAGACAAAATAACACAACTGAAAAGGCACAAAGAATTATTCACCCAGTTCAATTAAACAACTTACTCTGGGGGCTACCAAGCCAGGGATGAATTTCACTATTAGTAGAATTAATTTACAGACTCAATAACCCAGTTGACATCTCCTAAACTTAATCACTACTTAATGAACCTTGTACCTAAGAGACCACTTAGGTATGAGAACACTACTCAATCCCTAAATCACTTCAGTGATATAATTCAAAGATCACACACTTTGAGAAACACAACTTGATTCTGCTTCACAGCTTTGATCAAGAACAACTCAAAACAACAACACCAATTCACACTAGAATGGTTTACAATACAAACACAAAGACTCAAACGACTCTCAGTCTTTAGCACTCTTTCTCCGTCCCTTTCTTCAAAGGATTGATCCGCTTTATATAGCTCTTTGATCTGGTCTTGGACCTACTACAATATCTGACCTGATTTGTTATTTAAAACTGAATCTTTAACTGATTTTCTCTCTCAAAATCTTCTTAAATCTTCAGCCTTTAAACACTCCTACAAATCTGCATCAAATCTGTTTGTAACAGAAAATATATCCTCTAAGATATTCGTATCCAATTACTCTACCAGCCCTCTCAAATTCCAGCTAAAACGCTTAACCCTAAAAACATCTCAGACCTGATGTTTTACTGTTCTGCATATCTGATGTCATGACATCGCACGTGACATCAGACTTCAAAACTTCAACAACTAAAACACTTAACATTGTTCAATGTTAAGACTCAATGTTAAGACATCACCCATGTGACATCAACATTACACAACTTTGTTTTACCAAAATTCTAGCCAATCCAAGAACTAACAATCTCCCCGTTTGGCTAATTTTGGCTAATACAATCTCTACAACATCAGAGACTTCAGCAGCGGATTAAAATGTTAAAACTGTTAAACCTCATAACCAGAACCAGCATAACCAGCTGTTCAACATGCACACTCCCCCTCAACATCTGCACAACACCAGATCTTAGATAGGATACACTCTACACACCTAGGCTAACTCTCCCCATTTTTAGCTATAATTGGACAATCACCAAACACAATGTCCTGACATAAAGACATGGTCAAACATCATGCTTCCCAAAAACACAAGTTCTAACACATTGACTGTTCAGTCGATACAAACTATGCTCCTTGTTTTCATTATAAACACAAGCCTTTCTTCCTTCTAGCAGCACCGCTCAACAACCAAGAATGAGCCAGTCAAACATCAAAGATGCAGCAAAGAACTTCAAGCAGAAGGACAAGACTTCAGATCCACCTAAGAAGAGGAGTAAAACAATGACTGCAGCTGAAACTACTTCAGGAACCACAAAGATAGGCAGAACCTCAGAAACAACCATGAAACCAAGCAAGAAGCTTCTTGTGCAACAACAAGCTACTAATGATGATTGGGATGAAGACTGGAAAGTTTTTCTAGATGTAGGGGGTTGGGATAATCTGTAACTAATGATGTACTTCAAACCTGTATGCCTTCAGCAGTTGAATAAAATCAATTTCTAATAAAGAATACAACTGCTTAATACACTCTCTAGCACATTTAATCTTCATAAATGCAAATTCCTAATTTACTTCTCAAACTTTCAAATTGGTTTGCATCTAAGGCTTTAGTAAAAATGTCAGCTAATTGTTTATCTGTAGCAACATGTTCCAAAGCAACTACTTTGTCTTCAACCAAATCTCTTATAAAATGATGCCTTATATCAATATGCTTGGTTCTGCTATGCTGAATAGGATTATTAGAGATATTGATAGCACTCAAATTATCACAGTACAATGTCATGACATCTTGCTTGACATTGTATTCTGTTAACATCTGCTTCATCCAAACAAGTTGAGAACAACTACTCCCTGCTGCTATGTACTCAGCTTCAGCAGTAGAAAGAGACACACAATTCTGCTTTTTACTAAACCATGATATCAGATTATTCCCTAAGAAGAAACAACCTCCTGAAGTGATTTTCCTATCATCAGCACTCCTAGGCCAGTCAACATCACAATATCCCCTTAACTCAGTCCCAGATCCATGACTATACAACATCCCATAGTCACTAGTGCCATTAACATATTTCAGGATCCTCTTTACTTGGTTCAAGTGACTAACCTTAGGCTCAGACTGGTATCTGGCACAAACTCCAACAGCAAAAGAAATGTTAGGTCTGCTAGCTGTGAGATACAATAGACTCCCAATCATGCTTCTATATAAACTTTGATCCACACTAACACCATGTTCATCCTTGGATAATTTTAGATGAGTAGGAGCAGGAGTCCTCTTTGCATACTTGCTTTGAGAAATGAATATGGAGCCCTCCATTTGTCTAACTTGTAGACCAAGAAAATAGTTTAGCTCACCAACAAGACTCATTTCAAATTCAGATTGCATCTGTTACACAAAATGTTTCACCATTGCATCTGACATCCCACCAAATACTATGTCATCAACATAGATTTGAGCTATCATCAGTTTTCCTCCTTCCTCTTTAACAAACAAAGTCTTGTCAATCCCTCCTTTTCTGTAGCCATTCACAACCAGGAATTCAGTAAGTCTTTCATACCAAGCTCTTGGTGCTTGCTTCAAACCATATAGAGCTTTCCTTAGTTTGTACACATGGTCAGGAAATGTTGGATCAATAAATCCTTTTGGTTGATCAACATACACCACTTCATTTAAGTAACCATTCAAGAAGGCACTTTTAACATCCATCTGAAAAGCTTGAAGTTGAAATTACAAGCCACCCCTAAGAGCAATCTGATAGATTCCAGTCTTGCCACAGGAGCAAAGGTTTCATCATAATCAATTCCTTCAACCTGAGTGTATCCCTGAGCAACTAATCTGGCCTTGTTTCTGGTGACCACTCCTTGTTCATCAGATTTATTCTTGTAGATCCACTTGGTGCCAATCACATTAACTCCATCAGGCCTAGGTACAAGCTCCCATACATCATTCCTCTTGAATTGCTCCAGCTCTTCATGCATTGCATTTATCCAAAACTCATCAGTCAATGCTTCCTTGACATTCTTTGGCTCAATTTTGGAGACAAAACATGAACTTGCTATAACATCTCTTGACCTAGTCCTCACTCTAGAGTTTGGATCACCTATAATGAGCTCCTTTGGGTGGTCCTTCTACACTCTGATAGAGGGATCTTTATGAGGTTGCTCAGTTTCAAGCTCAGCAGCAGCAACACTAGGAGTTGGACTTCTGTCTTCAGCTTCTGGTGCAACTTCACCAACTGATGTTCCAACATCATCTAGGACATCATCATCTTCCTGCTTATCATTGTCATCAATCACCACATTGATGGACTCCATCATCACCTTGGTTCTAGAGTTGAAAACCCTATATGCTCTGCTGTTGGTAGAGTATCCCAAAAATATTCCTTCATCACTTTTGGAATCCAATTTTCTTCTCTGTTCTCTATCATCCAGAATATAACATCTACTTCCAAAAACATGAAAGTATTTAACATTAGGTTTTCTTCCCTTCCATAGTTCATACAGAGTGGATGAAGTGCCTCTTCTCAGGGTAACCCTGTTGTGAATGTAACAGGCAGTATTCATGGCTTCAGCCAATAAATGATAGGGAAGTTTCTTGGCATGGATCATAGCTCTAGCAGACTCTTGGATAGTTCTGTTCTTCCTCTCAACTACTCCATTTTGCTGAGGAGTAATAGGAGATGAAAACTCATGACTTATACCTTCAGCAGAGCAAAATTCTTCAAACTTGCTATTCTCAAACTCTCTTCCATGTTCACTTCTTATCCTGATAACATTACTCTCCTTTTCGCTTTGGAGTCTTTGAAAAAGATCTTTAAAAACATCAAACACCTCTGATTTGTCTTTGATGAAGCTCACCCAGGTGTACCTTGAATAGTCATCCACAACTACATATGCATATTTCTTTCCACCCAGACTTTCCACCTGCATAGGTCATGTCAAGTCCATATGAAGTAGTTCCAAGACCTTGGAGGTGGTGTCATGTTGAAGCTTCGGATGAGACATCTTTGTCTGCTTCCCTTTTTGACAGTCTCCACACACTTTTCCTTCCTCAATATTAAGTTTGGGAATTCCTCTGACTGCTTCTGAGGAGATGATTCTCTTCATTCCCTTTAGGTGAAGATGTCCCAACTTCTGATGCCAGATTTTGACATCATCTTCTTTAGCAAAAACACAAGTGGGAGAATTTGAGTCTTGTGGCACCCAAAGATAACAATTGTCCTTAGACCTGTCTCCCTTCATAATGACTTCTCCTTTATCATCTTTGACAATGCATTCAGACTTTGTAAAGTCTACTTTGAATCCTTGATCACAAAGTTGACTAATGCTAATCATATTAGCTTCCAGTCCTTTAACAAGAAGAACATCCTCCTGTCTGGGAGCACCAGCACAGTTTAGTTTACCAATCCCCTTGATCTCTCCTTTGACCCTATCACCAAATGTAACATATCGTGAAGAATGAAGCTTCACATCTACCAACAGATTCTTTACTCCAGTCATGTGCCTTGAACACCCACTGTCAAAGTACCAATCTTCTTTGGTAGAAACCCTTAAAGAAGTGTGAGCTATCAAGCTGGTAATCTTAACTTTAGGGACCCATTGCTTCTTAGGCTTGATAACCTGCCTTCCTTTATAACAGTTCTGTTTGGGAACAACCTGATGAGCCTTCTGTGGATATCCATGTAGCTTATAACAATAAGCCTTAACGTGTCCAAAACATCCACAATGGTGACATCTCCGGTGTCTGTATTTCTTCTTAGATGGAGTTCTGTCATGATGTTTTAACATCACTGGTTTTGACGTGATAGAACCTGCATCACTGGTGAATCCCAAATCACATTTGTCTGCAGCCATCTTCCCAATACTAAGAATGTTGTCTAACGCATTAGTACCGTTGTTCAACGTTCTGATAGTTTTGGTCATAGAGTCCAGTTTATAGTTAAGCATACTGACTTCAGCTTCAAGTTCAGTCTTTTCAGCTTTTAACTCAACAATGGTTTTCTTCAGCTCATCTCCTTCAAGACACACTTGTTCACTTCTTATGAAAAGATCTTTATAAGTGACATCAAGTTCATCATAAGTAACCTCATCATCACAAGACTCATCATCTGACTCATAAACCCCAACCATAGCTCTAACAAGTTTAGCTGAATTTTCTTCAGATTCACTCTCACTGTCAGACCAAGAAGCTGATAACCCTTTCTACTTCTTTAGAAAAGTAGGACATTCCTTCTTGACATGTCCATACCCTTCACACTCAAAGCATTGTATCCCTTTGTCATTACTGGATTTTTCTTCATCTTTAGACTTCTTCCCTTGTTCTCCTAATCTGTTGATGTCAGAGGTAATGTTCTTGACATTGGGATTATAACTCCTATTTATCCTCTTCATAACTTTGTTGAACTGTTTACCCAGCAAAGCAATAGCCTGAGATAGCTCCTCCTGAGAATTATCCTCTTTCCCTTTCTTGGCTTCTTCAGAACTGGAAACCAAAGCTATACTCTTGGACTTCTTCTCAGGTTCCTCTTCACTTAACCCTAGCTCAAATTTTTGAAGAGATCCAATAAGCTCATCAACCCTTATTTTGCTGATGTCTTGAGCTTTTTCAATTGCAGTCACCTTCATCTTATACCTCTTGGGAAGGGATCTAAGGATTTTCCTCACCAGCTTTTCTTCAGTCATCTTTTCTCCAAGAGCACTAGAGGCATTGGACAGCTCAAGAATACTCATATGAAAGTCATGAATAGTTTCATCTTCTTTCATCTTTAAACTTTCAAACTTTGATGTCAGAAGTTGAAGTCTTGACATCTTAACCTTTGAAGTTCCTTCATGAGTAGTCTTCAAGATGTCCCAAGCTTCCTTGGCAACTTCACAGGTATTGATCAACCTGAATATGTTCTTATCAACTCCATTGAAAATAGCATTTAAAGCTTTGGAATTACTAAGGGCAAGCTCATCTTCTTCCTTGGTCCATTCTTCTTCAGGTTTCAGTTTTGAGCTGCCTTCTTTTTCTTTCCCAGCATCATCTTTCTCAACAACAACAGGTGCTTTCCATTCTTTTATGATAGCCTCCAAGCCCTGCTATCCAAGGATTTCAAAAAGGTAATCATTCTTGGCTTCCAATAATCATAATTAGAGCCATCCAAAATAGGGGTCTATTCATAAATCCACCAACTTCCTTGTCCATCTTTACCAGAAAGTATCAGCCTTAGATCTCACCCAGATTCAGAGCAGGATGCCTGCTCTGATACCAATTGAAATTCTGGTATCAGATATGTGATGTTACGTGTGATGTCACAACAACACACTCTACAATGGACAAAATAACACAACTGAAAAGGCACAAAGAATTGTTCACCCAGTTCAATTAAACAACTTACTCTGGGGGCTACCAAGCCAGGGATGAATTTCACTATTACTAGAATTAATTTACAGACTCAACAACCCAGTTGACATCTCCTAAACTTAATCACTACTTAATGAACCTTCTACCTAAGAGACCACTTAGGTATGAGAACACTACTCAATCCCTAAATCACTTCAGTGATATAATTCAAAGATCACACACTTTGAGAAACACAACTTGATTCTGCTTCACAGCTTTGATTAAGAACAACTCAAAACAACAACACCAATTCACACTAGAATGGTTTACAATACAAACACAAAGACTCAAACGACTCTCAGTATTTAGCACTCTTTCTTCGTCCCTTTCTTCAAAGGATTGATGCGCTTTATATAGCTCTTTGATCTGGTCTTGGACCTGCTACAATATCTGACCTGATTTGTTATTTAAAACTGAATCTTTAACAGATTTTCTCTTTCAAAATCTTCTTAAATCTTCAGCCTTTAAACACTCCTACAAATCTGCATCAAATCTGTTTGTAACAGAAAATATCTCCTCCAAGATATTCGCATCCAATTACTCTACCAGCCCTCTCAAATTACAGCTAAAACGCTTAACCCTAAAAACATCTCAGACCTGATGTTTTACTGATCTGCATATCTGATGTCATGACATCGCACATGACATCAGACTTCAAAACTTCAACAACTAAAACACTTAACATTATTCAATGTTAAGACTCAATGTTAAGACATCACCCATATGACATCAACATTACACAACTTTGTTTTACCAAAATTCTAGCCAATCCAAGAACTAACAATCCCGGTCCTCAGATCAAATCCATGAGTACAACATTACCCATATAAGAACTGATTTTCTCTTTTAACCACCATACTGGACCTGTCACTCTACTAAAACAGTAACCCTTTCAGCCTCCATCTCGGGCTTCGTACGAGATACAAAAACACTCTCTTGTTGAGTATTAAAGACTCTCTTGTTGAGTCAATCCTCTTTTAGCCTCCATCTCGGGCTTTGTACGAGATACAAAACACTCTCTTGTTGAGTATAAAAGACTCTCTTGTTGAGTCAAACCTTTGCAGCCTGCATCTCGGGCTTCGTACGAGATACAAAATCACTCTCTTATTGAGTATAAAAGGCTCTCTTGTTGAGTCAAACATTTTTAGCCTTCATCTCGGACTTTGTACGAGATACAAAATACTCTCTTGTTGACTCGATCACCTTTAGCCTCCATCTCGGGCTTCGTACGAGATACAAATCACTCTCTTGGTGAGTATAAAAGACTCTCTTGTTGAGTCAAACCCTTTTAGCCTCCGTCTTGGGCTTCGTACAAGAAACATATAAAAACACTCTCTTGTTGAGTCAGCCCTTTTAGCCTCTATCTCGGGCTTCGTACGAGACACAAAAGCATCCTCTTGTTGGGTCAATAGCCTCCTTTTAGGCTTTGTATAAAGAAGTCCCCGTTTGATTCAATCAACCTTTTAGCATCAAAAGTTGTGCCTCGTTCACAGTATACAAACATCAACAACTCCTTTCCCTCATCTAATTTTTGTAAGCAGCAAGGCTCTGGATTATTTACATCCACGCCACTGTCCCTCTTTTAGCATGAGAAATTCCTAAGGAAAGATGGTGTTGCTCTAAACTGAGTTAAAGTCTTCTCCTTCAGGTTGAAAATCCCCTATAAAGGAAATTATGGCCTTGCTGGATTCGAATATCCCAGTTAAAGTAATTCTCCTTTATAATCAGTCACCCAACAATTGTGACAAACATACTCCTGTAGAGATGACAAATTCTCTCTAAATTCAACACCCTTTTAGCTTCACATCTTGGGCTTGGAACAAGATACAAATAGACCCTTCAGCTTTACATCTTGGGCTTTGAACAAGATACAAACTACCTTTAGCTTCATGTCTTGGGCTTTGAACAAGACACCAAAACACCATCTCCTCCCATAGAATAGGAGGAACTACGATCGCTCTGATTTCCCTATCCCGGGAATACGTAGGCATAAGATTGAAAAAGAATCTTAGAGAGCACGCTAATAAAAAAACCCCAAAGTCCCCTACCTCCAGCCAATCTAGCAAAGTATCCCAACAAATTTCCCATGAACAGTCCCGGTATTTCGTTCTAAACAAAATAAGCAGAGAGAGACCCACGAACTAAAACCGCATATGTAAACCAACAGTTTTGACTGTTTAACCTCAGTATGCAAGCAGGGTTAGTTGGAGACATCTATTTCCCTTCCTTCATCAGCTTCAATAGGATAAAAAATGAATCAACCTGTAGTACCCCAGAGCGACAGTGCTTAAGAACCACGTCCAAAATTGCTCGCTACAGAAAAATGGCGCCCACCGTAGGGCCTTCTCATCTTTCTTTCTTACAATTTAAGGTGAAAACCTTGGACAAGTCATTTTCATGGGGGTGGCTGCCACAGAAAAATGGCGCCCGCCGTGGGGCCAAACAAAGGAATCTTGTCTCTCTTATCTCTCTGGTTGAAACCTTCTCTTAGGATGAGTCCTTTAAGTTGGGAAGGTACCATAGAATGGCGACTCCGTCGGGGAGCCATTTTCTGTTAGGATCATAGGATTTATAGCTCTTAAAAAGTCTAGGACATTAGGACAAATATATATTATGCTTTTCCTAATTGATATTTGTGTTTATTTTTTTGCTAAGGGGAATACGTGTGATGCCGCATGTGGAAATATTGAGTATACACCTAGGAAAAACCTCTTTCAGTAGTGCGGAAGCTATCAAAAATCATTGTCACACGATACTACCCTCTTCTGAGATTCTTCGAAATACATCACCTAGCACGGTTCCCGACCCGCATTCATGCATTCAGGTACAAAAATCACTAGTATAAACCTTTGGGATGGGTAGAGCCTTGACTTCATGACACCGACCCTTTGACCCCATGTTTTTTCTATGTTTTTGTGTCCTGCATTCATGCATTCATTTTAAAAACATCAAGCAAAGAAATTTTTTTTTCTTTTAGTCTCTCTTTTTCAAATTAAACTAAGACAATGATTGCAAATATCAGAGAGAAAAGGATTGTGCTAATGGATTTCGATAGAAGAAAAACTCACAAGTATACCTTCAAGGTTCCAAAACTACGGGATTTTAGAGGATTAGCAAGGATGATCACTAACCCTGACGCTTCCAGAGCCAAGTACGGAGGTCTGCTACTTCTGTTAAGGGTCCATGTAATTGAGGGAATCCTGGAGGCACTCATTCAGTTTTACGATCTGGTCTATCACTGTTTCATATTCCCGGATTACCAGCTCGCACCAACGTTGGAGGAGTATTCTCATCTGATTGATCAAGCTCCCTTTTCTGGACTGGAAGAAATTTCAAAGTATCAGACCATTGCAAAAGCAATTTATTTGGACGAATCAGAAGTCAGGACTCACCTGATCACCAAGGGAGGAATCCTAGGTTTACCAGCCAAGTTTCTAGTAAAGAAGGCTCTGTACTTTGCTAGTATAAGGAACATGACTGCTTTCGAGAACATCTTTGTTCTGCTCACCTACGGGTTATTTCTGTTTCCCAACATTGATAACTTCGTTGATATCAACGCCCTTAGGATTTTCCTGATTGGAAACCCTGTACCGACATTACTCGCAGATGCATATCATTCTGTACACTTAAGGAATTTATAAAGCAGAGGAATGATCACGTGCTGTGTAACCCTCCTATATAAATGGTTTATCTCCAATTTGCCTAAGTCTGCTTCTTTTTGGGATTATAAGAGTTCCTTACATTGGTCGCAGAAAATCATGTCTCTTACCAACTCTGACATCAATTGGTACAATCGAATCTATGACGGGATCAGGATCATTGACCATTGTGGAAACTTCCCCAACATACCCCTTATAGGAACTAAGGGAGGAATCAATTACCATCCAGTTTTAGTTCTTCGTCAATTTGGATACCCGATGAGGCATGTCCCGCGTAATGCTCATCTGGAAGGTCTTTTCTTCAAGGAAGGAGAAAATGACAGGGCACTGAAGATGGAAATAGCGCACACTTGGAAACATATTCATAAGAAAGGACGGGAGTCTCTAGGAGAACCGGAATGTGTCTCGGTGGAGCCTTATCTCCACTGGGTACAAACTAGAGCTCTCAAGCTAAAGATGCCTTATCCTCGTCACGGAGTTCTTCCGCCGAGGGAATCTGTCATGTACTTCATGATTGAAACGGAAAAACTTCAGGTTACTCTCAACAAAGTTCAACAGGAGAGGAGGTCTTGGAAGAACAAATACCGCATTCTCAATGTAGAGTGTACCAAAATACAGCAACTGCTGAAAGATAAGGATGCTCTAATTGAGATTCTGGAGCAACATGCTGTAGAAAATCAGGATGACCAAAGGAATTTGCTCGCTCCTTTCACTTGGCAAAGGAATGGCAACCCGACAACGGCCCAAGAGCCCCGGTCCAAGAAAAGGAAAGTACCAATATCAGCACTCGAGTTCTCCTCAGAGAGGACTCGGGGCCCATTAGCTTAGGTTTCTGTTTCCGCACCTTGTAATTTACTGTATTTCCATTTATGCGATCCTTTGAATTCAATAAAACGGGGGTGTCCCCACTGTTTGATATTTGCAATCTAATTATCGAAGTTTATTTTGATTAAACCAAAAAAACAATTAATATAATCATTGTATTCATCATTCTCGCGTCACATATTCTTCTTACCTACGAATCTCACGTTTGTGTGTCGATTCAAGAGTCAAACTGTCTCATACTCGGGCCAATCGTCAGAAAAAGATGGATGATCTCGAGGAAGAGAACAAAGAGTTGAAAGAAGAGATCGACGCTCTGAGAGAGGATATGAGAAAGCTTCATAACAACATGCAAGCCATGGCAGAAGCTCAGCTACAAAGAACTGTGATCTTGGAGATCACCTCAACGCCCATAGTGGAGAAGTATGATCCTAGGTATCAAATGCTGATAGATCGTCCCTGGGGCATGCCTGTTAACTATATCCCAGAAAGATTTGTTCCGCCGATCACTAAGCATCAAGGAACCGCAGCAGGAGCCACAGGTCCTGAAGGTTACAAACTTCGGGAAAGCGAAGATGCCAGGGGCATGACAACAACTCTTGAAGGTTACAAACATCGGGAGGCACTGAGAGTCTTGGCCATAATGACTATACCACCACCCGTGATACACACTGTCCCGGAAGGACAGATTCCACAGATACCTTCTGGTGGAAATGAAAGTATGTTCAAAAGAATGAATGAATTCCAGGAACAATTCCTGGAAATGCAGAAAGAACTGCAGGTTATTCGCGGTCAGGATTTATTTGGAAAGGACGCCGTGGACCTCTGCTTGGTCCCCAATGTGAAAGTCCCGCACAAGTTCCAAGTACCCGATTTTGAAAAATACAAGGGTAACTCTTGCCCTCAAAGCCATTTGGTGATGTACGCTCGGGGAATGTCAGCTCAGACAGAGAACCAGGATCTGCTGATTCACTACTTTCAGGATAGTTTAACCGGTGCCGTATTAGAATGGTACATGGGTTTAAACCGCGCTACGATTAGCACTTTCAGAGATCTTGGCACTGCCTTCGTCCAACAAAATAAATACAATTTGGACATGGCACCAGACAGAGATCAACTCAGATCAATGTCGTAAAAGGACAAGGAAACCTTTAAGGAGTACGCTCAGAGATGGTGTAAAATTTCCGTTCAAATTTGTCCACCTATTGAGGAAAAAGAGATGATAAAGATTTTCTTAAAGACCTTGAGCTCATTTTACTACGACAGAATGGTTTCCAGTGCGCCTAGCGACTTCACTGAAATGTTCGGTATGGGAGTGCGTCTCGAGGAAGCCGTTCGAGAAGGACGTCTAGTCAAAGACACTAGGTCGACAAGCGGTACTAAAAAATACGGTAGTGCTCTCCCTAAGAAAAAGGAGCAAGATATTGGGAATATCTCTCTCGGAAAGCAAAGGCGGCGGTACCAACCAGTAGCAGCTGTAACTCCTGCTATCAGCCCTGCGCCTGTTTCTACATATCAACCTCAGGTTGCTCAAAGCCAACCGCATTCTTAGCAATTTCAGCAAAGGACACAACAACCTCTTCACCAGGCTCGTCCTCAATACAACAACAACCGTACAATGCGGTCACCAAGATTTGATCCTATACCCGTATCGTACGCAGAACTATTTCTGTTACTACTGGCCAAGGGGCATGTCCAGACTAAGTCTCCTCTTACAGTATCGGAAAATCCTCCTTTTTGGTTTAAGGTGGATCAGACTTGCCCTTACCATCAAGGAGGACTAGGGAATAACATAGAAAACTGTCTCAGTTTCAAATCCGACGTGCAAAAGCTTGTTAGGAGCGGGGTATTATCTTTCAAAGATACGAACCCGAACGTTCTCACGAACCCGCTGCCTCAACACGAGAAGGCTACAGTTAATTTGATAGAGGGAGAGTCTAACAACACCTATCAAATTCACGATGTACTCTTATTGAGGGCCAACTTGGTCAAGATGCATTGTAGACAGAGTGGATATGGCCATGTGCCACCTCATAATTATCACCAGTGTGATATCTTCTCTAAAAGCAATCAAGGATGTTCTGTGGCGCAATCAGCTCTACAGGAACAGATGGATCTCGGATGGATCCAAGAGCACCGAGTTCGTGGAGTTAACATGGGTTATATGAATTCCAACATCATTCAAAACCACGATATCCGTGCGATGAATGTCAACTTGGTGGCAATGCACTCAAGGCAAAGCCAGTATCATAATCTGCCGCCTCACGATTATAATTCCTGCTTGACTTGCTCGGTAAACAAATAGGGATGCTCTTTTGTACAAGAGGCCCTTCAGCGTCAGATGGATCTTGGATGGATTCAAGACTACCATGATAGGAATCATTATCAAATCAACATGATTCAAATCTTCGATATTCGCTTGATGAATACCAGCCTGGTGGAGTTACATGCTAAACAGGTCCGGCTCGAGTTCCTGGTATCACATGATTATCAGGGCTGTAAAGCGGGTTGCGAAGACGATCAGGGTTGTGCCCTTGTCCAGGAAACACTTCAGCACTTGTTGAACCACTGATGGCTTCCAATCTATATAGATGAAGACACCCAGCAAATCAGTATCACTAACGGGAATCCTACTAGATATCAAAGTCAGGATGTTCGGTCGATGGAAACAGATCCAGTAAGGTTACACTGTATTCAAAGGGGACGTGGCCAGGTGCCACTACACAACTATAAGCGGTGTAGAGTTTGCTCAGTGGATAATCAAGGATGCTACCTTGTGCGAGCAGCCCTTCAAAGTCAGTTGGACTGCAAAGAGATTCAACCATGGTCAAGTTCTGGATTAGTCAACTACTTCGTTGATCAAATCGAGGACTAGTCGTAATCTCTGATCATCAGAGGGCTAGGAATGCTTGTACCATTATCCCTCTACTTGACGAATCGAAAGTTCCCAACTGGGAACGGATTGAAATTACTTACGATGGTCAGAAAAATCAAAAGGCTCCCATAGTCATCTATCTACCGGGACCGCTACCGTATGAATCAACTAAGGCTATCCCTTACAAATACGGTGCAACAACAATTGAGAATGGAAAGGAAATTCCTTTACCCTTCTTCGTGAATATTGCAGACATTAGTCGGGTAACACGGAGTGGTAGAATCTTCAACAGAGGAGTTGGAGAACCCAACAAAGAAAAGGAACCTCAGACAGAAGTTCCTAATCCACCAGTCGGTCAATCCAGTAATCCCGACCTTTCAAAAAATGATGATGAGATGCTAAAACTCATCCAAAGGAGTGAATACAACATTGTTGATCAACTGTTACAAACTCCTTCAAAGATCTCTGTGCTATCACTTTTACTCAGTTCCGAAGCCCACAGAGAGGCTCTACAGAAAGTCTTGGAGCAAGCCTTTGTGGAACAGGATGTAACAATTAGACAAGTTGATAGCATTGTCTCTAACATCACTTCCTGCAATAACTTGGGATTTAGTGATGAGGAATTACCTGAAGAAGGTCGCCGTCATAACATGGCGCTCAACATTACAGTCAACTACCAGGACAATGCTTTAGCCAGCGTACTGGTAGACACAGGGTCAGCCCTGAATGTTATGCCGAAGTCCACTTTGATGCAATTATCATTCAAAGGACCTCCGATGAGAACCGGCGAGGTCATCGTCAAAGCATTTAACGGATCCAAAAAAACGGTTATCGGTGAAGTCGACCTTCCCATAACTATTGGTCCTCACACTTTCCAAGTCACTTTCCAGGTCATGGACATTCGGGCAACATATAGTTGTTTATTAGGAAGACCTTGGATACATCAGGTTGGGGCGGTCACTTCGACCCTCCACCAAAAGCTAAAGTTCGTCCAGAACGGCCAACTCGTCACAGTCCGTGGAGAACAAGCCTTGCTCGTGAGAAACTTGTCATTATCTACTTTTGTAGAACCTAAGGAGCTTGTTGGGACTCAGTTCCAAGCACTGTCGGTGTGCAATGAGAATCAATCAGAGAAAGGAACCTTAATTTCCTCATACAGAGATGCTCTCGAAGTGATCGAAAATAACAATGCAAAAGGATGGGGACGACTTGTCATCCCTACTGATACAGATGAGGAATGGAAGTCCTATCTTAACGAGGACGGTTATATGTCTTAGGAAGAGGTGCCTATGCCATTTTGCTATCCCGCACAGAGTCTGAGATTTATACCCAGGTCAGACGTCGAAATGATATATGGAGATTGTGATCCGGAAGGATGTCGTGCTCCACCAAACTCATTAGAGGAAGACACTCTGATGAAGGACAACTTTGACCACGACTATTATGGCCCGATGGATGGCCTGCCTATCTGGCAGCCGTACCTAGGAAACTCAGGGCCAGAAAATCAGTCGAACAATGAAAATCAGTTGAGCATCATTGAATAAAATACCTGTGCCCCCGCTATGTCATGGGATCAACACTCAGGTCATTCCGAACTTACCCAGCACGACGATGAATTCCCAACATTTACCGGACTAGAATTCATCAACTATGCTTTTCCTGAGGTCAACGTCATCGAGAGGGATGACTCCTCCAATTCCAAAGAAGTGTGGGACACCCTGGGACAGCCAAGTGGAAAATTTGACTTCATGGTCAAGTACACCGCTCCTGAAAGCTCTCGTATCAGGCTCGAAGACATCCAGCCAACTGGATGGGAAGATATACCTGAGAGCACAAATACTATGAAAAATACAACTGAGGAATCCTCCTACGACAACTTTTCCTGGGAGATAGATTCCAATGATCATGCTCCGCCAGAAATCAGCGTCATTTCTTAAGACAACTCAAGGAAGGTACCAGACTTTGTGATTCACCGAGCGGTTCGCCGCCAATGGTTCGCTGTCGATGTTCCGAAGATTGTTCATAAGTTTAAGTAATTGCCATCTTTACTCTAACCTTTCACCCTGCCCAGGTGAAATGGATGTTTTGATAGGGCTCACTTTCTGTAAATATCCCTGTTCGTTTTGCCCAAAGCGATAGAGTTTTGTTTTATAGGGTTGTAGTTTCAAGAATCGACTTATTCATTAATAAAATAACGTCGTTCTATAATTTCCGCATTAATTGTTGTTTTCTCTTTTCATTTTTCAGAAAATGGTAATCCTAAAAAACAACTCAATAATAAAAACAAGCAGTAAAAGAAATACACTGCACACACTTTTGCATTTTCCCTCTATCTCTTCTAAACACAAATCATAACGTCATGCAGATTGCTTGCTTTAAACCCCGTTGAAACATACGATCCGATGCCTTCTCCGAACTTTAAGTTCCCGGTATTTGGAGCTGAAGAAGAAGTTGACGATGAAATTCCAGAAGAGATCTCCTGATTACTCTGACAAGAGGAAAGGTCCATTGAACCTCACAAAGAGCCGTTGGAAATGGTCAACTTGGGTTCAGAAGAAGAGAGAAAAGAAGTCAAGATTGGGGCACTGCTCAGTCCAACTGTCAAGGAGAGTTTGACGAAACTTCTCAAAGAGTTTCTTGATGTATTCGCTTGGTCTTATCAGGATATGCCAGGGTTGGATACCAGTATCATGGAACATCATCTACCGTTAAGATCAGAATGTCCGCCGGTAAAACAAAGGTTGAGACGGACTCACCCAGACATGGCCATCAAAATCAAAGAGGAGGTACAAAAATAGATTGACGCGGGTTTCCTCGCTACGTCATAATATCCTCAATGGTTAGCCAACATCGTACCAGTTCCGAAAAAGGACAGAAAGGTCAGAATGTGTGTGGATTACAGAGATCTAAACAAGGCTAGTCCAAAGGATGACTTTCCCTTACCACACATTGACATGCTAGTAAACATTACAACAAAGTTCAAAGTTTTCTCCTTCGTGGATGGATTCTCAGGCTATAACCAGATCAAAATGGCGCCGAAAGACATGGAGAAAACTTCGTTCATTACCCCCTGGGGTACCTTCTGTTACAAGGTAATGTCGTTCGGTTTGAAGAACGCCGGCGCAACCTATCAGAGGGCTATGACTACTCTGTTTCATGACATGATACATAAAGAAATCGAAGTGTATGTCGATGATATGATTGCAAAATATAAAATAGAGGAGGAGCATGTGACACACCTTTCAAAACTATTCGAGCGGTTGAGAAAGTACAAACTCCGCTTGAATCCCAACAAGTGCACCTTTGGTGTCCGTTCAGCGAAACTCTTAGGGTTCATCGTCAGCCAGAAAAGAATTGAGGTTGATCCCGACAAGGTCAAGGCCATTCAAGAAATGCCTTCTCCGAAAACTGAAAAATAAGTCATAGGATTCCTGGGATGTTTGAACTACATCTCCAGATTCAGATTCCTCATGACCGCGACATGTGCGCCGATTTTCAAATTACTCAAAAAGAATCAGGATTGCGTTTGGACAGAAGATTGCCAAACCGCCTTCGACAGTATCAAGGAATACCTGTTGAACCCGCCGATTCTATCACCTCCAATGGAAGGAAGACCGCTGATCATCTATTTGACAGTCTTGGAAGACTCAATGGGGTGTGTACTTGGCCAACAAGATGAAACCAAAAGGAAAGAGTCTGCCATCTACTATTTGAGCAAGAAATTCACCGACTGCGAGACTCGATACACTATGCTTGAGAAAACTTGTTGTGCTTTGGCTTGGGCAGCCAAACGTCTTCACTAGTACATGATTCGTCACATTACTTGGTTGGTCTTCGAAATGGATCCAATCAAGTATGTATTTGAAAAACCAGCTCTCATGGGGAGGATTGCCCGTTGGCAGATGTTGCTGTCTTAATATGACATAGAATACCACGCTCAGAAAGCCGTTAAAGGAAGTGTTTTAGCCGATCATTTGGCTCATCAACTGATTGACGACTAGGAATCAGTCGGATTTGACTTCCCAGACGAAGATGTCATGTATCTAAAAATGAAAGACAACGATGAACCGCTACCCAGTGAAGGGCCAGAACCAGATTCCCAATGGGGACTTATTTTTGACGGAGCTGTCAATCATTACGGAAACGGAATTGGGGAAATCATCATAACACCTCAGGGTACCCACATTCCGTTCACTGCCAGACTCACATTTAAGTGCACAAACAATGAGGCCGAATACGAAGCTTGTATTATAGGTCTCGAAGAAGCGATCGACTTAAGGATTAAGAACTTGGATGTATATGGCGACTTAGCTTTGGTTATTAATCAGATCAAAGGAGATTGGAACACATACCAATCAGGAATGATTCCTTACAAAGATTACGCAAGAAGGTTGTTACCCTTCTTCAACAGAGTCGAGTTTCATCATATCCCTCGTGAGGAGAATCACATGGCTGATGCATTAGCCACTCTCTCTTCCATGATTAGTGTAGGTCAATGGAACAACGTACCTAAGATCAACATAATGCGCCTTGAAAGGCCTGCTTACATCTTCGCGATTGAAGCAGTCATAGACGACAAACCTTGGTATCATGATATCAAATGCTTCCTTCAAAAACAAGAGTACCCACCTAGGGCACTAAGGAAAGACAGAAAAACTCTTAGAAGGCTGGCTGGAAGTTTCTTCTTGAGCGGTGATACACTCTATAAGAGGAACTTTGACATGGTCTTGCTCCGATGCGTCGACAGACCAGAAGCAAACATGTTGATATAAGAAATTCACGAAGGATCCTTTGGCACTCATGCTAATGGACACACAATGGAGAGAAAAATTCTGAGAGCAGGGTACTACTGGTTGACCATGGAATCCGACTGCTACAAGTACATGAGGAAGTGTCACAAGTGTCAAATATACGCTGACAAAGTCCATGTGCCGCCAACGCGTCTCAAAGTTCTTTCTTCCCCATGGCCTTTTTCCATTTGGGGAATTGACATGGTTGGCATGATCGAACCTAAAGCTTTGAACGGACATCGGTTCATTCTGGTCGCCATTGACTACTTCACCACGTGGGTCGAAGCAGCGTCATACGCTAATGTAACCCGACAAGTGGTGGTCTGATTTATCAAAAACAATATCATCTGCCGTTATGGTGTTCCGAGCCAGATCATTACAGATAATGGATCTAACTTGAACAATAAGATGATGAGAGAGTTGTGTGCTGAATTCAAAATCGAACACCATAACTCATCTCCCTACCGACCCAAGATGAACGGCGCTGTAGAAGCGGCTAACAAGAACATCAAGAAGATTGTTCAAAAGATGGTCATAACCTACAAAGATAGGCACGAGATGCTACCCTTTGCTCTTCACGGTTATCGCACATCTGTCTGTACTTCAACAGGAGCAACCCTTTTCTATCTAGTTTATGGCATGGAGGCAGTTATCCCCATAGAAGTAGAGATCCCATCAATCCGGGTATTGATGGAAGCTAAGCTTACAGAAGCTGAATGGTGCCAAAGTCGGCACGACGGACTAAATCTGATCGAGGAAAAGCGAATCACGACACTATGCCACAGTCAGTTGTATTAGTAAAGAATGAAGAAGGCCTTCGACAAAAAAGTCCGACCTCGCGTCTTCAGGAAAGGAGACCTTGTGCTCAAGAAGATACAATCATTTCTCACTGACTCTCGGAGCAAATGGACTCTGAATTATGATGGCCCCTATGTGGTCAAGAAAGATTTCTCAAGCGGCGTCTTGAGACTTGCAACCATGGACGGAGAGGAATTTTCCTACCCCACAAATGTTGATGTAGTCAAGAAATACTTCGCCTAAATTAAAACAAAAAACGTCTCGGTGGATTGAAAACCCGAAAGGGAGGTCCAGGCAAAAATTAGAGACATGATCAAAAATTATCCCGGTGGATTGGAAACCTCAAAGTACAATCCAGGCAAAAATTAGGGATAATGGCAAGTAACTACGTTCGACAAAGGGGCAAGTCCCTCGGCAGTAGTTACATCATCCGTCAGGAAAACTCCAGTCAAGGTCATCTTCCACAGAAGCTCAGGATGCCCCGAATTCAAAGTTGGTAGAAGGATAGTGGTCATTATGTTTCAATGTAGCCCTTTTCCCTTAAATTACCATTTTCTAAACTTTGTAAATACTCTATGGAATCGCGCGTTTGGCTGATTTCCATCCTATCAATAAAATTTGAGCCCTTGTGCTTTTGTTTGGAATTCTCATTTGTTTTAGCTTTATAGAACGACATTTTAACATGAATAACGATTCTTGAAACAAAACAAAAACGAATTTACTTGTCAAACTTTTTCTGCTTTTAAAATAAAGATGGCAATTTCTTTTGACTGTTGAACATTGAAAGAATATCGGTCGCTTCTCCAGAAGTAATCGAACCTCAAAGTGCAGAATCAAAGTCCTTCTTCTAAACTAGTGTACCTGAATGAAGGGTCAGCTGTGTCAGAGACCATTGTTTCATATGACACCCCCGACAGAGTTCTTATCTCTTAAGCCCGACCAACATAGCTCCCGACAGGGACTACTTCTCCTAAGCAATGCAGAATTGCTATCATGAACCAGTGATACTTTTCATCCCCCACTGTGGCCGAGTATCCAGTTAAGTTCATCTACTAGTCTGTATGTCGCGTCAGTTTTGTCAGCATATACATACATACACCATGCATTATTGATTCACATACATAATCATATTGCATCACTATCACTCTCATCGGTCTTATCCCCTAGTGATAACAGTCCTTTCAATCGAGTTGGCAGTTCTTTCCTCGTCAGGAAATGTTGCGTCTGCACTACCTCTCTCCTCCAGTTTATTTCTGGGATGAATTCGGCCCTTGACCACTTTGATAACTTGAACCTCTGAAAAACCAGAGAACCCTCAGCCAGCATCATTCTTCTCCATTGAAGATGATGTCTTCGCTTTCCCAGATTAAGGAAAATCCCTAGAGAAAGCCTCTCAACTAAAGACTTTCAGCAACACATTGGTCCTTCTCTCCAGAATGTCAATGTCAACAAAGTCATCAGCACCTCAAAATTGGATCACGTCATATGGCATTTCTCCGATAAGATCTCCGAGAAAAGTATGATGAAATACCCCAAGCAAGAAATAGTCTCTCAAAGAGTCTCATTTTCCCCAGTAGAGTCGACAAATGGCGTCTCCAAACAGAGAAGTTTGTACACCTCTACAATCCAGACAAATGGGTTCCCCAACAAGTCTGACATCAAAACTTTTTCCATCAAATGGCATCTCCCCAAGAAAAATTGGCAAGAAGTTTGAGGAGAACCGCTACAAATAGCGTCCCTTGTCAATAAAGTTTATTGACAAAAGAAACCAAGACCAGATCCTTGGTTGGAAACCAGGATCGAGGGGAGGTTTATATCGGAAACCAAGACCAGTTCCTTGGTAGGAAACCAGGATCGAGGGGAGGTTTATATCGGAAACTAAGAAAAGTTCCTTGGTAGGAAACCAGGATCGAGGGGAAGTTTAATTCGGAAACTGAGACCAGTTCCTTGGAAGGAAACCAGGATCGAGGGGAAGTTTATTTCAGAAACTGAGACTAGTTCCTTGGTAGCAAACCAGGATCGAGGGTAAGTTTACCTTTTTTAAGCATCATTGCTTAGCAAAAGACGAAGGATGCGCGAACTACCATTCATAACCACCATTAAAATTTCGGGTATTCCGATATTTAATCCTCTTGCACCCCGAATGCCCGAATACCTTCGCCGTTCACACCTTCGGGTCCAAGAAGATTAAATAGGGGCATCTGTCATACCCCAAATTTTGACCACTAAGATTTCCCATCATTTTGCAAATCATCATCATAATATGGATGAACCATTAGTCTCCCCAAAGATGGGTGAGCATCCACTACAATCAGACTTAGGGTTTCAAGCCCTCTCAGAGCTCTTAGACAAAGGATCAATCAAGGAATGACAGGATCTTCAACTTTTCTAGCCTCTCAAACATCCACAATGGATCAAAAGGACTCCCACTTCAAGAATCCAACACAAGGTTGCAGCATTCTGAGTGGATCAAGCCTCAAGATCGATAGTGTCACCAAATTAGGGTTTTGGTAGACCAGGGCGTCCAGATGGAAATCTTCCTCTAGGCATGAGCCATAGCTTTAAAGCATAACCTATGATGCTCCAAGGGACATCATGAACCCAATCATCAAGTCAATTTGGCTTTAGGGGATGCATTCATAAAAAATCAGGAATTACGGTTTCTTGACCTAATTCACCCCTAAGTTGACTTTTGGGACAAAAACATGAGCTAAGACCTCAAGAGGGGATTTGAGGGTCTCAAATACATCACATTGATCCATTTGAAACAATGGATTGATCCAAGAAGCTTGATTCACAAGTTTCAGTTTCATCTGAACCACAATTAGGGTTTTGATGAAAAAGCCAACTGTAGCTTTGACTTTTGACTAGGACATGCTCCCAAACCCTAGGACATGATCCAATACACCTTATAACACCTATGAAATCAATCCATCAAGTTTGATTTAGGTCAAGGACTTGATTTCATAGAGGATCGCACAGTTTGGAATTCATCTGATAAAAAGTAAATTGTGCACAAAAGTCAAACTTTGACTCTTTGAGATTTTTCACAATTATGGTTTTTTAACCCTAAAATGATGTTAATGTGTGATTGGAATCATCATTTATCAAGAAAAATCCAGAAAAGTGGGATAACTTGTAAAAGGGGCAACCATAAAAAACTTTGAAATTTTTCTAAGTTATGGAATAAAGTGGCTAGGGTACCAACTTTGGAGGACCATAACTCATAAACCACAAGGCCATTTTTCCCCATCCATAGCTGGATTTGTAGCTCTCATGGCCCTCTAGCATTTTGAGTGATCCAAAGCCTGATTTGTAGGTCTTCCTACATTCTACAAAAGCTTCAACTACATCAAACTCCAATTCTTCATGGATTTTAAGTTATGGAGTGATCAAAATGAAGAAAATGACACTTTTCCAACACTTAGTAAAAATCTGCCTAAGTTACCAGCCTTGAACATCAAAGTTCATGGGGATTTTTCAATGGGATCCAAATAGTTTCAAGATAAACTATTATCATTCATGGATAGTACCATATGAGGGCTCTTTAAAAAGTACAAGAGCCTCTCATAACTCAACTTGAGCAAGAAGATATGATCCATTCAAAATGGCATTTTTACTAATTTTTTCAAGGCAGGTTTGTGCATTATTGCTCGAATTGATCAATTTGTGCAATAACAAGCATGGTTATCCATATGCACACCTCAAGGGGGAACAACCAAGGGACAAACACTGATCCACCAGCCTCACAAGTCCATGGATCTATGTTTAGGCATGACACTCCTAAATTTCAAGATTCTTCCAAATGGTCAATTTTGTTTCTAAGCATTTAACTGGTGCATAGAGGTGGCATTCATCAAGACAATGTTATCCAAGTTTAGTCAAACCTTATCCCTGAAGCATAGAACTCATAGCTTGTGCTCTAACATCAAGTCAATGGCTAGAGGAGACTTGAGGTTCCATTGGATCAACATTTGTCACAGACCTGCTGCAGTTGCCATTCACTATTGCAGCCGAAACAAACTTGCTCTATTATAAATAGAGCACATTTCTGATCAGTTTCAGTACACCAAAGCACCCAAACTGATGCTTTACTCGAAATCTCCCTTTCACTCTAATTTTGCATTCTAACTCAAGTCACTATCGGGTTTTGAGATTGAGAGTGATTCCAAACAAACCAATCACACACACACACGCCTCATAAACATCATATGTGAGTGATTGAAACACTAACATAACATATGGAACATCAAATTCATCAAATCACCAGCCAATTGCTCAAGTTCTTGACAGAGTTGCAGTTGAGGTACCAGATCCAGTTCCAGCTCATTTCAATCTATTCTAAGCATTCAAACACACTCCTTGGCACCTAAAGAAGCTGTCCAGATCATTGGAACCTATCTGCAACACCTCTATCATCAAACTCGATCACTAGCTGCAAGAGGAAAGCCTGAACCCTTCAAACTCTGTGATCCATGCATCATGAATGAATTTTTGAGTTACCATCTTGTTTATGCATGTATGTAGAGTGATAACCCTCAATCAATTGCCATGAATCAATCGTGTATAGAATTTCATTGGGTTCATGCTGAAATTAGGGTTCTTGAGGTTTTCCATTGATTTCTTCCTCCATACTAAATATAAATGCAATTAATCTATATGGTTGTGATCCTTGTTCAAAAACGAACAATATTGATACTTGAATCGTGCAAATCCATTGAGTAATCATGGAGAATAGTGAGAAAATGTAAATCTGCAGAAACAGGGTGCACGCGTGTTCTTCCTTGACCGTTGGCGCCCTTTTTCAAAATTTGAATTTTGGAATATTTTGATATTTTTGTTAATTGATTCAAAAATTAATTTCTCTTTGAATATTTGTGTTTTTGAATTGTTTCTTTTTTTCAAAATTTACAAAAATGTTTAAATATTTTATTTTACAAAAAAATCCAATTTATATTATTTATTTAATATAGTTAGAATTTTTGTAATTAATTTCATTTTTATTGTTTTTAAACATTTTGAAATGAAATTCCCACCTTGATTTTTCATTCCAAATGAATTTCAAGCTTTCATATGATTAAACATGATTTTTCAAAACAAAATCATGTTTAATCTTTTCAGAAATCTCGGCGCGATCGCCATTTCAAAACAAAATCATCTGGGCCTACCCTTGTGTTGTAAGTCCCATTTCTTTTCTTTTTGAAACACTTTGGGCCTCTCCTTGAGTTGTAAGACCCATCTCTTTGTACATAAACCTCTTTAGGCCTCAGTCATTGTATAAGTCCTGGTACGATTCTCAAAATAACGGTGTGATCATTATTTTTCATTTGGGGCTCTCTTTAAGTTGTATGCCCCATCCTTTGTACAAAAACAAACTCTTGGGCCTCTCTTTGAGTTGTAAGACCCAACCCTTTTTTTTTAGATAAACAATTCTTTGGGCCTCTCCTTAAGTATAAACCCCAATCTTTTCAAAACAACTTTCCCCTTTGATTTAGGTTCAAACTCATAGTTGTTGTCAAAACTTTCTTTAATTTCTTGAATAACTAACCATACAGCTGTTAAAATGGAAGCTTACTCGCTTGTAAGTTTTAAACAACTTTCTTTTACATACTTGCACAAATATATTTGTGTGTGCTGGAAGCTTGCTCACCTGTAAGTCCTCCTACCCTCTTTTACATACAGTATATATTTCATCTATATATATATATATATATATATATATATATATATATATATATGCTTGTATATGTCTACTTAGAGTTTTTCCCGGCATTTAGGTCTAGGATTAGATAAAGTCAGTGGTCACTCTTTCAAAACAGTCAAAACTAGTTCCTCATAGGAATTTCCGGATACAGTCTTGCCTCCTCTTGGGCTTATACAATATGGAACAAAGAGAAAGGCATTATTCCCGGTGAAATTTTTCTCAGACTGTCACTATTTGAAAATTGTCCAAGAAATTCATTTCCCCCAGAGAGGATTAATTCCCGGTGAAGCCTCTCTTGAATTTCTTCAAACCCTAGAAATGTTCACTAAAGAAAGGATTAATTCCCGGTGAAACGTTTCTTGAACTTTTCTTAAGTTTGGACCCACAAGCTTCCTAAAAGCATCCCCAGCCTCCTCTTGGGCTTTGTACAAGGACCCTCAGACTTCTTAGAAGTTCTCATGCCTCTTCTTGGGCTTATTACAAGGACCCGAAGACCTCTTATAGGTGTAGGACAGAACCTAGTCATCCTTTGTTAGAGCAGTCTTTCCAAAGAGTCAAAACATCAAACCAATTTAGGGTTGATTCTCGTCCCTTAAAACACCAGCCTCCTCTTGGGCATCATGCAAAGATAAACTCTTTCATACCAGTAGATTTGGACAGTCTAATCCCCTCTTGGATCTCAAAGACATTCTCAAGCTCCCTACAAACACAGGAGAAACCCTAGTCATTTGATCAATCTCAGGTAGAGTTAAAACCCCATAGGTTCTGAAACTCAATCTTTCATCCTAAATTTTCCCAGCTAGGGTCAGCTTATCATCAATACTAGCCTATCAGAACCTCAAGGCATTTGATACCTCAACTCTTCTGTAATCCTCACTAAGAGTTGATTCCCCACTTTGGACCTGCCTCTAGATCTCAATAATCATCAGCAGAAGACAGCCTCCTCTTAGGCGTTGTATAATGATTTTCCTCAGCAGATTTAGCCTCAAAAGCACTCTCTTGTTGAGTCAATCTTCTTTCTTAAAGCACTCACTTGTTGAGTTAACCTTTTACAGCCTCAATCTTGAGCTTTGTACAAGACAAACAAAAGCACTCTCTTGTTGAGTCAATCACCTTTTCAGCACTCTCTTGTTGAGTCAATCTTCTTTCTTAAAACACTCTCTTGTTGAGTCAACCTCTTTAGCCTCAATCTTGGGCTTTGTACAAGACAGATAAAAACACTCTCTTGTTATGTCAAATAAAAAACACTCTCTTATCGAGTCAATCAGTCCTTTCAGCCTCAATCTTGGGCTTTGTACAAGACAGACACCCGAAACATCCTCAGCTGAGTCAATCATCTCTTTTTTAGCCTCAATCTTGGACTTTGTACAAGAAATATATTAAATTTCTCCAGTAAAGTCAAAATCTTCTAAACCTTCTCTTAAGCTCTGGATAAATATCTTCCCAGCGGAGTCAATTCCTCCCAGCCTTCTTTTAGGCTTTGGGAATTAATCTCCCTAAGCAGAGTCAATCTCTCATTTCAGCCTCAATCTTGGGCTTTGTACAAGACAAATAATACTCTCTAGCTGAGTCAATCTTCTTTTCAGCCTCAATCTTGGGCTTTGTACAAGACAGATAAAACCTCTCACCAATAGAGCTAGTTTCCCTTTTCAGCCTCAATCTTGGGCTTTGTACAAAGCAGAAAAAATATTTCTCCGAAAAAGCCAAATTTTAGCCTCCTCTTAGGCTTTATATAATGATATTCCCCATAAGAGTCAATCTCTTTTTACCTTCAATCTTGGGCTTTGTACAAGACAAATAAACACTCTCTTGTTGAGTCAGTCTTTTCCAGCCTCCTCTTAGGCTTTGTATAATGACCTCCCCAGTGGAGTCAATCAATTTCTTAGCTTCAACCTTGGGCTCTGATAAAGCCACATAAAAAAACCATAATCCCCTCAGAGGAAAATCAAAAACCTCTCTGTCGGAGGACATTTCTCTGTATATCACACATTTGAAACAAACCTTAATTCTAGATAACAGCTATAAGTGGCACACTTGTTGATCCAAATATCCAAGTTGTAGTCCATCTCTTATCCCGTTAAATCCTCTATCATCTAATTGTTGTAAGTGGCAAGCCTCTGGATTATTTACATCCACGTCACTATCCCTCTCTTAGCATGAAAGACTTCTAAGGAAAAATGGCATTGCTCAACACTGAGTTAAAGTTTTCTCCTTCAGGACAACACCCCAATTAAGAAAATTATGGCATTGTTAGATTCACATATCCCAGTTAAAGTGGTTTTCCTTTATAATCAGTCACCCAACAGTTGTGATAAACAGACGAGATGTCTCTCTTTAGAGATGACAAAATCTCTTTCAGTCAAACCTTTTAGCTTCAATCTTGGGCTTTAAACAAGACACAAATACTCATCTAGCTTCAATCTTGGGCTTTGAACAAGACACCAAACATCTTTCCTCCCATAGAATAGGAGGATCTACGATTGCTCTAGTTTCCCTGTTTGATTTAACGGGAATACGTAGGCATACGGTGGATAGGCCTTGTCTTCTATAATTTAGTAAATTCTGCGAACAGGGCATTATCAATTCTTTGGTCACCTAAGGTGTAATTAGAACTTAAAACTCTAGATGGCACCAAAGGCTACTTGGAAACTTTTACTTCTCACCATGGCTTCAGGTGATAGAATTAATGGTGAGGCAATTCAGAGCAATCGAGATTTTTCCATGATCCTTGACGCTTTTCTGAAAACAAAATCTAAAGCCATGCTAAATGATGTAATTAGTAAAATGTCTTACAGATGTTGCATAAGATCATGAAGCAGTACATGCAAGACTTCAAAAAAAATTTCCAATACTTCGAAAGCTTCTTAAGGTCTTAAGAGTATTTGGCAGCAGGCAAGGTTTTGACACCGGAACATATTCAAAAGCAAATTCGCAGCTTCCAATATCGAGATTCAAAAACCAAGCCATGATAAAATTTACAAAGGGCTGATAACAAGAAACCAGTTTACACCATAAATTCATTGCACAAAAAAAAAACCTAACTGTTGATAACCAATCTCTAACTATCATCTAACCATAACCTCTAACTAAATTCTCTAACCTGCTAACATTTCCTAACCGAATTCAATAACGGTCATAACCTCCTCTAACCATATTCATCAACCACTCCGTAGCTTCATCTTCATCTTCATCAATCCACCAACAACCGGCGACGCTGCAGAAACCAACACCATCAATAGCATCAATTCTTACCGAAATCCGTGAGTGCATCGTCAATGAAAAGATTCGAATTCAACGCACGCAATCGCACCGCAAGATTCGAGAACGCATAGAAGCAACAACAACTCAGCACAACAATAACGAGAAAAACCAGGTACGCAGAGGAGAAGAAGTGGAAGAAAAGTGTGTCGCAAGAACATTACCTGGATATCATCATCCCATCGGAGAAGTTTGTTCCGATTCAACACTTCATAACCTTCGTCTTCAATCGCTCCTCATCATCAAGAACGCTCCACAACAACTTCAACCACGAGCAAAGTACAACAAATTCATAAGCGACGTCAACACGCGAAGAAGAAACGAGGTAGGAAGAGCCAAGAGCGAATCAAACCTGAACTTTCGTTCTTAGTCGCCAACTTACAGGTACGTAATCTTCTCTGTCTCGCCGCCGCAAGCTCGTTGGCGTTATTTATTATTGAGAGTGATTGTCTCTTTGCGTGTTATTTCTGTACCTCTGATCCGGTAGCTTGGCTGAGTATTTGAAAGATCCAGTTGCGAATTCGTGAACGTCATGAGATCCTAATTAGGGTTTGGTTATGATAATTTGCAGAGAGAGAAGAATGGCGTGAGAGGAAAGGTGAGTGAGAAGGATTGATTCACGTTATCTGTATTCTTACCCACCGTGTTTCAAGATAAGGATAACGAGATGAGTAGCCATTCCGGCGGTGACAAGTGTAGCCACCGTGGACACGTGTCACCGTCCAGTGCATCCTCCATGATAACGTGTGTGTGACCTACTCTTACTATCGTGTGCCCTCTTGAATCCAGCACTTGGATAATCCCCAGAGTTAGATCCTAGGGCCCAGATTAAATGCTAGTCAACGGAGGACCATCGCGCACCCTCAGGCCCTGACCTTCCTTGGACTTATTTCCATTGCTGTCTACCCCCTGAGGCGTGTGGCCCAAGGGAATTTAACTAGGAATTTTACTTGTATGCACCCCCTTTTCCTTCAATGTTTCTTTTTGGTTTATATTTTTGTACACGTTTCATAATGTGATATTAAAAATAGCGAAATTCATCAGAAAATTCCCATAAAATTCATGTATGTTCTTGGAGGTGTTAATTAATTTTTGGATATTTTTAATTCCACTCTGGGGGCTGTTTGATATTTTTCTTGGATTTTGGGAAGGAATGTGTTCATTTTGGTATATCTAGTGATGCAAGTTCCAAAATGTGATTTTCCCTTGACCATTTGGAGCTAATTTTTATTGTTCATTTAGGCCTCTGATCATATGACTTAATGATGTTTGATTGGTACCTTGGACATGATTGTTGAATTCCTTTTGAGCATCTTTTGAGCATCATCTTTGTGCCTTGTCTTGTAAGAGCATCATTGATAAATTGATCCAAGTTTGCAATTGATTGAGTATGTTTGGTGCATGATATGAACCCTATCTTTTGTATGTGATTACCTACTGGACTTGGAATGACTTGGTTGATTACCCATAATTTTCAAAGGCATTTTGATATTCTTCACAAATTTTCCAATGTGAACATATTATGTGTAAGCATGCATAGAGATAGGATATATTTAGGACTTGTATGAGGGCACTTTGAGCCAACTTTGAATATGAGTTTTAGCACATTATCAAGTGTATTGTGATGCACAATTGAGACATGCTTGAGTAATGTATTTGATCATTTCACATGCCTTAAATGATGCCTACTTTGTGTGTATGCGAACTTAAATTTGTGTTTCACTTTGGCCATTTCTTTTGATGCCACTTGTATGCCATGTTCATGATTGTTTTTGGGATTCAATTAGGACATTTTATAGGTCATTTTCCTCTGGTGTGTGAGCTTTATAATTGCCTTACCATGTCATTTCATTTGCCTTACTTGAGTGACAATTTTACATACTTGTATGAGGAGTTTAAACGTGATGTTGCTCATGGAATGAATTGACTTTGGAGAGAGAGTTTAATGCAAACCTTGGTGACACTTTGAGATTTGTTTTAAGCATGCATATAAGTTGTTTCACTTCTGACCTTGGTCCATTTTCACGTTTTAATTCAATTCATCTAACTTGTAATGGCTTTCTTTTGTTGGTTTACATTTAAACTTCAAAGTAGATTAGTCTTGTAGCATAGTTGTAACTTGACTTGTAATTTCATAATCCTTTTAGGTATTTCACTTTGACTAATGTGACTCAAATGTACATAGTCATTAGACTTAGGTTTTTATGTTGTACATACACTCTCTTGTTATTACTAATGTCTTTGGTTCACATGTGCAACGTGCATAAAGGAGACATTCCAAAGGTGGTTTGACCATTTCAGTTTGTAAATAAAAACTTGTTTCTAACTTGGTTTGCTATTTGTTTATAGGTGCTTTCGTGACTTGCTTTCGTTGCTTTGGTACGGATTCATATCCGTTTGGTAGGACTTCTTATCTCTTCACTTCTCTTTAATGCTTTCAAATGCCATGAGAAGTAGGAATAGTCAATGCCGTGATAAGTAGGATTGTGTGGAAAGCCCTCAAGTGAGGCCATGATTGCGCTTGTTTAATATTGTGCCTGAAGACCTCCAAAGAGGCATCCCATTCCCCATGTCCCCTTGTAAGACCTCCAAGGAGGCAATTGACGGAAGGTAGGGTTCGCAATCGACCCCCGTTATTCTAGTTGAGTCGTTCTTAGCTCTCATTACATGATTGAAGCTTTGAACATATCTTGCTCGGGTTATCGAGTCCGTCAGTGGAATGAGGGTTTAGCAATCAAACCCCCACGCCGTGTCTATAGCTCGCATTGAGCAATGTTGATGCTTATGTGATCTGATTCACATCTTCCTTCCTTACTCTACTCTCCGTGGTTCTTGATACCGTTGGTTGAGCACCCCTACTTCCCACACCTAGCTTGTTTGCCTCGGTTGATATGACCCCTTGGCTAAAGCTCCCCTTTTACTTTGACTGACACTGATTACTCCTTAGTTGCATTTATTTCATTTTGTGATTGATTCATCCTGTGTTTACTTGTCCGATGACATGATCCCGTAGGATTCCTAGCTCCACTAAATTTTTGATTAAGTCCGAGGTAGGAGAGACATTAGGATAGCAATCCATACATGCTAACATAGGTAGCATATCCCTCTCTTCTCTTTAGACTTAGGTTCTCAAACCTTGACCTTAGGGCCACTTTTGCATGATAACATTAGGAACAAATTAGTTTCCCTTTAGTGTTTTCTTTTCAACTTGAGTCTTCTCTTCTCATCTCATAATCTTTATAAAACACTTAATAAATGTTAAACGTGTATTGCGCATGAGCCTTAGATGTGGGAAGTGAATAATGGGGGATCTCCCTTCGTTCTTCTAGGATACTTAGTGTACGTCCTGTAGGGGACGATACGCGGTATATTCGTTCCTATGTTATAGACTTGGGTGCAATGCAAGTTACAAACAATTTCAAAAACACTTCTGTCTAAAAAACACAAAACAAATTCAAACATTTTTTATCCATCAGGATCGTTAAGTTTCAAACCTCATTTTCAGAAAAGGGCACGTTACTTCCGTCTCATCGCAAACAGGCATCGACCCTAACTGCCAGACGCGAACCTAACGTCGCTCATAAAAAACACCGACTTCGTCAAGTCGAACTACGACTGCTCTGATTTCCTCCTTCTGGTTAGATTGAGGATACGTAGGCACAAGCCGGCGATGTCTTGGCGAGCAACCTCCCCCCCTAGTTCGTGTCCGAACTACGTTGACTCTGATTTTCCTGTTCCCGAGGGAATACGTAGGCCTAGGACTTCGAGGACGTCCTATCGAGTCACTTATTTTTTCTTTTCTCCTTCGTTGCTTCGTTCTTCTCCGTTCTCGTTCCTTCTCCTTTCCAGTAGCAGTGGAGCTCCAGACGACGACACCCTTTGATCGAGATGACAAGCGTGGATCCCATCGAGTACGATGGACGCGTGGGGTGCTAATAACTTCTCTTCGCGTAACCGACTCCCTTACCCGTTTCCCTTGGTCGTGAGACCATGCTTTTCCTTTCCCCTAGGTTTATGCAGTGTTTCCTTTCCCTTTCTTAGGATAAATACACATTGCTGGCGACTCTGTTTCCGCGCCACTTTCGCGTTCGTACCTGGATGAAAATCCTAGGAGCGACAGCTGGCGACTCTGCTAGGGCCTCTGGTTCCCTAAGCGAGTCAATCCTAGCGCTTGTCTGTTTTTCTTTCATTGGGTGTTTATTGTGGAGCTGTGTTTTGCTGTTTTACGGTTTTACTGTATTGCTGTTTATTGCATTATTGCTTTACTGTACTACAGTTTTGCCGTATTTATTGCATTTTCATTTCATTATTATACTAGATTGTGTTGTGCTGTGCTGGATTTTTTCTGTTTGGTGGGCAGGGAGTTCCGAGAGATAAGCCCACTACCCAGGCTTGAGCATACACATAGGTATTAGTGTGGGTGGGCGTGTCGCTCCCATGGTGTTTTTCCACGTGTGGGTGTTCACGAGACCTACAACCAGACGAGGTTCTATCCGGAGCTATCTGCTACTTGTTGTACCCAAAATTTTACCCTCCGATATTCTGATCGTTTGCATATCCTTTTCATTGGTCTCTGTTTTCGCATTTTAGTAAACATATCAATAATCATGCATTTTTTGTTAGAATTTAATTTGTTTTATTTCTTTTTTTCACTAACTATTTTCAATTATCTTTTTAATTATTTTTAGTTTTATTATTATTATTTCTTTTTTATTATTATTATTATTAATTTTATTATTATTAGTTTTATTATCATTATTAGTTTTATTATTATTAGTTTTATTATTACTAAGCTTTATTATTATTATTATTATTACTTTTATTTTGTTTATCTTCATGGTAAGTGGGGACCACTCAATCATTCTAACACTTCACATGGATTGCCAACTTGGATTTATCAATGGCCAAAAAGCATTCTTACACTTCACTCATCAATGGCCAAGAATCATTCTCATAAAGTCACATGGATTGCCACATCAACACTCCCACTTTATTCACACTATAAATAAGATCTCTCATTCTCTCATTTTGGACACCAGATTCACCCCACACAAAGGTTAAATACTCTCTTAATTTTCTCCCTCAATTATTCTTGCAAATTTTCAGAAGAGAAGGCTCGTCTTCATTTTTCCATAACTCGTGTCATTGAAGAGGCAGTGGACCGTCTCCACTAGGTAACATTCACCTCTTTTATTTCTCCGTTTTCAAAGTACCATGATCATTTATCTATGTTGTTATCAAGTTCATTAGCATGTTAATATTTTTCTGGAAAAAGTATTGTAATATCCTATAATTTTTGTTTGGTTTTATTATGAATGATGTTTAAAAGATAAGATAAAAATTTAAAAAGACAAAAAACATGCTTCATCACCACCCTTTTATTATTTCATACTATTTTTATTTTATTTTCCATTTATTTCTTAATTTTGTTTCTCTAGTTTTTATTTTAGGAGAACTTTGAATTTTTAGTTTCAATTTATCATGTTATTTCTTGAATTCATAACTTTTTCTTTCGAATTTTGTTTTGATTTTTATTTTTCGCTTACGATCTTTATTTCGATTTTTAGGGCCAATGATATTACAAAATTATGACTTAGTTGATTTATGCAAAATGACTAAAAAGTCTTGATATGTATGAGGCTCATTTCTTTATTTTTGTTGGTCAATGAAAGTCGAATATCAAAAGATTATCGATCCTCCGATTAAATCTTGATCAGGACGAGACTAACTTTATTCTTCATTTCGAGTCCATTTTCTTTACTTTAGGCCGATGGCATTGCACAAATCTTGACTTTGATTATTTCAAATCAATAAAGTCTTGATAAATATGAGGCCACTTTTTTCTTATTTTTATTGGTCGATGAAAGTCAAAAATCTAAGATTATCGATTTAAATCTTGATTAAGACGAGACCAACCTTATTTTTTCATTGGGGTTTCATTATCTTTATTTTGGTCAAAGACATAACAAACTTCATGGTTTGGTTGACTTCATTGAATCAACAAAACTTTGATCAATATGAGACCGCTTTCTCTTTATTTCAGTTTCATTCACTTTTTAGTCGATGAAAGTCAAGAATAATTGATTATCGATTCCTCGATTAAATCATGATTAAGACGAGACTAATTCTATTTCGTGTTCTTAGCAAGCAAACATAACATAACTCAAATTAAAACAAGAGGTTCCCGTAGAGTACTACGGATACTTAGGGTGCTAATACCTTCCCTTTGTATAACCAACCCCCGAACCTAGATTCTCTTAACTTAGGGTTTTCGTTCTTTACCCTTTCCTTTGGATAAATCAAAGCTCGGTGGTGAATTTTATGTTTTGTGATTCAAGTTAATTCAATAGCTTGATATCCAATTCCCACTGCAACAGAAATGACGACTTCACTGGGGATACACTCCCCTAAGTGGGTTAAGCCTATCTTGTTTGTATTTGTGTTATTTATATGTTTGCTTGCTTGTACATTTGTATATTTATATCTGTATACCTGTTTTTCTTGGGATTTTCTGTATGCAGGGTTGCTACTGTTGAGTGGTGAGATAAGTCCTATACCCAGACTTGAGCGTACACTTATGATAGGACGATGGTATTCAAGGAGGCTTTGAGGGAGTCGAATCCTGAAAAGTTGAATTGAGACACCATCACTCAGTTGAGGCCCTCTTGAGAGTTTAGTCATGTTGAACGAATCCGTTCGTGAAAACGTTACTACTCTCGACCTAGGTGCCCGTGATTCTGAGAACTGTAGTTACCAAACCCCACTTAAGCCTTTTTAGGATGTAGTGCAATGACCATGATGGAGTCTATTTCTGAATTGGTTGTCACGCGATACTACACTCAGACGAGATCTTCTTGAGAATTTTATTGATTACCAAGTCATATGGGAAATCCTTAAAATACGAAAGATGGATTGTCGACTCTGGGAACTTCTTAGAACCCTATTTTACAGATACAAGAACCCTAGTACACACCCTTGGATTGGTTCTTTACCCAGACTCCATGCTGTGATCTCGAACCCTTGATCTTGTTGCATGTGTTTTGCATCCTGTTTGCATTGCATTGCATATCATTTGCATCTTTGCATGATTCATTGCATGTGTCTATTTGTCCAGTGACTCATCGTCGGCTGTCTCTATCTACCAGTGTCATCTGTGAGTCGTCAAGCTGATTCCTCGACACCGATACCGGACTAGAGCTAACTACAGACGCAAGATGTCAGAGCAAGAGGTACACAATGTTGAGGTCCGAATGGAAATCGATGACCTTAAGTCAAGTGTGACCAAAGTCACTGACATGATTCAAGTTTTGATTGCTAGGGGAGAGCAACCCCAAAGGACCGTCATCCAGGAAGTTTCAAATGCTGATCCTCCACCTGTTCAGATGTCGCCTTCAACTTGGCCCAAGTTTGGTCTGCCACACAACTACTCTCCACCGATTGCATCTACTGCTATGGTTGGTCAGAATGCTATGCCAGTGTTTCAAGCTCCTGTTTTTACCGAACCTCAACCTATAGTTCAGACTATTCGAGCTCCCTTTGAGGATCCCCGCTATGAGTACAATGCTTCCAGTGCTCAAGGTGAGGACCATGAGGACTTTGTTGAACCCGAAGTTGTCTGAGAGCAGTTTCAAAGCATAGAAAGAAGACTCAAAGCCGTTGAGGGTACTAATTTCTTTAATGTAGATGCAGACAACCTGTGTTTAGTATCAGACCTTGTTATGCTTGCTAAGTTCACAACTCCAGATTTTGTGAAGTACAAGGGTCACTCTTGCCCAAGAGCTCATTTGGTTATGTATCTTCGTAGGATGACTGCTCATGCCAAGAATCAGAAGTTGCTCATCCACTGTTTTAAAGACAACTTGAGTGGAGCATCGCTTAAATGGTACATGGGTCTCGAGCAAAACTCTATCCATAGCTTCCAGGACCTCACCAATGCCTTCATGAAGCAATACAAGTATAACCTTGACATGGATCCTGATCGCCGTCAACTGCAAAACATGTCTCAGAATGATAAAGAGTCTTTCAAGGAGTATGCTCAGAGCTGGAGAGAGTTGGCTTCCCAACTGGAACCTCCCCTGGCCGAGAAGGAGTTAACTGGAATGTTCATGGATACCCTGTCCCCATTCTATTGGGAGAAGATGGTTGGAAGTGTTTCCTCCAATTTCACTGATTTGGTTACTATTGGCCAAAGATTAGAGGAAGGTCTTAAGAAGGGAAAAGTATCCAAGGCTGATGAATCTTCCAATGCTGTGAAGAAATCCTATGGGAATTTTCAGAAAAAGAGGGAAGATCAGACTAATGCTATCATGGTTGAAACAAGAAGGCCTCGTCCCCGACCTCAGTATGTTGTTCACCCTGTTGTTGCTGCTATTACTCCTATGGTTGTTGCACCACGACCAGCTCAAGCTTTCCAACGTTCGGCTGCAGGACAGAGCCAATATCGTAATAGGGCTCAATTTGATCCTATTCCCATGACATACACTGAACTTTATCCTGTTTTGGTTCAACAAGGTTTGATTACCACAAGGCCTCTGCCTCCTCCTCTAAATCCTTTTCCAGCCGGCTATAGGGCTGATCTTCATTGTGAATACCATCAAGGTGGTGCAGGCCATAACTTGGAAAGTTGCTTTGCATTGAAGGCTAGAGTACAAGAGCTGATGAGGAACAAAATCCTCTCCTTTAAGGACAATCCCAATGTTCATAACAACCCTCTGCCAGGGCACGCCAAGTGAAGCTTCAGTCGACTTCAGCATACTATCCTCCTAAAAGCCAGTGTTTCGGACAGGACAGCTCATCCTTGTGTTGATTAGTCACTAGGCCTTTGTTTCTTGTTGTTTTCACTTTCTTTATTTTGTAATGGGTGTTTGCTTTCAAATTATGTTCGTATTTTCACAATTAATGAAATGAGCACTGCAACTTTTGATTCAATTCATTTGTGTTTGCTATTTACTTCTTATTGCTTCCTCTTTCATGAAAAATAAAATAAAAATTTTTTTTGTCCACTTTCTGTTGATTATGCAAAGATTGGATGGAGGATGATGAAAACGTTATACCCATAATTGTTGTTGGTATGCTTTTAAATCAAAACTTTGCTGACGATGTAAGGCATTGTTTCAGTTCCCCAAACACTGGAGAAATAAGGAAGTTAACCCCTCTTTAACCCCTTCGAGCCTAGAAGTAGGAGTTTCTTTCTTTACAAATAAAAACATGCAATTTTAACCTGGGGCAGGGTAGTTCTCAGTTAACTGGGTTGTGCATTCAGTTACAAGAGCAGCATTCAAGACGCCGCTCAACAAAGTTCACAAATGTTCCTTCGCACACAGCAAGCAAGTGTCGAAGATGTCTTTCAAGTCAAACGCCAATGATGATTCACTGTAATCCTTAAGCCAGGCAGTCACTAAAAAAAAGACAAAAAAAGAAAAGAAAAGAAGAAAGAACAAGCTTGTATGACAACCAAAAGTTGTAAGGAAGCAGTGATCGCCATCTCAAGTCCATTGAATTTTGAACCATCATCGTTATCATCAGTGCAATTCCTAACTCATGGGAATTTGAGTGCATAGTTTGAGTTAGCTGAGCATAGGACTGAAGTTCATCACGTATATTGGGTGGGTACAAATAAACTTTGAGCCTTTATCCTTTGTTTCTTAAACCGTGAACCAGGCCACGTTATAACCCTTAAAAGACCTAACTGAAGCAAGGTTATTTTGAAAGTATACTACAACAAGGTTGCGTAAACTGACTCCAAAAGATCTTTGCAGGTCACCTATTTTGGGTATTACACCCTTTGCTTAAACGTTTCACTTTAATGTCTTGAACCACCGTGTTCTGACCAGTATCCGATATACTTTGCACCTCTTTCAAAATGATTTTGATTTCAAAAGTTGCATGAACTTTGCATTTACCATGTTTGTACAAATACTTTTGTTTGCAAACTAGCTTTCTTCTTAAGGAATTTTCAAACATTTGAGAAACTTGGTCGGTGATCCAACCAGGGGCAAGTTCCTTCCATATCCTGTTCAAGATTTGTGGTTTAATGGCGACTTCTCAAAATTGGTTTATTCTGAAGTTTTTCAAGACTCGTACTGGGGCAAGCTTTCCCAGTGTACAGTAAAACAATCATTTTCAAGACCCAGACTGGGGTAAGCTTTCTAAGAGCACCATGAAACAGTCATTTCAGAATCAATTAAACTGAAGCAATGATCAGCTTATCTACAACAGTCAGCTAATCTGGGGCAGTTTACTTGAAGAATCCCCATGCAACTTTCAAGCAGTTTTTCATTCTTCCTACAAGGATCATCAATTTGGATACAGTTTACCAGTGTGGTAGATGATGTGTTCAGCATTAGCATCTCCAGTCCCAAGCAGAATGACAGTGATCTCTGTGTGGAGGAATCAGTCTTCCAGTCTTGTCTTCTCACCAAGAGAGTCGAGCCATGTCGTCGACATCTGCATTTGCATTTTATCATATTTCATCTGCATAAATCATATACATATGTATATCATGAGTGTTTCATCCTCATTTGCATTTCTCCCGAGGTCGTGTCGTTATCAGCGTCTTACCTTGTGGTCAAAGTCCATCTTACTTGGTGCCTACCAAAACGTTACCTATCCTTTCATTTCAGTGCTATTCCTGGATCTTTACATTCCTTCACTCTAGTGTCATTCCTGTGTAATACCCCAAATTTTGACCACTTATATTTCCCATCATTGTGAAAATCATCATCACAATATGGATGAACCATCATGCTTCATTAGCCTCCCCAAAGATGGGTGAGCATCCAATACAATCAAAATTAGGGTTTCAAGCCCTCTCTGAGTGCTTAGACAAAGGATCAATCAAGAAATGACATGATTTTCAACTTGTATAATCTCTCAAACATCCACAATGGATAAAAAAGGACTCCCACTTCAAGGATTAAGCACAAAGCTGCTCCCTTCTAGGTGGATCAAGTCTCAAGATCGACAGTGTCACCAAATTAGGGTTTTGGTCGACCAGGGCCTCCAGATGGAAATTTTCATCTGGGCACAAGGCAATGATCCAAAACATGACCTAATATGCTTCATGGAACCTCATGAACCCATGCATCAAGTCAATTTCGCCTCAGGGGATGCATTCATCAAAAATCAGGAATTAGGGTTTCTTGACCTAATTCACCCCTAAGTTGACTTTTGGGACAAACCATGAGCCAAGACCTCAAGAGATGATTTGAGGGTCTCTAATATACCATATTGATCCATTTGGAACAATGGATTGATCCAAGAAGCTTGAGCAACAAGTTTCATTTTCATCTGCACCACAATTAGGGTTTTAAGGGAAAAGTCAACTGTAACTTTGACTTTTGACCTGGACATGCTCCCAAACCCTAATACATGATTGAATATACCCTATGACACCCATGGAACATGTCCATCAAGTTTGATTTAGGTCAAGGACATGATTTCCTGAAGAATTGCACAGTTTGGAATTAATCTGATAAAAAGTCAACTGTGCACAAAAGTCAACTTTGACTTTTTGAGATTTTTCACCAAAATGGATTTTTAGCCCTAAAATGATGTTAATGTATGATTTGAATCATCATTCATCAAGAAAAATCAAGAAAAGTGAGATAACTTGTAAAAGGGGTAACCATAAAACTTAGAAATTTTTCTAAGTTAAAAATAAAGTGGCAAAGGTACCAACTTTGGAGGACCATAACTCCTAAACCACAAGGCCATTTTTTCTCATCCAAAGATGGATTTGTAGCCCTCATTATCACCTACAAAAAATTCAACTACAAGTCATTCCAATTCATTAAAGATTTTGAGTTATGGAGTGATCAAAGTGGCTGAAAAGTGAAAATGTCACTTTTTCCAACACTTAGTGAAATTTTCACTAAGTCAGAATTCTGCTTCACTTTTTGCCAAATGTAGGGGGATTTTTCACTTGGAATCAAAAGAGATCAAAACCAAACTTGTTCAAACAGTTGTTGTATCATGTAAGAGCTTTCCAAAATGGCCAAGAACATTGCCAAATTCAACCTACTTCATGAGATACAACATTGGCAAGTTGCCTTGCTGAAATCTGTCAAAGCAAGGCAGAATTTGCATTTTGGCTCGATTTGCCAAAATCAGCCAATTTCAATTGCTCCAATCCACTTGGACACCTCAGAGGATTGAATCCAAAGGGGACAATCACTGAGCCAAGCCTCCAAGGTCCAAGGAACAAAGAATAACATGTTGAACCTAGAATGGCCAAAATAGGGACAAGACTTCAAATTTGGAATGAGGCATTCAATGGAACCATCAAGGTGGCATGGACTGAGCCATTCTCATCTGAAATCAGTCAAGACTTATCCAAGACCAAGGGGACCAAAGCTCTGTGCCCTAACATCTAGTCAATGGCTAGAGGAGACTTTCATTTCCATTGGCCAACATTGAGGAAACCTACTTACCAGCTGCCATGTACTATTCCTTGCAAAACAAACTTGCTCTACTATAAATAGAGCTCAATTGTGGTCAGTTTAAGTACACCAAAGCCATCTAATAGATGCTTTCCTCAAAATCTCTTTCTCTTGGCAAAAATGCCTTTCTTAGCAAGGTAGCTATCGGGTTTTGAGTTTGAGAGCAATTCTGCACAAATCAATCACTCACACACCTCACATACATCACATATGAGCTGATCAAACACTCACATAACATCTGAAACATCAATTTCACAAAATCACTTGCCATCCACACAAGTTTGAAGTGAAGTTGCAGCTGAGATGCCATAAACTGATCCAGTCCATTTCAATTCAATCCAAGTGTTCAAACACACTCCATATGGTGTAGGGAAGCTATCCAGATCATCACAACTTGTCTGTAACACCTCCAACTCAAAATCACATCTGCTCTTGCTGTCACGACTTGAAGGTAAGCCTAAACTTGGGCATCTCTCAATCTATGCATATTTCCTCGCACAATAATTTGGCCATATGTTCATAATCATGCATGGAATATTTTCCCTCAATTAATTGAATTGTTTGAATCGTATATCAAAAATCCTAGCCTTCATGCAGAAATTAGGGTTCTTGAGGTTTCTTCGTGATTTCTTGTTGTATGTTTAATTTAAATGAAATTAAAGTACATAGACATGATCGTGAGGTTGAGACGAGCATAATGATATGTGGATTGCATGATATGATTACGTATTCATGGAGATTGGATAGAAAACGCAAATCTGAGAAACCAAGAACACGCGCGTGTTCTTCAGCTGTTCTTGGCGCCATTTTTGAATAATTTGAATATTTGAATTTTGTGATTTTGTTTAATTGATTCAAAAATTAATTTCTCTCTGAGTTTTAATGATTTTGAGTTGATTCTTTTTTTAATAATTCACAAAAATGTTAAAATATTTTATTTTATCAAAAAATCCCAAAAATATTATTTATTTCATATAATTGATATTTTTGTAAAGAATTAATATTTTGATTATTTTTGGCATTTTAAATATTTTTTCTACATTGATTTTGCAACTTTTAATGCTTTCTAATTATTTTGTAGGTCAATACTTAATTTTTGAAGCATTAATCCAAGATCACAATTTGTTTTCGATGTGTTAAACAATTTTTGATCATTTTAATTGAATTTTTATTCAATTAAATACCTTTTTGAAAACAAATTAGGGTTTTGGATTAATTCAACCCTCATAAATCATTTTCAAAACCTTTTTGGGCCTCTATTAAAGTGTAAGACCCAATCCTTTTTTGACCCAATCATTTGTGGGCCTCACTTATTGTATAAGTCCCGATACCGTCAAAAAACAAACGGCACGATCGTCGCCTTTTCAAAAATCATCTGGGCCTACCCTCGAGTAGTAAGACCCATTTATTTTTCTTTAAACCTTTTTGGGCCTCTTGAGAGAGTGTAAGACCCATCCCCCCTTGTACAAAAAACTTTTTGGGCCTCACTCATTGTATAAGTCCCTCTGTACAAGTAAACGGCGCGATCGTCGCCCGTTTAAAATTAAAAACCATCTGGGCCTACCCTCGTGTTATAAGCCCCACTATTTTCTTTAAACCTTTTTGGGCCTCTTGAGAGAGTGTAAGACCAATCCCTTTGTACAGAAAACCTTTTTGGGCCACAGTCACTTGTATAAGTCCCTCTGTACAAATTCAAACAGTGCGCTCACTGATAAAACCTTGGGCCTCTCCTTGAGCTGTAAGCCCCAAATCTTTCTTTTTCAAAGCACTTTCTCCTTTGATTTTGAATATACTGTTGTTTTTATCTTTCTTTGTTGAACAACTAACCAAACAGCATGGAAGCACTACAACCGAGTAAGTGGTTATCGCTTTCATTTACTGCTTTCATATTATAAACTGTATTGTGGGGCTGCTCACTGTAAGTCTCCTTTCATAAACTCATATCTACTGTGTAATAATAGTATAGATATTTCGAGTTTCCCCGGCTACTACGTCTAGAACTAGGTGACGCCGTTTCAATTATTCGTAGAAATAGACGCCTAGATCCCAATAGGAGCACCAGATACAGTCTTCTCTTCGACTGTCCTCCTTAGGAATCGTCAAGAAATTCTATTCCCCAGAGATGAATTATTCTCGGTGAAACTTCTCTTGAATTTCTTCAAACCGCCGAACGGTTCGGACTCTCTCTAAAAGTTAAAGTCACTGGATAGTAAACCTCGCACGTTTACCAGTGGTTTTAACTCTAAAAGAGTTTTCTTTGGTTTGGGACCCACGGGCTTCTTAAAAGCATCGGCCTTCTCTTGGGCATCGTACAAGGACCCACAGGCTTCCTATAAGCAACCCCGCCTCCTCTTGGGCATTATTCAAGGACCCTACGGCTTCTTAGAAGTATTCACAGCCTCCTCTTAGGCTTCGTATAATGATCTCTTCCTCCGGGAATGATAGCCTCCTCTTGGGCTTCGTACAAGGACCCGTCGGCTTCTTAAAAGATTCCAGCCTCCTCTTGGGCTTCGTACAAATTGTCCCGACGACCTCCTAGAGGTATAGGAACAGAACCTAGTCATCCTCATAGAACAGTCCTTTCATAGAGTATACTATTGTTTCTCAAAACAAGTACAAAAGATAAAACTCTAGACTTGGACAGTCTAACTTCCTTGAGTCTCAAAGACATTCTCAAGCACCCTTCGTTAAATAGGAAGGAAACCCGCAGACTCGGACAGTCTCAATACCCTTTGGATTTCCCGTTTCCTCAAAGAGAAGGAAATACCCCTGATCCTCAAATTAAATCCCTGTGTACAGTGTTACTCATATAAGAACTGATTTTCTCTTTTAAATCAGTATATTGGATCTGTCACTCAACTGAAACAGTTACAATAGCCTCCATCTCGGGCTTCGTACGAGATACCAAAATTCTCCCCAGTGGAGTCAAAACAACCTTTTAGCCTCTCTCTCAGGCTTTATATGAGACATAAAAGATTCCCTCGTTGAGTCAATCACCCCCTTTTTTTGCCTCCATCTCGGGCCTCGTACGAGATATAAATCCCTTAAGCAAGAGTCGAACTCTTTGCTAGCCTCCTCTTAGGCTTTGTATAACGATATGCCCCACTGGGTCAAAAACCTTTAGCCTCTCTCTCGGGCTTTGTATGAGACACAAATTAGCCTCCTCTTAGGCTTTGTATAATGATTTTCCTAGCGGAAATTAGCCTCCTCTTAGGCTTTGTATAAGAAAACCACTGGTTGATCCAATCAACCTTTTAGCATCAAAGATGTGCCTCGTTCACAGTACACAAACATCAACAACTCCTTTCCCTTCATCTAATCGCTGTAAGCGGCAAGCCTCTGGATCATCTATATCCATGCCACTGTCCCTCTTTTAGCATGAGAAATTCCTAAGGAAAGATGGCATTGCTCTACACTGAGTTAAAGTCTTCTCCTTCAGGTTAAAACCCTTTCTTCGGAAATTATGGCATTGCTCGGATCCGCGTATCCTAGTTAAAGTAATTCTCCTTCCCCCTCTTTAGAGATGACAAATTCTCTCTAAAATCGAGGTCTTTCAGCTTCACGTCTTGGGCTTTAAACAAGACATAAATAGACCTTTCAGCTTCACATCTTGGGCTTTGAACAAGATACAAACCACTTTTCACTTCACGTCTTGGGCTTTGAACAAGACACCAAAAACCAATTTCCTCCCATAGAATAGGAGGAACTACGAACGCTCTGATTTCCCTGTTTCGGTAAACGGGAATACGTAGGCATAAGATCGAAAGAAAAGATCTTAGCGAGCGCAATCAACAAAAAAACCAAATCCCATATCCCCATCAATCAAAAGCAGTAATTCAAAAGCACCAGTCTTAACATCCTAATCCTTATTCCCCGCCAGAAACCCTTTGCCTAGAAAAAAGAAAGAAAGAACCTGTATTGGCGAAATACGAATAACCAGTACAAAGGCCCCCCACATTGATAGCATCCGTAACCTAACAGACCGCTGTTTAAACTCAGTATGCAAAGCAGAGTTAATTGGAGACATCTATTTCCCTTCCTTAGTCAGCTCACAATAGGATAAAAAATGAATCGACCTGTAGTTTTAAGCTCAAACCGCAGAGAGCGACCAGCGCTTAAGAACCGCGTCCAAAATCGCTCGCTACAGAAAAGTGGCGCCCACCGTGGGGCCGATCTTTCTTTCTGTTTCTATTTTCTTTGAAAATGGCGACTCTGCTGGGGAGTCATTGCCAAGGTCTTTTCTGCCTTAGGGCATCATCCCCGTTTTCTATGGAAAATGGGAACTCTACCGAAGAGAAAGATTGACCTATGCTGGCCCATCTCTTAAGCAGGGAACCACAGATTGGGGCTTCCGCCGGGGAACCCATTTCTGTCAGGAACTTAAGATTCGTAGCTTTATAAGTCTAGGATGTTTAGGACAAATATATATACTGCTTTTCCTAATTGCTATACATGTTTATTTTTCTGCTAATGGGAATGCGAGTGATGCCGTATGTGGAAAGAATGAGTATACACCTAGAAAAGCCAAACCTTTTTCGTAGTGTGGAAGCTATCGGAAATAGCTGTTATGCGATACTACCCTCATTTGAGGCTGGTGATCTATTCTAGGTGAATGTCACTTACTCTAAGATTGCACACAACTCGCTGGCGATCCGCTTGTTGTTTTGCTTTCCTGGGAGGAGCTGATGATAATGAGTACAGGTACAAAAATCACCCTAGTATAAACCTTTGGGGATGGGTAGAGCTTTGACTTCATGACAACGACCCTTTGACCCCATTGTTTTTCTATGTTTTTGTGTGCTGCATTCATGCATTCATTTAAAAAAAACATTAAAACATTCAAAAAACTTTCTCTTCTAGTCTCTCTGTTTTTCAAATTAAACTAAGACTGTGATTGCAAATATCAGAGAAAAAGATTGCATTAATGGATTTCGGTAGAAGGAGAACTCACCAGTATACCTTCAAGGTTCCAAAACTAGGAGATTTGAGAAAGTTAGCAAGGATGATCGTTAACCCAGAGGCTTTCAGAGCCAAGCACGGCGGTTTACTACCACTGTTAAGAGTCCATGTGATTAAGGGAATCATGGACGCGCTCATTCAGTTCTACGATCTGGTTTATCACTATTTCACATTCCCGGATTACCAGCTAGCACCAACGCTGGAGGAGTATTCTCATCTGACTAATTTACATATCACTGATCGAGCTCCATTTTCTGGACTGGAAGAAATTCCAAAGAATTAGACTATTGCAAGAGCAATTCATTTGGACGAGTCTGAGGTCAGGACTCACATGACCACTAAGGGTGGCATCCAAGGTTTGCCAGCCCAGTTCTTGACAAAGAAAGCTCTGTACTTCGCTAGTATAGGGAATGGGACTGCTTTTGAAAGCATCTTTGTCTTACTCACCTACGGGTTATTTTTGTTTCCCAACATCAATAACTTCGTCGATATCAACGCTATTAAGGTTTTTCTCATTGGAAACCCTGTGCCGACTTTGGTCGCAGATGCGTATCATTCTGTACACTTAGGAAATTTGTACAGCGGAGGGGAGATCACATGCTGTGTACCTTTGCTTTACAAGTGGTTTATCTCTCACTTGCCCAAGTCTGCTACTTTTTGGGATTGCAAGAGTGTCTTACGTTGGTCGCAGAAGATCATGTCCCTCACCAACTCTGATATAGATTGGTGTAATAGGATTTATGAGGGAATCAGAATCATTGACCGTTGTGGAAACTTCCCCAGCGTACCCCTCATAGGAACTAAAGGAGGAATCAACTATCATCCGATATTAGTTCTTCGTCAATTTGGATACCCGATGAGACACATCCCACTGGGTGTTCATCTGGAAGGTCTTTTCTTCAAGGAAGGAGAAAACGACAAGCTTGGAAACATGTTCATAAGAAAGGACGAGAGTCTCTGGGAAAACCGAACTGTGTCTCGGTGGAGCTTTATCTCCATTGGGTACAAACCAGAGCTCTCAAGCTAAAGATGCCTTATCCTCGTTACTGAATTCTTCCGCCGAGGGAAATTGTCATGTACTTCATAACGGAAACTGAAAGGCTTCAGGTTACTCTCAACAAAGTTCAAAAGGAAAGAAGGTCTTGGAAGAACAAGTACCGCACCCTCGACGTAGAGTGTATCCAAATACAGCAACTACTGAGAGAGAAAGATGCTCTGATTGAAATTTTGGAGCAGCATCCTGTAGAGAATCAAGATGACCAAAGGAATTTGCTCACTCATTTCACTTGGCAAAGAAATGACAACCCGACAACGGCCCAAGCGCCCCGGTCAAAGAAAAGGAAGATACCAGAATCAGCACCCGATTTCTCTTCAGAGAGGACTCGGGACCCATTAGTTTAGGTTTCTGTTTCTGCACTTTGTAATCTACTGTATTTCCATTTCTGTAATCCTTTGGAATTCAATAAAAAGGGGTTTCCCCACTGTTTGATATTTGCAATCTAATTGTCGAAGTTTATTTTGCTTAAACCATTAAACAATTAATATAATCATTGCATTCATCATTCTCACATCGCGTATTCTCCTTGCCTACGAATCTCACGTTTGTGTCTCGATTCTAGAGTCAAACTGTCTCATTTGTATAATACTCGGGCCAATCGTCAGAAAAAGATGGATGATCTTGAGGAAGAAAACAGAGAGTTGAAAGAAGAGATCGACGCTCTGAGAGAGGATATGAGAAAGCTTTGTAACGACATGCAAGCCATCGCAGAAGCTCAGCTACAAAGAACTGTGATCTCAGAGATCACCTCAATGCCCATCATAGAAAAGTATGATCCTAGGTATCAGATACCGAAAGATCGTCCTTGGGGCATGCCTGTTAACTATATCCCGGAAGGATATGTTCCGCCGATCACTGAAGATCAGGGAATCGCAACAGAAGCCGTTGGGCCTGAAGGTTACAAACTTCGGGAAAGCGAAGATGCCAGGGGCATACTGAAGACTCCTGAAGGTTACAAACTTCGGGAGGCGCCAAGACTTACTGCCGTAGTCACGGTACCACCCCCTGTGGTGCACACTGTCCCGGAAGGACAGATTCCACAGACACCTTCTGGTAAGAAGGAAACTATGTTTGATAGAATGGATGAATTCCAGGAGCAGTTCTTGGAAATGCAGAAAGAGCTGCAAGCCATTCGCGGTCAGGATCAATTTGGGAAGGATGCCGCAGACCTCTGCTTGGTCCCAAATGTGAAAGTCCCGCACAAGTTCCAAGTGCCCGACTTTGAAAAATACAAGGGTAACTCTTGCCCTCAGAGCCATCTGGTGATGTACGCTCGGCGGATGTCAGCTCAGACGGAGAATCAGGACCTGCTGATTCACTACTTCCAGGATAGTTTAACCGGTGCCGCACTCAAATGGTACATGGGTTTAAACCGTACTACGATCAGCACATTCAGAGATCTTTGTACTGCCTTCGTCCAACAATACAAATACAATTTGGACATGGCACCCGACAGAGATCAACTCAGATTAATGTCACAAAAGGACAAGGAAACCTTTAAGGAGTATGCTCAAAGGTGGCGTGAAATTGCCGCTCAAATTTGTCCACCTCTTGAGGAAAAAGAGATGACAAAAATCTTCTTAAAGACCTTAAGCTCATTTTACTATGACCGGATGGTTGCCAGTGCGCCCAGTGATTTCACCGAAATGGTCGGTATGGGTGTACGTCTTGAGGAAGCCGTCCGAGAAGGACGTTTGGTAAAAGACACTGGATCAACGAGCAGTACTAAAAAATACGGTAGTGCTCTCCCTAAGAAAAAAGAGCAAGATATTGGGAATATCTCTCTCGGAAAGCAAAGGCGACGTTATCAGCCAGTAGCAGCTGTTACTCCTGCTATCGGCCCCGCGCCTGTTCCTATGTATCAACCTCAGGTTGCGCAGAGCCAACCTGACCAGCAAAGGACACAACAGCCTCTTCAGCAGGCTCGTCCTCCATATAACAACAACCGTACAACACAGCCACCAGGGTTTGATCCTATACCTATGTTGTATGCAGAGCTGTTTCCGTTACTGCTGGCTAAGGGGCACATCCAGACTAAGTCTCCCCTTTCAATTCTGGAAAATCCGCCTTTTTGGTTTAAAGCGGATCAAACATGCCCTTATCATCAAGGAGGTTCAAGGCATAACATTGAGACTTGCCTCAATTTCAAATCCGACGTGCAAAAGCTTGTTAGGAGCGGGCTCTTATCTTTCAAAGATACGAATCCTAATGTTCTTACGAACCCGCTGCCTCAACACGAGAAAGTTGCAGTCAATCTGATTGAGAAAGAGACTAACAATGTCTATCAAATTCATGATGTACTCTTATTGAAGACTAATCTGGTCAGGATGCATTGTAGACAGAGTGGATATGGCCATGTGCCACCTCATAATTATCACCAGTGTGATATCTACTCTAAAGATAACCAGGGATGTTCTGTAGTGCAAGCAGCTCTACAGGAACAAATGGATCTTGGATGGATCCAAGAGCACCGAGTTCATGGAGTTAACATGGTCTCTACGAATTCTAACGTCATTCAAAACCACGACATCCGTGCGATGAATGTCAACTTGGTGGCGATGCACTCAAGGCAAAGCCGGTATCATAATCTGCCGCGACACGATTACAGTTCCTGTCTGATTTGCTCGGTAAACAAACAGGGATGCTCTTTCATCCAAGAGGCCCTCCAGCATCAGATGGATCTTGGATGGAACCAAGACTACCATGATAGGAATCCCTATCAAATCAATATGGTTAAGATCTTCGATATCCGCGTGATGAATACCAACCTGGTAGAGTTACATGCTGAGCAGGTCCGACTTGGATTCTTAATATCACATGACTATCAAAATTGTAAAGCGGGTTGCGAAAACGATCGAGGTTGTACCCTTGTCCAGGAGGCACTTCAGCACTTGTTAAATCACTGGTGGATGCCAATCTACATGGATGAAGATACTCAGCAGATTAGTATCAATCATAGGAATCCTACTCGTCGTCAAAGTCAGGATGTCCGATCAATGGAAGGTAACCTAGTGAGGTTACATTGTATTCAAAGTGGGCGTGGCCAGGTGCCACCACACAACTATGACAGTTGTAGCGTCTGTTCGGAAAGTAACCAGGGGTGTTACCTTGTGAGAGCAGCTCTTCAGGATCAGGTCGATCATGGAGAAATTCGTCCATATCCAGGTTCAGGACCCATCATGTGGTCGCCGAACTACCTTGCCGATCAGGTTGAGGATGTTATCACGATCTCTGGTCATCACAGGACCAGGGATATTTTTGCCATCATCCCTCTACTTGAAGAATCTAAATTTCCCAACCAGGAACGGATCGAGATTACTTATGATGGTCAGAAAAATCAGAAGGTTCCCATAGTCATCTATCTACCGGGGCCACTACCGTATGAATCAGCTAAGGCGATCCCTTACAAATACGGTGCAACAATAATCGAGAATGGAAAGGAAATTCCATTACCCTCCGTCGTGAATATTGCAGACATCAGTCGTGTAACACGGAGCGGTCGAATCTTCAACCGAGGGGTTGGAGAATCCAACAAAGAAAAGGAACTTCAGGCGGAAATTCCTGATCCGCCAGTCGGTCAATCCAGTAATCCCGACCTTTCAAAAGACAAAGATGAGATGCTAAAGCTCATCCAAAGGAGTGAATATAACATTGTTGATCAACTGTTACAGACTCCTTCAAAGATCTCAGTATTATCGCTGTTACTCAGTTCAGAAGCCCACAGGGAGGCTCTACAGAAAGTCTTGGAGCAAGCCTTTGTGGAACAGGATGTAACAATCAGACAATTCGATAACATTGTCTCTAACATCACTTCCTGCAATAATTTGGGATTTAGTGATGAGGAATTACCTGAAGAGGGTCGTCGTCATAACATGGCGCTCAACATTACAGTTAATTGCCAGGGCGATGCTTTAGCCAACGTACTGGTAGACACAGGGTCAGCCCTGAATGTTATGCCGAAGTCCACCTTGATGCAATTATCATTCAAGGGCCCTCCGATGAGAGTCAGCGAGGTTGTCGTCAAAGCATTCGACGGATCCAGAAAAACAGTTATCGGCGAAGTGGATCTTCCCATAACTATTGGTCCTCACACTTTCCAAGTCACTTTCCAGGTCATGGACATCCGGGCAACATACAGTTGTTTATTAGGAAGAGCTTGGATACATCAGGCTGGAGCGGTTACTTAAACCCTCCATCAAAAGCTAAAGTTCGTCAAGAACGATCAACTTGTCACGGTTTGTGGGGAACAAGCCTTGCTTGTGAGCAACTTATCATCATCCACTTGTGTGGAACCCGAGGAGGTTATTGGAACTCAGTTCCAAGCACTATCGGTGAGCAAGAACGATCAATCAGAGGAAGGAACTTCAATTTCTTCATATCAAAGCGGTCGAGAGTACCGATACAACCGGATGGGGACGGCTTGTCATCCCTATTGACAATAAAACAAAGAAGTGTCTTGGTTTTTCTGCAACCTGTACCCAGACAGCCGCCAACGATGAAAGTCTTCATCCCCTTCAAAACTTCTCCCACAGTGGAGGTTTTCTTCACCCAGTGTCTCAGACAGTTCATGCTATCAATGAGGAAGATCCCTCTGACACGGATGAAGAATGGAAGTCCTACCTTAACAAGGACGGCTATATGTCTCAGGAAGAGGTGCCTATGCCTTTTTGCTTTCCTACAGAAAGTCTGAGATTTATACCAAGATTAGATGTCGAAATGATCTACGGAGATTGTGATCCGGAAGGATGTCGTGCTCCGCCAAATTCATTAGAGGAAGACACTCCGATGAAAGACAACTTTGATCACAATTATTATGGCCCGATGGATGGTCTGCCAATGTGGCAGCCTTACCCAGGAAACTTGGGGCAAGAAAGTCAGCCGAGTAATGAAACTCAGCTGAGCGTCATTGAACAGAATACCCGTGTCCCCACCATGTCATGGGATCAACACTCAGGTCATTCGGAAATTACTCAACATGAAGATGAATTCGCAACGTTCGCAGGACTTGAATTCATCAACTATGCTTTTCCTGAGGTCAACGTCATCGAAAGGGATGACTTCTCCAGTTCCAAAGAAGTTTGGGACACTCTGGGACAACCAAGTGGAAAATACGACTTTATGGTCAAGTACACCGCTCCCGAAAGCTCTCGTATTAGGCTCGAAGATATCCAACCAACTGGATGGGGAGATACAGCTGAGAGCACAAATGATATGCAAAATGCAACAGAGGAATTCTCCTACGACAATTCTGCCTGGGAGACAGATTCCAGTGATCCTGCTCCACCAGAAATCAGCGTCATTTCTGAAGACAAATCAAGGAAGGTGCCAGACTTTGTGATTCACCGAGGAGTTCGCCGCTAATGGGTTGCTGTCGAGGTTCCGAAGGTCGTTCATCAGTCAAAGTAATTGCCATCTTTAACCTTTCACCCTGCCCAGGTGAAACAGATGTTTTGATAGGGCTCGCTTTCTGTAAATTTCCCTCTTCGCTTTGCCCGAAGCGACAGAGTTTTGTTTTATAAGGCTGTAGTTTCAAGATTCGACTTGTTCATTAATAAAATAACGTCGTTCTGTAATTTCCGCATTAATTGTTGTTTTCTCTTTTTGCTTTTTCAGAAAATGGTAATCCTAAAAAACATTCAATAATAAAAACAAGCAGTAAAATCAAAACACTGCACACACTTGCATTTTCTCTATCTCTTCTAAACACGAATCATCACGTCATGCAGATTGCTTGTTTTAAACCCCGTTGAAACATACGATCCGATGCCTTCTTCCAACTTTGAGTTCCCGGTATTCGAGGCTGAAGAAGAAAATGACAACGAAATTCCAGAAGAGATCTCCCGACTACTCAGACAAGAGGAAAGGTCCATCGAACCTCACAAAGAGCCGTTGGAAACGGTAAACTTGGGTTCAGAAAAAGAGAGAAAAGAAATCAGGATCGGGGCACTGCTCAGTCCAACTGTCAAAGAAAGTTTGATAAAGCTTCTCAAAGAATTCCCCGATGTATTCGCTTGGTCCTATCAGGATATGCCAGGATTGGATACCAGCATCATGGAACATCACTTACCGTTGAGATCGGAATGTCCGCCAGTAAAGCAAAGGTTGAGACGGACTCACCCGGACATGGCCATCAAAATCAAAGAGGAGGTACAGAAACAGATCGACGCGGGTTTCCTCGCTACATCTGAATATCCTCAATGGTTAGCCAACATCGTACCCGTTCCCAAAAAGGATGGAAAGGTCAGAATGTGTGTTGATTACAGAGATCTAAACAAGGCAAGTCCAAAGGACGACTTTCCTTTACCACACATTGACATGCTGGTTGACAGCACAGCAAAGTTCAAAGTATTCTCCTTCATGGATGGATTCTCGGGCTATAACCAGATCAAAATGGCGCCGAAAGACATGGAGAAAACTTCGTTCATTACCCCATGGGGTACCTTTTGTTACAAGGTAATGCCGTTTGGTTTAAAGAACGCCGGGGCAACCTATCAAAGGGCCATGACTACTCTGTTTCATGACATGATACATAAGGAAATCGAGGTATATGTCGATGACTTGATTGCAAAATTAAGAACAGAGGATGAGCACGTTGAACATCTGTCAAAATTGTTCGAACGTCTAAGAAAATTCAAGCTCCGCTTGAATCCCAACAAGTGCACCTTCGGTGTCCGTTCGGGGAAATTACTAGGGTTCATCGTCAGCCAGAAAGGAATTGAAGTTGATCCTGACAAGGTCAAGGCCATTCAAGAAATGCCTTCTCCGAAAACCGAAAAACAAGTCAGAGGATTCCTGGGACGTTTGAACTACATCTCCAGATTCATATTCCTTATGACCGCGACATGCGCGCCGATTTTCAAATTACTCAAAAAGAACCAGGATTGCGTTTGGACAGAAGACTGTCAAACTGCCTTTGACAGTATTAGGAATATCTGTTGAATCCTCCAATCCTATCTCCTCCAGTGGAAGGAATACCACTAATCATTTACCTCACAGTCCTAGAGGATTCAATGGGATGTGTACTTGGCCAACAAGACGAAACTAAAAGGAAAGAGTCTGCCATTTACTATCTAAGCAAGAAATTCACCGACTGCGAGACTCGGTACACAATGCTTGAGAAAACTTGTTGCGCTTTGGCTTGGGCAGCCAAACGTCTTCGCCAGTACATGATTCATCATACTACTTGGTTGGTCTCCGAAATGGATCCAATCAAGTACGTTTTCGAAAAACCTGCTCTCACGGGAAGGATTGCCCGTTGGCAGATGTTACTATTAGAATATGACATAGAGTACCATGCTCAGAAAGCCGTTAAAGGAAGTATTTTAGCCGATCATTTGGCTCATCAACCGATTGACGATCAAGAATCAATCGGGTTTGACTTCCCAGACGAAGATGTCATGTATCTAAGGATGAAAGATTGCGATGAACCGCTACCCAGTGAAGGGCCAGAACCAGGTTCCCAGTGGGGACTTATCTTTGACGGAGCAGTCAATCATTATGGAAACGGAATTGGGGCAATCATTGTTACCCCTCAGGGTTCCCACATTCCTTTCACCGCTCGACTTACGTTCAAATGTACGAACAACGAGGCCGAATACGAAGCATGTATCATGGGTCTCGAAGAAACGATTGATTTAAGGATCAAAAACTTGGACGTATACGGCGATTCAGCATTGGTTATTAACCAGATAAAAGGATATTGGAACACGTACCAATCAGGATTGATTCCTTACAAAGACTATGCAAGAAGGTTGTTACCCTTCTTCAACAGAGTCGACTTTCATCACATCCCTCGTGATGAGAATCACATGGCTGATGCATTAGCCACTATCTCTTCCATGATTAGTGTAGGTCGATGGAATGACATACCTAAGATAGACATAATGCGCCTTGAACGACCCGCTTACATCTTCATGATTGAAGCAGTCATAGACGACAGACCTTGGTATCACGATATTAAATGCTTCCTTCAGAAACAAGAGTACCCATCTGGGGCACTCAGAAAAGACAGGAAAACCCTCAGAAGATTGGCTGGAAACTTCTTCCTGAGCGGTGACACTCTTTATAAGAGAAATTTTGACATGGTTTTGCTCCGATGCATCGACAGACCAGAAGCAGACATGCTCATGTAAGAAATTCATGAAGGATCCTTTGGCACTCATGCCAACAGACACACAATGGCGAGAAAAATTCTCAGGGCCAGGTATTATTGGTTGACAATGGAATCCGACTGCTACAAGTACATGAGGAGGTTTCACAAGTGTCAGATATACTCTGACAAAATTCATGTACCGCCATCACATCTCAAAGTTCTTTCTTCCCCGTGGCCTTTTTCCATATGGGGAATCGACATGATTGGTATGATTGAGCCCAAGGCTTCAAATGGACATCGGTTCATCCTGATAGCCATTGACTATTTCACCAAGTGGGTCGAAGCAGCGTCATTCGCCAATGTAACCCGACAAGTGGTGGTCCGATTTATCAAAAACAATATCATCTGCCATTATGGTGTTCCAAGTGAGATCATTACTGATAATGGATCTAACTTGAACAATAAGATGATGAAAGAGTTGTGTGCAGAGTTCAAGATCGAACACCATAACTCATCTCCCTACCGACCCAAGATGAACGGGGCGGTAGAAGCGGCTAACAAGAACATCAAGAAGATCGTTCAAAAGATGGTTGTAACCTATAAAGACTGGCACGAGATGTTACCTTTTGCTCTTCATGGTTATCGCACATCTGTCCGTACTTCAACAGGGGCTACCCCTTTCTCTCTAGTATATGGCATGGAGGCAGTGCTTCCCATAGAAGTAGAGATCCCATCAATCAGGGTATGGATGGAAGCTCAGCTCACTGAAGCTGAATGGTGTCAAAGTCGACACGACGAACTGAACCTGATCGAAGAGAAGAGAATCACGGCACTATGCCACGGTCAGTTGTATCAACAGAGAATGAAAAGGGCGTTCGACAAAAAATTCCGACCTCGTGTCTTCAGAAAGGGAGACCTCGTGCTCAAGAAGATACAATCATTTCTCACTGACTCTCGGGGCAAATGGACCCCGAATTATGATGGCCCCTATGTTGTCACGAAAGCTTTCTCAGGCGGCGCCTTGAGACTTGCAACCATGGACGGAGAGGAATTTGCCTACCCCACGAATGTTGATGTAGTCAAGAAATACTTCGCCTAAACTAAAAAAAAAACGTCTCGGTGGATTGAAAACCCGAAAGGGCGGTCCAGGCAAAAGTTAGAGACATGAAAAAAAATCATCCCGATGGATTGGAAATCTCATAGTACAATCCAGGCAAAAGTTAGGGATAATGGCAAGTAACTATGTTCAACAGAGGCAAGTCCCTCAGCAGCAGTTACAGCATCATCTATCGGAGGAAATCTCCAGTCAAAGGTCATCTTCGACGGAAGCTCAGGATGCCCCGAATTCAAAGTTGGTAGAAGGATAGTGGTCGTTATGTTTCAACGTAGCCCTTTTCCCTGTAAATTACCATTTTCTAACTTTGTATATACTCTTTGGAATCACGCGTTTGGCTGATCTCCATCTTATCAATAAAATTTGAGCCCTTGTGCTTTTGTTTGTAATTCTTAACTTGTTTTAGCTTTACAGAACGACGTTGTTTAAACTTAATCAGCGATTCTTGAAATAAAACAAAAATGAATTTACTTGTTAAAACTTTTTCTGCTTTTAAATTAAAGATGGCATTTCTTTTGACTGTTGGACATCAGAAGAATCTCGATCGCTTCTCCAAAGGTGTTTGAACCTCAAAGTGCAGAATCAATGTACTCCTTCTAAGCCAGTATGCCTGAATGAAGGGATCAACTGTGTCAGAGACCTTGTTTCGTCTGACACGCCTTGGCCGAGTTCTCATCTCCTAAGCCCGATCAACATAGCTCCCCGCGTGGACTATCTCTCCTAAGCAAGGTGGAATTGCTATTTTGAATCAACGGTACCTCTTCGCCCCGCGATGGCCGAGTATCCAATTGTGTTTATCCATTAGTCTGTATGTCGCGTCAGTTTTGTCAGCATAAACATACATACTTCATGCATTCTATTTGCGTTCGCATTTCATATTGCATCACTATCACTTGAGTCGGTCTTGTCCCCTAGTGATAAACAGTTTTCTCAATCGAGTTTGTCAGTTCTTTCCTCGTCAGGAAGTGTTGCGTCTGCACAATCTCGCCACCAGTGTATCTTTAGATCAGAGTCGGCACTTGGCCACTTTGATAACTTGAACCTCTGAAAAGCCAGAGAAAACTCTCAATAAACATCACTCTTCGCCATTGAAGATGATATCCTTACTTTCCCGGATTAAGGAAAATCCACAGAGAAAGCCTCGTGATCAGAGATTCGGCAGCATGCCAGTTTTGCTCCGAAAGGACCGCTGATGAAAAGGTCATTGGCACCTCAAAATTGGACCCCATCATATGGCGTTTCTCCGGGAAGATCCCGAGAAAAGTATGATGAAAGATCCCAAACGAATGCAGTCTCTCAAGAGACTCGCTTTCCCCAGTAGAATCGACAAATGGCGTCTCCAACAGAGAAGTTTGTACAACTCTACAACTCAGACGACTGGGTTCCTCAGCAAGTCTGACATCAAAACTTTTTCCACTCAAATGGCATCTCCCCAGGAAAATTCGGCGAGAAGTTTGAGGAAAGCCACTATGAATAGCGTCCCTTGTCAAGAAAGTTTATTGACAAAAGAAACTAAGACCAGTTCTTGGTAGGAAACCAGGATCGAGGGGAAGTTTAAATCAGAAACTAAGACCAGTTCTTGGTAGGAAACAAGGATCGAGGGGAAGTTTAAATCAGAAACTAAGACCAGTTCCTTGGTAGGAAACCAGGATCGAGGGGAAGTTTAAATCAGAAACTAAGACCAGTTCTTGGTAGGAAACCAGGATCGAGGGGAAGTTTAAATCAGAAACTAAGACCAGTTCCTTGGTAGGAAACCAGGATCGAGGGGAAGTTTATTTCAAAAGAGACTGAGACCAGTTCTTGGTAGGAAACCAGGATCGAGGGGAAGTTTACCTTTTCTAAGCCTCATTGCTTAGCTAAAGAAGATGAATGCGTAAGCTACCATTCATAACCACCATCAAAATTTCGGATATTCCGATATTTAATCCTCTTGCACCCCGAATGCCCGAATCCCTTCGTCATTCATACCTTCGGGTCCAAGAAGATTAAATAGGGGCATCTGTAATACCCCAAATTTTGACCACTTAGATTTCCCATCATTGTGAAAATCATCATCACAATATGGATGAACCATCATGCTTCATTAGCCTCCCCAAAGATGGGTGAGCATCTAATACAATCAAAATTAGGGTTTCAAGCCCTCTCTGAGTGCTTAGACAAAGGATCAATCAAGAAATGACATGATTTTCAACTTGTCTAATCTCTCAAACATCCACAATGGATCAAAAAGGACTCCCACTTCAAGGATTAAGCACAAAGCTGCTCCCTTCTAGGTGGATCAAGTCTCAAGATCGACAGTGTCACCAAATTAGGGTTTTGGTCGACTAGGGCCTCCAGATGGAAATTTTCATCTGGGCACAAGGCAATGATCCAAAACATGACCTAATATGCTTCATGGAACCTCATGAACCCATGCATCAAGTTAATTTTGCCTCAGGGGATGCATTCATCAAAAATCAGGAATTAGGGTTTCTTGACCTAATTCACCCCTAAGTTGACTTTTGGGACAAACCATGAGCCAAGACCTCAAGAGATGATTTGAGGGTCTCTAATATACCATATTGATCCATTTGGAACAATGGATTGATCCAAGAAGCTTGAGCAACAAGTTTCATTTTCATCTGCAGCACAATTAGGGTTTTAAGGGAAAAGTCAACTGTAACTTTGACTTTTGACCTGGACATGCTCCCAAACCCTAATACATGATTGAATATACCCTATGAAACCCATGGAACATGTCCATCAAGTTTGATTTAGGTCAAGGACATGATTTCCTGAAGAATTGCACAGTTTGGAATTCATTTGATAAAAAGTCAACTGTGCACAAAAGTCAACTTTGACTTTTTGAGATTTTTCACCAAAATGGATTTTTAACCCTAAAATGATGTTAATGTATGATTTGAATCATCATTCATCAAGAAAAATCAAGAAAAGTGAGATAACTTGTAAAAGGGGTAACCATAAAACTTAGAAATTTTTCTAAGTTAAAAATAAAGTGGCAAAGGTACCAACTTTGGAGGACCATAACTCCTAAACCACAAGGCCATTTTTTCTCATCCAAAGATGGATTTGTAGCCCTCATTATCACCTACAAAAACTTCAACTACAAGTCATTCCAATTCATTAAGGATTTTGAGTTATGGAGTGATCAAAGTGGCTGAAAAGTGAAAATGTCACTTTTTCCAACACTTAGTGAAATTTTCACTAAGTCAGAATTCTGCTTCACTTTTTGCCAAATGTAGGGGGATTTTTCACTTGGAATCAAAAGAGATCAAAACCAAACTTGTTAAAACAGTTGTTGTATCATGTAAGAGCTTTCCAAAATGGCCAAGAACATTGCCAAATTCAACCTACATCATGAGATACAACATTGGCAAGTTGCCTTGCTGAAATCCGTCAAAGCAAGGCAGAATTTGCATTTTGGCTCGATTTGCCAAAATCAGCCAATTTCAATTGCTCCAATCCACTTGGACACCTCAGAGGATTGAATCCAAAGGGGACAATCACTGAGCCAAGCCTCCAAGGTCCAAGGAACAAAGAATAGCATGTTGGAACTAGAATGGCCAAAATAGGGACAAGACTTCAAATTTGGAATGAGGCATTCAATGGAACCATCAAGGTGGCATGGAATGAGCCATTCTCATCTGAAATTAGTCAAGACTTATCCAAGACCAAGGGGACCAAAGCTCTGTGCCCTAACCTCTAGTCAATGGCTAGAGGAGACTTTCATTTCCATTGGCCAACATTGAGGAAACCTACTTACCAGCTGCCATGTACTATTCCTTGCAAAACAAACTTGCTCTACTATAAATAGAGCTCAATTGTGGTCAGTTTAAGTACACCAAAGCCTTCTAACAGATGCTTTCCTCAAAATCTCTTTCTCTTCGCAAAAAATGCCTTTCTTAGCAAGGTAGCTATCGGGTTTTGAGTTTGAGAGCAATTCTGCACAAACCAATCACTCACACACCTCACATACATCACATATGAGCTGATCAAACACTCACATAACATCTGAAACATCAATTTCACAAAATCACTTGCCATCCACACAAGTTTGAAGTGAAGTTGCAGCTGAGATGCCATAAACTGATCCAGTCCATTTCAATTCAATCCAAGTGTTCAAACACACTCCATATGGTGTAGGGAAGCTGTCCAGATCATCACAACTTGTCTGTAACACCTCCAACTCAAAATCACATCTGCTCTTGCTGTCACGACTTGAAGGTAAGCCTAAACTTGGGCATCTCTCAATCTATGCATATTTCCTCGCACAATAATTTGGCCATATGTTCATAATCATGCATGGAATGTTTTCCCTCAATTAATTGCATTGTTTGAATCGTGTATCAAAAATCCTAGCCTTCATGCAGAAATTAGGGTTCTTGAGGTTTCTTCGTGATTTCTTGTTGTATGTTTAATTTAAATGAAATTAAAGTACACAGACATGATCGTGAGGTTGAGACGAGCATAATGATATGTGGATTGCATGATATGATTACGTATTCATGGAGATTGGATAGAAAACGCAAATCTGAGAAACCAAGAACACGCGCGTGTTCTTCAGCTGTTCTTGGCGCCATTTTTGAATAATTTGAATATTTGAATTTTGTGATTTTGTTTAATTGATTCAAAAATTAATTTCTCTCTGAGTTTTAATGATTTTGAGTTGATTCTTTTTTTAATAATTCACAAAAATGTTAAAATATTTTATTTTATCAAAAAATCTCAAAAATATTATTTATTTCATATAATTGATATTTTTGTAAAGAAATAATATTTTGATTGTTTTTGGCATTTTAAATATTTTTTCTACATTGATTTTGCAACTTTTAATGCTTTCTAATTATTTTGTAGGTCAATACTTAATTTTTGAAGCATTAATCCAAGATCACAATTTGTTTTCCATGTGTTAAACAATTTTTGATCATTTTAATTGAATTTTTATTCAATTAAATACCTTTTTGAAAACAAATTAGGGTTTTGGATTAATTCAACCCTCATAAATCATTTTCAAAACCTTTTTGGGCCTCTATTAGAGTGTAAGACCCAATCCTTTTTTGACCCAATCATTTGTGTGCCTCACTTATTGTATAAGTCCCGATACCGTTAAAAAACAAACGGCGCGATCGTCGCCTTTTCAAAAATCATCTGGGCCTACCCTCGAGTAGTAAGACCCATTTATTTTTCTTTAAACCTTTTTGGGCCTCTTGAGAGAGTGTAAGACCCATCCCCCCTTGTACAAAAAACTTTTTGGGCCTCACTCATTGTATAAGTCCCGATGTACAAGTAAACGGCGCGATCGTCGCCCGTTTAAAATTAAAAACCATCTGGGCCTACCCTCGTGTTATAAGCCCCACTCTTTTCTTTAAACCTTTTTGGGCCTCTTGAGAGAGTGTAAGACCTATCCCTTTGTACAGAAAACCTTTTTGGGCCACAGTCACTTGTATAAGTCCCACTGTACAAATTCAAACAGTGCGCTCACTGATAAAACCTTGGGCCTCTCCTTGAGCTGTAAGCCCCAAATCTTTCTTTTTCAAAGCACTTTCACCTTTGATTTTGAATATACTATTGTTTTTATCTTTCTTTGTTGAACAACTAACCAAACAACATGGAAGCACTACAACCGAGTAAGTGGTTATCGCTTTCATTTACTGCTTTCATATTATAAACTGTATTGTGGGGCTGCTCACTGTAAGTCTCCTTTCATAAACTCATATCTACTGTGTAATAATAGTATAGATATTTCGAGTTTCCCCGGCTACTACGTCTAGAACTAGGTGACGCCGTTTCAATTATTCGTAGAAATAGACGCCTAAATCCCCAATAGGAGCACCAGATACAGTCTTCTCTTCGGCTGTCCTCCTTAGGAATCATCAAGAAATTCTATTCCCCAGAGATGAATTATTCTCGGTGAAACTTCTCTTGAATTTCTTCAAACCGCCGAACGGTTCGCACTCTCTCTAAAAGTTAAAGTCACTGGATAGTAAACCTCGCACGTTTACCAGTGGTTTTAACTCTAAAAGAGTTTTCTTGAACTTTTCTTTGGTTTGGGACCCACGGGCTTCTTAAAAGCATCGGCCTCCTCTTGGGCATCATACAAGGACCCACAGGCTTCCTATAAGCAACCCCGCCTCCTCTTGGGCATTATTCAAGGACCCTACGGCTTCTTAGAAGTATTCACAGTCTCCTCTTAGGCTTCGTATAATGATCTCTTCCTCCGGGAATGATAGCCTCCTCTTGGGCTTCGTACAAGGACCCGTCGACTTCTTAAAAGATTCCAGCCTCCTCTTGGGCTTCGTACAAATTATCCCGACGACCTCCTAGAGGTATAGGAACAGAACCTAGTCATCCTCATAGAACAGTCCTTTCATAGAGTATACTACTGTTTCTCAAAACAAGTACAAAAGATAAAACTCTAGACTTGGACAGTCTAACTTCCTTGAGTCTCAAAGACATTCTCAAGCACCCTTCGTTAAATAGGAAGGAAACACGCAGACTCGGACAGTCTCAATACCCTTTGGATTTCTCGTTTCCTCAAAGAGAAGGAAATACCCCTGATCCTCAAATTAAATCCCTGTGTACAGTGTTACTCATATAAGAACTGATTTTCTCTTTTAAATCAGTATATTGGATCTGTCACTCAACTGAAACAGTTACAATAGCCTCAATCTCGGGCTTCGTACGAGATACCAAAATTCTCCCCAGTGGAGTCAAAACAACCTTTTAGCCTCTCTCTCAGGCTTTGTATGAGACACAAAAGATTCCCTCGTTGAGTCAATCACCCCCTTTTTTTGCCTCCATCTCGGGCCTCGTACGAGATATAAATCCCTTAAGCAAGAGTCGAACTCTTTGCTAGCCTCCTCTTAGGCTTTGTATAACGATATGCCCCACTGGGTCAAAAACCTTTAGCCTCTCTCTCGGGCTTTGTACGAGACACAAATTAGCCTCCTCTTAGGCTTTGTATAATGATTTTCCTAGCGGAAATTAGCCTCCTCTTAGGCTTTGTATAAGAAAACCACTGGTTGATCCAATCAACCTTTTAGCATCAAAGATGTGCCTCGTTCACAGTACACAAACATCAACAACTCCTTTCCCTTCATCTAATCGCTGTAAGCGGCAAGCCTCTGGATCATCTATATCCATGCCACTGTCCCTCTTTTAGCATGAGAAATTCCTAAGGAAAGATGGCATTGCTCTACACTGAGTTAAATTCTTTTCCTTCAGGTTAAAACCCTTTCTTCGAAAATTATGGCATTGCTCAGATCCGCATATCCTAGTTAAAGTAATTCTCCTTCCCCCTCTTTAGAGATGACAAATTCTCTCTAAAATCGAGGTCTTTCAGCTTCACGTCTTGGGCTTTAAACAAGACATAAATAGACCTTTCAGCTTCACATCTTGGGCTTTGAACAAGATACAAACCACTTTTCGCTTCACGTCTTGGGCTTTGAACAAGACACCAAAAAACAATTTCCTCCCATAGAATAGGAGGAACTACGAACGCTCTGATTTCCCTGTTTCGGTAAACGGGAATACGTAGGCATAAGATCGAAAGAAAAGATCTTAGCGAGCGCAATCAACAAAAAAACCAAATCCCATATCCCCATCAATCAAAAGCAGTAATTCAAAAGCACCAGTCTTAACATCCTAATCCTTATTCCCCGCTAGAAACCCTTTGCCTAGAAAAAAGAAAGAAATAACCTGTATTGGCGAAATACGAATAACCAGTATAAAGGCCCCCCACATTGATAGCATCCGTAACCTAACAGACCGCTATTTAAACTCAGTATGCAAAGCAGGGTTAATTGGAGACATCTATTTCCCTTCCTTAGTCAGCTCACAATAGGATAAAAAATGAATCGACCTGTAGTTTTAAGCTCAAACCGCAGAGAGCAACCAACGCTTAAGAACCGCGTCCAAAATCGCTCGCTACATCCTGGATGTCTGTCTCTTTTTCTCTCCAGTGCCATTCTTGGATATCTTATTCCTCTTGTTTCTCCCAGTGCTATTCCTGGAAGTTTTACCTCTCTTCTGTAATCCCTATCAAATTTGCTTGGATATCTTTTAGTGCAATTCCTGAAAGTCTTATTTGTCCATTCAGTGCCATTCTTGGATGAGTTTTCTCCTTTGCATTCAGTGTCATTCCTGGATGTTTTTCTCACTGTCATTCGATACCATTCCTGAATATAGTGATTTACCTTTACTTTCGGTGCCATTCCTGAAAGTTCATAGTCATTTAATGTTGTCTTGGATACTGTGATCCCTTTTATCCAATGCCTTCTTAGATTTCACCTTTTGTCTCATTCGTAACTGATGCCTTCTCAGATATTATGAGTTATACCTTTCATCTAAAGCCATTATTGGATGACTGGTGTTTTTTTACATTCAATGCCATTCTTGAATGTAGTCTTTGTTCACACTCATCTAAAGCCATTATTAGATATTGTGAGTTATACCTTTCATTCAAAGCCATTATTGGATGACTGGTTTCTTTGCATTCAATGCCATTCTTGAATGTAGTCCCTGTTCACATTTATCTAAAGCCATTATTAGATATTGTGACTTGTACCTTTCATTCAAGGCCATTATTGGATGTCTGGTTTCTCTACCATCCGATGCCTTTCCGGATGTGTGTCTCTTTCTGATATTTTACCAGATCTGGTCTTTGTTCACTTTTATCTAAAGCCATTATTAGATATTGTGAGTTATACCTTTCATTCAAAGCCGTTATTGGATGTCTGGTTTCTTTACCATCCGATGCCTTTCCGAATGTGTCTCTCTTTCTGATATTTTTCAGATAGAGTCTTTGTTCACTTTATCTAAAGCCGTTATTAGATATTGTGATTTATACCTTTTGTTCAAAGCCATTATTGGATGACTGGTTTCTTTGCATTCAAAGCCATTCTTGAATGTAGTCTCTATTCACATTCATCTAAAGCCATTATTAGATATTATGATTTGTACCCTTCATTCACAGCCATTATTGGATGACTGGTTTTTTTTTGCCATCTGATGTTTTTCCGGATGTGTCTTTCTCTGTCTTTTCTGGTTTTTCTTGAAGATCCCGTTTGAACTCTTCAGTATAAGAAAATCCCAGAAAATCTTTTGTTGGTGTCTATCCTTTTATTCCAAATTGATCCCCAGGGGAGATCATGTCTTCTTTCTGGTTCCATGCCCAGTAAAGAGTGTACTTTCATTTCCCTAGTGTCGTCCGGTCACCTATAAACCTGTCGTCCATCTCCTTGGACTTTTCCCTAGTGAAGAGCCCCTCTCTGGCTCCCATCCCCAGTGAGGGCCTATAGGATTTCCTCTTTATTTTTCTATCCCCGGTGCATCCTTAGAGTCTCCCCAATTAGTCTATCGTTGGACAGTCTGTATCCCCAGTGAGTCTTTCTCGTGAATGCTAACCTTATCCTTCCCCAGTAAGCTCACCTGTGGTGGATTGCCTTTCATCCTTGGTGTTTTGTTTATCTGCCCCTTTGCATTTAGCATTCCATCATTTTCATCATATTAGAGTTCATTGCATGTCAGCATTTTTGTCCATAGCACTGCATGTCAGTGCGTCTGAGGGAAAAATTTTCGGTTATCTATATTTAAATACCTTCCCCCATAATTTCATGAAGACTATCATCACTCATGTTATCCGGTGAAGATATTTAAATAGGGGCAACTGTTGTACCCCAAATTTTACCCTCCGATATTCTGATCGTTTGCATATCCTTTTCATTGGTCTCTGTTTTTACATTTTAGTAAACATATCAATAATCATGCATTTTTTATTAGAATTTAATTTGTTTTATTTCTTTTTTTCACTAACTATTTTCAATTATCTTTTTAATTATTTTTAGTTTTATTATTATTATTTCTTTTTTATTATTATTATTATTAATTTTATTATTATTAGTTTTATTATCATTATTAGTCTTATTATTATTAGTTTTATTATTACTAAGCTTTATTATTATTATTATTACTTTTATTTTGTTTATCTTCATGGTAAGTGGGGACCACTCAATCATTCTAACACTTCACAAGGATTGCCAACTTGGATTTATCAATGGCCAAAAAGCATTCTTACACTTCACTCATCAATGGCCAAGAATCATTCTCATAAAGTCACATGGATTGCCACATCAACACTCCCACTTTATTCACACTATAAATAAGATCTCTCATTCTCGCATTTTGGACACCAGATTCACCCCACACAATGGTTGAATACTCTCTTAATTTTCTCCATCAATTATTCTTGCAAATTTTCTGGAGAGAAGGCTCATCTTCATTTTTCCATAACTCGTGTCATTGAAGAGGCAGTGGACCGTCTCCACTAGGTAACATTCACCTCTTTTATTTCTCCGTTTTCAAAGTACCATGATCATTTATCTATGCTGTTATCAAGTTCATTAGCATGTTAATATTTTTCTGGAAAAAGTATTGTAATATCCTATAATTTTTGTTTGGTTTTATTATGAATGATGTTTAAAAGATAAGATAAAAATTCAAAAAGACAAAAAACATGCTTCATCACCACCCTTTTATTATTTCATACTATTTTTATTTTATTTTCCATTTATTTCTTAATTTTGTTTCTCTAGTTTTTATTTTAGGAGCACTTTGAATTTTTAGTTTCAATTTATCATGTTATTTCTTGAATTCATAACTTTTTCTTTCGAATTTTGTTTTGATTTTTATTTTTCGCTTACGATCTTTATTTCAAGTTTTAGGGCCAATGATATTACAAAATTATGACTTAGTTGATTTATGCAAAATGACTAAAAAGTCTTGATATGTATGAGGCTCATTTCTTTATTTTTGTTGGTCAATGAAAGCCGAATATCAAAAGATTATCGATCCTCCGATTAAATCTTGATCAAGACGAGACTAACTTTATTCTTCATTTCGAGTCCATTTTCTTTACTTTAGGCCGATGACATTGCACAAATCTTGACTTTGATTATTTCAAATCAATAAAGTCTTGATAAATATGAGGCCACTTTTTACTTATTTTTATTGGTCGATGAAAGTCAAAAATCTAAGATTATCGATATAAATCTTGATTAAGACGAGACCAACCTTATTTTTTCATTCCAGTTTCATTATCTTTATTTTGGTCGATGGCATAACAAACTTCAAGGTTTGGTTGACTTCATTGAATCAACAAAACTTTGATCAATATGAGACCGCTTTCTCTTTATTTCAGTTTCATTCACTTTTTAGTCGATGAAAGTCAAGAATCATTGATTATCGATTCCTCGATTAAATCATGATTAGGACAAGACTAATTTTATTTCGTGTTCTTAGCAAGCAAACATAACATAACACAAATTAAAACAAGAGGTTCCCGTAGAGTACTACGGATACTTAGGGTGCTAATACCTTCCCTTTGTATAACCAACCCCCGAACCTAGATTCTCTTAACTTAGGGTTTTCGTTCTTTACCCTTTCCTTTGGATAAATCAAAGCTCGGTGGTGAATTTTATGTTTTGTGATTCAAGTTAATTCAATAGCTTGATATCTGATTCTCACCGCAACACTACTGTATGCTCTATACAGGCCAGTAGATATTCTCTGGAGGAATTGTCGACTCTGGTGACCATTCCTGAGAACTCAGTAACGACACTCCTCCCGAGCTGTGATAATGGCAGACCAGAAAATGGCAAACCTATTACACATTCTCGATCCGAGGACCCAATACTGGGAACTCGCTGTAGGATATCCCTTTTGAAAGAGAATCAGTGGAGGCACTCCTCGATTGGCGATAGTACTGTACCCCGAGGGATGAATGTACTATTGCTTCTCGACCTCAGTGCCAGAAGCTGAGGACCTTTCATTTTGGAGAATCAGTTGAGGCCTCCTCGATTGATGATGATGCCAAACCAGAAGTGGTGAACGTATCATCATTTCTCGACCTGAGAGCCCGGGATACTGAGGATCTTAGTACCCACATGTGAGATGGGCGGGTGTTTACAGGTGTGCAGGTGACCGAAACCTTCAACCTACCTTGTATTCTGGTTCTCTTATCAGTGCAAACTTATCAGCCTAGTATTCTGAGATTTTGATTATGCCGATATTCTGGTATTCTGATTATTCCGGCACCCTGGCATTCTGGTATTCTGATTATGCCGATATGCTGGTTACTCTAGTATTCTAGTTATTCGGATATTCTGGTATTTGGGTATTCTCTTCAGAGCAGACCCTTGAACTTATCCATTCAGCAGTACAGATCTTTATGGAAGCCTTGATCCCATGTCTGTTGCATATGCATCATCATTTTGCATACAAGTTCTTCTATTTCCAAGGGATATTAACTTTGAGACTCGTTGTTGAGCATTTCCATCCATTTCTTATGGTTCTTCTGTGAAAAAAGCTTGAATCAAAGCAGATTGATTCCTTGGAAATATTCGAACATGGAATTTACGTTGCATTTCCATACTCATATGCATGGCAGGTGTTTGAGGTTGGCCTTTTGATCCCAATCGGGTTTTCTCCATGGTTGCAGATTCAATCTTTTTAAGTCGTGTCCTAATTGAGCAAAATCAGAAGAAAGTCATGGATCAGATGCAAGCCGAGTTGATTGAGATGCGGGCTCACATGGTTCAGTTTATGGAGTTAATGCAAGGTGTTGCTCAAGGTCAAGAGCAGTTAAGGACTCTGGTCTAACCTCTGATTGCTAGAGTCGATGAGGATGTGGTTATGAAGGGAGGTGTTCATACTGGTGCTATTCCTCCGGGGGGAGGTGTTAACGGTAATGGTGTCTATACTGGTCCTCCGGGCGGAGGTATTCCCGTTCCTTCTGTTGTTATCCCTCCGGGCAGAGGAGAGAATGTCGTGATTTCTTCTATAGTAGGGGGAGGAAATAGTATCTGCGCAGTACATGGCCATCGCCATGGTGATCAACAGGATGATGTGTTTTCTCTTCCAGGTGGGGGTGCTGACCCTCGACTTGATAATGGTCAAAGAATCAGGATGATTGAAGAGCAGTTGAAAGGGGCTGTGAATCAGAATTCCTTGGGTATGGATTTGGACGATTTGGGACTGGTCCCTGGTGTCAAGATTCTGCACAAGTTTCAGGCGCCTACTTTCGTGAAATATAATGGTGTTACTTGCCCAAAGACTCATGTTTGGGCCTATGCAAGGAAAATGGCTGCATATTCTAAGGACGAAAAGTTAATGATGCATTTCTTCCAAGATAGCTTGACTGGTGTAGTACCCCAAAATTTGCTCTCTCTCTTTTCACATCATAGCATACCATTATCATATATCATATCATATCCATCTCATAAGCATTGCATTGCATTTAACACAGAAAAATGAAGCATAGCATCACTCTTACCATCAAGGCATGTGATTAGGTGAAAGGTGGTCAATCAAGCAATAATTCAAGGCACTCAAGGGCAAACAAGTTCACTCAAGGCAAGCTAAGAGGTCCCTCATGTCTCATACCATCTCAATGAATCATCCACAACCTCAAGAAATGAGATCCAATAGGAGATTGGAGCACTACACCTTTCATCATGCAAGATATCCAAAAATTGAAGGAAAATCCTCAAAAGAGATGGCTCATTGAGCCAAAATCAATCTCAAATGGCATATTTCATCATCCTATAAGAGGATACACAACATACTCTGAGGAACTTGGAATTGAAGACTGCACATTTTTCTCCTAGGAGGTGGGCACCAAAACTAGGGTTTCCCATTAAATCAGAGAATCTTTGATTTTTTGGATAAAACTTGATGTCATGGTATTCTACATGTTCTTAAGTGTATGTGTATGGAAAATTGCTTCTCAATTGGTTTTAGAAGTGGTTCAATTGGAAGAAAGATAAAAAATCAGGAAAATTGGGGCCAGGTCAAATAATCAGAAGAAAAAGTCAACTCTTGACTTTTTGAGGCCAAATCCATAAAATTCATGTTATATGTGTCCAATGTACAAAATTTGGTCAAGAAACTCCAAAGGAATCATGAAAAAATCAAAAGGTGGAAAGTTACCATTTTTGGAAGAAGAAGGGTTACTAAAAATAGCAAGTTTTGGCCATTTTGCATCAGAGTTTGAACCAAGGCCATTTAAAATTGGTGCATCAAATGAAAATTCCACCAGGCCACAACAAAAGGTCTTGTTTCAAGCTTCAAATCCATGTGTAGAACATCTCCATTGGATAAAAATTGAGAGAGATATGGATGATCAAAGTTGGAAGAAAGTAGGCCAAAACCATGTCATGACCAAGCCTTGCCAGGCCTGCGCGCATGTCATTTTCACAAACACGTGGTGAGCCGAATGTCCACCTATTTTTCTCCAAGAAAGAAGCTTCAAATGAGAAAATTTTCAACATGAAAGTTGTTCATTGCAGTGTCATCTTCATTGTTCATGTTGGACAAAATTCTATTTGATTAAAGGTTGAGGAGTTATGATGGCTCAAAGTATGGTTAAGACAACTGAGAATTTGACCAAGCCTCAACCAAGTCGTGCCACCAGTCTGCACATCTATGTACCAGTCCCTTTTACACCTGTTTATGGTCATTTTTAGACATGTTTGAGACATTATTTCAACTCAATTTTCAAACCAATATTGTTCCCCAATGCATCCTCTTTCCAATGAACCCATGAACTCACCAAGTCATTCATTGAGTAGAGAGAAAAACTTCAACAAACTACCCTATGTTGGCACTAGTACATTGACAGTTCAGTTCATAATTTGGTTCACTCACACACCAAACACTTCTTCACTTCAGTTTCCTCTTTTGACCAAGCACACATTACTTACACTAGGCACAGTGGCACGTGCATTGCATGAGAATAGAAGGGACAAACTTGCTTAGCAAGTTTCTGATGAACAAGCTTCTATTTCACAAACCGTGCCATTTCTTTTTCCCATTGCTCCACCATATTTGTCATGAGCTTGACCTCACCATAACCCAACCTTGATCACTCGCCCCCTAACTAACTTGACTCAGTTAGTTAGGGTGGACTCATTTAACCATTCCAACTCACCCTAACTCACTTAGTTAACCACCACAGTTCCCCTTTAACCACACTTATATAACTAAATCTCCTTCACAATTTCACGACAACACTTCATTCTCATTTTTTTTCCTCTGAAATTCGCAAGCTCTCTCTGAAGTTTCTCTTCCTCTCACACGATTTCATCATCATCTACATTGGAATCCATCTTCAAGCTTCAACATCAAGCAGCATTAGAACACATTGAAGCTTGGTAACATTGAAGAGATTGAAGTGTCTTCCACTGCATATTGAATTTCATCCACATTTGCAAGAATTTGTGAGCCTTTATTTGGCCAGTTGAAGATCAAAGAGGAGGCACATTTCTCTGGTTCTCTTTCAACTCCAGTTTCCTACATTTTCAGGTTTCAATATCTCAAACTTTCTTGGCACGATTTGCATTCTGTTTAGCTTGTGTTGTGATGATTTGAGCTCACTAAGAGCATTCCTCCATCTGGCTAGTTGATAGAGCTTCTTAGAAGCTTAGATCCAAAACCTAGGGCTAATTTCATTGCTTCGATTCTCTCTGTTCGTGTGTTGTTTGTGAAAGCTAAACCTAGATTCATGCTCTATGTGACTTCCTGAACATTTTGATGTGCATTACATAAATTTCTGGAATGTTTGGTTGATTGCAGTGCCGGAGAGTGGCAGGAGAAGGTGACCGGAGGTCCCTCTCCGGCCGGTGAGGTTCTATTAGGGTTTTATATGCCAGATTAAGTCGTGTCCGTTGATTTGTTTTAATCCAAGGTTGGTGGTGTTGCCAGCGAATAAATGGAGAGGGTGTGTGTCACGTGCTTCATTTTCACCTTTCTGATGAGTAGCATGCGTGTGTGTATATGGTTGTTATGATGCACTAGCACTGTGATATGCATGATGTGGTTACTTTGACTGAATCTTGACCTTGACTCAATCTAATGGATAGTAATGAGTCAATTTTGTTGACTGGAAGTCCATGATAACTATTGTGTTATGCGCGTTATTGGACCTTAGCCAGAATGCTATCCACACCTCCTTGTTTTCAAGCCCAATTGATTTGAACTGATATTTTGCTAAGTTCACACCCCCATTCATATTGCATTTTTATTTTATTTTCTTTTTTCTACACGTTTCATAATTGCATTTTAAAAATACCAAAATATCTTTAAAAATTCCATAAAAATTCATGTTACATTTTGACATATTAAAGTAATTTTATATTATTTTTAATTCCAATTTTGTGAATATTTGCATATTAATTCCTGATTTTCTTTTATTTTCTTTTGGAAATTGTTTCTATCTTCACACCTTTACTTCAAACTTTTATTTCTCTTAAACCATTAGACATTTTTGGCCCATTCTTGTTGCATTCATTTCATATCACATTAAACTACATAAAACCTTTTTTTACATTTTTTACATTTTTTTCATTACATTTTGACTTCACTCTTTGGCATGATTAGCTTTGGTTCTTCATTCTCTTTGACCCCTAATATAAATGACTAATTTTGTGGATCTTTGGATGAAATTTTGTGACATGTTTTGCTTCTGTTTGTAGAATATCTTTACCAAGTTTTATAATTTTTGGATGTGGTTAGCTATTTTTAGTTGAATTGTTCTTTAAGGTACCTCTAATTGAGCTCTAATTGCATGAACCTAACTTTAATTGATGAAGGGAACTTGTGCCATTGTTTGAGGTTTCTTTTTAGGTTATATTAGATACCTTAAGACTTGTATGAATCATATTTGGTCAGTGGTGCATCATTTTGCCATGTCTGGATGACTCATCTAAAGTTGAACATCTTATGTGAATGGTTTTGACCTAAATGACTTGTGTTTGCATTTATATTCCTCCATCCATGCTTGTGTGCTCCTTCATGCATGATCAATTACATCTTGAACATGTTAACATACTGACCTCAGTCATTTTCCACTCACTCCATAAATATATGATCATTCCATCTCATGTAGGTGACTTAAATGCATTCAAAACATGAAAACTCCTTCACTTCATCTTTTCTTCATTCATTCACCAATGATTGTATGCTTTTGTGATGGACTTAAGTAACTTGTAATTGACATTTATAGGGCATTTTAAGACATTTTTGAATTCTGGAACTTGATTTAACTTGATTTGTTTGGCCATTCTAACATCATCTTTCTTACTTCTTCATATTCTTTCTTCTTCCACAAGTAAGGGTAGTTACTTAGAACTTGCCCTCACTTCTTTTACCCAATTTAGATGCATTACTATTAGGAGTCAATTGGGACCTTTAGCTACTGCCCCTAAGTGGTTTGAGCCTTTAATTGTTGATTCTTCTTTGGTTGTGTGCTTACTTGCTTATCCTTTGTTCATATGTGATATTTCTAACATTTTTAGGTGCAAATGGTAAGTAAGTTGGATGTGGATATGCTTCCACATCCTACCTTTTTCCCTTAACTCCTTTAATGTTTTCAAAGTGTGATTGTGAAGCATGTAATGCTATCATTTGCTTAATTGCACACCATCCCTTCTTAGGTTCTTTCTTAACTTCATTAAGAAGTAAGAAGAATACTAAGCTTTCTTCTTTTCTTCTTCTCATTCTCCCTTACCTGCTCTTCAAGCAAGGAGCACATACAACACTAAGGAGTTTCTTTCTTCTCTTTTAAACCTCACTAACCTTAGGATATCCATGCATGATAACACTAGGGTGTGTCTTAGTCCCCATTAGATTTTACCTTTCTCTCCTCTCTTGAGTCCCTCTTCTCATCTCTTAAAGAAAATTCAAAAACATCTAATAAAGGTAGGCATGCATTGCATTTAGGCCTTTCATATAAGAAAAGATTATAAAGGGGTCTTCTCTTATAATCTTAGAATGTATAGCATTATAGCCCATCTTGGGTCATTGTGTTAAACATTCGATCTTGTATGAGGGACTTAAATGCAATATTTGTTGAAGATATGAATAACAAAACATTTCTTCATCTCTTAATCAACAAAACACTTAATAAAGGCATAATACCTATTGTATTTAGGCCTTTTATGTGGGAACGAGGAAGTGGGGGATCTTCTCACATTTCCTTGGAATGTATAGCATATAGCCCATCTTGGGTCAATGTGTTGAACATTCGATCCTATATGAGAGACTTAAATACAATACATGTTACAAACAAAAAAATAATCAAAATACTTCTTCTTTAAAAGGCAAAAAACAAACAAACAATTCTTTTCTCATCTTCTTCACTCCTTTCCTTAAGGATGCGTCATTTCCGTCCTACTGCAAACAGGTAACGCCTAAGTCTCCCTACAGCGAGCCGCAACACCGAAACTGCTAGGACGCGAACGTTGACGTATTCCACTAAAAACACTAACAAAGCGACCCTCGTTGAGGGGAACTACGTCGCTCTGATTCTCATGTTCCCGATGAGATACGTAGGCAGTGGGGTAGGGCCCATGCGAGCACTTCTTTTATTTTCCCTACATTTGTTTCTCTTTCCCTTTCCATTCTTTTTCTAATTTCCAGTTTCCTACACCCTTTGATCGAGACAAACAAGCGTGGATCCCATCGGGTACGATGGACGCGTGGGGGTGCTAATACCTTCCCTGCGCGTAACCGACTCCCGAACCCAGTTCTCTTGGTCGCAAGACCATGCTCTTTCCTTTCCCTTAGGTTTATGCGGTGTTTCCTTTCCCTTTCTTGGGATAAATACACATTGCTGGCGACTCTGTTTCGGTGCCACTTTCGCGTTTGTACTAGGATGAAAATCCCGGGAGCGACAGCTGGCGACTCTGCTGGGGACAGGTTGACCTATTGCTGGTCCATCCTAAGCGAGTCAATCCTAGCGCTTGTCTGTTTTTTTCTTTCATTGGGTGTTTATTGTTGTGCTGTATTTACCGTTTTATTGTATGGTTATTTATTGCCTTACTGCACATTATTGTATTTACTGCTTTTTAGCATTACATATCATATTATTACTGTTGTGATGTACTGTGTTGTTTTCTGTTTGGCGGGATGGGATTTCTGAGAGATGAGCTCAGTACACAGGCTCGAGTATACACTTAGACTTAGAGTGGAGAGTAGTGGGACCTACGTGCCATCTGTGTACGTGGGTAATCACGAAATTCACAGCTAGACGAGGCTATCTTGGGACCCATCATGGCATGCGCATCTTGCGTATTCCAAGATGTCGATCTAGAGAGCTGTCGACTCTAGTGACCGATCATGAGGACCTTAGTGGAAACATCCCTCTTTAGTGGTGACAGTGGCAGACCACATTCTGTGGCAAACCCATTCGCACCCGAGGGCCCACTTTGGAACTTGCATAGGATGACCTTTATTTTCTAAGGTAAGTCAGTGGACGACCTCTTTGATTGGCATAACATTGTATCCTTCGGGCTGAATGTGCTATCGCTTCTCAAACCTCCGAAGCTGACAAGCCTTGTTTTCTAGGAACCACATGTGAGTATGGGTGGGATGTTTACAGGTTTGCAGGTAACCCAACTTCCTACATACCGTACTTGTGATTCTCTGATTATTACAGACAGTGTATCCTATGACAGTGGTTTGAGTATTCGTCTCAGATATATTGCCAGATTCATTACAGAGACACAGTGCACACAGTTCCACACAGACACCGACACCTGGATACCTGATCACATGCCTTTTACATTTGCATAATCATATCATAACAGGTTATGTTTGTCATTTTCAGGTACTTACCATATTGTCTGATTCCAATCATGAGTTCCCAAGATGCTGAGGTTAAAAGGAAGAATAATGTGTCATACAAATTCCCTGATCCTAAGCTGGGTGTATTGAACAAGTTGATAGGTATGGCTGGTTCTGATGTTCTCAGCACTTTTCAGAAGGAGTATGGAGAGCTGATTAAGATGGTCTGTGCATGCACAAAGTATGAGAAGGATGGGTTGCATACTTTCTTACAGTTCTATGAGCCATCAATGAGATGTTTCCTATTCCCTGACTACATTTTGATGCCCACTCTGGAGGAATTCTCATTTATTTTGGGAATTCCAATCACGTCTGCTATACCGTATTTTTCTGAAGGTGCTCTTGCCCCTGAAGTAATCGCTGCTGTCCTGCATCTGGACTTGTTTGTCGTGAAAAGTGGCCTAAGCAGGCTCAAAGAAGATGAAGGATTTCACTTGGAGTTCCTTTTTCGACAAGCTCAGGAAGCTGCCCAGGCTAACCATTGGACTACTTACAACGCTGTGTTAGCTCTTTGTATCTATGGCTTGGTGCTTTTCCCCGGTCAGCCTGATTTTGTTGATATGCAGGCATTGAAAGTGTTTGTCTCGAAGAATCCGATTCCTACCCTGCTAGGGGATTTTTATCACTCCGTACACTACAAAAATGAGAATGCAAGAGGGAGTTTGGTTAGTTGTTGCACCCAATTGTTATGCCATTGGCTCTTCAAACATTTACCCCGGACTGGTGCGTTTGTAGAAACTGCTGAGACAATGAAGTGGTCCAAGAGACTGATAGGTTTGACTGCCAATAATATTATTTGGTTTGATCCCAAATTACTGACGATAGAGCTTACTGTCAAATGTGGAAGTTTTCCTAATGTGCCTCTACTTGGAAGAAGAGGTGGGATTAATTACAACCCAGTGTTGGCAGTTAGACAATTTGGTTATGCCTCGAGACATCCTCCTGCTGATGAAGAGATTAGCGCTTCTCTGTTTTTCGTAGGGACCAAGAACGAAAGAGTGCCGGAAGTAATAAATGCTTGGAAATTTAGGCAAAGAGAGGGAAAATTGACTTTCGGCAAAGGAGACTGCAGATCATACCCTGACTACGATGCCTGGGTTGAGATGAAGGTCAAAAAGCTGTTGTTACCCTTTTCCCGAGAAGTTCTCTTATGTCCAGATCAACATTCCACAGTACCAGCCGAGGAGTACGAGAAATTGAAGAAAATGGTTAGAGATCTGCAGATAGAGAACTCTGGAATGAGCAGATGTCTTCAGAAAGCTCTAGCTGACAACAAAGAGTTGGAAAAGAGAGCGTTGAAAGCAGAAAAAACCCTGGCGGACAAAGAAGAAGATTTTGATGAGAGAGCTCGATACTTCCGGAAGCTTACCTTGGGAGCAGATGATACTAGTCAGGCTCATAAGGCTACGAAGCAGGCGCTGGCCCGAAGCAAGGATTCGTTAGCTAAACTCCGTCAAGCTTGGGATGAGGTCAGAATTGAGAACTCCGAATTGCAGGCCCAGCTAAAAGATAAAGATGAAGAGCTGAAGAAAGCGCACGTGGAAAGAAGAAAGTATCGAGAAGATCTTGGCAAAAGTCAAGAACAAGTGAGGAATACTGAAGGTAAGCTGAAAATCACCAACAAGGAGCTTGAAGATGTCACAGCAGAGCTGAAACTGGTTAAAATTCAAGCTGGAATCAAGAGGCGCAAAGGAGCCAATGAAGATGAAGCCTTGCTGATGCACGTGGGGTCATTAAAGGATGCATTGGAAAAAAGGGACGCAGTGATTAAAGAGCTGATTGAGAAGCCGCATCATCAGCGTACCCGCATCCTGTTTGAGGAGATTAAGTACTCCAGCCAGAAGCTGAAGGATGTAGAGCTGTCGGATTAGTGATTTTTGTCATTTCTTTGTAATTTGTAATGGTTACCATCAGATTTGTTGATGGATCCATTTGACTGCCTGTTTTTATTTTGTTGCTGAAACTACGACAAACGTGCTTGAGAAGTTTTGGGAATTTGTATGAAATGGTTTACTTCTGTTCACAATTTCTGATCTTCAGATATATGTGATGTGATATCTGCACACTGGCACACTACAAAATCACTATTTCTGGTCTTCAGACATCCGTGATCGATGTATATGAATATCTCTTCATGGCAAAACTCAGTAATCATGACTCCTGGTCTTCAGGAATTCTTGGTTACGATTGGAATCAGGATATGAAAAGCATTTTGAAATGACAAACATAACTTTACATTTGCATTTGCATATCATTTTTGCATTGCAGGTTTTCCTTTGGCAGGCGCCTGCTAACCTTTATTTGGTTTTCAGGCACAATAGCTGATACCCCAGTTCACCGATATTCTACCCGACGCAATCAAGCAAGAGTAATGGAGCAAGTTCAGACAGAGTTAGCCGATCTGAGGGGAAGGATGGAGCAGTTCATGAACCTCATGCAGGGGATTGCTCAAGGTCAGCAAGAGCTAAGGACCGGTCAAGAAAACATGAGGATTGGACAAGAAGCTATGAGAACCACTATCCAGAGGCTGGAAACTGAAATCCCAAATCGCAATGTGCGCACTCCTCCTGTTGGCACAATCCCTGCTGGTGGGGCACATCTGGGCTTTGATAACAATGAGGATGGTCAGGAGGACCAGTTCACTGCATTCAACAATGACATGGGTTTCTACAATGACGACCGGAAGTATGAAGGGCTGGATGAAAGACTCAAGGCTATTAAGAGCCAAAATCCTCTTGGAATTGATGTAGAAGACATGGGTCTCGTGCAGGGTGTGCGAATTCCTCCCAAGTTCAAGCTTCCTGCTTTGGACAAGTACAACGGCAGTACATGTCCCAAAACACATTTGCAAGCTTACAATCGCAAGATTGCCGCTTACACTGAGGATCAAAAGCTCTGGATGTATTTTTTCCAGGATAGCCTGTCAGGCGCTTCCCTGGAATGGTACATTAAGCTGGACAGGGTTCATATAAGGAGTTGGAAAGATTTGTGCGCTGCTTTTCTGAAGCAGTATCAATATAATCTGGACATGGCACCTAATCGCACTCAATTGCAGAGTATGACTCAGGATAACAAGGAGGGCTTTAAGCAGTACGCACAGAGATGGAGAGAATTGGCTGCTCGAGTTCAACCACCTTTGGGTGATCGTGAGATGGCTGATATGTTCATGAGTACACTTCAAGGGACGTACTTGGATAGACTTGCTGCATGTCCTTCCACCGGGTTTGCCGACATTGTCGTTGCTGGGGAACGAATAGAAAGTCTGTTGAAATTGGGTAAGATTCAAGATGTTGCTTCAAATTCAAAGAAACCCTTTGCCAATGGACCAAGGAAAAGAGAAGGGGAGTCCAGCGCTATGTATAGAGGAGGGGGCAGAGGCAGGACTCAGCCCTATCATCAAGTGGATGCTGTAACCATTCCGGTTCCAGCTGGACAGCAAGCTCCCAATCAGCAAGGTAGACCCCGATTCCAGAATAATAGACCAAGGGACCGTAAGTTTGATCCTTTGCCTATGTCGTATGCTGCTTTGTTACCACAGTTGCTCAAAGAGAAATTGGTTGAACTCCGGAATATGAGGCCGCTAGATGCTGGGAAATTACCTCAGGGTTACGATGCTAGTGCTCGGTGTGAATTTCATTCTGGCGCGCAAGGTCACACAATAGAAAAGTGCTGGGCTTTTCAACACATAGTTCAGGACTTGATTGACGCGAAAGCTATTAATTTCTCCAGGCCGCCGAGTGTTCGTGACAATCCAATGCCTAATCATGGAGGTGCGAGCACGAATGCTATTTCTGATGGTGAGAAATTAAACCTGATCACCGACATTAACTTGGTAAAGACTCCGTTGTTGACCGTAAAAGAACGTTTGTTAAAAGGACAGGTATTTCCTGGGTGTGGTTCTGATTGTGAGAGCTGTGCGAAACAGGTTAATGGCTGCAGTAAATTGAAAGCTGGACTGCAGAGTCTTATGGACGAAGGAAGCCTTCAGTTTGACAGGGTAGAGAAGGAGAAAGATATTTCTACCGTTACCATTTATTACAATCCAATTGAGATGCATGTGCCCGTTGAAGCTCCTGTTGCCATCATCGTGCCTGAGAGGCAGAGACCGGTCATAATTATAGTTCCTGAATCTGCTTCTTATGTGTCTAATAGAGCAGTACCATGGCAATACGAAACTAATACTCATCAGGGAGAAGACCAACAGAGGGCAGAGGCTGTTGGTACTAGCATTGAGAATGTCAGTGGACCAAGTGGTTTTACTAGGAGCGGTCGACTGTTTGCTCCCCAGACTTTAAGGAATGATAAATAGGCTGAAGCCGCTGCAAGAGCAAAAGGAAAACAGGTTGTTGATGACAAGGTGCCTGCTCAGGAAGAGGACCCTAAAGTCAATTTTGATAATGATGTTGAGGAATTTATGAGGGTTATCAAAAAGAGTGATTATAAGATCATTGACCAGCTAAATCAGACACCCTCTAAAATTTCGATATTATCCCTGTTAATGAGTTCAGATGCACACCGGGCTGCTTTGTTGAAAGTTCTGAATATGGCATACGTTCCCCAAGAGATTACAGTGAATCAGTTGGAGGGGGTAATTTCTAATGTGAATGTGAGCCACGGGTTGCGATTTACGAACAGGGATTTGACACCGGACGGACGTAACCACAACAAAGCACTGCACATCACACTTGAATGCAAAGGAGCAGTTTTGTCACATGTGCTGGTTGACACAGGTTCTTCCTTAAATGTGTTACCCAAAAAAGCCCTGATGAAAATTGAAGTAGGTGGATTGGTTCTGAGACCCAGCGATCTGATTGTGAGAGCTTTCGATGGATCCCAAAGATCGGTGTTTGGGGAGGTTGAACTACCAATACAGGTTGGTCCACAGATATTCAAGATGATCTTTCATGTTATGGACATTCAGCCTGCTTATAGCTGTTTGTTGGGCCGACCGTGGATTCACGCAGCAGGCGCAGTTACCTCCACACTTCATCAGAAGCTCAAGTATGTGTCCGAGGGTCAGGTGGTTACTGTTTGCGGCGAGGAAGATATATTCGTGAGTCATCTATCCACTTTCAAATATGTGGAAATGGATGGAGAGATTCATGAAACTTTGTGCCAATCTTTTGAAACCCTGAATATCAACAACTTACCAGAATCTACTTCAGCAGCGGTGGTGTCGAATGTGCCAGGTGGGCCGAGTGCATCAATTGCGTCGTACAAGCATGCCAGAGAAGTGGTCGAAAGCGGAAATGCCCGAGGTTGGGGTAAAGCTATAGATGTGTTCGTGAAAGAAGATAAGTTTGGCATTGGATACCAGCCGGGCCGGATGCCAGTTCCCCGATTCCGTGGGCCAATCAACTTCAACAGTGGAGGAATTATCAATCCCAACCAGTCTTGCTCATCAATAGAAGATGGCGCTGAAAGCTCAGATTATCTGGACAGATGGGTATATGCACTGGCTCCAGGCGAGGCGTTGCAAAATTGGTCTAGCGAAGAAATCGTTCATGTTGTTCACCATGCAGAGTAACAATTCTTGTCTTTCATAATGCATGAAATCCCACACTCTGCCCAAGGTGTGAGGATCCATTTATAGGGCCACCATATTTTCTCATATAATGTTCAAATATCAATAAAAGGACGTTTTTGTTTACAAATTTGTGTTCCTTTACTCTTTCTTTATTTTTATTTTTGCACAAAGAAAATTAAAATTGATAATGCACTTTATTTTCTTTTGTTTTCAAGCAAAAATAATCTAAAATAAAGCATAAACCCAATCATGCAGACTGGATTCTGTGGATTTCTCTGAAAATGATTCTGTTATGCCCACGTATGATTTCGACAATCCGATCTATCAAGCTGAGGAAGAAAGTGATGAAGACTATGAACTCCCGGAAGAGTTGGCTAGGTTGTTGAAACAGGAAGAGAGGACCATTCAGCCTCATCAGGAAGCTCTTGAGATCATCAATATTGGGTCAGAGGAAAGCAAGAAAGAGATCAAGATTGGTACGAGTCTGCGGGCTGATGTAAAGCAAGAGCTGATAGTCATGCTACGTGAATACGTTGACATCTTTGCTTGGTCATACCAAGATATGCCAGGTTTAGATACAGACATAGGTGTGCATAGACTACCATTGAAAGAGGACTGCCCACCGGTCAAGCAGAAGCTGCGCAGAACAAAACCAGAAATGGCCTTGAAGATCAAGGAAGAAGTACATAAATAGTTGGATGCAGGTTTTCTGGCAGTAACCAACTATCCTCCCTGGGTGGCCAATATAGTACCGGTGCCGAAGAAAGATGGCAAAGTCAGAATGTGTGTGGATTACAGAGATCTCAACAGGGCGAGCCCTAAAGACGATTTTCCACTCCCTCATATTGATGTGCTGGTTGATAATACCGCTCAGTTTTCAGTGTTCTCATTTATGGATGGATTCTCCGGGTACAATCAAATAAAGATGGCGCTTGAAGACATGGAGAAGACGACATTCATTACCCCGTGGGGTACCTTCTGTTACAAAGTAATGCCTTTTGGGTTGAAGAACGCAGGGGCAACCTATCAAAGAGCAATGGTGACGTTATTCCACGATCTAATTCATAAAGAGATCGAGTGCTATGTGGATGACATGATTGCTAAATCAAAGACAGAAGATGAACATCTGATCAACTTGAAGAGGTTGTTTGAGAGGCTGAGGAAATTCAGGTTGAGACTGAATCCTAACAAGTGTACTTTCGGCGTGCGATCCGGAAAATTGCTTGGTTTCATTGTCAGTGGAAAAGGGATAGAGGTTGATCCTGCTAAAGTGAAAGCTATACAAGATATGCCTGTACCAAGGACTGAGAAAGAAGTTCGCGGCTTTCTAGGAAGATTGAACTACATTTCAAGGTTCATATCTCACCTAACTGCCACTTGCGAACCGATATTCAAAATGCTAAGAAAAGATCAAACGGTCAGGTGGAATGATGATTGTCAAAATGCATTCGATAAAATAAAAAGATATTTGCAGGAACCTCCAATTCTGATACCTCCAGTTCAAGGGAGACCACTGATTATGTACTTGACAGTGCTTGAAGGATCCATGGGTTGTGTTCTCAGTCAACACGACGAGACAGGTAGGAAAGAACATGTTATCTACTACCTGAGCAAGAAATTCACAGATTGTGAATCGCGTTATTCAATGCTTGAGAAGACATGTTGTGCACTCGCATGGGCCGCCAAGCGATTGAGACAATACATGCTCACACATACAACTCTGTTGATCTCTAAATTGGATCCGGTCAAGTATATTTTTGAGAAACCAGCACTTACAGACAAAGTTGCAAGGTGGCATATGGTACTGACAGAGTACGATATTCAATTTACTTCGTAGAAGGCAATCAAAGAAAGTATACTGTCAGATTATCTTGCGCAACAGCCTCTTGATGATTACCTGCCCATGAGATTTGATTTCCCTGATGAGGACATCATGTTTCTCAAAGCGAATTATTGCGAGGAACCACTTCTGGAGGAGGGGCCTGACCCTGAGTCCAAATGGAGTTTGATGTTTGATGGGGCAGTTAATATGAATGGGTGCGGAGTTGGTGCAGTCCTTATTATGCCAAAAGGTGTTCACATGCCCTTCACTGCCCGAGTAACTTTCGGGTGTACCAACAATGAAGCAGAATACGAAGCTTGCATACTAGGGATCGAGGAAGCTATTGATTTACGAATCAAGACCCTCGATATCTTTGGTGATTCAGCACTGGTAATCAATCAAGTAAAGGGAACTTGGCACACACATCAGCAGAATTTGATTCCGTATAGAGATTATACGAGGAGATTGCTGACTTTCTTTACAACTGTCAAGTTGTACCATGTTCCTAGAGATGAAAATAAGTTTGCAGATGCCTTGGCCACTATCTCTTCGATGATCAAAGTGCATGGTTGGAACTTTGTGCCCAGGATTGATGTATCTCGTCTTGATAGGCCTGCTTTTGTGTTTGAAGTTGATGCAGTGTCTGACGATAAGCCTTGGTACCATGACATCAAATGCTTCTTAAAAAATCAAGAATACCCGCCTGGGGCATCTTCCAATGACAAGAAGACATTAAGAAGGCTAGCTGGTAGTTTCTTCTTGAACAAAGATGGTGTGCTGTATAAAAGGAATTTTGACACGGTTCTGCTCAGATGCGTGGATAGACGCGAGGCAGACCTGTTGATGATTGAAGTGCATGAAGGCTCTTTTGGTACCCATGCCGGAGGACATGCGATGGCTAAGAAATTGTTGAGATTGGGGTATTATTAGATGACCATGGATTCAGATTGCTGCAAGTATGCTCGCAAGTGTCACAAATTCCAGATCTATGCAGACAAAGTGCACGTTCCTCCCAATCCGTTGAGTATCATGTCTTCTCCGTGGCCATTTACAATGTGGGGCATTGATATGATCGGGAAAATTGAGCCTACTGCTTCAAACGGCCATCGTTTCATCTTGGTCGCCATTGATTACTTCACTAAATGGGTCGAAGCAGCATCTTACGCCAATGTCACTAAGCAAGTAGTGGCTCGTTTCTTGAAGCGAGATATTATTTGTCGATATGGAGTGCCCGAAAGAATCATTACTGATAATGGTTCTAATTTGAACAATAAGATGATGGTTGAGCTATGTCGGGACTTCAAAATTGAGCATCACAACTCTTCTCCGTACCGCCCAAAGATGAATGGCGCGGTCGAAGCGGCCAACAAAAATATTAAGAAGATTGTGCAGAAAATGGTTGTCACGTACAAAGATTGGCATGAGATGTTACCATTTGCTTTGCATGGGTATCGAACATCAGTCCGCACGTCCACTGGGGCAACACCATACTCGCTTGTATATGGTATGGAGGCAGTTCTACCGATAGAAGTTGAGATCCCCTCTCTCCGAGTATTGATGGATGTTAAGCTAGATGAAGCTGAATGGGTACGAGCCAAATTTGATCAGCTGAGCCTTATTGAGGAGAAGCGATTAGCAGCGGTATGCCATGGCCATCTATACCAGTGCAGAATGAAGAGGGCATTCGATCAAAAGGTTCGACCTCAAGTCTACAAAGTCGGGGATGTGGTAATCAAGAGAATACTTCCTCCGAGTACAGATCACAGGGGCAAATGGACTCCTAACTATGAAGGTCCGTTCGTGGTAAAAAAGGTCTTCTCAGGAGGAGCCTTGTTGCTGACAACCATGGATGGTGAAGATTTTTCATCCCCTGTTAATTCAGATGCAGTTAAAAAATACTTCGTATAAAGAGACCCGCTGGATAGAAAAAAAAAGAAGAAGAATCCAGGCAAAAAAGGGCATCCCGGCGAACCAAAAACAGAATAAAGGTTCGGGCAAAAATTAGGGATATAATTGAAAAGAATTGTACACCCGGTAAGTTGAAAACCTGAAAGGGCAACTTAGGCAAAAAAGGGTATCCCGGTGGATTGAAAACCTGAAAAGGCGATCCACACAAAAGAGGGATTAAAGCGAATGAATGCAGTCTGAATTAATCTGTACGTTTTCTACTCTTCAGCAAACTGGCAAAATTCCAAAGGAGGAATTGGTCCAATCATGAGCTTCTGAAGGCAAAGATAATCAGGAGAGTTGGAATACGTACTGGCTATAACAGAATCAGAAATCAATTGGAATCCAATTTTCGCATTATCATTAGGATAGATTTCTTTTCTCAATTTTATGGCAATCGCCTCTTTCAGGGGTTTGCTTCTGATTGTAAATTCGCCAATTTTTGGCATTTCATCAATAAAGTTGAATATTCAATCACGGGCTTTTATTTTCATTTTACTGTTTTGTTTGCAAAAACGTCCGATTTTTGATAATAAAACGTTACTTTGAAAATATCTTGGCCTTGCAAAAACATGCACAAAGACAATGGAAATTACGTTGCTTGTTGGACAACCTTGGATGGTGGACCCAAAAGACCACGCAATATCCTGGGGGCATGTGCATATTCTTTTTCTGTTGCAGGTAATGAGCACGATCGATCCAAACAGCATGATCGTAACCACGAGCAGATATCTGCTATGATTTGATACTGTTGTATCTTATTAAGTCGATTCTTCCATTCAAGAGTTCCTACTAAGTTTCGTGACGGCGACGGTGTTCGAAGATGGATTTCTTCTGTGTTGATAATGGTTATTAATGCAGTGAATACTCCAGGTTGACAACAAGTGTCAATCCTCCAGTACCTTGCAGACGATGTGAAAGGTAGTTCAAGGCAGAGTGTTTGTCTAAGAGTTTGAAAACGCTTGGTTTTCTATAAAATCCTCTTAGGAGATGAAGCTTTTAGTACTAACATCCCTTGTGGAGTTTACTCTTGGCGGGATGTACCAGCAAGTGGTAGTATCATATCTCCCGCAGGTTTCGGCATGGGAAATTTGTCAAAGAATAATCCCCAGCGGAGTTATTGACCATCCCAAGCATGGGGCATGTAATCTCCCCAGCAAAGGATATCCCCCGACCTATAATCCCCAGTAGAGTTGGAAGACATTTCGTTTTCTGTAAAATCCTCTCGAAGGGCAGCCCCAACAAGAGACGCTTTAAAGCAGTTTTCTCCAGCAGAGTGCGTTGTAAACTCATTATCCCCAGTAGAGTTTGAGGACGGTGGTCTTCTGTAAAATCCTCTCAAAGGGGGCATTCCTAGCAAGGTCTAAAGAGGTCGACAGAATCTCTCCCTTAGCAAGGCGTCAATTTTCAGCAGTGCTCAGTTACAACTTAAAGTCCAACGACAGTTTAGCAAAGATTCCAACGATAGTTTGGTAATCATGAAAGTCCAACGACAGTTTGGCAAAGCTTCCAACGACAGTTTGGTAAGCGTTCAAGTCCAAACGACAGTTTGGCAGAGATTCCAACGACAGTTTGGTAATCATTAAAATCCAACGACAGATTGGTAGAAATCCAACACGAATTGGTAAAAGCTGCTAAAGTCCATCTGAAGATGGCAAGTGTGAGATCCCAACGACGGTTTGGTAATCGTTAAAATCCAACGACAGATTGGTAGAAATCCAACGCCAGATTGGTAAAAGTCCAACGACAGTTTGGCAAAGCTTCCCACGACAGTTTGGTAAGCACTAGAAATCCAACGACAGTTTGGTAAGCACCAGAAGTCCAACGACGGATTGGCAGAGCAGCTAAAGTCCCTCGACAGTATGGCAGGCCAGTAGTCGTCTGGCTTTGTTCAAAAGACAGATCCCTCCGACAGCGTTCATTGAAAATTCAATCTAGCAGAGTTGTTGGGTTTATATCCCTTTTCTTCTTTATTATCCAGAGCAAATTTTTGGTTATATTTGGTATTCAATCACTATATACTTTGAAAGTCTGAAAGCAATCGCTTTCAGGCATTCAAGTCTACAACGCTATAATAGGGGCAGCTGTAGTACCCCAAAATTTGCTCTCTCTCTTTTCACATCATAGCATACCATTATCATATATCATATCATATCCATCTCATAAGCATTGCATTGAATTTAACACAGAAAAATGAAGCATAGCATCACTCTTACCATCAAGGCATGTGATCAGGTGAAAGGTGGTCAATCAAGCAATAATTCAAGGCACTCAAGGGCAAACAAGTTCACTCAAGGCAAGCTAAGAGGTCCCTCATGTCTCATACCATCTCAATGAATCATCCACAACCTCAAGAAATGAGATCCAATAGGAGATTGGAACACTACACCTTTCATCATGCAAGATATCCAAAAATTGAAGGAAAATCCTCAAAAGAGATGGCTCATTGATCCAAAATCAATCTCAAATGGCATATTTCATCATCCTATAAGATGATACACAACATACTCTGAGGAACTTGGAATTGAAGACTGCACATTTTTCTCCTAGGAGGTGGGCACCAAAACTAGGGTTTCCCATTAAATCAGAGAATCTTTGATTTTTTGGATAAAACTTGATGTCATGGTATTCTACATGTTCTTAAGTGTATGTGTATGGAAAATTGCTTCACAATTGGTTTTAGAAGTGGTTCAATTGGAAGAAAGATCAAAAATCAGGAAAATTGGGGCCAGGTCAAATAATCAGAAGAAAAAGTCAACTCTTGACTTTTTGAGGCCAAATCCATAAAATTCATGTTATATGTGTCCAATGTACAAAATTTGTTCAAGAAACTCCAAAGGAATCATGAAAAAATCAAAAGGTGGAAAGTTACCATTTTTGGAAGAAGAAGGGTCACTAAAAATAGCAAGTTTTGGCCATTTTGCATCAGAGTTTGAACCAAGGCCATTTAAAATTGGTGCATCAAATGAAAATTCCACCAGGCCACAACAAAAGGTCTTGCTTCAATCTTCAAATCCATGTGTAGAACATCTCCATTGGATAAAAATTGAGAGAGATATGGATGATCAAAGTTGGAAGAAAGTAGGCCAAAACCATGTCATGACCAAGCCTTGCCAGGCCTGCGCGCATGTCATTTTCACAAACACGTGGTGAGCCAAATGTCCACCTATTTTTCTCCAAGAAAGAAGCTTCAAATGAGAAAATTTTCAACATGAAAGTTGTTCATTGCAGTGTCATCTTCATTATTCATGTTGGACAAAATTCTATTTGATCAATGGTTGAGGAGTTATGATGGCTCAAAGTATGGTAAAGACAACTGAGAATTTGACCAAGCCTCAACCAAGTCGTGCCACCAGTCTGCACATCTATGTACCAGTCCCTTTTACACCTGGTTATGGTCATTTTTAGACATGTTTGAGACATTATTTCAACTCAATTTTCAAACCAATATTGTTCCCCAATGCATCCTCTTTCCAATGAACCCATGAACTCACCAAGTCATTCATTGAGTAGAGAGAAAAACTTCAACAAACTACCCTATGTTGGCACTAGTACATTGACAGTTCAGTTCATAATTTGGTTCACTCACACAACAAACACTTCTTCACTTCAGTTTCCTCTTTTGACCAAGCACACATTACTTACACTAGGCACAGTGGCACGTGCATTGCATGAGAATAGAAGGGACAAACTTGCTTAGCAAGTTTCTGATGAACAAGCTTCTATTTCACAAACCGTGCCATTTCTTTTTCCCATTGCTCCACCATATTTGTCATGAGCTTGACCTCACCATAACCCAACCTTGATCACTCGCCCCCTAACTAACTTGACTCAGTTAGTTAGGGTGGACTCATTTAACCATTCCAACTCACCCTAACTCACTCAGTTAACCACCACAGTTCCCCTTTAACCACACTTATATAACTAAATCTCCTTCACAATTTCACGACAACACTTCATTCTCATTTTTTTTCCTCTGAAATTCGCAAGCTCTCTCTGAAGTTTCTCTTCCTCTCACACGATTTCATCATCATCTACATTGGAATCCATCTTCAAGCTTCAACATCAAGCAGCATTAGAACACATTGAAGCTTGGTAACATTGAAGAGATTGAAGTGTCTTCCACTGCATATTGAATTTCATCCACATTTGCAAGAATTTGTGAGCCTTTATTTGGCCAGTTGAAGATCAAAGAGGAGGCACATTTCTCTGGTTCTCTTTAAACTCCAGTTTCCTACATTTTCAGGTTTCAATATCTCAAACTTTCTTGGCATGATTTGCATTCTGTTTAGCTTGTGTTGTGATGATTTGAGCTCACTAAGAGCATTCCTCCATCTGGCTAGTTGATAGAGCTTCTTAGAAGCTTAGATCCAAAACCTAGGGCTAATTTCATTGCTTCGATTCTCTCTGTTCGTGTGTTGTTTGTGAAAGCTAAACCTAGATTCATGCTCTATGTGACTTCCTGAACATTTTGATGTGCATTGCATAAATTTCTGGAATGTTTGGTTGATTGCAGTGCCGGAGAGTGGCCGGAGAAGGTGACCGGAGGTCCCTCTCCGGCCGGTGAGGTTCTATTAGGGTTTTATATGCCAGATTAAGTCGTGTCCGTTGATTTGTTTTAATCCAAGGGTGGTGGTGTTGCCAGCGAATAAATGGAGAGGGTGTGTGTCACGTGCTTCATTTTCACCTTTCTGATGAGTAGCATGCGTGTGTGTATATGGTTGTTATGATGCACTAGCACTGTGATATGCATGATGTGGTTACTTTGACTGAATCTTGACCTTGACTCAATCTAATGGATAGTAATGAGTCAATTTTGTTGACTGGAAGTCCATGATAACTATTGTGTTATGCGCGTTATTGGACCTTAGCCAGAATGCTATCCACACCTCCTTGTTTTCAAGCCCAATTGATTTGAACTGATATTTTGCTAAGTTCACACCCCCATTCATATTGCATTTTTATTTTATTTTCTTTTTTCTACACGTTTCATAATTGCATTTTAAAAATACCAAAATATCTTTAAAAATTCCATAAAAATTCATGTTGCATTTTGACATATTAAAGTAATTTTCTATTATTTTTAATTCCAATTTTGTGAATATTTGCATATTAATTCCTGATTTTCTTTTATTTTCTTTTGGAAATTGTTTCTATCTTCACACCTTTACTTCAAACTTTTATTTCTCTTAAACCATTAGACATCTTTGGTCCATTCTTGTTGCATTCATTTCATATCACATTAAACTACATAAAACATTTTTTTACATTTTTTACATTTTTTTCATTACATTTTGACTTCACTCTTTGGCATGATTAGCTTTGGTTCTTCATTCTCTTTGACCCCTAATCTAAATGACTAATTTTGTGGATCTTTGGATGAAATTTTGTGACAAGTTTTGTTTATGTTTGTAGAATATCTTGACCAAGTTTTATAATTTTTGGATGTGGTTAGCTATTTTTAGTTGAATTGTTCTTTAAGGTACCTCTAATTGAGCTCTAATTGCATGAACCTAACTTTAATTGATGAAGGGCACTTGTGCCATTGTTTGAGGTTTCTTTTTAGGTTATATTAGATACATTAAGACTTGTATGAATCATATTTGGTCAGTGGTGCATCATTTTTCCATGTCTGGATGACTCATCTAAAGTTGAACATCTTATGTGAATGGTTTTGACCTAAATGACTTGTGTTTGCATTTATATTCCTCCATCCATGCTTGTGTGCTCCTTCATGCATGATCAATTACATCTTGAACATGTTAACATACTGACCTCAGTCATTTTCCACTCACTCCCTAAATATATGATCATTCCATCTCATGTAGGTGACTTAAATGCATTCAAAACATGAAAACTCCTTCACTTCATCTTTTCTTCATTCATTCACCAATGATTGTATGCTTTTGTGATGGACTTAAGTAACTTGTAATTGACATTTATAGGGCATTTTAAGACATTTTTGAATTCTGGAACTTGATTTGACTTGATTTGTTTGGCCATTCTAACATCATCTTTCTTACTTCTTCATATTCTTTCTTCTTCCACAAGTAAGGGTAGTTACTTAGAACTTGCCCTCACTTCTTTTACCCAATTTAGATGCATTACTATTAGGAGTCAATTGGGACCTTTAGCTACTGCCCCTAAGTGGTTTGAGCCTTTAATTGTTGATTCTTCTTTGGTTGTGTGCTTACTTGCTTATCCTTTGTTCATATGTGATATTTCTAACATTTTTAGGTGCAAATGGTAAGTAAGTTGGATGTGGATATGCTTCCACATCCTACCTTTTTCCCTTAACTCCTTTAATGTTTTCAAAGTGTGATTGTGAAGCATGTAATGTTATCATTTGCTTAATTGCAAACCATCCCTTCTTAGGTTCTTTCTTAACTTCATTAAGAAGTAAGAAGAATACTAAGCTTTCTTCTTTTCTTCTTCTCATTCTCCCTTACCTTCTCTTCAAGCAAGGAGCACATACAACACTAAGGAGTTTCTTTCTTCTCTTTTAAACCTCACTAACCTTAGGATATCCATGCATGATAACACTAGGGTGTGTCTTAGTCCCCATTAGATTTTACCTTTCTCTCCTCTCTTGAGTCCCTCTTCTCATCTCTTAAAGAAAATTCAAAAACATCTAATAAAGGTAGGCATGCATTGCATTTAGGCCTTTCATATAAGAAAAGATTATAAAGGGTTCTTCTCTTATAATATTAGAATGTATAGCATTATAGCCTATCTTGGGTCAATGTGTTAAACATTCGATCTTGTATGAGGGACTTAAATGCAATATTTGTTGAAGATATGAATAACAAAACATTTCTTCATCTCTTAATCAATAAAACACTTAATAAAGGCATAACACCTATTGTATTTAGGCCTTTCATGTGGGAACGAGGAAGTGGGGGATCTTCTCACATTTCCTTGGAATGTATAGCATATAGCCCATCTTGGGTCAATGTGTTGAACATTCGATCCTATATGAGAGACTTAAATACAATACATGTTACAAACAAAAAAATAATCAAAATACTTCTTCTTTAAAAGGCAAAAAACAAACAAACAATTCTTTTCTCATCTTCTTCACTCCTTTCCTTAAGGATGCGTCATTTCCATCCTACTGCAAACAGGTAACGCCTAAGTCTCCCTACAGCGAGCCGCAACACCGAAACTGCTAGGACGCGAACGTTGACGTATTCCACTAAAAACACTAACAAAGCGACCCTCGTTGAGGGGAACTACGTCGCTCTGATTCTCATGTTCCCGATGAGATACGTCGGCAGTGGGGTAGGGCCCATGCGAGCACTTCTTTTATTTTCCCTACATTTGTTTCTCTTTCCCTTTCCATTCTTTTTCTAATTTCCAGTTTCCTACACCCTTTGATCGAGACAAGCAAGCGTGGATCCCATCGGGTACGATGGACGCGTGGGGGTGCTAATACCTTCCCTGCGCGTAACCGACTCCCGAACCCAGTTCTCTTGGTCGCAAGACCATGCTCTTTCCTTTCCCTTAGGTTTATGCGGTGTTTTCTTTCCCTTTCTTGGGATAAATACACATTGCTGGCGACTCTGTTTCGGTGCCACTTTCGCGTTTGTACATGGATGAAAATCCCGGGAGCGACAGTTGGGGCATCTTTGGAATGGTACATGCAGTTTGAGAGGTCCTATGTTCGAAACTGTAGGGAGTTGGTAGAAGCTTTTGTTAAGCACTATCAGTAAAATACTGATATGGCTCCAAATAGGACACAGTTGTAAAACTTGTCGCAGAAGAATAATGAAAGCTTTAAGGAGTATGTCCAGAGGTAGCGGGAATTGGCGGCAAGGGTACAACCTCCCATGTTAGAGAGGGAGATGATAAGTATGTTTATGGCTACCCTGTAAGGTCATTATTATGAAAAGCTGGGACCTTGTATTCCCAGAGGTTTGCCGACTTGATCTTAGTGGGAGAAATGGTCGAAAGCGGTATCAAAATGGGAAAGATTCAAGTTGCTCCCGGTTATTCTGAAAATGCAAAGAAACGTTACAGGGGAGAAGAAGGAGAGACTAATGTCGTTCAGTACCAACAACCTTATGCTCCTCAACAACAGAAGTATCAGCGTCAGAATCAGCATAGGCCTCAGAACAACTTGGAAAGAATGAATGCTCCTCTTCATCCAGTTCCCATGTCGTACAGTCAACTCTTGCCACACCTGGTTCAAAATTCATTGGTGGAGCTTAAGACTTTGAAGCCTGTTCCAGAACCCTACCCTCCGGGGTACAATCCCCATGTGCAATGTGGATATCATGGAGGATCTATGGGGCACTCAACCGAAGATTGCAAAGCCTTCCAAGCCAAAGTACAACAATTGATTGACAAAGGGTACACATCCTTTCCAGAAGGAGAATTGGTTGTGCATGTCGACCTCTCATCTGTTTGAAGACTTCAAGGGTCATCTCCTAAAGACAGTAGTCCAGGCGGAGTCAAGTCTCCTCAACAATGGCAATCTTCGAATTCTTTACTGCAGTTCATATGTAGCTTTCATTTGTTTGTTTAAACAGTGTTTGCATGAAAAAACTTGTTTATATTTTGAATGTTGATTTTAATGCAATGAATGTGTTGTTCCTGAAGTAATTTACTTTTATACACTCATATCATGTTTATATGCATTGCAATACCAACTTTCTTGCCTAAACTCTTTGAGGGAGGATGATGAGATGAAAACGCAAAATCTCTGGTTATGTATTTTTGGATAAAACCCTGTTGAGGATGTACAGGCATTATTTCAAATCCCTAAACACTGGAGGTATAAGGGAGATAGACCCTCGTTAACCCCTTTGAGCCTTGAAGTAGGAGTTACTTTGTACGAAAAAACCCTCACACTTAACCCAGGGGTAGGGTAGGCGTCAGTTAGTTGGACCGAGCGTTCAAATTTCAAGAGGAGTGTGCATCTGAGGATCCATTACCTTTCTTTCCTCACATATCAGGAGGCCAAGAGATGTGAAACCACAATGGTTATCCATCAACAATCAAGGAGTGAGGCAGTCATGACCCTTTCAAACAAGTCAGACAAAACAGTGTCACACGATTTGTTCAAAAAAAAAAGAGAAGAAGGAAAAAGCCCGCTAAGTCGAAACTTGAAAACAAGCGACTTAGGCAAAAGATAGGGCATTCCGCTGGACTTCAAAATCGAAAAACTCAAAAGAGTCAGTCCAGGAAAAAATCAGGGAAAGTAAAAGAATGAAAAAGCCAAAAACGAAAAGGATTACAAAGAAAAATCCTCGATAAGAACAAAGTCGTGTGGCTATAGACACAAAAGACAAAAGGGGAGATTGTTGCTCCAAAACCTCATTAGGTCTCAAACCCTCAGTGTATGGAATCCTTAAAGATCGTAACATTTTTTTGAGAGATGAGCGCTTGTGTCAGATTAGCAGAACATAGGACTGGAGAACATCACGAAGAGTGGGTGGGCACTGATAAACTTTGAGCCTTAAATCCTTTTTCTCAAAACCGCGAACCAGGCCACGTTACAACCCTTAAAAGTCCTAATTGAAGCAGGGTTTATGCCGAAAGTGCACTTCAGCGAGATAGCGTTCCTGACTCCTATGAGTTATTCTAATAAGATTTTTGTTGGTATTGCAGGTGCGTATTGTTTTCCATTCAAAAATCAATGTCGCATCCCAGCTAGTGATTGGTTCACGAGGCTTGGCGACACATTTTCAATAAAACTTCAAGGTTAACACAAGTGTTGCATTAGAATTGTTATTATCATATTAAACGTTTTCTGCTCGCATGAGTTTGACATCAAAGAAGCTTACATGATGAACATCAGTTGAGAAGCTCGATCACGCCAAGTTGAGATGGTGAAAACTCTGAAGGACAGTCATGTCTATGGGTATGTGGCCAAGAGACTGTGTGCAGCCTAGAGGTTCCTGATAAATGGTGATAAGAAGCGGACAAACTGGGGCAATTATGTCGAGATTCAATAAATCTCTCCACAAGCGCTTAATATGGGGCAATCAGGTCGATTTGACAAATCTCTGTAAGATCAATCAGGGGAAAAGTTTCTTCAAGACTTGGGGCAGGCCACCTCTAGAGCGTGGGAAGTTGTCCACTCGTGAAGAGGGTTAATCGAAAGCACCTCTTCAAAGTTCAGAATACTGGGGCAGAGTATTTTTAAGTCATTACAAATCCTTTCGAGGTAATTGACTTCATGGGTTATGAAGTCTGGGGCAGTTGCATCGAGATCTAATAAATCTGTCCAAGAGTTTGAAGACTCTGGGGGCAGTATGAATGCACAGTCTTTTATAAAATCCTCTTGAGTTAATTTCTTCCTTTAGACCTGGTGGTCTGGGGCAAGTGGAGAGTTCAAAGGGTCGTTTATGACCATAGAGATAGGGAAGGCTGGGTAACCAGTTTGTTTTTCCCCAGTAGCGTTGTTCTCCCCAGCACTGAAAGGTCGTCGTCCTCAGTAGAACTTATTCTCCTCAGCAAGAGTGCAGAGGATTGTGCTCCCCAGGCGAAGTCATGGTTGATTTATTATTCCCCAGCAAGCAGTCAGAAGTGGATTGCTCCAAGGTGGATATTCCTGTATCTCCAGCAAGAGATATGTTGGATGTCTTTGAAAAGACTTTATTTTCCCCATAGAGCCTGGTACTCACTTTCCTCAGCAGGTCAGGAAGTGTATTTTCGTCAGCAACGGCATGCTCTAATCCCTAGCAGGGTAAAAACTTTTCTACCCAGTAGAGTTATTCTCCTCAGTATGGAAATTTCATCATCCTCATCAGACTGTCACTCTCCCCAGTCAGAGTACAAAAGATTGTTCCCCATCCAGCATCTAATGTGGATTGCTTTAGGGTGGAAGTTGTTTTGTTAACACAGGAGATTTATGGAACGTATTCCCGGGACAAATATGTTGCCTTCCCCACAGAGTATTGGTGCCTACTTCCCTTGGCCAGTCAGGAAACGTGTTTTTACCAGCAACAGCAGGATAAGGGTGAAGTCATTTCCCCAACAGCGAGTTCAGCTCAATGGTGTCCCCAGCAGGTCTAGTACTTGTGATATGTCTCCCCAAGCAGAGTTTGGTGGTAATCCTCGCAGGTTTGTTCAATGATGGTTGACATCCCCAGCAGGTTTTAAGTCCAAGTGATATTTGGCACTCTTCTTATTCAGGTCTTGGTTTCCTTTTTCAAAGAGTTAGGTATAATCCTCAGTAGAGTGGGTGTTTTTTGGGATTTCATCTCCAGCAGAAGTTGTTGATCAAAGGAGTTGTTCAATGTGATCCTTCTCAGCAGAGTTCTTGGACTCAGAGGACAATTTATGTTGTCATCCCCGGTGGAGCTGCCTTCGTTTTCAGCGTTTATTTTGCTGGAACGCTTCTGTTTGCATTGCATAAGCATCGTCTGCATGGCATCCTCCCAAACGCGTAGCATTTCCATTTCGTATGGAGCATTACGCCATAGAAAAATTCAAACATATGCATTCGAAGCATAAGCCAGGTTTGATACTTTCTTTGCCAAATCTCTTTCTCAGCAGAGATGGCATAATTCCGAATATTTTGTTTATCAGTTCTCTTTCTTAGCAGAGATGGAATAATTCTGGATATTTCGTTTGTCAGTTCTCTTTCTCAGCAGAGATGGCATAATTCTGGATATTTCGTTTGTCAGTTCTCTTTCTCAGCAGAGATGGCATAAGTCAGGAGATTTTCGTTTGTCAGTTCTCTTTCTCAGCAGAGATGGCATAATTCTGAATATTTTGTTTGTCAGTTCTCTTTCTCAGCAGAGATGGCATAATTCCAGATATTTCATTTGTCAGTTCTCTTTCTCAGCAGAGATGGAATAATTCTGGATATTTTGTTGGCCATTTCTCTTTCTCAGCAGAGATGGCATAATTCTGGATATTTTGTTTGCCAGTTCTCTTTCTCAGCAGAGATGGCATAAGTCAGGAGATTTTCTTTTCCAGTTCTCTTTCTCAGCAGAGATGGCATAACCCCGGAGATTTTGTTTGCTAGTTCTGTTCTTCAGCATAGATGGCATAACTCAGGAGATTTTGGTTTATCCTCTGCGAGATCGCCGAGGGATGTGTTTATCCTACCTGTGCTCCCCGACAAAGTCTTTTATTTAGACTTCTCCTTTCCCTAACGGAATCATCTTATCTGTGGGTTGTAAGTCCGTCAATTTTACCTCTCACCCTTTCGGTTCACGACTGTATCTTTGCTAGGAGTTCGCCTTTGATTGGCCAATATATTTTGTAAACCCAGTTCTCGTCTGGTAGTCAGTTCTCGTATGACTTATTTCATGAAACCCAGTTCTCGCCTGGTAGTCAGTTCTCGTCTGACTTATTTTGTGAAATCCAGTTCTCGTCTGGTAGTCAGTTCTCGTCTGACTTATTTGGTGAAATCCAGTTCTCGCCTGGTAGGCAGTTCTCGTCTGACTTATTTGGTGAAATCCAGTTCTCGCCTGGTAGTCAGTTCTCGTTTGACTTATTTTGTGAAACCCAGTTCTTTTCCTTAGCAGAGATGGCATAACTCAGAAGAGTTTATTTCACTTTATCCCCAGCGAAGTCCACATCCGGATTGGTCTTCCTTTTCGAGTTCGCCTTCGGCCGTCCTCGTATGATTTTGTTGGGTAGTCCACATTTGGATTGGTCTTCCTTTTCGAGTTCGTCTTCGGCCGTCCTCGTATTATTTTGTTGAGTAGAGCTCCTTCAGCTGGCAAACACTCCATTTCATTATCCCCACAGTTTGCAAATTTTGGGGTTCTTTTGGTATTCAATCTCCGTGTATCCTTGAATGTCTGAAAGCCGTTGCTATCATAATTTCAGATCCAAGTCGATTGAATAGGGGCAGCTGTAGCACCCCAAAATTTGCCCTCACTTCTTTCTAACTTTAAGTGGCTTATGCTTCACCCTTCATTTGCATCTGCATATCCATTAGTTTACACTCATAGTCGTTCATTTGCATCGGGTTCCTAAGGCATGGGATCACGGTATTGTGTGCAAGCTCAGGATTCTCTCTATTGTTGTGAGGTTCTCATCCTCATTCAGGGTTGAATTCTCGTCAAGCGTATCTTCTTCAAGTTTTCCCAAGAGTATCAGGTCACCTCTTCATCATTATGCACCTAAAGCAAGTGATTCCGAGTTCTTCATCGTTTGTGCGAATTGGTTGATGCTCACTGTTGTACCCCAAATTTTACCCCTTAGATGTCATCTTTTCTTGCACCCGCATTTAGACCTCAATCATGTATGCATTGTTAACTAACCATTTCTTTTGCAAGTTGTTTATTTTTATTGTGGAAGATAGGGTTTAAAGAGGACAACGTCTCCCTAAGACATCTTTTGGCCAAATGCAACCATTTGAATCTACATGCATCCAAGATGACTTTTCAACAAGAAATCAAATGTTTCACCAAGACAAGTCAACCATTGCCTTCATGTCAAGCAAAGTGTGATCCCAAGTCTTGAGAAATTATGCCATGTGGTAAAAAACATCCTTGGAATCCATTTTTTTGAGCCTTAAAGATTTCTTCTCAAGTACAAAAATTCTTCATGGAGATAAATATTCATCATGGTGTAACATATCAAAGTGGTGCCATGGGAGGATTTAATGTTGCCATGCCTTAATTTTGTTTCCGTGACATTTCTTTTTGATAATGGACATATGGTTGTCTCAAATTTCTAATGTGCCCAAAATATGTCATTTGAGCAAAGGCCATTCAAAGTGGTGCTCCTGTAGTGGTTAAGCAACAAGGCCCCATGCATCTAGACAATTCTTATGCCACTTGAAAAAAAATCTGAAGATGCCTTGCTTCAAAAACAAGTTTCGTGGATTCACTAAATGTTACCTATTTGAGCTCACCCATTCCTGATGAATGTAAAAGGTTACTGAGATACCATAGTGGATTGGTGAAACAAGGTGGCTCAGCACAAGGAGCCTGAATTCATAAGCAGAGAATCCGTATTTCCAATTCAAATTATTACTCCTTTCTGCTTTCTCTCTCATGGCACATTAAAAAGTGGTTTTGGAATAACCATTGAAAAATGAAAGTAACAGACTACACCACCACCTCCTCCGCTGCACTTGTCCAGTATGGTGATCTCCGAGGATTGACCAAGATCAACGGCTGAGGGGAGTGATACACAAACCCTAATTTTTTCTCCCGTGGACAAACCAATTATCAACTGTATCACCAATACCTGGATCAACTTTCTTTGCCTATAAAAGGAGATCACTTCTCCATTGTTCAGACACCAGAAATTACCAAGAATTTCTATCTACTTCCCCCTTCTATAGTCTTGCAAGTAACACTCAAAAGCTTGCAAGAAATTCACCATTTTCATCCCTCTGTAACACGCATAAACACCACAAAACACTCCGAGAAAAATATTAAAAAAAAACCATCAAAACCTCTCCACCTTTCCATTCTTCAAGTTCTGGAAGTAAACTTCAAAGCTTGCAAGAAACTTATCCTTTTTATACCCTCTGTAAACACCTCAAACCTCCATTATCTTAACCACCAAAGCTCGTGTTTCTTGCTGAAGACATTGACGCTGTAGCAGTCGAGGAAGGAAAGCACGTGCACCACTTCCTGAAACTCTCACCAGTGAAGAGGCAGTGGACTTTCTCCACTAGATATCACTCCATCTCACTCTGTTTTATATACACGATGATCATGCGATACCTATCTGCACCATACTGTTATCATACTTGTTGTTTCATTACTGCCTAATTTTGTGATTACTCTGCTCCATACTATCATCATGTTGTGATCTTGTTATTGTCTGATTATCGTTTATTTCTGTGGTAAAATCATTAACATGTTAGTTCTGTGTTGTTAATCGTTAACTGAATTTGTATTCGTATTCGAAAACTGAACAAAAGATAAAAAGAATCAAGGTGGCGCTCGCCATGCTAACATAGTGGCTCCCGCCACCCACACAAAATAAATAAAAATGATAAAGACCCACATATACATGGCGCCCGCCATGCATATAGTGGCGTCCGCCACACACTATTAACTCATAGAACACACACCACCTTAATTTAATAAACTAAAACATAAAAGAAAAAGAAAAAGAACATACATGGCGCCAGCCATGATATGTGTGGCGCAAGCCACAGCTTGCATGAACCCATGGCGCCTGCCACAGGTTTGGGGTCCCACTAGTGGCTGTTTGCATTTAAATATTGTTTTTTATTTATTTCACTTCTTTTTTTATTTACTTTAAACACAAAAAAAAAATATAAAAAAAATGTGCCCAATTCCATTTTAATCTTTAAGACCTTTTTTTTAACCGACTGTTTTCTTAAAAAAACATTAAGAAACGTTTCCTTGAAGTATATTGTAGCTCGTGAATTTTGGTTAAACATTGTTCCTGACTTCGAACAAATTTTTATCATGAGAGGGTTTGTGTGTATTTTTCTGGATATTGTTTTTAAGTGTATGATTCCAAAATCCGTTTGTTTTCAAAAGAATGCCTTCTCTGCTATACTTGGGATATGCATGTGTCCACTGACTTTAAAACAAGTTATTTTGGAAGTGTCGTTGTGATTCATGAAGTTTTGTTCCTGACTTTAACCAAATCTTGCCTTGAAAATGTTGTTTGTTTTTGTTCTCTGTTAATGAGTTACATAGCTTCAAATGTATTAGTTTTAAATTGTGAATGCCTTCCCTGCCATAATTGTCACAGTTACATGATCATTTGTATTTATTGTTTTCATTTAAGAATTCACTTCATGTGTTGATTAAATGCTTACTGTTTTGGAATTCTTGAACACATATGTTTCATTATATTTCAACCCCACAATAACTCTTGTTTACAAGATGTTATTCTCCCCCTTCCTTCCAAAGGAAAAGTTTTTCTATTGATTTCAAGGTCATAGAAAACTCATTGCTACCTTGGACCTCATAGTCATTAGTAATATCTTCAACCTTTGACCTCGTAGTCATAGGTAGCTCTTGGCCTCATAGTCATTAGCAACATCTTCAATCTTTGGCCTCATAGTCATCGGAAGCCCTTGACCTCATAGTCATTGGCAATATCTTCCTCCATTGACCTCATAGTCATGGAAAAGTCTCTCTATTGACCTCATAGTCATAGAAAGCTCATTACCCTCCTTTGACCTCATAGTCAAAGGATCCCTTCTTGACCTCATAGTCATAGGGCCATCTTACCTCTGACCTCATAGTCATAGGCAAAGCTTTGACCTCATAGTCATAGCCCCTCTCCCTTGGCCTCATAGCCACCTTCCAATATTGACCTCATAGTCATACAAAAGTCTCTCTATTGACCTCATAGTCATAGATAGCTCATTATTACCTTGGCCTCATAGCCATCTTACCTTTGACCTCATAGTCATTAGCAACATCAATATCTTATCCTTAGCAAGCAATCATAACATAACACAAGCTAAACAAGAGATTCCTGTAGAGTACTACATATATTAAGGGTGCTAATACCTTCCCTTAGTATAACCAACCCCCCGAACCTTAGATCTCCCCCCTTTTAGGTTTTCTTCGATCTTGAACCTTTCCTTTGGATAAATCAAAGTCGGTTGTAAAAGAAATGTGATGCAAGTTAATTAATAGCTTGTTATCCAATTTTCACCGCAATAGAAATGGCGACTTCACTGGGGATACATTATTTTGAGGGTTAAGCCCACCTTGTTTTGCTTATGTTATTCATGCTTGTTTGCTATATTTGTACATATCCCTTGTATATATGCTCTGTTTGAGATCTTTTGTGGGCATGGTACTATTGAGTGGTGAGATAAGTCCTAACCCGGACTTGAGGGCACAAATATGATAGGATCGTGGTGTAATCAATAGTCAGTTGTTGGCAGTAGTACTAACAATCTATGGCATATGATGACTACACTCAGATGAGGCCCTTTAGGATTGTTGATGTCTGATGTGAGAAGTCGCATTGATATTACTTTTTCAATTAGGAGCCAGGGATTCTGAGAACCGTAGTTACCTTCACCCCACTTGGCCTTTTAGGATGTAGTGCGGTGACAATGAGGGAGACAGTCCCGAGTAGTTGTCACACGATACTACACTCAGACGAGTTTATCTTGAGAATATTATTATCCCGTGTAAGTAGTTACATGGGTCGATAATATCTGAAGGATTTACATAGCCTCTGGGAACTTTTAGAACCTTGTTCTACAGTTGATGAACCTATAGTCCATGCCTTTTTGGGATGGGTAGACCACGACTCCATTCATGAGACCTCTAAACCTTGGACTTGTGTGCTTCGTTGTATGTGCATATGCCTGTGTTTATGTGTACCTGTGTTTGTGCATTGCATACACCTCATTTGCATCCATTGTTGGTTTCAAGGAATTCAAACATTCATTTCCTTTTCAAAAGATCAACAGAGCTTGGATCTTAAAAACAAAAACTTCTTCAGTTTTTCCACAAAATTTTTTGCAACTTTCCTTTGAGTTCCTTGAAACCACATGGCTTGTATTTGCATCCCATGCGCATTCGCATCTCATTTGCATTTCTCAGTCTTGAGTCTCTTTCTCTATGTCTGAAGGATACCCAACACCTATTCAAGACAATGGCAACGATGAATGAAATTCTGAAGAACCATAAGACCTGAAAGAGGAGGTCAGAATTCTCAAATGCCAGATGAATTGGGTTTTGAAAACTTTGCAAGCTCTAAAGAGAAAGGAGGAGCATGCTCACTCTGTTGCTCCTAGAAAAGTTGTCAGTCCATCATTCTTTGTGGCTCATCTCACTCAAGGACCTCCTCAGTATCAAAGGTCAGACCGCCGTCAACCATGTCATCATGCACGACCAAGGCCAAGAAAGCCAAAAAGGCACTTCTCTCCGCTACCCATGTCATACAGTGAGATTTTACCAGTCCTAATCGAAGGTGGATTGATAGTGCCAAAGGCATTAAAGCCAGTACCATTTCCATACCTGCCAGGCTTTGACGCCAATGCTCGATGTGACTACCATGCTGGGGCACAGGGGCATTCAACTGAAGACTGTAAGGTGCTCCCGAGTAAGGTTCACACCTCAAGGCATTCAGATCAAAAATCTTTCGCCATCTCCTGTGGTTCTCTCATACCAAGGATCTGCCTTTAGGGAAACTTCACATTAGCCAACATTTGGTCTCAGTCTCGCACCAGAATGTCATCATCAGCCTCTGAATGCCAAGTTGGCGTATCAACATTCATTGGCCATCCCTCTTCAAGGTCGTCATACCCGGAACAAGAGGCGGAAACAGAACAAGAAGCAGAATCGGAACAAAAGAAACAAAGTTCACGATGAATGGATTCCCGTGCCACTCAGCAAGCTCTACCCGCTACTAGTCTAGAATTCTTTGATAACTCCTCTCACATCTGTTCTAGCTTCGTATACATGGTACAATCCTGATACAAATGCAACATGTGAGTTCCATAAGGGGGTTGGAGGACATGATTTAGATACTTGTTCTGAATTTGAAGCCTTCGTACAACAATTGATCCACAACAAGAGTTTAATCTTTGAAGAAGACCATCCAAATGTCGAATGTGGATATTGTACTAAGACAATGGGGCACCTTGTAGAGGAGTGCAAGACTTTCAAGTTCAGGTTGCAAGACATGATAGAGTCACTAGCACCCCAAGGAGGAAGACCAGAGGTTCACATCCCGATTTCTGAGCCAAATTCAGAACAAGGTGGCAGTAAGGGAAAAGGACTTGTGAGTCCTCTCAAGGTTCTATATCACAAGGAACAAGTGATCAATGGCGAGGGTGTTCCCCCGTTTAGGCCCGGAAGCTGAAATATTTTGAAATCAATTCACTGAAGCTGGCTGTGTTTTGTTCATTTCAGTGTTTTAATTGTAGTTTCTTTGCACTTTGAATTTGTATTTGCTTATAAGCATTGTTGTACTTTCAAATTGGTAGCATTAATGGAATGTTTATGCATCTTTTGATTAAATCCATTCGTTTCACTCATTTACTATTATTTTCATAAAAGCAAAAAAAAAAAAATATATATATATATATATATATATATATATCTTGTTCCACCCCCTTTATCAAACCTTTTGTTAAAGCAAAGATTGGGGAGGATGATGAAAATATTATCCATGATTGTTGTGGTATGCTTTCGATTAAATCTTGCCGAGGATGTAAGGCATTGTTTCAAATCCCCAAACACTGGAGAAATAAGGAAGATAATCCCTCGTTAACCCTTCGAGCCTAGAAGTAGGAGTTTTCTTTTCTTAAACAAAAAAAAACCCTTAAATCTTAAACTTGGGGTGGGTAGATCTCAGTTTAACCCGGTTATGCATTCGAATGCAAGCACTTCACGCAAGACACAGCTCTCTCCAATCAAGTGAATAAATGTTGTACAAGTTGTCCCCGAAGCGACAAACAAGGAAGGATCGTTAAGAACTCCTTAATCGAAGAATGAGTCGAGTCCCTTTCAAGGTAAAAGCCGAGAAAGGTGGAAAACCTAAACTTTGCCTTATATAAGAAGGCTTGTCCAACAAAAAAGACAAGAGGTATCAAAACCTCAGTGAAGACAAGAAGAGGTCTCAAAACCTCAATCCAGAAGAAGAGGTATCAAAACCTCAGCAAAGACAAGAAGAGATCTCAAAGCCTCATTGGAGATAAGAGGAAGTCTCAAAACCTCAAAAAATAAAGGACAACCAAATACTGCAAGGAAGCATTGACTACCAAAGGTGTCTGAATCATATCAACTATCATCAATTCATTCCTAGCCTATAGGAACTTAAATGTACAACTTGAGTTAACTAAGTGTAGGTTTGGAAGTTCATCACGGAGTTGGGGTGGGTACAACTAAACCTTGAGCCTTCATCTTTTGTTTCATAAACCGTGAGCCAAGCCATGTTACAACACTTAAAAGACCTAATTGAGGTAAGGTTGTTTTAAAAGCATACTACAACAAGGTTGATTAACCTGACTCCTAATGATCTTTGCTTATTGTGTGTGTTCACCATTTCATCCGTCATTCTTTAAATGACTAGATCCCCTCTATTTTGATTTAATCATTCCACTGTGTGTGTTTCATCATTAAGACTCGATTTTTTAAAAAAAACTTGCATGAATGTTGCATTGAAATTGCCAATTTTTAATGAACAATACTTGTTTGCAAAGACAATTTGATGTCAAGGAATCCCAACAAGTGCAGCCAGCTAGGGAATTTGACTTGATAAAGGGCTCAGTCTGGGGCATATCCTCCATAGATCCAGCATCTCAAGAGCTACTAAATCAGGGGCAAGAACTCTTCAAATTCAGGATATTGGGGCAAGCCTTTTTGAGGTTATCTTATGACAAGTTTAGACCCCAATGACCTACCAACAGGGGCAAGTGTGTTCCCCAGTTGTTTCTACCACAGTCTGAGGACTTTGTATCGCGAATACCGTTAATCAGGGGCAATCAGTTCGAGATTCAGTAAGTCTCTAAAAGGTCAATCGGTCTGGGGTACCTCCTTCATGGATCAACCAGTCTGAAGAACAAGTTCAAGGGCCTTGTTGTATAAATGCATTAAAACTGATGCAGATATGTCAAGATCCATGAATCTCTTTAAGAGTTTGAAGATATTGGAGCACCTGTTATACTAATTCTTCTGTAAAATCCTTTTGATGACTTATCCTCACAGACCAGTTAATCAGAAGCAATCGGGTCAAGATTAGACAAATCTCTCAAAGGTCAGTTAGTCTAGGGCATCTACTTAGCATGGGACAAGTTTGTTTCCCCGTTGTTACTCCCACAGTCTGGAGAGCAAGTTCAAAGACCTTATTATGCAGGCGTAGTTAATCTGGGGCAGTTATGCCGAAATCCCTGAATCTCTCCAAGAGTTTGAAGATGTTAAAGCATTTCGTATGTTGATTCTTCTATAAAATCCTCTTGGTATTTTCTCACAAAAGACCATGTAATCTGGGGAAGAGAAGATTTAAAGATTACCTGTTGCAAGAGCTGTTGTTTAGTATGGTGATCATCATACAAGGCAGGATGCAGAATTACCCTGTTCTTATGATATCCTTTGCCAGCTTCCCAGTAAATTGTTATTTCGGTTGGGCTTGGAATATCTCCATGGATCCTCCTCCTCCGGTAAGGAAATCAAGCTCATGATGGCAATCCTAGTGAAGTCATGATGCTATACCTAAGGTGGAATACTCTTTTCCCTAGTGAAATTGTCGATTCTTTTTCTTCACCCCCAGTAATGGTCCAATCTGTTGAGGTCGGCTGGGTATCCTTGTCGAGATGTTTATTTCATCTCAAGTCTTACTTCCTTTTATCTGTTTTGTCAGCATAAGCATAAGCATGGCATAAGCACTCATATGCATAAGCATCTTAGCATTTTTGCTTCCTTTTCTGGTGTTTACCTGTTTTGGTTCACTCTGGTGGTTATCTCCCCAAGTGACTAGTTTGTCTATCCTCTACAATAGAGTTGTCAGCCTTAGGCATAAAGTGCCCATCTTTTCTGAATTCCCCACAGAGTTTTTTCCTCGTGGATGATGGTTGGTTCAATTATCTTTTCCACATTTGGATAAGGTAAATCCCCATTTGAGTTCATCCCTCAATTGGAGTCTTGTTTGACCGTTTCTTTCTAGCTTGTTCCTAGATTAAACTTTCCAAGACCATCTTGTACGAAGCCCCTTTTACAGATCCCCAACAGTGTGGTGACATAAACATCTCCTTGGAATTCATAAACAATAACAAGTAGCAACATCCTGGAGAAGCTTGTTTTTCTACAAAAATAAGTGACAATCTCTCCTGAAAGGATTATCCATCCTTGGTTTTACAGTTACCATCGGTGTTATCTTCAACCAGTCACTTTGCATCAACCTGTTTGATACGATCCCTATTTGAGGTGTTCCGAGCTCAGGTTTCTTACCTTCGGATATGTTTGGCTTCTTCCTATCACTCTGTTATTGATGTGCTCCGAGTTTAGGTTTAGTACCTTCGGATATGTCTTATTTCTTGCCATCAGCATTGTTGTTGATGTGCACCGAGCTCAGGTTCAGTACCTTCGGATATGTCTCTTCCCTCGCCGTCAACCCTGTTGTTGGTGTGTTTCGAGTTCAGGTTCCGTACCTTCGGATATGTTTATTGATGCGTTCCGAGCTCAGGTTTCGTACCTTCGGATATGTCTTACTCTTTGTCATCAATATCATCTTGGCCTCAGAACCATCTCATTCACCTTTGGCCTCATAGTCATAGGTAAGCTTTGACCTCAAAGTCATAGCTTTCAGTCCACCTTTGGCCTCATAGTCATAGGTAAGCTTTGACCTCATGGTCATAGTCTTCTTTAACCTTTGACCTCATAATCATAGGATTCTTTCTTATCCAAAATCCAGTTCATGTTGGTATTCAAAATCCAATTCATGTTGGTATCCCAAATCCAATTCATGCTGGCATTCAGAGTCCGATTCATGTTGGAATTCAAAATCCAGTTATGCTAGTATTCAAAATCCAATTCATGTTGGTATCCCAAATTCAGATCATACTGGTAGTCAAACTGTAACCCTAAAACTGATGTCGTCCTAACTTATATAGATACCCGAGTCTAACCATTAATGGTGCAGCTAAAGTCCAGTCATCTTTTCATCTGGCGCGCAGAGTTTGTCTCTGTCTTTTCTGGCTTTTCTTGAAGATCCTGTTTGAACTCTTCAGTATAAGAAATCCCAGAAAATCCTTTATTGATGTCTATCCTTTTATTTCAAAATGATCCCCGGTGGAGATCATGTTTTCTTTCTGGTTTCACGCTCAGTAAGAGTATGTTTTCATTTCCCCAATGAAGAACACCTCTCTGGCTCCTATCTCCAGTGAGGATCTGTAGGGTTTCCCATTTTATGTCTCTATCCCTAGTGTTTCCTTGGAGTCTCCTCAGTGAGTCTCTTTCGTTGGTTAGTCTGTATCCCCAGTGAGCCTTTCATGTGGATACTCCCTTCATCCTTCCCCAGTAAAGCTCACCTGTGTTTGGTAGCTGTTTAGTGTCCTGTTTGTCTGCATTTTTGCACTGTCATATCGTTATATCATCATATTAGAGTTCATGGCATGTCAGCATATGTATGTTTGATGCATGTCTTTAGCATCTGCATTCCATCTAAGGGCAAAATTTTCGGTTTGCTATATTTAAATATCTTCCACCTTGATGTCCCGAGAATTTCCATTACTCGTGCCATCCGGTGAAGCTATTTAAATAGGGCAACTGTTGTACCCCAAATTTTACCCCTTAGATGTCATATTTTCTTGCACCCGCATTTAGACCTCAATCATGTATGCATTTTTAACTAACCATTTCTTTTGCAAGTTTTTTCTTTTTATTGTGGAACTTAGGGTTTAAAGAGGACAAGGTCTCCCTAAGACATCTTTTGGCCAAATGCAACCATTTGAATCTACATGCATCCAAGAAGACTTTTCAACAAGAAATCAAATGTTTCACCAAGACAAATCAACCATTGCCTTCATGTCAAGCAAAGTGTGATCCCAAGTCTTGAGAAATTATGCCATGTGGTAACAAACATCCTTGGAATCCATTTTTTTTAGCCTTAAAGATTTCTTCTCAAGTACAAGAATTCTTCATGGAGATAAATATTCATCAAGGTGTAACATATCAAAGTGGTGCCATGGGAGGATTTAATGTTGCCATGCCTTAAGTTTGTTTCCGTGACATTTCTTTTTGATCATGGACATATGGTTGTCTCAAATTTCTAATGGGCCCAAAATATGTCATTTGAGCAAAGGCCATTCAAAGTGGTGCTCCTCTAGTGGTTAAGCAACAAGGCCCCATGCATCTAGACAATTCTTGTGCCACTTGAAAAAAAATCTGAAGATGCTTTGCTTAAAAAACAAGTTTCGTGGATTCACTAAATATTACCTATTTGAGCTCACCCATTCCTGATGAAGGTAAAAGGCTACTGAGATACCATAGTGGATTGGTGAAACAAGGTGGCTCAGCCCAAGGAGCCTGAATTCATAAGCAGAGAATCCGTATTTCCAATTCAAATTATTACTCCTTTCTGCTTTCTCTCTCATGGCACATTAAAAAGTGGTTTTGGAATAACCATTGAAAAATGAAAGTAACAGACTGCACCACCACCTCCTCCGCTGCACTTGTCCAGTATGGTGATCTCCGAGGATTGACCAATATCAACGGCTGAGGGGAGTGATATACAAACCCTAATTTTTTCTCTCGTGGACAAACCAATTATCCACTGTATCACCAAAACCTGGATCAACTTGCTTTGCCTATAAAAGGAGATCACTTCTCCGTTGTTCAGACACCAGAGATTACCAAGAATTTCTCTCTACTTCCCCCTTCCATAGTCTTGCAAGTAACACTCAAAAGCTTGCAAGAAATTCACCATTTTCATCCCTCTATAACACGCAGAAACACCACAAAACACTCCGAGAAAAATATTAAAAAAAACCATCAAAACCTCTTACCTTTCCATTTTTCAAGTTCTGCAAGTAAACTTCGAAGCTTGCAAGAAACTTATCCTTTTTATACCCTCTGTAAACACCTCAAACCTCCATTATCTTAACCACCAAAGCTCGTGTTTCTTCCTGAAGACAATGACGCTGTAGCAGTCGAGGAAGGAAAGCACATCCACCACTTCCAGAAACTCTCACCAGTGAAGAGGCAGTGGACTTTCTCCACTAGGTATCACTCCATCTCACTCTGTTTTATATACACGATGATCATGTGATACCTATCTGCACCATACTGTTATCATACTTGTTGTTTCATTACTACCTAATTTTGTGATTACTTTGCTCCATACTGTCATCATGTTGTGATCTTGTTATTGTCTGATTATCGTTTATTTCTGTGGTAAAATCATTAACATGTTAGTTCTGTGTTGTTAATCGTTAACTGAATTTGTATTTGTATTCGAAAATTGAACAAAAAAAAAAGAATCAAGGTGGCGCTCGCCATGCTAACATAGTGGATCCCGCCACCCATACAAAATAAATAAAAATGATAAAGACCCACATATACATGGCGCCCGCCATGCATATAGTGGCATCCGCCACACACTATTAACTCACACAACACACACCACCTTAATTTAATAAAATAAAACATAAAAGAAAAATAAAAAGAACATACATGGCGCCAGCCATGATATGTGTGTTGCAGGCCACAACTTGCATGAACCCGTGGCGCCTGCCACAGGTTTGGGGTCCCACTAGTGGCAGTTTGCATTTAAATATTGTTTTTTTATTTATTTCACTTCTTTTTTTATTTACTTTAAACACAAAAAAAAACATAAAATAAATTGTGCCCAATTCCATTTTAATCTTCAAGACCTTTTTTTTAACTGACTGTTTTCTTAAAAAAAATTAAAAAACATTTCCTTGAAGTATGTTGTAGCTCGTGAATTTTGGTTAAACATTGTTCCTGACTTCGAACAAAGTTTTATCATGAGAGGGTTTGTGTGTATTTTTTTTGATATTGTTGTTAAGTGTATGATTCCAAAATGCGTTTGTTTTCAAAAGAATGCCTTCTCTGCTATACTTGGGATATGCATGTGTCCACTGACTTTAAAACAAGTTATTTTGGAAGTGTGGTTGTAATTCATGAAGTTTTGTTCCTGACTTTAACCAAATCTTGCCATGAAAATGTTGTTTGTTTTTGTTCTCTGTTAATGAGTTACATAGCTTCAAATGTATTTGTTTTAAATTGTGAATGCCTTCCCTGCCATAATTGTCACAGTTACATGATCATTTGTATTTATTGTTTGTATTTAAGAATTCACTTCAGGTGTTGATTAAATGCTTACTGTTTTGGAATTCTTGAACTCATATGTTTCATTATATTTCAACCCCACAATAACTCTTGTTTACAATATGTTATTCTCCCCCTTCCTTCCAAAGGAAAAGTTTTTCTATTGATTTCAAGGTCATAGAAAACTCATTGCTACCTTGGACCTCATAGTCATTAGCAACATCTTTAACCTTTGACCTCATAGTCATAGGTAGCTCTTGGCCTCATAGTCATTAGCAACATCTTCAACCTTTGGCCTCATAGTCATAGGAAGCCCTTGACCTCAAGTCATTGGCAATATCTTCCTCCATTGATCTCATAGTCATGGAAAAGTATCTCTATTGACCTCATAGTCATAGAAAGCTCATTACCCTCCTTTGACCTCATAGTCATAGGATCCCCTCTTGAACTCATAGTCATAGGGCCATCTTACCTCTGACCTCATAGTCATAGGCAAAGATTTGACCTCATAGTCATAGCCCCTCTCCCTTGGCCTCATAGCCACCTTCCAATATTGACCTCATAGTCATGCAAAAGTTTCTCTATTGACCTCATAGTCATAGATAGCTCATTATTACCTTGGCCTCATAGCCATCTTACCTTTGACCTCATAGTCATTAGCAACATCAATATCTTATCCTTAGCAAGCAAACATAACATAACACAAGCTAAACAAGAGGTTCCTGTAGAGTACTACAGATATTAAGGGTGTTAATACCTTCCCTTAGTATAACCAACCCCCGAACCTTAGATCTCCCCCCTTTTAGGTTTTCTTCGATCTTGAACCTTTCCTTTGGATAAATCAAAGTCGGTTGTAAAAGAAATGTGATGCAAGTTAATTAATAGCTTGTTATCCGATTTTCACCGCAACACTCACCAATTGAAGATGGTGGTTAGAGTTCATAGTGAAGGCATCTTGGTATTTATGGAAGAGATCAAGTTGCAGACTTATATTGTGGTTAGGACATTGTTGTTCTCTCGATTGCTTATTGTTTGTTGCTTGCAATATGGGTTTATGTGGATTTGAAACAAGAATTGGAGGTCCATTAAAAAGGCGAATTTGATTTTGAAATTTGGTTTGAGGATGTTCAAAAGGATCAATGTCCTCAAGAAGCGTGGTAGTGTGGATTCCTTGGGATTCAAAGTGCTATCAGGTTATCAATATGAAGTTTATCATGTATAGGGAAAAGCAATCAAGTTCATCTATTTCAAAAAGAATACCTCAATTGCCTCTTTTGTAAGCAGAATGCACGTCAACAAAACACTTGTTATTGGCACCATGGGCCTTCAGTGGTGGAGTCGCAATAATTACTTGTGGTGCAACTCCATGAAAAAGGTATAATAGGAATTTCTAAAGGTTTTTTCATATCTCAAGATGTACGACTGACTCGTATCTGGTGGTAAGTATTATGTTCTTGCTGAATTGAGGAATGGGAGGCTCTTTCTCTTTGAATGGCCAACAGAACTGTCGCAATCATCAATAAATACGGTGGATAGGCCTTGTCTTCTATAATTTAGTAAATTATGCAAACAGGGCATTATCAATTCTTTGGTCACCTAAGGTGTAATCAGAACTTAAAACTCTAGATGGCACCAAAGGCTACTTGGAAACTTTTGCTTCTCACCGTGGCTTCAGGTGATAGAATTAATGGTGAGGCAATTCAGAGCAATCAATATTTTTCCATGATCCTTGACGCTCTTCTGAAAATAAAATCTAAAGTCGTGCTAAATGATGTAATTAGTAAAATGTCTTACAGATGTTGCATAAGATCATGAAGCAGTACAGGCAAGACTTCAAAAAAAAATTCCAATACTTCGAAAGCTTCTTAAGGTCTTAAGAGTGTTTGGCAGCAGGCAAGGTTTTGACACCAGAACATATTCAAAAGCAAATTCGCAGCTTCCAATATCGAGATTCAAAAACCAAGCCATGATAGAATTTACAAAGGGCTGATAACAAGAAACCAGTTTACACCATAAATTCATTACACACAAAAAAAAACCTAACTGCTGATAACCGATCTCTAACTATCAACTAACCATAACCTCTAACTAAATTCTCTAACCTGCTAACAGTTCCTAACCGAATTCAATAACGGTCATAACCTTCTCTAACCATATTCATCAACCACTCCGTAGCTTTATCTTCGTCTTCATCAATCCACCAACAACCAGCGACGCTGCAGAAACCAACACCATCAACAGCATCAATTCTTATCGAAATTCGTGAGTGCATCGTCAACGAAAAGATTCGAATTCAACGCACGCAATCGCACCGCAAGATTCGAGAACGCATAGAAGCAACAACAACTCTGCACAACAATAACGAGAAAAATCAGGTACGCAGATGAGAAGAAGTGGAAGAAAAGTGTGTCGCAAGAATATTACCTGGATATCATTGTCCCATCGGCGAAGTTTGTTCCGATTCAACACTTCATAACCTTCGTCTTCAATCGCTCCTCATCATCAAGAACGCTCCACAACAACGTTAACCACGAGCAAAGTACAACAAATTCAGAAGCGACGTCAACACGCGAAGAAGAAATGAGGTAGGAAGAGCCAAGAGCCAATCAAACCTGAACTTTCGTTCGTAGTCGCCAACTTACAGGTACGTAATCTTCTCTGTCTCACCGCCACAAGCTCGTTGGCGTTATTTATTGTTGAGAGTGATTGTCTTTTTGCATGTTATTTCTGTACCTCCGATCCGGTAGCTTGGCTGAGTATTTGAAAGATCCAGTTGCGAATTCGTGAACACCATGAAATCCTAATTAGGGTTTTGTTAGGATAATTTGCAGAGAGAGAGGAATGGCGTGAGAGGAAAGGTGAGTGAGAAGGATTGATTCACGTTATATGTATTCTTACCCACCGTGTTTCAAGATAAGGATAACGAGATGAGTAGCCATTCCAACGGTGACAAGTGTAGCCACCATGTACAAGTGTCACCGTCTGGTGCATCCTCCATGATACCATGTGTTTGACCCACTCTTACTATCGTGTGCCCTCTTGAATCCAGCACTTGGATAATCCCCAGAGTTAGATCCTAGGGCTCAGATTAAATGCTAGTCAACGGAGGACCACCGTGCACCCTCAGGCCCTGACCTTCCTTGGACCTATTTCCATTGGTGTCTACACCCTGAGGCGTGTGGCCCAAGGGAATTTAACTAGGAATTTTACTTGTATGCACCCCCTTTTCCTTCAATGTTTCGTTTCAGTTTATATTTTTGTACACGTTTCATAATGTGATATTAAAAATAGTGAAATTCATCAGAAAATTCCCATAAAATTCATGTATGTTCTTAGAGGTGTTAATTAATTTTTCGATATTTTTAATTCCATTTTGGGGGCTGTTTGATATTTTTCTTGGATTTTGGAAAGGAATATGTTCATTTTGGTATATCTAGTGATGCAAGTTTTAAAATGTGATTTTCCCTTGACCATTTGGAGCTAATTTTTGTTGTTCATTTAGGCCTCTGATCATATGACTTAATGATGTTTGATTGGTACCTTGGCGATGATTGTTGAATTGCTTTTGAGCATCATCTTTGTGCCTTGTCTTGTAAGAGCATCATTGATAAATTGATCCAAGTTTGCAATTGATTGAGTATGTTAGGTGCATGATATGAACCCTATCTTTTGCATGTGATTACCTACTGGGCATGGAATGACTTGGTTGATTACCCATAATTTTCAAAGGCATTTTGATATTCTTCACAAATTTTCCAATGTGAACGTATTATGTGTAAGCATGCATAGAGATAGGATATGTTTAGGACTTGTATGAGGGCACTTTGAGCCAACTTTGAATATGAGTTTTAGCACATTATCAAGTGTATTTTGATGCACAATTGAGACATGCTTGAGTATTGTATTTGATCATTTCACATGCATTAAATGATGCATACTTTGTGTGTATGCGAACTTAAATTTGTTTTTCACTTTGGCCATTTCTTTTGATGCCACTTGTATGCCATGTTCATGATTTTTTTTTGGGATTCAATTAGGACATTTTATAGGTCATTTGCCTCTGGTGTGTGAGCTTTATCATTGCCTTACCATGTCATTTCATTTGCCTTACTTAAGTGACAATTTTACATACTTGTATGAGGAGTTTAAACGTGATGTTGCTCATGGAATGAATTGACTTTGGAGAGAGAGTTTAATGCAAACCTTGGTGACACTTTGAGATTGGTTTTAAGCATGTGTATAAGTTGTTTCACTTCTGACCTTGGTCCATTTTCACGTTTTAATTCAATTCATCTAACTTGTAATGGCTTTCTTTGGTTGGTTTACCTTTAAACTTCAAAGTAGATTAGTCTTGTAGCATAGTTGTTACTTGACTTGTAATTTCATAATCCTTTTAGGTCTTTCACTTTGACTAATGTGACTCAAATGTACATAGTCATTAGACTTAGGTTTTTATGTTGTACATACACTCTCTTGTTATTACTAATTTCTTTGGTTCACATGGGCAAGGTGCATAACGGAGACATTCCAAAGGTGGTTTGACCATTTCAGTTTGTAAATAAAAACTTGTTTCTAACTTGGTTTGCTATTTGTTTATAGGTGCTTTCGTGACTAGCTTTCGTTGCTTTGCTACAGATTCATATCCGTTCGGTAGGACTTCTTATCTCTTCACTTCTCTTTAATGCTTTCAAATACCATGAGAAGTAGGAATAGTCAATGCCGTGATAAGTAGGATTGTGTGGAAAGCCCTCAAGTGAGGCCATGATTGCGCTTGTTTAATATTGTGCCTGAAGACCCCCAAAGAGGCATCCCATTCCCCACATCCCCTTGTAAGACCTCCAAGGAGGCAATTGACGGAAGGTAGGGTTCACAATCGACCCCCGTTATTCTAGTTGAGTCGTTCTTAGCTCTCATTACATGATTGAAGCTTTGAACATATCTTCCTCGGGTTATTGAGTCCGTCAGTGGAATGAGGGTTTAGCAATCAAACCCCCACGCCATGTCTATAGCTCACATTGACCAATGTTGATGCTTATGTGATCTAATTCACATCTTCCTTCCTTACTCTGCTCTCCATGGATCTTGATACCGTTGAGTGAGCACCCCTACTTCCCACACCAAGCTTGTTTGTCTCAGTTGATATGACCCCTTGGCTAAAGCTCCCCTTTTACTTTGACTGACACTGTTTACTCCTTAGTTGCTTTTATTTCATTTTGTGATTGTTTCATCCTGTGTTTACTTGTCCGATGACATGATCCCGTAGGATTCCTAGTTCCACTAAATTTTTGATTAAGTCAGAGGTAGGAGAGACATTAGGATAACAGTCCATGCATGCTAACATAGGTAGCATATCCCTCTATTCTCTTTAGACTTAGGTTCTCAAACCTTGACCTTAGGGCCACTTTTGCATGATAACATTAGGAACAAATTAGTTTCCCTTTAGTGTTTTCTTTTCAACTTGAGTCTTCTCTTCTCTTCTCATAATCTTTATAAAACACTTAATAAAGGTTAAACGTGTATTGCTCATGAGCCTTATATGTGGGAAGTGAATAATGGGGGGTCTCCCTTCGTTCTTCTAGGATACTTAGTGTACGTCCTATCGGGGACGATACGCGACGTATTTGTTCCTATGTTGTAGACTTGGGTGCAATGCAAGTTACAAACAATTTCAAAAACACTCCTGCCTAAAAAACACAACAAATTCAAACCTTTTTTATCCTTCGGGATCGTTAAGTTTCAAACCTTATTTTCAGAAAAGGGCACGTTACTTCCGTCTCGTCGCAAACAGGCATCGACCCTAACTGTCGGACGCGAACGTAACGTCGCTCATAAAAAACACCGACTTCGTTAAGTCGAACTACGACTGCCCTGATTTCCTCCTTCTGGTTAGATTGAGGATACGTAGGAACAAGACGGCGATGTCTTGGAGAGCAACCTCCCCCCTATTTCGTGTCCGAACTACGTTGACTCTGATTTTCCTGTTCCCAAGGGAATACGTAGGCCTAGGACTCTGAGGACGTCCTATCGAGTCACTTCTTTTTTCTTTTCTCCTCCGTTTCTTCGTTCTTCTCCGTTCTCGTTCCTTCTCCTTTCCAGTAGCAGTGGAGCTCCAGACGACGACACCCTTTGATCGAGATGACAAGCGTGGATCCCATCTAGTACGATGGACGCGTGGGGTGCTAATACCTTCTCTTCGCGTAACCGACTCCCTTACCCGTTTCTCTTGGTCATGAGACCATGCTTTTCCTTTCCCCCAGGCTTATGCAGTGTTTCCTTTCCCTCTCTTGGGATAAATACACATTGCTGGCGACTCTGTTTCCGCGCCACTTTTGCGTTCGTACCTGGATGAAAATCCCGGAAGCGACATCTGGACAATCCTCTTGATGTTTTTATTTGCTGCTTCAACGGCGCCATTCATCTTGGGCCGATATGGTGAAGATTTGTGGTCCTCGATTGCTAAATAGTGTGCTGGTTCGTTCAAATGAACAATGTGGATAGAAGGAGCTTCATTCTTCCACTTGACTTTGAACATGGATGCCAGGGTGGCAAGAGCACCAGCTAGTTGATTTTCCTCTCTAGGGATATGATGAAAAGAGATTTCATCAAAGTAAGGAATCAATTTCGCGATGTGCTTTTGGTACGGAACCAGCTTGGAATCCCGAGTTTCAAAGTTCCCTCTGACTTGGCCAATAACCAAAGTAGAATATCCATAGACCTCAAGAATCTTGATTCTCATGTCAATTACCGCTTCAATGTCGTAGATACATGCTTCATATTCAACCATATTGTTGGTGCATTCAAAGCATAATCTGGCAGTGAAGGGAAGATGAAAACCCATTGGAGAGATGAGGATAGCACCAATTCCATGACCTTTAGCATTGGAGGCACCTGGTTCGGGTCCTATAGGGCCTGGAGTCTCATCATCTCTGATAAACAGAACATCCTCATCAGGAAAGTCAAACTTCATTTGTTGATAACCCTCTACAGGTTGATGAGCAAGGTAGTCAGACAAGACACTCCCTTTTATCGCTTTCTAGGTAACATGTTGGATATCATACACAGTTAACAACATCTGCCACCGAGCAATCCTTCCAGAGATAGCAGGCTTTTCAAGTATGTACTTTATCGGATCCATTTTGGATATCAATAAAGTAGTATGGAAAATCATGTATTGTCTTAGGCGTCGAGCAGCCCAGACCAGAGCACAACAAGTTTTCTCCAAGAGTGAGTATCTGGTCTCACAATCAATGAACTTCTTGCTCAGATAGTAAATTGCATGTTCTTTTCTGCCAGTGCCGGTGGTACTAAGATCGGTGGTTCTTGCAAGTATTGTTTTATTTTATCAAATGCTTCTTGACAATCATTGGTCCATTCGACCGATTGATTTTTTCTTAGTAATTTGAACATTGGTTCACAGGTAGCCGTCAAGTGCGGAATGAATTGTGAGATGTAGTTAAGTCTTCCCAGAAAGCCACGGACTTCTTTTTCTGTTTTGGGAGGCGCCATGTTCTGAATTTCCCGAACCTTCTCAGGAATAACTTCAATGCCATACTGACTCACAATAAAGCCCAACAATTTACTAGATCGAACTCCGAAGGTACACTTCGCAGGATTCAATCGCATTCTAAACTTCCGGAGTCTGTCAAACAGTTTCTTCAGATGAACCAGGTGATTATCTTCTGTTTTGGACTTGGCAATCATATCGTCCACGTAAACCTCGATCTATTTATTGAACATATCGTGAAAGAGGGTTGTCATGGCACTTTGGTATGTTGCCCCTGCATTCTTCTAACCGAATGGTATGACTTTGTAGCATTATGTAGCATATAAGCTGGGGAGATTTTGATCTGATTATATCCTGAGAAATCGTCCATGGAGGAAAAGACAGAGAACTGTGTCGTGTTGCCTACCAAGACATCAATATGAGGCAAAGGAAAATCATCTTTCGGGCTTGCATTGTTGAGATCTCGATAATCCACACACATTCTGAACTTCCCATCTTTCTTAGGAACTGGGACGATGTTGGCGATCCATTCAGGATATTCAGAAGTTGCCAGGAATCCAGCATCAAGCTGTTTCTTTACCTCTTCTCTGATTTTGGATGACATGTCAGGTCTAGTCTTCCTTAGTTTCTGCTTGTCAGGAGGACATCCGGGATTGAGTGGCAAGTGATGTTCAACAATGTTGGTATCCAACCCATGCATATCTTGATAGACCAGGAGAAGATATCAACATACTCCTTCAATAACTTGACCAACTCGGAGTGTACATGCTTAGTGAGGGACGCACCAACCTTGACTTCTCTTCTGACCTCATCGGTACCAAGATTGACAACTTCCACTGGCTCTTTGTGTGGCTGAATCTCTTTCTGTTCATACTCAAGGAGCCTTGCTAGTCCAGCCGGTAATTCACAATCTTCCTCACCGTCTTCTTCGGCTTGGTTAATTGGAATCCCAGAATTACAATGGATGTTTGCCATGTTGTTATCAATGCATTTATTTGTTCTGCATGTTTATGAATATGTTTAGAATGAGCTATTTTGAAAAAGTGAAAATAAAAGAAACTGTTGCCATTTGTTTGTGAAAAAGTAAAATAAAGAAAGAAAATAGAGCATGATTTTTGATTGCAAAAAACTTTTTATTTATTGATCACATAATATTGCAAAAGCGTGAGGCCCTTTACAAGCTATCCACTCGTCTCGGGCGAGGACGAGGGAATGAGAAAGCAAAATGCATTACATGTTTGTTGGAAAAACCACAGGAATCACGGTAGATGTCTAATTGCTGAGCTTGAAACCCGACGGGCACTTGCGCACAAAGCTTGGAATCTGGCTACTAAGACCAGCATCATCAATGGCTGCCACGATGTCCCCCTTTTGAATACCTGCGTTGTTGAACTTGATCAAGTTGTACTGCTTCTGACTAGGTGAACTAGATTGTCGACCAGGACGATAACCCAATCCAAATTGATTATGCTTTTCGACCACGCCTATCACATGCCCCCAGCCAAGCAAGGCACCTTTATCGATGGTTTCTTTAGCACTCTTAGCAGATGCTAAGATCATGTGTGGTTATCTACTTTGATTAGTTGATGCAGAGTTGACATCTTCAAACTCAAGACACTGTAACGACACCTCAGTTATGCTTTCATTGGTCTCGACGTATCGGAAAGATGACAAATCGCTTACAATCAGATTCTCTTCACCACAGACGAGGACCAGCTAATTGTCAAACATGAACTTCAATTTCTGATGTAAAGTGGAGGTGACTGCCCCTGCGGCGTGAATCCACGGGCGACCCTATAGGCAACGGTACGCAGGATTGATATCCATCACTTGGAAAGTAATGGTGAACAAATGTGATAACGTGAAGATATAGTCATTTATTTCGACTCGATTCGCATGCAATTTAATTTTGTTTTATTATGTTTTCGTATTATTATGTCGTGTTATGTTTATGTTTCAGGTATTTGTCGAATAAGAGCATTCATGCGAGAAAACCGGGAAAAGAGCAAGAAAATGAAGAAAAAGTGCAAATTCTGCAATTTTACTGATACGGTCTTCGCCGTGGGCAAACGGTGTTCACCGTGAGCAAATGGCATTCGCCATTACCCCACGGCGTTCGCCATTACTTCGGAGCAGCAGTTTTCAGCAGTTTGCAGCAGATTTCAGGGATTTAAAATTCCCTCCCTTTTCTGAGCATGGGAGCAGTTATTCAAGGCCAAAATCTTCTATAAATAGAGCCCTTTGCATCAGTTCCAAGGCATCTAAGTCGCGCGGAAGCGCTACCGACATTTATTCATAGTTTTAGGCAGAAATCACTATTGTAAAAGGAGTAGTATTCTCACATCGAGGAACTACTCCACCATTAGTATCTAGGCCTGCAATTTATGTAATACTTGGATCAATCTTGCCATCATCTTATTGAAGTTTATTTCCAATTCTGTTTATTCAAGTCTCCATTTGTTTTCCTACAATTTACAGGTTCTTTATTTATCGCTTTATTATCACTGTCAAGCATGCTGTCCTTTATTATAATTATCATGTTTAGTTTGTTTTCGTATAATTCCATGTTTTGCTAAATTGTCCTAAGTCCGGTGTGTCATACCCCAAATTTTGACCACTAAGATTTCCCATCATTGTACAAATCATCATCACAATATGGATGAACCATCATGCCTCAACAAGCTCCTCAAGGAATTGTTGAGCATTCACTACAATCAAGGATTAGGGTTTCAAGCCCTCTCAGAGCTCTTAGACAAAGGATCAATAAAGAAATGACATGATCTTCAACTTGTCTGAACCTCTCAAACATCCACAATGGATCCAGAGGACTCCCACATCAAGAATCAAGCACAAGGCCGCAACATTCCAAGTGGATTAAGCCTCTAGATCGCCAGTGTCACCAAATTAGGGTTTTTGTCGACCATGGCCTCCAGATGGAAATTTTCTTCTGGGCCTGAGCCAATGCTTCAAAGCATAACCCAAAATACTCTAAGGGACCTCATTAACCCAATCATCAAGTCAATTTAGACTCAGGGGATGCATACATCAAAAATCAGGAATTAGGGTTTCTTGACCTAATTCACCCCTAAGTTGACTTTTGGGACAAAACATGAGCCAAGACCTCAAGACATGGTTTGAGGGACCCTAATACACAACATTGATCCATTTGTAACCATGGATTGATCCAAGAAGCTTGATTCACAAGTTTCAAGTTCATCAAAACCACAGTTAGGGTTTCGCGGAAAAAGTCAACTGTGCCTTTGACTTTTGACCAGGACATGCCCCCCAAACCTTGGGACATGATTCAATACACCCTATAACACGTATGAAATCAATCCATCGAGTTTAATTTGGGTCAAGGACTTGATTTCATATAGGATCGCACAGTTTGGAATGAGTCAATGATGATCTCTAAACTAGGGAACCAAAGGCCTATGCTCTAACCTCTAGTAAATGGCTAGAGGAGACTTGAGATTACAAAATGCTTCAATTGGCCAAAGGTCTGCAACAGCCTCCATTCATTATTGCTTGCAAAATAAACTTGCTCTACTATAAATAGAGCTCATTTGTGCTCAGTTTGAGTATACCAAAGCACTACAACACTTGTTTTCCTCAAAATCTCTTTCTCTAGGCAAAAATGCCTTTTTTAGCAAGGTAACTCTGAGTTTTTATGTTAGATAGAAATTCCATCACAACTCATGATCCAAACACATCCAATATGTCATATCTAAGCTGTCCAAACTCACACAAGTGACCTGTAACACCATAATCTCAAAGTCCCTTCTCAAAACCTCAAAATAGGACTTTTTTTGCATTTTTCAAGCCATGTCTTGATTCAGCCACTTTCAAAACCATATAAAGCCTCAAACACACTCCAAATATAATCCTTGAACTGTCCCAAATGGTTCCCCACATCTGGAACACCATTTGAGAGAGTTGTTATTTTGGTCACTTTTGCCCCTTTTGCAAGAAAGGGCCAGTTTCCATTTCTGAGGTTTCCAGCTGTTTCCAATCATCCTAAAAGCTTCCAAGGGATCATTTGAGGGTGTCCAAAGCATCAAATTGTGTTTGGAACAAGGCACTTGACAGATTGCCCAAAAAGCTCCTAAAGAGGTAAGCATCACAACTTGAACTCTTAGAAATATGCATTGCTTTGAAGTCCACTAATCATACACATCTCATACATATTATATATGTTGTGTTTGGAACAATTCATCATGTGATTCATGGCTGTACCATGAGGTAGCACAGAAAATGCAAATGGAGGCCTATTTCAAAACAACTATCGGGTTTTAAAATTGGGACCTTATCTGGAAAAAAACACCACCACCATTGGATTCCTTGTGAAATTCTAGGCAAGATAGACCTAAATTTTGTCCCAATCCATGGAGAAATGAGAAAGTTACAAGCTTCACGTTTTTGGCCAAAACCTTGCCTTGCCTTGCCTTGGCCAGGCCAAAAACAAGGCAAGCCTTGTATATTTGTGGGTGGGATTTGATACACGGATGTAGCACCACCCCAGTGGTAGGAGGCGCGCACTGCACACAAGAGGTCTGGGGTTCGAATCCCCCTCGCCCCAGACCCCTTTTTAATGTTTTTTCCATTTTTCTATTATCTTTCTTATTATTTTTAATGATTTGAAAAATTAATAACTCCCTCAATTTTAATTATTTTTTATTGATTCTTTTTGCAAAAAATCACAAAAATGTTGAAATATTTTATTGGGTTAATTATACGATACCCCCTGCCATTAGGGCGAGATTTAATTTTGCCCCCTGAAGGTTTTTTTTTTTAATGGCCCCTTATAAAATCAAAAATCAACTTTTACCACACCCTATCCCTTGTTTGGATGACTGGGCATATGGTAAATAACTATGTGGCATTGAGATAGTCTATGTGGCATTTATTAATGTATTTTTAATTTATTTTCGTATAAATATATTTACTTAAATTGTTATTTTAAAAATTAATTTGTTTGGGCCAAGATTACACATAAGCCCATAGCTAACAGCAACCCATTAACTTAGTTTGTTTTCAATTCATTTAAATACTTGTGTGTTTAGTATATATACACTTACATTTTATTTTAAACTTCCAATGTGGGACTTGTCTTTCTCTTTTGAACCATAAAACATAGACTGTTGGAGCAGTAGCAGCTACATCATCGATAATTGTTGTAGGCCATGGAAAAGAAGGTCACGAACCAAAGCTGTAACATTCAAAACAAGGTCGCAAATTGAGATGGCACAAAATGGAAGGCAACTGTTATTATTTTCCAAAACGAGTCTCCAACAACTTTGAAATATTTCTTCCATTTGAGGCTAAAGACATCAGCTGCTACAGGCATCACAGAAATATTTCTTCCATTTGAAGCTAAAGACGTACCTTTCTTTAACCTTCTGTCACCAGCAACCCCTGTGAAAAACGTGTAGGCCTTATCAGTGGTGTAGAGTATGGACGTGTTACAGTTTACAAGTTTATAGATTATCATTCTGGTTGTGATGATTCATTTTGTAGGCAAATGTATGTAAGAAAAGTGTAAAAAATAGTGAAATGCAGAATAAAAATAGTGTAATTATATTATTCATTAGACAAATCCGTTGAATGAGTCTCGCATACGGTGTTGGTGTAATGCAGAATAAAAATAGTGAAAATGGTTTATTTGTTTGTATATGTAAATAGTTGATATTAGTCATTAGTTCAAGTCTTCTACAGTCAATGTCCAAGTCATCTAATCAGCAATATCATACATTCAGTGTATGATGAAGAAAAGAATGAAGACTTAGCTTACATTATAGTGTTTTAGCTCATAAACATGTGGATATCTTGGCAATATCAGCTTTCCTTTCACTACAACACAACGCCAGGATTGTGGCTTATTGCCAATACAAAATTGTCATGATGCAAAGAAGCCCAAATTGATCCAATTTCGGGATAAAGGGAAATGGTTTGAGGTTGGAATTGTAAATCCTCTTGAGTTTCACGGTGGTATTGCTACTAGTACTTGTGTTTTAAGAGACATGAATTTTTACAAACTGCTGCAAAACAAAAGTTGTGAAGCTTTCAAATATAATTATACTCTTTCTCCAACCTCTCACTTTCTTTCTTTACAAATAGAAACTCATGTAATCTTGTTCATATGCAACCGTTCCCTCCATGTAAACCCACCAAAATATATGCTTATGCATAAGTATACAAACTACACTCTCTACGATTTCTACTATCCAGAACTGTATAGTGCTGCTGCAATTAAATTTGGGACGGTGAAAGAATTCAGATTATGGAGGAACCAAGTGTGGCAGTGGGACATTGGATTGCAACAGAATGTAGTAAATGAAGGTGTTCTAGAGCAGCATAATGATTTATTGGATTTGCTGTGTGAAAAGTCGCCTACTGTGGGCATGGAAGATTGAAAAGGAAAGTTGCTAGAAAGATTAATAGTGTTAGTTCTACTATTAAAGTTTAAAATAGTGTTAGGAAACTAGCGTTTTTTATTAGTGTTATAAGAAGTTAGTTTGGAATTGATGTTAGTATTAGTTGAATTTGTTATGTTTGAATGAAAATGAAGTAAGTTATTGTACTATAATGAAGATTTAACACCAGCCCTATACACTTAAATAGCAGACGGAAGGATTTCTTTCATGGGCCAGACGGATGCCTCTGCTTTGCAGGTGTTGCAGGATGTGAAGGATTTGGTTGTTGTGGAGAGTGTAGCAAGAAGTCCCACATCGTAAGCTCCTCCAATTGAAATAGTGTTTATATACTAAACACACAAGTCTAATAATAAATTGAAAACAAGGTTAAGTGAGTGGGCTGCAAGCTGGGCTTATGTGTTTCATGTTGGCCCAAATATTCTAATTTCTAAAATAACAATTTAAATAAATATTATTTATACGAAAAATAAATTAAAAATCCAACTGGACTGCCACGTAGACATTTACCATATATCCAGTCATCCAAACAAGGGATAGGGTGTGGTAAATTCATCCAAACAAGGGATAGGTTGTGGTAAAAGTTGATTTTTGATTTTATAAGGGGCCATTCAAAAAAAAAACTTCAGGGGGGCAAAATCAAATCTCGCCCTAATGGCAGGGGGGAATCGTATAATTAACCCTATTTTATTCAATAAAAAATCAAATTTATATTATTTATTTAATATAGTTGGTATTTTTATGAATAAATTCATTTTTAATTGTTTTAAAACATTTTAAAAGTGAATATTCATCTTGAAAAATCAAAACCGAATGAGTTTTAATTCATCTTGTGGTTAAAACCTCATTTTTCAAACCTTAACCAAAAGTCACAAGTTGTTTATTCAAGCTTGTTTGGTGTTTTATCATTTTTTATTGTTTTTCTTTAAGAATTCACTTTTAAAAATGATGAAATTAGGGTTTTGATCGATTCCACCCTCATCAATCATTTTCAAACACTCATGGCCCTCTAAAAGAATGTAAAACCCAATCCCCCTTTTAACTAAAAATCTTTTGGGCCTTAGATATTGTATAAGTCCTCCTGCGTTAAAAGAAAAATCTCAGCGCAATCGCCAGTTCAAAAATCAAATCATCTAGACCTACCCTCGTGTTGTAAGTCCCATTTCTTTTATTTAAAAACTTTTTGGGCCTCTATTAGAGTGTAAGACCCACCCCCTTTGTAAATACACCACTTTTGGGCCTCAGTCATTGTATTAGTCCCACTGTATTTTCAATAACAACGGCGCGATCGTCGCCTTTTTAACAAATAACCCTGGGCTTCTCCTTGAGCTGTAAGTCCTATCCCTTGTACAAAAATAAATCTTTGAGCCTCTAATAGAGCTGTAAGACCCAACCCCTTGTACATAAAAACTTTTTGGGCCTCACATATCGTATAAGTCCCTCTGTATAGTTTTCAAAACAACGGTGCGATCATCGTTAAAACATGGGCCTCTCCTTGCGCTGTAAGCCCCAACAATCTTTTCAAAGCACTTTCGCCTTTGACTTTGAATTTAAGTATATGTTGTTATCAAAACTTTCTTTGTTGAACAACTAACGAAACAACATGGATACTCTACAACGGGTAAGTGTTTATCCGCTTTCATTTACCGCTTTCATATGTATATAACTGTATTGTGGGGCTGCTTCACTGTAAGTCTTCTATCACATCATTTTATATCCTTGTCACATATCCACTGTGTAATACTAGTATAGTTATTTAGAGTTTTCCCCGGCAACTACGTCTAGAACTAGGTAAAGCCCTGTTGGTCACTCTTAAATACAAACAAAACTAGATCCCCCGTAGGATTCCAGATACAGTCTTCCCTTCTCTTGGGGTTAAACAATATGGAACAAAGAGAAAGACAGTATTCTCAGTGAACCTTTTCTCAGACTGTCACCCTTAGAAATTGTCAAAGAAAATCTAACTCCCCAGAGATGATCTTTTCTCCGTGAATGGCATCTCTTGAGTTTCATCCAAATTCTCGAACTTTCCTAGAATGATATCTTCTCTGTGAATTGCATTTCTTGAACTTCTCTTGGTTTGGGGACCCACAGGCTTCCTAAAAGCATCCCCGACTCCTCGTGGGCGTTGTACAAGGACCCTTCGGCTTCTTAGAAGTTCTCATGCCTTCTCTTGGGCTTAATACAAGGCCCCTGACGACCTCTTAAAGGTATAAGATAGAACTTAGTTGTCCTTTGCTATAGCAGTCTTCCCAGCATCAAAACCCTGGTCATTTTAGGGTTGATACTCATCCCTTAATGCCCGCGCCTCCTTTTGGGCATTGTACAAAAGATAAAACTCTAGACTTGGACAGTCTAAACCTCTTGAGTCTCAAAGACATTCTCAAGCTCCTTTCAAACAATAGAAAAAAATACCGTTCACCCTGGATCAATCTCCCACAGAAACCCGAGCTCTCTCATGAGAGTTCCCCACACTTGGACACACTTCAGGATCTCAATAATCCTCAGCCTCATCTTGGGCTTTGTACAAATGATTCTCCCTAGCGGAGCTAACCTTTTCAGACTCTCTTGTTGAGTCAAACACCTTTAGCCTCCGTCTTGGGCTTTGTACAAGACATATAAAAACACTGTCTCGTTGAGTATAAAAGACTCTCTTGTTGAGTCAATCCCTTTCTGGCCTCAATCTCGGGCTTTGTACGAGATAGAAAAAATACTCTCTTGTTGAGTATAAAAGACTCCCTTGTTGAGTCAATCTCCTTTTAGCCTCAATCTTGGGCTTCGTACGAGATAGCAAATCATTCTCTTGTTGAGTATAAAAGACTCTCTTGTTGAGTCAATCAACCTTCAGACTCTCTTGTTGAGTCAATCAATCTTCGAACTCTCTTGTTGAGTCAAAGTTTTTTAGCCTCCGTCTTGGGCCTTATACAGGACAGATAAAAGTACTCTCTTATTGAGTCAAATTGTTTCAGCATCCATCTTGGGCTTTATACAAGTTACATTCTCCTCAACAGAGTCAAAATCTCTTTTAACCTCAATCTTGGGCTTTGTACAAGACAGAAAGAACATTTTCCTCGGAAAAGTCAAACTTCTAGCCTCCTCTTAGGCTTTGAATAAAGAAAATCCCGGTTGAGTCAATCAACCTTTTAACATCAAATTTGTGCCTTGCTCACAGCATACAAACATCAACAATTCCTCTTTAGAGGTGACAAGTTCTCTCTCAGTCAAACCTTTTAGCTTCACATCTTGGGCTTTGAACAAGATACAAATCACCTTTAGCTTCATGTCTTGGGCTTTGAACAAGACACCAAAACAATCTCTTTCCTCCCATAGAATAAGAGGAACTACTATCGCTATGATTTCCCTGTTTCATTAAATGGGAATACGTAGGCATAAGATTGCAAAATCTTAGCGAGCATACTAATAAAAAACTCAAAATCCCGTACCTTCATACATCCAAAGCATCAGACCTAAAACCTTACCAGAAACCTAGCAAATAGTCCAGACACTGTTTTTCAGCAAATAACCTAAGACAGACCCCCCTTTTTGATACCATCCGTAAACCAATAGTTTGGACTGTTTAACCTCAGTATGCAAGCAGGGTTAATTGGAGACATCTATTTCCCTTCCTTAATCAGCTTCAACAGGATAAAAAATGAATCGAACTGTAGTACCAAAGAGATAATGATTCGAAACCACAAAAATTGCGCTACACGGTGTATGAGGACCGTCGTTATCGACGTGACTCGGTAGAAATTATAGGCGCGAAATTGTGAATGTATGTCATTTTGGTTTTAATTTCCATGTTTAATTTAAGTAGCTTTGTCACGAGTGTGAGAGGTTATTTAACATTGTTTTGTCACGAGAGTGAGAAGTAAATTAAGGTTTAAGTCGAGATCCACATGAGCGAGAAGAGTGAACTGGATATCGGGAATTAGGCATCATATCTAAATACAGCGAGAGCGCTTTAGATAGTGATTAGGATATTATTGGCTTTCAAAGTGTGTTTCTTAGTTACCGGGCGAGCGAGACCAAAATCTTGGGATTAAGAAGTATGGCTTTCGTTAAGACCGCGAGAGCGTGAGGCAGAGTCTTTAAGTCGGTATATTCTACGGAATAGGCGTATAATCACAATCAATACCCGTTTTCTATAAGTCCCTTAGGTGCGCGGAAATCATATTTCGGGCTCGTTTTAGTATTATTTTCAAACCTTTAGTAATTAGCATTTATATGTCCGTTCGTACCATTTTAATCATAGTTTTAGCCTTACAAAGCAGCGATAGATTACAGTAGGTTGACTTTTATCTCTATGGGTTCGACAATCTTTTATATTACTTCGATATTTTCGTGCACTTGTGGACGCATCAAGGTTTTGACGCCGTTCTCGGAGACCAACAGTCAATTTTGTTATTCCATTGTTGCACCGTATAGACTAAGGCACTCTTATCTCAACTACTTTGTATCACCCAGATTTCTTTTATAATTACCACTCCCAGTATTTTGAGGAACCACAAGAATCCCATAATCCCGACCTCAAAATGTTGATGGAGGATTTCAAACCGAAGCTCACTCACTCTCAACCAAATTTCCTCTATGATTACCACTCCCAATATTTGGAGGAACCGGAAGAATCCCATAATCCCAACCTCGAAACATTAATGGAGGATTTCACTGAAACAACAACTAATTCTATGCTAGAATCTATGATGGAGCGCTTTGTGGAGACACAAACTCTCCAGAATGAAGAGTTTAGAAAACAACATCGCGATACTAATGAAAACCTTAGGCAGATGAACACTCTGGTCGAGTCCCTCATGACTCACACTGAGGCATTGGAGACTCAAATCTCTCTGCTTGCCCAGACACCAATAGGACCCTCCCCTGAGAGACATGTGGACGTCGTGAGAACCAGTAGTGAAGAACAAATAGAAAATCCTAGGGAGAGTGATAATGAAGTTGAGGAGAGTTTTGGTGACGAAAGAGTAGAGATTGAGAAAATTCCGCCGACACCATCCGTAAGGTAGGTTGTCGAAAAGGTAGAGAAGGTAGCACCTATTCTTCTTCCTCCCTATTCCCCACCAATTTCTTTCCCGCAAAGGTTTGTAGAGGCTAAGGTTGACTCCCAATCCAAAACGTATGTGGAAGTATTGGAAAATATCCACACCAATGCACCTTTGTCTGAGGTCTTGCATAAAAATAGAAAGTTAGAGGACCATGAAAATAGAGAAATTAGTAGTGTTAAGTGTAACACCCTACTTTCCCAATTTACAAAAATATACAATTATTACAAATATAATCAGAGTTTCCTTAAATAGTGGGATGTCACACCATAAAAACATAACCTGAATTTCTCTATTTACTTCATTCACTTCTTGTTTCTCAAAAATAAGTTAAAACAGCGGAATGAAAATATCGAACCCCAAAATAACAAGGCCATAGGCCAACAAAAGCATGGTTCACATAATGCCGTGGTTCACCATGTTTTAAAGTGAGTAATGATACATAACACAATATACAAAATATACAACAAAATATGAAATTCCCATTATCCCGTGTTACGTATCAGAGCGACTCCTAAGACTCGATCAGGCAACACTTACTCCATGCACTACTCAAGTACCTGGATTATCTGTACTTCCCAAGAAGCACAGACACAAGAAACAACAAAGGGGTGAGAACTACATTCAATTATTAACGGTGTAAAATACACACTAAGGAGTAGTAATCAAGTAACCACACATAATATGCACACATTCACGACACACTTGTCACTTTCTGATTATAATCCAACAAAGACATAATAAGGCAATGTGACTCAATGACACAATGCAATGCAAGTGGTACCACACAACATGGTTCATTCAATTGAACCCGATTCATAATAGAATCCAGATAAATCACATACACTCCCACTGAGCAATGATTTATCCCCATACAACTCCACATTGGAGTCCGGCCAAATCACATACACTCCCACTGAGCAATGATTTGTCTCCATACAACTCCACATTGGAGTCCGGACAATACTAGGCACCCATCATGGATTCCCACCTAGTTGTCTCCACCAGACACATCATGAAATGCACGACACAATGATGCACAAAAACATAGGTATAATAACAATTATACCTCTTCACGATCCCCTTGATCACACGTAAGATACATACTCACCGTAATACACACTAGTATTACCACAACTGTCAATTCAATTCATCATAATACACACAAGTAAGGAATATACCTTACGTTGCCTTAATTAGTTAATTGCCTAATTAATCCATCCCAATTCCATTTTAAATCATTTTTACTACCATTCCTAAATTCAACAAGTTATGACACCTATCCCAACCTCTCAGAACAAAAAGGAAGCGCATCGGAAGCGAAATCGAAAAAAAAATCGCGAAACGGAAAAATTCTGCACTCTCGCTGGTCATACGCGTATTGGCCCCAGCCATACGCGTAATGCCCAGTTTTTTCCGCCAGCCATACGCGTATTGCCCTGAGGGTTACGCGTACGGGCAGAGGCTGATTTCTCTCAAAAATTCCAGTTTAATTATATTTTACTCCCATTACGCGTAATACCACCCCCTTACGCGTAATGCCTTGCCCCCATACGCGTACCATTACGCATTCCAGCAGAGAGCCTTGTCAAATGGATTCCATACGCATAACTCCCACATTTCGCCCTGGCCATACGCGTATTGCCCTACCCAATACGCGTATTTCCTTGCCCATTACACGTATGGGCAGCGAATACCCAGAATTTTCTAGTTTCACACCAGTCCAATTTCTGCTCAATTTTAGCACCCAAATCTGCAATACCAGAATCATATAGCAGCAACAACATAGTTTTTACACATATTATGATAGAATGGATCAATTTACACACTTTCTATCACAATTTCAATCATTCAACAACAAATCCACAACAACATAATTATACATTCAATTTCTATGAGGAGAAAGAATCCTCACTACCCTCTAATGTTATCAACACCTATATTGAAATCCATTCTCCCCCTTACCTTGAATTCTCGATTAAATTCTGATGAAAATTGATGATGCCAAGCTTAGCTTCTTCCTCTCTAACTTTCTCTCTTGGTGGAAGTGTGCTTATGTTTTAATTTTTCCTAATCCTCTTCTTTTTCTTATTTTACTAACACTAACTCTATTTTACTAACAAAAAAATTATGATTTATTTAATAATAACAATATTAATAGTAACAATAATAACCATAGTAATACTAATAATAATAATAATACTAATAATAATAATATTGGACATGAAAATAATAATACTCCTCCTTCTACTATTACTAAATATGTCCCCACATCATTCATTAGTACTTTATTATAATTCTGACATCCCTATTTCCCCGTTCCGCTACGGACTTTACACTTACAAGCTCAACTACACACGCCCTAAACAAGGCCAAACAGAAATAACACACGATGATTAAATAGATTAAAATGGGGTGTTACAACTCTCCCCCACTTAAAATATTTTCGTCCTCGAAAATGTACCTGATGGAAACAATATTGGATACGACTCTCGCATCATGCTTTCGAATTCCCAGGTCACACTTCCTCCTGCAGCTCCTCCCTAAGCTACTCTCACTAGAGGAATCTCTTTCCCTCAAAGTTGCTTCATCTTGCGATCTTCGATCCTTATCGGCATCGCTTCCACAGGAAGATTATCTCGAATCTGCACTTCATCCCACTGGATAACATGAGATGGATCCGACACATACTTCCGAAGTTGCGAAACATGAAATACGTCATGCAAGTTCGAAAGCTCTGGCGGCAACGCCACCCTGTAAGCAATTGTACCCAATCGTTGCAAGATCTGATATGGTCCAATGAATTTAGAGTCCAATTTCATTGATTTCAATGCACGTACAACACATGTCACAGGATTGACTCTCAGAAATACATGATCACCTTCACTAAATTCGAAGTCTTTCTTCCGATTATCATGATAAATTTTTTTTCTACTCTGAGACGCTTTCATATTTTCACGGATCATCTTAATTGTCTCAGTAGTTTATTGCACAATTTCAGGCCCAAGCACCATATTCTCACCAGTTTCATACCAACATAGAGGCATTCTACACCTCGTACCATACAAAGCTTCGAAAGGCGCCATACCAATACTAGAATGGTGACTATTGTTATACGTGAACTCAATAAATGGCAAATGAGTATCCCACGCGCCACCTTTCTCCCACACATAAGTTCTCAACAAATCCTCTAACGACTGAATAGTCCTCTCCGACTGACCATCGGTCTGTGGATGATAAGCCGAACTCAACTTCAGTTTAAAACCTAAAGCTTCCTGCAAACTCTTCCAAAATTCTGAAGTAAACCTCGGATCTCTATCCGACACTATACTCAATGGAACACCATGCAGTTTCACAATGATTCTGATATAAATCTCTGCCAGCTTTGACAATGGGAAACTGATATTAATTGGTATAAAATATGAAGATTTCGTAAGCCGATCTACCACTACCCAAATAACATCAAAGCCTCTCGTCGTATTTGGCAACCCATTAACAAAATCCATAGCAATACTATCCCACTTCCATTCTAGAATCTCCAACGGTAGCACCAACCCCGAAGGTTTCTGATGCTCCACTTTTGACTTTTGGCATGTCAAACAGGCATAAACGAACTGAGCTACATCTCTCTTCATACTGGACCACCAAAATAATTTCTTCAAGTCTTGATACATTTTCGTGGCTCCCGGATGAATACTCAAGCTACTCCGGTGACTTTCCTCTAAGATCGCTTTTCTCAATTCCATATAATTCGGCACACAAATCCTGTCTCGAAATTTCAGCACACCATCCTTATCTACCCTAAAATCACTATCAGGATCATTTCTCGATTTGTGTGTGTCATCCTTGCGCAGGGGCCGTGCTAATCTTCTTTGTATCGTTCCAATTTTTTTGGATGTCCCCATTGTAACACCCCACTTTCCTAATTTACAAAAATATACAATTATTACAAAGATAATCAGAGTTTCCTTAAATAGTGGGATGTCACACCATAAAAACATAACCTGAATTTCTCTATTTACTTCATTCACTTCTTGTTTCTCAAAAATAAGTTAAAACAGCAGAATGAAATATCGAACCCCGAAATAACAAGGCCATAGGCCAACAAAAGCATGGTCCACATAATCTCGTGGTTCACCATGTTTTAAAGTGAGTAATGATACATAACACAATATACAAAATATACAACAAAAGATGAAATTCCCATTATCCCGTGTTACGTATCAGAGCGGCTCCTAAGACTCGATCAGGCAACACGTACTTTATGCACTACTCAAGTACTTGGATTATCTGTACTTCCCAAGAAGCACACACACAAGAAACAACAAAGGGGTGAGAACTACATTCAATAATTAATGGTGTAAAATACATACTAAGGAGTAGTAATCAAGTAACCACACATAATATGCACACATTCACGACACACTTGTCACTTTCTGATTATAACCCAACAAAGACATAATAAGGCAATGTGACTCAATGACACAATGCAATGCAAGTGGTACCACACAACATGGTTCATTCAATTGAACCCGATTCATAAAAGAATTCGGATAAATCACATACACTCCCACTGAGCAATGATTTATCTCCGTACAACTCCACACTGGAGTCCGGACAAATCATATACACTCCCACTAAGCAATGATTTGTCTCCATACAACTCCACATTGGAGTCCGGACAATACTAGGCACCCATCATGGATTCCCACCTAGCTGTCTCCACCAGACACATCATGAAATGCACGACACAATAATGCCCAAAAACATAGGTATAATAACAACTATACCTCTTCACGATCCCCTTGATCACACGTGAGATACATACTCACCGTAATACACACTAGTATTACCACAACTGTCAATTCAATTCATCATAATACACACAAGTAAGGAAAATACCTTACGTTGCCTTAATTAGTTAATTGCCTAATTAATCAATCCAAATTCCATTTTAAATTATTTTTACTACCATTCTTAAATTCAACAAGTTATGACACCTATCCCAACCTCTCAAAACAAAAAGGAACCGCATCGGAAGCGAAATCGGGAATGAAATCGCGAAACGGCAAAATTCTGTACCCTCGCTGGTCATACGCATATTGTCCCCAGCCATACGCGTAATGCCCAGTTTCTTCCGCCAGCCATACGCGTATTGCCCTGAGGATTACACGTACGGGCAGAGGTTGATTTCTCTCAAAAATTCCAGTTTCGTTATATTTTACTCCCATTATGCGTAATACCACCCCCCTTACGTGTAATTCCTTGCCCCCCTACGCGTACCATTACGCATTCCAGCATAGGGCCATGTCAAATGGGTTCCATACGCGTAACTCCCACATTTCTCCTTGGCCATACGCGTATTACCCTACCCAATACGCGTATTGCCATGCCCATTACGCGTATGGGCAGCGAATACCCATAATTTTCTGGTTTTAAACAGTCCAATTTCTGCTCAATTTTAGCACCCAAATCTGCAATACCAGAATCATATAGCAACAGCAACATAGTGTTTTACACATTTTATGACAGAATGGATCAATTTACATTCTTTCCATCACAATTTCAATCATTCAACAACAAATCCACAACAACATAATTATACATACAATTTCTATGAGGAGAAAGAATCCTCACTACCCTCTAATGTTATCAACACCTATATTGAAATCCATTCTCCCCCTTACCCTTAATTCTCGATTAAATTCTGATGAAAATTGATGATGCCAAGCTTAGCTTCTTCCTCTCTAACTTTCTCTCTTGGTGGAAGTGTGGTTATGTTCTAATTTTTCCTAATCCTCTTCTTTTTCTTATTTTACTAACACTAACTCTATTTTACTAACAAAATAATTTTGATGTAGTTAATAATAACAATATTAATAGTAACAATAATAACCATAGTAATACTAATAATAATAATAATACTAATAATAATATTGGACATAAAAATAATAACGCTCCTCCTTCTACTATTACTAAATATGTCCCCACATCATTCATTAGTACTTTATTATAATTCCGACATCCCTATTTCCCAGTTCCGCTAAAGACTTTACGCTTACAAGCTCAACTACACATGCCCTAAACAAAACCAAACAGAAATTACACACGATGATTAAATAAATTAAAATGGGGTGTTACAACTATCCCCCACTTAAAATATTTCCGTCCTCGAAAATGTACCTGATGAAAACAATTCTGGATACGACTCTCGCATCTTGCTTTTCAATTCCCAGGTCACACTTCCTCCTGCAGCTCCTCCCTAAGCTACTCTCACTAGAGGAATCTCTTTCCCTCTAAGTTGCTTCATCTTGCGATCTTCGATACTTATCGGCATCGTTTCCACAGTAAGATTATCTCGAATCTGCACTTCATCCCTCTGGATAACATGAGATGGATCCGACACATACTTCCGAAGTTGCGATACATGAAATACGTCATGCAAGGTCGAAAGCTCTGCTGGCAACGCCACCCTGTAAGCAACTGTACCTAATCTTTGCAAGATCTGATATGGTCCAATGAATTTAGAATCCAATTTCTTCGATTTCAATGCACGTCCAACACCTGTCACAGGATTGACTCTCAGAAATACATGATCACCTTCGGTAAATTCCAAGTCTTTCTTTCGATTATCATGATAACTTTTCTGTCCACTCTGAGACGCTTTCATCTTTTCATGGATCATCTTAATTGTCTCAGTAGTTTGTTGCATAATTTCAGGCCCAAGAACCATATTCTCACCAGTTTCATACCAACACAGAGACGTTATACACCTCCTACCATACAAAGCTTCGAAAGGTGCCATACCAATACTAGAATGGTGACTATTGTTATACGTGAACTCAATCAATGGTAAATGAGTATCCCACGCGCCACCTTTCTCCAACACACAGGTTCTCAACAAATCCTCTAACGACTGAATAGTCCTCTCCGACTGACCATCGGTCTGTGGATGATAAGCCGAACTCAACTTCAGTTTAGAACCTAAAGCTTCCTGCAAACTCTTCAAAAATTCTGAAGTAAACCTCGAATCTCTATGCGACACTATACTCGACGGAACACCATGCAGTTTCACAATTATTCTGATATAAATCTCCGCCAGCTTTGACAATGGGAAACTGATATTAATTGGTATTAAACGTGAAGATTTCGTAAGCCGATATACCACTACCCAAATAGCATCAAAGCCTTTCGCCGTATTTGGCAACCCAATAACAAAATCCATAGCAATACTATCCCACTTCCATTCTGGAATCTCCAACGGTAGCATCAACCCCGAAGGTTTCTGATGCTCCACTTTTGACTTTTGACATGTCAAACAAGCATAAACAAACTGAGCTACATCTCTCTTAATAATGGACCACCAAAATAATTTCTTCAAGTCTTGATACATTTTCGTGGCTCCTGGTTGAATACTTAAGCTACTCCGGTGAGTTTCCTCTAAGATCGCTTTTCTCAATTCCATATTATTCGGCATGCAAATCCTGCCTCAGAATTTCAGCACACCATCCTTATCTACCATAAAATCACTATCAGGATCATTTCTCAATTTGTGCGTGTCATCCTTGCGCAGGGGCCATGCTAATCTTCTCTGTATCGTTCCAATTTTTTTGGATGTCCCCATTGTAACACTCCACTTTCCCAATTAACAAAAATATACAATTATTACAAATATAATCAGAGTTTCCTTAAATAGTGGGATGTCACACCATAAAAACATAACCTGAATTTCTCTATTTACTTCATTCACTTCTTGTTTCGCAAAAATAAGTTAAAACAGCGGAATGAAATATCGAACCCCAAAATAACAAGGCCATAGGCCAACAAAAGCATGATCCACATAATCTCGTGGTTCACCATGTTTTAAAGTGAGTAATGATACATAACACAATATACAAAATATACAACAAAAGATGAAATTCCCATTATCCCGTGTTACGTATCAGAGCGACTCCTAAGACTCGATCAGGCAACACGTACTCCATGCACTACTCAAGTACCTGGATTATCTATACTTCCCAAGAAGCACAGACACAAGAAACAACAAAGGGGTGAGAACTACATTCAATAATTAATTGTGTAAAATACATACTAAGGAGTAGTTATCAAGTAACCACACATAATATGCACACATTCACGACACACTTGTCACTTTCTGATTATAACCCAACAAAGACATAATAAGGCAATGTGACTCAATGACACAATGTAATGCAAGTGGTACCATACAACATGGTTCATTCAATTGAACCCGATTCATAAAAGAATCCGGATAAATCACATACATTCCCACTGAGCAATGATTTATCTCCATACAACTCCACATTGGAGTCCAGACAAATCACATACACTCCCACTGAGCAATGATTTGTCTCCACACAACTCCACATTGGAGTCCGGACAATACTAGGTACCCATCATAGATTCCCACCTAGCTGTCTCCACTAGACACATCATGAAACGCACGACACAATGATGCACAAAAACATAGGTATAATAACAACTATACCTCTTCACGATCCCCTTGATCACACGTGAGATACATACTCACCGTAATACACACTAGTATTACCACAACTGTCAATTCAATTCATCATAATACACACAAGTAAGGAAAATACATTACGCGGCCTTAATTAGTTAATTTCCTAATTAATCCATCCAAATTCCATTTTAAATCATTTTTACTACCATTCCTAAATTCAACAAGTTATGACACCTATCCCAACCTCTCAGATAAAAAAGGAACCGCATCGGCAATGAAATCGGGAAAGAAATCGCGAAACGGCAAAATTCTGCACCCTCGCTGGTCATACGCATATTGCCCCCAGCCATACGCGTAATGCCCAGTTTCTTCCGCCAGCCAAACGCGTATTGCCTACGGGCAGAGGCTGATTTCTCTCAAAAATTCCAGTTTAATTATATTTTACTCCCATTACGCGTAATACCACCCCCCTTACGCGTAATGCATTGCCCCCCTACGCGTACCATTACGCATTCCAGCAGAGGGCCGTGTCAAATGGGTTCCATACGCCTAACGTCCACATTTCGCCCTGGCCATACGTGTATTACCCTACCCAATACGCGTATTGCCTTGGCCATTACGCGTATGGGCAGCGAATAACTAGAATTTTCTGGTTTCACCCCAGTCCAATTTCTGCTCAATTTTAGCGCCCAAATTTGCAATACCAGAATCGTATAGCAGCAGCAACATAGTGTTTTACACATATTATTACAGAATGGATCAATTTACATACTTTCCATCACAATTTCAATCATTCAACAACAAATCCACAACAACATAAATATACATACAATTTCTATGAGGAGAAAGAATCCTGACTACCCTCTAATGTTATCAACACCTATATTGCAATCCATTCTCCCCCTTACCTTGAATTCTCGATTAAATTCTGATGAAAATTGATGATGCCAAGCTTAGCTTCTTCCTCTCCAACTTTCTCTCTTGGTGGAAGTGTGGTTATGTTCTAATTTTTCCTAATCCTTTTCTTTTTCTTATTTTACTAACACTAACTCTATTTTACTAATAAAAAAGTTTTGATTTAGTTAATAATAACAATATTAATAGTAACAATAATAACCATAGTAATACTAATACTAATAATAATAATACTAATAATAATATTGGACATAAAAATAATAATACTCCTCCTTCTACTATTACTAAATATGTCCCCACATCATTCATTAGTACTTTATTATAATTCCGACATCCCTATTTCCCCGTTCTGCTATAGACTTTACGCTTACAAGCTCAACTACACACGCACTAAACAAGGCCAAACGGAAATAACACATGATGATTAATTAAATTAAAATGGGGTGTTACATTAAGAGGGTTAGGTTAACCTTTGAGGTGGTGGATGAAAGAACTAAACCCAAACTTGAAAAACTGATACTCAGGATAGATCGAAAACCACCACCACAAGTTCAAAAGAATGAACCACCCCACAGAAGGAAGAAAAGAAAAGGTGAGGGATATGTGAGATGGCTTGATAAGTGGCCATGGAAACCGAAGATTATTAACTGTCGAGCTATCGACGTTAAACAAAGCGATGTGTGGGAGCCAACCCACGGGGTTCTTAATTTAATGTTTTCCTTTTATTGTTTGTGTTTGTAGAAAATAAAGAGATGTATTTCTTGTCACGTCTTAGCTCCATCTAGGTGAAAATTCACTAGATGACGATCCTGGAGATGAGCTGGTGCCCACGGACATTCCTATGAATATCGATGCTGGTGGTGGCACCGACGATGAGTATGAATGGAGAGGACATGTCTCTCCCGTTCATAACTCACCTCTTCATCATTCTTCTCTTAGTCATGTTCCACCTGCACACACTGCACCATATCTTTCTAACATTTTTGCAGGTACTTCCTTTGGAAGCGGGCGAATATGATGAGCTGATTCAAGAATTGTGTAATTCAAGATATCATAAAATGCCAGATGCCAAAGTAGAAGTGGTAAGTGAAGACAGGGACAACAAGATCAAGATCAAAGTAGATTTGGCCATGGTGGCACGCAGTAGCATTCATACAGGTTCTATCTTTCCTTTTTCTATCTATTATCAAAACATTGAGGACAATGTTTTTTTTAAGTGTGGGGGAGGAACTTTACCGCTTTGATTTTACCGCTTTTTTGTTAGGTTTATCATTTTCTAGTTTATTTCATGCTTTTTGGAATTATATCTGTTTTTAATGTTTTGTCGAGTCTTTGCATGTGATGTCGAGTCTTTATGCGTGGTTTTCACTTGTTATTCAATTTCCCCAAAATTTTAAATAAAATTTAACCTCCAACTATTTTTTGTTTCGATTCATGGCACGACACTCTTAAAGTATATAGGTTGTTTAGGTTGTGTTAGATAGACTTGGGAAAGTTTTGTAAATATCGGTACCATTCCTACACCTTAGATTTCCTAAGTATGTGATATTGATTTAAATATATATTATGCCAAGACCTTATGCTTAGTTTCTTAGAAATATCCTCTTGATTAGTTTATACTAACAGTCAGCACCATCCTTGTGTACAAACTAAGTAACGAAACGATGCAAATATGTGTTGATCTCAAAAATTTGAATAATGTGATTTTTATAGGAAAAACGAATGAAAGACATGTTCCCGCTAAGTTAGGTGGTCCTCACCCGACCATTTAGCCTAAAGGTTCGGACTCTGGAAATTCGTAGGCAAAAGAAAACATAATGTGCAAAAAAGAAAAAAAACGGAATGTCGAGATTATAAAACACAAACAGGTTTTCTTACCATGTAAGTACAAAGGATAATGGACTTAATGTGATTGCGCGAGAATGACAAAGAGGTGAAATAGGATGAAGGATGTAGGTCGAGTTATAATTTCATGATTTGAATTGGTATTGCATAGGAAGGGAGTCTTTGTCCGCAAATGTGAAAATGTGTCATTACGATATCCTTGTTTTCACTATTAAGTACCTACCGATCAAACATTTACCTAGCAGCCACGTATGATTAGAGTCTCATTGTACCTACATTTCAAACCGTGCTTATTTTCTTTTTACCGTGTTGGTTGATTGCTTGAGGACAAGCAATGGTTTAAGTGTGGGGGTGTTGATAACGTGAAGATATAATCATTTATTTCGACTCGATTTACATGCAATTTAATTTCCTTTTATTATGTTTTTGTATTATTATGTCGTGTTATGTTTGTGTTTCAGGTATTTGTCGAATAAGAGCATCCGTGCGAGAAAACCGGGAAAAGAGCAAGAAAATGAAGAAAAAGTGTAAATTCTGCAATTTTACTGATACAGTGTTCGTCGTGGGCAAACGGTGTTCGCCATGAGCAAATGCCGTTCTCCGTCCCTAGATGACATTCGCCATTGGCATGGCGTTTGCCATTACCCCACAGCGTTTGCCATTACTTCGCAGCAGCGGTTTTCAACAGTTTGCAGCAGTTTTAAGGGATTTGAAATTCCCTCCTTTTTCTGAGCGTAGGAGTAGTTATACAGGGCCAGAATCTTCTATAAATAGAAATCTTTGCATCAGTTCCAAGGCATCCAAGTCACGCGGAAATGCTACCGACATTTGTTCATAGTTTTAGGCAGAAATCACTATTGTAAAATGAGTTTTCTCACATCGAGGAACTACTCCACCATTAGTATCTAGGCCTGCAATTTATGTAATACTTGGATCAATCTTGCCGTCATCTTATTGAAGTTTATTTCCAGATCTGTTTATTCAAGTCTCCATTCATTTTCCTGCAATTTACAGGTTCTTTATTTATCTCTTTATTATCACTACTGTTCTATTTTTACAATTGTCAAGCATGTTGTCCTTTATTATAATTATCATGTTTAGTTTTTTTCGTTTAATAGCATGTTTTTTTAAATTGTCCTGAGTTCAGCGTATGAGGACCGTCGTTACTGACGGGACTCGGTAGAAATTATAGGTGCGAAATTGTGAATGTATGTCATTTTGGTTTTAATTTCCAAGTTTAATTTAAGTAGCTTTGTCACGAGAGTGAGAGGTTATTTAACATTATTTTGTCACGAGAGTGATAACCAAACTAAGGTTTAAGCCAAGATCCGCGAGAGTGTGAGGAGTGAACCAGATAGTGGGAATTAGGCATCATATCTAAATACAGCGAGAGTGCTTTAGATAGCGATTAGGATATTATTGGCTTTCAAAGTGTGTTTCTTAGTTACTGGGCGAGCGAGAGCATAATCTTGGGATTAAGAAGTATGGCTTTAGCTAAGACCGCGAGAGCGTGAGGCGGAGCCTTTAAGAGGGTATAATCTACGAAATAGGCATATAATCACAATCGGTACTGTCGCACCCTAATTTTTGACCCTAAGATCCCTTTTCTTTTGCTTAGCATGCTTAGGTCATACGGTATTTGTGTGCATGTTTAGTGTGACTAACTAGTTTATGCAGATGCAGTATTTTCAAGTGGAGGTAGTATTCATTTACCAAGTTAAGCATTTCAGAGCGTGACCGGTTGCCCCTTACTCAAAGTGGTCCTGTGGTTTCTACTTTGATCTGGGCTCCACTTCTAGAATTCTTTCTCATTCATGGGCTATTCTTGGAGCAAGACTTTGTTCGGATGGATTTTATGGCCATACCTCACAAAAAAGTCAAAGACGAGTTTTTTGTGGAATCTTTATATGTTTGTTCTTGAGGACGCGACATTAATATCAAACTTGAGTTTGTTGGGCTAAATGTATTATGACACAGTTCATGCTATATCAAATCTGGTAGCGATGTTATATTTCAAGAGGTCTCGGGCGCGTTATTCTTTGAAGAAGTTTGGCCGCTGTTAAGAGTTTCATATTTTTTTCAAAGTGTTCATATCATTTCCAAATTCAAAATCAAGATTCATTCAAGATTCCAACACTTTTTTCACATTTTAAATTTCAAGTTGGACTTCACATGCTAACATGCTAAGCTCAAGTCATTTTCATTCCAAATTTCATTTCAAGGTTCCAAAGTGTACAAGAGTTAAATTTATTCACAAGAGTCAAATTCAAATTAATACTTCAAGAAAGCTCAAAATTGTGAAGAACTACATAGGCATGTGGTACCAAAAGATATCTTTAGGGACATATGCTTGGGTAGCAAATAAAGACAATCCAGTTCTAACAAGTGCTTCCAAGTTTATTTATTTCTGATGGTATTAGTCTCAAACTATAGTTCGGTCAACAGATTTGAATTCTAATAGTTCAAATTCTATATTTTGCTGTCCTTTTAGATATTGGAAATCTTATATTAAGTAATAAGCCTAATGCATCAGCATCTGAAGCTCTTTGGCAACGTTTTGATCTTTCATCCGACACTTGGTTTCCTGATGGCAAAATTAAACTCGACAAGATAATTAAGAGGCCTCATTATCTTGCTTCGTAGAAGAACAGTGATGATTCAACAAATGGTTTGAACTAGATCCTAATGAAACTGGTTTGTACTTGATACTTTGGAATAGAACTCAATAGTACTAGACAAATGATTCTTGGAATGGACAGATATCCAGTTTGGGCCAACTACATCTACAATTTCACTTTTGAGAATAATGCTAACAAGAGCTACTTTACATACTATTTGTACAACGATTATGTTATATATCGCTGGATGCATCCGAACGGATCAAGCAACATGCTTGGCTGGAAAATACTCCACAATGGAATTTATTCCGCCCACAACAAAAAGGACAATGTCATGATTATGCTCTCTGTAGTGCACTTGGTGGCTGAAATGATATTTTAAGCCATCCTCTTTGCAAGTAACTCGTCTGAATAACGACACCAGTAGGAAGCAGCTCGCTGCTGCCACAGATTAAGACAACGGAGTTATCGAAGGTCGTCTAGCTGCTATTGTGCTCGCCCTACGCGCCAGGTGATGCTAACAGCTCAGATCCGTGCTTCAACATCAGAAGGCTTCAGGGAAGCCCATGGTGCCTCAAATCAATCAGGGAACATATCCATCAATCAATACCTACTAGAAATATAGCTCCTGCTACGGAGCTTCCATGGCCACCAGGTTAGTTTTTTTTATCACAATTTGTCGGTTGAATGTTCGAAGATATCTTCTCCGCCCTCGGTGTCTCAAGACACTACGAGAAATGATAATGCCAGTGTTGCGGACACGCCCTGCGAATCGAGTTTAAACAAATGTGAATATTTTGAAACATATGACACTACAAGAACAACACAAATTATGAAATCCTACAAACCTACAACATGTGCATATTATTTTTAAAATTCAACGAGCCGTACCAGTTAAATCATGGAGCAATTTCAGTGATGTAACAGCATAAACAACTAACAACAAGCATCACATCTAAGCCCAAGCCCTGCAAACACAACTAATCATCATCATAAAAGATCAAAACAATCCCGCAAGGTCGACAAAATTCAAAAAGCATGAAATCTCAAAGATACTTCTACAGATGGTGCTTATGAGCCAAGCAACACTGATGTTGCCAAATCTCTACTCTTAATCAGGCCCCGGAGTCAAGAGTTCTTTAGGCTGCACTATTGGGAAACCATAAAGAATTAACCTCCACTACGGACTATCCGATTTCAATCCGTCATTTGATTGCTAATCCAGCAAAAGAACTACATGACATCAGAAGTTGATGGTTTTGGAAAACATAAGAATGCAGACAGTGTTGTGAATCACTTCCTACTGATATTTACAACAGGATTGTTTAGTAAGGAATGTGAAGTTATAGAATCCCACGTGATTCCAATATTAGAACAATAGGATTCACACCAAATCACCATCATCAATCACCAATTTCCAAAACCCTCATAATTACATTTCCAAAACCAATTTCCCAACATTTATTCTTTCAAAATCTTAAAAAGTTTGGCCTCAGAGATATTTTTGGAATCAGAGAGATTTCACTATCTTCAAATTTAAGAATTGAGGGCAACATCGTAAAGACACCGCCAACTTCAATTCTTTCCAATTGGGATTAATCTAAGATTTCAAATCATTTGATTGCAAAAGATCGCACCCAAAACAGAGATTTTCTTTTCAAATATTTCAGATCAAATCGTATCAAATTACCCAAAATAATTCAAAACTTTCTAAAACCATTCACTAAAGACACGTTGGAAAACAATCAGCAACAGGGCATCAGAAAATTCAAATCACAATCAGATCGTATCAGGCCATTCAAATATTTCAAAAACCTTCTAAATCCAACCAAATCAGATCAAATCATTTAACACATTATCAATCAGCATTCAAGATTTTCAAGTTCCCTAATTCATCATCGGCCTATAAAAAGGGACAAGGGTTTGGCAGAAATGAGACACAGAAAAATTGACGGAAAAGCAACGAGAATCCCACGCATTCTAAACAATACGATCGAGGCTCAGAACACCAAGAGCGTTCATCATCGCCCAAAGAACTCAGAAGCACGCAAGTTTCAAAGCGCAGATAAAGAAGGGTATCACCTGGAACACGAAGGCTAGTTTCAAATCCCGCGCCGCCGCTGAAAGCCCCATTGAAGGGTCTCCGATAGGTAATCCTAAATCCCTTTTACCTTTCATTTCCCGCATCCATGTTAAATTGCCATTACACTTCTGAAATTTGTTGTCTTGCTGTTTACCTCTGTCGATTATGCATGTTGCGCCGTTAGGGTTTCAAAGAGGGAATTTTTAGCTAATTCGATTTTCAAAGAAATGAATGAGGATGGGTACGAACAAGAGAGAAAAATTGATTTGTGTCTTGTTCATTTTGGTCTTTTCTAAATGCCGTGCATGCGCTTTTTTATTTATTTATTAAACCAATTAATCTTTTTTTTTAAACCAATTAATCTATTTTCTTAATCTGTTTTAAAATAAAACATTAATTCTATTTTTTGATATAATCAATTAATCTTTTTTTAAATAAAACATCAAATCAGTCTTTTAAATAATCATAATCTTTTAAAAATAAAACATAATCTTCTTTTTTGTTGTTTTGTTATAAAATAAAGGTTAACTTGTTAAAAATAAATATAATTTTAATTCGTTGAAAAAATAAATAATAAAATATAATTTATATTTTGCTGTAAAAAAATAATATAACTTGTTTTTGTTATAATAACTTAATAATATGGTTCCTTTTATAATAATTTAATTCGCCTTTTATATAAGGTAACTTTTTTATAACAACTTAGTTTTTATAAATATATCATCAAAAATATAATTTTCATAATAAATTTTCGGGTGCAAATTTTTTTTTTATTAATAAACTTTTAATAAGAGTTTGTTTTATAAGGTCATTTAGAATTAATCATCGTTTCAACAATTATAAGGTCATTTATAAGGTCCTTTGATTTATATCATGTTTTCTTTTCCCAATTATAATAAACTCATAACCTCTTATACCGTATTCGTCTCTAATTTTCTAAAGGCATGCTTAAATCTCGTTGATTCCGCAAATACATATATGATGCATGATTTGAATGTCTTGTTTGACTGCTATTTGTTTGCCTTATATGTTGAAGTTTAAATCATGGTTTTATGTTTTTTACTTTTATTATAGGCTAAAATACAGTTTTGGTCCCCCTGTTTTTCAAAATTCACAGTTTTGGTCCCCCTGTTTTTTTTTTAAACAGTTTTGGTCCCCCACCCCTCACTGTTCATGTACGGACGTGTACTGTTCATGTACGGACGTGTACGGACAAGTTACTGTTCATCACTTTTTTTGGGCCAAATTTGGGGTGGGGGACCAAAACTGTTAAAAAAAAAACAGGGGGACCAAAACTGTGAATTTTGAAAAACAGGGGGACCAAAACTGTATTTTAGCCTTTATTATATAATTCTCTGAATTATTATATCTTAATTTGCTATTAATTTTTTAAATTATTAATATCGGTTATATCCCCTTTAAATCCAAAGGAAGGTCACTAATATTGACTAAACTATCATAAGACTAACTCTTAGATCCCTTGGCCCTAAATCCGAAGTTTTTGTACTCCATGTCTCATTGTAGACACTTAAAAACCTTAGCTTTAGGATCAGAGTTTTTATACTCCGAGTGAATGTCCTCCATGAACATTTACAAACCTACCCCTCTTGGACCATCCTACAACTTTAGAGTCACCGTACTCTATGTAAGGTTTTGCCCGAAACCTTACTTCCCTCCTGAAACCTTGACCCCGTCAAGAAGTTCCTCTTCTTAGAACTACGCATACTCTGATTCTACACCCGAGGATACGTAGGCGTAAGGTGCGATGCCTTATCGAGTATACTTAGATACTAACCCCTAGGGTTCTCAACCTTTAGCATAACACCCTTAGCAAGCGAAAATATATAAATAAAAATAACATAATAAAACGAGAGGTTCCCATAGAGTACTACGGACGTTTAGGATGCTAATACCTTCCCTAGGCGTAACCAACCCCCGAACTTTAGATCTCCCCCTTTAGGTTTTTGACCTTGAACCTTTCCTTTGGACAAATCAAAGTCGGTGTCGAAATAAATGTGATCCTAGTTCATTAATAACTATGGTATCCAATTTTCACCGCGACAGGTACCTTTCTATAAATCCCTTAGGTGTGCGAAAATCATATTTCGGGCTCGTTTTAGTATTATTTTCAAACCTTTAGTAATTAGCGTTTATATTTCCGTTCGTACCATTCTAATCATAGCCTTAGCTTTACAAAGCAACGATAGATTACAGTAGGTTGACATTGGTCTGTGTGGGTTTGACAGTCTTTTATATTATTTCGATATTTTCGTACACTTGCGGATGCATCAAGTTTTTGGCGCCATTGCCGGGGACCAACAATCAATATTGTTATTCCGATGTTGCATCGTATAGACTACGGCACTCTTATATCAACTACTTTGTATCACCCAGATTTCCTTTACAATTACCACGCCCAATATTTTAAGGAACCACAAGAATCCCATAATCCCGATCTCGAAATGTTGATGGAGGATTTCAATGCGACGCTCACTCACTCTCAACCAAATTTCCTCTATGATTACCACTCCCAATATTTGAAGGAACCGCAAGAATCCCATAATCCCAACCCGAAACATTAATGGAGAATTTCACTGAAACAACAACTAATTCTATGCTAGAATCTATGATGGAGCGCTTTGTGGAGACACAAACTCTCCAGAATGAAGAGTTTAGAAAACAACATCTCGATACTAATGAAAAGCTTAGGTAGATGAACACTGTGGTTGAGTCCCTCACGACTCACACTGAGGCATTGGAGACTCAAATCTCTTTGCTTTCCCAGACACCTATAGGACCCTCCCCTGAGAGACATGTGGATGTTGTGACAACCAGTAGTGAAGAACAAATAGAAAATCCTAAAGAGAGTGATAATTAAGTTAAGGTGAGTTTTGGTGAGAAAAGAGTAGAGATTGAGAAAAATCCACCGACACCATCCAAAAGGGAGGTTGTCGAAGAGGTAGATAAGGTAGCACTTATTGTTCTTCCTCCATATTCCCCACCAATTTCTTTCCTGCAAAGGTTTGTAGAGGCTAAGGTAGACTCCCAATCCAAAACGTGTGTGGAGGTATTGAAAAATATCCACACCAATGCACCTTTGTCTGAGGTCTTGCAAATAATAGAAAGTTGAAGGACCATGAAAATAAGGACAAGATTGAGAGAAGAACCGGTATTCACTAGGACACGAGATAATAAGGCGTCCATGCAGGTTACATATATGTGCAGTGCTCTGTAGTGGGCAGCTCCTTCAGGAGGCAATTATGATTCATTAAACCCCAAGTATCGACTGGCAGTTATATCGAACTCGATAAGGGATATATCATGCATCACGTGGGCAGTGTTCAAAAATTTCAACAAAGTTGATGTGTGCGCGGGCGAACTCATGTGTAAGGACAAGATTGAGATCCTTGAGGGAATCTGCCCCAGCTGATCCATAATTTTAAAGTCACTTCTCTTGATCAACCTTAGGAACTCTTGATCATTAATTATCTCCTTTTTCTTTGAAACATCCTCAGATGGAATAGTTGGCACTTATGCAGTAGTAGATGCCCCTTGTTGAACAATAGGGGTTACAGATGCAGGCGTCTCCTTGGGAGTAACAACAGTTGGAACTCGTACAGGCTTTGTAGTGACCTTCGGAGCAAACACCCCTCCACTACGAGTCATACCTCCAGCAGTGATAACATTCAGAATCTCAGACTCAACAAACCTTATCTCCTGACCTCCATAAAACACAATAGACCCATACCTCTAAGGTACCTTCTTAGAATTCTAGTATGAAAATGGTTTTGGAGGGAAAACAACGATAGGTTGTACTTTCTTTTTAGTGGATTCAACAAGAACCTTCCTATAGATGATGGTGAATGGCTCGATAGTAGTGACTTCCTCAACAGGCTTAGATCTGGAAAATTGAACTTCACCTCGATTCATCAAAATTTGGACACAACCCTACAGCCTTCAACATTGGTTGGGATTATCGTCACAAATCTGACACTTACCGTGCAGCCCTTTAAACAACCCATGTTCATTCAATCTCTTAATAACCACAGCAATCGGGGTCTTTACCTCGTCAACATCCATGAGCAATTCAGCCCTTGAACTATCTTCAATCATATTAACCGGAGGTCCACCGTGATTAGGCAATGGATTATGCTAAATGTTAGGACCTTCCCCAGTAAAAGTCAAAAAAATTTTATCAATGAGCTCATAAACCTTGGTTCTGAAAACAATACAGTCCTCTGTCGCATGTCCTATGTATCCAAAGTGATAAGCACAAGACGCATTTGGATTATGCTTTGGGTTGAATGGAGGAATTGCAGGAGTGATCTCTTTGGGAATAATTTCCCCTTGGTGAACCAAATAAGGAAACAATTCAGTGTATGGCACCGGAATTCTGTCAAATTTTAGAAGTTTGCGATTTCCTTGATTATTGTTGTTCTAACGGTTTTGATTCTGTCGATTTCTATTGTTTTGTTGAAACTGTTGTTGATGTTGCGGTTGTTGCTGATTCTATGTATTCTGAACTTGTTGTTGCGGATGATACTGGTATAGAGGTTATTGATATTGTGCAACAGCAATGTACGGATATGGATAGTATGGCCTGGGAGCCATGGGTGCTTGATAGTGAGGAACAACTTTAGCTATCACAACGTTGGCTTCGCCTTCCTTTTTCTTTGACAGACTATTCTGAGATTTTCTATTGGCCGGCTGCTGGGAAGCAGCTCCAGGAATCTTTCCAGTTTTTAACCCATTCTCAATTCCTTCACCAATGGTTACAATGTCAGCAAAGTTCGATGAAGAACTACCCACCATTTTCTCATAGTAGGATCCTTCCAACGTACCCATAAAGATGTCAACCAACTCGTTGTCAGAGAGAGCAGGTCGCACACGAGATGCCATCTCGCACCATCTTTGTGCATACTCTTTAAATGTTTCAGCTGAGCACTGAGACTGGTTTTGCAACTGCAATCTGGTAGGCACCAGATCAAGATTGTATTTGTATTTCTGTAGGAATGCTTCGGATAAATCTCTCCAGGTACGAATTTTTGCCGCGTTTTAAGCCAATGTACCAATCCAATGAAGCACCAAACAAACTATCTTGTGAACAATGAACTAGTAAAGCATCATTATTAATATAGGATACCATCTTCCTGCAGTACATAGTGATGTGACTACGTGGACAACTCAAAGTTTTATACTTTGGAAGCTTAGGTATCTTGAATTTCAGCGGCAGTATAACATTAGGAACTAAACATAAATCCTTGGCCCCCATTCCAAAAGCAGAAAACCCTTCAATAGCTCTGATACGGTCTTCCAACAACTTGTAACCAGTAGGTCTATCTTGATCAGCAGGCCTGATAAGAATCTGAGGATTTGGAAGCTGAGATGCCTCCGGAGCGTGCACTTGCGGAGCAGTAAACTGAGAAGGATATACCAATCCCTGATTAACCATCTGACCAGCATTCCGACCCATATAAACACCAAACGGATAATTCAGAGGAGGTACCACAGCAGCTGAGGATGCCCTAGGGTAGAGCATTCCAGAATGAACATTCTGAATAGTAGTTTGAGCAGCTTGAGATGAAATCGGAACATGAATAGGAGGACCCCTATACACATGCTCCTCGTCATCAGGAGTTTCAATGTCAGCCAACCTAGGAGTCTGACGAGTCTGAACCTGAAGATTCTCATGATCGTCACTCACCACCCGAGGTGGAACCGGAGTAGGCATACCCCACGGATATGCAGCAACATTTCCACTAGGCATGGGCACATCAAAAGGCTGATACAGTACCAAAACACCACTATTTACAATCTGAGGAGTGAAATTTGGAGGCATTCCACAAGGAAAAGCAGCAGGCATCTAGTTCAAACTAGACTGAGAATTGGGCGGATGAATAGCAGGCTAAATCATAGGCTCAACCGGCACTTCAACAGTGGCAGGTGAAGGAACAACAGCAGAAGTAGTAGTAACAACAGGAGGAACAGTCACAATAGGAGTGACAACGGTTGCATCAGTGGCAGTTGCAACAAAAGTGGCAGCAGCAGCGGCGTCCTTTTAGGAACGAAGGAGCTCCATAATAACATCCATGTTGGTCTGAAACTGATCCATTCGACCTTGAAATTGAGCCCAAGTTTCCTTATAGGCAGTATTTTCAGCTTAGAAGTCATCCATGATTCTGGATTTGCTTGAGCGACTGAAATACCGATGTCGAGTCATCGTCTTGCTACAAGGCTGAGACGGACAGGGTAAGCAAAGGTTTTTCAGATGAAGGGATATGCATATGTGTGCGAATGAATGTATGTTATGCATGCAAAAATAAAGTTTTAAATTCCCAGAATTCTTAAACTTATCTTTGTTAATAGAAATCATAAAGTATTTAAGTAAAGGTGCAAAGATAAAGCTGGCAAGAAAACTTCATTCATTCATTAATAAAGGAAAGAAGTACAAGTCGAGTACAAATCAAATATCTGCCTTTTGGGCTACAACAAGATCAACATGGATCCTATCGAAGACCACCTGTCGCGAGCGATTTTTGTCGGTGACGCGATCACTTTATCGGTGAAGTTTGGGTTTTCCTCCTCAAGGAGAAAGGGTGCTACTTTCTGATTTCTTATTTATCCCATGAAGCTAGAAGGGAAAGGGAAGCTATCTAAAACTAACCTTGCACGTGACTGCTTAACTGAACAAACTCTTAAAAGAGATTGGGGGGTCCGGGGTCACGTTATATAATGGGTAGTTGTCAATTACCCATCCTATATGTGGTTATCCACAGGATATTAGCTTTAGGGTTTCGCTTTGTAATTGATGGTGTTTATCTGGTAATGGGTTGGGAAAGTTTCATAGGAAGTATGAGTGAGTGAGTGAGACTTTTTTGTGTTCGGGTTACTCCCAGTGTTTTTGGTAAGGTACTAAACCTAAGTTTTGATTGATATGAAGGTACTGGACCTAGAGTTTTTGATTAGTATGCTCACTAAGATTTCACAATCTTATGCCTACGTATTCGCGTTTAAACAAAACAGGGAAATCAGAGCAATCGTAGTTCCTCCTATTCTGAGGGAGGAAAATGTGGTTTTGGTGTCTTGTTCAAAGCCCAAGATTGAAGCTAAAAGGGTATTTGTGTCTTGTTCAAAGCCCAAAATTGAAGCTAAAAAGTTATGACTGAGAGAGAATTTGTCATCTCTAAAGAAGGGTTGTTGATTTTTGTGTGCCTTGATCAAAGCACAAGGTTGATGCTAAAAGGTTAATTGACTCGGCTAGGGGATTTCTTTATACAAAGCCTAAGAGGAGGCTAGAAGTGACCAACTCAACAAGAGAGTGTTTTATCTGTCTTGTACAAAGCCCAAGACTGAGGCTAAAAGGGATTTTGACTCCGCTGGGGAGGGTTTGTTGGTGCCTTGTACAAAGCCCAAGATTTGAGGCTGACCTTACTGGTAAAATCATTATACAAATCCTAAGAGGAGGCTTGAAATGGGTTTGACTCTTCTTCGGGGGGAAAATCATTCCTCAAAGCCTAGAAGAAGACTGGGAGGAAATGACTCTGCTAGGGAAGATATTTGTCCCAAGCTCAAGAGAGGGAAATTGATGTCTTATACAAAGCCCAAGATTTGAGGCTAAAGGGATTTGACTCAACAAGAGAGTTTTTTTATTTGTCTTGTACAAAGCCCAAGATTGAGGTTGGACAAGCTGGAGAAAGTATTCTACACAACCTGAGAAGAGGCTAGCTCCTGCTAGGTGAAATCTTTATACCAAGTTTGGATAATGATCGACTCAACGAGAGAGTATTTTTATCTGTCCTGTACAACGCCCAAGATTGAAGCTAAAAAAGGTTGACTCAATAAGAGAGTCTGAGAAGATGATTGACTCAACAAGAGAGTCTAAAAAGTGATTGACTCAACAAGAGAGTTTGGAAAGGTGGTTGACTCAACAAGAGAGTCTGAAAAGGTGATTGACTCAATAAGAGTCTGTAAAAGTGATTGACTCAACGAGAGAGTCTGAAAAGGTTAGCTCTGCTGGAGAGAATCATTTGTACAAAGCCCAAGAGGAGGCTGACTTTGCTGAGGAAGGATCATTATACAAAGCCTAAGAGGAGGCTAGCTTTCTGCTGAGGAAAGGTCCTTATACAAAGCCTAAGAGGAGGCTATCTTTTGCTGGGGATAATTGAGATCCCCAGGCAGGTCCAAGTGGGGAATCAACTCTTACTGAGGGTTACAGAAGAGTTGAGATGTCAGATAGCTTGAGGTTCTGATTTGAGATAGTGTTGACCCTGATCGGGGAACTCTCATGAGAGAGGCTGGGTTTCTGCTGGAGATCGATCCAGAATGCCCAGGTTTTTTCCTATAGTTGTAAGGAACTTGAGAATGTCTTTGAGACTCAAGGGGATTAGACTGTCCTAGTCTACTGGTGGGGAAGAGTTTTATCTTTTGAATGATGCCTCCAAGAGGAGGCCAGGGCATTAAGGGATGAGAATCAACCCTAAAGTTGGTATGAGGTTTTGACTCTTTGGAAAGAATGCTCTAACGAAGGATGACTAAGTTCTGTCTTATACCTTTAAGAGGTCGTTAGGGTCCTTGTATTAAGCCCAAGTGAAGGCATGAGAACTTCTAAGAAGCCGAAGGGTCCTTGTACAAAGCCCAGGAGAAGGCGGGGATACTTTTCGGAAGCCCGTGGGTCCCAAACCAAGAAATTTTCAAGAAATGCTATTCACCGAGAATAGATCATTTAGGGAAAGTTCTGTGATTTGAAGAAACTCAAGAGATGTTATTCACAGAGAATAGATCAACTCCGAGGAGTAGAATTTCTTTGACAATTTCTAGGGGTGACAGTCTGAGAAAAGGTTCACCGAGAATACTGCCTTTCTCTTTGTTCCATATTGTTTAATGTAACACCCTGATTCCCATCGCGAATAAATAATACATAAATAAATCAGAGTAAGTAAAAATTTATTTTTCCGACAGAAACAAGGATGCCACAATTTAAAGAAAGAAAACACAATCCCTGCTCATATATTTTGATACATAACACAAACTGGAATAAACCTGTTGGGGAACTTTTTCCAATAAAAGGAAAGGTCAATTATGGAATAAAGCGGAACGATCCATAACTGCCAGGTTTTACAAAATGAATCATTTTATCACGTCAAGATATTCATACAAAATATATTCAACAAATGTATACATATAACAAAAGCGTTCCCTGACTCCTGTGTTACGTATCAGAGCAGACACCAAGATCGACAAACAAATGGAGACCTAATCTTCACAAAAGCCTCCAAGACACAAATCTGCAATTGCCTCATAGAGCAACAAACCACAGCAGAAGGGTGAGAAATAACAACTAAATCAAGATTGCATAATAATATGCGAACACACATTCAAACACATGTATAAATCATCTCACCCATGTCATCACATACTAGCACATAAAGCATGCCACAAATACAAAACATATCACACATAGTCCAACCACAATTATGACATATGGAACCACACCACCCCATCACCACAAAATATAGCATATATCAATTATCTCCACATAACCACATGTTCACACATAATGCATATGTCTATACACAAAACATATCATTCATAACCAATGTATTTACCACGAATTCATATCAATTCACCAATCCAATCACAAACTCAACACATAATTACTCCATTCACAAAGGCGTATAAATCATGCACAATCCATTTAACACAAATGCATATCACAATTTCTCACACATAATCAATCCATTCATGCTTTTCCACACATAATCAATCCATTCATGATTCATGCAAATACAAAGAGACCGACACAACGACTTTATGTAAATGCAATGCGGTACCACCCATCCATCATCTCAACACTAGTTCACTCAGGAACTATTGGAACCATCACTTGTTACTTAGGATTACTCATGTAACACCCCGTCGGGCAAACGATGTTCCCCGTCGCTTTAGGTCCTCTTGGTATAAGGCTCACGATGTTTATGGATTGCTTTAGGTCCTCTTTGTATAAGTCTCACAATCTGATCGCTTTAGGTCCTCTTTGTATAAGGCGCACGATCGTCTATAACCATCGCTTTAGGTCCTCTTATTTTTAAGGTGCACGATCCGTTCCGAACGCTTTAGGTCCTCTTATTTTTAAGACGCACGATGTTATAGCTGATTCCCTCTGGAACCGTTTCGTCGCTCACACCCACTAGGGCACACAACATCTCAAGAATGCATATCATGATGCTTGGCATACAATGACTCATGACATTCAAATGCACACATATATGCAATCATCTCAATCAACAAAAATCATGCTTCGCACTCAAGCCCATAACAATGCATTTAATTGCTATACGGCCACAAACCTCATCACAACATTTAAACACATGCATTCACCTCATATAATCAGCACACAAGTCATCCAACATATATCACAAGCACATCGCATGATAACCCATCAATTACGCACAATTAAACGGCAAAAGTCGACAAAATAACACATTCCAAATTCCCGACATAATTAAATCGGCCAACAATCTCCAAAACATTTTAATAAGAAAGAACAACTCACAAGCTTTCTAACGCACCCAACCGCACCCCAATCCGACTTACGGATCAAAAGTTAGGAAGAAAACAAAATTACACAAACTGCCATGTTCGCTAGGCGAACCCTATAGCGAGTATTCGCTACCACCTTCGCTAGGCGAATGTCCAGCGAAACCACTATCAGATAAAAACAAACACAAAGTTCGCTAGGCAAACCCCTTGGCGAACCAAGGCAGCAACAACCAGATCCAAAAAGATACAAAGTTCACTAGGCGAACAACGTTAGCGAACAATCGCTGACCTTCGCTAACTGGTTCGCTAGGCGAACCCGCGAAAACTCATTCACTACTGCGTCGCCCCAGGTTCGCTAGGCGAACCAAGGAAAACCCAGAAATTCTGCAGCGCTGTTTGAAGCCCAAAAACCATATTTTTCACCCAAAAACTCTTCCAAACCAAAACATAACAATCAGAACATAACCCAATCATGGTAACAAGTAATCTACAACATTTACATCACATTTCCACCGCAAAAACATCGATTTCTATTCGTTTATCTCATTTCGACCTATATTTGAAAAACCAATAAAACTTCCACACAAACATACATAAACAACACATATACATACACAAGCAAGATATACTTGAAACTTCTCACCCTTACCCGATTAATCGCGCTTGAAACAGAGTTTTCTCGATTTTTCCTCTTTTTTCCTCTTCTCCCTTCTCTTTCCCTTCTTCTCCTTTTCTTTCTTTTCTTTTTCTTTCCCTTTCTTTTCTCTCTTTTTCTTTCTATTTTTCTATTTAAATGAAAAACATAAAATTACCCAAGTAAAAGACCAAAATACCCCTACTCTCAAATATCTCGCAAACGCTCCCAAAATGCGGTAAAATATCATAACAATGAAAAATAATATATTGTCAAATAAAAGTCAAGAATAAAATAATATAAAAACAAAAATAATTAAATCGACTCGATTAAATAAATAAGACAAAAACCGGGGCGTTACAATTCTCCCCCACTTAGAAATTTTCTTCCTCGAAAATATAACCGATGCGAGCAACTTCGGATACGACCCTCGCAGCCGATTAACAAACTATCAAGCCTACCAAAGGCACACCACGAATAACATAAACTGACAACCCACCTTGCTAACAACAGCTACCACAACGACACGACAACGACGACAACTACAACGACAAGATGCAAAGCCCATACAATGCACTTGACGACCAACTCACGACTCAAAGGATACCTAAGTTACGAACACACACAGGAATTAGCTACTCGCACTCGAACCAACACGATGGAAACGAGACAACACACCAACAAGAACGTAAAGTTCCACGACACAACATTATTACAATAATGCTACGATTCACCAATCGAACATATAACCAAAACATCCATTCACATAGTAGCCCAAGAATAATATTTAAACCTTCCACCAAACATTTCCATTCTGAAACGTCCAATAGTCTCATCATTCTTACATGTTCCCAATGTTTAACCTATGAACTCTTACAAGTCACACACTCAAATACAAAATGTGCCACACCACGCTTCCACTGCTCACTCTGATTACTCGTAACCATCATAACTACCAATCTCACGTCCAAAGTCTAACTCTTCTCATATTCGCCAAAAATCATTGTTCACTTTTAAGATACCCAACCTCACACTCTACTGTGTTATCTCACACACTAGACACAAGTCTCGAAACTGCTCAAATAATTCTAATTTTCTGGCCATCCAAACAGACATGCATAACAACTTTCGACTTAACTTTTCAGGCACAACCTTAGCTTCTCCCGAAGGATAATCCAAGCTAAATTCATAACTCGTCACTAATTCCAACCCTCCTCGTTGACTCCTACTCTATTCCTTCAGACCAAACAAGTACTCAATATTCTTGTGATTACCAAACACTTTGAACCTAAAACCATAAAGATAATACCTCCAAATATTCCAACACAATACAACCGCAACCAATTCCAAATCCAGAATAGTATAAACCCTTTTCTGAATCCTCAATGGTCGTAAAGCATAAGCCAGGACTTTACCCTCTTGCATTAACACACTGACTAAACTCAACGAGACACATCACCATACCTCATGAACGGTTTATTAGGATCACACAGAATCAAAACTGGAGCCAAAGACAAATTCTACTTTAGCTCACCAAAACTTACTCACAACGAACATCGAAAACGAACGACTCACCCTTTGCAAGTCAACTGAGATAACAGAAGTACGAACTTAGCAAAGTCTTCCATAACCTGCAGTAACAACCAACTAAGCCCAAAAGTTTCTAATCTCCTTAACCAACTTCGGAGCTTCTCATTGTAGAACTGCATCTACTTCTGATGGATCCATTAACCATACTCTCAATCTGAAATAACATACCCAGGAAAACTAACCTTTTTCAACCCAAATTCTCACTTGAATAACTTAGCATAAAACTTCGTCTCTTTTCAACACTTGCAATTCTAATCTCAAACACTTTACCTGTTCTTTCTCTGAGTTATAACAGATCCGAATATCCTCAATCAAACCATTACGAACTTATCTAATTAAATATGGAAGATACGATTCCTCTATTCCATAAATGTTACAGACGCATTCCTAACACAAAATACCATCACTGTACGTTGTAATTCCCAACCAAAATCCAAAATATATAAATTCTTAAAGCTTTTCCAAAACTTTTCACTGGGTAACTGGTTACTCACATACAAGCTTAACCGAGTAAATAACAGCCTATCCCGATGATAACAAACATAACCAGTCACATTACGTCGATCAAAGCCTCAACTCACACAATTCACCACTCTTATCAAACATCCCAAACAATTGTAATTTCACTCAAACTCAACCAAACCATTCCAGTTATCTATTCCTGAAAGTGGACTCTTATTCTCAATCGTTACCTTATCCAACTGTCAGTAATCCATACACAATTTCTTCTCTTGACAGTCCAAATTCCATAAATCTTAACATGTAGCAACCACCAACCAAAAGAACTCTCAAATATTAAATCCACACTTAGGGTTTCCTCAAAATCTCCATTAATGCCCCAAAACTCCAAAGACTCCAAACCTCACCAGAACTCTACGTTTACTTTCCATAGTCTCAATACCATTATACACCTCATGCTTGTTATTCCGTTCAATCATCCCTCCTTTTGTTACTAATAATACTGGAGCTCTCTAAGACAACACCTTAATGTTCCATCCAAAAACACATCTGAAACCATACACCACTGACGACCCAACACTGTGACATTCCTGCCAATTTCCAGAATACTATCATCATAAACAAGGCCAACATCTTAGTCCCATCTCCTAAGAGTTTCCTACTTAGTTAGCAGATGTAAACCTCAACTATTCACCTTCGTCCAATTAAGTTCAATCTCTACTCTCTGAGAAGCAGCCCTAAATAAAACCCAATCATTCTCTCTCAATGACTTCGCAACTTAACCAACATATAAAAACCACGAATCTGCCCCACCTTCAGATAATAGAATCTTCATCGACTCAACAAAACAATCTGTAATCATCTGCTTAATTCTAAACAATTCGTTGCATATACTATCAAAGCCGGAAAGACACGTCTATTCCATCCAACATAATTCCATCTACTATCAACAAGAGATTAAGGGTGATCAGCTCCTCAATTTGTCAATAGAGAGCCGACAGTCATGATGGAGCATAAACCGTCCTTACCAAACTATAATAGCATTCCTTACATCCTGTGCACAAAACTACCCAAGGCACAAATCCTTAGTTGACATAAACTTTACCTCCGCATTCCTTCTAGAACCGAGAACCACAATGTCCAAATAACACTTACAATCTTGCAATTCACAACACACTGAGCCAGCACTCCACACCTGAAGTAACATGGAGAAGTACCAGCTTCTCCCCCACATATCTCATTCTAACTTCTGCAGACAACGGAATAGAACAACCAGAAAGCACTGACAGTGTATCACACACATATTACGTACTAAGGGACAAACAACATCGACAGTATTCAACTGTCACACCAACAGATTCAACAACTCGGCCAGACGAACCGACCTGCTCTGATACCACTAATGTAACACCCCGATTCCCATCGCGAATAAATAATACATAAATAAATCAGAGTAAGTAAAAATTTATTTTTCCGACAGAAACAAGGATGCCACAATTTAAAGAAAGAAAACACAATCCCTGCTCATATATTTTGATACATAACACAAACTGGAATAAAACTGTAGGGGAACTTTTTCCAATAAAAGGAAAGGTCAATTATGGAATAAAGCGGAAAGAACCATAACTGCCTGGTTTTACAAAATAAATCATTTTATCACGTCAAGATATTCATACAAAAGTAATACAAAATATATTCAAAAAATGTATACATATAACAAAAGCGTTCCCCGACACCCGTGTTACGTATCAGAGCAGACACCAAGATCGACAAACAAATGGAGAACTAATCTTCACAAAAGCCTCCAAGACACAAATCTTCAATTGCCTCATAGAGCAACAAACCACAGCAGAAGGGTGAGAAATAACAACTAAATCAAGATTGCATAATAATATGCGAACACACATTCAAACACATGTATAAATCATCTCACCCATGTCATCACATACTAGCACATAAAGCATGCCACAAATACAAAACATATCACACATAGTCCAACCACAATTATGACATATGGAACCACACCACCCCATCACCACAAAATATAGCATATATCAATTATCTCCACATAACCACATGTTCACACATAATGCATATGTCTATACACAAAACATATCATTCATAACCAATGCATTTACCACGAATTCATATCAATTCACCAATCCAATCACAAACTCAACACATAATTACTCCATTCACAAATGCGTATAAATCATGCACAATCCATTTAACACAAATGCATATCACAATTTCTCACACATAATCAATCCATTCATGCTTTTCCACACATAATCAATCCATTCATGATTCATGCAAATACAAAGAGACCGACACAACGACTTTATGCAAATGCAATGCGGTACCATCCATCCATCATCTCAACACTAGTTCACTCAGGAACTATTGGAATTATCGCTTGTTACTTAGGATTACTCATGTAACACCCCGTCGGACAAACGATGTTCCCCGTCGCTTTAGGTCCTCTTAGGATAAGGCTCACGACATTTATGGATTGCTTTAGGTCCTCTTTGTATAAGTCTCACAATCTTATCGCTTTAGGTCCTCTTTGTATAAGGCGCACGATAGTCTATAACCATCGCTTTAGGTCCTCTTATTTTTAAGGCGCACGATCCGTTCCGAATGCTTTAGGTCCTCTTATTTTTAAGACGCACGATGTTATAGCTGATTCCCTCTGGAACCGTTTCGTCGCTCACACCCACTAGAGCACACAACATCTCAAGAATGCATATCATGATGCTTGGCATATAATGACTCATGACATTCAAATGCACACATATATGCAATCATCTTAATCAACAAAAATCATGCTTCGCACTCAAGCCCAAAACAATGCATTTAATTGCTATACGGCCACAAACCTCATCACAACATTTAAACGCATGCATTCACCTCATATAATCAGCACACAAGTCATCCAACATATATCACAAGCACATCGCATGATAACCCATCAATTACGCACAATTAAACGGCAAAAGTCGACAAAACGACACATTCCAAATTCCCGACATAATTAAATCGGCCAACAATCTCCAAAACATTTTAATAAGAAAGAACAACTCACAAGCTTTCTAATGCTCCCAACCGCACCCCAATCCGACTTACGGATCAAAAGTTAGGAAGAAAAAAAAATTACACAAACTGCCATGTTCGCTAGGCGAACCCTCTAGCGAGTATTCGCTACCACCTTCGCTAGGCGAATGTCCAGCGAAACCACTATCAGATAAAAATAAACACAAAGTTCGCTAGGCAAACCCCTTGGCGAACCAAGGCAGCAACAACCAGAGTCAAAAAGATACAAAGTTCGCTAGGCGAACAACGTTAGCGAACATTCGCTGACCTTCGCTAACTGGTTCGCTAGGCGAACCCGCGAAAACTCATTCACTACTGCTTCGCCCCAGGTTCACTAGGCGAACCAAGGAAAACCCAGAAATTCTGCAGCGCTGTTTGAAGCCCAAAAACCATATTTTTCACCCAAAAACTCTTCCAAACCAAAACATAACAATCAGAACATAACCCAATCATGGTAACAAGTAATCTACAACAGTTACATCACATTTCAACCGCGAAAACATTGATTTCTACTCGTTTCTCTCATTTCGACCTATATTTGAAAAACCAATAAAACTTCCACACAAACATACATAAACAACACATATACATACACAAGCAAGATATACTTGAAACTTCTCACCCTTACCCGATTAATCGCGCTTGAAACGGAGTTTTCTCGATTTTTCCTCTTTTTTCCTCTTCTCCCTTCTCTTTCCCTTCTTCTCCTTTTCTTTCTTTTCTTTTTCTTTCCCTTTCTTTTCTCTCTTTTTCTTTCTATTTTTCTATTTAAATGAAAAACATAAAACTTACCCAAGCAAAAGACCAAAATACCCCTACTCTCAAATATCTCGCAAACGCTCCCAAAATGCGGTAAAACATCATAACAATGAAAAATAATATATTGTCAAATAAAAGTCAAGAATAAAATAATATAAAAACAAAAATAATTAAATCGACTCGATTAAATAAATAAGACAAAAACCGGGGCGTTACATTTAACCCCAAGAGAAGGGAAGACTGTATCTGGAAATCCTTTGAGGGATCTAGTTTTGTTTGTATTTAAGAGTGACCAACAGGCTTTATCTAGTTCTATACCTAGTTACCGGGGAATACTCTAAATAACTATACTAGTATATATACAGTTGATATATGACAAATATTTTAAAAGGTATGAAAGAAGACTAACCATGCGCAACTTCCCACAATACAGTTATATATATATTTGACGTATATTTAAAAGAATGAAAGAAGACTAACCATGCGCAGCTTCCCACAATACAGTTATATATTAAAGCGAGTAAATGAAAGCTGTTAAAACTTACAGGTGAGCGAGCTTCCATGTTGTATTGTTAGTTGTTCAGAGAAATTAAAGAAAGTTTTGATAACAACTGTATATTTGAACCTAAATCAAAGGGGGGTTGTTTGTGAAAAATTCTTGGGGCTTATACTCAAAGAGAGGCCCAAGGTTTGAACATTGATTGTACGATTGTTTTGAATATCGTATCGGGACTTATACAACGACTGAGGCCCAAAAAGTTTTCTGTACAAAGGGATGGGTCTTATAACTCAAAGAGAACCCCAAAGTTTATTTAAAGAAAAGAAATGGAACTCACAACACGAGGGTAGGCCCAGTTAAAAATAGTTTAAAAACGACGATCTTGTCGGAGTTTCTGAAATTGTATCGGGACTTATACATTACACTGAGGCCCAAAAATGGTTTTGGTTAAAAGGGGATTGGGTCTTACACTCTATTAGAGGCCCAAAGTTTATTTTTGTACAGGAGATGGGGCTTACAACTCAAGGAGATGCCCAGATGATTTTGAAAAGGCGACGATCGTGCTGTTGTTTTGAAAATATACAGAGGGACTTATACAATATGTGAGGCCCAAAAATGTTTATTTATAAAAAGGAGTTGTGTCTTACACTCTATTAGAGGCCCATGAGTGTTTGAAAAAAGATTGATGAGGGTGGAATTAATCAAAACCCTAATTTTGTCTAGAATGGAATTAATTTTGTTTAAAAATTAATAAAAATTATTGAAAACATGTGAAAAATGAGTGGTGATCTTGGATCAATGTTTCAAAAATCATGTTTTTATCCACAAAATAATTGAAAACCAATTAAGTTTGGAAAATCAAGAAGGAAAAAGTATTTTAAATGTTAAAAAACAAATAAAAATTAATTCTTTGCAAAAATATCAAGTATAGGAAATAAATAATATTTTTCAGAAATTTTTGTAAAATAAAATATTTTAACATTTTTGTGAATTATTAAAAAAAGAATCAACTCAAAATCATTAAAATTCAGAGAGAAATTAATTTGGGAATCAATTAAATAAAATCACAAAATTCAAATATTTGAATATTTGAAAAAGGCGCCAAGAACACACCAAGAACACGCGCGTGTTCTGATTTTTCCCAGATTTGTATTTTCTCATCAATATCACTGAATACTTGATGAAATCACACAATCCACATATCAATCTACTCGTTTTTACCTCACGGTCATGCCTATGGTCTTTAATTTCATTTATTTTAAGCATGGAATAAGAAATCAAAGAGAAACCTCAAGAACCCTAAATTCTGCATGAAAGGCTGAGAAATTTGATACACGACTCATACAAAGCAATTAATGGAGGGGAAACACTCCATACATGATTATGAACATATGGCAAAATAAATGTGCGAGGAAATATGCATGAATCATGAGATGACCAAGTTTAGGCTTACTTGAAGGTCGTGGCAGCAAGAGCAACTTGATTTTTGAGTTGGAGGTATTACAGATGAGTTGTGATGATCTGAACAGCTTCCCTACACCATATGGAGTGTGTTTGAAAGCTTGGATGGATTTGAAATGGACTAGAACAGATTGTGGCACCTCAGCTGCAACTTTGTTGAAAACTTGAGCAAATGGATGGTGAGTTTGTGAAATTGATGTTCCAAATGTTGTTTTAGTGTTTGATCAGCTCACATATGATGTTTATGAGGTGTGTCTGTGTGATTGGTTTGGTTGGAAATACTTTCTAATTTAAAACTCGATAGTAGCTTGCATTAGAAGGCATTTTTGGAAGTGAGAGGGTGATTTTGAGAAAGACAGGTGTTATATGCCTTTGGTGTACTCAAACTGATCAGAAATGAGGTCTATTTATAGTGTGTCAAGTTTGTTTTGCAAGGAATAGGGAATGACAACTGCAGCAGGCCTTTGGCCAATGTGGATCAAATGGAATCTCAAGTCTCCTCTAGCCATTGACTTGAGATTAGAGCACAGGCCTATGGTTCTTTGATTCAAGGATAAGGCTTGACTGAAGTTTTCATCTTTGCTCTGATACATGCCACCTCTAACTATCCATTAAATATTCCAAAATAAAATTGGAGTCTTGGCCTCCTTTAGGCTTTTTAGGTTTGGCATGGCTATGGTGGATTTTGGGACTTTGGAGGCAGATAGATCAGTGCTTGTCCCTTGGTTGTTCCCCCTTGAGGTGTGTAGATGGATAACCATGCCTGGAGTTGCACAATTTGATCAATTCGAGCCATAATGTACAAATCTGTCTTACAAGACAGTTTGCATCAAGGCATATTGAAGCTGCCATAACTCCTAGCTCAGATGGAATTTGATGGAGTTCTTGGACATTTTAGAAAGCTGACATATCCTATTTTAACATGATGTCCAACTTTGGTTTTGATCCAACTTGAATTACAATGAAAAATGCCTCTACATTTTGGAGGAATAAGGCAGATTCTGACTTAGTGAAAATTTCACTAAGTGTTGGATAAATGTCACTTTTGTGTTTTCAGCCATTTTGATCACTCTATAACTTGAAATCCATGAGGAATTGGAATGAGGTGTAGTTGACACTTTTAAAGTATACCATGAGAGCTGCAAATCCATCTTTGGACCATCCAAAATGGTTGCTTGGATCTCAAGTTATGATCCTTGGAAGTTGGTACCCTAGCCACTTTGTTCCATAACTTAGAAAAATTCTAAGTTTTTATGGTTACCCCTTTTACAAGTTATCCCACTTTCTTTGAATTTTCTTGATGAATGATGATTTGAATCATATATTAACATTGTTTTAGGGTCAAGGAACCATAATTGTGAAAAATCTAAAAAAGTCAAACTTGACTTTTGTGCACAGTTGACTTTTAATCAGATGAATTCCAAACTATGCGATCCTTGGTGAAATCAAGTCCTTGGCCTAAATGAAACCTAATGGATATGTTCCCTAGGGGTTGTAGGGTTTATTGAATCATTTCCCAAGGTTTGGGAGCATGTCCAGGTCAAAAGTCAAAGGTACAGTTGACTTTTTCTTCAAAACCCTAATTGTGGTCCTGATGAAAATGAAACTTGTGAGTCAAGCTTCTTGGATCAATCCATTGTTGCAAATGGATCAATGTGGTTTATTAGAGACCCTCAAGTCATTTCTTGAGGTCTTGGCTCATGTTTTGTCCCAAAAGTCAAATTAGGGGTGAATTAGGTCAAGAAACCCTAATTCCTGATTTTTGGTGAATGCATTCCCTGAGGTCAAATTGACTTGATGATTGGGTTTATGAGGTCCCTTAGAGTATCTTGGGTTGTAGTTTGAAGCATTGGCTCATGCCCAAAGGAAAATTTTCATCTAGAGGCCTTAGTCGACCAAAACCCTAATTTGGTGACACTCAGTTGAAGATCATGTCATTTCTTAATTGATCCTTTGTCTAAGCTCTAAAAGGCCTTAAAACCCTAATGCTTAATTGTAGTGAATGCTCAACAATCCTTGAGGAGACTGATGAGGCATGAAGGTACATCCATATTATGATGATGATTTTCACAATGATGGGAAATCTTAGTGGTCAAAATTTGGGGTATGACACCACCCTACAAATAGACAAGAAGTGAAAAACTGCCCAAGGAGTCTTTTACGGCAACACATCAGCATATGCATCCCTCAACAACCCATTTATGTCCTCAAGTGCGTGCTCAGCAAATCTGGCTAGACGGTCGTGCCTCTCACTCCAATACTTCGCACCCTTTAAGAGGTTGCACAACAAAGAATGATTAGGTCCCTAAAGCATACCCTGAAGAAAGGCCTCTTTCTAATCCAGGAGGTTTTATAGATGACGACTTTGTTGCTCCCAATGACTACTCTCTGTATTGATCTGACTAATCTGCTCTCGGCTCTGATGTACTTGATCTTGTAGCTTCTGAATCTCACCGAAGGCTTTGTCAAGCTTGGCTTGACATTGAGAAAAGTCCTTTGCCAACTAATTTGCACGGTCTTGCTCACTTTGCAGCTTGGTCTTGTACTCTGACAACTTCCATTAAAGCTCTTCAAGTTATTTCTTGTAGCTTAACTCATCCTTGTAGGCTTGATACTGAGTGTCGACGAGTTGTCTCTTCTTTGAAGTAAGTCCCTCATAAGTACTCTTCAAAGCATCACCTACTTTCCTTCGCTTGTTCTGTTCAACCTCCACCTCTTTGAGCATACGCTCGCGCTTCTGATGGAGCTCAATCTATAGACTTCCCTTCTCGGATGTGACTCTATCATGGTTGAGACGAAGATCAGGTTTCTCCTTCTTTAAAATATCAATGGTCTGCATGAGTTGGTCGACTTCAGATGGAGGAACAAAGGCATGTTCAGGAAGTCAGGTATTCATAGAAGGCTCGGGAGAAAATGGCAATAAGATCTCCTTGATTCACTCTTTGACCCAAAGTGTGTAAGCTTCCTTGTCTATGAAATTCTTCTTACCCAAATCGGCTCTTCCTTCAAGGTGAATTTGAGTCCAAGCGGCACTACACCTCGTCAGTAATCCCATGTCATCAGCTCCTTCATGAAAGACGAACTCTTCCACTACCTCAGGATCTGGCTTAGCAACCATAGGATATCCCAACTGTCAGAAGGCAAGTCTCGGATTGTAGTTAATTCCACCCTTTGTACCCAGGAGAGGCACATTAGAGAATTTACCATAATAAAGAGTGATCTTAGTATCGTCAAAGACTCGAGAATACCAAGAGATGTCATCAGTCGTGAGAGACATGATTCATTGAGACCACTTGAGATTACCCTTATTCTCAACAAAGGGACCCTTCTGTGGAAGGTAAGACATGAACCATCGATATAGCAGAGGAGCACAACAGACAATGGTTCCTTTCTTCTTTTCATTACTCAAATGAATAGAATAATAGGTATCAGCAAGGAGTGTCAGAACAGGGTTCTTGGATAAGAAGATACTGATGGCAGCCTGATCTACGAAATCCTCCATGTTCGGAAACAAGATAATCCCATATATCAGCAAAGGAAGTGGCTTTATCAACTAGAAACTTTGAAGTAAACCCTCGAATACCATTCCCTTTGGTCTTCATATTAGCTTCCACATCCTTCTTGCTAATGCAAAGATTATTAGAAATAAGGGGAAACTTCGGACAACCACTAGTGTAGATGAAAGGAACCTGCCTCTTGATCTCAACCCCCAAGATATAAGCATACTCCTTGAGTGTAAGTGCTAGCTAATAATCCTGAAATGTAAAGCACCTAAGTGGTGGGTCGTAGAACTGAACCAATGTATGAATGGCAGTGATGTTGACTTCAGTGTTGAGGATAGCCAACAGATTACCATAACTGTCTTTGAAAACTCCTTTGTTATCTTCAACCACACGAGATGCTAAACCTCTCCAAGTATTTAGCATAGCCTCCACAAACTTGTAGCTAAAGATACCTCTACAACCAGTACTCATCTCTATGATAACGTCAAAAAAGAATTATTCTTCGAACAACCTGGAAATGCACATGCAAAATCAATTTACATGATGAAATGATATGTAGCATAAGAACAAGAAGCCAACACTGTCTGAACAATCAAATCTGAACAATCTGGATATCTGCATACACAATTCTATGTCGGTACGAAATCTGACTTGCGTGAGAGAACAAAGGTATGAAGTTGATCGGTTCCCTATAAAAACTCATATCCTCCTCACAGGTGTGATCTAAACACAACATGGTGGTCCCTAGAAAGGTCGCCCAAACCATAGGACTCAGAATGAAAACCCCCTGCCGTAGCGAATTCTCGCAGGACAAAAGTGTTGTACCCCAAATTTTACCCCTTAGATGTCATAACATCTTGCATAGACAATTAGGATCAATCATATGTGAACTATTTTAACTAACCCATATCTTGTAGTTTGTTTTTCCTATGTTTGGAATTAGGATTTACACAGAGAAATTCAAGCCCTCCTAAGGTATCCTCTGACTCCATACAATCATCACAAAGATTCACCAGTTGTTTAAAACCAAGATCTCAAGACTTTGGATTAAGTCAAGTCAACAAAGGATCACCAGGCCAAAGTATGGAATTAGGGTTTTAACTTGAAGAATCAATGAAGAATTTGGTCATGTTAATTCAAGAGTTGCTTGGTTCATCAATCATTTGAGTTTACCTACATTCAAGAGTTCTCATTCAACAAGAATTCAAGGTCATCTGGTCCTCATCATGAGTAGTTTGAGCCCTAGCTGCACTCTGTCTCCAAAATTACGGTTTCAATAAGACATATGGATCATGGGCCTTCATTTTCATCATGAGGTGCCCTCAAACCCTAAACCATGACTCCATAAGTTACTAAACATCCCTAAAGATATTTTATGAGCTTTGGATATGAAGAAATAAGCAAGATCACAAAGGTTTATCTCAGTGCATTCACAGTCAAAATTAGGGTTTTGACTAAAACCCTAATCTTTGGGATTTTGATCCAAATGGAACCTCCTTTGCCTCAAATCATCATAACCTGTCTTATTGATGATATTAAAGTGTCAAGATCAAGTTTCAAGAAGTTTCTTGCAAACGAAATAAGTTTATGATCATGAAGCTTTTCATATGTGAAAAATCCCTCTCTTGTGATAACTTGAAATGGTCCTAACTTCCAAACTACACATCCAAATGGAGTGACTCAAAGCCTAAATGGAAGCTCTTTCCAAGATCTTCAAAGTGTTCAATATGACTTTTCTCCAAAAAATGCATGTTTTTTGAGTTATGAAGCTTGCAAGCCAAACTGCCCAAGGACAGAGAAATTTCAGCATATTTTTCCCTAATGAACAACCAACTTCAACCCAGTTTTTCATAAACTTCCAGGCCCCAACTCAAAAACCTTTTGACAGGAAAGTTATAGAGGGAAATGAGAGCTTTCCAAAGTGTACCAGAACTCTTCCATCCATCAAGTGAGCTGGGAGATTCGAGGGCCCAAAGTTAGGGGTTTCATTACCTAAAGTCCAAGAAACCAACTTATGAAGTTTGGTTCAAATACTTCCTTAACCATCAATCTTCATTGTTTCTGAGTTTTAATGACTCATTTAACATTTAATCAAGCCTTTCCACGAAATTTCAACTTAGTTTGCATTAAAATATGATTTATGTCATAGTTGTGCAAGTGGGAAAGGGAGAGAGAAACTTTACAAAGCAAAATAGTATTGTTTATTCCTTGAGCCTTTCACCTATCACTTCTCAACAGTTTGCTCAGACAATTCAGAGATATTTGGAAGATTTCCTTCTGCATTTTTAATCCCTCACACGAAATGGGAGGGGTATTGTTGGCATTCTTTGTAATTCGGCCATGCCTTGCATCTTCTCATTTTGCTATAAATAATAGCTCAGAACTTCAGCATACACCACCAACAATTCACTGAAACACCTTAAGAAAACTCTGAAATCTTAGCTTGGCAAGTGGGGAAGCTTTGATAAAGTTAGAACACAGCTGCTTGAAAGGAGAAGTTTGTGGTGAGAAAAGTATAGGTATCTTGAAAGGAGAGATTTGGTGCAGCTGGACCCTTGAGTTCTTAAAGCATCATAAATTTGTAAAAAAGCACCAACAACTAATATATCTCAGCATATCACTTGTTATTTGCCAAGGAGAAGCATCACTCGAGTAGGAGGATTTAGCAAGAGTTGGAGCACGATTGTTTCAAGGGAGAAGAAGTTTAGCCTTTATCCGTTCCATTAGGTAAACCTCACAATCTTCCACTTTATGTTCAAGAAGTCATGGCCATGATCATTTGAGTTCCTACACTATTATCATGTTTGAATATTGATGTGGTATGTACTTGCTTAGTAACACTTACTGTTGAAAAACTTGGAATGCATCATGTCTTTATATTAAAGTATTGCACGCTTTCAATAATGTCCATTTATTCCAATGACATGTAGCTTATTTGGATTTCTGTTGGCTTGGTAAGTGGTGATCCTTATTCATTTTTTATTGACAATCCGAGGCTCATGTATGAGTTGTAGTGAGCACCTCTATCATGATTAGGAGGCTTGTTTTACATTAGCATTAGTGTAGATTGTTAATATGAAGATGTTTTGTCTTAGTCATGTCCACGACAGTCCCAGGATGTTTTGTTCTCAACAAGAGTTGTATGTTAAGTTTGTGTGGATTCTGAAATTTTCATTTGATATGAATATGGCATTAAGAGGCTTCATTGTATGAGCTTTGAGTCTTGTTAACACAGTGGAGGGCAGGAGAACAGAGAATGCTATGTTTGGAGTTTTTCCAGTTTGTTTTAGCTTTACCTGCTTACAATGATTGTCAGTCGTAAATGCACCATTTTCATACCTTTTTTTCTTTTTTTTTATCTAAACCCTCATGCCAGTTTTATTGTTGTTTATGTTCTTCCATATGATTACTATAGGTTGACTTGTTAGTTCCTTAGATGTATTTAAAGTCTGAGTGAATTAAGTTTTGAGTAGTAGAAGAGGAAGCCATGTTTGATGGCTGTTATTTATCTCTTCACGATGCCATTTTGGAATTTTACATACTGCATGTATGAGGGCTAGCATGAGAATGGTGTTTTGAAACTTCTAAGTTTAGTTTAGCTTTGTCTCATTGAGATCATGTGGACTGTGAACACCTGCCATCATATCTTTCTCTTCTCCAACCTTAGTGTTTACCTTGTATTATCACTGTGGTTGGGTTTTTTTTATCTCACAATATTCAGTAAAGTTTTGATGGAGAAAGATGGTTGAGCAAGGTGAGGAGTAGGCTCTTCATTACTGCTGTGTTGTTGTTTTTATGGCATGCTTGCATGGTAGCATGAAGGCAAGACAGTCGTGGAACTATGTAATAGAATAGATAATTTTTGTCTGTTAGTGTTTGAATCATCATGTGACCAATTGATACTAGTACTAGCATGTATACATTCTCTTATTCCTCATTTGTGTATCCTTGGTGTTGGCATTTTTCCTTTTTGTTTTGGGTTAAGTATTACACTGGGTGGCTCATACACTGGATGTATGGCCACCCCAGTGGTAAGAACATACGCCTTTGACCCTTGGGACGGGGGTTCGAATCCCCCTCTCCCCCGTCCTTTTATTTTTAATTTTTCAAAGCGCTTTGTTTTCACATATATTGTATTGCTCACACTCATTCCCCCTGGAACTTTGGCCATAGTCATTGGTTCCTCTCTCACCCCTTAGTTAGGTGAACTACGGTTGCTCTGATTCTAGTCAGATACGTAGGCACAAGATGCGATGACTTGGCGAGCAAACTTAGTGTATATTCCCTTAGATCTTTACCTTACCTTTAATAGATTCTTAGCAAGCAAACATAATATAACACAAACTAAACAAGAGGTTCCTGTAGAATACTACATATATTAAGGATGCTAATACCTTCCCTTAGTATAACCAACCCCCGAACCCTAGACCTCCCCCCTTTAGGTTTTCTCGATCTTGAACCTTTCCTTTGGATAAATCAAAGTCGATGGTGAATTTCAAAGAAATGTGATTCAAGTTAATTAATAGCTTGTTATCCGATTCTCACTGCAACAGAAATGGCGACTTCACTGGGGAAATATATATTTGAGGGTTAAGCCCACCTTGTTTTTGCTTATGTTATTTATGCTTGCTTGCTATATTTGTACATATCTGTATGGTTACCTGTATATATGTTTTGCTTGAGATCTTCTATTGACATGGTACCATTGAGTGGTGAGATAAAGTCCTAACCCGGACTTGAGAGCACATATATGATAGGATCGTGGTGTAATCAATAGTCGGTTGTTAGGAATAGTCCTAACAATCTATGGCATTTGATGACCACACTCAGATGAGGCCCTTTGGGATTGTTGATGTCTGATGTGAGCAGTCGTATTGATATTACTTTTTCAATTGGGAGCCAGGGATTCTGAGGACTGTAGTTACCTTCACCCCACTTGGCCTTTTAGGATGTAGTACGGTGGCTACGAGGGGGTAAGTCCTGAGTAGTTGTTTAGCGATACTACACTCAGATGAGTTTATCTTGAGAATATTTTTAACCCGCGTGAGTAGTCACATAGGCCGATAATATCCGAAGGATTTACATAGACTCTGGGAACTTTTAGAACCTTGTTCTACAGTTGAGGAACCTATAGTCCACACCTTGTTAGGATGGGTAGACTGTGGCTCCATTCATGAGACCTCTAAACCTAAGACTCATGTGTTGTGCTGTGTACATTTATTTGTGTATTATTTGCCCATGTTTGCGCATTGCATACATCTCATTGCATCCATTGTTTGTTTCAAGGAATTTAGATATTCGTTCATTTTCAAAAAAAAAATCAACAGAGCCTGGATCTTAAAAACAAAAACTTCTTCAGTTTTTTCAAAAAAAATTCGCAACTTGCCTTCGAGTTCCTTGAAACCACTTGGCTTACATTTGCATTTCATGCGCATTCGCATCCCATTTCTCAATCTTGAGTCTCTTCCTCTATGTCTGAAAGATACTTAACACCTATTCAAGACAATGGCGACAATGAATGAAATTCTGAAGAACCAAGAAGACTTGAAAGAGGAGGTCAGAATTCTCAAATGCCAGATGAATTGGGTTCTGAAAACTTTGCAAGCTCTGATGAAAAAAGAGGAGCACATTCACCCAGTTACTCCTAGAGAGGTTGTTAGTCCATCACCTCTTGTGGCTCCTCTAACTCAAGGACCTCCTCAATGTCAAAGGTCGGACCGCCATCAGCCGCGCCAGCATGCACGACAAAGGCCAAGAAAACCAAAGAGGCATTTCTCTCTGCTACCAATGACATACAGTCAGATGTTACTAGTTTTGATCAAAGGAGGATTGATAGTACCAAAGGAAATAGAGCCAGTGCCTTTACCATACCCACCAGACTTTGACACCATTGCCCAATGTGACTACCATGCTGGGGCACAGGGACATTCAACTGAAAATTGTAAGGTTCTCAGGAGTAAGGTTCAGAATCTGTTAGACTCTGATAAATTCTCGTTCACACCTCAAGGCATTCAAATTAACAATCCCTTGGGGAAACTTCACACCAACCAACCTTTGGTCTTGTTCCTGCACCAGAATGTAATCGTCATCAGTTGTCTACTGAAAGAGTGTTTCAGCCTCCAATGGTTATTTCTCCTCGAAGTTCTCGAAACCAAGATAAGAAGAAGTGCTCTGTCAAAAGGGGCAAGGTTCACTACACACCTATCCCGATACCACTGAGAAAACAATTCCCACTGCTGATTCATAATAAATTGGTGACTCCTCAACCTTACATACCTGTGCCAGGACCTTGGCACAATGCAAACCTGACTTGCGATTTTCATAAAAGGGCTGAAGGACATAATTTGGATGGTTGCCTGGTTTTACAAGCTACTGTGCAAAATCTGATCCACAACAAGGACTTGATCTTTGAAGAAGATCATCCAGAAATTGAATGCAAATTCCGCACTAGGACAAGGGGGCATCCCATTGAAGAGTGCAAAGAGTTCGAGGTAAGACTGCTAAGCCTTATGAAAACACTACAACCTCAGGAAGGTATGTCAAATGTCAATGTCCTAACTCTTGAAGCAAAAGGCAAAAGGCCAGCTAAGCCTCTCAAGATTCTGTATCACAAGGAACATGTTATCGGTGACAAGGGTGTTCCCCTGCTTGGGCCCGGAAACTGAGATCTTTTAAAATCAATTCGCCAAGGCTGGCTGTATTTTGTGCATTTCAGTACTTTCAATTGTATTTCCTTTGCATTCTGAATTTTTATTTGCTTACAAGCTTTGCTGTATTTTCAAATTGGCAAGATTAATGAAATGTTTGTGCATCTTTTGGTTAAGTCAATTCGTTTCACTCATTTACTTTTATGTTCATAAAAATAAATATATATTTATCTTGTTTCCACTTATCAATTTGTTGTTGAGAAAAGATTAGGGAGGACGATGAAAATATTAACCATAATTGCAGTGGTATGCTTTCGATTAAACCTTGCCGAGGATGTAAGGCATTGTTTCAATTCCCAAACACTGGAGAAATAAGGAAGATAATCCCTCGTTAACCCCTTCGAGCCTAGAAGTAGGAGTTTTCTTTCCTTAGACAAAGAACCCAAAAATCTTAACCTTGGGGTAGGATAGTTCTCAGTTAACTTGGTTGTGCATTCTAATGCAAGTGCTTCATACAAGACACTAGTCAGCTCTCTCAAATCAAATGACAACAAAGGAAAAGAGGTCTCATAAACTCAACCAAGGAAAAAGAGGTCTCATAACCTCAACGAAGACAAAGAAGAGGTCTCGTAACCTCCAAAAAACAAATAAAAAAAATGGAGGTCTCAAAACCTCAGCGAAGAGAAGAAGAGGTCTCAAAACCTCAGTAAAGAGAAGAAAAGGTCTCAAAACCTCAACAAAGACAAAAGGAGGTCTCAAAACCTCAGCAATAAAGGATAACCAATTTCTGCAAAGGTATCTGAATCATCATCAACTATCATCAATTCAATTCCTAGCCTACAGGAATCTGAATGTATGACCTAAGTTAACTGAGAGTAGGATTGGAGTTCATCACAGAGATGGGGTAGGGACAAATATACTTTAAGCCTTTATCTTTTGTTGCATAAATCGTGAACCAAGCCACGTTACAAGCCTTAAATGACCTAATTAAGGTAAGGTTGTTTTGAAAGCATACTACAGCAAGGTTGATTAACCTGACTCCTAATGATCTTTGCAAATTGCGTGTGTTAATCACTTCATCTATCATTCTGTAAATAACTAGATACACTTTGTTTTTTATTATTTAATCATTCTACCGTGTGTGTTTCATCAATAAACTTGATTTTAAAAGCTTGCATGAATGTTGCATTAAAATTACCAATTTTTAATGAACAATACTTGTTTGCAAAGATAATTAAATGTCAAAGAAATCCCGACAAATGCAGCCAGTCAGGGGAAACCAAGCGGAGGGATTTACCAATCCACCATTCCAAGAGTTATCGAATCAGGGGCATGACTTTTTAAGTTCAGAATATTGGGGCAAGCCTTCTTAAGGTCATATCATGACAAGTTTGGACTCCAGTGACCCATCAGCAGGGGCAAGTTGGTTCCCCAGTCATTTCCATTACAGCCTAAAGGACTTTGTATTTTGAATACAGTTGAGTTGGGGCAGTTACGTCGTGGTTATCTCTCTTCAAAGTTTGAAAGTATTGAAGCATCTGGTATGCCAATCCTTCTGTAAAATTCTTTTGATGATCTATCCTCACAGACCCGTCAATCAGAAGCAGTCAAGTCGAGATTCGGTAAATCTCTAAAAGTCAATGACAATCTCCTCCATAGATTGACCAAGCTGACAGGGGCAAGTTTGTTCCCCAGAGGTCAACAACCACTCTGAAGAACAAGTTCAAGGACCTTACAGTTAATCTGGGGCAGTTGTGCCGAAATTTATGAATCTCTCTAAGAGTTTGAAGATATTGAAGCATATTGCATGCAAAATTATTCTGTAAAATCCTCTTGATATTTTCTTCTGACGCACCGTGTACTCTGGGGCAAATGAGTTATGCATAACTACTCAGCCTTTGTGATATCTTTTGCTAGCTCTCCAGTAAGCTGTTACATCAGCCAAACTTGACCATTCCTAATGGATTTTTTCTCTCCAGCAAAGAAATTAGGCTCATGATAGCAATTCTAGTGAAGTCATGATGCTATACCAAGTGGAGTACTCTTCTCACCAAAGAAAGTGTAATCTTGAAGCAGAACTACTAATTCTGCAAGTTCATCCCCAGTATTGGTCCAATCTGATGAGTTTGGTTGGGTATCCTTGTCGAGATGTTTATTTCATCTCCAGTTTCTCTTCTTGTCTATTTTGTCAGCAGAAGCATAAGCATGATATAAGCATCATATGCATAGAATTTTAGCTCCCCGCTACCTCTTCTTATGGTGTTTACATGTTTTGTTCACTTTGGCGTTATAACCCCAAGTGACTGGGTTTTTCTATTCTCTCCAATAGAGTTGTCAACCTTAGGCATAAAGTGCCCATCCTTTCTGAATTCCCCACAGAGTTTTATCCTCGTGTTTGATGGTTGGTTCAGTTATCTTTTCCATAATAGGATAAGAGAAATCCCCATTTGAGCTCATTCCTAAATGGTGGGAGTCTTGTTTAACCGTTTCTTTCTAGCTCGTTCCTAGATTGAACTTTGGTCCCCGGCAGGTTAGGTTGTTGAACCTAGTTTGAACGAGCATTTATTTTGCATTGTGTCTCACAGGAAGAATCTTTTACAGACCCTCGTGGAAGACAAAGTTCATTCTCCAGCAGTGTTGTGATATCAATATCTCTTTGGAATTTATATCCAATAATAAGTAGCAATCTCTTGAGAAGCTTATCTATCTCTAGTACTATCCAACCTTTTTGTAACCATAATTGGTATACCCCAGGAAGTCTAATCTTCAGTTACGCAACCCCAGTACTAACCTATTTGATATCTGATCTCCTCATACGGAACCTAAAGTCCAATAATCATTTATTTTAGGTCAAACATGAACCAAAACTTCGAGTCAAAAATGAACCCGTCGTTTGAAACCAGGTCAAACATGAACCTAAACTTCGAGTCAGACATTAACCCGCATTTGAAACCAGGCCAAACATGAACCTAAACTTCGAGTCAGACATGAACTCGTCGTTTGAAACCAGGTCAAACATGAACCTAAACTTCCAGTCAAACATGAACCTGTTGTTTGAAACCCAGGTCAAACATGAACCTAAACTCGAGTAGGACATGAACCCGTTGTTTGAGACCCAGGTCAAACATGAACCTAAACTTCGAGTCAAATATGAACCAGTTGTTTGAAACCAGGTCAAACATGAACCTAAACTTCGAGTCAGACATGAACCCGTTGTTTGAAACCCAGGTCAAACCTGAACCTAAACTTCGAGTCGAACATGAACCCGTTGTTTGAAACCAGGTCAAACATGAACCTAAACTTCGAGTCAGACATGAAACCGTTGTTTGAAACCTAGGTCAAACATGAACCTAAACTTCGAGTCAAACATGAACCCATTGTTTGAAACCCAGGTCAAACATGAACCTAAACTTCGAGTCAGACATGAACCCGTTGTTTGAAACCAGGTCAAACATGAACCTAAACTTCGAGTCAAACATGAACCCGTTGTTTGAAACCCAGGTCAAACATGAACCTAAACTTCGAGTCAGACATGAACCCGTTGTTTGAAACCCAAGTCAAACATGAACCTAAACTTCGAGTCAAACATGAACCCGTTGTTTGAAACCAGGTCAAACATGAACCTAAACTTCGAGTCAGACATGAACCCGTTGTTTGAAACCCAGGTCAAACCTGAACCTATACTTCGAGTCAAACATGAACCTGTTGTTTGAAACCAGGTCAAACATGAACCTAAACTTCGAGTCAGACATGAACCCATTGTTTGAAACCCAGGTCAAACATGAACCTAAACTTCGAGTCAGACATGAACCCGTTGTTTGAAACCAGGTCAAACATGAACCTAAACTTCGAGTCAAACATGAACCCGTTGTTTGAAACCCAGGTCAAACATGAACCTAAACTTCGAGTCAGACATGAACCTATTGTTTGAAACCCAGGTCAAACATGAACCTAAACTTCGAGTCAGACATGAACCCATAGTTTGAAACCCAGGTCAAACATGAACCTAAAGTTCGAGTCAGACACGAACCCGTCGTTTGAAACCAGGTCAAACATGAACCTAAACTTCGAGTCAGACATGAACCCGTCATTTGAAACTCTGGTCAAACATAAACCTAAACTTCGAGTCAAACATGAACCCGTTGTTTGAAACCCAGATCAAACATGAACCTAAACTTCGAGTCAGACATGAACCCGTCGTTTGAAACCAGGTCAAACATGAACCTAAACTTCGAGCCAAACATGAACCCGTTGTTTGAAACCAGGACAAACATGAACCTAAACTTCGAGTCAAACATGAACCCTTTGTTTGAAACTAGGTCAAGCATGAACCTATACTTCGAGTCAGACATGAACCCGTTGTTTGAAACCCTGGTCAAACTGTAGCGAGTGATTTTTGGATGTGGTTGCGAAGTAAGATCGCTCTAGTACTACAGTTCGATTCATTTTTTATCCTATTAAAGCTGATGAAGGAAGGGAAATAGATGTCTCCAACTAACCCTGCTTGCATACTGAGATTAAACAGTCAAAACTGTTGGTTTACAGATGATACAAAGATTCGGGGTTTGTGCTAGGTTATTTTTTTGACGAGGGGTGCTTTAGGCTATTCGTTGAGATGTTAGGACAGATATATAAGAAAGTATGGGATTTTGGGTTTTTGTTTAGTGTGCTCGCTAAGATTTTTCTTTCAATCTTATGCCTACGTATTCCCGTTTACCGAAACAGGGAAATCAAAGCGTTCGTAGTTCCTCCTATTCTATGGGAGGAAATGGTTGTTTTGGTGTCTTGTTCAAAGCCCAAGACGTGAAGCGAAAGGTGGTTTGTATCTTGTTCAAAGCCCAAGATGTGAAGCTGAAGGGTTTATTTGTATCTTGTTCGAAGCCCAAGATGTGAAGCTAAAAGTGTTGACCTTAGAGAGAATTTATCATCTCTAAAGAGGGGGTTGTATGTCACAACTGCTTATAAAGGAGGATTACTTTAACCGGGATGTGTGAATCTGGCAATACCATAATTTCCGTTAAAGGGGATTTTAACCTGAAGGAGAAGACTTTAACTCAGTGTAGAGCAATGCTATCTTTCCTTAGGAATTTCTCATGCTAAAAGAGGGACAGTGGCATGGATGTAGATGATCCAGAGGCTTGCCGCTTACAGCGATTAGATGAAGAAGAAGGAGTTGTTGATGTTTGTGTACTGTGAACGAGGCACAACTTTGATGCTAAAAGGTTGATTGGATCAACCAGTGGTTTTCGTATATAAAGCCTAAGAGGAGGCTATTATGTGTCTCGTACAAAGCCCGAGAGAGAGGCTAAAAGTTTTTGACTCAACGAGGGAATCTTTTGGTATCTCGTATAAAGCCCGAGATGGAGGCTATTTGACTCAACAAGAGAGTTTTTTGTATCTCGTACGAAGCCCGAGATGGAGGCTAAAATTTGTTTGGCTTAATAAGAACCTTTTTGTATCTCGTATAAAGCCCGAGATGGAGGCGAAAGGGTGATTGACTCAACGAGGGAGTCTCTTATGTGTCTCGTACAAAGCCCGAGAGAGAGGCTAAACGTTGTTTGACCCCGCTGGGGAGAATCATTGTACAAAGCCCAAGAGAAGGCTAACTTCACTGGAGAAGGATCATTATACAAAGCCTAAGAGGAGGCTATGGTTACTGTTTCAGTTGAGTGATAGGTCCAGTATGCTGATTTAAAGAGAAAATCAGTTCTTATATGAGCAACACTGTACTCAAGGATTTTTTATTCGAGGATCCGGGTTATTCCTGTTCTTTAAGGAAGTGGGAAATCCGAAGGGTATTGAGACTGTCCGAGTCTACGGGTTTTCTTCCTATTCTTGGCGGGGTCACTTAAGAATGTCTTTAAGACTCAAGGAGATTAGACTGTCTAAGTCTAGAGTGTCATCTTTTATACTGTGCTTTGAGAAACAGTAGTAGACTCTACGAAAGGACTGTTCTATGCAGATGATTAAGTTCTGTTCCTATACCTCTAGGAGGTCGTCGGGACAATTTGTACAAAGCCCCAGAGGAGGCTGGAAACTTTTAAGAAGCCGACGGGTCCTTGTACGATGCCCAAGTGGAGGCTATCATTCCCGGAGGAAGAGATCATTATACGAAGCCTAAGAGGAGGCTGTGAATACTTCTAAGAAGCCGGCGGGTCCTTGTACTAAACCCAAGAGGAGGCACGGTTGCTTTTAGGAAGCCTGTGGGTCCTTGTATGATGCCCAAGAGGAGGCCGATGCTTTTAAGAAGCCCGTGGGTCCCCAAACCCCGAGAAATTCAAGGCAAGCTATTCACAAGGAATAGATCAAGTCAGGAAAGTTCGAGAATTTGGAAGAAACTCAAAGATGCCATTCACGGAGAATACATTCATCTCTGGGGTTAGAGTCTCTTGACAATTCCTAATGAGGACAACCGAAGAGAAGACTGTATCTGGTGATCCTATTGGGGATCTAGTTGTCTATTTCTACGAATAAACGAAACGTTGTCACCTAGTTCTAGACGTAGTTGCCGGGGAAACTCTAAATATCTATAATATTATTACATAGTTGATATAAGTTTATCAAAGAAGACTTACAGTGAAACAGCCCCACAATACAGTTATATGTATATGAAAGCGGTAAATGAAAGCGATAACCACTTACTCGGTTGTAGAGCTTCCATGCTGTTTGGTTAGTTGTTCAACAAAGAAAGATTGAAAACAACAGTATATTCAAAATCAAAGGAGAAAGTGCTTTGAAAAAGAAAGATTTGGGGCTTACAGCTCAAGGAGAGGACCAGGGTTTTATCAGTGAGCGCACTGTTTGAATTTGTACAGAGGGACTTATACAAGTGACTGAGGCCCAAAAAGGTTTCCTGTACAAAGGGATGGGTCTTACACTCTCTCAAAAGGCCCAAAAGGTTTAAATAAAAAGAGTGGGGCTTATAACACGAGGGTAGGCCCAGTTGACTTTTCGTTTAAAAATGGCGATCGCGCCGAGATTTTCTTTTAACGCGAAGGGACTTATACAATAAGTGAGGCCCAAATGATTTTGGTTAAAAGGGGGTTGGGTCTTACACTCGATTAGAGGCCCAAAAAGTGTTAAATGGGTCTTATAGCTCAAGGAGAGGCCCAAAAGGTTATTTTTCAAAAGGCGATGATCGCGCCGTTTGTTTTTTACGGTATCGGGACTTATACAATACACTGAGGCCCAAAAATGATTTGGTCAAAAAAGGATTGGGTCTTACACTCTATTAGAGGCCCAAAGTGTTTTGAAAATGATTTATGAGGGTTGAATTAATCCAAAAACCCTAATTTGTTTTCAAAAATGTATTTAATTGAATAAAAATTCAATTAAAATGATCAAAATTGTTTAACATATGGAAAACAAATTGTGATCTTGGATTAATGCTTCAAAAATTAAGTATTGACCTACAAAATAATTAGAAAGCATTAAAAGTTGCAAAATGAAGGTGGAAAAAATATTTTAAATGTCAAAAACAATTAAAACATTAATTCTTTGCAAAAATATTAATTATACAAAATAAATAATATTTTTGGGATTTTTTGGGAAAATAAAATATTTTAACATTTTTGTGAATTATTAAAAAAAGAATCAACTCAAAATCATTAAAACTCAGAGAGAAATTAATTTTTGAATCAATTAAATAAAATCACAAAAATTCAAATATTTGAATTTATAAAAATGGCGCCAAGAACACACCAAGAACACGCGCGTTTTCTGGGTTTGCCCAGATTTGTATTTTCTCTCCAATCTCACTGAATACTTAATCATATCATGTAATCCACATACCAATCAACTCGTTTCAACCTCACGATCATGTCTATGACAATTAATTTCATTTAAATTAAGCATAAAACAAGAAATCACAAAAAATCCTCAAGAACCCTAATCTCTGCATGAAGGCTAGGATTTTTGATACACGATTCAAACAATGCAATTAATTGAGGGGAAACATTCCATGCATGATTATGAACATATGGCCAAATTATTGTGCAGCAAAAGTTGCATGGATCATAGAGTTAGAAGAGCTCATGCTTACCACTTGCAACTGGTGATCGTGATATGTGTTGGAGGTGTTACAACTAGGTTCTAATGATCTGGATAGCTTCCCTAGGTGCCATGGAGTGTATATGGATGCTTGGAATAGATTGAAATGGTTTGGAGTTGAAGATGGTACCTCAACTGCAAAACTGTCAAGAACTTGAGCAATTGGCTGGTGATTTTGTGAAATCTGTGTTCCAGATGTTATGTGAGTGTTTGGATCACTTCTATATGATGTATGTGAGGTGTGTGTGTGATTGGTTTGATTGGAAAAGCTCTCAAACTCAAAACCCGATAGTGACTTGCCTTAGAAGGCAAAATTGGAGTGAAAGAAGAGATTTTGAGGAAAGCATCTGTTAGATGGCTTTGGTATACTCAAACTGGTCACAATTGAGCTCTATTTATAGTAGAGCAAGTTTGTTTTGCAAGGAATAGTGAATGGCAACTGCAGCAGGTGTTTGTTCAATGTTGGCCAATGGAAATCCAAGTCTCCTCTAGCCATTGACTAGAGGTTAGGGCACAGGCTGCTGGTTCCCTTGGTCTTGGATAAGTCTTGACTGAATTCAGTTGCAAATGGCTCAGTCCATGCCACCTTGATGCTTCCATTGAATGCTCCAATCCAAAATTGGAGTCTTGTCCCTATTTTGGCCATTCAAGGTTCAACATGCTATTTCTTATTCCAAAGACTTTGGAGGCTTGGCTCAATGATTGTCCCCTTTAGATTCAATCCTCAGAGGTGTCCAAGTGGATAGGAGCGTTTGGATTTGGCTGATTTTGGCAAATCGAGCAAAAATGCAAATTCTGCCTTGCCTTGGCAGATTTCAGCAAGGCAACTTTCCAATGTCATATCTCATGACTCAAATTGAATTTGGTAATGTTCTTGGTCATTTTGGAAAGCTCTTACATGATACAACAACTGTTTGAACATATTTGGTTTTGATCTCTTTTGAATCCAAGTGAAAAATCCCCCTACATTTGGCAAAAAGTAGGGTAAAATCTGACTTAGTGAAGTTTTCACTAAGTGTTGGAACAAAGTGACTTTTCTTGATTTTGATCACTCCATAACTCAAAATCCATGAGGAGTTGCAATTAGTTCTAGTTGAAGTTTTTGTAGAGGGCAATGAGATCTACAAATCAAGCCTTGGATGGGAGAAAATGGCTTTGTGGTTTAGGAGTAATGACCCTCCAAAGTTAGTACCCTAGCGACTTTATTTTTAACTTAGAAAATTTTCTAAGTTTTTTATGGTTACCCCTTTTACAAGTTATCCAACTTTTCTTGATTTTTCTTGATGAATGATGATTCAAATAATACATTAACATCATTTTAGGGTTAAAAATCCATTTTGCTGAAAAATCTCAAAAAGTCAAAGTTGACTTTTGTGCACAGTTGACTTTTTATCAGATGAATTCCAAACTGTGCAATTCTTCAGGAAATCATGTCCTTGACCTAAATCAAACTTGATGGACATGTTCCATGGGTGTCATAGGGTATATTGATGCATGTCATAGGGCTTGGGAGCATGTCCTGGTCAAAAGTCAAAGTTACAGTTGACTTTTTCCTTAAAACCCTAACTTTGGTGCAAATGAAATTGAGACTTGTTGCTCAAGCTTCTTGGATTAATCCATTGTTGCAAATGGATCAATATAGTTCATTAGAGACCCTCAAACCCTCTCTTGAGGTCTTGGCTCATGATTTACCCTAAAAGTCAACTTAGGGGTGAATTAGGTCAAGAAACCCTAATTCCTGATTTTTGATGAATGCATCCCCTGAGGCAAAATTGACTTGGTGATTGGGTCCATGAGGTTCCATGGAGTATATTAGGTTATGTTTTGGATCATTGGCTTATGCCCAGATGAAAAATTTCCATCTGGAGGCCCTGGTCGACCAAAACCCTAATTTGGTGACACTGTCGATCTTGAGACTTAATCCACCTAGAAGGGAGCAGCCTTGTGCTTAATCCTTGAAGTGGGAGTCCTTTTGATCCATTGTGGATGTTTGAGAGGTTAGACAAGTTGAAGCTCATGTCATTCCTTGATTAATCCTTTGTCTAAGCACTCAGAGAGGGCTCGAAACCCTAATTTTGATTGTAGTGAATGCTCACCCATCTTTGGGGAGACTGATGAAGTATGATGTCCCATCCATATTGTGATGATGATTTTCACAATGATGGGAAATCTTAGTGGTAAAAATTTGGGGTATGACATATGCCCCTATTTATTCTTCTTGGACACGAAGGTGTGAATGACGAAGGTATTCGGGCATTCGGGGTGCAAGAGGATTAAATATCGGAATACCCAAAATTTTGATGGTGGTTATGAATGGTAGCTTACGCATTCATCTTCTTTAGCTAAGCAATGATGCTTAGAAAAGGTAAACTTCCCCTCGATCCTGGTCTTCAGCCAAGGAACTGGTCTTAGTTTCTGATGTAAACTTCCCCTCGATCCTGGTTTCCTACCGAGGAACTGGTCTCAGTTTCTGATGTAAACTTCCCCTCGATCCTGGTTTCCTACCGAGGAACTGGTTTAAGTTTCTTTTGTCAATAAATTTTCTTGACAAGGGACGCTATTCGTAGCGGCTTTCCTTCAAACTTCTCGCCGAATTTTCCTGGGGAGATTCCATTTGAGTGGAAAAAGTTTCGATGTCAGACTTGTTGGGGAACCCAGTCGTTTGAGTTGTAGAGTTGCACAAACTTTTCTGTTGGAGATGCCATTTGTTGACTCTACTTGGGGAATGCGAGTCCCTTGAGAGACTGCTTTTGCTTGGGGTCTTTACATCATACTTTTCTCGGAGATCTTCTCTGAGAAATTCCATATGATGTGATCCAATTTTGAGGTGCCGATGACCTTTTCATCACTGGGTTTTTCGGAGAAAAACTGCCGTACTGCCGAATCTCCGATTTAGGAGGCTTTCTCTCGAGATTTTCTTTAATCCGGGAAAACAAGGATATCATCTTCAATGGCAAAGAGTGATGTTACCTGAGGGCTCTCTGGTCTTTCAGAGGTTCAAGTTATCAAAGTGGTCAAGGACCCAACTTCAATCCAGAAATAAAACTGAAGGAGAGAGAATGTTCAGACGTAACACTTCCTGACGAGGAAAGGGTTGACAACTCGATTGAGTAGACTTTTATCACTAGTGGACAAGACCGACTAGAGTGATAGCGATGCAATATGAAATGTGAATGTAAATCAATAATGCATGATGCATGTATGTATATGCTAACAAAACCGACGCGACATACAAACTAACAGGTGAACACGACTGGATACTCGGCCATCGCGGGGCAAAGAAGTACCGTTGGTTCAAAATAGCAATTCCGCCTTGCTTAGGAAAGATAGTCCCTGTTGGGAGCTAAGTTGGTCGGGCTTAGGAGATGAGAACTCGGCCGAGGCGTGTCAGACGAAACAAGGTCTCTGACACAGTTGATCCCTTCATTCAGGCGTACTGGGTTAGAAGGAGTACTTTGATTCTCCACTTTGAGGTTCGATTACTTCTGGAGAAGCGACCGATGTTCTTCCGATGTTCAATAGTCAAAAGAAATTGCCGTCTTTAAAAAGCAGAAAAAGTTTTAACAAGTAAATTCAATTTTGTTTTATTTCAAGAATCGTTAATCATATTAAAACGCCATTCTGTAAAGCTAAAACAAAGAAGAATTACAAACAAAAGCACAAGGGCTCAAATTTTATTGATAAGATAGAGATCAGCCAAACGCGTGATTCCAAAGAGTATATACAAAGTTAGAAAATGTTAATTTACAGGGAAAAGGGCTACGTTGAAACATAACGACCACTATCCTTCTACCAACTTTGAATTCAGGACATCCTGAGCTTCTGTCGAAGATGACCTTGACTGGAGTTTTCTGGCGGATGATGTAACTGCTGCTGCTGAGGGACTTACCTCTGTTGAACATAGTTACTTGCCATTATCCCTAATTTTTGCCTGAATTGTACTTCGATGTTTTCAATCCACCGGGATGATTTTTTCCATGTCTCTAACTTTTGACTGGATTGCCCTTTCGGGTTTTCAATCCACCGAGACATTTTTTTTCTTTCTTTTTTTTAGTTTAGGCGAAGTATTTCTTGACTACATCAACATTCGTGGGGTAGGAAAATTCCTCTCCGTCCATGGTTGCAAGTCTCAAGGCGCCGCCCGAGAAAGCTTTCGTGACCACATAGGGGCCATCATAATTCGGAGTCCATTTACCTCGCGAATCAGTGAGAAATGATTGTATCTTTTTGAGCACGAGGTCTCCTTTTCTGAAGACATGAGGTTGAACCTTTTTGTCAAACGCCCTCTTCATTCTCTGTTGATACAACTGACCATAGCATAGTGTCGTTATTCTCTTTTCTTCGATCAGATTTAGTTCGTCGTGTCGACTTTGACACCATTCAGCTTTGGTGAGCTTAGCTTCCATCAATACTCGGATTGACGGGATCTCTACTTCTATGGGGAGCACTGCTTCCATGCCATACACTAGAGAGAAAGGGGTTGCCCCTGTTGAAGTGCGGACAGATGTGCGATAACCGTGAAGAGCAAAGGGTAGCATCTCATGCCAATCTTTGTAGGTTACAACCATCTTTTGAACGATCTTCTTGATGTTCTTGTTAGCCGCTTCTACCGCTCCGTTCATCTTGGGTCGGTAGGGAGATGAGTTACGGTGTTCGATCTTGAACTCAGCGCACAACTCCTTCATCATCTTGTTGTTCAAGTTAGATTCATTATCAGTAATGATCTAGCTCGGAACACCATAACGACAGATGATATTGTTTTTGATAAATTGGACCACCACTTGTCGGGTTACATTGGCGAATAACGCTGCTTCGACCCACTTAGTGAAGTAATCAATGGCCACCAGGATGAACCGATGTCCGTTTGAAGACTTGGGCTCAATCATGCCAATCATGTCGATTCCCCATATGGAAAATGGCCATAGGGAAGAGAGAACTTTGAGATGTGATGGCGGTACATGAATTTTGTCAGAGTATATCTGACACTTATGACACCTCCTCATGTACTTATAGCAGTCGGATTCCATGGTCAACCAATAGTACCCTGCTCTTAGAATTTTTTTCGCCATTTTATGTCCGTTGGCATGAGTGCCAAAGGATCCTTCATGAATTTCTTTCATAAGTATGTCTGCTTCTGGTCTGTCTACGCATCGGCGCACGACCATGTCAAAATTTCTCTTATAGAGAGTGTCCCCGCTCAGGAAGAAGCTTCCAGCCAATCTTCTAAGGGTTTTCCTATCTTTCCTGGATGCCCGATGTGGGTACTCTTGTTTCTGAAGGAAGCATTTGATATCGTGATACCAAGGTTTGTCGTCTATGACTGCTTTAATCGTGATGATGTAAGCGGGCCGTTCAAGGCGCATTATGTCAATCTTAGGTAGGTCGTTCCATTGACCTACACTAATCATGGAAGAGAGAGTGGCTAATGCATCAGCCATGTGATTCTCCTCACGAGGGATGTGATGAAACTCGACTCTATTAAAGAAGGGTAACAACCTTCTTGCATAGTCTTTCTAAGGAATCAATCCTGATTGGTATGTGTTCCAATCTCCTTTTATCTGATTGATAATCAAGGCTGAATCGCCGTATACATCCAAGTTTTTGATCCTTAAATCAATTGCTTCTTCGAGACCCATGATACAAGCTTCGTATTCGGCCTCGTTGTTCGTACATTTGAACGTAAGTCTGGCGGTGAAAGGAACGTGGGTACCCTGAGGGGTAACAATTATTGGCCCAATTCCAATTCCATAATGATTAACTGCTCCGTCAAAGATTAGTCCACATTGGGAACCTGGTTCTGGCCCTTCACTGGGTAATGATTCATCGCAATCTTTCATTTTTAGATACATGACATCTTCGTCTGGGAAGTCAAACCCGATTGATTCCTGATCGTCAATCGGTTGATGAGCCAAATGATCGGCTAAAATACTTCCCTTAACGGCTTTCTGAGCGTGGTACTCAATGTCATATTCTGATAACAACTTCTGCCAATGGGCAATCCTTCCCGTGAGAGCAGGCTTTTCGAAGACGTAATTGATTGGATCCATTTCGGAGATTAACCAAGTAGTATGACGAATCATGTATTGGCAAAGACGTTTGGCTGCCTAAGCCAAAGCGCAGCAAGTTTTCTCAAGCATCGTGTACCGAGTTTCGCAGTCGGTGAATTTCTTGCTCAAATAGTAAATGGCAGACTCTTTCCTTTTGGTTTCGTCTTGTTGGCCAAGTACACATCCCATTGAGTCCTCTAGGACTGTGAGGTAAATGATCAGTGGTCTTCCTTCCACTAGAGGTGATAGAATCGGAGAATTCAACAGATATTCCTTGATACTGTCGAAGGCGGTTTGGCAATCTTCTGACCAAACGCAGTCCTGGTTCTTTTTAAGTAATTTGAAGATTGGCGCACAGGTCGCGGTCATAAGGAATATGAATCCGGAGATGTAGTTCAAACTTCCCAGGAATCCTCTGACTTGTTTTTTAGTTTTCGGAGAAGGCATTTCTTGAATGGCCTTAACCTTGTCAGGATCAACCTTAATTCCTTTCTGGCTGACGATGAACCCTAGTAGTTTCCCTGAACGGACACCGAAGGTGCACTTGTTGGGATTCAAGAGGAGCTTGAATTTTCTTAGACGTTCGAACAATTTTGACAGATGTTCAACGTGCTCACTCTCTATTTTAGATTTTGTAATCATATCATCGACATACACTTCGATTTTTTTGTGTATCATGTCATGAAAAAGAGTAGTCATGGCCCTTTGATAGGTTGCCCCGACGTTCTTCAAACCGAACGACATTACCTTATAACAAAGGGTGCCCCATGGGGTAATGAACGAAGTTTTCTCCATGTCTTTCGGCGCCATTTTGATCTTGTTATAGCCCGAGAATCCATCCATGAAGGAGAAAATTTTGAACTTTGCTGTGTTGTCTACCAGCATGTCAATGTGTGGTAAAGGAAAGTCGTCCTTTGGACTAGCCTTGTTTAGATCCCTGTAGTCGACACACATTCTGACCTTTCCGTCCTTTTTGAGAACGGGTACAATATTGGCTAACCATTGAGGATATTCTGATGTGGCGAGGAAACCTGCGTCAATCTGTTTTTGTACGTCCTCTTTGATTTTGATGGCCATGTCCGGGTGAGTCCGTCTCAACCTTTGTTTTACTGGCAGACATTCTGACCTTAACGGTAAGTGATGTTCCACGATGCTGGTATCCAACCCTGGCATATCCTGATAGGACCAAGCGAATACATCGGGGAATTCTTTGAGAAGCTTTATCAAACTCTCTCTGGCAGTTGGACTGAGCAGTGCCCCAATCCTGATTTCTTTTCTCTCTTGTTCTGAACCCAAGTTTACTGTTTCCAACGATTCTTTATGAGGTTCAATGGACCTTTCCTCTTGTCTGAGTAGTCGGGAGATCTCTTCTGGAATTTCATTGTCAACTTCTTCTTCAGCCCGAAATACCGGGAACTCAAAGTTGGGAGAAGGCATCGGATCGTATGTTTCAACGGGGTTTAAAACAAGCAATCCGCATGACGTGATGATTCGTGTTTAGAAGAGATAGAGAAAATGCAAGTGTGTGCAGTGTTTTTATTACTGCTTGTTTTTTTTGAATTGTTTTTTTAGGATTACCATTTTCTGAAAAAGCAAAAAGAGAAAACAACAATTAATGCGGAAATTACATAACGACGTTATTTTATTAATGAACAAGTCGATTCTTGAAACTACAGCCCTATAAAACAAAACTCTGTCGCTCCGGGCAAAGCGAAGAGGGATATTTACAGAAAGTGAGCCCTATCAAAACATCTGTTTCACCTGGGCAGGGTGAAAGGTTAAAGATGGCAATTACTTTGACTGATGAACGATCTTCGAAACCTCGACAGCAGCCCATTGGCGGCGAACTCCTTAGTGGATCACAAAGTATGGCACCTTCCTTGATTTGTCTTCAGAAATGACGCTGATTTCTGGTGGAGCAGGATCATTGGAATCTGTCTCCCAGGCAGAATTGTCGTAGGAGAATTCCTCAGTTGTATTTTGCATAATATTTGTGCTCTCAGCTGTATCTCCCCATCCAGTAGGCTGGATATCTTAGAGCCTGATACGAGAGCTTTCGGGAGCGGTGTACTTGACCATATAGTCGTATTTCCCACTCGGTTGTCCCAAGGTGCCCCACACTTCTCTGGAACTGAAGGAGTCATCTCTCTCGATGACGTTGACCTCAGGAAAAGCATAGTTGATGAATTCAAGTCCTGCAAATGTTGCAAATTCATCTTCATATTGAGTAGCTTCTGAATGACCTGAGTGTTGATCCCATGACATGGTGGGGACACGGGGATTCTGTTTAAAAACGGTCAGCTGATTTTCATTGTTCGGCTGACTCTCTTGCCCCAAGTCTCCTGAATAAGGTTGCCACATTGGCAGACCATCCATTGGGCCATAGTAGTTGTAGTCAAAGTTGTCTTTCATCAGAGTGACCTCCTCTAATGAGTTTGGCGGAGCACGACATCCTTCCGGATCACAATCTCCATATATCATTTCGACATCTGACTTTGGTATAAATCTCGGACTCTGTGCGGGATAGCAAAATGGCGTAGGAACCTCTTCCTGAGACATATAACCGTCCTCGTTAAGGTAGGACTTCCATTCCTCATCCGTATTAGAAGGATCTTCCTCATTAATAGCATGTACTGCTTGAGACACAGGGTGAAGAAAACCTCCACTGTGGAAGAAATTTTGAAGGGGATGAAGACTTTCATCGTTGGCAGCTGTTTGGGTACATGTTGCAGAAAAACTAAGACCCCTCTTTGTTGCCTTGCCAGTAGGAATGACAAGCTGTCCCCATCCTGTTGTATCGGTACTCTCGACCGCTTTAATAGCATCTTTGTATGAGGAAATCGAGGTTCGTCCTTTGAACTGATTGTTCTTGCTCACCGACAGTGCTTGGAACTGAGTTCCAATAACCTCCTCAGGTTCTATACCAGTAGATGATGACAAGTTGCTTACAAGCAAGGCTTGTTCCCCACAGACTGTGACAAGTTGATCGTTCTTGACAAACTTTAGCTTTTGGTGGAGGGTCGAAGTGACCGCTCCAGCCTGATGTATCCAAGGTCTTCCTAATAAACAACTGTATGTTGCCCGGATTTCCATGACCTAGAAAGTGACTTGGAAAGTGTGAGGACCGATAGTTATGGGAAGATCAACTTCGCCGATAACTGTTTTTCTGGATCCGTCGAACGGTTTGACGACGACCTCGCTGATTCTCATCGGAGGGCCTTTGAATTATAATTGCATCAAAGTGGACTTCGGTATAACATTCAGGGCTGACCCTGTGTCTACCAGTACACTGGCTAAAGCATCGTCCTGGCAGTTAACTATAATGTTGAGCGCCATGTTATGACGGCGACCCTCTTCGGGTAATTCCTCATCACTAAATCCCAAATTATTGCAGGAAGTGATGTTAGAGACAATGCTATCAAACTGTCTGATTGTTACATCCTGTTCCACAAAGGCTTGCTCCAAGACTTTCTGTAGAGCCTCCCTGTGGGCTTCTGAACTGTGTAACAGCGATAATACCGAGATCTTTGAAGGAGTTTGTAACAGCTGATCCACAATGTTATATACACTCCTTTGGATGAGCTTCAGCATCTCATCATTATTTTTCGAAAGGTCGAGATTACTGGATTGACCGACTGGTGGATCAGGAGTTTCCGTCTGAAGTTCCTTTTCCTTGTTAGGTTCTCCAACTCCCCGGTTGAAGATTCTACCGCTCTGTGTTACATGACTGATGTCTGCAATATTCACGACGGAGGGTAATGGAATTTCCTTTCCATTTTCAACTGTCGTTGCACCGTATTTGTAAGGGATAGCCTTAGTTGATTCATACGGTGTTGGTCCCAGCAGATAGATGACTATGGGAACCTTCTGATTTTTCTGACCATCATAATTAATCTCGATCTGTTCCCGGTTGGGAACTTTAGATTCGTCAAGTAGAGGGATAATGGCAAAAACATCCCTGGTCCTGTGATGACCAGAGATAGTGACAACATCCTCAACTTGCTCGGCAAGGTAGTTCGGCGTCCAGTTGATGGGTCCAGAACCCGGATATGGGCGAATCTCTCCATGATCCGCCTGCCCTTGGAGAGCTGCTCTCACAATGTAACACCCTTGGTTACTTTCCGAACAGACGCCGCAACGTTCATAGTTGTGTGGTGGCACCTGGTCACGCCCACTTTGAATACAATGTAACCTCACTAGGTTAGCTTCCACAGATCGGACATCCTGACTCTGACGCCGAGTGGGGTTTATGTTATTGATACTAATCTGCTGAGTATCTTCATCCATATAAATTGGCATCCACCAGTGATTTAACAAGTGCTGAAGTGCCTCCTAGACAAGGGTACAACCTCGATCATTTTCGCAACCTGCCTTACAGCTTTGATAGTCATGTGATATTAAGAATCCAAGTCGGACCTGCTCAGCATGTAACTCTACCAGGTTGGTATTCATCATGTGAATATCAAAGATCTGAACCATGTTGATTTGATAGGAGTTCCTATCATGTTAGTCTTGGATCCATCCAAGATCCATCTGACGCTGGAGGGCCTCCTGTATGAAAGAGCATCCCTATTTGTTTACCGAGCAAATCAGACAGGAACTGTAATCGTGCCGCGACAGATTATGATACTGGCTTTGCCTTGAGTGCATCGCCACCACGTTGACATTCATCGGACGGATGTCGTGGTTTTGAATGACGTTGGAATTCGTGTAAACCATGTTAACTCCACGAACTCGGTGCTCTTGGATCCATCCGAGATCCATCTGTTCCTGTAGAGCTGCTTGCACCATAGAACATCCTTGATTGTCTTTAGAGCAGATATCACACTGGTGATAATTATGAGGTGGCACATGGCCATATCCACTCTGTCTACAATGCATCTTGACCAGATTGGTTTTCAACAAGAGTACATCGTGAATTTGATAGACATCGTTAGTCTCTCCTTCTATCAAATTGACTGCAGCCTTCTCGTGTTGAGGCAGCGGATTCGTGAGAACATTAGGATTCGTATCCTTGAAGGATAAGACCCCGCTCCTAACAAGTTTTTGCATATCGGACTTGAAATTAAGACAAGTCTCTATGTTATGCCCTGATCCTCCTTGATGATAAGGGAAAGTTTGATCCACCTTAAACCAAAAAGGTGATTTTCCGGTACTGTAAGAGGAGATTTAGTCTGAATGTGCCCCTTAGCCAGTAGTAATGGAAACAACTCTGCGTATGACACGAGTATAGGATCAAATCCTGGTGGCCGTGTTGTACGGTTGTTGTTGTATGGAGGGCGAGCCTGCTGAAGAGGCTCTTGTGTCCTTTGCTGATTAGGTTGGCTCTGTGCAACCTGAGGTTGATACTTAGGAATAGGCGCAAGGCCGATAACAGGACTTACAACTGCTACTGGTTGATAACGTCGCCTTTGCTTTCCGAGAGAGATATTCCCAATATCTTCCTCTTTTTTATTAGGGAGAGCACTATCGTATTTTTTAGTACCGCTCGTCGATCCAGTGTCTTTTACCAAATGTCCTTCTCGGACGGCTTCCTCAAGACGTACGCCCATGCCAACCATTTCGGTGAAATCACTGGGCGCACTGGCCACCATTCGGTCATAGTAAAATGAGCTTAAGGTCTTTAAGAAGATCTTTGTCATCTCTTTTTCCTCTAGAGGTGGGCAAATTTGAGCGGCAATCTCACGCCACCTTTGAGCGTACTCCTTAAAGGTTTCCTTGTCCTTTTGCGACATCGATCTGAGTTGATCTCTGTCGGGTGCCATGTCTAATTTGTATTTGTATTGTTGGACGAAGGCAGTGCCAAGATCTCTGAATGTGCTGATCGTAGCACGGTTTAAACCCATGTACCATTTGAGTGCGGCACCGGTTAAAATATCCTGAAAGTAGTGAATCAGCAGGTCCTGATTCTTAATCTGAGATGACATTCTCCGAGCGTACATCACCAGATGGCTCTGAGGGCAAGAGTTACCCTTGTATTTTTCAAAGTCGGGCACTTGAAATTTGTGCAGAACTTTCACATTTGGGACCAAGCAGAGATCTGCGGCGTCCTTTCCAAATAGACCCTAACCGCGAATGGCTTGCAGTTCCTTCTGTATTTCCAAGAACTGTTCCCGGAATTCATCCATTCGGTCAAACATAGTTTCCTTCTTACCATAAGGTATCTGTGGAATCTGTCCTTCCGGGACAGTGTGCACCACAGGGGGTGGGACCGTGACTACGGTAGTGAGTCTTGGCATCTCCCGAAGTTTGTAACCTTCAGGAGTCTTCAGTATGCCCCTGGCATCTTCACTTTCCTGAAGTTTGTAACCTTCAGGCCCAGCGGCTTCTGTTGTGATTCCCTGATCTTCAGTGATCGGCGGAACATATCCTTCCGGGATATCGTTTACAGGCATGCCCCAAGGACTATCTTTCGGCATTTGATACCTAGGATCATACTTCTCCACTATGGGCGTCGAGGTGATCTCTGAGATCACAGTCCTTTGTAGCTGAGCTTCTGCCATGGCTTGCATGTCACTACGAAGCTTCCTCATATCCTTTCTCAGAGCGTCGATCTCCTCTTTCAACTCTCTGTTTTCTTCCTCAAGATCATCCATCTTTTTCTGACGATTGGCCCGAGTATTATACGAATGAGACAGTTTAACTCTAGAACCGAGACACAAACATGAGATTCGTAGGTAAGAAGAATACGCGATGTGAGAATGATGAATGCAATGATTATATTAATTGTTTTTTTTGTTTAATCAAAATAAACCTCGACAATTAGATTGCAAATATCAAACGGTGGGGAAACCCATTTTTATTGAATTCAAAGGATTACAGAAATGGAAATACAGTAGATTACAAGGTGCAGAAACAGAAACCTAAACTAATGGGTCCCGAGTCCTCTCTGAAGAGAAATCGGGTGCTGATTCTGGTATCTTCCTTTTCTTTGACCGGGGCTCTTGGGCTGTTGTCAGGTTGTCATTCCTTTGCCAGGTGAAAGGAGCGAGCAAATTCCTTTGGTCATCTTGATTCTCTACAGCATGTTGCTCCAAAATTTCAATCAGAGCATCCTTTTCTTTTAGTAATTGATGTATTTTGATGCACTCTATGTCGAGGGTGCGGTACTTGTTCTTCCAAGACCTTCTCTCCTTTTGAACTTTGTTGAGAGTAACCTGAAGCATTTCAGTTTCCGTCATGAAGTACATGACAGATTCCCTCGGCGGAAGAATTCCGTAACGAGGATAAGGCATCTTCAACTTGAGAGCTCTAGTTTGTACCCAATGGAGATAAGGCTCCACCGAGACACAGTCTGGTTTTCCCAGAGACTCTCGTCCTTTATTATGAACGTTTTTCCAAGCTTGCACTATTTTCGTCTTTAGTGCTCTGTCATTTTCTCCTTCCTTGAAGAAAAGACCTTCCAGATGAACACCCCGTGGGATGTGTCTCATCGGGTATCCAAATTGACGATGAACGAGAATTGGATGGTAATTAATTCCTCCCTTAGTTCCTATAAGGGGTACGTTGGGGAAGTTTCCACAACGGTCAATGATCCTGATTCCATCATAAATCCTATTACACCAATCTATGTCAGAGTTGGTGAGAGACATGATCTTCTGCGACCAACGTAAGGCACTCTTGCAATCCCAAAATGTAGCAGACTTGGGCAAGTGAGAGATAAACCATTTGTAAAGCAAAGGTACACAGCATGTGATCTCCCCTCCGCTGTACAAATTTCCCAAGTGTATAGAATGATACGCATCTGCGAGCAAAGTCGGTACAGGGTTTCCAATGAGAAAAACCTTAATGGAGTAAATATCGACGAAGTTATTGATGTTGGGGAACAAAAATAACCCGTAGGCGAGCAAGACAAAGACGCTTTCAAAAGCAGTCACGTTTCCTATACTGGCAAAATACAGGGCCTTCTTTGTCAAAAACTGGGCTGGCAAACCTTGGATGCCACCCTTGGTAGTCATGTGAGTCCTAACCTCAGACTCGTCCAAATGAATTGCTCTCGCAATGGTCTGATTCTTTGGAATTTCTTCAAGTCCAGAAAATGGAGCTCGATCTGTAATGTGTAAATCGATTAGGTGAGAATACTCCTCCAGCGTTGGTGCGAGCTGGTAATCCAGGAATGTGAAACAGTGATAAACCGGATCATAAAACTGAATGAGCGAATCCATGATTCCCTCAATCACATGGACTCTTAATAGTGGTAGTAAACCTCCGTGTTTAGCTCTGAAAGCCTCTTGGTTTGTGATCATCCTTGCTAACCTTCTTAAATCCTCAAGTTTTGGAACCTTGAAGGTGTACGTATGGGTTCTCCTTCTACCGAAATCCATTAGTACAATCCTTTTCTCTGATATTTGCAATTACAGTCTTAGTATAATTTGAAAAACAGAGAGACTAGAAGGGAAATTTTTTTGAATGTTTTAATGTTTTTTAAATGAATGCGTGAATGCAGCACACAAAAACATAGAAAAAACATGGGGTCAAAGGGTCGTTGTCATGAACTCAAGGCTCTACCCATCCCCAAAGGTTTATACTAAGGTGATTTTTGTACCTGTACTCATTATCATCAGCTCCTCCCAGGAAAGCAAAACAACAAGCGGATCGCCAGCGAGTTGTAGAGCAATCTTAGAGTAAGTGCCATTCACCGAGAATAGATCACCAGCCTCAAATGAGGGTAGTATCGTGTAACAACTATTCCCGATAGTTTCCGCACTACAAAAGGGTTTGGCTCCTCAGCTTCTCAGACATCACAATCGGCCCATTGTCTAGGTGAGAGAATGGGTTGCATTGGTCAGCCTCCACTGAGGTTGATGGTCGACCTCGTCGCCGTCACTTATCTTAAGTGTATACTCGATCTTTCCACATGCGGCATCACACGCATTCCCATTAGCAGAAAAATAAACACGTATAGCAATTAGGAAAAGCAGTATATATATTTGTTCTAATCATCCTAGACTTTTAAAAGCTAAGAATCTTAAGTTCCTGACAGAAAATGGTTTCCCGACGGAGTCACCAATCTGTGGTTTCATTTCAAATTAACACCGTTTTGACCTAAGATCCTAATGACGTTAAGGTTTCCACATACGGGAAAAGAACAAGATCCTTAAAGAGACATGTAAATCTAAAGTCCCGAGCAGAGTCGCCATTTTTCTGTAGCGAGTGATTTTTGGATGTGGTTGCGAAGCACGATCGCTCTAGTACTACAGTTCGATTCATTTTTTATCCTATTAAAGCTGATGAAAGAATGGAAATAGATGTCTCCAACTAACCCTGCTTGCATACTGAGATTAAACAGTCAAAACTGTTGGTTTACAAATGCTACAAAGATTCGGGGTTTGTCCTAGGTTATTTTGTTGACGAGGGGTGCTTTAGGCTATTGGTTGAGATGTTAGGACGGATATATATGAAAGTATGGGATTTTGGGTTTTTGTTTAGTGTGCTCGCTAGGATTTTTCTTTCAATCTTATGCCTACGTATTCCCGTTTACCGAAACAGGGAAATCAGAGCGTTCGTAGTTCCTCCTATTCTATGGGAGGAAATGGTTGTTTTGGTGTCTTGTTCAAAGCCCAAGACGTGAAGCGAAAGGTGGTTTGTATCTTGTTCAAAGCCCAAGATGTGAAGCTGAAGGGTTTATTTGTAGCTTGTTCGAAGCCCAAGATGTGAAGCTAAAAGTGTTGACCTTAGAGAGAATTTGTCATCTCTAAAGAGGGGGTTGTATGTCACAACTGCTTATAAAGGAGGATTACTTTAACCGGGATGTGTGAATCCGGCAATGCCATAATTTCCTTTAAAGGGGATTTTAACCTGAAGGAGAAGACTTTAACTCAGTGTAGAGCAATGATATCTTTCCTTAGGAATTTCTCATGCTAAAAGAGGGACAGTGGCATGGATGTAGATGATCCAGAGGCTTGCCGCTTACAACGATTAGATGAAGTAGAAGGAGTTATTGATGTTTGTATACTGTGAACGAGGCACAACTTTGATGCTAAAAGGTTGATTGGATCAACCAGTGGTTTTCTTATATAAAGCCTAAGAGGAGGCTATTATGTGTCTCGTACAAAGCCCGAGAGAGAGGCTATTATGTGTCTCGTACAAAGCCCGAGAGAGAGGCTAAAAGGTTTTGACTCAACGAGGGAATCTTTTGGTATCTCGTATAAAGCCCGAGATGGAGGCTATTTGACTCAACAAGAGAGTTTTTTGTATCTCGTACGAAGCCCAAGATGGAGGCTAAAATTTGTTTGGCTTAATAAGAACCTTTTTGTATCTCGTATAAAGCCCGAGATGGAGGCGAAAGGGTGATTGACTCAACGAGGGAGTCTCTTATGTGTCTCGTACAAAGCCCGAGAGAGAGGCTAAACGTTGTTTGACCCCGCTGGGGAGAATCATTGTACAAAGCCCAAGAGAAGGCTGACTTCACTGGAGAAGGATCATTATACAAAGCCTAAGAGGAGGCTATGGTTACTGTTTCAGTTGAGTGACAGGTCCAGTATGCTGATTTAAAGAGAAAATCAGTTCTTATATGAGCAACACTGTACTCAAGGATTTTTTATTCGAGGATCCGGGTTATTCCTGTTCTTTAAGGAAGTGGGAAATCCGAAGGGTATTGAGACTATCTGAGTCTACGGGTTTTCTTCCTATTCTTGGCGGTGTCACTTGAGAATGTCTTTGAGACTCAAGGAGATTAGACTGTCTAAGTCTAGAGTGTCATCTTTTATACTGTGCTTTGAGAAACAGTAGTAGACTCTATGAAAGGACTGTTCTATGCAGATGATTAAGTTTTGTTCCTATACCTCTAGGAGGTCGTCGGGACAATTTGTACAAAGCCCAAGAGGAGGCTGGAAACTTTTAAGAAGCCGACGGGTCCTTGTACGATGCCCAAGAGGAGGCTATCATTCCCGGAGGAAGAGATCATTATACGAAGCCTAAGAGGAGGCTGTGAATACTTCTAAGAAGCCGGCGGGTCCTTGTACTAAGCCCAAGAGGAGGCACGGTTGCTTTTAGGAAGCCTGTGGGTCCTTGTACGATGCCCAAGAGGAGGCTGATGCTTTTAAGAAGCCCGTGGGTCCCCAAACCCCGAGAAATTCAAAGCAAGCTATTCACAAGGAATAGATCAAGTCAGGAAAGTTCAAGAATTTGGAAGAAACTCAAAGATGCCATTCACGGAGAATACATTCATCTCTGGGGGTAGAGTCTCTTGACAATTCCTAATGAGGACAGCCGAAGAGAAGACTGTATTTGGTGATCCTATTGGGGATCTAGTTGTCTATTTCTACGAATAAACGAAACGACGTCACCTAGTTCTAGACGTAGTTGCCGGGGAAACTCTAAATATCAATACTATTATTACACAGTTGATATGATTTTATGAAAGAAGACTTACAGTGAAACAGCCCCACAATACAGTTATATTTATATGAAAGCGGTAAATGAAAGCGATAACCACTTACTCGGTTGTAGAGCTTCCATGCTGTTTGGTTAGTTGTTCAACAAAGAAAGATTGAAAACAACAGTATATTCAAAATCAAAGGAGAAAGTCCTTTGAAAAAGAAAGATTTGGGGCTTACAGTTTAAGGAGAGGCCCATGGTTTTATCAGTGAGCGCACTGTTTGAATTTGTATAGAGGGCCTTATACAAGTGACTAAGGCCCAAAAAGGTTTCCTGTACAAAGGGATGGGTCTTACACTCTCTCAAGAGGCCCAAAAGGTTTAAATAAAAAGAGTGGGGCTTATAACACGAGTGTAGGCCCAGTTGACTTTTCGTTTAAAAATGGCGATCGCGCTGAGATTTTCTTATAACGCGAAGGGACTTATACAATAAGTGAGGCCCAAATGATTTTGGTTAAAAGGGGGTTGGGTCTTACACTCTATTAGAGGCCCAAAAAGTGTTAAATGGGTCTTATAGCTCAAGGAGAGGCCCAAAAGGTTATTTTTCAAAAGGCGATGATCGCGCCATTTGTTTTTGACGGTATCGGGACTTATACAATACACTGAGGCCCAAAAATGATTTGGTCAAAAAAGGATTGGGTCTTACACTCTATTAGAGGCCCAAAGTGTTTTGAAAATGATTTATGAGGGTTGAATTAATCCAAAAACCCTAATTTGTTATCAAAAATGTATTTAATTGAATAAAAATTCAATTAAAATGATCAAAATTGTTTAACATATGGAAAAAAAATTGTGATCTTGGATTAATGCTTCAAAAATTAAGTATTGACCTACAAAATAATTAGAAAGCATTAAAAGTTGCAAAATCAAGGTGGAAAAAATATTTTAAATGTCAAAAACAATTAAAACATTAATTCTTTGCAAAAATATCAATTATACAAAATAAATAATATTTTTGGGATTTTTTTGGAAAATAAAATATTTTATCATTTTTATGAATTATTAAAAAAAGAATCAACTCAAAATCATTAAAACTCAGAGAGAAATTAATTTTTGAATCAATTAAATAAAATCACAAAAATTCAAATATTTGAATTTATGAAAATGGCGCCAAGAGCACACCAAGAACACGCGCGTGTTCTGGGTTTGCCCAGATTTGCATTTTCTCTCCAATCTCACTGAATACTTAATCATATCATGTAATCCACATACCAATCAACTTGTTTCAACCTCACGATCATGTCTATGAAAATTAATTTCATTTAAATTAAGCATAAAACAAGAAATCACGAAAAATCCTCAAGAACCCTAATTTCTGCATGAAGGCTAGGAGTTTTGATACACGATTCAAACAATGCAATTAATTAAGGGGAATCATTCCATGCATGATTATGAACATATGGCCAAATTATTGTGCAGCAAAAATTGCATGGATCATAGAGTTAGAAGAGCTCATGCTTACCACTTGCAACTAGTGATCGTGATTTGTGTTGGAGGTGTTACAGATAGGTTCCAATGATCTGGATAGCTTCCCTAGGTGCCATGGAGTGTATATGGATGCTTGGAATGGATTGAAATGGTTTGGAGTTGAAGATGGTACCTCAACTGCAAAACTGTCAAGAACTTGAGCAATTGGCTGGTGATTTTGTGAAATATGTGTTCCAGATGTTATGTGAGTGTTTGGATCACTTCTATATGATGTATGTGAGGTGTGTGTGTGATTGGTTTGATTGGAAAAGCTCTCAAACTCAAAACCCGGTAGTGACTTGCCTTAGAAGGCAAAATTGGAGTGAAAGAAGAGATTTTGAGGAAAGCATCTATTAGATGGCTTTGGTGTACTCAAACTGATCACAATTGAGCTCTATTTATAGTAGAGCAAGTTTGTTTTGCAAGGAATAGTGAATGGCAACTGCAGCAGGTGTTTGTTCAATGTTGGCCAATGGAAATCCAAGTCTCCTCTAGCCATTGACTAGAGGTTAGGGCACAGGCTACTGGTTCCCTTGGTCTTGGATAAGTCTTGACGAAATTCAGTTTTAAATGGCTCAGTCCATGCCACCTTGATGCTTCCATTGAATGCTCCAATCCAAAATTGGAGTCTTGTCCCTATTTTGGCCATTCTAGGTTCAACGTGCTATTTCTTGTTCCAAAGAATTTGGAGGCTTGGCTCAGTGATTGTCCCCTTTAGATTCAATCCTTAGAGGTGTCCAAGTGGATAGGAGCATTGTGGTTTAGGAGTTATGACCCTCCAAAGTTAGTACCCTAGCCACTTTATTTTTAACTTAGAAAATTTTCTAAGTTTTTTATGGTTACCCCTTTTACAAGTTATCCAACTTTTCTTGATTTTTCTTGATGAATGATGATTCAAATCATACATTAACATCATTTTAGGGTTAAAAATCCATTTTGGTGAAAAATCTCAAAAAGTCAAAGTTGACTTTTGTGCACAGTTGACTTTTTATCAGATGAATTCCAAACTGTGCAATTCTTCAGGAAATCATGTCCTTGACCTAAATCAAACTTAATGGACATGTTCCATGGGTGTCATAGGGTATATTGATGCATGTCATAGGGCTTGGGAGCATGTCCTGGTATATTGATACAAGTGATTAACCAAGAAAAGGTGATTAACTCGAAAGGGGCTCAGTGTTTTAACATACAAGCTGTAGTTAATTGAAAAATTGGTGATTAACTAAGAAAAGGTGATTAACCCAAGAGGAAACTCAGTATGTTAACACATAGATTGTGGTTAACTGAGAAGAAGTGCAAATTGGTGTTTTAACTGACAGGCAGTGATTAACCAATCAAAGGGAGAAGAACCTAGAGAAGGTTACGAACTCTGCAAAAATTTTGGGGTTTAACAGAATACTATGTTTAACCGACAAAAGTGGATTGAGATGCTTCTGGGGAATCAAAAGGCAATGATTGACTACAAGAAAAGAATATTGAACAAAGAGAGATTGAAAGGAGCAAGAGTGATCAAGGATCAACTACGCTGGGGATGGAGATACGCTACCCGCCTGGAGATAGAGGTGACTAGGCTAGGCACAAGGTCATTCGTCCCCTACCTGAAGTAGTCAGAATGAGAGTAGGAATTCTCCACTCTCATTCCTTTTCTAAAACACAGGTTGTAGCGCAGAAAATGAAACGGACAGCGTAACAGCTCCAAGTTGTAAAGTGCTCCAGTATCGTGTGAAAAATCCAACTCCACGGGGGAAGAGAAAGAGAAAGCTCTCAAGGAAGCCTAAAGAGAAGCGCCGGAAGGAAGATTAATAATCAAAACGCAGTTTCGATTAATCAATCAAAAGGGAGGAAAATGCTAATAATTTTCCGAAATGAATTGAAAATTTATTAAAGCAAATGGTGCATTATTGGTTATACAAGATTAAGCTTATTCTTTGAAGAACAAACTTAATTCAAACATGAACGGAAAGTGAAAAACAGTGCCAAATGACAATCAAAATGCATCACAACTCATGTCATTTATGTGGATAAAATTGTGCAAGAATGATCATGTGCATACAATGCCAAGAATGTGCGCAATCATAAAAACAAAAGATTGAGCAACGACAAGATCACAATCATGCTTTAAACTGAAATGAAACAACACCTAAAATATCCATAAAAATCAAGCACATCAATCCATGGAAGTTATATGAGGAAAGCTTGGCAAACAAGCTTGAAAAACACCAAAAATGGCACTTTGTTACAGTGGTAATCGATTACCTTAAAGCAGGTAATCAGTTACTTGCTTGAAAAAGGCAGAACTGGTGAAAATTATGCAGAGTAATCGGTTACTCTCTTTTGAGTAATCGGTTACTTGCTTTAAAAAGACAGCGCTAGCGTAAATTTGTGCAGAGTAATTGGATACTCTCTTTTGAGTAATCGGTTACCACTATAACAGTGGCAAAAACAACTTTTCAAAAAGCACTTTCAGCACCTAAATCACTTGTCCAGGTTACCACATGCTAGGGTATGAATTTGTGCATGAAAATCAAGTTTAACAATAGCAAAAAACCAGGAATGGAATGAAATAAATCATCAAGATCATGGATCAAGTAATGGTATAATCAATTCACACACAAAAGGCATCGAAACTACATCGCGAATGATACGAAAATGTTCGAAATAGTAAAATGTGCAAAGAAAGACCAACCTACAAGGCTGAGATGTGACTTGGTTGTTGCAAATGAATCTTGATGAAGATAATCAAAGAAAACCAGAGAAATCTTCAATTGTAGCCAAATCGTATCGAAATCAAGTAAATTACGACGAATCTCTAAAATATGAATTCACACCGTAGAATCTTGAAGCAAACACTTGAGATGAATCTAAAAGCTAATAAAACTCCAGATAATCAAGTATAACTGCAAGGTAATGAAGGTTAATCTCAAGAAATAATCACTTCCAAGGTTAAAGTGATTATTCTTCAATGGTGAAGAGCTATAATGAGGTTTGGGAAGAAAATGGAGATGAAGATGAAGAAGTTGCATAAAAATTCAGAGAGAGTGTGAGAGAATTGAGAGTGAAGAGAGTGAGAAATATGTGAAATGGTTGAGTTTGAGGGTCCCTTGAAAAATGTTTGATGGTTTGTTTATATAGAGTTTTAGATTGGAGTTGATAGGTTTGGAATGTGCTTTGGACTTAGCTTTGGATCTAAGTTGGGAGTTAGTTACACTTGACTCACCGAGTCAGCGGTTAACTCGGTTAGTTAGGTAGTTAACTCGATAGAGCAATCCTAATGTAAATTCGAATCCATGGCTCATATGCTTGGAAATTAAGGAACATGGTGCACTTAATTCAAAGTGATGCATTGGAGTAAATGTAAGTGGAGTGTCTTGAATGGTCTTGAACTGTCTATAATGTTCCACACATTGCTAGAACCATGTAGAATCCAAGAACAAAGAGAGTACAGAGTTGTTGTCCCAAAATACAGCAGAATTTGCATATCTGTACAGAGTAATCGGTTACCCTATATGTGGTAATCGGTTACTCTAGGAAAAAATTTCCCAAATTGCTTAGGAACAAGTGTTGAATCCCCAGTTTCGATTTTCCACCTCTTTCTTTGATGAATAATCATGGAAACCCTTAATTTGTGCTTGTTTTGAGGATGTGATGACTTTGTGAAGATGCAATTAATTGGGCTTAAAAAACCTGAAATATTCCTGCAACAAGAATCATAGAGAAAAATATGCGGATGCTCATGCCAGCGATGCGAATGCATATGCTTATGCAAAAGCCAAAAAGGAGGTCAACTTTTGGGTTATGATAGTTACAACCATTTTCTAAATGATCTTCTTGATATTTTTGTTAGCTGCTTCTACCTCTCCATTCATTTTAGGCCGGTAGGGAGATGAGTTATGGTGTTCAATTTTAAACTCATCACACAACTCTTTTATCAACTTGTTATTTAGGTTTGATTCATTATCCATAATGATCTGGTTTAGAACACCGTAACGGCAGATGAGATTTATCTTGATAAATCGGAACACCACTTTCCTGGTCACATTGGTGTATGATACTACTTCAACCTATTTGGTGAATTAATCAATGGCTACCAGGATGAACCGATGTGCGTTTTAAGCTATGGATTCAATCATCCCAATCATGTTAATTCCCCATACAGAAAAAGGCCATGGAGAAGAGAAAATTTTGAGATGCGTTGGCGGTACATGAATTTTTTCGGCGTATATCTGACAATTGTGACACTTTCTCATGTATTTGTAGCAATCAGATTCCAATGTCAGCCAATAATATCCTGCTCTCATAATTTTTCTTACCATTGCATGTCCATTGGCATGAGTGCCAAAGGATCCTTCGTGAATCTCTTTAATTAGCAGGGTTGCTTCGTGTTTGTCCATGCATCTGACCAAAACCATGTCAAAGTTTCTTTTGTAGAGTACATCATTTGTTTAGGAAGAAGTTGTCAGCCTGTCTTCTAAGAGTCTTCTTATCTTTTCTTGATGCCCCAGGCGGGTTTGTCATCGATGACGGCTTCCACTGCAAAGATGTAAGTTGTCCTATCTAGGCGCATTATGTCAATCCTGGGTACGTTATTCCATCGACTCACACTAATCATGGAGGATGGAGTAGCTAGTGCGTCACCCATGTTGTTTTATTCACGAGGAATGTGATAAATTCAATCTTGTTGAAGAAGGGTAACAACCTTCTTGCGTAGTATTTGTAAGGAATCAATCCTAATTGATATATGTTCCATTCTCCTTTGATCTAATTTATAACCAGGGTTGAGTCTCCATACACATCCAAGTTCTTTATTCTTAAGTCAATAGCTTCTTCGAGGCCCATGATGCAAGCTTCGTATTCAGCCTCATTGTTTGTACATTTGAATGCCAATCTGGCAGTGAAAGGAATATGGGTACCCTGAAGTGTTACGATGACTTTCCCAATTCCATTTCCATAAGCATTTATAAATTCATCAAATAGTCCCCATTGGGAACCTGGCTCTGGCCCTTATCTTGGTAGCGGTTCATTGCAATTTTCCATTTTCAGGTACATTACATCTTCGTCTAGGAAGTCAAATTTGATTGATTCTTGATCGTAAATCGGTTGATGAGCTAGATGATGGGCTAAAACACTTCCTTTGACGGCTTTCTGAGCATGGTACTCACTGTCGTATTCTGATAGCAACATCTGCTAACGGGTAATCCTTCCCGTTAAAGTAGGCTTTTCAAAGATGTACTTGATCGGATCCATTTTGGAGATTAACCAAGTAGTGTGAAAAATCATGTACTGGCAAAGACATTTAGCTTCCCAAGCTAGAGCGCAACAAGTTTTCTCGAGCATAGTATATCGAGTTTCGCAGTCTGTGAATTTCTTGCTTATGTAATCAATGGCAGACTCTTTTATTTTTGTCTCATCTTGTCGGCCAAGCACACAACCTATGAAGTCTTCCAAGACTGTTAAGTAGATGATCAGTGGTCTTCCTTCCATTAGACGAGACATAATTGGTGGATTCGGCAGATATTCTTTGATGCCGTCGAAAGCCTTTTTGCAGCCTTTTGTCCATTACAGTTTTGGTTCTTTCTGAGTAGCTTGAAAATTAGAGTGCATGTCGCGGTCATGAGGAATATGAATCTTGAGATGTAATTCAGACATCCCAAAAATCCTCTTATTTGTTTTTCAGTGTTTGGAGAAGGTATTTCTTGAACGACATTGACTTTGTCGGGATCAACATCAATTCCTTTTTGGTTGATGATGAATCCCAAGAGCTTTCCTGAGCGAACATCGAATGTACATTTGTTGGGATACAAGCGGAGTTTGTATTTTCTCAGACGCTCGAACAGCTTTGACAAATTTTCCACATGTTCTTCTTCTGGTTTAGATTTGGAAATCATGTCATCGACATACACTTTAATCTCTTTGTGCATCATGTCGTGAAACTGAGTTGTCATAGACCTTTGATAAGGTGCTCCTGCGTTCTTCAGACCTAACAACATTAGTTTATAGCAAAAGGTGCCCCATGGGGTGATGAATGAAGTTTTCTCCAGGTCTTCTGGCATCATTCTGAATTGATTATAGCCCGACAACCCATCCATGAAGGAGAATACTTTGAATTTTGCGGTGTTGTCATCTAACATGTCAATGTGTAGTAGGGAAAATCATTCTTTGGACTTGCTTTGTTTAAATTCCTGTAGTCTACACACATTCTGACTTTTTCGTCTTTCTTGGGAACTGGAACTATGTTGGCTAGCCATTGAGAATATCCTGAGGTGGCAAGGAAACCTGCATCGATCTATTTCTGCACTTCCTCCTTAATTTTGATGGCCATATCTGGATGAGTCCTTCTCAGTTTTTGTTTGACTGGCTGACATTCTGGTTTCAGTGGTAAGTGATGTTCCACGATGTTGTTATCCAACCCTGGCATGTCTTGGTAGGACAAAGCAAACATATCTGGAAATTATTTGAGAAGCTTTATCATACTTTCTCTGACAGTTGCACTGAGTAGTGCACCAATCTTAACTTATTTCCTTTCTTCTTCTTAAACCAAATTAACCGTTTCCAACTGCTCTTTGTGGGGCTCAATGGACTTTTCCTCCTGTCTGAGTAGTCAGGAGATCTCTTCCAGAATTTCTTCGTCTTCTTCTTCTTCGGCTTCAAATACCAGGAACTCAAAGTTGGGAGAAGGCATTGGATCGCATGTTTCAATGGGGTTTAAAACAGGTCATCTACACGGCGTGATGATTCCTTTTTAGAAAAGACAGAGAGAATGCAAAAGTGTGTGCAGTGTAGTTTTTTTAAAATGTTTGTTTTTATTTTGGTCTGTTTTTTTAGGATTACCATTTTCTGGAAAAGCAAAAAGTGAAAATAACAATAAATGCAGGAATTCAGAATGACATTATATATTTATGATTTGTCGATTCTTGAAACACAACCCTATAAAACAAAACTCTTTCACTCTGGGCGAAGCGAAGAATGACATTTACAGAAAAGCAAGCCCTATAAAACATCATTTCACCCAGGAAAAGTGAAAGGTCAAAACAAAGATGCGGCAATTAGTTTGATTTATGAACGACATTCGGGACATCGACCGCAACCCAATGGCGATGAACTCCTCTATGGATCATAAAGTCTGATACTTTTTTTCCAGGGTTGTCTTCAGTAATGACACTGATTTCTGGCATTGTTGGATCACTAGAGTCTTTTTCCCATGCAGCGTTGTCATAAGAGGATTCCTCTATTGTATCTTTAACAGCATTTTTATTTTAAATAGGATTTCCCCATCCGGTTGGCTGGATGTCCTCATATCTGATGCGAGAGCTTTCGAGAGCAATGTACTTTACTAGGAAGTCGTACTTGCCGCTTGGCTGCCCCAAAGTATCCTAAGTTTCTCAGGGGATAGATGAGCCATCCTCTTAAATGACGTTGACCTCAAGAAATGCAAAGTTGATAAATTCTTGTCCTGCGATCTTTGCAAATTCATCAACGTGGCGTTTGACATCCTCAGAATGTTCTGGGTAAGGATTCCATGACTCTGGGAGAATATGTGAATTTTTCTCAATGTCATTCAGCAGATATGCATTATCTGGCTGACTCTAATAAGTTGGGTGGAGCACGGCATCCTTCGGGATCACAATCTCTGTAGATCATCCTGACGTCTGATCTTGGTACGTATCTGGGACTTTGCTTCGGAGAGAAAAATGTCATGTATGTTTCTCCTTTAGATATATAACATTCGTTGTTACAATAGGATTTCCACTCTTCATTTGTATCAGAAGAGTGGTTTTCCTCGATGTTGTGGACATCCTGAGATATTGGGTAGAGGAAACCTCCACTGTGGAAGAAATCTTGAATGAGATTAAAGCTTTCATCTCTTCTTGTAGTCGTGGTAATTGTTGAAGAAAAACTGAGACCTTTTCTTATCTTATTATCAACAGGAACCACACAATACTACGAAAACCCCATTTAACAACGGTTGGAAATGACATATAATGACGCGGGCGAAGGCGTTGTTATGTAGAGTGTTGCTGTATATGCGGTATGTACAATGAGGTCCTGAGACCATTGTTATAAATTGGAAAATGCGCTACCTATTATGACAGTTATTTTAAATAACCGTTGTTGTATGTCTTTTAATAAAATAAAATAAAAATTGCAGCATTAGAACAAGAACAACGGCAAGAATAAGAACAACAGCAAGAACAACAAGAACATCAAGAATAACAATAAGAGTAACAACAACAACAACAACATCAATAACAACAACAACAACAATAACAACAATAACAAAAAGAACAAGAACAAGAACAAGAACAAGAACAAGAACAAGAACAAGAACAAGAACAAGAACAAGAACAAGAACAAGAACAAGAACAAGAACAAGAACAAGAACAAGAACAAGAACAAGAACAAGAACAAGAACAAGAACAAGAACAAGGACAAGAACAAGAACAAGAACAAGAACAAGAACAACAACAAGAACAACAACAATAATAATAACAATAACAACAATAAGAACAACATTAATAAAAAATAACAACAAGAACAACAATAATAAAAAATAACAACAAAGAACAACAATAATTAAGGTAGAAAATTGTGATGGGTTCTGAAATTTGGTTTAGTGGAGAAATAGAGTATCGTAAATGAAAGATGATGTTTTGAGGTAGAAGATGTCTAAGTTTTAGGTTTCACGCGGATCACTAATAGTAGTGTCTTGGCCGTTAATAATCACTAAATGGACGACCAAGATTTGTTTAAGGATAGTGGATAAACACAATATGCGCGCCACCTATAATGTTAGTAATGAGAATTGAAAAAATAAGTAAAAAAACTAAAAATGCTGGTGCTGGGACTTGAACCCATGACAAGACACTACCTATAATGACGGTTGGTTTAAATTACCCGTGGTGAAAGGTCTGTAAGCATTTTGAAAAAATAAGTAAAAAAACGCTACCTATAATGACGGTTGGTTTAAATACCTGTGGTTAAAGGTCTGTCAGCATTTTGAAAAAATAGGAAAGAAGTAACATGATTAAAATAAATTCAGAAAAATCTAAAAACACGAAATTTAATCTAATTAGGTAAAATAAGAATTTTGAGAATTTTTTTGGAATTTGTTTAGACTGTAAAAACAGTAAAAAAATTCATTAAAAATAGAAAAAAGATGAATTTGGGGTTTTAAGAGTGAAGTCCCATAACTCTTACAGAGTAAAGGACTAATGACCGCATGATTTTTCTTCTTTAGATGCACGAAACGGATCTAAAAAAGGAAACCATTTTCCCTAAAACCGATTTTTTGAAGTGCAAGACCTAAAAGTAAATTATAGGCTATAATCACGGTTTTGCAAATACCCATGGAGAAAGGTTGTGGGCATTTTGAAAAAATATGTAAAACAACTATAAATGTTGGTGCTAGGTATTGAACCCATGACCAGGCGCTACCTATAATGACGGTTTTTTAAATACCCGTGGTGAAAGGCCTCACATTTCACCACGGTTAGAATATTAACCGTCATTAAAAGCCTTTTAATGAGATTAAAAAAAATGCACGCATCTATTACAACATTGTATGGGCAAGCCGTTGTAAGCCTGGCGTTGTTGTATGGGCGTTTTGTAGTAGTGACAACTTGCCCCCATCCTTTTATGTCACCGCTTCCCATTACTTGGAGAGCGTCTTTGTACGAGGAAATTGGTGTTCCTTTTTCTTGGTGATTCTCATTGCTCACCGAGCGTGCTTGAAATTGAGTTCCAACAACCTCTTCTGGTTCTAAATATGAAAATGATGATAGGTTGCTCACAATTAAAGCCTGTTCTCTATATTCTGTGACCAACTTGTAGTTCTTGACAAACTTCAGCTTCTAGTGAAGTGTCGAAGTAACTGCCTCTGCACATGTATCCAAGGTCTTCCTAATAAACAATTGTATGCTGCTCGGATGTCCATGACCAAAAAAGTGACTTGGAAAGCGTGAGGACCAATGGTTTTGGGAAGGTCGACTTCGCCGATAACTATTTTCCTGGATCCATCAAATGCTTTGACAATGATCTCACTGCCTCTCATCGGAGTACCTTGACAAGATAGTTGTACTAAAGTTGACCTTGGCATGACGTTCAAGGATGAACTTGTGTCTATTAGTACGCTAGCTAAAGCATCATCCTGGCAATTGACTATAATATTGAGTGCCATGTTATGATTCTTGCCTTCCTCTGGAAGTTCTTCATCACTGAAACCCAAATTGTTGCAGGAAGTGATGTTGGAAATAATATTGTCAAACTGGCCCACTGTTACATCTTGTTCTACAAAGGCCTACTCCAAGATTTTCTGTAGAGTTTCTATGTGAGCTTCTGAACTGACCAGTAGAGATAACACGGATATCCGAGAAGGAGTTTGTAATAATTGATCCATAATGTTGTATTCACTTCTCTTGATGAGTTTTAACATTTCATCATTATTTTTCATAGGCTCTGTGCTACTGGATTGACCAATTTGTTTATTAGGAACTTCAGCTTGAGGTTCCTTCTCTTTTGCAGGTTCTCCAACTCCTCTATTGAATATTCGACTGCTTCGCGTGACCCGGCTGATATCAGCAATGTTGACAATGGATGGTAGTGGAATTTCTTTTCCATTTTCTATTGTAGTCGCACCGTATTTGTATGGAATAGATTTCTCTGACTTGTATGGTATTGGTCCCGGCAAGTAGATGACCACAGGAGCTATTTGGGTCTTTCGACCATCATAAGTAACCTCAATTGGTTCTAGGTTGTCAATTTTTCTACTGTCCAGCAGGATTTCCACACGCTTTGGTTCCTTGAGCAAAGGAATTATGGTGAAAACATCCTTGTTAATTACATAATTAACAGGTTCTTTTTTATTGGAGACTGTGATAGTACTTTTGTCCAATAGTCCTTGGACCTTGTTTTGGCTAAGGAGGCAAGCTTGCACCATGTTGATTGATAGAGAATTCAGGCGTAATTGGGTTTCCCTTTGGTTTACCTGATGCTGGAGAGTTGCCTGCATGAATTAGCTTCCCTGGCTATTTTCCGAACATATTCCACAGTGTTCATAATTGTGAGGTGGTGTTACAGTGAGAATCGGATATCAAGCTATTGAATTAACTTGAATCACAAAACATAAAATTCACCACCGAGCTTTAATTTATCCAAAGGAATGGGTAAAGAACAAAAACCCTAAGTGCGCTATGTAGGAACACAGCTCAGAGATCTAAGGTTCGGGGGTAGGTTATACAAAGGGAAGGTGTTAGCATCCTAAGTATCCATAGTACTCTACGGGAACCTCTTATTAGTATCTGTGTTATGTTATGGTTTGCTTGCTAAAGGTAAATGTGCTAAGGTAAAGACCTAGAGGTATATACACTAAGTATGCTCGCCAAGACATCGCATCTCGTGCCTACGTATCCTGACGGGAATGGAATCAGAGCATTCGTAGTTCCCCTCAATACGGGGTAAAAGGGTGTAGAAAGAAAACGTGGAATCCGAGAAGGCATCGGATGGTAGAGAAAAAGGTGGAAAAGAAAAAGGTAGAAAAAAAAAGGTGGCTCGCTAGGATCTTGCACTCCTATGCCTACGTATTCTCAAGATGACTTGAGAAATCAGAGTGTCCGTAGTTCCCCCCAATGGGGGTAAAGAACTCTTGGCTGTGATCAAGGTTCCAAGGGAAAGTAGGGTCTGACAACAAGACACCTACATGGAGTGCGGCGACTCCAATTCTAAGGCTAGGTAAGATGGGGAGGAAGTCTCGATCGCGCGGGAAAGTAGTGTCTGACAGCACGACACCTACGTGGAGTGAGATAAGGGAATGATGTGCAAGGCTATCCTAAATGACATGGAAATCAACAGGAACGACCCTTTCCTTTGGAGTGATAGTAAGTGACAGAGGGACAAAGAGGAGAACCTCGAGTGTCAAAGGTAAGATGAATAGCAAAATGTACGGCAAATACTCAGACAAGCTCAAAAGATAAAACAACAAGAATCAGGATTTAAACACAACACAATGCATCAAGGATTATATTCACAATGACTATCGGAAAATAACGAAAATGAGAGCGGTCAAAATTAGTTCTAAAAATTAAATAAAATCTAAATAAACCAAAATCTAATTAAAGCTAATATAGATTAAAATATAATTAAAAGCTAAATAACTAAATAAACTAATTAAATAATAAACTAATAACTAAGGTCAAACCCTACATGAAATAGAAAACTAAATAAAACTAAATCTATTTGAAACTAATTAATAAAAATAAAAAACTAATTCTAACTAAAATAACTAATTAAATTATTTCCTAGTTAAAAACTAACTTGCTAAATAAATTAAAACCTAATTAAGACTATTTAACAAACTAAATTATTAACTTAAGATTACAAACTAATATATTAAATTAAGATTACAAACTAATATATTAAATTGATATAAGACTAAAGTGAAGGGTGCAGATTTGGGCTTGTCGAAAAAAGGGGCAAGAAAGCCCACATGAAGGGCGCTCCAAATCAGTAGGAGACACGGGTCAACTGAAAATGTGGGTCAGATAGGGGTATAACCCGGTTCAGCCTAAAGTAACTAAAGAAAAGGTCTCTAAACCCTACTGCCTCCAACTCTTACTTTCTCTCCTAAAATACCTTCACGCGTACAAGCAAAAGAAATAAACACGATATCACGAAGGCAGAACACTAATACCACTAAATCTCTGACCTCTTTTCATATTTGCGTCCAATTTCTCTGCTGCGATTCTCTTTTCTTCCCTCTTGATTGCTTCTTCCTTCCTTCGAGATCTTCTTCTCGCCCTTTGAAATTTTCTCCGCGGGCGCTTTTTCTCCCTCTGTCTCGCAAATCTCTCTCACGCGGATCTTCTCAATTTCTCTCTGTTTCCGTTTACGGCGATGATGGAGATGCCTCAACGGTCGGTTTATGGTGGTTAAAGGGAAGATAGAAGTGATGAAGAAAAGGTTTGTGATGAGAAGTAGGGTGTGGTGGATAATGAATAGGGTGGATAATGGTCGTTCGATGTTGATGATGAAGGGGAGCTTTACTCTGCAAATTTTGTTTTGGTGAAATGGCTGAAGAATTTTGCCCCCAGTAAGTTTTCCTTCCCCCTATTCTATTCCTCTCTTCCTCTATTTAAAACCAAATGAAACTTGTTTGATAAGTTTTGGGTCAAAATCTGAATTTCTCTCAAGGTGTTGTCGTTGTTGCTTGGATGCCCTGTTGTTTTCATATGGCAGAATGTTGCAGCAACTGTGTAGCAAGGAGCAGGTTGTTTTTGGCACGGTCTGTGAAACGTTGCTGTTGTTGCAGGGCTTTGGTTGTGATCCCTTTTTGGTGTAATTCTTGGTTGGCGGGATGGAAATGAGACGTAGCCATGTTACAGGGAAAGCTTTTTACACGATTTCGGCAAAACGTGTGTGAAGTAGTGTGGGGATGCTTGTTGTTCAAGTTGAAAAGTCAAAGATGGAATTTTGGTCCTTGTGCTATTTTTGTGCTTTTTGAATTTGTTGTATTATTATACTATAAACCAAATAAATTGGACTCTAAATATATTTTTGTATGATTTTTTAAACAAAAGAAAAATAATTAAATGAAACTAATTAAAAACTAAACCTAAATTTCAATTAAAATTAAAATTAAAAACTAAATTAAACTAAGTAAATTAACAAAATTAATCTATTCGAATTAAAGTTAAAAGTAAATTGAATTAAAATTAGCCTAATTACTAAACTTAAAATAAATAAAAAACTAAATTAAAAATTAAAATGAATTAAAAGATATAAACTAAACTAAATTCAAAATTAAACTAGATTGATTCTAAATAATTTAAAATAAATATTTAAGCAAATATAAAAATAAATAAGTAAATAAAATCAAGAATGTCGTGGAATAAAAAGAATAGCATGATTAACGATATGTTTTAACAAAAAAAATGCAAAAATGACTGACTTAAAATGATATGAAATGATCAGAGGATCTGAGGGTAAAATTTGGGGTACAACAGTTGCCCCTATTTAAATATCTTCACCGGATGACATGAGTGATGATAGCTCTTCAAGAAATCACGGTGAGAGATATTTAAATATAGATAACCGAAAATTTTGTCCTCAGATGCACCGACATGCAATGATATGGACAAAAGTGTTGACATGCAATAAACTCTAACATGATGGGGACGATAGAATGATAAATGCAAAATGCAGACAAAAAATGAAAGCAGACAGGGACAAAGTCCACACAATGAGCAATCACTCACTGGGGATGACAACCACACTAGGGAACTGAAACAAACTGGAAAATCTAAGGTGAGTGAGCCACTAGTTTAAGCGCGGCCGGCTGACACTTTAGAAAGAAAAGCTGACACAAGATCCTCACTAGAAGTAGAACCGAAAAAAAACGGTCTCCACTGGGGAATCAGAAAACAAAGAATCAATCTGGAAAAACATCAGAAAGAGAAAGGCACATCAGGAAGAGCATCAGATGTAAAAGAAACCTTTCATCCAATAATGACTTTGAAGGAAAGGTAAACTCATAATATTTGAGAAGGCATCAGATGAGAATGAGGTAAAAGAGGGTAATCCAAGAAGGCATTGGACACAAAGGAACCAGACATTCAATAATGGCTTTGAATGAAAGGTACAACTCACCATATCTAATAATGGCTTTGAATGAAATGTATAAATCACGATATCTAATAATGGCTTCAGATAAAGTGAGCAAAGTAAGGATCCAAGACAACATTTGATAAAGAAACCAAAGTATTCAAGACAGCATTGAATGAATAGTATAAATCACGATATCTGAGACAGCATCAGATAGACGTGAGAAAGGTAAGGATTCAAGACAGCATTGGATAAAGAAACCAAAGTATTCAAGACAGCATTGAATGAATGGTATAAATCACGATATCTGAGACGACATTGGATAGACGTGAGAAAGGAAAGGATCCAAGACAGGATTGGATACAAAGAAAGAACAACGTTCAAGAAAGCATTGAACAAAGAAGTACCCAAGAAAGCATTGGATGAAAAGAATCAAAGTATCCAAGACAGCATTGAATGAATGTGAGCAAAGATATACCCAAGATAGCATTGGATAAAGAGAATCACAGTATCCAAGACAGCATTGCATGAATGGTATAAATCACGATATCTGAGATGGCATCAGATAGACGTGAGAAAGGTAAGGATCCAAGACAGCATTGGATAAAGAATCACAAAATCCAAGAAAGCATTGGATGAATGTGAGCAAAGATATACCCAAGAAAGCATTGGATAAAAAGAAAGAACGACGTCCAAGAAAGCATTGAACGAAGAAAATACCCAAGAAAGCATTGGGTAAGAGAAAAGAACTTTCAGGAATAGCACTGGGAGAAACAAGAGGAATAAGATATCCAGGAATGGCACTGGAAAGAAAAAGAGACAGATATCCAGGAATGATATTGGAATGAAGGAATATAAATATCCAGGAATAGCACTGGAATGAAAGGATAGGTAACTGTTTTGGTAGGCGCCAAGTAAGTTGGACTTTGACCACAAAGTAAGACGCGGATAACGACACGACCTCGGGAGAAATGCAAATGAGGATGAAACACTCATGATATGCATATGTATATGAATTATGCTATGATATATGATCAAATGCCAATGCAGATGTCGATGCTGACGACACAACACGACTCTTTCGTGGAGAAGACAAGACTGGAAGACTGATTCCTCAACACGGAGATCACTGTCATTCTGCTTGGGACTAGAGATGCTAATGTTGAACACATCATCTGCCACACTGGTAAATTGTATCAAATGATGGTCCTTTTGGAAGGATGAAGAGCTGCTTAGGGATTCTTCAAGTAAACTGCCCCAGACTAGCTGATTATTGTAGATGAGCTGATCATTGCTTCAGCTTGATTGATTCTGGAAATGACCGTTTCATGCTGCTCTTAGAAAGCTTTCCCAGTCTGAGTCTTGAAAGATGATTTTTTTACAGTACACTGGGAAAGCTTGCCCCAGTCTGAGTCTTGAAAGGTTTTCTGGATAAACCAAATCTGAGAAGTCGCCATTAAACCACAAATCTTGAACTGATTCTCACCAGGATATGGAAGGAACTTGCCCCTGATTGGATCACCGACCAAGTTTCTTAATTGTTTGAAAATTCCTTGAGATGAAAGCCAGTTTGCAAACAAAAATGTTCATACAAACATATTAAATGCAAAGTTCATGCAACTTTTGAAATCAAAATCATTTTTTGAAAAAGGCGAAGTATATGAGTCATTAGTCAGAACATGGTGGTTCAAGACATTTAAAAGTGAAAGGTAAAGCACAAGGCATGATGCCCAAAATAGATGATCTGCAAAGATCTTTTGGAGTCAGTTTACGCAACCTTTATGTAGTATGCTTTCAAAATAACCTCGCTTCAATTAGGTCTTTTGAGGGTTATAACGTGTCCTGGTTCACGGTTTAAGAAATAAAGGATAGAAGCTCAAAGTTTATTTGTACCCACCCAATCTACGTGATGAACTCCAGTCCTACGCTCAGCTAACTCAAACTATGCACTCAAATTCCCATAGGTTGGAAATTGCACTGATGATAGTAATGATGATGGTTCAAAATTCAACGGACTTGAGATGGCAGTCACTGCTTCTCACAACATTTTGTTGTTTTTTTTGGTGAGGACCTCAGTCAACTAGTTTTATCTTTGAGGATTTTGGTAACCTCTTGGATGATTTTTGTTATCCCTAACTTTTGCCTGAACTGTGTCATTTGAGCTTACAGCCAGCGGGATGCCCCAATTTTTGCCTAAATCTCCTTCATAGGTTTTGACTTAGCGGGCTTTTATTTTTATTTTTTTTTCTTTTTTTTAGTGACTGCCTGGCTTAATGATTACAGTGAACCATCATTGGCGTTTGACTTCAAAGACATCTTCGACACTTGCTTGTTGTGTGCGAATGAAAATTTGTGAATGCACCCTTTTTTTGAAAGCGTCTCGCATGAAACTCTTGTATTTGAATGCACAATCAAGTTACTGAGAACTACCCTGCTCCAGGTTAAGATTGCGGGTTTTTATTTGTAAAGAAAATAAACTCCTACTCCAAGGCTCAAAGGGGTTAAAGAGGGGTTATGTTCCTTATGTCTCCAGTGTTTGGGAGTTGAAACAATGCCTTGCATCGTCAGCAAAGTTTTGATCTGAAAGCATACTAACAACAATTTGGGTATGACGTTTTCATCATCCTCCCTCCAATCTTTGCATAATCAAAAAGGAAATGGAAAAGAGATAAAGTATTTATTGAAAAAGAAAGCATGGAGATGTAAATAGCAAACACAAATGAATTGAATCAAAAAGTTGCAATGCTCATTTCATTAATTTTGAAAGTACAAACATAGTTGAAAGCAAACAGCTATTACAAAATAAAGAAAATGCAAACAACAAGAACCAAAGGCCTAGTGACTAATCAATACAAGGATGAGCTGTCCTATCTGAAACACTGGCTTTTAGGAGGATAATCTGCTGAAGTCGACTGAAGCTTCACTTGGCGTGCCCTGGAAGAGGGTTGTTCTGAACATTAGGGTTGTCTTTAAAGGAGAGGATTTTGTTTCTCATCAGTTCTTGTACTCTAGCCTTCAACGTTAAGCTACCTTCCAAATTATGGCCTGCACCACCTTGATGGTATTCACAATGAAGATCAACCCTATAGCCGACTGGAAGAGGATTTAGAGGGGGTGGCATAGGCCTTGTGGTAATCAAACCTTGCTCAACCAGGCAGGGATACAGTTCAGTATACTTCATTGGAATAGGATCAAATTGATTCCTATTACGATAGTGATTCTGTCCAACAGCCGGACGTTGAGGAGCTTGAGCTGGTCGTGGAGCAGTAACCACGGGAGTTACAGCAGCAACGACATGGCGAATAGTATACTGAGGTTGGGGACGAGGCCTTCTTGTTTCAACCATGATAGCATTAGTCTGATCTTCCCTCTTCTTCTAAAAGTTCCCATAGGATTTCTTCACAGCATTAGAAGATTTAGCAACCTTGGACACTTTTCCATTCTTAAGTCCTTCCTCAAGTCTTTGGCCGATAGAAACCAAATCAGTGAAGTTGGAGGAAACACTCCCAATCATCTTCTCCCAATAGAATGGGGACAAGGTATCCATGAACATTCCCGTTAATTCCTTTTCGGCCAAGGGAGGTTCAACTTGGGAAGCTAACTCTCTCCAGCGCTGAGCGTACTCCTTAAAAGATTCCTTATCATTCTGAGACATGTTTTGCAGCTGGCGGCGATCAGGAGCCATGTCAAGGTTATACTTATACTGCTTCATGAAGGCATTTGTGAGGTCTTGGAAGCAGTGAATGGAGTTTTGTTCGAGACCCATGTACCATTTGAGTGAGGCTCCACTCAAGCTGTCTTGAAAATAGTCAATAAGCAGTTTTTGATTTTTGGCATGAGCAGTCATCTTGCGAAGATACATGACCAAATGAGCTCTTGGGCAAGAGTGACCCTTGTACTTCACAAAATCTGGAGTTATGAACTTAGCAGGCATAACAAGGTCTGATACTAAGCACATGTTGTCTGCATCCACATTAAAGAAATTAGTACTCTCAATGGCTTTGAGTCTCTTCTCTATGCTCTGAAACTGCTCTCGGACAACTTCAGGTTCAACAAAGTCTTCACGGTCTTCACCTTGAGCACTGGCAGAATTGTACTCATAGAGGGGATTCTCGAAAGAAGCTCGAACAGTCTGTGGAACATCATGGACCACAGGTCTGGGCTCGGCGAAAACAGGAGCTTGAAAGACAAGCATAGCCATCTGAACAACCATAGCAGTAGATGCAAGAAGTGGAGAATAGTTGTGTGGCAAATCAAACTCTGGCCAAGTTGAAGGTGGCATCTTAACTGGTGGAGGATCAGCGCTTGAAACTTCCTGGATGACGGTCCTTTGGGGTGGCTCTCCCCTAGCAATCAAGACTTGAATCATCTCAGTGAGTTTGGTCACGCTTGACTTAAGGTCATCGATCTCTATTCGAACCTCAACATTGTGTACCTCTTGCTTTGACATCTTGCGTCTGTAGTTAGCTCTAGTCTGGTATCGGTGTCGAGGAATCAGCTTGACGACTCACAGATGACACTGGAAGATGGAGACAGCTGGAAATGACCCACTAGACAAACAGACATATGCAATGAATCATGCAAAGATGCAAATGATATGCAATGCAATGCAAACAGGAAGCGAAACACATGCAACAGGATCAAAGGTTTGAGATCACGGCGTGGAGTCTGGGTAAAGAACCAACCACGGGGTGTGTACTAAGGTTACTGTATTCGTAGAACGGGGTTCTAAGAAGTTCCCAGATTCGACAACCCATCTTTCGGATTTTAAGGATTTCCCAGATGACTTGGTAATCAATAAAATTCTCAAGAGGATCTCGTCTGAGTGTAGTATCGCGTGACAACCAATTCAGAAATAGACTCCATAATGGTCACCGCACTACATCCTAAAAGGCCAAGTGGGGTTAAAGGTAACTACGATCCTCAGAATCACGGGGACCTAGGTCGAGAGTAGTAACGTTTTCACGAACGAATTTGTTCAACATGACTAAACTCTCAAGAGGGCCTCAACTAAGTGATGGTGTCTCAATTTAACTTTTCAGGATTCGACTCCCTCAAAGCCTCCTTGAATACCATCGTCCTATCATAAGTGTACGCTCAAGTCCGGGTATAGGACTTATCTCACCACTCAATAGTAGCAACCCTACATATAGAAAATCCCAAGCAAATAGGTATACAGATATATACAGATATAAATATACAAATGTACAAGCAAGCAAACATATAAATAACACAAATAGAGACAAGATAGGCTTAACCCTCTTAGGGGGATATCCCCAGTGAAGTCGCCATTTCTGTTGCGGTGAGAATCGGATATCAAGCTATTGAATTAACTTGAATCACAAAACATAAAATTCACCACCGAGCTTTGATTTATCCAAAGGAAAGTGTAAAGAACGAAAACCCTAAGTGCGCTATGTAGGAACACAGCTCAGAGATCTAAGGTTCGGGGGTTGGTTATACAAAGGGAAGGTGTTAGCATCCTAAGTATCCGTAGTACTCTACGGGAACCTCTTGTTAGTATCTGTGTTATGTTATGGTTTGCTTGCTAAAGGTAAATGTGCTAAGGTAAAGACCTAGGGGTATATACACTAAGTATGCTCGCCAAGACATCGCATCTCGTGCCTACGTATCCTGACGGGAATGGAATCAGAGCATTCATAGTTCCCCTCAATACGGGGTAAAAGGGTGTAGAAAGAAAACGTGGAATCCGAGAAGGCATCGGATGGTAGAGAAAAAGGTGGAAAAGAAAAAGGGAGAAAAAAAAAAGGTGGCTCGCTAGGATCTCGAAATCCTATGCCTACGTATTCTCAAGATGAACTTGAGAAATCAGAGCGTCTGTAGTTCCCCCCAACGGGGGTAAAGAACTCTTGGCTATGATCAAGGTTCCAAGGGAAAGTAGGGTCTGACAGCAAGACACCTACGTGGAGTGCGGCGACTCCAATCCTAAGGCTAGGTAAGATGGGGAGGAAGTCTCGATCGCGCGGGAAAGTAGGGTCTGACAGCAAGACACCTACGTGGAATGAGATACGGGAATGATGGGCAAGGCTATCCTAAATGACATGGCAATCAACGGGAACGACCCTTTCCTTTGGAGTGATAGTAAGTGACAGAGGGACAAAGAGGAGAACCTCGAGTGTCAAAGATAAGATGAATAGCAAAATGTACGGCAAATACTCGGACAAGCTCAAAAGATAAAACAACAAGAATCAGGATTTAAACACAACACAATGCATCAAGGATTATATTCACAATGACTATCGGAAAATAACGAAAATGAGAGCGGTCAAGATTAGTTCTAAAAATTAAATAAAATCTAAATAAACCAAAATCTAATTAAAGCTAATATAGATTAAAATCTAATTAAAAGCTAAATAACTAAATAAACTAATTAAATAAAAAACTAATAACTAAGGTCAAACCCTACATGAAATAGAAAACTAAATAAAACTAAATCTATTTGAAACTAATTAATAAAAATCAAAAACTAATTCTAACTAAAATAACTAATTAAATTATTTCCTAGTTAAAAACTAACTTGCTAAATAAATTAAAACCTAATTAAGACTAATTAACAAACTAAATTATTAACTTAAGATTACAAACTAATATATTAAATTAAGATTACAGACTAATATATTAAATTGATATAAGACTAAAGTGAAGGGTGCAGACTGGGCTTGTCAAAAAAAGGGGCAAGAAAGCCCACATGAAGGGCGCTCCAAATCAGTAGAAGACGGGTCAACTGAAAATGTGGGTCAGATAAGGGTATAACCCGGTTCAGCCTAAAGCAACTAAAGAAAAGGTCTCTAAACCCTACTTCCTCTAACTCTTACTTTCTCTCCTAAAATACCTTCACGCGTACAAGAAAAAGAAATGAACACGATATCACGAAGGCAGAACACTAATACCACTAAATCTCTGACCTCTTTTCACATTTGCCTCCAATATCTCTGCTGCGATTCTCTCTTCTTCCCTCTTGATTGCTTCTTCCATCCTTCGAGATCTTCTTCTCACCCTTTGCCTTTTTCTCCGCGGGCGGTTTTTCTCCCTCTGTCTCGCTAATCTCTCTGACGCGGATCTTCTCAATTTCACTCTGTTTCCGTTTACGACGATGATGGAGATGCCTCAACGGTCGATTTATGGTGGTTAAAGGGAAGATAGAAGTGATGAAGAAAATATTTGTGATGAGAAGTAGGGTGTGATGGATAATGAATAGGAAGGATAATGGTCGTTCGATGTTGATGATGAAGGGGAGTTTTACTCTGCATAATTTGTTTTGGTGAAATGGCTGAAGAATTTTTCCCCCAGTAAGTTTTCCTTCCCCCTATTATATTCCGCTCTTCCTCTATTTAAAACCAAATGAAACTTGTTTGATAAGTTTTGGGTCAAAATCTGAATTTGTCTCAAGGTGTTGTCATTGTTGCTTGGATGCTCTGTTGTTTTCATATGGCAGAATGTTGCAGCAGCTGTGTAGCAAGGAGCAGGTTGTTTTTGGCACGGTCTGTGAAACGTTGTTGTTGTTGCAGGGCTTTGGTTGTGATCCCTTTTTGGTGTAATTCTTAGTTGGCGCGATGGAAATGAGACGTAGCCATGTTGCAGGGAAAGCTTTTTACACGATTTCGGCAAAGCGTGTGTGAAGTAGTGTGGGGATGCTTGTTGTTCAAGTTGAAAAGTCAAAGATGGAATTTTGGTCCTTGTGCTATTTTTGTGCTTTTTGAATTTGTTGTATTATTATACTATAAACTAAAGAAACTGGACTCTAAATATATTTTTGTATGATTTTTTAAACAAAAGAAAAATAATTAAATGAAACTAATTAAAAACTAAACCTAAATTGCAATTAAAATTAAAATTAAAAATTAAAATTAAAAACTAAATTAAACTAAGTTAAATTTACAAAATTAATCTAATCGAATTAAAGTTAAAAGTAAATTGAATTAAAATTAGCCTAATTACTAAACTTAAAATAAATAAAAAACTAAATAAAAAATTAAAATTAATTAAAAGATATAAACTAAACTAAATTCAAAATTAAACTAGATTGATTCTAAATAATTTAAAATAAATATTTAAGCAAATATAAAAATAAATAAGTAAATAAAATCAAGAATGACGTGGAATAAAAAGAAAAGGATGATTAACAATATGTTTTAACAAAAAAATGCAAAAATGACCGACTTAAAATGTTATGAAACGATCAGAGGATCTGAGGGTAAAATTTGGGGTACAACAGGTGGCCCCTGCCATAGCCACTCTGTATGCAGTGCATCTTTACCAAACCCATTTCCAGCAAGCGGATGTCACAGCTTTGGTGTCTGCCTGGATTCCCGTTGGTTATGCTAACTTGTTATGTGTCTTCATCCTGGTAAACTGGGAGCCACCAGTGATCCAACAAATGTTGAAGAGTTATTTGTACAAGCGTGCAACCTTGATCGTTTTTGGAGCAACCTTTGCAGCCTTGATAATTATACGAGGACAGAAAATCGAATCTGACTTGCTTGGCATGCAATTCTACCATACTGGTATTCATTAAATGAATATCGAAGATCTGAATCATGTTGACCTGATGATCATTCCTTTCATGGTAGTCTTGGATACATCCGAGATCCATTTGGGGCTGGAGGGCCTCTTGTACAAATGAGCATCCCTGATTATCTTTTGAGCAAATGGGACAAGCATTGTAGTCGTGCAGCGGCAAATTGTAATACTAACTTTATCTTGAGGGCATTGCCACTAGATTGACATTCATTATGCGGATGTTATGATTTTGAACGATGTTTGGATGAGCATGGGCCATATTTACTTCACGAATCCTATGATCCTGAATCCAGCCTAGATCCATCTACTCTTGAAGAGTTGCTTATACAATGACACATCCTTGATTGTTTTTAGAACAGACATCAGATTGGCGATAGTTATGAGATGGTACATGGCCATATCCGCTCCGCCTGAAATGCATTTTTACCAGATTTGTTCATAGTAGGCGTACATCGTGAATTTGATAACTGTCGCTGGGTTCTCCTTCTAACAAGTTTACCGAAGTTTTTTCATGTTGCTGCAATGGATTCGTTTGAACATTTGGGTTCGTATCTTTCAAAGATAAAACCCCGTTTCTGACGAGCTTTTGTACATCAGATTTAAAGCTGAGGCAATTCTCAACGTTATGTCCTGGTCCTCCTTGATGGTAAGGGCAAGATTGATCGGGTTTGAACCAAAAAGGCAGATTTTCTAGCACTGTAAGAGGAGTCCTGGTTTGAACGTGCCCCTTGGATAGCAGAAGTGGAAATAATTTTGCATATAACATTGGTATGGGGTCAAACCCTGGTGATTGTGTGACACGATTGTTGTTATTGTACTACGGGCGAGCCTGCTGAAGAGGCTGTTGCTGCCTTTACTGATACTGTTGTTGATTTGGCTGGCTCTGAGCAATCTGTGCTTGATATGTCAGAGCTGGCACTGGGTTGATAGCGGAAGCTACTCCTGCTACCAGCCGAGGTTGGTACCTTCGTCTTTGCTTACCCTGAGTTATATTATTGATATCTTGCTCTTTCTTCTTTTGGAAAGCACTACCGTAACTTTTAGTACTATTGGACGGCTCTGCCTCTTTGACTAACTGGCCTTCTTGGACTGCTTCCTCAAGGCGTACTCTCATGTTCACCATTTCGATGAAGTCACTAGGTGCACTTGCAACCATTCGGTCATAATAAAATGAGCCTAATATTTTTGGGAAGATTTTTGCCATTTCCTTTCCCTCGAGAGGAGGACAGATCTCGGCAGCGATATCACACCATCTCTGAGCATACTCCTTGATGATTTCTTTATCTTTCTGGGACATTGCTCTGAGGTGGTCCCTATCTGGTGCCATGTCCAAATTGTATTTATACTGCTGAAAAAAATCTGCCCTAAGATCTCTGAAAGTACTGATCTTGGTATGATTTGGACCCATGTACCATTTGAGTGTGGCACCGGTTAAACTGTCTTAGAAGTAGTGGATTATTAGCTGTTGGTTTTCTGTCGGGGTAGAGATTTTCCGAGCGTACATTACCAAATGACTTTGAGGATAAGAATTGCCTTTGAATTTTTCAAAGTCAGGCACCTTGAATTTGGGCGGTATCTTTACATTAGGGACCAAACAGAGGTCAGCGGCGTCCTTGCAAAACAAGTCCTGTCCTTGAATGGCATGCAGTTCTTTCTGCATTTCCAATAACTATTCCTGGAATTCATTCATCCTTTCATATACTTCTTCATTTCTGCCAGAAGTGGCATATAGATTTGTTCCTCTAGGATATTATGTACCACAGGTTGTGGTATAGACATTACAGCAGTAACTCTCAGTGCTTTAGTGGTCTGAAGTTTGTAACCTTCAGAGATAGGAGTCTCCATTGTAACCCTTGCATCTTCATTTTCCCGAAGTTTGTAACCTTTAGGTCTGGAGGTTCCTGCTATGGATTCTAGGTCTTCAGTGAAGGGAGGTATATATCCTTCAGGTACAGAATTGAAAGGCATGCCCCAGGGAAAACCTTTGGGCATGTTGTACTGAGGATGAATTCCAGGTGTCTCTAATGCTGGTTGTAGAAAAGCGAACGAAAAAATTTGTTTCCTTCTAAGTTAGGTGGCCCTCACCCGGCCATTTATCCCAATGGATCGGATTTTTGAAATTCTAAAAGAAAAGAAAAAGAAAAGAAGAAAAAATGAAAAAAGTTGAAAATCGAGATCATAAACACTAACAGGTTAACTTAACATGCGAGTCTGGGGATAACGGGCTTAATGTTATCGCGCGAGAATGAAAAAGAGGGAGAAGGAAACAATGAATATAGGTCGAGTTAGAATGGTATGATTTGGATTAGTGTTGCATAGGGGGAGTCTTTGTCCGCAAGTACGGAGATGTGACATTACGATATCCTCATTGTCGAAGTTTAGTACCTATCTTTTAGCATTAGCCTATTAGCCGTGTTCGGTTTTAAAGTCGTGTCGTGTTTTTGTTTCGGATGTCGGACTTACTGTTTTTAATTGTGTTGGGAGTTTGCTTGAAGACAAGCAAAAGTCTTAGTGTGGGGGAGTTTGATAATGAGAAATCGTATCGTACTTTTTGGCTCATTATGCATATGTTTCCTTAGTTTTTATTCGTGTTTTATTTGTATTTGATTGTGTTTTATATGTTTTGCAGTTGACAGCTTCATCTGTGGCGAAATCGGGAGAAGGATTGAAAAAGATTGAAAGAAGGGGAAAATTCAGCAAGAAAGCACATAATCTGCCATTTTACTAAATGGTGTTCACCATCACCATGGTGGCGCTCGCCATGACAGCGCAGTTTTAGAATTTAAATTCTGCAACTGCTTTGAGCAGTTTCTTCTTCCCTATTTTCCCTCCACTTCAGATGCACGATTTGGAAGTTACATTCTAGATATTTCTCTATATATAGGAACCTCCAGTCATGTTTCGGACACCCGATTTTAGACGCGGAAGCTCTGTCGAATTTCGTTTAGGCATATATTTACTTTAAAAGTGGTAATTACTCACATCGAGGAATTGTCGCAATTGCTTGTAATTTTCGTTCAGTTGCTGTATTTTTATTCCGATCAAGCCTGCCGACATTTTGTCTGCTATGTATTACTTTACAAGTTATTTTACTTATTTTACTTTTGTTTTAAAATTTAACTTTCTTTGACTTGTATGCTATGTATTTTTCCATGTTAATCATTGTTACTATGTTTGGAATTAAAATCAATATGTCTTGCTCAATTTGCTTGACTTCGGCGTGTGAGGACCGTCGTTACCGAAGGGACTCCGTAGAAAATGTTGGCGCGACATTATTTGAATGCATGCTAGTTTTGGTCTTTGTTTCTATTTTTCATGCTTTATTATTCCGACACGAGAGTGAGGAATATACTAAGTTCAGACCGATACCGCGAGAGTGTGAGGAATGAACAGATAATAGAAACTAGGTACTGATCCTAAAAACAGCGAGAGTGCTTTAGGCATCGTTTAGGATTTCATTAACTTCCAAAATATTCTTTTCCATTAAAACGGGCGAGCAAGAGCAAAATCCTATGGTTGTTAGGTGTGGTTCTTGTCGATAGCGCGAGAGTGTGAGACAGAGTCCTTAAGTTAATATTTCCTACGAAATGAAGTGCAATCGTAATTAGCACCCGACTTCTACAAGTCCCTTAGGTACGCAGAATTTACATTCCGGACTCGATTTTATTATTATTTCCTAAAACCTTTAGATTTAGTAATTTTTCCTTTCCGTTTAAGTTCCGTAAATCCTTAGCCTTTGCTTTAGATGGAAACTATTGATTGCATTAGTTTGATTAGCCCTTCCCCATGGGTTCGACAACCATTATTTAAAACTAAGAGAACAGCTATATACTTGCAGTCTTAATTCGACGGACACGTTTGTGCCTTCGAGCTGCATCACCTATACTTTTAAGAAACCTTTGGGTCCTTGTACCAAGCCCAAGAGGAGGCTAGGATGCTTCTAGGAAGCTTGTGGGTCCTTGTACTAAGCCCAAGTGGAGGCTAGGGGAACTTCTAGGAAGCTTGGTGGGTCCAAGCCTAAGAAAAGTTCAAGGAAGGTTTCACCGAGAATTATTCCTTTCTTTGTTTAACAGTTCTAAGGTTTGAAGAAATTCAGAAGATGTTTCATCGGGAATTAATCCTCTCTGGGGAAATGAATTTCTTTTATATGTTTCTTTGTCTTGACAATCTTAAGAAAAGTTTTACCGGGAATAATGTCTTTCTTTGTTCCATATTGAATAATGCCCAAGAGGAGGTATACTGTATTGTGATTGTTTCCTATGTGGGAACTAGTTATTGAACCAAGTTATAAGTGTCCTACTATTTAACCTAAGTATGAACTGAGGATGACCTAACTGCTGAAGGAACTCTAGACATGTATGCACAAGTATATACATATAAGTGGTTTAACAAGTATATAAACAAGTATACATTGAATTGAAAAGGTGTTGGGTCTTACACTCTAAAAAGAGGCCCAAGTGTATTGTGATTGGTTATATTGATTACAACTATATGATTAGGGTTTTGAGAAATTGAAGAAAGTTTTGAGAAAATGTTGAATTTGAATTTAAATTAAAAGAAAGTTAGGGGCTTATAACTCAAAGAGAGGCCCAAGTAGTCTAAGAGCAGTTTCACCAAGAATAATGCTCCTCTTAGTACCAGTTTAAAATAGACAGACGGTTTTGAAAACAGGGGTATGGGGCTTAAAACTCAAAGAGAGGCCCATGGAAGTTGTTTATTGTTTAAAAAAATGTTTATGTGCAAAACATTGGGGCTTATACTCAAGGAGAGGCCCAGATGATTTATTTTGAAAATAGTGATTGTACCGTGATACTGAAGATGGCTGGTTTATACCTGAGTGAATTGCACACTCAAAGATACAACAGAGTCGCCACCGAACTTAATTTAGTCCCAAAGGACAGGGAAAATATCGATAAAATCCAAGGGGAAGAGAAATGGGAACGGGGGTCGGTTATGCGAAAGGAAGGTACTAGCACCTAACGCATCCGTCGTACTCGACGAGAACCATTTTGTTTGCTTCTAGGCTTGGATGGGTTATTTATTTAAAGGCTTCTAGATAAAAAAGAAGAGGAGAGAAAACGGAAAAAGAAAGAAAGTGCTCGCGGAGGATTAGGGCCCTCGTGCCAACGTACCCTCATAGTTCAATGAGGAAATCAGAGCTCTGTAGCTCATGGAACCAAGGAAAGAGAAGAAGAATGGAAGAAGGTGGAAGGGTGCTCGCCAAGATCATCGCGATCTAGTGCCTATGTACCGTACATTCGAATGAATGCAGAATCAGAGCTTTCGTAGTTCGGGGAACTAAGACGGAAAAGGAAAAGGAAAGTCGTGTCAAAACTAAGAAATAAAGAAAGAAAGCTACTCCACTGGGGATACCAAAGAAATGGTGTCACAACCAAGAAATAAAGGAGTAAAAAGGAAAAAAAGAGACTCTGCTAGGGAAGTAAGAGAACAAAATGACCGTGATGGGGATCAGAGGGTAGGCGACCCTACTGGGAAACAAATAAAGGGATGGTGTCAAAACCAAGAGAATAAAGACTCGGTATATTAACTGGCTGACAGTGATTAACCAAAGAGATTGAGATTTAGACTCTGTGGAGTAAGGTTTTAACAGAGAGACTGTGATCAACCAGGAGAACACGCGCAGGACCGAGTAAAGGTCGTGACCCAAAGGACGGGTGTGGGACCAAGCGAAGGTCGTGACCCAAAGAACGGGTGTGAGACCAAGCGAAGGTCGTGACCCAAAGGACGGGTGTGGGGCCAAGCGAAGGTCGTGACCCAAAGGACGGGTGTGGGACCAAGCGAAGGTCGTGACCTAAAGGATGGGTGTAGGACCAAGCGAAGGTTGTGACTCAAAGAATGAGTGTGGAACCAAGCAAAGGTCGTGAACCAAAGGATGGGTGTGGGACCAAGCGAAGGTCGTGACCCAAAGGACGGGTGTGGGACCTAGCGAAGGTCGTGACCCAAAGAACGGGTGTGGGACCAAGCGAAGGTCATGACCCAAAGAACGGGTGTGGGACAAAGCGAAGGTCATGACCCAAAGAACGGGTTTGGGACCAAGCGAAGGTCGTGACCCAAAGAACGGGTGTGGGAACAAGCGAAGGTCGTGACCCAAAGAACGGGTGTGGGACCAAGCGAAGGTCATGACCCAAAGAATGGGTGTGGGACCAAGCGAAGGTCGTGACCCAAAGAACGGGTGTGGGACCAAGCGAAGGTCATGACCCAAAAGAATTCGGTATACTGACTGAACAAACAGTACCTGACCAAAGAAAGGGAATTTGAACCAAAAGAAGGTTACTAACCCAAAGGTGCGAGTATACGAACCAAGAAAAGGTTACTAACTCACATGGGTATTGGTTTTAACAGAAGGACTATGATTAACCGAATGAAACGAGTGATTAACAAAGAGAAGGTGATTAACTCGAAAGAAGCTCAGTACGTTAACAGGTAGACTGTGGTTAACTGAGAAACGGGTGATTAACCGAGTGAAGGTGATTAACCCAAGGGGGACTCAGTGTGTTAACAGATAGACTGTGGTTAACTGAGAAGAAGTGCAAATTGGTGTTTTAACTAATAGGCAGTGATTGACCAAACAAAGGGAGGAGAACCAAGAGAAGGTTGCAAACTCCGCAAGAATTTCGGTGTTTAACAGGAAGAGTGTGTTTAACCGATGAAAGAGTGCGATTGTAGGGGAAATAGAGATTTGGTATTAACAGTATGATTGTGATTAACCAAAGGAAGAATGATTATGACTCCCGTGGGGAATCAACAAAAGAAATTACTAGCCACAAGAAAAGGTGATTGAAGCTTTCTTGAAGAGAACAAAAGAAAGGAATTGAAACAAGAGCAAGAGATTGACTCTCTGAAGATTGCTAATGATCGTGAACCAAGGGAATGGTGATAGATTAAAAGATTAATTGCAGGAGGTAATAGTGATCGAGGATCGACTCAACTAGGGAAGGAAATACACTACCACCGGGGTATAGAGGTGACTAAGCCAGGCATAGGGTCATTTGTCCCCTACCTGAAGTGGTAAGAATGAGAGTAGGAATACTTCCTTCTCATTCTTTCTCTAACACACAGGGTGTAGTGCAAAAGTTGAAACAGATAGCGTAACAGCTCCAAGTTGTACGGTGCTTCAGTGCGTCGTGCGAATCTCTGACTCCGCGATGAAGAGAAAGAAAGAAAGCTCTAAAGGAAGCCTAAAGAGAAGCGACAAAGGGAAGATCAATAATCAAAATGACGTTTTGATCAATTAATCAGATGGGGAGCAATGCCAATAATTTTCAAAAATGAATTGGAGAATTATTAAAGCAAAGGGTGCATTATTGATTATACAGGATTAAGCTTATTCTTTGAAGAACAAACTTAATTCATACATGAACGGAAAGTTCAAAGCAGTGCCAAATGACAATCCAAAATGCAACACAAAATCATGTTATTATTATGAAATCGAATGATCGATCATCGGAAAATTCACAATCATGCTTTAAACTGAAGTGAAACAGCACCTAAAACATCCATAAAAATCAATCATATCAATCCATGGAAGTTAGAGGAAGAAAGAATGTCAAACAACCTAGAAAAACACCAAAAATGGCACTCTGTTACAGTGGTAATCGGTTACTCTACTTGAGTACCCGATTACTTGCTTGAAGCAAATCTGGCAAAAATTTTGCAGAGTAATCGGTTACCCTATTAGAGTAATCGATTACTCGGTTAAAAAAACAGCGCTGGTGCAAATTTGAGCAGAGTAATCAGTTACTTTATTTGAGTAATTGATTACCACTGTAATAGTGGCATAAATAGCTTTTCAAAAAGTACTTTTAACACCTTAATCACTTGTTCAAACTACCACATGATAGGGTATGAATTTGTTCACGAAAATTTAGCTTAACAACAGTAAATAAACAACAATGGAATCAATTAACACATCAAGATCATGGATCAAGTAATGGCCTAATCAATTCACACACAAAAAGCATCGAAACTACATCGCGAATGATACGAAAACGTTCGAAACAGTAAAATGAATGAGAGCTACCAACCTACAAGCCCGAGAATTGGCTTGGTGATTGTTGCAAATGAATCTTGATGAAGATAATCAAAGAAAACTAGAAGAATCTTCAATTATAGCCGAATCGTACCGAAACCGAGAAAATTGCGACGAAACTCCGAAATACGAATTCAAACCCTAGAAACTTGAATCAAACACTTGAGATGAATCCAAAAGCTAATAAAACTCTAGAAAACCAAGTATAATTGCAAGATGATGAAGGTAAAGCTCAAGAAATAATCACTTCCAATGTGAAAGTGACTAATCTTCAATGGTAAAGAGCTATGGTGAGGTTTGGGAAGAAAATGTAGATGAAGATGAAGAAGTTGCAGAAAAATTCAGAGAGAATGTGAGAGAATTGAGAGTGAGAAGTGTGTGAAATGTGTGATATGGTTGAGGGTCCTTGAAAAATGATTAAAGGTTTGTTTATATAGAGTTTTTGTATGGAGTGTGAGAAGTTTGGAATTAGGCTAGGAGCTAGCTTAGGGTGGTTTGGAATTAGGCTAGGAGTTAGTTACACTTGACTCACCGAGTCAGCGGTTAACTCAGTTAGTTAGGAAGTCAACTCGGTAGCAATCCCAATGTAAGCTTCAAAGCTAAAGGTTCACATACTTGGAAAATAGGGAACATGGTGCACTTAAATTATAGTGAAGCATTGGAAAAAATGTAAGTGGAGTGTCTTGAATAGTCTTGAATTGTCTAGAGATGTCTAGTGTAACGCCCCAGTTTTGTTAGATTTATTTAATCCAGTCGATTTGATTATTTTATTATTATATTATTTTATTTTTTACTTTTATTTGATAATATATTATTTTTCATTGTTGTGATGTTTTATCGCGTTTTGGGAACGTTTGCAAGATATTTGAGTGTAGGGGAATTTTGGTCATTTCACTTTATTTTCTTAAGTTTGAAATAGAAATAGAAAGAGAGAAAATTAGAGAGAAAGAAAAAGAGAAGAAGGAAAAAGGGAAAGAAAAGAGAAGAGAAAGAAGAAAAAGAGAGAAAAACTTGGAAAGGAAGAAAATCGATCAACCGACTTTTCAAACACGATTAAATCGGGTAAGGGTGCGAAACTTGATTATATTATACTTGTGTATGATTATGTATGTATGTTTTTGGTTGTTATTGGATTGAAATTGAATATAGAGCAAAAACCATAATATGTTGAGATTGTTAGAAATTGATTCAAATTGTGTCTGAAATCATGTTTTAAGGTTCCTTATTGTTGATACATGTTAGATATATGTTGTTGTGCAATGTATTGGTATTTTTCTGGTGTTTAGAAGAGATTTGGAGAGGAAAATTATTGAATTTCGCAGAAAAATTATGCAGGAAAAATTCTGGTTTCCCACTGTCCATACGCGTATCACTCAAGGCAATACGCGTATTGGTTAAGGCAATACACGTATGGCAATGAAGGAATGAGGGCAATACGCGTATGGAGTTCCATTTTCCCGGCCATCTACTCATTTGCGTAATGGTACGTGTAAGGAATTGGGCAATACGCGTATCAAGTGAGGCATTACGCGTATTAGGGTTTTAGAGGAATTTTTGAAGAGGAATTGGTCTATGCTCATACGCGTATCACCTTGGGCAATACGCGTATGGATGGTGTCATACCCCAAATTTTAACCACTAAGATTTCCCATCATTGTGCAAATCATCATCACAATAGGGATGGGCCATCATACTTCATCAGTCTCCCCAAAGATGGGTGAGCATCCACTACAATCAAAATTAGGGTTTCAAGCCCTCTCAGAGTTCTTAGACAAAGGATCAATCAAGGAATGACATGATCTTCAACTTGTCTAACCTCTCAAACACCTACAATGGATCAAAAGGACTCCCACTTCAAGGATCAAGCACAAGGCTGCTCCGTTCTAGGTGGATCAAGTCTCAAGATCGACAGTGTCACCAAATTAGGGTTTTGGTCGACCAGGGCCTCCAGATGAAAATTTTCATCTGGGCATGAGCCAATGATCCAAAACATATCCTAATATACTGCATGGAATCTCATGGACCCAATCATCAAGTCAATTTTTCCTCAGGGGATGCATACATCAAAAATCAGAAATTAGGGTTTCTTGACCTAATTCACCCCTAAGTTGACTTTTGGGACAAATCATGAGACAAGACCTCAAGAGAGGGTTTGAGGGTCTCTAATTAACTATATTGATCCATTTGGAACAATGGATTAATCCAAGAAGCTTGAGCAACAAGTCTCAATTTCATCTGCAACACAATTAGGGTTTCGCGAGGAAAGTCAACAGTAACTTTGACTTTTGACCAGGACATGCTCCCAAACCCTAGGACATGCCCCAGTATACCCTATAACACCAATGGAACATGTACATCAAGTTTGATTTAGGTCAAGGACATGATTTCCTGAAGAATTGCACAGTTTGGAATTCATCTGATAAAAAGTCAACTGTGCACAAAAGTCAACTTTGACTTTTTGAGATTTTTCACCAAAATGGATTTTTAACCCTAAAATTATGTTAATATATTATTTGAATCATCATTCATCAAGAAAAATCAAGAAAAGTTGGATAACTTGTAAAAGGGGTAACCATAAAAACTTAGGAAATTTTCCAAGTTAAAAATAAAGTGACAAGGGTACCAACTTTGGAGGATCATAACTCCTAAACCACAAGGCCATTTTTTCTCATCCAAAGATGGATTTGTAGCCCTCATTACCCTCTACAAAAACTTCAACTAGACCTAAGTCCAATTCATTAAGGATTTTGAGTTATGGAGTATTCAAAATGGCTGAAAAATGAAAATGTCACTTTTTCCAACACTTAGTGAAATTTTCACTAAGTCAGAATTTGCCTTCACTTTTTGCCAAATGTAGGGGGATTTTTCACTTGGATTCAAAAGAGATCAAAACCAAACATGTTCAAACAGTTGTTATATCATGTAAGGGCTTTCCAAAATGGCCAAGAACATTGCCAAATTCCATTTGGGCTATGAGTTATGACATTGTCAAAAGGCCTTGTTGAATTCTGTCAAGGCAAGGAAGAATTTGCAATTTTTCTCGATTTGCCAAAATTGTGCAAATCCAAATGCTCCTATCCACTTGGACACCTCAGAGGATTGAATCTAAAGGGGACAATCACTGAGCCAAGCCTCCAAAGTCTTTGGAACAAGGAATAGCATGTTGAACCTAGAATGGCCAAAATAGGGACAAGACTCCAATTTTAGATTGGAGCATTCAATGGAAGCATCAAGGTGGCATGGACTGAGCCATTCTCAACTAAATTCAGTCAAGACTTATCCAAGACCAAGGGAACCACAACCCTGTGCCCTAACCTCTAGTCAATGGCTAGAGGAGACTTGGATTTCCATTGGCCAACATTGAACAAACACCTGCTGCAGTTGCCATTCACTGTGGATCCCAAAACAAACTTGCTCTACTATAAATAGAGCTCAATTGTGATCAGTTTGAGTACACCAAAGCCATCTAACAGATGCTTTCCTCAAAATCACTTTCTCTTGGCAAAAATGCCTTTCTTAGCAAGGTAGCTATCGGGTTTTGAGTTTGAGAGCTTTTCCAATCAAACCAATCACTCACACACCTCACATACATCATATGGAAGTGATCCAAACACTCACATAACATCTGGAACACATATTTCACAAAATCACCAGCCAATTGCTCAAGTTCTTGATAGTTTTGCAGTTGAGGTGCCATCTTCAACTCCAAACCATTTCAATCCATTCCAAGCACTCAGACACATCACTTGGTACCTAGGGAAGCTATCCAGATCATTGGAACCTAGCTGTAACACCTCCAACACAAATCACGATCACCAGCTGCAAGTGGTAAGCATGAGCTCTTCTAACTCCATGATCCATGCAATTTTTGTTGCACAATAATTTGGCCATATGTTCATAATCATGCATGGACTGTTTTCCCTCAATTAATTGCATTGTTTGAATCGTGTATCAAAAATCCTAGCCTTCATGCAGAATGAGGTTGAGACGAGCATAATGATATGTGGATTGCGTGTTATAATCAAGTATTCAGGGAGATTGGATAGAAAATGCAAATCAGCCAAACCCAGAACACGCGCGTGTTCTTCAGCTGTTCTTGGCACCTTTTTTGAATTTTCAAATATTTTAATTTTGTGATTTTCTTTAATTGATTTAAAAATTAATTTCTCTCTGAGTTTTAATGATTTTGAGTTGATTCTTTTTTTAATAATTCACAAAAATGTTAAAATATTTTATTTTCCCAAAAAATCCCAAAAATATTATTTATTTCATATAATTGATATTTTTTCAAAGAATTAATATTTTAATTGTTTTTGACATTTTAAATATTTTCTCCACATTGATTTTGCAACTTTTAATGCTTTCTAATTATTTTGTAGGTCAATACTTAATTTTTGAAGCATTAATCCAAGATCACAATTTGTTTTTCATATGTTAAACAATTTTGATCATTTTAATTGAATTTTTATTCAATCAAATACATTTTTGAAAACAAATTACGGTTTTTGGATTAATTCAACCTTCATAAATCATTTCTAAAACACTTTGGGCCTCTATTAGAGTGTAAGACCCAACCCACTTGTACAGAAACATTTTGGGCCTCATTCGTTGTATAAGTCCCTCTGTACATTTTCAAATAAACGGCACGATCATCGCCTTTTTGAAAAATTTTGGGCCTCTCCTTGAGCTATAAGACCCATTCAAAACACTTTGGGCCTCTAATAGAGTGTAAGACCCAACCCCCTTTTAACCAAAACCATTTTGGGCCTCACTTATTGTATAAGTCCCTCTGCGTTAAGAGAAAACCCCGGCGCGATCGCCATTTTTTAACGGAAAAATCAATTGGGCCTACCCTCGTGTTATAAGCCCCACTCTTTTTCTTTAAAACTTTTTGGGCCTTTTGAGAGAGTGTAAGACCCATCCCTTTGTACAGAAAACCTTTTTTGGGCCTCAGTCACTTGTATAAATCCCTCTGTACAAATTCAAACAGTGCACTCACTGATAAAACCCTGAGCCTCTCCATGAGCTGTAAGCTCCAAATCTTTCTTTTTCAAAGAACTTTCCCCTTTGATTTTGAATATACTATTGTTTTCAATCTTTCTTTGTTGAACAACTAACCAAACAACATGGAAGTTCTACAACCGAGTAAGTGTTTATATGCTTTCATTTACCGCTTTCATATACATATAACTGTATTGTGGGGCTGTCTCGCTGTAAGTCTTCTTTCATAAACTCATATCAACTGTGTAATAATAGTATAGATATTTAGCGTTTCCCCGACAACTACGTCTAGAACTAGGTGACGCCGTTTCGTTTATTCGTAGAAATATACAACTAGATCCCCAATAGGATCACCAGATACAGTCTTCTCTTTGGCTGTCCTCATTAGGAATTGTCAAGAAACTCTACTCCCAAAGATGAATGTATTCTCCGTGAATGGCATCTTTGAGTTTCTTCCAAATTCTCGAAATTTCCTGACTTGATCTATTCCTTGTGAATAGCTTGCCTTGAATTTCTCGGGGTTTGGGGGATCCACGGGCTTCTTAAAAGCATCGGCCTCCTCTTGGGCATCGTACAAGGACCCACAGGCTTCCTAAAAGCAACCCCGCCTCCTCTTGGGCTTAGTACAAGGACCCTACGGCTTCTTAGAAGTATCCACAACCTCCTCTTAGGCTTTGTATAATGATCTCTTCCTCCGGGAATGATAGCCTCCTCTTGGGCTTAGTACAAGGACCCATCGGCTTCTTAAAAGTTTCCAGCCTCCTCTTAGGCTTCGTACAAATTGTCCCGACGACCTCCTAGAGGTATAGGAACAGAACCTAGTCATCTTCATAGAACATTCCTTTCATAGAGTCTACTATTGTTTCTCAAAGCATAGTACAAAAGATGAAACTCTAGACTTGGACGGTCTAATCTCCTTGAGTCTCAAAGACATTCTCAAGTGACCCCTTCGTCAAATAGGAAGGAAACCCGTAGACTCGGACAGTCTCAATACCCTTCGGATTTCCCGCTTCCTTAAAGAACAGGAATAACCCAGATCCTTGAATCAAATCCATGAGTACAGTGTTGCTCATATAAGAACTGATTTTCTCTTTCAAAATCAGTATACTGGACCTGTCACTTAACTGAAACAGTTACCCTAGCCTCCTCTTGGGCTTTGTACAATGATTCTTCCCCGCGAAGCAAACGTTTAGCCTCCATCTAGGGCTTCGTACGAGATACCAAAGTTCTCCCCAGTGGAGTCAAACAACGTTTAGCCTCTCTCTCGGGCTTTGTACGAGACACATAAAGAGACTCCCTCGTTGAGTCAATCACCCCTTTCGCCTTCATCTCGGGCTTTATACGAGATACAAAAAGGTTCTTATTGAGCCAAACAAGCAATAGCCTCCATCTCGGGCTTTATACGAGATACCAAAAGATTCCCTCGTTGAGTCAAAACCTTTTAGCCTCTCTCTCGGGCTTTGTACGAGACACATATTAGCCTCCTCTTAGGCTTTGTTTAAGAAAACCACTGGTTGATCAAATCAACCATTTAGCATCAAAGTTGTGCCTCGTTCACAATACATAAACATCAACAACTCTTTCCCCTTCATCTAATCGCTGTAAGCGGCAAGCCTCTGGATCATCTACATCCATGCCACTGTCCCTCTTTAGCATGAGAAATTCCTAAGGAAAGATAGCATTGCTCTACACTGAGTTAAAGTCTTCTCCTTTAGGTTGAAATCCCTTATAAAGGAAATTATGGCATTGCCGGATTCACAAATCCCGGTTAAAGTAATTCTCCTTTATAACCAGTCACCCAACAGTTGTGACAGACCAACCCTTCTTTAGAGATGACAAATTCTCTCTAAAGTCAAACCTTTAGCTTCACATCTTGGGCTTCCAACAAGATACAAATAGACTTTTCAGCTTCACATCTTGGGCTTTGAACAAGATACAAAACACCTTTCACTTCACGTCTTGGGCTTTGAACAAGACACCAAAACAACCATTTCCTCCCATAAAATAGGAGGAACTACGAACGCTCTGATTTCCCTGTTTCGGTAAACGGGAATACGTAGGCATAAGATTGAAAGAAAAATCTTAGCGAGCACACTAAACAAAAACCCAAAATCCCATATCTCCATCAATCAAAAGCAGTAATTCAAAAACATCAGTCCTAACATCCTAATCCTTGTTCCCCGCCAGAAACCTTCTGCCAAGATAAAAAGAAAGAAAACAGTATTGGAAAAAATACAAATAACCAGTACAAAGGCCCCCCCACATTGATAGCATTTGTAACCTAACAGACCGCTGTTTAAACTCAGTATGCAAAGCAGGGTTAATTGGAGACATCTATTTCCCTTCCTTCTTCAGCTTTAATAGGATAAAAAATGAATCGACCTGTAGTTTAAGTTCAACCGCAGAGAGCGACCAGCGCTTAAGAACCGCGTCCAAAATCGCTCGCTACAGAAAAATGGCGCCCACCGTGGGGCCGGTCTCTGTTTCCTTCTTCCTTTTTACCTCTTGTGTGACTACCACAGATTGGGGCTTCCGCCGGGGAACCCATTTTCTGTTAGGAACTTAGGATTCATAGCTTCTAAAGGTCTAGGATGTTTAGGACAAATATATATACTGCTTTTCCTAATTGCTATACGTGTTTATTTTTCTGCTAATGGGAATGCGGGTGATGCCGTATGTGGAAAGATTGAGTATACACTTAAGATAAGTGATGGCGACGAGGTCGACCATCAACCTCAGTGGAGGCTGACCAATGCAACCCATTCTCTCACCTAGACAATGGGTCGATTGTTAAGTCTGAGAAGCTGAGGAGCCAAACCCTTTCCTAGTGCGGAAACTATCGGAAATAGTTGTTACGCGATACTACCCTCATTTGAGGCTGGTGATCTATTTTCGATGAATGGCACTTACTCTAAGATTGCTCTACAACTCGCTGGCGATCCGCTTGTTGTTTTACTTTCCTGGGAGGAGCTGATGATAATGAGTACAGGTACAAAAATCACCATAGTATAAACCTTTGGGGATGGGTAGAGCCTTGACTTCATGACAACGACCCTTTGACCCCATGTTTTTTCTATGTTTTTGTGTGTTGCATTCATGCATTCATTTAAAAAACATTAAAACATTCAAAAAAAATTTTCTCTTCTAGTCTCTCTGTTTTTCAAAGTAAACTAAGATTGTGATTGCAAATATCAGAGAAGAGGATTACGCTGATGGATTTCGGTAGATGGAGAACTCATACTTACACCTTCAAGGTTCCAAAGATAGAGGATTTGAGAAGGTTAGCAAGGATGATCACTAACCTTGAGGCTTTCAGAGCCAAGCACGGGGGTTTGCTACCACTGTTAAGAGTCCATGTGATTGAGGGAATCATGGATGCGCTCATTTAGTTTTACGATCTAGTTTATCACTGTTTCACATTCCCGGATTACCAGCTAGCACCAACGCTGGAGGAGTATTCTCACCTGATTGATTTACACATTACAGATCGAGCTCCATTTTCTAGACTGGAAGAAATTCCAAAGAATCAGACCATTGCAAGAGCAATTCATTTGGACGAGTCTGAGGTCAGGACTCACCTAACCACTAAGGGTGGCATCCAAGGTTTGCCAGCCCAGTTCTTGACAAAGAAAGCCTGTATTTCACCAGTATAGGAAACGTGACTGCTTTTGAAAGCATCTTTGTCTTGCTCACCTACGGGTTATTTTTGTTTCCCAACATCAATAACTTCGTCGATATCAATTCCATTAAGGTTTTTCTCATTGGAAACCCTGTACCGACTTTGCTCGCAGATGCGTATCATTCTGTACACTTGGGAAATTTGTACAGCGGAGGGGAGATCACATGCTGTGTACCTTTGCTTTACAAATGGTTTATCTCTCACTTGCCCAAGTCTGCTGCTTTTTGGGATTGCAAGAGTGCCTTACGTTGGTCGCAGAAGATCATGTCTCTTACCAACTCTGATATAGATTGGTGTAATAGGATTTATAAGGGAATCAGGATCATTGACCGTTGTGGAAACTTCCCCAACGTACCCCTCATAGGAACTAAAGGAGGAATCAAATACCATCCGGTATTGGTTCGCCGTCAATTTGGATACCCGATGAGACACATCCCACGGGGTGTTCATCAGTTAGGTCTTTTCTTCAAAGAAAGAGAAAGTGACAGAGCACTAAAGATGGAAATAGTGCATGCTTGGAAGCATGTTCATAAGAAAGGACGAGAGTCTCTAGGAAAACCGGATTGTGTCTCGATGGAGCCTTATCTCCATTGGGTACAAACTAGAGCTCTCAAGCTAAAGATGCCTTATCCTCATTACGGAATTCTTCCGCCGAGGGAATCTGTCATGTACTTCATGACTGAGACTGAAAAGCTTCAGGTTACTCTCAACAAAGTTCAAAGGGAGAGAAGGTCTTGGAAGAACAAGTACCGCACCCTCTACGTAGAGTGCATCAGAATACAGCAATTACTGAAAGAGAAAGATGCTCTGATTGAGATTTTGGAGCAACATGCTGTAGATAATCAGGATAACCAAAGGAATTTGCTCGCTCCTTTCACCTGGCAAAGGAATGACAACCCGACAACGGCCCAGAAGCCCCGGTTAAAGAAAAGGAAGATACCAGAATCAGCACCCGACTTCTCTTCAGAGAGGACTCGGGACCCATTAGTTTAGGTTTCTGTTTCTGCACTTTGTAATCTACTGTATTTCCATTTCTGTAATCCTTTGAATTCAATAAAAAGGGGTTTCCCCACTGTTTGATGTTTGCAATCTAATTATCGAAGTTTATTTTGATTAAACCAAAAAACAATTAATATAATCATTGCATTCATCATTCTTACATCACGTATTCTTCTTCCCTGTGAATCTCACGTTTGTGTCTCGATTCTAGAGTCAAATTGTCTCATTTATATAATACTCGGGCCAATCGTCAGAAAAAGATGGATGATCTTGAGGAAGAAAATAGAGAGTTGAAAGAAGAGATCGACGCTCTGAGAGAAGATATGAGAAAGCTTCGTAACGACATGCAAGCCATGGCAGAAGCTCAACTACAAAGAACTGTGATCTCAGAGATCACCTCAACGCCCGTAGTGGAAAAGTATGATCCTAGGTATCAGATACCGAAAGATCATCCTTGGGGCACGCCTGTTAACTATATCCCAGAAGGATATGTTCCGCCGATCACTGAAGATCAGGGAATCACAACAGAAGCCGCTGGGCCTGAAGGTTACAAACTTCGGGAAAGCGAAGATGCCAGGGGCATACTAAAGACTCCTGAAGGTTACAAACTTCGAGAAACGCCAAGACTCACTACCGTAGTCACGGTACCACCCCCTGTGGTGCACACTGTCCCGGAAGGACAGATTCCACAGACACCTTTTGGTAAGAAGGAAACTATGTTTGACAGAATGGAGGAATTCCAGGAGCAGTTCTTGGAAATGAAGAAGGAACTGCAAGCCATTCGCGGTCAGGATCTATTTGGAAAGGACGCCGCAGATCTCTGCTTGGTCCCCAATTTGAAAGTCCTGCACAAGTTCCAAGTGCCCGACTTTGAAAAGTACAAGGGTAACTCTTGCCCTCAGAGCCATCTGGTGATGTACGCTCGGCGGATGTTAGCTCAGATGGAGAATCAGGACCTACTGATTCACTACTTCCAGGATAGTTTAACCGGTGCCGCACTCAAATGGTACATGGGTTTAAACCGTACCACGATCAACACATTCAGAGATCTTGGTACTGCCTTCGTCCAACAATACAAATATAATTTGGACATGGCACCCGACAGAGATCAACTCAGATCAATGTCGCAAAAGGACAAGGAAACCTTTAAGGAGTATGCTCAAAGGTGGCGTGAAATTGCCGCTCAAATTTTTCCACCTCTTGAGGAAAAAGAGATGACAAAGATCTTCTTAAAGACCTTAAGCTCATTTTACTATGGCCAAATGGTCGCCAGTGCACCCAGTGATTTCACCGAAATGGTCGGCATGGGCGTACGTCTTGAGAAAGCCATCCAAGAAGGACGCTTGGTAAAAGACACTGGATCGACGAGCGGTACTAAAAAATACGGTAGTGCTCTCCCTAAGAAAAAAGAGCAAGATATTGGGAATATCTCTCTCAGGAAGCAAAGGCGAAGTTATCAACCAGTAGCAGCTGTGACTCTTGCTATCAATCCTGTGCCTATTTCTACGTATCAACCTCAGGTTGCGCAGACCCAACCTGATCAGCAAAGGACACAACAGCCTCTTCAGCAGGCTCGTCCCCAATATAACAACAACCGTACAACACAACCACCAGGATTTGATCCTATACCTGTGACGTACGCAGAGTTGTTTCCATTACTGCTAGCCAAGGGGCACATCCAAACTAAGTCCCCTCTTACAGTACCGGAAAATCCTCCTTTTTGGTTTAAGGTGGATCAAACTTGCCCTTATCATCAAGGAGGTTCAGGGCATAACATTGATACTTGTCTTAATTTCAAGTCCGACGTACAAAAGCTTGTTAGGAGTGGGGTCTTATCTTTCAAAGATACAAATCCCAATGTTCTCACGAACCCGCTGCCTCAACACAAGAAAGCTGCAGTCAATCTGATTGAGAGAGAATCTAACGTTGTCTATCAAATTCACGATGTACTCTTGTTAAAGACCAATCTGGTCAAGATGCATTGTAGGCAGAGCGGATATGGCCATGTGCCACCTCATAACTATCACCAGTGTGATATCTGCTCTAAAGACAACCAAGGATGTTTTGTGGTGCAAGCAGCTCTGCAGGAACAGATGGATCTCGGATGGATCCAAGAACACCGAGTTCGTGGAGTTAACATGGTCTACACGAACTCCAACATCATTTAGAACCACGATATCCGTGCAATGAATGTCAACTTGGTGGCAATGCACTCAAGGCAAAGCCAGTATCATAATCTGTCGCGGCATGATTACAGCTCCTGTCTGACTTGCTCGGTAAATAAACAGGGATGCTCTTTAATACAGTAGGCCCTCCAGCGTCAGATGGATCTTAGATGGATCCAAGACTACCGTGATAGGAACCCTTATCAGATCAATATGGTTCAGATCTTTGATATTCGCGTGATGAATACCAACCTGGTAGAGTTACATGCTGAGCAGGTCCGACTCGGATTCTTAATATCACATGACTATCAAAGTTGTAAAGCAGGTTGCGAAAACGATCAAGGTTGTACCCTTGTCCAGGATGCACTTCAGCACTTGTTAAATCACTGGTGGATGCCAATCTATATGGACGAAGATACTCAGCAGATTAGTATCAGTAATAGAAACCCCACTCGGCGTCAGAGTCAGGATGTCTGATCTGTGGAAGCTAACCTAGTGAGGTTACATTGTATTCAAACTGGGTGTGGCCAGGTGCCACCATACAACTATGACAGTTGTAGTGTCTGCTCGGAAAGTAACCAAGGGTGTTACCTTGTGAGAGCAGCTCTTCAGGGTCAGGTCGATCACGGAGAAATTCGTCCATATCCGAGTTCTGGACCCATCAACTGGACGCCGAACTACCTTGCCGATCAAGTCGCGGACGTTGTCACAATCTCTGGTCATCACAGGACCAGGGATGTTTTTGCCATCATCCCTCTACTTGACGAATCTAAGGTTCCCAACCGGGAACGAATTGAGATTACTTATGATGGTCAGAAAAATCAGAAGGCTCCTATAGTTATCTATCTGCCAGGACCACTACCGTATGAATCAACTAAGGCTATCCCTTAAAAATACGGTGCAACAACAATTGAAAATGGAAAGGAAATTCCATTACCCTCCATCGTGAATATTGCAGACATCAGTCGTGTAACACGGAGTGGTAGAATCTTCAACCGAGGGGTTGGAGAAGTTAACAAGGAAAAGGAACTTCAGACAGAAGCTCCTGATCTATCAGTCGGTCAATTCAGTATTCCCGACCTTTCGAAAAATAATGATGAGATGCTGAAGCTCATCCAAAGGAGTGAATATAACATTGTGGATCAACTGTTACAAACTCCTTCAAAGATCTCGGCGTTATCGCTGTTGCTCAGTTCAGAAGCCCACAGGGAGGCTCTACAGAAAGTCTTGGAGCAAGCCTTTGTGGAACAGGATGTAACAATCAGACAGTTCGATAGTATTGTCTCTAACATCACTTCCTGCAATAATTTGGGATTTAGTGATGAGGAATTACCTGAAGAGGGTCGCCGTCATAACATGGCACTCAATATCACAGTTAACTGCCAGAACGATGCTTTAGCCAGCGTACTGGTATACTCAGGGTCAGCCCTGAATGTTATGCCAAAGTCCACTTTGATGCAATTATCATTCAAAGGCCCTCCGATGAGAATCAGCGAGGTCGTCGTCAAAGCATTCGACGGATACAAAAAAATAGTTATCGGCGAAGTTGATCTTCCCATAACTATCGGTCCTCACACTTTCCAAGTCACTTTCCAGGTCATGGACATTCGGGAAATGTACAGTTGTTTATTAGGAAGACCTTGGATACATCAGGCTGGAGCGGTCACTTCGACCCTCCACCCAAAGCTAAAGTTCGTCAAGAACGACCAACTCATCACAGTCTGTGGGGAACAAGCCTTGCTTGTAAGCAACTTGTCATCATCTACTGGTATAGAACCCGAGGAGGTTATTGGAACGCAGTTCCAAGCATTGTCGGTGAGCAAAGACAATCATTTCAAAGGAGGAACTTCCATTTCTTCATACAACGATGCTATTAAAGCGGTCGAGAGTACCGATACAACCGGATGGGGATAGCTTGTCATTCCTATTGACAATAAAACAAAGAAGGGTCTTGGTTTTTCTGCAACCTGTACCCAGACAGCTGCCAACGATGAAAGTCTTCATCCCCTTCAAAACTTCTTCCACGGTGGAGGTTTCCTTCACCCAGTGTCTCAAGCAGTCCATGCTATCAATGAGGAAGATCCCTCTGACACGGATGAAGAATGGAAGTCCTATCTTAATGAGGACGGTTATATGTCTCAGGAAAAGGTGCCTACACCATTTTGCTATCCCGCACAGAGTCTGAGATTTATACCACGGTCAGATGTCGAATTGATATACGGAGATTGTGATCCGGAAGGATGTCGTGCTCCGCCAAATTCATTAGAGGAGGACACTCTGATGAAAGACAACTTTGACTACAATTACTATGGCCCAATGGATGGTCTGCCAATGTCGCAACCTTACCCAGGAAACTTGGGGCAAGAAAGTCAGCCGAACAATGAAAATCAGCTGACCGTCATTGAACAGAATACCTGTGTCCCCACCATGTCATGGGATCAACACTCAGTTCATTCAGGAACTACTCAACATGAAGATGAATTCGCAACATTTGCAGGACTTAAATTCATCAACTATGCTTTTCCCGAGGTCAACGTCATCGAGAGAGATGACTCCTCCAGTTCCAGAGAAGTGTGGGACACCTTGGGACAACCGAGTGGAAAATTTGACTATATTGTCAAGTACACCGCTCCCGAAAGCTCTCGTATCAGGCTCGAAGATATCCAACCAACTGGATGGGGAGATACAGCTGAGAGCACAAATGCTATGCAAAATGCAACAGAGGAATTCTCCTACGACAATTCTGCTTGGGAGACAGATTCCAATGATCCCGCTCCACCAGAAATCAACATTATTTCTGAAGACAAATCAAGGAAGGTGCCAGACTTTGTGATTCACCGAGGAGTCACTACAACAGATAAGACCTTAGACAGCGCTTTTTTTGCCCTTAGACGGCGCTTTTAAGCGCTGTATAAACCTGCGCTGCTATAGGTTTAGACAGCGCTTTGGTTAATACCAAAAGCGCTGTCTAAAGGTGGGTATATTTAATGAAAAGCGCTGTCTATGGTACCTTTATATAAAATTTTTCGTATACCTTAGACAGCGCTTTTGGTTAAAGCGCTGTCTAAGCCCTACCTTGTTTGACTTTTTTTGGTATACCTTAGACAGTGCTTTGGGTGAAAGCGCTGTCTAAGCCCTTCCTTGTTTGACTTTTTTTGGTATACCTTAGACAACGCTTTCACCCAAAGCGCTGTCTAAGGTATACCTTAGACAGCGCTTTTGGTAAAAGCGCTGTCTAAGGTATACGAAAAATTTTATATAAATTTTTTAAAACCTCAATTTTTACCAGGTTTTTTCAACCAGAATTTGACCTGTTTTTTCAACCTGTTTTTGACCTGTTCAGAAAAATACCACAATTTGGAGATTCAAATCAATCCAATTTATCCTATTTAAATGTACCAATTTACACCCAAATTATATATCCAAAACAATTGGCAATTCAAACCAATATATATATTTAAAATTACAAACCAAAATTATATACTAGTACAAATGCACATATCAGTTATACTAGTACTTTTGCATCCAACCAAAGGTATGCTTCAAATCTACATTATAGGTCCTGAAAACACAAAGATTGTAATTCAATTAAAAGAATACATAAACAAATTTACACATATTTAAATTCTCATCAATTAAAGTACGAGTACAATATTATACCTTGTAAAATTCCGAGCTCCATAATGAATTGACACCAATCCTCTTTAATTTCATCCAATTGAGAAATTGAGTAATGAGCACACTTGCATTCTTCAAAGTACTACATAATAATATAACATAGTTTGATTTAGTTTTAACTATTTCATTAGACATGAGAGATATGTGTTAATATTAAAATAACTCATAAGTTAGAAATACATACATCGGATGGAATCTCTATTCGATCCAACAAAAGAGTGTCTCTCATAAACCTCAACATGAAATAGCCGCAATCTATTTGATTGCGTTGCCGAGGACACTACAAATGAAAAGAAAATATGGATAAATCCTAAGTTTTATCAAGTAGCATCACAAATATAATAACACATGTGATAATTAATATACCTTCACTGTATTCCATGTAATAATGGGGTTGACTCTCCGCTGTGGTAGATGGCTAGCTCGTAGTGCTAGGAAAGCTTGTATAGCGCTAATAAAATATAAGTGAATATTTAGAAAAATTCACATAAATAAATAAACAAACAAATAAATATACACATTCATATTTAGAACAATCTCACTTACGTGTCAATACACTTCTTCAAATCCGGGTATGTTGTCCAATCATTTCCTAACGAATCCAGATAATACACCATTGCTCTGCTAGGATTAATTGCGACCAACAACCAATGTCCACTGTAAGATTAAACAAGTGTTAGATGGAAACTTTCTACACGACGTCAAAATACAAAAAAACTATAATAGATGAATTTAGAATGAAAATCTAACCCAGTATTAAACGGTAAAAAGAACAACTTTTCCGTTTCTTGGTTGTCCATAAAGACGTCGCGTATATACGCCAGGACCTCATCTGGTTTATTGATTATTAAGGTTAAGTTGACAGACGGCGGGCATAGGAATGCAAATCTTTGCTGCAATCCGTGTGGGCACATAACTCTGTCATACAGAAACCTTAAATAAAAACATCATTAACATTAGACTATTCATTTGAAACATAAAGTAAATAAGTTGTTCAATTAATATACCAAAGTAGATCGGATATATACCTCACGTATGTATTGACAACAGTGCCGCCCAATTCTTCATGATTGAAAACTTGCTCGAAGTCTTCATTACTAATAATTTGGTCATGTTCAAAGCCATAGATACCTTTCTCCATATGTATAAGACGAACACCTCCGGTGATAATATCTGTCACTTGTAGATACGTCTGGAGGCACGACCTAAACTTGGGGATAGGTTGTTTTCTACCCCTGCTCTTCTTAGCACCAACATTTTTTTGCATTGAAATGTTGCTAATCTGTTTACCAGGCAGCTATATATCATATAATTTGTTAGATGAAGTATAAGATATCCAATTTAACATTTTCTATGCATAAATATCATATAATTGTGATGTACCTGTTTTTTTGAAACAACGGACTCGGTATGCTCCGGAATCCGCTTATCCTTTGTTTTGGATTTTGTTGGAGTCTAAATAACATTACCATGTAAAAAATGAAAATAAAATGCTCGTAAAATATTTGAATCTACACATTAAGGTTAACAAAGGTTTATAACGGTTTTAAGCATACCTCATATCCTACGAGTATGTGGTTTGACGGCCATGCAACATACGACCCTATAGCATCTCGCACCAATGTTACATCCGAATCATCGTCAGGATAGGGTAATGGTGCTTCCTCCTCTATAGCAATATCAACTGATACTTTCAAACTTCCAGTAGGGAGGGATTTATTGTGAAGTAATTGTACCCCATTGTTATACACTTTTCCCTTTGCAACATTCCGATAAGTTGGTGAAGATAAGAAGAGCTGACATTGGGAAACGCCCTAAAACCAAAAATAAATATGCCATTATTAATGTGTATATATGTCATTTAAATAATTTAAGCTACTAATTTAATTTCATAAATATATATATAAATACCTCTGGAATAATCGGATGAAAGCTGCAGTTGATACTATCTTTCTCCGATCCATCTCTAACACATGAAGCGTTATCCCTTTCTTTTTCCTTTCGTAATTCCCGAACCTCAGCTTCTAGTGCTTCAAATTTAGCTTGAAGTTCTGCATTACTAGCAACCTTTCCCTTTTTAATATTCAAGGAGGTCGGGTGATCCCAAATGCCTTACCCCTCACCCGACCAGAATACTCAGGGACATCTAATGCCCGACTAAGTATGCTCCTGGTATCGTCTGGAGATACAGACTGAGATAACGCCTCCTGAAAATCAGATGAATATCGAATATTTGTCAAATATTTGTTAATAAAGTTTTGATTTAATTAAAGAAATATTGTTATACTTACACATTTCTCAAATACTTGTAGAACCTCTACTGCAACAACTCCAGACTTGCCCACACGGGCTTCCTTCCACAAGACATGTGCAGGAAGAGATGTTTCAGAGCTATTCGCCTGTTGTAACTACATATAAAGCCAAATAATATGATCAACTATAACTCATGATGAATAATTATTATAGCATTGCAATATATTGATACTTACCAAAGATTGCTCCAAACGTCCATATCCAACACGTCCTTTCCTGTATTTATACTTGGGAGCTGATGCTCTTTCCCGATTAATTGCACTTAATCGCGTAAATTCTGGGGTTTGTCATTTGGATTTAAACGTTACCCATTCTTGTGGTGAAATCAAACTTGCATATTTAGATGGATACTCTCCATCAACAAAGTTATCGTCAGCATCCCTAAGATAGGTGCGGTTTAAATATGTCCTAAACCCTCTTAGGAGCTTCCCTGCCAATCTCATCAAAAAAGCTTTTCTTTCTTCCTCGACGTTGAAGCACCTCTAAAAAAACCATACACATTGGTTAGTACAAATAATTTGAAGGACATAATTAGTTGGCATAATTAAAGACATAATTATGGTACCTTTATCTCATTCCAAATTTTTTTTTTGGTTTCCTTCAACTGTTTGGATCTCCAATCATCACAAGTAATAGGAACCGCATTCCTTACAAGTGCACCAATGAAACTTGTCAAAGTATGACCGTTAGGCTCAATAAGTGTATTCTGGGCGCTCCAATGCACATTATAAGTGATGCCTTGATCTCTAGCACGGATCACTCTCTTTATAATGGTTATTCCTCTTCTAATCTCTGCTTCCATAGATCTGTTACTTCCAACCTGAATATCGGGATCATCATCATGTGGGTGATCATCATCATGTGGGTGATCATTGTTAGTAGCCATCTAACCTGTAATAAATAAATCAAGGATATCAAATATAATATATAACAAATATAATAAAGAAATCAAGGATATCAAATATAACAAATATGACATAATATATAACAAATATAAGAAAGAAATCAAGTATATAACAAATTTTACCTCTTTAGCTATAATGGCTAAAGAGTTGGATATGTTTTAAAATAAAAGTTTTTTAGAAGATTTAATAAAACTAAACTAAACTATTTAGAAGATGTTTTAAACAAAACTTCATTAAACTAAACTTCATTAAACTAAACTTCATTAAACTAAACTATTTAGAAGATGTTTTAAACAAAACTTCATTAAACTAAACTAAACTAAACTAAACTAAACTAAACTAAACGATTTAACAAATATAATAAAATATGTTTTAAACAAAAATACTTGGAGTTAGCTCACTAAAACTAACCTAAACTAGCATGTTAACAATTCAAATTCCAACAACAGTCCAACTAATTTCGACCTAAACAATAACTTCATTAACAAAACTCATCAAACATACTCATCAAACATACACATTCACTACAAAACTTCATTAACAAATCTTCATTAACAAAACTCATTAACAAACTCATCAAATATACTCATTCACTACAAAACTTCATTAACAAAACTTCAAACATACTCATTCACTACAAAACTTCATTAATAAAACAGTCCAACATAACTTCATTAACAAAACTCATCAAAGAGCAGAAAGAATGAAAACTCATTTTCATTAACTTCATTAACAAAACTTAACAAAACACAACAACGACGTACCTTTAACGACGGTAACAACGACAATGCAAGAACGAAATGTATCAAAGAGCAGAAACGGACGGACGACGGCAATGAGCAGAAACGAACGACGACGGAAATGAGCAGAAACGGACGGACGGCAAGGTTTTTCGGTGAAGGTTTACGGTTGACGGTGAAGGTTTTTCGGTGAAGGGTTTTGAGCTCGGTTCGCATGCAGGGGAGAAGAAAGAGCGGAAATATGAAAATGAATACTGACTATTCATATATTTTAATTTTATTAGACCTTAGACAGCGCTTTTAATAAAAGCGCTTTCTAAGCTGGACCTTAGACAGCGCTTTTGAAAGCGCTTTCAAAGGTTGGCCTTAGACAGCGCTTTTGATTTTATTTTATTTTATTTTTTAATACCTTAGAAAGCGCTTTTAACTAAAGCGCTGTCTAATATTTTCCATTAAATTTTTTTTTAAAATTTATAAGACCTTATAAAGCGCTTTTGACCAAAGCGCTGTCTAAGGTCTTATATTTTTTTGCGCTTTTACTTTTATAAATGGCTAGTTTCCTTGTTTTTAACTTATAGCAGTGCTTTTGTATTAAAGCGCTGTCTAAGGTGCGATGTTATAACTTACTTTTGTTGTACTGAGTTCACCGTCAATGGGTTACCGTCGAGGTTCCGAAGATCGTTCATCAGTTAAAGTAATTGTCATCTTTAACCTTTCACCCTGCCCAGGTGAAACGGATGTTTTGATAGGGCTCGCTTTCTGTAAATTTTCTCTCTTCGCTTCGCCCAAAGCGACAGAGTTTTGTTTTATAGGGCTGTAGTTTCAAGGATCGACTCGTTCATTAATAAAATAACGTCGTTCTGTAAATTCCGCATTAATTGCTGTTTTCGCTTTTTGCTTTTTCAGAAAATGGTAATCCTAAAAAACATTTCAATAATAAAAACAAGCAGTAATAAAATAAATACACTGCGCACACTTGCATTTTCTCTATCTCTTCTAAACACAAATCATCACGTCATGTAGATTGCTTGTTTTAAACCCAGTTGAAACATACGATCCGATGCCTTCTCCCAACTTTGAGTTCCCGGTATTCGAGGCTGAAGAAGAAAATGACAACGAAATTCCAGAAGACGTCTCCCGACTACTCAGACAAGAGGAAAGGTCCATTGAGCCTCACAAAGAACCGTTGGAAATGGTAAACTTGGGTTCAGAAAAAGGGAGAAAAGAAATCAGGATTGGGGCACTGCTCAGTCCAACTGCCAGAGAGGGTTTGATAAAGCTTCTCAGGAAATTTCCCGACGTATTCGCTTGGTCCTATCAAGATATGCCAGGGTTGGATACCAGCATCGTGGAACATCACTTACCGTTAAGATCGGAATGTCCGCCAGTAAAGCAAAGGTTGAGACGTACTCACCCGGACATGGCCATCAATATCAAAGAGGAGGTACAGAAACAAATTGACGCGGGTTTCCTCGCTACGTCTGAATATCCTCAATGGTTAGCCAACATCGTACCCGTTCCCAAAAAGGACGGAAAGGTCAGAATGTGTGTCGATTATAGGGATCTGAATAAGGCAAGTCCAAAGGACGACTTTCCTTTACCACACATTGACATGCTGGTAGGCAGCACAGTAAAGTTCAAAATCTTCTCCTTCATGGATGGATTCTCGGGCTATAACCAGATCAAAATGGCGCCGAAAGACATGGAGAAAACTTCATTCATTACCCCATGGGGTACCTTTTGTTACAAGGTAATGCCGTTCGGTTTGAAGAACACCGGGGCAACCTATCAAAGGGCCATGACTACTCTGTTTCATGACATGATACACAAAGAAATCGAGGTATATGTCGATGATATGATTGCAAAATCAAAAACAGAGAGTGAGCACATTGAACATCTATCAAAATTGTTCGAACGTCTAAGAAAATTCAAGCTCCGCTTGAATCCCAACAAGTGCACCTTCGGTGTCCGTTCAGGGAAACTACTAGGGTTCATCGTCAGCCAGAAAAGAATTGAGGTTGATCCTGACAAGGTCAAGGCCATTCAAGAAATTCCTTCTCCGAAAACTGAAAAACAAGTCAGAGGATTCCTGGGACATTTGAACTACATTTCCATATTCATATTCCTTATGACCGCCACATGTGCGCCGATTTCCAAGGTACTAAAAAAGAACCAGGATTGCGTTTGGTCAGAAGATTGCCAAACCGCCTTCGACAGTATTAAGGAATACCTGTTGAATCCTCCGATTCTATCACCTCCAGTGGAAGGAAGACCACTGATCATTTACCTCACAGTCCTAGAGGACTCAATGGGATGTGTACTTGGCCAACAAGACGAAACCAAAAGGAAAGAGTCTGCCATATACTATTTGAGCAAGAAATTCACCGACTGCGAGACTCGATACACGATGCTCGAGAAAACTTGTGCACTTTGGCTTGGGCAGCCAAACGTCTTCGCCAGTACATGATTCGTCACACTACTTGGTTAATCTCCGAGATGGATCCAATCAAGTATGTCTTCGAAAAACCTGCTCTTACGGGAAGAATTGCCCGTTGGCAGATGCTGTTATCAGAATATGACATAGAGTACCACGCTCAGAAAGTCGTTAAGAGAAGTATTTTAGCCGATCATTTGGCTCATCAACCGATTGACGATCAAGAATCAATCGGGTTTGACTTCCCAGACGAAGATGTCATGTACCTAAAGATGAAAGATTGCGATGAACCGCTACCCAGTGAAGGGCCAGAACCAGGTTCCCAATGGGGACTTATCTTTGACGGAGCAGTTAATCATTATGGAAACGGAATTGGGGCAATAATTGTTACCCCTCAGGGTACCCACATTCCTTTCACTGCCAGACTTACGTTCAAATATACGAACAATGAGGCCGAATACGAAGCTTGTATTATGGGTCTCGAAGAAGCGATTGATTTAAGGATCAAAAACTTGGACGTATATGGCGATTCAGCCCTGGTTATCAATCAGATAAAAGGAGATTGGAACACATACCAATCAGGATTGATTCCTTACAAAGACTATGCAAGAAGGTTGTTACCTTTATTCAACAGGATTGAGTTTCATCACATCCCTCGTGATGAGAATCACATGGCTGATGCATTAGCCACTCTCTCTTCCATGATTAGTGTAGTTCAATGGAACGACTTACCTAAGATCGACATAATGCGCCTTGAACGGCCCGCTTACGTCTTCACGATTGAAGCAGTCATAGACGACAGACCTTGGTAGCACGATTTCAAATGCTTCCTTCAGAAACAAGAGTACCCACCTGGGGCACTCAGAAAAGACAGAAAAACCCTCAGAAGACTAGCTGGAAACTTCTTCCTGAGCGGTGACACTCTCTATAAGAGAAATTTTGACATGGTCTTGCTCCGATGCGTAGACAGACCAGAAGCAGACATGCTTATGAAAGAAATTCATGAAGGATCCTTTGGCACTCATGCCAACGGACACACAATGGAGAGAAAAATCCTATGAGCAGGGTACTATTGGTTGACAATGGAATTCGACTGCTACAAGTACATGAGGAGGTGTCACAAGTGTCAGATATACTCTGACAAAATTCATGTACCGCCATCACATCTCAAAGTTCTTTCTTCCCCATGGCCATTTTCCATATGGGGAATCGACATGATCGGCATGATTGAACCTAAGGATTCAAACGGACATCGGTTCATCCTGGTAGCCATTGACTATTTCACCAAGTGGGTCGAAGCAGCGTCATTCGCCAATGTAACCCGACAAGTGGTGGTCCGATTTATCAAAAACAATATCATCTGCCGTTATGGTGTTCCAAGCGAGATCATTACTGATAATGGATCTAACATGAACAACAAGATGATGAAAGAGTTGTGCACAGAGTTCAAGATCGAACACCATAACTCATCTCCCTACCGACCCAAGATGAACGGAGCGGTAGAAGCGGCTAACAAGAACATCAAGAGGATCGTTCAAAAGATGGTTGTAACCTACAAAGACTGGCACGATATGTTACCCTTTGCTCTTCATGGTTATTGAACATCTGTCCGCACTTCAACTGGGGCAACCCCTTTCTCTCTAGTATATGGCATGGAGGCAGTTCTCCCCATAGAAGTAGAAATCCCATCAATCCGGGTATTGATGGAAGCTAAGCTCACCGAAGCTGAATGGTGTCAAAGCCGACACGACGAACTGAATCTGATCGAAGAAAAGCGAATCACGACACTATGCCACGGTTAGTTGTATCAACAGAGAATGAAGAAGGCGTTCGACAAAAAGGTCCGACCTCGTGTCTTCAGAAAAGGAGACCTCGTGCTCAAAAAGATACAATCATTTCTCACTGACTCTCGGGGCAAGTGGACTCCAAATTATGATGGCCCCTATGTGGTCACGAAAGCTTTCTCAGGCGGTGCCTTGAGACTTGCAACCATTGACGGAGAGGAATTTGCCTACCCCACGAATGTTGACGTAGTCAAGAAATACTTCGCCTAAAAAAAAGAAAAAAAAAGGTCTCGGTGGATTTAAAACCCGAAAGGGCGGTCCAGCCAAATTTAGAGACATGAAAAAAATCATCCCGATAGATTGGAAATCTCATAGTACAATCCAGGCAAAAATTAGGGATAATGGCAAGTAACTATGTTCAACAGAGGCGAATCCCTCAGTAGCAGCAGTTGCATCATCCACCAGGAAAACTCCAGTCAAGGTCATCTTCGACAGAAGCTCAGGATGCCCCGAATTCAAAGTTGGTAGAAGGATAGTGGTCGTTATGTTTCAACGTAGCCCTTTTCCCTGTAAATTACCATTTTCAAACTTTGTATATACTCCTTGGAATCACGCGTTTGGCTGATCTCCATCTTATCAATAAAATTTGAGCCCTTGTGCTTTTGTTTGTAATTCTTATTTGTTTTAGCTTTACGGAACGACATTTTAATATGATTAACGATTCTTGGAATAAAACAAAAATGAATTTACTTGTTAAAACTTTTTCTGCTTTTAAAATAAAGATGGAAATTTCTTTTGACTGTTGAACATCGAAAGAACATCGGTCGCTTTTCCAGAAGTAATTGAACCTCAAAGTGCATAATCAAAGTACTCCTTCTAACCCTGTACGCCTGAATGAAGGGATCAACTGTGTCAGAGACCTTGTTTCATCTGACACGCCTCGGCCGAGTTCTTATCTCCTAAGCCCTAACAACGGTATTCCCCACAGGGACTATCTCTCCTAAGCAAGGTGGAATTGCTATCTTGAACCAGCGATATCTCTACACGCCCCACGATGGCCGAGTATCCAGTCATGTTCATCTTTTAGTTTGTGTGTCGCGTCAGTTTTGTCAGCATAAACATACCTGCATCATGCATTATTGATTTTCATTCACATTTCATATTGCATCGCTATCACTCTAGTCGGTCTTGTCCCCTAGTGATAAAAGTCCTCTCAATCGAGTCGTCAGTTCTTGCCTCATCAGGAAACGCTGCGTCCGAACGTTCTCTCTCCTCCAGTTTATTTCTAGAAGAAAGTCGGCACTCGACCACTTTGATAACTTGAACCTCTGAAAAGCCAGAGGAGCTTTCTACAAATGTTACTCTTCGCCATTGAAGATGATATCCTTGCTTTCCCGGATTAAGGAAAATCCACAGAGAAAGCCTCCTAATCGGAGATTCGGCAGTACGACAGTTTTTCTCCAAAAAACCCACTGATGAAAAGGTCATCGGCACCTCAAAATTGGATCACATCATATGGCATTTCTCTGAGGAGATCTCCGTGAAAAGTATGATGTAAAGACCCCAAGCGAATGCAGTCTCTCAAGGGACTCGCATTCCCCGAGTAGAGTCAATAAATGGCATCTCCAACAGAGAAGTTTGTACACCTCTACAACTCAGACGACTGGGTTCCCCAGCAAGTCTGGCATCGAAACTTTTTCCACTCAAATGGCATCTCCCCAGGAAAATTCGGCGAGAATTTTGAGGAAAACCGCTACTAATAGCGTTCCTTGTCAAGAAAGTTTATTGACAAAAGAAACTGAGACTAGTTCCTTGGTAGGAAACCAGGATTGAGGGGAAGTTTAAATCAGAAACTAAGACCAATTCCTTGGTAGGAAACCAGGATCGAGGGGAAGTTTAAATTAGAAACTAAGACCAGTTCCTTGGTAGGAAACCAGGATCGAGGGGAAGTTTAAATCAGAAACTAAGACCAGTTCCTTGGTAGGAAACCAGGATCGAGGGGAAGTTTAAATTAGAAACTGAGACCAGTTCCTTGGCAGGAAACCAGGATCGAGGAGAAGTTTACCTTTTCTATGCATCATTGCTTAGCAAAATAAGATGAATGCGTAAGCTACCATTCATAACCACCATCAAAATTTCGGGTATTCCGATATTTAATCCACTTGCACCCCGAATGCCCAAAACTTTCGTCATTCACGCCTTCGTGTCCAAGAAGATTAAATAGGGGCATCTGTCATACCCCAAATTTTGACCACTAAGATTTCCCATCAATGTGAAAATCATCATCACAATAGGGATGGGCCATCATACTTCATCAGTCTCCCCAAAGATAGGTGAGCATCCACTACAATCAAAATTAGGGTTTCAAGCCCTCTCAGAGTTCTTAGACAAAGGATCAATCAAGGAATGACATAATCTTCAACTTGTCTAACCTCTCAAACACCTACAATGGATCAAAAGGACTCCCACTTCAAGGATCAAGCACAAGGCTGCTCCCTTCTAGGTGGATCAAGTCTCAAGATCGACAGTGTCACCAAATTAGGGTTTTGGTCGACCAGGGCCTCCAGATGAAAATTTTCATCTAGGCATGAGCCAATGATCCAAAACATAGCCTAATATACTCCATGGAATCTCATGGACCCAATCATCAAGTCAATTTTGCCTCAGGGGATGCATACATCAAAAATCAGAAATTAGGGTTTCTTGACCTAATTCACCCCTAAGTTGACTTTTGGAACAAATCATGAGACAAGACCTCAAGAGAGGATTTAAGGGTCTCTAATGAACTATATTGATCCATTTGGAACAATGGATTAATCCAAGAAGCTTGAGCAACAAGTCTCAATTTCATCTGCACCACAATTAGGGTTTCGCGAGGAAAGTCAACTGTAACTTTGACTTTTGACCAAGACATGCTCCCAAACCCTAGGACATGCCCCAATATACCCTATAACACCCATGGAACATGTCCATTAAGTTTGATTTAGGTCAAGGACATGATTTCCTAAAGAATTGCACAGTTTGGAATTCATCTGATAAAAAGTCAACTGTGCACAAAAGTCAACTTTGACTTTTTGAGATTTTTCACCAAAATGGATTTTTAACCCTGAAATGATGTTAATATATGATTTGAATCATCATTCATCAAGAAAAATTAAGAAAAGTTGGATAACTTGTAAAAGGGGTAACCATAAAAACTTAGAAAATTTTCTAAGTTAAAAATAAAGTGACAAGGGTACCAACTTTGGAGGATCATAACTCCTAAACCACAAGGCCATTTTTTCTCATCCAAATATGGATTTGTAGCCCTCATTACCCTCTACAAAAACTTCAACTGGACTTAAGTCCAATTCATTAAGGATTTTGAGTTATGGAGTGATCAAAATGGCTGAAAAATGAAAATGTCACTTTTTCCAACACTTAGTGAAATTTTCACTAAGTCAGAATTTGCCTTCACTTTTTGCCAAATGTAGGGGGATTTTTCACTTGGATTCAAAAGAGATCAAAACCAAACATGTTCAAATAGTTGTTATATCATGTAAGGGATTTCCAAAATGGCCAAGAACATTGCCAAATTCCATTTGGGCTATGAGTTAAGACATTATCAAAAGGCCATGTTGAATTCTGTCAAGGCAAAGCAAAATTTGCAATTTTGCTCGATTTGCCAAAATTGTGCAAATCCAAATGTTCCTATCCACTTGGACACCTCAGAGGATTGAATCTAAAGGGGACAATCACTGAGCCAAGCCTCCAAAGTCTTTGGAACAAGAAATAGCATGTTGAACCTAGAATGGCCAAAATAGGGACAAGACTCCAATTTTGTATTGGAGCATTCAATGGAAGCATCAAGGTGGCATGGACTGAGCCATTCTTAACTGAATTCAGTCAAGACTTATCCAAGACCAAGCGAACCACAGCCCTGTGCCCTAACCTCTAGTCAATGGCTAGAGGAGACTTGGATTTCCATTGGCCAACATTGAACAAACACCTGCTGCAGTTGCCATTCACTGTGGATCCCAAAACAAACTTGCTCTACTATAAATAGAGCTCAATTGTGATCAGTTTGAGTACACCAAAGCCATCTAACAGATGCTTTCCTCAAAATCTCTTTCTCTTGGCAAAAATGCCTTTTTTAGCAAGGTAGCTACCGAGTTTTGAGTTTGAGAGCTTTTCCAATCAACCCAATCACTCAAACACCTCACATACATCATATAGAAGTGCTCCAAACACTCACATAACATCTGGAACACAGATTTCACAAAATCACCAGCCAATTGCTCAAGTTCTTGACAGTTTTGCAGTTGAGGTGCCATCTTCAACTCCAAACCATTTCAATCCATTCCAAGCACTCAGAATCATGCAGTTGAGGTGCTATCCAGATCATTGGAACCTAGCTGTAACCCCTCCAACACAAATCACGATCACCAGCTGCAAGTGGTAAGCATGAGCTCTTCTAACTCCATGATCCATGCAATTTTTGCTGCACAATAATTTGGCCATATGTTCAAAATCATGCATGGACTGTTTTCCCTCAATTAATTGTATTGTTTGAATCGTGTATCAAAAATCCTAGCCTTCATGCAGAAATTAGGGTTCTTGAGGATTTTTCATGATTTCTTGTTATATGTTTAATTTAAATGAAATTAATGGACATAGACATGATCGTGAGGTTGAGACGAGCATAATGATATGTGGATTGCATGTTATAATCAAGTATTCAGGGAGATTGGATAGAAAATGAAAATCAGCCAAACCCAGAACACGCGCGTGTTCTTCAGCTGTTCTTGGCGCCTTTTTTGAATTTTCAAATATTTGAATTTTGTGATTTTCTTTAATTGATTCAAAAATTAATTTCTCTCTGAGTTTTAATGATTTTGAGTTGATTCTTTTTTTAATAATTCATAAAAATGTTAAAATATTTTATTTTCCCAAAAAATCCAAAAAATATTATTTATTTCATATAATTGATATTTTTGCAAAGAATTAATATTTTAATTGTTTTTGACATTTTAAATATTTTCTCCACATTGATTTTGCAACTTTTAATGCTTTCTAATTATTTTGTAGGTCAATACTTAATTTTTGAAGCATTAATCCAAGATCACAATTTGTTTTTCATATGTTAAACAATTTTGATCATTTTAATTGAATTTTTATTCAATTAAATACATTTTTGAAAACAAATTAGGGTTTTTGGATTAATTCAACCCTCATAAATCATTTTTAAAACACTTTGGGCCTCTATTAAAGTGTAAGACCCAACCCACTTGTACAGAAACATTTTGGGCCTCATTCGTTGTATAAGTCCCTCTGTACATTTTCAAATAAACGGCACGATCATCGCCTTTTTGAAAAATTTTGGGCCTCTCCTTGAGCTATAAGACCCATTCAAAACACTTTGGGCCTCTAATAGAGTGTAAGACCCAACCCCCTTTTAACCAAAACCATTTGGGGCCTCACTTAATGTATAAGTCCCTCTGCGTTAAAAGAAAACCCCGGCGCGATCGCTATTTTTTAACGGAAAAATCAATTGGGCCTACCCTCGTGTTATAAGCCCCACTCTTTTTCTTTAAAACTTTTTGGGCCTTTTGAGAGAGTGTAAGACCCATCCCTTTGTACAGAAAACCGTTTTTGGGCCTCAGTCACTTGTATAAGTCCCTCTGTACAAATTCAAACAGTGCACTCACTGATCAAACCCTGGCCCTCTCCTTGAGCTGTAAGCCCCAAATCTTTCTTTTTCAAAGCACTTTCTCCTTTGATTTTGAATATACTGTTGTTTTCAATCTTTCTTTGTTGAACAACTAACCAAACAGCATGGAAGCCCTACAACCGAGTAAGTGTTTATATGCTTTCATTTACCGCTTTCATATACATATAACTGTATTGTGGGACTGTCTCGCTGTAAGTCTTCTTTCATAAACTCATATCAACTATGTAATAATAGTAAAGATATTTAGAGTTTCCCCGGCAACTACGTCTAGAACTAGGCGACGCCGTTTCGTTTATTCGTAGAAATAGACAACTAGATCCCCAATAGGATCACCAGATACAGTCTTCTCTTCGGCTGTCCTCATTAGGAATTGTCAAGAAACTCTACTCCCAAAGATGAATGTATTCTCCGTGAATGGCATCTTTGAGTTTCTTTCAAATTCTCGAACTTTCCTGACTTGATCATTTCCTTGTGAATAGCTTGCCTTGAATTTCTCGGGGTTTAGGGGACCCACGGGCTTCTTAAAAGCATCGGCCTCCTCTTGGGCATCGTACAAGGACCCACAGGCTTCCTAAAAGCAACCCCGCCTCCTCTTGGGCTTAGTACAAGGACCCTACGGCTTCTTAGAAGTATCCACAGCCTCCTCTTAGGCTTTGTATAATGATCTCTTCCTCCTAGAATGATAGCCTCCTCTTGGGCTTAGTACAAGGACCCGTCGGCTTCTTAAAAGTTTCCAACCACCTCTTGGGCTTCGTACAAATTGTCCCGACGACCTCCTAGAGGTATAGGAACAGAACCTAGTCATCTTCATAGAACAGTCCTTTCATAGAGTCTACTACTATTTCTCAAAGCATAGGACAAAAGATGAAACTCTAGACTTGGACGGTCTAATCTCCTTGAGTCTCAAAGACATTCTCAAGTGACCCCTTCGTCAAATAGGAAGGAAACCCATAGACTCGGACAGTGTTGCTCATATAAGAACTGATTTTCTCTTTCAAAATCAGTATACTGGACCTGTCACTTAACTGAAACAGTTACCCTAGCCTCCTCTTGGGCTTTGTACAATGATTCTTCCCTGCGAAGCAAACGTTTAGCCTCCATCTCGGGCTTCGTACAAGATACCAAAGTTCTCCCCAGTGGAGTCAAACAACGTTTAGCCTCTCTCTCGGGCTTTGTACGAGACACATAAAGAGACTCCCTCGTTGAGTCAATCACCCCTTTCGCCTTCATCTCGGGCTTTATACAAGATACAAAAAGGTTCTTATTGAGCCAAACAAACAATAGCCTCCATCTCAGGCTTTATACGAGATACCAAAAGATTCCCTCGTTGAGTCAAAACCTTTTAGCCTCTCTCTCGGGATTTGTACGAGACACATATTAGCCTCCTCTTAGGCTTTGTTTAAGAAAACCACTAGTTGATCCAATCAACCTTTTAGCATCAAAGCTGTGCCTCGTTCACAGTACACAAACATCAACAACTCTTTCCCCTTCATCTAATCGCTGTAAGCGGCAAGCCTCTGGATCATCTACATCCATGCCATTGTCCCTCTTTTAGCATGAGAAATTACTAAGGAAAGATAGCATTGCTCTACACTGAGTTAAAGTCTTCTCCTTTAGGTTGAAACCCCTTATAAAGGAAATTATGGCATTGCCGGATTCACAAATCTCGGTTAAAGTAATTCTCCTTTATAACCAGTCACCCAACAGTTGTGACAGACCAACCCTTCTTTAGAGATGACAAAATCTCTCTAAAGTCACACCTTTAGCTTCACATCTTGGGCTTCGAACAAGATACAAATAGACTTTTCAGCTTCACATCTTGGGTTTTGAACAAGATACAAAACACCTTTCGCTTCACGTCTTGGGCTTTGAACAAGACACCAAAACAACCATTTCCTACCATAGAATAGGAGGAACTACGAACGCTCTGATTTCCCTGTTTCGGTAAACGGGAATACGTAGGCATAAGATTGAAAGAAAAATCTTAGCGAGCACACTAAACAAAAACCCAAAATCCCATATCTCCATCAATCAAAAGCAGTAATTCAAAAACATCAGTCCTAACATCCTAATCCTTGTTCCCCGCCAGAAACCTTCTGCCAAGATAAAAAGAAAGAAAACAGTATTGGCAAAAATACGAATAACCAGTACAAAGGCCCCCCCACATTGATAGCTTTCGTAACCTAACAGACCGCTGTTTAAACTCAGTATGCAAAGCAGGGTTAATTGGAGACATCTATTTCCCTTCCTTCATCAGCTTTAATAGGATAAAAAATGAATTGACCTGTAGTTTAAGCTCAACCGCAGAGAGCGACCAGCGCTTAAGAACCGCGTCCAAAATCGCTCGCTACAGAAAAATGGCGCCTACCGTAGGGCCGGTCTCTGTTTCCTTCTTCCTTTTTACCTCTTGTGTGACTACCAAAGATTGGGGCTTCCGCCAGGGAACCCATTTTCTGTCAGGAATTTAGGATTCATAGCTTCTAAAGGTCTAGGATGTTTAGGACAAATATATATACTGCTTTTCCTAATTGCTATACGTGTTTATTTTTCTGCTAACGGGAATGCGGGTGATGTCGTATGTGGAAAGATTGAGTATACACTTAAAATAAGTGATGGCGACGAGGTCGACCATCAACCTCAGTGGAGGCTGACCAATGCAACCCATTCTCTCACCTAGACAATGGGCCGATTGTTAAGTTCCGATTATCCATTTTGAACATTCTTGGTATCGTTGGAAAGCTAATAACATATACATTCTTATAAAAATGGTTTTGAGATTGTTGGCCGATTAAATTATGTCTGAAATTTGGAATAGTGTCATTTTGTCAACTTTTACCGTTGTAATTGTGTGTAATTGATGTGTGTCATGCAATGTGCTGTTGATATGGGTATTGTATGACTTGTGTGCCATTGTGTGACAAAAATGCATGTGATGAGATGTTGTGATGATGATTTGTGGCTTAAGGGCAAGTAAATGTAATGTGTTGTATTTGATGATATATGCATGATTATGGATGTGCATATGTGTGCATTTGAATGTCATGAGTCATTGTATGCCAAGCATCATGATATGCATTCTTGTGATGTCATGTGCCCTAGTGGGTGTGAGCGACGAAACGATTCCAGAGGGAATCTGCTATAACATTGTGAGCCTTATACCGAGAGGACTGAAAGCGATGATTATAGACAATCGTGAGCCTTATATAAAGAGGATCGTAAGCGATCGGATCGTGAGCCTTATACAAAGAGGACTGAAAGCGATCCATAAACGTCGTGAGCCTTATACCAAGAGGACCGAAAGCGACGGGGAACATTGTTTGCCCGACAGGGAGTTACATTATGTAATAAGCGATGGTTCCAATAGTTCCTGAGTGAATTAGTGTTAAGATGATGGATGGATGGTACCGCATTGCATTGCATAGAGTCGTTGTGTCGGTCTCTGTGCATTTGCATAAATCATGAATGGATTGATTTTGTGTGGAATTGTGAATGGAATTGATGAGTTGAGATATATATATTTGTTGTTGATAACTGCATTACGCTTGATTAAATATGCCTTGGTGATGGATATATGAGATATGCATTGTGTTGTTTTGTATTTGAATTCTGGTGTAAGTTGTGGTGAGAATATTTTACATGTGTATTTGTGTGCTATTATATAATTGTATGCAATTATATTATGATTGTGTTTCTCACCCTTTTGCTGTTTTGAATGCTCTGTGAGGCATTGTAGATTAGATGCTGGAAGTGTTTTTGTGAAGCTTAGGTCTTCATTCTTTTGTCGGTCGGCTCTGATATGTACCACCGGGTAGTCGGGGAGATCGTTGTGATTATTGTGTATATGTATATGTATCTTTTGGATTGTACATGTATGAATCTGTGTATGACAGACAAATTTTTTATGTTATATATATATATATATATATATATATATATATATATATATATATATGAGATTCAGTTGCAGATTTTCCGCTTTTATTCTGTATTTGAATTGTGGGTAGTAGAAACTAAGTTCCTCTGTTATTTGCTACCTGATTGTTGCATATCTTTATGAGCAGGTTATTGTATTTTATCTCAATTGATGTGACTCCTCAGTCTATGCCATGAATGTTTAATTATACTCTGATGATTTTTTTTATCGCTTTATTTACTTGGGGGTATAGATTAGGGGTGTTACATTAAGTGGTATCAGAGCTAGTCCATGTCAGTTTGTGTCAGTCCTTGTTGGTCGTTGTGTTTGGGTGAGCTGTTTGTTGGTCGTTGTCCTAACAGAATATGGCTGGTAGGAATGATGCTGCTTTGGCTGCTGCTATGCAAGCTATGGCTCGGGCTATGCAGGGTGCACCTGATGCTGGTGGGAATGATGAGTTCAGGAAGAATAAACCGCCTGTCTTCAAAGGGAGACATGATCCTGATGGTGCATAGATTTGGCTTAAAGAGATTGAAAGAATCTTTCGGGTAATGGATTGCGCTGAGGAACATAAGGTGAGACTGGGTACTCACATGTTGCAGGAGAAAGCTGATGACTGGTGGGTTAGTATGCGTCATGTGTTGGAAGCTACAAGTGAAGAAGTCACTTGGGCTTTGTTTAGCATTGAGTTTCTGAGGAAGTATTTTCCTGAAGATGTAAGAGGAAAGAAAGAAATAGAGTTCTTGGAATTGAAACAAGGTAATATGTCTGTTGTTGATTACACTGCTAAGTTTGTGGAACTTGTTCAGTTTTATCCACATTATACTGAAGCTATTGCAGAGTTTTCTAAGTGTGTGAAGTTTGAGAACGGATTGCGTCCTGAGATAAAGCAGGCAATCAGTTATCAAAGGATTATGAGGTTTTCAAATTTGGTGGATTGTTGTAGGATTTATGAGGAAGATAGCAAAGCCCGTTCTACTCACTATAAGAGTGTGAACGAAAGGAAAGGGAAGCAACCGTTCTGTGGTGGTCCTTATGTGACACCAGCTGGAAAGGGTAAGCAGAGAGGTAATTTTGAGAAAAGGTCAAGTGGCGGAGGAATGTCTAATTCTCTGAGATGTTATAGGTGTGATGACTTAGGACATCGTCAGTTCGAATGTAGGAAAAATCTGGGGAAGTGTTCCAATTGTGGAGGTATAGGACACGTTGCAGCTGAGTGCAAGAGGGAGAATGTGGTGAAGTGTTTCAATTGTGGTGAACCTGGTCATATTAGTACGAAGTGTCTGAAACCATAGCAAGCTCCAGCTGATGGGAAATTTTTTGCATTGGTAGGGACTCAGACTACAAGTGCAGACCGTCTGATCAAAGGTACTTGTTTTATTAATAGTACGCCTTTAGTTGCTATTATTGATACTGGAGCGACTAATTCGTTTATTTCGTCTGAGTGCGCGAAACGTTTGAATCTTTTGTTGTCTTCGATGGATGGAGAGATGGTTATTGATACTCTAGCAATGGGGTCAGTAACCACTTCTTTGGTTTGTTTACGTTGTCCTTTGACCATTTATGGTAAAGAATTTGATATGGATTTGGTGTGTTTGCCGTTTGAGGGTTTATATGTGGTTCTGGGAATGAATTGGTTGCAATTCAATCGAGTGCATATTGATTGTTATCATAAGCTGGTAAGATTTCCATCTCTTGAAGAAGACGAGGAATCGAGTTTCTTATCTACCAAAGAGTTGAAGAAACTTTTGGCGGAGGAAGCTCAGTTGTTCGGGTTGTTTGCATTGTTGTCAGTGGATAGTCGAGTTGTACTTGATGTGTTTCCAGTTGTGTGTGAGTTTCCTAAGGTGTTTCCAGAGGATATTTCGGACTTGCCGCCAGAGAGAGAGGTGGAGTTTTCTATAGATCTAGTTCCTGGTATTAGACCTGTATCTATGGCACCTTATCGTATGTCGGCATCTGAGTTGGTTGAGTTAAAGAAGCAGTTGAATGAATTGTTAGAAAAGAGGTTTGTGAGGCCAAGTGTATCGCCTTGGGGTGCTCCAGTTTTGTTGGTGAAAAAGAAAGATGGAAGTATGTAATTGTGTATTGATTATCGCCAGCTGAATAAGGTGACGATTAAGAATAAGTATCCTCTTCTGAGAATTGATGATTTGATGGACCAGTTGGTAGGTGCTTGTGTGTTTAGTAAGATTGATTTGAGGTCGGGTTATCATCAGATAAGAGTGAAAGAGGAAGATATTCAGAAGACGGCGTTTAGGACACGATATGGCCATTATGAATATTTTGTGATGTCGTTCGGGGTTTCTAATGCGGCAGGTGTGTTTATGGAGTATATGAATCGTATTTTCCATGAGCATTTGGATCGATTTGTTATTTTGTTTATTGATGATATCTTGATTTATTCTAAGTCCCGGGAGGAGCATGCGGAACATTTGTGTGATGTGTTGCAAATTTTGAAGGAAAGGAAACTTTTTGCCAAGTTGTCAAAGTGTGAGTTCTGGTTGTCAGAAGTGAGTTTTCTTGGGAATGTGATTTCAGGTAATGGTATTGTTGTGGATCCATCTAAAGTAGATGCAGTTCTACAATGGGAGACTCCTAGATCTGTTACTGAAATTAGAAGATTTTTGGGTTTAGCTAGATATTATCGAAGGTTCATTGAAGGTTTTTCTAAGTTAGCACTTCCTTTGACCCAATTGACTTGTAAAGGTAAAGCGTTCATTTGGGATATTCAATGTGAGCAAAGTTTTAGTGAGCTAAAGAGAAGATTGACTACAGCTCCGATTTTAGTCTTACCAAATCCTACTGAATGGTTTGTGGTGTATTGTGATGTGTCTTTGATTGGTTTAGGTGGGGTGTTGATGCAAGAAGGTAAGGTTGTGGCTTATGCTTCAAGGCAATTGAGGATTCATGAGAAGAATTACCCTACTCACGATTTGGAATTAGCGGCCGTGGTTTTTGTGTTGAAAATTTGGAGGCATTATCTTTATGGTGCAAGATTCGAAGTCTTTGGTGATCATAAAAGTTTGAAATACTTGTTTGATCAGAAAGAGTTGAATATGAGGCAACGGAGATGGTTGGAATTTTTGAAGGACTACGATTTTGGCTTGAATTACCATCCTGGTAAAGCTAATGTGGTAGCCGATGCGTTGAGCCAGAAGTCTTTGCATATGTCTGTTTTGATGGTTAAAGAGTGGGAACTTTTGGAAGCGTTTAGAGATTTGAGTTTGGTGTGTGAATTGAAGTCTGGCAGCGTGTGCTTGGTATGTTAAAGGTTACTAATGATTTTCTATTAACCGTTAGCGAGAAATAGAAGTTGGATGTGAAATTTGTTGATTTGATGACTTTAAAGTGGATGATAAGGGTGTTTTGAGATTCCGTGGTAGAATTTGTATTCCGGATGATTCGGACTTAAAAAAGATGATTTTGGAGGAAGGACACCGGAGTAATTTGAGCATACATCCGGGAGCTAATAAGATGTATCAGGATTTGAAGAAGATCTTTTGGTGGTCTGGATTAAAGAGAGATGTGGCTCAGCTTGTTTATGTGTGTTTGACATGTCAAAAATCTATGGTGGAACATCAGAAGCCTAGTGGATTGTTGGTACCGTTGGATATTCCCGAGTGGAAATGGGACCACATTTCTATGGATTTTGGGACAGGGTTGCCGAATACTCAGAGGGGACATAATGCCATTTGGGTAGTTGTGGATAGGCTGACTAAATCGGCGCATTTCATTTCGATTAACATCAGTTTTTCTTTGGAGAGGTTGGCTGAGGTTTATATCAGTGTGATTCTGAAATTACATGGTGTTCCGTATAGTATTGTTTCAAATTGAGATCCGAGGTTTACTTCCAGATTTTGGAAAAGTTTGCAAAAGGCGTTAGGTTCCAAGTTGAGGTTGAGTTCGGCTTATCATTCGCATACAGATGGTCAGACCGAGAGAACTATTCAGTCGTTGGAGGATTTGTTGCGAGCTTGTGTTCTTGAACAGGGTGGTGCTTGGGATAGTTATCTTGCGTTGATTGAATTCACGTATAACAACAGTTTCCATTCGAGTATTGGAATGGCACCTTTTGAAGCATTGTATGGAAGAAGATGTCGAACACCGTTGTGTTGGCATGAATCTGGTGAGAGTTCGATGGTTGGACCGGAGTTGGTGCAACAGACTACAGAAAAGGTAAAACTTATTCGTGAGAAAATAAAGGCTTCTCAGAGTAGGCAAAAGAGTTATCATGATCAAAGGAGGAAAGATCTTGAGTTTCAAGAGGGCGATCATGTATTTTTGAGGGTTACACCGGTGACGGGTGTTGGTCGTGCATTAAAAAGAGAAGAGAAAGAAGAAAAAGAGAGAAAAACTTGGAAAGGAAGAAAATCAATCAACTGACTTTTCAAACACGATTAAATCGGGTAAGGGTGCGAAACTTGATTATATTATACTTGTGTATGATTATGTATGTATGTTTTTGGTTGTTATTAGATTGAAATTGAATATAGAGCAAAAACCATAATATGTTGAGATTGTTAGAAATTGATTCAAATTGTGTCTGAAATCATGTTTTAAGGTTCCTTATTGTTGATACATGTTAGATATATGTTGTTGTGCAATGTATTGGTATTTTTCTGGTGTTTAGAAGAGATTTGGAGAGGAAAATGGTTGAATTTCGCAGAAAAATTATGCAGGAAAAATTCTGGTTTCCCACTACCCATACGTGTATCACTCAAGGAAATATGCGTATTGGTTAAGGCAATACGCGTATGGCATTAAAGTAATGAGGGCAATACAAGTATGTGTAGCGAGCGATTTTGGACGCGGTTCTTAAGCGCTGGTTGCTCTCTGCGGTTTGAGCTTTAAACTACAGGTCGATTCATTTTTTATCCTATTGTGAGCTAAATAAGGAAGGGAAATAGATGTCTCCAATTAACCCTGCTTTGCATACTGAGTTTAAACAGCGGTCTGTTAGGTTACGGATGCTATCAATTTGGGGGGGCTTTTGTACTGGTTATTCGTATTTCGCCAATACGGTTCTCTTTCTTTTTTTCTAGGCAAAGGGTTTCTGGTGGGGAATAAGGATTAGGATGTTAGGACTGGTGCTTTTGAATTACTGCTTTTGATTGACGAAGGTATGGGATTTGGGTTTTTTGTTGATTGCGCTCGCTAAGATCTTTTCTTTCGATCTTATGCCTACGTATTCCCGTTTACCGAAACAGGGAAATCAGAGCGTTCGTAGTTCCTCCTATTCTATGGGAGGAAATGGTGTTTAGGTGTCTTGTTCAAGGCCCAAGACGTGAAGCGAAAGGTGATTTGTATCTTGATCAAAGCCCAAGATGTGAAGCTGAAAGGTCTATTTGTGTGTTGTTCAAAGCCCCAGACGTGAAGCTGAAAGACCTCGACTTTAGAGAGAATTTGTCATCTCTAAAGAAGGGAGAAGGAGAATTACTTTAACTGGGATACGCGGATCCGAGCAATGCCATAATTTCCGAAGAAAGGGTTTTAACCTGAAGGAGAAGACTTTAACTCAGTGTAGAGCAATGCCATCTTTCCTTAGGAATTTCTCATGCTAAAAGAGGGACAGTGGCATGGATGTAGATGATCCAGAGGCTTGCCGCTTACAGCGATTAGATGGGGGAAAGAGTTGTTGATGTTTGTGTACTGTGAACGAGGCACAATTTTGATGCTAAAAGGTCGATTGGATCAACCAGTGGTTTTCTTATACAAAGCCTAAGAGGAGGCTAATTTCCGATAGGAAAATCATTATACAAAGCCTAAGAGGAGGCTATTTTGTGTCTCGTACAAAGCCCGAGAGAGAGGCTAAAAGTTTTTGACCCAGTGGGGCATATCGTTATACAAAGCCTAAGAGGAGGCTTGCAAAGAGTTGACTCAGTTGGAGAATCTTTTATACTCAGTAATAGAGTGTTTTTGTATCTCGTACAAAGCCCGAGAGAGAGGCGAAAAGGTTATTTTGACTCCACTGGGGAGAATTTTGGTATCTCGTACGAAGCCCGAGATGGAGGCTATTGTAACTGTTTCAGTTGAGTGACAGATCCAATATACTGATTTAAAAAGAGAAAATCAGTTCTTATATGAGCAATACTGTACTCGGGGATTTAATTTGAGGATCAGGGATATTTCCTTCTCTTTGAGGAAACGGGAAATCCAAAGGGTATTGAGACTGTCCGAGTCTGCGGGTTTCCTTCCTATTTAACGAAGGGTGCTTGAGAATGTCTTTGAGACTCAAGGAAGTTAGACTGTCCAAGTCTAGAGTTTTATCTTTTGTACTATGCTTCGAGAAACAGTAGTAGACTCTATGAAAGGACTGTTCTATGAGGATGACTAGGTTCTGTTCCTATACCTCTAGGAGGTCGTCGGGACAATTTGTACGAAGCCCAAGAGGAGGCTGGAATCTTTTAAGAAGCCGACGGGTCCTTGTACGAAGCCCAAGAGGAGGCTATCATTCCCGGAGGAAGAGATCAATATACGAAGCCTAAGAGGAGGCTGTGAATACTTCTAAGAAGTCGCAGGGTCCTTGAATAATGCCCAAGAGGAGGCCGATACTTTTAAGAAGCCCGTGGGTCTATCATCTCCTTTCTATTAGGAGAGATAACTCTTTTAAAGATAAAAACCACTGGTAAACGTGCGAGGTTTACTATCCAACGACTTTTAACTTTTAAAGAGGGTTCCTTAGTTAAGGTCCAAGATTATGACCGTAGTGGGTACCCAAACCCCGAGACATTCAAGGCAAGCTATCCACAAGGAATAGATCAAGTCAGGAAAGTTCGAGAATTGGGAAGAAACTCAAAGATGCCATTCACGGAGAATACATTCATCTTTGGGAGTAGAGTTTCTTGACAGTTCCTAAGGAGGACAGCCGAAGAGAAGACTGTATCTGGTGCTCCTATTGGGGATCTAGGCGTCTATTTCTATGAATAAATGAAACGACGTCACCTAGTTCTAGACGTAGTTGCCGGGTAAACTCGAAATATCTATACTATTATTACACAGTAGATATGAGTTTATGAAAGGAGACTTACAGTGAGCAGCCCCACAATACAGTTTATAATATGAAAGCAGTAAATGAAAGCGATAACCACTTACTCGGTTGTAGAGCTTCCATGCTATTTGGTTAGTTGTTCGACAAAGAAAGATTAAAAACAACAGTATATTCAAAATCAAAGGAGAAAGTGCTTTGAAAAAGAAAGATTTGGGGCTTACAGCTCAAGGAGAGGCCCGGGGTTTTATCAGTGAGCGCACTGTTTGAATTTGTACAGAGGGACTTATACAAGTGACTGGGGCCCAAAAAGGTTTTCTGTATAAAGGGATGGGTCTTACACTCTCTCAAGAGGCCCAAAGTGTTTTAAAGAAAAAGAAATGGGTCTTACTACTCGAGGGTAAGCCCAGATGGTTTTTATTTTTAAACGGGCGACGATCGCGCCGTTTACTTATACAGAGGGACTTATACAATGAGTGAGGCCCAAAAAGTTTTTGTACAAGGGGGGATGGGTCTTACACTCTCTCAAGAGGCCCAAAAAGGTTTAAAGAAAACAGTGGGGCTTATAACACGAGGGTAGGCCCGGATGATTTTTGAAAAGGCGACGATCGCGCCGTTTGTTTTTTGACGGTATCGGGACTTATACAATAAGTGAGGCCCAAAGATAATTTGGTCAAAAAAAGGATTGGGTCTTACACTCTAATAGAGGCCCAAAGTGTTTTGAAAATGATTTATGAGGGTTGAATTAATCCAAAACCCTAATTTGTTTTCAAAATGTATTTAATTGAATAAAAATTCAATTAAAATGATCAAAAATTGTTTAACACATGGAAAACAAATTGTGATCTTGGATTAATGCTTCAAAAATTAAGTATTGACCTACAAAATAATTAGAAAGCATTAAAAGTTGCAAAATCAATGTAGAAAAAATATTTAAAATGCCAAAAACAATCAAAATATTAATTCTTTACAAAAATATCAATTATATGAAATAAATAATATTTTTGGGATTTTTTGATAAAATAAAATATTTTAACATTTTTGTGAATTATTAAAAAAAGAATCAACTCAAAATCATTAAAACTCAGAGAGAAATTAATTTTTGAATCAATTAAACAAAATCATAAAATTCAAATATTCAAATTATATGAAAATGGCGCCAAGAACAACACCAAGAACACGCGCGTTTTTCAGTTTGCCCAGATTTGCATTTTCCATCCAATCTCACTGAATACGTAATCATATCATCCAATCCACATATCATTATGCTCGTCTCAACCTCACGATCATGTCTATGTACTTTAATTTCATTTAAATTAAACATACAACAAGAAATCACGAAGAGACCTCAAGAACCCTAATTTCTGCATGAAGGCTAGGATTTTTTATACACGATTCAAACAATGCAATTAATTGAGGGAAAACATTCCATGCATGATTATGAACATATGGCCAAATTATTGTGCGAGGAAATATGCATAGATTGAGAGATGACCAAGTATGTGCTTACCTCCAAGTCGTGACAGCAAGAGCAGATGTGATTTTGAGTTGGAGGTGTTACAGACAAGTTGTGATGATCTAGACAGCTTCCCTACACCATATGGAGTGTGTTTGAAGACTTGGATTGAATTGAAATGGACTGGATCAGTTTATGGTATCTCAGCTGCAACTTCACTTCAAACTTGTGTGGATGGCAAGTGATTTTGTGAAATTGATGTTTCAGAAGTTATGTGAGTGTTTGTTCAGCTCATATGTGATGTATGTGAGGTGTGTGAGTGATTGGTTTGTGCAGAATTGCTCTCAAACTCAAAACCCGATAGCTACCTTGCTAAGAAAGGCATTTTTGCCAAGAGAAAGAGATTTTGAGGAAAGCATCTATTAGATGGCTTTGGTGTACTCAAACTGATCACAATTGAGCTCTATTTATAGTAGAGCAAGTTTGTTTTCCAAGGAATAGTGCATGGCAGCTGGTAAGTAGGTTTCCTCAATGTTGGCCAATGGAAATGAAAGTCTCCTCTAGCCATTGACTAAAGGTTAGGGCACAGAGCTTTGGTCCCTTTGGTCTTGGATAAGTCTTGACTGATTTCAGATGAGAATGGTTCAGTCCATGCCACCTTGATGGTTCCATTGAATGCCTCATTCCAAATTTGAAGTCTTGTCCCTATTTTGGCCATTCTATGTTCAACATGTTATTTCTTGTTCCATGGACTTTGGAGGCTTGGCTCAGTGATTGTCCCCTTTGGATTTAATCCTCTGAGGTGTCCAAGTGGATTGGAGAAATTGAAATTGGCTGATTTTGGCAAATCGACCCAAAATGCAAACTCTGCCTTGCTTTGACAGATTTCAGCAAGGTAACTTGACAATGTTGTATCTCATGATGTAGGTTGAATTTGGCAATGTTCTTGGCCATTTTGGAAAGCTCTTACATGATACAACAACTGTTTGAATAAGTTTGGTTTTGATCTCTTTTGATTCCAAGTGAAAAATCCCCCTACATTTGGCAAAAAGTGAAGCAAAATCTGACTTAGTGAAAATTTCACAAAGTGTTGGAAAAAGTGACTTTTTCACTTTTTAGCCACTTTGATCATTCCATAACTCAAAATCCTTAATGAATTGGAATGACTTGTAGTTGAAGTTTTTGTAGGTGATAATGAGGGCTACAAATCCATCTTTGGATGAGAAAAAATGGCCTTGTGGTTTAGGAGTTATGGTCCTCCAAAGTTGGTACCTTTGCCACTTTATTTTTAACTTAGAAAAATTTCTAAGTTTTATGGTTACCCCTTTTACAAGTTATCTCACTTTTCTTGATTTTTCTTGATGAATGATGATTCAAATCATACATTAACATCATTTTAGGGTTAAAAATCCATTTTGGTGAAAAATCTCAAAAAGTCAAAGTTGACTTTTGTGCACAGTTGACTTTTTATCAGATGAATTCCAAACTGTGCAATTCTTCAGGAAATCATGTCCTTGACCTAAATCAAACTTGATGGACATGTTCCATGGGTGTCATAGGGTATATTCAATCATGTATTAGGGTTTGGGAGCATGTCTTGGTCAAAAGTCAAAGTTACAGTTGACTTTTCCCTTAAAACCCTAATTGTGGTGCAGATGAAAATGAAACTTGTTGCTCAAGCTTCTTGGATCAATCCATTGTTCCAAATGGATCAATATGGTGTATTAGAGACCCTCAAATCATCTCTTGAGGTCTTGGCTCATGGTTTGTCCCAAAAGTCAACTTAGGGGTGAATTAGGTCAAGAAACCCTAATTCCTGATTTTTGATGAATGCATCCCCTGAGGCAAAATTGACTTGATGCATGGGTTCATGAGGTTCCATGAAGTATATTAGGTTATTTTTTGGATCATTTCCTTATGCCCAGATGAAAATTTCCATCTGGAGGCCCTGGTCGACCAAAACCCTAATTTGGTGACACTGTCGATCTTGAGACTTGATCCACCTAGAAGGGAGCAGCCTTGTGCTTAATCCTTGAAGTGGGAGCCCTTTTTGATCCATTGTGGATGTTTGAGAGATTAGACAAGTTGAAGATCATGTCATTTCTTGATTGATCCTTTGTCTAAGCACTCAGAGAGGGCTTGAAACCCTAATTTTGATTGTATTGGATGCTCACCCATCTTTGGGGAGACTGATGAAGCATGATGGTTCATCCATATTGTGATGATGATTTTCACAATGATGGGAAATCTAAGTGGTCAAAATTTGGGGTATTACAGATGCCCCTATGTAATCTTCTTGGACCCGAAGGTGTGAATGACGAAGGGATTCGGGCATTCGGGGTGCAAGAGGATTAAATATCGGAATATCCGAAATTTTGATGGTGGTTATGAATGGTAGCTTACGCATTCATCTTCTTTAGCTAAGCAATGATGCTTAGAAAAGGTAAACTTCCCCTCGATCCTGGTCTTCAGCCAAGGAACTGGTCTCAGTTTTCTTTTGAAACAAACCTCCCCTCGTTCTTGGTTTCCTACCAAGGAACTGGTCTTAGTTTATTATTTAAACTTCCCCTCGATCCTGGTTTCCTACCAAGAACTGGTCTTAGTTTCTGATTTAAACTTCCCCTCGATCCTGGTTTCCTACCAAGAACTGGTCTTAGTTTCTGATTTAAACTTCCCCTCGATCCTGGTTTCCTACCAAGAACTGGTCTTAGTTTCTGATTTAAACTTCCCCTCGATCCTGGTTTCCTACCAAGAACTGGTCTTAGTTTCTTTTGTCAATAAACTTTCTTGACAAGGGACGCTATTCATAGTGGCTTTCCTCAAACTTCTCGCCAAATTTTCCTAGGGAGATGCCATTTGAGTGGAAAAAGTTTTGATGTCAGACTTGCTGGGGAACCCAGTCGTCTGAGTTGTAGAGTTGTACAAACTTCTCTGTTGGAGACGCCATTTTTCGATTCTACTGGAAAAAGCGAGTCTCTTGAGAGACTGTTTTCCTTTTGGGTTACATCATACTTTTCTCGGGATCTTCCAGGAGAAATGCCATATGATGGGATCCAATTTTGAGGTACTGATGACCTTCTCATCAGTGGTTTTTCGGAGCAAAACTGGCGTGCTGCCGAATCTCTGATCACGAGGCTTTCTCTGTGGATTTTCCTTAATCCGGGAAAGCAAGGATATCATCTTCAATGGCGAAGAGTGATGTTTATTGAGAGTTTTCTCTGGCTTTTCAGAGGTTCAAGTTATCAAAGTGGCCAAGTGCCAACTTCTTCCCAGAATTAAACCGGTAGCGAGGTTGTTCAGTCACAGTATTTCCTGACGAGGCAAGAACTGACAACTCGATTGAGAGGACTTCTACCACTAGGGGACAAGACCGACTCAAGTGATAGTGATGCAATATGAAAGGTGAATGCAAATAAAAAATGCATGATGTATGTATGTATATGCTGACAAAACAGACGCGACATACAGACTAATGGATGAACACAATTGGATACTCGGCCATCGCGGGGCGTGTAGAGATATCGCTGGTTCAAAATAGCAATTCCACCTTGCTTAGGAGAGATAGTCCCGTTGGGAGCTATGTTGATCGGGCTTAAGAGATGAGAACTCGGCCGAGGATGTCAGACGAAACAAGGTCTCTGACATAGTTGATCCCTTCATTCAGGCATACTGGCTTAGAAGGAGTACTTTGATTCTGCACTTTGAAGTTCGCTTACTTCGGGAGAAGCAATCGATGTTCTTCTGATGTTCAACAGTCAAAAGAAATTGCCATCTTTATTTTAAAAGCAGAAAAAGTTTTAACAAGTAAATTCATTTTTGTTTTATTTCAAGAATCGCTGATTAAGTTTAAACAACGTCGTTCTGTAAAGCTAAAACAAGCAAGAATTACAAACAAAAGCACAAGGGCTTAAATTTTATTGATAAGATGGAGATCAGCCAAACGCGTGATTCCAAAGAGTATATACAAAGTTAGAAAATGGTAATTTACAGGGAAAAGGGCTACGTTGAAACATAACGACCACTATCCTTCTACCAACTTTGAATTTGGGGCATCCTGAGCTTCTGTCGAAGATGACCTTTGACAGGAGATTTCCTCCGATAGGTGATGCTGTAACTGCTGCTGAGGGACTTGCCTCTGTTAAACATAGTTACTTGCCATTATCCCTAACTTTTGCCTGGATTGTACTATGAGATTTCCAATCCATCGGGATGATTCTTTTTTTTCATGTCTCTAACTTTTGCCTGGACCGCCCTTTTGGGTTTTCAATCCACCGAGACGTTTTTTTTTAGTTTTAGGCGAAGTATTTCTTGACTACATCAACATTCGTGGGGTAGGCAAATTCCTCTCCGTCCATGGTTGCAAGTCTCAAGGCGCCGCCTGAGAAAGCTTTCGTGACCACATAGGGGCCATCATAATTCGGGGTCCATTTGCCCCGAGAGTCAGTGAGAAATGATTGTATCTTCTTGAGCACGAGGTCTCCTTTTCTGAAAATATGAGGTCGGACATTTTTGTCGAACGCCCTCTTCATTCTTTGTTGATACAACTGACCGTGGCATAGTGCCGTGATTCGCTTCTCTTCGATCAGGTTCAGTTCGTCGTGTCGACTTTGACACCATTCAGCTTCGGTGAGCTTAGCTTCCATCAATACCCGGATTGATGGGATCTCTACTTCTATGGGGAGAACTGCCTCCATGCCATATACTAGAGAGAAAGGGGTTGCCCCTGTTGAAGTGCGGATAGATGTTCGATAACCATGAAGAGCAAAGGGTAGCATCTCGTGCCAATCTTTATAGGTTACAACCATTTTTTGAACGATCTTCTTGATGTTCTTGTTAGCCGCTTCTACCGCTCCGTTCATCTTGGGTCGGTAGGGAGATGAGTTATGGTGTTCGATCTTGAACTCAGCACACAACTCTTTCATCATCTTATTGTTCAAGTTAGATCCATTATCAGTAATGATCTCGCTTGGAACACCATAACGGCAGATGATATTGTTTTTGATAAATCGGACCACCACTTGTCGGGTTACATTGGCGAATGATGCTGCTTCGACCCACTTGGTGAAATAGTCAATGGCTACCAGGATGAACCGATGTCCGTTTGAAGCCTTGGGCTCAATCATACTAATCATGTCGATTCCCCATATGGAAAAAGGCCACGGGGAAGAAAGAACTTTGAGATGTGATGGCGGTACATGAATTTTGTCGGAGTATATCTGACACTTATGACACCTCCTCATGTACTTGTAGCAGTCGGATTCCATTGTCAACCAATAGTACCCGACCCTGAGAATTTTTCTCGCCATTGTGTGTCCGTTGGCATGAGTGCCAAAGGATCCTTCATGAATTTCTTTCATGAGCACGTCTGCTTCTGGTCTGTCGACGCATCGGAGCAAGACCATGTCAAAATTTCTCTTATAGAGAGTGTCACCGCTCAGGAAGAAGTTTCCAGCCAATCTTCTGAGGGTTTTCCTGTCTTTTCTGAGTGCCCCAAATGGGTACTCTTGTTTCTGAAGGAAGCATTTGATATCGTGATACCAAGGTCTGTCCTCTATGACTGCTTCAATCGCGAAGATGTAAGCGGGCCGTTCAAGGCGCATGATGTCGATCTTAGGTATGTCATTCCATCGACCTACACTAATCATGGAAGAGAGAGTGGCTAATGCATCACCCATGTGATTCTCATCACGAGGGATGTGATGAAAGTCGACTCTGTTGAAGAAGGGTAACAACCTTCTTGCATAGTCTTTGTAAGGAATCAATCCTGATTGGTATGTGTTCCAATCTCCTTTTATATGATTGATAACCAGGGCTGAATCGCCGTATACATCCAAGTTTTTGATCCTTAAATCAATCGCTTCTTCGAGACCCATAATACATGCTTCGTATTCGGCCTCGTTGTTCGTACATTTGAACGTAAGTCTGGCAGTGAAAGGAATGTGGATACCCTGAGGGGTAACAATGATTGCCCCAATTCCGTTTCCATAATGATTAACTGCTCCGTCAAAGATAAGTCCCCACTGGGAACCTGGTTCTGGCCCTTCACTGGGTAGCGGTTCATCGCAATCTTTCATTTTTAGATACATGACATCTTCGTCTGGGAAGTCAAACCCGATTGATTCTTGATTGTCAATCGGTTGATGAGCCAAATGATGGGCTAAAATACTTCCTTTAACGGCTTTCTGAGCGTGGTACTCTATGTCATATTCTGATAGCAACCTCTGCCAACGGGCAATCCTTCCCGTGAGAGCAGGTTTTTCGAAAACGTACTTGATTGGATCCATTTCGGAGACCAACCAAGTAGTATGACGAATCATGTACTGGCGAAGACGTTTGGCTGCCCAAGCCAAAGCGCAACAAGTTTTCTCAAGCATCGTATACCGAGTCTCGCAGTCGGTGAATTTCTTGCTTAGATAGTAAATGGCAGACTCTTTCCTTTTAGTTTCGTCTTGTTGGCCAAGTACACATCCCATTGAGTCCTCTAGGACTGTGAGGTAAATGATTAGTGGTCTTCCTTCCTCTGGAGGTGATAGGATCGGAGGATTCAACAGATATTCCTTGATACTGTCGAAGGCGGTTTGGCAATCTTCTGACCAAACGCAATCCTGGTTCTTTTTCAATAACTTGAAGATCGGCGCACACGTGGCAGTCATAAGGAATATGAATCTAGAGATGTAGTTCAAACGTCCCAGGAATCCTCTGACTTGTTTTTCAGTTTTCGGAGAAGGCATTTCTTGAATGGCCTTGACCTTGTCAGGATCAACCTCAATTCCTTTCTGGCTGACGATGAACCCTAGTAGTTTCCCTGAACGGACACCGAAGGTGCACTTGTTGGGATTCAAGCAGAGCTTGAATTTTCTTAGACGTTCTAACAATTTTGACAGATGTTCAATGTGCTCACTCTCTGTTTTTTATTTTGCAATCATATCATCGACATATACCTCGATTTCTTTGTGTATCATGTCATGAAACAGAGTAGTCATGGCCCTTTGATAGGTTGCCCCGGCATTCTTCAAACCGAACGGCATTACCTTGTAACAAAAGATACCCCATGGGGTAATGAACGAAGTTTTCTCCATGTCTTTCGGCGCCATTTTGATCTGGTTATAGCCCGAGAATCCATCCATGAAGGAGAAAACTTTGAACTTTGCTGTGCTGTCTACCAGCATGTCAATGTGTGGTAAAGGAAAGTCGTCCTTTGGACTTGCCTTGTTTAGATCTCTGTAATCAACACACATTCTGACCCTTCCATCCTTTTTGGGAACGGGTACGATGTTGGCTAGCCATTAAGGATATTCAGATGTAGCGTGGAAACCTGCGTCGATCTGTTTCTGTACCTCCTCCTTGATTTTGATGGCCATGTCCGGGTGAGTCCGTCTCAAACTTTGCTTTACTGGCGGACATTCCGATCTTAGCGGTAAATGATGTTCCACGATGCTGGTATCCAACCCTGGCTTATCCTGATAGGACCAAGCGAATACATTGGGGAATTCTTTGAGAAGCTTTATCAAACCCTCTCTGGTAGTTGGACTGAGCAGTGCTCCGATCCTGATTTCTTTTCTCTCTTTTTCTGAACCCAAGTTTACCGTTTCCAACGGCTCTTTGTGAGGTTCGATGGACCTTTCCTCTTGTCTGAGTAGTCGGGAGATCTCTTCTGGAATTTGGTCGTCACTTTCTTCTTTAGCCTCGAATACCGGGAACTCAAAGTTGGAAGAAGGCATCGGATCGTATGTTTCAACGGGGTATAAAACAAGCAATCTGCATGACGTGATGATTCGTGTTTAGAAGAGATAGAGAAAATGTAAGTGTGTGCAGTGTTTTGATTTTACTGCTTGTTTTTATGATTGAATTGTTTTTTAGGATTACCATTTTCTGAAAAAGCAAAAAGAGAAAACAGCAATTAATGCGGAAATTACAGAACGACGTTATTTTATTAATGAACAAGTCAAATCTTGAAACTACAGCCCTATAAAACAAAACTCTGTCGCTTTGGGCAAAGCGAAGAGGGAAATTTACAGAAAGCGAGCCCTATCAAAACATCTGTTTCACCTGGGCAGGGTGAAAGGTTTAAAGATGGCAATTACTTTGACTGACGAACGACCTTCGGAACCTCGACGGCAACTCATTGGCGGCGAACTCCCCGGTGAATCACAAAGTCTGGCACCTTCCTTGATTTGTCTTCAAAAATGACGCTGATTTCTACTGGAGCAGGATCATTGGAATCTGTCTCCCAAGCAGAATTGTCGTAGGAGGATTCCTCTGTTGCATTTTGCATAGCATTTGTGCTCTCAGCTGTATCTCCCCATCCAGTTAGCTGGATATCTTCGAGCCTGATACGAGAGCTTTCGGGAGCAGTGTACTTGACCATAAAGTCGTATTTTCCACTTGGTTGTCCCAGAGTGTCCCAAACTTCTTTGGAACTGGAGAAGTCATCCCTCTCGATGACGTTGACCTCGGGAAAAGCATAGTTGATGAATTCAAGTCCTGCAAACGTTGCGAATTCATCTTCATGTTGAGTAGTTTCCGAATGACCTGAGTGTTGAACCCATGACATGGTGGGGACACAGGTATTCTGTTCAATGATGCTCAGCTGAGTTTCGTTACTCGGCTGACTTTCTTGCCCCAAGTTTCCTGGGTATGGCTGCCACATTGGCAGGCCATCCATCGGGCCATAGTAATTGCGGTCAAAGTTTTCTTTCATCAGAGTGTCTTCCTCTAATGAATTTGGCGGAGCACGGCATCCTTCTGGATCACAATCCCCGTAGATCATTTCGACATCTGATCTTGGTATAAATCTCGGACTTTCTGTAGGAAAGCAAAAAGGCATAGGCACCTCTTCCTGAGACATATAGCCGTCCTTGTTAAGGTAGGACTTCCATTCTTCATCTGTGTCAGAGGGATCTTCCTCATTGATAGTATGAACTGTCTGAGACACTGGGTGAAGAAAACCACCACTGTGGAAGAAGTTTTGAAGGGGATGAAGACTTTCATCGTTGGCGGCTGTCTGGGTACAGGTTGCAGAAAAACCAAGACCCTACTTTGTTTTATTGTCAATAGGAATGACAAGCCGTCCCCATCCGGTTGTATCGGTACTCTCGACCGCTTTGATAGCATTGTTGTATGAGGAAATCGAGGTTCCTCCTTCGAACTGATTGTCCTTGCTCACCGATAGTGCTTGGAACTGAGTTCCAATAACCTCCTCGGGTTCTACACAAGCAGATGATGATAGGTTACTCACAAGCAAGGCTTGTTCCCCACAAACCGTGACAAGTTGATCGTTCTTGACGAACTTTAGCTTTTGGTGGAGGGTCGAAGTGACCGCTCCAGCCTGATGTATCCAAGGTCTTCCTAATAAACAATTGTATGTTGCCCGGATGTCCATGACCTGGAAAGTGATTTGGAAAGTGTGAGGACCAATAGTTATGGGAAGATCAACTTCACCGATAACTGTTTTTCTGGATCCGTCGAATGCTTTGACGACGACCTCACTGACTCTCATCGGAGGGCCCTTAAATGATAATTGCGTCAAAGTGGACTTCGGCATAACATTCAGGGCTGACCCTGTGTCTACCAGTACGTTGGCTAAAGCATCGCCCTGGCAGTTAACTGTAATGTTGAGCGCCATGTTATGACGGCGACCCTCTTCAGGTAATTATTCATCACTAAATCCCAAATTATTGCAGGAAGTGATGTTAGAGACAATGCTATCGAATTGTCTGATTGTTGCATCCTGTTCCACAAAGGCTTGCTCCAAGACTTTCTGTAGAGCCTCTCTGTGTGCTTCTGAACTGAGTAACAGTGATAATACTGAGATCTTTGAAGGAGTCTGTAACAGTTGATCAACGATGTTATATTCACTCCTTTGGATAAGCTTTAGCATCTCATCTTTGTCTTTTGAAAAGTCGGGATTACCAGATTGACTGACTGGCGGATCAGGAATTTCTTCCTGAAGTTCCTTTTCTTTGTTGGATTCTCCAACCCCTCGGTTGAAGATTCGACCGCTCCGTGTTACACGACTGATGTCTGCAATATTCACGACGGAGGGTAATGGAATTTCCTTTCCATTCTTGATTATTGTTGCACCGTATTTGTAAGGGATAGCCTTAGTTGATTCATACGGTAATGGCCCGGTAGATAGATGACTATGGGAACCTTCTGATTCTTCTGACCGTCATAAGTAACCTTGATCTGTTCCCAGTTGGGAACTCAAGATTCGTCAAGTAGAGGGACGATGGCAAAAACATCCCTGGTCCTGTGATGACCAGAGATCGTGACAACATCCTCAACTTGCTCGGCAAGGTAGTTCGGCGACCAAATGATGGGTCCTGAACCGGGATATGGACGAATTTCTCCATGATCGACCTGACCCTGAAGAGCTGCTCTCACAAGGTAACACCCTTGGTTACTTTTCGAACAGACGCTACAACTGTCATAGTTGTGTGGTGGCACCTGGCCACGCCCACTTTGAATACAATGTAACCTCACTAGGTTACCTTCCATTGATCGGACATCCTGACTTTGACGACGAGTAGGATTCCTGTTATTGATACTAATCTGCTGAGTATCTTCGTCCATATAGATTGGCATCCATCAGTGATTTAACAAGTGCTGAAGTGCCTCCTGGACAAGGGTACAACCTCGATCGTTTTCGCAACCCGCTTTACAGCTTTGATAGTCATGTGATATTAAGAATCCAAGTCGGACCTGCTCAGCATGTAACTCTACCAGGTTGGTATTCATTACGCGGATATCGAAGACCTGAACCATATTAATTTGATAGGAGTTCCTATCATGGTAGTCTTGGATCCATCCAAGATCCATCTGACGCTGGAGGGCCTCTTGTATGAAAGAGCATCCCTGTTTGTTTACCGAGCAAATCAGACAGGAACTGTAATCGTGCCGTGGCAGATTATGATACTGGCTTTGCCTTGAGTGCATCGCCACCAAGTTGACATTCATCACCCGGATGTCGTGGTTTTGAATGACGTTAGAATTCGTAGAGACCATGTTAACTCCACGAACTCGGTGCTCTTGGATCCATCCAAGATCCATTTGTTCTTGTAGAGTTGCTTGCACTACCGAACATCCTTGGTTATCTTTAGAGCAGATATCACACTGGTGATAATTATGAGGTGGCACATGGCCATATCCACTCTGTCTACAATGCATCTTGACCAGATTGGTCCCCAATAAGAGTACATCGTGAATTCGATAGACATCGTTAGTCTCTTTCTCAATCAGATTGACTGCAGCCTTCTCGTGTTGAGGCAGCGGGTTCGTGAGAACATTGGGATTCGTATCTTTGAAAGATAAAAGCTCGCTCCTAACAAGCTTTTGCACGTCGGATTTGAAATTGAGACAAGTCTCAATGTTATGCCCTGAACCTCCTTGATGATAAGGGCATGTTTGATCCACCTTAAACCAAAAAGGCGGATTTTCCGGAACTGAAAGGGGAGACTTAGTCTGGATGTGCCCCTTAGCCAGCAGTAACGGAAACAGCTCTGTGTACGTTATGGGTATAGGATCAAATCCTGGTGGCCGTGTTGTACAGTTGTTGTTATATGGAGGACGAGCCTGCTGAAGAGGCTGTTGTGTCCTTTGTTGGTCAGGTTGGCTCTGCGCAACCTGAGGTTGATACGTAGGAACAGGCGCGGGGCTGATAGCAGGAGTCACAGCTGCTACCGGCCGATAACGTCGCCTTTACTTTCCGAGAGAGATATTCCCAATATCTTGCTCTTTTTTCTTAGGGAGAGCACTACCGTATTTTTTAGTACCGCTCGTTGATCCAGTGTCTTTCACCAAACGTCCTTCTCGGACGGCTTCCTCAAGACGTACACCCATGCCGACCATTTCGGTGAAATCACTGGGTACACTAGCAACCATTCGGCCATAGTAAAATGAGCTTAAGGTCTTTAAGAAGATCTTTGTCATCTCTGTTTCCTCAAGAGGTGGACAAATTTGAGCGGCAATTTCACGCCACCTTTGAGCATACTCCTTAAAGGTTTCCTTTTCCTTTTGCGACATTGATCTGAGTTGATCTATTTCGGGTGCCATGTCCAAATTGTACTTGTATTGTTGGACGAAGGCAATACCAAGATCTCTGAATGTACTGATCGTAGTACAGTTTAAACTCATGTACCATTTGAGTGCGGCACCGGTTAAACTATCCTGGAAGTAGTGAATCAGCAGGTCCTGATTCTCCGTCTGAGCTGACATCCGCCGAGCGTACATCACCAGATGGCTTTGAGGGCAAGAGTTACCCTTGTATTTTTCAAAGTCGGGCACTTGGAACTTGTGCGGGACTTTCACATTCGGGACCAAGCAGAGGTCTGCGGCGTCCTTTCCAAATAGATCCTGACCGCGAATGGCTTGCAGTTCTTTCTGCATTTCCAAGAACTGTTCCTGGAATTCCTCCATTCTATCGAACATAGTTTCCTTCTTACCAGAAGGTGTCTGTGGAATCTGTCCTTCCGGGATAGTGTGCACCACAGGGGGTGGTACCGTGACTACGGCAGTAAGTCTTGGCGCCTCCCGAAGTTTGTAACCTTCAGGAGTCTTGAGTATGCCCCTAGCATCTTCGCTTTCCTGAAGTTTGTAACCTTCAGGCCCAGCGGCTTCTGTTGCGATTCCCTGATCTTCAGTGATCGGCGGAACATATTCTTCCGGGATATAGTTAACAGGCATGCCCCAAGGACGATCTTTCGGCATCTGATACCTAGGATCATACTTTTCTATGATGGGCGTTGAGGTGATCTCTGAGATCACAGTTCTTTGTAGCTGAGCTTCTGCCATGGCTTGCATGTCGTTACGAAGCTTTCTCATATCCTCTCTCAGAGCGTCGATCTCTTCTTTCAACTCTCTGTTTTCTTCCTCAAGATCATCCATCTTTTTCTGACGATTGGCCCGAGTATTATACGAATGAGACAGTTTGACTCTAGAATCGAGACACAAACGTGAGATTCGTAGGGAAGAAGAATACGCGATGTGAGAATGATGAATGCAATGATTATATTAATTGTTTTTAGGTTTAATTAAAATAAACTTCAACAATTAGATTGCAAATATCAAACAGTGGGGAAACCCCTTTGAATTCCAAAGGATTACAGAAATGGAAATACAGTAGATTACAAAGTGCAGAAACAGAAACCTAAACTAATGGGTCCAGAGTCCTCTTCTTTGACCGGGGCGCTTGGGCCGTTGTCGGGTTGTCATTCCTTTGTCAGGTGAAAGGAGCGAGCAAATTCCTTTGGTCATCTTGATTCTCTACAGCATGTTGCTCCAAAATTTCAATCAGAGCATCTTTCTCTTTCAGTAATTGCTGTATTTGGAAACACTCTACGTCGAGGGTGCGGTACTTGTTCTTCCAAGATCTTCTTTCCCTTTGAACTTTGTTGAGAGTAACCTGAAGCCTTTCAGTTTCCGTCATGAAGTACATGACAATTTCCCTCGGCGGAAGAATTCCGTAACGAGGAGAAGGCATCTTTAGCTTGAGAGCTCTAGTTTGTACCCAATGGAGATAAGGCTCCACCGAGACACAGTCCGGTTTTCCCAGAGACTCTCATCCTTTCTTATGAACATGTTTCCAAGATTGCACTATTTCAATCTTTAGTGCTCTGTCGTTTTCTCCTTCTTTGAAGAAAAGACCTTCCAGATGAACACCCAGTGGGATGTGTCTCATCGGGTATCCAAATTGACGAAGAACCAATATCGGATGATAGTTGATTCCTCCTTTAGTTCCTATGAGGGGTACGCTGGGGAAGTTTCCACAACGATCAATGATTTTGATTCCCTCATAAATCCTATTACACCAATCTATATCTGAATTGGTGAGAGACATGACCTTCTGCGACCAACGTAAGACACTCTTGCAATCCCAAAAAGCAGCAGACTTGGGCAAGTACGAGTTAAACCATTTGTAGAGCAAAGGTACACAGCATGTGATCTCCCCTCTGCTGTACAAATTTCCCAAGTGTACAGAATGATACGCATCTGCGAGCAAAGTCGGCACAGGGTTTCCAATGAGAAAAACCTTAATAGCGTTGATATCGACGAAGTTATTGATGTTGGGAAACAAAAATAACCCGTAGGTGAGCAAGACAAAGATGCTTTCAAAAGCAGTCCCGTTCCCTATACTAGCGAAGTACAGAGCTTTCTTTGTCAAGAACTGGGCTGGAAAACCTTGGGTGCCACCCTTAGTAGTCATGTGAGTCTTGACCTCAGACTCGTCCAAATGAATTGCTCTTGCAATAATCTGATTCTTTGGAATTTCTTCCAGTCCAGAAAATGGAGCTCGATCAGTGATATGTAAATCAGCCAGATGAGAATACTCCTCCAGCGTTGGTGCTAGCTGGTAATCCGGGAATGATAAACCGGATCGTAGAATTGAATGAGCGTGTCCATGATCCCCTTAATCACATGGACTCTTAACAGTGGTAGCAAACCACCATGCTTGGCACTGAAAGCCTCTGGGTTAACGATCATCCTCGCTAACTTTCTCAAATCTCCTAGTTTTGGAACCTTGAAGGTATACTGGTGAGTTCTCCTTCTACCGAAATCCATTAGCGCAATCTTTTTCTCTGATATTTGCAATCACAGTCTTAGTTTAATTTGAAAAATAGAGAGACTAGAAGAGAAAGTTTTTTGAATGTTTTAATGTTTTATTAAATGAATGCATGAATGCAACACACAAAAACATAGAAAAAACATGGGGGTCAAAGGGTCGTTGTCATGAAGTCAAGGCTCTACCCATCCCCAAAGGTTTATACTAGGGTGATCTTTATACCTGTACTCATTATCATCAGCTCCTCCCAGGAAGGCAGACAACAAGCGGATCGCCAGCGAGTTGTGTGCAATCTTAGAGTAAGTGCCATTCACCGAGAATAGATCACCAGCCTCAAATGAGGGTAGTATCACGTAACAGCTATTTCCGATAGCTTCCGCACTACGAAAAAGGTTGGCTTTTCTTAAGTGTATACTCAATCTCACCACATGCGGCATCACACGCATTCCCAGTAGCAGAAAAATAAACACGTATAGCAATTAGGAAAAGCAGTATATATATTTGTCCTAATCATCCTAGACTTATAAAGCTATGAATCTTAAGTTCCTGACAGAAATGGGTTCCCCGGCGGAAGCCCCAATCTGTGGTTCCCTGCCTAAGAGATGGACCAGCATAGGTCAATCTTTCTCTTCGGTAGAGTTCCCATTTTCCGTAGAAAACGGGGATGATGCCCTAAGGCAGAAAAGGAGACTCCCCAGCAGAGTCGCCACTTGTGTAAATTTTCACACAAGAGAAGTAGAAAGAAAGGAATCGGCCCCACGGTGGGCGCCACTTTTCTGTAGCGAGCGATTTTGGACGCGGTTCTTAAGCGCTGGTCGGTCTCTGCGGTTTGAGCTTTAAACTACAGGTCGATTCATTTTTTATCCTATTGTGAGCTGAATAAGGAAGGGAAATAGATGTCTCCAATTAACCCTGCTTTGCATACTGAGTTTAAACAGCGGTCTGTTAGGTTACGGATGCCATCAATGTGGGGGGGCTTTTGTACTGGTTATTCGTATTTCGCCAATACGGTTCTCTTTCTTTTTTTCTAGGCAAAGGGTTTCTGGTGGGGAATAAGGATTAGGATGTTAGGACTGGTGCTTTTGAATTACTGCTTTTGATTGACGAAGGTATGGGATTTGGGTTTTTTGTTGATTGCGCTCGCTAAGATTTTTTCTTTCGATCTTATGCCTACGTATTCCCGTTTACCGAAACAGGGAAATCAGAGCGTTCGTAGTTCCTCCTATTCTATGGGAGGAAATGGTGTTTAGGTGTCTTGTTCAAGGCCCAAGACGTGAAGCGAAAGGTGATTTGTATCTTGATCAAAGCCCAAGATGTGAAGCTGAAAGGTCTATTTGTGTGTTGTTCAAAGCCCCAGACGTGAAGCTGAAAGACCTCGACTTTAGAGAGAATTTGTCATCTCTAAAGAGGGGAGAAGGAGAATTACTTTAACTGGGATACGCGGATCCGAGCAATGCCATAATTTCCGAAGAAAGGGTTTTAACCTGAAGGAGAAGACTTTAACTCAGTGTAGAGCAATGCCATCTTTCCTTAGGAATTTCTCATGCTAAAAGAGGGACAGTGGGATGGATGTAGATGATCCATAGGCTTGCCGCTTACAGCGATTAGATGGGGGAAAGAGTTGTTGATGTTTGTGTACTGTGAACGAGGCACAATTTTGATGCTAAAAGGTCGATTGGATCAACCAGTGGTTTTCTTATACAAAGCCTAAGAGGAGGCTAATTTTCGATAGGAAAATCATTATACAAAGCCTAAGAGGAGGCTATTTTGTGTCTCGTACAAAGCCCGAGAGAGAGGCTAAAAGTTTTTGACCCAGTGGGGCATATCGTTATACAAAGCCTAAGAGGAGGCTAGCAAAGAGTTGACTCAGTTGGAGAATCTTTTATACTCAGTAATAGAGTGTTTTTGTATCTCGTACAAAGCCCGAGAGAGAGGCGAAAAGGTTATTTTGACTCCACTGGGGAGAATTTTGGTATCTCGTACGAAGCCCGAGATGGAGGCTATTGTAACTGTTTCAGTTGAGTGACAAATCCAATATACTGATTTAAAAAGAGAAAATCAGTTCTTATATGAGCAATACTGTACTCGGGGATTTAATTTGAGGATCAGGGATATTTCCTTCTCTTTGAGGAAACGGGAAATCCAAAGGGTATTGAGATTGTCCGAGTCTGCGGGTTTCCTTCCTATTTAACGAAGGGTGCTTGAGAATGTCTTTGAGACTCAAGGAAGTTAGACTGTCCAAGTCTAGAGTTTTATCTTTTGTACTATGCTTCGAGAAACAGTAGTAGACTCTATGAAAGGACTGTTCTATGAGGATGACTAGGTTCTGTTCCTATACCTCTAAGAGGTGGTCGGGACAATTTGTACGAAGCCCAAGAGGAGGCTGGAATCTTTTAAGAAGCCGACGGGTCCTTGTACGAAGCCCAAGAGGAGGCTATCATTCCCGGAGGAAGAGATCATTATACGAAGCCTAAGAGGAGGCTGTGAATACTTCTAAGAAGTCGCAGGGTCCTTGAATAATTCCCAAGAGGAGGACGATGCTTTTAAGAAGCCCGTGGGTCTATCATCTCCTTTCCATTAGGAGAGATAACTCTTTTAAAGATAAAAACCACTGGTAAACGTGCGAGGTTTACTATCCAGCGACTTTTAACTTTTAAAGAGGGTTCCTTAGTTAAGGTCCAAGATTATGACCGTAGTGGGTACCCAAACCCCGAGACATTCAAGGCAAGCTATCCACAAGGAATAGAACAAGTCAGGAAAGTTCGAGAATTGGGAAGAAACTCAAAGATGCCATTCACGGAGAATACATTCATCTTTGGGAGTAGAGTTTCTTGACAGTTCCTAAGGAGGACAGCCGAAGAGAAGACTGTATCTGGTGCTCCTATTGGGGATCTAGGCGTCTATTTCTACGAATAAATGAAACGGCGTCACCTAGTTCTAGACGTAGTTGCTGGGGAAACTCGAAATATCTATACTATTATTACACAGTAGATATGAGTTTATGAAAGGAGACTTACAGTGAGCAGCCCCACAATACAGTTTATAATATGAAAGCAGTAAATGAAAGCGATAACCACTTACTCGGTTGTAGAGCTTCCATGCTGTTTGGTTAGTTGTTCAACAAAGAAAGATTAAAAACAACAGTATATTCAAAATCAAAGGAGAAAGTGCTTTGAAAAAGAAAGATTTGGGGCTTACAGCTCAAGGAGAGGCCCAGGGTTTTATCAGTGAGCGCACTGTTTGAATTTGTACAGAGGGACTTATACAAGTGACTGGGGCCCAAAAAGGTTTTTTGTACAAAGGGATGGGTCTTACACTCTCTCAAGAGGCCCAAAGTGTTTTAAAGAAAAAGAAATGGGTCTTACTACTCGAGGGTAGGCCCAGATGGTTTTTATTTTTAAACGGGCGACGATCGCGCCGTTTACTTGTATAGAGGGACTTATACAATGAGTGAGGCCCAAAAAGTTTTTGTACAAGGGGGCATGGGTCTTACACTCTCTCAAGAGGCCCAAAAAGGTTTAAAGAAAAGAGTGGGGCTTATAACACGAGGGTAGGCCCGGATGATTTTTGAAAAGGCGACGATCGCGCCGTTTGTTTTTTGACGGTATCGGGACTTATACAATAAGTGAGGCCCAAAGATAATTTGGTCAAAAAAAGGATTGGGTCTTACACTCTAATAGAGGCCCAAAGTGTTTTGAAAATTATTTATGAGGGTTGAATTAATCCAAAACCCTAATTTGTTTTCAAAATGTATTTAATTGAATAAAAATTCAATTAAAATGATCAAAAATTGTTTAACACATTCAAAACAAATTGTGATCTTGGATTAATGCTTCAAAAATTAAGTATTGACCTACAAAATAATTAGAAAGCTTTAAAAGTTGCAAAATCAATGTAGAAAAAATATTTAAAATGCCAAAAACAATCAAAATATTAATTCTTTACAAAAATATCAATTATATGAAATAAATAATATTTTTGGGATTTTTTGATAAAATAAAATATTTTAACATTTTTGTGAATTATTAAAAAAAGAATCAACTCAAAATCATTAAAACTCAGATAGAAATTAATTTTTGAATCAATTAAACAAAATCACAAAATTCAAATATTCAAATTATATGAAAATGGCGCCAAGAACAACACCAAGAACACGCGCGTTTTTCAGTTTGCCCAGACTTGCATTTTCCATCCAATCTCACTGAATACGTAATCATATCATGCAATCCACATATCATTATGCTCGTCTCAACCTCACGATCATGTCTATGTACTTTAATTTCATTTAAATTAAACATACAACAAGAAATCACGAAGAGACCTCAAGAACCCTAATTTCTGTATGAAGGCTAGGATTTTTGATACACGATTCAAACAATGCAATTAATTGAGGGAAAACATTCCATGCATGATTATGAACATATGGCCAAATTATTGTGCGAGGAAATATGCATAGATTGAGAGATGACCAAGTATGTGCTTACCTCCAAGTCGTGACAGCAAGAGCAGATGTGATTTTGAGTTGGAGGTGTTACAGACAAGTTGTGATGATCTAGACAGCTTCCCTACACCATATGGAGTGTGTTTGAAGACTTGGATTGAATTGAAATGGACTGGATCAGTTTATGGCATCTCAGCTGCAACTTCACTTCAAACTTGTGTGGATGGCAAGTGATTTTGTGAAATTTATGTTTTAGAAGTTATGTGAGTGTTTGATTAGCTCATATGTGATGTATGTGAGGTGTGTGAGTGATTGGTTTGTGCAGAATTGCTCTCAAACTCAAAACCCGATAGCTACCTTGCTAAGAAAGGCATTTTTGCCAAGAGAAAGAGATTTTGAGGAAAGCATCTGTTAGATGGCTTTGGTGTACTCAAACTGATCACAATTGAGCTCTATTTATAGTAGAGCTAGTTTGTTTTGCAAGGAATAGTGCATGGCAGCTGGTAAGTAGGTTTCCTCAATGTTGGCCAATGGAAATGAAAGTCTCCTCTAGCCATTGACTAGAGGTTAGGGCACAGAGCTTTGGTCCGCTTGGTCTTGGATAAGTCTTGACTAATTTCAGATGAGAATGGCTCAGTCCATGCCACCTTGATGGTTCCATTGAATGCCTCATTCCAAATTTGAAGGCTTGTCCCTATTTTGGCCATTCTAGGTTCAACATGCTATTTCTTGTTCCATGGACTTTTGAGGCTTGGCTCAGTGATTGTCCCCTTTGGATTCAATCCTCTGAGGTGTCCAAGTGGATTGGAGCAATTGAAATTGGGTGATTTTGGCAAATCGACCCAAAATGCAAACTCTGCCTTGCTTTGACAGATTTCAGCAAGGTAACTTGACAATGTTGTATCTCATGATGTAGGTTGAATTTGGCAATGTTCTTGGCCATTTTGGAAAGCTCTTACATGATACAACAACTGTTTGAACAAGTTTGGTTTTGATCTCTTTTGATTCCAAGTGAAAAATCCCCCTACATTTGGCAAAAAGTGAAGCAAAATCTGACTTAGTGAAAATTTCACTAAGTGTTGGAAAAAGTGACTTTTTCACTTTTCAGCCACTTTGATCATTCCATAACTCAAAATCCTTAATGAATTGGAATGACTTGTAGTTGAAGTTTTTGTAGGTGATAATGAGGGATACAAATCCATCTTTGGATGAGAAAAAATGGCCTTGTGGTTTAGGAGTTATGGTCCTCCAAAGTTGGTACCTTTGCCACTTTATTTTTAACTTAGAAAAATTTCTAAGTTTTATGGTTACCCCTTTTACAAGTTATCTCACTTTTCTTGATTTTTCTTGATGAATGATGATTCAAATCATACATTAACATCATTTTAGGGTTAAAAATCCATTTTGGTGAAAAATCTCAAAAAGTCAAAGTTGACTTTTGTGCACAGTTGACTTTTTATCAGATGAATTCCAAACTGTGCAATTCTTCAGGAAATCATGTCCTTGACCTAAATCAAACTTGATGGACATGTTCCATGGGTGTCATAGGGTATATTCAATCATGTATTAGGGTTTGGGAGCATGTCTTGGTCAAAAGTCAAAGTTACAGTTGACTTTTCCCTTAAAACCCTAATTGTGGTGCAGATGAAAATGAAACTTGTTGCTCAAGCTTCTTGGATCAATCCATTGTTACAAATGGATCAATATGGTGTATTAGAGACCCTCAAATCATCTCTTGAGGTCTTGGCTCATGGTTTGTCCCAAAAGTCAACTTAGGGGTGAATTAGGTCAAGAAAGCCTAATTCCTGATTTTTGATGAATGCATACCCTGAGGCAAAATTGACTTGATGCATGGGTTCATGAGGTTCCATGAAGTATATTAGGTTATGTTTTGGATCATTGCCTTATGCCCAGATGAAAATTTCCATCTGGAGGCCCTGGTCGACCAAAACCCTAATTTGGTGACACTGTCGATCTTGAGACTTGATCCACCTAGAAGGGAGCAGCCTTGTGCTTAATCCTTGAAGTGGGAGCCCTTTTTGATCCATTTTGGATGTTTGAGAGATTAGACAAGTTGAAGATCATGTCATTTATTGATTGATCCTTTGTCTAAGCACTCAGAGAGGGCTTGAAACCCTAATTTTGATTGTATTGGATGCTCACCCATCTTTGGGGAGACTGATGAAGCATGATGGTTCATCCATATTGTGATGATGATTTTCACAATGATGGGAAATCTAAGTGGTCAAAATTTGGGGTATTACAGTATGGAGTTCCATTTTCCCGACCATCTGCTCATTTGCGTAATGGTACGCGTAAGGAATTGGGCAATACGCGTATCAAGTGAGGCATTACGCGTATTAGGGTTTTAGAGGAATTTTTGAAGAGGAATTGGTCTTTGCTCATACCCGTATCTCCTTGGGAAATATGCATATGGATGGGCGAGTGAGCTGGACAATACGCGTATGGCTCAGGGCAATACGCGTAGGACCAGAGAGGGTGCAAATGTTGTCTTTTTACGATTCCTTTTCTTTATACGTCCGTAACTTGTGTTTCGATTATCCGTTTTGAACTTTCTTAGTATCGTTGGAAAGCTAATAACATGTACTCTCTTATAAAAATGGTTTTGCGATTGTTGGCTGATTAAATCATGTCAGAAATTTGGAATAGTGTCATTTTGTCGACTTTTGCCATTGTAATTGTGTGTAATTGATGTGTGTCATGCAATGTGCTATTGATATGGGTATTGTATGACTTGTGTGCTGTTGTGTGACGAAAATGCATGTGATAAGATGTTGTGATGATGATTTGTGGCTTAAGGGAAAGTAAATGTAATGTGTTGTATTTGATGATATATGCATGATTATGGATGTGTATATGTGTGCATTTGAATGTCATGTGTCATTGTATGCCAAGCATCATGATATGCATTCTTGTGATGTCGTGTGCCCTAGTGGGTGTGATCGACGAAACGATTCCGGAGGGAATCCGCTATAAAATCGTGAGCCTTATACCGAGAGGACTGAAAGCGATGATTATAGACGATCGTGAGCCTTATACAAAGAGGACCGAAAGCGATCGGATCGTGAGCCTTATACAAAGAGGACTGAAAGCGATCCATAAACGTCGTGAGCCTTATACCAAGAGGACTGAAAGCGACGGGGAACATCGTTTGCCCGACGGGGAGTTACATTATGTAACAAGCGATGGTTCTAATAGTTCCTGAGTGAACTAGTGTTGAGATGATGGATGGATGGTACCACATTGCATTTCATAGAATCGTTGTGTTGGTCTCTGTGCATTTGCATAAATCATGAATGGATTGATTTTGTGTGGTATTATGAATGGAATTGATGAGTTGAGATATATATATATATATATATATATATATATATATATATATATATATATATATATATATATATATATATATATATATATATATATATATATATATATATATATATATTTATTTGTTGTTGATAACTGCATTACGCTTGATTATATATGCCTTGGTGATGGATATATGAGATATGCATTGTGTTGTTTTGTATTTGAATTCTGGTGTAAGTTGTGGTGAGAATATTTTACATGTGTATTTGTGTGTTATTATATAATTGTATGCAATTATATTATGATTGTGTTTCTCACCCTTCTGCTGTTTTGAATGCTCTATGAGGCATTGCAGATTAGATACTGAAGGTCTTTTTGTGAAGCTTAGGTCTTAATTCTTTTGTCGGTCAGCTCTGATATGTAGCACCGGGTAGTCGGGGATATAGTTTTGATTATTGTGTATATGTATATGTATCTTTTGGATTGTACATGTATGAATCTGTGTATGACTGACAAACTTTTTATGTTATATATATATGAGATTCAGTTGCAGATTTTCCGCTTTTATTCTGTATCTGAATTGTGGGTGGTAGGAACTAAGTTCCTCTGTTATTTGCTACCTGATTGTTGCATATCTTTATGAGCAGGTTATTGTATTTTGTCTCAATTGATGTGACTCCTCAGTCTATGCCATGAATGTTTAATTATAATCTGAAGATTTTTTTTATCGCTTTATCTACTTGGGGGTATAGATTGGGGGTGTTACATCTAGAATGTTCCACACAGTGCTAGAATTATGTAGAATTCAAGAATAAAGAGTGTGCAGAGTTGTTGTCCCAAAAAAAAGAAGCAGAAATTGCAAATTTGTCCAGAGTATTCAATTACCCTATTAGAGTAATCGATTACTCTAACCAATTTTGCCTAATTTTACTTAGCAAATGGTGTTGTGGCCCCGGTTTCGATTTTCCACCTCTTGTTTTGATGAATAATTATGGAAACCCTTGTTTTGAGCTTGTTTTGATGGTGTGATGATCTTGTGAAGATGTGATTAATCGGGATTAAAAAACCTAAATATTCCTGCAATAAAATCAAAGGGAAAAAATTGCGAATGCTGATGTCAGCGATGCGAATGCACATGCTTATGCAAAAATAAAATCAAATTTCGGGTTACGACAGATATTGAAAGACGTTGTGGGACTTATACTATAGCAGAGGCACAAAATTTATTTATGTACATAGGGGGTTGGGTCTTACACTCTAATAGAGGTCCAAAAATGATTTTTGAAAGAAAGTTTGAAGATTTAAAATCAAGGAAAAACCCTAATTTTACTTAAAAATGCATTTTTCAAAGAAAATAAAATAAAAATGATACAAAATATCAAATATATTTGATAAACATGTTATGAACTTTGATTAATGTTTGAAAATGGATGTTTTATTCACATGATGGTTTGAAACTCATTTGGTTTTGAAAAATCAAGAGAAAGAATTTTTTAAAATGTTTTAAAAAAACAATTAAGAGGAAATTATTTAAAATATTCAAATATACATCAAATAAAAATAGTTTTTTGATTTTTTATTGTGGAATAAAATATTTAAACATGTGAAGGATTTATGTTTAAAAATCATTTGAAAAAGATTAAAAATGAAAGAAAATTTAATTTTTGAACTTGTGACGAAAATGTGGAGAAAATGTGTGATAAAAAATAGGATGCCGCTCCTAAGGATTGAACCTACACCCTTGGGGTGGAGGGTTTAAAAGTTTACCAACTGAGCTATGTGCTACAGTTGTTAGTATGATGGAAGGAGGGGGATTCGAACCCCAGACCTAAGGGACAAATTCACTCAAAACGCGCGCTCTCTACCACTGGGGTGGTGATACATCCTTGAATTTAATTGAAAGGAATAAAACAAATACAAAGTTTGATTTTGAAAACCTGAAAATGGCGTGCCATTCTTCCGTGAGCCATCATCAAAGTTGCAAGAGCAACTCTATCTCTCTCATCTCGTAACCATTTGACATGATGTAAACACCAAAGTTGTGTGTTTTTTAACAAGGAATTGAATGGTTCTTTTCAATTTTATTTAAATTAAGTGTGGAACGAGTTATTTCATATGAACCCGTAGAACCTTAATTTTTCTAAAAACACTATGTAATATTATATAGACATGATGAATAGCAATTATTTGATGGGAAATGATCACAGCAATATAATAAACATGTTTGGGCTTTGAAATTTTTAAAATGATGCATGGATCATGGAGATTGAAAGTTCAAGGCATACCTCTACAAGAAGGAATCGAATTCTACCTTGGAGGTGTTATAGATGCAAGGTTATGATCCAGATAGCTTCCATGACCCTCAAGGAATGTGTTGATGTGTTTGGAATAATTTAGAAACATCTGGATTGAGTAGCTCGAATCCAACTGCAACTTGATCAAGTGAACTATGGAAATGATGATTTTGATGTTAAAGATGGGATATAAGTGTTTGGATCACTTCCACATAGTGTATATGAAGTGTTTGAATGCTTGGTTTAGATAGAATTGCTCTGATTTGAGAAAAATGATTTCTCCCTCTCTTAGTGTTTTGAAATTTGAGACAAAGAGGAATTTGGAGAAAGCAAGGATTGAAGTTGTTTTGGTGTGTCTTTAAACATCAGAAGTGAGCTCTATTTATAGGTGAATAAGTTTGTCTTGGAGGAATAATGCTAGCTTGGAGGATAAGAGCTTATTAAATGTCTTTTGGCAAGATGCCATTACTTCTTATGCAAGGTACATTGTCACTTCTAAGTAGCATAGCCAACTTTTGACCAATTCCACATTCCTCAAATGTTTCTATTGTTGTTTATGTGAGCATCTTGACTAAGGATTGTACTTTTGTTGAATGTACGCTATTTCCCATAAATGCACTTTGAATTTCAAGGCTTTCATGACAAAACATCATCATTCTCATGACTTTTTTCTTGGTTCTTTGGCATTATCTTGCCGGTTTGGATGAGTCACTTTTATTCATGTTCAATTGGTATGATCATGATCATTGCAATTGATTCCAAAATCGTGTGGTGCAAGAAATAACCAAACTGGTTTTGGAAAAACAGTTGCAGCAAGGTGTCTTGCAACTTCCATAACCCCTTGCTCAAGTGGAGTTATCTCATGCTCTTGGGATCTCTGGAAAACTGGGATTATGTACTTCAACTTGGATTATCACCATTGGACTTGGTTCATCTTGGATCATGGTGAAAAATCCCTCCACATTTTGGTGTTTTGACTGATGTTACTTAGGCGGATTTTCACTAAGTGTTGGAATTTATTTCATACTTTTCTTGATTTTGATCACTTCATAACTTAAAATCCAAGCATTTTTTGACCATGGGTCAGTAGGACCCCTTTGTAGTATGTAATGAGAGCTTTCATTTTAGCTTTGGATGGAAGAAAATGGTTTCTTGGATCACAAGTTATGGCCTTGCAAAGTCGGGTAAAAATCATTTTTTTTCCATAACTTAGTGAAATTTCAAGTTTCTCAATGTTGCCCTTTTTGCAAGTAACCTCACCTTTCTTGATTTTTCTTGATTGATCATGGTCCAAATAATAATTTAAAATTGTTTTTTACTTGAAAAGGCCATATTTGTCAAAAAATCTCAAAAGTCAAACTTGGTTTTGATCACAGTTGACTTTTTATCAGATGAATTTTGAACTTTGTGGTCCTTTTATGAAATCAAGTCATTGGGCTAAATTGAACCTAATGGGTAGATTCCATAGGTGTTTTAGAGTCTCTTGAATCATGTCCCAAGGTTTGAGATCATGCCTTGGTCAAAAGTCAAAGGTATGGTTGACTTTTTCCCAAAAACCTTAATTTATGGTTCAGATGAATGTGAATCCTTATATTTCTCATGAACCAAGTTCTTTGTGTCAATCTAATCTTGTGAGTTGATCAATATAAGGTATTTTAGGTCCTTAAATGATTTCTTTAGGTCTTGGCTCATGCCTTACTCCTAAAGTCAACTTAGGGGTGAATTAGGTCAAGAAAACCCTGATTCCTAATTTTTGGTGAATGCATCCCCTGAGGCTATTTTGAACTTATGAATAGACTCATGAGGTCCTTTTGAGCTTCTTGAATCATGTTTTGAAGTATTGGCTCATGCCCAGATGAAGATTTCTCTCAGGAGGCCTTGGTCGATCGAAACCCTAATTTGGTGACACTAATGATGCTGAGGCTTGATCAAATGGAAATATTGCATTCATATGCTTGATTCTTAATGTGGGATACCTCTTGATCCTTCATGGATGTTTAAGAGGTATGACAAGTTGAAGATCATGTCAATTCTTGATTGATCTTTTGACTGGATGCTCTAAGAGGGCTCAAAACCCTAATCCTTGGTTAAGGTGAATGCTTAACACTCTTTGAGAGGATTGATGAGGCATGAAGGTACATCCATATTGTGGTAATGATTTGCACAATGATGTGAAATGACACAAAGAATTTTTCACCCAGTTCAGTTAAACAACTTACTCTGGGGGCTACCAAGCCAGGGATGAATTCCACTATCAGTAGAATTAATTTACAGACTCAACAACCCAGTTGACATCTCCTAAACTTAATCACTACTTAATGAACCTTCTACCTAGGAGACCACTTAGGTATGAGACAACTACTCAATCCCTAAATCACTTCAGTAATATATTTCAAAGATCACACACTTTAAAAACACAACTCGATTCTGCTTCACAGCTTTGATCAAGAACACCTCAAAACAACAACACCAATTCACACTAGAATGGTTTACAACACATACACGAAGATACAAACGACTCTCAGTCTTTAGCTCTCTTTCTTCGTCTTTTTTTCTTCAGGATTGATGTGCTCAATATAGCTATTTGATTTGGGCTTGGACCTCCTACAATATCTGACATGATTTGTTATTTAAAACTGAATCTTCAAAATAGATTTTCTCTCCCAAAATCTTCTTAAATCTTCAGCCTTTAAACACTCCTACAAATCTGCATCAAATCTGTTTGTAACAGAAAATATCTCCTCCAAGATATTCGCATTGAATAACTCTAACAGCTCTCCCAAAATCTAGCTAATACGCTTAACCCTAAAAACATCTCAAACCTGATGTTTTAATGATCTGCATATCTGATGTCATGACATCGCATGTGACATCAGACTTCAAAACTTCAACAACTTAAACACTTAACATTATCCAATGTTAAGACTCAATGTTACGACATCACCCATGTGACATCAACATTGAACAACTTTGTTTTACCAAAATGGTAGCCAATCCAAGAACTAACAATCTCCCCCTTTGGCTAATTTTGGCTAAAACAATCTCTGCAACATCAGAGACTTCAGCAGCAGATAAAAATTTTAAAACAAACAGCTCCCACTTCAAAATGCTGCACACCACCTATCTACAAAGGGAAAACTCCCCCTCAAAACCAGAACCAGCATAAATAGTTGTTCAACATGCACACTCCCCCTCAACATCTGCACCACACCAGAACTGAGATAGGTCACCACTTGACACACAAAGGCTAGGCTAACTCTCCCCCTTTTTAGCCACAATTGGACAATCACCAAACACAAAGTCCTGACATAATAAATGACATAGTCAAACACCAAACTTTCCCCAAAAAACAAACAAGTTCCAACACCTTGACTGGTCAGGCGATACAAATAATGCTCCTTGTTTCCATTATAAAAACAAGCCTTTTTTCCTTCTAGCAGCACCACACAGCATCCAAGAATGAGCCAGTCAAACACCAAAGATGCGGCACAGAACCTCAAGTAGAAGGACAAGACTTCATATCCACCTAAGAATAGGGGCAAAACAATGACTGCAGCTCAAACTACTTCAGAAACCACAAAGACAGGCAGAACCTCAGAAACAACCATGAAACCCAGCAAGAAACTTCCTGTGCACCAACATGCTTCTGATGATGATTGGGATGAAGACTGGAAAGCTTTTCTAGATGCAAGGGGTTGGGATAATCTGTAACTATTGATGTACTTCAAACATGTATGCCTTCAGTAGTTGAATAAATATCTAATAAAGAATACAACTGCTTAATACACTCTCTAGCACATTTAATGTTCATAAATGCAAATTCCCAATTTACTTCTCAAACTTTCAAATTGGTTTGCATCTAATGCTTTAGTGAAGATATCAGCTAACTATTTATCTGTAGCAACATGTTCCAAGGCAACTACTTTATCCTCTACCAAATCTCTTATAAAATGATGCCTTATATCAATATGCTTAGTTCTGCTATGTTGAATGGGATTCTTAGAGATATTGATAGCACTCAAATTATCACAGTACAATGTCATGACATCTTGCTTGACATTGTATTCACTCAGCATTTGTTTCATCCACACCAGTTGAGAGCAACTACTCCCTGCTGCTATGTACTCGGCCTCAGCAATAGAAAGAGACACACAGTTCTGCTTCTTACTAAACCAAGAAATCAGATTATTCCCTACGAAGAAACAACCTCCTGAAGTGCTTTTCCTGTCATCAGTACTCCCAGCCCAGTCAGCATCACAATATCCCTTTAACTCAGTCCCAGATCATGACTATACAGCATCCCATAGTCACTAGTGCCATTAACATATTTCAGGATCCTCTTCACTTGATTCAAGTGACTAACCTTAGGCTCAGATTGATATCTGGCATAAACTCCAACAGTAAAAGAAATATCAGGTCTGCTAGCTATGAGTTACAATAGACTTCCAATCATGCTTTTGTATACACTTTGATCCACACTAACACCATGTTCATCCTTGGACAACTTTAAATGAGTAGGAGCAGGTGTCCTCTTGTGATTAGCATTCTCTAGACCAAACTTCTTCACTATGTTCTTTGCATACTTGCTCTGAGAAATGAATATGGAGTCCTCCATTTGTCTAACTTGTAGACTAAGAAAGTAGTTTAGCTCACCAATAAGACTCATTTCAAACTCAGACTGCATCTGTTCCAAAAAATGTTTCACCATTGCATCTGACATCCCACCAAATACTATGTCATCAACATAGATTTGAGCTATCATCAGTTTTCCTCCTTCCTCTTTAACAAACAAAGTCTTGTCAATCCCTCCTTTTCTGTAGCCATTCACAACCAGGAATTCAGTAAGCCTTTCATACCAAGCTCTTGGTGCTTGCTTCAAACCATATAGAGCTTTCCTTAGTTTGTACACATGGTCAGGAAATGTTGGATCAATAAATCCTTTTAGTTGATCAACACACACCTCTTCATTTAAGTAACCATTCAAGAAGGTACTCTTAACATCCATCTGAAAAAGGTTGAATTTGAAATTACAAGCCACCCCTAAGAGCAATCTGATAGATTCCAGTCTTGCCACAGGAGCAAAGGTTTCATCATAATCAATTCCTTCAACCTGAGTGTATCCCTGAGCAACTAATCTGGCCTTGTTTCTGGTGACAATTCCTTGTTCATCAGATTTATTCTTGTAAATCCACTTGGTGCCAATCGCATTAACTCCATCAGGCCTTGGTACAAGATCCCACACTTCATTCCTTTTGAATTATTCCAGCTCTTCATGCATAGCATTAATCCAAAACTTATCAGTCAATGCTTCCTTGACATTCTTTGGCTCAATTTTGGAGACAAAACATGAACTTGCTACAACTTCTCTTGACCTAGTCCTTACTCCAGAATTTGGATCACCTATAATAAGCTCTTTTGGGTGGTCCTTCTGCACTCTGATAGAAGGACCTTTATGAGGTTGCTCAGATTCAGGCTCAGCTGCAGCAACACTAGGAGTTGGACTTCTGTCTTCAGCTTCTGGTTCAACTTCACCAACTGATGTTCCAACATCATCTAGGACATCATCATCTTCCTGCTTATCATTTTCATCAATCACCACATTGATGGACTCCATCATCACCTTGGTTCTAGAGTTGAAAACCCTATATGCTCTGCTGTTGGTAGAGTATCCCAAAAATATTTCTTCATTACTTTTGGAATCCAATTTTCTTCTCTGTTCTCTATCAGCCAGTATATAACATCTACTTCCAAAAACATGAAAGTATTTAACATTAGGTTTTCTTCCCTTCCATAGTTCATACAGAGTGGATGAAGTGCCTCTTCTCAGGGTAACCCTGTTGTGAATGTAGCAGGCAGTATTCATGGCTTCAGCCCAGAAATGATAGGGAAGTTTCTTGGCATGAATCATAGCTCTAGCAGACTCTTGGATAGTTCTATTCTTCCTCTCAACTACTCCATTTTGCTAAGGAGTAATAGGAGATGAAAACTCATGACTTATACCTTCAGCAGAGCAAAATTCTACAAACTTGCTATTCTCAAACTCTCTTCCATGGTCACTCCTTATCCTGATAACATTACTCTCATTTTCTCTTTGGAGTCTTTGACAAAGATCTTTAAAAACATCAAACACCTCTAATTTGTCTTTGATGAAGCTCACCCAGGTGTACCTTGAATAGTCATCCACAACTACATACGCATATTTCTTTCCACCCAGACTTTCAACCTGCATAGGTCCCATTAAGTCCATATGAAGTAGTTCCAAGACCTTGGAGGTGGTGTCATGTAGAAGCTTCGGATGAGATATCTTTGTCTGCTTCCCTTTTTGACAGTCTCCACAAACTTTTCCTTCCTCAATATTAAGTTTGGGAATTCCTCTGACTGCTTCTGAGGAGATGATTCTCTTCCTTCCCTTTAGGTGAAGATGTCCCAACTTCTGATGCCAGATTTTGACATCATCTTCTTTAGCAAAAATACAAGTGGAAGAATTTGAGTCTTGTGGCACCCAAAGATAATAATTGTCCTTACACCTGACTCCCTTCATAATGACTTCTCCTTTATCATCTTTGACAATGCATTCAGACTTTGTAAAGTCTACTTTGAATCCTTGATCACAAAGTTGACTAATGCTAATCAAATTTGCTGTGAGTCCTTTAACAAGAAGAACATCATCCAGTCTGGGAGTACCAGCATAGTTCAGTTTACCAATCCCCTTGATCTCTCCTTTGACCCCATCACCAAATGTAACATGGCATGAAGAATGAAGCTTCACATCAACCAACAGATTCTTAACTCCAGTCATGTGCCTTGAACACCCACTGTCAAAGTACCAATCTTCTTTGGTAGAAACCCTTAAAGAAGTGTGAGCTATCAAGCTGGTAACCTTAACTTTAGGGACCCATTGCTTCTTAGTCTTGGTAACCTGCCTTCCTCTATGACAGTTCTGTCTAGGAACAACCTGATGAGCTTTCTGTGGATATCCATGTAGCTTATAACAATAAGCCTTAATGTGTCCAAAACTTCCACAATGGTGACATCTCCAGTGCCTGTATTTCTTCTTAGATGGAGTTCTGTCATGATGTTTTAACACCTGTTTTAACATCACTAGTTTGGAGGTGATAACATCATTAGAACCTGCATCATAGGTGAATCCCAAACCACATTTGTCTGCAGTCATCTTCCCAATACTAAGAATGTTGTCTAGAGCATCAGTACCATTGTTCAACATTCTGATAGTTTTGGTCATAGAGTCCAGTTTATAGTTAAGCATACTGACTTTATATTCAAGTTCATACTTTTCAGCTTTTAACTATACTATGGTTTTCTTCAGCTTTTCTCCTTCAAGACACACTTGTTCACTTCTTATGAAAAAAGCTTTATAAGTGACGGCAAGTTCATCATAAGTAACCACATCATCACAAGAATCATCATCTGACTCATAAACCCCAACCATAGCTCTAACAAGTTTAGCTAAATTTTCTTCAGATTCACTCTCACTGTCAGACCAAGAAGTTGATAACCCTTTCTGCTTCTTTAGAAAAGTATGACATTCCTTCTTGACATGTCCATACCCTTCACACTCATAGCATTGTATCCCTTTGTCATTACTGGACTTTTCTTCATCTTTAGACTTCTTCCCTTGTTCTCCTAATCTGTTGATGTCAGAAGTAATGTTCTTGACATTGGGATTATAACTCCTATTTATCCTCTTCATAACTTTGTTGACCTGTTTTCCCAGCAAAGCAATAGCCTGAGACAGCTCCTCCTGAGAATCATCCTCTTTCCCTTTCTTGGCTTCTTCAAAACTGGAAGCCAAAGCTATACTCTTAAACTTCTTTTCAGGTTCCTCTTCATTCAACCCTAACTCAAAAGTTTGAAGAGATCCAATTAGCTCATCAACTCTCATTTTGCTGATGTCTTGAGCTTCTTCAATTGCAGTCACCTTCATCTTATATCTCTTGGGAAGGGACCTAACGATTTTCCTCACCAGCTTTTCTTCAGTCATCTTTTCTCCAAGAGCACTAGAGGCATTAGACAGCTCAAGAATACTCATATGAAAGTCATGAATAGTTTCATCTTCCTTCATCTTTAGACTTTCAAACTTTGATGTCAGAAGTTGAAGTCTTGACATCTTAACCTTTGAAGTGCCTTCATGAGTAGTCTTCAAGATGTCCCAAGCTTCCTTAGCAACTTCACAGGTATTGATCAACCTGAATATGTTCTTATCAACTCCATTGAAAATAGCATTTAAAGCTTTGGAATTACCAAGGGCAAGCTCATCTTCTTCCTTGGTCCATTCTTCTTCAGGTTTCAGTTTTGAGATGCCTTCTTTTTCTTTCCCAGCATCATCTTTCTCAACAACAACAGGAGCTTTCCATTCTTTTATGATAGCCTTCCAAGCCCTGCTGTCCAAGGATTTCAAAAAGGTAATCATCCTTGGTTTCCAATAATCATAATTAGAGTCATCCAAATTAGGGGGTCTATTCACAAATCCACCAACTTCCTTGTCCATCTTTACCAGAAAGTATCCGTCCTAGATCTCACCCAGATGTAGAGCAGGATGCCTGCTCGGATACCAATTGAAATTCTGGTACCAGATATGTGATGTTACGTGTGATGTCACAACAACACACTCTGCAATGGACAATATAACACAACAGAAAAGACACAAAGAATTGTTCACCCAGTTCAGTTAAACAACTTACTCTGGGGGCTACCAAGCCAGGGATGAATTCCACTATAAGTAGAATTAATTTACAGACTCAACAACCCAGTTGACATCTCCTAAACTTAATCACTACTTAATGAACCTTCTACCTAAGAGACCACTAGGTATGTGACCACTACTCAATCCCTAAATCACTTCAGTAATATATTTCAAAGATCACACATTTTGAAAAACACAACTTGATTCTGCTTCACAGCTTTGATCAAGAACACCTCAAAACAACAACACCAATTCACACTAGAATGGTTTACAACACATACACGAAGATACAAACGACTCTCAGTCTTTAGCTCTCTTTCTTTGTCTTTTTTTCTTCAGGATTGATGCGCTTAATATAGCTATTTTATTTGGGCTTGGACCTCCTACAATATCTGACCTGATTTTCTATTTAAAACTGAATCTTCAAAACAGATTTTCTCTCCCAAAATCTTCTTAAATCTTCATCCTTTAAACACTCCCACAAATCTGCATCAAATCTGTTTGCAACAAAAAATATCTCCTCCAAGATATTCGCATCCAATAACTCTAACAGCTCTCCCAAAATCCAGCTAATATGCTTAACCCTAAAAACATCTCAAACCTGATGTTTTAATGATCTGCATATCTGATGTCATGACATCGCATGTGACATCAGACTTCAAAACTTCAACAACTTAAACACTTAACATTATCCAATGTTAAGACTCAATGTTAAGACATCACCCATGTGACATCAACATTGAACAACTTTGTTTTACCAAAATTCTAGCCAATCCAAGAACTAACAACAAATGGTAAGTGTCGTGGGTGGTAAGCGAGGTTGCCAGGTCACATATGGAACATTCTTTTGTTGGTTATGTGTTTGCAGGATGGTCTGGTCTCTCTTCCCCAGTATAGTTCTCTCCCCGACAGAGATTGTTTAAGTATTATCATACCCAGCAGAGCATTATGTTTCTAGTTGTTCTCCCCGGCGAGAGTACAGAAGATTGTTTCCCCTGCTAGAGTCGTATTTGGTTTACTGCTCTCCAACAGGAAGTTAGCTACCCCAGACAGGATAGTGGGGGTTTGTTTGTGCTTCCCGAGCATGTTTGTTTCTCCAATAATATTGTTCTCGTTATCCCCATTAAGGTAAGGACAGGGGATAATTCCCCAACAGAAGAGTAAGTTCAATGTCATTCTCTGGGAGGTTTGGTATCATTGACTTTTCTCCCCAATCAGAGTTTGGTATTGATTTCCTCAGCAGATAAATCGGAATCGGTTGACATCCCTAGCAGGTTCCAAACCTAATTGTCATTGGCACTTTTCGTTATCATTCCTACTTTGTGGTAGAATCGAAGTTCATTTGGGTTTTCTTCCGCGAAGGCAGTTCAGTTTGTCTTCCCTAGCAGATTTGTTTCCGGTTTCTCAACACTTCTCTCGGTGGAGTGTCCCTTTTCATATCATAAGCATATTTGAATTACATCCTCCAAACACGTACCATTTCCATTTCGTATGGAGCATTATGCTATAGAAAAATTCAAACATATGCATTCGAAGCATAAGTCAGGTTTGATACCATCTTTTCCGGGCCTTTCCCCAGCAGAAAGTGGCATAACTGAAGAAATATCATTTAACTTTATTCCCCAAAGAAATGGATTTGTTCATCCTACTTGTGTTTCCTTCCAGAGGAATTGTGTTGCGCTCCCCCTACAGAGTCGTCTATTTAGGCTTCCCTTCTCCCTAGCGGAGTCATCTTTTATTCTCTTCAAATCGTAAGTTCGTTGATGTACTTCCTGTATTCTTCCAAAGTCTATCTTCGAATGGCATTCTTTGGTTGTTGGTCCGCCTTTGGCCAGCAAACCTTTGTTAATGGATGTGAGTCCGCCTTTGGCCGACATTCCTTTTAAAAGTCCATCTTCGGAAGGCATCCTTTGGTTATGAGTCCGCCTTCGGTCGGCAAACCTTTGTTATTGGATGTGAGTCCGCCTTCGGCCAATATTCCTTTTGAAACTCAATCTTCAGATGGAATTCTTTGGATGTGAGTCCGCCTTCGGCCGGCAAACCTTTGTTAATGGATGTCAATCTGCCTTCGGTCGGGATTCCTTTTGAAAGTCCATATTCGGATGGCATTCTTTGGTTGTGAGCCCGCCTTCGGCCAACAAACCTTTGTTAATGGATGTGAGTCTGCCTTCGCTCGGCAAACCTTTGTTAATGGATGTGAGTCCACCTTCGGGCGACATTCTTTCTAAGTCCAATCTTCGGATGGCATCATTTGGTTGTGAGTCTGCCTTCGGCTGTCATTCTTTCTAAGTCCAATCTTCGAATGGCATCTTTCGGTTGTGAGTCTGCCTTCGGCCGACATTCTTTCTAAGTCCAATCTTCCAATGGCATCTTTTAGTTGTGAGTCCGCCTTCTACCAGTAAACTTTTCTTACGTCGATGTGAGTCCGCCTTCGGCCGACATTCCTTTTAAGTCTGCTTTTGAGTGGAATCTTTATCTTAAGTCCACCTTCGGCTAGAATTCACTTTATCTTTTCTCTCCCTATAGTTTGCAAATTTGCTGGTTCTTTTTTTATTCAATCCCCTTTTACCTTAAATGTCAAAAAGTCATTGGTATCATCCTTTCAGGTCTAACACAATTGAATAGAGGCAGCTGTAACACCCCAAAATTTGCTCTCCCTTTCTTTAACCCTTTTGGCTTATGCTTCATTTCATTTGCATCTTTATTTGTGCATGGCATAGGTTTTAAACATTAGATCAAGGTATCTTTGTTGGTCCTCAAGAGGAGGAGTGGGTTCCTAGAGCAAGAAGCAAGAGGATATATTCAATCTTGTGGTACTCTCAAGCTTCAAAGTCCTTTCATCATCAAGACATTCTCAACAATCTCATACAATCATCTAAGTTAGGGTTGCAAGCATTGATCATACTCTCCTATCTTTTGTGTCTGGATTAGGGTGTTGACCAAAGCCTTCTTATGATTGATTCTGGGAGATAACATTGGTTTTATGGCTCAATATACATCACATGGGGTTCATACATGTATCATATTGTAGCGAGCGATTTTGGACGCGGTTCTTAAGCGCTGGTCGCTCTCTGCGGTTGAGCTTAAACTACAGGTCGATTCATTTTTTATCCTATTAAAGCTGATGAAGGAAGGGAAATAGATGTCTCCAATTAACCCTGCTTTGCATACTGAGTTTAAATAGCGGTCTGTTAGGTTACGGATGCTATCAATGTGGGGGGGCCTTTGTACTGGTTATTTGTATTTTTGCCAATACTGTTTTCTTTCTTTTTATCTTGGCAGAAGGTTTCTGGCGGGGAACAAGGATTAGGATGTTAGGACTTATGTTTTTGAATTACTGCTTTTGATTGATGGAGATATGGGATTTTGGGTTTTTGTTTAGTGTTCTCGCTAAGATTTTTCTTTCAATCTTATGCCTACGTATTCCCGTTTACCGAAACAGGGAAATCAGAGCGTTCGTATTTCCTCCTATTCTATGGGAGGAAATGGTTGTTTTGGTGTCTTGTTCAAAGCCCAAGACGTGAAGCGAAAGGTGTTTTGTATCTTGTTCAAAGCCCAAGATGTGAAGCTGAAAAGTCTATTTGTATCTTGTTTGAAGCCCAAGATGTGAAGCTAAAGGTTTGACTTTAGAGAGAATTTTTCATCTCTAAAGAAGGGTTGGTCTGTCACAACTGTTGGGTGACTGGTTATAAAGGAGAATTACTTTAATCGGGATTTGTGAATCCGGCAATGCCATAATTTCCTTTATAGTGGGTTTCAACCTAAAGGAGAAGACTTTAACTCAGTGTAGAGCAATGCTATCTTTCCTTAGGAATTTCTCATGCTAAAAGAGGGACAGTGGCATGGATGTAGATGATCCAGAGGCTTGCCGCTTACAGGGATTAGATGAAGGGGAAAGAGTTGTTGATGTTTGTGTACTGTGAACGAGGCACAACTTTGAAGCTAAAAGGTTGATTGGATCAACCAGTGGTTTTCTTAAACAAAGCCTAAGAGGAGGCTAATATGTGTCTCGTACAAAGCCCGAGAGAGAGGCTAATAGGTTTTGACTCAACGAGGGAATCTTTTGCTATCTCGTATAAAGCCCGAGATTGAGGCTATTGTTTGTTTGGCTCAATAAGAACCTTTTTGTATCTCGTATAAAGCCCGAGATGAAGGCGAAAGGGGTGATTGACTCAACGAGGGAGTCTCTTTATGTGTCTCATACAAAGCCCGAGAGAGAGGCTAAACGTTGTTTGACTCCACTGGGGAGAACTTTGGTATCTCGTACGAAGCCCGAGATAGAGGCTAAACATTTGCTTCGCGGGGAAGAATCATTGTACAAAGCCCAAGAGGAGGCTAGGGTAACTGTTTCAGTTAAGTGACAGGTCCAGTATACTGATTTTGAAAGAGAAAATCAGTTCTTATATGAGCAACACTGTACTCATGGATTTGATTCAAGTACACATCCCATTGAGTCCTCTAGAACTGTGAGGTAAATGATCAGTGGTCTTCCTTTTACTGGAGGTGATAGAATCAGAGGATTCAACAGGTATTCCTTAATACTGTTGAAGGCGGTTTGGCAATCTTCTGACCAAACGCAATCCTGGTTCTTTTTTAGTAACTTGAAAATCGGCGCACATGTGGCGGTCATAAGGAATATGAATCTCGAAATGTAGTTCAAACGTCCCAGGAATCCTCTGACTTGTTTTTCAGTTTTCGGAGAAGGCATTTCTTGAATGGCCTTGACCTTGTCAGGATCAACCTCAATTCCTTTCTGGCTGACGATGAACCCTAGTAGTTTCCCTGAACTGACACCGAAGGTGCACTTGTTGGGATTCAAGCGGAGCTTGAATTTTCTTAGACGTTCGAACAATTTTGACAGATGTTCAACATGCTCACTCTCTGTTTTTTATTTTGCAATCATATCATCGACATATACCTCGATTTCTTTGTGTATCATGTCATGAAACAGAGTAGTCATGGCCCTTTGATAGGTTGCCCCGACGTTCTTCAAACCGAACGACATTACCTTGTAACAAAAGGTACCCCATGGGGTAATGAATGAAGTTTTCTCCATGTCTTTCGGCGCCATTTTGATCTAGTTAAAGCCCGAGAATCCATCCATGAAGGAGAAAATTTTGAACTTTGTTGTGTTGTCTACAAGCATGTCAATGTGTGGTAAAGGAAAGTCGTCCTTTGGACTTGCCTTGTTCAGATCCCTGTAATCAACACACATTCTGACCTTTCCGTCCTTTTTGGGAACGGGTACAATGTTGGCTAACCATTGAGGATATTCAGACGTAGCGAGGAAACCCGCGTCAATCTGTTTTTGTACCTCCTCTTTGATTTTGATGGCCATGTCCGGGTGAGTGCGTCTCAACCTTTGCTTTACTGGCAGACATTCCAATCTTAATGGTAAGTGATGTTCCACGATGCTGGTATCCAACCCTGGCATATCCTATTAGGACCAAGCGAATACGTGGGGAAATTTCCTGAGAAGCTTTATCAAACCCTCTCTGGCAGTTGGACTGAGCAGTGCCCCAATCCTGATTTCTTTTCTCCCTTTTTCTGAACCCAAGTTTACCATTTCCAACGGTTCTTTGTGAGGCTCAATGGACCTTTCCTCTTGTCTGAGTAGTCGGGAGATCTCTTCTGAAATTTCGTTGTCATTTTCTTCTTCAGCCTCGAATACCGGGAACTCAAAGTTGGGAGAAGGCATCGGATCATATGTTTCAACTGGGTTTAAAACAAGCAATCTGCATGACGTGATGATTTGTGTTTAGAAGAGATAGAGAAAATGTAAGTGTGTGCAGTGTATTTATTTTATTACTGCTTGTTTTTATTATGAATTGTTTTTTAGGATTACCATTTTCTGAAAAAGCAAAAAGAGAAAACAGCAATAAATGCGGAAATTACAGAACGACGTTATTTTATTAATGAACAAGTCGAATCTTGAAACTACACCCCTATAAAACAAGACTCTGTCGCTTCGGGCTAAGCGAAGAGGGAAAATTTACAGAAAGCGAGCCCTATCAAAACATTTGTTTCACCTGGGCAGGGTGAAAGGTTAAAGATGGTAATTACTTTGACTGATGAACGACCTTCGGAACCTCGACGGCAACCCATTGGCGGCGAACTCCTCGGTGAATCACAAAGTCTGGCACCTTCCTTGATTTGTCTTCAGAAATGACGCTGATTTCTGGTGGAGCTGGATCATTGGAATCTGTCTCCCAGGTAGAGTTGTCGTAGAAGGATTCCTCAGTTGTATTTTGCAGAGTAGTTGTGCTCTCAGCTGTATCTCCCCATCCAGTTGGCTGGATATCTTCGAGCCTGATACGAGAGCTTTCGGGAGCGGTGTACTTGACCATATAGTCAAATTTTCCACTCGGTTGTCCCAAGGTGTCCCACACTTCTCTGGAACTGGAGGAGTCATCTCTCTCAATGACGTTGACCTTAGGAAAAGCATAGTTGATGAATTCAAGTCCTGCAAACGTTACAAATTCATCTTTATGTTGAGTAGTTTCTGAATGACCTGAGTGTTGATCCCATGACATGGTGGGGACACAAGTATTCTATTAAGTGAGACTCGGCTGATTTTCATTGTTCGGCTGACTTTCTTGCCCCAAGTTTCCTGGGTAAGGTTGCCACATTGGCAGACCATCCATTGGGCAATAGTAATTGTAGTCAAAGTTGTCTTTCATCAGAGTGTCCTCCTCTAATGAATTTGGCGGAGCACGACATCCTTCCGGATCCCAATCTCCGTATATCATTTCGACATCTGACCGCGGTATAAATCTCAGACTCTGTGCGAGATAGCAAAATGGTGTAGGCACCTTTTCCTGAGACATATAACCGTCCTCATTAAGATAGGACTTCCATTCTTCATCCGTGTCAGAGGGATCTTCCTCATTGATATCATGGACTGCTTGAGACACTGGGTGAAGGAAACCTCCATTGTGGAAGAAGTTTTGAAGGGGATGAAGACTTTCATCGTTGGCAGCTGTCTGGGTACAGGTTGCAGAAAAACCAAGACCTTTCTTTGTTTTATTGTCAATAGGAATGACAAGTTGTCCCCATCCTGTTGTATCGGTACTCTAGACCGCTTCGATAGCATCGTTGTATGAAGAAATGGAAGTTCCTCCTTTGAAATGATTGTCCTTGCTCACCGACAATGCTTGGAACTGCGTTCCAATAACCTCCTCGGGTTCTATACCAGTAGACGATGACAAGTTACTCACAAGCAAGGCTTGTTCCCCATAAACCGTGACAAGTTGATCGTTCTTGACGAACTTTAGCTTTTGGTGGAGGGTCGAAGTGACCGCTCCAGCCTGATGTATCCAAGGTCTTCCTAATAAACAACTGTACGTTGCCCGGATGTCCATGACCTGGAAAGTGACTTGGAAAGTGTGAGGACCGATAGTTATGGGAAGATCAACTTCGGCGATAACTGTTTTTCTGGATATATCGAATGCTTTGACGACGACCTCGCTGACTCGCATCGGAGGGCCTTTGAATGATAATTGCATCAAAGTGGACTTCGGCATAACATTCAGGGCTGACCCTGTGTCTACCAGTACGCTGGCTAAAGCATCGTCCTGGCAGTTAACTGTGATATTGAGCGCCATGTTATGACGGCGACCCTCTTCGGGTAATTCCTCATCACTAAATCCCAAATTATTGCAGGAAGTGATGTTAGAGACAATACTATCGAACTGTCTGATTGTTACATCCTGTTCCATAAAGGCTTGCTCCAAGACTTTCTGTAGAGCCTCCCTGTGGGCTTCTGAACTGAGTAATAGTGATAATACCGAGATCTTTGAAGGAGTTTGTAACAGTTGATCCACAATGTTATATTCACTCCTTTGGATGAGCTTCAGCATCTCATCATTATTTTTCGAAAGGTCGGGATTACTGGATTGACCGACTGATAGATCGGGAGCTTCTGTCTGAAGTTTCTTTTCCTTGTTAACTTCCTCAACCTCTCAGTTGAAGATTCTACCACTCCATGTTACACGACGGTGGGTAATGGAATTTCCTTTCCATTTTCAATTGTTGTTGCACCGTATTTGTAAGGGATAGCCTTAGTTGATTCATACGGTAGTAGTCCCAACAGATAGATGACTATAGGAGCCTTCTGATTTTTCTGACCATCATAAGTAATCTCAATTCGTTCCCGGTTGGGAACCTTAGATTCATCAAGTAGAGGGATGATGGCAAAAACATCCCTGGTCCTGTGATGACCAGAGATTGTGACAACGTCCTCGACTTGATCGGCAAGGTAGTTAGCGTCCAGTTGATGGGTCCAGAACCCGGATATGGACGAATTTCCCCGCGATCGACCTGACCCTGAAGAGCTGCTCTCACAAGGTAACACCCTTGGTTACTTTCTGAGCAGACACTACAACTATCATAGTTGTGTGGTGGCACCTGGCCACGCCCACTTTGAATACAATGTAACCTCACTAGGTTAGCTTCCACAGATCGGACATCCTGACTCTGACGCCGAGTGGGGTTTCTATTACTGTTACTAATCTGCTGAGTATCTTCATCCATATAAATTGGCATCCACCAGTGATTTAACAAGTGCTGAAGTGCCTCCTAGACAAGGGTACAACCTCGATCATTTTCACAACCCACTACACAGCTTTGATAGTCATGTGATATTAAGAATCCGAGTCGGACCTGCTCAGCATGTAACTCTACCAGGCTGGTATTCATCACGCGAATATCAAAGATCTGAACCATATTGATCTGATAAGGGTTCCTATCACGGTAGTCTTGGATCCATCTAAGATCCATCTGATGCTGGAGGGCCTCCTGTATAAAAGAGCATCCCTGTTTGTTTACCGAGCAAGTCAGACAGGAACTGTAATCGTGCTACGACAGATTATGATACTGGCTTTGCCTTAAGTGCATTGCCACCAAGTTGACATTCATTGCACGGATATCGTGGTTCTGAATGACGTTAGAATTCGTGTAAACCATGTTAACTCCACGAACTCGGTGCTGTTGGATCCATCCGAGATCCATCTGTTCCTGCAGAGCTGCTTGCACCACAGAACATCCTTGGTTGTCTTTAGAGCAGATATCACACTGGTGATAGTTATGAGGTGGCACATGGCCATATCCGCTCTGTCTACAATGTATCTTGACCAGATTAGTCTTTAACAAGAGTACATCGTGAATTTGATAGACATCGTTAGATTCTCTCTCAATTAGATTGACTGTAGCTTTCTCGTGTTGAGGCAGCGGGTTCGTGAGAACATTGGGATTTGAATCTTTGAAAGATAAGACCCCACTCCTAACAAGCTTTTGTACGTCGGACTTGAAATTAAGACAAGTCTCAATGTTATGCCCTGAACCTCCTTGATGATAAGGGAAAGTTTGATCCACCTTAAACCAAAAAGGCGGATTTTCCGGTACTGTAAGAGGGGACTTAGTCTGGATGTGCCCCTTGGCTAGCAGTAACGGAAATAGTTCTGCATACAACATGGGTATAGGATCAAACCCTGATGGTCGTGTTGTACGGTTGTTGTTATATAGGGGACGAGCCTTCTGAAGAGGCTGTTGTGTCCTTTGCTGATCAGGTTGGGTCTGCGCAACCTGAGGTTGATACGTAGGAATAGGCGCAGGGTTGATAGCAGGAGTCACAGCTGCTACTGGTTGATAACGTCGCCTTTGTTTCCTGAGAGAGATATTCCCAATATCTTGCTCTTTTTTCTTAGGGAGAGCACTACCGTATTTTTTAGTACCGCTCATCGATCCAGCGTCTTTTACCAAACGTCCTTCTCGGACGGCTTCCTCAAGACGTACACCCATGCCGACCATCTCGGTGAAATCACTGGGTGCACTGGCAACCATTCGGTCATAGTAAAATGAGCTTAAGGTCTTTAAGAAGATCTTTGTCATCTCTTTTTTCTCAAGAGGTGGACAAATTTGAGCGGAAATTTCATGCCACCTTTGAGCATACTCCTTAAAGGTTTCCTTGTCCTTTTGCGACATCGATCTGAGTTGATCTCTGTCGGGTGCCATGTCCAAATTATATTTGTATTGTTAGACGAAGGCAGTACTAAGATCTCTGAGATCACAGTTCTTTGTAGCTGAGCTTCTGCCATGGCTTGCATGTCGTTACGAAGCTTTCTCATATCTTCTCTCAGAGCGTCGATTTCTTCTTTCAACTCTCTGTTTTCTTCCTCAAGATCATCCATCTTTTTCTGACGATTGGCCCGAGTATTATACGAATGAGACAGTTGGACTCTAGAATCGAGACACAAACGTGAGATTTGTAGGTAAGAAGAATACGCGATGTAAGAATGATGAATGCAATGATTATATTAATTGTTTTTTGGTTTAATCAAAATAAACTTCGACAATTAGATTGCAAACATCAAACAGTGGGGAAACCCCTTTTTATTGAATTCAAAGGATTACAGAAATGGAAATACAGTAGATTACAAAGTGCAGAAACAGAAATCTAAACTAATAGGTCCTCTATGAAGAGAAGTCGGGTGCTGATTCTGGTATCTTCCTTTTCTTTGACCGGGGCTCTTGGGCCGTTGTCGGGTTGTCATTCCTTTGCCAGGTGAAAGGAGCGAGCAAATTCCTTTGGTCATCTGGACTCTCTACAGCATGTTGCTCCAAAATTTCAATCAGATCATCCTTTTCTTTTAGTAGTTGCTGTATTTTGATGCACTTTATGTCGAGGGTGCGGTACTTGTTCTTCCAAGACCTTCTCTCCTTTTGAACTTTGTTGAGAGTAACCTGAAGCTTTTCAGTCTCAGTCATGAAGTACATGACAGATTCCCTCGGCGGAAGAATCCCGTAACGAGGATAAGGCATCTTTAGCTTGAGAGCTCTAGTTTGTACCCAATGGAGATAAGGCTCCACCGAGACACAGTCTGGTTTTCCCAGAGACTCTCGTCCTTTCTTATGAACATGCTTCCAAGCGTGCACTATTTCCATCTTTAGTGCTCTGTCGTTTTCTCCTTCCTTGAAGAAAAGACCTTCCAGATGAACACCCCGTGGGACGTGTCTCATCGGGTATCCGAATTGACGATGAACCAATACCGGATGGTAGTTGATTCCTCCTTTAGTTCCTATAAAGGGTACGTTGGGGAAGTTTCCACAACTGTCAATGATCCTGATTCCCTCATAAATCCTATTACACCAATCTATATCAGAGTTGGTAAGAGACATGATCTTCTGCGACCAACGTAAGGCACTCTTGCAATCCCAAAAAGTAGCAGACTTGGGCAAGTGAGAGATAAACCATTTGTAAAGCAAAGGTACACAGCATGTGATCTCCCCTCCGCTGTATAAATTTCCCAAGTGTACAGAATGATACGCATCTGCGAGCAAAGTCAGTACAGGGTTTCCAATGAGAAAAACCTTAATGGAATTGATATCGACGAAGTTATTGATGTTGGGAAACAAAAATAACCCGTAGGTGAGCAAGACAAAGATGCTTTCAAAAGCATTCACGTTTCCTATACTGGAGAAATACAGGGCTTTCTTTGTCAAGAACTGGGCTGGCAAACCTTGGATGCCACCCTTAGTAGTCATGTGAGTCCTGACCTCAGACTCGTCCAAATGAATTGCTCTTGCAATGGTCCGATTCTTTGGAATTTCTTCCAGTCAAGAAAATTGAGCTCGATCTGTAATGTGTAAATCAATCAGGTGAGAATACTCCTCTAGCGTTGGTGTTAGCTGGTAATCCGGCAATGTGAAACAGTGATAAACCGGATCGTAAAACTGAATGAGCGCATCCATGATTCCCTCAATCACATGGACTCTTAACAGTGGTAGCAAACCCCCGTGCTTGGCTCTGAAAGCCTCAGGGTTAGTGATCATCCTTGCTAACCTTCTCAAATCGTCTAGCTTTGGAACCTTGAAGGTGTAAGTATGAGTTCTCCTTCTACCGAAATCCATCAGCGTAATCCTCTTCTCTGATATTTGCAATCACAATCTTAGTTTACTTTGAAAAACAGAGAGACTAGAAGAGAAAAATTTTTTTTGAATGTTTTAATGTTTTTTAAATGAATGCATGAATGCAACACACAAAAACATAGAAAAAACATGGGGTCAAAGGGTCGTTGTCATGAAGTCAAGGCTCTACCCATCCCCAAAGTTTTATACTAGGGTGATTTTTGTACCTGTACTCATTATCATCAGCTCCTCCCAGGAAAGCAAAACAACAAGCGGATCGCTAGCAAGTTGTAGAGCAATCTTAGAGTAAGTGCCATTCACCGAGAATAGATCACCAGCCTCAAATGAGGGTATTATCGCGTAACAACTATTTCCGATAGTTTCCGCACAACGAAAGGGTTTGGCTCCTCAGCTTCTCAGACTTAACAATCGGCCCATTGTCTAGGTGAGAGAATGGGTTGCATTGGTCAGCCTCCACTGAGGTTGATGGTCGACCTCGTCGCCATCACTTATCTTAAGTGTATACTCAATCTTTCCACATACGGCATCACCCGCATTCCCGTTAGCAGAAAAATAAACACGTATAGCAATTAGGAAAAGCAGTATATATATTAGTCCTAAACATCCTAGACCTTTAGAAGCTATGAATCCTAAGTTCCTGACAGAAAATGGGTTCCCCGGCGGAAGACCCAATCTGTGGTAGTCACACAAGAGGTAAAAAGGAAGAAGGAAACAGAGACCGGCCCCACGGTGGGCGCCATTTTTCTGTAGCGAGCGATTTTGGACGCGGTTCTTAAGCGTTGGTCGCTCTCTACGGTTGAGCTTAAACTACAGGTCGATTCATTTTTTATCCTATTAAAGCTGATGAAGGAAGGGAAATAGATGTCTCCAATTAACCCTGCTTTGCATACTGAGTTTAAACAACAGTCTGTTAGGTTACGGATGCTATCAATGTGGGGGGGCCTTTGTACTGTTTATTTGTATTTTCGCCAATACTGTTTTCTTTCTTTTTATCTTGGCAGAAGGTTTCTGGCGGGGAACAAGGATTAGGATGTTAGGACTGATGTTTTTGAATTACTGCTTTTGATTGAAGGAGATATGGGATTTTAGGTTTTTGTTTAGTGTGCTCGCTAAGATTTTTCTTTTAATCTTATGCCTACGTATTCCTGTTTACCGAAACAGGGAAATCAGAGCGTTCGTAGTTCCTCCTATTCTATGGGAGGAAATGGTTGTTTTGGTGTCTTGTTCAAAGCCCAAGACGTGAAGCGAAAGGTGTTTTGTATCTTGTTCAAAGCCCAAGATGTGAAGCTGAAAAGTCTATCTGTATCTTGTTCGAAGCCCAAGATGTGAAGCTAAAGGTTTGACTTTAGAGAGAATTTGTCATCTCTAAAGAAGGGTTGGTCTGTCACAACTGTTGGGTGACTGGTTATAAAGGAGAATTACTTTAACCGGGATTTGTGAATCCGGCAATGCCATAATTTCCTTTATAGTGGGTTTCAACCTAAAGGAGAAGACTTTAACTCAGTGTAGAGCAATGCTATCTTTCCTTAGGAATTTCTCATGCTAAAAGAGGGACAATGACATGGATGTAGATGATCCAGAGGCTTGCCGCTTACAGCGATTAGATGAAGGGGAAAGAGTTGTTAATGTTTGTGTACTGTGAACGACGCACAGCTTTGATGCTAAAAGGTTGATTGGATCAACCAGTGGTTTTCTTAAACAAAGCCTAAGAGGAGGCTAATATGTGTCTCGTACAAAGCCCGAGAGAGAGGCTAAAAGGTTTTGACTCAACGAGGGAATCTTTTGGTATCTCGTATAAAGCCCGAGATGGAGGCTATTGTTTGTTTGGCTCAATAAGAACCTTTTTGTATCTCGTATAAAGCCCGAGATGAAGGCGAAAGGGGTGATTGACTCAACGAGGGAGTCTCTTTATGTGTCTCGTACAAAGCCCGAGAGAGAGGGTAAACGTTGTTTGACTCCACTGGGGAGTACTTTGGTATCTTGTACGAAGCCTGAGATGGAGGCTAAACGTTTGCTTCGCGGGGAAGAATCATTGTACAAAGCCCAAGAGGAGGCTAGGGTAACTGTTTCAGTTAAGTGACAGGTCCAGTATACTGATTTTGAAAGAGAAAATCAGTTCTTATATGAGCAACACTGTACTCATGGATTTGATTCAAGGATCCGGGTTATTCCTGTTCTTTAAGGAAGCGGGAAATCCTAAGGGTATTAAGACTGTCCGAGTCTACGGGTTTCCTTCCTATTTGACGAAGGGGTCACTTGAGAATGTCTTTGAGACTCAAGGAGATTAGACGTCCAAGTCTAAAGTTTCTTCTTTTGTACTATGCTTTGAGAAATAGTAGTAGACTCTATGAAAGGAATGTTCTATGAAGATGAGTAGGTTCTGTTCCTATACCTCTAGGAGGTCGTCGGGACAATTTGTACGAAGCCCAAGAGTAGGCTGGAAACTTTTAAGAAGCCGACGGGTCCTTGTACTAAGCCCAAGAGGAGGCTATCATTCCCGGAGGAAGAGATCATTATACAAAGCCTAAGAGGAGGCTGTGGATACTTCTAAGAAGCTGCAGGGTCCTTGTACTGAGCCCAAGAGGAGGCGGGGTTGCTTTTAGGAAGCCTGTGGGTCCTTTTACGATGCCCAAGAGGAGGCCGATGCTTTTAAAAAGCCCGTGGGTCCCTAAACCCCGAGAAATTCAAGGCAAGCTATTCACAAGGAATAGATCGAGTCTGGAAAGTTCGAGAATTTGGAAGAAACTCAAAGATACCATTCACGGAGAATACATTCATCTTTGGGAGTAGAGTTTCTTGACAATTCCTAATGAGGACAGCCGAAGAGAAGACTGTATTTGGTGATCCTATTGGGGATCTAGTTGTCTATTTCTACGAATAAACGAAACGGCGTCACCTAGTTCTAGACGTAGTTGCCGTGGAAACTCTAAATATCTATACTATTATTACACAGTTGATATGAGTTTATGAAAGAAGACTTACAGCGAGATAGCCCCACAATACAGTTATATGTATATGAAAGCGGTAAATGAAAGCATATAAACACTTACTCGGTTGTAGAGCTTCCATGTTGTTTGGTTAGTTGTTCAACAAAGAAAGATTGAAAATAACAGTATATTAAAAATCAAAGGAGAAAGTACTTTGAAAAAGAAAGATTTGGGGCTTACAGCTCAAGGAGAGGCCCAGGGTTTTATCAGTGAGTGCACTGTTTGAATTTTGTACAGAGGGACTTATACAAGTGACTGAGGCCCAAAATGTTTTCTGTACAAAGGGATGGGTCTTACACTCTCTCAAGAGGCCCAAAAAGTTTTAAAGAAAAAGAGTGGGGCTTATAACACGAGGGTAGGCCCAATTGATTTTTCCGTTAAAAAATGGCGATCGCGCCGGGGTTTTCTTTTAACGCAGAGGGACTTATATAATAAATGAGGCCCAAAATGGTTTTGGTTAAAAGGGGGTTGGGTCTTACACTCTATTAGAGGCCCAAAGTGTTTTGAATGGGTCTTATAGCTCAAGGAGAGGCCCAAAATTTTTCAAAAAAGGCGATGATCGTGACGTTTATTTGAAAATGTACAGAGGGACTTGTACAACGAATGAGGCCCAAAATGTTTCTGTACAAGTGGGTTGGGTATTACACTCTAATAGAGGCCCAAAGTGTTTTAAAAATGATTTATGAGGGTTGAATTAATCCAAAAACCCTAATTTGTTTTCAAAAATGTATTTAATTGAATAAAAATTCAATTAAAATGATCAAAATTGTTTAACATATGAAAAACAAATTGTGATCTTGGATTAATGCTTCAAAAATTAAGTATTGACCACTTGCAGCTGGTGATCGTGATTTGTGTTGGAGGTGTTACAGCTAGGTTCCAATGATCTGGATAGCTTCCCTAGGTACCAAGTGATGTGTCTGAGTGCTTGGAATGGATTGAAATGGTTTGGAGTTGAAGATGGCACCTCAACTGCAAAACTGTCAAGAACTTGAGCAACTGGCTGGTGATTTTGTGAAATTTGTGTTCCAGATGTTATGTGAGTGTTTGGATCACTTTTATATGATGTATGTGAGGTGTGTGAGTGATTGGTTTGATTAGAAAAGCTCTCAAACTCAAAACCCGATAGCTACCTTGCTAAGAAAGGCATTTTTGCCAAGAGAAAGAGATTTTGAGGAAAGCATCTGTTATATGGCTTTGGTGTACTCAAACTGATCACAATTGAGATCTATTTATAGTAGAGAAAGTTTGTTTTGCAAGGAATAGTGAATGGCAACTGCTAAGTAGGTTTGGCCAATGTTGGCAAATGAAAATCCAAGTCTCCTCTAGCCATTGACTAGAGGTTAGGGCACAGAGCTTTGTTTCCCTTGGTCTTGGATAAGTCTTGACTGATTTCAGATGAGAATGGCTCAGTCCATGCCACCTTGATGCTTCCATTGAATGCTTCAATCCAAATTTGGAGTCTTGTCCCTATTTTGGCCATTTTAGGTTCAACATGCTATTTCCTGTTCCATGGACTTCGGAGGCTTAGCTCAGTGATTGTCCCCTTTAGATTCAATCCTCTGAGGTGTCCAAGTGGATAAGAGTGTTTGGATTTGCATAATTTTGGGAAATCGAGCAAAATTGCAAATTCTGCCTTGCCTTGACAGAATTCAACAAGGCCTTTTGACAATGTTATAACTCATAGCCCAAATGGAATTTGGCAATGTTCTTGGCCATCTTAGAAAGCCCTTACATGATATAACAACTGTTTGAACATGTTTGGTTTTGATCTCTTTTGAATCCAAGTGAAAAATCCCTCTACATTTGGCAAAAAGTGAAGGCAAATTCTGACTTAGTGAAAATTTCACTAAGTGTTGGAAAAAGTGACATTTTCATTTTTCAGCCATTTTGATCACTCCATAACTCAAAATCCTTAATGAATTGGACTTAGGTCTAGTTGAAGTTTTTGTAGAGGGTAATGAGGGCTACAAATCCATCTTTGGATGAGAAAAAATGGCCTTGTGGTTTAGGAGTTATGATCCTCCAAAGTTGGTACCCTTGTCACTTTATTTTTAACTTAGAAAATTTTCTAAGTTTTTATGGTTACCCCTTTTACAAGTTATCCAACTTTTCTTGATTTTTCTTGATGAATGATGATTCAAATTATATATTAACATCATTTTAGGGTTAAAAATCCATTTTGGTGAAAAATCTCAAAAAGTCAAAGTTGACTTTTGTGCACAGTTGACTTTTTATCAGATGAATTCCAAACTGTGCAATTCTTCAGGAAATCATGTCCTTGACCTAAATCAAACTTGATGGACATGTTCCATGGGTGTTATAGGGTATATTGGGGCATGTCCTAGGGTTTGGGAGCATGTCCTGGTCAAAAGTAAAAGTTACAGTTGACTTTCCTCGCGAAACCCTAATGGTGGTGCAGATGAAATTGAGACTTGTTGCTCGAGCTTCTTGGATTAATCCATTGTTGCAAATGGATCAATATAGTTCATTAGAGACCCTCAAACCCTCTCTTGAGGTCTTGTCTCATGATTTGTCCCAAAAGTCAACTTAGGGGTGAATTAGGTCAAGAAACCCTAATTTCTGATTTTTGATGTATGCATCCCCTGAGGCAAAATTGACTTGATGATTGGGTCCATGAGATTCCATGGAGTATATTAGGCTATGTTTTGGATCATTGGCTCATGCCCAGATGAAAATTTTCATCTGGAGGCCCTGGTCGACCAAAACCCTAATTTGGTGACACTGTCGATCTTGAGACTTGATCCACCTAGAAGGGAGCAGCCTTGTGCTTGATCCTTGAAGTGGGAGTCCTTTTGATCCATTGTAGGTGTTTGAGAGGTTAGACAAGTTGAAGATCATGTCATTCCTTGATTGATCCTTTGTCTAAGAACTCTGAGACAGCTTGAAACCCTAATTTTGATTGTAGTGGATGCTCACCCATCTTTGGGGAGACTGATGAAGTATGATGGCCCATCCCTATTGTGATGATGATTTGTACAATGATGGGAAATCCTAGTGGTCAAAATTTGGGGTATGACACATATCTCTTCACAAGTCATCACTTATGCATCTATCAATAGAAAGAGGATTAGGGTTTCATCTGATCAAGAAAGTCAACTGTGGCTCCATAAAGTCAAACTATTTGGTTTTGAGGTCAACCATAGGCATTCCATGTCATCTTAAGTGTTATTTTGAGGTTGGATCAAGAATAATCAAGGAGAATCATAAACTCAGGAGAATTGAGAAATTAGGGTTTTTGTGAAATTTTTCTAAGTATGGAAAACCCTAATTTCTAGCCATCTTGTAACATTCATAACTTTTTCATCCTTGATCCAAATGAAGAAAACTTGTAATCAAATTAAAGAGGACATCATGAACTACAAGTTTGTAGAAGGAAGCAAGTCCAAAAGATTCATAGATAAAAAGTTGTGGTGGCTTAAAGTTGAGAAAAATCAAGACTTGTGATTTCAACACATAGAATTTTTTTCTAAGTATGAAAATTCAACTTGGAGGACATGTTCTCAATGGCCATTTTCTTGATGACTCGAGCTTTATCTCACTTTTCCTCCAACATGAAATTTTCTCCTCATTCTCCAATTAGATGTGTAGAACTCAAGTTATGGTGTCCCAGAGTTAGGGTTTTCAAATTGTCAAATTTAGTAAGTTGTTTGTCAACTTCATGAAGCTAACTTCAAGGGATATTTCCATCATGATCCAAACTCCAATTCAATTTTTCTATAACATCAAAATTTTTAAGCTTCTTCCAAGCTTTTTCAAGCATACCAAGAACTCATCATTTGAGTACCTAGAGCTCAATATATGAAGTCTCAAAGTTGGTGTCATCAAGTTGTCAAATTGGCTTTGTAACTTAGATTTTTTCTAAGTATTCTAAGTCAGTTTATGGAAATGATTTCTAAGCCATTTTTCACAACTTTATGGAACTCATCTCAAAGAACTTTGAACATCAATTTTTCTCACCTCATTCCCTACATTCTTGCAAGCTCAAACACATATTCTTTGGAGTTGTTTTTACCAAGTTATCACCAAGGAAAGTAAGACATATGAACATGCTGCTTTAGTGCATCAAAGATGGAATTTTCACATAGCATGATTAACTTTTTCAGCATAGTACTCTTTCACATGTATTGTCATCATAGACCATCAATTTTCTTTACCAAAATTAGCCAAACCAAGTCATCCATACCATGCATCATGTTACCACCTTCTTGGAAAATTTGGAAACAAGGAAAATCATAACAACTTTGTTATTCTACTCCTCCCCACGTGCCTCTGCATCCCACTGATTCCATGCCTTCATTTCCACTCAATAAAAATACCCAATACATTCACACACATGCAAGCCCGTTTGTCATCCATCATACTCATTTTTTACAAATTCTAAGACAAATCTTGGGCCTCAAAAACCATCTCACAATCCACCTTATATAAAGAGTACAAACCCTAAAACGAGCAGAGGTTTTCATTTGGCATCAAATTCAAATCTGAAATCAGCTCTCTCTTAAGAAGCTTTCTATCTTCGAATCCATCTTTTCCTTCAAGTTTTCCTTATTCTCTTGCTGTAATCTTCATCACATAGTAGCATACAAGGTTGAGGAGGAAGATCTTGAAGTGTTGAAGAAGGAACCAAGAGCAGTAGGTAAATTATTCTTCAGCTTTTCTCATCCATGTTATACACGTTGTGAGTCTCTTGTTCGTGTATTTGGAATCCTGATAGGGTGTAGATCATGTTTGGTGAATTGTTGTTCTGATTTGAGTGATTTTCAGTTTGCATGTGTTTTGTTCTTGGCCAATTTTCATGAGGTTGGAGGCATTTTAAATGGAAACAAATGTTATATTCTTGATCCTTATGAGTTTCTCTTCAATTTGTTGTAAGGTCTTGGCTGTTTTGGTTGAGTTTGCAGACAACATCGGCGTGTGTAGCCGGAAAAGATAACCAAATCTAGGGCTCTGGCATCTGCGCGTCTTGGTGATGTGGCACAAGTGGAACGTTTGACCTTGCATATGTGGATCCATGTGGCGCTGATATCACTTAAGTGAAACGACGCATTTCATGTTTTTTTTCCTGATTTTGTTTTGATGTGGACTAGGCTTATGCTTGTTTTGTTATTCGCACCACCCATTTAGTGGGCCATAATGCGTGTTAATATGATTCCTCTTGTTTCTGGATTACTATTACACCCCCTTCCTCTTGTTTCTTTTTATTTTTGTTTATTTTATTTTATTTGTTATTTGATTTAATTTTTAATTTCTCTAATCATGATAAAAATACATAAAAATTTGTTTATGATCCATGGATGTGTGAATTTATTTTTCATGATTTATATTTTATTTTTCAATTTATTTTTATATTTTATTTTGAATTTAATTTGAGGGGTGTTTGACATATTCACCTTTTGGCTAGGGTTTGATCTTTTGATGCCCTTGATGTACCTTTTTGATCCAAATTTTTTTTAGTTGTATTAACAATTAAATGATGATTGTTTGGGTTCCATTTTGATGCTTTGATGATGAATTGTTTAGTGTCTCTCACTTGGTTTTGATTGATCCTCGACTTATGCTCGATTAGCCTCCTACTTGAACTTGTGGATTTCATTTGAGGGTGAATTTATGCAATCTCTTTGGGATAGTTTGCATGTTGAATATTAATTGGTTTAAATTGAATTGGAGATTTGGATTCAAATTTATTTTTCCATTTTTCTATTTTTGATTAAATTTCCAAGTTGATGATGTTTTGGCCTTACTCCTTTGATGTTCTTGACCTAGTTTCTTGAGATTACTTCTTGTATGATCCAATTGATGATTGTGGACCCTTATGTGCTTTTAATGACTTGTTTGAGGTTCTAATACTCATGTTATTGTGTCCATTGTATGATCATTTTTCACTTCTTTCTTCACATGATATTTTGTTTATTTGTACGGATGACTTGAGTGGTTTCTTATGCATGATTTGAAAATGTTCCTTCTTGAAATATTGGAATTGAATGTGAGTTGAATCATCTGAGTTTGTTTCTGACCTTCATGCTATGGTATGCATTACTTGATCATTTGAGCTTTGTACCTTGCTTGAACACATGTTTTCCTTTGAAGATGATCATGGTGTATATTTAGCTAGTCTTGATGCATGCTTTGAATTTGATCTTTGAGGTTTCTTCTTGCTATCCGTGAGTTGATGTTTGGATCGATATTCATGATCATGCTATTGCCTATCTTGATTCCTTGACCTAATTTAATTTATTTGAACCATGTATGACTTGTTGTTATGAGTTGATGATTTATGAATGCATAGTCTTTGTTGTGGTTTATGTTGGATGGTGTGGTGCCTCCCTTTTCATCTTTGAATTGAATTGATCATAATGTGATGTGAGTTCTGACTTTGTTTGATTCTTATCTTGCTTAACTCATTTTGATTTGATATGATGCCTAATGGGAATCAATTATAATTCTAAGACAAGTTTGCTTGTGCACTTCCTTGAATGTCTTCATCTTTTCTCTTGAACTTAAAAGTTGAACACTTTAATCGTGATGATGTGTAATGTTTGAGGATGTTGATTGTGTGCTTTACCGTTCTTTGATATCTTGATTCATTTGTTGAGCATACTTTGACTTTTCCTTGATGTGTGGCACTTGTGCATTGATTTTGATTCCTCTCACCTTGTGTTGCTTTTACATACTCCTTTTCTTCATCTCTTTTTCTTTTCCATTGAGTTTTGAATTCATATTTGTTGTTGCTATGGAGTTTGTTTAATGATTACTTGTGTTTGATCACATGCTCCCTTAGGGCTCCTAGTTTGAACTTAATTTTTGATTAGGTTCAAAGTAAGATAGACATTAGGCTCTCAATCCTTTGCATGACAACATTAGGATAGTCCCTTTTTGACCTCAACCTTAGGTCCATCATTGTATGATAACATTAGGTATACTTCCCTCTTATTCTCAACTATAGGTCCATATTGCATGATGATATCTAGGTGAGTTTCCCTTAGATGTTCTTTTGCCCTTTGAGTCCCTTTTCTCTCTTCTCAAAACAAAGTCAAAATAGTTAATAAATACGATGTGCATTGTGCGTCATGAGCCTTAAGCACATGGGAAAAGATGAACGGATGAATTTCTAACCTCATCTTAGGGTACTTTGTGCGCGAGACATTTGGATCGGTAGCGCGAAGTATTCGATCCTATGTCATATACTTTAGTGCTATGTGCATTTAAAATAAAGTTAATCTATTTATGTTAAAACTCATAAACAAACTGCAAACCATTTTATCCTTCGGGATTTTCTGTCAAATCATTTTAGAAAGAGTACGTTATTTCCATTCCACCGCAAAGAAGCATCGACCCTAACTGCTGGGACGTGAACTTAACGTCGCTCATAAAAACACTTAACCAATTTGTGGTCGTACCCACGAACTACGTGAAGGTAAGGAAAACATAAGAAAGAGGGGTGGTTTGAATTGGGGTTTTCAAAAACAAAAGCTTTTTACTCACTCAATAAAAATCACCGCTAATGAACAACAAAGAGAAATACACTTCGAATTTTATACTGGTTAACTTGAAAATCTCAAAGTTAATCCAGTCCACCCGCCAAGGTAATTTCGCCTTATACCCAAGGACTTAATCCACTATAATCAACTTATTACAACTGCACTAGCAACCGCTAGTGACTAACAAACCACGAAGACACACAGTCTATGTCTTCTCAAGGATTCTGACCTAACTGGTCCCTTAAGGAAATACAAACAATAGTTTATTACAAAGTTGTGTTTACAAAGATTACTTCTACGCAAGCAGATATAAACAAGTTAAAAGCACAATACACTAAAAAAAATTTCATAAATTTAGACAATAATCTTGTAAAAATTTATTCGTTATATCGCTTGCTTGCCTGCTTTTGTGCATGCACTAATTCTTCAAGTCTTCAACTCTTTATATAGCCAGAAAAAAATATCTGTTGAAGGGTAGATCTGGTATTATTCATGAATGAGCTGGTGACTTGCGTAACGGTTCGATACGGAGGGGACAAGAATCGTACTACCTCAATTTCCTTACTCCACGAAATCCGCTTAGTGGAAGGAATACTGGTTTGTACCATGTACTATTTTTCCCATGTATAAACTCGTTCTTATCTTCTATTCTTTAGTGGCTTCTGGATAAATAGTTGTTTGAAACATGAGTTAGAAGAGTAGATTTTTCTTGAGTTCAAAAACTTCAATCATCAATCAGAAGCTTGATCACATCAATATCTGACTTGAGATGCTTTAGAGTTTTTAGAACCTTCAACATTTAATCTTCGGCAGCTTGAGTTCTTCAGAAGCGAATTGATCAGAGTCACACGTCAGAAGCAAAAGCCAAGAGAATGTTACAGCAGCAACATACAGTTTTCTTAGAAGCTTCTCATTATTGGGTTTGAGCATAAATGATTTAGATCAATATATTCCGAAACTTGTAACGTTCCACGTTCAAGAGTTAGAATCAAAGTTATTTGCTAAAGATACACAATAATAAACCGTTAGGGTACCAAAATTGTTCTCACACAAATACTGACTTGTTATCATCAAAACTTAGAGATACAGATGCATAACCAAATCTTGTTCTAACAATCTCCCCTTTTTTATGATAACCAAACACTGTATTTTGATGAACAATTTTTGTCGTGTAATCACCAAAACATATATCAGAAAGAAGCACAAAGCTCCCCCTGAGACGAGCAACTCTAAAAATATAATCAGAATGAAAGAACACTTCCCTGATTAACCTTTTTGTTGGAGTAGATGAACCTTCTGTTCAAAAGAACTGGTTTATCTTTCAGAAGTTTGTTGAACTTGTCCTTACTGTTGTTAAGTATTTTAACAAGGATTTAACACACAGCAACACATATCAACTTTTGATGAGTTTTACTTCTGATCAGTTGAATAAACTTGAATAATCCTTGAAGTCTTTTCTCACTCAAGATGATTCAGAACTTTAAGAAGCTAGCATATCTTCATAATTTGGGGTTCATAAGTTCTGTTCTGATTTTTCAGGCATTTCTGATATATAGTAAGTTTTTCCTGAAAGAAAACAATTAACATAATATCCTTTTAAACAAGGGTTAGTGCAAACATTTGAAATGTTTGGGTTTGATTCAAGAGAAATTAGGTATATCAAAATCAATACTTTCACCCCTTTTTTCAGCAATCAAAAAGAAAATATGCAATCAGATGCAACAAAAAAATAATATTCATTCGATAAACATTAACACCGAAGGCGCAAAAGTACATAAACAAAGAAAAGAACAAAACAAGATAACAACCCAAACAAACAAACAACTAGGTGCAACTAAGGGTTAGGGATGAATTGGGGAAGTCTGGAGAGAATATTCTAAAACGTCTTTTCTTGATTATCTAAACATTCCTTCATCTTGTCCTTGTCTTCCTTCAGCTTAGCAAGAGTCTTCAAAATTACTGAAATTACTCTAAAAGTAGAAGTCCCAGCAGCAGTATTCAAATTTTCAAAAGGCTCCTTTTTAGTTTCTTTTGTTTCTTTTCGATGTATTCGATTGGTTTAGAACATACACATCATGTACTTGGCACCTTCCTTGCTAACCTCATTCAAGTCTTCTCTTGGAATAATCCAAACAATGACATCAACAAGAAAAGGAACCAGGTTGATAAAAGCATTGTTCCCAGTCTCCTCAGCATGCATCCTAACAGATATCTTCATCATGTTGTTCTTCCTCACAAGAACCACTGAATCTCTAAGAAGTCTAAATAGAAGTGTTAGGTGTGTTATTTGAACACCTTCTTCTAAAAAGAACATCATGCACTTGTGGACAATGAAAAAGTGATCACCCTTTTTAGAGCTAGATCGGTGATACACGCTTCCAATAACTATTTTGAACCATATTCTTAGGATGTTTTCAATCTCTTTGAAGTAATGTGTTAAAGCTATCATTGTATCTCGTTTACGTTTAGACGATATAACTGTAACACCCTACTCTACCCATTCGTATAAAAATCACCGATCTAGGGCAAGCGCATCTGTCTCCTTAACTTGAGCGTTTCCTTCATGAGTCATTCTTAGAGAATCAAAAATGGACTTGGCAGTATCTTTGTTTCTTATCTTCTCATACTCAGTATAGGGGATAGCATTTAGTAGTATAGTTCTTGCCTTGTGATGATTCTTATAATCTTTCTTTTGTTGATCAGTCATAGCACTTCTTGACACTTTTTCTCCTGCAACATTAATAGGATGGTGTTGAACCCTAATTTTTACCCCTAAGATTTCGCACATTTCATTTGCATCTTAAACCACAAACAAGATCGCAATCTTTGTTTCTCCTGAGCAGCTGTATATTATTCTTATTTGCTCTATTACTTGTTTCTGTTTATCTAACCTCTAACTAAAATAAAGAAAATATGTTGCAGTTTGCATGAACTTCTCTCTCGGTGTGTTGTGCAGGTTTGTCAAAGACAATGAAGTGATTTCAAGTCATATGTGGTTGTTCGTTTATGATCCAGTTCAAATGGATGTTTGACCTAATCTTGGTCAAACTATCAAGCAATCGTTTCAAGTGCAAGTTATCTGTTTCAGTGGGCTATTTCTCAAGCAGTGACTATCAAGTTGTTGTGTGGTGATATCCATCATGTTCATCTGAGTTCACCAGTCCAAATTTGGTTCCTCTGTGGATTTATTTTCCCAGAAATTGTTCAAAGTGATTCAGAACTTATTATCAGAGATTCAGAGGATGATAGTTTTAGATGGCTGTTGTTCAGTTGTGGTTTGTTCAGTGGTTCAAGGATTGGGTTCATTCATTTTATCAGAGGCTTGTGGAAACAAGTTTAAGACTGGTTTTGGGCTAAAATCGGGGTTTGTTATCCATGATCCATTTTCATATCCATTTTGAATATCCCTTTTTACTAAACCATATTCCTAACCCATTTCTCAAAATCCATTATCTACTTCTATTATTCATATCCAATCATTCATATCCATTTCAATTTCCATTTTTTCAAATCTATCCAATTTTATCCATTTTCAATTTCAATTCATTTCTAAACCAATTATCCACTTTTTAATCCATTCTCTATTTTATCCCATTTTTAACCATTATCCATATTCAATTTTCAAAATCCATTTCCAATTTAAAATTCAATATCCTTTTTATTTCCATAATTCATTTTTTGGTTATCCTTTTTAAATCACATTACCCAAAATCTATTGTCCATTTTTTTCATAATTCAAACACCAAAGCCCATTTCCATTTTATTACAAACTCATAAGCCTTCATGAAAATATACTTGCCAAAAACCAAAAGACATGTTATGTACACCAAGCTTCATTGCCAAAATACAAACTCCAAGTAGCCCATGACCAAAAGTCTTCATGAAGACCCCTGCAAGTCACACTCGTAAGCCATGGGATGAGCCACATATATCCTAAGCCACTTGAAATTAACAAGCCAGAGAAAAATCATGCTCACACTTTCCAAGCCGTGCAAGCTGCTTCGCAAGCCAATTCACCAAGTTCCCAAACATATAACCAAGTCACTTGCTACTACATGTTTTCATCTGTTTTCAAGCCACGCCGAACAAGTCAAGTTGTAGCCATGAGACAATTTCCAAGCTTTGAAGCAATCCAAGTCGTCCCATGCCGAGAACACACCAACGCGTACAAGCACGTTATGGACCCAATGAGACGCAGCATCAGCGTGAGTGCAAAACGACTTCGCGAAAGAGGAACACATGAGTAAAATGCAGCAGCAGTGAGCAGTACACATCAGTTCCAAAACGCGAAAACTCATTCAAAACGGCAACAGATTAAATTCAGAAATTCACTTCAAATTCATTCCCTCCTCTCCTATAAATAGGACCTCCATTCACTCATCTCATTCAAGCTTGAAAAGCCAAAAACATACTGCCAAATTAACACCTCAGGCTTCATCATCTTCTTCATTCTAAACCTTCAATCAATTCTCAAAAATCTTCAATAATTCTGCAGAATTTTCACCGTAAAATTTCTTCAATAAAATTCATCCTCACTTCATAACCTTCAAGAAAAACTCAACACAAATTCAAGAGCAACTTCAAAAGTTCATCAACGACAACCGTATCACTCTCAACATCAACAACAATTCGTAGTGAATCTCGAGAAGAAGAAATCGGAAAAGAATATAAAGAGAGGAGAGAAAGATTTGAAGTGTTACGAACCTTGATTTGAAGGTAGTTCGAGGAACTTTCGTGTTTCCGATTCACTTCTGTTGTTGTTCGTTGTTCAAATTCGGGTGTAACATCGTGTTTATCTTGAGATTTCGATCCATTCCTCCTTGTTCCCGCGCCGCTCCACCATGAGGATTTCATTTCACTCATTTTCGCCATGATGAACAGCATCGCCGGCGTGTGGGTGAAGGAGAAGATGACGAACCTTGTTTCTGATTCTTCTTTATTTTTTTCATTTCATTTTTGTGTTAAAACTCTTCCATGTATGTACTAATTGGGCCGTGTGGGCCGAGAATTATATATCACCACCTTATTTCTTGTTATGTGAACCTCCGTCACTTTTTTTTAATTTCTTTTTTTTCCTTTTATTTCACTGTTTCTTTATTTATTGTTTTAACTTTCTTTTAAAAAAATTTATAACATTTGTTTTTCCATTGTAAAATGACTTGAGAAAATCTTACAAAAATATTTTAATTCTTTCTTTTTTTTTTCATTTGATTTCTTTATAACTTTTTCCTAGTTGATTTTAATTTGTTGGTTGTTGATGGATCATAACTTGTTAGATCCATTTTTCTCTTCATCTTTTTTTTTTATCGATGAAAGTCTTATGAATCTTAGAATTTCTTTGTTGAATTCTTGATCAAGACGAGATCGTCACCTTCTTTTCTTTACATGCGGTATTGCTTTCGGATGACGATCTACATATCGTTCATCTAGCATGCATTAGCACAAAGATCTATTGACTGGCCTCATTGTAGGGTAATTACTCGGTAAATTACTCGGCGATTGCTTAACATAGCGCAACATATGTCGCGTATCGGAAAATAATAAAAAATTATTGATTATTTGTCTTTTGGTTCAACACTTATGAAACTTGTTGTTAGGAGGCTTTGGTCTTATCAATCCTCTAATGAGTTCTCATTAACTTTGACCTAAGTGCAATTATTCAATTATTATTGATCACTTACTCTAACAACTAATAACTAATCATTAACTTCTAACTTTTACTTTTACAATTCCTTCTCGCTCCCAATCTCTCTTTTACTTTTATGCTCCATTATTATCATTTCATATCATGTTTATGTTTCCGCCATTTTTCCTTTGTCCGTTGGACACATGTTTATGCTTCCGCAATTTTTCCTTTGTTCGTTGGACACATGTTTATGCTTATGCCTTTTTCTCTTTGTCCACTTGGACCAAAAACATTAATAAAGGCGAAAACTTATAAAAAACTTGTGTTTCTAATCTTGGACTATGGTTATTATCCTTTGCAATGGACATGGAGTTTTGCACCTAGACCTTGGACATCCAATGCAATTCTTGGAACCTTGGACTTAGAACTAGGACCTTTTCCCTTTGATTTGGAATTATGGTTCGCAGACTTCGAAGCTTACTTGTGTAGTTAGGCTATTCTTATCCTTAGCTTTTACTTTATGCTTTAGGATAGTCACTTTTTCTCCACCCCATTCTTCAATTTTCAAAACTCTCTCCCTTTTTCAGAACATTCTTGTTTTCAAACTTTCACCTCTTTCATAATCAAACATTGACTTTGTCAAGTGATTTTACTCTTTTCTTTTCATTTTTTAACAAATGCTAAACTACATAAGCATATTGTCACCCTTTTCAAAAGACTTTAAAAAAAACATCAAACTCATCAAACTCTTTTTGTGCCCTCGTGCAATTTTTCCTTTAACTTTTTCATATGTTTAGACATGATTCATTTCTTTAAGCGGAATTATTCGTTTGGAAATGACGACTTGTCTTTACATTTAAAATCAACAAAAACAAACAAATTTCATTCTTTGTACCACGAACTACGAGGTTTTGATCTTACATTGCACTTCGTGGGTACGTAGGCATGAGGCGACAAGTCTCTCCAAACACAAAAATATTAAAAAAATAATTCTCCTCTCATCTCCTCAATCTTTTTTCAAGCAAACATTTTCAGACCAAAAGCGGTAGATATTTCAAAGGGCTCCTATAGAGTACTATAGACGTTTTGGGTACTAACACCTTCCCATTGCGTAACCAACCCCCCTTACCCGGTTTCTCTTCACTTGTTCTTGTTTAGAGCTTGTGTAGGTTTTGTTCGCTCTTTTTACTTTCCTTTTTGGATAAAATAAAAGTGTGGTGGTGACTCTTGCTTTTCGAGTTAAGTTATTCAATAGCTTACACTCACGATTTTGCCGCTATAGATGGTTGTAGCCATCAACAACAAGATCCCAAAGATCTAAATCATATCCAAGAAAGAAACTTTCGATTCTATCTTTCCAATAGTCAAACTTGTCACCATCAAAGACTGGTGGTTTGGCACTGTAGTGATCTTTCTCTACTAGAAGAGCGGTGGCCGCCATTGTTTCTCACACACACACTGGATTGGTACTGAACACGGTTAAGTGTTTGATAAACTTTTATCACAATCAGAACTGGAGCTATGATGCCAACTGAAGGTGAGAAAAACACAAGAAATTGGGGGTTTGAATTGGGGTTTTCAAAAACAAAAGCTTTTTACTCACTTAATAAAAATCACCGCTAATGAACAACAAAGAGAAATACACTTCGATTTTTATAGTGGTTCACTTTAAAATCTCAAAGTTAATCCAATCCACCCGCCAAGGTGATTTCGCCTTATACCCAAGGACTTAATCCATTATAATCAACTGATTACAACTGTACTAGCAACCGCTGGTGATTAACAAACCACAAAAACATACAGTCTATGTCTTCTCAAGGATTCTGACATAAATGGTCCCTTAAGGAAATACAAACAACAGTTTGATTACAAATTTATGTTTACAAAGATTACTTCTACACAAGCAGATATAAACAAGTTAAGAGCACAATACACTCAAAGAAAATTCTGCATAAATTTAGACAGCAGTCTTGTAAAAATTTATTCGTTATTTCGCTTGCTTGCCTGCTTTCGTGCGTGCAGTAATTCTTCAAGTCTTCAAGTCTTTATATCTCCAAAAAAAAGATACGTTAAAGGGTAGATATGGTATTCTTCATGAATGAGTTGGCGACTTGAGTAACGGTTTGATACGGAGGGGTATATCCGTTGAAGGGTAGATCCGCTTAGTGGAAGGAATATTGGTTTGTACCATGTACTATTTTTCCCACGTATAAACTCTTTCATATCTTCTATTCTTCAGTGGTTTCTGGATAAATAGTTGTTTGAAGCATGAGTTAGAATAGTTGATTTTGCTTGAGTTTAGAAACTTCAATCATCAATTAGAAGCTTGATCACATCAATATCTGACTTGATATTCTTCATAGTTTTCAGAACCTTCAGCGTTTAATCTTTGAAAGCTTAAGTTCAGAAACATCAATCATCAATCAGAAGCTTGATCACATAAATATCTGACTTGATATTCTTCCGAGATTTTAGAACCTTCAGCATTTAATCTTCGGAAGTTTGATTTCTTCATATGCGAATTGATCAGAGTTACACGTCAGAAGCAAGATCCAAGAGAACGTTGCAGCAGCAACATACAGTTTTCTTAAAAGCTTTTCATCCGTGAGTTTGAGAAGAAGCGATTTAGATCAAAATATTCAGAAACTTGTAACATTTCACGTTCAAGAGTCAGAATCAAATTTTTTTGCTAAAGATACACAATAACAAACCGTTAGGGTACCAAAATTATTCTCACGCAAATACTGACTTGTTATCATCAAAACTTAGAGATATAGATGCAGAACCAAATCTTGTTGTAACACTACGAACACTCTGACTTCCTCATTCTTGTGTGAGTATGGATACGTAGGCACAAGACGACGATGTCTTGGTGAGAAACCTTCCCCGATTCACTCGTAGTCCTCCGAACTACGTTGACTCTGACTTTCCCATTGCACGAGGGAATACGTAGGCATAGGACGGCGAAGTCCTATCGAGTCTCCTTTTGTATCTCCTTTTCGTTTCCGTTTAGCAAGTAGGCTTTAGATAAACACACCCTTTGATTAGAACAAAAAACGTGGATCTCGTTGAGTACAACGGAAGCGAGGGGGTGCTAATACCTTCCTCTCACGTAACCGACTCCCGAACCCAGGACTTGGTTGCGATGACCATGTCTTTTCCCTTTTTGAGTTTTATTCGATCGTTTCCTTTCCCCCATCAGGATAATTAAAGTTCGGTGGCGACTCTCTTTTTCCGCCGGTTGTTTTTTGAGTTGCGATGGGTATCACTCAATTTTATTCATATTGCCTCTACTACAAACAATCAATCACACAACAGTATGAACCCTAAAAATTAAAATCAACATGAAATGCTAAACATCAATGATTCATGACAATTAGCAGAGGGGTTTTAATGACTACATTATGGCAAGTATTTTGGCTATTTAAATGGATGAAAATAACGACCTAATCACATAGTTTCAGAGATGATCAACTTACCTATTGGAGTAGGTCCAATTCCTCTTCAAACAAGCTTACAAATGATGGATGATGATGCTAACAGCTTCCTTGAACCTCTAGGATGCTAGTGCAATACTTGGTTTGTGTTGAAACAACCCAAATCTTCTAGCTCGAATCCTCTTGCAAGCAACAAAGGTGAGAGTTTGATCATCTGGTTAGAGGTGTTACAAATGAAATATGAGACTTGGAACATTTTGTATGATGTATTTATCAAGTTTTTGGAGTGGTAACTTGAATGGAAATGTCCAGGGTTAATTTTTAGTGAGTTTTGGCTCCTTGGTCAACAAAATGACTAAGAGAGAATTGATTTTCTGATCAAGGGGTTTTTTTATGTTGTGAAGGGTTTGGACAGCTGATATGGATGATTTGTGGTGTTTTTGGATGACTGGTTGAGGTGTTTTATGACTGTTTCAAGGTTTGGAAGGTTTTGTGGTTCTTGAGAAAAATGAAAAACAAGATGAACTTCAATGTGGAATACTGAGATTTGAGGATTGTTTAAAGCTTAATGTTGTGTGTTTTTGTTGAGATTTGAGGCTCTATTTATAGTTGAACTGATCTAATGCAAATGGCAAGAGCATGGAGAAACAGTGATCAAGATCCAATAGACACTCCACCTTTTGCATCAAGTAACTTCAAGTACAAGGAAAAGGGGATTTTGCTTTCTAGCTTCTAGAGTTGACCTTGTTTCTGATATCTCTCATGGATGATCAACTTGTACAAGTTGTTTTTGACGTATGCGTGGCCTCCTTGAATCATGGAAAGTGGTTGGGAGCAAAAGTGGCTTTTTGTCTAATATCCAAAACTCAATCAAGTTGGCATATTGAATGATACTTTTCCATGGTGTAACAATATCCAATTCTACAGAATTTGATATCCTTGGGAAGATTTCATGGAGTTGAACAAGTTTCTAGTTGGCCACTTGCTCAGAAAGTGCTTGGAAATTCGACAAAACATGCCATGAACTCGTGCAAAATCATGCTGCACAATTCTTCCTAAGTCAAAAATACCTTACCATGGCCACTTTGCAACATTGTATCTTCATGCTCAAGTAAGATATTTTATTGCTCTTGGTATCATTGGAAAGATGAGATCAAATAATACAACTATGATGTTGATCACTTGGAAAGAAACAGTTTGGATCATGGAGAAAAATGGCCAACAAAATTGGACTTTTCACTGATTTATACTTGGAAAAATTTCTAAGTATTGGACATTTCCAGATTTTGAAAAACCTCAACATTGAACAATCATAACTTCCAATTGGTAAATTCTTTTGAGTCCATTCTTTCACCAAATTGAAGTATCTAATGTCATCTTTAAAATGAGTCCTTAAGTATTTTCATTGGATGCTTGAGGGAGAAGTAAGGGTCTTGGAAAGTAGGGCATTCGAACATGAAATTTTGTAACTTAAAAAATAAAATCACAAAACCTTAATTTCACCAACTTTGATCTTTTCTTGATTTTTCTTGATTAATCGTGATAAAATGCAATTATCCATTTTTATTTTCATGATCCTTGACATGTGGAGTCCATGTTTGACCAAAAATCCTAAAAGTCAAACTTTGACTTTGGTGAACAGTTGACTTTTTCCATATGAACTTGAATTCTTCAATTGACAGTGGATCAAGATTCTTGGGTTAATCCAAGCATATGAACGGGCTAAGATGATGTCTTTAAGGTCCTTGAAACATGTCTTGAGGTGTGGGATCATGCCTTGCTCAAAAAGTCAACTCAGGAATGGATTAGGTCAAAACCCTAATTTGGTGCATCTGATGACTTGGGGGCTTGATTAAATGATATTGAAGGAATATTGCACTTGATTATTGAAGTAAGGAAACTCTTGATCATGTTGAGAGGTTTAGGATCACCTAAACCCTTGATTGGTCAACGTCTGAGCTTCTTGGTGCCAAAACCCTACCTTGTAGTCAACCTGAACCAAAGAACAAACTTGTAATCTCAATGGGTTAGTAATGCATAAAACACACACATGAGATAATTGATGTTATATCAAAATGATTCAAATGAGGTGGAATCTTAGGGTTAAAAATTAGGGTATGACACATAACGGAACATGTTGAACATAACAAGTTCAAAAGTTCGCCTCTACAAGAAAACCAAAAACCCGGGTAGGATGAAGGTCAAGATTTCTTGTAAAAACCCATTCCCTCTCACAAGTGGGTTCTAGTCTTGGGCAGAGGCTCCTAACGTTCCTCAGCTTCTTGGGATCTCAGGTAGAGAAATAATAATATGTTCACGATTTCTTGTTTGGCATTATTACCCCCCAAGGAGGCCTCCACTGATTTCCAAAGAACGGTCTCCCGAGTCATGGGCTCTCTATAGGAATACATAGTCATCTACATAAGGCATGTAGGACATAATATCTCCCAAGAAAACCTTGTAACGCCCCGTTTTTTGTTAGATTTATTTAATCGGGTCGATTTAATTATTTTTGTTTTTATATTATTTTATTCTTGGTTTTTAATTGGTAAATATGTTATATTTATCGTTATTATGTTTTATCGCGTTTTGGGAACGTTTGCGAGGAATTGAGTGTAGGGGTATTTTGGTTATTTTGCTTGGTTAGATATTATTGTTTTTCTTAAAATAGAAACATAGAGATTAGAAAGAGAGAAAATAAAGTTTAAGAGAAATAGAGAGTGAGAAGAAGAAAAAGAGGAAAACTTGGAGTTTAAGAAATCGATTCAACCGACACTTCAAAGCACGATTAATCGGGTAAGGGTGCGAAACTCGATTATTATATGCTTGTGTATGAATATGTATATGTGTGTTTGAATGTTTACTTGTTTCTCATAGTTTTTCAATTATAGGTCGAAATGAGAAAAATGAATAGAAATCGATGTTTTCACAGTCGGAAATCGATATAAATCACGAAGTATGATCGTATTATATGTATGAACATTGTTGATACTTGTTTTGATTGATTGAAAACGTTTTGGTTGGAGAAAGTTGTATTTTGGGGTTTTAGAACCATGTAACCCGCAGCAAAAAATTTGGGTTCTGGTGCGATTCGCCAGGCGAATTGGGGATTCGTCAGGCGAATTAGGTCTCGCCACTAGTTCGCCAGGCGAAGTGCTGGCGAAGGGGGATTCGCCAGGCGAAATCATAAGTTGCCAAGCGAAAACGGGGAGACAGAAATATGTTAGCTACTGGAACTCTTGGGTTTTTCTAAAAAATGTGGTTCGCCACTAGTTCGCCATGCGAAGTGCTGGCGAAGGGGTATTCGCCAGGCGAAATCCTAAGTCGGCAGGCGAATCTGGCTGTTTCTCAATAAATTCTTTTCTTTGAAAATTCATAACTTCTGATCCGTAACTCGGATCGAGACGTTCTTAGTACCGTTGGAAAGCTAATGAGATGTTCTTTCTTATAAAAATGGTTTTGAGATTAGTGGCCGATTTAATTGTGTTGGGAATTTGGAAACGTGTCGTTTTGTCGACTTTTACCGCCGTAATTGTGTGCGATTGATGTGTTATCATGCGATATGCTTTTGATATATAACGTATAGCTTGTGTGCTGTTATATGATGTGAATGCATGTGATGAAATGTGGTGATGATGGTTTGTGGCCTTATGGCAAATAAATACAATGTTTTGGGTTTGATTGCAATGCATGATTATTGATGTTGAGATGGTTCACATGGTTATATATGTACATGCATTTGATTGTCATGAGTCATTAGTATGCCATGCATCATGATATGCACCATGTGATGTCGTGTGCCCTTGTGGGGTGTCAGTGACGAAACGATTCCAGAGGGAATCTGCTGTAACGATCGTGTGCCTTATACAAATAGGACCTAAAGCGACGTTATAGACGATCGTGTACCTTATACAAAGAGGACCTAAAGCGATTGGATCGTGTTCCTTATACAAAGGGGACCTAAAGCGATCCATAAACGTCGTGTGCCTTATACAAAGAGGACCTAAAGCGACGGGGAACATCGTTTGCCCTACGGGGAGTTACACTAAGTAACAAGTGATGGTTCCAATAATTCCTAAGTGAATTAATGATGATGAGAATGATGGATGGAATGGTACCGCATGAATAGAGTCGTTGTGTCGGTCTCTGTGCATTTGCATAAGTCATGAATGGATTGATTATGTGTGGGAATCTGTGAATGGGATTGATGAGTGGATATATATATATATATATATATATATATATATATATATATATATATATATATATTGGTGATAAATGTATTGAGCATAATTGATATGCCTTTGTGATGGATGCATGAGTTATGAATTGTTTTGTTTTGTATTTGAACTATATTGTACGTTGTGGTGAGAATGTTCTGCATGCGTATTTCATGTTATTACATAATTGTATGCAACTATATTATAATTGTGTTTCTCACCCTTCTGCTGTTTTGAATGCTCTATGAGGCATTGCAGATTAGATGCTGGAGGTCTTTTTGTGAAGATAATGTCTTCATTCATTTATCGGTCGGCTCTGATATGTGGCACCGGGTAGTCGGGGAGATCGTTATGTGAGTATGTGTATATATATCTTTTTGGATTATACATGTATGACTCTGTATATGACATACAAACTTTTATGTTTATATATGAGATTTCAGTTACAGATTTTCCGCTTTTATTCTGTATCTGAATTGTGGGTGTTAGGAACTGAGTTCCTCTGTTTATGTTGCTACCTGATTGTTGCATATCTATATGAGCAGGTTGTTATATTTCATTACTTTGATGTGACGCTCCCGTCTATGCCATGAATGTTTTAATTATACTCTAATTATTTGTTATTGCTTTAATTACTCGGGGTATAGATTAGGGGTGTCACATTAAGTGGTATCAGAGTCAGTCCGTGTCGGTCAGTTTGACCAAGTTGTTTGTTGTGCGACAGTTGTGTTCTGGAGAGCTGATTGTTTAACCATAGTTACTGTTATTGGATATGAACAGAATATGGCTGGTGGGAATGATGCTGCTCTTGCTGCTGCTATGCAAGCTATGGCTCGGGTTGTGCGGAATACACCTAATTCTGGGGGGAATGATGAGTTCAGGAAGAACAAACTGCCTGTCTTCAAAGGAAGACATGATCCTGATGGTGCTCAGATTTGGCTTAAGGAGATTGAAAGAATCTTTCGAGTGATGGACTGTGCTGAGGAACAGAAGGTGAGACTGGGTACTCACATGTTACAGGAGGAGGCTGGTGATTGGTGGGTTAGCACGCGTCATGTATGGGAAGCTACAGGTGAAGTTGTCACTTGGGCTTTGTTTAGCAGTGAGTTTTTTAGGAAGTATTTTCCTGAAGATGTTAGAGGAAAGAAAGAAATAGAGTTCTTGGAGTTGAAATAGGGTAACATGTCTGTTACTAATTACACTGCTAAGTTTGTAGAGCTTGTTCAGTTTTATCCACATTATGCTGAAGCAACTGCAGAGTTTTCCAAATGTGTGAAGTTTGAGAACGGGTTGCGTCCCGAGATCAAACAGGCAATTGGTTATCAAAGAATTAGGAGGTTTTCATATTTGGTGGATTGTTGTAGAATTTATGAGGAGGATAGCAAAGCTCGTTCTACTCATTATAAGAGTGTGAATGAAAGGAAAGGAAAGCAACCGTTTCGTGGTGGTCCTTATGTGGCACCAGCTGACAAGGGAAAGCAAAGGGCTAATTTTGCTAAAAGGCCAAGTGGGGGAGGTATGTATAATCCTTCGAGATGTTTTAAGTGTGGTGACTTAGGACATCATCAGTTTGAATGTAGAAAGGATATGAGGAAGTGTTCCAATTACGGAGGTATAAGACATGTAGCAGCTGATTCCAAGAGGAATGTGGTGAAGTGTTTCAACTGTGGTGAACCTGGTCATCTTAGTAGGAGGTGTCCGAAACCAAAGCAAGCTCAAGCTGGAGGGAAAGTATTTGCATTGGCAGGAACTCATCCTACTAGTGCAGATCGTCTGATTAGAGGTACTTGTTTTATTAATAGTACGCCTTTAGTTGCTATTATTGATACCGGAGCGACTCATTCGTTTATTTAGTCTGAGTGTGCACAGCGTTTGAATCTTTTGTTGTCATCGTTGGGTGGAGAGATGGTTATCGATACTCTAGCATTGGGGTCGGTAACTACTTCTTTGGTTTGTTTAAGTTGTCCTTTGACCATTTACGATAAGGATTTTGCTATGGATTTGGTGTGTCTGCCGTTGGAGGGTTTAGACGTAGTTCTGGGAATGAATTGGTTGCAGTTTAATCGAGTTCATATCGATTGTTACCATAAGTTGGTAAGGTTTCCTTCTCTTGAAGAAGACGAGGAATCGAGTTTCTTATCTACCAAAGAGTTGAAGAAACTTTTGGCGGATGAAACTCAGTTGTTCGGGTTGTTTGCGTCGTTGACTATGGATAGTCAAGTGGAAATTGATGTATTTCCAGTCGTATGTAATTTTTCGGAGGTGTTTCCGAAGGATATTTCTGATGTGCCGCCAGAAAGAGAGGTGGATTTTTCTATAGATCTAGTTCCTGGTACTAGACCTGTGTCTATGGCACCATATCGTATGTCAGCATATGAGTTGGTTGAGTTGAAGAAGCAGTTGAATGAATTGTTAGAAAAGAGGTTTGTGAGGCCGAGTGTATCGCCTTGCGGTGCTCCAGTTTTATTGGTGAAGAAGAAAGATGGAAGTATGCGATTGTGTATTGATTATCGCCGGTTGAATAAGGTGACGATTAAGAACAAGTATCCTCTTCCGAGAATTGATGATTTGATGGACCAGTTGGTAGGTGCGTGTGTGTTTAGTAAAATTGATTTGAGGCTAGGCTATCATCAGATTAGAGTGAAGGAGGAAGATATTCAGAAGACGGCTTTTAGGACACGATACGGACATTACGAATATTCTGTGATGCCGTTCGAGGTTTCTAATGCGCCAGGAGTGTTTATGGAGTATATGAATCGCATATTCCATGAGAATTTGGATCAATTTTTTGTTGTGTTTATTGATGACATCTTGATTTATTCTAAGTCTCGGGAGGAACATGCGGAACATTTGCGTATTGTGTTGCAAATTTTGAAGGAGAAGAAACTTTATGCTAAGTTGTCCAAGTGTGAGTTCTGGTTGTCAGAAGTGAGTTTTCTTGAGCATGTGATTTCAGGTAATGGTATTGCTGTGGATCCATCCAAAGTACATGCAGTTCTACAATGGGAGGCTCCTAGACCTGTTACTGAAATTAGAAGCTTTTTGGGTTTAGTTGGATATTATCGAAGATTCATTGAAGGCTTTTCCAAGTTAGCACTTCCATTGACCCAGCTGACTTGTAAAGGTAAGGCGTTTATTTGGGATATTCGGTGTGAGGAAAGTTTTAGTGAGCTGAAGAGAAGATTGACTACAGCTCCGATTTTGATCTTACTGAATCCTAGTGAACCGTTTATGGTGTATTGCGATGCGTCTTTGAGTGGTTTAGGGGGAGTGTTGATGCAAGAAGGTAAGGTTGTGGCTTATGCTTCGAGACAATTTAGGGTTCATGAGAAGAATTATGCTACTCATGATTTGGAATTAGCTGCGGTGGTTTTTGTATTGAAAATTTGGAGACATTATCTCTACGGTGCAATATTTAAAGTCTTTAGTGATCATAAGAGTTTAAAATACTTGTTTGATCAGAAAGAGTTGAATATGAGACAACGGAGATGGATGGAATTTTTGAAGGACTACGATTTTAACTTGAATTACCATCCTGGTAAAGCTAATGTGGTAGCCGATGCGTTAAGCCGGAAATCTTTGCATATGTCTGCTTTGATGGTTAAAGAGTGGGAACTTTTGGAAGAATTTAGAGATTTGAGTTGGTCTGTGAATTGACATCTGATAGCGTGAGGCTTGGTACGTTAAAGGTCACTAATGATTTTCTGTTGACCGTTAGCGAGAAACAGAGGCTGGACGTGAAATTTGTTGATTTGATGACGGTTGGAGGTAAAGGTGTGAATGGTGACTTTAAAGTGGATGATCAGGGTGTTTTGAGATTCCGTGGTAGAATTTGTATTCCTGATGATTCGGAATTGAAAAAGATGATTTTAGAGGAAGGACACCGGAGTAGTTTGAGTATACATCCAGGAGCTAATAAAATGTATCAAGATTTGAAGAAGATCTTTTGGTGGTCCGAATTGAAGAGGTATGTGGCTCAGTTTGTTTATGCGTGTTTGACGTGTCAGAAGTCAAAGGTAGAACATCATAAGCCTAGTGGATTATTGCAACCGTTGGATATTCCCGAGTGGAAATGGGACAGCATTTCTATGGATTTTGTGACAGGGTTGCCGAATACTCAGAGGGGACATAATGCCATTTGGGTGATTGTGGATAGGCTGACTAAATCGGCGCATTTCATTCCGATTGACATCGGTTTTTCTTTGGAGAGGTTGGATGAGATTTATATCCGTGTGATTGTGAGATTACATGGTGTTCCATTGTGTATTGTTTCAGATCGAGATCTGAGGTTTACTTCCAGATTTTAGGAAAGTTTGTAAAAGGCGTTAGGTTCCAAGTTGAGATTGAGTTCTTCTTATCATCCTCAGATGGATGGTCAGACCGAGAGAACTATTCAGTGATTGGAAGATTTGTTGAGAGCTTGTGTTCTTGAGCAAGGTGGTGCTTGTGATAGTTATCTTTCGTTGGTTGAGTTCACGTATAACAACAGTTTCCATTTGAGTATTGGAATGGCACCTTTTGAAGCGTTGTATGGAAGAATATGTAGAACACCTTTGTGTTGGCATGAATTTGGTGAGAGTTTGGTGGTTAGAATAGAGTTAGTTCAATAAACTACGGAAAATGTGAAACTTATTCGTGAGAAGATGAAGGCTTCTCAGAGTAGGCAGAAGAGTTATCATGATCGAATGAGGAAAGATCTTGAGTTTCGAGAAGGAGATCATGTGTTTTTGAGAGTTAAGCCGGTGACGGGTGTTGGACGTGCATTGAAGTCGAAGAAGCTTACTTCTCGGTTTATTGGTCCTTATCAGTTATCCGCGCGAATGGGTGTTGTGGCTTATCGGGTGGCGTTGCCACCGAATCTTTCAAATTTACATGATGTGTTCCATGTTTCACAGCTTCGGAAGTATGTTCTGGATCCGTCGTATGTGATTCCGATGGATGAGGTTGAGGTAAGGGAGAACCTTACGGTTGAGGCATTACCGATGAGGGTTTTGGATCGCGAGTTGAAGCGGTTAAGAGGCAAAGATATTGCGCTTGTGAAAGTAGCGTGGGGAGGCGCTGCTGAGGGCAATTTGACTTGGGAGTTAGAGAGTAGGATGCGGGAATCGTATCCGGAGTTGTTCGTCTCAGGTAATATTTTCGAGGACGAAAATTTCTAAGTGGGGGAGAGTTGTAATGCCCCGGTTTTTGTTAGATTTATTTAATCGGGTCGATTTAATTATTTTTGTTTTTATATTATTTTATTCTTGGTTTTTATTTGGTAAATATGTTATGTTTATCATTATTATGTTTTATCGCGTTTTGGGAACGTTTGCGAGGAATTGAGTGTATGGGTATTTTGGTTATTTTTCTTAGTTAGATATTATTGTTTTTCTTAAAATAGAAACACAGAGATTAGAAAGAGAGAAAAGAAAGTTTAAGAGAAATATAGAGTGAGAAGAAGAAAAAGAGGAAAACTTGGAATTTAAGAAATTGATTCAACCGACACTTCAAAGCACGATTAATCGGGTAAGGGTGCGAAACTCGATTACTATATGCTTGTGTATGAATATGTATGTGTGTGTTTGAATGTTTACTTGTTTCTCATAGTTTTTCAATTTTAGGTCGAAATGAGAAAAATGAATAGAAATCGATGTTTTCACGGTCGAAAATCGATATGAATCACGTAGTATGATCGTATTATATGTATGAACATTATTGATACTTGTTTTGATTGATTGAAAACATTTTGGTTGGAGAAAGTTGGATTTTGGGGTTTTGGAACCATGTAACCCGCAGCAGAAAATTCTGGTTCTGGTGCGTTTCGCTAGGCGAATTGGGGATTCGCCAGGCGAATTAGGTCTCGCCACTAGTTCGCCAGGCGAAGTGCTGGCGAAGGGGGATTCGCCAGGCGAAATCATAAGTCGTCAGGCGAAAACGGGGAGACAAAAATGTTTTAGCTACTGGAACTCTTGGTTTTTTCTAAAAATTGTGGTTCGCCACTAGTTCGCCAAGCGAAGTGCTGGCGAAGGGTTATTCGCCAGGCGAAATCCTAAGTCGCCAGGCGAATCTGGCTGTTTCTCAATAAATTATTTTCTTTGAAAATTCATAACTTTTGATCCGTAACTCGGATCGAGACGTTCTTAGTACCGTTGGAAAGCTAATGAGATGTTCTTTCTTATAAAAATGGTTTTGAGATTAGTGGTCGATTTAATTGTGTCGAGAATTTGGAAACGTGTCGTTTTGTCAACTTTTACAATCGTAATTGTGTGCGATTTATGTGTTATCATGTGATATGCTTTTGATATATAACATATAGCTTGTGTGCTGTTATATGATGTGAATGCATGTGATGAAATGTGGTGATGATGGTTTGTGGCCTTATGGCAAATAAATGCAATGTTTTGGGTTTGATTGCAATGCATGATTATTGACGTTGAGATGGTTCATATGGTTATATATGTACATGCATTTGATTGTCGTGAGTCATTAGTATTCCATGCATCATGATATGCACCATGTGATGTCGGGTGCCCTTGTGGGGTGTGAGCGACGAAACGATTCCAGAGGGAATCTGCTGTAACGATCGTGTGCCTTATACAAAGAGGACCTAAAGCGACGTTATAAACGATCGTGTGCCTTATACAAAGAGGACCTAAAGCGATCAGACTGTGTTCCTTATACAAAGAGGACCTAAAGCGATCCATAAACGTCGTGTGCCTTATACAAAGAGGACCTAAAGCGACGGGGAACATCGTTTTCCCGGCGGGGAGTTACACTAAGTAACAAGCGATGGTTCCAATAATTCCTGGGTGAATTAATGATGATGAGAATGATGGATGGAATGGTACCGCGTGCATAGAGTCGTTGTGTCGGTCTCTGTGCATTTGCATAAGTCATGAATGGATTGATTATGTGTGGGAATTTGTGAATGAGATTGATGAGTGGATATATATATATATATATATATATATATATATATATATATTGGTGATAAATGTATTGAGCATGATTGATATGCCTTTGTGATGGATGCATGAGTTATGAATTATTTTATTTTGTATTTGAACTATGGTGTACGTTGTGGTGAGAATGTTCTACATGCGTATTTCATGTTATTACATAATTGTATGCAACTATATTATAATTGTGTTTCTCACCCTTCTGCTGTTTTGAATGCTCTATGAGGCATTGTAGATTAGATGCTAGAGGTCTTTTTGTGAAGATAATGTCTTCATTTTTTTGTTGGTCGGCTCTGATATGTGGCACCGGGTAGTCGGGGAGATCGTTATGTGATTATGTGTATATATATCTTTTTGGATTGTACATGTATGACTCTGTATATGACAGACAAACTTTCATGGTTATATATGAGATTTCAGTTGCAGATTTTCCGCTTTTATTCTGTATCTGAATTGTGGGTGTTAGGAACTGAGTTCCTCTGTTTATGTTGCTACCTGATTGTTGCATATCTATATGAGCAGGTTGTTATATTTCATTACTTTGATGTGAAGCTCCCGTCTATGCCATGAATGTTTTAATTATACTCTGATTATTTGTTATTGCTTTATTTACTCGGGGTATAGATTGGGGGTGTCACAAACCTCGTCCGAACGTGGGTCTCGTGTCAACTACACGTATCAAACGCTACGCAAGTCGAACACGTCTATCTAATCTAATCCTGTGTGTACGCTCAAGCTTGGGTTGTGGGCTTATCTCAGTAAAAGCCCATCCCAATAACACAACAATATCCAGAATAATGGTGAGCGAAACAAAATGCAATGCATGCAAATGAAAAAGCAAGGAAAGCATATATATAAACACCCAGAAAAGAGAAACAAACAAGAGCTAGGACTGACTCGAATAGGGAACCGAAATCCCCAATAGAGTCGCCAGCTGTCGCTACGCGAAAAAACAACCGGCGAAGACACAGAGTCGCCATCAAACTTTATTTATCCCAATGGGGAAAGGAAAACATCGAGAAAACCTCAAAAGGGAAAGAACATGGTCTCGCAACCAAATTCAAGGTTCAGGAATCGATTTTGAAAGAGGAAGGTATTAGCAACCCTCGCGTCAGTTGTACTCAACAGGATCCACTCTTGTTGTTCTAATCAAAGGGTGTGTATATCTATAGCTTACTTGCTTAGGGAATGCATGAATTAATTGATTGAAAAAAAAAAGGTTGTTATTATTGAGTTCGTCCGGATTTTGCAACCCAGTGCCTATTTATCCCAGAGGGAATCAAAACTCTGTAGTTCTTGTTGAAATTTTTTTGCTCTGTTTAGCATTTTTTATAGACGATGCTAACGTTCACATTCAAACCGTTAGGTTTTGCCTCTCGCACGTGAAGAGACTTACGCTTTAGCCTGTATTTACGGTAGAACGGAAATAACATGTCCTTTGTGAAAAAGTTGAAGAGAAAATCTCGAAGGAAAAGTGATTTGCATTTGTTGGAGTGTTTTTGTTAAGTTTTTTAAAAGAATTTGAGATGCGTATTGTACTAAAGTATATGAAAATAGGAGCAAGTATTTTGTACAAACGATCCAAACGTATCGTGTACAAAATACTTTAAGAAGAGGTAAGGAAAGACTCCCGCTCATCTTTTCCCATGTACTTAAGGCTCGTAACGTATCATACGCATCATATTTATTAAGTATTTTGATGTTGATGCAAGAAAAGATTTTTGTTCTAAGAGATGCAAAAAGGAAAGGAAAATATAGGGGAAAACTCCATCCTAAATTTTTTCATGCAAAATGGTCCTAAAGTCGGGATGAAAGGGAATTTCTACCCTAATGTGATCATGCAAGATGGACCTATGGTTGAGGATAAAGGGAAAATCTACCCTAGTGTTGTCATGCTTGGATAAACGACCTAATGTCTACCTTTAATTCAATTAATCAAGTGAAACAACTTAATTAAATTGAATCCAAGGACTCTGAAGGGATCATGCAAGAGCAACAAGCAAGCAAGCAAGAGAAACCCCAAGCAATACCATGTATCAACAAGTTTCACAAAAGCACACATTCAAATAAGCAACCATTAACATGCATTTGAACAATTCATGGAACTTAAACAAGCAAGCATGTAAATAAAACAATCATTTATCCAAGTTGTCACTGCAAAAGGAAGCTAAACAACTTAAGAAACATCCACAAATATCAACCATATCAAGCAATGGAGGATAAAAATGGGAAGGATCCAAAATAGTCCCAGAACAACAAGAAAAATACAAAAACTACCAGGTGTAACCGGTTACATGAATATGGGTAACCAGTTACCATATCCAAAATTTAAAATCCATGGCGGGCACCAGAGGTGGTAACCAGTTACCTGATATTGCGTAACCGGTTACACTCTGTAGAAACATCAAAAAACCATAGGTCCTTGCCTAATAATGGAGTTCTTCCTATGCCATAGCCCTTGCCTCTTCCTCTTTTCACCCAAAATTTTGTTTTACGTAAAAACTCTCAAAACCCTCTTACTAACCTTTTTATTAGTAATCTAATCTCCCTCAATTAAAGACTTCAAATAATACACTTGTCCTCTTATTTACCGACATGCCACTCTCATTCTCTTATTTTAAATTAATAATAATACTATTAATATTCTCCTTTTGTCCCTACTATTTCTACTCTTCTATTTTATTCCAACTAATTAAATAAAATAGCTATAGTCTAATTAGTAAAAATTCTCATTATTTTATTTAAATAAATAAAATAACTATATTTTATTTTTAATTAAAATGCCAATATTCTAGTTATTTTCTACTTATTCTACCAAGCATCTATTTCTCACCACGCCTTACCAATACCATTACACCATAACCGCATAATTTCACTTTTATTAAAACACCAGATAATCAAATAAAAATCTAAATAATTCAATTAAATTAATTATTTGAATTTGGGGTGTTACAATAATCACTGCCCACGTCACCTCACACGTCATCCCTATGACAACCGTTCCATAAAACTATGCCTCGGGACCATGACGGTCTACCCGTCAGGCAGCTGACGCCTATTAACGCCTTCAACGTTGTGATGACCTAGTCGTCATTAAGGTGATGCCCATCACTCTGAAGCAGAAGACAAAACTGCATTTTTTGCCACAGAGTTCCATTCAGAACTCCACTTTTCCTTTTCTAGACCCCAAATCAAACAGCAACAATAAGGAAAACATTATCTAACATTGAAACAATATTTATCAATCAAACATGCATGTTATTGGATTAATCATGGATTTAACATACTTTATTCGTCAAAATCACCACACGCATAGAAACACCAATTCATACTAATATCATTAACTAGAACATACAATTTCCATGGCAAAACAGTACACGAATTTCACATAATACAACACATAAATCATACTATTACAGAATTCAACTCAAGATCATCAATCATTCATAAAAAAGAAGAAGTTAGGGATACACCTAATGAGATTAAGGACTCCCCTCTACCCAATCATGCATTTAACACCATATTATGATTAATCCCCCGTTCCTACTTTGGATTTTCCAACAAAAACGCATTCTAGCTCTAACAATGGAGATCTCCTAAGGCCTTTTCTTCCTAGTCTTTTCCTTCTCAAAATTTTGTTTTACTTACAGCCCCAAATATCTCTACTAACTTCCGTTTTATTAAAAACCTAATTCTCAATAATTAATAATTTCTACCATGCCCTCACTTATTCCTCCATTTATCAAAACACCATATTTATGTCTAGTTTTATTTAAATAATAATAATAATAATAATAATAATCCTCATTAATCTTTAATATTTTATTTTTCCACCCAAAAACTTCTTTTCTATTTTATTTTAATCAAGTAATCTAAATAACTATAATTCTTATTATTCTCATCCTTCTACCACCCTGCCAAGACTCTCACTACACCCACCAATGCCCAACATGCACATACAATTTCACATACATAATCAATTAAAACACACCACTGACCAAATAATTAAATAAATAAAATTTAATCAAATTATGGAGTGTTACACCCATCAAGTATGAGTCTATCCACAATGCTCCTCCTCAAGCGGAAACTCTTTTATCAACATACACTTGTATCGTTGTTGAAACTCTTCAACGAGACACCTCATATCCACCACCTGTGGGGAGTACTTTTGAAACAAGGAAGTCAGTCTCTCACTCGAACCAAAGGCTTCTTATAGCACTGTTAGAACATTTCAATTGGGAGTCAACACGAGAAAGCATTTTATCATTCATTGGAGCTGTTCATTTATGAGCAACACACCTTAAGAAAGACACACCACATACTCACTTAAAGCCGTAAAGTAATAGGTGAGCAACACACCTTAAGAAATGCTTTGGGGTTGTGGTTGGTGGTGGGGTGGGTGTTGTGGAATTGCAGAAACAACATCATGTTTAACGATGGCTTGTGGGATTTGGATGAGTTAGTTCACAAGATTATTCTAGTTTTTTGGTGGTGGATAGGAAAAAATTTTACAAAATCATTTACTTGTAATTACTACGATTGGTACAAAGCACCGTGCGATTTTTTGTAGGATTTTCCTTTGTGTCGGGCCGGTGCTATTTTTGTAAACGGGTTAGGATACCCCTAGTATCCTAGTTATATATATTTTGCTTATTAAAAAAAAAAAATAGGTGTGTGAGTTCTCTCACTTATAACTGCTCAACTCGCCACTTTTCTAAACAATGCACTTCCCCACCTTTATTTCTCAAAATTTCCAACTCACTTATTCTCAACACATTCAACTTTGTTTCTTTGTATATCTTGTAAGGTGTCTGTTTTAAAATAAGTCTAAGAAAAATCCTATTTAAGACATGACAACATGTGTTTATGACATCCGTCCAAAAATACTTATGAAGATTTTATTTCTTTTAATCATAGTTTTAGCAAACTCTTATAAAATTCTATTTTTTTCTTTCCACAACCTATTTAGTTTTGGAGTTTTAAAAGTTTAGTAGTTATAATAAACACCATTTTAATAGCCAAAGGTTTCAATGAGGTGATTTACAAACTTTCCTACATGATGCATGAATGAAGTATGTCTTGTGTCATATTCACTCATTTATTTCCACCGTGTAACTTACTTATCTAAGTGAAAAAAAATTGTATATAATATAGGACTATTTTACTAGTAACCAATTTGTAGTAGTAAAAAAAAAGTTATTATTGTGACGTAAAATGTAATGTTAGTAGTACTAGGGCTAGTAGTAGTACTAGGATAAATAGCAACTGCGTGATATCTTTACTGAGGTTGCTTTCAACTACTTTAAAAAAGTCTTTATATTCTCAACATGTCTTCCTTTCACTAAGCATAACCTTTAGGTAATAACCATAACTACCAATACTCAAGGACATTTCATATCATATCATAACCTTACACAACACAAGAGTAGAAGAAAGTTTTTGCAGAAAATTGTCTTTAAAATATAATATATTATATTCTCTTTCATCTGGTTTTCTGAAGAAAAAAAAACAATGTTTATTACATCATAAAAAAAATATAAATAATGGGTAGAGGAAAGGTAGAACTAAAGAGGATTGAGAATAAAATAAATCGTCAAGTAACATTTGCAAAGAGAAGAAATGGGTTACTCAAGAAGGCTTATGAACTTTCGGTGCTTTGTGATGCTGAGGTTGCTCTTATTATTTTCTCTAACCGTGGAAAGCTCTATGAATTCTGCAGTGGAACAAGGTACATGAATCTTCATTTTTTTCTTCTTCCTCTGTTGTATCTTTCTTTTCTGAAAAATCTTTGGTTCTGATTTTGTTTTTTGTCTTAACTTTTTTGGGTGGGTTTCTGCTTATATTTTTCTTATCATGATTTTATTTTTTTCTTCTTTTATGTTGTGATTCTTAGGGTTTAGGGTTTGATTTGATGATGGAATTCTTAGATTTTAGTCCCAACAGTTTGTAGATCGTTTTGCTTCAAAATCATATCTAGATTTGTTGAAGGTCATTCCTAGTGAATTTTCTCAAATTATCTCTTATTTTTCACTTTGGTTAAAAATTAGTGAATTTTTTTCTGAAACTAATTAACTTTTTTATTAAAAATTATTGATTTATAAATATTAATAATTTGTTTATATTTAATGGAAACAAATTTCTTTAATTTTATATGTTTAAAAATCTAAAATCAAACGAGAGATTTTTTTTTTCAAGATGAATGATTTTTTATATTTAATAAGTAATTATTAAAATTTCTTATATTATTTATTATTTTTATTTTTATTTATTGCAAAGTGAAATTTTTTCTCCTACAAGTTAAACTTTTTTCTTTTTCATTTTTTATGGAAAATAAGAAATGGGAAAAATCTGTCTGGTGGAGGGAGGCTGATATGGTCTCCGTTTTAGGTGCTGAAATTTTTTTTATAAAAATTGATTCTTTAAAATTGGAAAGAAAAAAAATTATGCAATTATTTTTCTGTCTGCATTGCAATTAAATAATTTGCCTAAGTGAGGTCATGTCTTTGATGTTCTGTCTATTTTTTATTGAAAGATACACGTGGGTTTCTTATCTTTGTTGCCTTTGCATTGTTGTATGGATATGCTTTTATTCTATTGAAAAACTTGAAAGATAGCATTTTATAAAAAAAATGCCCAACACAAAAAAACAACGTATTATAAGACATTTAATTAAAGGGATAATTTTAATTTAAAAAATTATAATTGAAAACAAATGTTACTTTTGGCTTTTTGTTTGTTTGTCCTGTCCAAATATCTATGTTGATTGTGTGTTAGTTCAATTCGTTAATTGATTTGCAGCTTACACAGTCTTTGTTTTAGGAACATTCCGACCAAACACTGTTTTATAAAAGAGAAATTTTGTATAGTTATTTATGTATATTTTGATTTAAGGTAATATAATAATTCAAAGATTCTGTTTGTTGATACTATTAGGTTTCATAGTTAATATTTTAGTATTGTAATGTAAGACTTTTTTGTTTTTATAAATTCATTTTTTTATAAATTCATTCTAGATGTTATCTCTGTTAACTATAATTAGAGTATCTCATTTAATCAGTTCAATTGATAGTTGAACAGATACTTCAAATACAGTAAAAAATACATGACATTTCATTTATTCATCATTAAATAGTGAACCTACCACTAACTTACTTAAAAAAACTATAGTTAAACCTAGAATGTTGTTAATAAAGATTTGAAAAAATATAAATTCTTCTTTAGTTATATGTAAGGATTCTAAACACAGTATCTAAGAAAACTGAAAATTCAATTTAATTTATCAGAAAAGCAAAAATAACCTTAAACAAACTTAATTCTTACTTAAATCATGTCATGAATGAAATGATTGAGGGAATGATTCAATAAATATCTTATTTAGCACAAGTGTTTATCAAAATTAGTGTTTATGAAAAATTTCATAAGCTATTTATATAAAAAAAATGTAATTATTTTTATTTATGCCATAACTTATTTTTATAAACTATTTTGGAGAATTTCTAAATTAAGTTTAAAAAGTTTATAAAAACAATGTATCTTCATTGGCTATGGGCAAGATGAGTTTGGTTACAGGTTGTATGATCTTGTACGGAATAAGCTTATTCAAAACTGCGATGTGGTGTTTATGGAAGACCAAACTATTGAAGACATTGATAAGGTAGAGAAGGCTACACTCAAGAAAGATATCAGTTTGTCTAATGTTGATCCAGTTCGATTACCTAGTCATAATTTGTGTGCTATTGATGGTGATGATCACAATGGTGAGCTACATAATTATGTTGATGATGAACAGCTTAGAGATGAGGTAAATATTCCAACTAATGATGGTGAAGGGGGGAGAGATATGTCACGGGATGAGAATTATGGTGAAGCTCCAGAATCATCTCAAGTTCAACTTAGGAGATCTAACAGGAAGAGACAACCTTCTACAAGGTATAATTTTGATGAGTATGTGACCTTGACTGATGAGGGTGAACCCGAGTATTTTCAAGAGGCCATGGAAAGTGATGAAAATCAAAAGTGGATGGATGCAATACATGGTGAGAGAAATCATTATATGATAATCACACTTATGATTTAGTGAAGTCGCCTAAAGGAAAAAGGGTTTTGGAAACAAATGGATTTATAGAGTTAAACATGAGAGCAACTCTAAGTCTCCAAGATATAAAGGCAGATTAGTGGTGAAAGGTTTTCGTCAAAGAAAAGGTGTTGATTTTAATGACATTTTCTCACCTGTTGTAAAAATGTCATCAATTAGAATCGTGTTCAGTTTGGCTGCTACTCTTGATTTAGAGGTTGAGCAAATGGATGTGAAAATGGATTTCCTTTATGGTGATTTGGAGGAAGAGATCTACATGAAATAACCCGATGGTTTTCAAGTTAAAGGTAAAGAAGATCATGTGTTTAGATTGAGAAAAAGTTTATATGGTTTGAAGCAAGCTCCTAAGCAGTGGTACAAGAAGTTTGAGTCTGTTATGTGTGATCAAGGATATCAAAAAACAACTTCAGACCATTGTGTCTTTGTTAGAAAATTTTCTAATGATGACTTCATCATCTTGTTGTTATATGTTGATGATATGCTTATTGTAGGGAACAATATTTCTAACATTAACATGTTAAAGAAGCAATTTGGATTATCATTTTCCAAGAAAGACATGGGAGAGGCTAAGCAGATTCTTGGCATTAGAATCATGTGTGATAGAAACGAGAAGAAAATTTGGATGTCACAAGAAAATTATAGCGAAAAAGTGCTGCAAAGATTCGAAATGGAAAGTTCTAAGGCGGTAAGCACTCCTCTCGCTACTCATTTCAAGTTGAGTTCTAATTAAAGTCCTTCAAGTGAAGATGAAGCGTTTGATATGAAACATGTTCCTTATGCGTCGGATGTTAGTAGTTTAAGTATGCAAAGGTGTGTACAAGATCAGATATAACACATGTTGTTGGTACGGTCAGTATATTTTTGTCAAATCTATGTAGAAAGCATTGGAATGCTGTAAAATGGATTTTAAGGTGTCTTTGCGGTACTACTTCAGCGAGGCTTTGTTTTGGAGGAGAAAAACATACTCTAGAGGGGTACTCAGACTCTGATATGGCTGGAGACATTGATTCTAGAAAGTCCACTTTGGGCTACATGATTAAATTTGCAGGGGGAGTTGTGGCTTGGCAGTCCAAATTACAAAAGTGTGTAGCACTGTCTACTAAAGAGGCTGAGTTCATTGCAATTACCGAAGCATGAAAATAGTTGCTATGGTTGAAGAAAATTTTGCAGGAGCTTGGTTTTGTTCAAGACAAATATATGTTATTTGTTGATAGTCAAAGCGCTATTCATCTTGGTAAGAATCCGACTTTTCATAATAAGTCCAAACACATTGATGTGAGATATCATTGGATACGTGATGTGTTGGATGCTAAATTGTTGGAGTTAGACAACGTTCATACAGATGATAATGATTCTGATATGATGATTAAAGCATTACCAAGAGAGAAATTTGAAGCTTGTCGTGATATCGCCGGTTTGGCAATTTCCTCCACATAGTTGTGAGGGGGAGATTTGTTGGGTTTGGGCTCCTTTTCTATGTGGAGAAATGCCCAAATATGATTAGCTCATTTTTATCACTTATTTAATTGGAGATTATCAATTTAGGTTTGAGAGAGATAGAGAAAAAATAAGGATTCATAAAAGAGAAAAAATAAGAGAAACTCATTCCCGTTTTTCTGCAACCTGTCTTACTAAATTCATAATTTCTGATTCGTTAACCGTCGGATCGAGGTTAAATTTGGAGGGCAGGTTCATAACACATGTATCTAACTTTTTACTTTTTCGAATTTCAAAACAACGTTTGAGGTAAGAGTTATCTGCTTCACACTGAAGCTGCAGATTTGGTAAATTTTTTCAACTTTTTTATTCTTATTTATAAGTTAGTTTGATTTTTGATTTGCGGATGTTAGCACTAGTTTGTGAATCAATTTAAGACTCTTTTGTACCATTAATTAATTATAGTATAGTTATTTCTTTGGTCTGAACGACTCGTTGTTTTTAGTCTCATATTTAGGGGTTTACCACGTTAAAAATATCGGTGTTCTTTTGTGCCTTTATTTGTTTGATTTGTCGTCTTATATTTGTTGTTGATACTCAAGGTTTTTACAAATCTGGGGAATTTGTGTCATAATTTCCCGTCATAAGGTTCAGGGTCTCAACAATAACAACACGATTAAAACCTCTAGGGTTTCGGGTCTCAACAATAACAAACAACAACAAACAACAACAATAACAAAAAATAACAAACAACAGCATTATTGTAACATGAGTAGTGATATTTAACACACCAGATCTGTGAAGAAGTGAAAGAAATGGTTTTGGTCTTTCATTCTGACCTGTATCGAACAAGAGCCCTAAACACATAGCATCTTTATATTTCCTTGCTTTTTTAATGAATTTGAGGATGATATGAGTTTATGAGTTTGAAGAATGTATCCTGAATTAGGTTAACCCTCGGTTTTTTTTTCTAAAACCTACGAAATAAGATTGCTCTTTTTAAAAGTAAAAATAAAAACATGACACTTATAGGTAATATACCTCAGTGTTTTGTTACGTGAGGTAAAATTGTTGTCATAAAATATATTATTTGTAGTAGTGATTAATCTCTCTTATAAAAAATGAAGATGAAGATTACTCTCCTCAGATGTGGAGTTTTGGAATGATGTTATGGCTTCGAAGTACTGGCAAGATGTGGTGGGAAAGTTCGATATTAGCAGGATTTTTAGGATCCGAGCATCTCTTAGTTGAGTTTTTTTTATTGAGAGATCAATTAGAGTGGTGAGTGAGTTCGATCTTGAAGAAAACGATTAATGGTTTGGCCACTTCCTCTTGGAATGATGTTTGGTTAGGTAATCAATTCATGTGTGTCTTGTTCCTTAGGCTTTACATCATCTTGAAACAAAAAGAGTGTGGGGAATTGGTAAGTGTGAAGGGATCAATTAGTTTGGAAAGTAGAGGAAATTGGAGTATGCAGGATGATCTCATTGTCATTGTCGAAACGAAAGAATTCCTGGACAGCTTTTCGACTAGACAACCTTCCCAAAGTTTGTTAGGCATCTCAAGACTTGGTATACCAGTTACCATATCTTGAGTGATCAGTTGATTGAGCGGCCTAAAGTTTAGATGACCAAACCTCAGATGCCACAACCAACTATCCTTGTGGTCGACAACTGTTTTCAGACATTGTACCTCACTCGAACTGATCATGGTCTTAAATGTTCTATTCTTCGACAGAAGAGATTTCAAGACCAAGTTATTCCGGATGTCGAAAAGTTCTAAGGCTCCATCTTTCATAACCACTGAGAACCCATTTTTAACTAGTTGTCCAAGACTTAGCAGATTTCACTTGTTTCCGGGGACATAGAGTACATCTTTGATCAAGCCTTTTCCTCCATTACTCCTTTGAATAACTATGTTGCCAGTACTTTCTGCTTGCAACGAGCTATTATCAAAAAGTTTGACCTTGTTCTTCTTCGACTCATCGAAATATACTAACCATACTTTTCAACCAGTCATGTAAGGGAAACTAACACAAGAAATTTTTTTTGCTTTGGAAGAGATTCGTTTCGAAGAGTTTGATTTATTATTCGAAAAGGGAAAGACAATTTTAAATTTATACATAAATCGAGAAACTAACAAATGTTGAATGTAAAAGCCTATGACTTAACAATTCTTTTTAGAATTATGGGATCAAAATTTTGAATGGAGAATGTTCCTCCTTGAAATCATATTCTTGATCTGACTCAACTCCTTTTTCAATTAAATGAAATCTTTGAAACACCTAAAAAAAATCATTAAAATTTGAACCAAATAATATGTATTTTTAAATAGACTATACCAAACTTTAAAAAAATGTTAGACTCAAACTTCAAATACAAGATATGACAGGTAATAAAGTAAACTCAAACTTAATTTTTGTAAGTAAACATAATTTGTTTAAGCAAAACTCAGTTCCCCATCCCTTGTTGGATCCATTATTTCTATGTTATGGAATTTTTTATACTTACTAAATAGACGTAGGTTTATACACAGGAACCAACATCAAACTGACTATATTGAATATCATGAAATAAGTAAAATGAAATTGAGTAGAATGTCGAAAAATGGAGCGGAAGCGAAATCTGAAATTTTAGGAAGATAAAATTTCCATTCTATTTAAGTTAGAGGGAAGTAAATATGATAATAAATAATGAAATGGAATAAAATAGAATTCAGACTACTCCATTTCACTCCACCTGATCTGATTTTAAATAAACCAAATCCAAACAATTGAATACCACTCTATTTTATCAAATACCAATCCATTTGATCTAAATCCATCACTCCAAACAAAATTTAAAGTGATATTTATAACTTATAGATACTATAAATCAAGTTATTCTTTACTAGCATAAGTGATTAATAAGTAAAAAATGTATTGTTAATATGTAATAATTTTTCTAGAATAGAAGAAAAGTGAAATTAAATATACATTAACTTCTATCAGTATAATCGATAGGTGAATTAATTGCCAAAATATACTGTATATGAAAAAATCGACAAATAAACTAAAAAAATCAACATAAACTAAAAATATACTGTATATGAAAAAATCGACAAATACTTAATAATATTACTGTACGATTTTATGCTGAATGGGTGCATAGTAGCATTTTACTATTCCTTTAATACGAAATAAGTGCTTATTTTTCTTGTGTATTGGCTCATTTGAAAAGATATAATTTCGACCAAACATTTATATAAAATTTTTATGCAAATTATGTGCGTGACAATATGATTATTTCTTTGACTAAGAAGAGGTAGCTGTAAAAGTTAGTCATCATGGAAAATGATGGACTAGGAATCATTTTCATGGGATAGAATCAAAATCAGTCCTTGTGTTTGTTATCTTGCTCTCCAGCTTTTTATCTTTGTTTCCATAATTATGTTTGACTGTATTTTATGATATGATTTATATGCTCTTAATTGTTCTATTTTACCTTCCCTTTTTCGAATTTACAAACATTTATATAATTATATTCATTTTTTGCTACTGGTTTTAGCATGGCCAAGACCCTTGAACGGTACCAAAGATGCAGCTATGGAGCCTTGGAATTACACCACCAACCTGAAATTGAGACACAGGTGTTCTTTTTTTTCCTTTCTTTTTTTACACTTTTCTAAATGATAAAGGTTCTCACTAAATCTACACTATACATTGGTATAATATAGTTGACACCTACATAAAATGTTTTTTTTAGTGTATACATTTTTCAATATGATTATATTGCTTCCAACTTAAGCACCAAAGAAAAGGAAAAAAAATCTATAAATTTTGCTGGCATGCAATCCATATATTATTTATATGTAACCTTACTTTTCATAATATGCATTGGAAAACCAAAGCCTATTTCATCCTATATTACGAACTCAATATTCTCATCTATTTTGCATTCATATATGATACAATATCGTGAATTTTATAACTGTAGAACAAAATTTTCCTTTTAATTTAGGTGGTATTTTTTATCACATAAAACTATCTTATCTACAAAAAGCATAATTATTTTTGTTGGTTCTAATTTAATGTAAAAAGATAAGGACTTAGAATAATCCTATTGTTATGAAAAAATATTATGCCCACGCCTTTTATCCTTACACTGATCGAGCTCTTCTCATACATATTCTTGAAAATGCGAATATATGTATTTGTAAACATTTTGCTCTAAACGGAGTCCCACACAAACTCTTTAGGTACCTATCATGCGCCTTCTCCAAATCAATAAAAATAAAATAAAAATCTTTTTTTATCTATATGATATTGCTCGCTCAAACACCATAGCAATTAAGTAGATCGCTTTCATAATTGATCTCTCAAGCTATGTTTGGATATCATAAAATGAACGGAGCGGAATGAGTGGAGCGGAATGGAGCGGTGTGGAACAAATGCCTCATTCAATTGTTTAGCAATTTTAGAATGGAATAAGACAAGTTGTTCATTCCGCCTAAATTGGAGGGGAAGAAATATGGTGGTAAGTGATGAAATGGAATAGAATCCATACCACTCCATTCCGCTTCGCTCCATCCGATTCCATAAATCCAAAATAAGTTTCAGACATTTAAACAAATTAAACATCAATAACTTATTATGTTTCCTTTCATAATTTCTTCTGAATCACTTGTTCTCATGACTTTATGGTATAGCTAATAAGTATTGTTCCCTATAAATTGCACACATTTGTATATATATTGTTGTTATAAATCAAAATTAAAGTTTTTCTTCTTCATTCATCCATATTTTTATTTGACCTCATATTTGCGTTTAAAAGATTTTTGATTCAACAATGTCTCAATCTCCTTAGTATTTTTAACCTAGAGGTTAAAGTAGAAGACCATATCATCTCACAAGTTAAGCAGTTTAAATATCTTTGCTCTGTAATACAAAACGATTAAGAAATAGAATGGGATGTCAACCCTCGAATTCACGTTGGGTGGCTTAGATGAGTGAGAACTTTAGGGGTTTTATATGACACAGTGGTAGCGCTCAAGAAGAAGGGAAAATTTTATTAGATTCTATAATACCTAAGATGTTGTATGAGATAAAATAATGGGAAGTTAATAATCAATATTAAAATAAAGTATGTATAACAAAGATGAAGATGTTGCGTTGGATGTGTGGTAAGACTGGACAAAATAAGATTAAAAATAAAAATATTAGAGAGAGTGTTAGAATAGTACCTATAGTACAAAATATGGTGAACAATATATTTAAGTGATTTGGATATGTAGAGAAAAGACCCGTATTTTTTTTTTGGTAAGATGAGTAGCTCAAATTGGGAGGAGTCAAACAACTACAGATAGAAAAATACCTAGAAATACTATAAGAGAAGTTATTAAGATAGATCTCAAGATTATCAATTTTGATAGAAGCATGATCCATGATAGAATTATTTGAAAAATCCCCGAGTCTCACATTGTTAAGAGATGGTCTTTAGAATGGGTTTATAAAGCGTGAAACCCCTCACCTTACAAGTAGTGTCTATAAGGTTGAGTTAAGTCTAACACACCTACTTTAATACGGTATCAGAGCCAATTGATCGGAATATGGGTCATCCATAATTAGTATTCATGCACTAAACCCAATATTGTTGATACTAAAGATAGGATGCTGATTGACACGGGGGGCAGAGACGGGAATGTGTGATTCTGGCAGTTGGGTTTTAACAATCTGAAACTGCATCCATTGATTGAGGAAGAATATTTAGAATTGGTTACGATTTTACAGGTTGTTCGCCCCATTTTGGACAAGCGTGGTTAGAAAGGTTGAGAGGTAGGCACTCTAAAAATAAGTTTTGTGGCATATGGGTTGTGGCTTGTTGGTGTATATGGTGGGTTAGAAATCAAGTCATTTTCAAGAATGATATGGGTTATCCGAATTTGATAGTGCTGAGAATTATGTATTTTCTGTGGTGGTGGTGGTTGTTAAGGTAGAATATATTTTGTAATTTTATGATCACTTTAAGCATCCTTTAGATTTTATCTAGGTTTATTGTACAATTAAAGGACAATGATATGTTTTGTGGGTTGAAGTACCTCTAGTACTTTAAAATGATAGAATGTTTGGCTTATAAAAAAAAAAAAAGTCTGACACAAATATTAAACGTGAATATACTAACATTAATATATATTAACAATAATATTATTACATGTTTGATTTATGTCATAATGATTTGACTAATTTAACCTAACACTTGATTTATGTTATAAAAGATTCAACTAATTTTAACGATTGGTTGTAGACTGTCTGACATGACTATCATAGCCCTTTTCTTCTTTAATAGACTATTATTATATAGAGTAAATTATAAGATGAAAAGTCCTCATTGTTTTATTATATTGACACTGTTTTTTTAAATTTAAATGTTTGCTCGTTAAACATCAATATTTTCATAATAACCAAATATGATGAGATATAGGAAGTAACAAAGGTATTTCATCTGTCATATGCATGTACCAACAATTAATATTAGACTAATGTTAACGTACCTACTACCTAGAATCCAAACCTCAACAAACGTGTGAGTATCACAAAGGGCATGTAAAAGTTGATTGTTTATACTACTTGTTTATGTTATTTCATTTTGAGTGTCTATGTTATTTGTTTGTTTTCTTACCAATACAATTTTTGCAAGTACTTAAAAACACTTTATTGGCTTTTGGAAAATTCTAACATGCATGCTTCACCATTCCCTTGAGTAGAAGCGCTATCAAGAGTATCTCAAGCTAAAATCAAAAGTCGAGGGACTACAACAAACACAGAGGTATTATGCTTGGCCACATTTGAGATATTCTTTATAATAGGCTATTTTATCCAAAAATAATTACGAATGATTTATATTGGTTGAATGAAAATAAATAATATATTTTCACCTTGTAGAAACTTTCTTGGAGAAGAATTGGAGCAATTAGATATTAAGGAGCTTGAGCAGCTAGAACGTCAACTAGACTCTTCCTTAAAGATAATCAGGTCAAACAAGGTATGCAAAATTAATATTATTTTATATTTTGTGTATTTTTTGAAAAATTTTTATTGTTATTACTGTCAAAACAATTAGCCCTAACAACCCTAACAACTTTCCCTATAAAGAAACAATTATAATAAACTTATGAAAAAGACTAAAAAAGGAAAATTTTATGACAAACTATCATTACATTGATCTATTATCTATGAGGATCAATATTTCAACAACCTCTCTCACGCTCAAGCATGGTAGATGTCAAGCATGCCAAACTTGGATACAAACTTTTGAAATTTGTTTTTTGTTTAGGGTTTGGTGAGAGAATCGGTCAGTTGCTCTTGTGAAATTATAGGCAATAACTTGAGCACACCTTCTTTGATCTTTTTCACGAACAAGACGACAATCGATCTCGAGATGCTTTGTTTTTTTTTTTTTTGGAAAACAAGAATTGAAGCTATATGTATAACGCTTTGGTTGTCCCGATATAGAACCTGTGGTTCGCAACATGTAATATGAAGGTCCTTCAGAATATAGAGTAACCAAATTAGCTCACAAGTAGCTGATCTAATGGCTCTGTACTCCGTTTAAGAAGAAGTTCTTGCAATAGTTTGTTGTTTCTTAGCTTTCCATGACACTAGAGATGATCCTATGAAAAAACAATATCCTGATGTTGATCTCCTTGAATCAACACAACCTGCTCAGTCTGCATCAGAGTATCCCAAAATTTGAGTGCCTCGGGACTACCTTTCAAATATCTAACAACTCTGCATGTTGCATGATAATGTATCTGACTCGGGTCCTGTAGAAATTGGCTCAATTGTTGTGTTGTTAGTGTAATGCCAGGTCTTGTGTTGTTCAAATAAATAAGTCTGCCAATAAGCCTTGTGTAAGCAGTAACATCTTCAAAAGGTTTACTTTTATCTTGATACAATTTGATTAATGGATTGAGAGGTGTGTCAACAGGTTTTGATGCAAGTAAACATGCGTCTTTCAGCAAGTTGAGACAATACTTTCTTTGAGAGATGACAATGCCTTCTTTTGAGTGTGCCACCTCAAGACCAAGAAAGTATTTTAATTTACCAAGATCCTTGAATTTAAAAGGACAATTTAGAATTTGTTTGACACTATCAAATTCCTGTAATGAAGAACCTGCCAAGATAACATCATCAACATACACCAATAGGACTGTTGTGTGATTACCTTTTATCAATGCGAACATTGAGTAATCTAAGTTGGATTAAGCATAGCTAAGTTTAAGAAGCAAGCTTGTAAGTTTTTCATACCATTTCCTGTTGTCCTGTTTTAAACCATAGAGACTTTTGACCAGTTTACAAACTTGATTAGGCTTAGTGAATTGAATGCCTTATGGAACACTCATGTAGACAACTTCCTCATGGTCACCATACAAGAATGCATTGTTGACATCCAATTGATGCAGATGCCAGCTCTTGATGGATGCCACTGCAAGAAGAACTCTAATTGTGGACAATTTTGCTACAAGGGAGAGTGTGTCAAAGAAATCCAAGCCTTTTACTGGACTATACCATTTGGAAATCAATCGTGCCTTGTACCTCTCAACTGATCCATCAACTTTATATTTGATCTTGTAAACCCATCTGCTCCTAATAGGTTTGACATATAGTGGTAAATCTACTAGTATCCAAGAAGCATTGATGGCTAAAGCTTCTAGTTCAGAATTTATAGCCTTCAACTAATTCTCATCCTTACAAGCTTCCTTATATGTGTTTGGCTCACTATCAAGGTTAACAGAATAACTGAACTTTTCATGATTAGGAGACAAAATTAAATGAATGAAAAGAGGGAATGGGATAATAAGATACCTGTAGATGATGGCATTAGGTGATTTCTTGAGGACTTGCACATATAATCCTTGAGATGAGTTGAAGGATTTTTGTTTCTGGTAGGTCTATGTGAACTGTTAGGGTCATTGTTTGTGTTAATGTTAGGCTCATTATTGTTGATGTCAGGCTCATCATTGTTGGTGTTATGCTCATCAAGAATTGGTGGATTGTCAAGCCCATGATTGGTATTAGAGTCAGCGGATATAAGAGAGTCATCATGGTCAGGTGTGGTGGTATCTTGTTCTTCACAAAATTTGATGTTATTTTGTGAATGGTTGTGATTAGTTGGTGATGTTTCATTGGATATGTTTGTAAGGTTGGAGCCTGAGTGATGTTTCCAATTTGATGGATAAGGAAAAATATGTTAATAACGAACAACATTCCTAGCTATGAATATGTCACGGTTATTGATGTCTAGGAGAATCGCCCCTCTGACACCTTTCTTGAAGCCTAAAGTTTAGTTCTATTGGACTGTAATGTAGAGGCATATGTCAAAGTTCCAAAAACTTTCAATGCGTGAAGGTCAGGTTCATAATTGAACAACATAAAATAAGGTGATTTGTTTTTCAAAATTGGGCTAGGCACTCTATTCATGATATATACAACATGATTGATTGCATAAGACCAAAATTACTTGGGAACATTGGCTTGAAAAATTAAGGCTCTAGCAATGTTAAGTATGTGTTGATGCTTCCTCTATACCCTACCATTTTGTTGAGGAGATTCAACACAACTGGTTTGGTGAGAGATACCATTGGAAGCATAGAATTAGGGCATGATAAATTCAGGACCATTATCACTTTTAATGGTCTTGATGTGAGATTTATGTTGTATTTCAGCCATCTTGACAAAATCAATCACATTTTGTTTGGCTTCAGACTTTTATTTCATGAGTATGATCCATGTGTATCGACTAAAACCATCCACATCAGCTAAGAAATAAGAATGATCATGTTTAGACTTAATGGCTATAGGACCCCAAATATCAAAGTGAAAAATATCAAAAAGCTTTGTTGCTTGATTAAAACTTGAATGATAATGTGATCTTTTATGTTTGGTATAATGAAAAACATCACAAGTAGAATTCTTATCAACAACAATAAAAGGCAATATAGATGAAGGGTTTACATCCTAGTAGGGGATAGATGTCCTAATCTAAAATTCGATAGGGCATGTTCAGGTATACAAAGACTTGTTGATTCATATGTGGCATGAGTGTCATGGTATTTATTCTTGAGAATTAAGTTATACAATCCTTGAGTGTTGTCTCCTAAACCAATCATCTTCATTGTGATGGACCTGAATGAGACAATGATTGTAAGTGAAACTTACTTTGTACTTGGACTCTTGACACAATTTGGAGATAGAAATTAGATTAACAGAAAATCAAGTATATACAAGACATTGGATATGATGAAATCATGTGAAAACTTAACAGTGCATATATGTTCAGCTAAAGCATATTGTCCGTTGGGAAGTCTAACATTTATAGGGGAAACTTTAGCATATGAAGAAAAACAAGAACTCAATGAACAAATATGATTACTAGCACTTAAATCTATGATCCAAGTTTCTAATGAGCATCCTTTGTAAGTAATAGAGAAGGTTATACATTTATCATTCAAAGATGGATAACCTATGAATGTGGAAGAGCTAACTTGGTTAGAAGCTGCAGGGATGATACCTTGACTGATGGTTGAATTCTAAAGTAGATGCTGTAACACCCCAATTCCCATCGCGAATAAATAAAACATAAATAAATCAGAGTAACTAAAATTTTATTCTTTTCGACAGAAATGAGGATGCCACATTTGAGAAAAACACAATCCCTGCTCATAAATTTGATACATAACACAAAATGGAATAAACATAAAAGGGAAACTTTTTCTAACAAAAGGAAGTTCAATTATGGAATAAAGCGGAAAGATCCATAACTGACTTGTTTTACAAAATAAATTATTTTATAACATCAAAATATTCATACAAAGTTAATACAAAATAGATCCAACAAATGTATACATATATAACAAAAGCGTTCCCCGACTCTCGTGTTACGTATCAGAGCAGACAAACTGCCAAACGGATGGAGAACTAATCTTCACAAAAGCCTCCAAGACACTAATCTGCAATTGCCTCGTAGAGCAACAAACCACAGCAGAAGGGTGAGAAATAACAACTAAATCAAGATTGCATAATAATATGCAAACACATACAAATTCACATGCATAATTATTCTCACCACAAGCATCACATACTAATACATATAGCATGCCACAAATACATAACATATCTCTAATAATCCAACAACATAGCATATATCAATTATACCAACATAATCACATATTCACACATAAGGCATACCAAAGTTATAACATATGGAAACACACCACCACATCACGTATATTCATATATAGCATACCATAGAGAATTAATACAATCATTGTAATGTACAACATCCCCACAAAACATAGCATATGTCTATACATAAAACATATCATCCATAACCAATGCATATCAAATCACCAATGCTGTCACAAGCTAAACACATAATCAATCAATTCACAATCTCCCACACATAATCAATCCATTCATGATTTCTCACACATAATTAATCCATTCATGATTTATGCAAATGCACAGAGACCGACACAACGACTCTATGCAATGCAATGCGGTACCGTTCCATCCATCATTCTCATCATTAATTCACTCAGGAATTATTGGAATCACCGCTTGTTACTTAGTGTAACTCCCCGTCGGGTAAATGATGTTCCCCGTCGCTTTAGGTCCTCTTGGTATAAGGCTCACGACGTTTATGGATCGCTTTAGGTCCTCTTTGTATAAGGCTCACGATCTGATCGCTTTGGGTCCTCTTTGTATAAGGCTCACGATTGTCTATAACGTCGCTTTAGGTCCTCTTTGTATAAGGCTCACGACCGTTATAGCAGATTCCCTCGGGAATCATTTCGTCGCTCACACCCACTAGGGCACACGACATCACAAGAATGCATATCATGATGCTTGGCATACAATGACTCATGACAATCAAATGCATACACATATACAACCATGTGAATCATTTCAACATCCAGAATCATGCATATACAATAAAAAACAACACAATGCATTTACTTGCCCTAAGGCCACAAACCATCTTCACAACATTCACATCACATAACAGCACACAAGCTATACGTTATATATCAAAAGTATATCACATGATAACACATCAATCGCACACAATTACGACGATAAAAGTCGACAAAACGACACGTTTTCAAATTCTCGACACAATTAAATCGGCCACCAATCTCCAAACCATTTTTATAAGAAAGAACATCTCATTAGCTTCCCAACGATACTAGGAACGTCCCGATCTGAAGTACGGATCAAAAGTTATGCATTTTCAAAGAAAACAAATTTATTGAAAATCCCTAGGAGCGCCCGGCGATACATATTTTCGCCCGGCGGTGCCCCCTTTGCCTCTTCGTCGCCCGGCGAAACAACGACGTACATTTCCCAACCAAAACTTTAAAAGAGCCAGCAGCGTGACAAGCTGCGCCTCTTGGGTATCGCCCGGCAGAGCAGCGACGCAACACATGCGTCGCCCGACGCTCAAAGCATCGCCCAGCGCTTCGTATCAGATGCAAAATTTCTCTGCTGCGTTTTACATGATTCCACATCCCAAAAATCCCATTTTTCATCCCAAATCAATTCCAACGGCAAAACAAGTATCAGCAATTGTTCATAAACACAGTGTGATCATACAACGCGATTTATACCGATTTTCGACCGTGAAAACATCGATTTCTATCTAATTGATCACAAATTATCAATAAGTAAAAGTTGTGCAACAACCAAAACAATTACAACAAACAACACATATACATACACAAGCAAGATATAATCGAAACTTCTCACCCTTACCCGATTAATCGCGCTTGAAACGGAGTTTTCTTCGATTTTCCTCTTCTCATCTCTTTTCTCTCCTCTTCTTTCCCTTCCTTTCTCTTTCTCTTCTTTTCTCTTTTTCTTTCCCCTCTATTTCCACTTATGTAAAAATATCTATTTTTTTCTAAAATATCTAACCCCTCAAAAGACTATTTTACCCGTCGGCTCAAATATCTCGCAAACGCTCTCAAAATGCGATAAAACATAAACAGAGATGAAATATAATATATTGTCAAATAAAAGTCAAGAATAAAATAATATAAAAACAAAAATAATTAAATCAACTCGATTAAATAAATAAGACAAAAACGGGGGCGTTACAGATGCACAAGCTTTTCATATTGGCCTTGAGTAATAGCAGAAGAACCATTGTTATCTGGAGATGTGAGGGCATCCACCTCATTCTCATCATCATTTGTACCAGTATTGTTTATCATAGGGCCTTTGCCAAAGTGTGGAGGAAAACCATGTTTTCGATAACAAACATCAATTTTGTGGTCAGTTTTACCACAATGAGTACAGATTTTGGACTTAGAAGTGTTGGATTGTGCTGCATAATTGCCAAGCTCTGGATTGAGTTTCTTGTATTCAACGACATTGATTAAAGCTTGAGATTCTTCAACTGGTGCAGAGCCATGTTGCCTTTCATGTTGAAGAACCATGAAAAATATTCTATTCATTTCAGGAAGAGAATCCATGAGCAAGATCTAAGACTTTACCACAACAAAATTCTCATTTTAGCCAGTGAGGAATCGAATAACATTCAGCATCTTGTGATTCTTCCTGGCTTTTCTCATGGCCTCGCAAGAACATTAATTTCTACAGGTGTAAGTTGGAATTGGCATGTAAATCTCCAACTGTTCCCAAATAACTTTCAAAGTGGAATAGAATTTAGTAACATGCTTTAAGTCTTGCTTAAGAGCATAAACTTCTTGCTGCAATTCTGTGATATGAACTAAATCACCTTGAGAAAACCTCTCTTTGAGATCGTTCCACACATCAATTGCGTTTTTTACGAACACAATCGATTGACATATTGAATCAGAAACGGATTTAAGTAACCAAGAATGAACAAGCATGTTGCACCTGTTCCATGCACGAAAAGAAGGATCGAACTCGTCGGTTGGTACTTGAATGGAACCATCAACGAAATCGAGATTCAACTTTCCACCAAGAGCTGGTCGCTTGGATCTTACCCAAGAGTGATAGTTGGCACCTTCAGGAACAGGGGTAACTTTGACAGATGAAGGACCAACACTAGGATGAACATAGTAAGGGCTGTTAGGATCAGAAGTTGGTTATGGTGATTTAACTTGTGGTGGAGCCATAACGGAAAACCAGAAGAGAAGAATAAAAATGAAAGAATTAAAGGAATATTAGAGAAGTTGGATCAATGAAGGCGTGTGATACCATGTTAAAAATTCAAGATCTCAATGAAAGGATCCTGAACTTGCATGAAGAAGGATAAGAACTTGCATGAACGGAGACTAAAGGAAAAGAAGAAAACGATAGAATGGAGCATGCAATATTTGTTATTGAGCTTGAACAATCAAGAGTGCAACACGAGTATATATAGAAAAGCAAGCTGTAACTATCAAACAGTTAGCCCTAACAACCCTAGCAATTTTCCATATAAGGAAACAATCATATCAAACTTACGAAAAAGGCTAAAAAAGGAAACTTCCATTACATGATATCACTACATTGATCTATTATCCATAAGAATCAATATTTCAACAAGTGAAGATAGACTTTGGATAAGTGTATCTATTGTCGTCTAAGAATATAATACTCAAAATTCCTATTTAAAGAATTGTTACAATTTCTACAAAACAATTAAAATTTTGTATAATATGATGTAATGTAAACGAGGTATGTATAACATATATATTAGGCAAAAACATGTTTTAAAAATAACTTTAAGAAAAACTAGTAATAAAAAATGATCGACCATTTTTTTAATCCTTTATAAGTTCTTGCTTAGTAATTTTGTCTGATCACTACAATTACATCCCTATTATCACCATTAATTAGAAAAGTAATTAGGTTAAATCTCTTGACGCATAGCCTTCTTCTTGAATCATAACTATCTAATGTCTTAGATGAATTCATAATTGATAAGGTTTTATCAGACGTTAATTCCTATATCACAAAACAACTAATACCTTATGTCTAGAACTATTATAGGTCTAACAACAACAAAGTTAGGTTGAAATATAAAATGTATTATTAGTAATCATTCCCAAAATGTGATTAATCAAAACATTTGTCAATGAATTCCAAATTTAAAGCCAAACTTTATTGAATAATAATAGGTAGCAATTACATGAACTAGTACTCATCAAATTACATAGATCAAACAATTCAAAATAAATTCATCTGCAAAGCCTTAATCAAAATAAATATTGCTACTCATGAAACAATTGTTCATAGTCCAAGAATTTGAGAAAGAATACATGAATTACAAAGAAATAATTGAACTTCAATGGTAACAAAGCATCAATCTTTGTCCTCTAGAACTCTGCAACTGTCTCCCTTTGATTAGTTTACACAATCCCTTCTTCCCATTAAATTTTGCTTAATATGGGGCTTCTGATATCGATGATTATGCCATAATTTGTTAGAATTGTGTGACGATGCTTCATTAATTCAACGTGTTGTGCTGAGTTGACGCAAAGTTTCCTCACGATTGCAGAAATCGTGCCACAATTTTTTCAGACTTCCACATTGTGAAGTTGATTTATGTCTATCTATATAAAAGTTGTAGTTGTGGTTGTTAGGTTTCATTGGACGTTGGTTTCACTTCAATCGGGTTTATAAAACTTTAGATAAGGTCAAAATAGTGCACAAATATCATGTAGGTTTTTTACTAAAATTCATCGCCATGTTAAATCCGAAAATAAACCAAATTTATACGAAATCCTTTTTGAACATGTGGAAATTTTGATTGGACTTTTATTTCTTCATCTTTTTTTCAAGCTCTTGTGTACATTTTTGCTTTATATCCTTTCACCGTCACTTCCACCAAACATGAACAACGTAGAGTTGCCATGTTATAGCGATTTAAAATTAATTGAAACTTTTTCCAATAATCTCGAATCCAGACATAACTTGTTACTATTCATACAATATTAATGATAAAAATATTTTTTAAAAATAAATTAACAACAAAAATCCGAGTTTCTCTGATGTTGTTAGTATTAGAAAATCTAAAAGGTAATACACAAAAATCACCTAAGTTATCCATAGCCAAAATTAAATATGAGAAAGAGATGACATAAAGGCCAAAAAATAAATTAATCTTAAAGTGAGACTATTCGGCAAAATCGAGACTATTTATAGATGAGAACATAAACCACTCGTTGAAAGAGCAAGAATGTTTCGAACATTCTCTCAATAATCCCTTTTAAGAAGATAAATGACTATGATATACCAATTGCAAAAATCCGAATATGTCGAGGCTAACTTCTAAAGAGAAGTAAACTTACAAAATACCTGCAAAAGTTACCTATAATAGATAGGATAAAAATTCACAAAATAGATATGGATTGTTTGACGTGTATAAGATATTTTGTGTAAGAATATCAATTTTGTGTAAGGTATTTTGTGCTCTATCAGTTTTGCCCACCAGGCTCGAAGAATCATATGACTTGGGCTTTAAAATTAGAGCCCATAATTTTCAAAGTCTTTTTAGCCCAGCTCTAAAAAGCCCACTATCTATTAGAGCTAGTCCATATGAGCCGTGGGTAGCCCATTAGGCCCATATTACTATAAATTCTAAAAAATTATACTAATACTTATATTATCTTACTCCAAAATAACATATTGATTTTTCACACCTCACTAAATTTTATATATATTCTATTCAATATTTCTCTTTTAAATATTATACATTAATATAATCAACACTCTTTTCTCGTATTCTATTAGTTTCCCTTATGTCAAATATTCGAGTATTATTTTATACAATTTAGACATGTATTGTATTTAAAAACATATTATAGTATTGATAAAAGATAATATAATACTTAAAAATGTATTATGTTTAAAATAATATAATTTTTTATTTTATTTATAATAAATATTATGGCATTTTTATTTTAAATTTTTATTAAAAAAAGCCCATTTAGGGCCGGGTAGCCCGAAGTCCATCTAGCGCCGGACTCGAGTAGTAATTTTCGAGCCCATATTAGAAATGGGTTTTTTTGGCCCAGCCCTAAAAAACCTGAGCCCATCAGGGCCGACCCGTTTAGGGTCGGGTAGCCCATTTTAACAGCTCTACACCTATACCATATTTTATTGTTCATCAATATGGTGAACAATGAAATATTATAATAATATTTTTTTTAATTATTTATTTTTTTTCTTATTATTTATTTTTGATTAATGAGTCGCGATATAAAATTGTGTGATTAAACAACTTTATAATTTTATTATCAAACATTTTACATTTCGTTAACTAGTTTTAATTTTTTTACTAAAAATTATTTGTAATATCTAGACATTTATTAACCAACTCATCACTTCATTAACCAACATTTTACATTTTATTAACTAACTTTATTTTAGTATTAAACTATTTTTAATATCTGAGTATTGATGAACTAAATTCATCACGCATTAACTAATTTTTTACAGTTCATTAACCAACCTTTTACTTTTTATTAATTAACTTTATTTTGTTACTAAACTATTTTTAATATCTGAGTATTGATGAACCAAATTCATCACTTCATTAATTAATTTTTTACATTTTATTAATTAACTTTGTCTTACTATAAAAATTCACTCTTCATGTACACTCTCTTCATAAGTAATGTTCATGCACATGTATATTGTTCACTTGACACTGTTCATGCATTGTTCACGCGCTATTTATAGATGTTCATAATTTATGATACTGTTTACCATATTTATGAACAATGCATACGGTCTAGTATATGATATTGGTGTAAACATAGCATTGTTGATTTTAAAATCCTCTCTATTTTAGGAGAGGTCCAATTGCACTTTGAATCTGTGCCAGAATTGCGAAGGGGTGATGATGGTGATGGTTTTTTTTAGCATAGGATATATATAACATAGAAATATGTAGGAATTCTTGCTTGCACATACATTTTTGTCTTTAGATATAACATATAGAAATTAGTTCTTAGATGCTAGGAAAATAAAATAAGAAATAGATAGACAGAAAAATAATTTGGACATTTACACTTTTCTATATAATTTTGTCTTTGCTGATAAAAAAAACTGAGATAGAATGTAATAAAGTTGAGAAAATTAGACAAACTTTGTGTGTCTATATGAGGAATGAAGATTATGTGTTATTCTAGAAATAACTTATCGTTTACATCAAGATATGAGGAAATATTCCATAAGATATATCATGTTCCAAAAGATGCTACAAGTTCTTGACACAATAATCATAAGATTATGTACTAGATTATGATATATGCTTTTATTAAAAACTTATTATTTATATAATGTTCCTTTGTCTCCAGACACAGCATATGCTTGATCAACTCACAGACTTGCAAAGAAAGGTAAACCTTGTTTACACTTTCTATATCTTGCTTTAATACGTGTATGTACTTATAGGCTGGCCCACTTCCTTTTTTATGGACACAGGAAGAGATGCTACTGGAGACTAATAATATCCTCAGGAACAAGGTATAAAACAAAACCTATATAATAAAGTTGTTAGATATGATGCTGATATGTTTCAACATGATCTTCAATCCTTGTAGAATTTTCTTTCAATTTATTTCGTGAAACGAAAACAGATTACTTTTATTAACAAGGTTATTCATCAAAATCAAACTAATCTCTCTCATTATGCAACTATGAAGCATGAGACACCTCTAAACTGCGCAACTGTAGTATTTGACACGCATCGGTGTTTAAAAGCTGTACGACACATGTTAAAAAAGTTAGACAAATCTCTTTATAAAATTGGTTTTTGTTTACACTCTTTGATTCGTTACAGTTACCCGTATAACATTCCAATACATGTGTCGTACAATTTTAATAATTGTTTTTTAAATTTTTTTCCTTTGATGCTACACACCTTATATATATTTTTGACAAATCTCAAACGGAAGTGAAAGAATTATACATATATTGAAACAATACGAAGAATTAAAAACATTAATTTTGATAATATATTTATTATTTTTTAATAATAGATGAATAAATAAAATTCAAATACTATCATATATGTGACAGTTTTGGTGCTGTATGTTTTTGACAATATATAATATCAGAGTATCAATGTCATGTCGTGTCTCGGTACGTGTGTTGGATTCCGTATTTCATAGCTCTTATTTGCATATATTTTGCATAATTGAATCTTGACCATTTTTTTTTTAGAAATTATCTATTTGAAGAAAGTTATAAGGTCCAATTTCATCTTTTGTTTTCATTGTGTGCCACCTCATTTGATGAAGTGTATAATGTCCTTGTGAATTTCATAGTTGGAGGAAATTAATGCGACCCTTCAACCAACATGGGAATCTAGGGAGCAAAATGGCCCCTATAGCTGCCCCCCTCACCAATCAGAGGGATACTATGAGAAAGCACGTTGCAATAGTACATTGCAAATTGGGTATTTTTCTTCCTAATTGTGGTAAATCTTAAATAGATAATGTTTTTTTTTCAAGAAGCTGATTCATCTTTCTTCTATACAGCTACAATTCTTCAATGATAAATGAATCAGGAGGAGCTGCAGGAACCTCATCTCAGAATCCTAATGACTTCATGCATGGATGGATGAACTGAGTTTATAAATTATTTTAATAAATGATTTTATAAGAAATTTAAAGCTTATGTTGTGCCTAAAATAAAAGGCTATAATATATGATAGATGTCATGCAGTATAAAATCTTAATAAGGTGTGTTTCTTTAAGGAATTTGGAAAGTTTTTTCCCAAACTGGTTCCTTTGTACTTAATTACACATTTGAGTTTACCAATAAGGGAAACGATTAAACAAGGTATTCTTATATTGATTGGTGTTCAAATCCTATAGTATGATTGCTATACAAGCATGTTAATTCTGATAGATGATATAATATGTAATTGTTATTTTTGTTATAGTTAAACTAAGAGTAGTTTAACCTATTTGTGTTTATTTTTTTTAATGTAAATCTTATTTTTAAAATTTATGTTATTTACATTTTTAAGAAATTTAAATTTTTTCTCTTTTTGTTACTTTGTTATCTGTATTGTTAAGATTTATTATTCCGTTTTATCTTTCTAGTGGTTTAGTTAATTTTTGTATTTCCTTGAACGATATGAAAGTTGTTCAAAAAGGAAGGGATGTAGGAGTGCATTATAAAAAGAGAACAGGTTTGAAGTGAATCTAGTGGTGACTTTGGAAAGGCATGATCAAGTTGAGGATGATGTTAGGGAGTTCAATGAAATGAATAGATGATTATTGGATCATTGATAATGTTTAGGGGAAGAGTGGAGAAGAAAGGATACATGATGTAACTAGGGTGAATCATCTTGATTTCATTGCCATCTAATAAACTAAGCTTGAAGCGACGGGTGGATTTTTGTCACTATTTGTGGGGCAATGACACGAGCTTCATCTCAATTAGGACCGAACAATTGATCGGTTTCGATCAGTTTTGGATTTACAATTTAAATATAACGTAAACCACAATTTTATTTTTAAGTTTTGATTTCACGATAATGTTTTATTTTTTGGTAAATTCGATTATATTAGTTTGGTGGCTAAATCGGATCGATTTACTCGATATAATATTTATTGAAAAATAACTATGTTTATAAAATTTGTAAACATTTATCTTTTTAGCTTTTTAAAAATATATCAAAATTTTAGAATAGCTTAAAGAAGGGCAATATTTTATTATTGAAAAAAAATTATTATTCCGTGATATTATATTTAATATCATTTGATGTTAAATTGTTCATCATCATACTTTAAACCACAAATTAAAAAATATTCAAAATTTCATATTACATGTCTTGTATTATTGTGAATACACAATGCCATCATTAGCCTATAAAAATGATAATAATCTGACAACATTATGAACTTCATTTCTATAATGAGTCGGCCTTATAGTAATAAAAATAAATAAAACAAATATTAAGTTCAATTGGTTTTAGTTTTCGGCGGATTCAAATAATTATCTGAATCTGATCGAATCGATCATATACTAAATTAAGCAACTGAATCAATCTGACATTTGAGTCGACCCGATTTATTTGCACAAAAAAAACAATGAATCGGTCGATTCAAATTTTTCCACTCCTAATCCCAACTTTGGGAACTATGAGGGGAATTTATCCATATGGTGTATGTCTAAGTGTATTTTTTTTTGTTTTATTTTTCAAAATTACATCAAAGACCCTTTAAATTATTTTTATATAACTAATTGGTCCTTCTAATTTTTTTTAAAAACTCAGTCCTTTAAGTTATTAAATATGTGTACAGCTACTCTTTTTAAGAGAGTGAAGATGTTAATTGTTGATAAAATTATTTTGAGTGGTATGAAAATGATTAAGTGTAACCATAAATACAAAAATTATATATTTTTAAATATTTAAAATGTGAGAAAAAGAATATATAAATAACCATAAAAGACAAAATTGTTGAACAAAATTAAAAGATCAATTATGAATTAAAAAAAATTTAAACAACTTCTACTGTAATTTATATATTTTATTTATTTATTTATATTTTTAGTATAGGTGCTTTTAGAACGTGTTTAGAGTGATGTTCTTAGGTCTAAGATTGTTGTGTTGTTAATGTTTTTTTAAAAGACAAAGCAAAAACTTTTGTTATTAAAAAGGCATAAACCATGCCAGTGGTACATAGAATTATATTACAAAACTTCTATACCCAGAGCCACGGGTTGTGTTGCTAATGTTGACTCTAAATGTGAATTGCAATGGAAATAGGTTCTCTAGAAGTATTTGATTGAGGTTAAGAGAAGCATAATGTTTTGAGGTTTACTTTAATTCGGCTCTCGTCGTGGATGAAATAAATGTATGTTTTTTTTTTTTTAATAATCAAACTTCATTGAATACCAAGCAAACAGCCTCCAAATAAACAGTTTTACAACTTCTGCCATATAGCATAAAAAAAATACAACTTCTGTAATATAACAGACAAGGATGCATGAAGAAAATCTATCTAACAGCTCCACAAAATGCAAAAAAACCAGTTCAACAAGGACATGCTTTGTTTGAAACCATGAACTTGTTGCCTTAGACAGAACCACGCATGACGAATAGATACGATATCAGTAGAAGTCAAAGGGCATCTTGTACCAATCGTAAAAGGTACCAAAAGAATTCTTTTTGGTGTTTAACTCTCTCCAATTCCAAGCTCTCTGTATAATTTGTAATGATATTTCTTTAGGGTCCACGGGTTGGTTTTTAAACACCACAGCATTTTTATTTCTCCATAGACTCCAACATGAAACAAGCCAAATGAATGACACATGAATTCCAATCCGTGGGAGTTTGGCACATCTAAGAAAAGATTCTATACAATTCAATCCCAATGGGAATTGTACTCCTAACCACCTTTCAATTTCCCACCATATTTGTTTCGATTTAGAGCATGATAAGAAGATATGAGATATATCTTCAAGGCATTGGCAGCAAAACACGCAGTTCATCAGATTAGTATCAATGATAATACCTCTTTTGACGAGATTGTCTCATGTTGGCAGCCTGTTTAACAATAATCTCCAGCCAAATATTCTGATCTTTAACGAAACTCCCATCTTCCATATTTTATCTAATGCTTCCTTCGTATCATTGTCAATCAACGCTTCCCCCTCCTTCTGACATAATGTTGAATAACACAGCTTCACACTGAATTTGAGGTCTGCTCCTTTTGGCCAAATAACCAAGTCTTCTTCTAATGGGTTCAATGTTGTTTTATTCAATGTTTGTATCACTTCAGCAACAGGTCCACCGTCACCAATATGCAATATTACATTTGTTATTGCTCCAATAACCACAATCCTTTATTAACACATTCTGACATGGAGAAGACTCGAATAAATATGTGTATTGAAGTTTGAGTGGCTTTCCTCCTACCCATCTGGCATGCCAAAATAGGGCAGCACCCCCATTTCCCACTTTCCATGACAGAGTGTTGTATATGCCCTGAACATTAGCAGGATCAGCCAACTTATTAATGTCCTTCCACCAACTTGACCAGCTTCTTGGCCTGTTACTCTGCTGTTTTAGTATGCTTGACAAGTAGTTCGTTCCATACTTTGCTTTGAGCACACTCCCCCATATGTCGTCTTGATCATTTAGCGCTCTCCAAATCCATTTAGCGACTAAAGCACGGTTGAAGATCGTAACGTCCTTTATGCCTAAGCCACCAAGATTTGTAGTTTTGCAAACTTGGGACCATTTCACCCAAGGAATACTATTCTTTTCCAAGTCTTCTCCCCACAAGAATTGTCTTTGGAATGCTTTGATTTTTCTCAAGACAGCCATTGGAGCCAGGAAAAAGGAAAGATAATGAATTGGCAAGTTTGTAATAACAGAGTTAATCAATGTGCACGGCCTCCAATGGATAACTATCTTCCTCTCCAAGAAGTTAATCGTGCTTTGATTGATGATAAAACAGGTTCCCAAAATGCGATTGACTTATGATTACCACCCACTGATAAGCCCGGAAATCTAAATGGGAAACTTGCCACTTTACAAGAGAGGAAATCTGATGCAGCTTCAATTCTTTCCTTATCTAAAGCTATGCCAATTAGATTACTCTTACTGAAATTCACCTTTAGTCCTGACAGTAGTTCCATGCCTCTCAAAATTGATTTGATCGCCCACAAATTTGACCAAGAATCATCACAAATGAACAGTGTGTCGTCAACAAACTGTAGTAATCTTACTAATGCAACTTCATCAACCATTATACCTTGCAGGATGTTGTTGTTTGCTGCTTGGTCTTATGGGTATGTGGGAGGGGGTGGAAATCATTGAGTTTAGAATTTTTTTTCTAATGGAAATATTATAAATAATATATTTCACAACGTTGAAATCAATATTTAAACATGGTTGAAGATTTGTTGTAATATAGAATATAGTTAAGGTTGGAAATAAGTCGAGTTAAGTCAAATATTTCACATATTAGTTCGACTCGATAAAAATTAGTTCAACTTGAAAATTGAATCGAGTTTGACACGAACATTCTTTAAATTTAAACTCGATTCATTTTAAATTTACGAACAACTTAGTTCAACTCTTTTGACTCAAGTCGTTTGTTTCACGAACTTATAAGTTATTTTTTTGAAGTCTAATATTTCATTTTATATATTTGACATATTTAACTAATATATTTTTTAAAAATATATATTTGAAAGTCTAATTCAAAAACGACTCAATTGAAATTTAACCATATCTCAAAAATTAATAACTTCATCTCAACCTCTAGTAACTTCAAAAAATTAATGATATAGTACAATAAAAACTACTAGAATTGAGCCGAGTATATATATATATATATATATATATATATATATATATATATATATATATATATATATATATATATATATATTGTTTCTAAAGGGAAAAGAGAAAAGGTCGAACATAACCCACAAAAAGCAAAAAGCTAAAAAAGAGAGATTTGTATACGGGGGTTGGTTATGCAAAGAGAAGGTATTAGCACCCCTAACATCTGTTGTACTGAACGGGAACCACTTGTTAATTTGTGTTTATAAAAGCGGGATTGTTTGTTGATTGATTTTAAGTGAAAAAATATTTTGTCGTAATCGAGTGGAAAACTCAACTTACTACCCACAAGTATGAGGTAATAAGCATTTCACTACTACAAAACGCGCAAACAACGACCAAGTCACCACGGTTCTTCCATAAACCGTGGTGATATCTCTAAACGCGGGCGCTAACTTTATATTATATTTTTAATTAAAAATTTATAGGATATAATAATGGTTGTAAGTATAACCGATATGATAAAATCAATCTTTCATGGGTTCGAACCTCACCTGTGGAAAAAAAAATTATTTAACGTTAAGGCGTTCCTTTCTTTTTATATTTATTTTTAAATAAGGGATATCACTACGGTTATTATGGGTAACCGTCGTGATATAGTTTGCTTTTATTTTAAAATATAAAATATAACTACGGATATAGTTTTAAGCTGAAACGAAAAGTGATATTTTTTAATATATAAACGAAACTATCTGTTGCCCAGTTCATAACAGTTGTTTCTCTCTAAAGAAAACCCTAGCACAACCATTTCCTCTCATGAATCTTAACCAATATTGTGTTACAAGTGAATGGAAAAAAGAAGCTTAAAGGATATCTAACGGGAGCAACTCCGGCGCAAACTCCTATAGCGGCGAAGATGGTACGTTCTCCTGCTCTCTTCTTTCTACTCTTCTTCTGGATGCTGTTGATGTTTAGAATTTAGGATTATTATTTTAGGGTTTGGTTTTAGGATGCTGTGGAAAACATTATGTTATTGATGTTTTAGGGTTAAGTTTGATTTTTGTTGTGTTTCCTTGTAGAAACATGGTGATGATGGTGGTAGCAAGTGTATGGTGGTAGCAAGCGTATATTATGGTAATGTTTCATATGGTTTTTGTTGCCATGAAGAAAAATATAAGAAGTATGAAGTTATTGTAAAAACTTTATCCACCTTATATTTTTTCTTCATGGCATCACAAACTAGATGAACTTGTTATATCTTGATTTGTTACAGTTCTACGATTAATTTCAATAAGAGGTGCGTTATTGACTCAATGTATCTTGATTTATTACAGTCCCACGTGGGGTTTTGTTGCTTAAATAATGTATGTTTTTTTTATTGTGTTGAATGGATTTGTTGTATGTTGTTGTTGACAAATGTTCTCAAAACAAGAGCAAAACATTGCTAAGTCACAAGATAGAGGCTTCTTGTGACTTAGCAATATTTTGTTCTTTAAATTCTTATATAGGTTGACAAGTTTAGTTTATTCTATACTATGTATATTGTTTGTTTCACTAACCTTTTAATAAAAATGCAATCATTTATATTGACATAGAAACTTATATTCTGAAAATTAAGATGTATTTGAAAACCAACCTGTATTAATCAATGTTTTTCGAATCGCATCCGTCTCATTCAACACATTTTATGTTCCTTAACACATAATATCTGATTCAATGGTCTATTTGCTTCAATTCATCGATATTTACAATCGCGTTGATAAGCGATGATGATGAGGTAAAATATAATAAAAGATATCGATGCATTGAAGGAATCAGACCATTGAACCGTATATGTGTTAAAGAACATAAATTGTGCAGAATGAGACGGATTCAATTCGAAAAACATTGGTGTGTTTAAGTTGGTTTTCAAGAATAGTTTAATTTTCAGATTATATGTATTTGCCAATTTTAATGGTTGTATTTCTTTAAATAGGTGTATGGGTAAACCAAGCAATATACATTGGTATATAATAAACTATGGGTACTTTCCAAGACGATTTTTACATTAACCATGATCTAATGTAATTTATTTGCTGTTGCTAGGTTTCAAACCCAGTACCTTATGTATCACAACGGTTGTTAAGCATAACTGTTGTGATATACCGTGCGCTTTCCAGAATACAACAACGGTCCCAGGGCCGTGATTATAAGTAGCATATTTACAACAACACTCTACATAAGAACGCCTTGATCTGCATTATTATATGTATTTTTTCAACCGTTGTTAAAGGGGTTTTCCGTAGTAGTGTTTGCATCATATTGATATGGAGAACCTTTACTTAGACTTTCTCACAAGTACATCTCAACATTCAAGTGGAAAATGTCAATCATTTCGTAGTATCTTGTAGAAGTATAGTGGTTTGCATCACTGCAAGAATAGACTGACATCTAGTCTTTTGAAAAAAGACTCTAAAAGAGAAGTGGACAAAGGCAAAAAAAAAATTTGGTGAGGTTTGTCTTTTTTAGAGTTTTGAAAAGAGTTTTAATATGCTTAAATTTTTTTCGCATTTATTGAGAAAAGATTTTCTAGATCACTTGACAAAGTCAAGGTTTATTAAGAAATATGTGAAGTTTTAAAACAAGAAGTTTTTTAAAATATGAAGGAGTTTTGAAAATTTAAGAGATGGGTGTCGCACCTCGAAAAAATCGCTTAATCGAAGACACGACCCTCGCGCGAAAGGCGCAGAACGGTTCGACAGAGTCGCCACCGAACTTTATTTGTCCCAAAAGAGGGAAAGGAAAATATCGAGAAAACCTTTAAGGAGATAAGAACATGGTCGTCGCAACCACATTCCGGGTTCGAGAGTCGGTTACGTGAGGGGAAGGTACGCGCACCCTCTCACATCCGTTGTACTCAACGGGAACCTCTTAATTCGAATCGCGATACTCGTTAGCTAAGTTTGTTTGTTTTCTTCTCAAAAATAAATGCTAAAAGGTAAGATAAAAGGGAAAAGATACTAAGGGAAAATGGGGTGGTTTAAGGATAGGGTGCTCGGCAAGGCCATCGCGACCTCGGGCCTACGTATGCTCATTCGGACGAGAATGAGGAATCAGAGCAATCATAGTTCGACTACGAGGTTTGACGGAAAATGGAGGGAAGGTAGCTCGCCAAGAACATCGCAATCTTGTGCCTACATATCTTTACTCGGACGAGAATAAAGAATCAGAGCGGTCGTAGTTCGTGGTACACCCACGAAACAAGGGAGTTGGTTGATTTTTAAAAGAGGCATCAATTGCTCACAAACGAGTAAGAGAACTCGCACCCAAACAATCAAAGGAAGATCAAAGACTTGAAACCCTATTTTTCACCTTGAAAAAGAGTTTCGATAGTTGTTAGTCGTTTTGAGGTTTGATTATGAAAGTCTGCTTGACGTGGGATCAAGGGTTTATTATATGCGCTTGGTTATTTTGAAAAGGATTTGATTTGTTAAAATAAAGGGCGTCAATTGCTCACACATAAGTAAGAGAACTTGCACCCAAACAATCGAAGGAAGATCAAAGACTTGAACCCCCATTTTTCACCTTAAAAGAGTTGCGATAGTTGTTAGTTGTTTTTGAAGTTTGATTATGAAAATCCGCTTGACATTGGATCAAGGGTTTATTGTATGAAAAGAGTTTGGTTAAAGGTTGATTTGAAAATGGCTCGACGACGAATCGAGGGTTTGGTTGAAAATGGGTTTGTTTGAAAATGGCTCGACGACGAATCCATAATTAGTTTGAAAATGGGTTGTTTATGCTAGTCCCTAGGGGTGCTCCTAGTAAACAAGCCACAATCAAAAGAAAACTAAATCCGTACATCGGAATGGGAGCGGGGTACATGTAAATTACAAGGGATGACGTGAAATAAAGGGTCTCATTGTAAGGTAGCCCAAGAGAAAGCCGTGTGTGTGCAAGGTGTCCTAAACTAAGCCTTGAACCAAATCTCCAAGCGAAGTATAGTAACCAACAGTCCATCAAATTATTGTTTTAGGATTTCGATATTTTTAGTGTTTTTTGATTAATGGGTATAAACAAAGAAAATGGTTAGATGAATAAGATATGAATATGATATGAATAATATGAATAATAATAAAGATAAAATTGAACAAGATATAATAAAGTTGGTCTCGTCTTAATCAAGACTTAGATCGATAATCGACAAGCTATGATTTTTGACTTTCATTGACCAAAAGTGAAAATAAAAGAATATGTGAAATGAAAATCGTAAGAAATGAAATAAAATCGAGAAAAAGAAGAAAGGTCTCACCTTTATCAGATTTTAAATCGAAAATCAATAAATCTTTGATGTTTGGTTTTCATTGACCCAAAATGAATGGTAAAAACAAATAAATCAAAAATAAAATAAATAGGCCTCATATTAATCAAGATTATAGATCCATTTGAAATAAATCCACAAATCATGATATTTTTTATATCATTAGCCCAAAATTAATAGAAATAATGAAAAGATAATAGAAACGAAATAAAATCGAAAGGAGGTAAGAAAAAGAATAAAGGTCTCACCTTTATCAAGATTTTAAATCGATAATCGATAAATCATTGATATTTGGTTTTCATTGACCCAAAATGAATGGTAAAAACAAATAAATCAAAAATAAAATAAATAGGCCTCATATTAATCAAGATTATAAATCTATTTGAAATAAATCCACAAATCATGATATTTTTGATATCATTGGCCCAAATAGCAAAATAAAATTGAAATTAAAAGAATGAAAGAAAATGAACAAAAGATTAAAATACTAAGAAACATTATTATTTTTCTTTTAAAAAACACTTTTAGAATAAAAGTTTATTAAAACAAATTTTTCTATTTTCTTTTTTTAAAAACAAACGACTAAGCAAGGTGAAGGGGGTATGATGCCTAGAAATGGGGTGTGAGGAAACAAGATGGGCCTCATGGCCCATCTCCCCAAACAAAATACGGTGGCGTAAAAAAGAAAAAGAAAAAGGGGTATTAAGAAAATCCAAATGGCTCTACAGCCCACTACAATCAACATATAAGACCAACTAAAGGAAACAAAGCCATGAATTATCAGATTTTCTCTTTTTAAAACCAAGCTTATAAAATAAAAAAGAATCGGTCATAAGAAGGACCCGATTGAGACACAGACATCACCATCATCATAAAACATATAAAAAACGAAGAAACAAGAACGACACACACATCACTCTGATCCAACCTTTGCTTCGTCCGATTCTCTTGCTTAACGAGGTTTCGTTCTCGATTTCTTACTCTGTTTGAGGTTCCGCTTTTTATTCTGTTTTGCTTCATATTTGATTCATGTTCTCTTCTTCATCTCAGATTCTGTCTCTCTGGTTTATGATTTGTGGTGTGATTTGGGTTTGATTTGAATGGGTTTGTGAGGGGGATTGAAGATTGAGTGGTGATTTGAGGTGTTGGGTTTGAAACAGGTTGAGATATGATTTGGATTTGTGTGAGGTTATTGTTGTTGTTGATTGAGAAGAGGTTGAAGGAGATATGGAAGGTTGGGGTTTAAGATTAGTGATTATGGAGGTTGAGCGATGGAAGAAGAGTTGCGGAGGTTTGAGGAAAAGTTGAAGAAATAGGGTTTGAAGGGTTGAGTTATTGGCGGCTGTGAGCTCTTTTTCAATGAAGGAGAGAAAGGGTCGTTTTATAGAACGAGATTGAGGGTAGTTTGGGGAGAGAATTGAAGAATGTGAGCTGGAAATTGTTGAGGGTGTATTGCGTTTTGAAACGGTTTCTGGTGCTTTTGCAGGTCGTACAAGTTGTGGTGTTGTTGTGGAAGTTTGTGTTGCGAAACGTTTGTGTAAGTTTTCCATGTGCTGAAGGTGTGTCGCAATAGTGTGTAGTGGTCATGTACAGGTTGCGAAACAAAATGGTTTGTGGGGTCAAGTTCTTTAGTTTCTGCTTGTATTTCATATTTTTTTTTCTTTTCCTTTTGTTTTTCTGCTCACAATTAGCAAACTTAATCATTTGGGAGAGTATTGTTTTTTTTTGCAGAGTGAATCATATGGTTTTGGTGTGACAGTGCATGATGTGGTCTTATGGCAACATGGACTTTAATGTAGAACTTGTTGAAACACTTTGGCCATGGGCGTTATTATTTTGGATAAAAATGAAATGGGTTTTGAGAACTTAGAATGTGGATTTTTGAAATGGATATTGGATAAGGGTTATGATAAAATGGATATGGTTTAAGAATGGGAAATTAGTTAGAAAAATGGATGATTAATTAAAAAAAATGAATATGGTAGAAAAGTGGATGTAAACTAAAAGATGATCAAAGGTTATTTATGGAATTTGAACAATGGATAATGATTATGGATAGATAGGCATGGAAATGAATGGATTGTCCTTGAGAAGCTTATGTATCAGTCTTAGCCTCAGAAACTCTAAATTTTACCACTTGAAAACTGATGAATTCAAGACTTCATTGTGAAACTTCTTGACTAAGAACCATGCCTTGCAATTAGGAGTTATGAGTTGAGATGTAAGCTTCAAAACATCGCACAAAACCCTGATTGAGGCTTCAAACACACACTAGACAGATAATACACCCTGACCTGATCAAGAAACACTATCTTGCCTGAAATACAATTCAGCTCAATAACACCTCAAGTAGAAACAACACTTTTTTTGGACTTTTCTGAATAATGGTTAGTGGACAGATGTACAGATGAAAAGTATATACAGGTAGGAAAAATTTGGGGTATGACAATGGGAAGAAGATGAAGTGACTATCCTAAATCATAAAGTAAATGGCCTCATTGTCAGGTAGCCCAAGATAAAGCCTTTGTGTGTGCAAGTGTACTAACCAACAAAAGATACCACTCAGAGCAAAGGGAAAGCACTAAGTCCTAAGGTCCAAAGTCCAACATGCTCTTCAAGCAAGGGATAGTAACACAAAGTCCAAAGCATCAGATCAAATTTTTTCTAGGTCTTATGCATTTTATCATGTTTTTTGTTCTTTTTGAAATAAGAAAACAAAAGAATGCATAATGATAAAATGCATAAAGAGAAAAGGAAAAAATTAAAGGCAAGAAGGTAAATGCCATGAATGTAAATGGCATAAAACTAAATAAATGTAAATACATAAAAGGAAAAGACATAAATGTAAAGACATAAGTGTTAGCACACACTACTACAAAATATACCTTTCGTAACACCAATTTTACAACGTGGATAGTGTTAACCGTGGTAATAGTTTATTTATGGGCGCTTTTTTTTTTGTATTTACTAGAGGACATGTCACAACGGTCAAATTAAGCAACTGTGGTGAAAAGGTACACAGATAAAAATGGTATGAATCCTAACACCAACAATTAGTCATTTATCGTGATTAAAATGTTATTGACCTTATATATCACCATGATTTTTATTACCAACAGTGATTAAAGGTGATACTTTATTTATATATCAGCGAAATTATCTATTGCTTCAGTACATAACAACTGTCTCTCTTAAAACAAAACCCTAATAACACTTTCACTAGTCATTTAGGGATTTTATATGACACAGTGGTAGCGCTCAAGAAGAAGGGAAAATTTTATTAGATTCTATAATACCTAACATGTTGTATGAGATAAAATAATGGGAAGTTAATAATCAATATTAGAATAAAGTATGTATAACAAAGATGAAGATGTTGCGTTGGATGTGTGGTAAGACTGGACAAAATAAGATTAGAAATAAAAATATTAGAGAGAGTGTTAGAATAGTACCTATAGTACAAAATATGGTGAACAATATATTTAAGTGATTTGGATATGTAGAGAAAAGACCCGTATTTTTTTTTGGTAAGATGAGTAGCTCAAATTGGGAGGAGTCAAACAACTACAGATAGAAAAATACCTAGAAATACTATAAGAGAAGTTATTAAGATAGATCTCAAGATTATCAATTTGGATAGAAGCATGATCCATGATAGAATTATTTGAAAAATCCCCGAGTCTCACATTGTTAAGAGATGGTCTTTAGAAAGGGTTTATAAAGCGTGAAACCCCTCACCTTACAAGTAGTGTCTATAAGGTTGAGTTAAGTCTAACACACCTACTTTAATACGGTATCAGAGCTAATTGATCGGAATATGGGTCATCTATAATTAGTATTCATGCACTAAACCCAATATTGTTGATACTAAAGATAGGATGCTGATTGACACGGGGGGCAGAGACGGGAATGTGTGATTCTTGCAGTTGGGTTTTAACAATCTGAAACTGCATTCACTGATTGAGGAAGAATATTTAGAATTGGTTACAATTTTACAGGTTGTTCGCCCCATTTTAGACAAGCGTGGTTAGAACGGTTGAGAGGTAGGCACTCTAAAAAGAAGTTTTGTGGCATATGGGTTGTGGCTTGTTGGTGTATATGGTGGGTTAGAAATCAAGTCATTTTCAATAATGATGTGGGTTATCCGAATTTGATAGTGCTGAGAATTATGTATTTTCCGTGGTGGTGGTTGTTAACGTATTATAATCGTAGAATATTTTGTAATTTTATGATCACTTTAAGCATCTTTTAGATTTTATCTAGGTTTATTGTACAATTAAAGGACAATGGTATGTTTTGTGGGTTGAGATACTTCTAGTACTTTGAGATAATAGAATATTTGACTTATAAAAAAACAAGTCTGACACAAATATTAAACGTGAATATACTAACATTAATATATATTAACAATAATATTATTACGTGTTTGATTTATGTCATAATGATTTGACTAATTTAACCTAACACTTGATTTATGTTATAAAAGATTCAACTAATTTTAACGATTGGTTGTAGACTGTCTGACATGACTATCATAGCCCTTTTCTTCTTTAATAGACTATTATTATATAGAGTAAATTATAAGATGAAGAGTCCTCATTGTTTTATTATATTGACACTGTTTTTTTAAATTTAAATGTTTGCTCGTTAAACATCAATATTTTCATAATAACCAAATATGATGAGATATAGGAAGTAACAAAGGTATTTCATCTGTCATATGCATGTACCAACAATTAATATTAGACTAATGTTAACATACCTACTACCTAGAATCCAAACCTCAACAAACGTGTGAGTATCACAAAGGGCATGTAAAAGTTGATTGTTTATACTACTTGTATATGTTATTTCATTTTGCGTGTCTATGTTATTTGTTTGTTTTCTCACCAATACAATTTTTGCAAGTACATAAAAACACTTTATTGGCTTTTGGAAAATTCTAACATGCATGCTTCACCATTCCCTTGAGTAGAAGCGCTATCAAGAGTATCTCAAGCTAAAATCAAAAGTCGAGGGACTACAACAAACACAGAGGTATTATGCTTGGCCACATTTGAGATATTCTTTATAATAGGCTATTTTATCCAAAAATAATTACGAATGATTTATATTGGTTGAATGAAAATAAATAATATATTTTCACCATGTAGAAACTTTCTTGGAGAAGAATTGGAGCAATTAGATATTAAGGAGCTTGAGCAGCTAGAACGTCAACTAGACTCTTCCTTAAAGATAATCAGGTCAAACAAGGTATGCAAAATTAATATTATTTTATATTTTGTGTATTTTTTGAAAAAATTTTATTGTTATTACTGTCAAAACAATTAGCCATAACAACCCTAACAACTTTCCCTATAAAGAAACAATCATAATAAACTTATGAAAAAGACTAAAAAAGGAAAATTTTATCACAAGCTATCATTACATTGATCTATTATCTATGAGGATCAATATTTCAACAACCTCTCTCACGCTCAAGAATGGTAGATGTCAAGCATGCCAAACTTGGATACAAATTTTTGAAATTTGTTTTTTGTTAAGGGTTTGGTGAGAGAATCGGTCAGTTGCTCTTGTGAAATTATAGGCAATAACTTGAGCACACCTTCTTTGATCTTTTTCACGAACAAGACGACAATCGATCTCGAGATGCTTTTTTTTTTTTTTGGAAAACAGGAATTGAAGCTATATGTATAACGCTTTGGTTGTCCCGATATAGAACCTGTGGTTCGCAACATGTAATATGAAGGTCCTTCAGAATATAGAGTAACCAAATTAGCTCACAAATAGCTTATCTAATGGCTCTGTACTCCGTTTCAGAAGAAGTTCTTGCAATGGTTTGTTGTTTCTTAGCTTTCCATGACACTAGAGATGATCCTATGAAAAAACAATATCCCGATGTAGATCTCCTTGAATCAACACAACCTGCTCAGTCTGCATCAGAGTATCCCAAAATTTGAGTGCCTCAGGACTACCTTTCAAATATCTAACAACTCTGCATGTTGCATGATAATGTATCTGACTCGGGTCCTGTAGAAATTGGCTCAATTGTTGTGTTGTTAGTGTAATGTCAGGTCTTGTGTTGTTCAAATAAATAAGTCTGCCAATAAGCCTTTTGTAAGCAGTAACATCTTCAAAAGGTTTGCTTTTATCTTGATACAATTTGATTAATGGATTGAGAGGTGTGTCAACAGGTTTTGATGCAAGTAAACATGGGTCCTTCAGCAAATCAAGACAATACTTTCTTTGAGAGTTGACAATGCCTTCTTTTGAGTGTGCCACCTCAAGACCAAGAAAGTATTTTAATTTACCAAGATCCTTGAATTTAAAAGAGCTATTTAGAATTTGTTTGACACGATCAAATTCCTGTAATGAAGAACCTGCCAAGATAACATCATCAATATATACCAATAGGACTGTTGTGTGATTACCTTTTATCAATGCGAACATTGAGTAATCTGAGCTGGATTAAGCATAGCTAAGTTTAAGAAGCAAGCTTGTAAGTTTTTCATACCATTTCCTGTTGTCCTGTTTTAAACCATATAGACTTTTGACCAGTTTACAAACTTGATTAGGCTTAGTGAATTGAATGCCTTATGGAACACTCATGTAGACATCTTCCTCATGGTCCCCATGCAAGAATGCATTGTTGACATCCAATTGATGCAGATGTCAGCTCTTGATGGATGCCACTGCAAGAAGAACTCTAATTGTGGACAATTTTGCTACAAGGGAGAGTGTGTCAAAGAAATCCAAGCCTTTTACTGGACTATACCATTTGGCAATCAATCGTGCCTTGTACCTCTCAACTGATCCATCAACTTTATATTTAATCTTGTAAACCCATCTGCTCCAAATAGGTTTGACAAGTGGTGGTAAATCTACTAGTATCCTAGAAGCATTGATGGCTAAAGCTTCTAGTTCAGAATTCATAGCCTTCAACTAATTCTCATCCTTACAAGCTTCCTTATATGTGTTTGGCTCACGATCAAGGTTAACTGAATAACAGAACTTTTCATGATTAGGAGACAAAATTAAATGAATGAAAAGAGGGAATGGGATAATAAGATACCTGTAGATGATGGCATTAGATGATTTCTTGAGGACTTGCACATATAATCCTTGAGATGAGTTGAAGGATTTTTGTTTCTAGTAGGTCTATGTGAACTGTTAGGGTCATTGTTTGTGTTAGTTTAGGCTCATTATTGTTGATGTCAGGCTCATCATTGTTGGTGTTATGCTCATCAGGAATTGGTGGATTGTCAAGCCCATGATTGGTATTAGAGTCAGCGGATATAAGAGAGTCATCATGGTCAGGTGTGGTGGTATCTTGTTCTTCATAAAATTTGATGTCATTTTGTGAATGGTTGTGATTAGTTGGTGATGTTTCATTGGATATGTTTGTAAGGTTGGAGCCTGAGTGATGTTTCCAATTTGATGGATAAGGAAAAATATGTTAATAACGAACAACATTCCTAGATATGAATATGCCATGGTTATTGATGTCTAGGAGAATCGCCCCCCTGACACCTTTCTTGAAGCCTAAGAAAATGCATTTTCTTCCTCTATTGTCAAGTTTAGTTCTATTGGACTGTAATGTAGAGGCATATGTCAAAGTGCCAAAAACTTTTAATGCGTGAAGTCCAGGTTCATAATTGAACAACATAAAATAAGGTGATTTGTTTTTCAAAATTGGGCTAGGCACTCTATTCATGATATATACAACATGATTGATTGCATAAGACCAAAATGACTTGGGAACATTGGCTTGAAAAATTAAGGCTCTAGCAATGTTAAGTATGTGTTGATGCTTCCTCTCTACCCTACCATTTTGTTGAGGAGATTCAACACAACTGGTTTGGTGAGAGATACCATTGGAAGCATAGAATTAGGGCATGATAAATTCAGGACCATTATCACTTTTAATGGTCTTGATGTGAGATTTATGTTGTATTTCAGCCATCTTGACAAAATCAATCACATTTTGTTTGGCTTCAGACTTTTATTTCATGAGTATGATCCATGTGTATCGACTAAAACCATCCACATCAGCTAAGAAATAAGAATGATCATGTTTAGACTTAATGGCTATAGGACCCCAAATATCAAAGTGAAAAATATCAAAAAGCTTCGTTGCTTGATTAAAACTTGAATGATAATGTGATCTTTTATGTTTGGCATAATGAGAAACATCACAAGCAAAATTCTTATCAACAACAATAAAAGGCAATATAGATGAAGGGTTTGCATCCTAGTAGTGGATAGATGTCCTAATCTAAAATTCGATAGGGCATGTTCAGGTATACAAAGACTTGTTGATTCATATGTGGCATGAGTGTCATGGTATTTATTCTTGAGAATTAAGTGATACAGTCCTTGAAAGTTGTCTCCTAAACCAATCATCTTCATTGTGATGGACCTGAATGAGACAATGATTGTGAGTGAAACTTACTTTGTACTTGGACTCTTGACACAATTTGGAGATAGAAATTAGATTAACAGAAAATCAGGTATATACAAGACATTGGATATGATGAAATCATGTGAAAACTTAACAGTGCATATATGTTCAGCTAAAGAATATTGTCCATTGGGAAGTCTAACATTTATAGGGGAAACTTTAGCATATGAAGAAAAACAAGAACTCAATGAACAAAAATGATTACTAGCACTTGAATCTATGATCCAAGTTTCTAATGAGCATCCTTTGTAAGTAATAGAGAAGGTTATACATTAATCATTCAAAGATGGATGACCTATGAATGTGGAAGAGCTAACTTGGTTAGAAGCTGCAGGGATGATACCTTGACTGATGGTTGAATTCTTAAGTAGATGTTGTAAAACCCCAATTCCCATCGCGAATAAATAATACATAAATAAATCAGAGTAAATAAAATTTTATTCTTTTCGACAGAAATAAGGATGCCACATTTGAGAAAAACACAATCCCTGCTCATAAATTTGATACATAACACAAAATGGAATAAACATAAAAGGGAAACTTTTTCCAACAAAAGGAAGTTCAATTATGGAATAAAGCGGAAAGATCCATAACTGACTTGGTTTACAAAATAAATTATTTTATAACATCAAAATATTCATACAAAGGTAATACAAAATAGATCCAACAAATGAATACATATATAACAAAAGCGTTCCCCGACTCCCGTGTTACGTATCAGAGCAGACAAACTGTCAAACGGATGGAGAACTAATTTTCACAAAAGCCTCCAAGACACTAATCTGCAATTGCCTCGTAGAGCAACAAACCACAGCAGAAGGGTGAGAAATAACAACTAAATCAAGATTGCATAATAATATGCAAACACATACAAATTCACATGCATAATTATTCTCACCACAAGCATCACATACTAATACATATAGCATGCCACAAATACATAACATATCTCTAATAATCCAACAACATAGCATATATCAATTATATCAACATAATCACATATTCACACATAAGGCATACCAAAGTTATAACATATGGAAACACACCATCACATCACGTATATTCATATATAGCATACCATAGAGAATTAATACAATCATTGTAATGTACAACATCCCCACAAAACATAGCATATGTCTATACATAAAACATATCATCCATAACCAATGCATATATCACCAATGCATATTAAATCACCAATGCTATCACAAGCTAAACACATAATCAATCAATTCACAATCTCCCACACATAATCAATCCATTCATAATTTCTCACACATAATCAATCCATTCATGATTTATGCAAATGCACAGAGACCGACACAACGACTCTATGCAATGCAATGCGGTACCGTTCCATCCATCATTCTCATCATCAATTCACTCAGGAATTATTGGAATCATCGCTTGTTACTTAGTGTAACTCACCATCGGGCAAATGATGTTCCCCGTCGCTTTAGGTCCTCTTGGTATAAGGCTCACGACGTTTATGGATCGCTTTAGGTCCTCTTTGTATAAGGCTCACGATCCGATCGCTTTGGGTCCTCTTTTTATAAGGCTCACGATCGTCTATATCGTCGCTTTAGGTCCTCTTTGTATAAGGCTCACGACCGTTATAGCAGATTCCCTCGGGAATCGTTTCGTCGCTCACACCCACTAGGGCACACGACATCACAAGAATGCATATCATGATGCTTGGCATACAATGACTCATGACAATCAAATGCATACACATATACAACCATGTGAACCATTTCAACATCCATAATCATGCATATACAATCAAACACAACACAATGCATTTACTTGCCCTAAGGCCACAAACCATCATCACAACATTCACATCACATGCATTCACATCACATAACAACACACAAGCTATACGTTATATATCAAAAGCATATCACATGATAACACATCAATCGCACACAATTACGACGATAAAAGTCGACAAAACGACACGTTTTCAAATTCCCGACACAATTAAATAGGCCACCAATCTCCAAACCATTTTTATAAGAAAGAACATCTCATTAGCTTCCCAACGATATTAGGAATGTCCCGATCCGAAGTACGGATCAAAAGTTATGCATTTTCAAAGAAAACAAATTTATTGAAAATCCCCAGGAGCGCCCGGCGATACATATTTTCGCCTGGCGGTGCCCCCTTCGCCTCTGCGTCGCCTAGCGAAGCAGCGGCGTACATTCCCCAACCAAAACTTTAAAAGAGTCAGCAGCGTGACAAGCCGCGCCTCTTAGGTATCGCCCGGCGGAGCAGCGGCGCAACACATGCGTTGCCCGGCGCTCAAAGCATCGCTCGGCGCTTCGTATCAGATGCAGAATTTCTCTGCTGCGTTTTACACGATTCCACATCCCAAAAATCCCATTTTTCATCCCAAATCAATTCCAACGGCAAAACAAGTATCAGCAATTGTTCATAAACACAGTGTGATCATACAACGCGATTTATACCGATTTCCGACCGTGAAAACATCGATTTCTATCTAATTGATCACAAATTATCAATAAGTAAAAGTTGTGCAACAACCAAAACAATTACAACAAATAACACATATACATACACAAGCAAGATATAATCGAAACTTGTCACCCTTACCCGATTAATCGCGCTTGAAATGGAATTTTCGCTTCCTTTCTCTTTCTCTTCTTTTCTCTTTTTCTTTCCCCTCTATTTCCACTTATGTAAAAATATCTAATTTTTTCTAAAATATCTAACCCCTCAAAAGACAATTTTACCCCTTAGCTCAAATATCTCGCAAACGCTCTCAAAATGCGATAAAACATAAACAGCGATGAAATATAATATGTTGTCAAATAAAAGTCAAGAATAAAATAATATAAAAACGAAAATAATTAAATCAACTCGATTAAATAAATAAGACAAAAACCGAGGTGTTACAGATGCACAAGCTTTTCATATTGGCCTTGAGTAATAGCAGAAGAACCATTGTTATCTGGAGATGTGAGGGCATCCACCTCATTCTCATCATCATTTGTACCAGTATTGTTTATCATAGGGCCTTTGCCAAAGTGTGGAGGAAAACAATGTTTTCGATAACAAACATCAATTTTGTGGCCAGTTTTACCACAATGAGTACAGATTTTGGACTTAGAAGTGTTGGATTGTGCTGCATAATTGCCAAGCTCTGGATTGAGTTTCTTGTATTCAACGACATTGATTAAAGCTTGAGATTCTTCAACTGGTGCAGAGCCATGTTGCCTTTCATGTTGAAGAACCATGAAAAATATTCTATTCATTTCAGGAAGAGAATCCATGAGCAAGATCTAAGACTTTACCACAACAAAATTCTCATTTAATCCAGTGAGGAATCGAATAACATTCAGCATCTTGTGATTCTTCCTGGCTTTTCTCATGGCCTTTCAAGAACATTAATTTCTACAGGTGCAAGTTGGAATTGGCATGTAAATCTCCAACTGTTCCCAAATAACTTTCAAAGTGGAATAGAATTTAGTAACATGCTTTAAGTCTTGCTTAAGAGCATAAACTTCTTGCTGTAATTCTGTGATAAGAACTAAATCACCTTGAGAAAACCTCTCTTTGAGATCGTTCCACACATCAATTGCGCTTTTTACGAACACAATCGATTGACATATTGAATCAGAAACAGATTTAAGTAACCAAGAATGAACAAGCATGTTGCACCTGTTCCATGCACGAAAAGAAGGATCGAACTCATCGGTGGTACTTAAATGGAACCATCAACGAAATCGAGATTCAACTTTCCACCAAGAGCTGGTCGCATGGATCTTACCCAAGAGTGATAGTTGGCGCCTTCAGGAACAGGGGTAACTTTGACAGATGAAGGACCAACACTAGGATGAACATAGTAAGGGCTGTTAGGATCAGAAGTTGGTTATGGTGATTTAACTTGTGGTGGAGCCATAACAGAAAACCAGAAGAGACGAATAAAAATGAAAGAATTAAAGGAATATTAGAGAAGATGGATCAATGAAGGTGTGTGATACCATGTTAAAAATTCAAGATCTCAATGAAAGGATCCTGAACTTGCATGAAGAAGGATAAGAACTTGCATGAACGGAGACTAAAGGAAAAGAAGAAAACGATAGAATGGAGCATGCAATATTTGTTATTGAGCTTGAACAATCAAGAGTGCAACACGAGTATATATAGAAAAGCAAGCTGTAACTATCAAACAGTTAGCCCTAACAACCCTAGCAATTTTCCATATAAGGAAACAATCATATCAAACTTACGAAAAAGGCTAAAAAAGGAAACTTCCATTACATGATATCACTACATTGATCTATTATCCATAAGAATCAATATTTCAACAAGTGAAGATAGACTTTGGATAAGTGTATCTATTGTCGTCTAAGAATATAATACTCAAAATTCCTATTTAAAGAATTGTTACAATTTCTACAAAACAATTAAAATTTTGTATAATATGATGTAATGTAAACGAGGTATGTATAACATATATATTAGGCAAAAACATGTTTTAAAAATAACTTTAAGAAAAACTAGTAATAAAAAATGATCGACCATTTTTTTAATCCTTTATAAGTTCTTGCTTAGTAATTTTGTCTGATCACTACAATTACATCCCTATTATCACCATTAATTAGAAAAGTAATTAGGTTAAATCTCTTGACGCATAGCCTTCTTCTTGAATCATAACTATCTAATGTCTTAGATGAATTCATAATTGATAAGGTTTTATCAGACGTTAATTCCTATATCACAAAACAACTAATACCTTATGTCTAGAACTATTATAGGTCTAACAACAACAAAGTTAGGTTGAAATATAAAATGTATTATTAGTAATCATTCCCAAAATGTGATTAATCAAAACATTTGTCAATGAATTCCAAATTTAAAGCCAAACTTTATTGAATAATAATAGGTAGCAATTACATGAACTAGTACTCATCAAATTACATAGATCAAACAATTCAAAATAAATTCATCTGCAAAGCCTTAATCAAAATAAATATTGCTACTCATGAAACAATTGTTCATAGTCCAAGAATTTGAGAAAGAATACATGAATTACAAAGAAATAATTGAACTTCAATGGTAACAAAGCATCAATCTTTGTCCTCTAGAACTCTGCAACTGTCTCCCTTTGATTAGTTTACACAATCCCTTCTTCCCATTAAATTTTGCTTAATATGGGGCTTCTGATATCGATGATTATGCCATAATTTGTTAGAATTGTGTGACGATGCTTCATTAATTCAACGTGTTGTGCTGAGTTAACGCAAAGTTTCCTCACGATTGCAGAAATCGTGCCACAATTTTTTCAGACTTCCACATTGTGAAGTTGATTTATGTCTATCTATATAAAAGTTGTAGTTGTGGTTGTTAGGTTTCATTGGACGTTGGTTTCACTTCAATCGGGTTTATAAAACTTTAGATAAGGTCAAAATAGTGCACAAATATCATGTAGGTTTTTTACTAAAATTCATCGCCATGTTAAATCCGAAAATAAACCAAATTTATACGAAATCCTTTTTGAACATGTGGAAATTTTGATTGGACTTTTATTTCTTCATCTTTTTTTCAAGCTCTTGTGTACATTTTTGCTTTATATCCTTTCACCGTCACTTCCACCAAACATGAACAACGTAGAGTTGCCATGTTATAGCGATTTAAAATTAATTGAAACTTTTTCCAATAATCTCGAATCCAGACATAACTTGTTACTATTCATACAATATTAATGATAAAAATATTTTTTAAAAATAAATTAACAACAAAAATCCGAGTTTCTCTGATGTTGTTAGTATTAGAAAATCTAAAAGGTAATACACAAAAATCACCTAAGTTATCCATAGCCAAAATTAAATATGAGAAAGAGATGACATAAAGGCCAAAAAATAAATTAATCTTAAAGTGAGACTATTCGGCAAAATCGAGACTATTTATAGATGAGAACATAAACCACTCGTTGAAAGAGCAAGAATGTTTCGAACATTCTCTCAATAATCCCTTTTAAGAAGATAAATGACTATGATATACCAATTGCAAAAATCCGAATATGTCGAGGCTAACTTCTAAAGAGAAGTAAACTTACAAAATACCTGCAAAAGTTACCTATAATAGATAGGATAAAAATTCACAAAATAGATATGGATTGTTTGACGTGTATAAGATATTTTGTGTAAGAATATCAATTTTGTGTAAGGTATTTTGTGCTCTATCAGTTTTGCCCACCAGGCTCGAAGAATCATATGACTTGGGCTTTAAAATTAGAGCCCATAATTTTCAAAGTCTTTTTAGCCCAGCTCTAAAAAGCCCACTATCTATTAGAGCTAGTCCATATGAGCCGTGGGTAGCCCATTAGGCCCATATTACTATAAATTCTAAAAAATTATACTAATACTTATATTATCTTACTCCAAAATAACATATTGATTTTTCACACCTCACTAAATTTTATATATATTCTATTCAATATTTCTCTTTTAAATATTATACATTAATATAATCAACACTCTTTTCTCGTATTCTATTAGTTTCCCTTATGTCAAATATTCGAGTATTATTTTATACAATTTAGACATGTATTGTATTTAAAAACATATTATAGTATTGATAAAAGATAATATAATACTTAAAAATGTATTATGTTTAAAATAATATAATTTTTTATTTTATTTATAATAAATATTATGGCATTTTTATTTTAAATTTTTATTAAAAAAAGCCCATTTAGGGCCGGGTAGCCCGAAGTCCATCTAGCGCCGGACTCGAGTAGTAATTTTCGAGCCCATATTAGAAATGGGTTTTTTTGGCCCAGCCCTAAAAAACCTGAGCCCATCAGGGCCGACCCGTTTAGGGTCGGGTAGCCCATTTTAACAGCTCTACACCTATACCATATTTTATTGTTCATCAATATGGTGAACAATGAAATATTATAATAATATTTTTTTTAATTATTTATTTTTTTTCTTATTATTTATTTTTGATTAATGAGTCGCGATATAAAATTGTGTGATTAAACAACTTTATAATTTTATTATCAAACATTTTACATTTCGTTAACTAGTTTTAATTTTTTTACTAAAAATTATTTGTAATATCTAGACATTTATTAACCAACTCATCACTTCATTAACCAACATTTTACATTTTATTAACTAACTTTATTTTAGTATTAAACTATTTTTAATATCTGAGTATTGATGAACTAAATTCATCACGCATTAACTAATTTTTTACAGTTCATTAACCAACCTTTTACTTTTTATTAATTAACTTTATTTTGTTACTAAACTATTTTTAATATCTGAGTATTGATGAACCAAATTCATCACTTCATTAATTAATTTTTTACATTTTATTAATTAACTTTGTCTTACTATAAAAATTCACTCTTCATGTACACTCTCTTCATAAGTAATGTTCATGCACATGTATATTGTTCACTTGACACTGTTCATGCATTGTTCACGCGCTATTTATAGATGTTCATAATTTATGATACTGTTTACCATATTTATGAACAATGCATACGGTCTAGTATATGATATTGGTGTAAACATAGCATTGTTGATTTTAAAATCCTCTCTATTTTAGGAGAGGTCCAATTGCACTTTGAATCTGTGCCAGAATTGCGAAGGGGTGATGATGGTGATGGTTTTTTTTAGCATAGGATATATATAACATAGAAATATGTAGGAATTCTTGCTTGCACATACATTTTTGTCTTTAGATATAACATATAGAAATTAGTTCTTAGATGCTAGGAAAATAAAATAAGAAATAGATAGACAGAAAAATAATTTGGACATTTACACTTTTCTATATAATTTTGTCTTTGCTGATAAAAAAAACTGAGATAGAATGTAATAAAGTTGAGAAAATTAGACAAACTTTGTGTGTCTATATGAGGAATGAAGATTATGTGTTATTCTAGAAATAACTTATCGTTTACATCAAGATATGAGGAAATATTCCATAAGATATATCATGTTCCAAAAGATGCTACAAGTTCTTGACACAATAATCATAAGATTATGTACTAGATTATGATATATGCTTTTATTAAAAACTTATTATTTATATAATGTTCCTTTGTCTCCAGACACAGCATATGCTTGATCAACTCACAGACTTGCAAAGAAAGGTAAACCTTGTTTACACTTTCTATATCTTGCTTTAATACGTGTATGTACTTATAGGCTGGCCCACTTCCTTTTTTATGGACACAGGAAGAGATGCTACTGGAGACTAATAATATCCTCAGGAACAAGGTATAAAACAAAACCTATATAATAAAGTTGTTAGATATGATGCTGATATGTTTCAACATGATCTTCAATCCTTGTAGAATTTTCTTTCAATTTATTTCGTGAAACGAAAACAGATTACTTTTATTAACAAGGTTATTCATCAAAATCAAACTAATCTCTCTCATTATGCAACTATGAAGCATGAGACACCTCTAAACTGCGCAACTGTAGTATTTGACACGCATCGGTGTTTAAAAGCTGTACGACACATGTTAAAAAAGTTAGACAAATCTCTTTATAAAATTGGTTTTTGTTTACACTCTTTGATTCGTTACAGTTACCCGTATAACATTCCAATACATGTGTCGTACAATTTTAATAATTGTTTTTTAAATTTTTTTCCTTTGATGCTACACACCTTATATATATTTTTGACAAATCTCAAACGGAAGTGAAAGAATTATACATATATTGAAACAATACGAAGAATTAAAAACATTAATTTTGATAATATATTTATTATTTTTTAATAATAGATGAATAAATAAAATTCAAATACTATCATATATGTGACAGTTTTGGTGCTGTATGTTTTTGACAATATATAATATCAGAGTATCAATGTCATGTCGTGTCTCGGTACGTGTGTTGGATTCCGTATTTCATAGCTCTTATTTGCATATATTTTGCATAATTGAATCTTGACCATTTTTTTTTTAGAAATTATCTATTTGAAGAAAGTTATAAGGTCCAATTTCATCTTTTGTTTTCATTGTGTGCCACCTCATTTGATGAAGTGTATAATGTCCTTGTGAATTTCATAGTTGGAGGAAATTAATGCGACCCTTCAACCAACATGGGAATCTAGGGAGCAAAATGGCCCCTATAGCTGCCCCCCTCACCAATCAGAGGGATACTATGAGAAAGCACGTTGCAATAGTACATTGCAAATTGGGTATTTTTCTTCCTAATTGTGGTAAATCTTAAATAGATAATGTTTTTTTTTCAAGAAGCTGATTCATCTTTCTTCTATACAGCTACAATTCTTCAATGATAAATGAATCAGGAGGAGCTGCAGGAACCTCATCTCAGAATCCTAATGACTTCATGCATGGATGGATGAACTGAGTTTATAAATTATTTTAATAAATGATTTTATAAGAAATTTAAAGCTTATGTTGTGCCTAAAATAAAAGGCTATAATATATGATAGATGTCATGCAGTATAAAATCTTAATAAGGTGTGTTTCTTTAAGGAATTTGGAAAGTTTTTTCCCAAACTGGTTCCTTTGTACTTAATTACACATTTGAGTTTACCAATAAGGGAAACGATTAAACAAGGTATTCTTATATTGATTGGTGTTCAAATCCTATAGTATGATTGCTATACAAGCATGTTAATTCTGATAGATGATATAATATGTAATTGTTATTTTTGTTATAGTTAAACTAAGAGTAGTTTAACCTATTTGTGTTTATTTTTTTTAATGTAAATCTTATTTTTAAAATTTATGTTATTTACATTTTTAAGAAATTTAAATTTTTTCTCTTTTTGTTACTTTGTTATCTGTATTGTTAAGATTTATTATTCCGTTTTATCTTTCTAGTGGTTTAGTTAATTTTTGTATTTCCTTGAACGATATGAAAGTTGTTCAAAAAGGAAGGGATGTAGGAGTGCATTATAAAAAGAGAACAGGTTTGAAGTGAATCTAGTGGTGACTTTGGAAAGGCATGATCAAGTTGAGGATGATGTTAGGGAGTTCAATGAAATGAATAGATGATTATTGGATCATTGATAATGTTTAGGGGAAGAGTGGAGAAGAAAGGATACATGATGTAACTAGGGTGAATCATCTTGATTTCATTGCCATCTAATAAACTAAGCTTGAAGCGACGGGTGGATTTTTGTCACTATTTGTGGGGCAATGACACGAGCTTCATCTCAATTAGGACCGAACAATTGATCGGTTTCGATCAGTTTTGGATTTAAAATTTAAATATAACGTAAACCACAATTTTATTTTTAAGTTTTGATTTCACGATAATGTTTTATTTTTTGGTAAATTCGATTATATTAGTTTGGTGGCTAAATCGGATCGATTTACTCGATATAATATTTATTGAAAAATAACTATGTTTATAAAATTTGTAAACATTTATCTTTTTAGCTTTTTAAAAATATATCAAAATTTTAGAATAGCTTAAAGAAGGGCAATATTTTATTATTGAAAAAAAATTATTATTCCGTGATATTATTTTTAATATCATTTGATGTTAAATTGTTCATCATCATACTTTAAACCACAAATTAAAAAATATTCAAAATTTCATATTACATGTCTTGTATTATTGTGAATACACAATGCCATCATTAGCCTATAAAAATGATAATAATCTGACAACATTATGAACTTCATTTCTATAATGAGTCGGCCTTATAGTAATAAAAATAAATAAAACAAATATTAAGTTCAATTGGTTTTAGTTTTCGGCGGATTCAAATAATTATCTGAATCTGATCGAATCGATCATATACTAAATTAAGCAACTGAATCAATCTGACATTTGAGTCGACCCGATTTATTTGCACAAAAAAAACAATGAATCGGTCGATTCAAATTTTTCCACTCCTAATCCCAACTTTGGGAACTATGAGGGGAATTTATCCATATGGTGTATGTCTAAGTGTATTTTTTTTTGTTTTATTTTTCAAAATTACATCAAAGACCCTTTAAATTATTTTTATATAACTAATTGGTCCTTCTAATTTTTTTTAAAAACTCAGTCCTTTAAGTTATTAAATATGTGTACAGCTACTCTTTTTAAGAGAGTGAAGATGTTAATTGTTGATAAAATTATTTTGAGTGGTATGAAAATGATTAAGTGTAACCATAAATACAAAAATTATATATTTTTAAATATTTAAAATGTGAGAAAAAGAATATATAAATAACCATAAAAGACAAAATTGTTGAACAAAATTAAAAGATCAATTATGAATTAAAAAAAATTTAAACAACTTCTACTGTAATTTATATATTTTATTTATTTATTTATATTTTTAGTATAGGTGCTTTTAGAACGTGTTTAGAGTGATGTTCTTAGGTCTAAGATTGTTGTGTTGTTAATGTTTTTTTAAAAGACAAAGCAAAAACTTTTGTTATTAAAAAGGCATAAACCATGCCAGTGGTACATAGAATTATATTACAAAACTTCTATACCCAGAGCCACGGGTTGTGTTGCTAATGTTGACTCTAAATGTGAATTGCAATGGAAATAGGTTCTCTAGAAGTATTTGATTGAGGTTAAGAGAAGCATAATGTTTTGAGGTTTACTTTAATTCGGCTCTCGTCGTGGATGAAATAAATGTATGTTTTTTTTTTTTTAATAATCAAACTTCATTGAATACCAAGCAAACAGCCTCCAAATAAACAGTTTTACAACTTCTGCCATATAGCATAAAAAAAATACAACTTCTGTAATATAACAGACAAGGATGCATGAAGAAAATCTATCTAACAGCTCCACAAAATGCAAAAAAACCAGTTCAACAAGGACATGCTTTGTTTGAAACCATGAACTTGTTGCCTTAGACAGAACCACGCATGACGAATAGATACGATATCAGTAGAAGTCAAAGGGCATCTTGTACCAATCGTAAAAGGTACCAAAAGAATTCTTTTTGGTGTTTAACTCTCTCCAATTCCAAGCTCTCTGTATAATTTGTAATGATATTTCTTTAGGGTCCACGGGTTGGTTTTTAAACACCACAGCATTTTTATTTCTCCATAGACTCCAACATGAAACAAGCCAAATGAATGACACATGAATTCCAATCCGTGGGAGTTTGGCACATCTAAGAAAAGATTCTATACAATTCAATCCCAATGGGAATTGTACTCCTAACCACCTTTCAATTTCCCACCATATTTGTTTCGATTTAGAGCATGATAAGAAGATATGAGATATATCTTCAAGGCTTTGGCAGCAAAACACGCAGTTCATCAGATTAGTATCAATGATAATACCTCTTTTGACGAGATTGTCTCATGTTGGCAGCCTGTTTAACAATAATCTCCAGCCAAATATTCTGATCTTTAACGAAACTCCCATCTTCCATATTTTATCTAATGCTTCCTTCGTATCATTGTCAATCAACGCTTCCCCCTCCTTCTGACATAATGTTGAATAACACAGCTTCACACTGAATTTGAGGTCTGCTCCTCTTGGCCAAATAACCAAGTCTTCTTCTAATGGGTTCAATGTTGTTTTATTCAATGTTTGTATCACTTCAGCAACAGGTCCACCGTCACCAATATGCAATATTACATTTGTTATTGCTCCAATAACCACAATCCTTTATTAACACATTCTGACATGGAGAAGACTCGAATAAATATGTGTATTGAAGTTTGAGTGGCTTTCCTCCTACCCATCTGGCATGCCAAAATAGGGCAGCACCCCCATTTCCCACTTTCCATGACAGAGTGTTGTATATGCCCTGAACATTAGCAGGATCAGCCAACTTATTAATGTCCTTCCACCAACTTGACCAGCTTCTTGGCCTGTTACTCTGCTGTTTTAGTATGCTTGACAAGTAGTTCGTTCCATACTTTGCTTTGAGCACACTCCCCCATATGTCGTCTTGATCATTTAGCGCTCTCCAAATCCATTTAGCGACTAAAGCACGGTTGAAGATCGTAACGTCCTTTATGCCTAAGCCACCAAGATTTGTAGTTTTGCAAACTTGGGACCATTTCACCCAAGGAATACTATTCTTTTCCAAGTCTTCTCCCCACAAGAATTGTCTTTGGATTGCTTTGATTTTTCTCAAGACAGCCATTGGAGCCAGGAAAAAGGAAAGATAATGAATTGGCAAGTTTGTAATAATAGAGTTAATCAATGTGCACGGCCTCCAATGGATAACTATCTTCCTCTCCAAGAAGTTAATCGTGCTTTGATTGATGATAAAACAGGTTCCCAAAATGCGATTGACTTATGATTACCACCCACTGATAAGCCCGGAAATCTAAATGGGAAACTTGCCACTTTACAAGAGAGGAAATCTGATGCAGCTTCAATTCTTTCCTTATCTAAAGCTATGCCAATTAGATTACTCTTACTGAAATTCACCTTTAGTCCTGACAGTAGTTCCATGCCTCTCAAAATTGATTTGATCGCCCACAAATTTGACCAAGAATCATCACAAATGAACAGTGTGTCGTCAACAAACTGTAGTAATCTTACTAATGCAACTTCATCAACCATTATACCTTGCAGGATGTTGTTGTTTGCTGCTTGGTCTTATGGGTATGTGGGAGGGGGTGGAAATCATTGAGTTTAGAATTTTTTTTCTAATGGAAATATTATAAATAATATATTTCACAACGTTGAAATCAATATTTAAACATGGTTGAAGATTTGTTGTAATATAGAATATAGTTAAGGTTGGAAATAAGTCGAGTTAAGTCAAATATTTCACATATTAGTTCGACTCGATAAAAATTAGTTCAACTTGAAAATTGAATCGAGTTTGACACGAACATTCTTTAAATTTAAACTCGATTCATTTTAAATTTACGAACAACTTAGTTCAACTCTTTTGACTCAAGTCGTTTGTTTCACGAACTTATAAGTTATTTTTTTGAAGTCTAATATTTCATTTTATATATTTGACATATTTAACTAATATATTTTTTTAAAATATATATTTGAAAGTCTAATTCAAAAATGACTCAATTGAAATTTAACCATATCTCAAAAATTAATAACTTCATCTCAACCTCTAGTAACTTCAAAAAATTAATGATATAGTACAATAAAAACTACTAGAATTGAGCCGAGTATATATATATATATATATATATATATATATATATATATATATATTGTTTCTAAAGGGAAAAGAGAAAAGGTCGAACATAACCCACAAAAAGCAAAAAGCTAAAAAAGAGAGATTTGTATACGGGGGTTGGTTATGCAAAGAGAAGGTATTAGCACCCCTAACATCTGTTGTACTGAACGGGAACCACTTGTTAATTTGTGTTTATAAAAGCGGGATTGTTTGTTGATTGATTTTAAGTGAAAAAATATTTTGTCGTAATCGAGTGGAAAACTCAACTTACTACCCACAAGTATGAGGTAATAAGCATTTCACTACTACAAAACGCGCAAACAACGACCAAGTCACCACGGTTCTTCCATAAACCGTGGTGATATCTCTAAACGCGGGCGCTAACTTTATATTATATTTTTAATTAAAAATTTATAGGATATAATAATGGTTGTAAGTATAACCGATATGATAAAATCAATCTTTCATGGGTTCGAACCTCACCTGTGGAAAAAAAAATTATTTAACGTTAAGGCGTTCCTTTCTTTTTATATTTATTTTTAAATAAGGGATATCACTACGGTTATTATGGGTAACCGTCGTGATATAGTTTGCTTTTATTTTAAAATATAAAATATAACTACGGATATAGTTTTAAGCTGAAACGAAAAGTGATATTTTTTAATATATAAACGAAACTATCTGTTGCCCATTTCATAACAGTTGTTTCTCTCTAAAGAAAACCCTAGCACAACCATTTCCTCTCATGAATCTTAACCAATATTGTGTTACAAGTGAATGGAAAAAAGAAGCTTAAAGGATATCTAACGGGAGCAACTCCGGCGCAAACTCCTATCGGCGAAGATGGTACGTTCTCCTGCTCTCTTCTTTCTACTCTTCTTCTGGATGCTGTTGATGTTTAGAATTTAGGATTATTATTTTAGGGTTTGGTTTTAGGATGCTGTGGAAAACATTATGTTATTGATGTTTTAGGGTTAAGTTTGATTTTTGTTGTGTTTCCTTGTAGAAACATGGTGATGATGGTGGTAGCAAGTGTATGGTGGTAGCAAGCGTATATTATGGTAATGTTTCATATGGTTTTTGTTGCCATGAAGAAAAATATAAGAAGTATGAAGTTATTGTAAAAACTTTATCCACCTTATATTTTTTCTTCATGGCATCACAAACTAGATGAACTTGTTATATCTTGATTTGTTACAGTTCTACGATTAATTTCAATAAGAGGTGCGTTATTGACTCAATGTATCTTGATTTATTACAGTCCCACGTGGGGTTTTGTTGCTTAAATAATGTATGTTTTTTTTATTGTGTTGAATGGATTTGTTGTATGTTGTTGTTGACAAATGTTCTCAAAACAAGAGCAAAACATTGCTAAGTCACAAGATAGAGGCTTCTTGTGACTTAGCAATATTTTGTTCTTTAAATTCTTATATAGGTTGACAAGTTTAGTTTATTCTATACTATGTATATTGTTTGTTTCACTAACCTTTTAATAAAAATGCAATCATTTATATTGACATAGAAACTTATATTCTGAAAATTAAGATGTATTTGAAAACCAACCTGTATCAATCAATGTTTTTCGAATCGCATCCGTCTCATTCAACACATTTTATGTTCCTTAACACATAATATCTGATTCAATGGTCTATTTGCTTCAATTCATCGATATTTACAATCGCGTTGATAAGCGATGATGATGAGGTAAAATATAATAAAAGATATCGATGCATTGAAGGAATCAGACCATTGAACCGTATATGTGTTAAAGAACATAAATTGTGCAGAATGAGACGGATTCAATTCGAAAAACATTGGTGTGTTTAAGTTGGTTTTCAAGAATAGTTTAATTTTCAGATTATATGTATTTGCCAATTTTAATGGTTGTATTTCTTTAAATAGGTGTATGGGTAAACCAAGCAATATACATTGGTATATAATAAACTATGGGTACTTTCCAAGACGATTTTTACATTAACCATGATCTAATGTAATTTATTTGCTGTTGCTAGGTTTCAAACCCAGTACCTTATGTATCACAACGGTTGTTAAGCATAACTGTTGTGATATACCGTGCGCTTTCCAGAATACAACAACGGTCTCAGGGCCGTGATTATAAGTAGCATATTTACAACAACACTCTACATAAGAACGCCTTGATCTGCATTATTATATGTATTTTTTCAACCGTTGTTAAAGGGGTTTTCCGTAGTAGTGTTTGCATCATATTGATATGGAGAACCTTTACTTAGACTTTCTCACAAGTACATCTCAACATTCAAGTGGAAAATGTCAATCATTTCGTAGTATCTTGTAGAAGTATAGTGGTTTGCATCACTGCAAGAATAGACTGACATCTAGTCTTTTGAAAAAAGACTCTAAAAGAGAAGTGGACAAAGGCAAAAAAAAAATTTGGTGAGGTTTGTCTTTTTTAGAGTTTTGAAAAGAGTTTTAATATGCTTAAATTTTTTTCGCATTTATTGAGAAAAGATTTTCTAGATCACTTGACAAAGTCAAGGTTTATTAAGAAATATGTGAAGTTTTAAAACAAGAAGTTTTTTAAAATATGAAGGAGTTTTGAAAATTTAAGAGATGGGTGTCGCACCTGGAAAAAATCGCTTAATCGAAGACACGACCCTCGCGCGAAAGGCGCAGAACGGTTCGACAGAGTCGCCACCGAACTTTATTTGTCCCAAAAGAGGGAAAGGAAAATATCGAGAAAACCTTTAAGGAGATAAGAACATGGTCGTCGCAACCACATTCCGGGTTCGAGAGTCGGTTACGTGAGGGGAAGGTACGCGCACCCTCTCACATCCGTTGTACTCAACGGGAACCTCTTAATTCGAATCGCGATACTCGTTAGCTAAGTTTGTTTGTTTTCTTCTCAAAAATAAATGCTAAAAGGTAAGATAAAAGGGAAAAGATACTAAGGGAAAATGGGGTGGTTTAAGGATAGGGTGCTCGGCAAGGCCATCGCGACCTCGGGCCTACGTATGCTCATTCGGACGAGAATGAGGAATCAGAGCAATCATAGTTCGACTACGAGGTTTGACGGAAAATGGAGGGAAGGTAGCTCGCCAAGAACATCGCAATCTTGTTCCTACGTATCTTTACTCGGACGAGAATAAAGAATCAGAGCGGTCGTAGTTCGTGGTACGCCCACGAAACAAGGGAGTTGGTTGATTTTTAAAAGAGGCATCAATTGCTCACACACGAGTAAGAGAACTCGCACCCAAACAATCAAAGGAAGATCAAAGACTTGAAACCCCATTTTTCACCTTGAAAAAGAGTTTCGATAGTTGTTAGTCGTTTTGAGGTTTGATTATGAAAGTCTGCTTGACGTGGGATCAAGGGTTTATTATATGCGCTTGGTTATTTTGAAAAGGATTTGATTTGTTAAAATAAAGGGCGTCAATTGCTCACACATAAGTAAGAGAACTTGCACCCAAACAATCGAAGGAAGATCAAAGACTTGAACCCCCATTTTTCACCTTAAAAGAGTTGCGATAGTTGTTAGTTGTTTTTGAAGTTTGATTATGAAAACCCGCTTGACATTGGATCAAGGGTTTATTGTATGAAAAGAGTTTGGTTAAAGGTTGATTTGAAAATGGCTCGACGACGAATCGAGGGTTTGGTTGAAAATGGGTTTGTTTGGAATGGCTCGACGACGAATCCAGAATTAGTTTGAAAATGGGTTGTTTATGCTAGTCCCTAGGGGTGCTCCTAGTTAACAAGCCACAATCAAAAGAAAACTAAATCCGTACATCGGAATGGGAGCGGGGTACATGTAAATTACAAGGGATGACATGAAATAAAGGGTCTCATTGTAAGGTAGCCCAAGAGAAAGCCGTGTGTGTGCAAGGTGTCCTAAACTAAGCCTTGAACCAAATCTCCAAGCGAAGTATAGTAACCAACAGTCCATCAAATTATTGTTTTAGGATTTCGATATTTTTAGTGTTTTTTGATTAATGGGTATAAACAAAGAAAATGGTTAGATGAATAAGATATGAATATGATATGAATAATATGAATAATAATAAAGATAAAATTGAACAAGATATAATAAAGTTGGTCTCGTCTTAATCAAGACTTAGATCGATAATCGACAAGCTATGATTTTTGACTTTCATTGACCAAAAGTGAAAATAAAAGAATATGTGAAATGAAAATCGTAAGAAATGAAATAAAATCGAGAAAAAGAAGAAAGGTCTCACCTTTATCAGATTTTAAATCGAAAATCAATAAATCTTTGATGTTTGGTTTTCATTGACCCAAAATGAATGGTAAAAACAAATAAATCGAAAATAAAATAAATAGGCCTCATATTAATCAAGATTATAGATCCATTTGAAATAAATCCACAAATCATGATATTTTTTATATCATTAGCCCAAAATTAATAGAAATAATGAAAAGATAATAGAAACGAAATAAAATCGAAAGGAGGTAAGAAAAAGAATAAAGGTCTCACCTTTATCAAGATTTTAAATCGATAATCGATAAATCATTGATATTTGGTTTTCATTGACCCAAAATAAATGGTAAAAACAAATAAATCAAAAATAAAATAAATAGGCCTCATATTAATCAAGATTATAAATCTATTTGAAATAAATCCACAAATCATGATATTTTTGATATCATTGGCCCAAATAGCAAAATAAAATTGAAATTAAAAGAATGAAAGAAAATGAACAAAAGATTAAAATACTAAGAAACATTATTATTTTTCTTTTAAAAAACACTTTTAGAATAAAAGTTTATTAAAACAAATTTTTCTATTTTCTTTTTTTAAAAACAAACGACTAAGCAAGGTGAAGGGGGTATGATGCCTAGAAATGGGGTGTGAGGAAACAAGATGGGCCTCATGGCCCATCTCCCCAAACAAAATACGGTGGCGTAAAAAAGAAAAAGAAAAAGGGGTATTAAGAAAATCCAAATGGCTCTACAGCCCACTACAATCAACATATAAGACCAACTAAAGGAAACAAAGCCATGAATTATCAGATTTTCTCTTTTTAAAACCAAGCTTATAAAATAAAAAAGAATCGGTCATAAGAAGGACCCGATTGAGACACAGACATCACCATCATCATAAAACATATAAAAAACGAAGAAACAAGAACGACACACACATCACTCTGATCCAACCTTTGCTTCGTCCGATTCTCTTGCTTAACGAGGTTTCGTTCTCGATTTCTTACTCTGTTTGAGGTTCCGCTTTTTATTCTGTTTTGCTTCATATTTGATTCATGTTCTCTTCTTCATCTCAGATTCTGTCTCTCTGGTTTATGATTTGTGGTGTGATTTGGGTTTGATTTGAATGGGTTTGTGAGGGGGATTGAAGATTGAGTGGTGATTTGAGGTGTTGGGTTTGAAACAGGTTGAGATATGATTTGGATTTGTGTGAGGTTATTGTTGTTGTTGATTGAGAAGAGGTTGAAGGAGATATGGAAGGTTGGGGTTTAAGGTTAGTGATTATGGAGGTTGAGCGATGGAAGAAGAGTTGCGGAGGTTTGAGGAAAAGTTGAAGAAATAGGGTTTGAAGGGTTGAGTTATTGGCGGCTGTGAGCTCTTTTTCAATGAGGGAGAGAAAGGGTCGTTTTATAGAACGAGATTGAGGGTAGTTTGGGGAGAGAATTGAAGAATGTGAGCTGGAAATTGTTGAGGGTGTATTGCGTTTTGAAACGGTTTCTGGTGCTTTTGCAGGTCGTACAAGTTGTGGTGTTGTTGTGGAAGTTTGTGTTGCGAAATGTTTGTGTAAGTTTTCCATGTGCTGAAGGTGTGTCGCAACAGTGTGTAGTGGTCATGTACAGGTTGCGAAACAAAATGGTTTGTGGGGTCAAGTTCTTTAGTTTCTGCTTGTATTTCATATTTTTTTTTCTTTTCCTTTTGTTTTTCTGCTCACAATTAGCAAACTTAATCATTTGGGAGAGTATTGTTTTTTTTTGCAGAGTGAATCATATGGTTTTGGTGTGACAGTGCATGATGTGGTCTTATGGCAACATGGACTTTAATGTAGAACTTGTTGAAACACTTTGGCCATGGGCGTTATTATTTTGGATAAAAATGAAATGGGTTTTGAGAACTTAGAATGTGGATTTTTGAAATGGATATTGGATAAGGGTTATGATAAAATGGATATGGTTTAAGAATGGGAAATTAGTTAGAAAAATGGATGATTAATTAAAAAAAATGAATATGGTAGAAAAGTGGATGTAAACTAAAAGATGATCAAAGGTTATTTATGGAATTTGAACAATGGATAATGATTATGGATAGATAGGCATGGAAATGAATGGATTGTCCTTGAGAAGCTTATGTATCAGTCTTAGCCTCAGAAACTCTAAATTTTACCACTTGAAAACTGATGAATTCAAGACTTCATTGTGAAACTTCTTGACTAAGAACCATGCCTTGCAATTAGGAGTTATGAGTTGAGATGTAAGCTTCAAAACATCGCACAAAACCCTGATTGAGGCTTCAAACACACACTAGACAGATAATACACCCTGACCTGATCAAGAAACACTATCTTGCCTGAAATACAATTCAGCTCAATAACACCTCAAGTAGAAACAACACTTTTTTTGGACTTTTCTGAATAATGGTTAGTGGACAGATGTACAGATGAAAAGTATATACAGGTAGGAAAAATTTGGGGTATGACAATGGGAAGAAGATGAAGTGACTATCCTAAATCATAAAGTAAATGGCCTCATTGTCAGGTAGCCCAAGATAAAGCCTTTGTGTGTGCAAGTGTACTAACCAACAAAAGATACCACTCAGAGCAAAGGGAAAGCACTAAGTCCTAAGGTCCAAAGTCCAACATGCTCTTCAAGCAAGGGATAGTAACACAAAGTCCAAAGCATCAGATCAAATTTTTTCTAGGTCTTATGCATTTTATCATGTTTTTTGTTCTTTTTGAAATAAGAAAACAAAAGAATGCATAATGATAAAATGCATAAAGAGAAAAGGAAAAAATTAAAGGCAAGAAGGTAAATGCCATGAATGTAAATGGCATAAAACTAAATAAATGTAAATACATAAAAGGAAAAGACATAAATGTAAAGACATAAGTGTTAGCACACACTACTACAAAATATACCTTTCGTAACACCAATTTTACAACGTGGATAGTGTTAACCGTGGTAATAGTTTATTTATGGGCGCTTTTTTTTTTGTATTTACTAGAGGACATGTCACAACGGTCAAATTAAGCAACTGTGGTGAAAAGGTACACGGATAAAAATGGTATGAATCCTAACACCAACAATTAGTCATTTATCGTGATTAAAATGTTATTGACCTTATATATCACCATGATTTTTATTACCAACCGTGATTAAAGGTGATACTTTATTTATATATAAGCGAAATTATCTATTGCTTCAGTACATAACAACTGTCTCTCTTAAAACAAAACCCTAATAACACTTTCACTCGTCTCTATCAAAACAAAACTCTAACAACTCTCTCACTCGTCTATCTCATATGGAAACCCAAAACGAAACCATAATAAAAAATCTTAGCCAATGGTTATTTACAGGTTCGTTTTCTCTATAGTTTTTTTTTCAAAATTTGTTTCAATAGCTTGTTTCATGATGTTTGAACTTCCTTTTTGTTTTGACATGTAGGTATGGACGCTTCTTTCAATAAAGAGGACGGAGATAAATTCAGCCTTACAAACTTGTGTCAAAGATCCAGAATGATATCCATTCAAAATATACACAAGTTTACAGGTCTAAATTTATCTTCATCCATATTTCGTTGACAACACACCATTATGGGACATGTATGGTATGTTTCTGAAGCATTTTATCACTTGATATGTTTGTTTTATCGTGTTTGTTGTTTATGGTTTGTTGTTGACAATGTTTTTTATGAATGTTATTGTTAATGTTTGTTTAAAAGATGAATTTATTATATATTATGTGGTTTGAGTGTTTTTCCAATCCCTTACGGAATATACAACTTTCAAAACTGTATTAAAAAATTATGATATGATAGATAAAATTGTATTAGAAAATAAGTACACGTTCAACTCTTGACAAGAATACTTCACACTATTAACTGTAAGTTCCATGACAGTTAGAACTTGGTTTAATGATTGTATATCTTTAACCACCCCTCTCTCCACCTCTAATTTTGTTTACAAACTAAATAATATTTTGCAAAAAGAATTAGAGGTGAAGACATGGGAAGTTGAAGAACAAGGATCATTAAATCAAGTTCTTACTTTTAAATAACAAAATACAGATAATGACATGAAGAACTCTTGTCTAGCATTGAACGTAAACTTATTCTTCTAATATAACTTAATTTGTCATATTATAATGTTCTAGTGAAGATTGGAAGGTTATATGTTTAGTGAGCATTGGTAAAATAAGCATTCCACATAACTTATAATAAACTCATGCCTATATTTAATCATAGTAAATTAGAATAAACGTGATTAAATGTGTTGCATTAAATAATATCACAACGGTTGATTAAAGTAACCTTTGTGGTAGGTAGCACAGTACATGGAAACAATCACGGTTGCACGACTATGGTGGAAGTCATCATACATGCAATCACACCTTACCTCACAAAAGTTAGACCAACGTGGTGGTATCCCTTTTCCAATCGTTGTGATATATGTTTTCCGTTATAGTGAAAATTAATATGTTAATGTTAGTGTTAATGAGAATTTAATCGAGTCAGGACAATTTAGCGCTATGTTAAGCAATCATAAGTGGACTTATATAGAAGTCACACCTGTCTGAGGCCGGTCAATAACAATTTATGTGTCAAACATGTTAGAGAAATAACACAAAGTTATTCTCATAAAACATGTAACACAATGTGAAAAAGAAAAGAAGAAGATAGATGGAGAAAGAGAGAAACATCTAAGGCAAACATGTTGGGATCATATATCAACAAGTCAGAGACTAAAAATATGGTCCAAACAAGGGATAACATATCTCTGATGCCAAGTGTCAAAAATGATCATATGATTATTTATCAACAAGTTTGAACTAGAGAAGATTGAATCAACTAGAGGATCAATCAATCAAGCACTTGAAATGTTGAAAATATGTTCAACCAAACAATCAACAAGAGCCAAGATCAAAGCAAGAAAAATATTGAATAAAAAACAATAAAAATGATTTTTAAAAATAATTTAAAATGGAAATTAAATGGAAAAATACCAAAGAGGTATCAAAACATCAAATAAATGGCCAAAAAAAATGATAAAAGTAAAGAATATTACAAGTAATGAGATCTCAAAAGTTGGAATCCAAAAGGTTTGAAAATTGTAGAAAATTAAATGCAAAAATAAATTTTAAAAAGAAAATAAGAGAATATTACATGTGTTTTTTGGAAAATTATTGAACGAGGGATGTCATCTTCAACCTCAAGTTCATCCATGGAAAATTAAAAAACTTGTGTGTTTTGTATAGAAATAAGATCGTTTCATGTCCCTAACACATCATCTTCCCTTACTCCATGTTTCAAAGCCATTGATTGGCCATGAGCATGGAGGATTTGCTCAATCAACATATGAACCATAAATCTTAAAACAAAAATTAAATGCTGAAATTAAAAGATAAATGCGCAAGAATATAGGGCTTTTGATTAGTGAAGCAAGACGAATCCAATGGTAACACGTTTGTGTTGTAACTTTACTCAAACTACCTTGTCCAAATCGAAACTCGAGGTTGAGCATGGTGAAAACTGTTAGAGCAATTAACTTGATCTCAAGGCTTGTTTCCAGTTGGGGAAGGTTCAGAGGATGCCATTGAAGCTTTCTGGACAAAGAAATGAGATCAAAGAAGCTTGGTTTAGTCCAACGGTTAACTGGTTTTTGAGTGAAGTTGCAGAGGAAATGTAAGGGTTTCTGTGGCTTTCTAAGGTTGAGAAGGGGGGAGAAGGCTCCTCTATTTATAAGGAAGGATGAATGAAGCTTGTACGTGTGAATTAAGCGAGTCTCGTGTGGGTATGGATTTGAATTCGTGAATTGCAAGCTTGATCCAAGTGAGATGTGAAATGCACGAATCATTGAGGCGGCATAGTATTTTTGCACTCGTTTTGCTTCGTTTTACATCATTGAATATAATGCGCATGTGTTTGGTGGTCCCATGTGAAGTTGGCATGAATTTTGTGACCTGAAACTTGAGCAAGAAGCAGAGCTCATGAAGTCATGTTTTAAGTCGGTCCAAATGGAATAGGCTCGTGCGTTTTGGATTTTTGTTAGTGCCAAATGTTCCTTGTATTTTAAAGAGTTTAATGCAAAAAGAATCACATCAAAAGGATGCTTGGATTGCAAATGGCATGATCTCAAAGTTGGGGTCATGACCTGAAATTCTAGGCCAGACATTAGGTCGACCGGGTCATGGGCCTACTTTTGTGCACACATGGGCAGCTGAGTAAATCTCAAAATTGATGGACTTAGAGGTTGAATTGATGTTTGCCCCTTCTAAAAAAGTTGTAGAGGAGTTCAAATGTGACATTTTGCTCAAAGAAGATTTCAAAAATGTCAACAAATGAGAAAGTTATGGTGTTTGGACCAAGTGACATGCCATACTTGATTTTAGGCCAACCAAACATGTGCCAACTTGTGATTTATTGCTATTTCCTTGCACCCAAAGCCCAATGATTAACACTTGAACAACAACTGAAGGAAGCTTGATTGTCCCTTGAATAACTTTTGATGATTACTTGAAAATTGGATGAAGATGGCATGGAAATAAACACATGAACCATACTTGAATTATCTATGAAATCATGCACCAAATTGAACTTATCTTGATTAAATGATGTTAAATGAAGCTTGTCATGAATGTGACCTAAGATTATAGGTCATGCCTTGAAGTGAAAGCTCTTGTGAATCATTTGTTGACCAAACTTTGATTTTGAGAATCCAAACCCTAATTTAGAAACCAAGCTTGATCCTTTTATTGCAAGCCCCTACCTCGTATAATAAGAAAAGGAAAAACACAAATTTTTTGTATTTTGTATAAGGTTAGCAATGTTAGAATGTATGCAAGCAAAAGGGTAACAAGAGAAAACAAAGGGTGTTTGGTGATCTCCCACAAAGACAAACCCAAAGAGATAAGGGTTAGGAGGATACCATGCCTATGATTTTGATTGAAATAGAAATGATATGATGGGTGGAATCTTAGAGGTAAAAATTAGGGTATGACATATGCCCCTATTTAAGTTTCTTCTATCAGGAGATATGAAGATTGGATATCCCCTTAATGACGAGATTGAAGGTACTTAAATATAGAAGACTCAATTTTTTAACCCTAAGACGTCACACAATGCTTATGATATGAATGCAAGAGATACAGACTCTGCGGGAAGATGCTACGGGAGACACATTCTGTGTAGACGAACTACAAATTTGATACTGCTGAAGAAAATCTTGAAAGGATCCCAACACGGAGCTATAACTCACTGGGGAGTAACACAACATCGCAAGGGCCCATATTAGGGAACAACCTAAAGTATATCTAGAAGCGAGAGAGCTAGCGAGCGACAATGAAGGACTTTACTGGGGAACGTGCAGCAAGAAAAAAATAGAGCTCACTGGGGAATCATTCCTGAGTAATCACTTGAAATTGAATCACTACCAACTCATAGTCGAAGGAAGTAAACTGGATGATACCGACTCATAGACGACAGTAGAGAAATAGGTAATACCGACTCATGGATGACGATATACTACCAACTCATAGTCAAAGGTAGTGACAGTATTTGAATTGATAATAAGTTTCCCATAACTCCCGGTCTTCCACCTAGAATGGGGCGCAACTTCTTCTTTAACCAATTATTCCATCTTAAAAGGGTAATAAACCTTCCATGACTTCCAGTCTTTCACCTAGAGCAGGTCTCAGTTTCTTATTTAACTAAGCCTTCCACTTGGAAAGGGTAGTAAACCTCCCATAACTTCTAGTCTTCGACCTGGAACATGTCTCATTTTCTTCTTTAACCAAGTCTTCCACTTGGAAAGGGTACCAAACAAGCTTTCCACGACTTTTGGTGTTCAGCCTGAAGCAGTCATAACTTGCTGGAGATTCATATCTTGACTTAAATTTGGGATCACAACAGGCTTCTCAAATAAAGAGACAACCACCTGGAGCAGTATTGACTTTGATTTGAATCACAACAAGCTTCTCTATTGGAATTGACTGGAGAGATTGCCACTTGCTGTTGAAATAAGAATTGAAATTGCTGGGAATGAACAAGCTTCTCAAATAAATAGAATGACACTTGTTGTTGAATAAAATCTCATAGATTACCAGGGCAATAATTGTTGAGAAATTGGATTGTTCATCCACTGAATGAGTCTTCCTTGCTGAGGAGAACAGGTTCTGAAAAATGCAAAACCTGCCTTCTTCGTCATCTAAGTTCATAGCTTGGAGAGGAAAAAATTGTTGCAAGGGACCAAAGTTCAATATAGGAACGAACTAGAGAGAAACAGTCAAGCAGGACTCAACTCGCCGATGAACGGACTCGACTGAGGATTTTTCCCATCGAGACAATGAGCTAGGGAGGAAAACTGAAACACAGTTCTTCCACGAGGTGTAATCTCAGTGGATAAACAAAAGGATGAACTCTCTCTGGGGAAAATACCAATAGGAAAGTGAATTTGGAATTACCTAGGACATGCGAATGAACACGAATCTGTGTTCGGCTATGCACAAATTATTTATGAAGGTATGAATGCATGGAATGTTATTCTTATGCTGACAAAACAACACATTAACAAAATGGGAAACCGAAATCAACGAACTGGATACTCGGCAAAATCTTGAATTGATGGAGAATCTGCTACAAATCTTGTCTTCTATCCCATCTTTCGCGATGCAAGATCCTCCGCTGAGGATAAAAGATCCGTTGGGGAAACTTAATACATAAATGTTCAGAAATCGACGAATCTCTGAGGACATAGAAGTTTGTTGTTGGCTCTGCTATGAGAGATCTAATATCAACATTGCAGTATCAAAAATGATTGGAAGAAAACCATTATCTAATAATGTTTCCGTTGGGGAAAGCGAAATTAGAAAATTATGAATTGCGGTGCCGGGGGATCTTGAACAACGACCAACGTTCCTTTTTGTTTGTGCAAATGTTAAAGGAAAACGCTTTTGTAATCTTCAAAAAGGATGTTTATTATTAAATATTTGTTTCAAAAGTTATTATAAAAAATAAATGACATTTTGTAAAAGAAACAAACATAAGAATCGAAATCAATTAGCAAGAAATAAGGATTTTATTGATGGAATGGTAGTCCGCAAAAGCGTGACTCCATGGATCATTATAAAGTTTGTAAAATGGTAAATGGAAAGGCTACATTGAAATACAATGATCACTATTCTCCCTAGCAATTTGAATTCCTGTACTCTAGCTTCCCTTGAGAGAGATTGGACTGAGAATTCCTGATTTACGATGTTGCTTCTTCAAGTGATAAAGCCTTGCCTAATGTAGTTACTTGCCATAAAATCCCTAACTTTTGCCTAGATTTCCCTTTCAGGTTTTCAATCTACCGGGATGAATTATTTCTGTTTATGTCTCTAATTTTACCTGGACCGCCCTTTCGGGTTTTCAATCCACCGAGACACTCGCTTTTGCCTAAGCCACCCTTTTGGGTTTTCAACTTAGCGAGTTGTTCTTTTGATTATTTAGGTAAATTATTTCTTGAGTGCATCAACGTTCACTAGATGTGGGAGCTCAAAAGTTGGAATCCAAATGGTCAAATGAATTAAAAAAATGCGCGTCAGGCCATGATTGGTTTGATTCAAATATTTTGGTGCGAAAAACACAAGAGGACTAGGGATGTCATCTTCAACCTCAAGTTCATCCATGGAAAATTAAAAAACTTGTGTTTTTTGGATAGAAATAAGATCGTTTCATGTCCCTAACACATCATCTTCCCTTACTCCATGTTTCAAAGCCATTGATTGGCCATGAGCATGGAGGATTTGCTCAATCAACATATGAACCATAAATCTTAAAACAAAAATTAAATGCTGAAATTAAAAGATAAATGTGCGAGAATATAGGGCTTTTGATTAGTGAAGCAAGACGAATCCAATGGTAACACGTTTGTGTTGTAACTTTACTCAAACTACCTTGTCCAAATCGAAACTCGAGGTTGAGCATGGTGAAAACTGTTAGAGCAATTAACTTGATCTCAAGGCTTGTTTCCAGTTGGGGAAGGTTCAGAGGATGCCATTGAAGCTTTCTGGACAAAGAAATGAGATCAAACAAGCTTGGTTTAGTCCAACGGTTAACTGGTTTTTGAGTGAAGTTGCAGAGGAAATGTAGGGGTTTCTGTGGCTTTCTAAGCTTGAGAAGGGGGGAGAAGGCTCCTCTATTTATAAGGAAGGATGAATGAAGCTTGTACGTGTGAATTAAGCGAGTCTCGTGTGGGTATGGATTTGAATTCGTGAATTGCAAGCTTGATCCAAGTGAGATGTGAAATGCACGAATCATTGAGGCGGCATAGTATTTTTGCACTCGTTTTGCTTCGTTTTACATCATTGAATATAATGCGCATGTGTTTGGTGGTCCCATGTGAAGTTGGCATGAATTTTGTGACCTGAAACTTGAGCAAGAAGCAGAGCTCATGAAGTCATGTTTTAAGTCGGTCCAAATGGAATAGGCTCGTGCGTTTTGGATTTTTGTTAGTGCCAAATGTTCCTTGTATTTCAAAGAGTTTAATGCAAAAAGAATCACATCAAAAGGATGCTTGGATTGCAAATGGCATAATCTCAAAGTTGGGGTCATGACCTGAAATTCTAGGCCAGACATTAGGTCGACCATGTCATGGGCCTACTTTTGTGCACACATGGGCAGCTGAGCAAATCTCAAAATTGATGGACTTAGAGGTTGAATTGATGTTTGCCCCTTCTAAAAAAGTTGTAAAGGAGTTCAAATGTGACATTTTGCTCAAAGAAGATTTCAAAAATGTCAACAAATGAGAAAGTTATGGTGTTTGGACCAAGTGACATGCCATACTTGATTTTAGGCCAACCAAACATGTGCCAACTTGTGATTTATTGCTATTTCCTTGCACCCAAAGCCCAATGATTAACACTTGAACAACAACTGAAGGAAGCTTGATTGTCCCTTGAATAACTTTTGATGATTACTTGAAAATTGGATGAAGATGGCATGGAAATAAACACATGAACCATACTTGAATTATCTATGAAATCATGCACCAAATTGAACTTATCTTGATTAAATGATGTTAAATGAAGCTTGTCAAGAATGTGACCTAAGATTATAGGTCATGCCTTGAAGTGAAAGCTCTTGTGAATCATTTTTTGACCAAACTTTGATTTTGAGAATCCAAACCCTAATTTAGAAACCAAGCTTGATCCTTTTATTGCAAGCCCCTACCTCGTACAATAAGAAAAGGAAAAACACATATTTTTTGTATTTTGTATAAGGTTAGCAATGTTAGAATGTATGCAAGCAAAAGGGTAACAAGAGAAAACAAAGGGTGTTTGGTGATCTCCGACAAAGACAAACCCAAAGAGATAAGGGTTAGGAGGATACCATGCCTATGATTTTGATTGAAATAGAAATGATATGATGGGTGGAATCTTAGGGGAAAAAATTAGGGTATGACATATGCCCCTATTTAAGTTTCTTCTATCAGGAGATATGAAGATTGGATATCCCCTTATTGACGAGATTGAAGGTACTTAAATACAGAAGACTCAATTTTTTAACCCTAAGACGTCACACAATGCTTATGATATGAATGCAAAAGATACAGACTCTGCGGGAAGATGCTACAGGAGACACATTCTGTGTAGACGAACTACAAATTTGATACTGCTGAAGAAAATCTTGAAAGGATCCCAACACGGAGCTATAACTCACTGGGGAGTAACACAACATCGCAAGGGCCCATACTAGGGAACAACCTAAAGTATATCTAGAAGCGAGAGAGCTAGCGAGCGACAATGAAGGACTTCACTGGGGAACATGCAGCAAGAAAAAAACAGAGCTCACTAGGGAATCATTCCTGAGTAATCACTTGAAATTAAATTACTACCAACTCATAGTCGAAGGAAGTAAACTGGAAGATACCGACTCGTAGACGACAGTAGAGAAATAGGTAATACCAACTCATGGATGACGGTATACTACCAACTCATAGTCGAAGGTAGTGACAGTATTTGAATTGATAATAAGTTTCCCATAACTCCCGGTGTTCCATCTAGAATGGGGCGCAACTTCTTCTTTAACCAATTACTCCATCTTAAAAGGGTAATAAACCTCCCATGACTTCCAGTCTTTCACCTAGAGCAGGTCTCAGTTTCTTATTTAACTAAGCCTTCCACTTGGAATGGGTAGTAAACCTCCCATAACTTCTAGTCTTCTACCTGGAACATGTCTCATTTTCTTCTTTAACCAAGTCTTCCACTTGAAAAGGGTACCAAACAAGCTTTCCATGACTTTTGGTGTTCAGCCTGAAGCAGTCATAACTTGCTGGAGATTCATATCTTGACTTAAATTTGGGATCACAACAGGCTTCTCAAATAAAGAGACAACCACCTGGAGCAGTATTGACTTTGATTTGAATCACAACAAGCTTCTCTATTGGAATTGACTGGAGAGATTGCCACTTGCTGTTGAAATAAGAATTGAAATTGCTGGGAATGAACAAGCTTCTCAAATAAATAGAATGACACTTGTTGTTGAATAAAATCTCATAGATTACCAGGGCAATAATTGTTGAGAAATTGGATTGTTCAACCACTGAATGAGTCTTCCCTGCTGTGGAGAACAGGATCTGAAAAATGCAAAACCTGCCTTCTTCGTCATCTAAGTTCATAGCTTGGAGAGGGAAAAATTGTTGCAAGGGACCAAAGTTCAATATAGGAACGAACTTGAGAGAAACAGTCAAGCAGGACTCAACCCGCCGATGAACGGACTCGACTGAGGATTTGTTCCATCGAGACAATGAGCTAGGGAGGAAAACTGAAACACAATTCTTCCACGAGGTGTAATCTCAGTGGATAAACAAAAGGATGAACTCTCTCTGGGGAAAATAGCAATGGGAAAGTGAATTTGGAAATACCTAGGACATGCGAATGAGCACGAATCTGTGTTCGGCTATGCACAAATTATTTATGAAGGTATGAATGCATGGAATGTTATTCTTATGCTGACAAAACAACACATTAACAAAATTGGAAACCGAAATCAACGAACTGGATACTCGGCAAACTCTTGAATTGATGGAGAATCTGCTACAAATCTTGTCTTCTATCCCATCTTTCGCGATGCAAGATCCTCCGCTGAGGATAAAAGATCCGTTGGGGAAACTTAATACATAAATGTTCAGAAATCGACGAATCTCTGAGGACATAGAAGCTTGTTGTTGGCTCTGCTATGAGATATCTAATATCAACATTGCAGTATCAAAAATGATTGGAAGAAAACCATTATCTGATAATGTTTCCGTTGGGGAAAGCGAAATTAGAAAATTATGAATTGCGGTGCCGGGGGATCTTGAACAACGACCAACGTTCCTTTTAGTTTGTTCAAATGTTAAAGGAAAACGCTTTTGTAATCTTCAAAAAGGATGTTTATTATTAAATATTTGTTTCAAAAGTTATTATAAAAAATAAATGACATTTTGTAAAAGAAACAAACATAAGAATCGAAATCAATTAGCAAGAAATAAGGATTTTATTGATGGAATGGTAGTCCGCAAAAGCGTGACTCCATGGATCATTATAAAGTTTGTAAAATGGTAAATGGAAAGGCTACATTGAAATACAATGATCACTATTCTCCCTAGCAATTTGAATTCCTGTACTCTAGCTTCCGTTGAGAGAGATTGGATTGAGAATTCCTGATTGACGATGTTGCTTCTTCAAGTGATAAAGCCTTGCCTAATGTAGTTACTTGCCATAAAATCCCTAACTTTTGCCTAGATTTCCCTTTCAGGTTTTCAATCTACCGGGATGAATTATTTCTATTTATGTCTCTAATTTTTACCTGGACCGCCGTTTCGGGTTTTCAATCCACCGAGACACTCACTTTTGCCTAAGCCACCCTTTTGGGATTTCAACTTAGCGAGTAGTTCTTTTGATTATTTAGGTAAATTATTTCATGAGTGCATCAACGTTCACTGGATGTGGGAGCTCCTCACCATCCATAGTAGTAAGAATTAATGCACCGCCAGAGAAGGCTCTCTTGACAACATACGACCTTCGTAATTGGGAGTCTACTTGCCACGGGAATCATTGTGGAAAGGCAAGATCTTTTTTAGCACGAGGTAGCCTTATCTGAATTCACGAGGACGAACCTTCTTATAAAATGCTTTCTTCATCTTCTTTTGGTACAACTAACCATGAAACAAGGTTGTCATTCTCTTCTCTTCAATTAGATTAAACTGATCATATTTGTTCTGACACCATTCAGCTTATATCAACTTGGCTTCCATCAAGACTCGCATGGATGGGATCTCAACTTCTATAAGGAGCATTGCTTCCATGCCATAGACTAAGGAGAAAGGGGTTGCCCCTGTTGAAGTGCGGACGGATGTCTGATATCCATGCAAAGCAATAGGGAGCATTTCATGCCAATCCTTGTAGGTTACAATCATCTTATGCAGGATTTTCTTAATATTTTTATTTTTCTCTTAAACAGCCCCATTCATCTTGGGTTTGTAAGGTGAAGAATCATGATGTTTAATCTTGAAACTTTTACATAGCTCTTTCATCATTTTTTTGTTTAAGTTCGAACCATTGTCAGTAATGATCTTGCTTGGAATACCGTATCGACAGATGATTTAATTCTTGATAAACCGGACGACCACTTGCTTGGTCACATTGGCATATGAAGCCGCTTCAACCCACTTGGTGAAATAATCAATAGCTACTAGAATGACCTGATGTCCGTTTGAAGCTTTGGGCCCAATCATGTCATTTCTCCACATAGAGAATGACCATGGAGACGAAATAACGTTGAGTCGAGTCAGAGGTACATGCACTTTGTCCCGATAAATCTGACATTTATGACACTTCTTGATGAATTGACATCAATTAGATTCCATTTCCAACCAATAGTAACCACTTCTAAGCATTTTCTTAGCCATAGAATGCCCATTGGCATGAGTACAAAAGAACCCTGCATGAACTTCTTGCATTAACATGTCTGCTTCATGTCTATCCACGAATTTGAGCAGGACCATGTTGTAATTTCTTTTGTATAACAAGGCTCCATTGAGAAAAAAGTTGTATGCCAATCTTCTCAAAGTATTTTTTATCTTTATTGGATGCCCCAACTGGGTACTCCCGATTCTGGAGGAAACACTTGATATCATGATTCCGCGATTTATTGTCTATTTCCTCTTCTGCTACAAACACAGGAACATGCTTGTCCAGACGTCTGATTGTAATTTGAGGTGCCTCATTGGGGAAATTTACCTGGTACATGGAGGATAAAGTAGCTAAAGCACCAACCACTTGATTCTCCTCTCGAGGTACATGATGGAAATTAACTTAATCAAAGAAAGGCAACAACCCCCCTAGCGTAATGTTTGATGGGATCAAACTCGGATGACGATTTTCCCATTCACCTTTGATATGATTGATAACTAAAGCTGAATCCCCAAAGACATCGAGGTTCTTGATTCTGAGATCAATGGATTCTTTAAGGCCAAGGATACATGCTTCATATTCTGCCATATTATTCATATAACCAAAACATATCCTTGCAGTAAAAGGAATATGAGATCCTCGAGGAGTGATTATAATTGCTCCAATTCAATGACCATATGCATTTGAGGCTCATCAAACATCAAACCCCATCGGGATCCAGGCTCTGGTCCTTCCTCTGGACCTGGTTCATCACAATCTTTAGCTATATTGTCCATAACATCTTCATCGGATAAGTTAAATTGGATGGGTTGATAATCATTGATTGGTTGATGAGCCAAATGATCAGCAACACACTTCCTTTAATGACTTTCTGAGTACGGTATTCAATGTCATATTATGACAACAACATCTGCCATATGGCGATTCTTCCTGTCAGTGCAGGATTTTTAAAAATATACTTGATAGGATCGATTTGGATATTAACCAAGTAGTATGGTTCAACATGTATTGCTAAAGACGGCAGGCAGCCAATGCCAAAGCACAACAAGTTTTCTAAAGCAAGTAATATCGGGATTCACAGTCTGTGAATTTCTTACTCAGGTAATAAATTGCATGCTTTTTTCTACCTGTCTCATCCTGTTGTCCGAGGACACAACCCATTGATCCTTCCAAGACTGTCAAGTACGTAATAAGAGGCTTCGCTTCCACAAGCGGGGTCAAAATAGGAGGCTCAAGCAAGTAATCTTTAATACTGTCAAATGCCTTATGACAATATTCATTCCACATAACACTTTGATCTTTACGAAGCAATTTGAAGATTGGCTCACACGTGGCAGTCATGTGAGAGATAAATCTAGAGATATAATTCAAATGTCTGAGGAACACTCTTACTTGTTTTTCTATTTTTGGTTCAGGCATATCTCAAATGGCTCTAACTTTGTCTGGATCCACCTCTATACCTTTCTGGCTTATAATGAAACCCAAAAGCTTTTCGGAACAAACGCCGAAAGTGCATTTGTTTGGATTTAAGCGGAGTTTGTATTTTCTCAAACGTCGGAATAACTTTAACAAATATTCCACATGATCCTCTTCAGTCTTGGACTTAGCAATCATGTCAGCAACATATACCTCGATTTCCTTATGCATGATTATCGTAACCCAAAATTTGACCTCCCTTTTTACCTTTTTGCATAAGCATCTGCACTCGCATCCCTAGCATGCACATCAACATTTTTATCTGTGATTTCATTGTAGGTATACATTCAAATCTCCACAGAATCTCATGGCTATGAATGTATCCCGCACAAAGCCATCACAACATAAATACAGGCTAAACAGAAGAATTTCTATGCCTATTTATCAAAACAAGAGGTCGAAGCACGGAATCACAGCCATAACACCTTATTTGAAGCCAAAGAGGTGAAAATTTTCCTATGTTAATCGATTAACACAATATTGTTAATCGATTACACCTGAAAGTTTTGCATATTATCAGCAGTTTCACAGCACTGCAGCATCTACCACCCATCTGCTTTGGTCTACATCATTGTAGCATCTTGTGGAAGGTTCTAGACATGTGATTACACTAGAAAATATCAACTACATTTTCTATACTACCTCACTATCATTAATGTTCACTGTGCACCACCCTCATTTCCAATCATTTGAACCACTTGATCAATTGAGTTGCATTGGGATTCTCTAACTAAGTTAACCAATAACTAATTGAGTTAGACCCCAACTCAGTGATTTGGTCTAACTAACTCCAAAGCAAATGCCAAACCTCATTAACTACCTCCAAACCAAGTTCCAAGCCTCCACTCACTCCAAGCCTTTGCTCTATATAAGCAAACCCTCACCTTGATGCAGAGGACCCTTGATCATTCTATCATTTTTCTCTAATATTTCACTCTCATTCTCTGAATTTTCTGCATCACACTCCCTCTCATCATCTGCTTCCCCAAACCTCACTAGAGCTCATTCCACCATTAAAGCTTAGCAAGCTTTGCATTTAAGCTTTCTATTCTTTGAGCTAGACCTCCATTCCTCTTTATCACACTTCTGAATTCTGCAGCAACATCATCATTTGCTTCAATTCAAGCTTTGGAAGTCGATCATTGAATGAGTTTTGGTGCAAATTTGAATCCGAAGAAATTTTCTCATTATCTTCGGTTTTCTCGCTAGGGATTTCTTGATATCTCAGTATTTTCCGGTTTTCTAAGCCTCTCGCCATCACATTGTGATTACAACAATTACCAAGGCAAATCTCATCCTTGTAGGTTGGTGAATCTTGCTTAATTTATCGTTTTCAATCGATTTCGCGTATTCGCAATGTAGTTCCTAATTGATGCTTTTCTACTTGAATACTTGCCTTACATGTTTGATCCTATTAGCTTTAAATTGCTTTGAATTAACATGAAATTTGCTATATGTGATTCTGAAAAGTGCTTTTCGAAATTCTGTTTCGGCTATTTTTACAGTGGTAATTGATTAACAGTATGGTGTTAATCAATTACACCCTTGCCTCCACCTGAAAAATAGTTTTGAAACTGTGTAATTAATTAACCTCAGGATGTTAGTCAATTACACCTGACGCATTTTACAAAAATATTACTCTTTGGGACTGTTTTGCATAGTTCTCTTGTGTGTTTTCCCATGCTTACTTGTATTTATGTCAATGCTACTGTTTTGGGTCAGTACCTACTTGCAATGACTCTTGCTTGATTAATTGCATGATTCTCCTTGATTATTTTGCAATTTTGCCACATGTTTGAAGCACTTATTTGCACATTCTAGCTTATGTGTTAACATGATTTGGCCTAGTGTAACACCCATATATAAAACTCATACATCAAAGCATAAATATTATATATAGATCCAAGTGTTTGGTACTGAAACACATAAGCTCCTAGTTAACACATTATATATATTACATGCCCCAAAATACAACAATTAAAAGTTCTAAAGGCATAATATACATAAGATGCTCAAAAGATAAAAACTAAGAACTAGATCAACAATGATCTCAAAATAAACTCCGTTACGGAAGCTAGCCATCAACAAACAAGGAAAAGGTCACACGACCTTATCCTTACCCTTCTCGGAACCTGAAGCACCTAAAATACATCAACAATGTGGGGTGAGATACATCAAATCTCAGTGAGTTCCCTATCTTATGGATTCTCTCAGATTAACAGGGTTCTAACAATCCTAACTCAAGTCCGGGGAAAAGGGAAAGGACTCTTGAGTTAACATTTATAATTCTCACACTATATGGAAACATGACATGAGTTCATTAACTCACAACATCACTAATCGATAACCATACAAAGAAATCTCGTCTTCCCATCTGCTTCTACGTCTAGAAGGCGACCCGAGTCATAGATCATTGTAGTTACTTGGTATACGAATTGGATTCGGGATCATCGGCCTGTAAACCGTGAACCGTCACTTCTCATGGCCTGTTAACCATCACAAGTCTCTACCCATACCACAGGCTCCAATCATACTACACGTAGGGAATCAAACCTACCAAGTAATTGTGTACCCATTTCAGAGGAGCTCGAGACCCATGAAACTACACTCAAAATATTCCGGTTACGATTACATGATCACACAACAATACGATTGTATTCGATAATCACAAGACTACACCGCCTTAAGGCCTCCCTTGCCTTTTCACAACCACAAAGGTTAACCACATGTTCCATACTAGTGTTCACTCTCAACTAGGCCAATACTCGACAAGGATGTATCTTCCAACAACACGTGCCCGAGCATCGCTATCTAGAGTTGTCTATAATTTCTAGTTCCATACTAGGTTCTCCTATAGTTCAAGTTTGAGGTTTCCTCACTCTTCCTATATCGTTTTCATATTTGCATGCATATTCACTTACAATCATGTTAAACAATAATAGGATAAGCAAGACATGTCATAATTGTATAGTAGAATAATATAAACCAATTAAAACACAATTATATCACTTTTGGAACTTTCTCGATTATTTAATCGTTCGGTAAAATCGACATATTTCATCTCCATTGCATAGAATATTTCCTCGGCTTTACATCGATATAAAGAATGATCGAATCTAATAAACGAGTCTAAAGTTATGAATTTTCTCGCTTAAGGAATAAAATCTTCAGTCCCAGGTCGCGCTAAGCGCACCCCTTCCCGCGCTAAGCGCGCATCTCTCTGCCATCTGGGGTTGTAGGATTTCAAAACCGCGTTGAGCGGGCTTCTGCGCGCTAAGCGCGCTCTGCGAAACTCAGAAAAATTCCTCAGCAAAACAGAAATTTCCCACACCTCCAAACCTCCTCCAAACCACAACCAACCACCAACAGAGGTACAATAATATGGTTTGAGCATGGTTAAACAACAACATTCTTAAAACCTACATTTTCTCAAGAACACAACATTTCCACAAACCCTATAATTTTCCAATCAATCCAAAGTAACTAAAACATCAAAACAACCATCAATATATGTTTCTACAAGTATATTGATCATTCATTTCGATTTATATCAAATTCCAACCGTTAAAACATCAATTTCCACATTCTAACCTAAAACTCATATTATCCAAAACCTCTAAACAATGGTACTAACTAGAACCCACCTCTTAAACAAGATGAAGATGGAGAGAATGAGATGATTGGGCAAGGATTGGATGAATGGATGATGATTTGCTCTTGGATTTCTTCAATTTCCTCTTTCTCCTTCTTTTCTTCTTCTTTCCTTTTCTTTCCCTCTTTCTTCTTTCTCTCTCTTTCTTACTATCTTTTTCTATTGTTTGGAGAAATGGGAGGAAAAGGAATTACGTAGTAAACTAGTAATAGAAATAATACTACTAAATGTCCAAAAAGTCTCGTAAGTCCAAATAATTAAAATACCTCAGAGTCAGATAATATTAATTGGATTTATTCTAAGTTCCACAGTTACTCTAATTATTTTGTCAAATAATTTCTCAGAGTACCCTGGGCTCAGTCGATCACAATATAATATTATCTGGAGGAATAAAATACGGGGTATTACATCCTCCCCCCTTAAATAGAAATTCGCCCTCGAATTTAACGATTACCTGAATAGATGAGGGTAAGCATCTCGCATTTCTGATTCAAGTTCCCAAGTTGCATCACCCGGATGCGTTACATCCCACTGCACCTTAACGAGAGAAATGTCCTTGTTCCTTAATATTTTTGTTTCTCTTCCCACAATGCGGCTCGGTTGAGGTTTAAATGTTAAGTCTGCTTCTATTTCGACAGTATCCGGTAGAATCGACTGAAGAGGATCTGGAACAAACCGCCGAAGTTGAGATACATGAAAAACATCGTGTATTTCCGACAGAGAAAGAGGTAAGGCCAACCTGTATGCTACTTCGCCAATCCTTTCTAAAACTTGATACGGTCCCACGTATCTCGGACTTAACTTCCATGACTTAAACGGTCCTTTCAGTCTTAATCTCGGAGTAACTTTCAAAAACACATGGTCACCTTCTTCGAATTCTAAAGGTCTCATTCGATTGTCCGCATAACTCTTTTGTCGATCTTGTGCTTGCTTAATTTTCTCGCGGATCATTCGAATCTTTTCCGTAGTTTCTTGGATAATTTTGGGTCCTAAGATTCTATCTTCCCCAACTTCCGCCCAACACAAAGGGGTCCTACACTTTCTTCCATACAATGCTTCATACGGAGCCATACCGATGCTCGCATGATAACTATTATTATAAGAAAACTCAATCAATGGTAGAAGTTCTTTCCAATTCCCCTTACTCTCTAACACACAAGCTCTCAACATATCCTCCATCGTTTGTATCGTTCGCTCAGTCTGACCATCCGTCCGTGGATGATTAGACGTGCTCAAACGCAACTCTATCCCCATAGCTTGTTGAAAAACTTTCCAAAACCTTGAAGTAAACTTCGGATCTCTATCCGACACAATATTAGAGGGAATACCGTGCAATTTTACAATTTCCGTAATAAACAACCTCGCAAGATGACTCGCCTTGAAAGTAGTCTTCACGGCCAAGAAATGCGCCGACTTTGTCAACCGATCTACTATTACCCAAATTGAGTCATAACCACCTTGCATACGAGGTAAACCTACTGCAAAATCCATAGAAATATTATCCCATTTCCAAACTGGGATTTCTAATGGTTGCAATAGTCCACCCGGTCTTTGATGTTCAATCTTAACTTGTTTGCATACTGCACATTCCGACACGAAGACTGCAACATCTCTTTTTATACCGGACCACCAATAGTCCTTCTTTAAATCTTGATACATCTTTGAAGAATTCGGATGTATAGTAAAAGCACATTTATGCGCTTCTTCCAAAATCTTTCTTTTCAAAGTCGCATCGTTCGGAACGCAAATTCTTTGGTTAAACATAATCGTTTCATCACTAGCGTGCACAAAACCCGGTTGACTTAGCATCTCTTGCAACTTCTCATCCAATAATTGTCCTTGTTGAATTTCAACTCTTAATGTAGAATTGACATTCAAATTTCCCATAATCACTCCATTAGGAGTCCACACAAAATGAAGATTTAAATCTCTAAACTTTTCCAGCAACGAATATTCTAACATCATCAATTTGGCCTTTCTCAAAGCTCTTCTACTCAAGGCATTGGCCACTTTATTCACTTTACCTGGATGGTATTTTACCTCTAGATCATAATCCTTTAAATATTCCATCCACCTCCTTTGACGCATATTCAACTCTTTTTGGTCAAAGAGATACTTTAAACTCTTGTGATCACTAAACATTTCAAAATGTACTCCATATAAATAGTGACGCCACACTTTCAAAGTAAACACCACCGCCACTAATTCCAAATCGTGGGTTGGATAAATCTTCTCGTGAATTTTCAATTGTCGAGAAGCATAAGCCACCACGTGACTTTCTTGCATTAAAACGCCTCCTAATCCCATCTTAGACGCATCACAAAATACCTCATACGACTTGCTAGGATCGGGAATAATCAGAACGGGAGCTGTAGTCAATCTTTCTTTCAAACTCATAAAACTTTGTTCACACGCCGAATCCCACTCAAAGGGGCAATCCTTCCGAGTAAGCTTAGTCATTGGTCATGCTAATTGCGAAAAGCCTTTGACAAACCTTCTGTACAGCTTCAACCTTTGACGGATCCACCGCTACACCACCCTGTGATATAAAGTGACCAAGAAAACTAACTTCAGACATCCAGAACTCGCACTTGCTTAACTTGGAAAAAAGTTGCTTCTCTTGTAAGATCGATAAGACGATTCTCAAATGTCCTTCGTGCTCTTGCGGAGTACGAGAATAGATAAGAATCTCATCAATGAAGATCACAACAAATTAATCCAAGTAAGCTTGAAATAACCGATTCATATAATCCATAAAAACAGCTGGAGCATTAGTCACACCGAAAGGCATCACTAAGAATTCGTAATGACCATAACGGGTACTAAATGCAGTCATAGGTACATCGAAACTCTTCACTCAGATTTGGTGATAACCCGACCTCAAATCAATCTTCGAGAACACACAGGCTCCTTTCAATTGATCTAATAGGTCGTCTATCCTTGGCAAGGGATACTTGTTCTTAATGGCGACTTTATTCAGCTGACGATAGTCGATACACAACCGCATCCCACTGTCCTTCTTCTTTACTAACAATACCGGAGCTCCCCACGGTGAGACACTAGGTCTAACAAAATGCTTAACCATAAGCTCTTCCAATTGTTCCTTCAGTTCTCTCAATTCAAGCGGTGCCATCTGATACGGAGAAACGGATATAGGAGCCGTTCCCGGTACCAGGTCAATAGAAAATTCCTCTTCCCTCTCCGGAGGAAGAGAAGTGACATCTTCGGGGAAAACTTCAGAAAACTCACAAACTACTGGAATATCCATAACTTGAAGGTCGCTACTCCCTTCCTTAGTGAGAACCAAAAGAACAGATTTCTCTTCTTCGAACAAGAAATTTATCATTCCAACCGTACCTTCTAGAATAGTTGTTAAGACATCTTTCGGGGTAGCATCATTAGATGGAATGATGATGAGCTTTTCTTCACACCCAATAAACACCGAATTAGCAAAAGCCATTCCATTCCCAAAACGACATCAACTTTCTTAAGCGGTAGACAAATAAGATCAATCTGAAAAACTCTACCGTCCACAGACAAAACACAGTTTTCATACATCAACGGTGTCTCAACTATTTCATCCATGGCGGTAGTGACCACCATAGGAGGAGACAAAGGAACAGACCGCAACCCAAGTCACTCCATACATTGCATCTATACAAAAGAGTGTGTATCTCCGCAATCAAATAGAAAAAAACAAGGAAATCCATTAACGAAGCACGTACCAGCAATTAAGGAATTGACACTCTTCTTCTTCCTCGCATCTAAGGTATAAACCCTTCCTTGTGTCTGAGTCCTATTCCGAGGACAATCTCTTTTCAGATGACCTACCTTCTAACATTGGAAACAGTTTACCCCTTCTAAACTACACCTTCCAGAATGATTCTTGCCACAAGTGCGACACACAGGAGGTGTACTCGTCCTTGAATCTTTCACTTGTTTCCCTTTGAAGGATTGTTGCCTAGGCCTGAATTGTTGGTTGGATCTTCCGCGATCCCCTTGATTCACTCTACTCGCAACACCTTCAGCTTGGACTTTCTTCAAACTATGCTTGGCCACGTAGTGTAACACCCCAAATCTACCCGGTAATTATAATAAAAAAAATATCAGAGTATTAAAAAAAATTTCAACACAACATGGGATGTCACATTTCAACTTAAAACAACAAACAACTTATATTTCATTTACAAGTGATACATAGCATTTGGCATTCACAACTTATAAATCAACTAACAACTTTATTCGACTAGATCAAAACTTCGTTCAATTTATAATTATTCAACAATTAGTAATAACAACAACTTAGAGACAACAACATAAACATTCCCCCCGAGTGTTACGTATCAGAGCAAGATCAACTCGAACTAACAGCAACTAAAGGACTTCATAAAATTACTTCACTTCCACAGCTATTCTTCAGTACCTGCTCAATTACCCATAATAGGTAACATCGTTACAGAAGGGGTGAGATATCGAATAATATAATCAAAATCATGATAATTAATATATTAGACTAGAATCATACAATTTCACCGCTTCATACAACAGTCATACAACAACTATTAGTAACAACTTAAGAGCAACCACAACTTATAACAAACAACAACTTATAACAACAACCTGTATCAAGCGACAACTTACAACAATAACAATTTATAACAACAATAACTCACAACAATAACAACTTATATCAACAACACCAACAATCAAAACACAACGTAATAATATTAACAACTTCAACATGCAACTCAAATGCGACTCAACTATGCAAATGCATGTGGTACCATTTGGAGTAAACTCCCAACTTAAACATATGCCAGGTTATCGAGGCATTTCAACAAGGCATAAGCCTTCAACGTGGTGCCATCAAGGCCAACTTAAACAGGTGCCATCAAGGCCAACTTAAACAATGCAATGTATGCCATGCAACCTCAACTTCAACAATGAATTCACGACAACGAAAACAACAACTTAAACATGCATCAATTGCATCAACTTAATCCAACATTGGTCATTCGACCTACAACTTAAACAACAACTCAACTCAAACCATATTGGCCATAAGACCTGCAACTTAAATAATTCGTCCGTAAATCGGGACAATTTAACCTATTCAACTGTACCTGCAAATCAACTTAATCGACATAATTACCACAGAACAAACCAACCAAGAATACCTACTAATTTATATTAGTTATCCCGCCAATTTTCGTTAAATTCCGGACAACTAATTCTCCGCTTAATTTGGCTAATCGGGACTGTTTTATAAATATTGTACTGCTACTTTAATGGTCTACTATTAAAGACACGTACCAATTCTTTAAATAAAAATATTCGATTACCTACTAAAAGCAACTAAAATAAGGTGGTTAGTACATGTATTTATTAATTATGATACTGCTATTAAATCACTTAGTGGATTTTGTAGAGAAACCATAATATAAAACTAATATAATGTTTATCTTGCTGTACCTGCAATTCTACGCGATCAACTTAATTTGACAAAAATAAACACCATTCACGTATCTACTCGTATATACGAACTTCCCCAAAAAATTTCATTCGATTCCGGGTAACTAAATATACCGCTTAATTTCTACCGGGCGACTAAAATTCCTACTGTTTTCAACTTCCAGCATCCTTTCATCAAAAATAATCAACCACACTGCCTACTAATTATTACGAACCTCCCTAAAAATTTTCATTCGATTCCGGGCAACTAAATATACCGCTTAATTTTGCTCCCGGCATTGTTTTCTGTCCTGTTCTGCCACTAGTTATTTTTCTGCTACGATATATTATTTTTCTGCTACAATAGATTATACTGCTAATTTTTTACTGTCATCAAAATCAACTCTGCTATCAAATTATCACTACCTGCTAGGGACCTGCTACCTGTTATTTGTAATTAACTATAAAGAAATTAACTAAAACCATGCTACTGGTGTATGTACAGCGCATGAAAATGATTTCAAGGTGGAGTTCCACCAATACCGCTGGCGGGCCCCACGAATCCATATATAATTATAAAAAAATGTGCTAGTTTTCTTCTTCTTTTCATATGACTGCAGCGCATGGAAAAAAGAAAAGAGGGTGAATTTCTACCATACAGGGACCGCACCCCCCACGTCCAACATATATATATATATATATATACTGCTATTGCTCAATCAAATAATAATGGGTCTCTATAATATACAAATTTCAATCTAATAAATACCACATAGTAAAAATTATATAAATCCCAATTTCTACATAGTAACTATCATTCTCCCGATTATAAAATTCGAACCCCACCCTTACCTGATTGGATCGAAGGTAGCTCGAATTTCTTGAATTTTTCCACACTGGCAGCACTTTTTCTCGTCTTCTTCCCCCTAGAACACTGTTCGCAACTTGTTCTTCTCTTTTCCCCCTCACTGCTATTCTTTTTTATTATTTTAATTTAATAGAATTATAATTATTAATTTCTAATTGGGCTTAAGTTCTCACACACCCTTAATTGCTACTAAAAACCCCAATGTAGGCCCAATAGTACTATTTCTCACAAAATCAATTTAATAAAAATACAATATTAATTCTAGTGTTAATTTCTCGGCTAATTTTACCCGACTATCAACTTAACGACTTAAACCATATATTCGACATATTCATAAATTATTCGGAAATTACTTAATAATATTTTAATTATATTATTTCTAATATAATTCTACGACTAAACCAACTTAAATACCAACTTATCAATTAAATCTCCTCAATACAAAATTAACCAAATAATCACAAATAATTAATTAAATATTTAATTAAATAAATAATTAAATATTCGGGGCGTTACAACTCTCCCCTACTTAGAATATTTTCGTCCTCGAAAATTCATCCGATTCAACTACTCCAACTACTTATTCCATCCGACTAAACAACTCTCATCTCCGAAAGGCAACCCCACATATAATACAACAATTCATAACCTCAACGGCGACAATAACACGAATACTACTCAAGTGTTACACTTGGCAACTATCACCACAACACAAGGAGTAGCCAACTTAAGAATTCACCGGTTTAAGAACTAGAACACAACCACATAGGAACACCGGCTTAAGCACAACATTAATACAACCAAACCACCAACATCGTGGTTACTCACGTATGAACAACTGCACTACACCACGCGTTCGCTGCGCACTCTGATTACTTGCAGTGCAACAGGCCTACCAAGTTTACCTCCAACTTCCAATCACCAAAACCGACATAATAAAGACTTTCGACTTAACTCTTCGAAATTCCGTTCCAACAGGTATTCTACGCTCTCGTAGTTACCGAATACTTCAAACTTAGATCCGCAAGACAACACCTCGAAACATTCAACATAATTACAACGACGACTGCTTCCAAATCTTGGATGAGATATTCATATACTTCCATGAATTCCCAATTTTCATAAAACATAACTACAACTTTACCATCCTTTAATAACACATTCTCCAAAATCGTCCTAAACACATAACAACATTACAACCACATATGGTACATGGGTCCAACTAAATCCAACAAGATAACTCATCTTCTTCACTTCCAACTAATTCAACATACCAAACCATCGATTCCTACTTATATTGACATAGTGCTCCATAAATTCTTGTCTGAAACAACACAACCGAGTAACTTCTCTTTCTCCAACCAAAATCGCACCTTAATAAACCAACTTATAATTCCACTTCTTTTAATAATCACAACTCAACTTTCAAATATTCTACGCGTTCTTCTTTTGATTTTATAACAGCTCAAAACATTCGCAACAAACACCAGTTTCAACTCATCCAAACAAATATGGAAGATATGCTTCATACTCCCTACATACACCTTAAGGCATACTAGCCATTCGCTTCATCACAAACAACGACTCAAGTTATCTAGAACTCGACTGTGAGTCTCCATACTACTCATTAATCCAATCGCAACCTCATGCTATCATTCTTAAATTCGACTAATATGCTTACATGAGTCTTCATCGACAAAATAAATAATCCACAAGCACTTGGCTTGACTTCAACCAATTCAACGTACGTACTATGCTAGTAGGCACGACACATCTATCCATCAATTATGATTCCGTCTACTATCAACAAGAGATTAAGGGTGATCAGTTCCTCAATTTGTCAATAGACAGTCGACAACCATAACAGTGGCATAAATCATCATTACCCAACACAATAGCGTACTTCAACTTGTGCCCAAAGTTCGTAAGCATAATGCCCCGCCAACTCTCTAAGGCTTACCAACGTCTTCTTAGTCTCCTTAATTTCAACTTCGTCAACGATACAAAACGTCCCAAAATCCAATACACATTCTCTTATACACGCTCATAGCACAAGCACAACTATTAAATATTCTTCTAACATCGGAATTGCTACTACTTCAATTATTATCCAAATTGGTTCGCTCCAATTACAACTTTCATCCAAGTCAAGATTTCAACAACGCTAACCAACCAATCGTCTTTCTTTTATTCTCAGAACCTTTATAATCCACCTAGTTTCACACTTGGCCTCATTCAATCCACAACTCAACAATATTATCGCGGTCTCTCTTGAATTCGTTCTTCTCTCAACATCACCGTCTCATAACATCGTCACTATAATCATTCTCATTCGACATAAATTGCAGCTCTATGCATTTTCCAACACCGTCACATCCTTTCTAATACCAACATTTTATTCCTTATCAATATATCGCACTCGGCTTCATCTCTCAATTTTCAGCAATAGTCTCTCAACTTCGAACACATTTTTCTCATCCAATACAGACCTCCCAAACACAAAATCATATTCCAAAATGAAGAGAATTTCGTGTAGATTCCAGAACTTCAAGAATCGCTCAAATCCGATTTACGAGTAAAGAGTTATCATCCTTACATTGGGACTGGTCCAAAATTCCCGTATTCAGAATTTTCCAAAAATCAGCATCAGACCCAAACATTAAAACGCACTTTTCTCCCTCTTCACAAACTTCCTGAAGACAAATCTTATATGCAAACTATAGGGAATTTCGTAAGCTTTCCAAAAAGTCCAGAATCGCTTCAATCTGAATCACGAGTAAAAAGTTATGCCCCTTTTACTGACAGCTGCTCCAAAATTGCAAAAATCAGAATTTGAGATCGATGAACATAAGTTCCATCTTTCTCTCTTGCTTCCAAAATTCACCAACATCCTTTCCTTTCATCCCACTACGAGAATCACTCGACCTTAATCCAACTATACTCAAGGCATATTAAGCTACCGACTTGATCCACCAACCTAACATTTCCTTTGGGATAATTCCTTAATCCCAATCAATTCACCCTCCATAATATACACACATCCCGAACTCGACCGATACGAATTCATGAGTCCATACTCTCGCCGGTTCGCAACAACATCGCTTCGACAACATTTGCACTCTTACAATCAACATCACCTTGAACCAACTTCTACATACCAACAACACGTACGGGAGCAAACTTCTCCCCCACCTAATTCAAACCAACCTGTAGACAACTACTAGAAACTACTAACAAACAAGCACCGACAGTGTTCCACACACATGTCGAGTACTAAGGAAGAAACAACATTAGACAACATTGGCCGGACGGACCGACCTGCTCTGATACCACTATGTAACACCCCAAATCTACCCGGTAATTATAATAAAAAAAATATCAGAGTATTAAAAAAAATTTCAACACAACATGGGATGTCACATTTCAACTTAAAACAACAAACAACTTATATTTCATTTACAAGTGATACATAGCATTCGGCATTCACAACTTATAAATCAACTAACAACTTTATTCGACTAGATCAAAACTTCGTTCAATTTATAATTATTCAACAATTAGTAATAACAATAACTTAGAGACAACAACATAAACATTCCCCCCGAGTGCTACGTATCAGAGCAAGACCAACTCGAACTAACAGCAACTAAAGGACTTCATAAAATTACTTCACTTCCACAGCTATTCTTCAATACCTGCTCAATTACCCATAATAGGTAACATCATTACAGAAGGGGTGAGATATCGAATAATATAATCAAAATCATGATAATTAATATATTAGACTAGAATCATACAATTTCACCGCTTCATACAACAGACATACAACAACTATTAGTAACAACTTAAGAGCAACCACAACTTATAACAAACAACAACTTATAACAACAACCTGTATCAAGCGACAACTTACAGCAATAACAATTTATAACAACATTAACTCACAACAATAACAACTTATATCAACAACACCAACAATCAAAACACAACGTAATAATATTAACAACTTCAACATGCAACTCAAATGTGACTCAACTATGCAAATGCATGTGGTACCATTTGGAGTAAACTCCCAACTTAAACATATGCCAGGTTATCGAGGCATTTCAACAAGGCATAAGCCTTCAACGTGGTGCCATCAAGGCCAACTTAAACAGGTGCCATCAAGGCCAACTTAAACAATGCAATGTATGCCATGCAACCTCAACTTCAACAATGAATTCACGACAACGAAAACAACAACTTAAACATGCATCAATTGCATCAACTTAATCCAACATTGGTCATTCGACCTACAACTTAAACAACAACTCAACTCAAACCATATTGGCCATAAGACCTGCAACTTAAATAATTCGTCCGTAAATCGGGACAATTTAACCTATTCAACTGTACCTGCAAATCAACTTAATCGACATAATTACCACAGAACAAACCAACCAAGAATACCTACTAATTTATATTAGTTATCCCGCCAATTTTCGTTAAATTCCGGACAACTAATTCTCCGCTTAATTTGGCTAATCGGGACTGTTTTATAAATATTGTACTGCTACTTTAATGGTCTACTATTAAAGACACGTACCAATTCTTTAAATAAAAATATTCGATTACCTACTAAAAGCAACTAAAATAAGGTGGTTAGTACATGTATTTATTAATTATGATACTGCTATTAAATCACTTAGTGGATTTTGTAGAGAAACCATAATATAAAACTAATATAATGTTTATCTTGCTGTACCTGCAATTCTACGCGATCAACTTAATTTGACAAAAATAAACACCATTCACGTATCTACTCGTATATACGAACTTCCCCAAAAAATTTCATTCGATTCCGGGTAACTAAATATACCGCTTAATTTCTACCGGGCGACTAAAATTCCTACTGTTTTCAACTTCCAGCATCCTTTCATCAAAAATAATCAACCACACTGCCTACTAATTATTACGAACCTCCCTAAAAATTTTCATTCGATTCCGGGCAACTAAATATACCGCTTAATTTTGCTCCCGGCATTGTTTTCTGTCCTGTTCTGCCACTAGTTATTTTTCTGCTACGATATATTATTTTTCTGCTACAATAGATTATACTGCTAATTTTTTACTGTCATCAAAATCAACTCTGCTATCAAATTATCACTACCTGCTAGGGACCTGCTACCTGTTATTTGTAATTAACTATAAAGAAATTAACTAAAACCATGCTACTGGTGTATGTACAGCGCATGAAAATGATTTCAAGGTGGAGTTCCACCAATACCGCTGGCGGGCCCCACGAATCCATATATAATTATAAAAAAATGTGCTAGTTTTCTTCTTCTTTTCATATGACTGCAGCGCATGGAAAAAAGAAAAGAGGGTGAATTTCTACCATACAGGGACCGCACCCCCCACGTCCAACATATATATATATATATATATATATATATATATATATATATATATATATATATATATATATATATATATATATATATATATATATATACTGCTATTGCTCAATCAAATAATAATGGGTCTCTATAATATACAAATTTCAATCTAATAAATACCACATAGTAAAAATTATATAAATCCCAATTTCTACATAGTAACTATCATTCTCCCGATTATAAAATTCGAACCCCACCCTTACCTGATTGGATCGAAGGTAGCTCGAATTTCTTGAATTTTTCCACACTGGCAGCACTTTTTCTCGTCTTCTTCCCCCTAGAACACTGTTCGCAACTTGTTCTTCTCTTTTCCCCCTCACTGCTATTCTTTTTTATTATTTTAATTTAATAGAATTATAATTATTAATTTCTAATTGGGCTTAAGTTCTCACACACCCTTAATTGCTACTAAAAACCCCAATGTAGGCCCAATAGTACTATTTCTCACAAAATCAATTTAATAAAAATACAATATTAATTCTAGTGTTAATTTCTCGGCTAATTTTACCCGACTATCAACTTAACGACTTAAACCATATATTCGACATATTCATAAATTATTCGGAAATTACTTAATAATATTTTAATTATATTATTTCTAATATAATTCTACGACTAAACCAACTTAAATACCAACTTATCAATTAAATCTCCTCAATACAAAATTAACCAAATAATCACAAATAATTAATTAAATATTTAATTAAATAAATAATTAAATATTCGGGGCGTTACAACTCTCCCCTACTTAGAATATTTTCGTCCTCGAAAATTCATCCGATTCAACTACTCCAACTACTTATTCCATCCGACTAAACAACTCTCATCTCCGAAAGGCAACCCCACATATAATACAACAATTCATAACCTCAACGGCGACAATAACACGAATACTACTCAAGTGTTACACTTGGCAACTATCACCACAACACAAGGAGTAGCCAACTTAAGAATTCACCGGTTTAAGAACTAGAACACAACCACATAGGAACACCGGCTTAAGCACAACATTAATACAACCAAACCACCAACATCGTGGTTACTCACGTATGAACAACTGCACTACACCACGCGTTCGCTGCGCACTCTGATTACTTGCAGTGCAACAGGCCTACCAAGTTTACCTCCAACTTCCAATCACCAAAACCGACATAATAAAGACTTTCGACTTAACTCTTCGAAATTCCGTTCCAACAGGTATTCTACGCTCTCGTAGTTACCGAATACTTCAAACTTAGATCCGCAAGACAACACCTCGAAACATTCAACATAATTACAACGACGACTGCTTCCAAATCTTGGATGAGATATTCATATACTTCCATGAATTCCCAATTTTCATAAAACATAACTACAACTTTACCATCCTTTAATAACACATTCTCCAAAATCGTCCTAAACACATAACAACATTACAACCACATATGGTACATGGGTCCAACTAAATCCAACAAGATAACTCATCTTCTTCACTTCCAACTAATTCAACATACCAAACCATCGATTCCTACTTATATTGACATAGTGCTCCATAAATTCTTGTCTGAAACAACACAACCGAGTAACTTCTCTTTCTCCAACCAAAATCGCACCTTAATAAACCAACTTATAATTCCACTTCTTTTAATAATCACAACTCAACTTTCAAATATTCTACGCGTTCTTCTTTTGATTTTATAACAGCTCAAAACATTCGCAACAAACACCAGTTTCAACTCATCCAAACAAATATGGAAGATATGCTTCATACTCCCTACATACACCTTAAGGCATACTAGCCATTCGCTTCATCACAAACAACGACTCAAGTTATCTAGAACTCGACTGTGAGTCTCCATACTACTCATTAATCCAATCGCAACCTCATGCTATCATTCTTAAATTCGACTAATATGCTTACATGAGTCTTCATCGACAAAATAAATAATCCACAAGCACTTGGCTTGACTTCAACCAATTCAACGTACGTACTATGCTAGTAGGCACGACACATCTATCCATCAATTATGATTTCGTCTACTATCAACAAGAGATTAAGGGTGATCAGTTCCTCAATTTGTCAATAGACAGTCGACAACCATAACAGTGGCATAAATCATCATTACCCAACACAATAGCGTACTTCAACTTGTGCCCAAAGTTCGTAAGCATAATGCCCCGCCAACTCTCTAAGGCTTACCAACGTCTTCTTAGTCTCCTTAATTTCAACTTCGTCAACGATACAAAACGTCCCAAAATCCAATACACATTCTCTTATACACGCTCATAGCACAAGCACAACTATTAAATATTCTTCTAACATCGGAATTGCTACTACTTCAATTATTATCCAAATTGGTTCGCTCCAATTACAACTTTCATCCAAGTCAAGATTTCAACAACGCTAACCAACCAATCGTCTTTCTTTTATTCTCAGAACCTTTATAATCCACCTAGTTTCACACTTGGCCTCATTCAATCCACAACTCAACAATATTATCGCGGTCTCTCTTGAATTCGTTCTTCTCTCAACATCACCGTCTCATAACATCGTCACTATAATCATTCTCATTCGACATAAATTGCAGCTCTATGCATTTTCCAACACCGTCACATCCTTTCTAATACCAACATTTTATTCCTTATCAATATATCGCACTCGGCTTCATCTCTCAATTTTCAGCAATAGTCTCTCAACTTCGAACACATTTTTCTCATCCAATACAGACCTCCCAAACACAAAATCATATTCCAAAATGAAGAGAATTTCGTGTAGATTCCAGAACTTCAAGAATCGCTCAAATCCGATTTACGAGTAAAGAGTTATCATCCTTACATTGGGACTGGTCCAAAATTCCCGTATTCAGAATTTTCCAAAAATCAGCATCAGACCCAAACATTAAAACGCACTTTTCTCCCTCTTCACAAACTTCCTGAAGACAAATCTTATATGCAAACTATAGGGAATTTCGTAAGCTTTCCAAAAAGTCCAGAATCGCTTCAATCTGAATCACGAGTAAAAAGTTATGCCCCTTTTACTGACAGCTGCTCCAAAATTGCAAAAATCAGAATTTGAGATCGATGAACATAAGTTCCATCTTTCTCTCTTGCTTCCAAAATTCACCAACATCCTTTCCTTTCATCCCACTACGAGAATCACTCGACCTTAATCCAACTATACTCAAGGCATATTAAGCTACCGACTTGATCCACCAACCTAACATTTCCTTTGGGATAATTCCTTAATCCCAATCAATTCACCCTCCATAATATACACACATCCCGAACTCGACCGATACGAATTCATGAGTCCATACTCTCGCCGGTTCGCAACAACATCGCTTCGACAACATTTGCACTCTTACAATCAACATCACCTTGAACCAACTTCTACATACCAACAACACGTACGGGAGCAAACTTCTCCCCCACCTAATTCAAACCAACCTGTAGACAACTACTAGAAACTACTAACAAACAAGCACCGACAGTGTTCCACACACATGTCGAGTACTAAGGAAGAAACAACATTAGACAACATTGGCCGGACGGACCGACCTGCTCTGATACCACTATGTAACACCCCAAATCTACCCGGTAATTATAATAAAAAAAATATCAGAGTATTAAAAAAAATTTCAACACAACATGGGATGTCACATTTCAACTTAAAACAACAAACAACTTATATTTCATTTACAAGTGATACATAGCATTCGGCATTCACAACTTATAAATCAACTAACAACTTTATTCGACTAGATCAAAACTTCGTTCAATTTATAATTATTCAACAATTAGTAATAACAATAACTTAGAGACAACAACATAAACATTCCCCCCGAGTGCTACGTATCAGAGCAAGACCAACTCGAACTAACAGCAACTAAAGGACTTCATAAAATTACTTCACTTCCACAGCTATTCTTCAATACCTGCTCAATTACCCATAATAGGTAACATCATTACAGAAGGGGTGAGATATCGAATAATATAATCAAAATCATGATAATTAATATATTAGACTAGAATCATACAATTTCACCGCTTCATACAACAGACATACAACAACTATTAGTAACAACTTAAGAGCAACCACAACTTATAACAAACAACAACTTATAACAACAACCTGTATCAAGCGACAACTTACAGCAATAACAATTTATAACAACATTAACTCACAACAATAACAACTTATATCAACAACACCAACAATCAAAACACAACGTAATAATATTAACAACTTCAACATGCAACTCAAATGTGACTCAACTATGCAAATGCATGTGGTACCATTTGGAGTAAACTCCCAACTTAAACATATGCCAGGTTATCGAGGCATTTCAACAAGGCATAAGCCTTCAACGTGGTGCCATCAAGGCCAACTTAAACAGGTGCCATCAAGGCCAACTTAAACAATGCAATGTATGCCATGCAACCTCAACTTCAACAATGAATTCACGACAACGAAAACAACAACTTAAACATGCATCAATTGCATCAACTTAATCCAACATTGGTCATTCGACCTACAACTTAAACAACAACTCAACTCAAACCATATTGGCCATAAGACCTGCAACTTAAATAATTCGTCCGTAAATCGGGACAATTCAACCTATTCAACTGTACCTGCAAATCAACTTAATCGACATAATTACCACAGAACAAACCAACCAAGAATACCTACTAATTTATATTAGTTATCCCGCCAATTTTCGTTAAATTCCGGACAACTAATTCTCCGCTTAATTTGGCTAATCGGGACTGTTTTATAAATATTGTACTACTACTTAAATGGTCTACTATTAAACACACGTACCAATTCTTTAAATAAAAATATTCGATTACCTACTAAAAGCAACTAAAATAAGGTGGTTAGTACATGTATTTATTAATTATGATACTGCTATTAAATCACTTAGTGGATTTTGTAGAGAAACCATAATATAAAACTAATATAATGTTTATCCAGTTGTACCTGCAATTCTACGCGATCAACTTAATTTGACAAAAATAAACACCATTCACGTATCTACTCGTATATACGAACTTCCCCAAAAATTTTCATTCGATTCCGAGTAACTAAATATACCGCTTAATTTCTACCGGGCGACTAAAATTCCTACTGTTTTCAACTTCCAGGATCCTTTCATCAAAATAAATCAACCACACTGCCTACTAATTATTACGAACCTCCCCAAAAATTTTCATTCGATTCCGGGCAACTAAATATACCGCTTAATTTTGCTCCCGGCATTGTTTTCTGTCCTGTTCTGCCACTAATTATTTTTCTGCTACGATATATTATTTTTCTGCTACAATAGATTATACTGCTAATTTTTTTACTGTCATCAAAATCAACTCTGCTATCAAATTATCACTACCTGCTAGGGACCTGCTACCTGTTATTTGTAATTAACTATAAAGAAATTAACTAAAACCATGCTACTGGTGTATGTACAGCGCATGAAAATGATTTCAAGGTGGAGTTCCACCAATACCGCTGTCGGGCCCCACGAATCCGTATATAATTATATAAAAATGTGCTAGTTTTCTTCTTCTTTTCATATGACTGCAGCGCATGGAAAAAAGAAAAGAGGGTGAATTTCTACCATACAGGGACCGCACCCCCCACGTCCAACATATATATATATATATATATACTGCTATTGCTCAATCAAATAATAATGGGTCTCTATAATATACCAATTTCAATCTAATAAATACCACATAGTAAAAATTATATAAATCCCAATTTCTACATACTAACTATCATTCTCCCGATTATAAAATTCGAACCCCACCCTTACCTGATTGGATCGAAGGTAGCTCGAATTTCTTGAATTTTTCCACACCGGCAGCACTTTTTCTCGTCTTCTTCCCCCTAGAACACTGTTCGCAACTTGTTCTTCTCTTTTCCCCCAAATGCTCACGTTCTGAACCTTTTTCCTCTAACTGCTATCCCACTCACTGCTATTCTTTTTTATTATTTTAATTTAATAGAATTATAATTATTAATTTCTAATTGGGCTTAAGTTCTCACACACCCTTAATTGCTACTAAAAACCCCAATGTAGGCCCAATAGTATTATTTCTCACAAAATCAATTTAATAAAAATACAATATTAATTCTAGTGTTAATTTCTCGGCTAATTTTACCCGACTATCAACTTAACGACTTAAACCATATATTCGACATATTCATAAATTATTCGGAAATTACTTAATAATATTTTAATTATATTATTTCTAATATAATTCTACGACTAAACCAACTTAAATACCAACTTATCAATTAAATCTCCTCAATACAAAATTAACCGAATAATCACAAATAATTAATTAAATATTTAATTAAATAAATAATTAAATATTCGGGGCGTTACACGTAGCATAGCCTTAAAACTTCAGCATATGTAGTGAACTCTCTCTGAGATACACTATGAGATATTTCAGCTTTTAGTCCAAACAGAAACTGGTCTATTTTCCACCTTTCATTAGGAGCTTACATAGCCTGCCTAGAATAAGCAGCCATGTCCTCAAACTTTTCAGCATAACTGGCCACAGTCATACTACCTTGTCTTAGTTGTTGAAATTCAAATTCTTTCTAAGTCTTCAATGAGCTCAGAAAATACTTCTCCATGAAAATAACTTTGAACTGTTCCCAAACCTTAGGTACTTCTTGAATAGTCATCAAGGCCGAAGCGCTCTCCCACCATCTCAAAGCGCGACCCTTCAGTGAATGAGAAGCGAACAACACCTTGTTCTCTTCGCTGCATTGGAATATCAAGAAAATCCTCTCCATACCAGAAATCCATTCGTGAGCCTTCACGGGATCTAATCCACCATGAAATTCTGGGGGATTCATGTGGATAAAATCCCGGAATTTCCCACCTTCAGCTTCTGGAACAACTACCGTAGGATACAAACCTCCATTCATTTGTTGCACCATTTGCTGCATGAATAGAATCTGTTGTTGCTGCATCTGTTGCATAAACTGATAGAGAGGAGCATTGACGTCGCCGCCCGGCGGATTCGTCCCTTCAGGAGTGGTACGGGGTCTACCACTCGTGTTTCTACGTCCTTCAGCCATGTTCCCAAAAATCATACAAATAGGATTAAGTTGATCAGGCTCAATTCCATAAATATAACACTTAAGACCAATGGCGACACAACGTATATGAAACGGAAAGGAATACTTATACTCTTTCATGGCTAGGTCGAGGACACGACCTGCTCTGATACCAACTGTAACACCCATATATAAAACTCATACATCAAAGCATAAATATTATATATAGATCCAAGTGTTTGGTACTGAAACACATAAGCTCCTAGTTAACACATTATATATATTACATGCCCCAAAATACAACAACTAAAAGTTCTAAAGGCATAATATACATAAGATGTTCAAAAGATAAAAACTAAGAACTTGATCAACAATGATCTCAAAATAAACTCCGCTACGGAAGCTAGCCATCAACAAACAAGGAAAAGGTCACACGACCTTATCCTTACCCTTCTCGAAACCTGAATCACCTGAAATACATCAACAACATGGGGTGAGATACATCAAATCTCAGTGAGTTCCCTATCTTATGGATTCTCTCAGATTAACAGGGTTATAACAATCCTAACTCAAGTCCGGGAAAAAGGGAAAGGACTCTTGAGTTCACATTTATAATTTTCACACAATATGGAAACATGACATGAGTTCATTAACTCATAACATCACTAATCGATAACCATACCAAGATATCTCGTCTTCCCGTCCGCTTCTACGTCTTGAAGGCGACCCGAGTAATAGATCCTTGTAGTTACTTGGCATACGAATTGGATTCGGGATCCTCGGCCTGTAAACCATGAACCGTCACTTCTCATGGCCTGTTAACCATCACAAGTCTCTACCCATAGCATAGGCTCCAATCGTACTACACGTAGGGAATCAAACCTACTAAGTAATTGTGTACCCGTTTCAGAGGAGCTCGAGACCCATGAAACTACACTCAAAATATTTCGGTTACGATTACATGATCACACAACAATACGATTGTATTCGACAATCACAAGACTACACCGCCTTAAGGCCTCTCTTGCCTTTTCACAACCACAAAGGTTAACCACATGTTCCATACTAGTGTTTACTCTCAACTAGGGCAATACTCGACAAGGATGTATCTTCCAACAACACGTGCCTGAGCATCGCCATCTAGAGTTGTCTACAATTTCTAGTTCCTTACTAGATTCTCCTTTAGTTCAAGTTTGAGGTTTCCTCACTCTTCCTATATCGTTTTCATATTTGCATGCATATTCACTTACAATCATGTTAAACAATAATAGGATAAGCAAGACATGTCATAATTGCATAGTAGAATAATATAAACCAATTAAAACACAATTATATCACTTTTGGAACTTTCTCGATTATTTAATCGGTCGGTAAAATCGACATATTTCATCTCCATTGCATAGAATATTTCCTCGGCTTTACATCGATATAAAGAATGATCGAATCCGATAAACGAGTCTAAAGTTATGAATTTTCTCGCTTAAGGAATAAAATCTCAAGTCCTAGGTCGCGCTAAGCGCGCCCCTGCCCGCGCTAAGCGCGCATATCTATGTCATCTGGAGTTGTAGGATTTTAAAACCGCACTGAGCGGGCTTCTGCGTGCTCTGCGAAACTCAGAAAAATTCCTCAGCAAAACAGAAATTTCCCACACCTCCAAACCACAACCAACCACTACCAGAGGTACAATAACATGGTTTGAGCATGGTTGAACAACAACATTCTTAAAACCTACATTTTCTCAAGAACACAACATTTCCACAAACCCTATAATTTTCCAATCAATCCAAAGTAACCAAAACATCAAAACAAGCATCAATATATGTTTCTACAAGTATATTGATCATTCATTTCGATTTATATCAAATTCCAACCGTTAAAACATCGATTTCCACATTCTAACCTAAAACTCATATTATCCAAAACCTCTTAACAATGGTATTAACTAGAACCCACCTCTTAAACAAGATGAAGATGAAGAGAATGAGATGATTGGGCAAGGATTGGATGAATGGATGATGATTTTCTCTTGGATTTCTTCAATTTCCTCTTTCTCCTTCTTTTCTTCTTCTTTCCTTTTCTTTCCCTCTTTCTTCTTTCTCTCTCTTTCTTACTATCTTTTTCTATTGTTTGGGAAAATGGGAGGAAAAGGAATTATGTAGTAAACTAGTAATAGAAATAATACTACTAAATGTCCAAAAAGTCTCTTAAGTCCAAATAATTAAAATACCTCAGAGTCAGATAATATTAATTGGATTTATTCTAAGTTCCACAGTTACTCTAATTATTTTGTCAAATAATTTCTCAGAGTACCCCGGGCTCAGTCGATCACAATATAATATTATCCGGAGGAATAAAATACGGGGTATTACACTTAGTAATGCATGTTAGCTTGTTCTTGTTAATGCTTTGCAATTTCAATTTGATGTATTAGATTTGTTCTTCTTTAAGAAAATTTAATCTTGTTCAATATTATTTCACGCACATACTTTGATGATCTTTCGACTCTCTCGGAAGATCATTGGCACTCTGCTTCCCTTTGATCAATTGATCAAAACCTTGTTTCGATTGACTAATCACCCTCTGTTCCCCTCCTTAGGATCTCCTTAGGGTTTTCTTCTCTTGATCCCCTACTGAGTTATACATCTGCACAACAAATCATAGCACTGTATAATTTATGTCATTACTCTGTTGGTTTTAATTTATGCACTGCACTTTGGGAGCTAGAGAAAGAATGAGGATGAAGTCTTTTCTACCCTCATTATGACTATTTTTGGGTTGGGGCGTTTTGTCCCTAAAAGTGGAACAATCATTTCTATTCACAGACTGTAGTGTTTCTTGAGTCGATCCTTGATCACTCGTTTTTACCCCGATTCCTTCTCTTTTTGTTTGGGTTAGCAATCTTCTCTTAGTTCGACACCTGTTCTTTTGTGTTATCATATTCCACATGTTAAAACCAATTTCTTTCTTCCTTGTTGGGTAAATCACCTTCTGGTTAAACACCATTTCCTTGGTTAATCACAGTCCGTCTGTTAACACCAATTTTCTTCTTCCCCAGCAAAGTCGTATTCTTTCTTTCCTTCGGTTAACCACTATTATCAGTTAAGATATCGAATCCCCAACAGAGTAAACAACCTTATCTTGGTTCCAAACACCATTTCGTTGGTTAATCACTACTTGTCAGTTAAAAGATCAACTACCCCCTTTTTAATGGTTAAGCACAGTCCATCTGTTAACATACCGAATCTTGGCTGGGTTAATCACCTTTTTGGTTAACACACCATGTTCTCCCTTGGTTAATCACTGCCTGTCAGTTAAAAGACCAACCTCTTCTCTTCCCTTGATTAACCACAGTCTTTCTGTTAACACACCAAGTGTCTTTTTGGGTTAACACCTTCCCTTGGTTCAACATCTTTTTCATTGCTTAGCCACAGTTTGTTAGTTAAAAGACCGATTTTCCTCTTCCTCAGCAAAGACCAATCTTCCTTTCATCCTCAATTTACGACTGTAATACCCCAAAATTTTCCCTCATATTTATTGCCTTATAACAGTGGTTTATGCTTCACATTCATCTGCATCTTCACTAGGTCTTAACTGCATTAATCATACATTTGCATGTGCTCTTGAGGCATGGGATCATGGATTCCTATCTTCCGTGTGACTTGGTTGATATTCATCAATTGAAGATGATGATTAGGGTTCATGACAAAGGCATCTTGACATGAGATTCAGTTATGGATTTATATTGTGGCCAGGACAAAATTATTCTCTCAGTTGCTTATTGTTCATTGTGTATAATACAAGTTAATGAGGGAGGAGATTGAAGTTTATTCGAGGTGGAGTTCATGGAGTATTTGAGTTTGAATTTGGATTGGGCAACCGCTTTAAGATATTTGGACTTTGAGATATAAGTTTGTAAATCCGTATCCACTCCATATCATAAACCCTAATCCAGTTTTGATATCCATTTCAACCGTAAACCATTATCCAATTCCTAATATCCATTTTCCCGTTTTAATAACTATGTCCATTTGTTAAAACCATATCCACTTTAAAACCATTTTTGATGTCAATTTTAGAATTCAAATCCATTTCCATTCACTTTACAAATAATCATTTTCTATATCCAAAATCCGAATTAACCATTTCCAAATCCATATTCAAATCCAAGTCAACATCCATATCTTAAACCAAGTTCAAATTCCATTTTTATAATCATATCTCCAAAACATATAAGCCCACCGAATGATTTATGGTCAGTCTCAACTAGCATGCGGATAGCCGATGGTGAATGCTTTTCCACAGCTTTGTTGCATAGCCTAGGATGTATGTCACTGCCAGGAGGAGGTGTAATTGCTGCTTAATTGCTAGAGCTTGGAAAAAATAATGAGATTGAGATTATTAAGGTAGCTCTTGAAGGCTGTCGATGGATTTGGGTGGGAAGCTGATTTACAACCTTTGATGAAGTTGTCCTTGCTGGTCCTCGTCATTAGGATCCATATATACGAGTTACACCAATTGACTTGGCGGTTTTCAAATAAGATTGTTTCTTGAGCTTGGCATTTGGGGAATTCTTGCAACTTGCTGACTATGTTAATATTCTCCATAGGATGGCGAATAGAAAAAGCTGCATATCAGTAAAAGAAAAAATGCATAGCAGGTTCAATTCAGAACCAGTTTCTAACAGAACCTAACCCCTAACCAACTAACTCTAACAGCAAGAGCTCTAACACTCTTCCTCTTTCACCATCTTCAATCATCACCCTTGAACTCTCTTCATCCTCTTCAATCACCATCATGATCCACTGAAAACTTCTTCATCTTCCTTCTCCAATGTCCATGAACAGCTTCACGCCATCAATCAATTTCCAATTTAACCTTCAAGTTTCGAACCACTTTCATCAAAGTTTCGGCATCAACCTTCTTGAATTAACAAACCTGCAACAACCAAGAAAATCACTGAAATTCTCTGCGAATCAACGTCAAATTCTCTGTGAATCGACATCCTAATCACTAACGCTCGTGATATCACAACACGCACGCAAGAGAAAGTAGAAGAATTGAACATGGGATCATACCTCTGAAACTTCATCGCTAATTGCTTCATGTATGTAACGGATTCACGAACTCACCAGTGAGCACAGTTCATTCCTAATTCAACATCCAAAAACAATTCGCAACATACACCGCAATCCAGAACAAATTCAAGAACGAACAATTTCAACAACGCCATCATACTTCAAACTCACTCGAAGAAACAGACCGAAGAAAAAGAAGAAGAATCAGGCAAGAACGGAAGAGTTCGCACCTTTCGGAACGTGTCGTCGTCATCGTTGCGTGAAAATACGGTCACCTCATCTTGAGCTTTGAGTTCACAATCTGTATGTTGTAGTTCTGGATCTGTCTGGGGTGTTCGAGAATATGCAATCCTTGATTATGAACTGGACGCGATTAGGATAGGATCCGAGTCACGACGTTTTCCTCATGAATAAGCGATGCAAGAACACGGCGGAGAGGCTGTTCTGAGTAGAGAAAGAGTGAGATGGAGGGTTTTGTGTATGGTGGCGTGTTGTTGTGTAACAAGAAGGCGATGATGTCAGAGAATGGCGGAGAAGAAGAAGTCATGGCGCAAGGAGAGAGCAAGTTGTTTTGTGAGAGAAGAAAGAAGGTTGGCAACGCTGAGAGTAGAGAAAATGGCGGAAGATGGAAGGAGAGAATCCTAAAGTTCCTTCACGCAGGTCACCATCCACACGCCATGTACTTTCTTTCCACACCCCCATACTGTTGCACTTTCTTTTGATTAAATGTTTCTTGGAATTTTGTTAATTGTTTAGTTAATGTTAGATTTCAATGTTATTTTCTTTAGTAGTTGTTATGGATAATCATTTTAGGATAATGTGATCTTAGATTTAATTTTAATCAGTTCATTTGTTGTGGAATTAGTTTACCTTTAGAAATATAATTTTAGAGCTAGGTAACAATCTTAGAATTAGATAACTAGTTCATGAGTTTAGAATTAGTTTATAATTTAATATTGACTTTCATTGACATTTTAACTGTGTTTCTAATTGACTAATTGCAAACTTATGTTGATTTTTGATAATGGTTTTCCTTAATTGATTTTTGGCATTTGTTTTGAATTGTTGATTCAAGTGCGTTCGAATGACTTTTTTTACATGATATTGATTGAATATTATGTTACCACTTGATTGAGATTTTTCACATGATATTGATTGAATATTATGTTGCCACTTAATTGAGATTTTTCACATGATATTGATTGAATATTATGTTGCCACTTGATTGAGATTTTTCACATGATATTTGTTGGATATTATGTTGCTTTGATTAGGATTTTTCACATGATATTAGTTGGATATTATGTTACCTCTCGTAGAATTTTTTCATGATTTTGATTGAATATTATTTGAATCATGTAGTGATTTTTGATTGACTTCTCATGGACTTAGTTGATTTTTCTAGTAGGATTGGATTGATTTTTTTCTTTTTGTATCTAGATTAAATGTTGAAGTTTGTGCTTAATGCTTCCTTGTGATTAGTTCTCAACATGTGGTAAGTTTTTACCTTAGTTTGTGGTTAGATTTTGTTACCTCATTAGCATTTTTTTGCTTAATTTTTGGAATCTCTAATGGTTTTTCTTATTTCATTTCCATTGGGAGCTTGTTGACTAACTTTGGTTATTTTTCTTTGAGGAGCTTTGAGTTTTATGCTAACACTTTAGATATTAACAAGGCTTGTTTGGTTTTAATGAGGCATGCTCTCTTGATAATGATTATTTGATCCCATTGAGGTATGACCCTTCTTGCACATTAGTTAATTGAATGTAGGTAGAAGTTGCTGTAGCATACATTGCTGTAGTGAACAAAGTGTGCTGTAAAATGTTGCTATTCTGTCTGGTTGCATATACACCTATTCTGTTCTAGAAATGGTAGCTGTTATAGGCTGTTTTTGCTTGTTGCTGGTTTTTACAGCTATGCAGGTGCTGGAGCGCTGTTGTTGCTGTTGTTTATGGTTTATTGCCTTGTTTTATTATCTTTATTCATGAAGGGTGAAAAGCATTTGGTTCCATGTCTTTCAAGGATCCATTCTACTTTCTGACACTTTTGCTCATTTATGCTAGATTACTATAAGTTTTCCGGTTTGCTTATACTTTGCTTGCATTGCTACGTATCGCTATTCGTTCAGTATTACTTATCTTCTCTTTTACTAATTCTGCATTTTTGCTTTTGATTCCATGAGAAATAGGATTAGGAGTCCGTGCCACTTGGCCGGCAATTCTGGAAGTCCTCAAAGGAGACTCTGTTTGTGATTGTTTACTTTTGTGCCAAAGACCTCAAAGAGGCATCCCTTTCCCTATCCCCATGATAAGTCCTCAAAAGAAGGCATTAGGCGGAATGAGAGTCCGCAATCGACTCCCGCACTTTCTGTTGAGTCGTTCACTAGCTCACACTATGTGTTGATGCTTTGAACATAGCTTACTCTTGTTATCGAGTCGGTCAAGTGGAAAAGGGTTTTGTCATCAAACCCCCACGCTTTGTCTTTAGCTCGCATCAGCCGATGTTGATGCTTTATGTGATCTTATTGACACCCTCCCCCCCCCCCCCATATTCTGCTCACTGTGATCCTCGATACCATTGGTTAGAGAGCATTTTGATTTCCCACAGTTAGCTTGCCTCAATGATCGATATCTTGGCTAAGTCTCCCTTTTATCCTACCTTGATCTTCGATATCATGGTTAGGTGCCCCCACCCTTTATCATACTTTGATTTTCTATGTCATTGTTAGGTGACGATGTTTTTTCTCTTTCATTTCCCTTTTTTCATTTCTTTTTCGTTTGTGGATTGAGTTACATAATGTCTACTTGTTTCGCATGTTCCCCATAGGGCTCCTAGATTGAATCTAATTTTGGATTAGGTTCAAAGTAGGATAGACATTAGGTTACCAATCCATGTATGCTAAATTGTAGGTTCAGGTTCCCCTTCAACTACTTGTGTGACCTTTGTAACACCCCCAATCTATATCCCCAATTAATTAAAGTGGTAACAAATAATCAGAGTATAATTAAAAGATTCACGGCATAGACTGAGGAGTCACATCAATTGAAACAAAATACTTTAACCTGCTCATATAGATATGCAACAATCAGGTAGTAATTCAAACAGAGGAACTCAGTTCCTAACACCCACTATTCAGGTACAGAATAAAAGCGGAAAATCTGCAACTGAAACCTCATATATATATCACATAAAAAGTTTGTCTGTCATATACAGAGTCATACATGTATAATCCAAAAGATATATATACATATACACATAAATCACAAACGATCTCCCCACCACCCGGTGCTACATATCAGAGCCGACCGACAAAAGAATGAAGACCTAAGCTTCACAAAAAGACCTCCAGCATCTAATCTGCAATGCCTCATAAAGCATTCAAAACAGCAGAAGGGTGAGAAACACAATTATAATATAATTGCATACAATTATATAATGACACAAATATACACATGTAAAATATTCTCACCACGACTTACACCAGAATTCAAATATAAAGCCACACATTTGATATCTCATATATCCATTACAAAGACATATCAATCATGTTCAACGTATTTATCACCAACATATACATATATATCACTCATCAATTCCATTCACAATTCCACACAAAATCAATCCATTCATGATTTATGCATATGCACAGAGACCGACACAACGACTCTAAGCAATGCAATGCGGTACCATCCATCAATCATCTTAACACTAGTTCACTCATGAACTATTGGAATCATCGCTTGTTAAATAGTGTAACTCCCCGTCGGGAAAACGATGTTCCCTGTCGCTTTCGGTCCTCTTGGTATAAGGCTCACGACGTTTATGGATCGCTTTCAGTCCTCTTTGTATAAGGCTCACGATCTGATCGCTTTCGGTCCTCTTTGTATAAGGCTCACGATCGTCTATAATCATCGCTTTCAGTCCTCTTGGAATAAGGCTCACGATGTTATAGCGGATTCCCTCTGGAACCGTTTCGTCGCTCACACCCACTACGGCACACGACATCACAAGAATGCATATCATGATGCTTGGCATACAATGACTCATAACATTCAAATGCACACATATACACATCCATAATCATGCATATATAATCAAACACAACACAATGCATTTTATTGCCCTTAGGCCACAACCATCATCACAACATATCATCACTTGCATTCACATCATATAACATCACACAAGTCATACGATACATAACAAAAGTACATTGCATGATAACACATCAAATACACACAATTAAAACGGTAAAAGTCGACAAAATGACACATTTCCCAATTCTCAACATAATTAAATCGACCAACAATCTCAAAACCATTATAATAGGAAAGAACATCTCAATATCTTTCCAACGATACCAAGAATGTTCAAAACAGATAATCGGAACACAAGTTATGGAATCAAAAAGAAAAGGAATCGCGAAATGACAAAATTCTGCACCCTCTCTGGTCATACGCGTATTGCCCTGAGCCATACGCGTAATGCCCAGCTCACTCGCCCATTCCATACGCGTATTGCCCAACTTGATACACGTATGGGCAGAGACCTAATTCTCCCTAAAAAATCTCACTAAAAGCTCCATACGCGTAATGCCTCACACGTTATGCGTATTGCCTTGCCAAATACGCGTACCATTACGCAAATCAGCAGATGGCCGAGAAAAATGGATTTCCATACGCGTAATGCCCAAAATTCCCCTTGCCATACGCGTATTGCCCAAATCAATACGCGTATTGCGCTGCGTGTTACGCGTATGGGCAGAGAAAAACCCAGAATTTTCTGCAGAATTTCTGCTGCGAAATTCCACCAAAAACACTCCCAAATCTCATCCAATCACCTGAAAATTACCAATAGAGTGCACAACAACACCTATCTAACATATCTCAGCAATTATGATCATTAAAACATGATTTCGGACACAATTTGAATCAATTTCCAACAATTTCAACATATTATGGTTTTTGTTCTATATTCCATTTCAACCAAATAAGAACCAAACAAATACATACATACATAATTATACACAAGTATAAGATAATCGAGTTTCGCACCCTTACCCGATTTAATCGTGTTTGAAAAGTCGGTTGATTAGATTTCTTCCTTTCCAAGTTTCTCTCTCTTTTCTTCTTTTCTTTCCCTTTTCCTTCTTCTCTTTTTCTTTCTCTCTATTTTCTCTCTTTTCTTTCTATTTAAGTTTCTAACTTAAGAAAAATAAGTGAAATGACCAAAATACCCCTACACTCAATTATCTCGCAAACGCTCCCAAAACGCGATAAAACATAATCACGATGAAAAATAATATATTATCAAATAAAAGTCAAAAATAAAATAATATAATAATAAAATAATTAAATCGACTCGATTAAATAAATCTAACAAAACTGGGGCGTTACAACCTTCGTGAGTCTCACTTTTCTCTCGCACCCGTGCGATCGAGACCGTTCTCGTTCACCCGTAGTAGCGTGAACTACGGATGCTCTGGTTCCTCTTTCTTTTCAGATTGTGGATACGTAGGCACGAGATGCGATATCTCGGCGAGCACACTAACAACAAACTTCCATCTTCTTTTCAAACGTTGAGTCTTTCTCTTCTCTCTCTCTCAAAGAAAAGCTAAAACACTTAATGAATAAAGATGTGCTTTGTGCATGAGCCTTAAGTACATAGTATGCTTTGTCGTGCGAGGCGTGTGACTCGTTACACAAAGTGTTCACTATGTCAAAGACTTTAACACTTTGCATATCGCAAACAAAACAACCAAAACACTTCTGTCTAAAAAACACAAACAAAGTTCAAATCATTTTTATCCTTCGGGATTACTTGGGTTCCAATCACTTTCATAAAAGAGCACGTTAATTTTGTTTTGTCGCAAACAGGAATCGACCCTAACTGCCGGACGCGAACTTAACGTCCCTCATAAAAAACACTTAAAGACCTTGTTAGGTCGAATTACGACTACTCTGACTTCCTCTCTCTAGTTAGATTAAGGATATGTAGGCACGAGACCACGATGTCTTGGCGAGCAACCTTCCCGCACAATCCCGTAGTCCTCTGAACTACGCTGACTCTGACTTTCCCGCTCCCGAGGGAATACGTAGGCCTAGGCGGCGATGTCCTATCGAGTCACTTCTTTTCTTTTCCCACGCATCTCTGTTTCCCCTTCTTTTCCTTTCTAGTTAGCAGTTGAGCTTCAGATAACCTACACCTTTTGATCGATAACAACAAGCGTGGATCCCATCGAGTACGATGGACGCGAGGGGGTGCTAATACCTTCCTCTCGCATAACCGACTCCTGAACCCAGGAGATGGTTGCGACGACCATTCCTTTCCGTTTGTTGAGTTTTTCTTCGATCGTTCCCTTTCCCTGCGTCAGGTAAATAACGTTTGGTGGCAACTCTTCTGTTCTTTTTCGCTGGTTGATTTTCGCAGATGCGACAGTTGGAGACTCTGCTGGGGATAAATTGACCTCTTGCTGGTCCATCCCCTATGCGAGTCAATTCTAGCGCTTGTGTGCTTTCGGTTATTGGGTGTTCATCTTTATGCTTTACATGCTTTGTTTACTGTTTTATTGCATGTTTATTTACTTTATTGCATTTCATTATTGCCATATACTGGACTGTTCTATGCCGGACTTTTCTATTTGGTGGGCAGGGTGTTTTGAGTGGTGAGCCCAGTACCCAGGCTCGAGTGTACCTAGTTTTTAGTGTGGGCTTTTGTTGGTACGCGTGGCATAAGACACGTGTTGCTGGCCTAAGCTTACAAACCAGATGAGATCTTTCCAAGGATGCTTGGTCATTACATGCGTATGTGGTGGCTAGGCGGTCTGAAGAGGATTGTCGATACCTGGTGACCATTTCCCAAGGACTCAGCGTAGGCACTCCTTCATGTAGCGATAATGGCAGACCAGAAATGGCAAACCCATTACGTATCCTGCCGGGGACCCGAAACTAGGAACTTGCTATAGGATGACCCTTTTTTGGGGGAATCAGTGGACAACCTCTTTGTTTGGCAATAGTATTGTACCCCGAGGGATGAATGTACTATTGCTTCTCAAATCGAGAATCTGAAACTGAGAATCCCGCCTTCTAGGAACCACATGTGAGGGGGATGGGTGTTTACAGGTTTGCAGGTAACCTTGACCCTCAACATAACTGGTACTCTGGTTTTCTTATCGGTATGGACTTATCAGCCCGGTATTATGGTATTCTGATTATTCGGATATTCTGGTATTCTGATTATGCCGATATTCTGGCATTCTGGTATTATGATTATTCGGATATTCTGGTATTCCGATTATTCCATCACCATGACTATCCCGTTATTCTGATTAGGCCGATATTCTGATTATGCCAATATTATGGTATTCTGGTTTTCTTATCAGAACAGACCTTTGAAATCAGTCCATCAGCAGCACAGTCGCTATTCAGAATATATGGAAGCTTTGATCCCATGTCTGTTGCATTCATATTGCATTGCATTTGCATCTTGCATCATTTTGCATGTCCTTCTCCAAGCCAGAACTGTGAGTTCATCCATCCTTTGCCTCGACCTGTAGTTGGTTTCCCGACTTTCGTATTAGACTTGAATCAGTATTTTGGGAAGAATCATGAACTCAAGAGAACAGAACCAGTTTGTTACTAGGGCCGATGTTGAATTGATGAAGAATCAGTTGAGTCAACTTATAGAGGCTATGGCTTCCATGACAAGGGGAGAGGCCAATATTCAGAGGACTGAGAATGTCATCCCACTTCCAGTGAACAATGTTGCTCAAGCTCATCCGGTGCAAATCCCTGTTGAGAATCAGGTTGTGCAAGAACGTCCCATTGTCTGAGGCGGACATTCATCTTCTCTTGATGCCAATGACTATCAGAGTTTTGCCTTTGCTGTGCTAGTTGTCTGAGGGGTAGTTCCAAAGATGAAGCCTAAGGACCCACAATCTGTTCAGTTTGATGAAAGATACCGTGTATTGGAAGAGAAACTTAAAGCCCTGGAGAGGCGTGATACTCTTAATTTGAATGCTTCGAACATGTGTCTGGTACCTGGCCTTGTGTTTCCTCCAAATTTTAAGACATAGAAGTTTGAAAAATACAGAGGGGATAGCTGTCCAAAACCACATTTGGTGATGTTTTTCTGAAGAATGACCTCATATGTCAACAACGACAAACTTATGATCCACTGTTTCCAAGACAGTCTGAGTGGGGCATCATTGTATTGGTGTATGCAGTTGGAAAGTGGTAGTATCCAATCATGGTTAGACCTAGCCAATGCCTTTGTGAAGCAATACAATTATAATCTTGACATGGCTCCCAGCCGTCTGCATGTGCAAGGTTTATCTCAAGCGGATAGTGAATCATTCTGAGGGTATGCTCAGAGATGGAGAGAGATAGCTGCTCGTGTTCAACCACCGCTTCTAGAAAGAAAATTGGTTGACCTGTTCATGGACACATTGCAAGGACCGTACCTGGATAAGATGATTGGCAATGGGGCAACAAAATTCTCTGACCTGGTAATAGTGGGAGAACGCATTGAGAGCCTGCTCAAATGTGGAAAGATCCAAGACGTCTCGAACATCCCAACCAGTGAAAATGAATCATTTGTCAATTTTCAAGAAGGATTAGAGGAAGAAATAGTTCCATCCAGGAATCTACAATACCTTATTCTCAACGTTCAGGCATATCAACTGTTCAGAGTCAGCAATCTTCTTGATTTGTGTATCGAGGACAATATCTTCCTCCAAATCAGGGACCTCCTCAGAATCAACGATCATACCGTTGTCAGCCATGCCAGCACTCCCGACAAAGACCAAGGAAGCCAGAGAGGCATTCCATTCAGTTGCCAATGTTGTACAGTCGGATACTTCCAGACTTGATCAAAGGTGGATTAATAGTACCAAAGGAGATAGATCCAGTGATTCCTTCATACCCACCAGGTTTTGATGTCAACGCCCGTTGCGATTACCATGCTGGGGCACAGGGGCATTTAACTAAAGACTGTAAGGTGCTCAAGAGCAAGGTTTAGACACTTCTTGACTCCAATATATTCTCATTCACGCCTCAGTGTATTCAGATCAACGATTCTCCTTCATCCAGTCAGGTTGGTTCATCGGTCCATGTTATGGAAGAAGGCACCGAGAGCAATTATGTAGATGATTATCAAACTGACTTCGACGAGCAATTCTGAAGATGGCTAGCTCAGTAGCAAATCTAGATTGGAAAGCCTAGTCCCCGAAGCTGGCAATCATTATATCATGTCATTTCTTTGCATTTGTAGTTTCTTTTCTGTTAAAGTGCAAACTCATTTGTAAAACTTGTCTTTTTTTAATTGATAATGATAATGAAATGAATATGCATGTTTTGATTAAATCAAGTCGTGTTCACTCATACCTTTTTATCGATATCATATGCTTGTTCAAACAGGATCCGAGGGAGGATGACGGAATCGAAAGATGTAAAACTTCTGATTGTATGCTTATGAACGAAACCCTGTTGATGATGTACAAGCATTGTTTCTAATCCCCAAACACTAGAGACATAAGGAAGATAATCCATTGTAAACCCCTTTGAGCGTAGTAGTAGGAGTTTCTTTCTGAAAATGAAAAACCCTCAATCTTAACCTAAGGCAGGATAAGTGTCAGTTAATTTGACGGTGCGTTTAAATTTCAAAAGGGAGTGTCCCGTTCGAGGATTAATTACATCTATGGTTATCCCTCACCAACAGAAGAGTGAGGCAGTCACAACCCTTTCAAACAAGTCAGACAAGCCAGTGTCACACGATTTGTTCAAAAGAAAAAGAATAAAATAAAGAGAAAGCCCGCTAAGTCGAAACTTGAAAACAAGTGACTTAGGCAAAAGTTAGGGCATCCCGCTGGACTTCAAAATCGAAAAAATTAAAAAAGAATCAGTCCAGGAAAAATCAGGGAAATAAAAAACAAAAGAGCAGAAAGCGAAAAGGATTACAAAAAGAAAAATCCTCGAACAAAGAACAAAGTCGTGTGATTACAGACACCAAACACAAAAACCGAGAGGGGTGACTGTCACTCTAAAAACCGTGTGGGTTCCTTAACTATCCTCCTACCATTCACTAACCTTTTTGAAAGGGGAGGACTTGTGTCGAGTTAGCTGAACGTAGGACCAGAGAACATCAAGGAGAATGGGTGGGTTAAAACAAATCATTGAGCCTTATATCCTTTCTTTCTCAAACCGCGAACCAGGCCACGTTACAACCTTTAAAAGACCTAATTGAAGCAGGGTTGTTTCGAAAGCATACTTCGTTTAAGATCGCGTCAGATCTGACTCCTAAAAGGTTTTTCTTACCATGCATATTGGTATCGATGTGACATTCTGATAAGTGATTCGTTCACTATATGTCACAACATTTTTCCAGTGAACAGACTTGGACTTCAAAACTGTCATATGCATTGCACTAAAATTATCTTTTCAAAACGAATTGTTTTACTCAGGGGTAAGCACTTAATATCAGGAGAGATTCTACAATGGCAAGATTGATCAAGATAAAATGAAACGCCAGAAGGCTTCATTAATCAGGGGCAAGTCATCAAATGATCACGTCAAATGGGAAAGCCATTCCAAGATTCAACTAATCTGGAGCAGCCACGTCGAGGAATCTCTCTAAAATTCAGTCAAACAGGGGCAATCACATCGATATTAGGCAAATCTCTCGAAGATCAATCAGGCAGGGGCAAAATCACCTCAAGACTCGTATCGAGGCAAGACACCTCAAGAGCACGAGAAGCTATCCTACCCCAAAACACAGTTAATCAAAAGCACCTTTTCAAGATTCAGAATACTGGGGCAGAGTATTTAAAATCTCTACAAATCATCTCGAGGAAAATTCCTTCATAAACTATGCAATCCGGGGCAGTTACGTCGAGATCCATAAATCTCTCAGAAAGTTTGAATACCCTGGGGCATTTTGAACGCCGGGTTTTCTGTAAAATCCTTTTGAGACGATTTCTCCCAATAGACCATGTGGTCTGAGACAAGTGGGGAGTTCGTTCATATAGTTGATCAGTAGAAGCATGAAGCGCCAAAGTAGTTCCTAGTATGAGGTTTCTCTTCCTCGACAAGGCGCCAGAAAGTATTCTCCCTAGCGAGAGTCCTAAATTTTGGCTTCCCCAACCGATGTTGGATTTGTCCTATCTCCAGCAAGAGTTAAAGTCCTCGGACGAGGTAAGGGTGATTTGTTCTTGCTCTCCAAGCAGGTGGGCATCCCCAGCAAGAGGCTCGTTTGACCTCCTGTCCCCAGTAAAGTCTCTCTCTCTCTCTCTCTAATATAGAAGGGCTAGCATCCTCAGCAGAGCATCGAGAATCTCTCTCTCCCCAGAAAGAGTGCAGAGATTTGCTTTCCCCAGTCAGATTGGTTTATTACTCCCTAGTGGGTGTTCAGAAGCCAACCACATCAGACAGGGTGACGTTGCATCTCCAGCAGGAAACTTGTTAGGTGTCTTTCCTTGGTAAAGATTTGTATTCCCCACAGTTTCGTGGTGCCTACTTGCTTCTTCAAGTTAGGAAGTACGCTTTCGCCAGCAGCCGTGTGCTCTTATCCCCCAGCAGGTTAAAATCGTTTCCCCAGCGGTAGGCTAAGTTCAATGATATTCCCCGACAGGTTTGGTAGGTTTGATATTATTGACTTCAACACCCAAGCAGAGTTTAGTGTTCATCCTCTCAACGGTTGATCAACGGTGGTTGACAACCCCGGAAGATTCCAAGTCCAACTGTTATTGGCGCTTTTTCGTATAAGATTTTTGGGTTCCATCCTCATCAGTTGTCATTCTTAGTCCCCAATGGAGTGGAAGTTCTCTTCCGGTTTCATCTTCAGCAGAGGTTTGGATCGGGAAGGTCGTTCAATTTGTCTTCCTCAGCACGGTTTGTGACCCTGAGGACAATCTAGTTTGTCATCCCTAGCGGAGTTGCCTTCATGTCCTCACCATTTATTTTGCTGAGAAGCCTCCTTGCATCTTGCATATAGTTATCATTGCATTGCATCCTCTAAAACGGGTAGTATTTCCATTGATATGGAGCATTACGCCTTGGAAAAATTTAAACATGTGCATACGAAGTATAAGCCAGTTGGTACTTTATTCAAATACCTAAAAGGGGTTCTATTAGACTGTGTACCCCCAGAGTGAAGGCATAGCCAGTTCCCCAGCAGTGATATCAGACAAACCTGAGGGTCGTAGAACTGTTGCTCTTACCCTTCATTATTTGTTATCCCCAGTAGAGTTATCCTATATGGTATACTCCCTACTTGTTAGGCCACCTTCGGCTTGGTCTTTCGTTTCGAGTTCGCCTTCGGCCATCCTCGTCTACTTTATGTGTTAGCCCACTTTTGGATGGTCTTTCCTTTCGAGTCCGCTTTCGGCCATTCTCGTTTTCTTTGATTGTTAGTCCGTCTTCGGCCGGTCTTTCTTTTTGAGTCCGCCTTCGGCCGTCCTCGTATCCTTTATGTGTTAGCCCACCTTTCGCTGGTCTTTCCTTTTGAGTTCGCCTTTGGAGGTTCTCGTACCTTTTGTTGAGAGTCCACCTTCGGCTTGGTCTTTCTTTTCGAGTTCGCCTTCGGCCGTCCTCATATCCTTTGTTTGAGAGTCCACCTTCGGCTTGGTCTTTCGTTTCGAGTTCGCCTTCGGCCGTCCTCGTCTACTCTATATGTCAATCCGCCTTCGGCTTGGTCTTTCTTTTCGAGTTCACCTTCGGCCATCCTCGTCTACTCTATATGTCAATCCGCCTTCGGCCGTTCTTTCTTTTCGAGTCCGCCTTCGGGCGTCCTCGTATCCTTTATGTGTTAGCCCACCTTCGGCTGGTCTTTCCTTTTGACCCCGCCTTCGCCCGTTCTCGTTTTCTTTGATTGTTAGTCCGCCTTCGGCCGTTCTCGTATCCTTTGCTTGATCCAACTTAGGTTGATAGCCAATTATCCGTAGAAACCACCTTCGGTTGACATCTGCCCAGAATTAAAAACATATTACCACACATTTTCTTCTAACCACAGATCGCAAATTTTCTGGTTCTTCTGGTATTCAATCCCTATTTACCTTGAATATTTGACAGTCACTGCTCTCATCCCATCAGGTCCATAGTTGATTGAATAGGGGCAACTGTAATACCCCAAAATTTGCCCTCATATTTATTGCCTTATAACAATGGCTTATGCCTCACATTCATCTGCATCTTCACTAGGTCATAACTGCATTAATCATACATTTGCATGTGCTCCTGAGGCATGGGATCTTGGTTTCTTATCTTCTTTGCGACTTGGTTGATATTCATCAATTGAAGATGATGATTGGGGTTCATGACAAAGGCATCTAGACATGAGATCCAGCTGTGGATTTATATTGTGGTCAGGACAAAATTATTCTCTCAGTTGCTTATTGTTCATTGTGTATAATACAAGTTAATGAGGGAGGAGATTGAAGTTGATTCGAGGTGGAGTTCATGGAGTATTTGAGTTTGAATTTGGATTGGGCAAGCGCTTTAAGATATTTGGACTTCGAGATACAAGTTCGTAAATCCGTATCCACCCCATATCATAAACCCTAATCCACTTTTGATATCCATTTCAACCGTAAACCATTATCCAATTCCTAATATCCATTTTTTCGTTTTAATAACCATGTCCATTTGTTAAAACCATATCCACTTTAAAACCATTTTTGATGTCTATTTAGAATTCAAATCCATTTCCATTCACTTTACAAATAATCATTTTCTTTATCCAAAATCTGAATTAACCATTTCCAAATCCATATTCAAATCCAAGTCAACATCCATATCTTAAACCAAGTTCCAATTCCATTTTTATAATCATATCTCCAAAATATATAAGCCCACCGAATGATTTATGGTCAGTCTCAACTAGCATGTGGATAGCCGATGGTGAATGCTCTTCCCCAGCTTTGTTGCATAGCCAGGAGGAGGTGTAATTGCTGCTCAATTGCTAGAGCTTGGAAAAAATAATGAGATTGAGATTGTTAAGGTAGCTCTAGAAGGTTGTCGATGGATTTGGGTGGGAAGCGTATTTACAACCTTTGATGAGGTTGTCCTTGATGGTCCTCGTCATTAGGATCCATATATACGAGTTACACCAATTGACTTGGCGGTTTTCAAATAAGATTGTTTCTTGAGCTTGGCATTTGGGGAATTCTTGCAACTTGCTGACTATGCTAATATTCTCCATAGGATGGCGAGTAGAAAAGGCTGCATATCAACCGTCTGGGGTGTTCGAGAATATGCAATCCTTGGCTATGAACCGGACGCGATAAGGATAAGATCCGAGTTACGACATTTTCCTCATGAATAAGCGATGCAAGAACACGGCGGAGAGGCTGTTCTGAGTAGAGGAAGAGTAAGACGGAGGGTTTTGTGTGAGGCGGCGTGTTGTTGTGTAATAAGAAGGCGATGATGACGGAGAATGGCGGAGAAGAAGAAGTCATGGCGCAAGGAGAGAGCAAGTTGTTTCGTGAGAGAAGAAAGAAGGTTGGCAGCGCTGAGAGTAGGGAAAACGCTGGAAGATGGAAGGAGAGAATCCTAAAGTTCCTTCACGCAGGGTTTCATTTTTGTAGGGCTAGGTTTTTCCAACCCAGGTCAGAATGAGCCCAAACTCCATCACCATGCTGATCACCATCCACACGCCATGTACTTTCTTTCCACACCCCCCATACTGTTGTACTTTCTTTTGATTAAATGTTACTTGGAATTTTGTTAATTGTTTAGTTAATGTTAGATTTCAATGTTATTTTCTTTAGTAGTTGTTATGGATAATCATTTCAGGATTATGTGATCTTAGATTTAATTTTAATCAGTTCATTTGTTGTGGAATTAGTTTGCCCTTAGAAATATAATTTTAGATCAAGGTAATAATCTTAGAATTAGATAACTAGTTCATGAGTTTAGAATTAGTTTAGAATTTAATCTTGACTTTCATTGACATTTTAACCGTGTTTCTATTTGATTAATTGCAAACTAATGTTGATTTTTGATAATGGTTTTCCTTAATTGATTTTTGGCATTTGTTTTGAATTGTTGATTCAAGTGCGTTCGAATGATTTTTTTTACATGATATTGATTGAATATTATATTGCCACTTGATTGAGATTTTTCACATGATATTGATTGAATATTATGTTTCCACTTGATTGAGATTTTTCACATGATATTGATTGAATATTATGTTGCCACTTGATTGAGATTTTTCACATGATATTAGTTGGATATTATGTTGCTTTGATTAGGATTTTTCACATGATATTAGTTGGATATCATGTTACCTCTTGTAGAATTTTTTCATGATTTTGATTGAATATCATTTGAATCATGTAGTGACTTTTGATTGACTTCTCATGGACTTCTTAGTTGATTTTTCTAGTAGGATTGGATTGATTTTTTTGGTTAGTATCTAGATTAAATGTTGAAATTTATGCTTAATGCTTCCTTATGATTAATTCTCAACATGTGGTAAGTTTTTACCTTAGTTTGTGGTTAGATTTTGTTACCTCATTAGCATTCTTTTGCTTAATTTTTGGAATCTCTAATGGTTTTTCTTATTTCATTTCCATTGGGAGCTTGTTGACTAACTTTGGTTATTTTTCTTTGAGGAGCTTGGAGTTTTATGCTAACACTTTAGATATTAACAAGGCTTGTTTGGTTTTGATGAGGCATGCTCTCTTGATAATGATTGTTTGATCCCATTGAAGTATGACCCTTCTTGTACATTAGTTAATTGAATGAATGTAGAAGTTGTTGTAGCATACACTGCTGTAGTGAACAAAGTGTGCTGTAAAATGTTGTTATTCTGTCTGGTTGCATATACACTTATTCTTTTCTGGAAATGGAAGCTGTTATAGGCTGTTTTTGCTTGTTGCTGGTTTTTATAGCTATGCAGGTGCTGTAGCGCTGTTGTTGCTGCTGTTTATGGTTTATTGTCTTATTTTATTGTCTTTATTCATGAAGGGTGAAGAGCATTTGGTTCCATGTCTTTCACGGATCCGTTCCGCTTTCTGACACTTTTGCTCATTTATGCTAGATTACTAAAAGTTTTCCGGGTTGCTTATACTTTGCTTGCGTTGCTACGGATCGCTATCCGTTCGGTATTACTTCTCTTCTCTTATACTAATTCTGTATTTTTTTCTTTTGATGCCATGAGAAGTAGGATTGGGAGTCCGTGACACTTGGCCAGCAATTCTGGAAGTCCTCAAAGGAGGCTCTGTTTGTGGTTGTTTACTTTTGTGCCAAAGACCTTAAAGAGGCAAATCTTTCCCTATCCCCATGATAAGTCCTCAAAAGAAGGACTATGCTACTTGAGAAAGGTTTTCCTAAAACCTTTTGGCCTGAGGCTGTTAATACTGCTGTGTATTTATTGAATAAATGTCCAACAAAGGTTGTTTGGACTAAGACTCCATTTGAAGCATGGAGTGGAAGAACTCCCTCAGTTAAAAAACTTAAAGTTTTTGGGTGTGTTTGGTATGCTCAAATTCCTAAACAAAAGAGGACAAAGTTGGAAGAAATAAGTGAAAGATGTGTATTTATTGGCTATAGTTCCATGTCAAAGGCCTATAGACTTTACAACTTGAACTCAAATAGGGTGATCATTAATCAGGATGTTGTATTTGATGAGAAGGCTCCTTGGAATTGGGAAGAAGACATAATGAAGGAGAAAACAACCCCTTCAATTTTATTACAACAAAATTCATCAGCCGAAAATGAGCAACCAGCCCTATGTACATCAAGTTCTTCACCCTCTCCAAGTCCACCAATTTCAAGTTCACCATCTCCTAGCTCAACTCCAATAAAATTGAAGGTTTGAGTGATATTTATGCAAGGTACAACTGTTGTGTTGTAAAACTAGAAAGAAGATGTTTGGAGGATTGTGATGCAAGAAGAAATAAATACAATTGAGAAGAACAACACATGGCAGCTAGTTGAAAAGCCAAATGACACTATTTCTCTTATCGTATTTATCGCAACCAACAACTAGTGTCCACTGTAAAATAAAACAAAAGTATCGATATAATAATTTTATACGCAATATCAAAAAATGGAAAATGATAATAAATGAAGTAAGAATGCAAATCTAACCCGTTGCCAGTATTATATGGCAAAAGATACAACTTTCCTATATCTATGCTGGCCATAAATCTTTCGACTAAGTGAGATTGTACTGAAGTTGGATTCATCGCAATTAACGGTGCATTGATACAGTTGGCAGATAAGAAACCAAATCTTTCTAACAATTGATGCTGGTGCACTAATTTATCATACAAGAACCTTAAATAAAAACATAATAAACATTAGATTATTCGTTGAAATGAGTAAATAAATTGTTTAAATAATTAAAGAGAGTTAATCGGAATACCTGATGTATGTATGCATAACACCGATGCCTAATTCAGAATGATTAAAAATCTGATCCAAATCCTCTTTAGAAATTGTTTCTGAATAAGAATAACCGAAAATATATTCCTCCATAGGTATTTCACGAATACCACCGTCCATCAAATTCGATGTTCCTACAAGTGTTTCAAGAGATGACCTAAATCGAGATACAATTGCTTTTTTTGTCCCGGTCCTTGCAAGAATCTTTTTTTGGTTGGACGTGTTGACTAATTCTGGCTTCCTATTCTGACTTCCTGTTCTTTGCAAATCTTGGGCATGAATCTAAAAATCATATAAGTTAGTAAAACATTTGAATACAGAATTAACACTTTTAATGTGTATATATTGGAAAATTTGTGCTAAATTAATTTCAAAATAAGCATATATTATTACCTCGGGAAGTTTCTGTCGACAATTGATACTACCTTTGTCAATAGTATCATTAAACTCTGAACCACGCCTTTCTGACATATGTTTTTCCTTATCCTTTTGTAATTCACGAACTTTAGCTCTTAATTCTTCCATGGCTTCCATCACTTGTTTATTGCTAGGATTTTGCCTCTTTGGACGCTTATAAAATGATGATGGAGTGACCCCAAATCCATTACCCCTCACGCGACCAGAATACTCAAGAACATTTAATACTCGAGTAAGTATGCTCCTGCAATCCTGGTCTTCACCTAGAGTTACGGACTGAGACAGAGTCTCCTGGAATTCATATGCATGAATATCAAAAAATATTAGCGGGGATTAAAAAGCATAAATATTATATATATGTTAACAAGTGGGGTATAAAATGCATAATGTTATACTTACACATTGCTCAAAAACTTGCTGAACATTTTCTGTAACAACTCCATCCTTTCCCACACAAGCAGCCTTCCACAAAACATGTTCCGGAACACATGTTTCTTCACTTTTCTCTTCTTCTAATTACACACTAAGACAAATAATAAAATCAATTATAACACATGGGAAACAAGTAAATCAAAGCATTTATATATACTTACTATTTTTTGCTGTAAGCGTGCATATCCCAAACGCCCCTTCCTGTAGGGATACGCGGGTTTTGATGCTCTTTGGCGATTTACGCCACTCAACTCCTAGAATGCTTCGGTTCTTCTTTTGGCTACAAAATTTTTCCATTTTTCAAGTGAAATCAAGTCCACATACTTCATCGGACGTTCTGCTTTAATAAACTTTCCTCCGGCATCCTTAAGATACTTGTTTGATAGAAATGCTCGAAACCCTCTGAGTCTTTTTCCGGCTAATTAAATACAATACTTCTTTCGGTCATCACTAATATTAAAAGACCTCTACAAAAACAAATAACATAATTAGTAATTTAAAGACATAATCGGCAATAAAAACAAATAACATCACATATGGTACCTGTATCTCACTCTATATCTTTTCTTTGGCGGGTTTTAACGATGGATTTCTCCAATTATCACAAGTAATTGGAATATGCGAACGAACAAGTGTACCAATGTAACTTGTCAACATTGCTCTGTTAGGCTCAACAAGTTGGTTCGTATCATTCCAATGAACATCATATTTTATTCCTTTATCTCTAGCACAAATGATGTTCTTCATAATAGTTACTCCTCGTGTAATATCTCCTTCCGCTTCTTGAATTGTTCCATGTCCATCATTTTTTGAAGTATCATGTGAATTTTCCTCGTTACTAGCCATTTCACCTGTAATAAAGAAAAACATCAATATAAAATGACACAATTATATTAAAAAACTTATAAAGCTAAACAAACTTAGAGGGATTAAGTTCAAAGTCACTTTAGACACAATTATAAACAATGAACCTGATATGCTCTCGGTTTCAACATCAATCTTAATGGAATGAATTAAATGGTAATCTTTCTTAATTCTATAGCACAGATTGTAACAGCATCAAAACACTAACTATCAATAACTTATAAATTCACAAAGCTGTGTGTGAAATCGATACAGATACGCAAACGGATAGACAATAAAAAATTAAATAAAAAATCAACTAATAATACAACTAATATTAAATCAAATAAAAAATCAACAACTAATCACATTTCCAATTAATCACTAACAAACTTCTACAAACCAAAAAATGAAAACCTAACATCAACAACTAATAATACAACAAATTTATCTCACATAACTTCTACAAATCAAATTTATCTCACAACAAATTCCATTAATGGAGAGAAAACCAGAAAAAAGAAAGTAAAAACCTGCGAGAAAAACTCAACAATGGCGGACGGAGGGAAGCCGCGAACAAGGGAAAAGCCACGAACAATTGAAAAGCACGAACAAACGGAGGAAACGAATGAACGACGAACGGAGTAATGGCGGATAGAGTTTCGTTTGGTTGCTGCGAAAAAAGGAAGAAGATGAACAGTGTCGCGAGAGTTAGGGTGTTTGCAGATAGAAACGGTCATAAGAAAATAGAGGGATATCTGATTATGTTTTAATTTTAATATTTTAAAAGATCTAAGGCAGCGCTTTTAGAAAGCGTTTTCTTATGTTACTCCTTTAGCAGCGCTTTTGGGGTAAAAGCGCTTTCTTATGTGGGATTAATGAAAGGCCTTTAGCAGCGCTTTCCAAAAGCACTGGCTAAAGCGTTTTGTACGAAAGCCCTTTAGCAGCGCTTAGGGGTGTGCATGGATCATAAATCAAACCAAATTGAACCATATATATGGTTTGGTTTGGATCTTTAAACTGTTTTTATAAAACCGGTTTATTTTTTTAAAACCGGTTTACAAATGGATCGGTTCAGTTCTAAACCAGTTTTTCACAATAACCAGTTTTTTTTTTAAACCGGTTTTAAACTGGTTTCTCTCAAAACCAATTTTTTACTTTCTTAAAAAAAAACCAATTTTATAAAAAAATTAATTTTAAAACCAGATTTTTTTAAAATCAATTTTATATCAAATTTAGTTTTGTTTTCTTTAACAATAATTTACATCTCAAAAGTTACGATTTTTTCTTATAAATTGAACAAAAAAATCTCTAAATATTTTCTTATAAAAAAAGATCCGAATGAATATATAACAACAATATTTTAATAAATACACAATTTTATCTTTCACCTATGTATTTTTCATAATGTATATGAATTGATAAATTAAACGGGTTTTAAATTTCAATTTTAATAACTCTAACAAAGAACTGAAATGCTGTCAAGAAAAATAAAAACAGAGAAAAGAAAAGCAGTGTAATTGTTTTTGTCGGTAAATCGTGAACATGGCTGAACTATATCTCGGAAACAATTGTACAAGATTAACGTGGGATTATGAATTTGCAAAAATAGTAGTAACAGCTGCATAAGCTACAGCTTTCCTCTGTTGGGAAAAAAAACAGGTTTGAATTTTGCATTGTATAAAGCTGCTATGCAATGCTGCATTGTATATATAATGTTTTATTATAGTTTATGTATATTCAGATTATAATTAAAGTCTACAACTCAATCAAACTAAATATATCACATAAAATTTAATTTCCTAAATAACATATTTTAAAAGAGTTTAAAATATAAAATTGGTTTGTAATAAATATATGATAAAACATGAAAAGAAACAAACATATAAATTTAACACATAATAAAATTTGGATATCCAATAACTAAACCACATTATTATAATGGTTACCGGTTTATATTTGGATAACAAAATGGATATCCAAATTTATATTTTAACATTTGGTTTGGATTTTTAAAGTGGAACAATTTGGATACCAATTTGGTTAACAATAACCGGTTTTTTTGCACACCCCTAGCGGCGCTTTTTAAAAGCGCTGCCTTATGGTACCCCCTTTAACAGCGCTTTTTATAAAACGCTTTCTAAAGTTCACATGCCTTAGCGTTTTAGCAGCGTTTTTCAAAAGCGTTGTCTTATACCCCCCATATAACAGCGCTTTTTTCTTTCGTTTTTTATTTTTGTTTTTAGCGAAACATTTAGCAGCCCTTCTGCCAAAAAATACTGTCTTTGTTGTGCTGCGAAAAATTATTTTTGGCGTAGTGAACCAAATTTAATTGTAGAAACCAAATTTAATTTTTAATTTGGTTAGAGTAATTAAATTTTGTTGGTTAAAGAGCTAAGAAACAGAACATTTTGACGAGACTAGAGAAGATTAATTTGTGCGATGCTTTCTTTCTTATCTGTCCCTTTCCTCCAATCCTATATGCCTACCATGTAGGGAGCCATCAGAGTGCTTTCTCAAACATGATGCTCCCGCTGCCACATGCTGGAACCACCTTTGTATTTATTTAACAAACATCTCACTACTGTTCTCTCTATACGTAACAACACAGTACACTGTCCAACCAATCACATGTCGACAACGTTCTAACTTTAACTAAACTTCATCAGCTAGCTTTCCCAAACCAGATACCAAAAACCACTTGTCACAAAACCCCAACATTATAAATATTTCTCTACCACTTTCATTACTACTAATTATACGCATTCACGACTCTTAATTAAAAATTGATTTTTATTTCTGAGAAATTGCATTAAGAGTTTAACTAATGTAAAATTTAGGTATAGATTTAAATGGACTTACCTTAAAGGGAAGGAAACTATTTAAGAAAGTCACGTGTTATCATGGTACTAATTGTACTATAATCACGTGTTAACAGGGTAGTACAGGCTAGGGGTGTTCAAAACCGAACCAACCCAATAGAAAACCGCAAACCAAACCAAACCAAACCGAAACCGCAAAAAACTGCATTTGGTTCGGATTTGTTCGGACCATCTTTTAACAAAATCGCACGGTTTGGTTTGGTTTGCGGTTTGTATTTTGCAAACCGAACTAAACCAAAGCAAACTGCATTATGTTGCAACCCAAACTTCACTTATCCCACATCTAACCCAAAACTTAAACCCATTATGTCTTAACCTTACAATTACGAAATATTTTCTCTTACTCACACTTAACTTTTCAGTTTTAATCTTCTCAAATCTCTCCTAATAGTATTGCGCATTCTTCTCATCTTCTTTGTCATGTACGTCTCACCTCTTCTACACTAATCGCTCATCTCACATGTTTTTTCTTTTTCATTTTCTCATTTTTTATGTTTACTATTTTCTCTTTCTAATTATATTTTTATCGCACATTTCTTCTCTAATCTCACATCTTTTATGTTTTTTTCCTTTTTATCTTCTATAATCTCCCATCTCCTCTATTTTCTGTTTTATTATAATATTTTTGATATTGTTTTATTCTACTATTTTTTTTCACTTTTGTTTTAAATTGATTTTTTGTATATTGAATGAGAACTTTTTGTCTAAATATGATGAGTTTTTGTTGTTATTTGGCAATGTGTGAATGACTAAACACAAAGTTATGTTGTTCTCTATATATGTAAATATCACTCAATAAAAATCTTGTAAAAAACCGAACCAACCGAACCAATCCAAACCGCATTGGTTTGGTTTGGTTTGGTTCGGATTTTTTTTTAAAAGCCAACCAAACCAAACCAAACCGCATGATTTTTTCTTCTTGCGGTTCGGATGATTTTTAACGTCAAAACCGCCCAAACCGCACCGCGAACACCCCTAGTACAGGCACGTTAATATTTATAAGCAAGTCAACTTTTATTAAAGAGTAAATATAATAGAGGTTGACGCCGGTCCTTCACTTGAATTAAAGACTCATGATATTATTGTTAGATAAATATTTTTACTAAAAAGCATTGAACATTGTGAGATTTTTATTTCTAGAATAATACCTTTGTGAGAGACATACCATATACTCATCCAAAACTTTAAGGGGATAGATGTGGAGATTCTCCTACTTATAAATACTCAAGTAATCACATTCTTATTTTAATATAAAATTATTAGCTATAATACTCACACTTGTTAATACTATCATTTATACAAACATCTAAGAAGAATCTTATTAACCATAAGATAGAGTGAATCAAGAAAAAAATATTCTAGTATTAAAATACGGAAAGAACAAAGCTTCATTCATAATAATATTTTTTTATCTACTATTTCCTATAAAATATTGATTATATTAATAAAAATTAATACATATCAAAAATAAAAACCTAGAAATTATATATATATATATATATATTATATAATTATATATATATATATATATATATTATATATATATATATATATATATATATATATATATATATATAAACTTTGGTCTTAAGAGTTCATTTATTTAAACTTTTTTAAAATGTAACTTTTATAGTGTTTGTATATGTTAAAAAAAATTTACAAATATTTTTATAATAAAATTGGGTAAAATAAAATATATTTAAAATATTACTTTAGATATTTCATCTCTTTACTATATCTTTTTTTTATATAACATTTTTTTAAAAATCACTTAAACTTAAATCTATTTTGAATAGTTTTTTTTTATAAAAAATAATTTTTTTAAATTACATCTATTTGAAAAATTTGTGACTTTAATGCTTTAATCTTTAATAATATATATTTTTTATTTGATGAAAATTAGTCTTTTAATTTACATAAAAATGAATTTAACGTTTAATCTTTAAATATTTTTTTGAAAATTAAAAAAAAATATATTTTTGAAGATAAAATAAACAGACCTTAAATAGAATCTTATAATCGATTTGTAATAATTAAACCGTAACTAAATTGAATCATAGTTTTCTTGTTAAGATTAAATCTTAATTAATTAAGATGGATCTCCAAAAATTTAAGACCACCTTACTATTTATTAATTTGAGCAATTGATATTTGTGAAAAAAAAAATATACTTATGATAAGATTATAATTATTAGAGAAAAATAAAGAAAGCTATACTAGTCTAGAAGAAGAAATTAATATCCATGCCCAAACATTGACACACACAATTGGCTATATTTGCCAGCCTTTTTAAACATGCTTCTGAAGGATGGTCCCCTTTACCTAGTTTGGGAGCTGGCATTTTCTCTGGTAAAAAAAAGGGCAAGAACAAATTAGGTAAAACATATAGGTATATAATTAAAGGAAGCACAAAAAAAAAAAAAAAAAGAATGGGAAGAAGTAAGGTACAAGCTAAAACGGATCGAGAACAAGATCAATCGACAGGTAAACTTTCTCAAAAAGAAGAACTGGTTTGCTCAAGAAAGCTAATGAGATCTCAGTTCTTTGTGATGCTGAAGTTGCTTTGATTGTTTTCTCTCATAATGGAAAACTCTTTGAGTATTCAACTGATTCATGGTAATTACTTCAATACCCTATTTATATCTATATATAATTTATTTAGATCTATATCATACAAAAGCAAGAATTATTTAAACCTGTATTTCTACATTTTTTTTCCTTTCTATTTTTGCTTTTGCTCATGAGAAGGGTTTTTGGTTCACTTCTCCTTTCTTTTAGCACTGCTTTTTCTTCTAATCTTTTCAAGTTCTAATTAATAATATGTAAGCAAATGTTTTTAAAAAATACATATAATATATAAACAAAATAAAGAAAAAAATTCATAATTTTTTTATAAGAATTTATTTTTATAGATATCATGTTCATTTTCAATTTTCTTATAAGTTTTCTTTTTTTAATCATCATAAATATTATATATTTTTATATGTAGAAAAGGCTTGCTGTTTACCACATTTTAAAATCTTGATAATTTAATTTTCTTAAGCAAAATAAAAGGTTACATGGATATTATGTGAATAATATTGTTTGAGAAGTATATATATCTAGTTTTGATTAATTATAAAGTAATTTTGGCTGTACTGTTTCATTGAAACAGCATGGAGCAGATACTAGAACGCCATGAAAGGTATGGCTATGCAGAGAATCTACTAGTAGCAAGTGATACTACTGACACTCAGGTTTGTCATTTATTTTACAATTTCTATTTAACAATATTTTCACATTTTGCTGCAATATAAGAGCCTTTTACTGTTGAAGATTTTTATTGTATTTTTTAAGATTTGTGTAAATTTTATTGTATTTTCACACTTTGCTGCAATATAAGAGCCTTTCACTATCCTGTCACAGTTTTGTTATGAAAATCCGAACAACTGCAATTTAAGAGTAGGCAATTCATAAGTGCAACAAAAACATTGGAAACATACTTTATCTTTTGCATAAGTACATATTTTGCATCAAAATCATCCAAAGTTCATAGATTATTGTGTTAAAACCAGACATATAAATCAAGAAAAAGTATTGAAATCAAACTCCATGTGTTCGTATATCAGTTGAGAATAAGTAGCTGGGTGTACTTTGTGCAGGAAAACTGGACAGTTGAATACACTAGACTCAAGGCAAAGATAGATCTTTTGGAGAGAAACCACAGGTAGATAGATGCTCTATAACATTATCCTCTTTGCTAGCTATTTCAGAAAAATATATTATGGGCTAACAGTGTAACTTAGCATGTTTGTTCAGGCGTTACATGGGAGAAGGTCTAGCTACAATGAGCCTGAAAGAGCTTCAATGTCTAGAACAGCAGTTAGATGCCGGTCTCAAGAACATCCGTACCCGCAGAGTACATATATACTTACATTACACTCTTTTCAATTTAAATATACTAATACTAACACATACATATACCTTTTTTATGGATCACAATCATGAATAATATGTAACTAGTTTATTGAACATTTAAAAATTTTGGAATTGGTTTGTCAATAAAAAGATGGCTTTAAATTTGCGGACCGCGTGCGTCCGCAATATTGCGGTTGTGGTAGTGTCTGCATTAAGTCGCCGCAATTGGCTTGTGTGATTGTAAATCACACTAAAAATTACATTATAACACAACATCGACCATATTATAACACTGTAATGACTGCATCAACCCGCAACGGACGGCATCAGGCCGTATGTGATTATGCATTGCTTGCAAAATTTACTTCTTCTATCTTCCTTTCTATTTATATCATAAATTTAAGATATATTTTAAAAGCATTAGAAATATTGAAAGTGATGGTGAATTGTTAATGAGATTTATATGAAAATTTAGAGAGATAATGGAAGGCATATGAAACATAAATTAAATAACAAATTATAATATTTTATGTTTATCAAAAGTAAACTTGCACTAAGGCGTACTCAAACAGCCGCAACCGCAATTTGAAGCTATACAGATTATTTAAAAATTTAGATAAAATAAAAAATTATATAAGAGTTTAGACATTTGATTAAATTTCAGGAATCTAAGTGCAAAGTATTGATAAATTTGGGAATAATTTACATTTTATTTTTGTAATTAAAGGATACTGTTTATTTTATAAGCAATTTGAATTAATGGGAGAAACAGGGATTCTCCAACCCACAACAAAAAGCCAATCAAAAGCCGGTCCAAAAACCGAACAAAGCAAAAAAAGAAATTACAAGAAATCTAAAGGGTGGTACATCCAATCATAAAAATTACATCTTTTTCGACCTATTTCTAACCAACGCCAAGAAATAGCAACAATGCGGTTAAACACTTCATCCGAGTCCCAAACCATACCATTAAAAATGATGTTATTCCTCATGTTCCAAATGCACCAAGACGTAACAATCCACACATAGCAACTCATGTCGTCTTGTCCGTTTTGGTACAAAGCAAGGAACCACAAAAGAGCATGGTTGCCAAAATTATCAGCATGAACCGGATGAATACCTAACCAAACATAAAGTTTTGACCACAAAATTTGAACTTTTGGACATTTAAGAAAAAGATGTAAAGAATCCTCATCTTCCATGAAACAAAAAGCGCTCACCTTGTCATGCGAGGAAGAGATAATACCTCTAGTAGCAAGATTCAGACGAGTCGGCAACCTATCTCGAATTAATCTCCAAGAAAAAATCTTGACCTTCAAAGGGACTTTAGTTTTCCAAGCCACTTTAAAAAAAAGGGTCTCTGACTGATGAAGAACACTACCATCCACAGAATCCATCAGATGCACATAATAGCTCTTCACCGTAAACTCCTTGAACTGATCCAAAAGCCATTCCCAAGTATCCTCAGTATGCTGCAGCACCTGACTATTATTAATACAGTTCTACAACAATAAAAGATCATCCTGCGAAACAAAATAACCGGGCAACCAACAATCATCAAACTTCCAAATCCATTGATCTTCCAGCCACGAGCCATAATCTTCAATCAAACCGTCCTTCTTAACAGCAGCTGCAAACAGAGACGGAAAGGCAGATTGAATCTTAAGGTTACCGCACCAATGGGAATTCCAAAAAGGAATTTTGTCCCCTCTGCCCAGGATTGGAGTAACACATTGATTAAAAGAGGCAGCTTCTCCACTGTGTTTTGAATTGAGAAGATCTCTCATTCAAAACGAAGCGTCTTTTGGATGAATACTAGGATCCACCTCCATAACCCAATAGGCGAGGTTCCCGTATCTGATAGTCATCAGCTTTCTCCATATTTCATTGCCACCTTTGACAAACTTCCACAGCCACTTAGAAATGAGAGATTTGTTAAATAAACCTATATGCTTAATACCAAGTCCTCCCTTCTCTTTCGTTTTACATAACTCAGTCCACTTAATCCACGCAATTCCACTTTTATCCGCCGATCCCGACCACAAAAAATGCCTTTGGATAGCTATAAATTTCTTGACAATATTCAATGGAGCCTTGAAAAAGGAAAACTGATGGATCGGCAAGTTTGTAATCACAGAATTTAGCAGAGTAACGCGACCCCCTATCGATAAATTCCGACCAACCCACGAATTCAACCTAGCTTTCAAGCAGTCCAAAGTCGGTTTCCAGAAAGAGGTTCTCCTTTGATTTCCCCCAATAGTTAATCCCAGAAATTTAAGAGGTAACATTCCTTTATTGCAGAAAAGAAAAGATTCAGCAGCCCGTAAAAACTGATCCTCAATACCTATGCTATATAAGCAGCTTTTGGAAAAATTGATACGAAGACCGGAAATCATTTCGAAGCTTCTTAATATAGATTTCAAAGCCCAAAGATTATGGTATCCTCCATCACAAAAAATCAAGGTATCGTCGGCAAATTGAAGAAGATCAATAGACTCTGCGTCATCCACCCGGAAACCTGAAAAAAGATTGTGGAAAGAAGCTCTACGAAACAAAATAGGCAGAGATTCGGCAACTAAGGTGAAAAGGAAGGGCGCTAACGGATCACCCTACTTTAATCCACGAGAAACCTCAAAATCCTTGGTCGGCGATCCGTTAACAAAGACTGAGACATAACTTGTGCACACATTACCTTCAATCCACTTAATCCAATTAGAACCGAAATTCATTGATTTGAGAACAAAGATCAGGAACTTCCAGTCAACACAGTCGTAGGCTTTGGCAAAATCAACCTTAAATAACAGACACAACTTCCCATTTCTCCTTGCCAAATCAATAACCTCATTAGCTAATAACACTCTATCCAAAAGATTACGACCAGGGATAAACCCCGTTTGATGCGGGGAGACCAACTTGGATATCACAGTAGAAATTCTAGATGCCCTAATTTTATATATAACTTTAGAAACACAACTCACAAGAGATATAGGCCTAAAATCTCCAAAATTTTGGGGACTATCCAGCTTAGGGATGAGCATCAGAAATGAAGAAGAAAAGCTTTTAGGGAGCTTCCCTGTCACAGAAAAGTGAGTAATACACTTGGAAAAATCAGGCCCAATGATGTCCCAACACTCTTTAATGAATTTAAACGAAAAACCGTCCGGGCCAGGGGCTTTGTTTCCGTCACACTCATGAACTGCTATTTTGATTTATTCATCAGTAAAAGACCTATCCAACGAAATTCTGTCATCCATGGGCAGCTTATCACAATCCCTGAAGTTCATGCAGGGTCTAACACAATCCTCCTTTTTAAACTTCAAATTGAAAAACTGAAAGGCAGCTTCTTTAACCAAAATCGGATCTTCAACCACATTACCATTATCATCCTGAAAACTAACACGATTCTGACGGTTACGAGCCTTAAGGGTGGCATGGAAAAATCTACTATTAACATCCCCCCTTTAACCACTTATATCTAGATTTTTGATGGACCATGCTTTCTTTAAAACGCAGATTTCTCCAAAAAATTTCCTGATCCTCTCCACGCTTTATCAAATGTTCCTCCGACAGACCGATAAGTCCCCCTTCCAACAAATCATCGAACTCATTAAAGTTGCCAACAAGCTTGTTTATTTTAAGATCTAACCAACCAAAGACGTTGGTATTCCACCACCTCAAAGTTTGCTTGAGAGCTTTGAGTTTTTCTTTCAAAACGAAGGTAGGAGACCCTTCAAAAGAAAACGACTCCCACGACTCCCTAATGAACTTCTTGCACTCTTTATGATCAAGCCAACAATTAAAAAAACCAAACGGCTTGGGTCCCGAATTGCTACTATTAGATCTAATCCAAACAGGACGATGATCAGAAATATCTCTAGAGCCAACCAATTGAACCTTAAAATCCCAAATGTCAATAAGAGAATCATCAACAAGGAAAAAGTTTAATTTACTACAGGACATACCGTTGGAATTAAACCAAGATCCACCTCTCTAATAAAAGAACTAAACTCCTCACACTCCCGATCCTGGACAAAACTGGAGCCAAACCTCTCATCCCTATTTTTAACAGAATTAAAATCTCCCCCTATTAACCATTTGCCATTAGGATTCCTCGACTTCAGATCAACAATGTCAGACCATAACCTTCTTTTTTCCCTTATAGAACAAGGCGAGTACACGTTGACCACATAAAGGAGGTGGTTGTTCCATAGAAACAAAGAACACAAGAAACCAGAACCTTTAATAGTAGATATGGACTGAAATAGATCTTTCTTCCAGATAGTCAAAATCCCCCCAGAAGCACCAGAAGAACAACTAGCAGACCAGCCAAAATCACCTTTACCCCACAAACTCCTAACCATAGAATCCTTCATAACAGAAACCTTAGTTTCTTGCAGCAAGCATAAATCAGCAAGGCCATCAACCAAAGTTTTCCGAATTCTCCTCCTTTTAAGATGGAGATTACATCCTCGAACATTATAAGAAACTATATTCACTGACCACCATTGTCCACACCCTTCCTAGATATAAAATGGATCTTATCCCTATTCTCCAAACATCTGATCACATCCTCAAAAACCCCCTCATCCTCTACAGTTTCCAATCCCAACTTTTTAGCCGAATCCCAAATCTTCCCAGGAACACTATCCAACCCAGCTTTACATCTGTTGTTTATCAAATTTTATGTTGTTGTAAAAGGAATAATAGCTATTAACTTAACTTATGTGTGTTTATTTACAAAGCATCTGTGTTGCTAATTGAAATATGTATAATATGGTGACAGACTCAAGTCATGTATGATGCCATTTCTGAACTTCAGAAAAAGGTTAGTCATAAAATCAAATTTTAGTTATCAAGGCTTTATATTGTTTTTTGTCACATACTACAAATAAAACAAATGCATGTTTCTCTAGATAATGAAACTAATATATCTGTGCTCTCTCATATGACAGGAGAAAGGAATACAAGAGCAGAATAACATGCTCTCAAAAGAGGTAACCAAGATCAGTATTTTCTACGATCTTTTTTGCATATATAACTCAACTTAATAATTCATTTTAAAGCATGATTAACTCTTAATATATTCCATTTTATTGCTTGTTGGAACTATACAAAGTGAAATGCCCTAAAGTGAATGAGGACAAAATTACGTATACAACTTTGTATACAGTAAGTTAGAGTACAATAGTGTACTCAATTAGTACTTGCTTTCGACCAATTTATTAGAAAAAAGATTAAATCAAGGCAAATTATGGTGCAGTAAGATGGTGTTCTAGTGAGCACAAATTGTTTTTCAAATCAACAAGTGTTGTCATGAATGACTAGTCACTTTGGTGAACAATTGGATAGGCCCCGGCTGGATGATATTTCTTTTGTAGTCCTTTCCCTTGTATAAGGCATCAATTTATTCTCTTCATTCTGGCTATAATGTTGGCTTAGTGAGTTCTTAGTGCCAAGGAAATAAAAGTTTGGGTTCTTATGGCTATAAATTATACTTTATAAAATCATTGTGGGCTCTCCTTTGGGGAACCTATGGGTTAAGCAAAATTTTAAAGTATAAAAGTTTATTGGTAGATGAGATATGATAATATAAATACATGTAGTAGAGAGAAGCGTGCATAATTTTCTCTCTCATAAACTATCTAGAATAATCTATAATATGTAAAACTCTCCTTTGAGTTCTATAAAACAATTTTATTAATTGTAAACCAAGCTAGCAAAATCTAATAATCAAGCAAGTAGAAACAAGAAAACACCCTTGTAAAACATCCTCTCGTTAGAACTTATCATTCTCTCAAATAATTTAGCCATCAAATTCCTCATAAAATTTCAATATAGTCTTTTCCTTTTCCAACAGATCTTTAAGCCACATTCAATTTTATTTTGGTGGTTGAGGGCTGGAGTGGGATGATCGGGAAGTTAAGTCTTTAAATAGGCTCTAGGGCTTTCAAGTGGCTAGTGAGATTTTGTAAACTTTCTACATTCAGTATGCAGATGATATTTTTTCATTGGTTAGGCAATTTTTGATAACTTTTGTTATTCAGTATCGTTAGACTATGATTTTGACTGTGGTTTAACATGTTGTATTGTTGATTGAAAGTCAGAAGTTGATGTTTTGAAAGCGTTTTTTGGATAAATTCTTAGAATCCTCACATACTTTTTTAGTGGGGATAACTGAACTTCCTCTTGAATATATAATCTTAAGGATTGATCATGTGTTCAGCTTGAAAGACTAAAAATTTTTTTTGTCCTACTACAAATTCATACGTTTGTGACCTGAAACTAGATAAAGGAGAAAGAAAAGGCTGTTGCACAGGAGGCTGCTGCTGCTGCTGCTCCTCAATGGGAGGAACAACCAAACTACAGAATTGATACATCTTTCTTTCTACATCACCCTCTTGCTGGTTTGAACATGGGGTATGATACATTTCACACTTTCATTACTTCTGTAATCTTCTCTAGTTATACCAAATTAATTATGTTCTTAATGTATAAATAAATGTTTTATTTGTTCAGTGGCAACTACCGTGAGGTAGATCAAGAACTGATGAGGAACGGGCTTGACCTCACTTTGGAACCACAATATTATTAATTCTTCATTGCAACCATGGATGTTCTTCAAAAGGCTTTCTTATATTATATATATTTTACAATCATATAGGAATGACTATATATATATTTGTATTAATATGAATACTTTATATATACTTGAGTCAGTTATATGGTTTTCAATAATTTGAAGACATTAATCTGAAGTATATTTGTTGTAACTGAATATACTGACTTTTCAATTAAACTCATATTTTAATAGTATTTCCTTATGATTCTTAGATAATATTTTTGTTAAAAGAAATTATTTTTTATTTTAAAATGAAAAGTTAATCATAATGGCAAGTTTTTGTCTCTTATGTAACAATTGTATTTTATATATATTAAAACATAGCTCAATACAAAAAAATCGGTCTATTGCCAGGGGTAAAATCCCTCACAAAGTAAAAAGCCATCTCACTAAAGCAATATGAGTGAGGGGGTATATCACCTCGCAACAGTCGTTATGGGAACTTTTTTTGTCAGGGGTTTAACCCCTCGTAATTCATCGTCAGCCTGATTTTGCTGACCCTGCAGTGCTTGAGCCACCGACTCCAAAGCTTCATCAATCGCTCGATCGATCGTTTCTTCCAGCCATTACTCTACACACCAGCTACTCTACACACCAGCAACCAAACATATAAAAAACAACGCATCGACAGTGTCAACACACATGTCACATACTAGGAAATAATCAACATTATAAGAAACATGGTCGGATGGACTAACCAGGCTCTGATACCACTATGTAACACCCTACTTCCTGACTCGACACATAATCAATTAAAGCATGAATATCATATAAAATACTTCAAGTAGAATGCTTCTCAAACATCAACAAAACACACATGAACCACATAATTGAAAATTGAATAATTTATTAAGCAGCGAAATTTATAAAATACTTGACATCGAAAAGTCTCAACAACACTATTAGTTTGAAAAGTGGTTAACATCAAAATAAATGAAAAGATATGCAACATAAAACAAATAAAAGAGCGGCTTGTTCTCCTCGTGTTACATATCAGAGCGACTCCAACTATAAACTCGATCGACAGGAAACTAAAGAGGCACAACGTCATCCACTACATAAGGCTCCTACTCATGTACCTAATTTTCTGTACTCTAGAGAAGCACAAATGCGATCATCAAACAGAAAGGGGGTGAGAATATATTCAAATAATAATCGGTGCAAAAAATAATCAGGATATATTCACAAAATCACAAACTATACACATGAAAAAAATGTACCATACTATCATGTACTCACATTTCTCTCACATCACAATCAAACTCATACAAATCCATCCAACGGTTCTCAACAACACCCAAACATCTCATTTGCATAACCTTTATGTAATTTAATGCAACATCAACTCGACTTATACATGCGGTACTGAATTAAAATTTGGTTCTTCATACGAACCGGGTCGCCTTTCTGAACTCTGAACCCCCACTCCGAGCTCCAAGCCTTCACTCTGAGCTTGGGACAAGTCACTAGTCCCCTCTTTGAACTCGTGACTTGTCTCTTTGACAACACGACAACATATGATGCATGTCATCTAACGTTGCAATGACAATAACACAAAAAATGAATACAACCCCACTCTGACTGTAAATAATCATACAACAATATCCACATAGTAATGAATACAACCCAACCCTGACTGTAACCAAATATGCATTCAATGCTTCACCAACAGTGCTCAATCCGAACTACTCATATCAACAGTTTCACCACATATATTCACACATTCAACATATATCCACAATTACACATAATACTCATTTATGGATAATATCAATTAACAACGGTCAATTAATTACATAATTCAAATAACCAATCAATATTTGTCAAAACACACCAAGCAGCAGCCAAAGATCGATCGCACTACAAAACCAAACCAAAAATCTAAATCAGTAGGCCAAAATGCACCCACTGACACGATGACGGGTAACCCATTACCAGGGTGATGCCTATCATCACCCCTATCACTCAACCGTCACCCCTGTGATGACTGACGAGGCCATATGCCTGCCATGAGACAATGATAGTCTCTCCATCAGACATCTGACACTCGTCAGTGTCTCAACACGTATAACGACATGGTCATCATGCAGGTGATGCCTGTCACCCTGTTAATAGAAGAAAAAAGCATTCTGCCATTGCAGAATCTTGAAAACACCCTAAATCAATTCCGAATATTCTCAAAAAGCTCCAGAATTGATACATACATGATTAACACATATTAACATGTTATTTCCCAATAATTTAACATGTTATTCCATCGATTAATCAACAAAAGACATAATTATAATCATGTTATAAACCCTCAATCTCACACCAATCATCATGCTTATGAAAAGTTCAACATAAATAATAATCGCCACATTTATAGAGCACAAAATTTTAATCAATTCATTGCATAAAACAACATCACATTGTGTAATTCATCAAATAACCAATCAAAAGAGAGAGGTGGGAAATTCTATAGGAGGTTAAGGTAAACTTCTCTACCCTTTCATGATTTAGGAAACCTTGGATGAATAACCCCCCCCCCCCCCTCCCCCGCCGCCCGATACCTTGTAATTCAGAAGAAAGCAATCAAGTAAGTTCCTATGGTTCCTTCTTCCCCAACCCCTAAGCTCTCCAATGCTCTTCCTCTCAAATCCTCTCTTTTTCACATTTACTGATAAATGCTCTAAAAACCTTATTTTCTATTTTTCTTAAAATATATACTACCCTAATCAAATTTCTTTTAATTAAGCTCTTGGACCAACTAAACATAAACCCATCATTACTAACCATCTATTTTCCATTATTTTTACTTTTTATTCCAACACTTACTATTCTCTCAACCTCTATTAATTAATTAATTAATTAATTAAATCCCACCCAAAACTAATTAATTAAGCATAATTCACCACAAATGCCGACACCGGCCAAACACATCAAAAATCCCATCAAATAATTATTTAAATAAATAATCAACTAAATAAATTGAGGCAGTTACATGTGTCATCCATCAATACTATCATATCTTTCCAGGTTAGTTGGGACGTGTTGCCATGATCGATTTTAGTGCCCTTGTCATTGTAGTTTGGTCGTGTTGGTTAGGTTACAGGTGGGCGAAGTGGTCGGATGAATTAGGATATGGATTCATTTTGGAAATAAAGCAATGGTTGTCGTGATGTTTGGTAGACATGTGGGTGTTGGGCTCTTTGGTTGTGTGATGTTTGGGTGCTTTGGTCGTGTGATGTTTGGTTGTATGTTGATTGGGTACTATGGTAGGAAGTGGTGGTATCATATGACTTATCGGTTCTATGGTAAGATGTGGTGGCGACATATGTTTGTTGGTGGTATGGGTCATGTTCTTGGTTTTATGTTTGGGTGTGTGGCATGTATTGGTTGTGGATTCGAGTGTATGTGGTTTGATAATGTTGTTGGGTTGGTTTCTTGGTGTATGTGGTTTGGTAATATTGTTAGGTTGGTTGTTGGGTGTAAGTGGGTTGGAAATCAAGTTTGGTTGGTTGTTGGGTGTAGGCGGTTAGATGATTTTGTTGTATTGGTTGTTAGGTCACTGCAAAAATTCGTGTAAATTGTGGCGTTTATAGGAAACCGCCACTATTTATGGTTGATTACGACGGTTTTTGGAACCGACATGATTTTAAAGCTGTCAGCCGTAGTATATTTACATTTTAGATACTACTAAATGAAACTCTTGTGAGTTTTACGTTTTCACTTTTCTATCCTAATTAAACTTTCGTTGTGTTTTGACCTCGTTTTTCTTTTTCAATTTTTTAAACATAATTATTATAAAAAAACTAATTAGAAAAAAAAAATATCGAACCCTCCATTCCCCATTCACGTTTTTCCTTTTCCCATATTTAATCCTCAATATCCTTAATCTCATATTTGTTCCTTATCCTTTCGATTCCGATAAAAGCTTCATCATAATTTCCAATGCTTCTTCTCTCATTCCCTGCGATCTAATCTCTTCTCTCCTTCCTCAATCCTTTTTCTCAGTTGAAGCCCAACCCTAAAGGTCGTTGAATATTGAGCCCTAACAATGACTTAAAGTTTAAATCATACTTAATGAATATTGATAATGATATTGAATCGATCATTCAACACTAACAATAGTTAAGACCTTGATTTTCAATCTAATTTGTCGCAGTTTCGCAATTAGTTGTTCCATGGCTCTGTTGTTCTTCTTCTCAAGCTAATTTCTAGGTAAAATCATGGTTTCTCTTTTTTTATGTCTTGATCTGCAACTATAATGAGTCTTTAGATTAGTATTAGAGTTTACTTGATTATATTTTTGGATTATAAACTTTTATGAATAAGTTTTTGTGAAATGTGTATAAGATACTGTTTATTGACACATGATATAATAGAGACATGATAGGAAATAAAACATGATAAGGATATAATATGATAAATACACGATAAGACTTATCCTACCATGTCTTTGATTCACATAGGATGCCAAATATATATATATATATATATATATATATATATATATATATATATATATATATATATATATATATATATATATATATATATATATATATATATATATATATATATATATATATTGATAAAAAGTTTTAAAGTGTTATCCAAATTATTATTTTTTAAACTTTTTTCAAATTTATAAATTGAATAAAAAATTAATAATTTTATATAATTAGAAATCCTTATTAACACTACTGAGTAAACAATTTCAAATTTTCTTGAAAATATCATGAATTCTATTATATATGTTAGATAAATAAAATAAAAGTATATATATATATATATATATATATATAAAAATTATGTAAATAACAAAACTACCTTTGAAAAAAAAAATATTTAATTTGATAAAAAAATAAAATTAGTATTCATATTTTATAAATCATACTAACGATTTTATTTTTAATACTTCTAATTTATTAGGTTTTAATTATTTATTTTATATAAAGTTACAAACTTACCCGTTTGACAAAATCATACATATTTTTTAAAACTTATTTACTATTATTTTTTAATTACATGTCAAATTTATATTTATTTATATTTTATCAAATTTAATTTTTTAATTTATAAAATATTTCATAGGGGTAAATTTATAAATTATTTTCTTATCCTATTTTGTCGGATTCTAACCCAGCTCATATTCCGGATAAGATTTGAACCAGTGAGGCAGGATATGATAAGTATAAAGATTAACTTATCATATTTTGTTGTGTCATGAAACACTGGATTGAGATAGGACATGATACATATATCATATCCTGTCTCTTATCTTGCGCACCAAACAGGCCCTTAAATACTATTTTTTACGAGTTAGAAACATTTAAATTTTGATGAGTAAAATATTTAAAAAATATTATTTTAAGGGTTTGTTAAGTGCAAATTTTGACTTAAAATGAATCGTCTTTCTTGGCACTTTTCAACTCAATTCTTATGTTTGCATAGATTTAATTCTTGTTCTTGTGTGATTCTTTAATTACATTGCAAATTCCTTTGAATTCTTTGATGTGTGTTATTGTGAAGAAATTAAGCATAAAACATCAATGAGTAAGACACAAAAGATTGGACAAGGAAGCCAAAGAAATGTGAAGATTCTGCAATGTTCGCTGGGCGAACTGTAGCGAGCAGCCAACGAATGTTCGATGGGCGAAGTATCAGCGAGGTCCCAGCGAGGAGGAAATCTTGGAAGTCAGTACCTAAAGGACGCAAAGTTCGTTGTGCGAACTTGTAGCGAGGTAGTTCGCAGAGCGAAAAATTGCTCGCACGACGAACACAAATATTTTCCAAGGGCGGTTTAACTGTTCTTGAGGCACTTCAAGTGCCAAAAAGGGGACTTCGCTAGGCGAATAGGTGGTTCGCAGTGCGAACATGACAGATTTTGTAAGTACTATATAAGTACTTTTCTTGCTTTTTAGAAGGAGGATGTTACATTTTTCACATCAGAACTTTATCTCTCTTCATTCCAAGTATATTCTAGAGAGAGAAACACAAATCCTAAGAGGAAGAAAGTAAGATCTTCAATCTCTTGTTGGGTTTGGATGTAATCTTTTGATACCTTACGTATTTCATCTAATGTATGTCTGTGAACTAGTTTTGATTCAATATTGTTGATTGTCTTTGATTGCTTATTTGTGGGTCTTGACAAAACTCTGTTCAAATCTTTGGTCTTAGATTTTCAACAATCAATGAGCAAACTTTTGACATGGTTTTGTAAGTTGATATTCATTTGCATCATATTGTGTTGATTAGTAGCATGAGTAACATGAGTAGGATCAACACGGTAGAGACCACAATAACGTTCTTAATGTGGATGGTATTGTGAGAGTGCGTGATAATAGAGATGAGAAACTTGTTTACATACATTTTGCAAATTAGATGAATGCATGTAAAAAGGGTTAAGCGTTTGTACGTATTCTGATCATGGCGTTATAGATGAATCAAACCATTAATATGATATATATGTTATTTGAATATCTGTTAAGTCTAAACTCTAGACATAGATTTAGGTTTAGTATTCACGTGAGTATCAGTTCTTAATGCTCCGTGTTGGTTTTGTTTCGTGAGACATCATCGATGAGACAATACGGTTGGCCTCTCTACTTTGCGTTAGACATAACATCTGTTGTGAGTGATACGTAATGACATTAGACAAACATTTGAGTTGTTTATAACATGATTGGAAGAATGCATGTGTTATCAATTTATGAGATCCAATGCCAACAAGGCTTCGTTTATAATTCAGTCTTTACTTTATATTTTCCGTCTTTATATTTTCTGCCTTTATTTTTGGTGCCTTAAATCTTTCAACCAAACTTTTGCACCATAAGCTTAGAAATATAGAGACCGTTGAACGACAATTCTTTCCCTCGCACTGATCCCTGTGGAGACGATATAAACCCCGGAGGGAATTCCTTCAAAACTAAATTTTTGCTTCTTGCCGCTTTACAATAGTTCGAACAAAATGACGTCGTTGCCGGGGATTAGTGTTTAAATATTGAAAGGCATTGCAATAGTTTCTCTATTTTTAAGCATTGTACATTTGTTTATATTGTATATATTTGTTTCCTTTTATGTTTTCTCTAGTGGTGATTAGGAATGATGAGAACTCCTTCTAGATTGGTTGCTATTTGTATAAAAGTATTCAATGAAGCTTCAACCGAGTTTGGATGGTGATGGTAGGATGTTGAACATGTGAATGCATGCGAGGTAAATTGTACCGCTTTATAGAATGTTAGAATGATTTAAGAATTTTGTGCTTTGTGCAAATGTGTATTCTTGTTTCATGTTGCAACTTGTTTGAATGCTTGTTTCACTTAGGTCCGAAAGCCACAAATTGTGAGAAACCTCCATTGTTTACTATATGCTAGGATGATTTGATAACTTTGTTTAATTCTTTTGATTCATGTTTTATCTTTTGATTATTGTGATTTTGTGGAAGCATTAAAAATGATCAAGGCATTTGTTTATATTGAGCACAACCGTATCCAAAAAGTATCTTACCCGTGAGTAGTGAGACTTAATTAACCCCTTTGAGCCTAAACAGTTTAGATCTCATTTTAGTGATGAACTTAATGTTTGTACTTAATTTGTAAGTGTAATTCATCATTGAATTTTGTGAGATTCTAAAAATTTCTTCTTGAACCTTTGAACACTGTTTTAAATTGATTTCCTTGCCATAAAAAGCAAGGAGCATTCACTTGAGGTTTGGTTGAATTTAAGTTGGGGAGAACGAAAAGAAAAAGCGGTAGGTTGCTATAAAATTTTGAAAAATTTCAAGCAAGCATGAAAAAAGTGTGACTATGAATGTGAAAAACAAAAGAAAAAGAATGCTTGTTTGAAAGAGAAAAATAGTGAATGAAATAATTGTGCAAAAGGAAGTTTGAGATGGTGAACAATTAAGGAAAGAAAGTAGTGAATGAAGTTTGGATGTGTAAATAACTTGTATAGTGAATGTCTCTTTTTGCATTGGCAATTTCGATTCAATGGCCTTTAGAAATGACCCTTTGTTGTGAACTCGACCAATCTACAACCTTAAATGCCCTTAATGATCCTTTTGCTTCCATGTTTTCATTTCTGATTGTTAGATGAATGTATGAATTAGATTGTTATTAGCATTGTTTATCAGGTGAGTGAAATTCCCCCCGGTTGCAAACACGTTAATTTCTTCATTCTTATTTTGAAGAGGAGTGTTAGAGTGATTCAAGTATGAGAATGTAATTGTTATTTGAAACACTTCATGATATTTGTTTAAGAACTAAATTCTTTGTCATTGTTTGATTCTATTGAGTGGTGAACGTTGGTCGTGCGTATTCACATGCTTGACTAAATCCTCTTATTTTAGAAAATTTCTCTTGTTTGAATTTGAACTGTTATTTATTTTCTTGGTTTAATCTTATGCTTGAGAAAATCCTTTTGTTTGAGAAAATTTCTCTTGCTTTCATGAAGGGAATACTTTTCTTGAGGACAAGCAAAAATCTAGTTGGGGAGAGTTTGTTAAGTGCAAATTTTGACATAAAATGAACCATTTTTCTTGGAACTTTTCAACTCAATTCTCATGTTTTCATAGATTTAATTCTTGTTCTTGTGTGTTTCTTCAATTACATTGCAAATACGTTTGAATTCTTTGATGTGTGCGTTATTGTGCAGAAATTAGGCATAAAACATCAATGAGTAAGACACAAAAGATTGGACAAGGAAGCCAAAGAAATGTGAAGATTCTGTAATGTTTACTGGGCGAACTGTAGCGAGCAACCAGCGAATGTTGGCTGGGCGAAGTATCAGCGAGGTCTGTAACACCCCAATTCCTATCGCGAATAAATAATACATAAATAAATCAGAGTAGATAAAAATTTATTTTTCCGACAGAAACAAGGATGCCACATCAATAGAAAGAAAACACAATCCCTGCTCATAAATTTTGATACATAACACAAAATGGAATAACCTCAAAGGGAAACTTTTTCCATACAAAAGGAAAGTTCAATTATGGAATAAAGCGGAAAGATCCATAACTGACTTGTTTTACAAATAAATGGTTTTATAACATCAAAATATTCATACAAAGTTAATACAAAATAGATCCAACAAATGTATACATATAAAACAAAAGCGTTCCCCGACTCCCGTGTTACATATCAGAGCAGACAGACCGACAAAAGGATGGAGAACTAATCTTCACAAAAGCCTCCAAGACTACTAATCTGCAATTTCCTCATAGAGCAACAAACCACAGCAGAAGGGTGAGAAATAACAACTAAATCAAGATTGCATAATAATATGCAACACATATAAATTCACATGCATAATTATTCTCACCACAAGCATCACATACTAATACACATAACATATATCAATTACTCCAACATAACCATATATTCACACATAAGACACACCAAAGTCATAACATATGGAAACACCCCACCACATCACATAACATATGTCTATGCATAAAACATATTATCCACAACCAATGCATTTATCACATATGCGCATCAATTCACCAATTCAAACATAAATCTCAACACATACCCAATCAATTCATGATTTTCCACACATAATCAATCCATTCATGATTTTCCACACATAATCAATCCATTCATGATTTATGCAAATGCAAAGAGACTGACACAACGACTCTATGCAAATACAGTACCATCCATCCATCATTCTCATCACTAGTTCACTCAGGAACTATTGGAATCATCGCTTGTTACTTAGTGTAACTCCGCGTCGGACACAAGATGTTCCCCGTCGCTTTAGGTCCTATTTGTATAAGGCACACAACGTTTATGGATCGCTTTAGGTCCTCTTTGTATAAGGCACATGATCCGATTGGTTTAGGTCCTCTTTGTATAAGGCACACGATCGTCTATAATCATCACTTTAGGTCCTCTTTGTATACGGCACACGATGTTATAACGGATTCCCTCTGGAATCATTTCGTCGCTCACACCCCACAAGGGCACACGACATCACAAGATGCATATCATGATGCTTGGCATACAATGACTCATGATAATCCAATGCATACATATATACAACCATGTGAACCATCTCAACATCAATAATCATGCATATACAATCAACCACAATCACAATGCATTTACTTGCCCTTAGGACACAAACCATCATCACAACATTTAATCACATGCATGCACATCATATAACATCACACAAGTCATACGATATATATCAAAAGCATATTGCATGATAACACATCAATTACACACAATTACGACGATAAAAGTCGGCAAAACGACACATTTCCAAATTCTCGACATAATTAAATCGGCCACTAAGATTCCCATCGTTGTGTAAATCCTCATCACAATATGGATGTACCTTTATGCCTCATCAGTCTCCCCAAAATAGGTTGAGCATCCACTGCAATCAAAATTAGGGTTTCAATCCCTCTCTGAGTGTTTAGACAAAGGATCAATCAAGGAATGACATGATCTTTAACTTGTCTAAACCTCTCAAACATCCACAATGTATCAAGAGGACTTCCACTTCAAGGATTGAGCACAAGGATGCTCCCTTCTAGGTGGATCAAGCCTCAAGATCGCCAGTGTCACCAAATTAGGGTTTTGGTCGACCAGGGCCTCCAGATGGAAATTTTCATCTGGGCAGAAGCCAAAGATCCAAAGCATAACCTAAGATGCTCCATGGGACATCATGAACCCAATCATCAAGTCAATTTTGCTTCAGGGGATGCATTCACTAAAAATCAGGAATTAGGGTTTCTTGACCTAATTCACCCCTAAGTTGACTTTTGGGACAAATCATGAACCAAGACCTCAAGACATGATTTGAGGGTCTCTAATATACCATATTGATCCATTTGGAACAATGGATTGATCCAATAAGCTTGAGCAACAAGTTTCAATTTCATTTGAACCACAGTTAGGGTTTTGCGGGAGAAGGTCTAGCTACAATGAGCCTGAAAGAGCTTCAATGTCTAGAACAGCAGTTAGATGCCGGTCTCAAGAACATCCGTACCCGCAGAGTACATATATACTTACATTACACTCTTTTCAATTTAAATATACTAATACTAACACATACATATACCTTTTTTATGGATCACAATCATGAATAATATGTAACTAGTTTATTGAACATTTAAAAATTTTGGAATTGGTTTGTCAATAAAAAGATGGCTTTAAATTTGCGGACCGCGTGCGTCCGTAATATTGCGGTTGTGGTAGTGTCTGCATTAAGTCGCCGCAATTGGCTTGTGTGATTGTAAATCACACTAAAAATTACATTATAACACAACATCGACCATATTATAACACTGTAATGACTGCATCAACCCGCAACGGACGGCATCAGGCCGTATGTGATTATGCATTGCTTGCAAAATTTACTTCTTCTATCTTCCTTTCTATTTATATCATAAATTTAAGATATATTTTAAAAGCATTAGAAATATTGAAAGTGATGGTGAATTGTTAATGAGATTTATATGAAAATTTAGAGAGATAATGGAAGGCATATGAAACATAAATTAAATAACAAATTATAATATTTTATGTTTATCAAAAGTAAACTTGCACTAAGGCGTACTCAAACAGCCGCAACCGCAATTTGAAGCTATACAGATTATTTAAAAATTTAGATAAAATAAAAAATTATATAAGAGTTTAGACATTTGATTAAATTTCAGGAATCTAAGTGCAAAGTATTGATAAATTTGGGAATAATTTACATTTTATTTTTGTAATTAAAGGATACTGTTTATTTTATAAGCAATTTGAATTAATGGGAGAAACAGGGATTCTCCAACCCACAACAAAAATCCAATCAAAAGCCGGTCCAAAAACCGAACAAAGCAAAAAAAGAAATTACGAGAAATCTAAAGGGTGGTACATCCAATCATAAAAATTACATCTTTTTCGACCTATTTCTAACCAACGCCAAGAAATAGCAACAATGCGGTTAAACACTTCATCCGAGTCCCAAACCATACCATTAAAAATGATGTTATTCCTCATGTTCCAAATGCACCAAGACGTAACAATCCACACATAGCAACTCATGTCGTCTTGTCCGTTTTGGTACAAAGCAAGGAACCACAAAAGAGCATGGTTGCAAAAATTATCAGCATGAACCGGATGAATACCTAACCAAACATAAAGTTTTGACCACAAAATTTGAACTTTTGGACATTTAAGAAAAAGATGTAAAGAATCCTCATCTTCCATGAAACAAAAAGCGCTCACCTTGTCATGCGAGGAAGAGATAATACCTCTAGTAGCAAGATTCAGACGAGTCGGCAACCTATCTCGAATTAATCTCCAAGAAAAAATCTTGACCTTCAAAGGGACTTTAGTTTTCCAAGCCACTTTAAAAAAAAGGGTCTCTGACTGATGAAGAACACTACCATCCACAGAATCCATCAGATGCACATAATAGCTCTTCACCGTAAACTCTTTGAACTGATCCAAAAGCCATTCCCAAGTATCCTCAGTATGCTGCAACACCTGACTATTATTAATACAGTTCTACAACAATAAAAGATCATCCTGCGAAACAAAATAACCGGGCAACCAACAATCATCAAACTTCCAAATCCATTGATCTTCCAGCCACGAGCCATAATCTTCAATCAAACCGTCCTTCTTAACAGCAGCTGCAAACAGAGACGGAAAGGCAGATTGAATCTTAAGGTTACCGCACCAATGGGAATTCCAAAAAGGAATTTTGTCCCCTCTGCCCAGGATTGGAGTAACACATTGATTAAAAGAGGCAGCTTCTCCACTGTGTTTTGAATTGAGAAGATCTCTCATTCAAAACGAAGCGTCTTTTGGATGAATACTAGGATCCACCTCCATAACCCAATAGGCGAGGTTCCCGTATCTGATAGTCATCAGCTTTCTCCATATTTCATTGCCACCTTTGACAAACTTCCACAGCCACTTAGAAATGAGAGATTTGTTAAATAAACCTATATGCTTAATACCAAGTCCTCCCTTCTCTTTCGTTTTACATAACTCAGTCCACTTAATCCACGCAATTCCACTTTTATCCGCCGATCCCGACCACAAAAAATGCCTTTGGATAGCTATAAATTTCTTGACAATATTCAATGGAACCTTGAAAAAGGAAAACTGATGGATCGGCAAGTTTGTAATCACAGAATTTAGCAGAGTAACGCGACCCCCTATCGATAAATTCCGACCAACCCACGAATTCAACCTAGCTTTCAAGCAGTCCAAAGTCGGTTTCCAGAAAGAGGTTCTCCTTTGATTTCCCCCAATAGTTAATCCCAGAAATTTAAGAGGTAACATTCCTTTATTGCAGAAAAGAAAAGATTCAGCAGCCCGTAAAAACTGATCCTCAATACCTATGCTATATAAGCAGCTTTTGGAAAAATTGATACGAAGACCGGAAATCATTTCGAAGCTTCTTAATATAGATTTCAAAGCCCAAAGATTATGGTATCCTCCATCACAAAAAATCAAGGTATCGTCGGCAAATTGAATAAGATCAATAGACTCTGCGTCATCCACCCGGAAACCTGAAAAAAGATTGTGGAAAGAAGCTCTACGAAACAAAATAGGCAGAGATTCGGCAACTAAGGTGAAAAGGAAGGGCGCTAACGGATCACCCTACTTTAATCCACGAGAAACCTCAAAATTCTTGGTCGGCGATCCGTTAACAAAGACTGAGACATAACTTGTGCACACATTACCTTCAATCCACTTAATCCAATTAGAACCGAAATTCATTGATTTGAGAACAAAGATCAGGAACTTCCAGTCGACACAGTCGTAGGCTTTGGCAAAATCAACCTTAAATAACAGACACAACTTCCCATTTCTCCTTGCCAAATCAATAACCTCATTAGCTAATAACACTCCATCCAAAAGATTACGACCAGGGATAAACCCCGTTTGATGCGGGGAGACCAACTTGGATATCACAGTAGAAATTCTAGATGCCCTAATTTTATATATAACTTTAGAAACACAACTCACAAGAGATATAGGCCTAAAATCTCCAAAATTTTGGGGACTATCCAGCTTAGGGATGAGCATCAGAAATGAAGAAGAAAAGCTTTTAGGGAGCTTCCCTGTCACAGAAAAGTGAGTAATACACTTGGAAAAATCAGGCCCAATGATGTCCCAACACTCTTTAATGAATTTAAACGAAAAACCGTCCGGGCCAGGGGCTTTGTTTCCGTCACACTCATGAACTGCTATTTTGATTTATTCATCAGTAAAAGACCTATCCAACGAAATTCTGTCATCCATGGGCAGCTTATCACAATCCCTGAAGTTCATGCAGGGTCTAACACAATCCTCCTTTTTACACTTCAAATTGAAAAACTGAAAGGCAGCTTCTTTAACCAAAATCGGATCTTCAACCACATTACCATTATCATCCTGAAAACTAACACGATTCTGACGGTTACGAGCCTTAAGGGTGGCATGGAAAAATCTACTATTAACATCCCCCCTTTAACCACTTATATCTAGATTTTTGATGGACCATGCTTTCTTTAAAACGCAGATTTCTCCAAAAAATTTCCTGATCCTCTCCACGCTTTATCAAATGTTCCTCCGACAGACCGACAAGTCCCCCTTCCAACAAATCATCGAACTCATTAAAGTTGCCAACAAGCTTGTTTATTTTAAGATCTAACCAACCAAAGACGTTGGTATTCCACCACCTCAAAGTTTGCTTGAGAGCTTTGAGTTTTTCTTTCAAAACGAAGGTAGGAGACCCTTCAAAAGAAAACGACTCCCACGACTCCCTAATGAACTTCTTGCACTCTTTATGATCAAGCCAACAATTAAAAAAACCAAACGGCTTGGGTCCCGAATTGCTACTATTAGATCTAATCCAAACAGGACGATGATCAGAAATATCTCTAGAGCCAACCAATTGAACCTTAAAATCCCAAATGTCAATAAGAGAATCATCAACAAGGAAAAAGTTTAATTTACTACAGGACATACCGTTGGAATTAAACCAAGATCCACCTCTCTAATAAAAGAACTAAACTCCTCACACTCCCGATCCTGGACAAAACTGGAGCCAAACCTCTCATCCCTATTTTTAACAGAATTAAAATCTCCCCGTATTAACCATTTGCCATTAGGATTCCTCGACTTCAGATCAACAATGTCAGACCATAACCTTCTTTTTTCCCTTATAGAACAAGGCGAGTACACGTTGACCACATAAAGGAGGTGGTTGTTCCATAGAAACAAAGAACACAAGAAACCAGAACCTTTAATAGTAGATATGGACTGAAATAGATCTTTCTTCCAGATAGTCAAAATCCCCCCAGAAGCACCAGAAGAACAACTAGCAGACCAGCCAAAATCACCTTTACCCCACAAACTCCTAACCATAGAATCCTTCATAACAGAAACCTTAGTTTCTTGCAGCAAGCATAAATCAGCAAGGCCATCAACCAAAGTTTTCCGAATTCTCCTCCTTTTAAGATGGAGATTACATCCTCGAACATTATAAGAAACTATATTCACTGACCACCATTGTCCACACCCTTCCTAGATATAAAATGGATCTTATCCCTATTCTCCAAACATCTGATCACATCCTCAAAAACCTCCTCATCCTCTACAGTTTCCAATCCCAACTTTTTAGCCGAATCCCAAATCTTCCCAGGAACACTATCCAACCCAGCTTTACATCTGTTGTTTATCAAATTTTATGTTGTTGTAAAAGGAATAATAGCTATTAACTTAACTTATGTGTGTTTATTTACAAAGCATCTGTGTTGCTAATTGAAATATGTATAATATGGTGACAGACTCAAGTCATGTATGATGCCATTTCTGAACTTCAGAAAAAGGTTAGTCATAAAATCAAATTTTAGTTATCAAGGCTTTATATTGTTTTTTGTCACATACTACAAATAAAACAAATGCATGTTTCTCTAGATAATGAAACTAATATATCTGTGCTCTATCATATGACAGGAGAAAGGAATACAAGAGCAGAATAACATGCTCTCAAAAGAGGTAACCAAGATCAGTATTTTCTACGATCTTTTTTGCATATATAACTCAACTTAATAATTCATTTTAAAGCATGATTAACTCTTAATATATTCCATTTTATTGCTTGTTGGAACTATACAAAGTGAAATGCCCTAAAGTGAATGAGGACAAAATTACGTATACAACTTTGTATACAGTAAGTTAGAGTACAATAGTGTACTCAATTAGTACTTGCTTTCGACCAATTTATTAGAAAAAAGATTAAATCAAGGCAAATTATGGTGCAGTAAGATGGTGTTCTAGTGAGCACAAATTGTTTTTCAAATCAACAAGTGTTGTCATGAATGACTAGTCACTTTGGTGAACAATTGGATAGGCCCCGGCTGGATGATATTTCTTTTGTAGTCCTTTCCCTTGTATAAGGCATCAATTTATTCTCTTCATTCTGGCTATGATGTTGGCTTAGTGAGTTCTTAGTGCCAAGGAAATAAAAGTTTGGGTTCTTATGGCTATAAATTATACTTTATAAAATCATTGTGGGCTCTCCTTTGGGGAACCTATGGGTTAAGCAAAATTTTAAAGTATAAAAGTTTATTGGTAGATGAGATATGATAATATAAATACATGTAGTAGAGAGAAGCGTGCATAATTTTCTCTCTCATAAACTATCTAGAATAATCTATAATATGTAAAACTCTCCTTTGAGTTCTATAAAACAATTTTATTAATTGTAAACCAAGCTAGCAAAATCTAATAATCAAGCAAGTAGAAACAAGAAAACACCCTTGTAAAACATCCTTTCATTAGAACTTATCATTCTCTCAAATAATTTAGCCATCAAATTCCTCATAAAATTTCAATATAGTCTTTTCCTTTTCCAACAGATCTTTAAGCCACATTCAATTTTATTTTGGTGGTTGAGGGCTGGAGTGGGATGATCGGGAAGTTAAGTCTTTAAATAGGCTCTAGGGCTTTCAAGTGGCTAGTGAGATTTTGTAAACTTTCTACATTCAGTATGCAGATGATATTTTTTCATTGGTTAGGCAATTTTTGATAACTTTTGTTATTCAGTATCGTTAGACTATGATTTTGACTGTGGTTTAACATGTTGTATTGTTGATTGAAAGTCAGAAGTTGATGTTTTGAAAGCGTTTTTTGGATAAATTCTTAGAATCCTCACATACTTTTTTAGTGGGGATAACTGAACTTCCTCTTGAATATATAATCTTAAGGATTGATCATGTGTTCAGCTTGAAAGACTAAAAACTTTTTTTGTCCTACTACAAATTCATACGTTTGTGACCTGAAACTAGATAAAGGAGAAAGAAAAGGCTGTTGCACAGGAGGCTGCTGCTGCTGCTGCTCCTCAATGGGAGGAACAACCAAACTACAGAATTGATACATCTTTCTTTCTACATCACCCTCTTGCTGGTTTGAACATGGGGTATGATACATTTCACACTTTCATTACTTCTGTAATCTTCTCTAGTTATACCAAATTAATTATGTTCTTAATGTATAAATAAATGTTTTATTTGTTCAGTGGCAACTACCGTGAGGTAGATCAAGAACTGATGAGGAACGGGCTTGACCTCACTTTGGAACCACAATATTATTAATTCTTCATTGCAACCATGGATGTTCTTCAAAAGGCTTTCTTATATTATATATATTTTACAATCATATAGGAATGACTATATATATATTTGTATTAATATGAATACTTTATATATACTTGAGTCAGTTATATGGTTTTCAATAATTTGAAGACATTAATCTGAAGTATATTTGTTGTAACTGAATATACTGACTTTTCAATTAAACTCATATTTTAATAGTATTTCCTTATGATTCTTAGATAATATTTTTGTTAAAAGAAATTATTTTTTATTTTAAAATGAAAAGTTAATCATAATGGCAAGTTTTTGTCTCTTATGTAACAATTGTATTTTATATATATTAAAACATAGCTCACTACAAAAAAATCGGTCTATTGCCAGGGGTAAAATCCCTCACAAAGTAAAAAGCCATCTCACTAAAGCAATATGAGTGAGGGGGTATATCACCTCGCAACAGTCGTTATGGGAACTTTTTTTGTCAGGGGTTTAACCCCTCGTAATTCATCGTCAGCCTGATTTTGCTGACCCTGCAGTGCCTGAGCCACCGACTCCAAAGCTTCATCAATCGCTCGATCGATCGTTTCTTCCAGCCATTACTCTACACACCAGCAACCAAACATATAAAAAACAACGCATCGACAGTGTCAACACACATGTCACATACTAGGAAATAATCAACATTATAAGAAACCTGGTCGGATGGACTAACCAGGCTCTGATACCACTATGTAACACCCTACTTCCTGACTCGACACATAATCAATTAAAGCATGAATATCATATAAAATACTTCAAGTAGAATGCTTCTCAAACATCAACAAAACACACATGAACCACATAATTGAAAATTGAATAATTTATTAAGCAGCGAAATTTATAAAATACTTGACATCGAAAAGTCTCAACAACACTATTAGTTTGAAAAGTGGTTAACATCAAAATAAATGAAAAGATATGCAACATAAAACAAATAAAAGAGCGGCTTGTTCTCCTCGTGTTACATATCAGAGCGACTCCAACTATAAACTCGATCGACAGGAAACTAAAGAGGCACAACGTCATCCACTACATAAGGCTCCTACTCATGTACCTAATTTTCTGTACTCCAGAGAAGCACAAATGCGATCATCAAACAGAAAGGGGGTGAGAATATATTCAAATAATAATCGGTGCAAAAAATAATCAGGATATATTCACAAAATCACAAACTATACACATGAAAAAAATGTACCATACTATCATGTACTCACATTTCTCTCACATCACAATCAAACTCATACAAATCCATCCAAAGGTTCTCAACAACACCCAAACATCTCATTTGCATAACCTTTATGTAATTTAATGCAACATCAACTCGACTTATACATGCGGTACTGAATTAAAATTTGGTTCTTCATACGAACCGGGTCGCCTTTCTGAACTCTGAACCCCCACTCCGAGCTCCAAGCCTTCACTCTGAGCTTGGGACAAGTCACTAGTCCCCTCTTTGAACTCGTGACTTGTCTCTTTGACAACACGACAACATATGATGCATGTCATCTAACGTTGCAATGACAATAACACAAAAAATGAATACAACCCCACTCTGACTGTAAATAATCATACAACAATATCCACATAGTAATGAATACAACCCAACCCTGACTGTAACCAAATATGCATTCAATGCTTCACCAACAGTGCTCAATCCGAACTACTCATATCAACAGTTTCACCACATATATTCACACATTCAACATATATCCACAATTACACATAATACTCATTTATGGATAATATCAATTAACAACGGTCAATTAATTACATAATTCAAATAACCAATCAATATTTGTCAAAACACACCAAGCAGCAGCCAAAGATCGATCGCACTACAAAACCAAACCAAAAATCTAAATCAGTAGGCCAAAATGCACCCACTGACACGATGACGGGTAACCCATTACCAGGGTGATGCCTATCATCACCCCTATCACTCAACCGTCACCCCTGTGATGACTGACGAGGCCATATGCCTGCCATGAGACAATGATAGTCTCTCCATCAGATATCTGACACTCGTCAGTGTCTCAACACGTATAACGACATGGTCATCATGCAGGTGATGCCTGTCACCCTGTTAATAGAAGAAAAAAGCATTCTGCCATTGCAGAATCTTGAAAACACCCTAAATCAATTCCGAATATTCTCAAAAAGCTCCAGAATTGATACATACATGATTAACACATATTAACATGTTATTTCCCAATAATTTAACATGTTATTCCATCGATTAATCAACAAAAGACATAATTATAATCATGTTATAAACCCTCAATCTCACACCAATCATCATGCTTATGAAAAGTTCAACATAAATAATAATCGCCACATTTATAGAGCACAAAATTTTAATCAATTCATTGCATAAAACAACATCACATTGTGTAATTCATCAAATAACCAATCAAAAGAGAGAGGTGGGAAATTCTATAGGAGGTTAAGGTAAACTTCTCTACCCTTTCATGATTTAGGAAACCTTAGATGAATGACCCCCCCCCCCCCCCCCCCCCGATACCTTGTAATTCAGAAGAAAGCAATCAAGTAAGTTCCTATGGTTCCTTCTTCCCCAACCCCTAAGCTCTCCAATGCTCTTCCTCTCAAATCCTCTCTTTTTCACATTTACTGATAAATGCTCTAAAAACCTTATTTTCTATTTTTCTTAAAATATATACTACCCTAATCAAATTTCTTTTAATTAAGCTCTTGGACCAACTAAACATAAACCCATCATTACTAAACATCTATTTTCCATTATTTTTACTTTTTATTCCAACACTTACTATTCTCTCAACCTCTATTAATTAATTAATTAATTAATTAAATCCCACCCAAAACTAATTAATTAAGCATAATTCACCACAAATGCCGACACCGGCCAAACACATCATAAATCCCATCAAATAATTATTTAAATAAATAATCAACTAAATAAATTGAGGCAGTTACATGTGTCATCCATCAATACTATCATATCTTTCCAGGTTAGTTGGGACGTGTTGCCATGATCGATTTTAGTGCCCTTGTCATTGTAGTTTGGCCGTGTTGGTTAGGTTACAAGTGGGCGAAGTGGTCGAATGAATTAGGATATGGATTCATTTTGGAAATAAAGCAATGGTTGTCGTGATGTTTGGTAGACATGTGGGTGTTGGGCTCTTTGGTTGTGTGATGTTTGGGTGCTTTGGTCGTGTGATGTTTGGTTGTATGTTGATTGGGTACTATGGTAGGAAGTGGTGGTATCATATGACTTATCGGTTCTATGGTAAGATGTGGTGGCGACATATGTTTGTTGGTGGTATGGGTCATGTTCTTGGTTTTATGTTTGGGTGTGTGGCATGTATTGGTTGTGGATTCGAGTGTATGTGGTTTGATAATGTTGTTGGGTTGGTTTCTTGGTGTATGTGGTTTGGTAATATTGTTAGGTTGGTTGTTGGGTGTAAGTGGGTTGGAAATCAAGTTTGGTTGGTTGTTGGGTGTAGGCGGTTAGATGATTTTGTTGGATTGGTTGTTAGGTCACTGCAAAAATTCGCGTAAATTGTGGCGTTTATAGGAAACCGCCACTATTTATGGTTGATTACGACGGTTTTTGGAACCGACATGATTTTAAAGCTGCCAGCCGTAGTATATTTACATTTTAGATATTAATAAATGAAACTCTTGTGAGTTTTACGTTTTCACTTTTCTATCCTAATTAAACTTTCGTTGTGTTTTGACCTCGTTTTTCTTTTTCAATTTTTTAAACATAATTATTATAAAAAAACTAATTAGAAAAAAAAAATATCGAACCCTCCATTCCCCATTCACGTTTTTCCTTTTCCCATATTTAATCCTCAATATCCTTAATCTCATATTTGTTCCTTATCCTTTCGATTCCGATAAAAGCTTCATCATAATTTCCAATGCTTCTTCTCTCATTCCCTGCGATCTAATCTCTTCTCTCCTTCCTCAATCCTTTTTCTCAGTTGAAGCCCAACCCTAAAGGTCGTTGAATATTGAGTCCTAACAATGACTTAAAGTTTAAATCATACTTAATGAATATTGATAATGATATTGAATCGATCATTCAACACTAACAATAGTTAAGACCTTGATTTTCAATCTAATTTGTCGCAGTTTCGCAATTAGTTGTTCCATGGCTCTGTTGCTCTTCTTCTCAAGCTAATTTCCAGGTAAAATCATGGTTTCTCTTTTTTTATGTCTTGATCTGCAACTATAATGAGTCTTTAGATTAGTATTAGAGTTTACTTGATTATATTTTTGGATTATAAACTTTTATGAATAAGTTTTTGTGAAATGTGTATAAGATACTGTTTATTGACACATGATATAATAGAGACATGATAGGAAATAAAACATGATAAGGATATAATATGATAAATACACGATAAGACTTATCCTACCATGTCTTTGATTCACATAGGATGCCAAATATATATATATATATATATATATATATATATATATATATATATATTGATAAAAAGTTTTAAAGTGTTATCCAAATTATTATTTTTTAAACTTTTTTCAAATTTATAAATTGAATAAAAAATTAATAATTTTATATAATTAGAAATCCTTATTAACACTACTGAGTAAACAATTTCAAATTTTCTTGAAAATATCATGAATTCTATTATATATGTTAGATAAATAAAATAAAAGTATATATATATATATATATATATATATATATATATATATATATATATATATATATAAATTATGTAAATAACAAAACTACCTTTGAAAAAAAAAATATTTAATTTGATAAAAAAATAAAATTAGTATTCATATTTTATAAATCATACTAACGATTTTATTTTTAATACTTCTAATTTATTAGGTTTTAATTATTTATTTTATATAAAGTTACAAACTTACCCTTTTGACAAAATCATACATATTTTTTAAAACTTATTTACTATTATTTTTTAATTACATGTCAAATTTATATTTATTTATATTTTATGAAATTTAATTTTTTAATTTATAAAATATTTCATTGGGGTAAATTTATAAATTATTTTCTTATCCTATTTTGTCGGATTCTAACCCAGCTCATATTCCGGATAAGATTTGAACCAGTGAGGCAGGATATGATAAGTATAAAGATTAACTTATCATATTTTGTTGTGTCATCAAACACTGGATTGAGATAGGACATGATACATATATCATATCCTGTCTCTTATCTTGCGCACCAAACAGGCCCTTAAATACTATTTTTTACGAGTTAGAAACATTTAAATTTTGATGAGTAAAATATTTAAAAAATAATATTTTAAGGGTTTGTTAAGTGCAAATTTTGACTTAAAATGAATCGTCTTTCTTGGCACTTTTCAACTCAATTCTTATGTTTGCATAGATTTAATTCTTGTTCTTGTGTGATTCTTCAATTACATTGCAAATTCCTTTGAATTCTTTGATGTGTGTTATTGTGAAGAAATTAAGCATAAAACATCAATGAGTAAGACACAAAAGATTGGACAAGGAAGCCAAAGAAATGTGAAGATTCTGCAATGTTCGCTGGGCGAACTGTAGCGAGCAGCCAACGAATGTTCGATGGGCGAAGTATCAGCGAGGTCCCAGCGAGGAGGAAATCTTGGAAGTCAGTACCTAAAGGACGCAAAGTTCGTTGTGCGAACTTGTAGCGAGGTAGTTCGCAGAGCGAAAAATTGCTCGCACGGCGAACACAAATATTTTCCAAGGGCGGTTTAACTGTTCTTGAGGCACTTCAAGTGCCAAAAAGGGGACTTCGCTAGGCGAATAGGTGGTTCGCAGTGCGAACATGACAGATTTTGTAAGTACTATATAAGTACTTTTCTTGCTTTTTAGAAGGAGGATGTTACATTTTTCACATCAGAACTTTATCTCTCTTCATTCCAAGTATATTCTAGAGAGAGAAACACAAATCCTAAGAGGAAGAAAGTAAGATCTTCAATCTCTTGTTGGGTTTGGATGTAATCTTTTGATACCTTACGTATTTCATCTAATGTATGTCTGTGAACTAGTTTTGATTCAATATTGTTGATTGTCTTTGATTGCTTATTTGTGGGTCTTGACAAAACTCTGTTCAAATCTTTGGTCTTAGATTTTCAACAATCAATGAGCAAACTTTTGACATGGTTTTGTAAGTTGATATTCATTTGCATCATATTGTGTTGATTAGTAGCATGAGTAACATGAGTAGGATCAACACGGTAGAGACCACAATAACGTTCTTAATGTGGATGGTATTGTGAGAGTGCGTGATAATAGAGATGAGAAACTTGTTTACATACATTTTGCAAATTAGATGAATGCATGTAAAAAGGGTTAAGCGTTTGTACGTATTCTGATCATGGCGTTATAGATGAATCAAACCATTAATATGATATATATGTTATTTGAATATCTGTTAAGTCTAAACTCTAGACATAGATTTAGGTTTAGTATTCACGTGAGTATCAGTTCTTAATGCTCCGTGTTGGTTTTGTTTCGTGAGACATCATCGATGAGACAATACGGTTGGCCTCTCTACTTTGCGTTAGACATAACATCTGTTGTGAGTGATACGTAATGACATTAGACAAACATTTGAGTTGTTTATAACATGATTGGAAGAATGCATGTGTTATCAATTTATGAGATCCAATGCCAACAAGGCTTCGTTTATAATTCAGTCTTTACTTTATATTTTCCGTCTTTATATTTTCTGCCTTTATTTTTGGTGCCTTAAATCTTTCAACCAAACTTTTGCACCATAAGCTTAGAAATATAGAGACCGTTGAACGACAATTCTTTCCCTCGCACTGATCCCTGTGGAGACGATATAAACCCCAGAGGGAATTCCTTCAAAACTAAATTTTTGCTTCTTGCCGCTTTACAATAGTTCGAACAAAATGACGTCGTTGCCGGGGATTAGTGTTTAAATATTGAAAGGCATTGCAATAGTTTCTCTATTTTTAAGCATTGTACATTTGTTTATATTGTATATATTTGTTTCCTTTTATGTTTTCTCTAGTGGTGATTAGGAATGATGAGAACTCCTTCTAGATTGGTTGCTATTTGTATAAAAGTATTCAATGAAGCTTCAACCGAGTTTGGATGGTGATGGTAGGATGTTGAACATGTGAATGCATGCGAGGTAAATTGTACTGCTTTATAGAATGTTAGAATGATTTAAGAATTTTGTGCTTTGTGCAAATGTGTATTCTTGTTTCATGTTGCAACTTGTTTGAATGCTTGTTTCACTTAGGTCCGAAAGCCACAAATTGTGAGAAACCTCCATTGTTTACTATATGCTAGGATGATTTGATAACTTTGTTTAATTCGTTTGATTCATGTTTTATCTTTTGATTATTGTGATTTTGTGGAAGCATTAAAAATGATCAAGGCATTTGTTTATATTGAGCACAACCGTATCCAAAAAGTATCTTACCCGTGAGTAGTGAGACTTAATTAACCCCTTTGAGCCTAAACAGTTTAGATCTCATTTTAGTGATGAACTTAATGTTTGTACTTAATTTGTAAGTGTAATTCATCATTGAATTTTGTGAGATTCTAAAAATTTCTTCTTGAACCTTTGAACACTGTTTTAAATTGATTTCCTTGCCATAAAAAGCAAGGAGCATTCACTTGAGGTTTGGTTGAATTTAAGTTGGGGAGAACGAAAAGAAAAAGCGGTAGGTTGCTATAAAATTTTGAAAAATTTCAAGCAAGCATGAAAAAAGTGTGAATATGAATGTGAAAAACAAAAGAAAAAGAATGCTTGTTTGAAAGAGAAAAATAGTGAATGAAATAATTGTGCAAAAGGAAGTTTGAGATGGTGAACAATTGAGGAAAGAAAGTAGTGAATGAAGTTTGGATGTGTAAATAACTTGTATAGTGAATGTCTCTTTTTGCATTGGAAATTTCAATTCAATGGCCTTTAAAAATGACCCTTTGTTGTGAACTCGACCAATCTACAACCTTAAATGCCCTTAATGATCCTTTTGCTTCCATGTTTTCATTTCTGATTGTTAGATGAATGTATGAATTAGATTGTTATTAGCATTGTTTATCAGGTGAGTGAAATTCCCCCCGATTGCAAACACGTTAATTTCTTCATTCTTATTTTGAAGAGGAGTGTTAGAGTGATTCAAGTATGAGAATGTAATTGTTATTTGAAACACTTCATGATATTTGTTTAAGAACTAAATTCTTTGTCATTGTTTGATTCTATTGAGTGGTGAACGTTGGTCGTGCGTATTCACATGCTTGACTAAATCCTCTTATTTTAGAAAATTTCTCTTGTTTGAATTTGAACTGTTATTTATTTTCTTGGTTTAATCTTATGCTTGAGAAAATCCTTTTGTTTGAGAAAATTTCTCTTGCTTTCATGAAGGGAATACTTTTCTTGAGGACAAGCAAAAATCTAGTTGGGGAGAGTTTGTTAAGTGCAAATTTTGACATAAAATGAACCATTTTTCTTGGAACTTTTCAACTCAATTCTCATGTTTTCATAGATTTAATTCTTGTTCTTGTGTGTTTCTTCAAGTACATTGCAAATACGTTTGAATTCTTTGATGTGTGCGTTATTGTGCAGAAATTAGGCATAAAACATCAATGAGTAAGACACAAAAGATTGGACAAGGAAGCCAAAGAAATGTGAAGATTCTGTAATGTTTACTGGGCGAACTGTAGCGAGCAACCAGCGAATGTTGGCTGGGCGAAGTATCAGCGAGGTCTGTAACACCCCAATTCCTATCGCGAATAAATAATACATAAATAAATCAGAGTAGATAAAAATTTATTTTTCCGACAGAAACAAGGATGCCACATCAATAGAAAGAAAACACAATCCCTGCTCATAAATTTTGATACATAACACAAAATGGAATAACCTCAAAGGGAAACTTTTTCCATACAAAAGGAAAGTTCAATTATGGAATAAAGCGGAAAGATCCATAACTGACTTGTTTTACAAATAAATGGTTTTATAACATCAAAATATTCATACAAAGTTAATACAAAATAGATCCAACAAATGTATACATATAAAACAAAAGCGTTCCCCGACTCCCGTGTTACATATCAGAGCAGACAGACCGACAAAAGGATGGAGAACTAATCTTCACAAAAGCCTCCAAGACTACTAATCTGCAATTTCCTCATAGAGCAACAAACCACAGCAGAAGGGTGAGAAATAACAACTAAATCAAGATTGCATAATAATATGCAACACATATAAATTCACATGCATAATTATTCTCACCACAAGCATCACATACTAATACACATAACATATATCAATTACTCCAACATAACCACATATTCACACATAAGACACACCAAAGTCATAACATATGGAAACACCCCACCCCATCACATAACATATGTCTATGCATAAAACATATTATCCACAACCAATGCATTTATCACATATGCGCATCAATTCACCAATTCAAACATAAATCTCAACACATACCCAATCAATTCATGATTTTCCACACATAATCAATCCATTCATGATTTTCCACACATAATCAATCCATTCATGATTTATGCAAATGCAAAGAGACCGACACAACGACTCTATGCAAATACAGTACCATCCATCCATCATTCTCATCACTAGTTCACTCAGGAACTATTGGAATCATCGCTTGTTACTTAGTGTAACTCCGCGTCGGACACAAGATGTTCCCCGTCGCTTTAGGTCCTCTTTGTATAAGGCACACAACGTTTATGGATCTCTTTAGGTCCTCTTTGTATAAGGCACATGATCCGATTGGTTTAGGTCCTCTTTGTATAAGGCACACGATCCTCTATAATCATCACTTTAGGTCCTCTTTGTATACGGCACACGATGTTATAGCGGATTCCCTCTGGAATCGTTTCGTCGCTCACACCCCACAAGGGCACACGACATCACAAGATGCATATCATGATGCTTGGCATACAATGACTCATGATAATCCAATGCATACATATATACAACCATGTGAACCATCTCAACATCAATAATCATGCATATACAATCAACCACAATCACAATGCATTTACTTGCCCTTAGGACACAAACCATCATCACAACATTTAATCACATGCATGCACATCATATAACATCACACAAGTCATACGATATATATCAAAAGCATATTGCATGATAACACATCAATTACACACAATTACGACGATAAAAGTCGGCAAAACGACACATTTCCAAATTCTAGACATAATTAAATCGGCCACTAAGATTCCCATCATTGTGTAAATCCTCATCACAATATGGATGTACCTTTATGCCTCATCAGTCTCCCCAAAGATGGTTGAGCATCCACTGCAATCAAAATTAGGGTTTCAATCCCTCTCTGAGTGTTTAGACAAAGGATCAATCAAGGAATGACATGATCTTCAAGTTGTCTAAACCTCTCAAACATCCACAATGTATCAAGAGGACTCCCACTTCAAGGATTAAGCACAAGGATGCTCCCTTCTAGGTGGATCAAGCCTCAAGATCGCCAGTGTCACCAAATTAGGGTTTTGGTCGACCAGGGCCTCCAGATGGAAATTTTCACCTGGGCATAAGCCAAGGATACAAAGCATAACCTCAGATGCTCCATGGTACATCATGAACCCAATCATCAAGTCAATTTTGCTTCAGGGGATGCATTCACAAAAAATCAAGAATTAGGGTTTCTTGACCTAATTCACCCCTAAGTTGACTTTTGGGACAAATCATGAACCAAGACCTCAAGACATGATTTGAGGGTCTCTAATATACCATATTGATCCATTTGGAACAATGGATTGATCCAAGAAGCTTGAGCAACAAGTTTTAATTTCATCTGAACCACATTTAGGGTTTCGCGGGAAAAGTCAACTGTAACATTGACTTTTGACCAGGACATGCTCTCAAGCCCTAAGAAATGATTCAATACACTCTATACCACCCATGGAACATGTCCATCAAGTTTGATTTAGGTCAAGGACATGATTTCCTAAAGGATGGCACAGTTTGGAATTCATCTGACAAAAAGTCAACTGTGCACAAAAGTCAACTTTGACTTTTTGAGATTTTTCACAAAAATGTATTTTTAACCCTAAAATGATGTTAATGTATGATTTGAATCATCATTCATCAAGAAAAATCAAAGAAAATGGGATAACTTGTAAAAGGAGTAACCATAAAAACTTAGAAAATTTTCTAAGTTATGAAAAAAAATGACAAAGGTACCAACTTTGGAGGATCATAACTCCTAAACCACAAAGCCATTTTTTTCCATCCAAAGCTTGATTTGTAGATGTCATTGCCCTCTACAAAAGCTTCATACTGACCTATGTCCAAATTCCTCATGGATTTTGAGTTATGGAGTGATCAAAATCAAGAAAAGTCACTTTGTTCCAACACTTGGTGAAAATTTCACTAAGTCAGCTTTTGCCTTACTTTTTTCCAAATGTAGGGACATTTTTCACTTGGATCCAAAAAGTATCAAAACCAAATATGATCAAACAGTTGTTGTATCATATAAGAGCTTTCCAAAATGGCCAAGAACATCACCAAATTCAAGTTGAGCCATGAGATATGACATTGGCAAGTTGCCTTGCTGAAATCTGCCAAGCCAAGGCATATTTTTGCACTTTTGGTCGATTTGCCAAAATCAGCCAATTCCAAGCCTTGTCATCACCTTGGACACATCTGAGGATTGAATCTAAAGGGGACAATCACTGAGCCAAGCCTCCAAAGTCCTTGGAACAAGAAATAGCATGCTAAAACTAGAATTGCCCAAAATAGGGACAAGACTCCAATTTTGGATTGGAGCATTCAATGGAAGCATCAAGGTGGTATGGACTGAGTCATTAGCAACTGAATTCAGTCAAGACTTATCCAAGACCAAGGGGACCAGCAGCCTGTGCCCTAACCTCTAGTCAATGGCTAGAGGAGACTTGGATTTTCATTTGCCAACATTGGCCAAACCTACTCAGCAGTTGCCATTCACTACTCCTTGCAAAACAAACTTGCTCTACTATAAATAGAGCTCAATTGTGGTCAGTTTAAGTACACCAAAGGCCTACAACACTTGCCTTTCTCAAAATACACTTCTCACTCTCAAAAATGCCTTTCTTAGCAAGTCACTATCGGGTTTTTCATTAGAGAGCAATTCCACTCAAACCAATCACACACACACACCTCATATACATCATATGTGAGCTGATCAAACACTTAAACAACATCTGGAACACTGATTTCTCAGAATCACCAGTCAATTGCTCAAGGTTTTAACCAAGTTGCAGTTGAGATGCCATGAAGTGATCCAGCCAATTTCCATCAAGTCCAAGCATTCAAACATACTCCATAGGGTGTAGGGAAGCTGTTCAGATCATCACAATTCATCTGTAACACCTCCTACTCAGAAATCAATTTGCTCTTGCTGTCACGACCTAGAGCTAAGCCTAAACTTGGTCATCTCTCAATCTATGCATATTTCCTCGCACAATACTTTTGAGTTGATTCCTTTTTTAATAATTCACAAAAATGTTAAAATATTTTATTTTCTCAAAAAAATCCCAAAAATATTATTTATTTCATATAATTGATATTTTTGCAAAGAATTAATATTTTAATTGTTTTTGACATTTTGAATATTTTTTCCACCTTGATTTTGCAACTTTTAATGCCTTTTAATTATTTTGTAGGTCAATACATAATTTTTGAAGCATTAATCCAAGATCACAATTTGTTTTCCATATGTTAAACAATTTTGATCATTTTAATTGAATTTTTATTCAATTAAAACACATTTTGAAAACAAATTAGGGTTTTTGATTAATTCAACCCTCATAAATCATTTTCAAAACACTTTCAGCCTCTAAGAGAGTGTAAAACCCAACCCTTTGTAAATACAACCTATTTTGGGCCTCACTTATTGTATAAGTCCCGTTGTATTTCAAAAAGTTCGACGCGATCATCATCCGTTGAAAAATAAACTTTGGGCCTACCCTCGAGTAGTAAGACCCATTTCAAAACTTTTGTGCCTCTATTAGAGTGTAAGACTCAAACCCCCTTGTACAAACCATTTTGGGCCTCACTTATTGTATAAGTCCCTCTGTACAAGTAAACGGCGCGATCGTCGCCTTTTTTAAAAAATCAACTGGGCCTCTCCTCGAGCTATAAGACCCATTCAAAACTTTGGGCCTCTAATAGAGTGTAAGACCTAATCCCATTTTAACCAATAACAAATTTGGGCCTCAGATATTGTATAAGCCCCTTCGCGTTAAAAGAAATCTCGCGCGATCGCCATTTTAAACGAAAAATCATCTGGGCCTACCCTCGTGTTATAAGCCCCACTCTTTTTCTTTAAACCTTTTGGGCCTCTATTAGAGTGTAAGACCCAAACCGCTTTGTACAGAAAACTATTTTTGGGCCTCAGTCACTTGTATAAGTCCCTCTGTACAAATTCGACAGTGCGATCACTGGTAAAACCCTGGGCCTCTCCTTGAGCTGTAAGCCCCAAATCTTTCTTTTTCAAAACACTTTTTCCTTTGATTTTGAAATATACTGTTGTTTTCAATCTTTCTTTGTTGAACAACTAACCAAACAACATGGAAACTCTACAACCGAGTAAGTGTTTATACGCATTCATTTACCGCTTTCATATACATATAACTGTATTGTGGGGCTGTTTTGCGGTAAGTCTTCTTTCATAAACTCATATCGACTGTGTAATAATAGTATAGATATTTAGAGCTTCCCCGGCAACTACGTCTAGCCTTAAGCCCGTTGATCACTCTTAAATAGTCAAAACTAGATCCCCATAGGATTACTAGACACAGTCTTCCCTGCTCTTGGGGTTAAACAATATGGAGACATGAAAGGCAGCATTCTCGGTGAACCCTTTCATAGACTGTCACTCGTAGAAGTTGTCAAAGAAACTCTATTCCCCAAAGTTGATCTCTTCTCCGTGAATTGCATCTCTTGAGTTTCTTCCAAATTCTCGAACTTTCCTAGCTTGATCTATTCTTTGTGAATAGCCTGTCTTGAACTTCTCGAGGTTTGGGGACCCACAGGCTTCTTAAAAGTACTTGTCAAGAAACTCTACTCCCCAGAGATGATCTTTTCTCCATGAATGGCATCTCTTGAGTTTCTTCCAAATTCTCGAACTTTCCTGGCTTGATCTATTCTTTGTGAATAGTCTGTCTTGAACTTCTCGGGGTTTGGGGACCCACAGGCTTCCTAAAAGCTTCCCCGCCTCCGCTTGGGCGTTGTACAAGGATTTTTTTGGCTTCTTAGAAGTATTCACAACCTCCTCTTAGGCTTCATATAATGATTCTTCCCCCCGGGAATGATAGCCTCCTCTTGGGCTTCATACAAGGACCACTCGGCTTCTTAAAAGTTTCCAGCCTCCTCTTGGGCTTCGTACAAATTGTCACGACGACCTCCTAGAGGTATAGGAACAGAAATCAGTAATCTTAATAGAACAGTCTTTCCAAGAGTCTACTACTGTTTCTCAAAGCATAGTACAAAAGATGAAACTCTAGACTTGGACAGTCTAATTACCTTGAGTCTCAAAAGACATTCTCAAGCTCCTTCCAAAACTATGAGATGAAACCCTAGACTCGAACAGTCACAATACCCTTGGATTTCCCATTTCCTTAAAGAACAGGAAATAACCCTGATCCTCGAATCAAATCCCTGAGTGCAAACATTACTCATATAAGAACTGATTTTCTCTTTAAATCAGCATATTGGATCTGTCACTCAACTGAAACAGTCACAATAGCCTCCTCTTGGGCTTTGTACAATGATTCTCCCCAGCGGAGCTAACAATTTTAGCCTCCATCTCGGGCTTCGTACGAGATACAAAAGACTCCCTCGTTGAGTCAAAACCTTTTAGCCTCTCTCTCGGGCTTTGTACGTGACACATATTAGCCTCCTCTTAGGCTTTGTATAAGAAAACCACTGGTTGATCCAATCAACCTTTTAGCATCAAAGTTGTGCCTCGTTCACAGTACACCAACATTAACAACTCCTTCCCCTTCATCTAATCGCTGTAAGCGGTAAGCCTCTGGATCATCTACATCCATGCCACTGTCCCTCTTTTAGCATGAGAAATTCCTAAGGAAAGATGGCATTGCTCTAAACTGAGTTAAAGTCTTCTCCTTCAGGTTGGAAATCCCCTACAAAGGAAATTATGGCATTGCCGGATTCACAAATCCCGGTTAAAGTAATTCTCCTTTATAAACAGTTATGACATACAAACCCCTCTTTAGAGATGACAAATTCTCTCTAAAGTCAAACCCTTTTAGCTTCATATCTTGGGCTTTGAACAAGATACAAATAGACTCTTTAGCTTCATATCTTGGGCTTTAAACAAGATACAAACTACCTTTAGCTTTACCTCTTGGGCTTTGAACAAGACACCAAAACAACCATTTCCTCCCATAGAATAGGAGGAACTACGATCGCTCTGATTTCCCTGTTTCGGTAAACGGGAATACGTAGGCATAAGATTGAAAGAAAAATCTTAGCGAGCACACTAAACAAAAACCCAAAATCCCATACTTTCATACATCCGTCCTAACATCTAAACCGATAGCCTAAAACACCCCTTTTCAACAAAATAACCTAGGAGAGACCCCGAATCTTTGTAGCGTCTGTAAACCAACAGTTTTGACTGTTTAACCTCAGTATGCAAGCAGGGTTAGTTGGAGACATATATTTCCATTCCTTCATCAGCTTCAATAGGATAAAAAATTAATCGAGCTGTAGTACTAGAGCGATTGTGCTTCGCAACCACATCCAAAAATCACTCGCTACAGACAGGTATAAAAAATCACCAGTACAACCTTTGGGGATGGGTAGAGCCATGACTTCATGACACCGAACCTTTGACCCCATGTTTTTTCTATGTTTTTGTGTGCTGCATTTTTGCATTCATTTCATTAAAAAAACATTAAAAAAAAAAATCTTCTCTTCTAGTCTATCTTTTTTCAAATTAAAATAAGACAATGATTGCAAATATCAGAGAAAGGAGATTGCGTTATGGATTTCGGTAGAAGGAAGACTCACAAGTACACCTTCAAGGTTCCAAAACTAGAGGATTTGCGAGGTCTGGCAAGGATGATCACCAATCCTGATGCTTTCAGAGCTAAGTACGGAGGACTGCTATCTCAGTTAAGGGTCCATGTAATTGAACGAATACTGTCTACTTTAATTCAGTTTTACGATCCGGTCTATCACTGTTTCACATTCCTGGATTACCAACTGGCACCAACACTGGAGGAGTACTCTCACCTGACTGATTTACCCATCACTGACCAAGCTCCCTTTTCTGGACTAGAAGAAATTCCAAAGGATCAAACCATTGCAAGAGGAATCTATTTGGATGAGTCAGAAGTCAGGACACACATGACCACTAAGGGTGGAATCCAAGGTTTTCCAGCCCAGTTTTGGATAAAGAAAGCCCTATACTGGCAGTATAGGGAACATGGCCGCTTTCGAGAGCATCTTGGTTTTGCTCACCTACGGGTTATTTTTGTTTCCCAACATCGATAACTTCGTAGATATCAATGCCATTAAGATATTTTTGATTGGAAACCCTGTACCTACTCGGCTTGCAGATGCTTATCATTCCGTACATTTAAGGAATTTGTATAACGGAGGAATGATCACATGCTGTGTGCCCCTGCTATACAAATGGTTCATTTCCCACTTACCCAAATCTGCTGCATTTTGGGATCCTAAGAATACTTTACATTGGTCGCAGAGAATCATGTCTCTTACCAAATCTGACATCGATTGGTATAATCGAATCTATGACGGGATCAGAATCACTGACCGCTGTGGAAACTTCCCTAATGTACCCCTCATATGAACTAAAGGAGGAATCAACTATCATCCAATTTTAGTTCGCCGTCAATTTGGATACCCGATGAGGCATGTCCTGCGTAATGCTAATCTGGAAGGTCTTTTCTTCAAGAAAGGAGAAAATGACAGAGCATTAAAGACAGAAATAATGCAGGCTTGGAAACATGTTTACAGGAAAGGAAGAGAGTCTCTGGGAAAACCAGATTGTGTCTTGGTGGAACCTTATCTCCACTGGGTACAAACTAGAGCTCTCAAACTGAGGATGCCTTGCCCTCGTCAGGAAGTTCTTCAGTTAAGGGACCCTGTCCTTTATTTTATGTCTGATACAGAAAAACTTCAGGTTACTTTCAACAAAGTTCAACAAGAGAAGAAGTCTTGGAAGAAAAAGTACCATGTTCTCAATGTGGAGTGTAAGAAAATACAGCAACAATTAAAAGAAAAAGGCGCTCTGATCGAGATTTTAGAGCAACATGTTGTAGAAAATCAGGAAGACCAAAGGAATTTGCTCGCTCCTTTCACTTTGCAAAGGAATAACAACCCGACAACGGCTCGAGAGCCCCGGTCAAAGAAAAGGAAAATACCAAAACCAGCACCTGAGCCCTCCTCAGAGAGGACTCAGGATCCATTAGCTTAGACATTTCCTTTTACAGCACTATGTAAATTATTGTATTTCCATTTCCGCAATCTTTGAATTCAATAAAACGGGGTTTCCACACTATTTGATATTTGCAATCCAATTGTTGAAGTTTATTTTGATTAAACAAAAAGAAAATATTAATATAATCATTGCATATCATTCATCATTCTCACGTAACGTATTCTTCTTACCTACAAATCTCACGTTTGTGTCTCGATTCTAGAGTCAAATTGTCTCATTCATACAATACTCGGGCCAGTCAATAAAAGTAAATGGATAATCTCGAGGAAGAGAACAGAGAGTTGAGAGAAGAACTCGACTCTATGAAAGAAGACTTGAGAAAGCTTCACAACGATATGCAAGCTCTGGCAGTAGCCCAGATGCAACAGCAAAGGACCGTGATCTTAGAGATCACATCGACACCCATATTGGAAAAGTATGATCCTCGATATATCATGCCTAAAGATCGTCCCTAGGGCATGCCACTCAACTATATCCCGGAAGGATATATTCCGCCGATCACGGAAGATCAGGAAACTGCAACAGGATCCGCTGGGCATGAAGGTTACAAACTTCGGGAAAGCGAAGATGCCAGGGGCATGACAACAACTCCTGAAGGTTACAAACTTCGGGAAAGGGAAGTACCAAGAGTCACTGCCATAATGACTATACCACAACCTGTGGTACACACTGTCCCGAAAGGATAGAGTTCCCAGATACCGTCTGGTGGAAACGAAAGTATGGACGAGAGAATGAGGGAATTCCAGGAACAGTTCCTGGAGATGCAGAAAGAACTGTAAGCCATTCGCGGTTAGGATCTATTTGGAAAGGACGCCGCAGACCTTTATTTGGTCCCCAATGTGAATGTTCCGCACAAATTCAAGGTGCCCCAATTTGAAAAGTACAAGGGTAACTTTTGCCCTAAAATTCATTTGGTGAAGTACGCTCGGAGAATGTCAACAGCTACTGATCCACTATTTCCGAGATAGTTTAACCAGTGCCGCACTCAAATGGTACATGGGTTTAAACCGCACTAAGATCGTCACTTTTAGAGATCTTGGCGCTACCTTCGTTCAACAATATAAGTATAACCTGGACACGGCACTAGACATAGATCAGCTCAGAGCTATGTCGTAGAAGGACAAGGAAACCTTCAAGGAATACGCTCAGAGATGGTGTGAAATTGCCGCCCAGATTTGTCCACCTCTTGAGGAAAAAGAGATGACAAAGATCTTCTTGAAAACCTTGAGCTCATTTTACTATGACAGAATTGTCGCCAATACGCCCAGTGACTTCACTGAAATGGTAGGCATGAGAGTTCGTCTTGAAGAAGCAGTTCGAGAGGGACGTCTGGTCAAAGATGTCGGACCATCATGCAGTACCAAAAGATACGGTAGTGCTCTCCCTAAGAAAAAAGAGAAAGATATTGGTAATATCTCTCTCGGAAAGCTAAGGCAATAGTACCAACCAGTAGCAGCTATAACTTCTGCTATCAACTCTGCGCCTGTTCCTACGTATCAACCTGAGGTTGCTCAAATACAACCGAAACCACAACAATATCAGTAAAGGACACAACAGCCTCTTCAGCAGGCTCATCCTCCGTACAACAACAACCGTACAATGCAACCACTAGGGTTCGACCCTATACCAATGTTATACGCAGAATTGTTTCCACTATTACTGGTCAAGGGGCATGTTCAAACCAGGGCTCCTCTTGCAGTACCGAAAAATCCGCCTTTTTGGTTCAAGGCAGATCAGACTTGCCCTTACCACCAAAGAAGACCAGGGCATAACATAGAAAATTGTCTCAGCTTCAAATCTGATGTACAAAAGCTTGTTAGGAGCGGGGTCTTATCCTTCAAGGATACAAATCCAAACGTTCAGACGAACCCGCTGCCTCAACACGAAAAAGTTGTGGTAAATTTGATAGAGGGAGAGTCTAACCACAACTATCAAATTCATGATGTACTCTTATTGAGGGCCAACCTGGTCAAAATGAATCGCAGACAGAGTGGTTATGGGCATGTACCATCTCATAACTATCACCAGTGTGATATCTGCTCTAAAGATAATCAAGGATGTTCTGTGGTGCAAACCGCTCTACAGGAACAGGTGGATCTCGGATGGATCCAGGATCACCGAATTCGTGAAGTCAACATGACTTATATGAATTCCAACATCATTCAGAACCACAACATTCTGGTAATGAATGTCAACTTGGTGGCGATGCACTCAAGGCAAAGCCAACATCACAATCTGCCTCGGCACGATTACGATTCCTGTCTGGTTTGCTCGGTAAACAATCAGGGATGCTCTTTTGTACAAGCGACCCTCCAGCGTCAGATGGATCTTGGATGGATTCAGGATTACCGCGATAGAAATCAGTATCAAATGAATATGATTTAAATTTTTGATATTCGCTTGATGAATACCAGCTTGGTGGAATTACATGCTAAGCAAGTTTGGCTCGGTTTTCTGACTTCGCATAATTATCAGAACTGTAAGGGATGTCGTGAGAGCGACCAAGGATGCGCTGTCGTTCAAAGAACTTTGCAACACTTGTTAAACCACTGGTGGCTTCCGATCTATTTAGACGGAGACACCCAACAAGTCAGTATTATTAATGGAAACCCTACTAGGCATCAAAGTCTGGATGTTCGATCAATGGAAACAGACCTACTGAGGTTATACATCATACAGAGCGGACATGGTCGGTTGCCACCACACAACTATGAACGATGTAGAGTTTTCTCTAAAGATAATCAAGGATGTTACCTCGTGCGAGCAGCCCTTCAGAGCCAGTTGGACCATAAAGAGATTCAACCGTGTCCAAGTTCTGGGTCAACCAATTCGATGCCAGACTTTGCCGCTGATCGAATCAAAGATGTTGTCGTAGTCTCTGATCATAAGAGGACCAAAGATGTTTGTACCATCATCCCTTTACTTGACAAATCAAAAGTTCCCAACCAGGAACTGATTGAGATTACTTACAATGGTCAAAAAATCAGAAGGCTCCTGTAGTTATCTATCTACCGGGACCGTTACCGTATGAATCAACTAATGATATCCCTTACAAATACGGTGCAACAACAATTGAGAATGGAAAGGTAATTCCATTACCCTCCGTCGTGAATATTGCAGACATCAGTCGAGTAACACGGAGCGGTCGAATCTTCAACCGAGGAGTTGGAGAACCTACCAAAGAAAAAGAGCCTCAGGCAGAAGTTCACGATCAACCAGTCGGTTAGTCTAGTGATCCCGACCTTTCAAAGAACAGCGATGAGATGCTGAAGCTCATCCAGAAGAGTGAATACAACATTGTTGATCAGCTGTTGCAAACTCCTTCAAAAATTTCTGTGCTATCTCTTTTGCTTAGTTCCGAAGCTCACAGGGAAGCTCTACAGAAAGTCTTAGAGAAAGCCTTTGTGGAACAGGATGTGTCAATAAGACAATTTGACAGCCTTATCTCCAACATCACTTCCTGCAACAACTTAGGATTTAGTGATGAGGAACTGCCGAAAGATGGCCCAAATCATAACATGGCGCTCAATATTACAGTCAACTTCCAGGATGATGCTTTACCTGGCGTACTGGTTGACACCAGGTCAGCTCTAAACGTGATGCCAAAGTCCACTCTAATGCGACTATCAATCAAAGGATCTCCAATGAGAGGCAGTGAAGTCACCATCAAAGCATTTGACGGATCCCAGAAAACAGTTATTGGCGAAGTCGACCTTCCCATAACTATCGGTCCCCACACTTTCCTAGTCACTTTCCAAGGCATGGACATCTGAGCAACATACAACTGTTTGTTAGGAAGACCTTAGATACACGAGGTTGGGGCAGTCACTTCGACACTTCACCAGAAGCTGAAGTTCGTCAAGAATGACCAACTCGTCACAGTCTGCGGAGAGCGGGCCTTGATCGTGAGTAACTTATCGTCGTCCACTTGTGTAGAACCAGAAGAGGTTGTAGGAACTCAGTTCCAAGCACTTTCGATGAGCAACGACAATCAATCAAAGGGAGGAACTTCGATTTCCTTGTATAAAGATGCTCTCGAAGCGATTAAAAATAACAACGCAAAAGGATGGGGGACAACTTGTCATTCCTACTGATAATAAGAAAAATAAAGGTCTTGGTTTTTCTTCAAATTGTGCCCAGACTGCTACTAACAATGAAAGTTTTCATCCCATTCAGGATTTCTTCCACAATGGAGGTTTCCTTTACCCAGTGTCTCAAGAAGTACATACCATCGACGAGGGAGACGCCTCTGATACTGATGAAGAGTGGAAGTCCTATCTTAACGAGGATGATTATATGTCTCAGGAAGAGGTGCCTACGCCATTTTGCTTTCCAGCACAGAGTCTGAGATATATACCAAGGTCAGACGTCAAAATGATATACGGAGATTATAATCCGGAAGGATGTCATGCTCCACCGAACTCATTAGAGGAGGACACTATGACGAAAGACAACTTTGACCACGACTATTATGGCCCAATGGATGGCCTGCCTATGTGGCAGCCGTACCCAAGAGACTCAGGACAAAAGAGTCAGTCGAACGATGCATATCAGTTGAGCGTCATTGAAAAGGATACCTGCGTCCCCATAGAATAATGGGATCATTACTCAGGGAATTCAGAAAATATCTAGCATGACGATGAATTTGAAAAGCTTGCAGGACTAGAATTTATCAACTATGCTTTTCCCGAGGTCAACGTCACCGAGAGGGGTGACTCCTCCAGTTCCAAAGAAGTGTGGGACACCTTAGGACAACCAAGTGGCAAATTCGACTTCCTAGCAAGTACACCGCTCCTGAAAGCTCTCGTATCAGGCTCAAAGACATCCAGCCAACTGGATGGGGAGATCTGCCGGAGAGTACAAACACAGTGCAAGATACTGCTGAGGAGTCCTCCTACGGCAACTCTGCCTGGGAGATAGATTCCAATGATCCTGCTCCACCAGAAATCAGCTTTATTTCTAAAAACAAATCAAGAAGGAAAGTACTGGACTTTGTGATTCACCGAGGGGTTCGCCACCAATGGGTTGCTGTCAACGTTCCAAAAGTTGTTCATAAGTCGAAGTAATTGCCGTCTTTATCTTAACCTTTCACCTTGCCCAGGTGAAGTGGATTTTTTGATAGGGCTCACTTTCTTTAAATGTACCACTTCGCTTCGCCCAAAGCGACAGAGTTTTGTTTTATAGGGTTGTAGTTTCAAGAATCGACAAGATCATAAATAAAATAAAGTCGTTCTGTAATTTCCGCATTTGTTGTTGTTTTGTCTTTTCGCTTTTTCAGAAAATGGTAATCCTAAAAAATGACCCATATAATAAAAACAAGCAGTTTTCAGAAAATACACTACATGTACTCTTGCATTTCTCTCTATCTCTTCTAAAAACAAATCATCACGTCATACAGATTGCTTGTTTTAAACCCCATCGAAACACACGATCCAATGCCTTCTCCCAACTTTGAATTCCCGGTATTTGAGGCTGAAGAAGAAAATTACAAAAAATTCCAAAAGAGATTTCCCGATTACTCAGACAAGAGGAAAAATCCATTGAACCTCACAAAGAGCCGTTGGAAATAGTCAAATTGGGTTCAGAAGAAGAGAGAAAAGAGGTCAAGATTGGGGCACTGCTCAGTCCAACTGTCAAAGAAAGTTTGATAAAGCTTCTCAAAGAGTTTCCCAATGTATTTGCTTGGTCCTATCAGGACATGCCAGGGTTGGATACCAGCATCGTGGAACATCACCTACCATTGAGATCAGAATGTCTGCTGGTAAAACAAAGACTGAGACGGACTCATCCGGACACGGCCATCAAAATCAAAGAGGAAGTACAAAAACAGATTGACGCGGGTTTCCTCGCCTTTTCTGAATATCTTCAATGGCTAGCCAACATAGTACTAGTTCCAAAAAAGGATGGAAAGGTCAGAATGTGTGTAGACTACAAGGATCTGAACAAAGCAAGTCCAAAGGATGGCTTTCCCTTACCGCGCATTGACATGCTGGTAGACAGTATAGCAAAGTTTAAACTCTTCTCCTTCGTGGATGGATTCTCGGGCTGTAATCAGATAAAAATGGTGCCGAAAGATATGGAGAAAACTTCGTTCATTACCCCATGGGGTACTTTTTGTTACAAGGTAATGTCATTCGGTTTAAAGAACGCCGGGGTAACCTATCAAGGGGGCCATGACTACTCTGTTTCATGACATGATGCACAAAGAAATTGAGGTATATGTCGATGATATGATTGCCAAATCCAAAACAGAGGAGGAGCATGTGACCCATCTATCAAAGTTATTCGAGCATCTAAGGAATTACAAACTCTGCTTGAATCCCAATAAGTGCACATTCGGTGTCCGCTCAGGGAAACTGGTAGGATTCATCGTCAGCCAGAAAGAAATTGAGGTTGATCCTGACAAAGTCAAGGGCATTCAAGAAATTCCTTCACCAAAGACTGAAAAACAAGTCAGAGGATTCCTGGGACGTCTGAACTACATTTCCAGATTCATATTCCTCATGACCGCGACATGTGCGCCGATTTTCAAATTACTCAAAAAGAATCAGGACTGCATTTGGACAGAAGTTTCCAAACCACCTTCGACAGTATCAAGGAATACCTGTTTAATCCACCGATTCTATCACCTCCAGTGGAAGGAAGACCACTGATCATTTCCTTAACAGTCTTGGAGGACTCCATGGGTTGTGTACATGGCCAACAAGATGAAACGAAAAGAAAATAATCTGCCATCTACTATTTGAGCAAGAAATTCACCGACTGTGAGACTCGGTACACTATGCTTGAGAAAACTTGCTGTGCTCTGGCTTGGGCAGCCAAACTTCTTCGCCAGTATATGATTCATCATACTACTTGGTTAATCTCAGAAATGGATCCAATCAACACTACTACGAAAAACCCATTTAACAACGGTTAGGAATGACATATAATGACGCGAGCGAAGGCGTTGTTATGTAGATTGTCGTTGTAAGTTAGCTGTTTCTACAACGGGCTGGAAACCGTTATTGAAAGGTACGGCGCGAGCCATATATCACAACTGTTATAATAATAAACCGTTGTGATACGTACACTTAGGTTCTGGGTTCGAAGCCCGTCAACAACGAAATTATATAAAACATAAATTACTTATGGTATCAGTTACAATAGATAACCATTGTTGTAAGTACCCTAAGTTTATTATATTAAATGTAGATTGCTTGTTTTCCAAACACCTCACTAAATAAATATACATGGATTCAATTTGATGAAGATGTCTATAATCTGCAAATTAAACTGTTCTTGAAAACCAACTTAAACAAACCAATTTTGTTTTCTGATTGCATTCGTCTCTCGTGCATTTCACGCTCTTTTACATATATAGTGGTTTATTGATCTGACTCCTTCGATATATCACTATCTTCGATTATAGTTAAATTTCCATAAGATCAACAAGACATTGGATAATCTGCCTCATCTTTGATTTAACTATAATGGAAGATGGCGATGCATCTAAGGAGCCAGATCATTATACCATAATCTATATATAAAAAAACGTGAGATAAATGATGAGAGGCATGCAATCAGAAAACAACATTGGTTTGTTTAAGTTGGTTTTCAAATACAATTTAATTTGCAGATTATAAGTATCTATGTCAAATTAACTGAATGTATTTTAAGTGAGGGTTAGTGAAACAAACAATCTACGTAGAATATAATAACCTCAAACAACATTCTATACCAGATCCAGATATTATAAACTCATATAATACGCTTGCTACCACCAGCAAACTTTAAGTGAGGGTTAGTTAAACACACAATGTAAATAGGATATAATAAACTCAAACAACATTCTATACCAGATCCAAATATTATAGACTCATATAATACGCTTGCTACCACCAGCAAACTTTAAGTGAGGGTTAGTTAAACAAACAATGTAAATAGAATATAATAAACTCAAACAACATTCTATACCAGATCCAGAAATTATAAACTGATATAATACGCTTGCTTCCACCAGCATCATCACCCTGTATCATCCCCTTAACCTGAAAGGAAACAAAGCAAACTTCAAAAATGAGCATCCTCAGTTGAAAACAAACCCTAAAACCATAATCCAGTGAAGAGTAAAGAGAGAAACATGAATAACGCACCTTTTAATGAAACTAATCACGGAACAGGAATCAATTATGATGTTGAACTAGTTTGGGAAGCAATGAAAAAGAAATATAAGGAGGAAGAAGCTTACACAAAAGCTTCATACTTCTTATACTTCTTTTCATTGTTTCTAAAACTAGATAAAGTTTACTTACAGTGTTAATTCTTCATTTACTAACATCTTGTTCGTGAAGCTATGAAGAAAAAGTACAAGGTGGATGAAGTTTCTATCATAGCTTCATGCTTCTTGTACTTTTTTCCATAGCTACACAAACATTATGAAGTTTCCAAAGCATGGTCTTTGTTAAGGTAGTGAAAACGAATCTGAAAAAATGAGAACAATCAACAAAAATAACAATCCACAAACGAGATAATGGGAAATATCTAAAAATAGATGGAAGAAGAAGAATACCTTAATGTATGATTACCGGCCAATGGTGAAAACGAAGAGAAAAAATGGGTTCTAGGGTTTCACTTTGAAGGCAACGGCGTTATTGTCAATTAAGTGAAAGTTATTTTGCTTATATATGGGTATACTATTTCACAACCGGTAACAATAACAACCGTATAGATAGGTATTTATTTATTATAAATATATCACTACGGTTAACTAGAATAACCGTAGTGATAACCCTTTTATTTGTGAATTTTAAAATAAATAAAAACCGTATAGATAGGTATTTATTTATTATAAATATATCACTACCGTTAACTAGGAGAACCGTAGTGATAACCCTTTTATTTGTGAATTTAAAATAAGTAAAAAAGAAAAGGTGTGCCTTAACTTCTCACTTAATGCATATGCAGTTTAAACATCAACAATGTAATTCATAATGCATCTGCAGTTTAAACATCAACAATGTAATTCAAACCCTAATTCAACTATTATATTTCATAACAAAGTAAACATTAAACATAAAGGAGACAAGAAAACATAACATCTTGATATTTTCAGAAAATATCTCTGATTTCAGTTTGTTCTTCAAATTCTTGTTCTTTTTCTTTAAATCCTCATATATAACCTTCAGATAGCCCACGACTTCCAACTCTGACTTCATAATGCTCTCATCGTCATTTCCATCTCTTTCTCCCACGTATTCATCCCATATGAACAAATTACATGTTTCATCGCTCCTCCAAAATGGACATCTCCAAAAAAGCCTTCCTTTATTTTGTCCCTTCTTGCATTGATACGAAACCATACGACCATCACAACCACAAAAATTTCAAGATCGAGATTTTACACTGGAAGAAGACGTAGAAACACCTTTGGATGATTTTGTCTTCAAATGTGACATTGCAACACCTTAAAGTAGAACAGTTTCTTGTTGTTGTTGTCTTCTTCCCAACATTGGTGACGGACGACGTTGGTGTTAGGGTTGTTTCGTCTTGTTTCTTTTTTCAATGGATAAATTGATATATACTTGGTGTTTAAAATACATAAAAAGAAGCTTCACTTTGTAACAACGGTTTTAAGAAAAAGCCGTCGTGATATCCTTATTATTATTTAGTTAAATATTAATAAAACTTAAAAAGGGAGCATTTACGTCAAAGGGATAAACTATTTGAAGGCAATGAGGTTCGAACCTATGATAGCTAAATTGTATCACCACGGTTTTCATAACAACCTTTATTATACCCTTGAGATTTCTAATTAAAATAATGCGCGCGCATCCAGTACGCACTACAAGAACGGTGTATAGGATGTCGTTGTAAACCTGGCGTTGTTGTTTGGGCATTTTGCAGTAGTGCAAGTACGTCTTTGAAAAGCCTGCTCTCACGGGAAGGATTGCCCGTTGGCAGATGTTGTTATCAGAGTACGACATCGAGTACCATGCTCAGAAAGCCGTTAAGGGAAGCGTTTTAGCCGATCATTTGGTTCATCAACCGATTGACAATCAGGAATCAGTCAGATTTGACTTCCCAGACGAAGATGTCATGTATCTAAAAATGAAAGATTGCGATGAACCGCTACCCAGTGAAGGGCTGGAACCAGGTTCCCAGTGGGGCTAATCTTTGACAGAGCTGTCAATCATTATGGAAATGGAATTGGGGCAGTCATCATAACACCTCAGGGTACCCATATTCCTTTCACTGCCAGACTGACATTCAAGTGTACAAACAACGAGGCCGAATACGAAGCTTGTATCTTGGGTCTCGAATAAGCGGTTGACTTAAGGGTTAAGAACTTGGATGTATATGGCAACTCAGCCCTGGTTATCAATCAAATTAAAGGAGATTGGAACAGATACCAATCAGGACTGATTCCTTACAAAGATTACGCGAGAAGGTTGTTACCATTCTTCAACAGAATCGAGTTTCATCATATCCCTCGTGAAGAGAATCACATGGCTGATGCACTAGCCACTCTCTCTTCCATGATTAGTGAAGGTCAATGGAATGACATACCTAAGATCGACATAATGCGCCTAGAATGGCCTACCTACATCTTCACGATCGAAGCAGTCATAGATAACAAACCTGTGTATCACGATATCAAATGCTTCCTTCAGAAACAAGAGTACCCACCCGGGGCATCCAGAAAAGACAGAAAGACCCTCAGAAGATTGGCAGGCAGCTTCTTTCTGAGTGGTCATACACTCTATAAGAGAAACTTATACATGGTCTTGCTCTGATGCGTAGACAGACTATAAGCAAACATGCTGATAAAAGAAATTCACTAAGGATCCTTTGGCACTCATCCCAATGGACACACAATGGTGAGAAAAATTCTGAGAGCAAGGTACTATTGGTTAACAATGGAATCCGATTGCTACAAGTACATGAGGAGATGTCATAAGTGTCAGATATACTCAAACAAAATCCATGTACCGCCAACACATCTCAAAGTTCTTTCTTCCCCTTGGCCTTTTTCCATATGGGGAATCGACATGATTAGCATGATTGAACCCAAGGCTTCGAACGAACATCGGTTCATCCTGGTAGCCATCGATTACTTCACCAAGTGGGTCGAAGCAGTGTCACACGCCAATGTGACCTGACAAGTGGTAGTCCGCTTTATAAAAAACAATCTCATATGCCATTATGGTGTTCCTAGCTAGATCATTACGGATAATGGATCTAACTTGAACAATAAGATGATGAAAGAGTTGTATGCTGAGTTCAAGATCAAACACCATAACTCATCTCCCTACCGACCCAAAATGAACGGAGCGGTAGAAGCGACTAACAACAACATCAAGAAGATTGTTCAGAAGATGGTTATAACCTACAAAGACTGGCACGAGATGCTACCCTTTGCTCTTCACGGTTATCGCACATCTGTCCGTACTTCAACAAGGGCAACCCCTTTCTCTCTAGTATATGGCATGGAAGCAGTTCTCCCCATAGAAGTAGAGATCCCATCAATCTGGGTATTGATGGAAGCTAAGCTAACACAGGCTGAATGGTGTCAAAGTCGACACGATGAACAAAACCTAATCGAAGAAAAGCAAATAACGGCTTTATGCCATGGTCAGTTGTATCTGCAAAGGATGAAGAAGGAATTTGACAAAAAGGTCTGACCTCGCGTCTTCAGGAAATGAGAACTTGTGCTCAAGAAGATACAATCATTTCTCACTGATTCCTGGGGCAAATGGACTTCGAATTATGACGGCCCCTATGTGGTCAAGAAAGCCTTCTCAGGCGGTGCCTTGAGACTCGCAACCATGGATGGAGAGGAATTTGCCTACCCCACAAACGTTGATGTAGTCAAGAAATACTTCGCCTAAAAAAAACGTCTCGGTGGATTGAAAACCCAAAAGGGCGGTCCAGGCAAAAATTAGAGACATGATCAAAAATCATCCTGGTGGATTGGAAATATCAAAGTACAATCCAGGAAAAAGTTTGGGATAATGGCAAGTAACTATGTCTGATGAGTTCAACTCCTCAGCAGTAATGCCAGCCATCAGGAAAACTCCAGTCAAGGTCATCTTCGACGGAAGCTCAGGATGTCCAGAATTCAAAGTTGGTAGAAGGATATTGGTCGTTATGTTTCAATGTAGCCTTGTTCCCTTAAAATTACCATTTTCTAAACTTTGTAAATACTGTATGGAATCACGCGCTTGGCTGATCTCCATCCTATCAATAAAAGTTGAGCCCTAGTGCTTTTGTTTGTAATTCTCATTTGTTATAGCTCTACAGAACGACATTTTAACATGATCAACGATTCTTGAAATAAAATAAAAATGAATTTAATTGTCAAAATTTTTCTGCTTTAAAATAAAGATGGCAGTTTCTTTTGATTGTTGAACATCGAAATAACACCGATCGCTTCTCCAGAAGCAATTGAGCTTCACGGTGCAGAATCAAAGTACTCCTTCTAAACCAGTACACCGGAATGAAGGATTAATTGTGTCGGATGCGAACATTCCATCCGACACCCCCGACAGAGTTCTTATCTCCTAAGCCCAAACAATGGTTGTTCCCCACAGGGACTATCTCTCCTAAGCAAGGAAGAATTGCTATCTTGAACAAATGGTGCTTCTTCGTCCCCAGCAGTGGCCGAGTATCCAGTCGTGTTCATCCATTAGTCTGTATGTCGTGTCAGTTTTGTCAGCATAAACATACATACATCATGCATTATTGACTTTGCATTCATATTCATATTGCATCACTATCACTCCGGTTAGTCTTGTCCCCTAGTGATAAAAGTCCTCTCAATCGAGTTGTCAGTTATTTTCTCGTCAGGAAACGCCTCGTCTGAGCGATCTCTCCTCCAGTTCATTTCTGGGATGGAGAAGGCCCTTGACTACTTTGATAACTTGAACCTCTGAAAAACAAGAAAACTCTCCACAAACGTCACTCTTCTCCATTGAAGATGATATCTTTGCTTTCCCAGATTAAATAAAATCCCAAAGAGAGCCTCGCAACTAAAGACTTTCAGCAACACAGTGGTTATTCTCTCTAGAAAATCAATGTTAATGAAGTCATTAGCACCTCGAAATTGGGGTACATTGTATGGAATTTCTTCGAGAAGGTCTCGAAGAAAAGTATGATGTAGTATCCCCAAGCAGAAAGTAGTCTCTCAAGAGACTCGTTTTTCCAAGTAGAGTCGACAAATGACGTCTCCAACTAGAGAAGTTTGAACACCGGTGGTTGATCAGCTAGTTTGTGAGTATTAGCAAGCGAGAGGTCTGGGGTTCGAATCCCCCTCGCCCCAGACCTCTTTTTTATCACTTATTCCATTTCATTATTTTTCATATTATTTTTTAAATGATTTGGAAAATTAATAACTCTCTCAATTTTAATTATTTTTTATTGGTTCTTTTTGCAAAAAATACAAAAATATTGAAATATTTTATTCAACAAAAAAAATTAGATTTATATTATTTATTTAATATAGTTGTTATTTTTGTAAATAAATTCATTTTTATTGTTTTTAAACCTTTTAAAAATGAATATTCATGTTGAAAATCAAAATCAAATGAGTCCTAAATCATCTTGTGATTAAAACCTCATTTTTCAAACCTTAACCAAAAATCACAAGTAGTTTATTTAGACTTATTTGGTATTTTTGTCATTTTATTCATTTTTATTAAAAGGATTACTTTTAAAAGAAAACGAAATAGGGTTTCTTTGATTTTCACCCTAACTTATATTTTTCAACCTTTTGGGCCTCTAATAGAGTGTAAGACCCAACCCACTTTTAACCAAAACCATTTGGGGCCTCAAATATTGTATAAGTCCCTCTGCGTTAAAAGAAAAGTTCGGCACGATCTTCGCCTTTTTAACAGAGTGTAAGACCCAACCCCTTGAGCTATAAGTCCCATCTTTGTTCATTTTCAAACCTTTTGGGACTCTAATAGAGTGTAAGACCCAATCCCTCTTTTAAATCAAAATAGTTTGGGCCTCAGTCATTGTATACGACCCACGGTGTTTTCAAAAACCTCGGCGCTATCGCCAGTTTAAAATAGACTTTGGGCCTCTAATAGAGTGTAAGACCCAACCCCTTTTTGTAAATAAACATTTTTAGGCCTCACATATTGTATAAGTCCCTCTGTATATTTTCAAAACAACTGCGTGATCGTCGCCTTTTCAAAATCATTCGGGCATCTCCCTGAGTTGTATGCCCCATCTCCTGTACAAAAAAAAACTTTGGGCCTCTAATAGAGTGTAAGACCCATCCCTTGTAAATAGAAAACCTTTTTGGGCCTCAGTGTATTGTATAAGTCCCGATACAGTTTCAGAAACTCCGACGAGATCGTCGGTTTCAAAATCATCTGGGCCTACCCTTGTGTTGTAAGTCCCATTTCTTTTCTTTAAATATCCTTTGGGCTTCTCTTTAAGTTATAAGACCCATCCCTTGGTACAAAAAACTTTTTGCGTCTCAGCCATTGTTTGAGTCCCGATACGATATTTAAAACAACAGTACAATCACTGTTCAAACCTTGGGCCTCTCCTTGAGTATATGCCCCAAAATTTTTTTCCTAAACAACTCCCTTTTGATTTAGGTTCAAATATACAGTTGTTATTAAAACTTTCTTTAATTTCTCTGAACAACTAACAATACAACATGTAAGCTCGCTCACCTGTAAGTTTTAACAACTTTCATTTACTCGCTTTAATATATATAACTGTATTGTGGGAAGCGGCACATGGTTAGTCTTCTTTCATTCTTTTAAATATACGTCAAATATATATATATATATAACTGTATTGTGGGAAGCTGCGCATGGTTAGTCTTCTTTCATATCCTTTTAAATACTTGTCATATATCAACTGTATATATACTAGTATAGTTATTTAGAGTTTTCCCCAGCAACTAGGTCTAGAACTAGGTAAAGCCTGTTGGTCACTCTTAAATACAAACAAAACTAGACCCCCCATAGGATTTCCAGATATAGTCTTCCCTTCCCTTAGGGTTAAACAATATGGAACAAAGAGAAAGGCAGTATTCCCGGTGAACCTTTTCTCAGACTGTCACCCCAAGAAATTGTCAAAGAAATTCTACTCCCCGGAGTTGATCTATTCTCTGTGAATAGCATATCCTGAATTTCTTCAAATCATAGAACTTTCCTGAAATGATCTCTTCTCTGGGAATTGCATTTCTTGAACTTCTCTTGGTTTGGGACCCACAAGCTTCCTAAAAGCATCCCCGCCTCCTCTTGGGCTTTGTACAAGGACCCTTCGGCTTCTTAGAAGTTCTCATGCCTTCTCTTGGGATTAATACAAGGACCCTGGAGACCTCTTAAAGGTATAAGACAAAACTTAGTCATCCTTTGCTAGAGAAGTCTTTCCAGTGTCAGACTTGAGGCCACTTTAAGGTTGATTCTCATCCCTTAATGCCCTTGCTTCCTCTTGGAGGCATCATACAAAATATAAAACTCTTCCACACCTTAGACTTGGATAGTATAAATCCCCTTGAGTCTCAAATACATTCTCAAGTTCCTTACAACTATAGGAAGAAACCCCGGGCATTTTGGATCAATCTCTAGTAGAAACCAAGCCTATCTCATGAGAGTTCCCCAACCAGGGTTAGCTTATCCCAAATTAGAACCTCAAGGTTTCTGATATCTCAACTCTTCTGTAATCCTCAGTAAGAGTTGATTCCGCATTTGGACCTACCTCGGGATTTTAAACAATTCCCGACAAAAGATAGCCTTCTCTTAGGCTTTATATAAGGACCCTTCCTCAGCAGGAAGCTAGCCTCCTCTTAGGCTTTGTATAACGATCCTTCCTCAGCGAAGTCATCTTCCTCTTGGGCTTTGTACAAATTATTCTCCCCAGCAGAGCTAACCTTTTCAGACTCTCTCGTAGAGTCAATCACTTTTTCAGACTTTGTTGTTGAGTCAACCACCTTTCCTGACTCTCTTGTTGAGTCAATCATTTTTTCAGACTCTCTTGTTGAGTCAATCACCTTCTTGGACTCTCTTGTTGAGTCAACATTTTTTAGCCTCAATCTTGGGCTTTGTACAAGACAGATAAAAATACTCTCTCCTTGAGTCGATCTTTATCCAAACTTGGTATAAAGATTTCCCCTAGCAGGAGCTAGCCTCTTCTCAGGTTGTGTAGAATACTTTCTCCAGCTTGTCCAACCTCAATCTTGGGCTTTGTACAAGACAGATATAAAACACTCTCTTGTTGGGTCAAATCCTTTAAGCCTTAATCTTGGGCTTTGTACATGACATAAATTTCCCTCTCTTGAGCTTGGGACAAATATCTTCCATGGCAGAGTCATTTCCTCCCAGTCTTCTTCTAGGCTTTGAGGAATGATTCTTCTCTAAGCAGAGTCAACTCATTTTAGCCTCAATCTTGGGTTTTGTACAAGACACATTAAAAATACCCTCACCAGAGTCAGTTAAATTTCCCTTTTCAGCCTCAATCTTGGGCTTCATACAAGACAGATAATTCTCCCCAGTGAAGTCAAAACCCCTTTCAGCCTCAATCTTGGGCTTTATACAAGACATACATAACATTTTCCCTAGAAAAGTCAAACTTATAGCCTCCTCTTAGGCTTGGTATAATGATATCCCCAAAGAGTCAGTCTCTTTTTTGCCTCAATCTTGGGCCTTGTACAAGACACCAATATATGCACTCTCTTGTTGAGTCGGTCACTTCTAGCCTCATCTTAGGCTTTGTATAAGGAAATCCACTAGTCGAGTCAATTAACCTTTTAGCTTCAACCTTGGGCTTCGATCAAGGCACACCAAAATCAACAATCCCTCTTTAGAGATGACAAAATCTCTCTCAGTCAAAACCTTTTAGCTTCAATCATGGGCTTTGTAGAAGACACCAAACATGTTTTCCTCCCTTAGAATAGGAGGAACTATGATTGCTCTGACATTGATTGGTACAATCGGATCTAAGACGAGATCAGAATCATTGACCGTTATGGAAACTTCCCTAATGTACCCCTCATAGGAATTAAAGGAGGAATCAACTATCATCCAATTTTAGTTCATCGTCAATTTGGATACCAGATGAAGCATGTCCCGTGTAATGCTCATCTGGAAGGCTTTTTCTTCAAGGAAGGAGAAAATGACAGAGCACTAAAGATAGAAATAGTGTATGCTTGGAAACATGTTCACAAGAAAGGAAGAGAGTCTCTGGGAAAACCAGATTGTGTCTCGGTGGAACCTTATCTCCACTAGGTACAAACTAGAGCTCTCAAACCGAGGATGCCTTACCCTCGTCAGGAAGTTCTTCTGTTAAGGGACCCTATCCTTTATTTTATGTCTGATACGGAAAAACTTCAATGTGGAGTGTAAGAAAATATAGCAACTGTGAAAAGAAAAAGACGATCTGATCGAGATTTTAGAGCAACATGGTGTAGAAAATGGTACATGGGTTTAAACCACACTAAGAACATCACTTTCAGAGATCTTGGTGCTGCCTTTGTTCAAGAATATAAGTATAACCTGGACATGTCACCAGACAGAGATCAGCGCAGAGCCATGTCGCAGAAGGATAAGGAAACCTTCAAAGAATACGCTCAGAGATGGGGTGAAATTGCCGCCCAGATTTGTCCACCTCTTGAGGAATAAGAGATGACAAAGATCTTTTTGAAAACCTTGAGCTCATTTTACTATGACAGAATGGTCGCCAGTACACCCAGTGACTTCACTGAAATGGTAGGCATGGGAGTCCGTCTTGAAGAAGCAGTTCGAGAAGGATGTCTGGTCAAAGATGTCGGACCATCAAGCAGTACGAAAAGATACGGTGGTGCTCTCCCTAAGAAAAAAGAGCAAGATGTTGGTAATATCTATCTCGGGAAGCAAAGGCGACGATACCAACCAGTAGCAGTTATAACTTCTGCTATCAACCCTGTGCATGTTCCTACGTATCAACCTCAGGTTGCTCAAAGCCAACCGAATCAACAACAATATCAGCAAAGGACACAACAGCCTCTTCAGCAGGCTCATCATCCGTACAACAACAACCGTACAACGCGACCACCACGGTTCGAACCTATACCAATGTTGTACGCAGAACTATTTTCATTATTACTGGTCAAGGGGCATGTCCAAACCAGGTCTCCTCTTGCAGTACCGGAAAATCCACCTTTTTGGTTCAAGGCGGATCAGACTTGCCCTTACCACTAAGGAGGACCAAGGCATAACATAGAAAACTGTCTCAGCTTCAAATCCAATGTACAGAAGCGTGTTATGAGCGGGGTCTTATCCTTCAAGGATAAAAATCCAAACATTTAGACGAACCCGCTACCTCAACACGAGAATGCTGCGGTAAATTTGATAGAGGGAGAGTTTAACCACATCTATCAAATTCATGATGTACTTTTATTGAGAACCAACCTGGTCAAAATGCATCATAGACAGAGCGGATATGGGCATGTACCATCTGATAACTATCACCAGTGTGATATCTGCTCTAAAAACAATCAAGGATATTCTGTGGTGTAATCAGCTCTACAAGAACAGTTGGATCTCGGATGGATCCAGGATCACCGAATTTGTGAAGTCAACATGACTTATACAAATTCTAACATCATTCAAAACCACAACATTCTGGCAATGAATGTCAACTTGGTGGCAATGCACTCAAGGCAAAGCCAACATCATAATCTGTCACGGCACGATTACGATTTCTGTCTGGTCTGCTCGGTAAACAATCAGGGATGCTCTTTTATACAAGAGACCCTCCAGCGTCAGATGGATCTTGGATGGATTCAGGATTACCGCGATAGAAATCAGTATCAAGTTAATATGATTCAAATTTTCGATATTCGCTTGATGAATACCAGCTTGGTGGAGTTACATGCTAAGTGAGTCCAGCTCGATTTTCTGACTTTGCATAATTATCAGAACTATAACGGATGTCGTGAGAGCGACCAAGGATGCACTCTCGTTCAAAGAACATTGCAACACTTGTTAAACCACTGGTGGCTTCCGATCTACTTAGACAAAGACACACAACAAGTCAGTATGATTAATGGAAACCCTACTAGGCATCAAAGTCCGGATGTTTGATCAATGGAAACAGACCTAGTAAGGTTACACTACATACAAAGCGGACGTGGCCAGGTGCCACCAAATAACTATGAACGCTGTAGAGTTTTCTCTGAAGATAATCAAGGATGTTACCTCGTGCGAGCAGCCCTTCAGAGTTAGTTGGACCACGAGGAGATTCGACCGTGTCCAAGTTCTGGGTTAACCAATTTGATGCCAGACTATTTTGCTAATTGAATAAAGGACGTTGTCATTGTCTCTGATCATAAGAGGACCAAAGATGTTTGTACCATAATCCCTCTACTTGATGAATCAAGAATTCCTTTGGACAGTATAAAACTTCCCAACCAGGAACTGATTGAGATTACTTACAATGGTCAGAAGAATCAGAAGGCTCCTGTAGTTATCTATCTACCGGGACCGTTACCGTATGAATAAACTAAGGTTGTCCCTTACAAATACGGTGCAACAACAATTGAGAATGGAAAGGAAATTCCATTACCCTCCGTCGTTAATATTGCAGACATCAGTCGAGTAACACGGAGTGGTCTAATCTTCAACCAAGAAGTTGGAGAACCTACCAGAGAAAAGGAACCTCAAACGGAAATTCCTGATCAACCAGTCGGTCACTCTAGTGATCCCGACCTTTCAAAGAACAACGATGAGATGCTGAAGCTCATCCAGAAGAGTGAATACAACATTTTTCATCAGCTGTTGCAAACTCCTTCAAAAATCTCAGTGTTATCACTTTTACTCAGTTTCAAAGCTCACAGGGAAGCTCTACAAAAAGTCTTAGAGCAATCCTTTGTGGAGCAAGATGTGTCAATAAGACAATTTGACAACATCATCTCCAATATCACTTCCTGCAACAACTTAGGATTTAGTGATGAGGAACTGCCGAAAGAGGGCCCAAATCATAACATGGCGCTCAATATTACAGTCAACTGCCAGGACGATGTTTTAGCCGGCGTACTGGTAAACACCGGATCAGCTCTAAATGTGATGCCGAAGTCCACTTTAATGCGACTAACATTTAAAGGATCTCCAATGAGAGGCAGCGAGGTCACCGTCAAAGCATTTGAAAGATCCTGAAAAATAGTTATCGGCGAAGTCGACCTTCCCATAACTATCGGTCCTCACACTTTCCTAGTCACTTTCCAGGTCATGGACATCCGAGCAACATACAGCTGTTTGTTAGGAAGACCTTGGATACACGAGGCTGGGGAAGTAACTTCGACACTTCACCAGAAGCTGAAGTACGTCAAGAATGACCAACTCGTCATAGTATGTGGAGAGCGAGCCTTGATCGTGAGCAACTTATCGCTGTCCGCTTGTGTAGAACCAAAAGAGGTCGTTGGAACCCAGTTCCAAGCACTTTCGATGAGCCACGACAACCAATCAGAAGGAGGAACGTCGATTTCCTCGTACAATGATGCTCTCGAAGCGATTAAAAATAACAACGCAAAAGGATGGGGACAACTTGTCATTCCTACTGATAACAAGACAAAGAAAGGTCTTGGTTTTCCCTCAAACTGTACCCAGACTTCTATTAACCATGAAAATCTTCACCCCATTCAGAAATTCTTCCATAGTGGAGGTTTCCTACACCTAGTGTCTCAAGAAGTACATACCATCAACGACGGTGATTCCTGATGCGGTGTTTTCGCAAGTATACGAATCGCGTCAGAGTAATATAAAAGATTATCGATCCCACAGAGACCAAACATCAATCTATCGGTTTCTATTATTACGGTGTTTATCTAAGGCAAATCAATCGGGAGTTCGTGAGTGCATAGTAAAAGCGAAGTAAAGTACAAAGATATAAAATTCAATTTAAAACAAAAGTCCTAAATTTAATTCACACAGTCAGATAGTATTCCAAATGCTTATAAATAAAACCACTTATGGGGTAATGTTTTCTACTTTTGAAAAGAACTAATTTAACGGGAACTGTCGCTTTCGTGTATTCAGATACGAGTTTATCCCTTAATCGAATCCTCTTATTGTCACTTATAAAAAGGCGCGCATTGCGTTAAAGTAATAAACCTATTTTTAAGAAATATAGTTTCTTGACTCAGTTGAAAAGTATTTTGACTTGGAACTTTTAACAAAAAGAGGTTCATGCGAACCGGACTTTAAACCCATAAACGCGTCCGAAAATAGTTTTAAAATGGTTTTTCTAAAGTATTAAAAATTCCTACTTAACTAGACAAAGCGCTTTCGCTTCCTTTGAACAATTAAGACTAACCAAGTTTAACCAAAGGTTGGACGGCTTTCGATCTTACCCAAGAGAAATAAAGTGCAGAAAACTTGTGTTAAAAATCAGAATAACCCCTAAGCATTTCTATTGACACCTTGTATGGAATACTACTTTAACTATGATCCTTACATGCTAACCTTTAAAATTTAGCCGGACATGGAAATGTAAATAGACATGTTGAAATAGATCATGTTAAAGTAGATTCTTTTTTAAGTAAATAGTGCGGGAAAGTAAATAGTGCGAGAAAGTAAATGGTGCGAAAAAGTAAATAGTGCGAGAAAGTAAATGGTGCGGGAAAGTAAATAGTGCGAGAAAGTAAAAAGTGCGAGAAAGTAAATAGAAACCTGCTCCAAATCGGAGGCTTTAAATCTGGTTCAAATAGAAATAAATGACTGGAAAGGAAAATGGCGGCAGGATTAACTTCTACCAGAGTGCTCCAAACTCGATTACAGACTCGATCAACCAGTGTGATAACTCCCCGATGTGAGAAGTTTATCACTTTACAATACTGAAAATATATGGCTTGAGTTCTGAAACTAAGCTTTGATGAAGAAAAAGGATCAAGGACTCAATATTTATAGCCTAGGAAAAACTATGGAATGACCAAAGTGCCCCCCAACTTCTTTTGGGAGGGAAACCATACGACAAAGGTGGCGCCCGCCACCCCCTCATGGCGTCCGCCATGTGAACCAAGGGAAAAAGAAGTGGAGATCGTGGCAGTTGACAGCAGTTGACTCTTATCTAAGTCATGGCCTACCCTATGGCGCCCGCCATGGTGGATGCCATGTGTACAATTTCCTCAAAAACTAGTTTTCTTGCTCGTTTTTCTGGGAATACAACGAACCTGAAAACAAAACAAAACACAAGCATAACACAAGAAAATAACAATAAAATCCTAAGAAACATGTGTAATCCGAGTCAAATGCGTAGTGTGATTCAGTGTTATCAAATTCTCCCACACTTAGACCTTTGCTTGTCCTCAAGCAAAACACTTTATAGCTCATGACAGAAAAAGGTGGTATCAACGAAGGATTTGGGCTAAAAGGGCTTCTAAGTTCAAACTAGGATGAAGTGATAGGTGCTAACTAAGTGAACCAAGGATATCGTAATGACACTTTTCCGCCGACACGGACATAAACTTCGTTCCTATACAAACCAATCCATACTACCCCACTGTACCTAGGCCTACCTTTTGCATCTCTTTTGGGTCCTCTTCATTCTGGTGCAATCACATTAAGCCCGTTATCCGTACATACTCATAGTAAAGTGACCGGTTAGTGATTCTGATCTCAAGCATTGGGCTCTGGTACACAAACTGGTGTAACCCCTTTTATTGACCCAAATGTAGTTGTGGGGGATCGGATCGTAACCCGCCCTACCAAGTCCAGCACCAGATACCTCTGAACCAACCAACAATGGGCAAATTTTATTCTCTTTTTTTTAAAAATATTTTTACAACTTTTTGGGTTAAATGACCTTGTGAGGGTTACCTATACCCGAGTTGCATTTTTATGAAGCACAACATACAGATCATTCACTTATATTCATCAGTCCCTTACGTAGAGCATGCTTAGGTCGGAGTTGACTGTTAGGATAAACTACTAAGGACCTACTCTAAAAAGATAATTAAGGCCATGGTATATGGGGTATCGGGGTCGATTCCTATCACGAAGCTTATAGTGTTAAAACGATACCGATGTTTCAAAAAAGTTTTCCCAAGTCATCCACATCCTAACTCAAGCCTGCCTCAAAGCCCAAATTTTCAGAACAATACACTTTCTTTTGTCAAAATTTTTTTTTTGTAAGGCTAAGGAAATGGGGAAATAGGGATACACTACACAAATGACTCGTCAAGCACATGCATATTCTAAAAACAAACTAACAACAAGATAAATAAACTAGAAAGTAATAAAAAAGTAAAAGGAAAGAAAATGAAAGTAAAACAGATAAAGTCTCCTCTCACACTTAAATCGAACATTGTCCCCAATGTTTCGAATAAGATAGGGAAAGAGTATCATGGAAGTCCTATGGCATGCTACTGGTACTGTCGCCACCGTGCGGTGAGTGCCTAGGGTGACGAGATCTGCTGCGGCGATGATCGCTCTGAGAAGCTGCGAACTCGTCAAATCTAGCGGTCAAAGCAGCCTGAGATTGCATGATATTTTGAATGGAACGGTCTGTCTGCTGCTGTGACTCTTGCATGAATCTCATGTTGTCGGTTAGTTGCTGCTGGATGGCAGCAAGCAAGCCATCACGCCTTTCTTCTCTGGCCAGCTGGTCGCGCCATATCTTCTCAGTAATATAGAAACCAGGAGCTGTACCTGCGGAAGGGTGAGAAGAAGACAGTGCAGTGGGTGCAGGTGATACATGGTGGGGTGACATATGATGATTGGGAGACTGCTCTCGCTGGTCATACTCATCATCATTCTCGTTCCCGTCCCCAGTAGGAACATTAGGAGGCAGTGTACCCGTAACAGGTGGAGCATCTAAATCATAGGTCCAGTTCCTCTCTACACGTATATCAGTACGTCTAGTGCACGACAAAGCAACAGTTGGGATAGCCACTCCATGAAGCCTCCCTCTCTCCTTACCTTACACAATTTCATATCTTTTAGAAATTTTAAATTAATTGAGCGGGGAGGAAGAGGTGCCAAGGTGGCTATCTCAGTGTCGAGGTTTAGAGCCCTAGCAATAGACGTAATCAAACCTCCAAAAGCAATGGTCCCTGTACTCTTAATAGCAGCAATCATGTGAGCAATCATAAAAGGAACCAAATTAATCCTCCTATTTGTGAGGCACCCTTGTAAAAACAGAAGTTCTTTTGCATTCACTTTGTTTGGATTCTCCCGGCCAAAAATAGTACAAGCCAACATATAACGAGAAACATGGATGGCTGGGTTATGGATAATGTGAGATAGCTGGGTGGACGGATCAGGGCTTCCTCCACCTGTAATATCGCTCCAGAACTTGTTGATATCTCGACTCATAAAGTATCCCATAGGTAAATCAGGAATGTCATCAGGGGAAGTATGGAAACCTATCAAATCACCAAACCCCTTATGGGTAAAAGAGTACTCTGTCCCAAACAGCCTGAAAATGACGCTACCGTCCTGACCAACATATGGCTCATGGCTAAATGAACTGAGGAACTCCAGGGTGAGGTTTCTGTAGGTCGAATGCATGTCATCAGCATACTCATCCCACTGGAGCTGGCTACATAGAAACCTTATACTGGGTTCGATGCCTAAGGCATCCATGCAAGCCTAGTCAGGGTAACGGGTAGGTGCCATGGGGCGCTGATAAAGGACTAAATAGTGTTGTCTCTGTGCGTCATCTCTGAAAGCGATGTGCATGTCGTCGAAGGTCTGCATCCTAAAAAGAAGGGTTAGAGAATGGGACCTGAAAACATAAACATTATAAAAGGTCAGTCTATACAAACAAACTAATAAAAACAAAATGTAAGACATGGAAAGTAATAAACATAAAAGAAAAAAATAAAGAAAAATAAAGAAAACCGTGGGTTGCCTCCCATGCAGCGCTTGTTTAACGTCGTTAGCTTGACGAGTAGAACTCATGTAGCTGAAGTAGGTAGTGGTGGATCGATCAGATTGTGGCTGGAGTAGTCAATGGGAATGTCACCTCCTTCGTAGTGTTTTAAACTCTGCCCATTTACAATGAATGGACTACAAGACTGGTTCTTGATCTCAACTGCTCCAGATTTTAGGACTTTAGAAACTTCGAAAGGACCTGTCCATCTTGAACGAACCTTGCCAGGAAAAAGTCGCAACCTGGAATTAAAGAGGAGAACAGGATCTCCTATATTGAAATCTTTCTTTATAATTCTTTTATCATGCCAAGCTTTGGTTCTTTCTTTATATATTATGGCATTTTCATAGGCAGACTGGCGGAGTTCTTCTAGTTTATGAATGTCAAGGATGCGCTTTTCACCAGCAGTCAAATAATCTAAGTTTAAGGTTTTAATGGCCCAATAGGTCTTGTGTTCTAACTCAAAGGGTAGGTGACAGGACTTTCCATAGACCAATTGGTAAGGAGTTGTTCCAATAGGGGTTTTAAAGGCAGTTCTGTAGGTCCATAGTGCTTCTTGTAGCGTCTGAGACCAATCTTTTCTAGTTATTGAAACAATTTTCTCTAAGATTTGTTTAATCTCCCTATTAGATACCTCTACTTGGCTGCTAGTCTGTGGATGGTAAGGTGTTGCTACTCTATGCTTAACTCCATATTTGCTTAAAAGTTTATCAAAAATCCTTGATATGAAGTGCGATCCACCATCGCTTATAACAAGACGAGGTACTCCGAATCTAGGGAATATATAATTCCTAAACAGCTTAATCACTACTCGTGTGTCGTTTGTGGGTGAGGCTATGGCTTCAATCCATTTAGACACGTAGTCAACAGCTACTAAGATATATTTATTTCCTAATGAGGCTGGAAATGGTCCCATAAAATTGATACCCCAAACATCGAAAAGTTCTACTTCCTGAATGTTCCTTAAAGGCATTTCGTCACGTCTGGAGATGTTCCCAGTGTGCTGGCACCGGTCACATTTGACAATATAAACATGAACATCATGCCACATTGTGGGCCAGAAAAGGCCAGCTTGAAGAATTTTAGCGTGTGTCTTGGAGGTGCTAGCATGTCCTCCGTAGGGTGCTGAGTGACAGTGTTCTATGATATTTCTTACCTCTTCTTCTGGAACGCAACGACGAAAAATACCGTCTGCACCTCTTTTGAAAAGAAGTGGCTCGTCCCAATAAAATTGTCTTACATCGTTAAAGAACTTCTTTTTCTGTTGATAGTTAAGGTCAGGAGGTATGATATCAGCGGCTAGGTAATTAACAAAATCAGCGTACTAAGGTACGCCACTTACTGCCAAATATTTTTCAGGGTTCTTATAAGGATCTAGGTTATTTTCTTCAATGGCTTCTATCTTAGCTATTAACCTATCATAGGCAAAATCATCATTTATAGGCACTAAATCTGGTTTCAGGTACTCAAGTCTAGAAAGGTGATCAGCAACTACATTTTCTGTGCCTTTCTTGTCTCGAATATCTAGATCAAACTTCTGCAATAAAAGGATCCATCAAAGTAACCTAGGTTTGGCATCTTTCTTACTTAACAGGTAACGAATAACAGCGTGGTCTGTGTAAACTGTAATTTTAGCTCCTACCCGATAAGATCGAAATTTGTCCATAGCAAAAACCACGGCAAGGAGTTCTTTTTCAGTGGTTACGTTGTTAAGCTGAGCAGCATCTAGGGTTCTACTAGCATAATAAATTACATGTAATTTCTTATCCTTTCTTTGACCTAGAACAGCTCCTACAGCGTAATCGCTAGCATCGCACATGATTTTGAAAGGTTCGGCCCAACCTGGGGGTTGCATAATGGGTGCTGAAATTAGCGCTTGTTTCAAAAGATTAAATGCTCTAATGCATTTTTCATCAAAATTAAATTCGACATCTTTCTTCAGGAGGCCAGTTAAAGGTTTGGTTATTTTAGAGAAATCCTTGATAAAACGCCGGTAGAAACTAGCATGTCCAAGAAAACTTCGGACTTCTCTAATGGTCTTAGGGGGTTTTAAGTTTTCTATTACCTCTATATTGGCTCTATCTACTTCAATACCCCTTTCAGAGACCATGTGTCCTAAAACTATACCTTCGGTAACCATAAAGTGACATTTCTCCCAATTTAGCACCAGGTTTACATTCACACATCTTTTCAGGATTTTCTCAAGGTTAACGAGACAGTTTTTGAAATCAAATCCGCATACCGAGAAATCATCCACGAATACTTCCATAATTCCATCAAGGTAATCAGCGAAGATTGACATCATGCAACGCTGGAAAGTAGCTGGAGCATTACAGAGGCCGAAAGGCATTCGTCTATAGGCAAAGGTTCCATAAGGGCATGTGAAGGTTGTTTTTTCTTGATCTTCTAGGTGAATAGGAATTTGGAAGAATCTCGAATATCCATCAAGATAACAAAAATAGGAGTGTTTGGCTAAACGTTCCAGCATTTGGTCTATAAATGGTAAAGGGAAATGATCCTTCCTAGTTGCTTTGTTTAATTTTCTGTAATCTATGCACATACGCCATCCTCCTTCTATCCGTTTTGCTACATGTTCGCCTTTCTCGTTTTGCACGACTGTGATGCCTCCCTTTTTAGGCACTACATGCACAGGGCTCACCCACTTACTATCTGAGATTTGATAAATTATACCTGCTTCCAGTAACTTAAGAACTTCCTTCTTAACAACATCATTCATTATAGGGTTTATCCTTCTCTGATGTTCTCTGGAGGGTTTCGAATCTTCCTCAAGTAAAATCCGGTGCATACACACGGATGGACTTATACCTTTTAGATTAGAGATATTATATCCTAAGGCTGAGGGATATTTCCGCAAAACATATAAGAGCTGGTCTATTTCTTCTTGGTTTAAGGTAGCACTGACTATAACTGGACGGTTCATTTCCTCGTCCAAAAACTCATATCTTAGATTCTTGGGTAGTTCTTTAAGTTCTAAGGTTGGTTTCTTGGGGCATGGTATAGGATTAGGGGTAAGGGATAAACATTCGTGAAGGTTATCATCAATGTAGGGTTCCATAAATCCATCATCTTCCTTTATGACGGTTGAAGGTAGTTTGATTGTTTCTATGGGTTCTTCTTGATCTAGTTCCCTAATGCATTCATCAATGATGTCTATGGCATAACATGCGTCTCCTAATACTGGTGCCATAAGAAATTTCGACAAAATGAATTCTATCTTTTCATCACCTAACTCAAAAGTCAACTTTCCTCTCTTGACATCTATTATGGGTCCTGCGGTTGATAAGAATGGCCTACCTAGGAGGATTGGGATGTCATTATCTCCTTTAATGTCCATGACAACGAAATCAGTAGGGATAAACAACTGACCTATCCTAACTGGGACGTCTTCTAATATGCCTACTGGATATTTGACGGATCTATCGGCTAATTGAAGAGACGTCTTAGTAGGTTGCAGTTCTCCTAGTTTTAACCTTTCACAAACTGCTAGAGGCATTAAGCTCACACTAGCTCCTAAGTCCAGGAAAACTTTATCGATGACATGACTCCCCAAAATACAAGGTATGGAGAAATTTCCAGGATCTTTCTCCTTTTTGGCAAGTTTATTCTCGGAAATGGAATTGCATTCCAAAGGTTTTGGATCGTCAAGTCTACGTTTATTGGTAAGGATGCCTTTGAGGAACTTTGTATAAGATGGTATCTGGGTGATGGCTTCTGTGAAAGGGATTCCCACATGAAGTTTCTCTATGACTTTAATGAATTTCTGGTACTGGTTATTGATCTTGGTTTGTTTGAGTCTTTGTGGATAGGGTATTGGAGGTTTGTATGGCGGGGGTGGTTCATTAGTTTTATCTATAGTTTCTCCCTTATCTGGGTTTTTCTGTTCTTCAGATTCCACTGATTCCTCTACTTCGTCCATAGGTACAACGATTTTCTTAGAAGTTTTGGGTTTGCCCAATGCCGGGTTAAACGATTCATCGTAAGCGGTCCCACTTCGTAAGGTAATTCCATTGGCTTGTCCTCGGGGGTTTTGTTGAGGTTGTCCAGGAAATTGTCCTCCAGGTGTGGTTTCAGGAGCTTGTTTGAGAGCTACCTGAGAGATCTGGGTTTCAAGCATCTTATTGTGGGTGACTATTTGGTCTACCTTGGTTCCTAATTGGGTAATCATTTCATTTACATGAATGTTTTGGTTTAGGAATTCTTTGTTTTGCTGGGTTTGAGCCGAAATGAAATTTTCCATGATTTTCTCAAAGTTCGGCTTGGGCGGCACAGCTTGCATAGGTTGGTTTTGTCTTTGGGCTTGAAAACCGGGTGGTCTCGGAGGTGCAGGGTTTTGGATAGGGTTATTGTTTTTGTAGGATAAGTTTGGCTGATTCCTTCATCCAGGCTTATAAGTGTTTGAAAATGGGTTCCCTTGGGCATAGTTGACCTAGTCTGATTTAGTTTCATTCAACAGATTGCATTCCACTGATTGGTGTCCTTTGGTTCCACATAATTCGCATTCCGACGAGACTGCTTCTGCAGTAGCTGGGTTTGCGTACATATGTTCGACCTTAAGGGCCAAAGCGTCCATTTTGGCTTGCATCATGTCTATAAAACTTATCTCATGTATTCCTCCTTGGGCTTCTTTCTTCTCCACTGTTGCTCGTTCTGTTCCCCATTGACAATGGTTTTGAGCCATATCTTCGATGAGAGCGCAAGCTTCAGGGTAAGGTTTATTCATCAGAGCACCACCAGCGGCAGCGTCGATGGTCATCTTAGTGTTATAATGAAGTCTATTCTAGAAGGTATGAATGATTAGCCATGATTCCAGGCCATGATGTGGACATATTCTCAATAGGTCTTTATATCTCTCCCAAGCTTCAAAGAGTGATTCACCTTGGTTTTGAGTGAATCTGGTTATTTGGTTTCGAAAAAAAGCAGTTTTACTTGGGGGAAAATATCTAGCAAGGAATACTCTCCCAAGGTCTTCCCAAGTTGTAATAGAATTGGCTGGAAGGGAATCTAACCATGTAAGGGCTTTGTCTCTGAGGGAGAAAGGAAATAGTCTTAGACGAATCGCCTCAGGAGTAGCACCATTGGTTTTAAAAGTGTCAGCTAATTGGATGAAGACTTTTAGATGTTTATTTGGGTTCTCAGAAGGGAGACCCGGGAATTGGTTTTGCTGTACTAGTTGTAATAGGGAGGGTTTCAGTTCGAAATTGTTAGCAGGAATATTAGGGTTTACTATACTAGAATTGGGTTCATCATCGAATGGTTGAGTGAAATCCTTAAGGGGTCTTTGGTTACGGTCTTCGGCCATAGTTTCCTTAATTCTACGAAGTGAGACACGTGCACGAGCGTAATGTTCAGGTTCCGCTAAAGGATGTATAAGACTACCGGTGCTGCGAGTTCTTCACATTGACCAGTAGGTAAAGCCTTAGTCTAGACGGTGTAACAACAGGGTTCGAAATTTGACGTAATTGGTCCCCGGCAATGGCGCCAAAAACTTGATGCGGTGTTTTCGTAAGTATATGAATCGCATCAGAGTAATATAAAAGATTATCGATCCCACAGAGACCAAACGTCAATCTATCGGTTTCTATTGTTACGGTGTTTATCTAAGGCAAATCAATCGGGAGTTCGTGAGTGCACAGTAAAAGCGAAGTAAAGTACGAAGATATAAAATTCAATTTAAAACAACAGGCCTGAATGTAATTCACACAGTCAGATAGTATTCCAAATGCTTATAAATAGAACCACTTATGGGGTAATGTTTTCTACTTATAAAAAGAACTAATTTAACGGGAACTGTCGCTTTCGCGTATTCAGAACCGAGTTTATCCCTTAATCGATCCCTCTTATTGTCACTTATAAAAAGGCGCGCATTGCGTTAAAGTAATAAACCTATTTTTAAGAAATATAGTTTCTTGACTCAATTGAAAAGTATTTTGACTTGGAACTTTTAACAAAAAAAGGTTCATGCGAACCGGACTTTAAACCCATAAATGCGTCCGAAAATAGTTTTAAAAACGTTTTTCTAAAGTATTAAAAACTCCTACTTAACTAGACAAAGTGCTCTCGCTTCCTTTGAAAAGTTAAGACTAACCAAGTTTAACCAAAGGTTGGACGGCTTTCGATCTTACCCAACAGAAATAAAGTGCAGAAAACTTGTGTTAAAAATCAGAATAACCCCTAAGCATTTCTATTGACACCTTGTATGGAATACTACTTTAACTATGATCCTTACATTCTAACCTTTAAAATTTAGCCGGACATGGAAATGTAAATAGACATGTTGAAATATATCATGTAAAAGTAGATTCTTTTTTAAGTAAATAGTGCGGGAAAGTAAATAGTGCGAGAAAGTAAATGGTGCGAGAAAGTAAATAGTGAGAGAAAGTAAATGGTGCGGGAAGGTAAATAGTGCGAGAAAGTAAATAGTGTGAGAAAGTAAATAGAAACCTGCTCTAAATCGGAGGTTTAAATCTGGTACAACTGGAAATAAATGACTGGAAATGAAAATGGCGACATGATTAAATTCTACTAGAGTGCTCCAAACTCGATTACAGACTCGATCAACCAGTGTGATAACTCCCTGATGTGAGAAGTTTATCACTTTACAATACTGAAAATATATGGCTTGAGTTCTTAAACTAAGCTTGGATGAAGAAAAAGGGTCAAGTACTCATCTATTTATAGCCTAGGAAAAACTGTGGAAAGACCAAAGTGCCCCCCAACTTCTTTTGGGAGGGAAACCATACGACAAAGGTGGCGCCCGCCACCCCCTCATGGCGCCCGCCATGTGAACCAAGGGAAAAAGAAGTGGAGATCGTGGCAGTTGACAGCAGTTGACTCCTATCCAAGTCATGGCCTACCCTATGGCGTCCGCCATGGTGGATGCCACGTGTACAATTTCCCCAAAAACTGGTTTTCTTGCTCGTTTTTCTTCATTTCTTCACGAGGAGCTCTCGGAATACAAAGAACCTGAAAACAAAACAAAACACAAGCATAACACAAGAAAATAGCAATAAAATCCTAAGAAACATGTGAAATCCGAGTCAAATACGTAGTGTGATTCAGTGTTATCAATTCCTCCGATACGGATGAAGAGTGGAAGTCTTATCTTAACGAGGACAGTTATATGTCTCAGGGAAAGGTGCCTACGCCATTTTGCTTTCCGGCACAAAGTATGAGATTTATGCCGAGGTCAGACGTCAAAATGATATACGGAGATTGTGATCCGGAAGGATGCCATGCTCCACCCAACTCATTAGAGGAGGACACTCTGATGAAAGACAACTTTGACCACGACTATTATGGCTCAATGGATGGCCTGCCTATGTGGTGGCCATACCCAGGAGACTCAAGACAAAAGAGTCATCCAAACGATGCATATCAGCTGAGCATCATTGAAAAGAATACTCGCATCACCACAGAATCATGGGATCATTACTCAGGGCATTCAGAAAACATCCAGTACAACGATGACTTTGCAAAGCTTGCAGGACTAGAGTTCATCAATTATGCTTTTCCCGAGGTCAACGTCATCGAGAGGGATGACTCCTCCAGTTCCAAAGAAGTGTGGGACACCCTGGGATAACCGAGTGGAAAGTTCGACTTCCTAGTCAAGTACACCGCTCCTGAAATATCTCGTATCTGGCTCGAAGACATCCAGCCAATTGGATGGGGAGATCTACCGGAGAGTACAAACACTGTGCAAGATCAACTGAGGAATCCTCCTACGACAACTCTGCCTGTGAGATAGATTCCAAAGATCCTAATCCACCAGAAATCAGCGTTATTTCTGAAGACAAATCAAGAAGGAAAGTACCAGACTTTGTAATTAATCGAGGAGTTTGCCGCCAATGGGTTGCTGTCAACGTTCCGAAAGTTGTTCATAAGTCGAAGTAATTTCCGTCTTTATCTTAACATTTCACCTTGCCTAGGTGAAATGGATGTTTTGATAGGGCTCACTTTCTGTAAATGTCTCTCTTCGCTTCTTCCAAAGCGACAGAGTTTTGTTTTATAGGGCTGTAGTTTCAAGAATCGACAAGATCATAAATAAAATAACATTGTTCTGTAATTTCCGCATTTAGTGCTGTTTTCACTTTTCGTTTTTTCAGAGAATGGTAATCCTAAAAAATAAATAAATAAAAACAAGCATTTTTTTTTCCAGAAAATACACTGCAGGAACTCTTTCATTTCTCTCTATCTCTTCTAAAAACAATCATCACGTCAAGCAGATTGCTTGTTTTAAACCCCGTTGAAACACGCGATCCAATGCCTTCTCCCAACTTTGAATTCCCGGTATTTGGGGATGAAGAAGAAAATAACGAGGAAATTCCAGAAGAGATCTCTCGATTACTCAGACAAGAGGAAAAGTCCATTAAACCTCACAAAGAGCCGTTGGAAAGAGTCAACTTGGGTTCAGAAGAAGAGAGAAAAACGGTCAAGATTGGGGCACTGCTAAGTCCGACTGTTAAAGAAAGTTTGACAAAGCTTCTCAACGAGTTTCCTGATGTATTCGATTGGTCCTATCAGGACATGCCAGGGTTGGATACCAGCATCGTGGAACATCATCTACCGTTGAGATCAGAATGTCCGCCGGTAAAACAAAGAATAAGACGGACTCATCCAGACATGGCCATCAAAATCAAAGAGTAAGTACCAAAATAGATTGACCCGGGTTTCCTCGCCACATCAGAATATTCTCAATGGCTAGCCAATATAGTATCTGTTCCGAAAAGAGACGGAAAGGTCAGAATGTGATTAGACTATAGGGATCTGAACAAAGCCAGTCCAAAGGATGACTTTCCCTTACCGCACATTGACCTGCTGGTAGAAAGTACAACAAAGTTTAAAGTCTTCTCCTTCATGGATGGATTCTCGGGCTATAATCAGATAAAAATGGCGCCGAAAAATATGGAGAAAAATTCGTTCATTACACCATGGGGTACATTTTGTTACAAGGTAATGTCGTTCGGTTTGAAGAACGCAGGGGCAACCTATCAAAGGGCCATGACTACTTTGTTTCATGACATGATACACAAAGAAATCAAGGTATATGTCGATGATATGATTGCTAAATCTAGGACAGAAGAGGAACATGAGATCCACCTGTCAAAACTATTTGAGCGTCTGAGAAAGTACAAACTCCTCTTGAATCCCAATAAGTGCACATTTGGTGTTCGCTCAGGGAAACTGCTAGGGTTCATCGTCAGCCAGAAAGTAATTGAGGTTGATCCTGACAAGGTCAAGGCCATTCAAGAAATGCCTTCTCCGAAGACTGAGAAACAAGTCAGGGGATTCCTGGGATGTCTGAATTACATTTCCAGATTTATATTCCTCATGACCGCAACATGCGCGCCAATCTTCAAATTACTCAAAAAGAATCAGGACTGCATTTGGACAGAAGATTGCCAAGCCGCCTTCGACAGTATCAAGGAATACCTGTTGAACCCACCGATTATATCACCTCTAGTGGAAGGAAGACCACTGATCATTTACTTAACAGTCTTGGAGGACTCCATGGGTTGTGTACTTGGCCAACAAGACAAAACGAAAAGAAAAGAATCTGTCATCTACTATTTGAGCAAGAAGTTTACCGACTGCGAGACTCAGTACAATATGCTTGAGAAAACTTGCTGTGCTCTGGGCTTGGGCAGCCAAACGTCTTCGCCAATATATGATTCGTCACACTACTTGGTTAAGTTCTGAAATGGATCCAATCAAGTATATCTTTGAAAAACCTGCTCTCTGAAATGTACCATGCTTAGAAAGCCATCAAGGGAAGTGTTTTAGCCGATCATTTGGCTCATCAACCGATTGACGATCAGGAATCAATCGAATTTGACTTCCCAGACAAAGATGTTATGTATTTGAAAATAAAGACTAAGATGATCCGCTACCCAGTGAAGGGCCAGAACCAGGTTCCCAATGGGGACTAATCTTTGACGGAGCTATCAATCATTACGGAAATGGAATTGGGGCAATCATCATAACACCTCAGGGTACCCACATTCCTTTCACCCCCCGGTTAAAGTTCAAGTGTACCAACAACGAGTCCGAATATGAAGCTTCTATCATGGGTCTCGAAGAAGCGATTGACTTAAGGGTTAAGAACTTGGATGTATATGGTGACTCAGCCCTGGTTATCAATCAAATCAAAGGAGATTAGAACACATACCAATTAGGATTGATTCCTTACAAAGATTACGCGAGAAGGTTCTTACCCTTCTTTAACAGAATCGAGTTTCATCATATTCCTCGTGAAGAGAATCACATGGCTGATGCATTAGCCACTCTCTCTTCCATGATTAGTGTAGGTCAATGGAATGACATACCTAAGATTCACATAATGCACCTTGAATGTCCCGCTTACATCTTCACGATTGAAGCCATCATAGATGACAAACCTTGGTATCATGATATCAAATGCTTCCTTCAGAAACAAGAGTACCCACCTGGGGCATTAAGAAAAGACAGAAAAACCCTCAGAAGGTTGGCAGGCAGCTTCTTCCTGAGCGGTGATACACTCTATAAGAGAAACTTCGACATGGTCTTGCTCCGATGCATAGATAGACCAGAAGCAAACATCCTGATAAAAGAAATTCTCGAAGGGTCCTTTGGTACTCATGCCAACGGACACACAATGGCTAAAAAAATTTTGAGAGCAGGGTACTACTGGTTGACCATGGAATCTGATTGGTACAAGTACATGAGGAGATGTCACAAGTGTCAGATATATTCAGACAAAATCCATGTACCGCCAACACATCTCAAAGTTCTTTCTTCCCCTTGGCCTTTTTCCATATGGGGAATCGACAGGATTGGCATGATTGAACCCAAGGCTTCGAACGGACATCAGTTCATCCTAGTAGCCATCGATTACTTCACCAAGTGGGTCGAAGCAGCGTCATACGCCAATGTGACCCGACAAGTGGTAGTCCGCTTTATCAAAAACAATCTCATCTTCCGTTATGGTGTTCCTAGCCAGATCATTACGGATTATGGATCTAACTTAAACAACAAGATGATGAAAGAGTTATGCGCTGAGTTCAAGATCGAACACCATAACTCATCTCCCTACTAACCTAAGATGAACGGAGTGGTAGAAGCGACTAACAAGAACATCAAGAAGATTGTTTAGAAGATGGTTGTAACCTACAAAGACTGGCACGAGATGCTACCCTTTGCTCTTCACGGTTATCGGACATCTGTTCGCACTTCAACAGGGGCAACCCCGTTCTCTCTAGTATATGGCATGGAAGCAGTGCTCCCCATAGAGGTCGAGATCCCATCAATCCGGGTATTGATGAAAGCTAAGTTAACAGAGGTTGAATGGTGTCAAAGTCGACACGACGAACTGAATCTGATCGAAGAAAAATGAATAACGACTCTATTCCATGGTCAGTTGTATCACCAAAGGATAAAGAATGCGTTTGACAAAAAGGTCCGACCTCACGTCTTCAGGAAAGGATACCTCGTGCTCAAGAAGATACAATCCTTTCTCACCGATTCCCGGGGCAAATGAACTCCGAATTATGACGTCCCTTATGTGGTCAAGAAAGCTTTCTCAGGCGATGCCTTGAGGCTTGCAACCATGGATGGAGAGGAATTTGCCTACCCTATGAATGTTGATGTAGTCAAGAAATACTTCGCCTAAATAAGATTAAAAAAAACGTCTCGGTGGTTTGAAAACCTGAAAGGGAGGTCCAGGAAAAAATTAGAGACATAATAAAAAATCATCCCGGTGGATTGGAAATATCAAAGTACAATCCAGGAAAAATTTAGGGATAATGGCAAGTAACTATGCCTGATCAGTTCAACTCCTCAGCAGTAATGCCAGCCATCAGGAAAACTCCAGTCAAGGTCATCTTCGACGGAAGCTCGGGATGCCCAGAATTCAAAGTTGGTAGAGGGATAATAGTTGTTATGTTTCAATATAGCCATGTTCCCTGAAATTACCATTTTCTAACCTTTTTAAATACTCTATGGAATCACGCACTTGGCTGATCTCCATCCTATAAATAAAATTTGAGCCCTAGTGCTTTTCTTTGCAATTCTCATTTGTTTTATCTCTACTGAACGACATTTTAACATGATCAACGATTCTTGAAATAAAACAAAAATGAATTTACTTGTCAAAATTTTTCTGCTTTTCAAAATAAAGATGGCAATTACTTTTGACTGTTGAACATCGAAAGAACATCGACCGCTTCTCCAGAAGCAATTGAGCTTCAAGGTGCAGAATCAAAGTACTCCTTCTAAACCAGTACACCGGAATGAAGGATCAACTATGTCAGATGCGAACATTCCATCTGACACCCCCGACAGAGTTCTTATCTCTTAAGCCCGACCAACGGGTGTTCCCCACAGGGACTATCTCTCCTAAGCAAGGCAGAATTGATAGCTTGAACAAATGGTGCTTCTTCGCCCCCAACAGTGGCCGAGTATCCAATTGTGTTCATCCACTAGTTTGTATGTCGCGTCAGTTTTGTCAGCGTATACATACATACTTCATGCATTATTACTTTGAAGTCATATTCATATTGCATCACTATCACTCTGGTTGGTCTTATCCCCTAGTGATAAAAGTCCTCTCAATCAAGTTGTCAGTAATTTCCTCGTCAGGAAATGCCTCATCTGAGCAATCTCTCCTCCATTTTATTTCTGGGATGGAGAAGGCCCTTGACCACTTTGATAACTTGAACCTCTGAAAAACAAGAAAACTCTCGACAAATGTTACTCTTCTCCATTGAAGATGATATATTTACTTTCCTGGATTAAATAAAATCCCAGAGTGAGCCTCGCAACTAAAGACTCTCAGCAACACAGTGGTTCTTCTCTCCAGAAAATCAATGTATATGAAGTTATCAGCACCTCGAAATTGGGGTACATTGTATGGCATTTTCCCAATAAGTATGACCTCAACCCTTTTCAGTCAAATGGCGTCTCCCTAGTAAAAGAAATTCGGCGAGAAGTTTGAGGAAAAACCGCTACGAATAGCGTTTCTTGTCAAGTAAGTTTATTTGACAAAAGAAACTAAGACCAGTTCCTTGGTAGGAAACCAGGATCAAGGGGAAGTTTATATTAGAAACTGAGACCAATTCCTTGGTAGAAAACCAGGATCGAGAGGAAGTTTATATCAGAAATTGAGACCAGTTCCTTGGTAGGAAACCTGGATCGAGGGAAAGTTTACATCAGAAACTGAGACCAGTTCCTTGGCAGGAAACCAGGATCGAGGGGAAGTTTATATTAGAAACTGAGACCAGTTCCTTGGCTGACAACCAGGATGGAGGGGAAGTTTTTACCTTTTCTAAGCATTATTGCTTAGCAAAAGAAGATGAATTCGTAAACTAACATTCATAATCACTGTCAAAATTTCGGGTATTCTGATATTTAATCATCTTGCACCCCGAATGCCCGAATACCTTCGCGATTCACAACTTCGGGTCCAAGAAGATTAAATAGGGGCATCTGTCATACCCCAAATTTTTACCACTAAGATTTCCCATCATTGTGCGAATCATCATCAAAATATGGATGTACCTTTATGCCTCATTAGTCTCATCAAGGATTGTTGAGCATTCACTACAATTAAGCATTAGGGTTTTAAGCCCTCTTAGAGCTTAGACAAAGGATCAATCAAGGAATGACATGATCTTTAACTTGTCTAACCTCTCAAACACACATAAAGGATCAAGAGGACTCCCACATCAAGAATCAAGTACAAAGTTGCAACATTCCAAGTGGATCAAGCCTCAAGATCGCCAGTGTCACCAAATTAAGGTTTTGGTCGACTGAGGCCTCTAGGTGAAAATTTTCCTCTGGGCATGAGCCAATGCTTCAAAGCACAACCTAAAATACTCTAAGGGACCTCATAAACCCAATCATCAAGTCAATTTGACCTCAAGGGATGCATTCACCAAAAATCAGGAATTAGGGTTTCTTGACCTAATTCACCCCTAAGTTGACTTTTGGGACAAAACATGAGCCAAGACCTCAAGACATGATTTGAGGGTCTCAAATACACCACATTGATCCATTTACAACAATGGATTGATCTAAGAAGCTTGATCCACAAGTTTCAATTTCATCAGGACCACAATTAGGGTTTCGAGGGAAAAGTCAACTGTATCTTTGACTTTTTACCAAGACATGCTCCCAAACCTTGGGACATGATTCAATACACCCTATAATACCTATGGAGTCCATCCATTAGGTTTGATTTAGGTCAAGGACTTGATTTCACTAAGGATCGCACAGTTTGGAATTAATCTGATAAAAAGTCAACTATACACAAAAGTCAAGTTTGACTTTTTGGAAATTTTCACAATTATTGTTCCTTGACCCTAAAACAATGATAATGTGTGATTGGAATCATCATTCATCAAGAAAAACCAAAGAAAGTGGGATAACTTGTAAAAGGGGTAACCATAAAAACTTAGAATTTTTCTAAGTTATGGAACAAAGTGGCTAGGGTACCAACTTCCAAGGGCCATAACTTGAGATCCAAGCAACCATTTTGGATGGTCCAAAGCTGGATTTGTAGATCTCATGGCATACTTTAAAAGTGTCAACTACACCTCATTCCAATTCATTGTGGATTCTGAGTTATGATTGGATCAAAATCTCTAAAAACATGAAAATACATCTTTTCCAACACTTAGAAGAAATTCTGTCCAAGTCAGAATTTCAAGTGAAACACCAAAACTTGGGCCATTTTTTCACACAGTTGTAAGCTGAATGAATTCGAGATATAAACATCAAAGTTGTTATACATATTGCCTACAATCCAAGGAACTTATTGGCATGAAACAACTCAGCTTGAGCCAAGAGTTGTGGCTGCTGCAACACACCATGGCAAGGCTGTCATGAAAAATCAGTTTGTGTGATTTCTTGCCACACACGATTTTGAGCCAAAGACGAATGATCCCTCTACCACAGTCATCTAATCTGATCCTAATCCAACTGATCCAACTTGTAAAGCTAAGTCAAAAAGCCAAGGATTCTTCCAACTTGAGATTAATGCATTTTGGCACATTATGCCTTGAATTCAAAGGCATTTATGTGAAATAGGGCACTTTCAACAATGCCACTCTACTCAGTTAAAATGCGCACTTAAAAAACAATTAAAACATCTGATGAATATGGATTTGGTCAAGACATAGCCCTGCTCTTGGGAGAGGCTAGTTAGCCTTGCATGAGAAGAATGCCACCAAGCCAAAGCCATTGAATGTGATCTGATCTTGCAGCCATTCACTATTCCTCCAAGACAAGAATTGATCCATTATAAATAGAGGTCCTAAATGATCATTCAAACCACCCCAAAGCAGCCTACAACACTGCTTTATCTCATTCTCTCCTTAAGTGCCAAATTTCTTTGTTCTAGAGCAAGTGCTATCGGGTTTTGAGTTGCAGAGCCAAGTAACTTAAACCATCACTTCTAACACATCACATATGATGTATAGAAGCTGTCCAAACACCTAAACCACTTCTGAAACACCTGAATCAAAATCTCAATCTTCAACCTAGCCATTATGCATTTGGGATACCACAACTTGATCCAAATATTTTGAAAGTGTTCTAAGGCTTGCAATCCACTCCATAACATCCATTGAAGCTGTAGAGGTCATCAAATTACTTCTGGAGCACACTTTGTGCAGAGTTCCAATTCTTATTGCAGCAAGGTATGCCTCAAACTCTCATTGCATGATCTATGCATATTTCCTCGCATGATACTTTTGCCAATTGCTTATCATCATATGTTGAGTGTTTCCCCTCAAAAAATTTGACCATAACACTCACAAACATGTCTGCACGATTGCTTTTGCAAAATTAGGGTTCATACACTCATGTTGATGTATCTTGCTACACACTGAAAATAAATGAAATCAAATATTTCCATCATGTTCCTTGTTAAAAAGCACATGAATTTGGTGTTTGAATCGTGTCAAATGCTTGAGAAACGAGTGAGATAGAGAGCTTCACGCATCTGGCCAAAGGAAGAAGATGGCCATGGCGCCATTCTTCAGGTTTTCAAACCAAGTTCTCTATATATTTTTCATTTGCCATATGTTTAATGAATTGGCATTGCGCCCTAGTGGTTGATCAGCTGGTTTGTGAGTATTGGCAAGCGAGAGGTCTGGGGTTCGAATCCCCCTCGCCCCAGACCTCTTTTTTATCACATATTCCATTTTTATTATTTTTCATATTATTTTTTAAATGATTTGGAAAATTAATAACTCTCTCAATTTTAATGATTTTTTATTGGTTCTTTTTGCAAAAAATCACAAAAATATTGAAATATTTTATTCCACAAAAAAATCAGATTTATATTATTTATTTAATATAGTTGGTATTTTTGTAAATAAATTCATTTTTATTGTTTTTAAACCTTTTAAAAATGAATATTCATCTTGAAACTCAAAACCAAATGAGTCCTAAATCATCTTGTGATTAAAACCTCATTTTTCAAACCTCAACCAAAAATCACAAGTAGTTTATTTATATTTATTTGGTATTTTGGTCATTTTAATCATTTTTATTAAAAGGATTACTTTTAAAAGAAAATGAAATTAGGGTTTCTTTGATTTTCACCCTAACAAATCTTTTTCAACCTTTTGGGCCTCTAATAGAGTGTAAGACCAAACCCCCTTTTAACCAAAACCATTTGGGGCCTCAGATATTGTATAAGTCCCTCTGCGTTAAAAGAAAAGTTCGGCGCGATCGTCGCCTTTTTAACAGAATCCCTGGGCTTCTCCTTGAGCTATAAGACCCATATTTGTTCATTTTCAAACCTTTTGGCCTCTAATAGAGTGTAAGACCCAATCCCTCTTTGAAACCAAAATAGTTTGGGCCTCAGTCAATGTATAAGACCCACGGTGTTTTCAAAAACCTCGGCGCGATCACCTGTTTAAAATAAACTTTGGGCCTCTAATAGAGTGTAAAACCCAACACCTTTTTGTAAATAAACATTTTTGGGCCTCACATATTGTATAAGTCCCTCTATATATTTTCAAACAATGGCGCGATCGTCGCCTTTTCAAAATCATTCAGGCATCTCCCTAAGTTATAAGCCCCATCTCTTGTACAAAAATAAACTTTGGGCCTCTAATAGAGTGTAAGACCCATCCCTTGTAAATAGAAAACCTTTTTGGGCCTTAGTGTATTGTATAAGTCTCGGTACAGTTTCAGAAACTCCGACGAGATCGTCATTTTCAAAATCATCTGGGCCTCTGGGCTTCTCTTTAAGTTATTAGACCCATCCCTTTGTACAGAAAACTTTTTGGGCCTCAGCCGTTGTATGAGTCTCGATACGATATTCAAAACAATAGTACAATCATTGTTCAAACCTAGGGCCTCTCCTTGAGTATAAGCCCCAACATTTTTTTCCTAAACAATTCCCTTTTGATTTAGGTTCAAATATACAGTTGTTATCAAAAACTTTCTTTAATATCTCTGAACAACTAACAATACAGCATGGAAGCTCGCTCGCCTGTAAGTTTTAACAGCTTTCATTTACTCGCTTTAATATATATAATTGTATTGTGGGAAGCGGTGCATGGTTAGTCTTCTTTCATTCTTTTAAATATACGTCAATTATATATATAACTGTATTGTGGGAAGCTGCGCATGGTTAGTTTTCTTTCATATCCTTTTAAATACTTGTCATATATCAACTGTATATATACTAGTATAGTTATTTAGAGTTTTCCCCGGCAACTAGGTCTAGAACTAGGTAAAGCCTGTTGGTCACTCTTAAATACAAACAAAACTAGATCCCCCATGTAGCGCGATTTTTGTGGTCTTGAATCACTATAGCTTGGGCACTATAGTTCGATTCATTTTTTATCCTGTTAAGCTGATTAAGGAAGGGAAATAAATGTCTCCAATTAACCTTGCTTGCATACTGAGTTTAAACAGTCAAAACTGTTGGTTTACAGATACTATTAAGATGTGGGCCCCTCTTCAGTTATTTTGTTAAGACTAGAATGTTTGGACCATTTGTGAGGTTTTTGGTAAGGGATTAGGTCAGATGCTTTTGGTTCCAAAGACTTGGGAGGCTGATGGATCAGTGTTTGTCCCTCCTTGGTCTCCCCCCTGAGGTGTTCAGATGGATAAACTTGTTTGTCACTTGTAAAATTTGGGCAAATCGAGCAAAATGCACAAATCTGCCTTGCCATGACAGTTAGCAGCAACGCATATTGCCATTGTCATATCTCATGGCTTAAGTGGAGTTTCATGGAGTTCTTGGCCATTTTGGAAATCCCTCATATGATACAACATATGTGTGATCATAGTTTGTTTTGACACTTTTTGGATCCTAGTGAAAAATGCCCTTACATTTTGGAAAAAGTGAAACAGATTCTGACTTAGTGAAAATTTCACTTAAGTGTTGGAAAAAGTGACATTTCATGTTTTCCGCCATTTTGACCAAATCATAACTCAAAACTCATGATGAATTGGAATGAGGTGTCGTTGAAGCTTTTGTAGAGGGCCATGAGAGCTATAAATCCATATTTGAATGGGGAAAATGGCCTTGTGGTTTAGGAGATATGATCCTCCAAAGTTGGTACCCTAGCCACTTTGTTCCATAACTTAGAAAATTTCTAAGATTTTATGGTCACCCCTTTTACAAGTTATCCCACTTTTCTTGATTTTTATTGATGAATGATGATCCCAATCACATATTAACATCATTTTAGGGTCAAAGAACCATAATTGTGAAAAATCTCAAAAAGTCAAAGTTGACTTTTGTGCACAGTTGACTTTTTGTCAGATGAACTCCAAACTGTGCGATCCTCTATGAAATCAAGTCCTTGACCTAAATCAAACTTGATGGATTGATTTCATAGGTGTTATAGGGTGTATTGATTCATGTCTCAGGGTTTGGGAGCATGTCCTGGTCAAAAGTCAAAGGCACAGTTGACTTTTCTCGCGAAACCCTAATTGTGGTTCTGATGAATTTGAAACTTGTTGCTCAAGCTTCTTGGATAAATCCATTATTGCAAATGGATCAATGTAGTGTGTTAGGGACCCTCAAATCATCTCTTGAGGTATTGGCTCCTGTTTTGTCCCAAAAGTCAACTAAGGGGTGAATTAGGTCAAAAAACCCTAATTCCTGATTTTTTATGAATGCATCACCTGAGGCTAAATTGACTTGATGATTGGGTTTATGAGGTCCTTTAGAGTATTTTAGGTTGTGCTTTGAAGCATTGGCTTATGCTTAGAGGAAAATTTCCATCTAGAGGCCCCAGTCGACCAAAACCCTAATTTGGTGACACTGGCGATCCTGAGGCTTAATCCACAAAGAATGTTGCAGCCTTGTGCTTGATCCTTGAGGTGGGAGTCCTCTTGATCCATTGTTGATGTTTGAGAGGTTTAGAAAAGTCGAAGATCATGCCATTCCTTGATTGATCTTTTGTCTTAGAGCTCTGAGAGGGCTTGGAACCCTAAGTTTGATTGCAGTGAATGCTCACCCATCTTTGGGGAGAATAATGAGGTATAATAGTCCATCCATATTGTGATGATGATTTTCACAATGATGGGAATCTTAGTGGTCAAAATTTGGGGTATGACAGATGCCCCTATTTAATCTTCTTGGACTCGAAGGTGTGAATGGCGAAGGTATTCGGGCATTCGGGGTGCAAGAGGACTAAATATCGGAATACCCAAAATTTTGATGGCGGTTATGAATGGTAGCTTACACATTCATCTTCCTTTGCTAAGCGATGATGCTTAGAAAAGGTAAAACTTCCCCTCGATCCTGGTCTTCAGCCAAGGAACTGGTCTAATTTTCTTTTGAAATAAACTTCCCCTCGATCCTGGTTTCCTACCAAGGAACTGGTCTTAGTTTCTGATTTAAACTTCCCCTCGATCCTAGTTTCCTACCTAGGAACTGGTCTCATTTTCTGATTTAAACTTCCCCTCGATCCTGGCCTTCATCCACGAAACTGGTCTCAGTTTCTTATGAAATAAACTTCCCCTCGATCCTGGTGTCCTACTAAGGAACTGGTCTTAGTTTCTTTTGTCAATAAGCTTACTCGACAAGGGACGCTATTCGTAGCGGTTTTCCTCAAACTTCTCGCTTAATTTTCTTGGGGAGATGCCATTTGATGGAAAAAGTTTCAATGTCAGACTTGCTGGGGGACCCCATCTGTCTGAGCTGTAGAGGTACATAAACTTCTCTGTTTGGAGACGCCATCTGTTGACTCTACCGGGGAAAATGAGTCTCTTGAGAGACTGCTTCCGCTTGGGGATATTACATCATACTTTTCTTGGGATCTCCTCGGAGAAATTCCATATGATGTGGTCCAATTTTGAGGTGCTGATGACCTTTTCGTCAGCGGATTTTTTTGGAGAAAAACTGCTGTATCGTCGAATCTCTGATTAAGAGGCTTTCTCTGGGAATTTTGCTTAATCCGGGAAAGCGAAGACATTATCTTCAATGGTGAAGAGTGACGTTGATTGAATGTTTTCTTGCCTTTTTAGAGGTTCAAGTTATCAAAGTGGTTGAAAGCCCGCTGTAATCCAGAACTAAACTGGAACAGGGATTGTTTGGACGCAACGTTTCCTGACAAGGACATAACTGACAACTCGATTGAGAAGACTTTTATCACTAGGGGATAAGACCGACTAGAGTGAGAGTGATGCAATATAAATGTAAATAAATAATGCATGATGTATGTATGTTTATGCTGACAAAACTGACGCGACATACAGACTGATAGATGAACATGACTGGATACTCGACCATAATGGGAGGTGAAAAGTATCACTGGTTCATGATAGCAATTCTGCCTTGCTTAGGAGAGATAGTCCATACGAGGAAAACCGTTGGTCGGGCTTACGAGATAAGAACTCTGTCGGGGGTGTCAGACGGAATATTCGCATCTGACACAGTTGATCCTTCATTCAGGTGTACTGGTTTAGAAGGAGTACTTTGATTCTGCACTTTGAGGTTCGATTACCTCAGGAGAAGCGACCGATGTTCTTTCGATGTTCAACAATCAAAAGAAATTGCCTTCTTTATTTTAAAAGCAGAAAAAGTTTGACAAGTAAATTCATTTTTGTTTTATTTCAAGAATCGTCAATCATATTAAAACGTCATTTTCTAAAGCTAAAACAAATAAGAATTGTAAACAAAAGCACAAGGGCTCAAATTTCATTGATAGGATGGAAATCAACCAAGCGCGTGATTCCATAGAGTATTTACAAAGTTATAAAATGGTAATTTTATGGGAAAAGGGCTACATTGAAACATAACAACCACTATCCTTCTACCAACTTTGAATTTTGGACATCATGAGCTTCTGTCGAAGATGACCTTGACTGGAGTTTTCCTGATGGATGGCATGACTGCTGCTGGGGGATTTGCCCCTGTTGAACAAAGTTACTTGCCATTATCCCTAACTTTTTCCTGGATTGTACTTTGAGATTTCCAATCCACCGGGATGATTTTTGATTGTGTCTCTAATTTTTGCCTGGACCGCCCTTTCGGGTTTTCAATCCAGCGAGACGTTTTTTTTTCTTATTTTTTTTTAGTTTAGGCGAAGTATTTCTTAACTTCGTCAACATTTGTGGGATAGGAAAATTCTTCTCCATCCATGGTTGCGAGTATCAAAGCACCGCCTGAGAAAGGTTTCTTGACCACATAGGGGTCGTCATAATTCGGGGACTATTTTCCCCGGGAATTAGTGAGAAATGATTGTATCTTTTTGAGCACAAGGTCTCGTTTCCTGAAGACGCAAGGTCGGACCTTTTTGTCAAACGCCTTCTTCATTCTTTGCTGATACAACTGACTATGGCATAGTGCTGTTATTCATTTTTCTTCGATCAGATTCAGTTTGTCGTGTCGACTTTGACACCATTCAACCTTTGTTAGCTTAGCTTCCATCAATACCCAGATTGATGGGATCTCTACTTCTACGGGGAGCGCTGCTTCCACGCCATATACTTGAGAGAAACGGGTTTCCCCTGTTGAAGTGTGGACAGACGTGCGATAACCGTGAATAGCAAAGGGTAGCATCTTGTGCCAGTCTTTGTAGGTTACAACCATCTCTTGAACGATCTTCTTGATGTTCTTATTAGCCGCTTCTACTGCTCTGTTCATCTTAGGTTGGTAGGGAGATGAGTAATGGTGTTCGATCTTGAACTCTGCGCACAACTCTTTCATCATCTTATTGTTCAAGTTAGATCCATTTTCAGTAATGATCTGGCTTGGAACACCATAACGACATATGATATTGTTTTTGATAAATCGGACCACCACTTGTCGGGTTACATTGGCGTACGATGCTGCTTCGACCCACTTGGTGAAGTAATCAATAGCTACCAAAATGAACCGATGTCCGTTTGAAGCTTTAGGTTCGATCATGTTGATCATGTCGATTCCCCATATGGAAAAAGGCCACGGGGAAGAAAGAACTTTGAGATGCGTCGGCGGTACATGGATTTTGTCTGAGTATATCTGACACTTGTGACACTTCCTCAAGTACTTGTAGCAGTCGGATTCCATGGTTAACCAATAGTACCCTGCTCTTAGCATTTTTCTCGCTATTGTGTGTCCATTGGCATGAGTGCCAAAGGATCCTTCATGAATTTCTTTCATCAGCATGTTTGCTTCTGGTCTGTCTACGCATCAGAGCAAGACCATGTCGAAATTTCTCTTATAAAGGGTATCACCACTCAGAAAGAAGCTGCCGGCCAGCCTTCTGAGGGATTTTCTGTCTTTCCTGGATGCCGTGGGTGGGTACTCTTGTTTCTGAAGAAAGCATTTGATATCGTGATACCAAGGTTTGTCGTCTATGACTGCTGCAATCGTGAAGATGTAAGAGGGCCGTTCAAGGCACATTATGTCAATCTTAGGTATGTCATTCCATTGACCTTCACTAATCATGGAAGAGAGAGTGGCTAATGCATCAGCCATGTGATTCTCTTCACGAGGGATATGATGAAACTCGACTCGGTTGAAGAATGGTAACAACCTTCTCGCATAGTCTTTGTAAGGAATCAATCCTGATTGGTATGTGTTCCAATCTCCTTTGATCTGATTGATAACCAGGGCTGAGTCTCCATATACATCCAAGTTCTTGATCCTTAAGTCAATCGCTTCTTCGAGACCCATGATACAGGCTTCGTATTTGGCCTCATTGTTTGTACACTTGAATGTCAGTCGGGCTGTGAAAGGAATGTGGGTACCCTGAGGTGTTATGACGATTGCCCCAATTCTGTTTCCATAATGATTGACAGCTCCGTCAAAGATTAGTCCCCATTGGGAACCTGGTTCTGGCCCTTCATTGGGTAGCGGTTCATCGCAGTCTTTCATTTTTAGGTACATAACATCTTCGTCTGGGAAGTCAAATCCGAATGATCCCTGATTGTCAATCGGTTGATGAGCCAAATGATCTGCTAAAATAATTCCTTTGACAGATTTTTGAGCATGGTACTCTATGTCATATTCTGACAACAACATCTGCCAACGGGCAATCCTTCCCATGAGAGCAGGTTTTTCAAAGAGGTACTTGATCGGATCCATTTCTGAGATTAACCAAGTAGTGTGGCGAATCATATACTGGCGAATACGTTTGGATGCCCAAGCCAGAGCACAATAAGTTTTCTCAAGCATAGTGTACCGAGTTTTGCAGTCGGTGAATTTCTTGCTCAAATAGTAGATGGCAGACTCTTTCCTTTTGGTTTCGTCTTGTTGGCCAAGTATACAGCCCATTGAGTCTTCCAAGACTGTTAGGTATATGATCAGTGGTCTTCCTTCCACTGGAGGTGACAGAATTGGTGGGTTCAATAGGTATTCCTTGATGTTGTCGAAGGCAGTTTGACAGTCTTCTGTCCAAACATAGTCTTGATTCTTTTTGAGTAATTTGAAGATCGGCGCGCATGTCGCGGTGATGAGGAATATGAATCTGGAAATGTAGTTCAGACATCCCAGGAATCCTTTGACTTGTTTTTCAGTCTTTGGAGAAGGCATTTCTTGAATGGCCTTGACCTTGTCAGGATCAACCTCAATTCCTTTCTGGCTAATGATGAATCCTAGCAGTTTCCCTGAACGGACTCCAAAGGTGCACTTGTTGGGATTCAAGCGGAGTTTGTACTTTCTCAACCGTTCGAATAGTTTTGATAGGTGGGTCACATGCTCCTCCCCTATTTTGGATTTGGCAATCATATCCTCAACATATACCTCAATTTCTTTATGTATCATGACATGAAACAGAGTAGTCATGGCCCTTTGATAGGTTGCCCCGGTGTTCTTCAGACCGAACGGCATTACCTTGTAACAAAAAGTGCCACATGGGGTGATGAACGAAGTTTTCTCCATATCTTTCGGTGCCATTTTTATCTGATTATAGCCCGAGAATCCATCCATGAAAGAGAAGACTTTGAAATTTGCTGTACTGTCTACCAGCATGTCAATGTGTTGTAAAGGAAAGTCATCCTTTGGACTAGCCTTGTTTAGATCTCTGTAGTCCACACACATTCTGACCTTTCTGTATTTTTTCGGAACGAGCACTATGTTGGCTAACCGTTGAGGATATTCTGATGTGGCGAGGAAGCCCGCGTCAATCTGTTTCTGTACCTCCTCCTTAATTTTGATAGCCATATCCGGGTGAGTCCTTCTCCACCTTTGTTTTACTGGTGGACATTCTGATCTTAGTGGTAGATGATGCTCCACGATACTGGTATCCAATCCTGGCATATCTTGATAGGACCAAGCGAATACATCGGGAAACTCTTTGAGATGCCTTATCAAATCCTCTTTGACATTTGGACTGAGCAGTGCTCCAATCTTGACTTCTTTTCTTTCCTCTTTTGAACCCAAGTTGACCGTTTCCAACGGTTCTTTGTGAGGTTCAATGGACCTTTCCTCTTGTCTGAGTAATCGGGAGATCTCTTCTAGAATTTCTTCGTCATCTTCTTCTTCTTCCCCAAATACCGGGAATTCAAAGTTGGGAGAAGGCATTGGATCATATGTTTCAATGGGGTTTAAAACAAGCAATCTGCATGACGTGATGATTTGTTTTTTAGAAGAGATAGAGAGAATGCAAGAGTGTGTGAAGTGTATTTTTTTGAAAACTGCTTGTTTTTATTATTGAGTTGTTTTTTAGGATTGCCTTTTTCTGAAAAAGCGAAAAGAGAAAATAGCAATAAATGCAGAAATTACAGAACGAAGTTTATTTATTTATGAACTAGTCAATTCTTGAAACTACAGCCCTATAAAACAAAACATTGTTGCTTTGGGGCAAAGCGAAGAGGGATATTTACAGAAAGTGAGCCATATCAAAACATCTGTTTCACCTGGGCATGGTGAAAGGTTAAGATAAAGACGACAATTACTTTGACTTATGAACAATCTTCGGAACATCGACTGCAACCCATTGGCGGTGAACTTCTCGATGAATAACAAAGTCTGGTACCTTCCTTGATTTGTCTTCAGAAATAATGCTGATTTTTGGTGGAGCAGGATCGTTGGAATCTGTATCCCAGGAAGAGTTGTCGTAGGAGGATTCCTCAGTTGTATTTTGCATAGTATTTATGCTCTCAGGTAAATCTCCCCATCCAGTTGGCTGGATGTCTTCGAGCCTGATACGAGAACATTCAAGAGCACTGTACTTGACCATATAGTCGTATTTTCCACTTGGTTGTCCTAAGGTGTCCTACACTTCTTTGGAACTGGAGGAGTCATCCCTTTCAATGACGTTGACCCCGGGAAAAGCATAGTTGATGAATTCTAGTCCAGCGAACGTTGTAAATTCATCGCCGTGCGGGGTATTTTCTGAATGCCTTGAGTGTTGATCCCATGACATGGTGGGGACACATGTATTCTTTTCAATGATGCTCAGCTGGTTTTCATTGTTCGGCTGACTTTCTTGCCCCAAGTCTCCTGGGTACTGCTGCCAGATAGGCAAACCATCCATCGGGCCATAATAGTCGTGGTCAAAGTTGTCTTTCATCAGAGTGTCTTCCTCTAATGAGTTTGGTGGAACACGACATCCTTCAGGATCACAATAGCCGTATATTGTTCTGACATCTGACCTTGGTATATATCTCGGACCCTGCGTGGGATAGCAAAATGGCATAGGCACTTCTTCCTGAGACATATAACCGTCCTCGTTAAGATAGGATTTCCACTCTTCATCCATATTGGAGGGATCTCCCTCGTTGATGGTATGGACTGCTTGAGGCACTGGGTGAAGAAAACCTCCACTGTGGAAGAAGTCCTGAATGGGATGAAGACTTTCATTTTTAGTAGCAGTTTGGGTACAGGTTGGAGAAAAACCAAGACCCTTCTTTGCCTTGTTTTCATTGGGAATGACAAGCTGTCCCCATCCTTTCGTATTGTTACTTTTGACCACTTTGAGAGCATCTCTGTATGAGGAAATATAGGTTCCTTTCTCTAATTTATTCTCATTGCTCACCAAAAGTGCTTGGAACTGAGTTCCAACAACCTCGTCTGGTTCTACATAAGTAGATAATGATAGGTTACTCACGATCAAGGCTTGTTCTCCACAGACCGTGACGAGTTAATCGTTCTTGACGAACTTCAGTTTCTAGTGCAGCGTCGAAGTGACTGCCCCAGCCTGGTGTATCCAAGGTCCTCCTAATAAGCAACTGTATGTTGCCTGGATGTCCATGGCCTGGAAAGTGACTAGGAAAGTGCGAGGACCGATAGTTACGGGAAGGTCGACTTCACCGATAACTGCTTTCCGAGATCCGTCAAATGCTTTGACGATGACTTCACTGCCCCTCATCGGGGATCCTTTGAATGATAGTCGCATTAGAGTGGACTTCGACATAACATTGAGAGTCGATCCTGTGTCTACTAGTACGCTGGCTAAAGCATCGTTCTGGCAGTTGACTTTGATATTGAGCGCCATGTTATGACTTTTGCCTTCTTCCGGCAGTTCCTCATCACTAAACCCCAAGTTGTTGCAGGAAGTGATGTTAGAGACGATACTGTCGAATTGTCGTATTGACACATCCTGTTCCACAAAGGCCTATTCTAAGACTTTCTATAGAGCCTCTCTGTGGGCTTCAGAACTGAGTAAAAGTGATAGCACAAAGGTCTTTGAAGGAGTTTGTAACAGCTGATCAACAATGTTGTATTCACTCCTTTGGATGAGCTTTAGCATCTCATCATCATTCTTTGAAAGGTCGGGATCACTGGACTGACCGACTGGTGGATTTGGAACTTCTGTTTGAGGTTTCTTTTCTTTGTTAGGTTCTCCAACCCCTTGGTTGATGATTCGACCGCTCCGAGTTACTCTACTGATGTCTGCAATATTCACGACAGAGGGTAATGGAATTTCCTTTCCATTCTCAACTGTTGTTGCACCGTACTTGTAAGGGATTGCTTTAGTTGATTCATACGACATTGATCCTAGCAGATAGATAACTACAGGAGCCTCCTGATTTTTCTGACTATCGTAGGTAACTTCAATCAGTTCCTGGCTAGGAACCTTTGATTCGTCCAGTAAAGGGATGATGGTACAAACATCCTTGTTCCATTGATGATCAGAGATTATGACAACGTCCTTGATTTAATTAGCGAAGTAGTCCAGCGTCCAGTTGATTGAATCGAAACTCGGACATGGGTGAATCTCTTTACGATCCAACTGACTTTGAAGGGCTGCCCGCACAAGGTAACATCCTTGGTTATTCTCCGAGCAGACTCTACAGCGTTCATAGTTGTGTGGTGGCACTTGGCCACGTCCGCTTTGGATGCAGTGTAACCTTACTAGATCTGTTTCCATTGATCGAGCATCCTGACTTTGACGTCTAGTAGGGTTCCCGTTAGTCACACTGATTTGTTGCGTGTCTTCGTCTAACTAGATCGGAAGCCACCAATGGTTTAACAAGTGTTGTAAAGTTCTTTGAACGAGAGCACACCCTTGGTTACTCTCACTGCATACTTTACAGCTAAGATAATCGTGAGAAGTGAGAAAACTAAGTTGGACTTGCTTGGCGTGTAACTCCACCAAGCTGGTATTCATCAAACGAATATCAAAGATTTGAATCATGTTAACTTGATAAGGATTTCTATCATGGTAGTCCTGGATCCATCCAAGATCCATCTGACGCTGGAGGACCTCTTGTACAAAAGAGCATCCCTGTTTGTTTACCGAGCAAATCAGACAGGAATTGTACTCGTGACGCGGCCGATTATGATACTGGCTTTGCCTTGAGTGCATCGCCACCAAGTTGCCATTCATTGCACGGATGTCGTGGTTCTGAATGATATTGGAATTTGTGTAGGTCATGTTGACTCCCCGAACTCGGTGCTCTTGGATCCATCTGAGATCCAATTGTTCGTGTAGAGCTGATTGCACCACAGATCATCCCTGATTGTCTTTATAGCAGATATCATATTGGTGATAATTATAAGGTGGCACATGGACATATCCACTCTGTCTACAATGCATCTTGACCAAATTAGCCCTTAATAAGAGTACATCATGAATCTAATAGATGTTGTTAGACTCTCCCTCTATCAAATTTACCGCAACTTTCTCGTGTTGAGGCAGCGGGTTTTTGAGAACATTCGGATTCGTATCTTTGAAAGATAAGACCCCTCTCCTAACAAGCTTTTGCACATCAGATTTGAAACTGAGACAGTTTTCTATGCTATGCCCTGGTCCTCCTTGATGGTAAGGACAAGTCTGATCCATTTTGAACCAGAAAGGCGGATTCTCCGGTACTGTAAGAGGAGACCTGGTTTAGACGTGTCCCTTGACCAGTAATAACAGAAACAGTTCTACGTACAACACCGGTATAGGGTCAAATTTTGGTGGTCACGTTGTACGGTTGTTGTTGTACGGGGGATGAGCCCGCTGAAGAGGTTGTTGTGTCCTTTGCTGGAATTGCTGTTGATTCGGTTGGCTTTGAGCAACCTGAGGTTGATATGTAGGTACAGGTGCAGAGTTGATAGCAGGAGTTACAGCTGCTACTGGTTGGTATCGTCGCCTTTACTTTCTGAAAGAGATATTCCTAATATCCTGCTCTTTTTTCTTAGGGAGAGCACTACCGTATCTTTTTGTACTACTTGGTGATCCAGCGTCTTTAACTAAACGTCCTTCTCGGACCGCTTCCTCGAGACGTACCCCCATACCGACCATTTCGGTGAAGTCGCTGGGCGCACTGGCAACCATTCTATCATAGTAAAATTAGCTCAAGGTTTTTAAGAAAATCTTTGTCATTTCCTTTTCCTCCAGAGGTGGACAAATTTGAGCGGCAATTTCATGCCATCTCTCAGTGTACTCCTTAAAGGTTTCCTTGTCCTTTTGTGACATTGATCTGAGTTGATCTCTGTCCGGTTCCATGTCCAAATTTTATTTATATTGTTGAACGAAAGCAGCGCCAAGATCTCTGAAAGTGCCGATCGTAGTGTGGTTTAAACCCATGTACCATTTTAATGCGGCACCGGTTAAACTATCCTAAAAGCAGTGAATTAGTAGCTCCTGGTTCTTTGTCTGAGCTGAGATTCGCCGAGCGTACATCACCAAGTGGCTTTGAGGGTAAGAGTTACCCTTGTACTTTTCAAAATCGGGCACCTGGAACTTATGTGGAACTTTCACATTAGGGACCAGACAAAGGTCCGGGTCGTCCTTTCCAAATAAATGCTGACCGCGAAGGGCTTGCAGTTCTTTCTGCATCTCCAGGAATTGTTCCTGGAACTCATTCATTATGTTGAACATACTTTCATTTCCACCAGAAGGTATCTATGTAATCTGTCCTTCTAGGACAGTGTGTACCACGGGCGGTGGTACAGTCGTTATGGCCGAGACTCTCAGTGTCTCCCGAAGTTTGTAACCATTAGGAGTTGCTGTCATGCCCCTGGCATCTTCGCTTTCCCGAAGTTTGTAACCTTCAGGCCCAGCGGCTCCTGCTGCGGTTCCTTGATCCTCAGTGATCGGCGGAACATATCCTTCCGGGATATAGTTAAGTGGCATGCCCCAAGGACGATCTTTCGACATTCTGTACCTAGGATCATACTTCTCCACTATGGGCGTTGATGTGATCTCCGAGATCACAGTCCTTTGTTGTTGCATTTGAGCCTCTGCTAGAGCTTGCATATCGTTATGAAGCTTTCTCAGATCTTCTTTCAGAGTGTCGATCTCTTCTCTCAACTCTCTGTTCTCTTCCTCAAGATCATCCATCTTTTCCTGGCGATTGGCCCGAGTATTGTACAAATGAGACAGTTTGACTCTAGAACCGAGACACAAACGTGAGATTCATAGGTAAGAATAATGCGTTACGTGAGAATGATGAATGAAATGATTTTTTAATTAATTTTTATATTTAATCAAAATAAACTTCAACAATTGGATTGCAAATATCACACAGTGGGGAAGACCCCGTTTTATTGAATTAAAAGATTGCGGAAACGGAAATACACTAATTTACAAAGTGTTGTAAAAAGGAAATCTAAGCTAATGGATCCTGAGTCCTCTCCGAGGGGAGCTCAGGTGCTGGTTCTGGTACTTTCCTTTTCTTTGACCGGGGCTCTTGGGCCGTTGTCGGGTTGTCATTCCTTTGTCAAGTGAAAGGAGCGAGCAAATTCCTATGGTCATCCTGATTTTCCACAACATGTTGCTCTAAAATCTCAATCAGATCATCTTTTTCTTTTAACAGTTGCTGTATTTTCTTGCACTCTACATTGAGAATACGGTACTTCTTCCTCCAAGACCTCCTCTCCTGCTGAACTTTGTTGAGAGTAATATGAAGTTTTTCCTGTCTCAGACATAAAATAAAGGACAGGGTCCCTTAATGGAAGAACTTCCTGACGAGGGCAAGGCATCCTCAGCTTGAGAGCTCTAGTTTGTACCCAATGGAGATAAGGTTCCACCGAGACACAGTCTGGTTTTCCTAGAGACTCTCGTCCTTTCTGGTGAACGTGTTTCCAGGCATGCACTCTTTCCTTCTTTAGTGCCCTGTCATTTTCTCCTTCCTTGAAGAAAAGGCCTTCCAGATGAGCATTACGCGAGACATGCCTCATCGGGTATCCAAATTGATGACGAACTAACACTGGATGATAATTGATTCCTCCCTTAGTTTCTATAAGGGGTACATTTGGGAAATTTCCACAACAGTCAATGATTCTGATCCTGTCGTAGATTTGATTGTACCAATCGATGTCAGAGTTGGTAAGAGACATGATTCTCTGCGACCAACGTAAAGTATTCTTTTGATCCCAAAATGCAGCAAACTTGGGTAAGTGGGAAGTGAACCATTTATATAGCAGGGGTACACAACATATGATCATTCCTCTGCTGTAAAAATTCCTTAAGTGTACAGAATGATAAGCATCTGCGAGCAAGGTCGGTACAGGGTTTCCAATCAGAAAAACTTTAATGGCATTGATATCTACAACGTTATCGATGTTGGCAAACAAAAATAACCCGTAGGTGAGCAAAACAAAGATGCTCTCGAAAGCGGCAACGTTCCATATACTAGCAAAGTATAGAGCTTTCTTTGTCAAGAACTGGGCTGGCAAACCCTGGATTCCACCCTTAGTGGTCATGTGAGTCCTGACTTCTGACTCGTCCAAATAGATTGCTCTCGCAATGGTTTGATCCTTTGGAATTTCTTCCAGTCCAGAAAAGGGAGTTTGGTCAGTAATATGCAAATCAGTCAGGTGAGAGTACTCCTCTAGTGTTGGTGCTAGTTGATAATTCGGGAATGTGAAACAGTGATAGACCGGATCGTAGAACTGGATTAGTGTGGACAGGATTCCTTCGATTACATGGACCCTTAACAGAGATAGCAGTCCTCCATACTTAGCTCTGAAAGCCTCGTGGTTGGTGATCATTCTCGCTAGACCTCTTAAATCCTCTAGTTTTGGAACCTTGAAGGTGTACTTATGCGTTTTCCTTCTACCGAAATCCATTAGCGCAATCTCTTTATCTGACATTTGCAATCATGGTCTTAGTTTAATTTGAAAAAGAGAGACCAGAAGAGAAGATTTTCTTTTTTGAATGTTTTTTTTAATGAATGTATGAATGCAGCACACAAAAACATATAAAAAACATGGGGTCAAAGGGTCCGTGTCATGAATTCAAGGCTCTACCCATCCCCAAAGGTTTATACTGGTGATTTTTTGTACCTATCTGCAAGATCATTGACCTCTCTTGGGATAACAACAGCAAGCGGATCGCCAGCGCGCTGATGTATCCTAGAGTGATCTCAAATGAGGGTAGTATCGCGTGACAAGTATTCCCGATAGCTTCCGCATTACAAAATGATTTTAGTCAACTAAAAACCTCAGCTTCTCAGATAACCCAATCGACCACACTACTTTCAACAACCAAAGTCGTATAGGCAATGTATCTGCAAAGGGAGCCTCCACAGAGTTTGATGGTCGACCGGGGACTCTTAACTGGGATTCACTCCCCGCAAGATTACCCTTATAATGCCATCACCTATTTTAGGTGTATACTGAATCTTTCTACATGCGGCATCACACGCATTTCCATTAGCAGAAAAATAAACACAGATATGAATTAGGAAAAGCAGTATATATATTTGTCTTAATCATCCTAGACCTCTAGTCTTATGATCCTATACAGAAAATGACTCCCCAGCAGCATCACCATTTCTGTGATACTTTGTGAAGTCAGGATTTCTACCTAAGATTGTGAACTTAAGGTTTCTACCGTAGATTGTAATAAAGAGAAGAGGGCCCCACGGTGGGCGCCATTTTTTCTGTAGCGCGATTTTTGTTGTCTTGAATCACTATCGCTTGGGCATTACAGTTTGATTCATTTTTTATCCTGTTAAGCTGATTAAGGAAGGGAAATAGATGTCTCCAATTAAACCTGCTTGCATACTGAGTTTAAACATTCAAAACTGTTGGTTTACAGATGCCATTAAGATGTGGGCCCCTCTTCGGTTATTTTGTTAAGAATAGAATGTTTGGACCATTTGTAAGGTTTTTGGTAAGGGATTAGGTTGGATGCTTTTGGTTCCAAAGACTTGGGAGGCTGATGGATTAGTGTTTGTCCCTCCTTGGTCTCCCCCTGAGGTGTTCAGATGGATAAACTTGTTTGTCATTTGTAAAATTTGGGCAAATCGAGAAAAATGCACAAATTTGCCTTGCAATGACAGTTTGTAGCAAGACATATTGCCATTGTCATATCTCAGGGCTTTGTCATACCCCAAATTTTGACCACTAAGATTTCCCATCATTGTGTAAATCATCATCATAATATCGATGAACCATTAGTCTCCTCAAGGATGGGTGAGCATCCACTACAATCAGACTTAGGGTTTCAAGCCCTCTTTAAGCCTTAGACAAAGGATCAATCAAGGAATGACATGAACTTCAACTTGTCTAACCTCTCAAGCATCCACAGTGGATCAAGAGGACTCCCACATCAAGGATCAAGCACAAGGTTGCAGAATTCCAAGTGGATTAAGCCTCAAGATCACTAGTGTCACCAAATTAGGGTTTGGTTGACCAGGGCCTCCAGATGGAAATATTCCTCTAGGCATGAGCCAATGCTTCAAAGCATAACCTAAGATGCTCCATGGAACCTCATGGACCCAATCATCAAGTCAATTTAACCTCAGGGGATGCATTCACTAAAAATCAGGAATTAGGGTTTCTTGGCCTAATTCATCCCTAAGTTGAATTTTGGGACAAAATATGAGCCAAGATCTCAAAGGAGGATTTGAGGGTCTCTAATAAACTACATTGATCCATTTGCAACAATGGATTGATCCAAGAAGCTTGAGCAACAAGTTTCAAATTCATCAGAACCACAATTAGGGTTTTGCGAGAAAAGTCAACTGTGCCTTTGACTTTTGACCAGGACATGCTCCCAAACCCTAGGACATGATTCAATACAACCTATAACACCTATGAAATCAATCCACCAAGTTTGATTTAGGTCAAAGACTTGATTTCATAGAGGATCGTACAGTTTGGAATTCATCCGATAAAAAGTGAACTGTGCACAAAAGTCAACTTTGACTTTTTGAGATTTTTTACAATTATGGTTCCTTAACCCTAAAATGATATTAATGTGTGATTGGAATCATCATTCATCAAGAAAAATAAAGAAAAGTGGGATAACTTGTAAAAGCGGTAACCATAAAAACTTAGAAATTTTTCTAAGTTATGGAACAAAGTGGCTAGGGTACCAACTTTGGAGGATCATAACTATTCAAAGCTGGATTTGTAGCTCTCATGGCCCTCTACAAAAGCTTCAACTACAACTCATTCCAATTCCTCATGGATTTTAAGTTATGGAATGATCAAAATCACAAAAAGTGAAAATGTCACTTTTTTCCAACACTTAGTGAAATTTTCACTAAGTCAGAATTTGTCTTACTTTTTTCAAAATGTAAGGGCGTTTTTCACTTGGATCCAAAAAGTATGAAAACCAGTTATGATCAAACAGTTGTTGTATCATATGAAGGCTTTCCAAAATGACCAAGAACTTCACCAAACTCAACTTGAGCCATGAGATATGACAATGGCAATATGCCTTGCTGAAAACTGTCAAAGCAAGGCAGATTTGTACATTTTGCTCGATTTGCCAAATTTGTACAAATGACAAACACACTTATCCATCTGAACACCTCAAGGGGAGACCAAGGAGGAACCGACTCGATCCCAAGCCTCCCAAGTCCTTGGAACTAAAAATAGCATGCCACACCTAGAAGTCCCTAAAGAGGGGACAAGACTCTAATTTTGTGTTGGAGCATTCAATGGATGCACCAAGGTGGCATGGACTGAGCCATTTCTAACTGAATTCAGTCAAGACTTATCCAAGACCAAGGGAACCAGCAGCCTGTGCCCTAACCTCTAGTCAATGGCTAGAGGAGACTTGGATTCTCATTGATCAACATTGGCCAAACCTCTGCAGCAGTTGCCATTCACTATTGATGCCAAAACAAACTTTTTGCACTATAAATAGACATCATTTGTGATCAATTTGAGTACACCAAAGACATCAAACAGATGCTTTCCTCAAAATCTCCTTCTTCACTGCAAAATTGCCTTCCAAAGCAAGTCACTATCCGGTTTTGAGTTTGAGAGCTATTCCAACCAAACCAATCACACACACACACACCTCATAAACATCATATAGGGGTGATCCAAACACTCACATAACATCTGGAACACCAGATTCTCAAAATCACCAGCCATCAGCACAAGCCTTTGACAGATTTGCAGTTGAGGTGCCAAATCAAGTTCCTGCTTAATTCAATCCACTCCAAGCACCCAGACACACTCCATAGCACCTAGGGAAGCTGTCCATATCTTTGGAACCAAGCTGTAACATCTCTAACACAAAACACGATCACCAGCTGCAAGAGGTAAGCATGAGCTCTTCTAACTCTATGATCCATGCATTTTTTGCTGCACAATAATTTGGCCATATGTTCATAATCATGCATAGAGTGTTTACCCTAAATCAATTGCTTTGTTTGAATCGTGTATGGAACTCTTGAGGTTTCTCTTTGATTTCTTGTTCCATGCTTAAAATAAATGAAATTAAAGACCATAGACATGATCGTGAGGTGAAAACGAGTAGATTGATATGTAGATTGCATGTTATCATCAATTATTCAGTGAGATTGGATAGAAAATGCAAATCTGCAGAAACAGAGGGTGGCGCGTGCTCTTGCCATGTTCTTGGCGCCCTCTTTGAAAATTCAAATATTTGAATTTTGTGATTTTATTTAATTGATTCAAAAATTAATTGCTCTCTGAATTTTAATGATTTTGAGTTGATTCTTTTTTTAATAATTCACAAAAATGTTAAAATATTTTATTTTCCCAAAAAATCCAAAAAATATTATTTATTTCATATACTTAATATTTTTGTAAAGAATTAATATTTTAATTGTTTTTTGACATTTAAACTATTTTCTCCCTCTTGATTTTTCAAATTTTAGTGATTTCCAATCATTTTGTGGATAGAAACATAATTTTTGAAACATTAATCCAAGATCACAATTTGTTTCCACACATGTTTAACAATTTTGATCATTTTAATTGAATTTTTATTCAATTAAAATACATTGTGAAAACAAATTAGGGTTTTTTTATTAATTCAACCCTCATCAAACTTTTTCAAACTCATTGGGCCTCTAATAGAGTGTAAGACCCAATCCTTTGTAAATACAAACCTTTTTTGGGCTTCAAATGTTGTATAAGTCCTGTTGTATTTCAAAAGTTCGTCGCGATCAACGGCCGTTGAAAAACTTTTTTGGGCCTCTCCTCGAGCTATAAGACTCATTCAAAATCTTTGGGCCTCTATTAGAGTGTAAGACCCATCCCTTTTTGTAAATACACCACTTTTTGGGCCTCAGTCATTATATAAGTCCCACTGTATTTTCAAACACAACGGCGCGATCGTCGCCTTTTTTAGCAAAACTCTGGGACTCTCCTTGAGCTGTAAGCCCCACCACTTGTACAAAAATAAACCTTTGGGCCTCTAAAAGAATGTAAGACCCAACCCCTTTTTAACCAATACTTTTTGGGCCTCAATGCATTGTATAAGACCCAGTATGTTAAAGAAACCTCGGCGCGATCGCCAGTTCAAAAAAAAATCATCTGGGCCTACCCTTGAGTTATAAGCCCCATTCTTTTTCTTTAAACACCTTTGGGCCTCTTGAGAGAGTTTAAGACCCATCCCTTTGTACAGAAAACCTTTTTGGGCCTCAGTCACTTGTATAAGTCCCTGTACAAAACAACAGTGCAATCACTGATAAAACCTTGGGCCCCTCCTTGAGCTGTAAGCCTCAACAATCTTTTCAAAGCACTTTCTCCTTTGATTTTGAATATAATAATGTTATCAAAGCTTTCTTTGTTGAACAAACTAACAAAACAGCATGGAATCTCTACAACTGAGTATATCAACTGTGTAATATATATATATAACTGTATCAGCATGGAACCGACTCTTAGCATCAAAATCTGTGCCTTGCTCACAGGATACAAACATCAACAACTCCTTTTCCTTCATCTAATTGTTGTAAGCGGCAAGCCTCTGAATTATTTACATCCACGCCACTGTCCCTCTTTTAACATGAGAAATTCCTAAGGAAAGATGGCATTGCTTTAAACTGAGTCAAATTCTTCTCCTTCAGGTTAAAAATTCCCTATAAAGGAAATTATGGCATTGCTGGATTCACATATCCCAGTTAAAGTAATTCTCCTTTATAATCAGTCACCCAACAGTTGTGACAAACAGACCAAATATCCCCCTTTAGAGATGGCAAATTCTCTCTAAAGTCAAATAGACCCTTCAGCTTCACATCTTGGGCTTTGAACAAGATACAAACCACATTTAGCTTCACGTCTTGGGCTTTGAACAAGACACCAAAACAACCTTTTTTTCCTACCATAGAATAGGAGGAACTACGATCGCTCTGATTTCCCTGTTTCGTTAAACGGGAATACGTAGGTATAAGATTGAAAAATCTTAGCGAGCATACTAATCAAACACCTAAAATCCCGTACCTTCATACATCAATCGAAAAGCATCAGTCCTAACATCTTACCAATAGCCTAGACACTGTTTTTAAGCAAATAACCTTAAGGGAGAACCCCCCTATTTTGATAGCATCTGTAAACTAACAGTTTTAACTGTTTAGCCTCAGTTTGCAAGTAGTGTTAATTGGAGACATCTATTTCCCTTCCTTCATCAGCTTCAATAGGATAAAAAATGAATCGAAATGTAGTACCAAAGCGATGGTGATTCGAAACCACAAAAACCGCGCTACAGAAAATGGCGACCACAATGGGAGGCATTCTTTCTTGCCTTCTCAAGGGATGAAACCCTAAATTCATGTCACAGAAATGGCAACTCTGCTGGGGAGTCATTGTCTGTATAGGATCATAAGACTAGAGGTCTAGGGTGATTAAGACAAATATATATATACTGCTTTTCCTAATTGATATCTGTGTTTATTTTTCTGCTAATGGGAATGTGTGTGATGCCGCATATGGAAAGATTGAGTATACACCTAAGATAGGTGATGGCAATGCGGGTAATCTTACTGGGAGTGAATTCCAGTTAAGAGCCCCCGATCGACCATCAAACTCAGTGGAGACTCCATTTGCAGATACATTGCCTATACGACTTCGGTTGTTGAAAGTAGTGTGGTCGACTGGGTTATCTGAGAAGCTGAGATTTTTAGTAGACTTAAGCCATTTTGTAGTGCGAAAGTGTCATACCCCAAATTTGTCCTACCCACTCATCTTTCTTATACTAAGCATGTTGTTGCTTCATGGACTTTTCTCAAGATCATATGGTTTTTGGCCTTAATCTTCTAAAGTTTAGGCTATGGAGATTTGGTTCATACTCTTTGTAATTAGAAGCTCCTTCGATTGTGTTCAATCCAAGGTTAAATTGTTACCAAATGAAGTGACGATTTTAAAGCATATGTGAGGTAAGTTTCAAAGACCGATCATAATCAATGAGTGATCAAAACACATGTTCAACCCATGTCACGTTGAAAGACCATATTATGGCATAATTTGAATTGTCTTCAAGCGGAAGTCAAGTTCGTAAGTGGTGCCAAGGTCATGCTTAAGTTGTGTTTTATTCAAGTTATGATGCAAATTTAATCCAAGTCGATGTTCAAGTCATGAAGGGATCATTTTTAAGTCGTGTGAGAAATGAATCAAGCTAATTTGGATTTTGAGTGCAAAACCTTAAATTGTTACAAATTAAACCTCAAAACATGAGCAACGCATGCAGGCCCTAAAATTCTGATGAAAGGATCATTAGGACAACAAAGGATGAAGCTCAATCTGAATTGGCAAGAATCTTAAGCATCAATACATGCAATGTTTTCAACAATTGGCTTCCATCATCCATAATATCCATACGATGAGCATTATAATGGAACTAGGACGTGCTAAGCATTTTAGTATTTCTATGTGACTCTAAGTCATCAATGCAATTGCAGCCCTTGGTCCCACTTTATCAAACATTGCATTAATTGGCAGTATAGTAAATGATCATAAACTTCTTCACAAATCAAGATCATGAACTACTCCTTGGTTCAAAATGATTTAAAATGAGTTAAAGGGTAAGGAATAAAGCTGCAGCATATGGAAATCATGCACATCATTTTAGAAAAGTTATGCACAAGTAGCAGACCATAACAACTCACAGTGCGGTTTCTTTCATCAGTTCAAATCATGTCTGTTGGCCAATAGGACGAATTACAAGCATGGAGAGGAAATACACATAACTACAAAAGTGCAAGGTATTAGGAGCCGTGGGAGGCTATTCATGTTCTATTCACATCCAACCCATACATTGTAATTTCAAAATGGAAATGATGGGTATTTAAAAATTCAAAAGAATTCATATCACAAGTTTTAAGACACCTTACATGTGCTACAAGGTCGCAAAAGGGACCCTAAGTTCCTTGATAAAAATACCATCAACTCATGATCCATCAACCCCTAAGTTCCTAGAAGAATTAAGGCACTGCAATTTTCATGAATACAACAGTTGAAATCCAAAGTTCAACAGCTACATAGCCAAGTACAAAGTCATGCAATAATTTACAAAGTAATTCATGCTACAATCTATAAAAGTATTTGCAAAAAATAAAAGCTAAAAAATCCTATGAGTTGCCAAGCCATCAAGATTGTTCGTGACAATGCTTCAAAGAGGTTTCATTCGTATACCAAGCTGTTGTCCTTTGCCAAACCATCAAAATTTCGAAGTTCCATGTAGTCTTCAAGTCCTAAATCAATTTCCAAAACATAACTCAATGCCTACATACAATCCAAGTCCATTTAGAAACCATTCATGCCAAGTTGATTTCAAATCATCCAAAAACAACATTCATACTCAAATCATGATTCAATTCATAGATCAACTCATAATTCACATCATTTTCCAATTCATGTTGCCATATCCAATTCATGTTATCACATATGTCAAACAAAAAACCCAAAAAACAATTTTCAACATCCAAATTCATCATATTCCATTCAATTCACAAATTCACAATTGCATACATTTTCATACGCATATTTATTGTAACATTTCACACATTTGGTCACATTTCAAATTTTCCATCACATGCCAACTCATTTTTGTGCAAGTTTTCAAACATACAGTACGCTCAAAAACCATATCAGAAAATCAGTATTGGTTTAGTAGGGACCATTTCTAAGGCAAAATCAGAATTCATGAAAATGGAAAACAGGTACAGTAACAGAATACACAGTACAACTACCTTAACACAAAAATGGGAAAGAGACAAAGTGTAGCAGACAAAGCCTAAACTATAGCAATACAGAGGATTTCAAGACTCTGCCAAGGATTGTCTGCTAAACCTAATTGGATTCAATATAAAGGAAGCACATTTCTGAGAGAAAGGGTCGAAGTTTTCTACATACAGAAAACCCTAAAATTTTACATACAAACCCTACACGGCTGCGCAAGAGAATCACAAACCCTAATCACTAAAGCTCCTATCCCAAAGCGCTTTGAGTCTCACAGTAAGACTCAAAAATCGCTTGAGCTAAGAACCACTCAGAGGAGTGCTTATTCACACTTACAGAAAATCATGAAGAGCTACAATGAAAAAGATTGAGACGCAAAAGAGAAGGTGAAATTAGAGGATACCTTGCTACCTTTAAAGACTTCTCAGAAAGGTTCTTCAAGAGGTACTCCTGATTGAACCCTGATTCGCTCCGTTTTGAAATCTCTTGCATGAACTCGTGTTGTTGATGCTATTTGGGTAGCGTATTTGCGTTTCACCACTTTGATTTACTTGATTTGTGGTTTGTTCTGAACTAGGGATTAGATTGGGAAACTTTCGATTTGTTTGATTGGGTAGTTCTTTAGAAGAAACAACGTCCATATTCATGTAGAGGAAAGACAAATAGTTAGGGTTTGTATAGATTGTTTGAGGTTTTGTGGTGGTGTCGCCGGAGAAGACGGTGGCGGCCGCCGCGTGCCGCTGCTTCTCCAGCTGTTTCTAGGGTTCCGGTGAGTAAATAGTTGAGAGAGAGCTCATGAAGAGAGAGAATGAAGAGTCTGACGTGAGACTCATTTTTTCTCATTCTCTGGCCTTAACAAGCGTCAGTGGCAAGAGGGGAACGGTGACACGTGTCCCTCCCTTAACAAGTGTCACCAGAAGAAGCTTCCTCTGTTCGATCATGCGTCCGTACTGGACTATCTTATCGTGCACCCTCGTATCTTAACATTCAGATTAGAGTTAGATTGACTCTCCATGAGATAAACGCCCCAGATTGGTTCTGGGGTCAACCTGGTTTGACCGAGGGAGTACCATGGACTCTCCCCTCCTTCGCGTGGGCCGTCAGTTGGTTGGGCCTGGGGGGAAGTCTTTACGCACCCCCCATTTTACTAATTAGTATCTGGCCCTTTCCCCTCTTTTATTTTATTTTGTTTAACCTTAATATCAGTTTTTTAATATAAAAAATCCAAAAATAATTTATTAACTTATTTCTTATAAAACCAAAATACTAATTGTCTTTTAGAAAAAACCTAGAGATTTGTTTCCTAATTAATTAATTTTATTAAAATTATTTATTTAATACTAACTAATTATTTTCATAATTAGTTTTATTAAATATTTGATTTTAACTTAATTAATTGTGTTAGTCCTATTTCTCTAACCCTAAATATCCAAAACCTTGCTAATAAATTAAATTGATGATTAATTTTATTAAACCACTTTATTTAATGCTAATTAACTTTAATGGTTAATTTTATTAAATATTTTAGTTTAATTTGGTTAATTATTTCATTTTCACCTTTTCTCTAAAATTTAAAGCATTAGTTTAGAATTTCCTCCTTAGATTAACTTTAGAATTAGGTTGCTAACTTCACTAACATGTTTGATTATATTTCTTCCCCATTTTGTTTGTTTTTATAATCTTTGTGTGGAATACTTTTCTCATATGGATTATCATGTCTCGATTATATCTATTTCATTCATCATATGCTTGTCCAAACCAAACTTTTTTCAAACTAATACCTTGACTTAATGTCAACCCATTTTCAATACCTTGAAGTCGATTATTTTCACGATCGCAATCAACCTCTCATAGCCTCCTCTTGGGCTTTATACAACGATTGCATATTTCACTTTGGTTTGTATGTGTATGCGTGATTGACTCACTTTAATTATGGCTTGATTATTCCCACATGAGTAATTGTATCCTTCTCCCATAAGATTAAAATAAAACATTTTCAAAAGAATAAACAAGCTTGATCCAACGTCAAGCATTCTTCAAAACAAATTCAATTAATCACCACTTCATCCTCAACCATTCACTTGATCCATATATCAAGTCCCTTACCTAACTTATAAGTCGAGCGCTTTTGCCTCGCAATCGACCTTACCTTAGACCATTAGGTCCTCCTTTCCATTAGTCCTCAACCCATTTCGCACGCAAATTCAAACCTCGATCAACATCGAGCATTTTTTTCTCAAATCAAATCAATACATTTACACCATACTTAAACATCATTTCTTAAAAGGTGAAAGGGAGGGGGATGGAGTCTTCGATCTTTCTCCTTAATTGTTTGGGTGCGAGTTCTCTTACTCGTGTGTGGACAATTGACGCCTCTAAAACACTTGTAACTCGACAACATTCAAACTTCTTTACAAGCAATCATTAAAACATTTAATCCCTATCTAAACACATTTCTATTAAAGGTGAAGTGAGGGTGGTCGAGTCTTCGATCCCTCTCCTCAATTGTTTGGGTGCGAATTATCTTACTCGTGTGTGAACAATTATCATCTCTAAAACATCCAATACGAATAAAACTCCTTTTCTTGCCCCCGTGCGATCGAAGCCCTAAAACACATACAAATCAAATCCACTTTTCTTAATCAAACTGTTTAACACACTTAATCATATATTTAAACAACTTCCTAAAAGGTGATGTGAGGGTGGTCGAGTCTTTGACCTTTCTCCTCAATTGTTTGGGTGCGAGTTCTCTTACTCGTGTGTGGACAATTGGCGTCTATAAAAAAACACAAACCAAACAACCGTAGTCCCACGAACTACGAATGCTCTGACTTTTCCATTGAACGAGGGAATACGTAGGCACAAGGGCCCCAATCCTTGCCGAGCACCCTAATAAAAAACCACCATATTTCCCCCCTTAGAAAGCAATATTACCTTAGAAGATAACAAACAAACGTAGCTAACTTTCTCTCGAATCGAATCAAGAGGTTCTCGTTGAGTACAACGGACGTAGAGGGTGATAATACATTCCCTCTTGCGTAACCGACTCCCGAACCTAGAATTTGGTTGCGACGACCATGTTTTTATCTCCCTTTAAAGGTTTTATTGATATTTTCCTATTCCTTCCTTGGAATGAATAAAGTTCGGTGGCGACTCTATTTGAACGTTTTTTCTGCGTCCATCGTGAGGATTGTATTTTTCGATGTACGACAGATGGCGACTCTGCTGGGGATAGGCATTTCCCTATGCTAGAGAGAGTCAAGCCTAACTTGACTCGATTTGTGAGTGTTAGATCCGCTTGTTCGTTTATCTTCTCTTGCTTTTTTGCTTGCTTGTTTGATTATCTATTATCTACCTGCTTACCCATTATTATTATATCCTATTACTATTTCTTGTGACACTGTGGGGGTTCTCTGATCATTGGTGCTCTGTGAGATGGCTCTATACCCGAGTCTGAGAAAAACCCTAGGATTAGAATCATGGTTGTGTAGTGGAGGCTTGCGTTGTCTCTTTCGCGTGAGCCAAAGCAAAGACCCCGCTTGGAGTAGATTCCCTTGGAAATGTTATCATTTTGATGTTACTTCATCATAATGATAATGTTTTCGAGCCTGAATCGTTGATCCCAAGGACCTTTAACCCATTTTATCCATGGTGGTTGGTAGTGTTAACTCTTTGTGGGTTAATGCGAACGCCATAATTAGATGAGATCCCTCGAATGTATTACTTCCTGACAGTAATATTTTTGACCTCGATCTAGGATTCTGAGAACCCTACTTAGAACCCGTGAGTCGATGGTTGTGTAGTGGGCGCCTCCGAGGAGTCTTTCTCGTGGGGAAGAAATTAAGACCACACCTAGACGAGATCCTTTCAAGGATATTATCGTTTGATGATCCTTCATCATGGCTATAATGTCTTTGAAAGATATCCATAACTCTAGGCACCTACCCGTTTAGAGCCTACCTATGGGGGTCCTGTGATTGGAGATACCTTGTGCCTAACTCCTTCCTCGGAATCAGATGATGATTTGATCCTGGAACCCTGCATTGCATACTCATGACATTAGCATATCATTTTCCAACAAACTCATCCGATCCTTTGTCCATTTCCTGCAAGCTGATTTCCCGACGCTCATACTGAACCTGTGGTAACCGCAAAACATTTAAAGCAAGTTCAAGCGGAGATAAGAGGAACATAGACAATTTGAAAGTTGTGATGGCTATGTCAGAGGATAGCTTTCAACATATTGGGATGAAGGATTTTGACCCCCATCAGGTTTTGCTGTGTCGACTAACCCATTGTATGATTGTCTACCAGGTGATCATCCTCCACAAGTGAACATCCCTGTTCAGTCTCAGATGATGTCGCTGACCGATTCCATGGAGAAAAGGTTTTGTGCCCTCGAAGAGAAGGTTCAAGCTATGAAAGCGCGCAATACTTTTGGGCTCGATGCTGTTGATATATGCCTAGTGCCAGACATGGTAATTCCTCCAAAATTCAAAGTACACAACTTTGAGAAGTACGCTGGTATCAGTTGTCCAAAGCGTCATTTGGTGATGTTCTGCCGAAAGAAGACTTCTCATGTCCGTGATGATAAGTTGATGATTTACTATTTCCAAGACATTTTAAGTGGTGCATCTTTGAATTGGTACATGGATTTAGAAAGAAGTTGTATCCAATCATAGAAAGACTTATCCAATGCTTTCCTAAAGCAATATGAGTACAATTTGGACATGGCCCCCAGTCGCACGCATCTGCAAAGCCTATATCAGAAGAGCGGTGAATCCATTAAGGATTATGCACAGCGGTGGAGAGAGTTGGAAGCTAGGGTACAACCACCACTCTTGGACAAAGAATTGATTGACGTGTTCTTGGACAGTCTGCATGCCACCTATCTTGAAAGAATGACTGGCAGTTCATTCTCAAGCTTCTCTGACCTTATTGTCATACCCCAAATTTTGACCAGTAAGATTTCACATCATTTTGAAAATCATCATCACAATATGGATGAACCATCATGCCTCACCAAGTGCCTCAAGGATTGTTGAGCATTCACTACAATCAAAATTAGGGTTTCAAGCCCTCTCAGAGCCTTAGACAAAGGATCAATCAAGGAATGACATGATCTTCAACTTGTCTAACCTCTCAAACATCCACAATGGATCAAAAGGACTCCCACTTCAAGGATTAAGCACAAGGTTGCTCCCTTCTAGGTGGATCAAGTCTCAAGATCGCCAGTATCACCAAATTAGGGTTTTGGTCGACCAGGGCCTCTAGATGGAAATTTTCATCTCGACACAAGCCAAAGATCCAAAACACAACCTAATGTACTCCATGGAACCTCATGGACCCAAGCATCAAGTCAATTTGACCCCAGGGGATGCATACATCAAAAATCAGGAATTAGGGTTTCTTGACCTAATTCACCCCTAAGTTGACTTTTGGGACAAATCAAGAACCAAGACCTCAAGACATGATTTGAGGGTCTTTAATGAACTATATTGATCCATTTGGAACAATGGATTAATCCAAGAAGCTTGAGCAACAAGTTTAAATTTCATCTGCACCACAATTAGGGTTTCGCGAGGAAAGTCAACTGTAACTTTGACTTTTGACCAAGACATGCTCCCAAACCCTAGGACATGCCCCAATATACCCTATTACACCCATGGAACATGTCCATCAAGTTTGATTTAGGTCAAGGACATGATTTCCTGAAGAATTGCACAATTTGGAATTCATCTGATAAAAAGTCAACTGTGCACAAAAGTCAACTTTGACTTTTTGAGATTTTTCACCAAAATGGATTTTTAACCCTAAAATGATGTTAATGTATGATTTGAATCATCATTCATCAAGAAAAATCTAGAAAAGTGGGATAACTTGTAAAAGGGGTAACCATAAAACTTAGAAATTTTTCTAAGTTATGGAAAAAGTACCACTAATACACTAACTTTGGAGGACCATAACTCCTAAACCACAAGGCCAATTTTTTTCATCCAAAGATGGATTTGTAGCCCTCATTACCCTCTACAAAAACTTCAACTAGACCTAAGTCCAATTCATTAAGGATTTTGAGTTATGGAGTGATCAAAATCAAGAAATCACACTTTGTTCCTACCAACACTTAGTGAAAATTTCACTAAGTCAGATTTTGCTTCACTTTTTGCCAAATGTAGAGGGATTTTTCACTTGGAATCAAAAGAGATCAAAACCAAACTTGTTCAAACAGTTGTTATATCATGTAAGGGCTTTCCAAAATGGCCAAGAACATTGCTAAATTCAACTTACACCATGAGATATGACATTGTCAAGTTGCCTTGCTGAAATCTGTCAAGGGCAAGGCAGAATTTGCAACTTGGCTCGATTTTCCAAAATCAGCCAAATTCAAATGCTCCTATCCACTTGGACACATCTAAGGATTGAATCTAAAGGGGACAATCACTGAGCCAAGCCTCCAAAGTCCATGGAACAAGAAATAGCATGTTGAACCTAGAATGGCCAAAATAGGGACAAGACTCCAATTTTGGATTGGAGCATTCAATGGAAGCATCAAGGTGGCATGGACTGAGCCATTCTCAACTGAATTCAGTCAAGACTTATCCAAGACCAAGGGATCCACAGCCCTGTGCCCTAACCTCTAGTCAATGGCTAGAGGAGACTTGGATTTCCATTAGACAACATTGGCCAAACCTCTGCTGCAGTTGCCATTCACTATTCCTTGCAAACAAACTTGCTCTACTATAAATAGAGCTCAATTGTGATCAGTTTGAGTACACCAAAGCCATCAAACAGATGCTTTCCTCAAAATCTCTTCTTTCACTCCAATTTTGCCATCTAAGGCAAGTCACTATCGGGTTTTGAGTTTGAGAGCAATTCCAATCAAACCAATCACTCACACACCTCACATACATCACATATAAGCTGATCAAACACTTAGATCACTTCTGAAACACCAATTTCACAAAATCACCAGCTGGTTGCTCAAGGTTTTAACCAAGTTGCAGCTGAGGTACCACAAAGTGATCCAACCAATTTCAATCAAGTCCAACCATTCAAACACACTCCATAGGGTGTAGGGAAATTGTTCAGATCATCACCACTCATCTGTAACACCTCCAAATCAAAAATCACATTGCACTTGCTGTTAAGGCCTAGAGGTGAGCACATACTTGGTCATCTCTCAATCTATGCATATTTCCTCGCACAATAATTAGGCCATATGTTCATAATCATACATGGAATGTTTTCCCTCAATTAATTACATTGTTTGAATCGTGTATCAAAAATCCTAGCCTTCATGCAGAAATTAGGGTTCTTGAGGGTTTTTCATGATTTCTTGTTATATGTTTAATTTAATTGAAATTAATGGACATAGACATGATCGTGAGGTTGAGACGAGCATAATGATATGTGGATTGCATGTTATAATCATGTATTCAGTGAGATTGGACAAAAAATGCAAATCTGGGCAAGGCAGAACACGCACGTGTTCTTCAGCTTGTTCTTGGCGCCATTTCTCTCAAATTCAAATATTTGAATTTTGTGATTTTGTTTAATTGATTCAAAAATTAATTTCTCTCTGAGTTTTAATGATTTTGAGTTGATTCTTTTTTTAATAATTCACAAAAATGTTAAAATATTTTATTTTCCCAAAAAATCCCAAAAATATTATTTATTTCATATAATTGATATTTTTTGCAAAGAATTAATATTTTAATTGTTTTTGACATTTTAAATATTTTTTCTACATTGATTTTGCAACTTTTAATGCTTTCTAATTATTTTGTAGGTCAATACTTAATTTTTGAAGCATTAATCCAAGATCACAATTTGTTTTTCACATGTTAAACAATTTTGATCATTTTAATTGAATTTTTATTCAATTAAATACAATTTTGAAAACAAATTAGGGTTTTTGGATTAATTCAACCCTCATAAATCATTTTCAAAACACTTTGGGCCTCTTGAGAGAGTGTAAGACCCAATCCTTTTTTGACCAAATCATTTTTTAGGCCTCAGTGTATTGTATAAGTCCCGATACCGTAAAAAACGAACGACGCGATCGTAGCCTTTTCAAAAATAACCTCGGGCCTCTCCTTGAGCTATAAGACCCATTAAAAAATTACTTTGGGCCTCTATTAGAGTGTAAGACCCAACCCCCTTTTAACCAAAATATTTTGGGCCTCACTTATTGTATAAGTCCCTCTGCGTTAAAAGAAAACCTCGTCGCGATTGCCATTTTAAACGGAAAAGTCATCTGGGCCTACCATCGTGTTATAAGCCCCACTCTTTTTCTTTAAACCTTTTGGGCCTCTTGAGAGAGTGTAAGACCCATCCCTCTGTAAAAATTCAAACAGTGCGCTCACTGATAAAACCCTGGGCCTCTCCTTGAGCTGTAAGCCCCAAATCTTTCTTTTTCAAAGCACTTTCTCCTTTAATTTTGAATATACTGTTGTTTTCAATCTTTCTTTGTTGAACAACTAACCAAACAACATGGAAGCTCTACAACCGAGTAAGTGGTTATCGCTTTCATTTACCGCTTTCATATACATATAACTGTATTGTGGGGCTGTTTCACTATAAGTCTTCTTTCATAAACTCATATCAACTGTGTAATAATAGTATAGATATTTTGAGTTTCCCCGGCAACTACGTCTAGAACTAAGTGACGCCGTTTCGTTTATTCGTAGAAATAGACAACTAGATCCCCAATAGGATCACCAGATACAGTCTTCTCTTCGGCTGTCCTCATTAGGAATTGTCAAGAAACTCTACTCCCAGAGATGAATGTCTTCTCCGTGAATGGCATCTTTGAGTTTCTTCCAAATTCTAGAACTCTCCTGACTTTGATCTATTCTCGGTGAATAGCATTGCCTTGAATTTCTCGGGGTTTGGGGACCCACCGGCTTCTTAAAAGCATCGGCCTCCTCTTGGGCATCATACAAGGACCCACAGGCTTCCTAAAAGCAACCCCGCCTCCTCTTGGGCTTAGTACAAGGACCCTACGGCTTCTTAGAAGTGTTCATAGCCTCCTCTTAGGCTTCGTATAATGATCTCTTCCTTCGGGAATGATAGCCTCCTCTTGGGCTTAGTACAAGGACCCGTCGGCTTCTTAAAAGTTTCTAGCCTCCTCTTGGGCTTCATACAAATTGTCCCGACGACCTCCTAGAGGTATAGGAACAGAACTTAGTCATCTTCATAGAACAGTCCTTTCATAGAGTCTACTACTGTTTCTCAAAACATAGTACAAAGATGAAACTCTAGACTTGGACAGTCTAATCTCCTTGAGTCTCAAAGACATTCTCAAGCACCCTTCAAGAATAGGACGTAAGCCCGTAGACTTGGACAATCTCAATACCCTTCGGATTTCCCGCTTCCTTAAAGAACAGGAATAACCCGGATCCTTGAATTAAATCCATGAGTACAGTGTTGCTCATATAAAAACTGATTTTCTCTTTAAAATCAGTATACTGGACCTGTCACTTAACTGAACAGTCGCCATAGCCTCCTCTTAGGCTTTGTATAATGATCCTTCCTTTAGCCTCTCTCTCGGGCTTTGTACGAGACATATAAGAGACTCCCTCGTTGAGTCAATCACCTCTTTCGCCTCCATCTCAGGCTTTATACGAGATACAAAAAGGTTCTTATTGAGCCAAACAAACCTTTAGCCTCCATCTCGGGCTTTATACGAGATACAAAAACTCTCTTGTTGAATCAAATAGCCTTCATCTCGGGCTTTATACGAGATACCAAAAGATTCCCTCGTCGGGTCAAAACCTTTTGGCCTCTCTCTCGGGCTTTGTATGAGATACAAATAGCCTCCTCTTAGGCTTTGTATAAGAAAACCACGGGTTGATCCAATCAACCTTTTAGCATCAAAGCTGTGCCTCGTTCACAGTACACAACATCAACAACTCCTTCCCCTTCATCTAATTGTTGTAAGCGGCAAGCCTCTGGATCATCTACATCCATGCCACTGTCCCTCTTTTAGTATGAGAAATTCCTAAGGAAAGATAGCATTGCTCTACACTGAGTTAAAGTCTTCTCCTGCAGGTTAAAATCCCCTATAAAGGAAATTATGGCATTGCCGGATTCAAAAATCCTGGTTAAAGTAATTCTCCTTTATAAAACAGTTGTGACATACAACCTCCTCTTTAGTGATGACAAATTCTCTCTAAAGTTAGGACCTTCAGCTTCACGTCTTGGGCTTTGAACAAGACACAAATAGACCTTTTAGCTTCACATCTTGGGCTTTGAACAAGATACAAACCACCTTTCGCTTCACGTCTTGGGCTTTGAACAAGACACCAAAACATCCATTTCCTCCCATAGAATAGGAGGAACTACGAACGCTCTAATTTCCCTGTTTCGGTAAACGAGAATACGTAGGCATAAGACCGAAAGAAAAGATCTTAGCGAGCACAATCAACAAAAACCCAAATCCCATACTCTCACATCAAAAGCAGTAATCAGTCCTAAACAGCCTAATCCTTGTTCCCCGCCAGAAACCTTTTGTCTAGATAAAAACCAGTATTGGCGAAAATACAAATAACCAGTACAAAGGCCCCCCCACATTGATAGCATTCGTAACCTAACAGACCGCTGTTTAAACTCAGTATGCAAAGCAGGGTTAATTGGAGACATCTATTTCCCTTCCTTCATCAGCTTTAATAGGATAAAAAATGAATCGACCTGTAGTTTTAAGCTCAACCGCAGAGAGCGACCAGCGCTTAAGAACCGCGTCCAAAACCGCTCGCTACAGAAAAATGGCGCCCACCGTGGGGCCCTTTCAAAGTTAGATCTAGGCACGGTCTTCCTTACCTTTTCACCTCTTGTGTGAATACCACAGATTGGGGCTTCCGCCGGGGAACCCATTTCTGTCAGGAACTTAGGATTCATAGCTTTAAAGGTCTAGGATGTTTAGGACAAATATATATACTGCTTTTCCTAATTGATATACATGTTTATTTTTCTGCTAATGGGAATGCGGGTGATGCCGTATGTGGAAAGACTGAGTATACACTTAAGATAAGTGATGGCGACGGGGTCGACCATCAACCTCAGTGGAGGCTGACCAACGCAACCCATTCTCTCACCTAGACAATGGGCCGGTTGTTAAGTCTGAGAAGCTGGGGAGCCAAACCCTTTCGTAGTGTGGAAACTATCGGAAATAGTTATTACGCGATACTACCCTTATTTGAGGCTGGTGATCTATTCTCGGTGAATGGCACTTACTCTAAGATTGCACTACAACTCGCTGGCTATCCGCTTGTTGTTTTACTTTCTTGGGAGGAGCTGATGATAATGAGTACAGGTACAAAAATCACCCTAGTATAAACCTTTGGGGATGGGTAGAGCCTTGACTTCATGACAACGACCCTTTGACCCCATGTTTTTTCTATGTTTTTGTGTGCTGCATTCATGCATTCATTTAAAAAACATTAAAACATTCAAAAATCTTCTCTTCTAGTCTCTCTATTTTTTTAAAATAAACTAAGACTGTGATTGCAAATACCGAAGAAAAGGATTGCACTAATGGATTTCGGTAGAAGGAGAACTCACCAGTATACCTTCAAGGTTCCAAAGCTAGAGGATTTGAGAAGGTTAGCGAGGATGATCACTAACTCAGAGGATTTCAGAGCCAAGCACGGAGGTTTGCTACCACTGTTAAAAGTCCATGTGATTGAGGGAATCATGGATGCACTCATTTAGTTTTATGATCCGGTTTATCATTGTTTCACATTCCCGGATTACCAGCTTGCACCAACACTGGAGGAGTATTCTCATCTGATCGATCTACACATTACGGATCGAGCTCCATTTTCTGGACTGGAAGAAATTCCAAAGAATCAGACTATTGCAAGAGTAATTCATTTGGACAAGTCTGAGGTCAGGACTCACATAACCACTAAGGGTGGCACCCAAGGTTTGCCAGCCTAGTTCTTGACGAAGAAGGCCCTATATTTTGCCAGTATAGGAAACGTGAGTGCTTTTGAAAGCATCTTTGTCTTGCTCACCTACGGGTTATTTTTGTTTCCCAACATCAATAACTTCGTCGATATTAACGTTATTAAGGTTTTTCTCATTGGAAATCCTGTGTCGACTCTGCTTGCAGATGCGTATCATTCTGTACACTTGGGGAATTTGTACAGCGGAGGGGAGATCACATGCTGTGTACCTTTGCTTTACAAATGGTTTATCTCTCACTTGCCCAAGTCTGCTGCTTTTTGGGATTGCAAGAGTGCCTTATGTTGGTCGCAGAAGATCATGTCTCTTACCAACTCTGATATAGATTGGTGTAATAGGATTTATGAGGGAATTAGGATCATTGACCATTGTGGAAACTTCCCCAACGTACCCCTTATAGGAACTAAAGGAGGAATCAACTACCATCCGGTATTGGTTCGCCGTCAATTTGGATACCCGATGAGACACATCCCACTGGGTATTCATCTGGAAGGTCTTTTCTTCAAGGAAGGAGAAAACGACAGAGCACTAAAGACAAAAATAGTGCACGCTTGGAAACATGTTCTTAGGAAAGGACGAGAGTCTCTAGGAAAACTGGATTGTGTCTCGGTGGAGCCTTATCTCCATTGGGTACAAACTAGAGCTCTCAAGCTGAAGATGCCTTATCCTCGTTACGGAATTCTTCCACTGAGGGAATTTGTCATGTACTTCATGACGGAAACTGAAAAGCTTCAGGTTACTCTTAACAAAGTTCAGAAGGAGAGAAGGTCTTGGAAGAACAAGTACCGCACCCTCGACATAGAGTGCATCAAAATACAGCAATTACTAAAAGAAAAGGATGCTCTGATTGAGATTTTGGAGCAACATGCTGTGGATAATCAGGATGACCAAAGGAATTTGCTCACTCCTTTCACTTGGCAAAGGAATGACAACCCGACAACGGCCCAAGAGCCCCGGTCAAAGAAGAGGAAGATACCAGAATCAGCACCTGATTTCTCTTCAGAGAGGACTCGGGACCCATTAGCTTAGGTTTCTGTTTCTGCACTTTGTAATCTACTCTATTTCCATTTCTGTAACCCGTTGAATTCAATAAAAAGGGGTTTCCCCACTGTTTGATATTTGCAATCTAATTGTCGAAGTTTATTTTGATTAAACCAAAAAACAATTAATATAATCATTGCATTCATCATCCTCACATCGCGTATTCTTCTTCCCTGCAAATCTCATGTTTGTGTCTCAATTCTAGAGTCAAACTGTCTCATTCGTATAATACTCGAGCTAATCGCCAGAAAAGGATGGATGATCTTGAGGAAGAAAACAGAGAGTTGAAAGAAGAGATCGACGCTCTAAGAGAGGATATGAGAAAGCTTCGTAACGACATGCAAGCCATGGCAGAAGCTCAGCTACAAAGAACTATGATCTCAGAGATAACCTCAACGCCCGTAGTGGAGAGGTATGATTCTAGGTATCAGATACCGAAAGATCGTCCTTGGGGCATGCCTGTTAACTATATCCCGGAAAGATATGTTTCGCCGATCACTGAGGATCAGGGAATCACAACAGAAGCCGCTGGGCCTGAAGGTTACAAACTTCGGGAAAGCGAAGATGCCAGGGGCATACTGAAGACTCCTGAAGGTTACAAACTTCAGGAAACGCCAAGACTCACTGCCGTAGTCACGGTACCACCCCCTGTGGTGCACACTGTCCCGGAAGGACAGATTCCACAGACACCTTCTGGTAAGAAGGAAACTATGTTTGACAGAATGGATGAATTCCAGGAACAATTCTTAGAAATGCAGAAAGAACTGCGGGCCATTCGTGGTCAGGATCTATTTGGAAAAGACGCCGCAGATCTCTGCTTGGTCCCAAATGTGAAAGTCCCGCACAAGTTCCAAGTGCCCGACTTTGAAAAATATAAGGGTAACTCTTGCCCTCAAAGCCATCTGGTGATGTACACTCGGCGGATGTCAGCCCAGACGGAGAATCAGGACCTACTGATTCACTACTTTCAGGATAGTTTAACCGGTGCCGCACTCAAATGGTACATTGGTTTAAACCGTACTACGATCAGTACTTTCAGAGATCTTGGTACTGCCTTCGTCCAACAATACAAATACAATTTAGACATGGCACCCGACAGAGATCAACTCAGATCAATGTCGCAAAAGGACAAGGAAACCTTTAAGGAGTATGCTCAAAGATGGCGTGAAATTGCCGCTCAAATTTGTCCACCTCTTGAGGAAAAAGAGATGACAAAGATCTTCTTAAAGACCTTAAGCTCATTTTACTATGACTGAATGGTTGCCAGTGCGCCCAGTGATTTCACCGAAATGGTCGGCATGGGCGTACGTCTTGAGGAAGCCGTCTGAGAAGGACATTTGGTAAAAGACACTGGATCGACGAGCGGTACTAAAAAATATGGTAGTGCTCTCCCTAAGAAAAAAGAGCAAGATATTGGGAATATCTCTCTCAGAAAGCAAAGACGACGTTATCAACCGGTAGCAGCTGTGACTCCTGCTATCAACCCTGCGTCTATTCCCACGTATCAACCTCAGGTTGCGCATAGCCAACCTGACCAGCAAAGGACACAACACGGCCACCATATAACAACAACCGTACAACACGGCCACCAGGATTTGATCCTATACCCGTGACGTATGCAGAGCTGTTTCCATTACTACTGGCTAAGGGGCACATTCAGACTAAATCTCCTCTTACAGTTCCGGAAAATCCGCCTTTTTGGTTTAAGGTGGATCAAACTTGCCCTTATCATCAAGGAGGTTCAGGGCATAACATAGAGACTTGTCTCAATTTCAAGTCCGACGTGCAAAAACTTGTTAGGAGCGGGGTCTTATCCTTCAAAGATACGAATCCTAATGTTCTCACGAACCCGCTGCCTCAACATGAGAAGGCTGCAGTCAATTTGATAGAAGAAGAGAATAACAATGTCTATCAAATTCACGATGTACTCTTGTTAAAAACCAATCTGGTAAAGATGCATTGTAGACTGAGTGGATATGGCCATGTGCCACCTCATAACTATCATTAGTGTGATATCTGCTCTAAAGACAATCAAGGATGTTCGGTAGTGCAAGCAGCCCTATAGGAACAAATTGATCCCGGATCGATCCAAGAGCACCGAGTTCATGGAGTTAACATGGTTTACACGAATTCTAACGTCATTCAAAACCACGACATCCGTGCAATGAATGTTAACTTGGTGGCGATGCACTCAAGGCAAAGCCAGTATCATAATCTGTCGCGGCACGATTACAGTTCTTGTCTGATTTGCTCGGTAAACAAACAAGGATGCTCTTTCATACAAGAAGCCGTCCAGCGTCAGATGGATCTTGGATGGATCCAAGACTACCATGATAGGAACTCCTATCAAATCAACATGGTTTAGATCTTCGATATTCGCGTGATGAATTTCAACCTGGTAGAGTTACATGCTGAACAGGTCCGACTCGGATTCTTAATATCACATGACTATCAAAGCTGTAAAGCGGGTTGCGAAAATGATCGAGGTTGTACCCTTGTCCAGGAGGCACTTCAGCACTTATTAAATCATTGGTGCATGCCAATCTACATGGATGAAGATACTCAGCAGATTAGTATCAGTAATAGAAACCCCACTCGGCGTCAGAGTCAGGATGTTCGATCAGTGGAAGCTAACCTAGTGAGGTTACATTGTATTCAAAGTGGGCGTGGCCAGGTGCCACCACACAACTATGACAGTTGTAACGTCTGTTCGGAAAGTAACCAAGGGTGTTACCTTATGAGAGCAGCTCTTCAGGGTCAGGTCGATCGTGGAGAAATTCATCCATATTTGGGTTCTGGACCCATCAACTGGTCGCCGAACTACCTTGCCGAGCAAGTTGAGGATGTTGTCACGATCTCTGGTCATCACAAGACCAGGGATGTTTTTGCCATTATCCCTCTACTTAAAGAATCTAGAGTTCCCAACCGGGAACGGATCAAGATTACTTATGATGGTCAGAAAAATCAGAAGGCTCCTGTAGTCATCTATCTACCAGGACCGTTACCGTATAAATCAGCTAAGGCGATCCCTTACAAATACGGTGCAACAATAATTGAAAATGGAAAGGAAATTCCGTTACCCTCCGTTGTGAACATTGCAGACATCAGTCGAGTAACACGGAGTGGTAGAATCTTCAACCGAGGGGTTGGGGAACTTAACAAGGAAAAGGAACTTCAGATAGAAGCTCCCGATCCCCCAGTCGGTCAATCCTGTAATCCTGACCTTTCAAAAAATGATGATGAGATGCTGAAGCTCATCCAAAGGAGTGAATACAACATTGTCGATCAACTGTTACAGACTCCTTCAAAGATCTCGGTATTATCACTGTTACTCAGTTCAGAAGCCCACAGGGAGGCTCTACAGAAAGTCTTGGAACAAGCCTTTGTGGAACAGGATGTAACAATCAGACAGTTCGATAGCATTGTCTCTAACATCAATTCCTGCAACAATTTGGGATTTAGTGATGAAGAATTACCTGAGGAGGGTCGTCGTCATAACATGGTGCTCAATATCACAGTTAACTGCCAGGACGATGCTTTAGCCAGCGTACTGGTAGACACAGGGTCAGCCCTGAATGTTATTCCAAAGTCCACTTTGATGCAATTATCATTCAATGGACCTCCGATGAGGGTTAGCGAGGTTGTCGTCAAAGCATTCGACGGATCCAGAAAAACAGTTATCGGCGAAGTTGATCTTCAAATAACTGTCGGTCCTCACACTTTCCAAGTCACTTTCCAGGTCATGGACATCCGGGCAACGTACAGTTGTTTATTAGGAAGACCTTGGATACATCAGGCTGGAGCGGTCACTTCAACCCTCCACCAAAAGCTAAAGTTCGTCAAGAACAATCAACTTGTCACGGTTTGTGGGGAACAAGCCTTGCTTGTTAGTAACTTGTCATCATCTGCTAGTATAGAACCTGAGGAAGTTATTGGAACTCAGTTCCAAGCACTATCAGTGAGCAAAAGCAATCAGTTCGGAGGAGGAACCTCGATTTCCTCATACAAAGATGCTATCAAAGCGGTCGAGAGTACTGATACAACAGGATGGGGATAACTTGTCATTCCTACTGACAATAAAACAAAGAAGGGTCTTGGTTTTTCTGCAACCTATACCCAGACAGCTGCCAACGATGAAAGTCTTCATCCCCTTCAAAACTTATTCCACAGTGGAGGTTTCCTCCACCCAGTGTCTCAGACAGTTCATGCTATCAATGAGGAAGATCCCTCTGACACGAATGAAGATTGGAAGTCCTACCTTAACAAGGACGGTTATATGTCTCAGGAAGAGGTACTTATGCCTTTTTGCTTTCCTACAGAAAGTCCGAGATTCATACCAAGATCAGATGTCGAAATGATCTACGGGGATTGTGATCCGGAAGGATGTCGCGCTCCGCCAAATTCATTAGAGAAAGACACTCCGATGAAAGATAATTTTGACTACACCTACTATGGCCTAATGGATGGTCTGCCAATGTGGCAACCTTACCCAGGAAACTTGGGGCAGGAAAGCCAGCCGAGCAATGAAAATCAGCTGACCGTCATTGAACAGAATACCTGTGTCCCCACCATGTCATGGGATCAACACTCAGGTCATCCTGAAGCTACTCAATATGAAGATGAATTCGCAACGTTTGTAGGACTTGAATTCATCAACTATGCTTTTCCCGAGGTCAACGTCATCGAGAGAGATGACTCCTCCAGTTCCAAAGAAGTGTGGGACACCCTGGGACAACCAAGTGGAAAATTCGACTTTATGGTCAAGTACACCGCTCCCGAAAGCTCTCGTATCAGGCTCGAAGATATCCATCCTACTGGATGGGGAGATACAGCTGAGAGCACAAATGCTATGCGAAACGCAACAGAGGAATTCTCCTACGACAACTCTGCCTGGGAAATAGATTCCAATGATCCTGCTCCACCAGAAATCAGCGTCATTTCTGAAGACAAATCAAGGAAGGTGCCAGACTTTGTGATTCACCGAGGAGTTCGCCGCCAATGGGTTGCTGTCGATGTTCCGAAGGTCGTTCACCAGTCAAAGTAATTGCCATCTTTAACCTTTCACCCTGCCCAGGTGAAACGGATGTTTTGATAGGGCTCGCTTTCTGTAAATTTCCCTCTTCGCTTCGCCCAAAGCGACAGAGTTTTGTTTTATAGGGCTGTAGTTTCAAGGATCGACTTGTTCATTAATAAAATAACGTCATTCTGTAATTTCCGCATTAATTGCTGTTTTCTTTTTTCTTTTTCAGAAAATGGTAATCCTAAAAATCATGTAAAAATAAAAACAAGCAGTAAAATAAAACACTGCACACACTTGCATTTTTCTCTATCTCTTCTAAACACGAATCGTCACGTCATGCAGATTGCTTGTTTTAAACCCAGTTGAAACATACGATCCGATGCCTTATCCCAACTTTGAGTTCTCGGTATTCGAGGCTGAAGAAGAAAATGACAACGAAATTCCAGAAGAGATCTCCCGATTACTCAGACAAGAGGAAAGGTCCATTGAACCTCACAAAGAGCCGTTGGAAACGGTAAACTTAGGTTCAGAGCAAGAGAGAAAAGAAATCAGGATTGGGGCACTGCTCAGTCCAACTGTCAGAGAGGATTTGATAAAGCTTCTCAAAGAATTTCCCGATGTATTCGCTTGGTCCTATCAGGATATGCCAGGGTTGGATACCAGCATCGTGGAACATCACTTACCGTTAAGATCGGAATATCCGTCAGTAAAGCAAAGGTTGAGACGCACTCACCCGGACATGGCCATCAAAATCAAAGAGGAGGTACAGAAACAGATTAACGCGGGTTTCCTCGCTACATCTGAATATCCTCAATGGTTAGCCCACATCGTACCCGTTCCCAAAAAGGACGGAAAGGTTAGAATGTGTGTTGATTACAGAGATCTGAACAAGGCAAGTCCAAAGGACAACTTTCCTTTACCACACATTGACATGTTGGTTGACAGCACAGCAAAGTTCAAAGTTTTCTCCTTCATGGATGGATTCTCGGGCTATAACCAGATCAAAATGGCGCCGAAAGACATGGAGAAAACTTCGTTCATTACCCCATGGGGTACCTTTTGTTACAAGGTAATGTCGTTCGGTTTGAAGAACGCCGGGGCAACCTATCAAAGGGCCATGATTACTCTGTTTCATGACATGATACATAAGGAAATCGAGGTATATGTCGATGATATGATTGCAAAATCAAAAACAGAGAGTGAGCACGTTGAACATCTGTCAAAATTGTTCGAACGTTTAAGAAAGTTCAAACTCTGCTTGAATCCCAACAAGTGCACCTTCGGTGTCCGTTCAGGGAAACTACTAGGGTTCATCGTCAGCCAGAAAGGAATTGAGGTTGATCCTGACAAGGTCAAGGCCATTCAAGAAATGCCTTCTCCGAAAACTGAAAAACAAGTCAGAGGATTCTTGGGACGTTTAAACTACATCTCCAGATTCATATTCCTTATGACCGCCACATGTGCGCCGATTTTTAAACTACTCAAAAAGAACCAGGATTGCGTTTGGTCAGAAGATTGCCAAACTGCATTCGACAGTATTAAGGAATATCTATTGAATCCTCCGATTCTATCACCTCCAGTGGAAGAAAGACCACTGATCATTTACCTCACAGTCCTAGAGGACTCAATGGGATGTGTACTTGGCCAACAAGACGAAACCAAAAGGAAAGAGTCTGCCATCTACTATTTGAGCAAGAAATTCACCGACTGCGAGACTCGATACACGATGCTTGAGAAAACTTGTTGCGTTTTAGCCTGGGCAGCCAAACGTCTTCGCCAATACATGATTCATCATACTACTTTGTTGGTCTCCGAAATGGATCCAATCAAGTACGTATTTGAAAAAACTGCTCTTACGGGAAGAATTGCCCGTTGGCAGATGCTGTTATCAGAATATGACATAGAGTACCACGGTCAGAAAGCCGTTAAGGGAGGTATTTTAGCCGATCATTTGGCTCATCAACCGATTGATGATCAGGAATCAATCGGGTTTGACTTCCCAGGCGAAGATGTCATGTATCTAAAAATGAAAGATTGCGATGAACCGTTACCCAGTGAAGGGCCAAAACCAGGTTCCCAATGGGGACTTATCTTTGACGGAGCAGTTAATCATTATGGAAACGGAATTGGGGCAATCATTGTTACCCCTCAGGGTACCCATATTCCTTTCACTGCCAGACTTACGTTCAAATGTACGAACAACGAGGCCGAATACGAAGCTTGTATTATGGGTCTCGAAGAAGCGATTGATTTAAGGATCAAAAACTTGGACGTATACGGCGATTCAGCTTTGGTCATCAATCAGATAAAAGAAGATTGGAACACATACCAATCAGGATTGATTCCTTACAAAGACTATGCAAGAAGGTTATTACCCTTCTTCAACAGGGTTGAGTTTCATCACATCCCTCGTGATGAGAATCACATGGCTGATACATTAGCCACTATCTCTTCCATGATTAGTGTAGGTCAATGGAATGACATACCTATGATCGACATAATGTGCCTTGAACGGCCCGCTTACGTCTTCACGATTGAAGCAGTCATAGATGACAGACCTTGGTATCACGATATCAAATGCTTCCTTTAGAAACAAGAGTACCCACCTGGGGCATCCAGAAAAGACAGAAAAACCCTCAGAAGATTGGCTGGAAACTTCTTCCTGAGCGGTGACACTCTCTATAAGAGAAATTTTGACATGGTCTTGCTCCGATGCGTAGACAGACCAGAAGCAGACATGCTGATGAAAGAAATTCATGAAGGATCCTTTGGCACTCATGCCAATGGACACACAATGGCGAGAAAATTTTTAAGAGCAGGGTACTATTGGTTGACAATGGAATCTGACTGCTACAAGTACATGAGGAGGTGTCACAAATGTCAGATATACTCCGACATAATTCATGTACCACCATCACATCTCAAAGTTCTTTCTTCCCCGTGGCCTTTTTCCATATGGGGAATCGACATGATTGGCTTGATCGAACCTAAGGCTTCAAACAGACATCGATTCATCCTGGTAGCCATTGACTATTTCACCAAGTGGGTCGAAGCAGCGTCATTCGCCAATGTAACCCGACAAGTGGTGGTCCGATTTATCAAAAACAATATCATCTGCCGTTATGGTGTTCCAAGCGAGATCATTATTGATAATGGATCTAACTTGAACAATAAGATGATGAAAGAGTTGTGTGCAGAGTTCAAGATCAAACATCATAACTCATCTCCCTACCGACCCAAGATAAACGGAGCGGTAGAGCGGCTAATAAGAACATCAAGAAGATCGTTCAAAAGATGGTTGTAACCTACAAAGACTGGCACGAAATGCTGCCTTTTGCTCTTCATGGTTATCGCACATCTGTCCGCACTTCAACAAGGGCAACCCCTTTCTCTCTAGTATATGGCATGGAAGTAGTTCTCTCCATAGAAGTAGAGATCCCGTCAATCAGGGTATTTATGGAAGCTAAGCTCACCGAAGCTGAATGGTGTCAAAGCCGACACGATGTATTGAACCTGATCGAAGAGAAATGAATCACGGCACTATGCCACGGTCAGTTGTATCAGCAGAGAATGAAGAAGACGTTCGACAAAAAGGTCCGACCTCGTGTCTTCAGAAAAGGGGACCTCGTGCTCAAGAAGATACAATCATTTCTCACTGACTCCCGGGGCAAATGGACTCCGAATTATGATGGCCCCTATGTGGTCACGAAAGCTTTCTCAGGCGCTGCCTTGAGACTTACAACCATGGACGGAGAGGAATTTTCCTACCCCACGAATGTTGATGTAGTCAAGAAATACTTCGCCTAAACTAAAAAAAAAAAAAAAAAAAAAGTCTCGGTGGATTGAAAACCCGAAAGGGCGGTCCAGGCGAAAGTTAGAGACATGAAAAAAATCATCCCGATGGATTGGAAACATCATAGTACAATCCAGGAAAAAATTAGGGATAATGGCAAGTAACTATGTTCAACAGAGGCAAGTCCCTCAGCAGCAGCAGTTACATCGTCCATCGGAGGAAAACTCCAGTCAAGGTCATCTTCGACAGAAGCTCAGGATGTCCCGAATTCAAAGTTGGTAGAAGGATAGTGGTTGTTATGTTTCAACGTAGCCCTTTTCCCTGTAAATTACCATTTTCTAACTTTGTAATTACTCTTTGGAATCACGCGTTTGGCTGATCTCCATCTTATCAATAAAATTTGAGCCCTTGTGCTTTTGTTTGTAATTCTTATTTGTTTTAGCTTTACAGAACGACGTTGTTAACATGATTAACGATTCTTCAAATAAAACAAAAATGAATTTACTTGTTAAAACTTTTTATGCTTTTTAAAGACGACAATTTCTTTTGACTGTTGAACATCAAAGGAACATCGGTCGCTTCTCCAGAAGTAATCGAACCTCAAAGTGCAGAATCAAAGTACTCCTTCTAGACCAGTACGCCTGAATAAAGGGATTAACTGTGTCAGAGACCTTGTTTCGTCTGACATCCACGACAGAGTTCTTACCTCCTAAGCCCGATCAACGGTATTCCCCGCGAGGACTATTTCTCCTAAGCCAGGTAGAATTGCTACTTTTGGACCAACGGTACTTCTTCGCCCCGCGATGGACTAGTATCCAGTCATGTTTATCTTTTAGTTTGCGTATCGCGTCAGTTTTGTCAGCATATACATACATACATCATGCATTATTGATTTGCATTCACATTTCATATTGCATCGCTATCACTCTAGCCGGTCTTGTCCCTTAGTGATAGGAGTCCTCTCAATCGAGTTGTCAGTTCTTGCCTCGTCAGGAAACGCAGCGTTTGAACAACCTCGCTTCTAGTTTATTTCTGGAAGGAAGTTGGCCCTTGACCACTTTGATAACTTGAACCTCTTAAAGACCAGAGAACCTTCAGCGGATGTCACTCTTCTCCATTGAAGATGATATCCTTGCTTTCCCGGATTAAGGAAAATCCATAGAGAAAGCCTTCTAAATCGGAGATTCAGCAGTACGGAAGTTTTCCTCCAAAAAACCCACTGATGAAAAGGTCATCGGCACCTCAAAATTGGATCACATCATATGGCATTTCTCCGAGAAGATCTCCGAGAAAAGTATGATGTAAAGACCCCAAGCCGAAGCAGTCTCTCAAGAGACTCGCTTTCCCCAGTAGAATCGACAAATGGCGTCTCCAACAGAGAAGTTTGTGCAACTCTACAACTCAGACGACTGGGTTCCCCAGCAAGTCTGACATCAAAACGTTTTCCACTCAAATGGCATCTCCCCAGGAAAATTCGGCGAGAAGTTTGAAGGAAAACCGCTACTAATAGCGTTCCTTATCAAGAAAGTTTTTTGACAAAAGAAACTAAGACCAGTTTCTTGGTAGGAAACCAAGATCGAGGGGAAGTTTAAAAAAAAGAAACTAAGACCAGTTCCTTGGTAGGAAACAAGGATCGAGGGGAAGTTTATTTCCCTAACTAAGACCAGTTCCTTGGTAGGAAACCAGGATCGAGGGGAAGTTTACCTTTTCTACGCATCATTGCTTAGCTAAAGAAGATGAATGCGTAAGCTACCATTCATAACCACCATCAAAATTTCGGGTATTCCGATATTTAATCCTCTTGCACCCCGAATGCCCGAATACCTTCGTCATTCACACCTTCGTGTCCAAGAAGATTAAATAGGGGCATCTGTCATACCCAAAATTTTGAGCACTAAGATTTCACATCATTGTGCAAATCATCATCACAATATGGATGAACCATCATGCCTCACCAAGTGCCTCAAGGATTGTTGAGCATTCACTACAATCAAAATTAGGGTTTCCAGCCCTCTCAGAGCCTTAGACAAAGGATCAATCAAGGAATGACATGATCTTCAACTTGTCTAACCTCTCAAACATCCACAATGGATCAAAAGGACTCCCACTTCAAGGATTAAGCACAAGGTTGCTCCCTTCTAGGTGGATCAAGTCTCAAGATCGCCAGTATCACCAAATTAGGGTTTTGGTCGACCAGTGCCTCTAGATGGAAATTTTCATCTGGACACAAGCCAAAGATCCAAAACACAGCCTAATGTACTCCATGGAACCTCATAGACCCAAGCATCAAGTCAATTTGACCCCAGGGGATGCATACATAAAAAATCAGGAATTAGGGTTTCTTAACCTAATTCACCCCTAAGTTGACTTTTGGGACAAATCAAGAGCCAATACCTCAAGACATGATTTTAGGGTCTTTAATGAACTATATTGATCCATTTGTAACAATGGATTAATCCAAGAAGCTTGAGCAACAAGTTTCAATTTCATCTGCACCACAATTAGGGTTTCGCGAGGAGAGTCAACTGTAACTTTGACTTTTGACCAAGACATGCTCCCAAACCCTAGGACATGCCCCAATATACCCTATGACACCCATGGAACATGTCCATCAAGTTTGATTTAGGTCAAGGACATGATTTCCTGAAGAATTGCACAATTTGGAATTCATCTGATAAAAAGTCAACTGTGCACGAAAGTCAACTTTGACTTTTTGAGATTTTTCACCAAAATGGATTTTTAACCCTAAAATGATGTTAATGTATGATTTGAATCATCATTCATCAAGAAAAATCAAGAAAAGTGGGATAACTTGTAAAAGGGGTAACCATAAAACTTAGAAATTTTTCTAAGTTATGGAAAAAGTACCACTAATACACTAACTTTGGAGGACCATAACTCCTAAACCACAAGGCCAATTTTTTTCATCCAAAGATGGATTTGTATCCCTCATTACCCTCTACAAAAACTTCAACTAGACCTAAGTCCAATTCATTAAGGATTTTGAGTTATGGAGTGATCAAAATCAAGAAATCACACTTTGTTCCAACACTTAGTGAAAATTTCACTAAGTCAGATTTTGCTTCACTTTTTGCCAAATGTAGAGGGATTTTTCACTTGGAATCAAAAGAGATCAAAACTAAACTTGTTCAAACAGTTGTTATATCATGTAAGGGCTTTCCAAAATGGCCAAGAACATTGCCAAATTCAACTTACACCATGAGATATGACATTGTCAAGTTGCCTTGCTGAAATCTGTCAAGGGCAAGGCAGAATTTGCAACTTGGCTCGATTTGCCAAAATCAGCCAAATTCAAATGCTCCTATCCACTTGGACACATCTGAGGATTGAATCTAAAGGGGACAATCACTGAGCCAAGCCTCCAAAGTCCATGGAACAAGAAATGGCATGTTGAACCTAGAATGGCCAAAATAGGGACAAGACTCCAATTTTGGATTAGAGCATTCAATGGAAGCATCAAGGTGGCATGGACTGAGCCATTCTCAACTGAATTCAGTCAAGACTTATCCAAGACCAAGGGAACCACAGCCCTGTGCCCTAACCTCTAGTCAATGGCTAGAGGAGACTTGGATTTCCATTGGACAACATTGGCCAAACCTCTGCTGCAGTTGCCATTCACTATTCCTTGCAAAACAAACTTGCTCTACTATAAATAGAGCTCAATTGTGATTAGTTTGAGTACACCAAAGCCATCAAACAGATGCTTTCCTCAAAATCTCTTCTTTCACTCCAATTTTGCCTTCTAAGACAAGTCACTATCGGGTTTTGAGTTTGAGAGCAATTCCAATCAAACCAATCACTCACACACCTCACATACATCACATATGAGCTGATCAAACACTTAGATCACTTCTGAAACACCAATTTCACAAAATCACCAGCTGGTTGTTCAAGGTTTTAACCAAGTTGCAGCTGAGGTACCACAAAGTGATCCAGCCAATTTCAATCAAGTCCAACCATTCAAACACACTCCATAGGGTGTAGGGAAACTGTTCATATCATCACCACTCATCTGTAACACCTCCAAATCAAAAATCACATTGCACTTGCTGTCACGGCCTAGAGGTGAGCACATACTTGGTCATCTCTCAATCTATGCATATTTCCTCGCACAATAATTTGGCCATATGTTCATAATCATACATGGAATGTTTTCCCTCAATTAATTGCATTGTTTGAATCGTGTATCAAAAATCCTAGCCTTCATGCAGAAATTAGGGTTCTTGAGGGTTTTTCATGATTTCTTGTTATATGTTTAATTTAAATGAAATTAATGGACATAGACATGATCGTGAGATTGAGACGAGCATAATGATATGTGGATTGCATGTTATAATCAAGTATTCAGTGAGATTGGATAGAAATTGCAAATCTGGGCAAGGCAGAACACGCGCGTGTTCTTCAGCTTTTTCTTGGTGCCATTTCTCTCAAATTCAAATATTTGAATTTTGTGATTTTGTTTAATTGATTCAAAAATTAATTTCTCTCTGAGTTTTAATGATTTTGAGTTGATTCTTTTTTTAATAATTCACAAAAATGTTAAAATATTTTATTTTCCCAAAAAATCCCAAAAATATTATTTATTTCATATAATTGATATTTTTGCAAAGAATTAATATTTTAATTGTTTTTGACATTTTAAATATTTTTTCTACATTGATTTTGCAACTTTTAATGCTTTCTAATTATTTTGTAGGTCAATACTTAATTTTTGAAGCATTAATCCAAGATCACAATTTGTTTTTCACATGTTAAACAATTTTGATCATTTTAATTGAATTTTTATTCAATTGAATACATTTTTGAAAACAAATTAGGGTTTTTGGATTAATTCAACCCTCATAAATCATTTTCAAAACACTTTGGGCCTCTTGAGAGAGTGTAAGACCCAATCCTTTTTTGACCAAATCATTTTTTTGGCCTCAGTGTATTGTATAAGTCCCGATACCGTAAAAAACGAATGACGCGATCGTCGCCTTTTCAAAAATAACCTTGGGCCTCTCCTTGAGCTATAAGAACCATTCAAAAATACTTTGGGCCTCTATTAGAGTGTAAGACCCAACCCCCATTTAACCAAAATATTTTGGGCCTCACTTATTGTATAAGTCCCTCTGCGTTAAAAGAAAACCTCGTAGACTTGGGCAGTCTAATCTCCTTGAGTCTCAAAGACATTCTCAAGCACCCTTCAAGAATAGGACGTAAACCCGTAGACTTGGACAATCTCAATACCCTTCGGATTTCCCGCTTCCTTAAAGAACAGGAATAACCCGGATCCTTGAATCAAACCCATGAGTACAGTGTTGCTCATATAAAAACTGATTTTCTCTTTAAAATCAGTATACTGGACCTGTCACTTAACTGAACAGTCGCCATAGCCTCCTCTTAGGCTTTGTATAATGATCCTTCTTCAATGAATTTAGCCTCTCTCTCGGGCTTTGTACGAGACACATAAGAGACTCCCTCGTTGAGTCAATCACCTCTTTCGTCTCCATCTCAGGCTTTATACGAGATACAAAAAGGTTCTTATCGAGCCAAACAAACCTTTAGCCTCCATCTCGGGCTTTGTACGAGATACAAAAACCCTCTTGTTGAGTCAAATAGCCTTCATCTCGGGCTTTATACGAGATACCAAAAGATTCCCTCGTCGGGTCAAAACCTTTTCGCCTCTCTCTCGGGCTTTGTACGAGATACAAATAGCCTCCTCTTAGGCTTTGTATAAGAAAACCACTGGTTGATCCAATCAACCTTTTAGCATCAAAGCTGTGCCTCATTCACAGTACACAACATCAACAACTCCTTCCCCTTCATCTAATTGCTGTAAGCGGCAAGCCTCTGGATCATCTACATCCATGCCACTGTCCTTCTTTTAGTATGAGAAATTCCTAAGGAAAGATAGCATTGCTCTACACTGAGTTAAAGTCTTCTCCTGCAGGTTAAAATCCCCTATAAAGGAAATTATGGCATTGCCGGATTCAAAAATCCTGGTTAAAGTAATTCTCCTTTATAAAACATTTGTGACATACAACCCCCTCTTTAGAGATGCAAATTCTCTCTAAAGTTAGGACTTTCAGCTTCACGTCTTGGGCTTTGAACAAGATACAAACCAGCTTTCGCTTCACGTCTTGGGCTTTGAACAAGACTCCAAAACACCCATTTCCTCCCATAGAATAGGAGGAACTACGAACGCTCTGATTTCCCTGTTTCGGTAAACAGGAATACGTAGGCATAAGATCGAAAGAAAAGATCTTAGCGAGCACAATCAACAAAAACCCAAATCCCATACTCTCACATCAAAAGCAGTAATCAGTCCTAAACATCCTAATCCTTGTTCCCCGCCAGAAACCTTATGTCTAGATAAAAACCAGTATTGGCGAAAATACAAATAACCAGTACAAAGCCCCCCCCCCCCCCACATTGATAGCATTCGTAACCTAACAAACCGCTGTTTAAACTCAGTATGCAAAGCAGGGTTAATTGGAGACATCTATTTCCCTTCCTGCATCAGCTTTAATAGGATAAAAAATGAATCGACCTGTAGTTTTAAGCTCAACCGCAGAGAGCGACCAGCGCTTAAGAACCGCGTCCAAAATCGCTCGCTACACTTATAATAGTAGGAGAACGCATCGAGAGTTACCTCAAAGCTAAACAAGTCCAAGACGTCTCGATAATCAAGCTGGTGAGACTGAATCCTTCAGAAATCCCCAAGAGGAAGAGGATAATGAAATTGATGCAGTCCTAGCAAATGTTGAGTATTCTCAGGGTACACCAGCAAGACTTTATGGCCCTTCAGCTTCTCGGCAGTTATCATTATCAGCGCCATATCATCCTTATGGGAAACCTGTAAATCCTAGGGCGTCATACCAGAAACCCATGATTTCTCCTCGTGCAAATCAACGAGCCCATGGTGGAGGATGTCAGAATCATCATCAGAATCAGCATAGGCCTCGAAACAACTTGGAAAGAAGGACTGCTCCTCTTCACCTAGTTCCTATGCCATACAGTCAACGTCTGCCGCATCTGGTCTGAAGCTCACTGGTAGAGCCCAAAGCTATCAAGCCTTTACCAGAACCATACCCGCCTGGATACGATCCCAATGTGCATTGTGAATATCATGCTGGATCCATGGGGCATTCAACTGAGGATTGCCAAGCTTTTCAAGCCAAGGTGCAACAGTTGATTGACAAAAAGCACATATCATTCCTAGAAGGCCAACTTGGTTGTGCACGTCAGCTTCTTGCCCAAATGAGTTCCAAGACTTCAAGAGGCATCCCCTAAAGCCAGTGGTTCAGACAGGAAGACTTCCTCAGATACTGGCAACCGTTGGACATTTATCATTTGCATTCGTAATTTCGTTATGTTAAATGCTACTTGTTTTTGAATATTTTTGTTTTGAATGGTAATATTAATGATGTGATCATGCATTTTCTGAATTAATCATGTCGCATTCGCTCATTTTTCTTTACTTATTTATAAAAAATAATAATAATAATAAAAATACAAAACAAAAACAACAAAATTATTCCATATACTTCTTGTCCATTCTCTTTATCAAACTTTTGTTTAGCAAAGATTGGAAGGAGGATGATGAAAACAAGGTACCCATAATTGCTTATAGTATGCTTTCAGATAAAATCCTACTGATGATATACAGGCATTGTTTCAAATCCCTAAACACTGGAGAGATAAGGAGTTAATCCCTAGATAACCACTTCGAGCCGAGAAGTAGAAGTTTACTTCGGATATTCAAACCCTTACGCTCAACTCGGGGCAGGGTAGTGTTCAGTTAATCTGACTCTGTATTCTTCATACACGTCTTGAGGTGACGAAGAAATCATGTAAAATCCAGAAGTTATGGTGGTTGTTCTTCAATGACTACTGACTTGGCAGTCACAAGCCTTACTCAAAAAGCCTGCTAAGTGGAACACCTCAAAAGGAGACTTAGCCAAAACTAGGGTAATCCCGATGGACCTGAAAAGCAATATCAGTCCATGCAAAAGTTAGGGATCAGAAAATCAAAAGCAAAAGAGGTCCTTAAATCCTCAAACAAAAACAAAATAAGGTCCAGTGGCCACCATGTCAAATTAAAGGGTCGCTGACATCATGACAAAAGCAATATAATGTGACAGCCATTTCAAGGAAATCTTGAATTCTCATCTCCACTCTTACACTGTCGAACTCTCTTTGAAGATGAATGTGTGTCAATTTAACTGAACGTAGGACTGAAGATCATCACGAAGAAGGGATGGGTACAAATCAAGTTTTGGGCCTTATACCCTTTGTTTCAAATAACCGTGAACCAGACCACATTATAACCCTCAAAAGACCTAATTGAGGCGGGGTTTATTCTGAAAGCATACTACAGTAAGGTTGCATAAACTGACTCCAACAAATTTGCTAATCACTTGTTTTGGTGTCATATCTTTTATACATCAGCTAAATCAACATTGTCACATCATTCCAATAATGATTGATTTTTTTTAAAACTTGCATGAAAATTACATTAAAATTACCATTTGTGAATGAACAGTTTTAACTGCAAGTCAGTACTTGGCATCAAGGAAATTCCAACGAGGAGCAATCAAAGAGAGCAAGATTATTCAACAAAGTTGATTTGAACTAACAACACTTCATAACCCTATGAAACAGGGGCATTGGCATCCAATGATTATGGAATCAGTCAATTTAACACAAGTCCCCGAAGCATTAGTTGATTATGGGGCAAATCATTCAAGAACAGGTTGATCAGGGTAAATCATCTCAAGAATCTACCAACCGGGGACAGGCCACCCAGAGGTTCTTTTGATTAAAGGAAAACCCCTCCAATGTTCAATCAACACAAGTTAAGTCGCTCCAACGCTCATTCTGGGGCAAGCCACCTCAAGGGTACTTTGAAGCCAAATACTCCAAGAGCCAGTCAATCAAGGAAGAATTCTTTCACGAATTGGAATTCTGGGGCAAGCCATCTCGAGATCATCTCATGGTACATCTGCTTCCAACTTCCTTTCAAGGACAAATCCTTTCACGACTTGGAATTCTGGGGCAAGCCATCTCGAGTTCATCTCATGGTACAATTGCTTCCAACTTCCTTTCAAGGACGAATCCTTTCACGACTTGGAATTCTGGGGCAAGCCATCTCGAGTTTATCTCATGGTACAATTGCTTCCAACTTCCTTTCAAGGACGAATCCTTTCATGACTTGGAATTCTGGGGAAAGCCATCTCGAGTTCATCTCATGGTACATCTGCTTCCAACTTCCTTTCAAGGAAAAATCCTTTCACGACTTGGAATTCTGGGGAAAACCATTTCGAAATCATCTCATGGTACAATTGCTTCAAATTTCCTGTCAAGGAAAAATTCTTCATAGGCCCAGACTGGGGCAAGATGAGCTACATAGGGGCAAATCTCTCGGTTGCTTTCAATCTGCTCAAGTGAGCACCGTTAAGTGACCTTTGAGTTCAAGATGAGTGTCGGGGAATCATGCTATCACCCCACAAAAGTAACCTTTTGCCTTCTTTCTGACAAGAAACCTTGATGCATAGGAACCTATTCATCCATTATCCTCTACTGGGGCATCTTTAGAAACTTTCATATCATTGCATAAATCACTCATATGCATTGGTCATGTTGCTTCGCTCATTGCATAGACATGTGTATCATACCTCAAGCCTAACCTTCCAACAAGATTTGACATCTCAAAGCCTGATATTGTAAGGCTTGGCAACCCAAAAAAGTCCAACTTAACTTGGTAATCAAAAGTCCAGTTCTTGTCTGGCAAAACATCTAAAGTCCAGTTCCCGTCTGGCAAGTCATTTTAAGGTCCAGTTCCCGTCTGGAAAATCATTCTAAAGTCCAGTTCCCGTCTGGCAAGTCATTTTAAGGTCCAATTCCCGTCTGGAAAATCATTTTAAGGTCCAGTTCCCGTCTGGAAAATCATTTTAAGGTCTAGTTCCCGTCTGGCAAATCATTTTAAGGCCCAGTTCTCATCTGGTAAACCAATTCAAGGTCCACTTATTGTCTGGCAAATTATTTTAAGGCCCAGTTCTCGTCTGGCAAATCTTTTAAGGCCCAGTTCTCGTCTGGCGAATACCCTTTTCTCACCAATTCTCGTCTGGTAGACTGTCCAAAAGTTAGTTCTCGTCTAACAAACAAAGTTTAAACACCAGGTCTCGTCTGGTAATCTATCCTCCAATCCAGTTTTAGTCTAGAAGTATGACCCAAAGTCCAGTCTTCATTGACAACCAGTAAAAGTCCACCGTTGTTAGCATCCTCATAACACCAAAATTACCAAAGTCCAATTTCATTTGGCAATTACCAAATCCAATCCCTGGTGATACCCTCGACAAGGAAACTTATCCCCAGCGCGCCCGATCATTTGCATCGTCATGTGCATAACATGCTAGCATAACATCATATCAAGAATTATCATATCATACGTGCATTAGATTCCCCAGCAGTTGCATCTTAGCATGTGTTTCAGTGCATCGTGCAATGCATGGCATATCCATCCCCATCAACATAGCATAATAGGATCCAGGATCGATTCGCAAGCATCTTAGCCAGTCCTCCATCAAATTCGGCAGTATACCCTGCACGTACTCAAGGAATTCTATTCCCCAGCAAATTATTCTTCAACCATGCAGTTGATAATGACAATCCCCAACAGCTGTTGTTATTACTCCCCAAGCAGAGGATATCTTAGAAAGTTTCTTGTGAGCTTTCCCCTGCAGACCCGGCACATTTCCTCCGACAGGAATCTTGCTCAAATATTGTCCTAGTAAATTTGTTCAGAGATACTGCTTTGGTATCATCGAGGAACCTTAACAGATAAGGGACTGCTTCAATGGCCCAGAGAATCGTCTACCTTCAGAGATACTACTTTGGTATCATCGAGAAACCTTAATGGATAAGGGACTGCTTCGACGACCCAGAGAATCATCTGCCTTCAAAGATACTGCTTTGGTATCATCGAGGAACCTTAACGGATAAGGGACTGCTTCGACGACCCAGAGAATAGTCTGCCTTCAGAGGTACTGCTTTGGTATCATCGAGGAACCTTAATGGATAAGGGACTGCTTCGACGACCCAGAGAATTGTCTGCCTTCAGAGATACTGCTTTGGTATCGCGAAGAACCTTAAGGGATAAGGTGTTGCTTCGACCACCCAAAGAGCCTCTAGTTATTTTGTTCAGTTTGAACCTCGCTAGCTCATCCTGTCAGCTCTCACTCTACAACACTTTACCTTTTGACAGTCAAATTTTGGGGTCTTCTTATATCTAATTGACTTCTACCCTAAAATGAAAGCCCTGTAGCAGTTCATTCTCTTGGGTTCAAGACAATTAGATAGAGGCATCTGTCATACCCCAAATTTGTCCCACCCTCTCATCTTTCTTATACTAAGCATGTTGTTGCTTCATGGACTTTTGATAACACGTAAATGTATCGGTTATTTGACTTGACTTACATGAATTTTAGTTATGTTTTCCCTTAATTTATTTGATTTATGATGCAATTTATGTCTCGATTATTATGCTTTTAGGTGACATGGATTTAATCGAAAAATAATGAAAAGAAGAAGAAATGATGGAAAGAAAATAGAAGGAGAGAAATGGAAGAAGGAAAGAAAAAGAATGGAAAGAAATTAAAGAAAAGAAAAAAAATAGAAAAAAAATAAAAGGGGTGGGGCCCACCACCACTCTCATATGTGGCGCAAGCTACATTGGAGGAGTGGCGCCCACCACCCATGTTCATGTGGCGCAAGCCACCTTTGATGAGAGAGAGAAGAGGTGGCGTGGGCCACCTAGGAGTGAGGAGAAGGATTCTCCCACTTCTCCCTCATTTTTCTCCACTTCTTCATTTTTTTTCTCGCCCAGCAAACCAAGTCTTCGGGTCCCCGATTCTCACGCCACTAAACCACATCTGTCGTAGCCCACTCAGTATAAAAGCAACCAAAGGCCTCCATTAACAGGGTCGACTCTCTCTTGGCCAAATTTTATTTCTTTAGATTTTAAGCAGTTTTGATTCACTCTGTAAAAGTAATAGTTCTCCACATCGGAGGACTATTACAAATATAGTTTTAGGATTTATTTCTGTTGTTTAATTTATGTATTTGATTCCAAGCCTGCCGGCGTATTACGACTTCAGTTCAAGCATTGTTTCCAGTTCTATTTAATTACAGGTTCTATTTTTATTGTTTACTTTGTTGTTTATGTTCTCAATTAATTTCTTAGTTATGCCTTGCCTTATATTTAATTTTCGTAATAGAATGTTTATTTTCCTATCTATGTCTTTCTAAACATTCTTGAGTCCGGCGTATGAGGACCGTCGTTACTGACGGGACTCGGTAGAAAATAATAGGTGCAAATTTACAATTAAAATTCTGTTTTGGTTTTAATTTCCAAGTCTAATTTAAATAGTTTTGTCACGAGTGTGAGAGGGTATTTAACACGATTTTGTCAGGAGAGTGAGAAATTAATTAAGGTTAGAGCCGGCACTGCGAGAGCGTGGGGGTCTAACCGGATAGTGGAAATTAGGCAACATATCTAAATACAGCGAGAGCGCTTTAGATACGTTTAGGATATTATCGGCTTTCAAAATATATTTCCTAATTACAGAGCGAGCGAGAGCAAAATCCTGGGATTAGGAAACATGACTTTAGTTAATACCGCAAGAGCGTGAGGCGGAGTCTTTAAGTCGGTATATTCTACGGAACTAAGTTATAGTTGTGTTTAGTACCGAATTCTACAAAGTCCTTTAGGAACGCGGAATCCATATTCCGGCCTCTCTTTTCTATTATATTTTCTTAGTTTTATTTTAGTTTTAGTTTTAGTTTCTCTTTCATCGAATATCATTAGCCTTAGCTTTACATCGCAGCAATAGATAACGGTAGGTTGACATTGGTCTCCGTGGGTTCGACAATCTTTTATATTACTTCGATATTTCCGTGCACTTGCGGACGCATCAAGTTTTTGGCATCGTTTCCAGGGACCAATAGTCAATGTTGTTATTCCGTTGTTGCACCGTATAGACTAAGGCACTCATTACTATGTATCACCCAAATTTTTTCTACAATCACCACTCCCAGTATTTCGAGGAATCGCAAGAATCCCATAATTCCAACCTTGAAATACAAATGGAGAATTTCAATGCATCACTAACACATTCTCACCCAAATTTCCTCTACAACTACCAATCCCAACATTTTAAGGAGCCGCAAGAATCTCATAATTCCACCCTAGAAATATTAATGCAGGATTTCAATGCGACACTGACCCACTCCCAAAAATTTGAGGAGCCGCACCTAAATTTTTCTATAATTACCAGCCGCAAGACTCCCAATATTTTGAGGAACCGCAACCAAATTTTCTCTATGATTACCACTCCCAGTATTTTGAGGAACCACAAGAATCCGTTAAATCGAACCTCGAAACATTAATGGAGGATTTCATTGAAACAACAACTAATTCTAGGTTAGAATCTATGATGGAGCAATTTGGGGAGACGCAAACTCTCCATAATGAAGAGCTTAGAAGACAACATCTCGATACTTATGAAACCCTTAGGCAGATAAACACTATGGTTGAGTCCCTCGCGACTCACACTGAGGCATTGGAGACTCAAATCTCCCTACTTGCGCAGACACCTATCGGACCCTCCCTTGAGGAGCATGTAGATGTTGTAATAACCATTAATGAAAAACAAATCGAGAATCCCGAGGAGAGTGATAATGAGGTTGAAGAGAGTGATATTGAGGTTGAGGAGAGGTCTGGTGAGGAAGAAGTAGGGATTGATAAAAATTCACTGGAACCACCTGAAAGGGAGGTCGGCAAAGAGGAAGCGAAGGAAGCACCTAATGTCGTTCCTCATCCCTATATCCCACCGATTCCTTTCTCGCAAAGGTTTATAAAGGCTAAGGTAGAATCCCACTCCAAAACATATGTGGTGGTATTGGAAAATATCCACACCGATGCATCTTTGTTTGAGGTCATGCATAAAAAGAGAAAATTCGAGGACCATGAAACTAGGGATATCATATTACTGAGAGGGTAAGGTTAGACTTTGAAGTGATGGATGAAATAACTAAGCTCAAACTTGAAAAGCTAATAATTAGGATAGATCCAGAACCACCACCACAAGTTCAAAAGAATGAACCACCCCATATAAGGAAGAAAAGAAAAGGTGAGGGATATGTGAGATGGCTTGATAAATGGCCATGGAAACCGAAGATTAACAATCCTAACCGTCGAGTTATCGACGATAAACAAAGCCCTGCGTGGGTAGCAACCCGCGAGCTTTTAATTTAATGTTTTACTTTTATTGTTTGTGTTTGCAGAAAATAAAGAATTGTATCGTTGTCACGTCTCAGCTACATTTAGGCAAAAGATCTTTAGATGACAATCCCTTAAGATGACCTGGTGCCCACGCACATTCCTACGAATGTCGCTGCTGGTGGTGACACCAATGATGAGTATGATAGGAGAGAGCATGCCTCTCCCGTTAGTAACTTACCTTCTCCTTGTCCTTTCGCATGGTCAGGGTTCACCTGCACACACCGCACCATTTTTTCTAACATTTTTTGGAGGTACTTCCTTCAGAAACAAATAGTATGATGAGCGGCTTCAGTAAAGTGAAGTTTCAGCAAATTCAGATAACTCGTAGTACAAGACACCGGAGTAGAAGTGGCCAGTGAAGACAGGGACAACAAGGGAAGAATCAGTGCGATATTGGTCGTGGTAGCACACAATGGCATTCATACAGGTTCTATCTTTCCTCTACCACCTTTTATCAAAACATTGAGGACAATGTTTGGTTTAAGTGTGGGGGAGGAACATTTACCGCTTTCATTTTACCGCTTTCTAGTTAGATTTACTGTTTTCTAGCATGATTTTAAAATTTTTTCTGTTTTAATGTTTTGTGCGTCTGTGCATGTGCTGTCGAGTTTTTATGCGTGATTTTATATTGTTTATCGATCTCCCAATTCTCTTGAGTCATACCAAATATTTTGAAAATTTTTTAGTTAAAAATAGTGTTTCTTTTGAAAATCTTAGGGTACAGACAAAATTGAGGTTAGATTGTGAGACTTGGGAAAATTCTGCAAGATCGGTATCGTCTTAACACCGTGAGCCTCTAAATTATGGAAATCGACTTGAGTACTTGTTATACCATAGCCTTAAGTTCTCACACCTTTAGTAGTCCCTAATTAGTTTATTTAGCAGTCAGCACCATCCTAAGCATGCACTAAGTAGGAAGCCGATGCAAATAAGTGTATGATCTCAGGCTTAAAAGGTAAATTAAGAAAAGAAAAAAATGAATGAATGAAAAGAAATGCTCATTCTAAGTTAGGTGATCCTCACCCGATCATTTAACCCAACGGTGCAAACTTCTTTATTTTATTGATGTTTAAGACAATGTGCAAAAAGAAAAAAAATGATGATAATGAGATCATAGTCACTAACAGGCTATCCTACCATGAGTGTGAAAGGATAACGGGCTTAATGTGATTGCGCCAGAATGAAAGGAGATGAAAAGAAGGATGAGTGAGTTAGGCTTAGGTATAATGACATGATTCAGATTGGTTTGTATAGGAGGAAGGTTGATGACCGCAAAAGCGGAATTGTGTTGTTATGATATCCTTAGTGTGTGAGCAAGTACCTATCGACACAAACTCAACCGAAGTAGAGTTGGTAGCCTAGGATGAGTATCCGTATGCACTATTTTTCCTACGAGTCATGGTTTGCTTGAGGACAAGCAAAGGTTTAAGTGTGGGGTTGTTGATAACACGTAAATGTATCGGTTATTTGACTTGACTTACATGAATTTTAGTTATGTTTTCCATTAATTTATTTGATTTATGCTGCAATTTATGTCTCGATTATTATGTTTTCAGGTGACTTGGATTTAATCGAAAAATAATGAAAAGAAGAAGAAATGATGGAAAGAAAATAGAAGGAGAGAAATGGAAGAAGGAAAGAAAAAGAATGGAAAGAAATTAAAGAAAAGAAAAAAAATAAAAGGGGTGGGGCCCACCACCCATGTTCATGTGGCGCAAGCCACCTTTGATGAGAGAGAGAAGAGGTGGCGTGGGCCACCTAGGAGTGAGGAGAAGGATTCTCCCACTTCTCCCTGATTTTTCTCCACTTCTTCATTTTTTTTCTCGGCCAGTAAACCAAGTCTTCGGGTCCCCGATTCTCACGCCACTAAACCACTTCTGCCGTAGCCCAACTCAGTATAAAAGCAACCAAAGGCCTCCATTAACAGGGTCGACTCTCTCTTGGCCAAATTTTATTTCTTTAGATTTCAAGCAGTTTTGATTCACTCTGTAAAAGTAATAGTTCTCCACATCGGAGGACTATTACAAATATAGTTTTAGGATTTATTTCTGTAGTTTAATTTATGTATTTGATTCCAAGCCTGCCAGCGTATTACGACTTCAGTTCAAGCATTGTTTCGAGTTCTATTTAATTACAGGTTCTATTTTTATTATTTACTTTGCTGTTTATGTTCTCAATTAATTTCTTAGTTATGCCTTGCCTTATATTTAATTTTCGTAATAGCATGTTTATTTTCCTATCTATGTCTTTCTAAACATTCTTGAGTCCGGCGTATGAGGACCGTCGTTACCGACGGAACTCGGTAGAAAATAATAGGTGCGAATTTACGATAAAAATTCTGTTTTGGTTTTAATTTCCAAGTATAATTTAAATAATTTTGTCACGAGAGTGAGAGGGTATTTAACACGATTTTGTCACGAGAGTGAGAAATTAATTAAGGTTAGAGCCGGCACTGCGAGAGCATGGGGATCGAACCGGATAGTGGAAATTACATAACATATCTAAATACAACGAGGGCGCTTTAGATATGTTTAGGATATTATCGGCTTTCAAAATATATTTCCTAATTACCGGGCGAGCGAGAGCAAAATCCTGGGATTAGGGAACATGACTTTAGTTAATACCGCGAGAGCGTGAGGCGGAGTTTTTAAGTCGGTATATTCTACGGAACTAAGTTATAGTTGTGTTTAGTACCGAATTCTACAAAGTCCTTTAGGAACGCGGAATCCATATTCCGGCCTCTCTTTTTTATTATATTTTCTTAGTTTTATTTTAGTTTTAGTTTTAGTTTCTCTTTCATCGAATATCATTAGCCTTAGCTTTACATCGCAGCAATAGATAACGGTAGGTTGACATTGGTCTCTGTGGGTTCGACAATCTTTTATATTACTTCGATATTTCCGTGCACTTGCGGACGCATCAACTTTTCTCAAGATCATATGGTTTTTGGCCTTAATCTTCTAAATTTTAGGCTATGGAGATTTGGTTCGTACTCTTTGTAATTAGAAGCTCCTTCGATTGTGTTCAATCCAAGTTTAAATTGTTACCAAATGAAGTGACGATTTTAAAGCATATGTGAGGTATGTTTCAAAGACCGATCATAATCAATGAGTGATCAAAACACATGTTCAACCCATGTCACGTTGAAAGACCATATTATGGCATAATTTGAATTGTCTTCAAGAGGAATTCAAGTTCGTAAGTGGTGCCAATGTCATGCTTAAGTTGTGTTTTATTCAAGTTATGATGCAAATTTAATCCATGTCCATGTTCAAGTCATGAAGGGATTATTTTTAAGTCGTGTGAGAAATGAATCAAGCTAATTTGGATTTTGAGTGCAAAACCTTAAATTGTTACAAATTAAACCTCAAAACATGAGCCACACATGTAGGCCCTGAAACTCTGATGAAAGGATCATTAGGACAATAAAGGATGAAGCTCAATCTGAATTGGCAAGAATCTTAAGCATCAATACATGCAATGTTTTCAACAATTGGCTTCCATCATCCATAGTATCCATACGATGAGCATTATAATGGAACTAGGATGTGTTAAGCATTTTAGTATTTCAATGTGACTCTAAGTCATCAATGCAATTGCAGCCCTTGGTCCCACTTTATCAAACATTGCTTTCATTGGCAGTACAGTAAATGATCATAAACTTCTTCACAAATCCAGATCGTGAACTACTCCTTGGTTCAAAATGCTTTAAAATGAGTTAAAGGGTAAGGAATAAAGCTGCAGCATATGGAAATTATGCCCATCATTTTAGAAAAGTTATGCACAAGTAGCAGACCACAACAACTCACAGTGCGGTTTCTTTCATCAGTTCAAATCATGTCTGTTGGCCAAGAGGACGAATTACAAGCATGGAGAGGAAATACACATAACTACAAAAGTGCAAGGTATTAGGAGCCGTGGGAGTCTATTAATGTTCTATTCACATCCAACCCATACATTGTAATTTCAAAATGGAAATGATGGGTATTTGAAAATTCAGAAGAATTCATATCACATGTTTTAAGACACCTTACATGTGCTACAAGGTTGCAAAAAGGACCCTAAGTTCCTTGATAAAAATACCATGCCCATTCAAGCTTGAAAAGAAGAATTAAGGAACTGCAATTTTCATGAATACATCAGTTGATATCCAAAGTTCAACAGCTACATAGCCAAGTACAAAGTCATGCAATAATTTACAAAGTAATTCATGCTACAATCTATAAAAGTATTTGCAAAAAATAAAAGCTAAAAAATCCTATGAGATTGCCAAGCCATCAAGATTGTTCATGACAATGCTTCAAAGAGGTTTCATTCGTATACCAAGCTGCTGTCCTTTTCCAAACCTTCAAAATTCTGAAGTTCCATGTAGTCTTCAAATCCTAAATCAATTTCCAAAACATAACTCAATGCCTACATACAATCCAAGTCCATCTAGAAACCATTCATGCCAAGTTGATTTCAAAACATCCAAAAACAACATTCACACTCAAATCATGATTCAATTCATAGATCAACTCATAATTCACATCATTTTCCAATTCATGTTGCCATATCCAATTCATGTTATCACGTATGTCAAACAAAAAACCCAAAAAACAATTTTCAACATCTAAATTCATCATATTCCATTCAATTCACAAATTCACAATTGCATACATTTTCATACGCATATTTATTGTCACATTTCACACATTTTGTCACATTTCAAATTTTCCATCACATGCCTACTCATTTTTGTGCAAGTTTTCAAACATACAGCATGCTCAAAAACCATATCAGAAAATCAGTAGTGGTTCAGTAGGGACCATTTCTAAGGCAAAATCAGAATTCATGAAAATGGAAAACAGGGACAGTAACAGAATACACGGTACATCTACCTTAACACAAAAATGGGAAAGAGACAAAGTGTAGCAGACAAAGCCTAAACTATAGCAATACAGAGGATTTCAAGACTCTGCCAAGGATTGTCTGCTAAACCTAATTGGATTCAATATAAAGGAAGCACATTTCAGAGAGAAAGGCTCGAAGTTTTCTACACACAGAAAACCCTAAAATTTTACATACAAACGCTAATCACTAAAGCTCCTATCCAAAAGCGCTTTGAGTCTCACACTAAGACTCAAAAATCGCTTGAGCTAAGAACCACTCAGAGGAGTGCTTATTCACACTTACAGAAAATCATGAAGAGCTACAAGGAAGAAGATTGAGACGCAAAAGAGAAGGTGAAATTAGAGGATACCTTGCTACCTTTAAAGACTTCTCAGAAAGGTTCTTCAAGACGTACTCCTGATTGAACCCTGATTCGCTCCGTTTTGAACTCTCTTGCATGAACTCGTGTTGTTGATGCTATTTGAGTAGCGTATTTGCGTTTCACCACTTTGATTTACTTGATTTGTGGTTTGTTCTGAACTAGGGTTTAGATTGGGAAACTTTCGATTTGTTTGATTGGGTAGTTCTTTAGAAGAAACAGCGTCCATATTCATGTAGAGGAAAGAAAAATAGTTAGGGTTTGTATAGATTGTTTGAGGTTTTGTGGTGGTGTCGCCGGAGAAGAAGGTGGCGGCCGCCGCGCGCCGCCGCTTCTCCAGCTGTTTCTGGGGTTCCAGTGAGTAAGGAGTTGAGAGAGAGCTAATGAAGAGAGAGAATAAAGAGTCTGAAGTGAGACTCGTTTTTTCTCATTCTCTGGCCTTAACAATCGTCAGTGGCAAGGGGGAACGGTGACACTTGTCCCTCCCTTGACAAGTGTCACCAGAAGAAGCTTCCTCTATTCGATCATGCGTGCGTACTGGACTGTCTTATCATGTACCCTCGTATCTTAACCTTCAGATTAGAGTCAGATTGACTCTACGTGAGATAAACGCCCCAGATTGGTTCTCGGGTCAACCTGGTTTGACCGAGGGAGTACCATGGACTCTCCCCTCCTCCGCGTGGGCCGTCAATTGGTTGGGCCTGGGGGGAAGTCTTTACGCACCCCCTGTTTTACTAATTAGTATCTGGCTCATTCCCCTCTTTTATTTTATTTTGTTTAACCTTAATATCACTTTTTTTAATATAAAAAATCCAAAAATAATTTATTAACTTATTTCTTATAAAACCAAAATACTAATTGTCTTTTAGAAAAAACCTAGAGATTTGTTTCCTAATTAATTAATTTTATTAAAATTATTTATGTAATACTAACTAATTATTTTCATAATTATTTTTATTAAATATTTGATTTTAACTTAATTAATTGTGTTAGTCCTATTTCTCTAACCCTAAAAATCCAAAACCTTACTAATAAATTAAATTGATGATTAATTTTATTAAACCACTTTATTTAATACTAATTAACTTTAATGGTTAATTTTATTAAATATTTTAGTTTAATTTGGTTAATTATTTCATTTTCACCTTTTCTCTAAAATTTAAGGCATTAGTTTAGAATTTCCTCCTTAGATTAACTTTAGAATTAGGTTGCTAACTTCACTAACATGTTTGATTATATTTCTCCCCCATTTTATTTGTTTTTATAATCTTTGTGTGGCATACATCCATCATGTCTCGATTATATCTATTTCATTCATCATATGTTTGTCCAAACCAAACTTTTTTCAAACTAATACCTTGACTTAATGTCAACCCATTTTCAATACCTTGTAAGTCGATTGTTTTCGCGATCGCAATCAACCTCACATAGCCTCCTCTTGGGCTTTATACAACGATACTTGTTGCACATTTCACTTTGGTTTGTATGTGTATGCGTGATTGACTCACTTTAATTATGGCTTGATTATTCCCACTTGAGTAATTGTATCCTTCTCCCATAAGATTAAAATCAACCATTTTCAAAAGATTAAACAAGCTTGATCCAACGTCAAGCATTCTTCAAAACAAATTCAATTAATCACCACTTCATCCTCAAGCATTTACTTGATCCATATATCAAGTCCCTTACCTAACTTGTAAGTCGAGCACTTTTTCCTCGCAATTGACCTTGCCTTAGACCATTAGGACCTCCTTTCCATTAGTCCTCAACCCATTTCGCACGCAAATTCAAACCTCGATCAACATCGAGCATTTTTTTCTCAAATCAAATCAAGACATTTAAACCATACTTAAACATCATTTCTTAAAAGGTGAAAAGGAGGGGGATGAAGTCTTCGATCTTTCTACTCAATTGTTTGGGTGCGAGTTCTCTTACTCGTGTGTGGACATTGACGCCTCTAAAACACTTGTAACTCGACAACAATCAAACTTCTTTCCAAGCAATCATTAAAACATTTAATCCCTATCTAAACACATTTCTATTAAAGGTGAAGTGAGGGTGGTCGAGTCTTCGATTCCTCTCCTTAATTGTTTGGGTTCGAATTCTCTTACTCGTGTGTGAACAATTGTCATCTCTAAAACATCCAATACGAATAAAACTCGTTTTCTCGCCCCCGTACGATCGAAGCCCTAAAACACATAAAAATCAAATCCTCTTTTCTTAATCAAACACTTTAACACACTTAATCATATATTTAAACAACTTCCTAAAAGGTGATGTGAGGGTGGTCGAGTCTTTGACCTTTCTCCTCAATTGTTTGGGTGCGAGTTCTCTTACTCGTGTGTGGACAATTGGCGCCTATAAAAAAAACACAAACCAAACAACCATAGTCCCACGAACTACGAATGCTCTGACTTTCCCATTGTATGAGGGAATACGTAGGCACAAGGGCCTCAATCCTTATCGAGCACCCTAATAAAAAACCACCCTATTTCCCCCCTTAGAAAGCAATATTACCTTAGAAGATAACAAACAAACGCAGCTAACTTTCTCTCGAATCGAATCAAGAGGTTCCCGTTGAGTACAACGGGCGTAGAGGGTGCTAATACCTTCCCTCTTGCGTAACCGACTCCCGAACCTAGAATTTGGTTGCGACGACCATGTTCTTATCTCCCTTTAATGGTTTTATCGATATTTTCCTATTCCTTCCTTGGAATGAATAAAGTTCGGTGGCGACTCTGTTCGAACGTTTTTTCCGCGTCCATCGCGAAGATTGTATTTTTCGAGGTACGACAGGAAGCTATTGGAAATAGTTGTCACGCGATACTACCCTCATCTAATATCACTCTAGGATACATCAGCTCGCTGGCGATCCGCTTGCTGTTGTTATCCCAGAGGGGTCAATGATTTTGCGGACAGGTACAAAAAATCACCATTATAAACCTTTGGGGGGGGGGGTAGAGCCTTGACTTCATGACACCGACCCTTTGACCCCATATTTTTTCTATGTTTTTGTGTGCTGCATTTATGCATTCATTTAAAAAAACATTAAAACAAAGAAAATCTTCTCTTCTAGTCTCTCCTTTTCAAATTAAACTAAGACAATGATTGCAAATGTCAGAGAAAGGAGATTACGCTAATGGATTTCGGTAGAAGGAAAACTCATAAGTACACCTTCAAGGTTCCAAAGTTAGAGGATTTAAGAGGTTTGGCAAGAATGATCACCAACCACGAGGCTTTTAGAGCCAAGTATGGAGGACTGTTGTCCTTGTTAAGGGTCTACGTAATTGAAGGAATCCTATCCACGTTAATCCAGTTCTACGATCCGGTCTATCACTGTTTCACATTCCTGGATTATCAGCTTGCACCAACGTTGGAGGAGTATTCTCACCTGACTGATTTACATATCACTGATCAAGCTCCCTTTTCTAGACTAGAAGAAATTCCAAAGGATCAGACCATTGCAAGAGCAATTTATTTAGACGAGTCAGAAGTCAAGACTCACATGACCACTAAGGGTGGCATCCAGGGTTTTCCAGCCCAGTTCTTGATAAAGAAAGCCCTGTACCTTGCCAGTATAGGGAATGTGCCTGCTTTCAAAAGAATCTTTGTTTTGCTCACCTACATGTTATTTTTGTTTCCTAACATCGATAACTTTGTAGATATCAACGCCATTAAGATTTTCCTGATCGGAAACCCTGTACCGACTTTGCTCACAGATGCTTATCATTCGGTACACTTATGGAATTTATACAGCAGAGGAATGATCACATGCTGTGTACCCTTGCTTTACAAATAGTTCACTTCCCATTTGCCCGAGTCTGCTGCATTTTGGGATCAAAAGAATACTTTACGTTGGTCGCAGAGAATCATGTCTCTTACCAACTCTGACATCGATTGGTACAATCGAATCTATGACGGGATCAGGATCATCGACCGTTGTGGAAATTTCCCAAATGTACCCCTTATAGGAACTAAGGGAGGAATCAATTATCATCCAATTTTAGTTTGTCGTCAATTTGGATACCCGATGAGGCATGTCCCGCACAATGCTCATCTGGAAGGTCTTTTCTTCAAGGAAGGAGAAAATGACAGGGCACTAAAGATGGAAATAGTGCACGCTTGGAAACACGTTCACAGGAAAGGACGAGAGTCTCTAGGAAAACCAGATTGTGTCTCAGTAGAGCCTTATCTCCACTGGGTACAAACTAGAGCTCTCAGGCTGAGGATGGCTTACCCTCGTCAGGAAGTTCTTCCATTAAGGGACTATGCCCTTTATTTTATGTCTGAGACGGAAAAACTTCAGGTTACTCTCAGCAAAGTTCGGCAGGAGAAGAGGTCTTGGAGGAACAAGTACCGTATTCTCAATGTGGAATGTAAGAAAATATAGCAGTTATTAAAAGAAAAGGATGCTCTGATTGAGATTTTAGAGCAAGATGCTGTAGAAAATCAAGATGACCAAAGGAATTTTCTCACTCCTTTCACTTGGCAAAGGAATGACAACCCGACAATGGCCCAAGAGCCCTGGTCAAAGAAAAGGAAAGCACCCGAACCAGCACCTGAGATCTCCTGAGAGAGGAATCCGGATCCATTAGTTCAGATTTCCTTTTTTAGCACTTTGTAATCTACTGTATTTCCATTTTCGCAATCCTTTGAATTCAATAAAACGGGGTTTCCCTACTGTTTGATATTTGCAATACAATTGTCGAAGTTTACTTTGAATAAACAAACAATAATTAATAATCATTGCATTCATCATTCTCATAAACGCATTCTTCTTACCTACGAATCTCACGTTTGCGTATCGATTCTAGAGTCAAACTGTCTCATTCGTACAATACTCGGGCCAATCGTCAGAAAAAGATGGATGATCTCGAGGAAGAGAACAGAGAGTTAAGGGAAGAGATCGACACTCTAAAAGAGGATCTAAGAAAGCTTCATAACGACATGCAAGCTCTAGCAGAAGCTCAAATGCAACAACAAAGGACTGTGATCTCAGAGATCACATCAATGCCCATAGTGGAAAAGTATGATCCTAGGTAAAAAATGCCAAAAGATCGTCCCTGGGGCGTGCCTATTAACTATATCCCGGAAGGATATGTTCCACCGATCGCTGAGGATCAGGGAACTGCTGGGCCTGAAGGTTACAAAGTTCAGGAAAGCGAAGATGCCAGGGGCATGACAGTAACTCTTGAAGGTTACAAACTTCGGGAGCCACCGAGAGTCTCGGCCATAATGACTATACCACCACCCATGGTACACACTGTCTAGGAAGGACAGATTCCACAGATACCATCTGGTGGAAACAAAAGTATGTTCAACAGAATGAATGAGTTCCAGGAATAATTCTTGGAGATGCAGAAAGAACTGCAGGCCCTTCACGGTCAGGATCTATTTGCAAAGGACGCCGCGGACCTCTGATTGGTCCCCAATGTGAATGTTCCGCACAAGTTCCAAGTGCCCGACTTTGAAAAGTACAAGGGTAACTCTTGCCCTCAGAGCCATTTGGTGATGTACGCTCGGCGAATGTCAGCTCAGACAAAGAACCAGGAGCTATTGATTCACTACTTTCAGGATAGTTTAACCGGTGCCGCATTAAAATGGTACATGGGTTTAAACCGCGCTATGATCGGCACATTCAGATATCTTGGCGCTGCTTTCATTCAACAATATAAATACAATTTGGACATGGCACCGGACAGAGATCAACCTAGATCGATGTCACAAAAATATAAAGAAACCTTTAAGGAGTATGCTCAGAGATGGCGTGAAATTTCCGCCCAGATTTGTCCACCTCTTGAGGAAAAAGAGATGACAAAGATCTTCTTAAAGACCTTAAGCTCATTTTACTACAACAGAATGGTTACCAGTGTGCCAAGAGACTTCACTGAGATGGTGGGCATGGGAGTTCGTCTTGAGGAATCGGTCCGGGAAGGACATTTAGTAAAAGACATTGGATCATCAAGTAGTACAAAATTATACGGTACTGCTCTCCCTAAGAAAAAAAAGCAGGATATCGAGAATATCTCTCTCGCAAAACAAAGGAGACGATATCAACCAGTAGCAATTGTAACTCCTGCTATCAATCCCGCACCTGTTTCTACGTATCAACCTCAGGTTGCGCAGAGCCAACCAAATCAACAGCAATGTCAGCAAAGGACACAACAGTCTCTTTAGCAGGCTCGTCCCCCGTACAACGCGACCACCAGGGTTCGACCCTATACTGATGTTGTACGCGGAACTGTTTCCATTATTGCTGGTCAAGGGGCATGTCTAAACCAGGTCTCCTCTTACAGTACCGAAAAATTCGCCCTTTTGGTTCAAAGCGGATCCGACTTGTCCTTACCGTCAAGGAGGACCAGGGCATAACATAGAAAACTGTCTCCGTTTCAAATTTGATGTACAAAAGCTTGTTAGGAGTGGGGTCTTATCTTTTAAGGATACAAATCCAAATGTTCTCACAAACCCGCTGCCTCAACATGAGAAAGTTGCAGTCAATTTGATAGAGGGAGAGTCTAATAACATCTATCAAATTCATGATGTACTCTTATTAAGGGCCAACTTGGTCAAGATGCATTGTAGACAGAGCGGATATGGCCATGTGCCACCTCATAACTATCACCAGTGTGATATCTGCTCTAAAAACAATCAGGGATGTTCTGTGGTGCAAGCACCTCTACAGGAACAATTGGATCTCGGATGGATCCAAGAGCATCGAGTTCGTGGAGTCAACATGACCTATACGAATTCAAACATCATTCAGAACCACAACATCCGTGCAATGAATGTCAACTTGGTGGCGATGCACTCAAGGAAAATCCAGTTTCATAATCTGCCACGACACGATTATAATTCCTGTCTGACTTGCTCGATAAACAAACAGGGATGCACTTTTGTACAAGAGGCCCTTCAGCGTCAGATGGATCTTGGATGGATCCAGGACTACCATGATAGAAATCCTTATCAGATCAACATGATTCAAATCTTCGATATTCATCTGATGAATACCAACTTGGTGCAGTTGCATGCCAGGCAGGTTCAACTCGGTTTTCTCACTTCACATGATTATCAAAACTGTAAAGGATGTTGTGAGAGTAACCAAGGGTGCGCTCTCGTTCAGAGAAATTTAAAACACTTGTTAAACCACTAGTGGCTTCCAATCTATCTGGATGAAGACACGCAACAAATCAGTGTGCTTAATGGAAACCCTACTCGGCGTCAAAGTCGGGATGTCCGATCTATGGAAACAAACCTGGTAAGGTTGCACTGCATTCAAAGCGGGCGTGGCCAGGTGCCACCACACAATTATGAGCGTTGTAGAGTCTGCTCGGAGAGTAACCAAGGATGCTACCTTCTGTGGGTAGCCCTTCAAGGTCAGTTAGATTCACCCATGTCCGAGTCCCGAGCCAACAACTGGACACCGAACTACTTCGCTGATCAAATGAGAGACATTTTCATAATCTCTGATCATCAACAGAACAAGGATGTTTGTACCATCATCCCTCTTCTGGATGAATCAAAGGTTCTTAGCTAGGAACTGATTGAAGTTACTTACGACAGTCAAAAAAATCAGAAGGCTCATGTATTTATCTATCTACTGGGACCGTTACCATATGAATCAGCTAAGGCGATCCCTTATAAATACGGTGCAATAATAATTGAGAATGGAAAGGAAATTCCATTACCCTCTGTCGTGAATATTGCAGACATCAGTCGAGTAACACGGAGCGGTCGAATCTTCAATCGAGGAGTTGGAGAACCTAAGAGAGAAAAGGAACTTCCGACAGAAGCTCCTGATCCACCAGTCGGTCAATCCAGTAATCCCGACCTTTCAAAGAATAATGATGAGATGCTGAAGCTCATCCAAAGGAGTGAATACAACATTGTTGATCAGGTGTTACAAACTCCTTCAAAGATCTCTGTGCTATCACTTTTACTCAGTTCCGAAGCCCACAGAGAGGCTCTACAGAAAGTCTTAGAGCATGCCTTTGTGGAACAGGATATGTCAATACGACAGTTCGATAGCATCATCTCTAACATCACTTCCTGCAATAACTTAGGATTCAGTGATGAGGATTTGCCATAGGGGGGCAAAAGTCACAACATGGTGCTCAATATCACAGTTAACTGCCAGGGCGATGCTTTAGCCAGCGTACTGGTAGACACAGGATCGGCCATCAACGTTATGCCAAAGTCCACTTTAATGGAACTATCATTCAAAGGGTCCCCGATGAGGGGGAGTGAGGTCATCGTCAAAGCATTTGACGGATCTCGGAAAGCAGTTATCGGCGAAGTCGACCTTCCCATAACTATCGGTCCTCACACTTTCCTAATCATTTTCTAGGCCATGGACGTCCGAGCAGCGTACAACTGTTTATTAGGAAGACCTTGGATACACTAGGCTGGGGCAGTCACTTCGACACTTCACCAGAAACTGAAGTTTGTCAAGAATGACCAACTCGTCACAGTCTGTGGGGAGCAAGCCTTGCTCGTGTGTAACTTATCATTATCTACTTGTGTAGAACCCGAGGAGGTTGTAGGAACTCAGTTCCAAGCACTTTCGGTGAACACGGAGAATCAGTCAGAGAAGGGAACCTCAATTTCCTCATACAAAGATGCTCTCGAAGTGATCGAGAATAACAATACAAAAGGATGGGGACATCTTGTCATTCCTAGTGATAACAAAACAAAGAAGGGTCTTGGTTTTTCTGTAACCTGCACCCAGACAGCTGCTAACAATGAAAGTCTTCATCCCATTCAGGACTTCTTCCACAGTGGAGGTTTCCTTCACCCAGTGTCCCAAGAAGTACACACTATCAACGAGGAAGATTCCTCCGATACGGAGGAGGAATGGAAGTCCTATCTCTACGACCACGGTTATATGTCTCAGGAAGAGGTGCCTACACCCTTTTACTATCCCGCACAGAGTCTGAGATTTATACCGAGCTCAGATGTTAAAATGATATACGGAGATTGTGATCCGGAAGGATGCCGGGCTCCACCAAACTCATTAGAGGAGGACACTCTGATGAAGGACAACTTTGACCATGACTATTATGGTCCAATGGATGGCCTGCCTATCTGGCAGCCGTACCCAGGAGTCTTGGGGCAAGAAAATCTGCCGAACAATGAAAATTAGCTGAGCGTCATTAAAAGGAATACATGCATCCCTACCATGTCATGGGATCAACACTCAGGTCATTCAGAAAATATCCATCACGACGATGAATTCGCAAAGTTTGCAAGACTAGAGTTCTCCAACTACGCTTTTCGTGAGTTCAACGTCATCGAGAGAGATGACTCCTCCCATTCCAAAGAAGTGTGGGACACCTTAGGAGAATCAAGTGGAAAATTTGACTTCATGGTCAAGTACACTGCTCCCGAAAGCTCTCGTATCAGGCTCGAAGACATCCATCCAACTGGATGGGGAGATTTGCCTGAGAACACCAATACTCTGCAAAATACAACTGAGGAATCCTCCTACGACAACTCTGCCTGGGAGACCGATTCCAATGATCCTACTCCACCAGAAATCAGCGTCATTTCTGAAGAAAAATCAAAGAAGGTGCCAGACTTTGTGATTCACCGAGGAGTTCGCCGCCAATGGGTTGCTGTCAATGTTTCGAAGATTGTTCATAAGTCAAAGTAATTGTCGTCTTTAACCTTTCACCCTGCCCAGGTGAAACAGATGTTTTAATAGGGCTCACTTTCTGTAAATATCCCTCTCCGCTTCGCCCCAAAGCGACAATGTTTTTTTTTATAGGGTAGTAGTTTCAAGAATCGACTTGTTCATAAATAAAATAACGTCGTTCTGTAATTTCCGCATTAATTGTTGTTTTCTTTTTTCGCTTTTATCAAAAAATGGTAATCCTAAAACACAATTCAAATAATAAAAACAAGCAGTAAATATAAAATACACTGCACACACTTGCATTTTCTCTATCTCTTCTAAACACAAATCATTACGTCATGCAGATTGCTTGTTTTAAACCCCGTTGAAACATACGATCCAATGCCTTCCCCCGAGTTTGAGCTCCCGATATTTTGGGCTGAAGAAGAAGTTGACGACAAAATTCCAGAAGAGATCTTCCGATTACTCAGACAAGAGGAAATGCCCATTGAACCTCACAAAGAGCCATTGGAAACGATCAACGTGGGTTCAGAAAAAGAGAGAAAAGAAATCACGATTGGGGAACTGCTCAGTCCAACTGCCAAAGAGGGTTTGACAAAGCTTCTCAAAGAATTTCCCGATGTGTTCGCTTGGTCCTACCAGGACATGCCAGGGTTGGATACCAGCATCTTGGAACATCATTTACCATTAAAATGAGAATGTCCGCCAGTCAAACAGAGGTTGAGACGGACACATCCTTACATGGCCATCAAAATCAAAGAGGAAGTACAGAAACAGATTGACGCGGGTTTCCTCGCCACATCAGAGTATCCTCAATGGTTAGCCAACATCGTACCCGTTCCAAAAAAAGACGAAAAGGTTAGAATATGTGTGGATTACAGAGATCTAAACAAGGCTAGTCGAAAGGATGACTTTCCTTTACCACACATTGACATGCTGGTTGACAGCACAACAAAGTTCAAAGTTTTCTCCTTCATGGATGGATTCTCGGGCTATAATCAAATCAAAATGGCGCCGAAAGACATGGAGAAAACTTGGTTCATTACCCCATGGGGTACCTTTTGTTACAAGGTAATGTCGTTCGGTTTGAAGAACGCCGGGGCAACCTATCAAAGGGCCATGACTACTCTGTTTCATGACATGATACACAAGAAAATTGAGGTATATGTCGATGACATGATTGCCAAATCTAAGACGGAAGAGGAGCACGTGACCCACCTGTCAAAACTATTTGAGCAGTTGAGAAAGTATAAACTCCGCTTGAATCCCAATAAGTGCATATTCGGTGTCCGTTCAGGGAAACTCTTAAGGTTCATCGTCAGCCAAAAAGGAATTGAGGTTGATCCTGACAAGGTCAAGGCCATTCAAGAAATGCCTTCTCCGAAAACTGAAAAACAAGTCAGAGGATTCTTGGGATGTTTGAACTGCATCTCCAGATTCATATTCCTCATGAACGCGACGTGTGCGCCAATTTTCAAATTACTCAAAAAGAATCAGGACTCCGTTTGGACAGAAGACTGTCGAATCGCCTTCGACAATATCAAGGAATATATGTTGAACCCACCGATTTTATCACCTCCAGTGGAAGGAAGACCACTGATCATCTACCTCACAATCTTGGAAGACTCCATGGGCTGTGTACTTGGCCAACAAGATGAAACAAAAAGGAAAGAGTCTGCCATTTACTATTTGAGCAAGAAATTCACCGACTGCGAGACTCGGTACACTATGCTTGAGAAAACTTGCTGTGCTTTGGCTTGGGCAGCCAAATGTCTTCGCCAGTACATGATTCATTACACTACTTGGTTAATCTCCGAAATGGATCCAATCAAGTATGTCTTTGAAAAACCGGCTCTCACGGGAAGGATTGCCCGTTGACAGATGTTGTTATTAGAATATGACATCGAGTACCATGCTCAAAAATCTATTAAGGGGAGTATTTTAGCCGATCATTTGGCTCATCAGCTGATTGAAGATCAAGAATCAATCGGGTTTGACTTTCCAGACGAAGATGTCATGTACGTGAAAATGAAAGATTACGATGAACCACTACCCAGTGAAGGGCCAGAACCAGGTTCCCAATGGGGACTAATCTTTGACGGAGCTGTCAATCATTACGGAAATGGAATTGGGGCAATCATCATAACACCTCAGGGTACCCACATTCCTTTCACCGCCAGACTTGTATTATGGGTCTCGAAGAAGCGATTGATTTGAGGATCAAGAACTTGGATATATATGGCGACTCAGCTTTGGTTGTCAATCAGATCAAGGGAGATTGGAACACATACCAATTTAGATTGATTCCTTACAAAGACTATGCGAGAAGTTTATTACCCTTCTTCAACAGAATCGAGTTTCATCATATCCCTTGTGAAGAGAATCACATGGTTGATGCCTTAGCCACCCTTTTCTTCCATGATTAGTGTAGGTCAATGGACCGACTTACCTAAGATCAACATAATGCGCCTTGAACGGCCCGTATACATCTTCGCGATCGAAGCAGTCATAGACGACAAACCTTGGTATCACGATATCAAATGCTTCCTCAGAAACAAGAGTACCCACCTGAGGCACTAAGGAAAGACAGAAAAACCCTCAGAAGGCTGGCAGGCAGTTTCTTCCCGAGCGGTGATACACTCTATAAGAGATATTTTGACATGGTCTTGCTCCGATGCGTAGACATACTAGAAGCAAACATGCTGATAAAAGAAATTCATGAAAGATCTTTTAGCACTCATGCGAACAGACATAAAATGGCGAGAAAAATTCTAAGAGCGGGGTACTATTGGTTGACAATGGAATCTGATTGCTACAAGTACATAAGGAAGTGTCATAAGTGTCAGATATACTCAGACAAAATCCATGTACCGGCAACACATCTCAAAGTTTTTTCTTCCCCATGGTCTTTTTCCATATGGGGAATCGACGTGATTGGCATGATTGAGCCCAAGGCTTCAAACGGACATCGGTTCTTCCTGGTAGCTATTGATTACTTCACCAAGTGGGTCGAAGCAGCGTCATTCGCTAATGTAACCTGACAAGTGGTAGTCCAATTTATCAAAACTAATATCATTTGCAGTTATTGTGTTACATGCTAGATCATTACTGATAATAGATCTAACTTGATGGTTGTAACCTACAAAGACTGGCACGAGATGATACCCTTTGCTCTTCACGGTTATCGTACATCTGTCCGTACTTCAACAGGGGCAACCCCTTTCTCTCTAGTATATGGCACGAAAGCAGTGCTACCCATAGAAGTAGAGATCCCATCAATCCGGGTATTGATGGAAGCTAAGCTAACAGAAGCTGAATGGTGTCAAAGTCGACACGACGAACTGAATCTGATCGAAGAAAAGCGAATAATGGCACTATGCCACGGTCAGTTGTATCAACAAAGAAAGAAGAAGGCGTTCGACAAAAAGGTCTGACCTCACGTCTTCAGGAAAGGAGACCTTGTGCTAAAAAAGATACAATCATTCCTCACTGATTCTCGGGGCAAATGGACTCCGAATTATGACGGGCCCTATGTGGTCAAGAAAGCCTTCTCAGGCGGCGCCTTGAGACTTGCAACCATGGGCGGAGAGGAATTTGCCTACCCCACGAATGTTGACGTAGTCAAGAAATACTTCGCCTAAATAAAAAATAAATAAATAAATGTCTCGGTGGATTGAAAACCTGAAAGGGTGGTCCAGGCAAAAATTAGAGACATAATAAAAAATCATCCCGATGGATTGGAAATCTCAAAGTACAATACAGGCAAAAGTTATGGATAATGCAAGTAACTATGTCCAACAGGGGCAAATCCCCTAGTAGCAGTCCTGCCATTCATCAGAAAACTCCAGTTAAGGTCAACTTCGACAGAAGCTCAGGATGTCCTGAATTCAAAGTTGGTAGAAGGATAGTGGTCGTTATGTTTCAATGTAGCCCTTTTCCCTTAAATTACCATTTTCTAACTTTGTAAATACTCTATGGAATCATGCGTTTGGCTTATTTCCATCCTATCAATAAAATTTGAGCCCTTGTGCTTTTGTTTGCAATTCTTATTTGTTTTAGCTTTACAGAATAACATTTTAACATGATCAACGATTCTTGGAATAAAACAAAAATGAATTTACTTGTCAAACTTTTTTCTGTCTTTAAAAAACAGATGGCAATTTCTTTCGACTGTTGAACATCGAAAGAACATCGAACGCTTCTCTAGAAGTAAGCGAACTTCAAAGTGCAGAATCAAAGTACTCCTTCTAAACCAGTGCGCCTGAACGAAGGATCAATAATGTCAGATGCGAATACTCCATCTGACACCCTCGGCAGAGTACTTATCTCCTAAGCTCGACCAACGTAGCTCCCCACGAGGACTACTTCTCCTAAGTAAGGCAGAATTGCTATCTTGGACCAGAGATACTTTTTATCTACCATTGTGGCCGAGTATCTAGTCGTGTTCATCTACTAGTCTGTATGTTGTGTCAGTTTTGTCAACATATACATACATGCATCATGCATTATTGACTTACATTCATATTCATATTGCATCACTGTCACTTTAGTCGGTCTTGTCCCCTAGTGATAAAAGTCTTCACAATCGAGTTGTTTGTGCTTTCCTCGTCAGGAAACGTCGTGTCTGAACAATTTATCCTCTAGTTTATTTCTAGTTTAGAGTTGGCCCTTGACCACTTTGATAACTTGAACCTTTGATAAGACCAGAGAAACTTTCGGCAAATGTCACTCTTCGCCATTGAAGATGATATCTTCGCTTTCCCAGATTAAGGAAAATCCCCAGGGAAAGCCTCACAACTAAAGACTTTCAGTAACACATTGATTTTGCTCTCCGGAGAGTTGATGTTAATGAAGTCATCAGCACCTCAAAATTGGATCACATCATATGGCATTTCTCCGAGAAGATCTCCGAGAAATGTATGATGTAATATCTCCAAGCAGAAATAGTCTCTCAAGAGACTGGTTTTCCCCGATAAAGTCGACAAATGGCGTCTCCAAAAGAGAAGTTTGTGCACCTCTACAACTCAGACGACTGGGTTCCCCAGCAGGTCTGTCATCAAAACTTTTCCAATTAAATGGCATCTCCCCAGGAAAATTCAGCGAGAAGTTTGAGGAAAACTGCTACACATAGCGTCCCTTGTTAATAAAGTTTATTGACGAAAGAAACTTAGACCAGTTCCTTGGTAGGAAACCAGGATTAAGGGGAAGTTTATATCAGAAACTTAGACCAGTTCCTTGGTAGGAAATCAGGATCGAGGGGAAGTTTATATCAGAAACTTAGACCAGTTCCTTGGTTAGAAACCAGGATCGAAGGGAAGTTTATATCAGAAACTTAGACCAGCTCCTTGGTAGGAAACTGTAGCGAGCGAAACTGGACGTGTTTCTTAAGCAGTGTCGCTCTTTGGGGGTTACTACAGTTCGATTCATTTTTTATCCTATTAAAGCTGATGAAGGAAGGGAAATAGATGTCTCCAATTAACCCTACTTGCATACTGAGTTTAAACAGCGGTATGTTAGGTTACGGATGCTATATGGAAGTGGGGCCTCTTTATTTTTACTTTTTTCAAGGTGAAATGACAGGATGGTTCATGGGTAGGATGTTTAGGACTGAAGGTATGGGATTTTGAGTTTTTTTTTAGTGTGCTCGCTAAGATTTTTCTTTCAATCTTATGCCTACGTATTCCCGCTTTCCAAAACAGGGAAATCAGAGCGATCGTAGTTCCTCCTATTCTATGGGAGGAAATGGTGTTTTGGTGTCTTGTTCAAAGCCCAAAACATGAAGCTAAAGGTGGTTTGTATCTTGTTCAAAGCTCAAGATAGGAAGCTGAAAAGGTGTAGCCTTTAGAGAGAATTTGTCGTCTCTAAAGGGGGTCTATTTGTCACGACTGTTGGGTGACTGACTATAAAGGAGGATTACTTTAACCGGGATATGTGAATCCTAGCAATGCCATAATTTCTTTTATAGGGGGTTTTAACCTGAAGGAGAAGACTTTAACTCAGTGTAGAGCAATGCTATCTTTCCTTAGGAATTTCTCATGCTAAAAGAGGGACAGTGGTGTGGATGTAAATACTCCAGAGGCTTGCCGCTTACAGTGATTAGATGAAAGGAGTTGTTGATGTTTATATCCCGTGAACGAGGCACAATTTTGATGCAAAAAAGGTTGATTGACTCAACCGGGGTTTTCCTTATACGAAGCCTAAGAGGAGGCTATGCCCAAAAAGAGGGTGTTTTTTGTGTGTCCCGTACGAAGCCCGAGATAAAGGCTAAAAGGGTTGACTCAACAAGAGAGTCTTTTATACTCAACAAGAGAGTGATTTGGTGTCTCGTATGAAGCCCGAGACGGAGGCTAAAAAAGGATTATTGACTCAAGAAGAGAGTGATTTTGTATCTCGTACGAAGCCCGAGATGAAGGCTAAAAGGATGAATGACTCAACAAGAGAGTCTTTTATACTCAACAATAGAGTGATTTTGTATCTCGTAGGAAGCCCGAGATAGAGGCTAAAAGGATGAATGACTCAACAAGAGAGTCTTTTATACTCAAAAAGAGAGTGATTTTGTATCTCGTACGAAACCCGAGATAGAGGCAATAAGTGGATGTTTCAGTTAAGTGACAGATCCAGTATGTTGGTTAAAAGAGAAAATCAGTTCTTATATGAGTGATGTTTGCACTCAGGGATTTTGATTCGAGGATCAGGGATATTTCCTGTTCTTTAAGGAAATGGGAAATCCAAAGGGGAATGGGATTGTCCGAGTCTACAGGTTTCATCCCCTAGTTTTCAAAGGAACTTGAGAATGTCTTTGAGACTCAAGGAAATTAGACTGTCCAAGTCTAGAGTTTCATCTTTTGTACTACGTTTAAGAAACAACAGTAGCAGGATCTAGACTCTTTGAAAAAACTGTTTTATTAAGATGACTAATTTCTGTTCCTATACCTCTAGGAGGTTGTCGGGACAATTTGTACGAAGCCCAAGAGGAGGCTGGAAACTTTTAAGAAGCCGAGGGACAATTTGTACGAAGCCCAAGAGGAGGCTATCATTCCCGGAGGAAGAAATCATTTATACGAAGCCTAAGAGGAGGATGTGAATACTTTTAAGAAGCCGACGGGTCCTTGTATAATGCCCAAGAGGAGGCGGGGATGCTTTTAAGAAGCCTGTGGGTCCCCAAACCCCGAGAATTTCAAGACAGACTATTCACAAAGAATAGATACAGCCAGGAAAGTTCAAGAATTTGGAAGAAACTCAAGAGATGTTATTCACGGAGAATAGATCAATTCTGGGGAGTAGAGTCTCTTGATAATTCCTTGGAGGACAGCCGAAGAGAAGACTGTATCTGGTAATCCTATGGGGATCTAGTTTAGTCTATTTAAGAGTGATCAACAGGGCTTAGTGCTAGACGTAGTTGCCGTAGAAACTCTGAATAGCTATACTATTATTACACAGTTGATATGAGTTTATGAAAGAAGACTTACAGTAAAATAGCCCCACAGTACAGTTAAATATATATATATATATATATATATATATATATATATATATATATATATATATGAAAGCGGTAAATGAAAGCGTATAAACACTTACTCGGTTGTAGAGCTTCCATGCTGTTTTGTTAGTTGTTCAACAAAGAAAGATTGAAAACAACAGTATATTCAAAATCAAAGGAGAAAGTGCTTTGAAAGAAAAATTGGGGCTTACAGCTCAAGGAGAGGCCTAGAATTTTTACCAATGATCGCACTATTGTTCTGTACAGAGGGGCTTATACAAGTGACTGAGGCCAAAAAGATTTTCTGTACAAAGGGGTGAGTCTTACACTCTCTCAAGAGGCCCAAAAGGTTTTAAAGAAAGAAAAAGAGTGGGGCTTATAACACGAGGGTAGGCCCAGATGATTTTTCGTTTGAAATGATGATCGCGCCGAGATTTTGAAAACGCAGTGGGTCTTATACAATGACTGAGGCCCAAGATAATTTGGTTTTCAAAAGGGGTTGGGTCTTACACTCTAATAGAGGCCAAAAAGTTTTGAATGGGTCTTATAGCTCGAGGAGAGGCCTAGATGTTTATTTTTTAAACGGGCGACGATCGCGCCGAACTTTTCTTTTAACGCAGAGGGACTTATACAATATCTGAGGCCCAAAATTGTTTTGGTTAAAAGGGGATTGGGTCTTACACTCTAACAGAGGCCCAAGTGTTTTGAAAAAGATTTGTGAGGGTGAAAATCAAGGAAACCCTAATTTTATTTCTCTTTAAAAGTAAATATTAAAAGAAAATCAAGGAAAAATACCAAATGAATTTGAATAAACCACTTGTGATTTTTTTTAAGGTTTGAAAAATGAAGTTTTAATCACAAGAGATATTAAAACTCATTTGGTCTTGATTTTTCAAGATGAATGTTCATTTTAAAATGTTTAAAAATAATAAAAAATGAATTTATTCACAAAAATACTAATTATATTAAATAAATAATATAAACTTAATTTTTTTGTGGAATAAAATATTTCAACATTTTTGTGATTTTTTGCAAAAAGAACCAATCAAAAATAATTAAAATTGAAAGAGTTATTAATTTTCTAATTAATTAATAAAACATAAAATATTGAAAAAAAATGGCAAAATATAAAAAAACACAAAATGGCATGGGTGGGGTTTGAACCCACGACCTCAAGGTCACAAGGCGCGCGCCTTACCACTGGTGTGGTGATACATCCATTGTTTGAAGTGAAATCACAAATATACAAGTCATGCCTTGTTTTAGGCCTGGCCCAAGGCAAGGCAAGACATGTTTTGGCTCAGAAATGTGAAGGTCATAACTTTCTCAATTCTTAATGGTTTGAGACAAAATTTATATGCATCTGGACCAGAATTTCACAAGGAATCCAAAGGTGGTGGTAATTTTTTCAGATCACACTCCCTCCTCAAAACCCGATAATGGTTTTGAAAAAGGCCTATAATTGCATTTTCTATGCTACACTTTGATACAGGCATGAATTACATGATTAATTGGTTCAAACACAACATATTTAACATGTATGGGGTGTGCATGATCACTGAACTTCAAAGCATTGCATATTTTGGAAAGTTCAAGTCACGAGGCTTACCTCTTTTTGAGCTTTTTGGAGTTTTTGTGCAATCTGCCAAGCCTCTTGTTCCAGAAATGATTTGATGGTACCTGCAAAATCACAAACTGGCCCTTTCTTGCAAAAGGGGTTAAAAGTGACCAAAATGGCAACTCTCTCAAAAGGTCATCCAGATGGGGGGAACCATTTGGGACAGTTCAAGGATGATATTTGGAGTGTGTTTGAGGTTTTATCTAGTTTGGAAAGTGACTGAATCAAGACATGGCTTGAAAAATGCACAAAAAGCCTATTTTGAGGTTTTGAGAGGTGACTTTGTGATTTTGTGATTACAGGTCACTTGTGAGAGTTTGGATCACCTACATACGATGTTTATGAGGTGTGTGTGTGTGATTGATTTGATTGAAAAAGCTCTCAAACTCAAAAACTCAGAGTTACCCTGCTAAAGAAGGCATTTTTTCTAAGAAAAAAGGGATTTTGAGGAAAGCATCTGTTTGATGGCTTTGGTGTACTCAAACTGAGCACAAATGAGCTCTATTTATAGTAGATCAAGTTTGTTTTGGGATCAATAGTGAATGGCAATTGCAGCAGAGGTTTGGCCAATGTTGGCAAATGAAAATCAAAGTCTCCTCTAGCCATTGACTAGAGGTTAGAGCACAGAGCTTTGGTTCCCTACTTGTTGGAGGATTCTTGACAGAATTCAGTTGCAAATGTGTCAGTCCATGCCACCTCTAAGCATCTATTAAATTCTCCAATCCAAAATTGGAGTCTTGTCCCTCTTTTAGGCAATTCTAGGTTTGGCATGCTACTTCTTGTTCCAAGGACTTTGGAGGCTTGGCTCAGTGATTGTCCCCTTTAGATTTTATCCTCAGATGTGTCTAAGATGATGACAAGGCTTGAAATTGGCTGATTTTGGTAAATCGACCAAAAATACGAATTTCTGCCTTGCCTTGGCAGTTTTCAGCAAGGCATTTTGCCAGTACCATAACTCTTAGCTCAAATTGAATTTGGTGATGTTCTTGGCGATTTTGGAAAGCCCTTATATGATACAAAAACTGTTTGATCATATTTGGTTTTGATACTTTTTGGATCCATGTGAAAAATGTCCCTACATTTGGAAAAAAGTGAAGGCAGATTCTGACTTAGTGAAAATTTCACTAAGTGTTGGAAAAAAGTGACATTTTCACTTTTTGTGATTTTGAACAATATATAACTCAAAATCCATGAAGAATTGGAATGAGGTCTAGTTGAAGTTTTTGTAGAGGGCCATGAGATCTACAAATCAAGCTTTGGATGGGGAAAAATGGCTTTGTGGTTTAGGAGTTATGATCCTCCAAAGTTGGTACCCTTGCCACTTTGTTCATAACTTAGAAAATTTTCTAAGTTTTTATGGTTACCCCCTTTTACAAGTTATCCCACTTTCTTTGATTTTTCTTGATGAATGATGATTCAAATCATACATTAACATCATTTTAAGGTTAAAAATCCATAATTGAGAAAATTCTCAAAAAGTCAAAGTTGACTTTTGTGCACAGTTGACTTTTTATCAGATTAATTCGAAATTGTGCAATCCTTTGGGAAATCATGTCCTTGACCTAAATCAAACTTGATGGACATGTTCCATGGGTGTTATAGGGTATATTGAATCATGTCTTTGGGCTTGGGAGCATGTCCTGGTCAAAAGTCAGGGTTATAATTGACTTTTCTCGCGAAACCCTAATTGTGGCTCTGATGAATTTGAGACTTGTTGCTCAAGCTTCTTGGATCAATACCTTGTTGTAAAAGGATCAATGTGGTGTACTAGGGACCCTCAAATCCTCTCTTGAGGCCTTGGCTCATGATTTGTCCCAAAAGTCAGCTTAGGGATGAATTAGGTCAACAAACCCTAATTCCTAATTTTTTATGACTGCATCCCCTGACGCAAAATTAACTTGATGATTGGGGTCATGAGGTTCCATGGAGCATATTAGGTTATGTTTTGAAGTATTGGCTCATGCCCATAGGAAAATTTCCATCTGGAGGCCCTGGTCGACCAAAACCCTAATTTGGTGACACTAGCGATCTCGAGGCTTGATCCACCTAGAAGGGAGTAGCCTTGTGCTTAATCCTTGAAGTGGGAGCCCTCTTGATCCCTTGTGGATATTTGAGAGGCTAGACAAGTTGAAGATCATGTCATTCCTTGATTGATCCTTTGTCTAAGAACTCAGAGAGGGCTTGAAACCCTAATTTTGACTGTAGTAAGTGTTCACCCATCTTTGGGGAGATTAGTGAGGCATAATGATACACCCATATTGTGATGATGATTTGCACACTGATGGGAAATCTCAGTGGTCAAAATTTGGGGTATGACAAGGTGCGAATGACGAAGGTGTTCGGGCATTCGGGGTGCAAGAGGATTAAATATCGGAATACCCAAAATTTTGATGGTGGTTATGAATGGTAGTTTACGCATTCATCTTCCTTTGCTAAGCAATGATGCTTAGAAAAGGTAAAAAATTCCCCTCGATCCTGGTCTCCTACCAAGGAACTGGTCTTAGTTTCTGGAATGAACTTCCCTTCGATCCTGGTTTCCTACCAAGGTACTGGTCTCAGTTTCCGAAATAAACTTCCCCTCGATCCTGGTTTCCTACCAAGGAACTGGTCTCAGTTTCTGATGTAAACTTCCCCTCGATCCTGGTTTCCTACCAAGGATCTGGTCTCAATTTCTGAAATAAATTTCCCCTCGATCCTGGTTTCCTACCAAGGATCTGGTCTCAATTTCTGAAATAAACTTCCCCTCGATCCTGATTTCCTACCAATGATCTGGTCTCAATTTTTTAAATAAACGTCCCCTCGATCCTGGTTTCCTACCAAGGATCTGGTCTTGGTTTATTTTGTCAATAAACTTTCTTGACAAGGGACGCTATACGTAGCGGTTTTCCTCAAACTTCTCGCCGAATTTTCCTGGGGAGATGCCATTTAATGGAAAAAGATTGATGTCAGACCCGCTGGAGAACCCAATCGTTTGAGTTGTAGAGATAAACAAACTTCTCTATTGGAGATGCCATTTGTTTCTACTGGGGAAAGCGAGTTTCTTGAGAGACTGCTTCCGCTTGGAGTCTTATATCATACTTTTCTCGGGATCTTCTCGGAGAAACTCCATATGATGGGATCCAATTTTGATGCGCCGATGACCTTTTCATCGGCGGTTTTTTATTTGGAGAAAAACTGCTGTATTGCCGAATCTCTGCTTAAGAGGCTTCCTCTAGGGATTTTCCTTAATCCGGGAAAGGAAAAATATCATCTTCAATGGCAAAGAGTGATATTGGTTGAAGGTTCTCTGGTCTTTCAGAGGTTCAAGTTATCAAAGTGGTCAAGGGCCAATTCTGATCCAAAAATAAACTGGAGGAGAGAGATTGTTCAGACGCAACCTTTCCTGACTAGGAAATAACTGACAACTCGATTGTGAAGACTGTTATCACTAGGGGATAAGACCGACTAGAGTGATAGTGATGCAATATGAATGTGAATGCAAATCAATAATGCCTGACGTATGTATGTATATGCTGACAAAACTGATGCAACATACAGACTAAAAGATGAACATGATGGGATACTCGGCCATCGCAGGGCGAAGTCGTACCGTTGATACAAAAGTAGCAATTCTGCCTTGCTTAGGAGAGACAGTCCCTGCGGGGAATACGGTTGGTCGGGCTTAGGAGATTAGAACTCAGTCGAAGATGTCAGATGGAGTATTCGTACCTGACATAACTGATCCTTCGTTCAGGCGCACTGGTTTAGAAGGAGTACTTTGATTCTGCTCTTTGAGGTTCGGTTACTTCTGGAGAAGCGATCGATGTTCTTCTGATGTTTAACAGTCAAAAGAAATTTCCATCTTTATTTTAAAAGCAGGGAAATTTTAACAAGTAAATTCATTTTTGTTTTATTTCATGAATCGTTGATCATGTTACAATGTCGTTCTGTAAGGCTAAAACAAATGAGAATTGCAAACAAAAGCACAGGGGCTCAAATTTTATTGATAGGATGGAAATCAGCCAAGCGTGTGATTCCATAGAGTATTTACAAAGTTTAGAAAATGGTAATTTAAGGGAAAAGGGCTACATCGAAACATAACGACCACTATCCTTCTACCAACTTTGAATTCGGGGCCTCCTAAGCTTCTGTCGAAGATGACCTTGACTGGGATTTTTCTAATGGACGACGTAACTGCTGCTGAGGGATTTTCCCCTTTGTTGAACGTAGTTACTTGTCATTATCCCTAATTTTTGCCTGGATTGTACTTTGAGATTTCCAATCCATCGGGATGATTTTTGATGATGTCTCTAATTTTTGCCTGGACCGCCCTTTCGGGTTTTCAATCCACCGAGATGTTTTTTTTAGGCGAAGTATTTCTTGACTACATCAACATTCATGGGGAAGGCTAATTCCTCTCCGTCCATGGTTGCAAGTCTCAAGGCGCCGCCTAAGAAAGCTTTCTTGACCACGTAGGGGACTTCATAATTTGGAGTCCACTTGCCCCGAGAATCAGTGAGAAATGATTGTATCTTCTTGAGCACGAGGTCTCCTTTCTTGAAGACGCGAGGTTGGACCTTTTTGTCAAATGCCTTCTTCATTCTCTGTTGATATGACTGACCGTGGCATAGTGCCATTATTCGCTTCTCTTCAATCAGATTCAGTTTGTCTTGTCGACTTTGACACCATTCAGCTTCTGTAAGCTTAGCTTCCATCAATATCCGGATTGATGGGATCTCTACTTCGATGGGAAGCACCGCTTCCATGCCATATACTAGAGAGAAGGGGGTTGCCCCTGTTGAAGTGCGGGAAGATGTCCGATAACCGTGAAGAGCAAATGGCAGCATTTCTTGCCAATCTCTATAGGTTACAACCATCTTTTGAACAATTTTCTTGATGTTCTTGTTAGCCGCTTCTACCGCTTCGTTCATCTTAGGCCGGTAGGGAGATGAGTTATGGTGTTAGATCTTGAACTCTGCGCACAACTCCTTCATCATCTTATTGTTCAAGTTAGATCCATTATCGATAATGATCTGGCTCGGAACACCATAACGGCAGATGATATTATATTTAATAAATCGGACCACCACTTGTCGAGTTACATTAGCGTATGACGCTGCTTCGACCCACTTGGTGAAATAGTCAATGGCTACCAGGAAGAACCGATGTCCATTTGAAGCTTTAGGTTCGATCATGCCGATCATGTCGATTCCCCATATGGAAAAAGGCCATGGGGAAGAAAGAACTTTGAGATGCGTTGACGGTACATGAATTTTGTCAGAGTATATCTGACACTTGTGACATCTCCTCTTGTACTTGTAGCAGTCAGATTCCATTGTCAACCAATAGTACCCTGCTCTTAGAATTTTTCTCGCCATTGTATGTCCGTTGGCATGAGTGCCAAAGGACCCTTCGTGAATTTCTTTTATCAGCATGTCTGCTTCTGGTCTGTCTACACATCGAAGCAAGACCATGTCAAAGTTCCTCTTATAGAGTGTATCACCGCTCAGGAAGAAACTGCCTACCAGCCTTCTGAGGGTTTTTCCGTCTTTCCTGGATGCCCCGGGTGGGTACTCTTGTTTCAAAAGGAAGCATTTGATATCGTGATACCAAGGTTTATCATCTATGACTGCTTCTATCGTGAAGATGTAAGCGGGCCTTTCAAGGCGCATTATGTCGATCTTAGGTAAGTCGTTCCATTGACCTACACTAATCATGGAAGAGAGAGTGGCTAATGCATCAGCCATGTGATTCTCATCACGAGGGATATGATGAAACTCGATTCTGTTGAAGAAGGGTAACAACCTTCTTGCATAATCTTTGTAAGGAATCAATCCTGATTGGTATGTGTTCCAATCTCCTTTAATCTGATTGATAACCAGGGTTGAGTCGCCATATACATCCAAGTTCTTAATCCTTAAATCAATTGTTTCCTCGAGACTCATGATACAAGCTTCGTATTCGGCCTCGTTGTTTGTACACTTGAATGTAAGTTTTGCGGTGAAAGGGATGTGGGTACCTTGAGGTGTAACAATGATTACCCCAATTCCGTTTCCGTAATGATTTATAGCTCCGTCGAAAATTAGTCCCCGTTGGGAACCTGGTTGGCCCTTCACTGGGTAGCGGTTCATCGCAATCCTTCATTTTTAGATACATGACATCTTCGTCTGGGAAGTCAAACCCGATTGATTCTTGATCGTCAATCGGTTGATGAGCCCAATGATCGGCTAAAACACTCCCCTTAATGGCTTTCTGAGCGTGGTACTCTATGTCATATTCTGATAGCAACGTCTGCCAACGGGCAATCCTTCCCGTGACAGCAGGCTTTTCAAAGACATACCTGATTGGATCCATATCGGAGACCAACCAAGTAGTGTGATGAATCATGTACTGGCGCAAACATTTGGCTGTCCAAGCCAAAGCGCAACAAGTTTTCTCAAGCGTAGTGTACTAAGCCTCGCAGTCGGTGAATTTCTTGCTCAGATAGTAGATGGCAGACTATTTCTTTTTGGTTTCGTCTTGTTGGCCAAGTACACAGTCCATGGAGTCCTCTAGGACTGTGAGGTAGATGATTAGTGGTCTTCCTTCCACTGGAGGTGATAGAATCGGCGGATTCAACAGGTATTCCTTAATACCGTCGAAGGCGGTTTGGCAGTCATCTGTCCAAACACAGTCCTGGTTCGTTTTAAGCAATTTGAAAATCGGCGCGCAGGTCGCGGTCATGAGGAATATGAACCTGGAAATGTAGTTCAAACGTCCCAAGAATCCTCTTACTTGTTTTTCAGTTTTTGGAGAAGGCATTTCTCGAATGGCCTTGACCTTGTCAGGATCAACCTCAATTCCTTTCTGGCTGACGATGAACCCTAAGAGTTTCCCTGAACGGACACCGAAGGTGCACTTATTGGGATTCAAGCGGAGTCTGTATTTTCTCAACCGCCCAAATAGTTTTGAAGGGTGGGTCACATGCTCCTTTTCTGTCTTAGATTTTGCAATCATATCAACGACATATACCTCGACTTCTTTGTGTATCATGTCATGAAAAAGAGTAGTCATGGCCCTTTGATAGGTTGCCCCGGCGTTCTTCAAACCGAATGACATTACCTTGTAACAAAAGGTACCCCACGGGGTAATGAATGAAGTTTTCTCCATGTCTTTCGGCGCCATTTTGATTTGATTATAGCCCGAGAATCCATCCATGAAGGAGAAAACTTTGAACTTTACTGTACTGTCTACCAGCATGTCAATGTGTGGTAAAGGAAAGTCATCCTATGGACTAGCCTTGTTTAGATCTCTGTAATCGACACACATTCTGACCTTTCCGTCCTTTTTCGAAACAAGTACGATGTTGGCTAACCATTGAGGATATTCAGACGTAGCGAGGAAACTCGTGTCAATCTGTTTCTGTACTTCCTCTTTGATTTTGATGGCCATGTCTGGATGAGTCCGTCTCAACTTCTATTTTACTGGCGTATATTCCGATCTCAATGGTAAATGATGTTCCACGATGCTGGTATCCAACCCTGGCATGTCCTGATAGGACCAAGCAAATACATCAGGAAACTCTTTGAGAAGCTTTATCAAATTCTCTTTTGCAATTGGACTAAGTAACGCCCCAACTTGACTTCTTTTCTCTCTTCTTCTGAGACCAAGTTGACTATTTCCAGCAACACTTTGTGAGGCTCAATGGACCTTTCCTCTTGTCTGAGTAGTCGGGAGATCTCTTCTGGAATTTCGTTGTCTACTTCTTCTTTAGCCCCAAATACCGGGAACTCAAAGTTGGGAGAAGGCATTGGATCATATGTTTCAACGGGGTTTAAAACAAGCATTCTGCATGACGTGACGATTCGTGTTTAGAAGAGATTGAGAATGCAAAAGTGTGTGCAGTGTTTTTTCTTTTACTGCTTGTTTTTACTGTTGATTTGTTTTTTAGGATTACCATTTTCTAAAAAAGCGAAAAGAGAAAACATCAATTAATGCATAAATTACAGAACGACGTTATTTTATTTATGAACAAGTCAATTCGTGAAACTACAGCCCTATAAAACAAAACTCTGTCTCTTTGGGCAAAGCGAAGAGGGAAATTTACAAAAAGTAAGCCCTATCAAAACATCCGTTTCACCTGGGCAGGGTGAAAGGTTAAAAACGGTAATTACTTTGACTTTTGCACAACTTTTAGAATATCGACAGCAACCCATTGGCCGCAAACTCCTCGGTGAATCACAAAGTCTGGCACCTTCCTTGATTTGTCTTCAGAAATAACACTGATTTCTGGTGGAACAGGATCATTGGAATCTGTCTCCCAGGAAGAATTGTCGTAGGAGGATTCCTCTGTTGCATTTTGCATAGTATTTGTGTTCTCAGGCAGATCTCCCCATCCAGTTGGCTGGATATCTTCGAGCCTGATACGAGAGCTTTCAGGAGCGGTATACTTGACCATGAAGTCGTACTTTCCACTCGGTTGTCCCAAGGTGTCCCACACTTCTTTGGAACTGGAGGAGTCATCCCTCTCAATGACGTTGACCTCTGGAAAAGCATAGTTGATGAATTCAAGTCCTGCAAACGTTGCAAATTCATCGTCGTACTGGGTATTTTCAGGATAACCTGGGTGTTGGTCCCATGACATGGTGGGGACACAAGTATTCTTTTCAATGATGCTCAACTAATTTTCATTGTTCGGCTGATTCTCTTGCCCCAAGTCTCCCGGATACGGCTGCCACATTGGCAGGCCATCCATTGGGCCATAATAGTCGTGGTCAAAGTTGTCTTTTGTAATACCCCAAAATTTGCTCTCCCTCTTTGTCATCATAGCATGGCATTATCATTTATCATGTCATATCCACCTCATTAACATTACATTGCATTTAACATAGAAAAATGAAGCATGGCATCCTTCTTACCATCAGGGCATGTGATCAGGTGGAAGGTGGACAATCAAGGAATCATTCAAAGCACAAAAAGGTCAATCAAGTTGCCTCAAGGCAAGCCAAGAGTCTCTCATGTCTCATACCATCTCAATTGATCATCCACAACCTCAAGGATAAGAGATACAATGGGAGATTGAAGCATTACATCTTTCACTATGCAAGAGGTTCAAAAAAATGAAGGAAAACCCTCAAAAGAGATAGCTCATTGATCCAAAATCATCCTCAAATGGCATATATCATCATCCTTTAAGAGGATACACAATATACTCTGAGGAATTTGAAATTGAAGACTGCATTTTTTCCTCCTAACCAGAAGGGGCTGAAATTAGGGTTTCCAATTAAATCAGGGTATCTCTGATTTTTTGGACAAAACTTGATGTCATGGTATTCGATATGTCCCTAAGGGTATGTATGTGGAAAATTACATCTCAATTGGTTTTGGAAGTGTTTCAATTGGAAGAAAGATCAGAAATCAGGAAAATTGGGGCCAAGTCAAATAATCAGAGGAAAAAGTCAACTCTTGACTTTTTGAGGCCAAATTCATAAAATTCATGTTATATGTGTCCAATGTGCAAAATTTGGTCAAGAAACTCCAAAGTAATCATGAAAAAATCAAGATGTGGAAAGTTGCCATTTTTGGGTGAAGTAGGGTTACTAAAAATAGCAAGTTTTGGCCATTTTTGGGTGAAGTAGGGTTACTAAAAATAGTAAGTTTTGGATAAAAATTGAGTGAGATATTATTGATCAAAGTTTGAGCAAAGTAGGTTCAAAACTAGGTCATGACCAAGATTTTCAGGGCACGCGCGCAGTCATTTTAACAAACAGTTGGTGAGCCAAATGTCCACTCATTTTTCTCATAATTAAAGGCCTCAAATGGAAAAGTTTTCAACATGAAAGTTGTTCATTGCAATGTCACCTTCAATTTTCATGTTGGACAAAATCCCATTTGATCAATTTATAAAGGGGAAATTTTGGTCTCAAGATAGGTTGGTTAGGCTGAACTTCCATGCATGTCCCTTGCCATGCCGTGACTTGCGTCGTACGCATATGTACCAGTTCTTTATCCATCTGTTTGTGGTCATTTTTAGGTATGTTTGAGACCTCACTTCACTTCAATTTTCAAACCAATACTGTTCCTCAATGTACCCTCTTTCAAATGAACCCGTGAACTCACCAAACCATCCACATTTCATGGAGTAATGCATCCTCAAGCAACCCTATCTTCATCTGTCTTCAACTGTCACATAAAAAAAAAAAAGCAAGTGGAATTTATTGCTGATTGAATTAGTTTGCGCATGCTTGATCACACTCACCAACCTTTGCTTCATTTAGCCAAACACCTTTGCATTCACCAGGTCACGTGTGTTGCTCATGCATAGAAGTGGAAAGAATACAAACTTGTATAACAAGTTGCTTACTGCAGCTTCATTCTCTTCATCCTCACCATAACACTCTAAGCATCACCCACACCATAAAAAACCCAAGATCAACTCGCCTCTAACTAACTGACTCAGTTAGTTAGAGTGAACTCACCCAACTCACTTCCTAGCTCACTATAAAACCAAACTTCTCTTCACAAATTCATTTTCAACTTCACTTTTCATTTCCACTCTCAAGAACACTCTCACTCTCTCAATCTTCCCTAAGCTTTTTCTCTCTCTCTCTGTGCACGAATCATTCATCTTCATCCACCTCAATTCATCATCATCAATGGCATTGGATTGAAGGAGATTTCAGCACAGTCCTCAAGATTGCTGCAAGCATTGTTCAACATTGGATCTCCCTGCTTTCAAGACAACGAGTTATAGCATTTATTTTGCTTAGTTTGTGAAGCTTCAAGGTTGAAGGAGAAGCTAGGATCTCTGGTTTTCTGAAGAGCACTCCGAAGCCTCATCAATTTCAGGTTTATTTCACTCAATTTTAATGCATTGTATTCTTGTGATTTAAGCTTGTTTTATGATGTTTGGAGCTTATTAGGAGCTATGCGTGAGTTCTGTCTAGTTGATAGGCTCTTTAGGAGTTTAGATGTGATTTTAGGGCAATTTGTTTTGGATCGGTTGTGTTATATGTGTATGTTATGTGAAAAATAGTGTTAGATTCATGATGTACATGAGCTCAGCTTTCGATTGGTGTACGTATTGTGAATTTCTGGAGGAATTGGAGTTTGCAGGTGGTGGCTGTTGGCCGGAGAAGGTGACCGGAGGTCCTCCCCGGCCGGTGACTGTTAGAGCTAGGGTTTTTGCCATGTTTTAATCCTGTCCGTTGTTTTTTTCTCATCGTGTGGCTAAGAGCATGACAACGCATTAAAACGCATGTGCAAGGCAGGTGCCATTTTTCTGATTTCATTTAAACATGGTGTGGTGTGGTGTATGGTATGGAACGTGGACATGCGTGTGTGAGCGTTTGATCTGATTACTTTGACTGTGTGTATGACTTGACTTCATCCAATGGTTGTAATGGTTTTGACTTGTGTTGACTGGGAGTGTATGGTTGTTATGGTGTTATGCGTGCTTAATGGACTTAGTCAGATTTGATATCCACACCCCCATGCCTTAAGCCCAAACCATTCTTGAACTGAGTAATTGCTATGCTTGCACCCCCTTTCTTTATTTCCATTTTATTTTATTTTTCATTTTTATACACGTTTGCTTTTTAATTTTTAAAAATATCAAACATCATCATAAAATTCCACAAAAATTCATGAGCATCATTAAAACATTTAGAAAATTTTTCATGATTTTATTTTCTGATTTTATGACCTTTTTGCCCCTGCTCCATAATTTTCTTTGAATTTCTTTGGTGTGCATTCTTAATGTGGTACATGATTTTGTTTAATTTTTTTCTTGATCATTAAAAATTGTTTTGATGCTCTTCTTTTTGCATTGAGTCATTATCATCTTGAGGTATGTTAAGTGATTTTTATTTGATTTTTTAGGTCAGTTTTATGGCATGTTTGGTGTTCACTCTTGTGCTACTTTGTATGATATGTCTATTTGACCTAAGTGCATTGTTTGACATCATTTTGCCTTGGTTTCTTGCATGCTACTTTGATATGTGATTCATCTCTGATTTTTGAACTTCAATACCATGTTTTCATAATTTTCATGAGGCCATTTGATTTTTGTTTGATGCATTTCATTTAAAGCATAATAACATGTCATATCATCTCAATATTGGTGCATGTTTACATGATTTCTTTTGTACATAATGGCATGATCATTTGCATATTTGGTGAGCTACACTCTTGACATTATAGGACATAGATACATATCATATGTCATCTTTGCTTGTTGATTTTTATTTAAACTTTGTGCACCTTTAACATGTGGTGTTTGTACTTGTGTTTTCTTTTGAATTTCCATTTCAATTCTACTTCTTCTATCACTTCTTAAATGCCTTGATGTGCTTAATGAATACTTGTGAGAGTTTTGTGAATCATTTTTCATTTCATTTCAATTCTGATCCATGGATTACATGTTCCATTTATGCATATTTCTTCTTTTTCTTTTCATCTTTCATTCTCCCTTTTCTTATGGTAGCATGTTTTAATGCCATGGATAATGTTTGTTGCTTATCCACTTGAGTTTGTGATAATAACCATTTGTTTCCATATGATGTACATTCTGGTTGTGGCTCTAGGATTTGTTTTCTCATTTAATTCTTTTGAGTTTTATGATGCATTACATGTTCTTTTACTTCTTATACTTCTTATACATGTTTACTAACCATGTAGGGGCTTTGGTAAGTTTCAATTGAGTGTGGATAAGGAATCCACATTCAACTTCTATCCTTTCTCTTTTACAATTCCATTTTATGTTTTGTTAAGCACTTATGTGCTTTCTTTTAATAACTCATTACTTCCCCTTTTTGAATTACAATTCATCTTCTACTTTAGAAGTGAATTGTTTAATTCTTTCTTTCCTTAGACTCTAGGATGAAACCTCACAAACCTTAGGATCACTCCCTTAACTAATCAATTAGGATTGAGTCTTAGTCCATATAGATTTTTACCTTTATCCTCTCTTGAGTCTCTTTTCTCATCTCAAAGAAAAATACAAAAATATCTAATAAAGGTAGGCATTTATTGCATTTAGGCCTTTCATATAAAGAAAAGATTATAAGGGGTCTTCTCTTATAATCTTAGAATGTGTAGCATATAGCCCATCTTGGGTCAATGTGTTAAACATTTGATCTTGTATGAGGGACCTAAATGCAATACTTGTTGAAGGTACAAATAATAAAAAGCACTTCTTCATTTCTTAATCAACAAAAACACTTAATAAACACAAGTATGCTAGTGTGTTTGAACCTTGACAATTGGAACTAAGTGTGGGGGTCTTCTTCACCCTTAGTGTGCTTTCTTACTCATTCCATCTTGGAATGTGAGAATGTACACATTCCAATGACTAAGATTCAGATACACTATCATATGCAAATAAATGGAAAAAACTCTTAAAAAGACAAAAACCAACAATAACGTCTTTCCTTCGGGAATTCTTTTCTCATCTCATTCACTCTCAGCGTACGAACGTGCTTCTACTCGTTCTCTTGCAAGATGGTAACGCACTCGGACCAGCGAGCCTGCAACACCTGAGCTAGAACGTTAGCCGTTCCCTAAAACACAAACAATCCATCCCTATTGAGGGGAACTACGTCGCTCTGATTCTCATGCTCCCGATGAGATACGTAGGCAGTGGGGTAGGGCCCATGCGAGCACTTCTTTTATTTTCCCTACATTTATTTCCCGTTCCTTTTCTTTTCTTTCTCCTTTCTTTCTTCCAGTTCTTTTCCAGTATCCTTTCCTTACACCCTTTGACCGAGACAAGCAAGCGTGGATCCCATCGGGTACGATGGACGCGAGGGGGTGCTAATACCTTCCTCTCGCGTAACCGACTCCCGAACCCAATTCTCTTGGTCGCGAGACCATGCTCTTTCCTTTCCTTCAGGTTTATGCAGTGTTTCCTTTCCCTCTCTTGGGATAAATACACATTGCTGGCGACTCTGTTCGGTGCCACTTTCGCGTTTGTACTAGGATGAAAATCCCGGGAGCGACAGCTGGCGACTCTGCTGGGGACTCTGGTTGACCTATTGCTGGTCCCTCCTAAGCAAGTCAATCCTAGCGCTTGTTTGCTTTTCTTTCATTGGGTGTTTACTGTTGTGCTATATGTTGTTGTTTATTTATTTTACTGTATTTACTGCATTTTAGCATTACATATCATATATTATATTGTGTTGCACTGTTTTGTCTGTTTGGCGGGATGGGATTTCTGAGAGATAAGCCCATTACACAGGCTTGAGTATACACTTAGAATTAGAGTGGAGAGTAGTGGGACCTACGTGCCGTTTGGAGTGCGTTGGGTGTTCACGAAATTCACAGCTAGACGAGGCTATCTTGGGACACGTCGTGGCATGCGCATCTTGCGTATTCCCGGATGTAGATCTAGAGAGCTGTCGACTCTAGTGACCGATCATGAGGACCTTAGTGGAAACATCCCTCTTTAGCGGTGACAGTGGCAGACCACATTCTGTGGCAAACCCATTCGCACCCGAGGGCCCACTTTGGAACTTGCATAGGATGACCTTTTATTTTATAAGGGGAGTCAGCGGACGACCTCTTTGATTGACATAGCATTGTATCCTACGGGCTGAATGTGCTATGGCTTCTCAAACCTCCGAAGCTGACAAGCCTTATTTTCTAAGAACCACATGTGAGCATGGGTGGGATGTTTACAGGTTTGCAGGAAACCCAGCCTCCTACCTACCTTATTTGTGATTCTATGAGGATTTCAGACATTGTATCCTATGATAGTGATTTGAGTGTTCATTTCAGATATTGCCAGATTCAGTACAGAGACACAGTGCACACAGTTCAATACAGACACCGACACTTGATTACCTGATCACATGCCCTTTTGCATTGCATTATCATATCATAACAGTTATGTTTGTCATTTTCAGGTGCATAATACATTTCTGATTCCAATCCATGGGTTCAACAGAGATCATTGCCGAGAGAAAGAACAATGTGTCTTACAAGTTTCCAGATCCTGTCTTGGATTCATTGCTCAAAGTTATAGATATGGCTGGTCCGGGTATTCTTGATAGGTTTCAGAAGAGCTACGGGAATTTGGTTGGGATGGTCCGTACAATCACCAAGTATGAACATGATGCTTTGCACACTCTGCTGCAGTTCTACGAGCCTTCGTTGAGATGCTTTCTTTTTCCAGATTACATTTTGATGCCAACACTGGAAGAATTCTCATTTATTTTGGGTATTTCGATCACGCCGGCAATACCATTCTTCTCTGGTAGTTCCCCTAGCGTAAAAGAAATTGCTGCTGCGTTACAAATGGATCAGGCAGTGGTAAAGAGTGGTGTGAGCAGTAAAAATGGAATTAGCGGATTTCATTTAGAATTTCTGTCTGGACAAGCCCAAGAGGCTGCTAGTGCTAAAAATTGGACGGTTTACAATTCCATTCTGGCTCTCTGCATATACGGCCTAGTTCTCTTTCCCAATCAGCAAGACTTTGTGGATATGCAAGCAACGAGAGTTTTCGTCCTTAAAAATCCAGTCCCTACTTTGTTAGGAGATTTTTATCATTCCGTGCACTATAAGAATGAGAAAAGGAGGGGAGGATCTGTTAGTTGTTGTACTCCACTGCTGAGTCATTGGTTTTTCAAACATTTGCCTCAGACAGGTGCCTTTGTGGAAACCAAAGATGTGGCGAAATGGTCTAAACGATTGATGAGTTTAACTGCTGATAACATTGTATGGTTTGACCACCGGTTATTGAGAACAGAGCTTGTCACAAGATTCGGAAATTTTCCAAATGTGCCTTTGATTGGCAGAAAAGGAGGGATCAATTATAATCCAGTTTTGGCCATCCGACAGTTTGGGTATGCTTCCAGGGATCCTCCTACAGAGCAAGATGTGGAAGAATCTTTATTTTTTACAGGAACTAAAGATGCGAAGGTGGTAGAAGTAGTGAATGCTTGGAAAGATAAGCACAAAATTGGAAAAGCAGTTTTTGGAAAAGGAGATTGTAGATCTTATCCTGAATATGACAGGTGGATTGAGATGAAAGTAAAGGGATTGCTTTTACCCTTTTCAAGGGGACCTCTTTTATGTTCAGTACAGCCAGAACAACCCACTATGGTGGCTATTGAGGAATGTGAGAAGTGGAAGAAAATGGTCAGAGAGCTGCAGATAGAAAATTCTGGAATGAGCAGATGTCTTCAGAAAGCTCTAGATGACAACAAAGAGTTGGAAAAGAGAGCCTTGAAAGCGGAAAAAACCTTGGCTGACAAAGAGGAAGATTTTGATGACAGAGCTCGGTACTTTCGGAAACTTACTTTGGGAGCAGATGACACTAGTCAGGCTCACAAGATTACAAAACAGGCTTTAGCCCGAAGCAAGGATTCATTAGCTCAACTTCGTCAAGCTTGGGATGAAGTCAGAATTGAAAATGCCGAGTTAAAGGATCAGGCGAAGACTAAAGACGAGGAGCTTAAAAAGGCACATGAGCAGAGGAGAAAGTATCGGGAAAGTCTCGATAAAAGTCAAGAGCAGTTAGAAGAAGCTAGAAGCCAGCTGAAGAATACCAAGAAAGAGCTTGAAGAAGCCATGATAGAAAGAGAGATACTCAAGACGCAAGCTGGCATAAAGAGACACAAAGGAGTGCATGATGACGAAGCTCTTATGCGGCATATGGGTTCTTTAACTGAAGCTCTTGAGAAAAGGGATGTCTTGATCAAAGAAATGATTGAAAAGCCGAATCACCAGCGTACCCGTATACTTTTTGAGGAAATCAAGTATTCAAGTGATAAGCTGAAGGATGTGGAATTGTCAGATTGATGTTCTTTTCCCTGTATTTTGTTGTTAATGGCTACCATCAGGCTTGTTGATGGATCCATTTTTCCTTGTGTCGCATTTGCGGTTGAACCTTTCTTAAATGTACTTGAATACTTTGTTGAATGAGTATGAGCAGTTTTATTCAGAATTATTCCTTATCAGATAGCTGCACACAAGCACATGACCACGACACGTCTCTCTATATCACGATTTCTGGTCTTCAGATTTCTGTGGTTGGATTGGAATCAGGGTGTAAAGCACTTTGGAAATGATAAGCATAACATTGCATGGCATTGCATAACATTCTGCATTTATGTTACTTGCTTTTCAGGTACTCGTTGCAGGGACTCTAACCTTTATTTGGTTTCAGGCAGTATAGCGGAGAGTCATATTCACCGATATTCGACGCGAAGAAATCAAGTAAGAATCATGGATCAAGTGCAAAGTGATTTGGCCGAAATGAGGGCGCGTATGGACCAGTTCATGACCCTCATGACTGGCATGGCGCAAAATCAGGAGAGGTTGAGACTTCTGGTCGAGCGTCCAGACAATGGGCCCGAAGGTGATCAGCATGACAATTCACAGGGACATGGCATCCCTCCTCCCGGTGGCAACCCTCCTCCTGGTGGTAACAATCGGGGTAATGGAAATGGTAGGCATGCTGGTGTTACTCTTGAAGATACTCTGGAAGACCAATTTACTCTATTAGATGCTGATGTGGGTAATCAAGGTGATCGAAGGTATGAGGAGTTAGCAGAAAAGATCAGGGCCATAGAATGCAAGAACTATATGGGTATTGATGTTACCAGCTTGGGGTTGGTCTCAGGAGTCAGAATTCCCCCTAAATTCAAGCCTCCCACTTTTGATAAGTATCACGGCAATGCGTGTCCCCAAACTCATCTTCAAGCTTACTTTGGGAAGATTTCAGCCCATACGGATGACGAGAAGCTATGGATGCACTATTTTCAGGACAGTCTGGCTGGGGCGTCCTTGACCTGGTATATGAAGTTGAATAGAGCTGCTGTGAAGAATTGGAAAGATCTGGCAGAAGCGTTCCTGAAGCAATACCAGTATAATATTGACATGGCGCCCAACCGCACTCAATTGCAGGGGTTGTCACAAAATGCCAAGGAGAGTTTCAAAGAATATGCACAGAGGTGGAGGGAAATGGCTGCCCAGGTTCAACCTCCCTTGTCAGACAGAGAAATGGCAGATATGTTCATGGGCACCTTGCAAGGGGCCTATCTTGATAGATTAGCTGCTTGTCCGTCAACTGGATTTGCTGATATTGTGATTGCGGGAGAAAGAATAGAAAGTCTGTTAAAGCTTGGAAAGATCCAGGATGTGAGTGGGGCTGGCTCTTCGGGGACGAAGAAATTGTTTGCTAGTAACCAGAAAAGAAGAGAAGGTGATACGAATGCTGTGTTTAGAGGACGAGGCAGAGGGCGTTCTCAAGCTTATTATCAGGTAGATGCTGTAACAATCCCCACACCGTCTGTTCAGAAACAACAACCCCAACAACAAGTTCAACAGCAACAACCTTTTTTCCAGCAAAGGTCTAGGCAGAGGGATCGTAAGATGGATCCTCTCCCTATGACTTATGCCGCGCTGTTGCCCCGGCTACTCGAGTTAAAGTTGGTAGAACTCCGTACTATGAAAGCTCCGGTTGCTGGAAACCTGCCACCTAACTTCGATGCTAATGCTCGTTGTGAGTTCCACTCAGGTGCTCAGGGGCACTCCATTGAAAAATGCTGGGCTTTCCATCATAAAGTACAAGATTTGATTGATGCTAAAGCCATTAATTTCTCTCCCGCTCCTAATATTACTCAGCATCCCATGCCTGATCATAGTGCAGCAAATGTGTACGCTATTGAAGATGGGAGGAGATTGAATCTGGTGACAGATATCCATCAAGTGAAAACTTCTTTGTTGGTTGTAAAAGATCGTTTATTGAAGGGACAGGTGTTCCCGGGCTGTAATCAAGATTGCTCTGAGTGTATGAATCAGGAGAACGACTGTGATAAGTTGAAGATGGGTTTACAGAATCTGATCGATGAAGGATGTCTACAGTTCGACAGAGTCGTGAAAGACACTGATGAGATATCAACCGTGACCATCTATTACACTCCCGCTGAGATTCAAATGCCGGTCAATGCAGTTCCCGTGGCGAGTGTTGCGCCAGAAAGGCCCAGTCCTGTCACTATCACGGTGCCAGGACCAATTCCGTTCACGTCTACGAAGGCTATCCCATGGCACTATGGGGCAGATGTATATTACGAAGGTAAAAAGCAGGAAGTTGAGTCGTCAGTCAGCCCAAATATTGATAACGTAGGGGGTGTAGGGGGTTTTACAAGGAGTGGAAGGTTGTTCGCTCCCCAAACCTTGAGAAGTGATAAAGAGGCAGAAGCCGCAGCAAAGGTTAAAGGTAAACAGGTGGTTGAAAATGCGCCTACACCTGAAGCAGAGACAAAGATTACTTTTGATAAGGAAATGGAAGAATTTATGATGATAATCAAGAAAAGCGATTATAAGATTGTGGACCAACTGAATCAGACCCCTTCAAAGATTTCAATCTTGTCACTATTGATGTGCTCTGATGCGCACCGGCAGGCGTTGTTGAAAGTATTGAAGAGTACATACGTGCCACAAGAAATTACTGTTAATCAGCTCGAGGGTGTAATCTCCAATGTTAATGTTAGCCATGGCTTGGGCTTTACAAGTAGAGATTTGACTGTTGAAGGAAGGAACCACAATAAGGCTTTGCATATCACGATGGAGTGTAAGGGCGCAGTGTTATCTCATGTACTGGTAGACACTGGTTCATCACTCAATGTCTTGCCCAAGAAGGCATTAATGAAGCTGGAAGTTGATGGTTTGATCTTAAGGCCTAGTGAATTGGTGGTCAGAGCATTCGATGGAACTAGACGATCTGTGTTTGGTGAGGTGGAATTGCCCGTACAAATTGGACCACAGGTATTCAAATCCACGTTCCATGTAATGGACATACAACCTGCATATAACTGCCTATTGGGACGCCCTTGGATTCACGGAGCCGGGGCTGTTACTTCTACTCTACATCAAAAGCTGAAGTATGAGTTTGAAGGGCAGGTTGTGACGGTGTGTGGGGAAGAAGACATCTTTGTGAGTCACTTGTCCACGTTCAAGTACATTGAAATGGATGAGGAAATTCATGAGATGTTGTGCCAATCATTTGAAGCAGTCAATATTGACGATGCACCTGAGTCTTCTTCTGTACCAGTTGGGGCCGGTACCTCCATTTCATCTTACAAACAAGCTGTCGAAGTCGTCAGGGCAGGCAACGCCCAAGGTTGGGGCAGGTTGATAGAGACCCCAATGAAGGAAGACAAATTTGGTATTGGTTATCATCCCTCCACAACTTCAGATGCGGGGAGCAGGGGACCCATTACTTTCAATAGTGGGGGAATTATCTACACGGACCAGTCTTGTGCAGCCACAGAGGATAGTGTTGACAGTGATTGTGACCTGGACAACTGGGTATGCCCTCATGCTCCGGGACAACAAGTGCAGAACTGGTTCGTTGAAGAAGTCATCCGGGTTACTCTTCAGACAGAGTAATTTTTCTTTGTTTTTTCTAACCATAATGCATGTCAAAATCTTGCGCTCTGCCCAAGGCGTATAGATTCATTTGTAGGGCCACCATGGTTGCATTTGCAATGTTTAATCATTAATAAAGGACGTTTTGCAATCAAATTTTGTTCTCTGTCTTTCAGTTTTTATTTTTGCACAAAAAAAATAAAATGGCAATGTTTCATTTTCTTTTGTTTTGCTTAAAAAATAAAATTCTAAAATAAGGCATGAACCCGTTCATGCAGACTTGATCCTCCGGATACCACTGATAACGATTTTGATATGACTATGTATGACTTTGACAATCCGATTTATCAAGCCGAAGAAGGGGATGAGAAAGATTGTGAACTCCCTGAAGAACTGGCCAGATTGTTGAAACAAGAGGAAAGGGTCATCCAGCCTCATCAGGAGACTGTAGACATCATCAATATTGGTACCAAGGACGCCAAAAAAGAGATCAGGATTGGTGCCAGCTTGCAAGCAGATGTGAAGCAAACTTTGACGGAAATGTTGCGCGAGTATGTTGACATCTTCGCCTGGTCGTATCAAGACATGCCGGGGTTGGATACGGATATTGTCGTGCACAGGCTGCCATTAAGAGAAGAATGTCCGCCAGTCAAGCAGAAACTTCGTCGGACTCACCCCGACATGGCTTTAAAGATTAAGGAGGAAGTCCAGAAGCAGTGGGATGCTGGTTTTCTTGCTGTGACAAAGTATCCTCCGTGGGTAGCCAACATCGTGCCAGTACCGAAGAAAGATGGAAAAATGAGAATGTGTGTGGATTATCGAGATCTTAATAAAGCTAGCCCGAAAGATGATTTTCCACTACCTCATATTGATGTGCTGGTCGATAATACAACTCAGTTTTCAGTGTTCTCATTTATGGACGGTTTCTTCGGGTACAACCAGATCAAGATGGCACCTGAAGATATGGAGAAGACCACGTTCATTACTCCGTGGGGTACATATTGTTATAAAGTAATGCCTTTCGGGTTGAAAAACGCAGGGGCAACATACCAGCGGGCGATGGTGACATTGTTTCATGACTTGATTCATAAGGAGATCGAATGTTATGTAGATGATATGATTGCCAAGTCGAGAACAGAAGAGGAACATCTGATTAACCTGAAAAAGCTGTTTGAAAGGTTGAGAAAGTTCCGTCTGAGATTAAATCCAAACAAGTGCACGTTTGGGGTACGTTCTGGAAAGATACTGGGTTTCATTGTGAGCGAAAGAGGAATCGAGGTCGATCCTGCCAAGGTGAAAGCAATACAAGAAATGCCTGAACCGAGAACAGAAAAAGAGGTTCGTGGTTTCTTGGGTAGATTGGACTACATTGCAAGGTTCATATCTCACCTAACAGCCACGTGTGAACCAATATTTAAATTGTTAAGGAAAGATCAAACGGTCAGGTGGAATGACAATTGCCAATTGGCATTCGATAAGATAAAAGAATACTTGCAGGAACCTCCGATTCTAATGCCTCCAGTTGAAGGGAGACCGCTGATAATGTATCTGACAGTGCTTGAAGGTTCCATGGGTTGTGTTCTCGGTCAACATGACGAGACAGGTAGGAAGGAGCATGCTATTTACTACCTGAGCAAAAAGTTCAATGATTGTGAGTCCCGATACTCAATGCTTGAAAAGACATGCTGTGCGCTTGCATGGGCCACTAAGCGATTGAGGCAATATATGGTTAGGCACACAACCTTGTTGATTTCAAAAATGGATCCTATCAAGTACATTTTCGAGAAACCAGCATTGACAGGCAGAGTTGCACGGTGGCAAATGGTCTTGACAGAGTATGACATTCAGTACACTTCACAAAAGGCCATCAAAGGAAGTATCTTGTCTGACTATCTTGCGCAACAGCCGATTGATGATTACCAACCCATGAAGTTTGACTTCCCTGATGAGGACATCATGTTTCTCAAAGCTAAAGACTGCGAGGAACCACTTCCGGAGGAGGGGCCAGACCCTGAATCCAAATGGAGTCTGATGTTTGATGGGGCTGTCAATATGAATGGGTGCGGAGTTGGAGCAGTTCTTATCACGCCGGAAGGTGTTCATATGCCTTTCACTGCCCGAATAACTTTCGGATGCACCAACAATGAAGCAGAGTACGAAGCTTGTATAATGGGGATCGAGGAGGCGATTAATCTACGGATTAAGACCCTTGATATATTTGGTGATTCAGCTTTGGTAATCAATCAAGTGAAGGGGAGTTGGTACACGCACCAAGCAAATCTAGTGCCGTATAGAGATTATACAAGGAGATTGCTGACGTTTTTCACAACAATGAAACTGTACCACATTCCTCGAGATGAGAATAGGTTCGCTGATGCCTTGGCCACTTTGTCTTCCATGATCAAAGTGCAAGGATGGAACCATGTACCTAAGATTGAGGTATCCCGCCTTGACAGACCAGCATTTGTGTTTGCGGTCGATGCAACGTCTGATGACAAGCCATGGTTTCATGACATTAAGTGTTTCTTGAAAAGTCAAGAGTACCCGTCCGGGGCATCGTCCAAAGACAGGAAGACGTTGAGAAGGTTAGCTGGTAGTTTCTTCTTGAATAAAGATGGCGTGCTGTATAAAAGAAATTTTGACACGGTCCTGCTTAGATGTGTGGATAGACATGAAGCAGACTTGTTGATGATTGAAGTGCACGAAGGCTCTTTCGGTACCCATGCCGGAGGGCATGCAATGGCTAAAAAGTTGTTAAGGTCGGGATATTATTGGTTAACTATGGAGTCAGATTGTTGCAAATATGCCCGCAAATGCCATAAATGCCAGATCTATGCAGATAAAGTGCATGTACCTCCAAATCCGTTGAGTATCATGTCGTCGCCTTGGCCGTTTGCCATGTGGGGCATTGATATGATTGGAAAGATTGAGCCTACAGCTTCTAATGGTCATCGTTTCATCTTGGTGGCAATTGATTATTTCACCAAATGGGTTGAAGCCGCATCCTATGCCAATGTTACAAAACAAGTGGTCGCTCGTTTCTTAAAACGGGATATCATTTGCCGATATGGAGTTCCCGAAAGAATCATTACTGATAATGGTTCTAATTTGAATAATAAGATGATGGCTGAGTTATGCCGGGACTTCAAAATCGAACATCACAATTCTTCTCCGTACCGCCCAAAGATGAATGGCGCGGTCGAAGCGGCCAACAAAAATATCAAGAAGATTGTGCAGAAGATGGTTGTCACGTACAAAGATTGGCATGAGATGCTACCATTTGCTTTGCATGGGTATCGAACGTCGGTACGCACGTCCACTGGGGCAACCCCATTCTCACTTGTATATGGTATGGAGGCAGTACTACCAGTTGAAGTGGAGATTCCGTCCCTCAGAGTCATGATGGATGTTAAGCTAGATGAGGTTGAATGGGTACGAGCCAGATTTGATCAGTTGAGCCTTATTGAGGAAAAGCGATTGGCGGCTGTATGCCATGGGCAACTATATCAGCGCAGAATGAAGCAGGCATTTGACCAGAAGGTGCGTCCTCGGGTTTACAAAGTCGGAGATGTGGTACTCAAAAGGATCCTTCCTCCCAATACAGATCACAGGGGCAAATGGACTCCTAACTATGAAGGTCCATTCGTGGTTAAAAAGGTCTTTTCGGGCGGAGCCTTATTGCTTACAACCATGGATGGCGAAGACTTTTCATCCCCTGTCAACTCGGACGTAGTCAAAAAATACTTCGCATGAATAGACTCGCTGGATAATAAAAATAAAAAATCCAGGCAAAAAAGGGCATCCCGGCGAACCAAAAACAGAATAAGGTTCGGGCAAAAATTAGGGATATAATTGAAAAAATTGTACACCTGGTAAGTTGAAAACCCAAAAGGGCAACTTAGGCAAAAAAGGGTATCCTGGTGGATCAAAAACCTGAAAGGGCGGTCCACACAAAAGAGGGATTTAAGCGAATGACTACGGTCTGAGTTATCTGTACCCCATTGCCGTTTGAACAACTGACGTTCTGAAAGATAGGGATCGGTCTGATCGTTCCTCAGAAGGCAAGGTCGGGGAGTTTTGAAGACATACTGGTCATAACAGAATGGAAACTCAGTGGAATTCCGTTTTCACATTGCCATTAGGATAGTTTCTTTTCTCAATTTTCAGCGATCACCTCTTTCCAGGGATTGCTTCCAGATGTAATTGCCTATTCTGGGCTCTCAGTCAATAAATTGAATTTCAATAAAAAGCTTTCTATTTTTGTTTTACTGCTTTGTTTGCAAAAACGTCCTAATTTTTGATAAAACATTGCATTTGAAAACATGGCAGCCTTGCAATAACATGCGCAGAAAAAACATTTGAAATTACTTCGAATGTTGAATACTCCCGGATGGTGGATTCTAGCCACGCAATATTCGGGGCATGTGGGCATATTCTTTTGTTGCAGGTAGCAGGTGCAGATGATTTTAAGCACAAGACCAGCAATAAATCACCCCACGCAAAGGACTGGGGCAATTACGGGTAAGGAGGTTTGCGTTCGTCGCTCGGTCGACGGTCGTTCGTAACGGTTCGATATCATGGAATTAAGTTCAACTGGGTACCGTTGTATCTTATTAAGTCGATTCTCTCATACAGTACTTCCAATAACTACAAGCTTTTCTGTGTCGATAACGGTCACAGGTTCCCCAAAAGAGTGGTCTCGTCGACACCGAAACTGATGGTCATTGTCCCCAGCGAAGTCACAAGAGTTTGAAGAGGCTAAATCTTCTGTAAAATCCTCTTATGACATCCTCTTCGGGGACGAATTGTTGTTTTGTCCAAGCATGGGGCATGATTGTTTCCCCAGCATGAAGTGTTGATCATCCCCAGTAGAGTTTGAGGACAGTTGGTCTTCTGTAAAATCCTCTCAAAAGGCATTCCCCAACACGAGACGCTTTAAAGCAGTTTTCTCCAGCAGAGTTTGTTATAAACTCGTCATCCCCAACGGAATTGTCTAAAGGAAAGCTCGCCTAACATGGGGCATTGTAGTACTTATCCTAAGCTCGACAGTCATATTCCTCAGCAGACTACCGTGGATTTGCTTTGGGTTTCCCCAGCAGATCTCTAAGGACTCTTTCCCAACAAGTTGCAGTGGAATGGTATAACCAGGTTTTGTATGTCCCCGGCAGAGTAACCCTGATTCCCCGGCAAGATCGTACCTCTGGTCATTGTATTCCCCACAGAGGTCAGCATCGAATCTTGTCAGCAATACTCCCCAGCTGAGTTGTTGTTCTCCCCGCAGAGGTTTATAAGATCGGCAAAATCTATTCCTCAACAAGGATGGCACAGTCTTTCCCCAGCCGGGTCAGAAGGTTGATAACCCCTACAAAGGGTCTTGGATTGGATAGATCCTCAAGTAGAGTTTTTATGACTCTTCCTCCCTAGCAAGACGCCATGCAAAGAAATTCTCATCCCCAGCGGAATCACTGTGACCAGAATTCATTCCCCCAGCAGATGAAGTGATTCCTGGTAGATTTATTATTCTTCAAGTCCAATTTATTTTTGGCGAACTTGACAATTCGAAACAGACGGATTGTTCATTTATTCTCTCACAGAGATACTATCCTCTCAGGAATCTCTAAAGTCAAGTCATTGATCATTGTTCCTCAGCAAAGCCGACAGAGATATCTGACACGGATGCAGAGTGTAATCCGTTATTGGAATATTCCAAAAGTCCAACAGTGGATTGGCAAAAGTCCGTCTTCGGGTGGCAAAAGTCCAACAGTGGATTGGCAAAAGTCCGTCTTCGGGTGGCAAAAGTCCAACAGTGGATTGGCAAAAGTCCATCTTCGGGTGGCAAAGCAGCTAAAAGTCCAACAGTGGATTGGCAAAAGTCCGTCTTCGGGTGGCAAAAGTCCAACAGTGGATTGGCAAAAGTCCATCTAAGGGTGGCATATTCCAAAAGTCCAACAGTGGATTGGCAAAAGTCCATCTTCGGGTGGCAAAGCAGCTAAAAGTCCAACAGTGGATTGGCAAAAGTCCGTCTTCGGGTGGCAAAAGTCCAACAGTGGATTGGCAAAAGTCCATCTAAGGGTGGCATATTCCAAAAGTCCAACAGTGGATTGGCAAAAGTCCATCTTCGGGTGGCAAAGCAGCTAAAAGTCCAACAGTGGATTGGCAAAAGTCCGTCTTCGGGTGGCAAAAGTCCAACAGTGGATTGGCAAAAGTCCATCTAAGGGTGGCATATTCCAAAAGTCCAACAGTGGATTGGCAAAAGTCCATCTTCGGGTGGCAAAGCAGCTAAAAGTCCAACAGTAGATTGGCAAAAGTCCGTCTTCGGGTGGCAAAAGTCCAACAGTGGATTGGCGAAAGGTCCATCTAAGGGTGGCATATTCCAAAAGTCCAACAGTGGATTGGCGAAAGGTCCATCTAAGGGTGGCATATTCCAAAAGTCCAACAGTGGATTGGCAAAAGTCCGTCTTCGGGTGGCACGAAGCTGCAAAGTCCACCAGTAGCGTGGCAGGCCAGTAGTCGTCTGGAATTGCATAAAAGACATTATTAAAGTCCACCAGTAGCGTGGCAAGCCAGTAGTCGTCTGGCGTCGTTCAAAAGACGTTATCAAAGTCCACCAGTAGTGTGGCAGGCCAGTAGTCGTCTGGAATTGCATAAAAGACATTATTAAAGTCCACCAGCAGCGTGGCAAGCCAGTAGTCGTCTGGCGTCGTTCAAAAGACAGATCTCTCCGACGTTTCATCGAAGATTCAATCCAGCAGTCTCGTTGGGTTTATATCCCTTTTATTCTTCATCATCCAGAGCAAATTTTTGGTTATATTTGGTATTCAATCACCATATACCTTGAAAGTCCGAAAGCAATTGCTTTCAGGCATTCAGGTCTACAGCGCTTGAATAGGGGCAGCTGTAATACCCCAAAATTTGCTCTCCCTCTTTGTCATCATAGCATGGCATTATCATTTATCATGTCATATCCACCTCATTAACATTACATTGCATTTAACATAGAAAAATGAAGCATGGCATCCTTCTTACCATCAGGGCATGTGATCAGGTGGAAGGTGGACAATCAAGGAATCATTCAAAGCACAAAAAGGTCAATCAAGTTGCCTCAAGGCAAGCCAAGAGTCTCTCATGTCTCATACCATCTCAATTGATCATCCACAACCTCAAGGATAAGAGATACAATGGGAGATTGAAGCATTACATCTTTCACTATGCAAGAGGTTCAAAAAAATGAAGGAAAACCCTCAAAAGAGATAGCTCATTGATCCAAAATCATCCTCAAATGGCATATATCATCATCCTTTAAGAGGATACACAATATACTCTGAGGAATTTGAAATTGAAGACTGCACTTTTTCCTCCTAACCAGAAGGGGCTGAAATTAGGGTTTCCAATTAAATCAGGGTATCTCTGATTTTTTGGACAAAACTTGATGTCATGGTATTCCATATGTCCCTAAGGGTATGTATGTGGAAAATTACATCTCAATTGGTTTTGGAAGTGTTTCAATTGGAAGAAAGATCAGAAATCAGGAAAATTGGGGCCAAGTCAAATAATCAGAGGAAAAAGTCAACTCTTGACTTTTTGAGGCCAAATTCATAAAATTCATGTTATATGTGTCCAATGTGCAAAATTTGGTCAAGAAACTCCAAAGTAATCATGAAAAAATCAAGATGTGGAAAGTTGCCATTTTTGGGTGAAGTAGGGTTACTAAAAATAGCAAGTTTTGGCCATTTTTGGGTGAAGTAGGGTTACTAAAAATAGTAAGTTTTGGATAAAAATTGAGTGAGATATGATTGATCAAAGTTTGAGCAAAGTAGGTTCAAAACTAGGTCATGACCAAGATTTTCAGGGCACGCGCGCAGTCATTTTAACAAACAGTTGGTGAGCCAAATGTCCACTCATTTTTCTCATAATTAAAGGCCTCAAATGGAAAAGTTTTCAACATGAACGTTGTTCATTGCAATGTCACCTTCAATTTTCATGTTGGACAAAATCCCATTTGATCAATTTATAAAGGGGAAATTTTGGTCTCAAGATAGGTTGGTTAGGCTGAACTTCCATGCATGTCCCTTGCCATGCCGTGACTTGCGTCGTACGCATATGTACCAGTTCTTTATCCATCTGTTTGTGGTCATTTTTAGGTATGTTTGAGACCTCACTTCACTTCAATTTTCAAACCAATACTGTTCCTCAATGTACCCTCTTTCAAATGAACCCGTGAACTCACCAAACCATCCACATTTCATGGAGTAATGCATCCTCAAGCAACCCTATCTTCATCTGTCTTCAACTGTCACATAAAACAAAAAAAAAGCAAGTGGAATTTATTGCTGATTGAATTAGTTTGCGCATGCTTGATCACACTCACCAACCTTTGCTTCATTTAGCCAAACACCTTTGCATTCACCAGGTCACGTGTGTTGCTCATGCATAGAAGTGGAAAGAATACAAACTTGTATAACAAGTTGCTTACTACAGCTTCATTCTCTTCATCCTCACCATAACACTCTAAGCATCACCCACACCATAAAAAACCCAAGATCAACTCGCCTCTAACTAACTGACTCAGTTAGTTAGAGTGAACTCACCCAACTCAGTCACCCAACTCACTTCCTAGCTCACTATAAAACCAAACTTCTCTTCACAAATTCATTTTCAACTTCACTTTTCATTTCCACTCTCAAGAACACTCTCACTCTCTCAATCTTCCCTAAGCTTTTTCTCTCTCTCTCTGTGCACGAATCATTCATCTTCATCCACCTCAATTCATCATCATCAATGGCATTGGATTGAAGGAGATTTCAGCACAGTCCTCAAGATTGCTGCAAGCATTGTTCAACATTGGATCTCCCTGCTTTCAAGACAACGAGTTATAGCATTTATTTTGCTTAGTTTGTGAAGCTTCAAGGTTGAAGGAGAAGCTAGGATCTCTGGTTTTCTGAAGAGCACTCCGAAGCCTCATCAATTTCAGGTTTATTTCACTCAATTTTAATGCATTGTATTCTTGTGATTTAAGCTTGTTTTATGATGTTTGGAGCTTATTAGGAGCTATGCGTGAGTTCTGTCTAGTTGATAGGCTCTTTAGGAGTTTAGATGTGATTTTAGGGCAATTTGTTTTGGATCGGTTTGTGTTATATGTGTATGTTATGTGAAAAATAGTGTTAGATTCATGATGTACATGAGCTCAGCTTTCGATTGGTGTACGTATTGTGAATTTCTGGAGGAATTGGAGTTTGCAGGTGGTGGCTGTTGGCCGGAGAAGGTGACCGGAGGTCCTCTCCGGCCGGTGACTGTTAGAGCTAGGGTTTTTGCCATGTTTTAATCCTGTCCGTTGTTTTTTTCTCATCGTGTGGCTAAGAGCATGACAACGCATTAAAACGCATGTGCAAGGCAGGTGCCATTTTTCTGATTTCATTTAAACATGGTGTGGTGTGGTGTATGGTATGGAACGTGGACATGCGTGTGTGAGCGTTTGATCTGATTACTTTGACTGTGTGTATGACTTGACTTCATCCAATGGTTGTAATGGTTTTGACTTGTGTTGACTGGGAGTGTATGGTTGTTATGGTGTTATGCGTGCTTAATGGACTTAGTCAGATTTGATATCCACACCCCCATGCCTTAAGCCCAAACCATTCTTGAACTGAGTAATTGCTATGCTTGCACCCCCTTTCTTTATTTCCATTTTATTTTATTTTTCATTTTTATACACGTTTGCTTTTTAATTTTTAAAAATATCAAACATCATCATAAAATTCCACAAAAATTCATGAGCATAATTAAAACATTTAGAAAATTTTTCATGATTTTATTTTCTGATTTTATGACCTTTTTGCCCCTGCTCCATAATTTTCTTTGAATTTCTTTGGTGTGCATTCTTAATGTGGTACATGATTTTGTTTAATTTTGTTCTTGATCATTAAAAATTGTTTTGATGCTCTTCTTTTTGCATTGAGTCATTATCATCTTGAGGTATGTTAAGTGATTTTTATTTGATTTTTTAGGTCAGTTTTATGGCATGTTTGGTGTTCACTCTTGTGCTACTTTGTATGATATGTCTATTTGACCTAAGTGCATTGTTTGACATCATTTTGCCTTGGTTTCTTGCATGCTACTTTGATATGTGATTCATCTCTGATTTTTGAACTTCAATACCATGTTTTCATAATTTTCATGAGGCCATTTGATTTTTTTTTGATGCATTTCATTTAAAGCATAATAACATGTCATATCATCTCAATATTGGTGCATGTTTACATGATTTCTTTTGTACATAATGGCATGATCATTTGCATATTTGGTGAGCTACACTCTTGACATTATAGGACATAGATACATATCATATGTCATCTTTGCTTGTTGATTTTTATTTAAACTTTGTGCACCTTTAACATGTGGTGTTTGTACTTGTGTTTTCTTTTGAATTTCCATTTCAATTCTACTTCTTCTATCACTTCTTAAATGCCTTGATGTGCTTAATGAATACTTGTGAGAGTTTTGTGAATCATTTTTCATTTCATTTCAATTCTGATCCATGGATTACATGTTCCATTTATGCATATTTCTTCTTTTTCTTTTCATCTTTCATTCTCCCTTTTCTTATGGTAGCATGTTTTAATGCCATGGATAATGTTTGTTGCTTATCCACTTGAGTTTGTGATAATAACCATTTGTTTCCATATGATGTACATTCTGGTTGTGGCTCTAGGATTTGTTTTCTCATTTAATTCTTTTGAGTTTTATGATGCATTACATGTTCTTTTACTTCTTATACTTCTTATACATGTTTACTAACCATGTAGGGGCTTTGGTAAGTTTCAATTGAGTGTGGATAAGGAATCCACATTCAACTTCTATCCTTTCTCTTTTACAATTCCATTTTATGTTTTGTTAAGCACTTATGTGCTTTCTTTTAATAACTCATTACTTCCCCTTTTTGAATTACAATTCATCTTCTACTTTAGAAGTGAATTGTTTAATTCTTTCTTTCCTTAGACTCTAGGATGAAACCTCACAAACCTTAGGATCACTCCCTTAACTAATCAATTAGGATTGAGTCTTAGTCCATATAGATTTTTACCTTTATCCTCTCTTGAGTCTCTTTTCTCATCTCAAAGAAAAATACAAAAATATCTAATAAAGGTAGGCATTTATTGCATTTAGGCCTTTCATATAAAGAAAAGATTATAAGGGGTCTTCTCTTATAATCTTAGAATGTGTAGCATATAGCCCATCTTGGGTCAATGTGTTAAACATTTGATCTTGTATGAGGGACCTAAATGCAATACTTGTTGAAGGTACAAATAATAAAAAGCACTTCTTCATTTCTTAATCAACAAAAACACTTAATAAACACAAGTATGCTAGTGTGTTTGAACCTTGACAATTGGAACTAAGTGTGGGGGTCTTCTTCACCCTTAGTGTGCTTTCTTACTCATTCCATCTTGGAATGTGAGAATGTACACATTCCAATGACTAAGATTCAGATACACTATCATATGCAAATAAATGGAAAAAACTCTTAAAAAGACAAAAACCAACAATAACGTCTTTCCTTCGGGAATTCTTTTCTCATCTCATTCACTCTCAGCGTACGAACGTGCTTCTACTCGTTCTCTTGCAAGATGGTAACGCACTCGGACCAGCGAGCCTGCAACACCTGAGCTAGAACGTTAGTCGTTCCCTAAAACACAAACAATCCATCCCTATTGAGGGGAACTACGTCGCTCTGATTCTCATGCTCCCGATGAGATACGTAGGCAGTGGGGTAGGGCCCATGCGAGCACTTCTTTTATTTTCCCTACATTTATTTCCCGTTCCTTTTCTTTTCTTTCTCCTTTCTTTCTTCCAGTTCTTTTCCAGTATCCTTTCCTTACACCCTTTGACCGAGACAAGCAAGCGTGGATCCCATCGGGTACGATGGACGCGAGGGGGTGCTAATACCTTCCTCTCGCGTAACCGACTCCCGAACCCAATTCTCTTGGTCGCGAGACCATGCTCTTTCCTTTCCTTCAGGTTTATGCAGTGTTTCCTTTCCCTCTCTTGGGATAAATACACATTGCTGGCGACTCAGTTCGGTGCCACTTTCGCGTTTGTACTAGGATGAAAATCCCGGGAGCGACATCTTTCATCGGAGTATCTTCCTCTAATGAGTTTGGTGGATCACGACATCCTTCCGGATCACAATCTCCATATATCATTTCGACATCTGACCTGGGTATAAATCTCGGACCCTGTGCAGGAAACCAAAATGGAGTATGCGTTTCGTCCTGAGACATATAACCGTCCTTGTTAAGATAGGACTTCCATTCCTCATCTGTGTCGGAGGGATCCTCCTTATTGATAGTGTGTACTTCTTGGGTCACCGGTCGAAGGAAACCTCCACTGTGAAAGAAGTTCCGAATGGGATGAAGACTTTCATCGCTGGTAATAGATGTCTGGGTGCGGGTTGCAGAAAAACCAAGACCCTTCTTTGTTTTATTGTCAGTAGGATGACTAGTTGTCCCCATCCTGTTGTATTGGTACTCTTGACCACTTTGATAGCATCTTTGTATGAGGAAATGGAAGTTCCCTCTTTGGATTGATTGTCCTTGCTCACCGAAAGCTCTTGGAATTGAGTCCCAACAATCTCCTCGGGTTCTACACAAGTATATGATGATAAGTTACTCACGAGCAAGGCTTGTTCTCCAAAGACCGTGACGATCTGGTTGTTCTGAACGAACTTTAACTTTTGGTGGAGGGTCGAGGTGACCGCCCCAGCCTGATGTATCCAAGGTCTTCCTAATAAACAACTGTACGTTGCTCGGATGTCCATGACCTGGAAAGTAACTTTGAAAGTGTGAGGACCGATAGTTATGGGAAGGTCGACTTCGCCGATAACCGTTTTTCTGGATCAGTTAAACGCTTTGACGACGACCTAGCTGGTTCTCATCGGGGGTCCTTTAAAGGATAATTGCATCAAAGTGGACTTTGGCATAACATACAAGGCTGACCATGTGTCTACCAGTACGCTGGCTAAAGCATCGCCCTGGCAGCTGACCGTGATATTGAGCGCCATGTTATGATGGCGACCTTTTTCAGTTAATTCCTCATCGTTAAATCCGAAGTTGTTGCAGGAAGTGATGTTAGAGACAATGCTTGCTCCAAGACTTTTTGTAGAGCCTCCCTGTGTGCTTCTGAACTGAGTAACAGTGATAATACCGAGATCTTTGAAGAAGTTTGTAATAGCTGATCAACAATGTTGTACTCACTCCTTTGGATGAGCTTTAGCATCTCATCATCACCTTTTGAAAGGTCGGGATTACTGGACTGGCCGACTTGTGGATTAGGAACTTCTGCCTGAGGTTCCTTTTCTTTACTGGACTCTCCAACTCCTCTGTTGAAGATTCGACCGCTCCGTGTTCACGAATGATGTCTGCAATATTCACGACGGAGGGTAATGGAATTTCCTTCCCATTCTCAATTATCGTTGCACCGTATTTGTAATGGATATCCTTAGTTGATTCATACGGTAGTGGTCCCGGTTGATAGATGACTATGGGAGCCTTCTGATTTTTCTGACCATCGTAAGTAATCTCGATCCGTTCCTGGTTGGGAACTCTCGATTCGTCAAGTAGAGGGATGATGGTAAAAACATCCCTAGCCCTCTGATGATTAGAGATTACGACAACATCCTCAATTTGATCAGCGACGTAGTCCGGCGCCCAGTTGACATTCATTGCACGGATGTCGTGGTTTTGAATGATGTTAGAATTCGTGTAAACCATGTTAACTCCACGAAATCGGTGCTCTTGGATCCATCCGAGATCCATCTGTTCCTGTAGAGCTGTTTGCACCACGGAACATCCTTGATTGCTTTTAGAGCAGATATCACACTGATGATAATTATGAGGTGGCACATGGCCATATCCACTCTATCTACAATGCATCTTGACCAAGTTGGTATTCAATAAGAGTACATCGTAAATTTGATAGACGTTGTTAGTCCCTCCCTCTATCAGATTGACTGCAGCCTTCTCGTGTTGACGCAGCGGGTTCGTGAGAACATTGGGATTTTTATCCTTGAAAGATAAGACCCTGCTCCTAACAAGCTTTTGCACGTCAGATTTGAAACTGAGACAGTTCTCTATGTTATGCCCTGGTCCCCCTTGATGATAAGGGCATGTCTGATCCACCTTAAACCAAAAAGGAGGATTTTCTGGTACTGCAAGAGGGGATTTAGTCTGGATATGTCCCTTGGCCATTAGTAACGAAAATAGTTCTGCGTATGATTCGGGTATAGGATCAAATCCTGGTGGCCGCGTTGTACGGTTGTTATTTTATGGAGGAAGAGCCTGCTGAAGAGGTTGTTGTGTCCTTTGTTGATTAGGTTGGCTCTGCGCAACCTGAGGTAGATACGTAGAAACAGGCGCATGGTTGGTAGCAGGAGTCACAACTGCTACTGGTTGATAATGTTGCCTTGGCTTTCCGAGAGGGATATTCCCAATATCTTGCTCTTTTTTCTTAGTGAGAGCACTACCGTATCGCTTTGTACTACTTGATGACCCAGTGTCTTTGACTAGACGTCCTTCTCGAACAGCTTCCTTGAGACGTACCCCCATACCGACCATTTCGGTGAAGTCACTGGGCGCACTGCAACCATTCTGTCGTAGTAAAATGAGCTTAAGGTTTTTAAGAAGATTTTTGTCATCTCTTTTTCCTCAAGAGGTGGAAAAATTTGGGCGGCAATTTCACGCCATCTCTGAGCGTACTCCTTAAAAGTTTCCTTGTCCTTTTGTGACATCAATCTGAGCTGATCTCTGTCTGGTGCCATGTCTAAATTGTATTTGTATTGTTGGAAGAAGGCAGTGCCAAGATCTCTGAAAGTGCTGATCGTAACACGGTTTAAAACCATGTACCATTTTAAGGCGGCACCAGTTAAACTATCATGAAAGTAGTGAATCAGTAGATCCTGATTTTCCGTCTGAGCTGACATTCGCCGAGCATACATCACTAAGTGACTCTGAGGGCAAGAGTTACCCTTGTACTTTTCAAAGTCGGGAACTTGGAACTTGTGCGGAACTTTTACATTGGGAACCAGACAAAGGTCTGCGGCGTCCTTTCCAAATAAATCCTGACCGCGGATGGCTTGTAGTTCCTTTTGCATTTCCTGGAACTGTTCCTGGAACTCGTCCATCCTGTCGAACATAGTTTCCTTTCTTCCAGAAGGTATATGTGGAATCTGTCCTTCCGGGACAGTGTGCACCACAGGGGGTGGTACCGTTACTACGGTAGTGAATCTTGGCGTTTCCCGAAGTTTGTAACCTTCAGGAGTCCTCAATATTCCTCTGGCATCCTCGCTTTCCCGAAGTTTGTAACCTTCAGGCCCAGCGGCTTCTGCTGAAGTTTCCGGATCTCTAGTGATCGGCAGAACATATCCTTCCTGGATATAGTTAACAGGCATGCCCCAGGGACGATCTTTCGGCATTTTGTACCTAGGATCATACTTCTCCACTATGGGCGTTGAGGTGATCTCTGAGATCACAGTTCTTTGTAGCTGAGCTTCCGCCATGGCTTGCATGTCGTTATGAAGCTTTCTCATATCCTCTCTCAGAGCGTCGATTTCTTCTTTCAACTCTCTGTTCTCTTCCTTAAGATCATCCATCTTTTTCTGACGATTGGACCGAGTATTATACGAATGAGACAGTTTGACTCTAGAATCGAGACACAAACGTGAGACTCGTAGGTAAGGAGAATACGTGATGTGAGAATGATGAATGCAATGATTAAGTGTTTTTTTTGTTTAATCAAAATGAACTTCAACAATTAGATTGAAAATATCAAACTGTGGGGGAACCCCATTTTATTGAATTCAAAGGATTGCGGAAATGAAAATACAGTAAATTACAAGGTGCGGAAACAGAAACCTAAGCTAATGGGTCCCGGGTCCTCTCTGAGGAGAAACCGGATGCTGATTCTGGCATTTCCCTTTTCTTTGACCAGGGCTCTTGAGCCGTTGTCGGGTTGTCATTCCTTTTCCAGGTGAAAGGAGTGAGCGAATTCCTTTGGTCATCCTAATTTTCTACAGCATGCTGCTCCAAAATTTCAATCAGAGCATCTTTATCCTTCAGTAGTTGCTGTATTTTGATACACTCCACATTGAGGGTGCGGTACTTGTTCTTCCAAGACCTTCTCTCCCGCTGAACTTTGTTGAGAGTAACCTGGAGTTTTTCCGTTTCAGTCATGAAGTACATGATAGACTCCCTTGGCGGAAGAACTCTGTGACGAGGATAAGGCATCTTTAGCTTGAGAGCTCTAGTTTGTACCCAGTGGAAGTAAGGTTCCACCGAGACACAGTCCGGTTTTCCTAGAGACTCTCGTCCTTTCTTATGAACATGTTTCCAAGCGTGCACTATTTCCATCTTTAGTGCCCTGTCATTTTTTCCCTCATTGAAGAAAAGACCTTCCATAGGAGCATTCCGCGAGACATGCCTAATCGGGTATCCAAATTGACGACGAACAATAATTGGATTATAATTGATTCCTCCCTTAGTTCCTATGACGGGTACGTTGGGGAAGTTTCCACAATGGTCAATGATCCTGATTCCCTCATAAATCCTATTGCACCAATCTATGTCAGAGTTGGTAAGAGACATGATTCTCTGCGACCAACGTAAAGTATTCTTTTGATCCCAAAAAGCAGCTGACTTAGGCAAATGGGAGATAAACCATTTGTATAGCAGAGGTACACAACATGTGATCTCCCTCCGCTGTACAAATTCCCTAAGTGTACAAAATGATATGCGTCTGCAAGTAAAGTCGGTACAGGGTTTCCAATGAGAAAAACCTTAATGGAGTTGATATCGATGAAGTTATTGATGTTGGGAAACAAAAATAACCCGTTGGTGAGTAAAACAAAGATGCTTTCAAAAGCAGTCACGTTCCCTATACTAGCGAAGTACAGGGCCTTCTTTGTCAAGAACTGGGCTGGCAGACCTTGTATGCCACCCTTAGTGGTTATGTGAGTCCTGACCTCTGACTCGTCCAAATAAATTACTTTTACAATGGTCTGATCCTTTGGAATTTCTTCCAGTCCAAAAAAAGGAGCTCGATCGATGATGTGTAAATCAATCAGATGAGAATATTCCTCCAGCGTTGGTGCGAGCTGATAATCCGGGAATGTGGAACAGTGATAAACCGGATCGTAAAACTGAACGAGTGCATCCATGATTCTTTCAATTACTTGAACCCTTAATAGAGATAGCAAACCTCCATACTTGGCTCTGAAAGCCTCTTGGTTCGTGATCATTCTCGCCAAACCTCTCAAATCTTCTAGTTTTGGAATCTTGAAGGTATACTTATGAGTCCTTCTACTGAAATCCATGAGCGCAATCTTTTTCTCTGACATTTGCAATCATTGTCTTAGTTTAATTTGAAAAAGAGAGACTAGAAGAGAAGATTTCCTTTGTTTTAATGTTCTTTTTTTTTTATTTAAATGAATGCATGAATGCAGCACACAAAAACATAGAAAAAACACGGGGTCAAAGGGTCGGTGTCATAGAGTCAAGGCTCTACCCGTCCCAAAGGTTTATACTAGGGTGATTTTTGTACCTGTCTCTCAACATCATCAACTCTTGTCGAGAAAAACACCAGCGGGCTGGGAACCGTGCTAGGTTGTGTTTTTTCGAAGAGTCCTCAGAAGAGGGTGGTATTGCATGACAACCATTTCCAATAACTTCCGCACCACTAAAGGGGTTTTTCCTAGGTGTATACTCAATCTTTCCACATGCGGTATCACACGCATTCCCATTAGCAGAAAAATAAACACATATATCAAAAGCAGTATATATATTCGTCCTAATGTCCTAGACTTTTAAAAGCTATGAATCCTATGTTCCTGACAGAAAATGGCTCCCCGACGGAGTCTCCATCCTGTAGTTCCTTCCCAACTTTAAAGGGGTTGACCTAAGATCCTAGTGAAGTCAAAAAAAAGTCCTATCCCAGTGAAATCCCCAAGAAAGAAAGTAAGAAAGGAAGAAAGGAAGAAAGGAAGAAAGTCAATTTTGGCCCCACGGTGGGTGCCACTTTTCTGTAGCGAGCGAAACTGGACGTGTTTCTTAAGCACTGTCGCCCTTTGGGGGTTACTACAGTTCAATTCATTTTTTATCCTATTGAAGCTGATGAAGGAAGGGAAATAGATGTCTCCAATTAACCCTGCTTGCATACTGAGTTTAAACAGCGGTCTGTTAGGTTACAGATGCTATATGGAAGTGGGGCCTCTTTATTTTTAATTTTTTCAGGGTGAAATGACAGGACGGTTCATGGGCAGGATGTTTAGGACTGAAGGTATGGGATTTTGAGTTTTTGTTTAGTGTGCTCGCTAATATTTTTCTTTCAATCTTATGCCTAAGTATTCCCGCTTTCCGAAACAGGGAAATCAAAGCGATCGTAGTTCCTCCTATTCTATGGGAGGAAATGGTGTTTTGGTGTCTTGTTCAAAGCCCAAGACATGAAGCTAAAGGTGTTTTGTATCTTGTTCAAAGCCCAAGATATGAAGCTGAAAAGGTGTGGCCTTTAGAGAGAATTTGTCATCTCTAAAGGGGGTCTGTTTGTCACGACTGTTGGGTGACTGACTATAAAGGAGGATTACTTTAACCGGGATATGTGAATCCTAGACATGCGATAATTTCCTTTATAGGGGGTTTTAACCTGAAGGAGAAGACTTTAACTCAGTGTAGAGCAATGCTATCTTTCCTTAGGAATTTCTCATGCTAAAAGAGGGACAGTGGCATGGATGTAAATAATCTAGAGGCTTGCCGCTTACAGCAATTAGATGAAAGGAGTTGTTGATGTTTGTATCTGTAATACCCCAAAATTTTCCCTCTCATCTTTCATATCATTTAGCATTTACTTTCATTGCATTGCATTACATTCAAGTCATAGAAAAATAAAACATTCAGCATTGGTTCATGCATAGGGCATATGATCAGTTGATTTCAGAGTTTTGATCATCCAAAGCAAGAGAGCTAGAGCCAAGGGTCTCCCAACAATTCTCAAGGGTCTCTTATATCATATGTCATCCCATTTGATCCCACAAGTCATTGGAAGATGGGAATTCATCAAGAAGTTGGAAAGTTCATCATCTCCTATCAAAAGCAGTCAACATTAGGGTTTTGGATTCAAGCAGTCTCCTGATGAAATTTTGGTTCAAACTTGATCTCAATGTTTTCCACATGATGTCAAGTATATAAGGATGGAAGATTGCCCTTTGATTCATTTCAGAAGGTTTTCAATTGGTCAGTTGCTTGAGAATCAAGAAATCAGGAGAAACTCAACTGTGCATAGGAAAAAGTCAACTCATGACTTTTTAAGGTCAAATTCATGAAATTTAAGTCACATATGTTCATTGGACAAGATTTGATCAAGAAATGTCAAGAGATTCATGAAAAATCAAGAATTGTACAAATTTGCCAAATTTAGAAACTTAGGGTTTCTAAAAATGGCAAGTTTGGACCATTTTGCACTACACTTCAAAGCATTCTTTCTCCATGATAAAAGCTTTAAACTTCAGGCCCAAGTTGAGCCAATCAAAGATCACATCTTAAGCTTCAAATCCATATAAAGAACTCTTCCATTAGATCAAAATTGAGAGAGTTATGATCAATTAAAGTTTGACAAAACCAAGGCAAATCTCAAGTCATGGCAAGGCAAGTTCAGGTCTCCAGGCCATAATTTCATCAAACACCTGGTGTGCCAAATGTCAAGATATTTTTCTCAATCAAGAAGGCTTCAAATGAAAAATTGTTGAACATCAAAGCTGTTCATCTCCATGTCCTCTTCAACTTTGATGTTGGGCATTTTCACATTTGAACAAGTTATGGAGGTCATATGAGAGCTCAAACATGGTGATCTCACGCTGAAATTTCATAGGCCATGATGCTAGGTCTGAACCAAGTCACACGCGCCCATGATGCAGTCTCACATCCTTGTGTTTCAAGTCATTTTTTATCACTTTCCAAGCCTCCATTCCATTTAATTCCAACATCAAACTTGTTCTACTTCATGTCCTTGATCCACAGCCACCAAAAACATGCATTTTCATGCACTACATGGAGAGAATTTCATCTGCAAACAACCATGTTTCCATCAATGCATCGACTGGTTTTTTGGAAGCTTCATGCATTGTCTTAGTTTAGGTTCACAACAAACACTTCACACCAGCCACCTTTTACTTCATTTGGCTAGACCATCATCTTACACATAGATGTATACATGTTGCTCCATACACCAAAGAAGCAATGAACAAACTTGTTTTGCAAGTCTTGCTGCAAGATCAGAACCATCACCACCTCTCATTCCTCAGCCTCACCATAAGTGACAAAAGCTTCTCCACACTCTAACCAAGCCTCTCCACTCGTGCCATTAACAACCTCACTCAGTTAGTTAACTCATAACTCAGTTTAACCTGAGTTCTAACCATCAACCACACCAGTTAAAAGCTAACCACACCTATATAAGATTCATTCTAACATAATTGAAGGGGAGCTTCATCATTTTTCTCACATTTCACAAACCACTCTCTGAAAATTCTCTCTGAACTCTCTCTCTCTTTGCACGAGTTCTTTCTTATTTCATCATCATCTTCATCAATAGTTCATCATTGATCAAGAACCAGCCAGAGCAAGATCAATCTCTTCAAGTGTAGCTTCACTGCAATTCGAATTTTCATCTGTTTCCTTCAAGATCTCAAGCATTAGATCATTTATTTTGCTCTTTGGAAGATCAAGAGCTCAGGATCCTCCTCTCTGGTTTTCTGAAGGTTCAAGTTGCTCCACATTTCAGGTTTCAATTCAAACTTCTCTTGCTCGATTTTCATTGATTTTAAGTTCGTTTTATACTGATTTCAGCTTATTAGAAGCTCTGGACTCTGGCTAGTTGATAGGGATTGTTAGAAGCTTAGATCCAAAGTTAGGGCAAACTTTCTCCCCTTCGTTTCTCTCTGTACGTTTGTGATTTGTGAAAACCAATTGTGGATTTGTGGTCTACGTGATCTCAGCTTCATTTTGATGTGCATTTTGTGAATTTCTGGAAACATGTGATACTTGCAGTCGCCGGAGGTGGCCGGAGAAGATGACCGGAGGTCCTTCTCCGGCCGGTGAGGGTTTTGTTAGGGTTTAAGGTCAGATTAAAATACAGCCGTTGATTTCTTTTGATCTAACGTTCCTTATAGCGTCAGCGCATTAATGAGGATGGTGCTCCTCACGTGACTCTCTCTCTCTGAAATGTTGACTATGACTTGATTGTGTGTGTGTGCGTGCATGCTTATTATTGTGTGTTTGCATCATGAAACGTTAGATTTGATTGCTTATCTGATCATCATGCACTGGATGGATCCTAAGGCTCAGATTGAGTCAACCTGTTGACTAAGTTCCACCATAATTCTCATACACACACGCGCGTAGTGGACTAGACTTTAATTGCTTTTCACACACCTCCCTTTGGGCCCAAGCATGTTTTTAAACTATCATTTTACTTTTGCCACACCCCCTGCGCTATTTCTTTTACATTTTATTTTGCTTTTCTATATTTGTTTCATTTTCTTTTATTAAAAATATCAAATCATTCCTAAAAATTCCAAATAAATTCACATGACATCAAAACACATTTAACTAATTTCTCACATTTTTTAATTCTGATTTTATTAAATTTTGCTTAAATTTTCAGAATTTCTTTTTTATTTTCTTTTTAAATGATTGTCTTCATTGATACTTGAACTTCCCCATTTTATTTCTCTTAACTCACACAATATTTTTCACTCATTCTTTTTTTCATGTTTAAGAAATATCTTAAGGTATCTAAAAAAATTTTTATCATATTTTTAAAGTCATTTTTGTATAGCTTTTGAACCATATCTTTGTGCACTATTCATTGTTGACCGAAGATGACTTTGATGACTTGTTTGGATTAGTTTCTTCTTGAATTTTGGTAAGAGCTTTTGACATGTGATTAGCTTCTGACTTAGGTATTTTGTGACCTAATTCCATAATATTTCCAAACCTTCTTCTATTTTTGCATTGCTTGTTTGTTATAGGACATTTGTGAATGTTCTCTTAACTTTGCAATCTTAATTAATTAGGAGGCACTTGTGCCATTGCATTAGGACTTGTGTGATCATTTTATAGGTCATTTCTTAGATATTATAGGCCATCCATGTTAGATTATAGGTCATTTTCCATTTCATTTTGGTTCATAAATGTTTGTTGCTTATGTGAACTACTTTGACCTAATTGTGTGCATCTTCTTCTATGTGCCTTAACATGTTTTGTGTGCATCTTTGTGACACCATTATGGAATTCTAATATGATCAAACATATCATATATTACTGACTTGCATCCATTCTTATGCATGTTCATGTTTCATCCTTCATCCATAATTTGCACTACAAGTATGTCATCTTATGTGAACTTGAACATTGTTTGAACATCTTTTCATCTTGTCTTCTCTTCTTGAATCATTGCACTCATGATTTGTATGTTCATTCATCTACATTCATATGCATTGTAATATGCCATTCACCTCTGACTTTGACATTTCTTCATGCATTCATTCATATTAGTATGCCATACACATTCATACTTCATTTTTAATTCATAACTTGAACTTGCATGAATCTTTAGCATCTTTCTTGACATAGTTTGATCCCATTAGGTACCCTAACCCTATTAGAATATCTTTAGACATAGCTACTGAATTTAGAAGTCCTTGAACACTTAGGTTCCTTTCCCTTTAGGTTTAGGCTTTGTTGGATTTATAAGTTCATTTCATAAGTTGTTTGATGCTTAATTGTCCTCCTTCTTTCACTTATGCTTTCTTATTTCATTATTGAACTAACCTTTGCTTGTAGGGGCTAATGGTAAGTTGAGTGTGTGGATATGCTTCCACACACACCTTCTTCCCTCATCTCTTTAAAGCTTTCTCTTTTGTGTTTGTGATAAGCATTTCAATGCTTTCTTTGTTCAACTTCTTTCTTCTCCCTTTTGGTTCATAACTCATCTTCTATCTTAGAAGTGAGTTATGTTACCTCTTGCTATCTTCTTCTCTCTTCTTTTATACTTAGGTTTCTAAACCATTAGGAATATCCAAGCATGATAACATTAGGGTGAGTCTTAGCCCCCTTTAGTCTTTACCTTTGTTTCTTTTGAGTCTCTCTTCTCTCATCTCAAAACAAATTTAAAACACCTAATAAAGGTCGAAATATCTTCATGTGCCATGAGCCTTATTCCATGGGGGGGCTTGCATACATTCCATCTTGGAATGTGTTGTAGGTTTTCTAGCATGATGTACAAGTCTTTAACATGAAGTGATTTCACAAACAAAATAAAAAACATTTCTTCATTTAAAAATAACAAAAACATTTAATAAAGGGAATAGGCTAGTGTACTTAAGCCTTTAACTTTGGAAGTAAGTTTGAGGATCCTTTTCATACTTAGTGTACCTCATCATCATTTCATTTTGGAATGATGCATGAGATGCACATTCCATTGAAAAAGACTTAGGTACACTCAGCTATGCAAAACACTTCAAATAAAAAACTTCTAAAACACTTCAAACAAACAAAAAATGTCTTTCCCTCGGGAATTCTCTTCTCATCTCACTCACTCTCAATGTACGAACATGCTTCTCCTTGTTCTCTTGAAATACAGTAACGCACTCGATTCAGCGAGCCTGCAACATCTGAGCTAGAACATTAGACGTTCCCTAAAAAACACAAACAGTTTTCCCTTAGTTAGGGGAACTACGTCACTCTGATTCTCATGTTCCCGATGAGATACGTAGGTAGTGGGGTAGGGCCCATTCGAGCACCTCTTTTATTTTCCCTACATTTGTTTCTCGTTCTCTTTCCATTCCTGTTCCAGGATCTTTTCTATCACCCTTTGAGCAGTACTTCAAGCGTGGATCCCGTCGAGTACGACGGACGTGAAGGGGTGCGATAACCTTCCCTTCACGTAACCGACTCCCTTACCCTTTCTCTTTGGTTCGCGAGACCTCGTTCTTTCCTTTCTCCCGGGTTTGTGCAGCATTACCCTTCCCTTTCTTTGGGATAAAAATGCCTGGCTGGCGACTCTCATTCTTTCTTCCACGCCACTTTCGCGTTTGTACCTGGATGAAAATCCCGGAAACGACAGCATCCCGTGAACGAGGCACAGTTTTGATGCTAAAAGGTTGATTGACTCAACCGGGGTTTTCCTTATACGAAGCCTAAGAGGAGGCTATGCCCAACAAGAGGGTGTTTTTTGTGTGTCTCGTACGAAGCCCGAGATAAAGGCTAAAAGGGTTGATTCAACAAGAGAGTCTTTTATACTCAACAAGAGAGTGATTTGGTGTCTCGTATGAAGCCCGAGACGGAGGCTAAAAGAGGATTATTGACTTAATAAGAGAGTGATTTTGTATCTCGTACGAAGCCCGAGATGAAGGCTAAAAGGATGAATGACTCAACAAGAGAGTCTTTTATACTCAACAAGAGAGTGATTTTGTATCTCGTACGAAGCCCGAGATAGAGGCTAAAAGGATGAATGACTCAACAAGAGAGTCTTTTATACTAAAAAAGAGAGTGATTTTGTATCTCGTACGAAGCCCAAGAGGAGGCTGGAAACTTTTAAGAAGCCGAGGGACAATTTGTACGAAGCCCAAGAGGAGGCTATCATTCCCGGAGGAAGAAATCATTTATACGAAGCCTAAGAGGAGGCTGTGAATACTTTTAACAAGCCGACGGTTCCTTGTACAACGCCCAAGAGAAGGCGGGGATGCTTTTAAGAAGCCTGTGGGTCCCCAAACCCCGAGAATTTTAAGACAGACTATTCACAGAGAATAGATCAAGCCAGGAAAATTTGAGAATTTGGAAGAAAATCAAGAGACGCTATTCACAGAGAATAGATCAACTCTGGGGAGTATAGTCTCTTGACAATTCCTAGGAGGACAGTCGGAGAGAAGACTATATCTGGTAATCCTATGTGGATCTAGTTTAGTCTATTTAAGAGTGATCAACAGGGCTTAGTGCTAGACGTAGTTGCCGGGGAAACTCTAAATAGCTATACTATTATTACACAGTTGATATGAGTTTATGAAAGAAGACTTACAGTGAAATAACCCCACAGTACAGTTATATATATATATATATGAAAGCGGTAAATGAAATCGTATAAACACTTACTCGGTTGTAGAGCTTCCATGTTGTTCTGTTAGTTGTTCAACAAAGAAAGATTGAAAACAACAGTATATTCAAAATCAAAGGATAAAGTGCTTTGAAAGAAAAATTGGGGCTTACAGCTCAAGGGGAGGCCCAGGATTTTTACCAATGCTCGCACTATTGTTCTGTACAGAGGGGCTTATACAAGTGACTGAGGCCAAAAAGGTTTTCTGTACAAAGGGGTGGGTCTTACACTCTCTCAAGAGGCCCAAAAGGTTTTAAAGAAAGAAAAAGAGTGGGGCTTATAACACGAGGGTAGGCCGAGATGATTTTTCGTTTGAGATGGCGATCGCGCCGAGATTTTGAAAACGCAGTGGGTCTTATACAATGACTGAGGCCCAAGATAATTTGGTTTTCAAAAGGGGTTAGGTCTTACACTCTAATAGAGGCCCAGAAGTTTTGAATGGGTCTTATAGCTCGAGGAGAGGCCCAGATGGTTTATTTTTTAAACGGGCGACGATCGCGCCGAACTTTTCTTTTAACGCAGAGGGACTTATTCAATATCTGAGGCCCAAAATTGTTTTGGTTAAAAGGGGATTGGGTCTTACACTCTAACAGAGGCCCAAGTGTTTTGAAAAAGATTTGTGAGGGTGAAAATCAAGGAAACCCTAATTTTATTTCCTTTTAAAAGTAAATATAAAAAGAAAATCAAAGAAAAATACCAAATGAATTTGAATAAACCACTTGTGATTTTTGTTTAAGGTTTTTAAAAATGAAGTTTTAATCACAAGAGATATTAAAGCTCATTTGGTCTAGATTTTTCAAGATGAATGCTCATTTTAAAATGTTTAAAAACAATAAAAAATGAATTTATTCACAAAAATACTAATTATATTAAATAAATAATATAAACTTAATTTTTTTGTGGAATAAAATATTTCAACATTTTTGTGATTTTTTGCAAAAAGAACCAATAAAAAATAATTAAAATTGAAAGAGTTATTAATTTTCCAATTAATTAATAAAACATAAAATATTGAAAAAAAAATGGAAAAATATGAAAACATACAAAATGGCATGGGTGGGGTTTGAACCCACGACCTCAAGGTCACAAGGCACACGCCTTACCACTGGGGTGGTGATACATCCATTGTTTGAAGTGAAATCACAAATATACAAGTCATGCCTTGGTTTTAGGCCTGGCCCAAGCCAGGGCAAGGCAAGTTTTGGCTCAGAAACGTGAAGGTCATAACTTTCTCAATTCTTAATGGTTTGATACAAAATTTATATGCATCTGGACCATAATTTCACAAGGAATCCAATAGTGGTGGTAATTTTTTCAGATCACACTCCCTCCACAAAACCCGATAGTGGTTTTGAAAAAGGCCTATAATTGCATTTTCTATGCTACACTTTGATACAGGCATGAACTACATGATTAATTGGTTCAAACACAACATATTTAACATGTATGAGGTGTTCATGACCAGTGGACTTCAAAGCATTGCATATTTTGGAAAGTTCAAGTCATGAGGCTTACCTCTTTTTGAGCTTTTTGGAGTTTTTGTGCAATCTCTCAAGCCTCTTGTTCCAGAAATGATTTGATGCTTTAGACACACTCAAATGATCCCTTAGAAGCTTTTAGACTGATTGGAATCAGCTGGTACCTGCAAAAACACAAACTGGCCATTTCTTGCAAAAGGTGTTAAAAATGACCAAAATGGAAACTCTCTCAAATGGTGTTCCAGATGGGGGTAACCATTTGGGACAGTTCAAGGATGATATTTGGAGTATTTTTGAGGTTTTATCTGGTTTGGAAATTCACTGAATCAAGACATGGCTTGAAAAATGCACAAAAAGCCTATTTTGAGGTTTTGAGAGGTGACTTTGTGATTTTGTGATTACAGGTCACTTGTGAGAGTTTGGATCACCTTCATATGATGTTTATGAGGTGTGTGTGTGATTGGTTTGATTGAAAAAGCTCTCAAACTCAAAAACTCAGAGTTACCTTGCTAAAGAAGGCATTTTTGCCAAGAAAAAGGGATTTTGAGGAAAGCATCTGTTTGATGGCTTTGGTGTACTCAAATTGAGCACAAATGAGCTCTATTTATAGTAGAGCAAGTTTGTTTTGGGATCAATAGTGAATGACAACAGCAGTAGAGGTTTGGCCAATGTTGGCAAATGAAAATCCAAGTCTCCTCTAGCCATTGACTAGAGGTTAGAGCACAGAGCTTTGGTTCCCTACTTGTTGGAGGAATCTTGACTGAATTCAGTTGCAAATGTGTCAGTCCATTCCACCTCTAAGCATCTATTAAATGCTTCAATCCAAAATTGGAGTCTTGTCCCTCTTTTAGGCAATTCTAGGTTTGGCATGCTACTTCTTGTTCCAAGGACTTTGGAGGCTTGGCTCAGTGATTGTCCCCTTTAGATTTGATCCTCAGATGTGTCCAAGATGATGACAAGGCTTGAAATTGGCTGATTTTGGAAAATCGACCAAAAATGCAAAATTCTGCCTGCTTAGGAATTTTCAGCAAGGCATTTTACCACTACCATAACTCTTAGCTCAAATTGAATTTGGTGATGTTCTTGGCCATTTTGGAAAGCCCTTATATGATACAATAACTGTTTGATCATATTTGGTTTTGATACTTTTTGGATCCAAGTGAAAAATGTCCCAACATTTGGAAAAAAGTGAAGGCAAATTCTGACTTAGTGAAAATTTCACTAAGTGTTGGAAAAAAGTGACATTTTCACTTTTTGTGATTTTGATCAATCCATAACTCAAAATCCATGAAGAATTGGAATGAGGTCTAGTTGAAGTTTTTGTAGAGGGCCATGATATCTACAAATCAAGCTTTGGATGGGGAAAAATGGCTTTGTGGTTTAGGAGTTATGATCCTCCAAAGTTGGTACCCTTGCCACTTTGTTCGTAACTTAGAAAATTTTCTAAGTTTTTATGGTTACCCCTTTTACAAGTTATCCCACTTTCTTTGATTTTTCCTGATGAATGATGATTCAAATCATACATTAACATCATTTTAGGGTTAAAAATCCATAATTGTGAAAAATCTCAAAAAGTCAAAGTTGACTTTTGTGCACAGTTGACTTTTTATCAGATGAATTCTAAATTGTGCAATCCTTTAGGAAATCATGTCCTTGACCTAAATCAAACTTGATGGACATGTTCCATGGGTGTTATAGGGTATATTGAATCATGTCTTAGGGCTTGGGAGCATGTCCTGGTCAAAAGTCAAAGTTATAATTGACTTTTCTCGCGAAACCCTAGTTGTGGCTCTGATGAATTTGAGACTTGTTACTCAAGCTTCTTGGATCAATCCCTTGTTGTAAAAGTACCAATGTGGTGTACTAGGGACCGTCAAATCCTCTCTTGAGGCCTTGGCTCATGATTTGTCCCAAAAGTCAGCTTAGGGATGAATTAGGTGAAGAAACCCTAATTCCTGATTTTTTATGACTGCATCCCCTGAGGCAAAATTGACTTGATGTTTGGGGTCATGAGGTTCCATGGAGCATATTAGGTTATGTTTTGAATTATTGGCTCTTGTCTAGAGGAAAATTTCCATCTGGAGGCCCTGGTCGACCAAAACCCTAATTTGGTGACACTGGCAATCTCGAGGCTTGATCCACCTAGAAGGGAGCAGCCTTGTGCTTAATCCTTAAAGTGGGAGCCCTCTTGATCCCTTGTGGATATTTGAGAGGCTAGACAAGTTGAAGATCATGTCATTCCTTGATTGATCCTTTGTCTAAGAACTCAGAGAGGGATTGAAACCCTAATTTTGACTGTAGTAAGTGTTCACCCATCTTTGGGGAGATTAATGAGGCAAAATGATACACCCATATTGTGATGATGATTTGGGGTATGACAGAAACCAGGATCGAGGGGATGTTTATTTCAGAAACTAAGACCAGTTCCTTGGCTGAAGACCAGGATCGAGGGGAAGTTTTTACCTTTTCTAAGCATTATTGCTTAGCAAAAGAAGAAGGATGTGCAAACCGCCATTCATAACCACCATCAAAATTCGGGTATTCCGATATTTAATCCTCTTGCACCCCAAATGCCTGAATATCTTCTCCATTCACACCTTCGGCTCTAAGAAGATTAAATAGGGGCATCTGTCATACCCTAAATTTTGACCACTAAGATTTCCCATCATTGTGCAAATCATCATCACAATATGGATGAACTAGTAGTCTCCCAAAAGATGGGTGAGCATCGACTACAATCAGACTTAGGGTTTCAAGCCCTCTTTGAGCCTTAGACAGAGGATCAATCAATGAATGACATGATCTTCAACTTGTCTAACCTCTCAAGCATCCACAATGGATCAAGAGGACTCCCACATCAAGGATCAAGCACAAGGTTGCAGCATTCCAAGCGTATTAAGCCTCAAGATCGCCAGTGTCACCAAATTAGAGTTTGGTCGACCAGGGCCTCCAGATGGAAATCTTCCTCTGGGCATGAGCCAATGCTTCAAAGCATAACCTAAGATGCTCCATGTAACCTCATGGACCCAATCATCAAGTCAATTTACCCTCAAGAGATGCATTCACTAAAAATCAGGAATTGGGGTTTCTTGACCTAATTCATCCCTAAGTTGATTTTTGGGACAAAATATGAGCCAAGATCTCAAAGGAGGATTTGAGGGTCTCTAATAAACTACATTGATCCGTTTGCAACAATGGATTGATCCAAGAAGCTTGAGCAACAAGTTTCAAATTCATCAGAACCACAATTAGGGTTTTACGAGAAAAGTCGACTGTGCCTTTGACTTTTGACCAGGGCATGCTCCCAAACCCTAGGACATGATTCAATACACCTTATAACACCTATGAAATCAATCCATAAAGTTTGATTCAGGTTAAGGACTTGATTTCACAGAGGATCGCAGAGTTTGGAATTCATCTGATAAAAAGTCAAATGTGCACAAAAGTCAACTTTGACTTTTTGAGATTTTACACAATTATGGTTCCTTAACCCTAAGATGATGTTAATGTGCGATTGGAATCATAATTCATCAATAAAAATCAAGAAAAGGGGGATAACTTGTAAAAGGGGTAACCATAAAAACTTAGAAATTTTTCTAAGTTATGGAACAAAGTGGCTAGGGTACCAACTTTGGAGGATCATAACTCCTAAACCACAAGGCCATTTTTCCCCCATTCAAAGCTGAATTTGTAGCTCTCATGGCCCTCTACAAAAGCTTTAACTACAACTCATTTCAATTCCTCATGGATTTTAAGTTATGGAATGATCAAAATCACAAAAAGTGAAAATGTCACTTTTTTCCAACACTTAGTGAAATTTTCACTAAGTCAGAATCTGTCTTACTTTTTTCAAAATGTAAGGGCATTTTTCACTTGGATCCAAAAAGTTTCAAAATCAATTATGATCAAACAGTTGTTGTATCATATGAAGGCTTTCCAAAATGACCAAGAACTTCACCAAACTCAACTTGAGCCATGAGATATGACAATGGCAATATGCCTTGCTGAAAACTGTCAAAGCAAGACAGATTTGTGCATTTTGCTCGATTTGCCAAATTTGTACAAATGACAAACACACTTATCCATTTGAACACCTCAAGGGGAGACCAAGGAGAAACCAACTCTGATCCCAAGCCTCCCAAGTCCTGGGAACTAAAAATAGCATGCCAAACCTATAAATCCCTAAAGAGGGGACAAGACTCCAATTTTGTTTTGGAGCATTCAATGGATGCACCAAGGTGGCATGGACTGAGCCATTTCCAATTGAATTCAGTCAAGACTTATCCAGGACCAAGGGAACCAGCACCCTGTGCCCTAACCTCTAGTCAATGGCTAGAGGAGACTTGGATTCTCATTGATCAACATTGGCCAAACCTCTGCAGCAGTTGCCATTCACTATTGATGCCAAAACAAACTTGTTGCACTATAAATAGACATCATTTGTGATCAGTTTGAGTACACCAAAGCCATCAAACAGATGCTTTCCTCAAAATCTCCTTCTTCACTCCAAAATTGACTTCCAAAGCAAGTCACTATTGGGTTTTGAGATTGAGAGCTATTCCAACCAAACCAATCACGCACACACCTCATAAACATCATATAGGGGTGATCCAAACACTCACATAACATCTGGAACACCAGATTCTCAAAATCACCAGCCATCTGCACAAGCCTTTGACACATTTGCAATTGAGGTGCCAAATCAAGTTCCAGCTCAATTCAATCCACTCCAAGCACCCAGACACACTCCATAGTACCTGGGGAAGTTGTCCATATCCTTGGAACCAAGTTGTAACACCTCTAACACAAAACACGATCACCAGCTGCAAGAGGTAAGCATGAGCTCTTCTAACTCTATGATCCATGCATTTTTTGTTGCACAATAATTTGGCCATATGTTCATAATCATGCATAGAGTGTTTACCCTCAATCAATTGCTTTGTTTGAATCGTGTATGGAATTTCTGAGCCTTCATGCAAGTTTTAGGGTTCTTGAGGTTTCTATTGGATTTCTTGTTCCATGCTTAAAATAAATGAAATTAAAGACCATAGACATGATCGTGAGGTGAAAACGAGTAGATTGATATGTAGATTGCATGTTATCATCAACTATTCAGTGAGATCGGATAGAAAATGCAAATCTGCAGAAACAGAGGGTGGCGCGTGTTCTTGCCATATTCTTGGCGCCCTTTTTGAAAATTCAAATATTTGAATTTTGTGATTTTATTTAATTAATTCAAAAATTAATTTATCTCTGAATTTTAATGATTTTGAGTTGATTATTTTTTTAATAATTCACAAAAATGTTAAAATATTTTATTTTCCCTAAAAATCCCAAAAATATTATTTATTTCATATACTTGATATTTTTGTAAAGAATTAATATTTTAATTGTTTTTTGACATTTAAACTATTTTCTCCCTCTTGATTTTTCAAATTTTAGTGATTTCCAATCATTTTGTGGATAGAAACATAATTTTTGAAACATTAATCCAAGATCACAATTTGTTTGCACACATGTTTAACAATTTTGATCATTTGAATTGAATTTTTATTCAATTAAAATACATTTTGAAAATAAATTAGGGTTTTTTTTATTAATTCAACCCTCATCAAACTTTTTCAAAATCATTGGGCCTCTAATAGAGTGCAAGACCTAATCCTTTGTAAATACAAACCTTTTTTGGGCCTCAAATGTTGTATACATCCCGTTGTATTTCAAAAGTTCGGTGTGATCATCGCCCGTTGAAAAACTTTTTTGGGCCTCTACTTGAGCTATAAGACCCATTCTAAATCTTTGGGCCTCTATTAGAGTGTAAGACCCATCCCTTTTTGTAAATTCACCACTTTTTAGGCCTCTGTCATTGTATAAGTCCCACTATATTTTCAAAAACAACGGCGCGACTGTCGCCTTTTTTAGCAAAACTGTGGGCCCCTCCTTGAGCTGTAAGCCCCACCACTTATAAAAAAATAAACCTTTGGGCCTCTAAAAGAGTCTAAGACCCAACCCCTTTTTAACCAAAACTTTGTGGGCCTCAATGCATTATATAAGACCCAGTACGTTAAAGAAACCTCGGTGCGATTGCCAGTTCAAAAAATAAATCATCTGGGCCTACCCTTGAGTTATAAGCCCCATTCTTTTTCTTTAAACACCTTTGGGCCTCTTGAGAGAGTGTAAGACCCATCCCTTTGTACAGAAAACCTTTTTGGGCCTCAGTCACTTGTATAAGTCCCTGTACAAAACAACAGTGCAATCACTGATAAAACCTTGGGGCTCTCCTTGAGCTGTAAGCCCCAACAATCTTTTCAAAGCACTTTCTCCTTTGACTTTGAATATAATATTGTTATCAAATCTTCCTTTGTTGAACAAACTAACAAAACAGCATGGAAGCTCTACAACCGAGTAAGTGTTTACCCGCTTTCTTTATCCGCTTTCATATATATATATATATATATATATATATATATATATATATATATAACTGTATTGTGGGGCTGCTCACTGTAAGTCTTCTTTCACAAACTTTTATATACTTGTCAGATATCAACTGTGTAATACTAGTATAGTTATTTAGAGTTTTTCCCGGCAACTACGTCTAGCACTAGGTAAAGCCCTGTTGGTCACTCTTAAATACAAATAAAACTAGATCCCCATAGGATTACCAGACACAGTCTTCCCTCCTCTCAGGGTTAAACAATATGGAGACGTGTAAGAGACTCTACTCTCCAGAGATGATCTTTTCTCCGTGAATGGCATCTCTTGAGTTTCTTCTAAATTCTCAGACTTTCCTGGCTTAATCTATTCTCGGTGAATGGCATGTCTTGAACTTCTCGGGGTTTGGAGACCCACGGGCTTCTTAAAACCATCCCCGCCTCCTCTTGGGCATTGTACAAGGACCCTTCGGCTTCTTAAAAGCTCTCATGCCTTCTCTTGGGCTTAGTACAAGGACCCAAAGACCTCTACAGGTATAGGAACAGAACTTAGTCATCAATTTTCTAGAGTTGTCTTTCTGAGTCAAGTGTAAGACCACTTAATGGGTTGACCTTCATCCCTTAACATACCAGCCTTCTCTTAGGCATTATACAAAGATCATTCACTATCCGAGAATCAATTTCTCCAAAACACCAGTAGACTTGGACAGTCTCAATACCCTTTGGATTCCCTGTTTCCTTAAAGAACAGGAAATAACCCTGATCCTCTGATCAATCCCAAAGCGCAACAATACCTTTAATCGTTCCCTTCATAAGAACTGATTTTCTCTTTTATCCAACATACCGGACCTGTCAATAAACTGAAACAGTCACCAGCACTTTTAGCCTCCATCTCGGGCTTTGTACGAGAAAAAAATCACTCTCATGTTGAGTATAAAAGACTCTCTTGTTGAGTCAATCCCTTTTAGCCTCCACCTCGGGCTTCATACGAGATACCAAATCACTCTCTTGTTGAGTATAAAAGACTCTCTTGTTGAGTCAATCCCTTTTAGCCTCCACCTCGAGCTTCGTACGAGATACAAAATCACTCTCTTGTTGAGTATAAAAGACTCTCAGGTTGAGTCAAAACCTTTTTACCTCCGTCTTGGGCTTCGTACATGACATATATAAAAGCACTCTCTTGTTGAGCCAGTCACTTGTTAGCACTCTCTTGTTGAGTCGACCCCTTTTAGCCTCTCTCTCGGGCTTCGTACGAGACACATAAAAACACCTTCTTGTTGGATCAATAGCCTCCTCTTAGGCTTTGTATAAGAAAACCCCAGTTGAGTCAATCAACCTCTTAGCATCAAAATATGTGCCTTGCTCATAGGATACAAACATCAACAACTCCTTTTCCTTCATCTAATTGCTGTAAGCGGCAAGCCTCTGGATTATTTACATCCACGCCATTGTCTCTCTTTTAGCATGAGAAATTCCTAAGGAAAGATGGCGTTGCTCTAAACTGATTTAAAGTCTTCTCCTTCAGGTTAAAAATCCCCTATAAAGGAAATTATGGCATTTCTGGATTCACATATCCCAGTTAAATTAATTCTCCTTTATAGTTAGTCACCCAACAATTGTGACAAATAGACCAAATATCCCCCTTTAGAGAAGACAAATTCTCTCTAAAGTCAAATAGACCCTTCAGCTTCACATCTTGGGCTTTGAATAAGATACAAACCACATTTAGCTTCACGTCTTGGGCTTTGAACAAGACACCAAAACAACCTTTTTTTTCCTCCCATAGAATAGGAGGAACTACGATCGCTCTGATTTCCCTGTTTCGTTAAACGGGAATACGTAGGCATAAGATTGAAAAATCTTAGCGAGCACACTAATCAAAACCCCAAAATCCCGTACCTTCATACATCAATCGAAAAGCATCAGTCCTAACATCTTACCAATAGCCTAGACACTATTTTTAAGCAAATAACCCTAAGGGAGAACCCCCCTATTTTGATAGCATCTGTAAACCAACAGTTTTGACTATTTAACCTCAGTTTGCAAGCAGGGTTAATTGGAGACATCTATTTCCCTTCCTTCATCAGCTTCAATAGGATAAAAAATGAATCGAACTGTAGTACCAAAGCGATAGTGATTCGAAACCACAAAAACCGCGCTACAGGCTTAAGTGGAGTTTCATGGAGTTCTTGGCCATTTTGGAATACCCTCATATGATACAACATATGTGTGATCATAGTTTGTTTTGAAACTTTTTGGATCCAAGTGAAAAATGCCCTTACATTTTGGAAAAATTGAAACAGATTCTGATTTAGTGAAAATTTCACTAAGTGTTGGAAAAAGTGACATTTCATGTTTTCAGCCATTTTGACCCAATCGTAACTCAAAATCCATGATGAATTGGAATGAGGTGTAGTTGAAGCTTTTGTAGAGGGCCATGAGAGAAACAAACCCAGCTTTGAATGGGGAAAAATGGCCTTGTGGTTTAGGAGATATGATCCTCCAAAGTTGGTACCCTAGCCACTTTGTTCCATAACTTAGAAAATTTCTAAGTTTTTATGGTTACCCCTTTTATAAGTCATCCCACTTTTCTTGATTTTTCTTGATGAATGATGATACCAATCACATATTAACATCATTTTAGGGTCAAAGCACCATGATTGTGAAAAATCTCAAAAAGTCAAAGTTGACTTTTGTGCACAGTTGACTTTTTGTCAGATGAACTCCAAACTGTGCGATCCTCTATGAAATCAAGTCCTTGACCTAAATCAAACATGATGGAATGATTTCATAGGTGTTATTGGGTGTATTGAATCATGTCCCAAGGCTTGGGAGCATGTCCTGGTCAAAAGTCAAAGGCACAGTTGACTTTTCTCGCGAAACCCTAATTGTGGTTCTGATGAATTTGAAACTTGTTGCTCAAGCTTCTTGGATCAATCCATTGTTGAAAATGGATCAATGTAGTGTGTTAGGGACCCTCAAATCATCTCTTGAGGTCTTGGCTCTTGTTTTCTCCCAATAGTCAACTTATTGGTGAATTAGGTCAAAAAACCCTAATTCCTAATTTTTTATGAATGCATCCCCTGAGGCTAAATTGACTTGATGATTGGGTTTATGAGGTCCTTTAGAGTATTTTAGGTTGTGCTTTGAAGCCCCAGTCGACCAAAACCCTAATTTGGTGACACTGGCGATCCTGAGGCTTAATCCACTCAGAATGTTGCAGCCTTGTGCTTGATCCTTGAGGTGGGAGTCCTCTTGATCCATTGTTGATGTTTGAGAGGTTTAGAAAAGTTGAATATCATGCCATTCCTTTATTGATATTTTGTCTAAGAGCTCTGAGAGGGCTTGGAACCCTAAGTTTGATTGTAGTGAATGCTCACCCATCTTTGAGGAGACTAATGAGGTATAATGGTCCATCCATATTGTGATGATGATTTGCACAATAATGAGAATCTTAGTGGTCAAAATTTGGGGTATGACACCCCATAGGATTTCCAGATACAGTCTTCCCTTCTCTTAGAGTTAAACAATATGGAACAAAGAGAAAGGCAGTATTCTCGGTGAACTTTTTCTCAGACTGTCACCCCTAGAAATTGTCAAAGAAATTCTACTCCCCGGAGTTGATCAATTCTCTGTGAATAGCATCTCCTGAGTTTCTTCAAATCACATAACTTTCCTGAAATGATCTCTTCTCTATGAATTGTATTTCTTGAACTTCTCTTGGTTTGGGACCCACAGGCTTCCTAAAAGCATCCCTGCCTCCTCTTGGGCTTTGTACAAGGACCCTTCGGCTTCTTAGAAGTTCTCATGCCTTCTCTTGGGCTTAATATAAGGACCCTTATGACCTCTTAAAGGTATAAGACCAAACTTAGTCATCCTTTGCTAGAGCAGTCTTTCCAGTGTCAGACTTCAGGCCACTTTAGGGTTGATTCTCATCCTTTAATGCCCTTGCCTCCTCTTGGAGGCATCATACAAAAGATAAAACTCTTCCACACCAGTATACTTGGACACTCTAAATCCCCTTGAGTCTCAAAGACATTCTCAAGTTCCTTACAACTATAGGAAGAAACCCCGGGCATTCTGGATCGATCTCCAGCAGAAACCCAGCCTCTCTCATGAGAGTTCCCCAACCAGGGTCAGCTTATCCCAAATCAGAACCTCAAGATCTCTGATATCTCAACTCTTCTCTAATCCTCAGTAAGAGTTAATTCCCCATTTGGACCTGCCTCGGGATCTTAAACAATTCTCGGCAAAAGATAGCCTCCTCGTAGGCTTTGTATAAGTACCTTTCCTTAGCAGGAAGCTTGCCTCCTCTTAGGATTTGTATAACGATCCTTCCTCAGTGAAGTTAGACTCTTCTTGGGCTTTGTACAAATGATTCTCCCCAGCGGAGATAACCTTTTCAGAATCTCTCGTTGAGTCAATCACTTTTTTCAGACTCTATTGTTGAGTCAACCACCTTTCCCGACTCTCTTGTTGAGTCAATCATTTTTTTAGACTCTCTTGTTGAGTCAATCACCTTCTCGGACTCTCTTGTTGAGTCAACCTTTTTTAGCCTCAATCTTGGGCTATGTACAAGACAGATAAAAATACTCTCTCGTTGAGTCGATCTTTAGCAAAACTTGGTATAAAGATTTCCCCTAGCAGGAGCTAGCCTCTTTTCAGGTTGTGTAGAATACTTTCTCCGGCTTGTCCAGCTTCAATCTTGGGCTTTGTACCAGACAGATATAAAACACTCTCTTGTTGAGTCAAATCCTTTTAGCCTCAATCTTGGGCTTTATACAAGACATAAATCTCCCTCTCCTGAGCTTGGGACAAATATCTTCTCTGGCAGAGTCATTTCCTCCCAGTCTTCTTCTAGGCTTTGAGGAATGATTCTTCCCCAAGCAGAGTCAACTCATTTCAGCCTCAATCTTAGGCTTCGTACAAGAAAGATAATTCTCCCTAGTGAAGTCAAAACCCCTTTCAGCCTCAATCTTGGGCTTTATACAAGACAGACATAATATTTTCCCCAGAAAAGTCAAACTTATAGCCTCCTCTTAGGCTTGGTATAATGATATCCCCAAAGAGTCAGTCTCTTTTTTGCTTCAATCTTGGGTCATGTACAAGACACCAATATATGCACTCTCTTGTTAAGTCGGTCACTTCTAGCCTTCTCTTAGGCTTTGTATAAGGAAATCCCCTAGCCGATTTAATTAACCTTTTAGCTTCAACCTTGGGCTTCGATCAAGGCACAAAAAAATCAACAATCCCTCTTTAGAGATGACAGATTCTCTCTCATTCAAAACCTTTTAGCTTCAATCTTGGGCTTTGAACAAGACACCAAACATCTTTTCCTCCCTTAGAATAGGAGGAACTACGATTGCTCTGATTTCCCTGTTTCTTTTAAACGGGAATACATAGGCATAAGATTGCGAAATCTTAGCGAGCATACCAATCAAAAACCCTAGGTCCAGTACCATCACACATCAACCAAAACTTTGGTCTAGTACCTTACCAAAAACATCGGGAAAAACCCGAACATCAACAAAAACTAACTCTCCCTGTCATACTTTCCCAAGAAACTTTCCAAACCCATTATCAGATAAACACCATTAATTACAAAGAGAAATCTAAAGCAAATATCCTGTGGATAACCACATATAGGATGGGTAATTGACAACTCCCCATTGTATAACTTGACCCCGGACCCCCAATCTCTTTTAAGCGTTTGTTCTGTTATACATTCGTGTGCAAGGTTAGTTTTAAATAGCTTCCCTTTCCCTTCCAGCTTCACGGGATAAATAAGAAATCAGAAAGTAGCACCCTTTATCCTCGAGGAGGAAAACCCAAACTTCAGCGATAAGGTGGTCACGTCACTAACAAAAATCCCTCACTACAATATCCCCAAAGAGTCAGTCTCTTTTTTGCCTCAATCTTGGGCCTTCTACAAGACACCAATATATGCACTCTCTTGTTGAGTCGGTCCCATCTAGCCTCCTCTTAGGCTTTGTATAAAGAAATCCCCTAGCCTAGTCAATTAACCTTTTAGCATCAACCTTGTGCTTTGATCAAGGCACATAAAAATCAACAATCCTTATTTAGAGATGACAAATTCTCTCTCAGTCATAACTTTTTAGCTTCAATCTTGGGCTTTGAACAAGACACCAATACCCTTTTAGATTCAATCTTGGTATTTGAACAAGACACCAAAACCTCATTTTCCTCCCTTAGAATAGGAGGAACTACGATTGCTCTGATTTCCCAGTTTCGTTTAAACGGGAATACGTAGGCATAAGATTGTGAAATCTTAGCGAGCATACTAATAAAAAACTCTAGGTCCAGTACCTTCATATCAATCAAAACTTAGGTCCAGTACCTTACCAAAAACATCGGGAAAAACCCGAACATCAACAAAAACTCACTCTCCCTGTCATACTTTCCCAAGAAACTTTCCCAACCAATTAACAGATAAACACCATCAATTACAAAGTGAAACCCTAAAGCTAATATCCTGGTGATAACCACATATAGGGTGGGTAATTGATAACTACGCATTGTATAACCTGAACCCGGACCCCCCAATCTCTTTAAAGCGTTTGTTCTGTTAAACATTTGCGTGCAAGGTTAGTTTTAGATTGCTTCCCTTTCCCTTCCAGCTTCACGGGATAAATAAGAAATCAGAAAGTAGTACCCTTTCTCCTCAAGGAGGAAAACCCAAACTTCAGCGATAAGGTGGTCGCGTCCCCGACAAAAATCACTCGCTACAGATTGTCCCGAGTATTGTACGACTGAGACCGTTTGACTCTAAAATCGTGACACATACGTGAGATTCGATGGTAAGAAGAATGCATTATGTGAGAATGATGAATGATATGCAATGATATATATATTAATTTTTTTTTTGTTTTTGCTTTAATAAAATTGAAACTTCAACAACTAGATTGCAAATATCATACAGTGGGGAGACCCCATTTTATTGAATTTGTGATAACACCGAATTACACCGCGTTTTTGACTCGAATTGTACATGCTTCTTAGGATTTTTATTACCGTTTTCTTGTATTATGCTTGTATTTTGTCTTGTTTTCAGATTCTAGGTGTTTCCAGAGCCATCCACAAAGAAATAAAGGAAATCGAGCAAAAAGCCAACTTTTGAAGGAATTGCACATGTGGCACCCAACATGGCGGGGGGCATGGGGTAGTCCACAAGTTGGAGGGGACTCAACTGCTAACAACTACCACGTCTCCCACCACTTTCTTCCCTAGTTCATGTGGCAGGCGCCATGAGGGGGGTGGCGGGCGCCACCTTTGACGGACATTTTCCCTCCCAAAAGAAGTTGGAGGGCATCCTTGTCCTTTCATACCTTTTTCTAAGTCTATAAATAGAGGCTTCTTGTTCATTTCTTGGCATCCAAACTTAGTTGCAAACACCTTAGGCATAAATAATCGAGTTTTTGTAAGTGATAATCTTCTCACATCGGGAAGTTATCACATTTGTGTGATCGAGTCTGTAATCGAGTTTGGAGCACTTGGTGGAAGTTAATCCTGCCGCCATTTTCCTTTCCAGTTATTTTCCAATTGTTTTCAGAATTAAAATCTCCGATTGGAGCAAGTTTCTATTTATGAATTAAGCTTTTATCTTCATTTATTGCTCGCTTCGCTTTTACTACATTTATTTCTCGCATCCGCTTTACTTTCTTTATTTCTCGCATCCGCTTTACTTTCTTTACTAATCGCAATCGCTTTACTTTATTCGAATTATTTACTTTCAAAACCTTTTATTTCAAAAAGACTTTACTTTGACATGATAAAATTAAATATCTCTGTTTACATTTCCATGTCTGGCTAAATCTTAAAGGTTAGAATGTAAAGATCACGGTTTAACACATAATGCATCGATAGAAACACTTAGGGGCTATTTTGGTCTTTAACACGAGTTTTCCGCACTTAATTTCTGTTGGGTAAGATCGAAAGCCGCCCAACCTTTAGATAAACTTGGTTAGTCTTAACTGTACAAAGGAAGTGACAGCGCTTTGCACATTTAAGTAGGAGTTTTTAATACTTTAGAAAAATGATTTTAGAACTATTTTCGAACGCGTTTGTATGTTTAAAATCTGGTTCGTATGAACCTCTTTTGTTTAAAAGTTTCAAATCAAAATACTTTTCAACTAAGTCAAGAAACTATATTTCTTAAAAATAGGTTTTTCACTTTAACGCAATGCGCGCCTTTTTATAAGTGACAATAAGAGGGTTTGTTTAAAGGTTAAACTCGGTTCTGAATACGCGAAAGCGACAGTTCCCATTAAATTAGTTCTTTTCATAAAGTAGAAAACATTGCCCATAAATAGTTCTGTTACATGCGTTGGAATGTTATCTGACTGTGTGAATTACATTCAAGCCTGTTGTTTTCATTTGAGTTTTAAATCTTCGTACTTTGCTTCACTCTACTTTTACTGTGCACTCATAAATCCCTGAATTAACTTGCCTTAGATAAACACCGTAACTATAGGAATCGATAGATTGACGTTTGGTCTCTGTGGATCGATAATCTTTTGTATTACTCTGACGCATTTCGTATACTTGCGAAAACCACGCATCAAGTTTTTGGCGCCGTTGCAGGGGACCAATTTCGTCAAATTTCGTACCCTGTTGTTACACCGTCTAGACTAAGGTTTTACCTACTGGTCAATGCGAAGAACTCGCAGCACCGGTAGTCTTATAGATCCTTTAGCGGAACCTGAGGTTACGCTCGCGCACGTCTCTTACTTCGTAGAATTAAGGAAAATATGGCCGAGGACCGTAACCAAAGACCGCTTAAAGATTTCGCTCAACCATCCGATGACGAACCCAGTTCTAGTATAGTTAACCCTAATATTCCTGCTAACAATTTCGAACTGAAACCCTCCCTATTACAATTAGTGCAGCAAAGCCAATTCGCGGGTCTCCCATCTGAGAACCCAAAGCAACATCTAAAAGTCTTTATCCAATTAGCAGACACTTTTAAAACCAATGGTGCTAGTTCTGAGGCGATTCGTCTAAGACTATTTCCTTTCTCCCTCAGATACAAAGCTCTTACGTGGTTAGATTCCCTTCCAGCCAACTCTATAACAACTTGGGAAGACCTTAGGAGAGTTTTCCTAGCTAGATATTTTCCCCCAAGTAAAACTGCCGTCTTTCGAAACCAAATAACCAGATTCACTCAAAACCAAGGTGAATCACTCTTTGAAGCTTGGGAGAGATATAAAGACCTATTGAGAATATGTCCACATCATGGCCTGGAATCATGGCTAATTATTCATACCTTCTATAATGGACTTCATTATAACACTAAGATGCCCATCGACGCCGCCGCTGGTGGCGCTCTGATGAATAAACCTTACCCTGAAGCTTGCGCTCTCATCTAAGATATGGCTCAAAACCATTGTCAATGGGGAACAGAACGAGCAACAGTGGAGAAGAAAAAAGCCCAAGGAGGAATACATGAGATAAGTTCTATAGACATGATGCAAGCCAAAACTGATGCTTTGGCCCTTAAGGTCCAACATATGTACGCAAACCCAGCCACTGCAGCAGCAGTTTCCCCGGAATGCGAATTATGTGGAACCAAAGGACACCAATCAGCGGAATGCAATCTGTTGAATGAAACTAAATCAGACAAGGTCAACTATGCCCAAGGGAACCCATTTTCAAACACTTATAACCCTGGATGGAAGAATCACCCAAATTTTTCGTACAAAAACAATAACCCTATCCAAAACCCTGCACCTCCGAGACCACCCAGTTTTCAAGCTGTGCCACCTAAGCCGAACCTTGAGAAAATCATGGAAAATTTCATCTCAGCTCAGACCCAGCAAAACAAAGAATTCCTAAACCAAAACATTCATGTTAATGAAATGATTACCCGGTTAGGAACTAAGGTAGACCAAATAGTCACCCACAATAAGATGCTTGAAACCCAGATCTCTCAGGTAGCTCTAAAACAAGCTCCCGAAACCACACCTGGAGGACAGTTTCTTGGACAAACTCAACAAAACCCTCGAGGTCAAGCCAATGCAGTTACCTTACAAAGTGGGACCGCTTACGATGAACCGGCTAACCCGGCATTGAATGAACCCAAAATTTCTAAGAAAAGCATTGTGCCCACGGACGAGGTAGAGGGACCAGTGGAATCTGAAAAGCGGAAAGATCAAGGAGAAGCTATAAACAAAACTTACAAGCAACCCCCGCCATACAAACCTCCGATACCATATCCACAATGACTTAAACAAACCAAGATCAATAACCAATACTAGAAATTCCTTAAAGTCATAGAGAAACTTCATGTGGAAATCCCTTTCACAAAAGCCATCACCCAAATACCATCTTATGCAAAGTTCCTAAAAGACATCCTTACCAACAAACATAGACTTGACGATCCAAAACCTTTGGAATGCAATTCCATTTCCAAAAATAAACTTGCTAAAAAGGAGAAAGATCCTGGAAATTTCTCCATACCTTGTATTTTGGGAAGTCATGTCATCGACAAAGCTTTCCTGGACTTAGGAGCTAGTGTGAGCTTAATGCCTCTAGCAGTTTGTGAAAGGTTAAAACTTCGAGAACTACAACCTACTAAGATATCTCTTCAATTAGCCGATAGATCTGTCAAATATCCAGTAGGCATATTAGAAGACGTCCCTGTTAGGATCGGTCAGTTGTTTATCCCTACTGATTTCGTTGTCATGGACATTAAAGAAGATGACGACATCCCAATCCTACTAGGTAGACCATTCTTATCAACCGCAGGAGCCATAATAGATGTCAAGAAAGGAAAGTTAACTTTTGAAGTAGGTGATGAGAAGATAGAATTCATTCTGTCAAAGTTTCTCATGGAACCGGTATTAGGAGACGCATGTTATGCCATAGACGTCATTGATGAATGCATTAGGGAACTAGAAGAACCTATAGAAACAATTAAATTGCCTTCAACCCTCATTAGGGAAGATGATGGATTTATAGAACCCTACATCGATGATAACCTTCACAAATGTTTATCCCTTACCCCATATCTAATACCATGCTCCAAGAAACCAACTTTAGAACTCAAAAAATTACCAAAGAATCTAAGATATGAGTTTTTGGACGAGGAAATGAACTGGACAGTTATAGTCAATGCTACCTTGGGCCAAGAAGAAACAAACCAACTCTTAGATGTTTTGCGAAAATATCCCTCAGCCTTAGGATATAATATCTCTTATCTAAAAGGTATAAGCCCATCTGTGTGTATGCACCGGATTTTACTTGAGGAAGATTCAAAACCCTCCAGAGAGCATCAGAGAAGAATAAACCCTATAATGAGCGATGTTGTTAAGAAAAAGGTTCTTAAGTTGCTAGAAGCAGGTTTAATCTATCAGATCTCAGATAGTAAGTGGGTGAGCCCTGCGCATGTAGTACCTAAAAAGGGAGGCATCACAGTCATGCAAAATGAGAAAGGCGAACATGTAGCAAAACAGATAGAAGGAGGATGGCATATGTGTATAGATTACAGGAAGTTAAACAAAGCAACTAGGAAGGATCATTTCCCTTTACCATTCATAGACCAAATGTTGGAACGTCTAGCCAGATACTCTTACTTTTCCTATCTAGATGGATATTCGGGATTCTTCTAAATTCCCATTCACCCAGAAGATCAAGAAAAAACAACCTTCACGTGCCCTTACAGAACCTTTGCCTATAGACGAATGCCATTCGGCCTCTGTAATGCTCCAGCTACTTTTCAGTGTTGCATGATGTCAATCTTCGCTGACTACCTTGATGGAATTATGGAGGTATTCATGGATGATTTCTCGGTATGCGGATTTGATTTTAAAAACTGTCTTGTTAACCTTGAGAAAATCCTGAAAAGATGTGCGGACAAATACCTAGTGCTAAACTAGGAGAAATGTCACTTTATGGTTACCGAAGGTATAGTTTTAGGACACATAGTCTCTGAAAAGGGTATTGAAGTAGATAAATCTAAAATAGAAGTCATAGAAAACCTAAACCCACCTAAGACCATTAGAGAAGTCCGAAGTTTTCTTGGACATGCTGGTTTCTATCGGCGTTTTATCAAAGATTTCTCTAAAATAACCAAACCTTTAACCGGCCTTCTGATGAAAGATGTTGAATTTAACTTTGACGAGAAATGCATTGAAGCATTTAACCTCTTGAAGCAAGCGTTAATTTCAGCACCCATTATGCAACCCCCAGATTGGACCGAACCTTTCGAGATCATGTGCGACGCTAGTGATTATGCTGTAGGAGTTGTTCTAGGTCAAAGAAAAGATAAGAAATTGCATGTAATCTATTATGCTAGTAGAACCCTAGATGCTGCTCAGCTTAACTACGCAACAACTGAAAAAGAACTCTTAGCTGTAGTTTTTGCTATAGACAAATTTCGATCTTATCTGGTAGGAGCTAAAATTATAGTTCACACTGACCATGCTGCTATTCGTTACTTACTAAGTAAGAAAGATGCCAAACCTAGGTTACTTCGATGGATCCTTTTATTGCAAGAGTTTGAACTAGACATTCGAGATAAGAAAGGAACAGAGAATGTAGTTACCGATCACCTTTCTAGACTTGAGTACCTAAAACCAGACTTAGTGCCTATAAATGACGATTTTGCCTATGACCGGTTAATAGCTAAGATAGATGCATTGAAGAAAATGACCTAGATCCTTATAAGAACCCTGGAAATTCCTTAGCAATAAGTAGTGTACCATGGTACGCAGATTTTGTCAACTACTTAGCCGCTGATATTATACCTCCTGACCTTAACTATCAACAGAAGAAGAAGTTCTTTAACGATGTAAGAAATTTCTATTGGGACGAACCACTTCTTTTCAAGAGAATTACAGACGAAATATTTCATCGTTGTGTTCCAAAAGAAGAAGTAAGAAATATTATAAAACATTGTCACTCTGCACCCTACGGAGGACATGCTAGCACCTCTAAGACGTACGCTAAAATTCTTCAAGCTGGCCTTTTCTGGCCCACAATGTGGCATGATATACATGCTTATATAGTCAAATGTGACCGGTGCCAGCACACTGGAAACATCTCGAGACGTGACGAAATGCCCTTAAGGAATATTCAGGAAGTATAGCTCTTTGATGTTTGGGGTATCGATTTTATAGGACCATTTCCATCCTCATTAGGAAATAAATATATCTTAGTAGCTGTTGACTACGTGTCTAAATGGATTGAAGCCATAGCCTCACCCACAAACGAAACACGAGTGGTGATTAAGCTGTTTAGGAACTATATATTCCCTAGATTCAGAGTACCCCGTCTTGTTATAAGCGATGGTGGATCGCACTTCATATCAAGGATTTTTGACAAACTGTTAAGTAAATATGGATTTAAGCATAGAGTAGCAACACCCTACCATCCACAGATTAGTTGCCAAGTAGAAGTGTCTGATAGGGAGATAAAACAAATCTTAGAAAAAACCGTTTCTATATCCAAAAAGGATTGGTCTCAGAAGCTACAAGAAGCACTATGAGCCTATAGAACTGCCTTTAAAACCCCTATCAGAACGACCCCTTACCAGTTAGTCTATGGAAAATCCTGTCACCTACCCTTCGAGTTAGAACACAAAGCCTATTGGGAAATTAAAACCTTGAATCTAGATTATCTAACTGCTGGTGAAAAATGTATCCTTGACATTCATAAGTTAGAAGAACTCCGTCAGTCCGCCTATGAAAATGCCATTATATACAAAGAAAGAACCAAAGCATGGCACGATAAAAGAATTATAAAAAAAGATTTCAATATAGGCGATCCAGTTCTCCTCTTTAATTCCAGGTTGCGGCTTTTCCTTGGAAAACTTCGTTCAAGATGGACAGGTCCTTTTGAAGTTTCTAAGGTCCTAAAATCCGGAGCAGTTGAGATCCAGAATAACTCTTGTAGTCCATTCATTGTAAATGGACAAAGGTTAAAACGTTATGAAGGAGGCGACATTCCTATTGACTACTCCAGCCACACCCTGATTGATCCACCAATGCCATCTTCAGATACATGAGTTCTACTCGTCAAGCTAACGACTTTAAACAAGCGCTGCATGGGAGGCAACCCACGGTTTTATTTATTTTTCCTTATTTTATTTATTTTCCTTTTTATTACTTTTTATGTCTTATATTTTGTTTTTAGTTTTAAATGTTTATCTGTATAATCTGACCTTTTATAATATGTATATTTTCAGGTCCTTTTCTCTAACCCTACTTTTCAGGATGCAGACCTTCGATGACATGCAAGTTACCTTCAGAGACGATGCTCAGAGGCAGCGCTACATAGTCCTATATCAGCGCCCTATGGCACCTACACGTTATCCTGATCAGGCCTGCATGGATGTTTTGGGTATTGAGCCCAGTATACGGTTTCTTTGTAGCCAGCTCTAGTGGGACGAGTATGCTGATGAGATGCACTCGACCTATAGGAATCTCACCCTGGAGTTCCTCAATTCGTTCAGATATGAGCCGTATGTTGATCAGGTCGGGCGTGTTACTTTCAGGTTATTCGGGACAGAGTATGCCTTCACCCAGAAGGGGCTCGATGATTTGTTAGGCTTCCAGACCACTCCTGATGCTATTCCAGAGTTGCCTATGGGATATTTTATGAGTCGAGACATCGACAAATTCCGGAGCGACATCACAGGTGGAGGGGGTCCTGATCTTATTACTCTGCTATCTCTTATCATTCATAATCCAGCTATGAGATACTTCCAGATGGTCCTAGCACACACCCTCCTGGGGAAAGCTGATCTTGACATCCATGTTAGTGAGGAAGAGATTTTCTTCCTCTTCTGCGCAAATCAGTCGCGTCTAGTTTCCTGTGGGAGTTTTCTGCTTGACAACCTTGGGTGTACAGCCAGTTCTTCTGAGGGGATTATTCATGCAGTTAAACAGATTGCTACTGCTTTGGGGCTTATAAGCAAGCTACTTCATCTGACCCTTATTGCAGGTACACCACATTAGACGTCGATTTCTGTTTGGACCGCGGGTTGATGAGGAGAGCTTCCTTCCATCCCGACCAGTTCAAGCTATTGATCGATAATGAGACTGTACATTTCTTCACCCTGCCAGATCCCATGATGACCAGTGTGCACGACCAGGCCAATTGGAGTTATGCATTAGAGGGTTTTGGTGAGACTGTTGATGAGCCCAGGACTCCACCAGTGCCTGAGTACCATCCTACGCCACCGTCTCCCAGGGTTACTGTTCTATCTAATATTCATTCTTTGCAGAGGCCTGACATACAGGCACAGATTGTTGAGCTTCGTATGGAGACAACTAGACTCAGACAGGAGGTCGCAGATCTCACTTTGCAGGTCCAGGTATCTGATTTGACACATGCGACCGAGGCAGACTGTTTATATCAGGAGATTGCGGATCTTCGCAGAGAGTTGGCAGCAGTTCGTGGTTCTGACCAGGCAGAGGAGCCTTCGGCCGCGTGATGATACTACTCTCTTATTATTATTATTATTATATTTACCATATTTACGCATTTACATTCTCAGACGTATATATTTGTTTTACATTATTCGTATTTGGTTTTCATGTTGTTCATTATGTACTCTAGTACTTACATATATTTATGCATGTTTATTTCCATTTTCTTATTTTATTTTACTAAATTAATTATATTATTGCATATGTATTTTATATTTTCCTAACAAAAATAATCCAAGTGCCGAAAAAGAGAAGGTAGTGCTAATAGCACCACCAAAATAAAAAAGAAGGAGGAAAGCCCAAGAGGACCAAGCAAAAGTCGGTCCAGAAGACTAGTTCATGTGGCGCCCGCCATATAGACCATGGCGCCCGCCATGGGGTCTGGTTCTATATGCGGGGCAGAACCACCCCAACCACCATTTCCTCATCCAAAACCCCCAAAATCTCCATTTTGGAACTTCCAAAAACTTCCCTCAACCTCCAAAAAGTTCATAACTCTCCAAACTACTCACCATCCCATTGACATCTCCAAACCCCATTTTCAAAACCATCCATAAAAATCCCTAAAACCTCCATTTTCTCCATTCCTCCATAAAACCCATTTCCATCTTCTTCAACCTCCAAAAAAAAAAATTGCATCCATGGAGTACGACGGTTACACCCTCCGCCAAGGAAAGCCCAGGGAGAGGCAAAAGAAACTTCTCGAGAAGTTGCAAGAGCGAGCCATAATCTTGACCCGGTATATAGACGTCGATTGTCTTTACTCTCTTGGTATTTATCATAGCATTTTTCATTTCCTATATATATTAGGAATGCATGATATATTTGCTAGAAAGGAACCGACCTTTGAGCGATTGACTTGGGAATTTTTGAGTTCCCTAATTTACACTGTCAGTCCTAACACTGCTAGCACAGTCAGTACAGTGAAATTCCGGATGTTTAATGTTGAATATGAATTCACTACCGACGAACTAGCAGAGCATTTAGGAGTACCTTTTGGAGATGGCGTTATTTGTGTAGCACCTTTGGATTCTGATTGGTCTGCTGAGGCATTCTCCTTCTGGAACAGGCTGTCAAATCATACAACCACTTCTTTTGAAGGAATCCTTGCCTCAAGGATCCATAACCCGGCCATCCGTGTGTTTCGTTATATGTTGGCCTGTACTGTTTTTGCCCGGGTGAATCCAAACAAGGTGAATTCTAGAGAACTCTTATTTTTGCAAGGGTGCCTCACAAATAGGCAAATTAATTTTTTCCTTTTATGTTTGCCCATATGACTGCTATTGTTAAGAGTATAGGAACCATTTCTTTCGGAGGACTGATCACGTCTATCGCTAGGGCTCTCAACCTTGACACTAAGATAGCCACGTTATCACCTCTCCCTCCTCGCACAATTAATTTAAAATTTCTGAAATACATGAAATTGTGCAAGACAAGAAGAGAGGGGGGCTTTGAACCTATGGTTCATGGTGTAGCTATCCCATCTGTTGTGTTACCCTACACTAGACGTACTGATGTACGAGTGGAGAGGAACTGGACCTATGACTTAGACGCTCCACCTTTTACAGGTCCAGTTCTTCCTAATGTTCCTGCTGGGGATGAACATGAGACTGATGACGAGTTTGACCATCATGAGCAGTCTCTTAATCATCATATGTCACCCCATGTATCACCTACACACACTGCACCATCTTTTTCTAACCCATCTCCAGGTACTGTTCCTGGTTTCTATATCACTGAGCAGATGTGGCGCGAACAGCTGGCTCGAGAAGAGAAGCATGACGGCTTGCTTGCTGCTACCCAGCAGCAACTTACCGACAACCTGAACTTTATGCAAGAGTCACAGCAGCAAACAAACCGTTCCATCCAGACCATCAGGCAATCTCAGGCTGCACTAAAAACCAGATTCGACGAGTTCGCTGCTTCTTAGAGCGATTGTCGCCGTAGCAGATCCTGACACCCTAGGCGGTCACCGCACAGTGACGGGAGTACCAGTAGCATGCCGTAGACTCACCAGGTTACATCTTCTCTGCATTATTTCGAAACATTGGGGACAATGTTCGATTTAAGTGTGGGAGGAGATTTTATTCGTTTTCTTGCAATTTTATTTCCTTTTATTTTTACTGCTTTCTAGTTAGTTTATCTTATTTTAGTTTATTTTTAGAATATGCATGTGCTTGACGAGTCATCTGTATAGTGTATCCTTATTTCCCCATTTCTTTAGCCATACCAAAAATTTTTTACAAAAGAAAAGTGAATCATTTTGAAATATTTGGGCTTTAAGACAGGTTCGAATTAGGATGCGGATGACTTGGGAAATCTTTTTGTAACATCGGTATCGTTTTTACACCGTAAGCTTCGTGAGTATAAAAATCGACCCCGATACCCATATACCATAGCCTTAATTGTCTTTTTAGTAGGTCCTTAGTAGTTTATCCCAGCAGTTGGCTCCGGCCTAAGCATGCTCTACGTAGGGGACCGATGAATATAAGTGAATGATCTGTATGATGTGCTTTATAGAAAATGCAACTCGGGATAGGTGACCCTCACAAGGTCACTTAACTCAAAAAGTTGTAAAAATTTGCAAAAAAAAAAAAAAGAAAAGAAAAAGAATAAAAAAGAGCATAAAGTTACCCATTGTTAGTTAGTTCAGAGGTGTCTGGTGCTGGACTTGGTAGGGCGGGTTATGATCCGATCCCCCACAACTACAATAGGGTCAATAAAAGGGGTTACACCAGTTTGTGTACCAGAGCCCTTGTGTTTGAGATCAGAATCACTAATCGGTCACTTTACTATGAGTATGTACGGATAACGGGCTTAATGTGATTGCGCCGGAATGAAAAGGACCCAAGAAATGCACAAGGTAGGCCTAGGTACAATAGGGTAGTATGGATTGATTTGCATAGGAACGAAGCTTATGTCCGTGTCTGCGGAAAAGTGTGATTGCGATATCCTTGTTTCATCTAGTTAGTACCTATCTCTTCATCCTGATTTGAACATAGAAGCCCTTTTAGCCCGAATCATTCGTTGATATCACTTCTTTCAGTCACGAGCCTTAGAGTGTTTTGCTTGAGGACAAGCAAAGGTTTATGTGTGGGAGAATTTGATAACACCGAATTACACCGCTTTTTGACTCGAATTGCACATGCTTCTTAGGATTTTTATTATCGTTTTCTTGTATTATGCTTGTACTTTGTCTTGTTTTCAGATTCTAGGTGTTTTCAGAGCCATCCACGATAAAATGAAGGAAATCGAGCAAAAAGCCAACTTTTGAAGGAATTGCACATGTCGCACCCAACATGGCGGGCGCCATGGGGTAGGCCACAAGTTGGAGGGGACTCAACTGCTGACAACTGCCACGTCTCCCACCACTTTTTTCCCTAGTTCATGTGGCGGGCGCCATGAGGGGGGTGGCGGGCGCCACCTTTGACGGACATTTTCCCTCCCAAAAGAAGTTGGAGGGCATCCTTGTCCTTTCATACCTTTTCCTAAGTCTATAAATAGAGGCTTCTTGTTCATTTCTTGGCATCCAAACTTAGTTGCAAACACCTTAGGCATAAATAATCGAGTTTTTATAAGTGATAATCTTCTCACATCGGGAAGTTATCACATTTGTGTGATCGAGTCTGTAATCGAGTTTGGAGCACTTGGTGGAAGTTAATCCTGCCGCCATTTTCCTTTCCAGTTATTTTACAGTTGTTTTCAGAATTAAAGCCTCCGATTGGAATAGGTTTCTATTTATGAATTAAGCTTTTATCTTCATTTATTTCTCACTTCGCTTTTACTTCATTTATTTCTCGCATCCGCTTTACTTTCTTTATTTCTCGCATCCGCTTTACTTTCTTTACTTGTCGCAATCGCTTTACTTTATTCGCATTATTTACTTTCAAAACCTTTTATTTCAAAAAGACTTTACTTTGACATGATAAAATTAAATATGTCTGTTTACATTTCCATGTCTGTCAAAATCTTAAAGGTTAGAATGTAAAGATCACGGTTTAAGTATCATTTCACATAATGCATCGATAGAAACACTTAGGGGCTATTTTGGTCTTTAACACGAACTTTTCGCACTTAATTTCTGTTGGGTAAGATCGAAAGCCACCCAACCTTTAGATAAACTTGGGTAGTCTTAACTGTACAAAGGAAGCGACAACGCTTTGCACAGTTAAGTAGGAATTTTTAATACTTTAGAAAAACGATTTTAGAACTATTTTCGGACGCGTTTGTAGGTTTAAAATCCGGTTCGTATGAACCTCTTTTGTTTAAAAGTTTCAGATCAAAATACTTTTCAACTAAGTCAAGAAACTATATTTCTTAAAAATAGGTTTTTCACTTTAACGCAATGCGCGCCTTTTGATAAGTGACAATAAGAGGGTTTGTTTAAAGGTTAAACTCGGTTCTGAATACGCGAAAGCGACAGTTCCCATTAAATTAGTTCTTTTCATAAAGTAGAAAACATTGCCCATAAATAGTTCTGTTACATGCGTTGGAATGTTATCTGACTATGTGAATTACATTCAAGCTTGTTGTTTTCATTTGAGTTTTATATCTTCGTACTTTGCTTCACTCTACTTTTACTGTGCACTCATAAATCCCGAAATTAACTTGCCTTAGATAAACACCGTAACTATAGGAATCGATAGATTGACGTTTGGTCTCTGTGGATCGATAATCTTTTGTATTACTCTGGCGCGTTTCGTATACTTGCAAAAACCACGCATCAATTTGAAAGATTGCAGAAAGGGAAATATAGTATTTTACAAAGTGCTGTAAAAGAAATGTATAAACTTATGGATCCTGAGTCCTCTCTGAGGAGAACTCAGATGCTGGTTCTGGTATTTTCCTTTTCTTTGACCGGGGCTTTTTAGTCGTTGTTGGGTTGTCAGTCCTTTGCTAAGTGAAAAGAGCGAGCAAGTTTCTTCGGTCTTCTTGACTTTCTACAACATGCTGCTCTAATATCCTAATTAGAGCATCCTTTTCTTTTAACAGTTGTTGAATTTTGGTACACTCCACATTGAGAATGCGGTATTTGTTCTTCCAAGAGTTCTTTTCCTGTTGAACTTTGTTGAGAGCGACCTGGAGTTTTTCTGTATTAGACTTAAAATAAAGGACAAATTCCTTTAACGGAAGAACTTATTGATGAGAGTAAGGCATCCTCAGCTTGAGGGCTCTAGTTTGTACCCAGTGGAGATAAGGTTGCACGGAGATACAGTCCAATTTTCCTAGAGACTCTCTTCCTTTCCTGTGAACATGTTTCCAGGCATGTACTATTTCCACTTTTAGTTCCATGTCATTTTCTCCTTCCTTAAAGAAAAGAACTTTCAGATGAACATTACGCGGGATATGCTTCATCGGGTATCCGAGTTGACGACGAACTAAAATTGGATGATAGTTGATTCCTCCTTTAGTTCCTATGAGGGGTACATTAGGGAAGTTTCCACATTTGTCAATGATCTTTATCCCGTCGTAGATCTGATTGTACCAATCTATGTCAGAGTTGGTAAGAGACATGATTCTCTGTGACCAACGTAGAGTACTCTTATGATCCCAAAAAGTAGCAGACTTGGGTAAATGGGAAGTGAACCATTTGTAGTGCAAGGGTACATTGCATATGATCATTCCTCCGCTGTACAAATTCCTTAAGTGTACATAATGATAAGCATCTGCGAGCAAGGTTGGTACGGAGTTTCCAATAAGAAACATCTTAATGGCATTGGTATCGATGAAGTTATCGATGTTGGGAAAGAGGAACAACCCGTATGTGAGTAGAACAAAGATATCTTCAAAAGCAGTAATGTTTCCTATACTGGCAAAGTATAGGGCTTTCTCTACCAAAAACTTAGCCGGTCAACCTTGGATTCCTTCCTTAGTGGTCATGTGAGTCCGGACTTCTGACTTGTCCAAATAGATCGCTCTTGAAATGGTTTGATTCTTTGGAATTTCTTCCAGTCCAGAAAAGGGAGCTTGGTCAGTGATGGGAATTCAGTTAGGTGAGAGTACTCTTCTTGCGTCGGTGCTAGTTGATAATCTGAGAATGTGAAACAGTGATAAACTGGATCGTAGAACTGAATCAGCGTAGACAGGAATCCTTCAACTACATGGACCCTTAACAGAGACAGCAGTCCTCCGTACTTAGCTCTAAAAGCATCAGGTTTGGTGATCATCCTTGCCAACCCCCTTAAATCCTTTAGTTTTGGAGCCTTGAAGGTGTACTTGTGCGTCTTCCTTCTACCGAAATCCATAATGCAATCTTTCTCTCTGATATTTGCAATCATAGTTTTAGTTTAATTTGAAATAGAAGAGAGAAGAGAAAAGAAGATTTTTTCTTTATTTAAGAGTTTTTTAAATGAATACTAAATCCTCAGTTTCACGGATACCACATTCGGACAGTCTGCCTTCACGACGAAGTCGTTCAACATTGAATCCGCTAAGAGTATCTCTACTGATTTGATGGTCTATCGGGATCGCTTATTCGGGAATCACTCCCTGTAAGACCACCCATCTATGCCATCACCTATCTTAGGGTTCTCTCATACATTCCACATGCGACATCACTCACATTCCCTTTGACAGAAAAATAAACACGGATATTAAGTAGAAAAAGCGATATATATATATATATATATATATATATATATATATATATATATATATATATATATATATATATAGTATGATTTCTAACAGTCTGGACCTCTTAAGAATTCTAATTCTAGTCCTAGACATACAAATTGATTTTTCCCCAGCAGAGTCGCCATTTTTCTGTAGCGTGCGATTTTTGTCGGTGACGTGACAACCTTATCGCCATAGGTTTCTCCACTGCAACGTGTCATACCCCAAATTTTGACCACTAAGATTTCCCATTATGGTGCAAATCATCAGCATAATATGGATGTACCTTTGTGCCTCATCAATCTCCTCAAGGAATTGTTGAGCATTCACTACAATCAAGCTTAGGGTTTCAAGCCCTCTCAAAGCCTTTAGACAAAGGATCAATCAAGGAATGCCATGATCTTCATCTTGTCTAACCTCTTAAACATCCACAAAGGATCAAGAGGACTCCCACATCAAGAATTAAGCACAAGAGTGCAACATTTCAAGTGGATCAAGCCTCAAGTTCATTTAATACAAAGTCAACTGATGCAGAAAGTCAAAGTTTGACTTTTGGGTCAACTATGAGCTTCACAAGACATTACTCAAGAAAATATGATGGATGATTTAATTTGATCAAATTTAAATCAAGAAATCATACAAAATTGCAAAATTGATCAAATTGAAGGAAACGTAGAAATTTTTTCTAAGTTAAAATCATGTTCAAGTGCGCAACTTTTCAAGGTTGTGACTATTGATCCAAGCATCCATTGATTTTGAGTAAGAGCTACTTTTAAAGAGGGTATTTGATACTTCAACATTGTAGAAGGAATCAACTCAAAACATCATAAGGATTGAAAGATATAAGTGATCAAAGTTGGGAATTCTTAATGTCCAATGTTCTGACATTGCATAGGACATCATTAATATTTTTTCAGCAAGAATGTCCCAACTTCAAGGATGTTTTTCTCCATGATCCAAGTTGAACCAGGTCTAGGGTCAAACATGAAAGTTGAAGTACATCATCTCAGCTTTCTAGAAAGTCCTAGAACGTCCTTGTACCATACTCGATCAAGGAGATATGATTTTTGTAAAAAGCATTGATAAAGCAGAATTTTCATGACAGCTTTTAGGACAGATTTGACTACACAAGTTCAAGACCATTTTTGATGACTTTGCAAGTTGAACCAAGGCCAAAGTCAAACATCAAAGTTAAATTATGTCATTAGGGCTTTCCAAAATGTATAATAACTCCCATTAATTCAACTTGAGCAAGGAGTTATGAACCTCATAACAGGCCTTGCTCGAGCTGATTTTTTTAGGACAGATTTTGTGCACTTTTCTTGAGCCACCCAATTTTCAAGCTTTGTCACCATGCAAGACAAGCATCAAAGATGCAATTCATTTCAACTCAAAATATCATAGTGGATTAAAAGATACAAGTGATTAAAGTTTGGAATTATTAATGTTCAAAGTTGTCTGATGTTCCAACATTTCATAGGACATCACTAATATTTTTCCAGCAAGAATGTCCCTACTTCAAGGTTGTTTTTCTCCATGATCCAAGTTGAACCAGGTCTGGGGTCAAACATGAAAGTTGAAGTACATCATCTCAGCTTTCCAGAAAGTCCTAGAACGTCCATGTAACATACTCGAGCAGGGAGTTATAGATTTTACAAAAAGGCTTGCTGCAGCTGAATTTTTGATGGGGCAGATTTGCACATTTCTTGTGCCACATGAATTTTTAAGCCTTGTCATAATTTTGACCACATCTGAGGATCAAATCTAAAGGGGACAATCACTGGGCCAAGCCTCCAAAGTCCTTGGAACAAGAAGTAGCATGCCAAACCTAGAAATGCCTAAAAGAGGGACAAAACTCGAAATTTGGATTGAAGCATTTAATGGATGCTTAGATGTGGCATGGACTGACACATTTGCAACTAAATTCAGTCAAGATTCCTCCAACAACTAGGGAACCAGCAGCCTGTGCCCTAACCTCTAGTCAATGGCTAGAGGAGACTTGGATTTTCATTGGACAACATTGGCCAAACCTCTGCTGTAATTGCCATTCACTGTGGATCCCAAAACAAACTTGCTCTACTATAAATAGAGCTCATTTGTGCTCAGTTTGAGTACACCAAAGCCATCAAACAGATGGTTTCCTCAAAATCTCTTCTTTCACCTCAAATTTGCCTTCCAAAGCAAGTAATTCTGAGTTTTTGAGTTAGAGAGCAATTCCACTCAAACTAATCACACACACACCTCACATATATCATATGTAAGCTGTCCAAACTATCAAAAGTGACCTGTAATCACAACATCACAAAGTCACCTATCAAAACCTCAAAATTGGACTTTTTTGCATTTTTGAAGCCATGTCTTGATTCAGTCACTTTCCAAACCAGATAAAACCTCAAACACACTCCAAATATCATCCTTGAACTGTCCCAAATGGTTCCCCCCATCTGGAACACCATTTGAGAGAGTTGCTATTTTGGTCACTTTTAACCCCTTTTGCAAGAAAGGGACTGTTTGTGTTTTTGTAGGTACCAGCTGATTCCAATCATCCTAAAAGCATCCAAGAGGTCATTTGAGGGTGTCCAAAGCATCAAATCATTTCTGAAACAAAACACTTGGTAGGTTGCACAAAATCTCCAAAAAAGAGGTAAAATTCACAACTTTAATTCTTTGAATCATGCTTTCCTTTGTTGTCCACATACATGCATCATATTGAACAATTCTTGAAGCAAAAATGTAGTCCTTAATGTGTATGTTATGATCCTCCAACTGTTTGCACTTTAACATGTTTATATGTGGAGTTTATGTTGTTTTAAACTTAAGGTGCAGATCTGGTTTTTTGCCTTGTATGTACTGTACATTAAGTTTCAGTATGTATGAGTGATTTCATTAAATTCTTTGTGAAAAAGTGGTCAAGATAGGTTCTTACGGCTTTTAATTTCGTTAAAAATTGAGAGAGTTATGAATGTTTGAAGTTTGATAGCAAAGATGTTGAAAAACCAAGGTGCAGTTCTGATGTCAAATGTGATGTTATGACATCTTCCCTTTTTCTCTTATCTTCAAAACTCATAAGTGATGTCGAATGTGATGTTGTGACATTAGTTTATTCTCAAAAAACTCAACCAATTCTTTTACATAGCAAAAATCATCATTTTCCAATTCTGTTTTACACACTTCTTATTCATACTCCAAAATATTTTATTCCACAAAAAAATTAGTTTTATATTATTTATTTAATATAATTAGTATTTTTGTGAATAAATTCCTTTTTAATGTTTTTAAAACATTTTAAAAGTGAATTCTCATATTGAAAATCAAGACCAAATGAATTTTATTTCATCTTGTGATTAAAACATCATTTTTCAAACCCCAACCAAAAATCACAAGTTGCTTATTTGGTATTTTTATCAATTTGTATTGATTTTCTTTTAAGAATTTATTTTTAAAATGATAAAATTAGGATTTCTTCGATTTTCACCATCATAAAACTTTTTCAAACACTCATGGGCCTCTAATAGAGTGTAAGACCCAATCCTTTTTTTGACCAAATCATTTTTGGGCATCAGTATATTGTATAAGTCCCGATACGGTAAAAAAAAAACGGCGTGATCGTCACCTTTTCAAAACAAAAAAACCTTGGGCCTACCCTCGAGTAGTAAGACCCATTTCTTTTCTTAAAACTCACTTGGGCCTCTATTAGAGTGTAAGACCCAATCCCCTTTTAACCAAAACATTTTGGGCCTCAGATTTGTATAAGCCCCTTCGCGTTAAAAGAAAATCTTGCCGCGATCGCCATTTCAAACGGAAAAATAAACTTTGGGCCTACCCTCGTGTTATAAGCCCCACTCTTTTTCTTTAAACCCTTTGGGCCTCTTGGGAGAGCATAAGACCCATCCCTTTGTACATCAAACAATTTTTGGGCCTCAGTCACTTGTATAAGTCCCTCTGTACAAATTCAACAGTGCGCTCACTGATAAAACCCTGGGCCTCTCCTTGAGCTGTAAGCCCTAAAAATTTCTTTTCAAAGCACTTTCTCCTTTGATTTTGAATATACTGTTGTTTTTCAATCTTTCTTTGTTAAATAACTAACCAAACAGCATGGAAGCTCTACAACCGAGTAAGTGTTTATATGCTTTCATTTACCGCTTTCATATACATATAACTGTATTGTGGGGCTGTTTCGCTGTAAGTCTTCTTTCATAAACTCATATCAATTGTGTAATAATAGTATAGATATTTAGAGTTTCCCCGGCAACTACGTCTAGCATTAAGCCCGTTGATCACTCTTAAATAGTCAAAACTAGATCCCCATAGGATTACCAGACACAGTCTTCCCTCCTCTTGGGGTTAAACAATATGGAGACATGAAAGGCAACATTCTCGGTGAACCCTTTCATAGACTGTCACTCGTAGAAGTTGTCAAAGAAACTCTATTCCCCAGAGATGATCTTTTCTCCGAGAATGGCATCTCTTGAGTTTTTTCCCAATTCTCGGACTTTCCTAGCTTGATCTATTCCTCGTGAATGGTCTGTCTTGAATTTCTCGGGGTTTGGGGACCCACGGGCTTCTTAAAAGCACTTGTCAAGAAACTCTATTCCCCAGATATGATCTTTTCTCCGTGAATGGCATCTCTTGAGTTTCTTCCAAATTATCGAACTTTCCTGGCTTGATCTATTCCTCGTGAATGGCCTGTCTTGAATTTCTGGGAGCTTGGGGACCCATCGGCCTCTTAAAAGCATCAGGCTCCTCTTGGGCATTGTTCAAGGACCCACAGGCTTCCTAAAAGCATCCCCGCCTTCTCTTGGGCGTTGTACAAGGACCCGTCGGCTTCTTAGAAGTATTCACAGCCTCCTCTTAGGTTTCGTATAAGGATTCTTCCTCCGGGAATGATAGCCTCCTCTTGGGCTTCATACAAGGACCACTCGGCTTCTTAAAAGTTTCCAACCTCCTCTTGGGCTTCGTACAAATTATCACGACGACCTCCTAGAGGTATAGGAACAGAAATCAGTCATCTTAATAGAGCAGTCTTTCCAAGAGTCTACTACTATTTCTCAAAGCATAGTACGAAAGATGACACTCTAGACTTGGACAATCTAATTTCCTTGAGTCTCCAAGACATTCTCAAGCACCCTTCAAGAATAGGAAGGAACCCTGTGGACTCGGACAGTCTCAATACCCTTTGGATTTCCCATTTCCTTAAAGAAAAGGAAATAACCCTGATCCTCGAATCAAATCCTTGAGTACAACATTACTCATATAAGAACTGTTTTTCTCTTTAAATCAGCATACTGGACCTGTCACTCAACTGAAACAGTCACAATAGCCTCCACTTGGGCTTTGTACACTGATTCTGCCCAGCGGAGCTAACAATTTTAGCCTCCATCTCGGGCTTCGTACGAGATACAAAAACACTCTCTTGTTGAGCATAAAAGATTCTCCTGTTGAGTCAACCCTTTTAGCCTCTCTCTCGGGCTTCGTACGAGACGCATAAAAACTCCCTCTTGTTGGCCCAATAGCCTCGTCTTAGGCTTTATATAAGAAAACCTCTGGTTGATCCAATCAACCTTTTAGCATCAAAGCTGTGCCTCGTTCACAGTACACAAACATCAACAACTCTTTCCCCTTCATCTAATCGCTGTAAGCGGCAAGCCTCTGGATCATCTACATCTATGCCACTGTCCCTCTTTTAGCATGAGAAATTCCTTAGGAAAGATGGCATTGCTCTAAACTGAGTTAAAGTCTTCCCCTTCAGGTAGGAAATCCCCTATAAAGGAAATTATGGCATTGCCGGATTCACAAATCCCGATTAAAGTAATTCTCCTTTATAAACAGTTGTGACGGACAACCCCCTCTTTAGAGATGACAAATTCTCTCTAAAGTCAAACCCTTTTAGCTTCACATCTTGGGCTTTGAACAAGATACAAACTACCTTCAGCTTCACATCTTGGGCTTTGAACAAGATACAAACCACCTTTAGCTTCACGTCTTGGGCTTTGAACAAGACACCAAAACAACCATTTCCTCCCATAGAATAGGAGGAACTACGATCACTCTGATTTCCCTGTTTCGAAAAAAAACGGGAATACGTAGGCATAAGATTGAAAGAAAAATCTTAGCGAGCACACTAAACAAAAACCCAAAATCCCATACTTTCATATATTTGTCCTAACATCCTAACCGATAGCCTAAAGCACCCCTTTTCAACAAAATAACCTAGGAGGGACCTCGAATCTTTGTAGCATCTGTAAACCAACAGTTTTGACTGTTTAACCTCAGTATGCAAGCAGGGTTAATTGGAGACATCTATTTCCCTTCCTTCATCAGCTTTAATAGGATAAAAAATGAATCGAGCTGTAGTACCAGAGCGATCGTGCTTCGCAACCACATCCAAAAATCACTCGCTACAGAAAAATGGCGACTCTGCTGGGGAGTCTCATAGAGTGATTTTTAGGGCATCGTCCCCATTTTCCACAGAAAAATGGCGACTCTGCTGGGGATTCTTTAGGGATCTTGTTCTCTTCTTGTCCCTTAGGTAGAAACCTTGACGTCACTAGGATCTTAGGTCAAAACGCCGTTAATTTGGAATGAAACCACAGGATGGTGACTCCGCCGGGAAACCATTTTCTGTCAGGAACTTAAGATTCTTAGATTTGAAAAGTCTAGGACATTAGGACAAATATATATACTGCTTTTCCTAATTGATATCTGTGTTTATTTTTCTGCTAATGGGAATGGTGTGATGCCGCATGTGGAAAGATTGAGTATACACTTAAGATAAGTGATGGCGACGAGGTCGACCATCAACCTCAGTGGAGGTTTCCCAATGCAACCCATTCCCTCTCATAGTGCGGAAGCCAACCCTTTTGTAGTGTGGAAGCTATCGGAAATAGTTGTCACGCGATACTACCCTCATTTGAGGATGATGATCTATTCTCGGTGAATAGCATTTACTCTAAGATTTCATACAGCTCGCTGGCAATCCGCTTGCTGTTTGTTATCCTGGGAGGAGCTGATGATTTTGAGTACAGGTACAAAAAATCACCCTAGTATAAACCTTTGGGGATGGGTAGAGCCTTGACTTCATGACAACGACCTTTGACCCCATGTTTTTTCTATGTTTTTGTGTGCTGCATTCATGCATTCATTTAAAAAAACATTAAGACATTCAAAAAAATTTCTCTTCTAGTCTCTCTGTTTTTTCAAATTAAACTAAGACTGTGATTGCAAATATCAGAGAAAAGGATTATGCTAATAGATTTTGGTAGAAGGAGAACTCATAAGTACACCTTCAGGATTCCAAAACTAGAGGATTTAAGAGGTTTGGCGAGGATGATCACAAACCAAGAGGCTTTCAGATCCAAGTACGGAGGTTTGCTATCTCTGCTAAGAGTCTATGTGATTGAGGGAACCATGGATGCGCTCATTCAGTTCTACGATCCGATTTATCACTGTTTCACATTCCCGAATTACCAGCTCGCACTAATGCTGGAGGAATATTCTCATCTGATTGATCTACACATTACAGATCAAGCTCCATTTTCTGGACTGGAAGAAATTCCAAAGAATCAGACCATTGCAAGAGCAATTCATCTAGATGAGTCTGAGGTCAGGACTCACATGACCACTAAGGGTGGCATACAAGGTTTGCCAGCCCAGTTCTTGACAAAGAAAGCCCTGTACTTCGCTAGTATCGGGAACGTGACTGCTTTTGAAAGCATCTTTGTCTTACTCACTTACGGGTTAGTTTTGTTGCCCAACATTAATAGCTTCGTCGATATCAACTCCATTAAGGTTTTTCTCATTGGAAACCCTGTGCCAAGTTTGTTCTCAAATGCGTATCATTCTGTACACTTGGGAAATTTGTACAGCGGAGGGGAGATCACATGTTGTGTACCTCTGCTTTATAAATGGTTTATCTCTCATTTGCCTAAGTCTGCTGCTTTTTGGGATCACAAGAGTGCCTTACGTTGGTCACAGAAAACCATGTCCCTCACCAACTCTGACATTGAGTGGTGTAATAGGATTTATGATGGAATCAGGATCATTGACCATGGTGGAAACTTCCCCAACGTACCCCTTATAGGAACTAAGGGAGGAATCAATTACCATCCAGTTCTTGTTCATCGTCAATTTGGATACCCGATGAGGCACGTCCCACGGAGTGTTCATTTGGAAGGTCTTTTCTTCAAGGAAGGAGAAAGTGACAGAGCACTAAAGACGAAAATAGTGCACGCTTGGAAACATGTTCATAAGAAAGGACGGGAGTCTCTAGGAAAACCGGACTATGTCTCGGTGGAGCCTTATCTCCACTGGGTACAAACTAGAGCTCTCAAGCTAAAGATACTTTATCCTCGTCATGGAGTTCTTCCACCGAGGGAGTCTGTCATGTACTTCATGACCGAGACTGAAAAGCTTCAGGTTACTCTCAACAAAGTTCAATGGGAGAAGAGGTCTTGGAAGAACAAGTATCGCACCCTCAACATAGAGTGCATCAAAATACAGCAACTACTGAAAGATAAGGACGCTCTGATTGAAATTTTGGAGCAACATGCTGAAGAGAATCAAGATGACCAAAGGAATTTGCTCACTCCTTTCACCTGGTAAAGGAATGACAACCCGACAACGACCCAAGAGCCCCGGTCAAAGAAAAGGAAAGTACCAGAATCAGCACCCGGTTTCTCCTTAGAGAGGACTCAAGACCCATTAGCTTAGGTTTCTATTTCTGCACCTTGTAATCTACTGTATTTCCATTTTTGTAATCCTTTGAATTCAATAAAAAGGGGTTTCCCCATTGTTTGATATTTGCAATCTAATTGTCGAAGTTTATTTTGATTAAACCAAAAAATAATTAATATAATCATTGCATTCATCATTCTCACATCGCGAATTCTTCTTACCTACGAATCTCACGTTTGTGTCTCGGTTCTAGAGTCAAACTGTCTCATTCGTACAATACTCGGGCCAATCGTCAGAAAAAGATGGATGATCTTGAGGAAGAAAACAAAGAATTGAAAGAAGAGATCGACGCTCTGAGAGAGGATATGAGAAAGCTTCGTAACGACATGCAAGCCATGGCAGAAGCTCAGCTACAAAGGACTGTGATCTCAGAGATCACCTCAACGCCCATAGTGGAGAAGTATAATCCTAGGTATCAAATGCCGAAAGATCATCCTTGGGGCATGCCTGTTAACTATATCCCGGAAGGATATGTTCCGCGGATCGCTGAAGATCAGGGAATCATAACAGAAGCCGCTGGGCCTGAAGGTTACAAACTTCGAGAAAACGAAGATGCCAGGGGCATACTGAAGACTCCTGAAGGTTACAAACTTCGAGAAACGCCAAGATTCATTGCCGTAGTCACGGTCCCACCCCCTGTGGTGCACACTGTCCCAGAAGGACAGATTCCGTCGATACCTTCTGGTAAGAAGGAAACTATGTTTGATAGAATGGATGAATTCCAGGAACAGTTCTTGGAAATGCAGAAAGAACTGCAAGCCATCCGCGGTCAGGATCTATTTGGAAAGGATGCCGCAGACCTCTGCTTGGTCCCCAATGTGAAAGTTCCGCACAAATTTCAAGTGCCCGACTTTGAAAAGTACAAGGGTAACTCTTGCCCTCAGGGCCACTTGGTGATGTACGCTTGACGAATGTCAGCTCAGACAGAGAATCAAGACCTACTGATTCAGTACTTTCAGGATAGTCTAACCGGTGCCACCTTAAAATGGTACATGGGTTTAAACTGTGTTACGATTAGCACATTCAGAGATCTTGGTACTGCCTTCGTCCAACTATACAAATACAATTTAGACATGGCACCGGACAGAGATCAACTCAGATCAATGTCACAAAAGGACAAGGAAATCTTTAAGGAGTACGCTCAGAGATGGCGCGAAATTATCGCTCAGATTTGTCCACTTCTTGAGGAAAAAGAGATGACAAAGATCTTCTTAAAGACCTTAAGCTCATTTTACTATGATATAATGGTTGCCAATGCGCCCAGTTATTTCACCGAGATGGTGGGCATGGGAGTTCATCTTGAGGAAGCCGTCCGAGAAGGACGTTTGATAAAAGAAGCTGGATCACCGAGTAATACAAAACGATACGGTAGTGCTCTCCCTAAGAAAAAAGAGCAAGATATTGGGAATATCTCTCTCGGAAAGCAAAGGCGACGGTACCAACCAGTAGCAGCTGTAACTCCTGCTATCAACCCTGCGCCTGTTTCTACGTATCAACCTCAGGTTGCGCAGAGCCAACCTAATCAACAGCAGTTTCAGCAAAGGACACAACAGCCTCTTTAGCAGGCTCATCCTCCATACAATAACAACCGTACAACGCGGCCACCAGGATTTGATCCTATACCCGTATCGTACGGGGAATTATTTCCGTTATTACTGGTCAAAGGGCACGTCCAGACCAAGGATCCTCTTACAGTACCAGAAAATCCGCCTTTTTGGTTCAAAGCGGATCAGACTTGCCCTTATCATCAAGGAGGATCAGGGCATAACATAGAGAATTGTCTCAATTTCAAATCCGACGTGAAAAAGCTTGTTAGGAGCAGGCTCCTATCTTTCAAAACGAATCCCAATGTTCTCACGAACCCACTGCCTCAACATGAGAAAGCTGCAGTCAACCTGATTGAGAAAGAATTTAACAATGTCTATCAAATTAAAGATGTACTCTTGTTGAGGACCAATCTAGTCAAGATGCATTGTAGACAGAGTGGATATAGCCATGTGCCACCTCATAATTATCACCAGTGTTATGTCTGCTCTAAAGCAATCGAGGGTGTTCTGTGGTACAATCAGCTCTACAGGAATAGATGGGTCTCGGATGGATCCAAGAGCACCAAGTTCGTGGAGTTAACATGGTTTACACGAATTCCAACGTCATTCAGAACCACGACATCCGTGCGATGAATGCCAACCTGGTGGAAATGCACTCAAGGCAAAGCCAGTATCATAATTTGCCGCAGCACGATTACAGTTCTTGTCTGATTTGCTCGGTAAACAAATAGGGATGCTCTTTCATACAGGAGACCCTCCAGCGTCAGATGGATCTGGGATGGATCCAGGACTACCATGATAGGAATCCCTATCAGATCAACAAAGTTCAAATCTTCGACATTCGCTTAATGAATACCAACTTGGTAGAGTTGCATGCTGAGCAGGTCCGACTCGGATTCTTGATATCACATAATTATCACAGCTGTAAAGCGGGTTGCAAAAACGATCAGGGATCTGCCCTTGTCCAGGAAGCACTTCAGGACTTGTTAAATCATTGGTGGATGCCAATCTACATGGATGAAGATACTCAGCAAATTAGTATCAATAACAGAAATCCCACTCGGCGTCAAAGTCAGGATGTCCGACTCGTGGAAGCTAACTTAGTGAGGTTACATTGTATTCAAACTGGGCGTGGTCAGGTGCCACCACACAATAATGAAATTTGTGGAGTCTGTTCAGAAAGTAACCAAGGGTGCTACCTTGTGCGAGCAGCTCTCCAGGGGCAGTTGGATCATGGAGAGATCCGCCCATATCCAGGTTCTGGACCCATCAATTGGTCGCCGAACTACCTTGCCAATCAAATTGAGGACGTTGTCATAATCTCTGATCATCAAAGAACTAGGGATGTTTTTACCATTATCCCTCTGCTAGATGAATCAAGAACTCCTAACCGGGAACGGATCGAGATTACCTACGATGGTCAGAAAAACCAGAAGGTTCCCATAGTCATCTATCTGCCGGGACCACAACCGTATGAATCAACTAAGGCAATCCCTTACAAATACGGTGCAACGATAATTGAAAATGGAAAGGAAATTCCATTACCCTCCATCGTGAATATTGCAGACATCAGTCGTGTAACACGAAGTGGTAGAATCTTCAACAGAGGAGTTGGAGAGTCTAACAAAGAAAAGGAACTTCAGACAGAATCTCCCGATCCATCAGTCGGTCAATCCAGTAATCCCGACCTTTCGAAAAACGATGATGAGATGCTGAAGCTCATCCAAAGGAGTGAATACAATATTGTCGATCAACTGTTACAGACTTCTTCAAAGATCTCGGTATTATCACTGTTACTCAGTTCAGAAGCGCACAGAGAGGCACTACAGAAAGGTTTGGAGCAAGCCTTTGTGGAACAGGATGTAAGAATTAGACAGTTCGATAGTATTGTCTCTAACATCGCTTCCTGCAATAACTTGGGATTTAGTGATGAGGAATTACCTGAAGAGGGTCGCCGTCATAACATGGCGCTCAATATTACAGTCAACTGCCAGGATGATGCTTTAGCCAGCATACTGGTAGACACAGGGTCAGCCCTGAATGTTATGCCAAAGTCCACTTTGATGCAATTATCATTCAAGGGCCCTCCGATGAGAACCAGTGAGGTCGTCGTCAAAGCGTTCGATGGATCCAGAAAAACGGTTATCGGCGAAGTTAATCTTCCCATAACTATTGGTCCTCACACTTTCCAAGTTACTTTCTAGGTCATGGACATCCGGGCAACGTACAGTTGTTTATTAGGAAGACCTTGGATACATTAGGCTGGAGCGGTCACCTCGACCCTCCACCAAAAGTTAAAGTTCGTCCAGAACGGCCAACTCATCATAGTCTGTGGGGAACAGGCCTTGCTCGTCAGCAATTTATCGTCATCCACTTATGTGGAACCAGAAGGGATAATCGGAACCCAGTTCCAAGCACTTTCGTTACACAAGGACGAACAATCCGGAGGAGGAACTTCAATTTCCTCATACAAAGATGCTATTAAAGCGGTCGAGAGTACCGATACAACAGGATGGGGACAGCTTGTCATTTCTACTAGCAATACAGCAAAGAAAGGTCTTGGTTTTTCTGTAACCTGTACTTAGACAGCTACTAACGATGAAAGTCTTCATCCCATTCAGGATTTCTTCCACAGTGGAGGTTTCGTTCACCCAGTGCCTCAGGCAATCCATGCTATCAATGAGGAGGATCCCTCTGACACAAATGAAGAATGGAAGTCCTATCTTAACGAGGACGATTATATGTCTCAGGAAGAGGTGCCTACACCATTTTGTTATCCAGCACAGGGTTCGAGATTTATACCACGGTTAAATGTCGAAATGATATACGAAGATTGTGATCCGGAAGGATGTCGTGCTCCACCAAATTCGTTAGAGGAGGACACTCTAATGAAAGACAGCTTTGACCACGACTACTATGGCCCGATGGATGGCCTGCCAATGTGACAGCCTTACCCAGGAGACTTGGGGCCAAAAAGTCAGCCGAGTAATGAAACTCAGCTGAGTATCATTGAACAGAATACCTGTGTCCCCACCATGTCATGGGATCAACACTCAGGTCATTCAGAAACTACTCAACACGACGATGAATTTGCAACGTTTGCAGGACTTGAATTCTTCAACTATGCTTTTCCCGAGGTCAACGTCATCGAGAGGGATGACTCTTCCATGTTTGAAAGAAGTGTGGGACACCTTGGGACAACAGAGTGGAAAGTACGACTATATGGTCAAATACACCGCTCCCGAAAGCTCTCGTATCAGGCTCGAAGACATCCAGCCAACTAGATGGGGAAATCTGCCTGAGAGTACAAATGCTATGCAAAATGCAACAGAGGAATTCTCCTACGACAACTCTTCCTGGGAAACAGATTCCAATGATCCTGCTCCACCAGAAATCAGCGTTATTTCTGAAGACAAATCAAGGAAGGTGCCAGACTTTGTGATTCACCGAGGAGTTCGCCGCCAATGGCTTGCTGTCGATGTTCCGAAGGTCGTTCGCCAAACAAAAGTAATTTCCATCTTTAACCTTTCACCTTGCCCAGGTGAAACAGATGTTTTAATAGGGCTCGCTTTCTGTAAATTTTCCTTATTCGCTTCGCCCAAAGCGACAGAGTTTTGTTTTATAGGGCTGTAGTTTCAAGAATCGACTTGTTCATTAATAAAATAACGTCGTTCTGTAATTTTCGCATTAATTGTTGTTTTCTCTTTTCGCTTTTCTCATAAAATGGTAATCCTAAAAAATAATTCAATAATAAAAACAAGCAGTAATAAAAAAAATACACTACACACACTTTTGCATTCTCTCTATCTCTTCTAAACACGAATCATCACTTCATGCTGATTGCTTGTTTTAAACCCCGTTGAAACATACGATCCAATGTCTTCTCCCAACTTTGAATTCCCGGTATTTGAGGCTGAAGAAGAAGATGACAACGAAATTCCAGAAGAGATCTCCCAACTACTCAGACAAGAGGAAAGGTCCATTGAACCTCACAAAGAGCCGTTGGAAACGGTAAACTTGGGTTCGGAAGAAGAGAGAAAAGAAATCAGGATTGGGGCACTGCTCAGTCCAACTTCCAAAGAGAGTTTGATAAAGCTTTTCAAAGAATTCCCCGATGTATTCGCTTGGTCCTATCAGGACATGCTAGGGTTGGATACTAGCATCGTGAAACATCACTTACCGTTAAGATCGGAATGTCCGCCGGTAAAGCAGAGGTTGAGACGCACTCATCCGGACATGGCCATCAAAATCAAAGAGGAGGTACAGAAACAGATTGACGCGGGTTTCCTCGCCACGTCAGAATATCCTCAATGGTTAGCTAATATTGTACCCGTTCCAAAAAAGTACGGAAAGGTCAGAATGTGTGTCGACTACAGAGATCTAAACAAGGGTAGTCCAAAGGACGACTTTCCTTTACCACACATTGACATGCTGGTAGACAGTACAATAAAGTTCAAAGTTTTCTCCTTCATGGATGGATTCTCGGGCTATAACCAAATCAAAATGGCGCCGAAAGACATGGAGAAAACTTCGTTCATTACCCCATGGGGTACCTTTCGTTACAAGGTAATTTCGTTCGGTTTTAAGAATGTCGGGGCAACCTATCAAAGGGCCATGACTACTCTGTTTCATGACATGATACACAAAGAAATCGAAGTGTATGTCGATGATATGATTGCCAAATCTAAAACAGAAGAGGAGCATGTGACCCACCTGTCAAAACTATTCGAGTGTTTGCGAAAATACAAACTCCGCTTGAATCCCACCAAATGCACCTTCGGTGTCCGTTCAGGGAAACTTTTAGGGTTCATCGTCAGCCAGAAGGGAATTGAGGTTGATCCTGACAAGGTCAAGGCCATTCAAGAAATGCCTTCTCCGAAAACTGAAAAACAAGTCTGAGGATTCCTGGGACATTTGAACTACATCTCCAGATTCATATTCCTCATAACCGCGACATGCGCGCTGATCTTCAAACTGCTCAAAAAGATACAATCTTTTCTCACAGATTCTCGGGGCAAGTGGACTCCGAATTATGATGGCCCTTATGTGGTCAAGAAAGCTTTCTCAGGCGGCGCCTTGAGACTTTCAACCATGGATGGAGAGGAATTTTCCTACCCCACGAATGTTGACGTAGTCAAGAAATACTTCGCCTAAACTAAAAAAAAAAAAAAAAACCTCTCGGTGGATTGAAAACCCGAAAGGGCGATCCAGGCAAAAATTAGAGACATGATCAATAATCATCCCGGTGGATTGGAAACATCAAAGTACAATCCAGGCAAAAATTAGGGATAATGGCAAGTAATTATGTTCAACAGAGGCAAGTGCCTCAGCAGCAGTTACACCATCCATCGGAGGAAAACTCCAGTCAAGGTCATCTTCGACAGAAGCTCAGGATGTCCCGAATTCAAAGTTGGTAGAAGGATAGTGGTCATTATGTTTCAACGTAGCCCTTTTTCCCTAGAAATTACCATTTTCTAGCTTTGTATATACTCTTTGGAATCACGCGTTTGGCTTTATCTCCATCTTATCAATAAAATTTGAGCCCTTGTGCTTTTGTTTGTAATTTTCATTTGTTTTAGCTTTACAGAACAACATTTTAACATGTTCAACGATTCTTGAAATAAAACAAAAATGAATTTACTTGTAAAACTTTTTCTGCTTTAAAATAAAGATGGCAATTTCTTTTGACTGTTGAACATCAAAAGAACATGAACCGCTTCTCCAGAAGTAAGCGAACCTCAAAGTTCAGAAACAAAGTACTACGTCTACGCCAGTGCGCCTGAATGAAGAATCAACAGTGTCAGATGCGACTAATGGTGCCATGTCTCCTAAGCAAGGCAGGATTGCTATCTTGAACCAAGTGATACCTTTCATCTCCAGCAGTGGCCGAGTATCCAGTCGTGTTCATCCGTTATTTTGTGTGTTGTGTCAAGTCTTTGGCAGCATATATATACATACATCATGCATTATTGATTTACATTTGCATTCATATTGCATCACTATCACTCTAGTCGGTCTTATCCCCTAGTGATAACAGTCCTCTCAATCGAGTTGTCAGTTCTTTCCTCGTCGGGAAGTGAATCATCTGAACAATCTCGCCTCTAGCTATTTCTGAATTGAAGATAGGTCCTGGACCACTTTGATAACTTGGACCTCTGAAAAACCATAGAAACTTTCAGTAAACATCATTCTTCGCCATTGGAGATGATATCCTTACTTTCTCGGATTAAGGAAAATCCCTAGAGAAAGCCCCTTAATCGGAGCATCGGCAATACGGCAGTTTTTCTTCGAAAGAACCACTGATGAAAAGGTCATCGGCACCTCAAAATTGGATCCCATCATGTGACATTTCTCTGGGAAGATCCCGAGAAAAGTATGATGTAATATCCCCAAGCGTGAAAGCAGTCTCTCAAGGGACTCGCATTCCCCAAATAGAGTCAACAAATGGCATCTCCAACATAGAAGTTTGTACACCTCTACAACTCAGACGACTGGGTTCCCCAGCAAGTCTGGCATCAAAACTTTTTCCATCAAATGGCATCTCCCCAGGAAAATTCAGCGAGAAGTTTGAGGAAAACCACTACACATAGCGTCCCTTGTCAATTAAGTTTATTGACAAAAGAAACTAAGACCAATTCCTTGGTAGGAAACCAGGATCGAGGGGAAGTTTAAATCAGAAACTAAGACCAGTTCCTTGGTAGGAAACCAAGATTGAGGGGAAGTTTAAATCAGAAACTAAGACCAGTTCCTTGGTAGGAAACCAGGATCGAGGGGAAGTTAAATCAGAAACTAAGACCAGTTCCTTAGTAGGAAACCAGGATCGAGGGGAAGTTCATCTCAAAAGAAAACTGAGACCAGTTCCTTGGCTAAATACCAGGATCGAGGGGACGTTTACCTTTTCTAAGCATCATTGCTTAGCAAAAGAAGATGAATGCGTGAACTACCATTCATAGACGCCATCAAAATTTCGGATATTCCGATATTTAATCCTCTTGCACCCCGAATGACCGAATACCTTCGTCATTCACACCTTCGTGTCCAAGAAGATTAAATAGGGGCATCTGTCATACCCCAAATTTTGACCACTAAGATTTCCCATCATGGTGCAAATCATCAGCACAATATGGATGTACCTTTGTGCCTCATTAATTCCTCAAGGAATTGTTGAGCATTCACTATATCAAGCTTAGGGTTTCAAGCCCTCTCAGAGCCATTAGACAAAGGATCAATCAAGGAATGCCATGATCTTCAACTTGTCTAACCTCTTAAACATCCACAAGGGATCAAGAGGACTCCCACATCAAGAATTAAGCACAAGAGTGCAACATTTCAAGTGGATCAAGCCTCAAGTTCATCTAATACAAAGTCAACTGACGCAGAAAGTCAAAGTTTGACTTTTTGGTCAACTATGAGCTTCACAAGCCATTACTCAAGAAAATATGATGGATGATTTAATTTGATCAAATTTAAAGCAAGAAATCATACAAAATTGCAAAATTGATCAAATTGAAGGAATCTTAGAAATTTTTTCTAAGTTAAAATCATGTTCAAGTGCACAACTTTTCAAGGTTGTAACTATTGATCCAAGCATCCATTGATTTTGAGTAAGAGCTACTTTTAAAGAGGGTATTTGATACTTCAACATTGTAGAAGGAATCAACTCAAAACATCATAAGGATTGAAAGATATAAGTGATCAAAGTTGGGAATTCTTAATGTCCAATGTTCTGACATTGCATAGGACATCATTAATATTTTTTCAGCAAGAATGTCCCAACTTCAAGGATGTTTTTCTCCATGATCCAAGTTGAACCAGGTCTGGGGTCAAACAAAAAAGTTGAAGTACATCATCTCAGCTTTCTAGTAAGTCCTAGAACGTCCTTGTAGCATACTCGAGCAAGGAGATATGATTTTTGTAAAAAGCATTGATAAAGCAGAATTTTCATGACAGCTTTTAGGACAGATTTGACTACACAAGTTCAAGACCATTTTTGATGACTTTGCAAGCTGAACCAAGACCAAAGTCAAACATCAAAGTTAAAGTATGTCATTAGGGCTTTCCAAAATGTATAAGAACTCCCATTAATTCAACTTGAGCAGGGAGTTATGAACCTCACAACAGGCCTTGCTCGAGCTAATTTTTTTAGGACAGATTTTGTGCACTTTTCTTGTGCCACCCAATTTTCAAGCTTTGTCACCATGCAAGACAAGCATCAAAGATGCAATTCATTTCAACTCAAAATATCATAGTGGATTAAAAGATACAAGTGATTAAAGTTTGGAATTATTAATGTTCAAAGTTGTCTGATGTTCCAACATTGCATAGGACATCACTAATATTTTTCAAGCAAGAATGTCCCAACTTCAAGGCTATTTTTCTCCATGATCCAAGTTGAACCAGGTCTGGGGTCAAACATGAAAGTTGAAGTACATCATCTCAGATTTCCAGAAAGTCCTATAACGTCCATGTAGCATACTCGAGCATGGAGTTATGGATTTTACAAAAAGGCTTGCTACAGCTGAATTTTTCATGGGGCAGATTTGCACATTTCTTGTGCCACATGAATTTTTAAGCCTTGTCATCATTTTGAACACATCTGAGGATCAAATCTAAGGGGGACAATCACTGAGCCAAGCCTCCAAAGTCCTTGGAACAAGAAGTAGCATACCAAACCTAGAAATGCCTAAAAGAGGGACAAAACTCCAAATTTGGATTGAAGCATTTAATGGATGCTTAGAGGTTGCATGGACTGACACATTTGCAACTGAATTCAGTCAAGATTCCTCCAACAACTAGGGAACCAGTAGCCTATGCCCTAACCTCTAGTCAATGGCTAGAGGAGACTTGGATTTTCATTGGACAACATTGGCCAAACCTTTGTTGTAGTTGCCATTCACTGTGGATCCCAAAACAAACTTGCTCTACTATAAATAGAGCTCATTTGTGCTCAGTTTGAGTACACCAAAGCCATCAAACAGATGGTTTCCTCAAAATCTCTTCTTTCACCTCAAATTTGCCTTCCAAAGCAAGTAATTCTGAGTTTTTGAGTTAGAGAGCAATTCCACTCAAACTAATCACACACACACCGCACATATATCATATGTAAGTTGTCCAAACTATCAAAAGTGACCTGTAATCACAACATCACAAAGTCACCTATCAAAACCTCAAAATTGGACTTTTTTGCATTTTTGAAGCCATGTCTTGATTCAGTCACTTTCCAAACCAGATAAAACCTCAAACACACTCCAAATATCATCCTTGAACTGTCCCAAATGGTTCCCCCCATCTGGAACACCATTTGAGAGAGTTGCTATTTTGGTCACTTTTAACCCCTTTTGCAAGAAAGGGATAGTTTGTGTTTTTGCAGGTACCAGCTGATTCCAATCATCCTAAAAGCATCCAAGAGGTCATTTGAGGGTGTCCAAAGCATCAAATCATTTCTGGAACAAAGCACTTGGTAGGTTGCACAAAATCTCCAAAAAAGAGGTAAAATTCACAACTTTAATTCTTTGAATCATGCTTTCCTTTGTTGTCCACATACATGCATCATATTGAACAATTCTTGAAGCAAAAATGTAGTCCTTAATGTGTATGTTATGATCCTCCAACTGTTTTCACTTTAACATGTTTATATGTGGAGTTTATGTTGTTTTAAACTTAAGGTGCAAATCTGGTTTTTTGCCTTATATGTGCTGTACATTAAGTTTCAGTATGTATGAGTGATACCATTGGATTCCTTGCGAAAAATTGGTCAAGATAGGTTCTTACGGATTTTAATTTCGTTAAAAATTGAGAGAGTTATGAATGTTTGAAGTTTGATGGCAAAGATGTTGAAAAACCAAGGTGCAGTTCTGATGTCAAATGTGATGTTATGACATCTTCCCTTTTTCTCTTATCTTCAAAACTCATGAGTGATGTCGAATGTGATGTTGCGACATTAGTTTATTCTCAAAAAACTCAACCAATTCTTTTACATAGCAAAAATCATCATTTTCCAATTCTGTTTTACACACTTCTTATTCATACTCGAAAATATTTTATTCCACAAAAAAATTATTTTTATATTATTTATTTAATATAATTAGTATTTTTGTGAATAAAATCCTTTTTAATGTTTTTAAAACATTTTAAAAGTGAATTCTCATATTGAAAATCAAGACCAAATGAATTTTATTTCATCTTGTGATTAAAACATCATTTTTCAAACCCCAACCAAAAATCACAAGTTGCTTATTTGGTATTTTTATCATTTTGTATTGATTTTCTTTTAAGAATTTACTTTTAAAATGATAAAATTAGGATTTCTTCGATTTTCACCATCATAAAACTTTTTCAAACACTCATGGGCCTCTAATAGAGTGTAAGACCCAATCCTTTTTTTTGACCAAATCACTTTTGGGCATCAGTATATTGTATAAGTCCTGATACCGTCAAAAACAAACGGCGCGATTGTCGCCTTTTCAAAACAAAAATACCTTGGGCCTACCCTCGAGTAGTAAGACCCATTTATTTTCTTAAAACTCACTTGGGCCTCTATTAGAGTGTAAGACCCAATCCCCTTTTAACCAAAACATTTTGGGCCTCAGATATTGTATAAGCCCCTTCGCGTTAAAATAAAATCTCGGCGCGATCGCCATTTCAAACGGAAAAACAAACTTTGGGCCTACCCTCGTGTTATAAGCCCCACTCTTTTTCTTTAAACCCTTTGGGCCTCTTGGGAGAGTGTAAGACCCATCCCTTTGTACAATAAACAATTTTTGGGCCTCAGTCACTTGTATAAGTCCCTCTGTACAAATTTAACAGTGCGCTCACTGATAAAACCCTGGGCCTCTCCTTGAGCTGTAAGCCCCAAAACTTTCTTTTCAAAGCACTTTCTCCTTTGATTTTGAATATACTGTTGTTTTTCAATCTTTCTTTGTTGAACAACTAACCAATTAGCATGGAAGCTCTACAACCGAGTAAGTGTTTATATGCTTTCATTTACCGCTTTCATAAACATATAACTGTATTGTGGGGCTGTTTCACTGTAAGTCTTCTTTCATAAACTCATATCAACTGTGTAATAATAGTATAGATATTTAGAGTTTCCCCGGCAACTACGTCTAGCATTAAGCCCGTTGATCACTCTTAAATAGTCAAAACTAGATCCCCATAGGATTACCAGACACAGTCTTCCCTCCTCTTGGGGTTAATTAATATGGAGACATGAAAGGCAGTATTCTCGGTGAACCCTTTCATAGACCGCCACACGTAGAAGTTGTCAAAGAAACTCTATTCCCCAGAGATGATATTTTCTCCGTGAATGGCATCTCTTGAGTTTCTTCCAAATTCTCGGACTTTCCTGGCTTGATCTATTCCTCGTGAATGGCCTGTCTTGAATTTCTCGGGGTTTGGGGACCCACAGGCTTCTTAAAAGCACTTGTCAAGAAACTCTATTCTCCAGAGATGATCTTTTCTCCGTGAATGGCATCTCTTAAGTTTCTTCCAAATTCTCGAACTTTCCTGGCTTGATCTATTCCTCGTGAATGGCCTGTCTTGAATTTCTTGGAGTTTGGGGACCCATCGGCTTCTTAAAAGCATCGGGCTCCTCTTGGGAATTGTTCAAGGACCCACAGGCTTCCTAAAAGCATCCCTGCCTCCTCTTGGCCGTTGTACAAGGACCCGTCGGCTTCTTAGAAGTATTCACAGCCTCCTCTTAGGCTTCGTATAAGGATTCTTCCTCCGGGAATGATAGCCTCCTCTTGGGCTTCATACAAGGACCACTCGGCTTCTTAAAAGTTTCCAGCCTCCTCTTGGGCTTCGTACAAATTGTCTCGACGACCTCCTAGTGCTATAGGAATAGAAATCAGCCATCTTAATAGAGCATTCTTTCCAAGAGTCTACTACTATTTCTCAAAGCATAGTACGAAAGATGACACTCTAGACTTGGACAGTCTAATTTCCTTGAGTCTCCAAGACATTCTCAAGCACCCTTCAAGAATAGGAAGGAACCCCGTGGACTCGGACAGTCTCAATACCCTTTGGATTTCCCATTTCCTTAAAGAAAAGGAAATAACCCTGATCCTCGAATCAAATCCTTGAGTACAACATTACTCATATAAGAACTAATTTTCTCTTTAAATCAGTATACTGGACCTGTCACTCAACTGAAACAGTCACAATAGCCTCCTCTTGGGCTTTGTACAATGATTCTCCCCAACGGAGCTAACAATTTTAGCCTCCATCTCGGGCTTCGTACGAGATACAAAAACACTCTCTTGTTGAGTATAAAAGATTATCCTGTTGATTCAACCCTTTTAGCCTCTCTCTCGGGCTTCGTACGAGACGCATAAAAACTCCCTCTTGTTGGGCCAATAGCCTCCTCTTAGGCTTTGTATAAGAAAACCACTGGTTGATCCAATAAACCTTTTAGCATCAAAGTTGTGCCTCGTTCACAGTACACAAACATCAACAACTCTTTCCCCTTCATCTAATCGCTGTAAGCGGCAAGCCTCTGGATCATCTACATCTATGCCACTGTCCCTCTTTTAGCATGAGAAATTCCTAAGGAAAGATGGCATTGCTCTAAACTGAGTTAAAGTCTTCCCCTTCAGGTTGGAAATCCCCTATAAAGGAAATTATGGCATTGCCGGATTCACAAATCCCGGTTAAAGTAATTCTCCTTTATAAACAGTTGTGACGGACAAACCCCTCTTTAGAGATGACAAATTCTCTCTAAAGTCAAACCCTTTTAGCTTCACATCTTGGGCTTTGAACAAGATACAAACTACCTTCAGCTTCACATCTTGGGCTTTGAACAAGATACAAACCACCCTTAGCTTCACGTCTTGGGCTTTGAACAAGACACCAAAACAACCATTTCCTCCCATAGAATAGGAGGAACTACGATCGCTCTGATTTCCCTATTTTGGAAAAAAACGGGAATACATAGGCATACAATTTGAAAGAATAATCTTAGCGAGCACACTAAACAAAAACCCAAAATCCCATACTTTCATATATATGTCCTAACATCCTAACCGATAGCCTAAAGCACCCCTTTTCAACAAAATAACCTAGGAGAGACCCCGAATCTTTGTAGCATCTGTAAACCAACAGTTTTGACTGTTTAACCTCAATATGCAAGCAGGGTTAATTGGAGACATCTATTTCCCTTCCTTCATCAGCTTTAATAGGATAAAAAATGAATCGAGTTGTAGTACCAGAGCGACCGTGCTTCACAACCACATCCAAAAATCACTCGCTACACAACGGTAGGAGTGGGGTGTTACTTTCTAGTTTCTTATTTATCCTGTGAATCTGGAAGGGAAAGGGAAGCTATCTAAAACTAAACTTGCATGCAAATGTTTAACTGAACAAACGCTTAAGAGAGATTCAAGGAGTTCGGGGTCAGGTTATACAATGGGGAGTTGTCAGTTACCCATCCTATATGTGGTTATCCACTTGTTATCAATAGGTTCTGCTTTTATACTTGATGGTGTTTATCTGTTGATTGGGAAAGTTTCTTCTTTGGGAGTTATGAGAGAGAGACTGAGTTTTGATGATTTTGGTGGGTTACTGGACCTAGAGTTTTTGATTGGTGTGAAGGTACTGGACCTAGAGTTTTTGATTGGTATGCTAACTAAGATTTCACAATCTTATGCCTACGTATTCCCGTTTAAAGAAATAGGGAAATCAGAGCAATCTTAGTTCCTCCTATTCTAGGGGAGGAAAAAGATGATGTTTTGGTGGGTTGTTCAAAGCCCAAGATTGAAGCTAAAGGGGTATTTGTATCTTGTTCAACGCCCAAGATTGAAGCTAAAAGGTTTGACTGAGAGACAACTTGTCCTCTCTAAAGGGAGACATCTTGTCTGTTTATCACATCTGTTGGGGTGACTGTTTATAAAGGAGAATTACTTTTACTGGGATATGAGAATCCAGAAATGCCATAATTTCCTATATAGGGGATTTATCCTTGAAATTCTGGTACCAGACGTGTGATGTTAAGGTGCGATGTCACAACAACACACTCTGCAATAATGGACAGAATAAGCAACAGGAAAACACAAGGAATTGTTCACCCAGTTCGGTCTAACTACCTACGTTTGGGGGCTACCAAGCCAGGGATGAAATTCACTACTTGTAGATATAATTTACAGACTCAGCACACCAGTTGACAATCTCCTAAACTTATACTCTACTAGTGACTTTCTACCTAAGAAACCACTTAGATATGAGAACACTACTCAATCCCCTAAAACACTCAAAGAACAACCTCTTTCAGATCCCTTGATCTTGCTTCCTAGCTTCGATCAATCAACAACTCTCTATTGCTTCACAGCTTCTAGAGAGGACAGAAAATTCAACACCTATTCAACCTAGAATAGTGTGATTACAAGTACTCTAAACAAACCCTAGACTCTAAGCCTCCAGCTCTTGATCTTCAATCTGTTTTCTGTACCTTCTTCCTTGGTCTTGTGCGCTTTATATAGCTCCTTGAATTTGGATTGGATTTTTCACAATATTTGATCAGATTTGTTAATTAAAAACTGAATCTTTTAAAACAGATTTTATCCCCAAAATCTTTTTAAATCTTCCACCTTTTAATTCTCCAACACACCTGCAATCAAATCTCCCATGTAACAGAAAATATCTAGCCCAAGATATTCTCATCCAATGAGTCAACACTCTCCACAATTCCAGCTAATACGCGACCCTAATAACAACAAGCCCATGCTGTCATTAGCTTCAGTTCTGCAGGTCTGATGTTACAACATCACCTATGTGACATCAGACATCCACTTCAGCAACTAGCAACCTTAACACAGCCCAGTGTTAAGTGCAATGTTATGACATCAAGCCCATGACATCAAACATAGTTAACCTTCACAACTTAGTACAGCCCAGTACTAAGACTCAATGCTGCAACATCAACACCATGACATCAGCATTGAACACCTTGTTGTTTTACCAAAATTCCAGCCAATCCAGGAACTTACAATCCTGAAGGAGAAAACTTTAACTCAGTGTTGAGCAATGCCATTTTTCCTTAGGAATCTTCCATGCTAAGAGAGGGACATTGGCTTGGATGTAAATAATCTAGAGGCTTGCCGCTTACAACAATTAGATGAAAGAGGAGGTTACCAGGATAAGAGATGGACTACAACTTGGATATTTCAATCGACAAGTGTGCCACTTACAACAGTTATCTGAGATTAGGGTTTGTTTTGATTTATCTGTTTTGATGTGTGATAACACCGAGAAATGTCTTCCTGCAGAGAGACTTTGATTTCCTATGAGGGGATGTTGATTTTTGTGTGCCTTGATCAAAGCCCAAGGCTGGAGCTAAGAGATTGATTGACTCCACTAGGGAAGTCCTTATGCAAAGCCTAAGAGGAGGCGGGAGAAGACCGACTCAATAAGAGAGTGCTTATCTGTCTTGTACAAAGCCCAAGATTAAGGCTAAAAAGAGACTGACTCTTTGGAGGATATCATTATACAAAGCCTAAGAGGAGGCTAAAAGTTGACTTTTCCAGGGAACTATTTTGTATGTCTTGTACAAAGCCCAAGATTGAGGCTAAAAGGGGAAACTGACTCTACTGGTGAGAGATTTTATTTGTCTTGTACGAAGCCCAAGATTGTGGCTAAAAGAAGATTGACTCTGCTGGAGAGTATGATTTGTCTTGTACAAAGCCCAAGATTAAGGCTAAAAAGAGGATTGACTCTACTTAGGGATATTTATATGTGACTTGTCCAAAGCCCAAGATTGAGGCTGGAAATGGTTGACTCAACAAGAGATTGCTTTTATTTGGGTGTCTTGTAGAAAGCCCAAGATTGAGGCTGAAAAGAGGATGACTCAGCTGAGGATATTTCAGGCGTCTTGTACAAAGCCCAAGATTGTGGCTGAAATGAGGATTGACTCCGTTTAGGGATATGGTTCTCAAAGCCTAAAAGAAGTCTGGGGGGAATTGACTTTGCTGAGGAAGATATTTATCCAGAGCTTAAGAGAAGGTTATGAAGATTTTGACTTTGTTGGAGAAAGTTTATATATGTCTTGTACAAAGCCCAAGAGTGAGGCTAAAGGAATGACTCAACAAGAGAGTGTTTATGTTTTGGACTACTGACTGAACAAGAGAGTGTGGAAAGGTGATTGACTCCACAAGAGAGTGTTTATGGTGTCTTGTACAAAGCCCAAGATTGAGGCTAAAAAAGCTGGGGAAAATCACTATACATAGCCTAAGAGGAGGCTGGCTTCTGCTGAGGATTATTGAGATCCAGAGGCAGGTCCAAGTCAGGGGATCAACTTTTGCTGAGGGTTACAGAAGAGTTGAGGTATCAGATGCCTTGAGGTTCTTATTTGGGATAGTGTTATACTGATGATAAGCTGACCCTGGCTGGGGAAATTTAGGATAAAAGATTGGGTTTTAGAACCCATGGGTTTTAACTCTACTGGAGATTGATTTAATGGCCAGGGTTTTTTCTTGTGTTTGTAGGGATCTTGAGAATGTCTTTGAGATCCAAGAGGGGATTAGACTGTCCAATTCTACTGGTATGGAATAGTTTATCTTTGTATGATGCCCAAGAGGAGGCTGGTACTTTAAGGGATGAGAATCAACCCAAAATTAGTCTGAGGTTTTGAGTCTGGAAAGACTGCTCTAGCAATGGATGACTAAGTTCTGTCTTGTACCTTTAAGAGGTCTTCAAGGTCCCTGTATTAAGCCCAAGAGTAGGCATGAGAACTTCTAAGAAGTCGGAGGGTCCTTGTACAAAGCCCAAGAGGAGGCGGGGATGCTTTTAGGAAGCCTGGGGGTCCAAACTTAAGAAAAGTTCAAGAAAATTTTCACCGAGAATAATCTTTTCTTTAGTGAACAGTTCTAGGGTTTGAAGAAATTCAAGAGAGGTTTCACCAGTAATTAATCCTATATAGGGAAAATGAATTTCTTTGACAATTTTCTAATAGTGCCAGTCTGAGAAAAGTTTCACCGGGAATAATGCCTTTCTCTTTGTTCCATATTGTATAAGCCTAAGAGAAGGCAAGACGGTGTCTGGAATTCCTATGGGGAACTAGTTTTGACTGTTGAAAGAGTTAACACTGGCTTTATCTAGTTCTAGACCTAATTGTCGGGGAAAACTCTAAGCACATAATATACAGGCATATATATACAGATGAAATATATACAGTATGTAAAAGAGAGGGTAGCAGGACTTACAGGTGAGCAAGCTTCCAGCACAAACAAATATATATATATATATATCTGTATGTGTGTGTGTGTGTGTGTGCAAGTATGTAAAAGAAAGTTGTTTAAAACTTACAGGTGAGCAAGCTTCCATTGTAACAGCTGTATGGTTAGTTGTTCAAGAAATAAAAGAAAGTTTTGATAGCAACTATGAGTTTGAACTTAAATCAAAAGGGAAGTTGTTTTTGAAAAGATTGTTGGGGCTTATACTCAAGGAGAGGCCCAGATGAAAAAACAGTAATCGTACTGTTGTTCTGAAAATTGTATCGGGACTTATACAACGACTGAGGCCCAAAAAGGTTTTCTGTACAAAGGGATGGGTCTTACAACTCAAGGAGAGGCCCAAAGTTTTGACAGTGATCGCACCGTCGTTTTGAAAATTGTACTGGGACTTATACAATGACTGAGGCCCAAATTATTTATGTACAAAGTGGGTTGGGTATTACACTCTATTAGAGTCCCAAAGTGTATTTTAAAAGAAAGATGGGACTTACAACACAAAGGGGAGGCCCATATGCTTTTTGTTTTGAAATGGCGATTGCGCCGAGATTTCTGAAAACGTATCGGGACTTATACAATGACTGAGGCCCAAAAAAGGTTTACATGTACAAGGAATGGATCTTACACTCTATTAGAGGCCCAAAGTGTATTTTAAATTTAAAATCGAGAGGAAATCCTAATTTTAAATTAAAATGTCATTTTTCAAAGGAAATTAAATGAAAAAAATGATATAAAATACCAAATATGTTCAAAAACAAGTTGTACACTTTGAAAAATATTTTGAAAAATCATGTTTTATTACATGAAAGTTTGAAATTGAATTGGTTTTGAAAGATCAAAGTGGGAATTTCATTTAAAAATGTTTAAAACAAATAAAAAATGAAATTAATTACAAAAATTCTAACTATATTAAAAAATAATATAAATTGGATTTTTTCGTAAAATAAAATATTTAAACATTTTTCTGAATTTTGAGAAAAATAATCAATTCGAAAACACAAATATTCAGAGAGAAATTAATTTTTGAATCAATTAAACAAAATAACCAAAATTCAAAATTCAAATAATTTGAATTATGGCGCCAATGGTCACCTTCTTCTTCCTCGTGACCACGCCATGGATGATTTGCGTTTTCTCACTTTTCTCTCTTATTACTCAATGGTTTTGTACGATTCAAACACCAATCTTGTTCGTTTTTGAACAAGGATCACAACCATATAGATTAATTGCATTTATATTAAGCATGGAGTGAGAAATCAAAAGATAACCTCAAGAACACTAATTTCAGTATGAACACAATGAAATTCCATACACGATTGATTCATGGCAATTGATTACGGGTTATCACTCTATATACATGTAGGAACAAGATGGTAACTCACAAATTCATTTATGATGCATGGAATATAGAGTTTGAAGGTGTTAGGCTTACCTCTTGCAGTTGGTGATAGATTTTGGTGATGGAGGTGTTGCAGCTAGGTTCCAATTATCTGGATAACTTCCTTAGGTGCCAAGGAGTGTGTTTGAATGCTTTGAGTGGATTGAAATGAGCTGGAACTGGTTGTGGTACCTCAACTGCAACTCTGTCAAGAACTTGAGCAATTGGCTGGTGATTTTGTGAATTTGATGTTCCAGGTATGATTTTGTGTTATAGATCACTCATACATGATGTTTATGAGGTGTGTGTGTGTGATTGGTTTGGTTGGAATCACTCTCAATCTCAAAACCCGATAGTGACTTGAGTTAGAAGGAAAAATTGGAGTGAAAGGGAGATTTTGAGGAAAGCATCAGGTTGGGTGCTTGTACTCAAACTAATCACAATTCAGGTCTATTTATAGTGTGTCAAGTTTGTTTTGCAAGCAATAGTGAATGGCAGCTGGTACAGGCCTTTGGCCAATGTTGATTCAAGGGACTCTTTAGTCTCCTCTAGCCATTGACTCGAGGTTAGGGCACAGGCCTATGGTTCTTTGATTCAGTGCTGATTCTTGACTCATTCAGTTAGGAATGTGTCAGTCCATGCCACCTTGATGCATCCATTAAATGCTTGGAAACAAAATTGGAGTCTTTTGCACTTTTTAGCCTTTTTAGGTTTGTTATGGCTATGTGTAGATTCTTGGACTTGGGAGGCTTGGGGATCAGATCATTCCCCTTGGATTTTATCCTCTGATGTGTCCAAATAGATGACAAGGCTTGGAGTTATCTGATTTGGCCAAATCGAGCAAATGCACAAAATCTGCCTTGTAAAAATCAGTTCCTGGTGCCATGTTCCAAGGGTTGTATCTCCCTACTCAAATTGAATTTGGAGATGGTCTGGTACTTGTTGGAAAGCCCTCATGGCATACTTCAACTTTGATGCTCACCCTTGGACCTGGTTTAGCTTGGATCAAGGTGGAAAATGCCCCTACATTTTGGAAAAAGTAAGGCAGATTCTGACTTTTTTTGAAAATTTCACTAAGTGTTGGAAAAAGTGCCCATTTTCACTTTTTGTGATTTTGATCAATCCATAACTCAAAATCCATGAGGATTTGGAATCTCTTGTTGTTGACACTTTTAAAGTATGTCAGATGGACTTTCATTTGAGCTTTGAATGGGAGAAAAACGCCTTGTGATTTAGGAGTTATGACCTTGTAAAGTTGGTACCAAAGCCATTTTGTTCCATAACTTAGAAAAATTTTGGTTTCTCCTGGTTGCCCCTTTTGCAAGAAACCTCACTTTTCTTGATTTTTATTGATGAATGATGGTCAATACCATACATTAACGTTATTTTTTACTTAGGGGAACCATATTTGTGAAAAATTCAAAAAAGTCAAATATGATTTTGTGCACAGTTGACTTTTTATCGGATGAAATCCAAACTGTGCGGTCCTTTGTGTAATCAAGTCCTTGACCTAAATCAAACCTAATGGATGGATTCCATAGGTGTTAGAGGGTGTATTAAATCATGTCCCAAGGTTTGGGAGCATGTCTTGGTCAAAAGTCAAAGATACAATTGACTTTTTCCTCGAAACCCTGATTGTGATCCTGGTGAAATTGAAACTTGTGAACCAAGCTTCTTGGGTTAATCCATTGTTGCAAATGGATCAATATGGTGTATTGGACGCCCTCAAATCATGTCTTGAGGTCTTGCCTCAGGTTTTGTCCCAATAGTCAACTTAGGGGTGAATTAGGTCAAGAAACCCTAATTGCCGATTTTTCGTAAATGCATCCCCTGAGGTTAAATTGACTTGATGATTGGGTCCATGAGGTCCCTTGGAGTATCTTGGGTTATGATTTGAAGAATTGACTCATGCCCATAGGAAAAATTCCATCTGGAGGCCTTGGTCGATCAAAACCCTAATTTGGTGACACTGGCGATCTTGAGGCTTGATCCACTTGGAATGTTACAACCTTGTGCTTGATTCTTGATGTGGGAGTCCTCTTGATCCTTTGTGGGTGTTTGAGAGATTAGACAAGTTGAAGATCAGGTTATTTCTTGATTGATCCTTTGTCTAAGTGCTCTGAGAGGGCTTGAAACCCTAATTCTTAATTTTACTGAATGCTTAATCATCTTTGAGGAGATTGATGAGGCATGAAAGTACATACATATTGTGACGATGATTTGCACAATGATGGGAAATCTAAGTGGTAAAAATTTGGGGTATGACAATGGCCATTGTTTATTTCACGAAGTGGGTCGAAGCAGTATCATACACCAATGTGACCATTTTATCAAGAACAATCTCATATGTCGTTATGGTGTTCCAATCCAGATCATTACTGATATGGATCAAACTTGAAAAACAAAATGATGAAGGAATTATGTGTTGAATTCAAAATTGAACACCATAACTCGTCTCCCTACAAGTCTAAGATGAATGGAGCGGTTGAAGCATCTAAATAAAATATCAAGAAGATCATTCAGAAAATGGTCGTGACATACAAGGATTGGTATGAAATACTCCCATTTGCTCTTCAAGGTTACCGCACATCCGTCCACAACAGGGGCAACCCCTTTCTCTCTAGTATATGGCATGGAAGCAGTGCTCCCGATTGAGGTTGAGATTGTAACACCCCATTTTAATTATTTAATCGTCGTGTGTTAAGTTGTATTGTTTTGGCCTTGTTAAGGGTGAGTGAAGGGTAGTGCCTTATTTAATTAGTGGGGATTAGAGACCTTTGCTTAATAATAATGATATAGCAGTGAAAATAATAATAGTAATATGGTTAATAATGTTATTATTATTATTATTCTCATTATTATTATTAGGACTATTATTATCATTATTATTATTATTATTAATTAAATAAAATCTGATTAATTAGAATTAGGGGGAGTTTAGCGAGACAAAACAGTTTTCACGTAGAAAGAGAAAAGGTTAGAGAAAGAAGAACAAGAGAAGAACAAGGGTGCTAGGGCTAGGATCTCCATCAATTTTCGCAGGATTTAATCAAGAATTCGAGGTAGGGGGGGGGGGAATGGGTTCAATACAGGTGATAATAGCGTGAAAGGGTAGTGAGGGGTCCTTTCCCTCGTAGGATTTTCGTATGTTTTATAGTTGATGAAATTCTGAGTATGATATGAATGTTTGATCTCTGATATGTATTGAATCGTTGATGATAGTATGATTTTCATGTATAAATTTGTATTGTTGCTGCTGTATGAATGCATGTTGTGGCAGATCTGTTTTGATGCAGGTTAAGGGAATGAGATTAGACCTAAGACCCATAATTTTGACTAGTAATAATAGGTAAAAGAAGTAAGAATGAAGAATAGGACCTAAAATTGATGTAGAAACAAGTTTAGGACTGAATTGGAGTGAAAAAGTGAGAACCCCGTAGCAGAATTTAGACTGGTGTGGAGAAAGTCCTTTTGCGTAATAGATCTGGCCTTACGCGTAATGGAGAGGGTGTTACGCGTAATGCTGGCCCAGGAGGGAGGCAATACGTGTATGGGAGGGCCAAAAAGGAGGATTGGCACGGCCCTCTACCCATACGCGTAACGGTACGCGTATGGAGGTCTGGCCTTACGCGTATGAGGAGGGAATACGCGTATTGGGTCTGGAAATGGAATTTGATGGGGAAAACAGACCTCTGCCCATACGCGTAAAAGGTGGGGCAATACGCGTATGGCAGGGTGGGAGGAGAGGCGGTACGCGTAGGATACGCGTATGGCAGGGTGGGAGGAGAGGCGGTACGCGTAGGATACGCGTATGGTTGGGTGAGCGAGCTGGGCAATTCGCGTATGGCACAAATCAATACGCGTATGGCCAGTGAGTGTGAGGAATTTTACCGTTTCGCGATTTCTTTCCCGTTTTCGCGTCCGAAGTGGTTTCTTTTGGTTTGAGAGGTTGGGGATAAATGTCAGACCTTGAGAAATGTAGGATGGGTGACAAAAATAATTGATTTAGTAATTTTGGTGAATTAACTGGTAATTAGCTAATTAACGTCGTGTGAGGTGTTTTCTGTGGTGTTATGGATTGATTGTGATCAGGAGGATTGTGGGATTGTATGATTATGATTATACATGAATTATATGCATATTAATGTCATGCATTCATGGTGTGTTGGTGGTGATGAATCATTGCTCAGGAGGAGTGTATGTGATTCATCCGAACTCCAATGTGGAGTTTGGTGGGATAAATCATTGCCAAGTAGGGGTGTGTGTGATTTATCCAGGTTCGATTGAATGAACCTTGGTGATATTGGTACCACATGCATTGTGTCATTTGTTGAGTCACATTGCATTGTTATTACATGTTGATTGAATGATAATTGAAAATGACTAGTGTGTCGTGATTATGTGATTGTGTGAATGACTGCGAGTAACTACCCTTAATATGTATTATTCACCGTTTATTATTGAATGTAGTTGTCACCCCTTTGTTGTTGTTGTGTCTGTGCTTCTTCGAAAGTACATATAATCCAGGTACTTGAGTATGCATGGAGTGCGGGTTGCCTGATCGAGTCTTAGGAGTCGCTCTGATACGTAACACGAGATTTGGGGATTTTATTATTTGTTATTCATTATTCATCATTCATTTGTTACGTATCTTTCATTTTTATTGAATTTATGGTGGACCATGTTTAATGTGGGTTTTATTTTGATGTAGTTGGCATGTGGCCGTAAATTGGATAAATACTTGTTTTTCCGCTGTTTTTATTCCTTCAAATGAAAAGAGATTCAGTATGTTGATTTTTTTTAACGAAGTGGCACCTTACTTTTTGTAGTAAACTATGTTTTTTTTATGATATCTCTATATTATATATTTTGGGAAAATGGGGTGTTGCAATTGGTATCAGAGCAGGTCGGTCCGTCCGGCCAGGTGTAGTAGTTGAGTCTGTCCTTAGAATAAGAGTGAGTTATGTGTTTTGACCGTATGTTGTTTGTTGAACAGTATGGCAGGAAGGAATGATGTTGCTCTTGCTGCTGCTATGCAAGCCATGGCACAAGCGGTAGAGAACACCAATTAGGCTAGGGGGTGCGCAGTTCCGCGACCTAGCACAGTTCCAGAGCAATAAGCTGCCGACATATGAGGGAGGTATTTTGGACCTAGAGGCTGCACAGAAATGGCTGAAGGCTGTTGAGAAGATCTTCAGGACCATGGGATGCAATGATGCTCAGAAGGTATGGTTTGACACTCATATGCTGGAAGGAGAGGCTGAAGCCTGGTGGGACAATAGTCGTCAGAGGTTGGAAGATGCGGGTACTGAGATTACTTGGACAGTGTTTCAAACGGAGTTTCTGGAAAAGTATTTTCTGGAAGATATTCGTAGTGCAAAGGAAGTTGAATTTCTGGAGCTGAAACAGGGTGATAAGACAGTTGCTGAATATGCTGCCCGATTTGAGGAATAGGTACAGTATTGTGCTCATTACAATACTGAAGAAGCTATGACTTCGAAGTGCTTGAAGTTTGAGAATGGGATACGCCCCGAGATCAAACTGGGCATTGCTTGTCAGAAAATAAGAAATTATCCAGAACTGGTAAGCAGAAGCAGAATCTATGACAACGATAACAGAGCCAAAATTGCTCATTACAAGGCTATGAATGAGGAGAAGGGTAAGCAGAGGTTTAGAGGTACTCCTTACAGTGCTCCAGCTGATAAGGGGAAACAGAAAACTGATGTGGGGAAGAAACCAACGGAGAAAGGAGTAGGTTCTAATACTCTCAAGTGTTTCAGATGTGGTGGCGCGGGTCACCGTGCTAATAACTGTCCAAATGAGGTGAAGAAGTGTTTCAAGTGTGGTCGACCAGGTCATGTTATAGCTTATTGTAAAGCCACATCAGCACTCACTGTGAGAAGCCAAAGAAAACTCAGGCCAGTGGAAAAGTATTTGCCTTGGTGGGAGCCCAATCCACTGATGAGGAGCGTTCCGTCAAAGGTACTTGCTTTATTAATGATATTCCTTTGATTGCTATCATTGACACGGGTGCAACCCACTCGTTTATTTCTGTTGATTGTGTGAAGAGACTAGGGATTGTGCCGTCTACTCTAGATTAGAGGATGACGATTGAAACTCCATCTATTGGTTCTGTGGTTACTTCCTTGGTGTGTTTGAAGTGTCCGCTGACTATGTTTGGTAGAGAATTCAGAGTGGACTTGATTTGTTTGCCACTCGGTAATCTCGATGTTATTTTGGGAATGAACTGGTTGGAGTTCAACCGAGTTTATATTGATTGCTTCAGGAAGACGTTATTGTTTCTTACTCCTGAAGAGGAAGCATTAGAGGATTCGTTATCTAGCAGGGAGTTGAGGACGTTGTTGGAGGATGAAGCGAAAATGTTTGCAGTGTTTGCCTCGTTATCGGTTGAAAGTAAGACTTCAGTTAATGAATTACCAGTGGTGAATGAATTTTCTGAAGTATTTCCAGATGACATTTCAGATTTGCCTCAGACAAGGGAAGTTGAATTTACTATTGATCTTGTACTGGGTACCAGACCTATCTCTATGGCGCCGTACAGGATGTCTGCTTCAGAGTTGGCAGAGTTGAAATCTCAGATTAAGGAGTTGCTCGATAAGAAGTTTATTAGACTGAGTCTGTCATCGTGGGGAGCTCCAGTGTTGTTGGTGAAAAAGAAGGATGGTAGTATGCGTCTGTGCATTGATTACCGTCAGTTGAATAAAGTGACCATTAAGAATAAGTGTCCACTTCCGAGGATTGATAACTTAATGGATCAGCTGGTAGGAGCTCGTGTTTTCAGCAAAATTGATTTGAGGTCGGGTTACCATCAGATTAGAGTAAAAGAAGGTGATATTCAGAAGACTGCTTTCAGAAGTCGCTACGGACATTACGAATATGCAGTAATTCCTTTCGGAGTGTCTAATGCACCGGGGGTGTTTATGGAATATATGAACCGTATCTTTCACTCTTATTTGGATCAGTTTATTGTGGTATTTATTAATGATATACTGATTTATTCTAAGTCTGACGACGATCATACAGGACACTTGAGAACCGCATTGCAGGTGTTGAAAGATAATAAATTGTTTGCAAAGTTCTCGAAGTGTGAATTCTGGTTAAAGACTGTGAGTTTCTTGGGTCATGTTATTTCTGGTGATGGTATAGTGGTGAATCCATCTAAAGTAAGTGCATTACTTCAGTGGGAAGCTCCAAAGACAGCGACGGAGATTAGAAGCTTTTTGGGTTTAGCAGGATACTATAGAAGATTCATTGAAGGGTTTTCTAATTTGGCGTTACCATTGATGCAGTTAACCAGGAAGAATCAAGCTTTTGTTTGGGATGCTGCCTGTGAGGAAATTTTTGAGGAACTGAAGAAGAAATTGACTACAACACCAGTGTTAATTCTACCAAGTCCAAATGATCCTTTTGTAGTGTATTGTGATGCATCTAAGATGGGATTAGGCGGTGTGTTAATGCAAGATGGCAAAGTGGTGGCATATGCTTCACGGCAGTTGAGGGTGCATGAGAGGAACTATCCTACTCATGATATTGAATTAGCTGTAGTGGTTTTTGTATTAAAAATTTGGCGACATTATTTTTATGGATCAAGATTTGAAGTATTCAGTGACCACAAGAGTCTGAAATATTTATTCGATCAGAAGGAGTTGAATATGAGGCAGAGAAGGTGGTTAAAGTTCTTGAAGGATTATGATTTTAATTTGAGTTACCATCCGGGAGAAGATAATGTTGTAACAGATGCTCTCAGTCAGAAGATAATTCATATGTTTGCATTGATGGTGAAAGAAATGGAGTTGATTGAACAGTTCAGAGACTTGAGTATGGTTTGTGAAACTACACCGAAGAGTGTTAGAGTGGGTATGCTGAAGGTGAATAATGACTTTTTGGAGGTAATTAAAGAAAATCAGAAGCTTTATGTGAAGCTGGTGGACTTGAGGCCTACAGAAGGAGGTGATCCTAATGGTGATTTTGAAGTGGATAATGTTGTCGTATTGAGGTTCCGGGACAGAATTTGTGTACCGGATAACGCAAAAATAAAGAAAGCGATCTTAGAGGAGAGCCACTGGAGTAACTTGAGTATTCATCTAGGAGCTACGAAAATGTATCATGACTTGAAGAGGTTGTTTTGGTGGTCCGGTATGAAGAGGGACATAGCTCAGTTTGTTTATGCTTGTTTGCATGTCAGAAGTCAAAAGTGGAGCACCAGAAGCCTTCGGGATTAATGCAACCGTTAGAGATTCCGGAATGGAAGTGGGACAGTATTACTATGGATTTTGTTACTGGGTTGCCAAATACGGCGAGGGGCTTTGATGCTATTTGAGTAGTGGTGGATCGACTTACGAAATCTTCTCATTTTATACCAATTAACATCAGCTTCCTGTTGTCTAAGCTGGCGGAGATTTATATCAGGATAATTGTGAAGTTACATGGTGTTCCATCAAGCATAGTGTCGAATAGAGATCCGAGGTTTACTTCAGAATTTTGGAAGAGTTTGCAGGAGGCCTTGGGTTCTAAATTGAAGTTGAGCTCGGCTTATCATACACAGACTGATGGTCAGTCAGAGAGGACGTGCATTGAAATCAAAGAAGCTGAATCCTAAGTTTATTGGACCATATCAGATCTTGCAGAGGGTTGGTGTAGTTGCTTATAGGGTGGTGTTGCCGCCTGAACTTTCGAACTTGCATGACGTGTTTCATGTGTCGCAACTTCGAAAGTATGTATTTGATCCATCTCATGTTATCCCGAGGGATGAGGTGCAGATCAGGGATAATCTTACTGTGGAGACGATGCCAATAAGGATCGATGATCACAAGATGAAACAACTCAGAGGAAAGGAGATCCCTTTGGTGAGAGTAGCTTGGGGAGGAGCTGCTGGGGGAAGTGTGATCTGGGAGCTGGAGAGCAGGATGCGAGAGTCGTATCCAGAGCTATTTCCATCAGGTACATTTTCGAGGACGAAAATAATTTAAGTGGGGGCGAGTTGTAACACCCCATTTTAATTATTTAATCGCCGTGTTTTAAGTTGTATTGTTTTGTCCTTATTAAGGGTGAGTGAAGGGTAGTGCCTTATTTAATTAGTGGGGATTAGAGACCTTGGCTTAATAATAATGATATAGCAGGGAAAATAATAATAGTAATATGGTTAATAATGTTATTATTATTATTATTCTCATTATTATTATTATTATTATTATTATTATTATTATTATTATTAATTAAATAAAATTTGATTAATTAGAATTAGGGAGAGTTTAGCGAGACAAAACAGTTTTCACGTAGAAAGAGAAAAGGTTAGAGATAGAAGAACATGAGAAAAACAAGGGTGCTAGGGCTAGGATCTCCATCAATTTTCGCAGGATTTAATCAAGACTTCGAGGTAAGGGGGGAATGGGTTCAATACAGGTGATCATAGCATGAAAGGATAGTGAGGGGTCATTTCCCTCGTAGGATTTTCGTATGTTTTATAGTTGATGAAATTCTGAGTATGATATGAATGTCTGATCTCTGATATGTATTGAATCGTTGATGATAGTATGATTTTCATGTATAAATTTGTATTGTTGCTGCTGTATGAATGCATGTTGTGGCAGATCTGTTTTGATGCAGGTTGAGGGAATGAGATTAGACCTAAGACCCATAATTTTGACTACTAATAATAGGTAAAAGAAGTAAGAATGAAGAATAGGACCTAAAACTGATGAAGAAACAAGTTTAGGACTGAATTCGAGTGAAAAAGTGAGAACCCCGTAGCAGAATTCAGACTGGTGCGGAGAAAGTCCATTTGCGTAATAGATCTGTCCTTACGCGTAATGGAGAGGGTGTTATGCGTAATACAGGCCCAGGAGGGAGGCAATACGCGTATGGGAGGGCCAAAAAGGAGGATTGGCACGGCCCTCTGCCCATACGTGTAACGATACGCGTATGGAGGTCTGGCCTTACGCGTATGAGGAGGGAATACGCGTATTGGGTCTGGAAATGGAATTTGATGGGGAAAACAGGCCTCTGCCCATACGCGTAATAGGTGGGGCAATACGCGTATGGCAGGGTGGGAGGAGAGGCGGTACGCCTAGGATACGCGTATTGTTGGGCGAGCGAGCTGGGAAATACGCGTATGGCACAAGGCAATACGCGTATGGCCAGCGAGTGTGCAGAATTTTACCGTTTCGCGATTTCTTTCCCGTTTTCCGCGTCCAAGGTGGTTTCTTTTGGTTTGAGAGGTTGGGGATAGATGTCAGACCTTGAGAAATGTAGGATGGGTGACAAAAATGATTGATTTAGTAATTTTGGTGAATTAACTGGTAATTAGCTAATTAACGTCGTGTGAGGTGTTTTATGTGGTGTTATGGATTGATTGTGATCAGGAGGATCGTGGGATTGTATGATTATGATTATACATGAATTATATGCATATTGATGTCATGCGTTCATGGTGTGTCGGTGGTGACGAATCATTGCTTAGGAGGAGTGAATGTGATTCATCCGAACTCCAATGTGGAGTGTGGTGGGATAAATCATTGCCAAGTAGGGGTGTATATGATTTATCTGAGTTCTATAGAATGAACCTTGGTGATATTGTTACCACATGCATTGTGTCATTTGTTGAGTCACATTGCATTGTTATTACATGTTGATTGAATGATAATTGAAAATGACTAGTGTGTCGTGATTATGTGATTGTGTGAATGACTGCGAGTAACTACCCTTAATATGTATTATTCACCATTTATTATTGAATGTAGTTCTCTCCCCTTTGTTGTTGCTGTGTCTGTGCTTCTTCGGAAGTACAGATAATCCAGGTACTTAAGTGTGCATGGAGTGCGGGTTGCCTGATCGAGTCTTAGGAGTCGCTCTGATACGTAACACGGGATTTGGGGATTTTATTATTTGTTACTCATTATTCATCATTCATTTGTTACATATCTTTCATTTTTATTGAATTTATGGTGGACAACGTTTAATGTGGGTTTTATTTTGATGTAGTTGGCATGTGGCCGTAAATTGGATAAATACTTATTTTTCCGCTGTTTTTATTCCTTCAAATGAAAAGAGATTCAGTATGTTGATTTTTTTTAACGAAGTGACACCTTACTTTTTGTAGTAAACTCTGATTTTTTTTTATGATATCTCTATATTATATATTTTGGGAAAGTGGGGTGTTACAGAGATCCCGTCAATAAGAATCTGGATGGAAACCAAGCTAACAGAAGCTAAATGGTGTCAAAGCAGATACGATGAACAGAATCTAATCAAAGAAAAGAGGATGACAGCTTTATGCCATGGCTAGTTATATATACGAAGGATGAAGAAAGCTTTTGACAAAATGGTTCGACCTCGGGTATTCAGAGAAGGCGACCTCATGGTCAAAAAGATCCAATCTTTCCTCACCGACTCCAGGGGTAAATGGATCCAAATTATGATGGTCCATATGTTGTTAAGAAAACCTTCTCAGGTGGTGCCTTAAAACATACAACTATGGATGGTGAAGAGTTCACCCATCCTACAAATGTTGATGCAATCAAGAAATACTTCGCCTAAAAAGAAGAAAAAAAGAGCGTCTCGGTGGACTGAAAACCTGAAAGTGTGGTCCAGGCAAAAATTAGAGACATAAACAGAGAATAACTATCCCAGTAGATTCAAAAATTTGAAAAGGCAATCTAGGCAAAAGTTAGGGATTCATGGCAAGTAACTGCATCCAACAAGATTGGATCATCTAAAGCAACGTTATCTGACAAAGAATCATCGATCGAGTCACCTTCAACGAAAGCTCAAGAATATATGGAATTCAAAGTTGTTAGAAGGATAGTGGTCATTATGTTTCAATGTAGCCCTTTCCCTTTAAATTACCATTTTCTAACTTTGTAATGCTCCATGGAATCACGCATTTGGCTTATTACCACCCTATTAATGATAATTTGAGCCTTTGTTCCTTCTGTTTGCAATTCTCACTTTTATTCTGCCTTGCAAATGACATTTTTATCTGATTTTCATTCTCGAAATTTTTTTTCTTTTGCTTTTAAAATAAAGATGGCATTTTCCTTTGATTTATGAACATAATAAGGAATAACAATAGCATCTCCAAAAGTGATTAAAACCTCGAAATGCAAAATTAAATGCTCTTGCGGTCAATCTCGCAAATATCCCCAAGTGGCAGATCATTACCTCAAATAGATAAGATTGGACATCTTATGCATCCCCAGTAAGGGTCAAGTTTCATTTCTTCTACCAAATAAATGTTGGAATCAAGATGAAGATTTAATCCCTTTCCCCAAGTAAAGTGCTACCTCCGAGAATCAAGATAAGATCTGGTCCTTTTCCCCGACAGGGTTTTACCATTAACAACACCAGTGATGCCTCTATTCCCCAGAATGGACGAGTATCTATTTTTGTTCATCACCAATTTGTGTGTTGTGTCTGTTTTGTCAGCATAAGCATAACATTTATTCATACATCATGCATAATCTATTCATATTCGTATTCATAATGCATAAGTTGCGTCATTCACTTTGGTTGTGTTCATCCCCAAGTAATTTCCTCTCTCCAATAGAGTTGTCAACTTTAATGAGAAAATGTACATTCTTTCTTAAAAATCCCCACTGAGTTTGATTCTCATGGAAGTTTCACTTCAGTTCTCCTTTCCACACACAGATAGGATAAAATTCCCAGTTTCGGTTCATTCCTCATCTGGAAGTATCTTCTTTTACACAGTCTCTCTGGATTGAAATCGGTCCTTGACCATTTTGATAACTTGAACCTCTAAGGGAAAGTGACATCCATTGGAAGCTTACTCTTCCCCTGCGAATACACATTTTGCTTTCCCGGATAAAGGAAAACCCCTAGTGGAAGCTTTTCACCAAAATCTCTTGGTAGCAAGGACACCACATCTCCCAAGAAGTATCTATCAATTGACAAATGGCAGTCTCTTTCAGAACAATTTGTCTATCTCCATCAAAGATAAGTTTATTCCTCATTGGAATCTACGCCTGACGAAACAAGTAACAATCTCCTTTGAAGTTTGTTTTTGTCCTAGAAGTTCCCCGTGAGTCGACAAATCACAATCACTCCCCGGGAAGCTTGTCCACTCTTCAAGTAAGGTCATCAGCACCTCAAAATCTCCTTTCATCTTATGGCATCTCTTCGAAGACGTCTCAAAGGCAAGTACGATAAAATCTCTCCTAGTAAATGGCATCTCCATAGAGAAGTTTGTGAACCTCTACATCGCATTCTTTAGCATTCCCCAGTAAGTCTGCTATCAGATCTTTGTTCATCCTATGGCATCTCTCCGAAGAAGTCTCGAAGAGAAGTATGATGAATCCTATTTCCATCAAATGGCATCTCCCCATTGAATTCTAGCGAGATGTTTGATGAATACCCTCATAGATTTCGAAATCTGTCCTACAAGATAATTAGCCTGCATCTCCTCGAAGATCCCCGACGAAGTTATTAATCCAACAAGTGATCACCTTTTCAGAAGCTTGTCTACCTAAACCTTGTCAAGAGATAGACTTGATAAGAAGAAACTGAGACAAGTTCCATGGCTGAAGACCTGGATCGAGGGGAAGTTTATTTCAAGAAACCGAGATCAGTTCCATGGCTGAAGTCCAGGATCGAGGGGAAGTTTTACCCTTTCTAAGTTGGATTAATAGTAAAAGAAGATGGGCACACATGCTCCAGAATTGGGAATTTATTACCATTCAAGTTATTAAAATTACAACCATAATCCCTAGTAGAGTTATTATCTCCCCAAGTTGGTGAAGATACTTCTCTTGTTTCCTAAGTAGGGTCGCAACCTTAATATTAATCTCTTTCTCTAGTAAATAATTCTTTGATCCCCCAACAATTCAAATTGTTGATAATTTTCTGTGAAATCATCCTCACAGGTTTCATGTCTTGCATTCATATCATATCATCTACACCCACTGTCAAAATTCAAGGTATTATGATATTTAATCCCATTCCACCTTAAATGTCTGAATGTCTTCGTCAATCATACCTTCAGGTCCAAGAAGATTAAATAGGGGCATCTGTCATACACTAAATTTTGACCCTAGGATCCCACATCATTTGTATATCATATGAATATACTTTCATGCATCACTAACCCATTAGAAAACACAAGGTTTGTTGCTTGTTTCATTTTTTACTGTAAATTAGGGTTTTAAGCCTCATAAAAGATTCAGGCAAAGGATCAATCAAAGATTGGCATGATCTTCAACTTATCAAGTTTCTCATTCATCCATAAATATCAAGAGGTCTCCTTCATCAAGAATCAAGCACAAGTATGCATCATTTCAAGTTGATCAAGCCCCAAGTTCATCTGAGTCACCAAATTAGGGTTTTGATTGATCAGGACCTCCAGAGTGATTTTTCATCTGGGCATGAGCCAATACCTTAAGATATGATTCAAGGAGCTCAAATATACCTTTTAATTCCATTCATAAGTTTAAAACTGCCTCAGGGGATTCATTCATTGAAAATCAAGAATTAGGGTTTCTCTGCACAAAATTCATCTAATACCCAAAGTCAAAGTTTGACTTTTTGAGAAAAATTGATCATCAAGGACTATTATTCAAGAAAATATGATCCATAGTTGCATTTAATCAAGGATTGATCAAGAAATCAACGTTACTTGCAAAACAAGCAAAATTGGAAGAATTGAAAATTTCACTAAGTTATGGAAATTCATGTTCAAGTACCAAACTTTGCAAGGTCATAACTTCCAAACCAAGCAACCATTTTCTTGGATCCAAAGACCAAATTGAAGAGCTTGTTACATACTACAACTTTGTCACTTAGGGTGAATTCCCAAAAAGTGCATAGATTTTGAGATATGAAGCCATGAAGTTAGGGTTTCAAGACTTTTTGAACTTTGACACTTAGAAAATTTTTGGCTAAAATACAGTTTTGGTCCCCCTGTTTGTCAAAATTCACGGTTTTGGTCCCCCATTTTTTTTTTTAATAGTTTTGGTCCCCCATCCCTCACTATTCATGTACTGTTCATGTACGGACATGTATTGTTCATGTACGGACCAGGTACTGTTTATCACTTTTTTGGGCCAAAATTGGAGTGGGGGACCAAAACTGTTAAAAAACAAAATGGGGGGACCAAAACCGTGAATTTTAACAAATAGGGGGACCAAAACTGTATTTTAGCCAAAAAAATTTAGGCAGAATCTGTTTTCAAGACAACATTGGTGCATTACTTGTGTCACACGATTTTCACCTTCAAGTTTTGTCAGTTTACAAGCTTTGTCATCATTCAAGATCAACATAAATCTTGTAGAGTCACACAAAATCTACAAGAATATGCCAATGAGTCAAGGATCTATCCTTTAGCATGTGAGAATCATCATTACAAAGCCATGAAGTCAAGTTTGTCATTTGGCATTTATGTGAAACATTGAATTGGCAAGAAATGAGCAACACCAGTTCAGATATGTTCAAAAACAATGAGTGTTCAAACCTGCAAAATTCCAATTGAGTCAAGATCCTAGTTATGCTATAGAAGACTAATGGTACCATAGCATTTAAGTTAAAGCTACATGATTATATCCATTGGACAATAGCATGCTCCCTCATCCATCACTATTCATCCAAAACCAAAACTTTTTCCTATAAATAGAGGACTTCTCTGATCAATTCAAGGACACCAAATCAATACCAAAGCTTGTTTTCTCACATTTCTTCTCTTGTTTCAAAGTTGCATAGTTCAAAAGTTGAGAAATCGAATTTCTCATTTTAGAGTAATTCCACTCAAACCAATCATCCACACACCTCACATACATCATGTATAAGTGATGCAAACACTTAAATATCATCTGTAACATCAAATTCACCTAGATCACAACCTCACTTGGCTCTTCTGCAGTTAGATTCGAGCCCATCAATCCAGAAGGTTTCCATCCATTCCAAGCACATCAACACATTCCTTAAGGTATAGGGAAGTTGTCCAGATCATCATTTCACATCTGTAACACCTACAACTAAGGATTCGATCTCCTCTTGCAAGGTAAGCCTGAAGCTTTTCAAACTCCATGAATCATGCATCATAAATGTTATTTCAAGTTACCAACATGTTTCTGGTAGTTCATAGATCGTTTACCCTCAATCAATTGTTGTTTATCATTCATGTATGGAATTTTATATTAGTTTTTCCAAATTCTAGGGTTTATGTGTTTATACATGATAACTCGTGCCACAATAAAAATAAATAAAATCAAAAAGAGCCATTAAATTCCTTGTTAAAAAACACACAACTTTGATGTTTACATCGTGCCAAATGGTTTCGTATTGAGAGAGATAACATAGTTTTTGCAAATTCAGAAGCTGGCTCTAGGAAGAAGATGAAGTGTGGCACAAAATTTTGAATATACCATGCTTTTTTAATATATTATATGATGGTTGGGTTTAGTTGACACCAACGAGTGTTGGCTCAGTTGGCAAGGTTTGTTTTGTTGTTGTGATGCGTGAGGGCGCGGGTTCAAACCCCACCCATGCCATTTCTTTTTACCACATTTCATATTTTCTTATTTATTTTTTCAAAATTTCAAACTATCATAACCTTTTTATTTTTTATCATTTTAAACCCATTATTTTTTTAAATTGTTCATAATAATGTCTATTTTATATTTGTGAAAAAAAAATTCCAAAAATAATTATTTTTGATGCATTTATAGATGTTCAAAATTTGTGGTTATTTTAGTGTTTCCTTGATTTCATCTTGATTCTATTGAATGATTTCTTGATTTCTCTTGTACATGCTAACTTGTGTGAGACCTACAGACTTTGTAGAAACCTTGCATGACTTCATAAACTTGTGCATTGTGTTTTTGCTTAAATATTATGCCTTGTTGATACATGTTCACATGATTAAAGTATATGATAAATCTTGTTCATACCATGAGCTATTTGCTTGATCATTTTGCCTTAACATGAGATGTTTGTTTTTCCATGTTCACATAACCATGATGTGCATATTTGTCTTTGTGTTGCTTTTACCATGTTTAGGTGACCCTATACACTTTATTTTTTCCTTGAAAATGCCATTGAACACATGCCTGTATGCTTAAACTTTTATGGAGTTTCTTACTTGTTTATGACCATGTTTGAACCCTAATATCCATGTTTGGTCGTTACCAACTTCTCTTAACATGTTTAAATTGTATCCATGCTTAAATGTTCAAGAAATGCCTCAACTTGTTCATATGATGCTTAAACTTTAAACTTGTCATTCTCACATGTCATCTCTTGTATGTTTAAATCTTCATCCACATATTGTGTCATAAACATGTCCTTTTGTTCAAAGTATGCTTGGTTATTTCCCTTACTATATTCATTAAATCCTCGATTCATCTTGAAAACATATACTTGCTTGAACTTCTTTTCTTACATGTTCAAGTATTTTCTTCATAAACTCCTACCATGATGAATACACCTCTTCGTTTGATGTACATTCATCACAATTTCAAAACTTTTGGGCCTCTATTAAAATGTAAGTCTATCCCCTCCTCCTCAAAACTTTCTTTAATTCCTCAAAAGCTTTCAAAACTATTCAAAACTCAATCTTCAACTCTCATCAAACACAACCCTAGTTGCATTCAAATCTATAAATCTTGGGTCTCTGTACGAGTGTAAGACCCATTACATTTTCAAAATCCATGGGCCTCTGTAAGAGTGTAAGACCTATCATCTTTTCAAGTCAATAATGCTTAGACATGGGCCTCTGCATAGAGTGTAAGACCCAACATCTTTGTGAATAGAATAAAACACACAAATAAAACAATCAACACATCAAACCCTAAAGATGCAAAATCTTCCATGAATTCAAACATGTCATATCAATGTCTATACTTGTTGATCTTCAATCATGTTTGTTCATATTTTGTTAAGTTTCTCTTGACATTTATATCATCCTTAGTTTAGACATAGGTCAAACATTAGGATGTCTTCAATCACAACTTAGTTCAAAATACTAGCATCATGGCCTCCTCTTGGGCCTTATACAAGAATCATAGCCTCCTGTTGGGCTTCATACAAGGAGACTTGGGTAGTCTCAGCCTCCTCTTGGGCAACATACAAAGATTTCTCCCCAGCAAGATATCCTTCTTTTGGGCTTCATACAAGGAGACTTGGGAAGTCTCATTCAATTCCCCACCGCCTCCTCTTGGGCTTTATACAAGGACCCTCAGGCTTCTTGAAAGCATAAGTCAAGTCTTAGTCATCTATACAATAAATTCTTTTAGCCTTACCATCCTGGGATTTGTACAGGATACAAATAAAAATCCCCAAAAGAGACAGTCAAATCCTCAGTATTAAGTCAGTCTCTTCAAACTTCCTCAACAGTTATTAGCCTTCTCTCAGGCTTTTATACAAATAATTTCCCCTAGTCAGTCAGCCTCAATCTTGGGCTTTGTACAAGACAGATAAAACTCCCCAGTTGAGTCAGTTTTTTAATCTTTTTCAGCTTCATATCTTGAGCTTCAATCAAGATACCTAAATAAATCCATCTCCTCACAGATGAGACCTTGAGTCATCTCTATAGGAAGATATCTCTTCTAACCACTACAATTCAAATCAAACAATCAAAACCTTTTTTCTAGATAATTGATGTAAGTGGCACTCTTGTTGATTCAAAACCCAAGTTGGAGTCCCTCCTTTATCATGGTTCAAAAACTTTTCTTTCATCTAATTGACGTAAGTGGCACACTTGTCGAGTCTATATCCAAGTTAAGGTCCTTCTCTTAGTGTGTAAAGAACTCATAAAGAAAAAAGTGGCATTTCTTAACACATTAAGTTTAAAGCTTTTCCCTTATGACATCACTCTCAAATGATTATAGTGAATAGGTGAGATATCTCCCTTAAAGACAACAATTTTTCAAGTCTTTCAAATACTCTTTTAGCTTCATCATCTTGGGCTTTGAATAAGATACAAAACAAGCTTTTTCCTCCCATAGATTACGAGGAACTACGAACACTCTGATTTCCCCAATTCTCTTTTTTTGGGAATACGTAGGCATAAGGTCGTAAGATCTTAGCGAGCACATAAAAAAATTAGGTCTAGGTACCTTCCAAAAACAATAGAAATCCAAAAAAATAAAAAATAAAACCTTTCCTCATGTAGCGCAATTTTTGTGGTGTCGAATCACTATCGCTTTGATACTACAGTTCAATTCATTTTTTCTCCTGTTGAGCTGATTAAGGAAGGGAAATAGATGTCTCTAATTAACCCTGCTTGCAAACTGAGATTAAATAGTCAAAACTGTTGGTTTACAGACGCTATCAAGAGGGGGTTCTTCTTTAGGGTTATTCACTTAAAAACAGTGTCTAGGCTATTAGTAAGATGTTAGGTCTGATGCTTTTTGATTGATGTCTGAAGGTACGGGATTTTGGGTTTTTGATTAGTATGCTCGCTAAGATTTTGCAATCTTATGCCTACGTAGTCCCGAAATAGGGAAATCAGAGCGATCGTAGTTCCTCCTATTCTATGGGAGGAAAGAGGTGTTTTGGTGTCTTGTTCAAAGCCCAAGACGTGAAGCTAAAGGTGGTTTGTATCTTGTTTAAAGCCCAAGATGTGAAGCTAAAGGGTTTTGGCTGAGAGAGAACTTGTAATCTCTAAAGAGGAGTTGTTGATGTTTGTATGCTGTGAGAAAGGCACAAATTTGATGCTGAAAGGTTGATTGACTCAACCGGGTTTTTTTTTTTTTACAAAAACTAAGAGGAGGCAGAAAGTTTGAATTTTTCGGGGAAAATGTTCTTTCTGTCTTGTACAAAGCCCAAGATTGAGGCTAAAAGGGATTTTGACTCCGTTGAGGAGAATGTATCTTGTATAAAGCCTAAGATGGAGGCTGAAATGGTTTCACTCAACAAGAGAGTTCTTTTATCTGTCATGTATAAAGCCCAAGACGGAGGCTAAAAATGTTGACTCGGCAAGATAGTCTTGAACAGGTGATTGACTCAACAAGAGAGTCTGAAGGTTGTTTGACTCAACGAGAGAGTCTTTTATACTCAACAAGAGAGTGATTTGTTGTCTCGTACGAAGCCCGAGATTGAGGCTAAAAGGAGATTGACTAAACAAGAGAGTCTTTTATACTCCACAAGAGAGTGTTTTATATGTCTTGTACAAGGCCTAAGACGGAGGCTAAAAGTGGATTGACTCAACAAGAGAGTCTTTTATACTCAACAAGAAAGTGTTTTTCTATCTCGTACGAAGCCCAAGATGGAGGCTAAAAGTGGATTGACTCAACAAGAGAGTCTTTCATACTCAACAAGAGAGTGTTTTTCTATCTCGTACGAAGCTCGAGATGGAGGCTAAAAGGAGGTTGACTCAACAAGAGAGTCTTTTATACTCAACAAGAGAGTGATTTATATGTCTTGTACAAAGCCCAAGACGGAGGCTAAAAAGTGATTGACTCAACAAGAGAGTCTGAAAAGGTTAGCTCTGCTAGGGAGAATCATATGTACAAAGCCCAAGAGGAGGCTGCCTTACCGCTGTGGATTCTGGAGATCCTGAAGCAGGTCCAAGTGTGGGGAACTCTCATGGGAAAGACCGGGGTTTCTTCCTATGTTTGAAAGGAACTTTAGAATGTCTTTGAGACTCAAGGTTCTTAGACTATCCAAGTCTAGAGTTTTATCTTTTGTACAATGCCCAAGAGGAGGCACGAGCATTAAGGGATGAGTATCAACCCTAAAGTGGCCGGAGTTTTGATGCGGGAAAGACTGCTCTAGCAAAGGATGACTAAGTTCTGTCTAATACCTTTAAGGGGTCCTTAGGATCCTTGCATTAAGCCCAAGAGAAGGCATGAGAACTTCTAAGAAGCCGAAGGGTCCTTGTACAACGCCCAAGAGGAGGCGGGGATGCTTTTAGGAAGCCTGTGGGTCCCCAAACCAAGAGAAGTTCAAGAAATACAATTCACCGAGAAGAGATCATTCCAGGAAAGTTCGAGGATTTGGAAGAAACTCAAGAGATGCCATTCATGGAGAAAAGATCATCTCTGTGGAGTTAGAGTTTCTTTGACAATTTCTAAGGGTGACAATCTGAGAAAAGGTTCACCTAGAATACTGCCTTTCTCTTTGTTCCATTTTGTTTAACCCCGATAGGAGGGAAGACTGTATCTGGAATCCTACAGGGGATCTAGTTTTGTTTGTATTAAAGAGTGACCAACATGGCTTTACCTAGTTCTAGACGTAGTTGTCGGGGAAAACTCTAAATAACTATACTAGTATTACAAAGTTGATATGTGACAGGTATATAAAAGGATGTGAAAGAAGACTTACAGTGAAGCAGCCCCACAATGCAGTTATGTACATATGAAAGCGGTAAATGAAAGCGGATAAACACTTACCCGTTGTAGAGCTTCCATGTTGTTTGGTTAGTTGTTCAACAAAGAAAATTTTGATAACAACATATATTTGAATTCAGAATCAAAGGAGAATGTGCTTTGAAAAGATTGTTGGGGCTTACAGCTCAAGGAGAGGCCCAAGTTTTAACAATGATTGCACCGTTGTTTTTAAAACTGTACAGAGGGACTTATACAATATGTGAGGCCCAAAAAGTTTTTATGTACAAGGGGATGAGTCTTACACTCTATTCGAGGCCCATAGATTTTGAAAAGAAAAGAAATGGGGCTTACAACACGAGGGGAGGCCCAGATGATTTGTTTGGCAACGACGATCGCACCGAGGTTTTTCTTTTAACGCAGAGAGACTTATACATCGTCTGAAGCCCAAAAAGGTTTTGGTTAAAATGGGATTGGGTCTTACACTCTATTAGAGGCCCAAAGATTTATTTTTGTGCATGTGGTAGGGCTTACAGCTCAAGGAGATACCCAAATGATTTTTGTTAAAAAGGCGATGATCGTGCTAAACTTTTTGACTGTATCGGGACTTATACAATACACTGAGGCCCAAATTATTTTGGTTTAAAAAAAGGGTTGGGTCTTACACTATATTAGAGACCCAAAGAGTTTTAAAAAGAATTGGGACTTATAGCTCGAGGAGAGGCCCAAATGATTTTGTTAAAAAGGCGACGATCGCGCCGTTGTTTTTGAAAATATAGTGGGACTTATACAATGACTGAGGCCCAAAAGGTGGTGTATTTACAAAGGGGTTGGATCTTACACTCTATTAGAGGCCCAAAGAGTTTGAAAAAGTTTGATGAGGGTTGAATTAATCAAAACCCTAATTTGTTTTCAAAATATTTTTTAATTGAATAAAAATTCAATTAAAATGATCAAAATTATTAAACATGTGTGAAAACAAATTGTGATCTTGGATCCATGTTTCAAAAATCATGTTTCTATCCACAGAATGATTGGAAATTAATTAAGTTTGGAAAATCAAGGGAGAAAAAACATTTTAAATGTTGAAAAACAAATAAAATATTAATTCTTTGTAAAAATATCAAGTATATGAAATAATTAATATTTTTAGGATTTTTTGGTAAAATAAAATATTTTAGCATTTTTGTCAATTATTAAAAAAAGAATCAACTCAAAATCATCAAAACTCAGAGAGAAATTAAATTTTGAATCAATTAAATAAAATCACAAAATTCAAATATTCAAATATTCAAAAAATGGCGCCAAGAACATGCCAAGAACAGGCGCCACCCTCTGTTTCTGCAGATTTGCATTTTCTATCCAATCTCACTGAATACTTGATGATATCATGCAATCTACATATCAATCTGCTCGTTTTCACCTCACGATCTTGTCTATGGTCTTTAATTTCATTTATTTTAAGCATGGAATAAGAAATCAAAGAGAAACCTCAAGAACCCTAAAATTTGCATGAAGGCTCAGAAATTCCATACACGATTCAAACAAAGTAATTGATTGAGGGTAAACACTCTATGCATGATTATGAACATATGGCCAAATTATTGTGCAGCAAAAAATGCATGGATCATAGAGTTAGAAGAGCTCAGGCCTACCTCTTGCAGTTAGTGATCGTGTTTTGTGTTAGAGGTGTTGCAAGCTGGTTCCAATTATTTGTACAGCTTCCTTAGGTGCCAAGTGATGTGTCTGAATGCTTGGAGTGGTTTGAAACAAGTTAGAACTGAAGATGGTATCCCAACTGCAAGTCTGCTAAAAGCTTGAGCAGTTGGATGGTGATTTTGAGAAATCAGTGTTCCAGATGTTGTTTAAGTGTTTGAATCACTTCTATATGATGTTTATGAGGTGTGTGTGTGTGTGTGTGTGATTGGTTTGGTTGGAATTGCTTTCAAACTCAAAACCCGATAGTGACTTGCTTTGAAAGGCAATTTTGGAGTGGAGGAACAGATTTTGAGGAAAACATTTGTTTGATGGCTTTGGTGTACTCAAACTAAGTACAAATGAGCACTATTTATAGTAGAGCAAGTTTGTTTTGCAAGCAATGGTGAAGGGCAACTGCTGCAGAAGTTTGGCAAATGTTGATCAATAGGAATCCAAGTCTCCTCTAGCCATTGACTAGAGTTTAGAGCACAGGCCGCTGGTTCCCTAGTTCTTGGATAAGTCTTGACTGAATTCAGTTGGAAAGGGCTCAGTCCATGCCACCTTGGTGCATCCATTAAATGCTCCAAACCAAAATTGGAGTCTTGTCCCTCATTTAGGTATTTCTAGGTTTGGCATGCTACTTTTGATTCCAAGGACTTGGGAGGCTGATGGATCAGTGTTTGTCCCTCCTTGGTCTCCCCCTGAGGTGTACAGATGGATAAACTTGTTTGTCATTTGCAAAATTTGCTCAAATCGAGCAAAATGTATAAATCTGCCTTGCCATGACAGTTTGCAGCAAGGCACATTGTCATTGTCATATCTCATGGCTTAAGTGGAGTTTCATGGAGTTCTTGGCCAATTTGGAAAGCTCTTATATGATACAACACATGTGTGATCTAGTTTGTATTGCTACTTTTTGGATCCAAGTGAAAAATCCCACTACTTTTGGAAAAAAAAAGAAGACAGATTCTGACTTAGTGAAAATTTCACTAAGTGTTGGAAAAAGTGGCATTTCATGTTTTTAGCCATTTTGATCCAACCATAACTCAAATTCTATGATGAATTGGAATGAGGTGTAGTTTACACTTTTAAAGTATGCCATGAGTGCTACAAATCCATCTTTGGATCAGCCCAAATGGTTGCTTGGATCTCAAGTTATGATCCTTGGAAGTTGGTACCCTAGCCACTTTGTTCGATAACTTAGAAAATTTATAAGTTTTTTATGGTTACCCCTTTTATAAGTTATCCCACTTTTCTTGATGAATGATGATCCTAATCACATATTAACATCATTTTAGGGTCAAAGAACCATAATTGTGAAAAATCTCAAAAAGTCAAAGTTAACTTTTGTGCATAGTTGACTTTTTGTCAGATGAACTCCAAACTGTGCGATCCTCTATGAAATCAAGTCCTTGACCTAAATAAAACTTGATGGATTGATTTCTTAGGTGTTATAGGGTGTATTGAATTATGTCCCAAGGTTTGGGAGCATGCCTGGGTCAAAAGTCAAAGGCACAATTGACTTTTCCCGCGAAACCCTAATTGTGGTTCTGATGAATTTGAAACTTGTTGATCAAGCTTCTTGGATCAATCCATTGTTACAAATGGACCAATGTAGTGTGTTAGAGACCCTCAAATCCTCTCTTGAGGTCTTGGCTCGTGTTTTCTCCCAAAAGTCAACTTAGGGGTGAATTAGGTCAAGAAACCCTAATTCCTGATTTTTTATGAATGCATCCCCTGAGGCAAAATTGACTTGATGATTAGGTTCATGATGTCCCTTGGAGCATCTTAGGTTGTGCTTTAAAGCCTTTGGCTCATTCCCAGAGGAAAATTTCCATCTGGAGGCCCCAGTCGACCAAAACCCTAATTTGGTGACATTGGCGATCTTGAGGCTTAATCCACTTGGAATGCTGCAACATTTTGCTTGATTCTTGAGGTGGGATTCCTCTTGATCCATTGTGGATATATGAGAGGTTTTATACAAATTTAAGATCATGTCATTCCTTGATTGTTACTTTGTCTAAGAGCTCTGAGAGGGCTTGAAACCCTAAATTTGATTGTAGTGGATGCTCACCCATCTTTGGGGAGACTAATGAGGTATGATGGTCCATCCATATTGTGATGATGATTTGCACAATGATGGGGAATCTTAGTGGTCAAAATTTGGGGTATGACAGATGCCCCTATTTAATCTTCTTGAACCCGAAGGTGTGAATGGCGAAGGTATTCGGGCATTCGGGGTGCAATAGGATTAAATATCAGAATACCTGAAATTTTGATGGTGGTTATGAATGGAAGCTTGCTCATCCATCTTCTTTTGCTAAGCAATGATACTTAGAAAAGGTAAAAACTTTCCCTCGATCCTGGTTTTCTACCGAGGAATTGGTCTTAGTTTCTAAAATGAACTTCCCCTCGATCCTAGTTTCCTATCAAGGAACTGGTCTTAGTTGCTGACATAAACTTCCCCTCGATCCTGGTTTCCTACCAAGGAACTGGTCTCAGTTTCTGAAATAAACCTCCCCTCGATCCTGGTTTCCTACCAAGGAACTGGTCTCAGTTTCTGAAATTAACTTCCCCTCGATCCTGGTATCCTACCAAGGAACTGGTCTCAATTTCTTTTGTCAATAAACTTCTTGACAAGGGACGTTGTTCGTAGCGGTTTTCCTCAAGCTTCTCGCCGAATTTTCATGGGGAGATGCCATTTGATGGAAAAAGATCTGATGTCAGAGTTGCTGGGGGAACCCAGTCGTCTAAGTTGTAGAGGTGTATAAACTTCTCTATTGGAGACGCCATTTGTCGGCTCTACTGGGGAAAGCAGGTCTCTTGAGAGACTGCAATCTCTTAGGGGTGTTACATCATACTTTTCTCGGGATCTTCTTGGAGAAATGCCATATGGTTGATCTAATTTTGAGGCGCTGATGACCTTTTCGTCAGCGGATTTTTTCGGAGAAAAACTGCTGTACTGCCAAACCTCTGATTAAGAGGCTTTCTTTGGGGATTTTCCTTAATCCGGGAAAGTGAAGATATCATCTTCAATGGCGAAGAGTGACGTTGGCTGAAGGTTCTCTGGCCTTTCAAAGGTTCAAGTTATCGAAGTGGTCAAGGGACCCACTTCAATCCAGAAATAAACTGGAGGGGAGATCGTTTAGATGATTCACTTCTTGATGAGGAAAGAACTGACAACTCGATTGAGAGGACTTTTATCACTTGGGAACAAGACCGACTCGAGTAATAGTGATGCAATATGAATATGAATGAATTAATAATGGATGATGTATGTATGTATGTATATGCTGACAAAACTGACGCGACATACAGACTAGTGGATGAACACAACTAGATACTCGGCCACAGTGGGAGATGAAAAGTATCGCTGGTTCAGAAAATAGAAATTCTGCCTTGCTTAGGAGGGATAGTCCCTGTTGGGAGCTATGTTGGTCGAGCTTAAGAGATGAGAACTCTGCCAAGGGTGTCAGATGAAACATTGTCTCTGACACAGTTGATCCTTTATTCAGGTGTATTGGCTAAGAAGGAGTACTTTGATTCTGCACTTTGAAGCTCAATTGCTTCTGGAGAAACGATCAATGTTCTTTCGATGTTCAACAGTCAAAAGAAATTGCCATCTTTATTTTAAAAGCAGAAAAAAGTTTGACAAGTAAAATTCATTTTTGTTTTATTCCAAGGATCGTTATTCATGTTAAAATGTCGTTCTATAAAGCTAAAACAAATAAGAATTGCAAACAAAAGCACAAGGGCTCAAATTTTATTGATAGGATGGAAATCAGCCAAGCGCGTGATTCCATAGAGTATTTACAAAGTTTAGAAAATGGTAATTGTCGCTCCCGAAAGATTCGCATCCAACGGTACAAACGCGAGAGTGGCACAGAAAACACAGAGTCGCCAACAATGTGTATTTATCCCGAGAGAGGGAAAGGAAACACTGCATAAACCTGAAGAGAAAGAGGGAAAGACATGGTCATCGCAACCATAGTCTAGGTTCGGGAGTCGGTTATGCGAGGGGAAGGTGTTAGCACCCCACGCATCCATCGTACTCGATGGGATCCACGCTTGTTGTCTAAACAGAGGGTGAGCTATCCTACTATCTATGGCTGAACAAAAGAAAATGGGGACGGGTTACTAAGACTGACTCGGCAGGACATATTCGATGCCCTAGGCCTACGTACTCCCTCAGTGCAATGGGAAAGTCAGAGTCAACATAGTTCGGACGGGAACTGTGGGGGAAGGTTGCTCGCCAAGACAATCGCTGTCTTGTGCCTACATATCCTCAATCGGACGAGAGAGAGGAATCAGAGCTAATGTAGTTCGTGGGTACAACCACGGATGGGTAAGTGTTTTTTACGTGAGCGACGAGCTCTTTTCTGAAAATGAAATTTGAAATCCAACAATCCCGAAGGATAAATATATTTGAATTTGTTTTTGTGTTTTTTAGACAGAAGTGGTTTTTTTTAAGTTAGTTCATAACTTGCATTAGACCAAAGTCTAGGGCACAGGGACGAATACTTAATGAATCGTCCCAAGACAGGACGCCCGCTAAGCACTCTAGAAAGATGAGAGAAATCCCCTCATTTCTCATTCCCCACGCTTAAGGCTCGTGCGCAATACACTTTATCTTTATTAAGTGTTTTCAAGAAGTTTTGAGATGGGAAGAGAGAAGACCCAAAGGAAACTCTAAAGGGAAACTAAGAGTCCTAATGTTATCATGCATGGGTGACCTATGGTTAGTGAGGCTTAGGAGGGACAACTACCTAAAACCTAATGCTAATCCTACTCCAAGCTTAATCAAAAAATAAGTTGGACTAGGTAGCTCTAAAGGGAGAGAATCCAAGACTTAAACAAGTCTTGAGATTCATGGGAGAAAGAGAGTGAAAGAGAAGAATGAGAAAGAGAAGGATGAGATAAGAAACAAGATAGGGCAGCAAGCACATCATATCAAGTGTATCCAACTTACATCAATAAACACGTCTCAAAGATCATGCAAAACATCTCAAGTAAGCATGCAAAGGTAATCATGAAAGAATGCAAGCATACTTATATGAAATGCACAATTAAGCACCAATGAACTTCATATCAAGATGAAATGAGAAAAAATAAGATGAAGATGAAAGCAAGTCATAATCAAGATCATACCATCATCAACAATTCTCAGGTGCGAGAGAAGATCAAAACATGAAACATTATACACCAAAGAAAGTCCACAAAAGGAAGTCAAAGTTCAAGCACTTAAAGCATACCCAAACATGATCCACAAATTGCAAAATTTGGCCACAAGGGACCTCAACCAGGGGTAAACATCATATCAAATACTCATGCAAAGAATCCAGAAGAAATTCAAACAATTAGGCATGGCAAAACAATTAGGGTTAAGAGATGTCAAGAGATGATCATGCATAATTCACTTAAGCACAAATAATCAAACATATATCAAATGACATTCAAAAATTGTGGAATTAAAACCCAAGTGACCTAAGTCAGAAGCTAACAACATGCCAAAAGATCACACAAAAAATCACAGGTTAAGTACCTCAAACAATGTTTCAAAGTTGCATAAGAACAAAGAAGAACAATGCACAAATAGAGGGACTAAAATGCAATATGAAATGAGTTTAAAAATATGAGAAAAAATTTTTTAGGAACCTCAAAGTGTCCTCTGAAGTATGCAAAAAGAATGGGATGCAAACTATGTACCAATGATAAGAAATAAAATCAACAAGATCAAGTGTGCACAAGTGAAGAAATTCACAAAGAAATATATCAAACAATTAATTTAGGTGCACAAAAATAAAATAAAAATGGAAAATAAAGTTTGACAAAATTTTATAAAATCCTAAAGATGATCCATGAATTTTTTCATAATTTTCTGATGCATTAAACTAATTTTAAAAATTAAAAATGAGAATGAAACAATTAAATAAAATAAAAAGAAAATGAAGAAGCCAGGGGGTGCAACATAAGCAATTCACACGTTATAAAAGCCAAATGAGCTTAATAGGGGGTGGCAAAAGCAAGCCCAGTCCACACAGATGGTCAGCGCATACCAAACAAATAACATGGACTCAGTCAACATGATTGACTCACACAAGCCACAGGATTGATCCAACATGCCACATTCAGTCAAGAAAATCAATAAGTAATCATGATCAATGGCTCAAATCACACGCGCATGGTAATTAATGTGGGGAGACACACAACAATCATGATCTGGACTAAATAAACCTCACGTGAGAAGCATGTGGGAATTTTAATGCGCTGGCAAATTGGTAACCCTCAGATGAATCCAACACACGTGAATCAGTCAGCAAAACACAAAGTATGCAAGATGTGTGGCTCAGATTTGATGCACATGGTAACAATCATGGAGATACGCACACACATATTAAAAAAAACACGTGAAAATTAGATGTGTTGGCAACACAAGAGCCATCAGATCTGGACAACCAACGGCCAGGATTACGTCTTCAACCTCCAAACACCGATCTGCCTGAAAAATAACCAGGCGCCGGAGCCCTAGCTCCGGTCACCTTCTTCGGCGAACACAAACTAAAAAATTCCCAGAAATAAAAAACTCCACCATCATTCAACTCAGAATTTCACAAGGATTTCAGATATGCAATTTGTTTCAACAAATCATACATGTATAAACCAAATCGAAGAAGAAAAGTTTGGATCTAAAAACTTTAAATCCACAATACAACCATGATACACGTCCAAAATCAAAACAAATCACATCAGGATGATCATCAAAGCACGAGGAACATTATGCACACCATAAAAACAAGTTATAAGATCATGAAATTCACACTAACCTGAAACTTGAAACAAGCAAAATATTCCTAGAATCCCAGTGTAAGAGTGCAGATCTTCCTCTTTTGAGCTCTATTTGCAAAATAAATGCCAATAGAAGCTTGAATCAGGCTGGATCTTGAGATTTGATGAAGAGCAACACAAACTCGAATCTGATGAAAACTTCACTCTCAGCTTGAATCAATGGTGGATTCTTACTCCTTTCACCTCACTGATCAAGAATATGAAAAGAGAATTCCAAGAACCCTTGTGAGAAGAGAGATTCGAAGAGAAGAAAGTGTGAGCAAGAATTTTGAATCTGAGCAAATGGGAGTGCATGAGGTCTGAATGAATGTGTGAACCTTCTTATATACACTTGGTTAACACTTTAATCATAATCAGGATTTTGCTAAACCCTTGGTTAAGGCTAATGGAAGTGTTTTGCAAATTTGCAAGTTGGATGGTACCTCTTAATCCACACGTGCACTGGTCATATGAAAAGCATGATTCATCTCCATTTCCCTTGCCGATCACAACTGAATCGGGTTTGGGCTTTGTAGTGGCTTGATTTATGAGATTCAATCCATCTTGCAATTTGGCCATTTGAAAAATACATGAGGTACATGGCACGGATTCACTTGATTCAAGGGTCAAAAATGGTCCTTAGGATGTGTACTTGGATGTTGCAATATGACTTGAAGCATTAGAGGTCAGTACAAGTCATTTTGAATCAAAATGCAAAAGGTGGAAAAATGGATACATGAGAAAACCCTAAAAACTCTTTACCTTCTTTTGATCATAACTTGAGTTTCACAAATGGTATGGAGATGATCTAGTACTTTTTGGAAAAGGGAGAGAATGATCTTCAACTTTCGTGTTTACCCCAAGATCATTTGAAACTTCTTTGATGATGAAAAGTCAAGTTGAATGTGGTGGAAAAACTGCCAAAAATGGAAAGTTTCAAATTATAGGTCATTTCCATATTTAGTAACTTTTGCATAAACTCTTGACTCTTGATGAATGGTATGAATCCTAGCCTTTGAGGACCATAGGAGGGCATAAGACCTTAAAAATCATGAAGAGGACCTCAAAATTCCATGGTTGACTTTCCCCCTTACAGTTGACTTTTCTTGGTTCACAAGCAACTGATCCACTGAACATCTTCCATAATGAACCACTAGCCAAGCCTTCCTCTATGATTGTTTGTGAGCATATGGAACCCATGAGAGCATGCTTGAATCCACAAAGTTTTCTCAACAAGCTCTTTGAACCCAAGAACCTTAATTTGATCTCTCTGGTTAGGAGGGAAAGATTCACTTGAAATCCTTTGCCATTCTTGATCTTATGAAGATATGATGACCTCCACAAAACACCTTGACGCGTGAGACTCCTTTGAGATGAACCAAATACCTTGATCCCATGCTAAGAACCAATGCTTTGCACAAATGCTAATGCAAGAAATGCAAAGAAACATAAGCCAGTTAGCTTCAAAACAAAAGGGCAAATTTTGGGGTGTTACAGCTGTCCCTATTCAATCAACTTGGTCCTGAAGGTATGATAGCAACGGCTATCATGCCTTCAAAGGATTCACGGATATTGAATACCAAAAGAAACCTGAAATTTGCAATCCTCAAAGGAGGGATGACTCCACTGGGGAACAAGCAATAAATGTTGCACTGTCACAACACGGATGAGTGTTAGCTATGCTGGGGATAAACACGGACGGGTGTCAAGAAATCAAAGATATCAGATACGGACGAGTATCGAAAAGATACACGGACGAGTGTAAAAGGGTTCAATACGGACGGGTATCGAAAAGATAGACGGACGGGTGTAAAGAGGTTCAATACGGACGAGTATCGAAAAGATACACGGACGGGTGTAAAGAGGTTCAATACGGACGGGTATCGAAAAGATACACGGACTGGTGTAAAGAGGTTCAATACGGACGGGTATCGAAAAGATACACGGACGGGTGTAAAGAGGTTCAATACGGACGGGTATCGAAAAGATACACGGACGGGTGTAAAAGGGTTCAATCCGGACGGGTATCAAAAAGATACACGGACGGGTGTAAAAGGGTTCAATACGGACGGGTATCGAAAAGATACACGGACGGGTCTAAAGAGGTTCAATACGGACGGGTATCGAAAAGATACACAGACGGGTGTAAAGAGGTTCAATACGGACAGGTATCGAAAAGATACACGGATGGGTGTAAAAGGGTTCAATACGGACGGGTATCGAAATGATACACGGACGGGTGTAAAGAGGTTCAATACGGACGGGTATCGAAAAGACACACGGACGGGTGTAAAGAGGTTCAATACGGACGGGTAAAAACCTTGAAGGGATGAATCAAAAGACTACCTAGACGAAAGGGGTTAAAAGAGATCATGGGTTCACAATCCTGGTAAAACACTCTGCCGTGGGACTGTCAAATATTGCTTTGAATGAGTAAACCCAACACTTGTGGAGTAAAGTCGAATGATATTTTCCTGAAATCTGGTTTTTCTGACGAAGGAAAACTTAAACCTGGCTTATGCTTCAGATGCATATGTTTGAATTTTGCCGTAATGCTCCACACGAAGTGGAAATGCTACGCATTTAGGAGGATGCCTTGCAAAAAATACTTATGCAATGCAAAAAGACTGTCCCAGTGAAATAAATGTTGAGAACAGAAGCAGCTCCACCGAGGACGACAAACTACATTGTCATCAAACCAAAGAAATCATGTTGAGGAAAACTTCACCCTGCTAGGGAAGATCACAATCACCAATTCTGCTGGAGATGGATGAATCTCCGAGAGAAAACCCACTCTATCGGGGAGGAACTGAAAACTGAAGATGGAAACTCCTCCGTCGGGGATGACTAAATGTTTCAGAACCTGGATTCAAAACCTGCTGGGGATACTAATCGCCAAAAAACTCTGTTTGGGGATAAACTAAAAGAAACTTTGAGGAAAATAGATTGCCTCATGCTCAGTGGGGAAACACTGTCTTTAATCAACGAGGACACTCTATCAGACTCTTGCAGGAGAGGCTACAAAAATAACAACTTCTGGCTATCTGCTGAGGAAAGATGAGCCAAATCACAACTCTGGCTGGGGGTAAACCTCTTATATCCTGCTGAGGGGGACGATCCTCAACGACTCCGCTTGGGGAATTACTTCTTTATACTCTGTTGAGGAAGACGATCCTCGATACTCTGACTGGGGAGAGCAGCGAACTGCTGAGGATGATCAGACTTCAAAGTTGGGGAGAAAATCGACTGAAGAAGTACACCTGTCATTCTGTAAAACCAACAGAAAGGTCTACGTGCAAAAATGATTACTTTGATTATCATCATAGTGACTGTCGTTTAAGCAATTTCCACTGTTTTCCAACTTGTTTCACAAAGCTCAACATTTTAGCATGTAATGTTTATAAAAAATATAGGACATTTTCACAAACAAAACAGGTAAAACAATAAACAAAAGCTCTTTGACTGAAATGCAAACTTTATTGAATGATCAGCCTGTAAATAGGCATTTACATTTGGAAGCAATTCCTGAAAAGAGGTAATTGCGCAAAAAGTAAAGGAAAATACACATGTCGGCAATGTGGGGAACAAACATCCACCATGACTCGACTCAGCTATAACCCATATGACTTGTTTATCCGCAGATGTTTTGGCCTTTGAAGATGATCGACTGGACTGATTCCTTTCCTTCGAATTTTCCAAGTGTAAATAGTGATCACAGATCGAACGCGGATCGTAGACTTTGCTTTTAAATCCCTAACTTTTTCCTGGATCGCCCTTTTCGGGTTTTCAATCCACCGGGATACCCATTTTTGCCAAAGTTGCCTTTTCAGGTTTTCAACCTTGTGGGTTTATTTCTTCTTCCTTTTTATCCCTAATTTTTGCCCGAACCTTTTCTTTTTATGGTTCGCCAGGATGCCCCATTTTTGCCTGAACCTTCTTTTTATGTCCAGCGGGTCTTTTTTATGTAAAGTATTTTTTTACTACATCCGCTTTCACCGGGGACGTAAAATCTTCGCCATCCATAGTTGAGAGTAATAAGGCTCCACCAGAGAAAACCTGTCTTACTACACATGGCCCTTCGTAATTCGGAGTCCACTTGCCCCTGTGATCTGTTTGAGGAGGAGTGATCCTTTTCAAGACTAATTCACCAGTTTGGAAACACCGAGGACGCACTTTCTGATCAAATGCTTTTTTCATCCTGCTCTGATACAACCGGCCATGCGTAATGGCTTTCAATCTCTTCTCTTCAATGAGGTTCAGTTTATTCAGCCGGGAACGCACCCACTCAGCTTCATCAAGCTTCACGTCTGTCAGAATTCTCAAAGAAGGAATCTCAACTTCTAATGGCAGAACTGCTTCCATACCATACACAGTAAGAAAGGGGTTTCCCCAGTTGATGTATGTACCGAAGTACGATATCCGTGCAAAGCGTAAGGCAACATCTCATGCCAGTCCTTGTATGTAACTACCATCTTCTGTACAATCTTCTTTATGTTCTTATTAGCCGCTTCAACAGCCCCATTCATCTTCGGGCGATAGGGAGAAGAATTGTGATGTTCAATCTTAAAGCTCTGGCATAGCTCCTTCATCATCTTATTGTTCAAATTTGAACCATTATCAGTAATGATCCTCTCCGGGACTCCATACCGGCAGATGATGTCCTTCTTCATAAACCGGGCTACCACTTGTCTAGTGACGTTGGCATACGATGCTGCTTTCACCCACTTCGTGAATTAATCAATAGCCACCAGGATAAAACGATGTCCATTCGAAGCAGTCGGCTCGATCTTCCCAATCATGTCAATGCCCCACATGGCAAAAGGCCAAGGTGACGACAAAACATTCAGAGGAGTAGGCGGTACGTGCACCTTATCAGCATAAATCTGGCATTTATGACATTTCCGGGCGTATTTAAAATAATCAGACTCCATAGTCATCCAATAATACCCCGCTCTTAACAATTTTCTTGCCATAACATTCCTTTTGGCATGAGTACCAAAGGAACCTTCGTGAACTTCTTCCATTAACAGGCCTGCCTCGTGTTCATCAACACAACGTAGCAAGACCATGTCAAATTTTCTCTTGTATAACACATCGTCTTTGTTCAAAAAGATGTTTCTTGATAACCTCCTCAATGTCTTCTTATCCTTGGAAGATGCCCCAACTGGGTATTCCTGACTCTTCAAAAAGACTTTGATATCATGATACCAAGGCTTGCCATCTGATACACCTTTAACTGCAAATACAAGAGCAGGTCTGTCCAAGCGCATGATTCTGATTGAAGGAGTTTCATTCCAACGATTCACTTGATACATCGATGACAACGTTGCCAACGCATCAGCCATCTGATTCTCTATCCGGGGAATGTGATGAAAGTCCACTCTGTCAAAGAAAGGTAACAACCTTCTGGCATAGTTGTTATACGGAACAAGATTCGCTTGACGAGTCTCCCATTCACCTGTAATCTGATTAACCACCAACGCAGAATCACTAAAAACATCGAGGTTCTTGATTCTCAAATCAATCGCTTCTTCTAACCCCATGATGCATGCTTCATACTCTGCCTCTTTGTTGGTGCATATGAACGCCAATCAGGCAGTGAAGGGTATATGAGAGCCCTTTGGAGTCGTAATGATTGCCCCAATTCCGTTACCATATGAATTAACAGCCCCATCAAAAACCATCTTCCACTGAGATCCAATCTCAGGTCCTTCATCAGGCAAAGGTTCTTCACAATCCTTCATCTTCAGATACATGATATGCTCATCCAGAAATTCAAACTTCATCGGTTGATAATCCTCAATTGGTTGTTCGGTGAGATATTCTGACAAAACACTTCCCTTAATGGCCTTTTGGGAAACATACTGAATATCATATTCCGTCAGAACCATCTGCCAACGGGCTATTCTACCAGAAAGTACTTGCTTCTCAAACACATACTTGATCGGATCCATCTTTGAAATCAAGAGGGTTGTGTGGTTTAACATATACTGCCTCAAACGCTTAGCGGCCCAAGCGAGTGCACAACATGTTTTCTCCAGCATCGAGTACCTTGACTCGCAATCAGTAAACTTTTTACTCAGATAGTAGATGGCATGCTCTTTTCTACCTGACTCGTCGTGTTGACCGAGAACACACCCCATTGAATTCTCAAGAACCGTAAGATACATAATCAATGGCCTTCCTGGTACTGGCGGCATAAGGATCGGAGGTTCCTACAAATATTCCTTTATTCTCTCGAACGCCTTTTGACAATTCTCGTTCCACCTGACCGCTTGATCTTTTCTTAACAATTTGAAAATTGGTTCACACGTGGCTGTGAGATGAGAGATGAACCTAGCAATGTAGTTCAATCTCCCTAGGAAACCACGAACCTCTTTTTCTGTTTTCGGCACAGGCATTTCTTCTATGGCTTTTACCTTTGCAGGATCAACCTCGATACCTTTTTCACTAACAATAAACCCCGGCAATTTTCCTGATCTCACCCCGAAGGTGCATTTGTTTGGATTCAACTTCAGTCTGAATTTTCTCAATCTTTCAAATAGCTTCTGAAGATTCACCAAATGTTCTTCCTCCGTCTGTGACTTCGCAATCATGTCATCAACATAGACCTCAATCTCTTTGTGAATCATATCATGAAAGAGAGTCACCATCGCCCGCTGGTAAGTTGCCCCTGCATTTTTCAATCCAAAGGGCATCACTTTGTAGCAAAAAGTTCCCCATGGTGTTATGAATGTTGTTTTCTCCATGTCCTCTGGGGCCATCTTGATTTGGTTATACCCAGAGAAGCCATCCATGAAGGAAAACACCGAATACTGAGCAGTATTGTCAACTAACACGTCAATGTGAGGGAGCGGTAAATCATCCTTTGGGCTTGCTTTGTTCAAATCCCTGTAATCAACACACATCCTGACCTTCCCATCCTTCTTAGGTACAGGCACGATGTTAGCAACCCATGGAGGATAATTTGTTACGGCAAAAAACCGGCATCTAGCTATTTCTGAACCTCTTCCTTGATTTTGACAGACATCTCCAGTTTAGTTCTTCTCAACTTTTGTTTGACTGGAGCACAACCTTCTTTAAGTGGTAGCCGGTGTACAACAATATCAGTATCGAGCCCAGGCATGTCTTGGTAAGACCAGGCGAAGATGTCCACATACTCACGGAGCATTTCAATCAATCTTCCCTTGACACTGTTTTCCAATGCAGCCCCTATCCTTACTTCCTTTCTGGCGTCCTCGGTTCCCAGATTCACAATCTCAATTTCCTCCTGATGAGGTAGGATGACCTTCTCCTCTTGCTTTAAGAATCTGGCCAACTCTTCGGGCAGTTCACAATCTTCGTCAGTCTCTTCTTCAGCCTGATAGATTGGATTATCAAAGTCATACCGAGCTATAGCTGAGTCATGATCGGTGTCATCTGAACAAAGAGACCTGCATGATTGATGAGGTATGTTTTATTATGTATGCAACAAAAGAAACACATTGCCATTTTGATGTGGGTTTTTAATGCATAAAAATAAAACAGAAAGACAGAGATCAAAATATTTAAGTGTGAAAAGTCCTTTATTGATGATAAAGCAAAACATGCAACAGTTAAAAGCCCTACAAATAAAATCACTACGTCTTGGGCAGAACGCAGGATTAACATAATAGGAAAACAAAGAAATTGCTCGAAGCTAGTCAGTTGCACAGACTTTTTCAGAAGACCAGTTGCACAGACTTTCTCCTGGGACGCAAGGGCGGATCCAACTATCCATATCACAATCACTGTCCCCTTCTTCCTCAATGGCATTAACTCTGTCGAAGAAAACACTGTCACTGGTGAAACGGACTGGGCCATAGAATTTGGGAGGATCCCTGGCTCTCCTGGGTGGCTTGTATCCCAATCCGTAGGTATTCCCTTTCGGCTGAACTTTAATCACTTGGCCCCACTTCTGTTAGCTACCAGCTTCGACTATAGCCTTGGCGTCTTTAAACGAAGACATAGAAACCTCAGGTTGATTTGCCACTGTGAGCTGCTCTGTGGTCTTGGACTGATCCTCAAACTGAATAAACTCTTCAGACACCTTCACTTTTTCAAACCCCTGACACAACGTCTCATGGATTTCACCTTCCACTTCCACGTATTTAAAGGTTGACAGCTGACTAATCATTATGTCCTCCTCTTCGCACACTGTCACCACGTGACCATCTACCATGTATTTCAACTTTTGATGCAAAGTGGAGGTTACAGTGTCTGCACCATGGATCCAAGGACGACCTAACAGACAGCTGTATGCTGGCTGAATATCCATTATATAAAATGTTGCATCAAAGATTTCCGGCCCAACCTTGATCGGAAGCACAATCTCACCAAAGATAAATCTCTTCGAACCATCAAAAGCTTGCACCACCAAGTCGCTTGGTGTTCAAATAAGTCCCCTGGTATCTAACTTCATTAATGCTTTCTTTGGCAATACATTCAACGATGATCCAGTATCAACCAACACATGTGACATCAGTGAACCACGACACTCAATCGAAATATGCAGGGCATTGTTATGATTCCTCCTAGCGAGAGTCAAATCAAGATCTGTAAAGTCCAAGCCATTACCCGCATTCACGTGCGCCACAACCCCTTCCAGGTGGTTAACAGAAATCTCCTGGGGCACATATGCCGCATTCAAAACTTTCAGAAGAGCATTCCTATGAGCTTCAGAACACAACAGCAACGACATAATAGAAATCTTGGACGGGATCTGATGTAACTGGTCCACAATTTTGTAATCACTCTTTCGGATGAGCCTCATAAACTCCTCTACATTTCCAGAAAAAGAATCACCAGCCGGCTTTATTGTAGAATCCACAATCCCTGGAGTCTGAACAGAACCATCCATTACCTGTTTTCCCTTATCTTTCCTAGAGGTACTGGGTTGATCATTAACAGGAGTAAGCACTCTACCACTTCTCGTTATAGGATCGCTCTCAACTTTAGCTTCTGAACTAGTACTCACTGGTGGAGTTGCCATTAATTCTTTCTTTTGTCCATTGACAAACACCTCTGCGCCATAATTCCATGGAATAGCCTTAGTGCTCTCATACGGAATGGGTCCAGCCCTTGTAATGACGACTGGAGGTGGCCTTGCCGGACCAGAAATAGTAATTGTTTTGAACAGAATAGTGATAGTAGCAACCTTCTCACTAACAACCTCCTCTTGCTGATTACCTCTATTAAACTGTAAGCAACCCTCATCAATCAGATTCTGGATACCCATCTTCAACGAATCACAACCATTATCCTTCGTCAAACAATCTGAACAGTTCTCATCACAACCCGGATAGACGTCAGCCTTCAATAACCTGTTTTTAACCATAGCCAGTGGAGTCTTCACCTCCTCAACATTCATGATCAAATTCAAAGCTTCACATTCCTCAATTATCGCATTCACCCTCGGCCCATTGTGATTAGGCATCGGGTTTTGAATAACATTGGGCCCATCATTCGAGAAATTGATAGCCTTGGAGCCTACAAGGTCTTGCACCTTGTGATGAAACGCCCTACATTTCTCCACAGTATGCCCCAGAGCACCAGAGTGAAAATCGCAGTGTGCGTTATCATCGTAGCCTCGTGGGAGTTCCCCTGTTGGTGGAGCCAGGGTACGGAGCTCAACTAGACGCAACTGCAGCAAATGTTGCAACAACTGTGTATACGACATGGATGGTTGCTCAAAATGCCTCTCTGTATTTCTTTATCTATTCTGATACTGGCCCTGCTGCCTGTTCTGATTAGCATTATTCCTTTGTTGCTGTGGTGGAGGTAACATTGCTGGGATAGTTACTGATGCTACTTGTTGATTATTGTTCTGGCGCTGTTTCCCTTTTCCCTTATAAGATGATACAACATTGGCCTCTCCTTTCTTCTTATAACCATCAAATGGCTTCTTTCCATGCCCGGAGGACGATCCGTCACCACTAGAAACTTTTCCAACCTTAATTCCAACCTCTACCTTCTGTCCGATCGCAATCACATCTGCAAACTTGCCTAGTGAACAAGGCAATAGCTTTTCATAATAGTGCTTAGGCAGTGTGTCCATAAACATATCCAACATCTCATTCTCCAGCATTGGTGGTTGTACCCTAGCCGCCAATTCACGCGATCTTTGCGCGTATTCTTTGAAACTTTCATCATTTTTCAGGGACATGCTCAACAGTTGAGTTCTGTTGGGAGCCATGTCTATGTTGTATTGGTAATGCTTGATAAAAGCTGCAGCTAACTCTCTCCAAGTACGAACATCTCTACTTTCCAGTGCCATATACCATTCAAAAGACGCGCCGGACAGGCTGTCTTGGAAAAAGTGCATCATTAGCTTTTCGTCCTTGGCATGGGCAGCCATCTTCCTGGTATACGCCTTTACATGAGTTCTCGGGCAGGTAGAACCATTATACTTCTCCAATGTAGGAATCTGAATCTTGTGCGGAATGACAATATCAGGGACCAACCCTTGGTCGTCCAAATTTATTCCCAGATCATCCTGCTTCACAACCCCTTTCAGTTGCGCCTCTATTAAACGGACCCTCTCATCACTGACCACAGAAGGGCCAGCGTCCAAGCTTCTGACTCAAAAAACATCATCCTGTTGATCATCAAAATGATGGCCATGGATAGCTCGAATAGTGCTTCCTTCTCCAACCACTGATGGAATCCCACCCTGTCCACCAGCACCAGGGATAGGAATGGTGGTACCAGCACCACCTCTGCTAGGAGGAATAACACGATTAAGAAGACCACCGTGTAAGAAACCATTTTCATCAACCTGCGCCACCAAAGGCTGAACTAGAGTTCTGAATTCATTCTGGCACTGCACCACACCTTGCATCATCTCCATGAATTGATCTATGCGAGCTTGCATAGCTGCCATGTCTTCCTGAACTTTGTCCATCACTCTACTTTGATTAAGCCTGGTAGAATACCGATGAGCTGGTTAATCAATCCTGACTGTCAAAAAGAGAGAGCATAAGAAATCCAGAGAATCCGAGATAACCTGCTATGCAAAATGAGATGATTATGCAAATGCAAATGCAAACATGTATGAACATTATCAAGGCGATCTATCCCTTGATTCCAGTTTTAACAACAGAAGAGAACTGAATTCCTGATCATATAAAGAGAATAAGCATCTGTTACAACACAAGTCTAAATAAGCATAAACAAAGACCCCGACCAACAAGCCTGGCGGTGATCCTAGAAATACAAAGAAAACAGCAGCAAGGAAACTAAGGCATATCGTCAAGACTCAGCCGTGCTAGAATTCCCCATTCTTCATTCTTTTTGCACCAATTCTGCACTTCCTTGAGAAGCTTCTTGGTATTAGGATACTCTGGTCTCTGAATCAACTCCTGAATCAAAAGATCCCTCCTGTGCAAGATCCCTGTTAAATAACGACTATGCAATTCCCAATCATCTTCTCCAGAAGCTCCACCTGAACTTGGACCTTCGCTTCTGGCTCTTTTCACTTCGGCTTGGATCTTCAGCTGTTCCATATCTGCCATGGTTTCCTTGAGCTTTTCCTCAATTGCTCTCCTCTCAAAGATCCCTGATAAAATCTCCTTATCCTTTTTCCGAAGCTTTGTCTTCAAACCTTCAATCTGCTCCAGATACTTGTCCTCTTTCAACCTGTTGGCAGTAATTACTGTATTCCGACGGTCACAGAACCTGTGAATTCTTGACATAGCATAAGCCAACTCTTTCTTTTTGTACGAAAGGACCTTGCTAACACTTTTCAACGCTTGAGCCACTTTCTCTCTGGCTGTGGCTTCTTTAGACAATTCTTTCTCCTTCACAACCAAAAGTTCTGATTTCAACCTGACAACATGGATAGCTTCGCCTTTTTTGTGCTTCAACTAACCAACCTCTCTGCCCAGCTCACGATTCTCCTCTCGGAGTTTCTCCTTCTCAGCCCATAACTTATCATACTTCTCTATATCAACAGTCGTGGGAGCCTCGATCATCAAAGGATACAAAGGTGGTTCACCGGGAAAGGAAGAAGCTCTTCTTCTGCTCTTTTCTTAATCCACTCTTCATAGGAAGGAAAAGCCCAGATATTACATTTCCCGAATGAAAATTTTCCCTTCTTGGTCACCTGCTTCCAAGCATTCACAATCTTCCTTATCATCTCTTGATCCCCAGTACCATTGAAGAATAAGGACTCTCTGTTATCTCGCTCTTCAGGTGGACCTCTCAAAGGATAACCAAACTGCCTGATAATAAGGGAAGGATTATAGTTAATTCCACCTTTTCTCCCTATCAAGGGTACATTAGGGAATTCTCCACACTTGCAAATAATCTTCATCCCTAGCAAGTCATGGTTGAACCAAACAATGTTGTCAGCAGTCAAGCCAAGCCCAAGTAGATAAGAGTGGTGCACAGCAACTCACAGTTTTTCCACACCTATTTTCATTCTTGTAGTGGACTGAGTGATACACATCACCTAGCAAGGTAGGTATAGGATTCTTTGAAATAAAGATTCTGACAGCATGCATATCCACCAGATCAGGAATATTGGGAAACAGGATAATCCCATAGATGCACATAGCCAGAATAGCTTGGAAAGCAGTCCAATTCCTCTCCTTAACATGTATGCAAGCTTGATCAAACAGGAACTTCAATAAGAAACCCTTAGCTCCTTGTTTCTCCATAATATTACTGCTCAGAGCGGATTCACCAATATGAAGAGCAATGGCCATTTCTTCTATCCTAGGGCGTTCTTCAGAAAAGAATACTATGTCATGCCTGATGGGGATTCCCAAAATAAATGAGAACTCCTCCAACGTTGGAGCCAAGATATAGTATGGGAAAGTGAAGCAACGCAAAGACGGATCATAGAACTGAAGAAGTGTATGAATGGCATCCTTCTCATACTTGGAGATACTGTAGACGAAATTCAAAAGTCTCCCATACTCTCCACCAAACTCTGTACGAACTCCGAGACCAGCCATACTAATCAGCTTGTGAATCAACGTCAAGGTTGGGTCTGGGAACGAATAAGCAACAGTCTTCTTTCTCTGGACATCCATGTTAAGGTAACCTCAGAAAACCGGAATCAAGAGTAAGACGCAAGCCCTGAAAAATGGCAAACATGTTAGAATGCAAGAAAAATGATATGCACATGTAAGCATGGGATCAAGGCATCACTGCTGGATGTGATGTGCTGTTAACTGGATGAGAACCACAACCCTGAAAACTAGAATTCTAGAATACCGAACCACTGAGATAACCAGAAACCCAGATAATCAAACACTGATGAGAAATCCAGAAAATCGGGTAGGTTGAAGGTTTCGGTTTCATGCAAGCCTGCAAACACCCATCCCTTCTCACATGTGGGTTCTAGAAAGGCGAGGATCCTCAATATCACGGACTCTCAGGTTAAGAAATAATGATACGTTCACCATTTCTGGTTTGGCATCATCATCAATCGAGGAGGCCTCAACTGATTCCCCTAAAAAATAAGGTCATCCTATGCGAGTCCCTCAGCATTGGGTCATCAGATTGACAAGTGTAATGGGTTTTCCATTTCTGGTCTGCCATTATCACATGTCGGGAGGAGAGGCGTTGCTGAGTCCTTGGAGAAACGGCCACCAGAGTCGACAACTTTGTAGATCAACACCCTAACATGCGTAAGACACACACGTCAAAATGCGTCCCAAGATAGCCTCCTCTGGTTGTGAATTTCATGAACACACAAACGCACCAAGATGGCACGTAGGTCCCACTACTCTCCACTCTAGTCCTAGGGTGTACTCAAGCCTGGGTATTGGGCTTATATCTCAGAACAACCCAACATGCCAAACAGATACCAGCCAGCGCAACACAGCAATATCCAGTATGACAGTAATAAAATGAAATGCAATGCAATAAAAGCTGTAAAACAGTAATATACAACATAATAAAGCACAGCAAATAAACACCCAACGAAAAAAACAACCAAGCGCTAGGATCGACTCGCTAAAGGGGATTGACCAGCAAGAGGTCAACCAGAGGTCCCCAGCAGAGTCGCCAGCTGTTGCTCCCGAAAGATTCGCATCCAACGGTACAAACACGAGAGTGGCGCAGAAAACACAGAGTCGCCTGCAATGTGTATTTATCCCGAGAGAGGGAAAGGAAACATTGCATAAACCTGAAGAGAAAGGGGGAAAGACATGGTCATCGCAACAATAGTCCAGGTTCGGGAGTCGGTTATGCGAGGGGAAGGTGTTATCACCCCACGCATCCATCGTACTCGATGGGATCCACGCTTGTTGTCTAAACGGAGGGTGAGTTGTCCTACTATCTATGGCTGAACAAAAGAAAACGAGGATGGGGTGACTAAGACTGACTCGGTAGGACATATTCGATGACCTAGGCCTACGTACTCCCTCAGTGCAATGGGAAAGTCAGAGTCAACATAGTTCGGATGGGAACTGTGTGGGAAGGTTGCTCGCCAAGACAATCGCTGTCTTGTGCCTACATATCCTCAATCGGACGAGAGAGGGGAATCAGAGCTAATGTAGTTCGTGGGTACGACCACGGATGGGTAAGTGTTTTTTATGTGAACGACGAGCTCTTTTCTGAAAATGAAATTTGAAACCCAACAATCCCGAAGGATAAAAAGATTTGAATTTGTTTTTGTGTTTTTTAGACAGAAGTGTTTTTTTAAGTTAGTTCATAACTTGCATTGCACCAAACTCTAGGGCACAGAGACGAATACTTAACGAATTGTCCCAAGACAGGACGCCCGCTAAGCACTCTAGAAAGATGAGAGGAAGCCCCTCATTTCTCATTCCCCACGTTTAAGGCTCGTGCATAATAGACTTTATCTTTATTAAGTGTTTTCAAGAAGTTTTGAGATGAGAAGAGAGAAGACCCAAAGGAAACTCCAAAGGGAAACTAAGAGTCCTAATGTTATCATGCATGGGTGACCTATGGTTAGTGAGGCTTAGGATGGGCAACTACCTAAAACCTAATGCTAATCCTACTTCAAGCTTAATCAAAAATTAAGTTGGACTAGGTAGCTCTAAAGGGAGAGAATCCAAGACTTAAATAAGTCTTGAGATTCATGGGAGAAAGAGAGTGAAAGAGAAGAATGAGAAAGAGAAGGATGAGATAAGAAACAAGATAGGGCAGCAAGCACATCATATCAAGTATATCCAACTTACATCAATAAACACGTCTCAAAGATCATGCAAAACATCTCAAGTAAGCATGCAAAGGTAATCATGAAAGAATGCAAGCATACTTATATGAAATGCATAATTAAGAACCAATGAACTTTATATCAAGATGAAATGAGAAAAAATAAGATGAAGATGAAAGCAAGTCTGAACCAAGATCATACCATCATCAACAATTCTCATGTGCGAGAGAAGATCAAAACATGAAACATTATGCACCAAAGAATGTCCACAAAAGGAAGTCAAAGTTCAAGCACTTAAAGCATACCCAAACATTATCCAAAAATTGCAAAATTTGGTCACAAGGGACCTCAACCAGGGGTAAACATCATATCAAATACTCATGCAAAGAATCCAGAAGAAATTCAAACAATTAGGCATGGCAAAACAATTAGGGTTAAGAGATGTCAAGAGATGATCATGCATAATTCACTTAAGCACAAATAATCAAACATATATCAAATGACATTCAAAAATTGTATAATTAAAACCCAAGTGACCTAAGTCATAAGCTAGCAACATGCCAAAAGATCACACAAAAAATCACAGGTTAAGTACCTCAAACAATGTTTCAAAGTTGCATAAGAACAAAGAAGAACAATGTACAAATAGAGGGACTAAAATGCAATATGAAATGAGTTTAAAAATATGAGAAAATGTTTTTAGGAACCTCAAAGTGTCCTCTGAAGTATGCAAAAAGAATGGGATGCAAACTATGTACCAATGATGAGAAATAAAATCAACAAGATCAAGTGTGCACAAGTGAATAAATTCACAAAGAAATTCATCAAACAATTAATTCAGGTGCACAAAAATAAAATAAAAATGGAAAATAAAATTTGACAAAATTTTATAAAATCCTAAAGATGATTCATGAATTTTTTCATAACTTTCTGATGCATTAAACTAATTTTAAAAGTTAAAAATGAGAATGAAACAATTAAATAATATAAAAAGAAAATGAAGAAGCCAGGGGTGCAACATAAGCAATTCACACGTTATAAAAGCCAAATGAGCTTAACAGGGGGTGAGAAAAGAAAGCCCAGTCCACACAGATGGTCAGCGCATACCAAAAAAATAACATGGACTCAGTCAACATGATTGACTCACACAAGCCACAGGATTGATCCAACATGCCACATTCAGTCAACAAAATCAATAAGTAATCATGATCAATGGCTCAAATCACACGCGCATGGTAATTAATGTGGGGAGACACACAACAATCATGATCTGGACTAAATAAACCTCACGTGAGAAGCATGTGGGAATTTTAATGCGCTGGCAAATTGGTAACCCTCAGATGAATCCAACACACGTGAATTAGTCAGCAAAACACAAAGTATGCAAGATGTGTGGCTCAGATTTGATGCACATGGTAACAATCATGGAGATACGCACACACATATTAAAAAAAACACGTGAAAATTAGATGTGTTGGCAACACAAGAGCCATCAGATCTGGACAACAAACGGCCAGGATTACGTCTTCAACCTCCAAACACCGATCTGCCTGAAAAATAACCAGGCGCTGGAGCCCTAGCTCCGGTCACCTTCTTCGGCGAACACAAACTCAAAAATTCCCAGAAATCAAAAACTCCACCATCATTCAACTCAGAATTTCACAAGGATTTCAGATATGCAATTTGTTTCAACAAATCATACATGTATAAACCAAATCGAAGAAGAAAAGTTTGGATCTAAAAACTTTAGATCCACAATACAACCATGATACACGTCCAAAATCAAAACAAATCACATCAGGATGATCATCAAAGCACGAGGAACATTATGCACACCATAAAAACAAGTTATAAGATCATGAAATTCACACTAACCTGAAACTTGAAACAAGCAAAATATTCCTAGAATCCCAGTGTAAGAGTGCAGATCTTCCTCTTTTGAGCTCTATTTGCAAAATAAATGCAAATAGAAGCTTGAATCAAGCTGGATCTACAGATTTGATGAAGAGCAACTCAAACTCGAATCTAATGAAAACTTCACTCTCAGCTTGAATCAATGGTGGATTCTTACTCCTTTCACCTCACTGATCAAGAATATGCAAAGAGAATTCCAAGAACCCTTGTGAGAAGAGAGATTCGAAGAGAAGAAAGTGTGAGCAAGAATTTTGAATCTGAGCAAATGGGAGTGCATGAGGTTTGAATGAATGTGTGAACCTTCTTATATACACTTGGTTAACACTTTAATCATAATCAGGGTTTTGCTAAACCCTTGGTTAAGGCTAATGGAAGTGTTTTGCAAATTTGCAAGTTGGATGGTACCTCTTAATCGACACGTGCATTGGTCATATGAAAAGCATGATTCATCTCCATTTCCCTTGCTGATCACAACTGAATTGGGTTTGGGCTTTGTAGTGGCTTGATTTATGAGATTCAATCCATCTTGCAATTTGGCCATTTGAAAAATACATGAGGTACATGGCACGAATTCACTTGATTCAAGGGTCAAAAATGGTCCTTAGGATGTGGACTTGGATGTTGTAGTATGACTTGAAGCATTAGAGGTCATTACAAGTCATTTTGAATCAAAATGCAAAAGGTGGAAAAATGGATACATGAGAAAACCCTAAAAACACTTTGCCTTCTTTTGATCATAACTTGAGTTTCACAAATGGTATGGAGATGATCTAGTACTTTTTGGAAAAGGGAGAAAATGATCTTCAACTTTCATGTTTACCCCAAGATCATTTGAAACTTCTTTGATGATGAAAAGTCAAGTTGAATGTGGTGGAAAAACGGCCAAAAATGGAAAGTTTCAAATTATAGGTCATTTCCATATTTAGTAACTTTTGCACAAACTCTTGACTCTTGATGAATGGTATGAATCCTAGCCTTTGAGGACCATATGAGGGCATAAGACCTTAAAAATCATGAAGAGGACCTCAAAATTCCATGGTTCACTTTCCCCCTTACAGTTGACTTTTCTTGGTTCACAAGCAACTGATCCACTGAACATCTTCCACAATGAACCACTAGCCAAGCCTTCCTTTATGAGTGTTTGTGAGCATATGGAACCCATGAGAGCATGCTTGAATCCACAAAGTTTTCTCAAGAAGCTCTTTGAACCCAAGAACCCTAATTTGGTCTCTCTAGTTAGGAGGGAAAGATTCACTTGAAATCCTTTGCCATTCTTGATCTTATGAAGATATGATGACCTCCACAAAACACCTTGAGGCTTGAGACTCCTTTGAGATGAACCAAGTACCTTGATCCCATGCTAAGAACCAATGTTATGCACAAATTCTAATGCAAGAAATGCAAAGAAACATAAGCTAGTTAGCTTCAAAACAAAAGGGCAAATTTTGGGGTGTTACAGTAATTTAAAGGAAAAATGGCTACATTGAATTCTGGACATCCTGAGCTTCTGTGATGATGACCTTGACTGGAGTTTTCCTGATGGATGGCATGACTGTTGTTGGGGGATTTGCCCCTGTTGAACATAGTTACTTGCCATTATCCCTAACTTTTGCCTGGATTGTACTTTGAGATTTCCAATCCACCGGGATGATTTTTGATTGTGTCTCTAATTTTGGCCTGGACCGCCCATTCGGGTTTTCAATCCACCAAGACGTCTTTTTTTTTTTAGTTTAGGCGAAGTATTTCTTTACTACATCAACATTTGTGGGGTGGGAAAACTCCTCTCCATCCATGGTTGCAAGTCTCAAGGCGCCGCCTGAGAAAGCTTTCTTGACCACATAGGGGCCGTCATTATTCAGAGTCCATTTGCCCCGCGAATCAGTGAGGAATGATTGTATCTTTTTGAGCACGAGGTATACTTTCCTGAAGAGGCGAGGTTGGACTTTTTGTCAAATGCCTACTTCATTCTCTATTGATACAACTAACCATGGCATAGTGTCGTATTCGTTTTTCTAAGATCAGATTCTGTTCATCGTGTCGACTTTAACACCATTCAGCTTCTGTTAGCTTAGCTTCCATCAATACCCGAATTGATGGGATCTCTACTTCTATGGGAATCACTGCCTCCATGCCATATACTAGAGAGAAAGGGGTTGCCCTGTTGAAGTACGGACAGACGTGCGAGAACCGTGAAGCGCAAAGGGTAGCATCTTGTGCCAGTCTTTGTAGGTTATAACCATCTATTGAACGATCTTTTTGATGTTCTTGTTAGCTGCTTCTACCGCTCCGTTCATCTTAGGCCGGTAGGGATATGAGTTATGGTGTTCGATCTTGAACTTGTCACACAACTCTTTCATCATCTTATTGTTCAAGTTGGATCCATTATCAGTAATGATCTGGCCAGGAACACGATAACGGCAGATGATATTGTTTTTGATTAATCGGACCACCACTTGTCTGGTTACATGGTGTATGACGCTGCTTCGACCCACTTGGTGAAGTAGTCAATGGCTACTAGAATGAACCGATGTCCGTTTGAAGCTTTGGGTTCAATCAGGCCAATCATGTCGATTCCCCATATGGAAAAAAGCCATGGGGGAAGAAAGAACTTTGACATGTGTTGGCGGTACATGGATCTAGTCGGAGTATATCTGACACTTGTGACACCTCCTCATGTACTTGTAGCAATCGGATTCCATGGTCAACCAGTAGTACTCTGCTCTTAGATTTTTTCTCGCCATTGTGTGTCCGTTGGCATGAGTGCCAAAGGATCCTTCATGAATTTCTTTTATCAGCATGTCTGCTTTTGGTCTGTCTACGTATCGGAGCAAGACCATGGCAAAGTTTCTCTTATAGAGTGTATCACCGCTCAGAAAGAAGCTAACTGCTAGTCTTCTGAGGGTCTTTCGGTCCTTTCTAGATGCCCCAGGTGGATACTCTTGTTTCTGAAGGAAGCATTTGATATCGTGATACCAAGGTTTGTCGTCTATGACTGCTTCAGTCGTGAAGATGTAAGCGGGCCGTTCAAGGTACATTATGTCAATCTTAGGTAAGTCGTTCCATTGACCTACACTAATCATGGAAGAGAGGGTGGCTAATGCATCAGCCATGTGATTCTCTTCACAAGGGATAAGATGAAACTCGATTCTGTTGAAGAAAGGTAACAACCTTCTTGCGTAGTCTTTGTAAGGAATCAGTCCTGATTGGTATGTGTTCCAATTTCCTTTGATTTGATTGATAACCAGAGCTGAATCGCCATATACATCCAAGTTATTGATCCTCAAATCGATCGATTTTTCGAGACCCATGATACAAGCTTCGTATTTGGCCTCGTTGTTTGTACACTTGAATGTCAGTCTAGCGGTGAAAGGAATATGGGTACCCTGAGGGGTAACAATGATTGCCCCAATTCCATTTCTGTAATGGTTGACAGCTCCGTCAAAAATTAATCCCCATTGGGATCCTGGTTCTGGCCCTTCACTGGGTAGTGGTTCATCGCAGTCTTTCATTTTTAGATACATGACATCTTCGTCTGGGAAGTCAAATCCGACTGATTCCTAATCATCAATCGGTTGATGAGCCAAATGATCGGCTAAAATACTTCCTTTGACGGCTTTCTGAGCATGGTACTCGATGTCATATTCGGATAACAACATCTGCCAACGGGCAATCCTTCCCGTGAGAGCAGGCTTTTCAAAGATGTACTTGATTGGATCCATTTCGGAGATTAACCAAGTAGTGTGACGAATCATATACTGGCGAAGACGTTTGGCTGCCCAAGCCAGAGCACAGCAAGTTTTCTCGAGCATAGTGTACCAAGTCTCGCAGTCGGTGAATTTCTTGCTCAAATAGTAAATGGCAGACTCTTTCATTTTTGTTTCGTCTTGTTGGCCAAGTACACAACCCATTGAGTCTTCCAAGACTGTTAAGTAAATGATCAGTGGTCTTCCTTCCACTGGAGGTATGTAGCGCGGTTTTTGTGGTTTCGAATCACTATCGCTTTGGTACTACAGTTCGGTTCATTTTTTATCCTATTGAAGCTGATGAAGGAAGGGAAATAGATGTCTCCAACTAACCCTGCTTGTAAACTGAGGTTAAACAGTCAAAACTGTTGGTTTACAGATACGACTTTAGTTCGTGGGTCTCTCTCTGCTTATTTTGTTCAGAACGAAATACCGGGATTGTTCTTGGGGAATTTGTTGGGATACTGCGCTAGATTGGGTGGAGGTAGGGGACTTTGGGATTTTTTGATTAGTGTGCTCGCTAAGATTCTTTACCAATCTTATGCCTACGTATTCCCGGGATAGGGAAATCAGAGCGATCGTAGTTCCTCCTATTCTATGGGAGGAAAGGGTGTTTTGGTGTCTTGTTCAAAGCCCAAGACATGAAGCTAAAGGTGGTTTATATCTTGTTCAAAGCCCAAGATGTGAAGCTGAAGGGTCTATTTGTATCTTGTTTAAAGCCCAAGATGTGAAGCTAAAAGGGTGTTGACTTTAGAGAGAATTTGTCATCTCTAAAGGGGTCTGTTTGTCACAACTATTGGGTGACCGATTATAAGGGAGAATTACTTTAACTGGGATATGCGAATCCAGCAATGCCATAGTTTCCTTTATAGGGGATTTTCAACCTGAAGGAGAAGACTTTAACTCAGTTTAGAGTAATGCCATCTTTCCTTAGGAATTTCTCATGCTAAAAGAGGGACAATGGTGTGGATGTAAATAATCCAGAGGCTTGCCGCTTACAGCAATTAGACGAGGGAAGGAGTTGTTGATGTTTGTATGCTGTGATCAAAGCATGATTTGATGCTACAAGGTTGATTGAATCAAACGGGGATTTCTTTATACAAAGCCTAAGAGGAGGCTATTGACCTAACAAGAGGATGCTTTTGTGTCTCGTACGGAGCCCGAGATAGAGGCTAAAAGGGTTGACTCAACAAGAGAGTGTTTTTGTACGTGTCTTGTACGAAGCCCAAGACGGAGGCTAAATGGGTTTGACTCAACAAGAGAGTCTTTTATACTCACCAAGAGAGTGATTTGTATCTCGTACGAAGCCTGAGATGAAGGATAAAAGAGGATTGACTCAACAAGATAGTCTTTTTATACTCAACAAGAGAGTGTTTTTGTATCTCGTACAAAGCTCGAGATGAAGGCTAAAAATGTTTGACTCAACAAGAGAGTCTTTTATACTCAACAAGAGAGTGATTTGGTATCTCGTACGAAGCCCGAGATGGAGGCTAAATTGTTTGACCCAACAAGTGAGTCTTTTATACTCAACAAGAGAGTGATTTTGTATCTCGTACGAAGCCCGAGATGGAGGCTCCAAAGGTTAGCTCTGCTGGGGAGAATCATTGTACAAAGCCCAAGAGGAGGCTAGGGTTACTATTTCAGTTGAGTGGCAGGTCCAGTATGTTGGTTAAAAGAGAAAATCAGTTCTTATATGGGTAATGTTGTACTCATGGATTTGATCTGAGGACCGGGATTATTTCCTGTTTTTTAAGGAAACGGGGAATCCGAAGTGTATTGAGATTGCCCAAGTCTACGGGTGTTTTTTTTCTATTTTTGAAAGGAACTTAAGAATGTCTTCGAGACTTAAGGAGGTTAGACTGTCCAAGTCTAGAGTTTTATCTTTTGTACTATGCTTAAGAGAGATCCAGAGACAGTATGTTTTCCGTAGGAAGATCTAGACTCTTTGAAAGACTTTTCTATTAAGATGACTAATTTCTGTTCCTATACCTTTAAGAGGTCGTCGGGACAATTTGTACAAAGCCCAAGAGGAGGCGAGAAAAACTTTTAGGAAGCCGAAGGGATAATTTGTACGAAGCCCAAGAGGAGGCTATCTTCCCGGAGGAAGAATAATTATACGAAGCCTAAGAGGAGGCTGTGAAAACTTCTAAGTCATATTCTGCTAACAACATCTGCCAACGGGCAATCCTTCTCGTGAGAGCAGGCTTTTCAAAGACATACTTGATTGGATCCATTTCAGAGATTAACCAAGTGGTGTGATGAATCATGTACTGGCGAAGACGTTTGGCTGCCCAAGCCAGAGCGCAGCAAGTTTTCTCGAGCATAGTGTGTCGATTCTCGTAGTCGGTGAATTTCTTACTCAACTAGTAGATGGCAGACTCTTTTCTTTTTGTTTCGTCTTGTTGGCCAAGTACACAACCCATTGAGTCTTCCAACACTGTTAAATATATGATTAGTGGTCTTTCTTCCACTAGAGGTGATAGAATCGGTGGGTTCAACAGATATTCCTTAATACTGTCAAAGGCGGTTTGGCAGTCTTCTATCCAAACGCAGTCCTGATTCTTTTTGAGTAATTTGAAAATTGACGCACATGTCGCGGTCATAAGGAATATAAATCTAGAAATGTAGTTCAAATGTCCCAGGAATCCTCTGACTTGTTTTTCAGTCTTTGGAGCAGGTATTTCTTGAATGGTCTTGACCTTGTCAGGATCAACCTCAATTCCTTTTTGGCTGACAATGAACCCTAGCAGTTTTCCTGAATGGACACCGAAGGTGCACTTATTGGGATTCAAGCAGAGTTTGTACTTTCGCAAACGCTCGAATAGTTTTGACAGGTGTGTCACATGCTCCTCCTCTGTTTTAGATTTTTCAATCATATCATTGACATACACTTTGATTTCTTCATGTATCATGTCATGAAACAGAGTAGTCATGGCTCTCTGGTAGGTTGCCCTGGCGTTCTAAAAACCGAACGGCATTACCTTGTAACAGAAGGTACCCCAGGGGGTAATCAACAAAGTTTTCTCCATGTCTTTCGGCGCCATTTTGATCTGGTTATAGGCCGAGAATCTATCCATGAAGGAGAAAACTTTGAACTTTGCTGTACTTTCTACCAGCATGTCAATGTGTGGTAAGGGAAAGTCGTCCTTTGGACTTGCCTTGTTCAGATCTCGGTAGTCGACACACATTCTGACTTTTCTGTCCTTTTTCGGAACTGGTACGATGTTGGCTAACCATTGAGGATATTCTGACGTAGCGAGGAAACCTGCGTCAATCTGTTTTTGTACCTCCTCTTTGATTTTGACAGCCATGTCTAGATGAGTCTGTCTCAACCTTTGTTTTACTGGCGGACATTCTAATCTGAACGGTAGATGATGTTCCACGATGCTGGTATCCAACCCTGGCATATCCTGATAGGACCAAGCGAATACATCGGGAAACTCTTTGAGAAGTTTTGTCAAGCTTTCTTTGACAGTTGGACTGAGCAGTGCCCCAATCTTGACTTCTTTTCTCTCTTCTTCCGATCCTAAGTTGACTGTTTCCAGCAACTCTTTGTGAGTCTCAATGGACCTTTCCTCTTGTCTGAGTAGTCGGGAGATCTCCTTTGGAATTTCGTCATCATTTTCTTCTTCAGCCTCAGATACCGGGAACTCAAAGTTGGGAGAAGGCATTGGATCGTATGTTTCAACGGGGTTTAAAACAAGCAATCTGCATAACGTGATGATTTGTGTTTAGAAGAGATAGAGTGAATGCAAGAGTGTGTGCAGTGTATTTTTCTTTGAAAACTGCTTGTTTTTATTATTGAGTTGTTTTTTAGGATTACCATTTTCTGAAAAAAGCAAAAAGAGAAAACAACAATTAATGCGGAAATTATAGAACGACGTTATTTTATTAATGAACAAGTTGATTCTTGAAACTACAGCCCTATAAAACAAAACTTTGTCGCTTTGGGCAAAAACGAAGAGGGATATTTACAGAAAGTGAACCCTATCAAAACATCTGTTTCACCTGGGCAGGGTGAAAGGTTAAAGTAAAGATGGAAATTACTAAGACTTATGAACAATCTTCAGAACATCGACACCAACCCATTGGCGGCGAACTCCTCGGTGAATCACAAAGTCTGGTACCTTCCTTGATTTGTCTTCAGAAATGACGCTGATTTTTGGTGGAGCTGGATCATTGGAATCTGTCTCCTAGGTAGAGTTGTCGTAGGAGGATTCCTCAGTTGTATTTTGTGCAGTATTTGTACTCTCAGCTGTATCTCCCCATCCAGTTGGCTGGATGTCTTCGAGCCTGATACGAGAGCTTTCAGGAGCGGTGTACTTGACCTTGAAGTCGTATTTTCCACTTGGTTGTCCCAGGGTGTCCCACACTTCTTTGGAATTGGAGGAGTCATCCCTCTCGATGACGTTGACCTCGGGAAAAGCATAGTTGATGAATTCTAGTCTGGCAAACGTTGCGAATTCATCGTCGTGCTGGGTATTTTCAGGATAACCTGGGTGTTGATCCCATGACATGGTGGGGGCGCATGTATTCTTTTCAATGATGCTCAGCTGATTTTCATTGTTCGGCTGACTTTCTTGCCCCAAGTCTCTGGGATACGGCTGCCAGATAGGCAAGCCATCCATTGGACCATAATAGTCGTGGTCAAAGTTGTATTTCATCGGAGTGTCTTCCTCTAATGAATTTGGCGGAGCCGGGCATCCTTCAGGATCACAATCTCCGTATATCATTTTGACATCTGACCTCGGTATAAATCTCGGACTCTGTGCGGGATAGCAAAAGGGAGTCTGTGTTTCGCCCTGAGACGTATAACTGTCCTCGTTGAGATAGGACTTCCATTCTTCCTCCGTATCAGAGGAATCATCTTTATTGATGGTATGCACATCTTGAGTCACTGGTTGAAGGAAACCTCCATTGTGGAAGAAGTTCTGAATGGGATGAAGACTTTCATCATTAGCAGCTGTCTGGGTGCAGGTTGCAGAAAAACCAAGACTCTTCTTTGTTTTGTTATCAGTGGGAATGACAAGCTGTCCCCATCCTTTTGCATTGCTATTTTCGATCACTTCGAGAGCATCTCTGTATGAGGAAATCGAGGTTCCTTTCTCTGATTGATTCTCATTGCTCACCGAAAGTGCTTGGAACTGAGTTCCAACAACCTCCCCAGGTTCTACACAAGTAGATAATGACAAATTGCTCACGAGCAAGGTTTGTTCTCCACAAACCGTGATAAGTTGGCCGTTCTGGACGAACTTTAGCTTTTGGTGGAGGGTCGAAGTGACCGCCCCAGCCTGATGTATCCAAGGTCTTCCTAATAAACCTCTGTATGTTGCCCGGATGTCCATGACCTGGAAATTGACTTGGAAAGTGTGAGGACCAATAGTTATGGGAAGGTCGACTTCGTCGATAACCGTTTTTCTGGATCCGTCAAATGCTTTGACGACGACCTCGCTGGTTCTCATCGGAGGTCCTTTGAATGATAATTGCATCAAAGTGGACTTCGGCATAACATTCAAGGCTGACCCTGTGTCTACTCGTACGTTGGCTAAAGCATCGTCCTGGCAGTTGACTGTAATGTTGAGCGCCATGTTATGACGGCGACCTTCTTCATGTAATTCCTCATCACTAAATCCCAAGTTATTGCAGGAAGTGATGTTAGAGACAATGCTATCGAACTGTCTGATTGTTACATTCTGTTCTACAAAGGCTTGCTCCAAGACTTTCTGTAGAGCCTCCCTGTGCGCTTCTGAACTAAGTAATAGTGATAGCACAGAGATCTTCGAAGGAGTTTGTAACAGTTGATCAACAATGTTGTATTCACTCTTTTGGATGAGCTTCAGCATCTCATCATTGTTTTTCGAAAGGTCGGGATTACTGGATTGACCGATTGGTGGATCGGGAACTTCTATCTGAGGTTCCTTTTCTTTGCTGGGTTCTCCAATTCCTCTGTTGAAGATTCTACCACTCCGTGTTACTCGACTGATGTCTGGAATATTCACGACGGAGGGTAAGGGAATTTCCTTTCCATTCTCAATTGTTGTTGCACAGTATTTGTAAGGGATAACCTTAGTTGATTCATACGGTAGCGGTCCCGGTAGATAGATGACTATGGGATCCTTCTTATTTTTCTAACCATCGTAAGTAATTTCGACCCGTTCCCAGTTGGGAACTCTCAATTCGTCAAGTAGAGGGATAATGGTACAAACATCCCTAGCCCTCTGATGACCAGAGATTACGACAACGTCCTCGATTTGATCAGCGAAGTAGTTGACTGATCCAGAACTTGACCATGGTTGAATCTCTTTACGGTCCAACTGACTTTGAAGGGCCGCTCGCACAAGGTAGCATTCTTGATTATCCACTAAGCAAACTCCACATCACTCATAGTTGTGTAGTGGCACCTGCCCACGTCCGCTTTGAATATAGTGTAACCTTACTAGATCTGTTTCCATCGACCGAACATCCTGACTGTGATATCTAGTAGGATTCCCGTTAGTGATACAGATTTGCTGGGTGTCTTCATCCATATAGATTGGAAACCACCAGTGGTTCAACAAGTGCTGAAGTGTTTCCTTGACAAGGGCACAACCCTGATCATCTTCGCAACCAGCTTTACAGCCCTGAAAATCATGTGATACCAGGACCCCGAGCCGGGCCTGTTTAGCATGTAACTCCACCAGGTTGGTATTCATCAAGCGAATATCGAAGATTTGAATCAGGTTAATTTGATAATGATTCCTATCATGGTAGTCTTGAATCCATCCAAGATCCATCTGACGCTGGAGGGCCTCTTGTACAAAAGAGCATCCCTGTTTGTTTACCGAGCAAGTCAGACATGAATTGTAATCGTGTCATGGAAGATTATGATACTGGCTTTGCCTTGAGTGCATTGCCACCAGGATGACATTCATCGCACGGATATCGTGGTTTTGAATGATGTTGGAATTCGTATAAACCATGTTAACTCCACGAACTCGAGGCTCTTGGATCCATCCGAGATCCATCTGTTCCTGTAGAGCTGATTGCACCACAGAACATCCTTGATTGCTTTTAGAGCAGATATCACACTGGTGATAATTATGAGGTGGCACATGGTCATATCCACTCTGTCTACAATGCATCTTGACCAAGATGGCCCTCAATAAGAGTACATCGTGAATTTGATGGGTGTTGTTAGACTCTCCCTCTATCAAATTGACTGTAGCCTTCTCGTGTTGAGGCAGTGGGTTCGTGAGAACATTCGGATTAGTATATTTGAAAGATAAGACCTCGCTCCTAACAAGCTTTTGCACATCGGACTTGAAACTGAGACAGTTTTCTATGTTATGCCCTGGTCCTCCTTGATGGTAAGAGCAAGTCTGATCCATCTTAAACCAAAAAGGCGGATTTTCCAGTACTGTAAGAGGAGACTTAGTCTGGACGTGCCCCTTGGCTAGTAGTAACGGAAATAGTTCTGCGTACGATACGGGTATAGGATCAAATCCTGGTGGCTGCGTTGTACGGTTGTTGTTGTATTGAGGACGAGCCTGCTGAAGAGGTTGTTGTGTCCTTTGCTGAAATTGCTGCGAATGCGGTTGGCTTTGAGCAACCTGAGGTTGATACTTAGAAACAGGCGCATGGCTGATAGCAGGAGTTACAGCTGCTACTGGTTGGTACCGTCGCCTTTGCTTTCCGAGGGAGATATTCCCAATATCTTGCTCCTTTTTCTTAGGGAGAGCACTACCGTATTTTTTAGTACCACTTGTCGACCCAGTGTCTTTGACTAGACGTCCTTCTCGAACGGCTTTCTCGAGACGCACTCCCATACCGACCATTTCGGTGAAGTCGCTGGGCGCACTGGCAACCATTCTGTCGTAGTAAAATGAGCTCAAGGTCTTTAAGAAAATCTTTGTCATCTACTTTTCCTCAAGAGGTGGACAATTTGAGCGGCAATTTCACGCCATCTCTGAGCGTATTCCTTAAAGGTTTCCTTGTCCTTTTGCGACATTGATCTGAGTTGATCTCTGTCCGGTGCCATGTCCAAATTGTATTTATATTATTGGACGACCGCAGTGCCAAGATCTCTGAAAGTGCTAATCGTAGTGCGGTTTAAACCAATGTACCATTTTAATGCGGCACCGGTTAAACTATCCTGAAAGTAGTGAATCAGTAGCTCCTGGTTCTCTGTCTGAGCTGACATTCGCCGAGCGTACATCACCAAATGGCTTTGAGGGCAAGAGTTACCCTTGTATTTTTCAAAATCTGGTACTTGGAACTTGTGCGGGACTTTAACATTGGGGACCAAGCAAAGGTCTGCGGCATCCTCTCCAAATAAATCCAGACCGAGAATAGCTTGTAGTTCCTTCTGCATTTCCATGAACTGCTCCTGGAATTCATCCATTATGTCGAACATGCTTTCCTTTCTACCAGAAGGTATCTGTGGAATCTGTCCTTCTGGGACAGTGTGCACCACAGGGGGTGGTACCGTTACTACGGCAGTGAATCTTGGCGCTTCCTGAAGTTTGTAACCTTCAGGAGTCCTCATTATGCCTCTGGCATCCTCGCTTTCCCGAAGTTTGTAACCTTCAGGCCCAGCGGCTTCTGCTATGATTCCCTGAACTTTAGTGATCGGCGGAACGTATCCTTCCGGGATATAGTTAACAGGCATGCCCCAGGGACGATCTTTCGGCATTTGAAACCTAGGATCATACTTCTCCACTATGGGCGTTGAGGTGATCTCTGAGATCACAGTTCTTTGTAGCTGAGCTTCTGCCATGGCTTGCATGTCATTACGAAGCTTTCTCATATCCTCTCTCATAGCGTCGATCTCTTCTTTCAACTCTTTGTTCTCTTCCTCAAGATCATCCATCTTTTTCTGACGATTGGCCCGAGTATTGTACGAATGAGACAGTTTGACTCTAGAACCGAGACACAAACGTGAGATTCGTAGGTAAGAATAATACGTGACGTGAGAATGATGAATGCAATGATTATATTAATTGTGTTTTTTTTGGTTTAATCAAAATAAACTTCGACAATTAGATTGCAAATATCAAACAATGGGGACACCCCTGTTTTATTGAATTCAAAGGATTGCAGAAATGGAAATACAGTAAATTACAAGATGCGGAAACAGAAACCTAAGCTAATGGGTCCCGAGTCCTCTCTGAGGAGAACTCGGGTGCTGATTCTGGTACTTTCCTTTTCTTGGACCAGGGCTCTTGGGCCGTTGTCAGGTTGTCACTCCTTTGCCAAGTGAAAGGAGCGAGCAAATTCCTTTGGTCATCCTGATTTTCTACAGCATGTTGCTCCAAAATCTCAATTAGAGCATCCTTATCTTTCAGCAGTTGTTGTATTTTGGTACACTCCACATTGAGAATGCGGTACTTGTTCTTCCAAGACCTCATCTCCTGTTGAACTTTGTTGAGAGTAACCTGAAGTACATGACAGAGGATAAGGCTTCTTTAGCTTGGCGGAAGAACTTCGTGATGAGGATAAGGCATCTTTAGCTTGAGAGCTCTAGTTTGTACCTAGTGGAGATAAGGCTCCACTGAGACACAGTCCGGTTTTCCTAGAGACTCCCGTCCTTTCTTATGAACATGTTTCCAATCGTGCACTATTTCCATCTTTAGTGCCCTGTCATTTTCTCCTTCCTTGAAGAAAAGACCTTCCAGATGAGCATTACGCGGGACATGCCTCATCGGGTATCCAAATTGATGACGAACTAAAACTGGATGGTAATTGATTCCTCCCTTAGTTCCTATAAGGGGTACGTTGGGGAAATTTCCACAACGGTCAATGATCCTGATCCCGTCATAGAACCTATTGTACCAATCTATATCAGAGTTGGTAGGAGACATGATTTTCTACGACCAACGTAAGGCACTCTTATGATCCTAAAAAGCGGCAGACTTAGGCAAATGGGAGATAAACCATTTATATAGCAGGGGTACACAGCACGTGATCATTCATCAGCTGTATAAAGTCCTTAAATGTACAGAATGATACGCATCTGCTAGCAAGGTTGATACGACGTTTCCAATGAGAAAAACCTTAATGGTGTTGATATCGACGAAGTTATCAGTGTTGGAAAACAAAAATAACCCGTAGGTGAGCAAAACAAAGATGCTCTCGAAAGCAGTCATGTTCCCTATACTAGCAAAGTATAGAGCCTTCTTTACCAGAAACTTGGCTGGTAAACCTGGGATTCCTTCCTTGGTGGTCAAGTAAGTCCTGACTTCTGATTAGTCCAAATAAATTTCTTCCAGTCCAGAAAAGGGAGCTTGATCAGTAATGGGTAGATCAATCAGATGAGAATACTCCTTCAGCGTTGGTGCGAGCTGGTAATCCGGGAATGTGAAACAGTGATAGACCGGATCGTAAAACTGAATGAGTGCCTCCAGGATTCCTTCAATTACATGGACCCTTAATAGAGGTAGCAGAGCTCTGTACTTGGCTCTGAAAGCGTCAAGGTTAGTGATCATCCTTGCTAATCCTCTCAAATCCTCTAGTTTTGGAACCTTGAAAGTATACTTGTGAGTTTTTCGTCAACCGAAATCCATGAGCACAATCCTTTTCTCTCTGACATTTGCAATCATTGTCTTAGTTTAATTTGAAAAAGAGAGACTAGAAGAGAAAATTTTTCTTTGATGTAATGTTTTTTAGATGAATGCAGCACATAAAAACATAGAAAAAACATGGGGTCAAAGGGTCGGTGTCATGAAGTCAAGGCTCTACCCATCCCAAAGGTTTTACTAGTGATTTTTGTACCTGTCTCTCAAAATCATCAGTTCTTGTCGAGAAAACACCAGCGGACCGGGAACCGTGCTAGGTGATGTTTTTCGAAGAACCATCAAAAGAGGGTGGTATCGCGTGACAACCATTTCCGATAGTTTCCGCACCACTAAAAGAGGTTTTTCCTAGGTGTATACTCAATCTTTCCACATGCGGCATCACACACATTCCCATTAGCAGAAAAATAAACACAGATATCAATTAGGAAAAGCAGTATATATATTTGTCCTAATGTCCTAGACTTTTTAAGAGCTATGAATCCTATGATCCTAACAGAAAATGGCTCCCCGGCGGAGTCGCCATTCTGTGGTACCTTCCCAACTTAAAGGTTTTTAACCTAAGATCCTAGTGAGGGCCGATCCTAGCCATAATGACATTCCCCAATGGAACTATCATTCGGTGATACCTTGTGAACCCAAGGACTCGTCCTAAGAGAAGGTTTCAACCAGAGAGATAAGAGAGACAAGATTCCTTTGTTTGGCCCCACGGTGGGCGCCATTTTTCCTGTGAAATTGTCTAAACTTAAGGTTTCCTCCTAAGAGACGGGAGAATAACGAGTCGCTCCCACTGTGGTCACCATTTTTTTTGTAGCGCGGTTTTTGTGGTTTCGAATCACTATCGCTTTGGTACTACAGTTCGATTCATTTTTTATCCTATTGAAGCTAATGAAGGAAGAGAAATAGATGTCTCCAACTAACCCTGCTTGCAAACTGAGGTTAAACAGTCAAAACTGTTAGTTTACAGATGCAGCTTTAGTTCATGGGTCTCTCTGCTTATTTTGTTCATAATGAAATACCGGGATTGTTCATGGGGAATTTGTTGGGATACTGCGCTAGATTGGCTGGAGGTAGGGGACTTTGGGATTTTTTTATTAGTGTGCTCACTAAGATTCTTTGCCAATCTTATGCCTACGTATTCCCGGGATAGGGAAATCAGAGCGATCGTAGTTCCTCCTATTGTATGGGAGGAAAGGGTGTTTTGGTGTCTTATTCAAAACCCAAGACATGAAGCTAAAGGTAGTTTATATCTTGTTCAAAGCCCAAGATGTGAAGTTGTAGGGTCTATTTATATCTTATTCGAAGCCCAATATGTGAAGCTAAAAGGTTGTTGACTTTAGAGAGAATTTGTCATCTTTAAAGGGGTCTGTTTGTCACAACTGTTGGGTGACCGATTATAAAGGAGAATTACTTTATCTGGGATATGTGAATCCATCAATGCCATAATTTCCTTTATAGGGGATTTTTAACCTGAAGGAGAAGACTTTAACTCAGTTTAGGGTAATGTCATCTTTCCTTAGGAATTTCTCATGCTAAAAAAGGGACAGTGGCGTGGATGTAAATAATCCAGAGGCTTGCCGCTTACAGCAATTAAACAAGGGAAAAAGAGTTATTGATGTTTGTATGCTATGACCTAAGAATGATTTGATGCTAAAAGGTTGATTGAATCAAACGGGATTTTCTTTATACAAAGCCTAAGAGGAGGCTATTGACCCAACAAGAGGATGCTTTTGTGTCTTGTACGAATCCCGAGATAGAGGCTAAAAGGGTTTACTCAACAAGAGAGTGTTTTTGTATGTGTCTTGTACGAAGCCCGAGACGGAGGCTAAACGGGTTTGACTCAATAAGAGAGTCTTCTATACTCACCAAGAGAGTGATTTGTATCTCGTACGAAGCCCGAGATGAAGGCTAAAAGAGGATTGACTCAACAAGAGAGTCTTTTTATACTCAACAAGAGAGTGTTTTTGTATCTCGTACAAAGCCCGAGATGAAGGCTAAAAATGTTTGACTCAACAAGAGAGTCTTTTATACTCAACAAGAGAGTGATTAGGTATCTCGTACGAAGCCCGAGATGGAGGCTAAATTGTTTGACCCAACAAGAGAGTCTTTTATACTCAACAAGAGAGTGATTTTGTATCTCGTACGAAGCCCGAGATGGAGGCTGCAAAGGTTAGCCCTGCTGGGGAGAAACATTGTACAAAGCCCAAGAGGAGGCTAGGGTTACTGTTTCAGTTGAGTGACAGGTTCAGTATGTTGGTTAAAAGAGAAAATCAGTTCTTATATGGGTAATGTTGTACTCATGGATTTGATCTGAGGACCGGGATTATTTCCTGTTCTTTAAGGAAACGGGGAATCCGAAGGGTATTGAGATTGCCCAAGTCTACAGGTGTTTTTTTCTATTTTTGAAAGGAACTTAAGAATGTCTTCGAGACTCAAGGAGGTTATACTGTCCAAGTCTAGAGTTTTATCTTTTGTACTATGCTTAAGAGAGATCTAGAGACAATATGTTCGCCGTAGGAAGATCTAGACTCTTTGAAAGACTGTTCTATTAAGATGACTAATTTATGTTCCTATACCTTTAAGAGGTTGTTGGGACAATTTGTACGAAGCCCAAGAGGAGGCAAGAAAAACTTTTAAGAAGCCGAAGGGACAATTTGTATGAAGCCCAAGAGGAAGCTATCTTCCCGGAGGAAGAATCATTATACGAAGCCTAAGAGGAGGCTGTGAAAACTTCTAAGAAGCCAATGGGTCCTTGTACAACGCCCAAGAGGAGGCGGGGATGCTTTTAGGAAGCCTGTGGGTCCTTGCACTAAGCCCAAGAGCAGGCTGATGAACAATTCCAGAAGGGGTTTCACTTGGAACATTGGCCTTCTGTATATGAACTGTTCAAGGGGGAGATTTCTTAGATCTAGTTATCTAAAATTGTTGTAAAAGAAATTTCTCATGGTTTAGGTTATGTTGAAATATCCGGGAGAACGTCGGATGTAAGGAGACGAGGTTTTGTCTAGTTCTAGATGTAGTTGCTGGGGAAACTCTAAATATCTATACTAGTATTACACAGTCGATATGAGTTTATGAAAGAAGACTTACAGTGAAACAGCCCCACAATACAGTTATATATATATATATATATATATATATATATATATATATATATATATGAAAGCAGTAAATGAAATTGGGTAAAGACATACTCGGTTGTAGAGCTTCCATGTTGTTTGGTTAGTTGTTCAACAAAGAAATTGAAAATAATAGTATGTTACAAAATCAAAGGAGAAAGTGCTTTTGAAAGGAAAATTGGGGCCTACAGCTCAAGGAGAGGCCCAGGTTTTTATCAGTGATCGCACTTCCGTTTTGTACAGGGACTTATACAAGTGACTAAGGCCCAAGAAAGATTTTCTGTACAAAGGGATGGGTCTTACACTCTCTCAAGAGGCCCAAAATGATTTAAAGTGAACAAAGATGGGTCTTATAGCTCAAGGAGAAGCTCAGGGTTTATTTTGAAAAGGGCGAGGATCGCGCCGAGGTTTTGGAAACACCGTGGGTCTTATACAATGACTGAGGCCCAAAAGTTTTTGGTTTCAAAAGGGGATTGGGTCTTACACTCTATTAGAGGCCCAAAATGATTTTGAATGGGTCTTATAGCTCGAGGAGAGGCCCAGATGGTTTGTTTTAAACGGGCGATGATCGCGCCGAACTTTTGAAATACAACGGGACTTATACAACATTTGAGGCCCAAAATAGGTTTGTATTTATAAAGGATTGGGTCTTACACTCTATTAGAGGCCCAAAAATGTTTTTTAAAGGTTTGATGAGGGTTGAATCAATCAAAACCCTAATTTGTTTCCAAAATGTATTTTAATTGAATAAAAAATTCAATTAAAATGATCAAAATTGTTTAACATGTGGAAAACAAATTGTGATCTTGGATTAATGTTTCAAAAATCATGTTTTGACCTACAAAATGATTAGAAATCATTAAAATTTACAAAATCAAGAAGGAAAAAATATTTTAAATGTCAAAAATAATTAAAATATTAATTCTTGGCAAAAATATCAATTCTATGAAATAAATAATATTTTTGGATTTTTTTGGTAAAATAAAATATTTTAACATTTTTGTGAATTATTAAAAAAAGAATCAACTCAAAATCATTAAAACTCAGAGAGAAATTAATTTTTGAATCAATTAAATAAAATCACAAAATTCAAATATTCAAATATTTGAAAAAGGGCACCAAGAACATGGCAAGAACACGCGCCCTTCCTCTGTTTCTGTAGATTTGCGTTTTCTATCCAATCTCACTGAATACTTGATTATATCATGCAATCTACATATCAATCTACTCGTTTCAACCTCACAATCATGTCTATGGTCTTTAATTTCATTTATTTTAAGCATGGAACAAGAAATCAAGGAGAAACCTCAAGAACCCTAAATTCTGCATGAAGGTTCAGAAATTCCATACACGATTCATACAAAGCAATTGATTGAGGGTAAACACTCTATGCATGATTAAGAACATATGGCCAAATTATTGTGTAGTAAAAAATGCATGGATCATAGAGTTAGAAGAGCTCAGGCCTACCTCTTGCAGCTGGTGATCGTGTTTTGTGTTAGAGGTGTTGCAAGCTAGTTCCAATGATTTGTACAGCTTCCTTAGGTGCCAAGTGATGTGTCTGAATGCTTGGAGTGGTTTGAAACAAGCAGGAACTGAAAATGGTACCCCAACTGCAAGTCTGCTAATAGCTTGAGCAGTTGGATGGTGATTTTGAGAAATCAGTGTTCCAGATGTTGTTTAAGTGATTGGATCACTTCTATATGATGTTTATCAGGTGTGTGTGTGTGTGTGTGTGATTGGTTTGGTGGGAATTGCTTTCAAACTCAATACCCGATAGTGACTTGCTTTGGAAGGAAATTTTGGAGTGAAGGAAGAGATTTTGAGGAAATCATTTGTTTGATGGCTTTGGTGTACTCAAATTGAGCATAAATGAGCTCTATTTATAGTAGAGCAAGTTTTTTGCAAGCAATAGTGAATGGAAACTGCTGCAGAAGTTTGCCAATGTTGATCAATAGGAATCCAAGTCTCCTATAGCCACTGACTAGAGTTTAGAGCACAGGCTGCTGGTTCCCTAGTTCTTGGATAATTCTTGACTGAATTCAGTTGCAAAGGGCTCAGTCTATGCCACCTTGGTGCATCCATTAAATGCTCCAAACCAAAATTGGAGTCTTGTCCCTCTTTTAGGCATTTCTAGGTTTGGCATGTTCTTTTGGTTCCAAGGACTTGGGAGGCTGATGGATCAGTGTTTGTCCCTCCTTGGTCTCCCCCTGAGGTGTTCAGATGGATAAACTTGTTTGTCATTTGCAAAATTTGCTAAAATCGAGCAAAATACACAAATCTGCCTTGCCATGATAGTTTGCAGCAAGGCACATTGTCATTGTCATATCTCATGGCTTAAGTGGAGTTTCATGGAGTTATTGGGCATTTTGGAAAGCTCTTATATGATACAACACATGTGTGATCATAGTTTGTCTTGATACTTTTTGGATCCAAGTGAAAAATCCCCCTACTTTTGAAAAAAAAACAAGACAGATTCTGACTTAGTGAAATTTTCACTAAGTGTTGGAAAAAGTGGCATTTCATGTTTTCGGCCATTTTGATCCAACCATAACTCAAAATCTCTGATAAATTGGAATGAGGTGTAGTTGACACTTTTAAAGTATGCCATGAGAGCTACAAATCAATCCTTGGATCAGCCCAAATGGTTGCTTGGATCTCAAGTTATGATCCTTGGAAGTTGGTACCCTAGCCACTTTGTTCCATAACTTAGAAATTTTCTAAGTTTTTTATGGTTACCCCTTTTACAAGTTATCCCACTTTTCTTGATGAATGATGATCCCAATCACATATTAACATCATTTTAAGGTCAAAGAACCATAATTGTGAAAAATCTCAAAAAGTCAAAGTTGACTTTTGTGCACAGTTGACTTTTTTTCAGATGAACTCCAAACTGTGCGATCCTCTATGAAATTAAGTCCTTGACCTAAATAAAACTTGATGGATTGATTTCATAGGTGTTATAGGGTGTATTGAATCATGTCCCAAGGTTTGGGAGCATGCCTGGGTCAAAAGTCAAAGGCACAGTTGACTTTTCCCGCAAAACCCTAATTGTAGTTCTGATGAATTTGAAACTTGTTGATCAAGCTTCTTGGATCAATCCATTGTTGTAAATGGATCAATGTAGTGTATTAGAGATCCTCAAATCCTCTCTTGAGGTCTTGGCTCATGTTTTGTCCCAAAAGTCAACTTAGGGGTGAATTAGGTCAAGAAACCCTAATTCCTGATTTTTTATGAATGCATCCCCTGAGGCAAAGGTGTTACTCTCTTTCCGACGCTGCTTCCGTTCTGCCACTACACATGTCCGCATTGTTCCTGTCGGCCATGCAACTTCGGAAGCACCTCACCACCATAGTTTCCCATTGCTAGTACATACCTTTTTTCTCTTTATTTTGATTTGTTTTGAAAAGTAGTGTTTGGTTATTTGTTTGATTTTATATAAGACTCCATGGTAATGTTTTTTTTAACTGATTAAAAGTTTTTTTGTTGTGAAATATGAACTGGATTTTGGAGTGTATTTGTTTTGAAACGAGAAGGAAGATGTAGAGAGCAATGCCGAGAGAGGAGAGTATTTTGTTATATCTGTTTTTTTAGCATGGCCACATGTCAAAATGTGGTTAGTAACTTTTAAATTTTGAGTTTTTTTTTTTTGTAACAGCAGCAAAATGGGTGATCCCCTCTCGCTCACCTTTCTTTTTTTTCTTTTACTTTCTTATTAAATTTTTTAGTTTTTTTAAAATTTTATTTTATTTTTATTATCTATTTGTGATTAGGGCTATATGTTTTTTCTTATATTGGGCTTTAAGCCCAAAGATTACTTTACTGCACACACTCCCCTAAACCCATGTTTCTTGTCTCACTTTATTTTTCTTTAGTTTGGTTATGTTACTTTTTTATTATTAAAAAATAATTTAAAAAATAAATCATTTTCATGAAATAAAAGAGAGATTAAAGTTTACTAAAAATGAAAGATGTATTTGATTTTTATTTTCTTCTTTTGTCAATAATTAATTAAATCAAAATTTAAAAAAATTTTACCAATTTTTTTTAATCTTTTTTAGTTTATAGTTAATTTGGATTTCCTTTTCTTTTCTTTATTTTTAATTATTTGTGTTTGTATTTGGGTACATGTCCATAATTGTATATTATTTGCTTTATCTTTATTTGCATTACTCCCCTAAACAAATGTTTTCCCATTCCTTTGATTGTAATTTGTACTTATTTTTATTTTATTTTATTTTCTTGCCCTTAGTTAGAAAATTAACTAAATAAATAATAAACAAAATATAAAATCAACCTTTTAAATAAAAACAAACACTTTATTAATATCAAGTTAGTTTTTATAATCTCATCATTCTCATATCATGTCTCATTTATATGAATCAAAACTCGATCAACATCGAGTGACTTTTCCTAAATCAAATGTAAATTAAAACCTTTTTTTTAACAAACGCGAAAGAAGAGGACCATAGGAGTCTAGCATTCCGATGGAACCCTTGAATGGTTGGTCCTGAGGAACACGTCTTAGGTTAGATTTCATTCTTTCTTTCGTTCCTAAAACACTTAATAGACCTGGACAAAAAGGACCGTTGGAGTCTAGCATTCTGATGAAACCCTTCAACAATCGATTCCAAGGCATATGTATTGTTCTTATTGAGCATTCGTTGTCCATCAAACCATTTTCTTAAATACTTTGAATGAAAAAGGACCATTGGAGTGTAGCATTCAAGTGGAACCCAGAACGATTGATCCCAAGGCTTATGTCTTGTTCTCATTGAGCGTTCGTCACTCACTTATAAAACCTTCAACAAATCAAAAAAAAATTATCGAAAGATAGTTCGTAATAAGACGATGCAAAACAATACTTCGTCCACAATCATGCGAGTAGAGATAAGTGAGGTTTACCCGTGAATGTTGATATGTAGAAATTCATTCAATGTGATGTAAACACCCATTCTTCGCCTGATTTGGGTAAAGTAATATTTTCAATAGATTTCGACAAAATGGATTTCGCTAAAATCGACCAACAAACAAAAAAGTTTCTTCCCAAAACTACGTAAGCCATGAGTTCTCACTCGCACTCGGAGATACGTAGGAGTAGGATTTTGAAATCTTGTCAGGCACATTAACAAAAAAATCCAAAAACTTTATCTTTTATTTCTCGCTCAAATAACTAGAAGAACCCAAACTGACATCACACTAACATTCATTCGACACTAACTAAATGGTTCCCGTTTGGTTCAACGGGCGTGAAGAGTGATAATACTTTCCTCTTGCGTAACTGACTCCTAAACCCTGATTTGGTTGTGATGACCAATATCATTGTCGTTCTTTTAGGGATTTTATCGATATTTTCCCTTTCCTTCTTTAGGAATAAATAAATTTCGGTGGAGACTCTGTTCAGTTCATTCCACGAGCGTGCGATTGCGCTTCGTGAGGTCGTATTCTTTTTTTGAGGTACGATAGATGGAGAATATGTTGGGGAAAAGGACACATCTCCTAAGAGAGTCCACCCTAGTTTAGTTAAGCTTTTTGCTTGTGTGCTAACTTTGTTGATTTCTTCTTCTTTTTTGTATGTTTTCTTCATTTTTGCTTTATCGCATTTTGAGATCTCTATATATATTTATGTGTGGGCTTTGGGATTTGTTACATGAGTAAATCTCTAAACCCGAGATTTGAAAAAAGAAGAGAGAACACATAGTTTAGATTGGAAGTTTTGTAGTTTTAGTCTCCAAGGACCACTACTTGTGCACCTAACAGGAAAACTCCCCCTATAGTAGACCTTTTTGTAGATCTCTTTATAAGATGGCTAGCCCGTCGAATAACGTTGATTCATGAAGGGTATGTAACTCTATGACTCCTCTTATAACTAATTTTTTCTTTGGTGGTTGTGTAGTGTTAGTCTCCAAGGACCACTCCTTGTGCGCCTAACATGAAAACCCTTCCTAGAATAGACTTTTTCGTCACTCTCGTCATAAAATGGTTAGCATGTTTCATGACGTTGATACAATTAAGGTCCATGACTTTTGGTACCTTATCCGTCAACCTAGAAACTATCATGTGAGCGAATTATGGGTAGAAATCCTAGAACTATCTGTTATAGAGAAACCTACCTAGTAGGGTGTTATAAGTTACTCATGTTACCTCGGATCCTAACCATACATGCATCGCATTTCTTTGCATACCAAAATATGAAAGTTCATGCATCTACATTTCATCAGCATGCATGCATATTTTTCCAAAAAAAACTCATTTTGTTGTCTTCCTTCAGTTTCACCCTCAGTCCTCAACACCACTACAATACTTCAGTTAGCGCTCGTCAAAGGATGTCTGATCAAGAACAAGAATTAGAAAGGGTGAGTTTAAAAATCAATGACCTACGAGGAAATATGGGTTAAATCATTGAGATACTTCAAGTCATAAATGCCAAGACATACACTTAAATGACAGTCATCTCAGAGGTCCCTGGCCCTACCTTTAATCCCTAACCTGCGAGAACTGTTCCTAACACTTGGCCTCCTTACGATCTACCTCCTGGTTTCACACCCCCATTTGAAGGAGCCCAGGGTATTATGTAGTCTACCCAACAAACGATACCTTTACCAATTACCATTGAGGCTCATCCTGTGGTCCATACGGTTGCACCACCAACCATTCATGCACATGTACAACCACAATTTAGAGATCAGCATCAAATATACCATGCTCCTGAATCTTACGATAAATAGGATGAAAGGCACGATTAAATTGAGGGCATAAAGGAGAATTACCATATTCTTAAGAAATGATTGAGAGCTATGAAAGGTGACAAAGTGTTTGGTGTTACTGCCAAAGAAATGTGCTTAGGGTTCGGTCTCGTGATACCCTCAAAATTCAAGACCTTTAGTTTCGATAAGTATGATGACCACTCATGCCCAAAAATCCATCTCATTATGTATTATTGAAAGATGGTTGCACATGTCAAGGATGACAAACTTATGATACATTATTTTTAAGATAGCTTGAAGGGTGTCTCTTCTAAATGGTACCTAAGGCTTGACTAGAGCCACATCCAATGCTTTCAATATTTGTCTAACACCTTCATCAAGCACTACAAATATAACATGGATATGGCCCCGGATAGGTGGCAGTTGCTAAGCATGTCCTAGAAAGACAACGAGTCTTTCAAGGAATATGCACAATGATGGAGAGAGGTAGCCTCGCAAGCTGAGCCACCTCTTGCCGAGAAGGAATTGGCGGATTGGTTCATGGACATTGTGCAGCTATGTTTTATGAAAGAATGGCGAGTAGCGTATCAACAAGTTTCTCTAACCTAGTTTTCGTGGGTATAAAGGTAGAGCTTGGGATGAAAAATGGAAAGATGATAATTGTTGAAGCCTCCAACAACAATGCCAAGAAGTTTTTCCAGAGGTTTTCAGAAGAAAAAGGAAGGTGAAATGAATGTCTTGTCTTCTAATCAAAGAAGAAGCCATTCATGGCAGAAGCAGCAATATCAGTTCACCTATCAACAACCCATATATCCTATGCAGTTTGGTCAACAACCATACATAATTATTGTTGAACCCATTTACCAACAAGCAGCTCCTGATGCATATCAGCAACCTTTTCCACTAGTGTATCATCCAAATCAAGTAACACCTCCACACCAACAAGTGCCTGCAGCAATAGCTTATAAGCAACCGAGGGGCTAGGCTCCGCGGCCACAAAATGCTCCAAACCAGAATATGGGACAAAAGGGTACAATCACTTTCAATCCAATTCCCATAACATACACTGAGCCATATCCTTCCTACGGCAAAAGGGACTAGTGGTTCCAAGGCCTCTCGTACCTCCACCTAATCCTTTACCCCATGATACAATTCAAATGCCCACTGTCCTTTCTATGAGGGTGATCCTGGATATGACTTAGAAGGCTGTTATGCTTTGAAGCATATGGTTGAAGATACCTCATAAAGCCATTAAAGCAGAAGAGAAAACACATCTTTGACGCTGCTGATCATTTATTTGCATTTTTTATTCCTTTGCATGTTAAGCACTTTGTTTTCTTTTAAATTTGTGTATTCTGAATGGTAATATTAATGAATTGTTTATGCATATTTTGAATTAATCCATTTGTATTCACTCATTTTCCATTTATATCAAAAACAAAAAAATATATATTTCTCTCATTTCACTCTATTTAAAGTTGTTGTTTAAGCAAAGATTAGAGGGATAATGATGAAAACAAAATACCCATAATTGCTGATGGTATGCTTTCACTTAAAACTTTACCTATGACGTACGACGTTGTTTCAAATCTCCAAACATTAAATAAATAAGAAGTTAATCCCTAGTGATCGTACCTGGATCAGATTATTTGAAAGTGGCCAACAATGTCTGGAATAACTGCTACTTCAGTGATGATGAAAGACAGCGGGGGGTGTACCTGTAGGACACTCCGATGCTTAAGTCAGTAAGTGCACAACAAATACAGAGAGTAAGAAGTTAACTTATCTTGGCCCTCTCAAGTGAGAGGGTTTTATAGGGGACCCCCAGCGCGTGGCCAACGGTTACTTGCAATGGGTGGGACCAGTGTGTGAGCTGTTCCAAGTAACTACTAGGGCTTACGTGAAGTAATAATGATCAGCTCGTGGTCAACGCCCTAGTGTAACTGTCCCTTTAATGACATTATTAGACGGTTACATGAAACGTATTTGTATGAACAAGACCGTTGAAGGGTTCCTCGGAGAAGAGTCTATGATGTCAAGGAGATGTGGTGGTCGTGGTCTGGACTTTGACCTAATGGAGGCGATCCATGTATGTCGAGGACCTTTGAGTCAGCGGGGATTGGGAGTATTCTTGCGGGGGGAGGCTACTATGTCGTGGAGGTTCTTATCAGGGTGTGATTCCTTCCTTTGTCTACGGATGTTCAAGTGTCCTCGGATTCTCAGGGTGCCCGACATGCTTTTGGGTTCGCGTATGGCAGTCATGTGTCCTTCTCTAGGACTTTATTGGGCTTCTTCAAGTTGTATGGATTGGGCCTGTTTGATTGTAGGAAATCCCGGTCTAGTCCAGAACAGGAGTCCCCCCAAGTCGTTGCTTTGAGATATCAGAGTAATGACTTGAGGGCCAATAATTGTGTCGGGGAAATGTCAAGGGATGATTCGATGAGGATATCAGCATGGTCAAAATTCCCATGATTATCATGACGTCGGGCATCAATATCGTGCGGGCAGTTATCATGAGATGGGCACTGGCAGCTTGTGGTTAACGGAGAATCACATATGATTGAAGTGTCGGGGAGACGAGAAGTTTTCGTTTTGAAACGATTGGACGACGAAAGGACGCGTGTGGGTTTTCTGACCGGTGTCAGTGTGCCACGTGTTCACTAGTTATCATTGCATAGGGTGGCTGTCTAGGGTAGAGTACTCGAGTGCCGCAGGCTTCTCGAGTTCCGTGATTTCTCTATAAATACTCTCCCTTCCCTTCATTTCTCATTTTTCGTTATTTCGTCCAAGAATCGTTCTTTCTTCTTTCTTCGTTTTCTCATCTTCCGTTTGTCGCCGTCAACGACCGCAAGTTCGTCGTTAACCGTCGTGCTACGTCGTGCCTGAACCCTATTCCGCCATTTACAAGGTATTTTCTTCAAACTGTTGTTTTCTCTGGTATCTTTCTTTAGTTTAGTTTTCTTGAGATCGTTTCTCTGATGAACTGATGAAAGTTCTCGTGAGAAATGGAAAGATTCCTGGCGAGTACAGAAGGGATCTTTGGTTGTTTTAAGAGAAAGAGTTTATGAGATTTTCTTTGTTTCTGTATCCATTGAATAAAACCGAGGAGTTGGATGAATATTCTGGGGATTTGTAGAAACTTGCTGGGGAATGTAATGGACATCGCGGGGACCTGATAATGTTTTGGGTCCCCAACAATTACTACCTTTTGTTGATTCCACGGGGAAATGGGCGAGATTATCCGGGGGGAGCGATGAGTTTCCCGGGGACATCTGTTGTTCGTCTCCGACTGGCTAGTTTGGTATGACTCGTCGATTCACCTGTTCCCTTCTGCTTTTCAGGTTGATGGACAGATTGGCTGCTGAAGTGGCCATAGGTGAATTCGAGGAGGATAGCCAAGCTAAAATCCAGATGGCCCATATGGCTTATAGGCAAGACCGTCCGTTTGAGGACTGGGTGTGTGATGAGGCCCTCACTATGTCGTCTGTCTTCACATTCCCCGACGAAAATGGGTTTTGCACTCTTGAGCATAGGTTGCTTGGTTCCGAGCAATCTTGGAAGGTGTACCGTCCCAACGAGGACCAACGTATATGTACACCGTATATGGGAATGCGCTTCCCGGTGTACGAGTTTATGTTTCAAGAGGCGGGTTGGAGGCTCCCCTTCATAGATTTCCAAGAGGGGGTCTTTAAATGGTTAAAATTGGCATCATCGCAAATCCATCTGAATTCTTTGGCGTTTCTCCAGGCTTTTGGGCTCGTCTGCAAGTATTTGGAGATCAGGGCAATGATGTCCCTCTTTTTTTGGATTTTTCATCTGCAGCGTTCTACGACTGATGGTCGACACGGCTGGGTGTCATTTAAACAGAATAAAGCTCTATTTCATACCTACTTGGACTCTGTTCGCGATTTCAAGTGGCGTTATTATTTCGTGAAGCCGGTCTCTCCCGAGGCTGTTAATTCGATTTACGATCGGGTGAATCAAGAAGTGAATGGGCTGCCTATAGAAGTGTTGGTGCCAAAATTCCCCCTCTATTGGACAGAAGAGCACTATAAAGAGGGGGTTGATAAATATAAAGTGAGACATAATAAGCTCAGTGTCGAGGACCGCGAGGCTTATGCCAAGATTGTCAAGTACGTGGAGAGTCTGAATAAAATCTCCGGCGTATCCGCGGGCGGAGAGACCTCGACAGGTGGTGATGAGCAGGTGCCAAAGATCCGTCGCTTGATTAATACTCGCATCTTGCTCGAGACTTTCTCCGATGAGGAGGCTGTCGAGCTTTTAGGTGGTGTAACGATCCTCGAGTTAGATTTGCTTCTTGTTTGTGTATCTTGTTTTACTAATATTTTTCTTTCTTTTTGCAGAGAAAATGGTCAAAGTTGCAGAAAGATACTCGAAGCTGAGGGAAAAAAGGGCGAGGGAAGAACAATCCCGTCCAGCTGAACAAAGTACCTCCCAGCCTGCCTCTTCTACGATAGTGCCCGAGAATGCTCCCTCTACTGCAGTTCCCGAGGGTTTCGAGCAAGCTCACGTAGCGTTAACTGCACCCGTGACCTCTGAGGATCAGTCCCCGGGGGCTGCTCATTGTCGATGTGGAGGGTAGTCCTCCTCCTCCTCCTGCAAGCTTCGAGATTCCTCCGTGTCATCTCCAGCGTCGCTATTTCCCCGAGGTTGTTTGTCCTCGTGTCGCCCCTTCTGAAGTTCAGGCTTTGTTGGGGAGTACTCCGGAAGCGAGGAGGAAAATAATCATGGAGGATATGTCTGCCGTTATGCGGCTCTGTTCGGCTGCCCTCGTTCTGAATGAGGAGAGTTGTTCTGCATCTGAGCTTTCTCGACTAGAAGAAAAGCTTCAGGCTTTGGGGGCTGAGTTGCTCGGTGTTCAGAAGGATTTGAAGAACTGCCAGGAGCTGAATAGAGAACAACGCGAGCAGCAAGAACGGTCGGAGAGGAAGTTGAAGGAAGCGAAGGACGCGACGAAGGGCCACCTTACTCGGGTTGCTGCGTTGGAAGGGGAAGAGCAGCGTCTTAAGGGCAGGATAGTTGAATTGGAGGAAGCTGTTCGGCCAGCCGAAAACGAGACTGAGGAGGACAAACTGTTAACCTCTCGAGCAGCCCTGATAGCCAAGCTCAGGGAGGTCGAGAAGGATCTTCGATTGGCTGAAGATGACGCTCTAGAGTTTGCAGATGTTGGGTTCCAGAACGCAGTGGCGCAACTTAAGCTCCTGAATCAAGACCTCGTAACTGATGGAGCTGATTCCAAGTTTGAGGTGGTCGACGGCAAGATTGTATTGCCCGGACAAACAGTCGGCGGGGAACAGGAGAATCCCGAGGCAGCTGATGTTGCTGCGGAGTGATGGTGTATTCAGTTTAGTTTGGCCTGCGTGCCAATTTTTTGTATTGACTGGCCTGCGTGCCATATTTTTTTATTTGCCCGGCCTAAGAGCCGGGGCTTTTTGTAATATCTTTACAATGGACCTGCCCAATTTAATAGTTTCATTTTTGCTTCTTTATCTGCTCTGTGTGTGGTATTTTACTTATTTTTGTCTAAGTTATTTTGATTTTGTTGGATACTTGGGAGTTTTCTCGACTCTATTGATCCTCGACTGTGAAGGGGGCTGGTCGAGTGGTCAGGGGTCGTACCCCGACCTTCAATGAAGCTAAGAGATCGATCGAGGTCTTAGTTTCATGGCGTGAACTTCCCATCGCGAGCTGGGTGTTCTGCCTATAAGGTACGTCGACGACGGAGTTCGATAGAGTACCCCTCGCCGAGCCAAAAGTACACCGCCACACAATGTGACTTGTGACCTTCGTTAGCGTATAGAGGTGTCGTGCTTGTACCATGGCACGCTCCCCGTAATGGAAATTTTATCATAGTTACATGTGGCGTTCAACTGTAATATTGTTTAAGCTTCTCAGCATTTGATGGTTGAGCAAGTTATTCACCTTGGAGGTTTTCGAGGTAATAAGCACTTGTCCCCGTCTTTGTAATGACGCGGTAGGGGCCCTCCCAGTTTGCGGCCAGCTTTCCTTCATGTGAATTTTTCTGATTTCGCCGTAAGACAAGACTGCCTACTTGGAAATCTCGTTTGATGACTTTGTCTTTATAACGCAGAGTTATTTTTTGTTTTAAAGAGGCTTCTCGGAGGGATGCGCCCATCCTTATTTCTTCGACCAGGTCGAGTTCTTCGCGAAGGGCTTCGTTGTTCGTTTCTTTTTCAAGAGGAGCTTCTGTCCTTCTCGACGGTTCCCTGATTTCCACGGGAATTACTGGCTCGGTTCCATATGTTAACCGGAACGGGGTCTCCCCGGTCGTGGAATGAGGGGTAGTCTGATATGCCTAGAGGACGCTGTGTAACTCCTCGACCCACTGTTGTTTGGCCTCGCCGAGTCGTCGTTTGAGTCCTCGGAGTATTACTCTATTTGCTGCTTCAGCTTGCCCGTTGGTTTGTGGGTGTTCGACAGACGTAAAATGTTATTTCGTACCTAGTTTGGCAACGAAGTCTTAGAAGTTTCCGTCGGTGAACTGTGTCCCATTGTCTGTGACAATGGCCTGAGGCACACCGAATCGGGCGAGTATATTTCTCTTGTAGAACGTAATATGGTGAAAGCAGTGATCTTGGCTAGTGCTTCTGCCTCGATCCATTTTGTGAAGTAATCTACCCCGACGATGAGGTACTTATTTTTGTATGATCCTACGACAAAGGGTCCGAGGATATCCATTCCCCACCATGCAAAGGGCCACGGGGATGACAATGATTTAAGCTCGTTTGGAGGAGCGAGGTGCATGTCCGCGTGCCTCTGACAACGGTCACACTTTTTGACGTGTTCCTTTGCGTCTTGTTGCATAGTGGGCCAGTAATATCCTGCTCGGGTAGCTTTTCGAGCTAAGGATCTTCCGCCTAGATGTTGTGCATTGATCCCTTCATGTATTTCCTGGAGAATTTCGAAAACTTTATTTTCCTCGACGCACCGGAGTAGAGGGATGGAGAATCCTCGACGATATAGCTTACCGTCGACTATGGTGTATGCACATGCCCGCCTTCTAATTATCCCAGCTTCTTTAGGGTTGTCGGGCAGTATGCCCGTCATCAGGTATTCATAAATTGGAGTCATCCAACAGTTTGCGTCCCCGATAACGTTCACCTCGGTGGTCGAAGTAGGTTTATTGATGCTCGGACGGGTCAGTATCTCTTGGATCACTGATTTGTTCCCTCCTTTCTTCTTAGTGCTCGCTAGCTTGGAGAGCACGTCTGCTCGAGTGTTATGCTCGCGCGGGATGTGAACCACCTCCGCGGAGACAAATTTCTTCAACTTTTCTTGTACCAAGGTTAGGTATTCAATGAGATTATCATTTTTGGCTTGAAATTCTCCCCTAACTTGTGATGCTACGAGCTGAGAGACCGTAAATATTTTGACTTCTTTTGCGCCAAGGTCCTCTGTGAGTCGAAGTCCTGCGAGGAATGCTTCATACTTGGCTTGGTTATTTGATGTTTTGAAAGATAGCTCTAGGGAAACTTCTATCAATATGCCTTCCTCGTTTTCGAGGATAATGCCTGCCCCGCTGCCCTTTGCACTAGAGGCTCCGTCGACGTAAATTGTCCATCTTTGGGAGCCATTGGTCGAGGATTCGGGGATTGTCATTTAAGCTACGAAGTCGGCCAGTACCTGAGCCTTCAAGGCTTTTCTCCCTTCGTATCGAACGTCGAATTTGGATAGCTCGAGAGACCACCGGAGCATTCTCCCCGCCATATCTGGCCGACTAAGGAGTTGTCTGATAGGTTGCTCAGTTCTCACCACAATTGTGTGGGCCAGGAAGTAATGGCGTAATCTTCTGGCTGCAGTTACGAGGGCCAAGGCAACTTTTTCAATCTATTGGTATCTGAGATCGGGACCCTGGAGAGCTTTGCTCGTGAAATAAAGCGGTTTCTGTCTGTCGGGGGTTTCCCGTATGAGGACAGCACTTACCGCTTCGCCGGTGATGGCCAGGTATAAGAAAAGTGTTTCTCCGTCGTTTGGTCGGGACAAGACCGGGGGTTGCGATAAGACTTGTTTTAGATGGAGGAGGGCTTGTTCGCATTCTTCACTCCATTCAAATGTTGCTTTTTGTCGAAGAAGTTTGAAAAATGGGAGCGCGTACTGGGCGGATTTAGCGACAAAACGGGAGAGAGCAGTGAGCATCCCGTTAAGTGACTGTATCGATTTCTTTGAGTTCGGAGTGGGAATCTCGGAGAAGGCCTTGCATTTGTCGGGATTTGCTTCAATTCCTCTCTCCGTAAGGTAAAAGCCGAGGAATTTACCCTCTCGAACACCGAAAGTGCACTTGTCGGGGTTGAATCTCATGCGGCATTTCCTCGCTGTGTCGAACACCTTTTTGAGATGAGCCGCGTGGTCGACTTCTTCTGCGGATTTGACGATCATGTCGTCCATATAGACTTCGAGCATGTCACCAATTTCCACTTGGAAGACCTTGTTCATCATTCGTTGGTAGGTGGCGCCAGCATTCTTCAGACCAAAGGGCATTACATTATAATAGTAATTGCCCGACTCAGTCATAAAAGCAGTGTGCTTTCTGTCCGCCTCATCCATGGGGATTTGGTTATATCCCGAATAAGCGTCCATGAAAGATAATAGTTTAAATCCTGCAGAGTTGTCGACCAATCGGTCGATATTAGGCAATGGGTAAGAGTCTTTCGGGTATGCCCGATTAAGATCCGTGTAGTCAATGCACATCCTCCATTTTCCATTAGATTTTTTAACAAGTACAACATTGGACAACCAAGTGGTGTACTTGGCTTCCGAAATAAAGTTTGCCTCTAGGAGGTCTTTTACAACTTTTTCAGCAGCCTCCATTTTTTCTGGAGACTGCCTATGCCTATGTTGAGCTACAGCCCTAGCATTTGGATCTATGGTCAGCTGGTGACAAGCCACTTGAGGATCTAATTCGGGCATTTCCGAAGCGCTCCAGGCGAACAAATCTGCATTCTCTCAGAGACATGCCTTCAGTTGTCTCCTCGCCAGGTCGGGGAGTCCATGGCCGATCTTCACAGTTCGCTTTGGGTCGTCGCCAAGAGGGATCAGTTCGAAGTCTCCGTCTGGGATGGGGCGCATTGGGTAGGTTGGCTGCCCGTTGACTTCAACCGGGAGGTCTTTGTCTGCAACTTCTTCATGTTCCCCGGAGAACCTGCTATCAAGGTCAACCTAGCTGACCGACGGTAGTGGAACATGTGCGACATTTGAAGCTGCCCTTTTGGGTTGGACGCCACCGACGACACTTAGGCCTTTGATCGCTGCTTCAATATCCCCGTGTAGGGTTACCACACGTTCTCAAGTCATATAATATTTCATTTTTAGGTGGACAGTGGATGGTACAGCTGTTATTTCGGCCAAGGTGGTTCTTCCCAATATGCAGTTGTAGAGAGAAGGACAGTCAACCACTAGGAAACGTGTCTTCGCCTGTCGAGCCATTTCACCTGCTCCAAATTTGACCAACAATTCTACATAACCTCGAGGTCTAGTAGATGTGCCATTGAAGCCTTGTAGGTTGGATCCCACATATGGGGACAGGTGATGCTTTGTCAGCTGGAGAGTATCGAAGAGGTGAGTGTACATGATGTCCACCGAGCTTCCTTGATCGACCAAAATCCGATGCACATCAAAGTTGGCCATTTGTGCTCGAATTAGGAGGGGTATATTAGCATTTGGGGATCCACCTGGTAATTCCTCGAGGTAGAAACTTATAGGGCACGACTTTCCATGAGATAAGCTGAGAGTTGGGTCTCGAGGAGTGGATGTCTTTAGTTCGTCGAACTTCCTTTTTATTGAACCGACGGTCACTCGTTCAGGATCTCCGCCTGATATGAATAGGGCTTGGGGGAAACTTTCCCAGATACTGCGAACACTTACTAGTTCTTCTGCTAGGAAGCTCTTCCACATGTTTCGAACAGCTTCGGCATCGCTAATATTTCCTTGGAAACCAAAGTCTTCAGGTCGTGTGATGCTTAAGGAATCCTGTAGTTTTTCGGCGTCCGGATGGTTTGACTCCTCGGCATTTAGGGCTTCTTGGCCGGAGGGTCGAGGAGCCTCGTCTTGTTTGGCGTACTTTTTCAAGTAGCCTTCTTTAATCAACGTTTCGATTGCGTCCTTAAGGTGGATGCAATCCTCAGTAACATGCCCGTGACTGTGATGGAACCGACAGTACTTGGATTTGTCAGTATTTGGTTTGGGAGCTGTTGGTTTTGGGAAGCGGATTCCCCCTTTTACGAACTCTGAATTTGTACAGTCACTGAAAATTCCTGCACGGGACACGTTTAATGGAGTGTACTCTTTGGAAAGACCGGCAGGTCCCCGAGATTCGCGGGACTCTTTATTCCGGTTTTCTTTTTTCTTCTCCCCGCCTCTCTTAGGTGGAGGGGAATCTTCTCTTTTCCTTTCCCCTCCTCACCTAGGTGTTGGGGAGTCTTCTCTGTTCCGGCCGCGAGGGCCTTCTCCGCTTCTTAAGTCAAGGGCAATCTGGGCTGCTTCTGCTTCCTCGAACTCAATGTGTGACTGAGCTCGTTCGAGGAAGCCTTCGAAGCTGCGAGGACGGTGTAATCCGACAGATTCTGCGAACTTGGAGCCAACTCGTAGCCCTTTGATGATGAGATATAATTTTATATGGTCAGTCGTATGGACCTCGACCGCTTCTTTGTTGAATCTCTCTATATAGCTCCGGAGAGATTCTCTCTTTTCTTGAAAGATGGCCTCCAAAGAGGATATAGTTTTCGGATGTCTTCGAGAAGCTGTGAAATGCTTCCTGAAACGTTCTCTTAGTGCTTTCCACGACGTTATTGATTCAGGTGCCAGGTTTTTGTACCAGGCCATGGCCCCTTTTCGAAGAGTCGTAGGGAATAACCGACATTTGATAGCGCCGGAGACGTTTCTAAAGTCGAGAAGAGCCTCGAAGCTCTCGACATGGTCATCTGGATCCGATGTCCCATCATACGTCCCCAAGGATGGAGGTCTCTCCAAGCCTTTGGGAATAGGGGCTTCCATTATTTGTCTGGATAGGGGAGTCCAGTAGTCTTCGTCATCGCTATCTCCTGGGGATACAGAAGGAGAAATATGACCCCGAACATAGTGACGTCTCGGGGAGTTTTCTGTGTGATGAACTCTTGGCTCCTCGACATAAGGCTTGCTCTTCTTAATCTTCAAGGGACGAGTGGCCGCTTTTGGTGGCGGGGAGCGATGGCGCTTTAGTGGATACTCGGTCTGGTTACGCTCCAAACGTGGCCTACGACCTTTATTTACTGGAGAGGGGCTGCGAGATTCCACAGGAGACAGTGAATGTCCAGGATAAGGAGGTGGTCGGTGCTTTCGCGGGGAAGATCGACCACGGCTTTTTTCTAGCTTCTTAATTCGTAAGTTTTGGTTGAAGATCATTTGATTGGTCTGGTTGACCAACGCAAACAAAGCAACAGTGCTCGGATCCGCATTTGGTGGTGGATCCACGGGATGATATGTGGGCTGGAGGATTGCTTCCTGTGCATCTTATTGAGCAGTCTCGTACTCTACCTCATCGGAAGATGGGGAAGCGGTGACTCCATCTCTGATATAATTCTCCACGACGGGCTGAAGAACATTTTTATCGCCATGGGCATTACCACCAAGTTGTGCGATGACATTATCTATAGCTTGATTTGCGGACGAGTTGGCCATTACTGGATAATTAAATGAAGAAACTTTGGTTTATCGCAAAGGAAAAATGGTGAAGTTTATGACTTCCCACAGACGGCGCCACTGATCGTACCTGGATCAGATTATTTGAAAGTGGCCAACAATGTCTGGAATAACTGCTACTTCAGTGATGATGAAAGACAGCGGGGGGGGGGGGGGGGGGGGGGGGTGTACTTGTAGACGGTTACATGAAACATATTTGTATGAACAAGACCGTTGAAGGGTTCCTCGGAGAAGAGTCTATGAGGTCGAGGAGATGTGGTGGTCGCGGTCTGGACTTTGACCTAATGGAGGCGATCCATGTATGTCGAGGACCTATGAGTCAGCGGGGATTGGGAGTATTCTCGCGGGGGGAGGCTACTATGTCGTGGAGGTTCTTATCAGGGCGTGATGTGTAACGTCCAAATATTTAATTATTTATTTAATTGAATATTTAATTAATTGTTGTGAATTATTCGGTTGATTTTGGTGTTGCGGTGAATTTAGTCGTTAAGTCGGAATTATTAAGTTGGTAAGTCGTAGAAATATTATTAGAAATAATATTATAGTCGCGGAATAATATTCGTAGTAATATTATCGTAGTTGGAGTGTGTTCGATTAAGTGGGCTTAGATTTGGGTCGGAATTAGTAATTTAAGGGGTGTATGTTTAGGCCCATTAGATACTATATTAGAATATTACTATTTTAATAAAATAAGAGAAATAGAAAATATAGTGAAGTTTTTGGATATCAGTTAGAGGAGAAAAAAATTGAGAACGTGAGAGAAGAAGAAGTTGCGAGAGAGAAACCGCTGCCGGTGACGAATTCCCGGAACCCGATCGATCGTCGAGCTGCCTTCAATCCAAGGTAAGGGTGGGTTCGATTATTATAACTGGGTTATGATGATTGATATGTAGGGTTGGGGCTATATGGATTTCTACTATCTGTGTTGAACTTGTGGTGTTGATCCTGATAAACTTATAGTGGCCTTTGGTGAAATCGTGTTGAATATAAATTGTGTATATTACTGTTGTTGATATTGTGTTGCTTGGGATTTAATAGTTGGTGTATGGTGTGATTGGGTTATTGAATCGAGGCATGCATTTTTTAGAAAGTGAAGTAATCTGGGTAGAAAAAAAATATAGCAGGTATGAATGTATGAAGGAGGCTGGGACGGGCGTCCTATGTCTTGAAAAGAAAAAAAAAATATATATATATATATATATATATGCTTGAGGCAAGGGCCTCCAATGAAGGGGGTGGCGCCTCCTAATGGGATTGGTTTTGGGTTTTACTTGAGTAGCAGTATTAGTAACTCACTTTAAATCCCTACACTGTAACTAAATACTTTCCAACTAAATCCATTAAATAACCACTTTCTTTTATTTAATATAATGTATTTCTAACCATACCTTATTAAATCAAGTGGTTGGTATTAGTTTATTAGCATAAAGATAATATGATAATTATTACCTAGCAGAAACTTAACATGAAATCTAATTAAGTAGCAGTGGTGAATTTTGACAGAAAACTGGAAAATGTAGTAGTAGCAGTGTTAACAGAAAATAGAACAAGTAGCAGGAGCAGAATCTTGGTAGAAGCTTGGAAATGATTTTAAGAAAATCGTAACAGAAAGTAGAATTTGGAAATAAACTGGCATTAAATGACAGAAGTTAAAATAGTGTTGTTTTAGTCGGTTTAGCCGGTTTAGGCGAAAAACTTAGTTGTCCGGAATTTAACGAAAATTGTCGGGGTAAGTCGGGTAATTTAGTAGATGACTTTTGCTGAATTGTTTTGTTGAAATAATGTCGAAAAAAGTCAAATTGTCGGTACAGCTGCGTTGTAATGTTGTTCCGGGTTATGGATGAATTGTAAGTTGTAGGCTTGATAAGCCAACGTTGATATAAGTTGTTTATGTCGAAAAAGTTGCTATGTTGTTAAGTTGATTATGTTGTGGATGTTGTTGAGTTGTTTATGTTGTCGAGTAGTGCATGTCATAAAACATACATTGCATTTTATGTCGGAGCGTTGCTCACACCACGTTGGCCTGGATTGGCATATGTTGAAAGTTGAAAGTTGAAGGCTTATGCCTTGATGCCCCGATAAACTGGCAATATTACGTTGGGAGTTTTACTCCGATGGTACCACATGCATAACATTGTCGAGTCTCATTAAAGTTGCATTCTCTTAAGTTGTTGTTGATTTCCGTTAGTTGTTATTGATTAGATTTTGTTTGTTGGTGGTTGATGTGAAGTGGTGAATGTTTGTATGATTCTTGCCTATATATTATTTATCATACTCCGTTTATAATTTTCGGTAACTCACCCCTTCTGTTTGAATGTTGTCCCTATGTTGGCAACGTGCAGGTAACCAAGAAGAGTAGCCGGTTACCTTAGTTCGAGTCGGTGGTTGTCGCTCTGATACGTAGCACTCGGGGGGATGACGCATGTCTTTTATTTAGTTGTCTACATGCTGAATTTTAATAAAATTGCTAGAAAATACTTCGTTGTTTAATTTGAAGTTGTTTTTATGTTGAATAAGGATGTTACTAAGTTGTTAATGAATCCGTTGCGTTGTGTTTACTTAAGTTGAATAAAGTTGAGGACCAGTTGTTGTTTTCTGTTCCCCTGAAGCGTTATGTATCTTTAATGAATAAGTATTATGTGGTCGATTTTTAAAGTTGGAAATGTGATATCCCGTTTTATGTCGAGAATTTTTATAACTCTGATTTTTATATAATTACTGGGTAGAAATGGGGTGTTACATGATGCCTTCCTTTGTCTACGGATGTTCAAGTGTCCTCGGATTCTCAGGGTGCCTGACATGCTTTTGGGTTCGCGTATGGCAGTCATGTGTCCTTCTCTAGGACTTTATTGGGCTTCTTCAGGTTGTATGGATTGGGCCTGTTTGATTGTAGGAAATCCCGGTCCAGTCCAGAACACCTAGTAAACCACTTTGAGCCTAGAAGTTGGTGTTTCTTTAGGAATTAAAAAACCCTTAATCTTAACCAGGGGTAGTGTAGCTTGTTCAGTTAATTTGACTTCGCATTCAAATTGCAAGAGAAAACATCCCACCTGAGGATCAACCACACACCTCACACACATCTTAAAGTGTCAAAGAAGTCGTGAAAAGCCAAAGAGAAATAATAGTGGTTATTTCTCAATGACCAATAGTATGGTAGTCACAACCTTTTCACCAAAAGAATGAATTTCTGTAAAAATGGTTCAAAAAAAGAGTCCGCTAAATTGAACACCACAAAGACGACTTAGGAAAAAATTAGGGCATCCAGGCGGACCAAAAACTTCAAAGAAGCGGTCCAGGAAAAACAAAAATCAATCAAACGAGGTCAGCAAATCCTCTACAAAATCAAAAGAAAAAACAAAATAAGGTGACTCCCATTTCAAGAAAATCTCATCTTGAATCCTCATCTTTACCCTGACACCGTTAAACTCTCTTGATATTTGAATGGATAGGCTGAATTAATTGAACGTAGGACCGGAGTTCATCAAGAAGAATTGGTGGGTTAAAAATCAAAATTTGAGCATTATATCTTTTTGTTTAAAAAATGTGAACTAGGCCACGTTACAAACCTTAAAAGACAATATGGTTTATTTTGAAAGCATAATAGAGCAAGGTTGCGTTAACCTGACTCCACAAAGATCTTTGCTAATCATTTCTATAAAGATTGATTTCAAAATTTGCATTTGCATTGCATTATGTCGTACCTTAAATTTTGATCATTTGCTTTATAATTATCTATTATTTTTACATTAAAATGGAAGTAAAATTAAAAGTGTCAAGTTAGCCTAGTTGATAAGCGACAGTAGTTGCTAGGTGTGAGGTTGTGGGTTTGAATCTTGTATGTTGCTTTTTAACTTTGTTTTTGCTTTTATTATTCAAAAGGTCAAAATTTTCATTTTTTAATATTTATTATTAAATTTCATTTTTATTAATATATATTAAAAAATAATTAACTTTTTAGTCTTAGTAAAAACGATCCAAAAACTAATAATAAATCAAAATCAAAAAATATTTTTATTTATAGTATAAATCATTCCCATTAAAATTTTTCTTTCATTAATGATTTTATCCCTTTCACTTTTTCTACTATTTTTATTATTATTAATTAGTATTAATTTTAGTTAGTTATTATTATAATTTATTAGAATTATTATAACTATTTTACTATCATTATTACTAGATTAGAATTATTAGTCTATTAGGATTTATATCATTTTGTAATATTTTATTGACTTAAAATAATATAAAATAAATATAGTAAAAATTGCATTTTTGAATTTTTAATTATTATTTGTGTACTTTGATAATTAGGGATTTTTAAAAATTCATTTTTTATTTTATGCACTTTTTAATTCAAAAATAATCATAAAATTGTGAAAAGAAAAAAACCATAAAAATTGTGTTTTTTATAATTAATTTAATTTTTGAATTTTAAATTAATTTATTCCTTATTATTATTATTATTATTATTATTTATCAAAAATAAAAATAAAATTATTTTTAAATAATTTTCATTTTAATTAATATATATGTGTGTGTGTGTATGTCTCTCTCTCTCTCTCTCTTTCTCTCTCTCTCTCTCTCTCTCTCTCTCTCTCTCTCTCTATATATATATATATATATATATAAGGAACATATCATATGAAAATGCTATTTTTATGTGAGAACATATATAAGAATGAATCTGAACCATTAGATTTTGAAATAAATGGTGAAGATTATGTATTCGTTTTTTTCTCTCTCCTGCATCATTTATTTTAATAATGGAGAAGAGAGAAAACCAATAACCAGACATAATCTCCACCATTTATTTTAAAATCTAATGATTCAGATTCATTCTAATGTTCTCACATAAAAATGTCATTCTCATAGGATATGCACCCATTATATATATATATATATATATATATATATATATATATATATATATATATATATATATATATATATATACACACACACACACACATATATATATAGTTCAGAAATAATATATTGTATTCTTATTCCAATATTATCAAATTCATTATTAACTTCTAATTTTTTCCAGTTTTCATGAATTTCTTGGCCTAAAGGTCCTGGTAGTTTGGTGAATTTTGACTTTAGAATAGTGAATTTTAATTAATGTTTTCCACTTTGGTACGTGGCATTGTTCATCTGAAGTCTGTTCTTCATTAAACACTATTCCTAAGAACAAAGTGTTTAACTATCCAACATAAGTTGGTCAACAAGGTACAGTATTCCATCCAATATACCAATTTTAATGGAAGAAATTAGACTGGTGTCTTTTAAGTTCTTGAGAGTGTATACAAATTATTTTTTATTATTTTAATCATAGTTTCAAAAGTAGAGATTTGCTTAAGAGTTCTAATTTTTCTTAAGATTAGTCCATGGTATGTATCTTGTGTGCTGTGTCTTAAGAGTAAATTGATTTGTCTTAATTCTCTTTCTAGATCAGCAACAAATGTCCTATATTCTTTGAGTTCGGTTCTTTCTTTTGATAAATCCATATTATCAGAGTTATAAGAACGCAAAATAAGTTCTTCGATCAGTTGAAGAAGTAATGTATATAGCGGAGTCGGAATTGGAATTAATATAAATTTGGATAAATATATTGATCCTAGGTATTAAGTTAAGGTTTGAAAACCTAACTATAGGAATATAATCAAGATGGACCATAACGGATAATGTCATTTTATATTTTTAATCTGTTCCGTATCCATCTTCGTCAAAATTTATTTCATTATCTGAATTGTAAGGATTAAAGCTTCTAAAATTAATAGAAACTGTAGTGGAGTTTTTCATTCTATAGTATATTTGTGAATAATTTCCATAAAAATGACTTAAATAGTTTGAAGTGGATGTAAATTCATTTAGTTCTCTGATCAAACATCTGAGTTCCTGTTCTTCAGAATCTAATTTTATTGTTGCTTGGATGTCGTCCAAAAATATTTTTTCTTGAAAGTATGAGAATTTTAATTTTTTCAAAATAATCTTAATTAAATCTGGGTATGGAAACCTTTTGATTAAATAACTTGTTTTTTTATCAAATTTTGGAATGTAAATAAGATCGGATAATTTTTTGTTTGAATTTGGTTCAGAATAGTCTGTTCCAAAATGATTTGAAAAATATCTTTGCATAGTAAAATTTGTAGTAGGGTATGTTTCATATTCCATTATATTTTTGGTTTAAAAGTTTCGTTTAAATTTTTTGTCTTTAAAACTTATTCCTTCTTCCTATTGCTGAATCCTTGATAAATATAATCTTTTAGTTATTTGAACCTAATAATCTAAGTTTATTCTTATAGTTATTGAGTAGTTTATGCTTAACTTAGAACCTCACCTTGTCATCCCTCACTTACTACCACATAGTTCTTCCAGAGACATCTCTGTGTCTAAGACCTAAGATCTAAGAAATTCTTTCTAAATTGTACTTTTTCCCATCTGGTACTTCTTCCCTAGTGGATTTTCTTAGATTAAAACAGTCTTATTCAGTTCTAACAGGACTTACGTCTTTTGATTGTAACTAAGCATAAATTAACAATAATTACAAACATAAACAAAGATTAGTAAGTTTAAATGGCTAAAAGATCATACCTCTTGGATGCAATCAGGAAGTTGGAATAAGTAAATTTAGTATGCAAGCTGAATTTTTAAGTAAAGGTTATTGGGAAACATATTTGAAGTTGTTATATCATATATTCTATTTTTACAAGAGAGTGAGAGCTTCCTTATATATACAACCATGGAAGCCTCTGGAAACATATAATAATGTAAAGCACTGTATGCTTTACGACTTTCTAAAAAGCTAGACACATAATAATGTGAAACACTGTATGCTTTACGACTTTTTACAAAACAAACAAAAAACTTTATCTACAGTGAAAAGCATAATAATGTGAAGCACTGTATGCTTTATGACTTTTGTGAAAAGAAGACAAAAATCCCTTATCATGTCAGGAATCTTTGGATTGTAGAAATCTTTAATTGCCTGATAATGTCGGCAATAATTTTGGTCTTGTAGTGATTACATTATTATGGATCTATCATAATAGTTGACCTGTCTTGTGAGGACCCTGAAGAGCCTGGTCTTTTTGTGTATCCTGTATTTCTTCTTTAGTAGGCTTCAACTAATTTTGGTCTTGAATGAGATATATCAAAATTGAAAAAGAAATTTCTAGCAATTTCTGCATGGCAGTAAATCCTACCAACTTTGTCTTCCCTAAGTAGATTCTTTTCTTCTACTTTTCCCTTGGACCATCCAAAGACTTCAGCAATTAATTTGGCTCTTGAAATCTCAATTTGTTGTGGTAGATCTTCCAAAGTCATGTTTTTGGGCCCGGAATTTTGAATTTGGAATTCTTCATAATTAATATCAATATCTTTAAAATACATCCATATTAAATGGAAACACGGATGGTTGTTCTGGAAGTCTGGATATAAGGAATTTATTTCCAGCTTAACTTTGTATGGAAATTCTGAGGTGATTGTTTCTAATGTGTCTGCCAAGAAACCTGGTAGGTATGGAGTGAAATCATATAGTGGTGGAACATTGATAATACTCAGTAGTCCATGTTTGAGTAGAGTGGCTAATGTTATTGTATAGTCTCTATATTTGAGAGGCTTGAATGTTGGAATTGAAATTCTGGCCTTTCTGATGGCAGAGTCTAATTGGCAAAACCATTCTCCTTCTTGGTTATCAGGACAATTTTCAAACATACTTTGGCAAGGCTTATAATTGTTATAAACAAAAGCCCATTCAGTGGAAATTCCGTTGTGAATAATTTGATTGTTGCAAATTTGAGCTAAAGCTTCTTGTAACAGAATAAATGTTTTTAATCCCATTTCTTCTTCAGAAACCTTAGGTTGAATAGGGATTATAGGTTTTCCCAAATTTATCAAATTTGTACTGGTCTTTTGGACCTTAGTAGAATTTAATGTATCACTAAAGGATTTTTGGTCCTTATGTGGAATTTGGGGTCTCAGAGAAATTTTTTTCCTTTGCCTTTGGAATTTGTATTCTGAATTTCATGTAAGAACTCTTGATCACCAAAAGTTTCCATGTGTTTCAAATAATTTTTGTATTTGGTAACTCTTGGTGAGATAATGATATCAATCCCACAAATTTTAGTTACTGAATCTATGGCTTCCTGAATGTCGTAAAATCCTTTGTATACAGGTTGACCATATCTTGGGAACAATTTAATTTCTTCAAATAGAAGGGTCATTTCGTCTCAATCTAAATAAACTCCAACCTTTGTGCCTGTATATAATGTATAGCAAATAAAGGGTTTTTTTTCTAAGATGCCTACCCGTAGAGAGATAAGAGGCCAGGGTATTTATTACCGCTACCTTCTTACTGTTATCTTGGGTCGTTGTTTGTAAATTCCAAATGTTGTCTAGTAGACAAGTTTCTTCTTCTTTGAGTTGGTTTCTCAAAGTTGTCTTGAATTGATCTTTTTCAGGAAATGTTCTTAATTTGGTAATGTTAAAATTAATGACTCTTTCAGCCATTAGTGATGTAATAATGGGAAATGTCTTGTTTTCTTGGAATGTCTTAATTTCTTGTCTTTTTCTGGAACAAAACAAGTGATATTATTAATCATATAATAATTTTCTAGATAATAAATCTGGGATTTTATTATCTTTTCCTTTAATGTGTTCCCATTTTATTTTAAATCCTCTGTTTAAGACAAATTCTCTAAATTTGAGTCATCTATTAGAGGTTAATTTTCTTTCATTTTTAGTGTCAGCAAATTTTACAATTGCCTCACAATTTGTTCTAATAGTAATATGTTTTTTAGACAAAATAAATAAGGCAAATTTTTCTAATACATAAATAATGGCTAAAATCTCATAATCAAGAGATGTTAAATATCATTTTTCCTTAAATGTTCCTGAAGTGTATCTACAAATTTTTTCTGATGATTTTAAAGAAAATTCGTTGGGTTTTTTGATTAAAATTCCTCCCCATCCTAGTTCAGATCCATCAGTTTCTATAATCAAATAATCTGACTCTAATGGTAGGGTTAATGGTTCTAACTTTTTAATTTCTTCTTTTAATTCCTGAACAATTTTAATGTCTTGGTCATTGAATTTTCTGACTCCTTTTTGTTGTGCCTTATTATATAAGGGAGAAGTTAGTTTAGACAGATTTTTGAAATATGGTTTAACATAATTTACTAATCCTAAAAAAGATTGTAATTGTTTTAGTTCTTCCAGCTTATCTGGAAATTCTAAGATTTTTCTGGCAATATGGGGTTGTAATTTGATAGTTTCATTTCCTATTTCCGCCCCTAAAAAAGAGATATAATTTTTTCCAATTTCAATTTTCTTTTTAGAAATGATTAGACCATGTTTTTCAAATAAAGAAAAAATTATATATAAGTGCTTTATGTGTTCTTTTTCTGATTGAGAGAAAACAAGAACATCATCAATATAAACACATGTAAAATTATAACAATCTTTCCTTAACAAAGCCTGCTAGGGTTTTGTTCCAACCATGGGTAAAAGGGGTGTCGGCCGGCCACGGAATCAGGCGGAGGCATGCCGGAAGGGGCCAGAGAGGACGACAATCACACAAGCAATACTAGAGGGAACAAGTAATACTGAAACTGAGGAGAATAACCCCACGCACGAGGATGGAAAACCATCCCAAACTCTGACGAAAGAACCAACCGTACAAGATCCAAAACCAACACCCGTACCAAAACCTGCTGAACCACCTGAGGTAAAAGAAGTTGCAATCACCGATCCTCAACGTCTGTGGGTTAATGTTATCCGCAACAATCGAATGATCAACAGAGGTATGACGGTGGAATATGTTGCACCACCAATAGTGAATAGGGAAATTGAAATATCAATTGATGAAGAAGATGTTATTGATGAATTGAAGTTCTGGGAGAATGCCATGATCCTCTTTGTACTAGGAGATACACCATCAATGACTGTAATCAAGAAATTCATGGAAAAGAATTGGAACTCAGTAGCAATGCCAGAGTTATACTACAATGAGGAGGGATATTTTATTTTCAGGTTCAATAACAATGAAGACAGGGAGCAAATTATGGCCAATGGACCCTATTTCATCTATGGAAAGCCACTATTCTTAAAACAATGGTCGGCTGACTTTGAGATGCGCGAAGACCTCTTGAGGGTTTTACCAATTTGAATCACATTACCAAATCTCCCACTCCACTTTTGGGGGGATAAGTGTATCTCCAAAATTGCTAGTGCTATAGGTAGGCCTATTACCACAGACGAATTTACGGCTAAGAAACTTCGTATATCATACGCAAGGATATTAGTAGAGGTTGATATCACACAAAAACCAAAGGAGACAGTGAACATTTAGGACCACAAGGGGAAGATATTGGAGCAACCTATTGAGTATGAATGAAAACCAACATATTGCCACACATGTCTAAAAATTGGCCATGATTGTGCATCCAAAATCCAACAAATCAAGAAACATCCTTCACGCAAGGTTTGGAGACCAACAGGAAATAAACTGGATAGGAATGGTGAACAAGCACAAAAAAACAAGCCACAAACTCATCCTGCTAGAGAAGAACCAGAAAAGGAGGTGACATCAACAGAAGACCCTACTTGGATTGTGGTATCCAATACCAAAACAGATAGAGGTAAACGATTTCTCACTCCAAATTCCCCTGCTCAAAAGAATACATCTGCCTTCATTGAATATCATAATGTTTTTACCCCCTGAGGAATGGAGAAAGTCCTCTGGAGGGGATAAACATTGACAAATGATTCTTACCTGGAATGTAAGGGGCATAAACAACCAAGCAAGGCACAAAGAGGTTAGCCCCTGCCTCAAAAATTTCAATGTCCCTATGGTGGCCTTGCTTGAAACTCGAGTAAAGAAGAATAATGCAGAAAAAGTTAGAAGGAAACTGGGTACTAAATGGGAATATGCAGATAATTATGAGAAACATGTAAATGGGCGCATATGATTACTTTGGAATCCACTAATGGTCACAGTGAAAATTATCCATGTCACAGACCAATACATTCATGTTGAGATCTACAATTTGGATCACAGACTACACTATGAAGCAACTGTAGTTTATGCTTTCAACCAACTGGATAAGAGGAAAATTCTTTGGGGGAAAATTGAAAACATAGGAAGAAACATTCAAAACCCTTGGATAGTGATTGGAGATTTCAATAATGTGATATCTTATCAAGATAGAATGAGAGGTAGTGAAGTAGAAGAAAGTGAATATAGAGATTTGAAGGATATGATGCTTACACTTGGCCTGTTTGAAGCCAAAACTACAGGCAATCACTTCACCTGGTCAAACAAACAGGCATCAAATATGATCTATTCCAGGATTGACAGAGCAATAGGTAATGCACACTCTTTCCCAAAATTCTATGAAGCAACTGTTGAGGTCATGGCTCCAAGTATATCTGATCATTCACCTATTAGAATTACTACCATGGCACATAAGTATACCAAGAGAAGACATGTATTCAGGTTTATCAATTGTATTACTCATGAACCAGATTTTGAAACAATAGTTTCTAATTGTTGGAAACAAGAGATCCAGGGGTCACCTATGAAGAAATTATGGATTAAGCTCAGAAACCTTCAAGCTGCACTAAAGCCTCTAACTAGGAGGATGACTGATATACAGATGAATATTCAATAAGCTATATAGGACTTGACCAAAGCCCAAGACACATTACAAGAAACTCCTTATGATGCAGAGGCCATACACCAAGCAAAAATGCACACTGAGAAGCTGATTCATTTTAACCAGATGGAGGAGAACATCCTGATGCAGAAATCAAAAGTGAAATGGCTCAAGTTGGGAGACCACAATAATTCATTCTTCCATGCTACAATCAAGGAAAAAAAATAGAAATAAAGGCATGCATACTCTAGTATCTTTAAAAGGAGAGCAGCTCACTTACCATGATAGTATTGCTAATGTGATCTTAAATTTTTACTCTGAACTGATAGGAACCAGAGCAACTACATTGAAGAATATAGATATTCCTTGTATGAGTAGAGGTAAGAGTCTGACTAGAGATCAAGCCCAAACCCTGATCCAGCCTGTCACACAGAAGGAAATCTTGGAGGCACTAAAACAAATACGAGATAATAAAGCCCCAGGGCTAGATGGGTTTAATGCTTACTTCTTTAAACAAGCCTGGAGCATTGTGAAAGATGATCTAGAGGCTGCAGTGATGGAATTCTTCAACACAGGCAATCTATTCAAGGCAGTCAATTATGCCCTTGTCACACTCATCCCCAAGACCCCCAATGCCACCCTTGTCAAGGACATGAGGCCTATAGCCTGTTGTACCACAAATTACAAAATCATCTCCAAAATACTCACAACCAGGTTGGGTAGAGTTATTCATCATGTGGTGGAGGGATCACAAGTAGCTTTTGTACCGGGCAGGACAATTCAAGACAACATTATTTTGGCCCAAGAACTTGTCAGAGGATACAACAGGAAAACAATATCTCCAAGAATCATGGTGCAAATGGATATCACAAAGGCGTATGACACGGTTGAATGGGATGCTTTGTATCAAATCCTGACTGAGCTTGGTTTTCCACATATATTTATCAACTGGATTATGACATGTGTGACGAGTGTCTCCTATAGGTTCTCCTTAAATGGCATGTCTACTGATATACTCCAAGCAAATAGGGGTTTAAGACAGGGTGACACCATATCACCCATTCTCTTTGTCCTTATCATGGAATATCTCCATAGAATACTCAAAAGCCTAGAGGATGATCCAAACTACAATTTCCATCCAAAATGTGATAAATTGAAAATTATTGACTTATGTTTTGCAGATGACATATTGGTCTTCCAAAGAGGTGACTGTGGATCCTTGCAGCTGCTGATGAACAAAATGGACATTTTTTTAGAAACAACAGGCCTGTGAATTAGCAATCCCAAAAGCAAAATCTTTTTTGGTGGAGTGACTCTTGAAGATCAACAGAAAATGCAGCATCTAGCTAGTTTTGTGGTGGGGGCCTTACCCGTCAAATATCTGGGGGTCCCTCTCAATAGCAAAAAGCTCACAATAAACCAATGCCAACCACTTCTAGATAGAATGATGCAGAGACTTCAACATTGGACTACGCGGCTGCTATCATATGCAGGTGGATTGCAGCTAATGAGGAGTGTCTTGTTTGCCATATCAAACTACTGGCTACAGATTTTTCCACTACCTAAAACCATCTTGAACCATATAGAAAGCATGTGCAGGAGGTTTGTATAGACTGGAGGTACTGAACCAAGTAAGAAATCCCCTATATCCTGGGACCATATTTGTGACCCCAAAAATGAAGGTGGCATGAATATGTACTCTTTAGTAGATTGGAACAAAGCAACTAACGGGAAACTTCTATGGGATATATGGCAAAAGAGGGATAAATTATGGATCCAATGGGTGCAAATCTACTACTTAAAGTCAGAAGAGATTACTTTATACCAACCAAAGACCAATGCTTCATGGTTAATCAAGTCGATTTTCAAACAGAGAAACACCATAACACACTCTGCGTGATGGAATGAGTTACAGGTGAAAATAAAATATAGCACAAGGAATATATACCACATGTTCAGGGGCCATAAACCTTCAGTGACTTGGAGAATGCTTATGTGGAGCAATGCTGCCAGGCCGCGTGCGATATTTACTCTTTGGATGCTCTGCAACCACATGCTCCCCACAAAAGACAGGTTGATCAAATTTTGAATACAAAATGATGGGAAATGTATATTCTGTGATCAAGTAGAGAGTCAACACCATTTGTTCTTTGAATACAATTTTGTGAGCAAAGTATGGGAAACCATGATGAGATGGATTGGTTACAATAGAACACCCCATGGGTGGCAAATGGAAATACAGTGGATTCTACAAGCTGTAAAAGGAAAAGGTGCAAAACGCAGAATACTGAAGCTTGTACTCACAGAAACGGTTTACAGCATATGGACACTACGCAATCAAATCATCTTCCAAGATGCAAAAAAGGAAAGTTTGAAGATTGAAGATTTCAAACATGTAATTCGAACGAGAGCTGACGCTAATCACAAGATTAGGAGATTTTGTATACATCTAAATTGACTACACTACTAGAAAATTCGTTTTTAGTGACCGAATTAGTGACTGAAAAATTTCAGTCACTCTAGTGACCAAATTAGCCACCAAAATTAAACATCATGTTAGTAAAATTTTAAAAGTCACTAAATCGGTCACTAAATAAAATTAGCCACCGAATTAGCGACTGATATTTTGTGACCATAATTTTCAGTCTCAAATAATCATTTTTATATAAATTAATTCATAAAAAAATTCAATGACCGAAATTTTGGTCACTAATAATTTTTTGTTTTTTTCATTATTAAGTTGCTTCCCTCTCAATTTTCTCCTTTTATTCATTTTTTTAATTTTTCAGTCAAAATTTTATATTTTTATTGTTTTAACAAATAAAACATATATTTATATAAATAATTAACTCATACAAATTTATTAATTTAGATAAAATATAATTTTAATGAAATCTTTTTAAATAATATTTGAAAGTTCTATTTCACTAATATTATATACATTTCAAATGTAAATTATACAATAAAAACCAAATGGTTTACTGGACACCCGAAAGCCTCACAAAGGAAAGTGCATTGGTTCGATTCCTACTAGAGACAAAAAATTTATTTTTTTTAAATCGGTCACTAAATTCGGTCACTAATTTCAGTCGCTAAAATCGGTCACTAATTTTCGGTCACTAAATTCGTCTCTAAAGGTTAGCGACTAGCACTTTTCCAACCAAAATTTGGTAGTCGCGTTATTGGTCGCTAAACGTTTTAGTGACCGATTTTTAGGCTTTTTCGGTCTCTAATTCGGTCACTAAACGCGAATTTTTTAGTAGTGCTAGTTATGTGTTTTTGTCAACTAGAAACCTGGATCTTTAAGATCGGTCTGTACTTGTAATGACTTTTTTGGTTAATGAAATTTCTCCATATTCCAAAAAAAAAATTATAACAATCTTTAAAGATTTCATTTTGTTAGGAATTTTACTTGGATATTTTTAAATTGTAAGTCATTTCAAGTTTTAGTTCCATCAAATTGCATTGAATAAGTTGGTTTTACTTTGACAATTTTATTTTTTAATTCTTCTGGGATAACTTTTATATCTATAGTAGATGAAGTTGCTCCAGTATCAATTAAAATGGGTATGGTTCTTTCCTGCCCATGAATATTAATTTTTGCCGGGACTATAATTTGTCTTAGTTTTTCTTTATTACAAACTAAGGGTACATGGAGATCTCGAGGTTTTTATGTGTTATTTATAATATTTATGTCCTCTTGGGTAATTTCTGTTAATTTAAAAATATTTTTTGTAGCCTAGAATTTTCCTTTTTTAATAATTTCTATTAAACTTTTTATTGATTCTTCTAATTTTTTTAGTTTAATGTCTAAATTATCAATTCTGTTTTTTAGGTTTCTAACCTTGTTTTCTAATTTGTCTATTTTATTGTTAGAATTTTCAGGAATTTCTTGGACTTCTTTTTCTATATTGAAATGTTTTTTAATACAATTTGAACAAATTTGTTTTAAGCAATTTTGGCATTTCCATCTTTTGTCAAAAGATGAAAACCAATTGCATTGGAAGCATCTTATGTTATCACTTCCGGCTTTGTACTTCCAATTATGATTACAGTCTTTCTTTTTATCCATTGAATGTGAATTTCTTTAATTTATCTAACAAGATATAGTTACTGCTATCTTCTTCTTGTAGGGGAATATTTACTTCTTCATTCTCTATTCCTTCTAAAGAGCAAATACTCCAAATTTCAGAGTTGTCTGAAATATCTGAAGTTATTTCTAAAATGTCTTCTTTTATAGTAGATACAAGATTTGATTCTCTTGTAAATAAATTTTGTTTGTTTGGGCAAACCAAAGATAAATGTCCTGGTTTGTTACAAGCAAAACAAGTAATTGTATTTTTATAAGTTCTGTTAGGGTTATATTTTCTAACATGTCTTTCCTTATTTAAATAAGGTTTTCTGGCATTAGATTTTCTTAAGTAATTTTTGTTAACATAATTTTTCTTAAATCTAGTTTGGTTCCTCTGGTTTTTATCATCAGGATGTTTACCATACTGTTGAGGAGTGTAAATTTGTTTACAAAATCTTACATTCTTTTGTTTTAATTCTTTTTGGATTTGAATATAAGTACATTTATTTTTTAGTTCAGAAATAATATGTTGTATTCTTATTCCAATATTATCAAATTCATTATTAACTTCTAATTTTTTCCAGTTTTCATGAATTTCTTGGCCTAAAGGTCCTGGTAGTTTGGTGAATAATCTTTCTCCTAATTCAGTAGAAAAATAATTTCCTGAAGTGCTTGCTAAAGCATAGAAATCTTGTAAAAATTCTATTACATGATTCTAATCATATAATTGAATTTGTTCTAAATCTCTCATGGCCTCAACCTGTCTCATAGTTAGTCCTACATTGGCATCTTTGCTTGTAATAATTCTGTGTATTACATATGCAAAATTATGAATGTTATTTCCCTGTGTTACTAATTCACCTAATTTTTCTGGAAAAGTAACTTTAAATGCTTCCCAGGCTGCTCGGGCTATATCACCTAGAAAATTTTCAGCGATTTTAATCATTTCTTCACCAGTTGTGATGTTATAATGTTTACTTTCATAGTCTCTAATTATTATAGATGTCCATTGCTCAATGTATGTGTCTAAGAGTTGTGGATGCTTATTTGTAAGGTTTAACATTACTTGTACATCTCCAAACAAATCTATTTCATTAGGATTCCTTTTTCCTAATGTCCTTAAGTTTTGGTTATTGTTATTGTAGATAGCCACAGGCAATCTTGAAGGATGTCCTATAGAGTAGCCCATTTAGGTTTGTCTACTCTCAGGAAATTTTGATGTAGCTGAATAACTAGTTTCTTCGTTTACTAAATTTTTTTCTAAGGGATTAATTTCGGAAGTTTCTTCTGAATCTTCTTCAAATAAATTTTTTTAATTTTGAAGATCTTCTAAATATTTTCCCATAAGGAAATTTTTTCCATTTTTTGAATTTGCTAATTCAATCTCCATATTGTATTTATCAAGAAAAAATATTTTTGGACGACATCCAAACAACAATAAAATTAGATTCTAAAGAACAGGAACTCAAATGTTTGATCAGAGAACTAAATGAATTTACATCCACTTCAAACTATTTAAGTCACTTTGAAGGACATTTTTATGGAAATTATTCACAAATATACTATAGAATGAAAAACTCCACTACAATTTATATATATATATATATATATATATATATATATATATATATATATATATATATATATATATATAGTCTTAAATGCATTCTTATTTAGATTAATTTGGTGAATACTATTATAATTCTACTAAATCTAATTTTTATGTAAAATGATTTTATTGTACTGTTACTTAAAATATAAAATCATAAAAATTGCATTTTCCATTATTTTATTATTTATTTTCGAATTGATTTATTAGACATTTTAAAAAAAATATTAATTTTCACTTTTTACACTTATTATTCAAAAAATATCTAAAATTTCACAAAATAAAAAATATTTAGAAAGATTGCCTTTGGGGAGGGATCACCAGACACCTTTGAGTTTTCTTTTCTTTCTTTTATCACTAGTACAAAAAGATAAATTTATACCCGTTTTTTTACACAATTTACAACCGTTATTAGAGGGTGTAAATTCAAAGGGTGAGAATTGTCTAACGAATTTACACCCGTTTAAAAACGGGTGTAAATACATGCTAAGTTACACCCTTTTTTTTAATAGAAAATGGGTGTAAATACATGCTAAGTTACACCTTTTTTTAATAGAAAAGGGGTGTAAATTGTTACATATATACATTAAAATCAACCAAATTTACACCCAATTCGATCAAAATAGGGTGTAAAATAATTAATGCTTGTTATGAATGTCAACATATTTACACCCTATTTTCTTTAAATAGGGTGTAAAATATGGTATATTACAACCTATTTTAGTTATCATGAGTGAAAAATAGGATTATTAAATGATATTTACTTTCATTTACACGCTATTTCATATTGTATATTAAACCCTATTTTAATTAGCACAAGTGTAAAATATGATTATTATATTATATTTAATTGCATTTACGCCCTATGATTATTATATTATATTATAATATAAGATTTGCTTGAAGGAAGAATTAAAAAAAAGTACAAAACTTGATATCGAAAAGGTGCAAGAGATAGAGTACTTATTATTCTAGTTTAAAATATGATATCTCCACAAGTTTTGCATTGAAAAATGGGATTTATACTACTGCTACTATGCACCAACCACATGAAATTCTATATATTACTGATACATTGTAATTGATGTTAAGTTTCCCACTTGAATTGCATTACTATTTAAATCGTTAAAAATTATCAGATCCATTGGTGTTCAATTTCCAAAATCCGCTACAACACAGCCAACAAATTATTCAATGTTGAAAGCTTGAATTCAACAGCAAAATGCTTGGCCATCGCCTACAATCCATAACTTTTCTCCAGTTTCTAAACTGGTTGAGGAAAATCCATGTCATCTGGTATATAAGCAATATATAAACTTGAGAAAACACTAAAATATAAATTATTAATAATAGTAGAGTGATGAGAAAAATATAGCAAAGACGAAAGAATCGTTGTGAAGAGAATAATACCATGACTTGAGAAGCATCCTGACACCTCCTGCTTTGAAGGTTTTGACAGCACAGTCAAGAGAACTAGTGTATGGATATTTTCCTTCAGCATCAAGTTGCATCTTTATCTCCTATAAAATTGTGTTGAACCACACCAAAAAATAAATAATTAACATTATATAGAAAATAAAAATTCTTCAACACTAACCCTCCGAGAGGCTGAGGATGATGACTTGTGGCATTCTTGCCTTTCAAGCTCTTCCAAAGAAAGAGTCGAACAAGCTCGAGGTGGAGGGACAGGCACACCGGACCATCTTGGAGGAGAAACAGACATCAGAGCTACAGATGGCCGTGAAGGAGAAAAACTCAACCTAGGTGCAGGGCATACGATACCATTAAGACTCGGTGTTCTTACTGTTACAGTTAATAAATTGCCTCCACCTGGACCTAAGAAGCCCAAAACTATTGAGGTTAAGATTGCTTGAGCGATGATGAATTTCATGTTTGCAAGTTGCAACCAACCAACGTTTGCAGATTAAAACGCTATGTCTGTCTTTTTGTAGTTTGTTTTTACAACAATGGTTTCGTGTCTTTACGCAGGCTCTTCATATGATGATCATGCGATGTAATATGTACTAATGCTTTAATAAAACATTTGAAAGTGAAAATGAAATACTTTAGCTTCTGCTCCAAATTAAAAACAAAGATTATACTTTTATCCCTTACATTAGTAAATATGGGAAAGGAAATTGAAAAAATGCTACAAACAAAACTGCTTTAGTCTATTTTATGAATGGCGTTTACACTGAGAGGAAAAGTATCTTCTATCCCTCCAATTTTGACGCTGGTTCAATTGACCATGTAACCACATTTTGAACATATTTGTGTGAATGTACATTGGTATCTTCCTTCGCACGTTTCAAGCTCTGTTAGAATTGCGCAGAGTCCTATTACCATTTTTATTTGACCTTGCTGAAAGGTTAGCATCTTTCTTGGCAAACAAGGCAATGAAGAAACCCTCTCCGTGCTTGGCAGGATCTGTTCGAACCAGGTTTTCAGCTGCAAGATAAGAAAACAAAAAGTCTTAAAATCTACCAAAAAATTATACAACAGAAATAGACATATAACTGAATAATAATAATACTTACACCCTTCAAACACCGGAAGACCACGACATTGCCACTCGGGGAAGGGCTTTGCCAGTTGAAATCCATATGACTCGGCTATAGGAAGAATAGATTTCACAACATCTTCATTCTCAATTTGGTTTATTGAACATGTATTGTATACAATTCTTTCTAAAGCCGGAACTGCCAAAGAAACAATTCTTTTAAGTACTGTATGCGAACAAAATAAAATTGAATTGACAATGAGTTACAAACTAACTCACAAAGGAAGGCATGCTGAAGAGCTTTTCTCTGAAAAGCTGGAAGCTTATTCAATCTTTCCGTGTCAATATCACCTACTGCTTTAGATGGAAGCAGATGGTCTAGTCTAGAAGCGGCGGTACCAGAACCAGAGCAGGAAGGATCTAAAAGAATGGGTTTTAACTGCAATGATAAAGATGATAACAATTACACACAAAACGAACAAGTAATAGTTCAATCTGGTTGTCGAAGTTACTATAGCCACTGGATAAGTCATATTTTAAAAAATAAAAACATGCAGTCGGAGATCAGGAACAGGAAATATACTTTACCTTAGTATATTTGAGGTTCAGGAAGCATCAAGGTGCATGGTCGTTATGGCTTATGCGTTTTACATAAGAAAATTGATCAGGCCTCTTCTTCTTGCTCTTCTTTACAGTGAAACACCCAATCCTTTCTACAGAACTAGGTTATTGTTGTAGAGAACTATTTATCTCTGCACAAAAGAAAATTGAATATAAATTAATTCTCATCAACATGAGATAGGGACTTGATATGGTAACGCTTAAAGGAAAAGCAAGAAAACACGATAAAATTATAAAGCATGTGCTGCTCAAGTTTCTCTCATAAATTATGCTCAATCATGAATATAAGATTTTGAATAAAACCGTGACTAGGAAAGCCTAATTTACGAATGGTTCACTGTACACAGGATTTGCAAAACTTATGAATCATGATCGATTATAAAAGTATGCATATAAAAAGAACGATTTATTCACTTTCACTTCTATGAGCATAACTTATTGTCGACACTAAAAAAAGTGTCGACAACACTAATTTGTGTTGACATTCCTTTGTTCCATAGCGGCTGTCCATGACAGATCAGCAGCGTTTCACAACTCTAACAAACTCAACTACCAATATCAATAATGCCAAATCATCCAACCACCGCCAATGACTTATCGCCAATGGAGCAGCCATGTAACCTTGTGCCCTTATAATTGGGAAGCACTTGATTTGACAATGCCCCTAAACACTTATAACAAATACCATCTTTACAGATACAGAATTACGATTCCAACGGTTCCAGAATAATTTGCATGCTATTCAGTATTTGATTCTAGAAAGAAAAACAACTTTATGTGATCTATTCTCGAGATAGGACTCAGAGTGAAAAAATGAACCAAATCGCAGTTCATGTGATTTGATTCGAATTATCAAGTGCGCAAATACTAATATATGTGCATCATTATACATTTCCTGCAGACATAAAGAGATACATCAACAAAGATAAAGATGCACACAATTGTAAAATTAGTAGGTGGAAACAATATATTAATCATGACATTCTTGAAATCGTCCAGTCCATAACATGAAGAAAAAAATATAAATCAGGTCTTTTAACACTCACTTGGTAACAGATTAAGCTAGTATAACAACATAAGGTTTCTTAAGTTCAACATATCCAATATGATTTCGTACAAATTACCTGAAAAGGCCCTTCTTCATGCAAGAAAGTAAGACCCTGTGCAGCACACATAGCGATTTTCATTCTAGCATTCCAATCAATTGATGGTCCATCAGATCATAGACCAACATTCTATGTTCTGAATTATCACGTGCATGAAATCCTAGTAATTTACAAAGGTTTGGATGTTACAATGTTGCGAGAGTATTGACTTCATTTGTGAATTCTTGAAGCCCTGAAAAAGACAGATGATTTTAGACCACTTCAGAGAGGTTCTCAAGTCATTTAGAATCTTTTTTTAATGTCAAGAAAATCATATAGTTCACAACATTAACAATTTGCAAGGATTTGACAACAATAGCGTATTCATATGCATCGAGACATAACATAGTAAGGAGGATAGTAAGAAGCTTAAACACTTTGTAAAGCAAGTTGAAGCGCAAATAGTGAAAAACTGAAAAGCAATATAATCCAGTGGCTGCATTTATAGGTGAGTTCAACCAAACACAACATAAGGTAAAGGTTAGCACATAACACATCTCATGCATCACAAAATACATATATGAGAGTAAAGTCTAGCCATGAGAATACCTAGTTTGACATGACCAATTAGCACTTCCCAAGCATGAGAATGCCAAGATACGAAATTAAAATAATGCAGTATTGAGAAAAGCACCTGAGATGATGGGTGAAGGCGTGTGACAGTGGCTTCAATTTTCTTTGAACTTGAAGGATTATCATTGAAGTAAGCTTTGTATATGGTGGATGAAATATACTCAAACATGCATCGATCAGAAGAAAAACTGTGGCACGCAGCAGCAACTTCCTCATACGGAAAGTTTCAAAGTGAACCAGTAAGTGGAAGCGGAAAAGGTCTAGATGCATGTATAGGGCCAGCAGAAGTTCCCAACCCTAATTTTCTACCTAAAAGATTAAACTCTAAAACATTAATTTTGTACCTAAAAGATTAAACCCTGACTGAAAAAAAAAAGACTAACCAAATAGGGTTTCTTCATCATGCATGTCGTCACTACTACCCATTAATGGTCGTGCAATGAGAGATGAGAGAATGGATGTGGGTTTCAGAGAGAATTGATAATCGATGAGAGATTTGGGATTCAGAGAGGACGTGTGATGATCAATGTGCAATGAGAGGATGGGTTTCGTAGAGGATGATCAGAGGATGATTGATGGGTTTTAGACTGTTCTGATCGATGGAAGAGAAATGAATGGGTGGTAATTTGTTAATGTGTTTGGATTATTTTATTTAATATTCACTTAATAAATTTATACCCATTAATATTTATTTAATTAGATAACTAACACTTAATAAAATAGATTGTGGTTTGTTAATGTATTTAAGATTAATAATTTGATTTATAAAGTTAAATAATTTTTTTAAATCCGTCTAAATTTACACCCATTTTTAATTTAACGGGAGTAATAGAGATTTGATTATAAGAACATTTTTAATTTACACTCGTTTTTAAATAATAGAGTGTATATTGTCACGTGATAATACTTAAAATGACACTTTATTTACAAAATTGCCACCGTGTTTCTTATTTACACCTATTTTTAGTATATCGGGAGTAAATTTTAAAATTATATTGTTCTTTTTGTACTAGTGTATGCTAACATTGCTAACCTTATTCAAAATACAAAATATGTGTTCTTTCCTCTTTCTTATTATACAAGGTAGGGACTTGCAATCAATGAATCAAGTTTGGTTTCTAAATTAAGGTTTTGGTTCCTTAAGTTAAAGTTTTGGTCAACAAGTGGTCCACAATGCTTTTCTCTTCAAGGCATAATATATAATCTTAGGTCATCTTCATGTTAAGTTTCATTCAACATTATTTGATCAAGAGAAGTTCAAGTTTCGTGCATGATTTCAAAGGTGATTCAAGTATGGTTCATTTGTGCCATCACCATACAATTCTCTAGCAATTATCAAGGATATTCAAAGAACAATGAAGCTTCCTTCATTTGGTGTTCAAGTGATCATTATTGAGCCTTTGGATACAAGGATACTTAAGGAAATACAAGTGGGTATATATTTGGTTGACCTAAAATCAAGTATGGCATGCCTTTTGGTCTAAATATCATAACTCCCTTATTTCTTAAATTTTTTATGATGTTCTTTGAGCCAAATGTCACATTTGATGTCCTCTACGACTTTGCTTCAAGGGTCAAGACTCAATTCATCCACTAAGTCCCTCAATTTTTGAATTTGCTCAAAGGCCACATGTGCACAAAACTATGTTCATGACATGTTTGACCTAATGCCAGACCGATTTTTTAGTGCCACAACCTCAACTTTCCAAGCATGTCATTTTAAGCTCAAACATCCTTTTGACTTGGTTCTTTTTGCATTGTTTTTTACTCCATACAATGATCATTTGGCATGAAGAAAATCACCAAATGCACGAGTGGATTTCATTTGGCCTAAGCTTGAAAATGGTGACCTGACTTTGCATTTTTTATGCATGACCCGTAATTAGAAATGACCGAAAAGTTACTTGGGACCACTTAGAACATGTCCAAACTTCTGTTTCATGATGAAACGTATTTCACACAATGCAAAACGACCTGAATTGATCAAAAACTCATGCATTTGGTGCTTCATTTCACACAGTTTGGATCTAGAATTTTCACAACTTGGTTCACATGTTTAAGATCCAATTTCACACATACCATGACCTCACTCCCTTTCCTATAAATAGAGGATCATTTTGCCTTCATTTCCAAGCTTGAACAGCCAAAGAAACTCTGAAACAATTTGAACCCGATACTTCAAAAAACCAGTTCATCATTTCTTTAATTCAAGCTCTTTTTGCTTCGTTTCTTTGCCCAGAATCCTTCATCGGCACCTTTTAAAGCTAACTAAACTATTTCTTTGCTTTAAAGCTCTCTGAAACCTACAACTCAATTTCACCATTGTTGGACCTTCGAGCTTTAACTGGAAAGGTAGTTACACGTAACATTTATGAGCAAACAAGTTACTAGTATGTTCGTCTTGATTCACTGATTAAAAGCCCTCTTTTACCTTTAATTTATCTTTTGATTTTGTCATTTAATTTTACTTTGAAGAACTAAGGTTTTTCACGTGTTTGAGCAAATTCTCTTTGCTCAAAGCAAATTAATTGCTCTGATGCAGAGAGACATGAATGATGATGTGTTGCGCATTAGAATCCATGCTCTGATGAAGACAGAGTTGCTTCACGCGCTTTGGTGCCAAAATTTAAATTCTGGGCAATGAGGATGTGCCACGCAGCTAGCTGTAGGATCCTTTTTCATTTAAATTGTTTTTTATTTCATTTTCTTTTTTGATTTTTATTTTAATGATTTTTAATGCTTTTTGACTCCAATTTTTTTCTTATAATTTCACAAAAATATCTTGCACCGTATTTATTTTTTGCATAGTTTTTAAAAATCATTTTGCATTTAATTCATATTTTCTTCTATTTTTCATTTAATTTCCATTTTTAATTTTATTTTTGATCATTTTCAAATATTTTTGCATCCAACTTTTGAGATCCTTTTATTTGCAATATTCTTGACTTTGCATAATTTTCTTAACCATTTATTTGATGTTTTGATGCCTCTTTGGTATTTTCTCTTTATTTTCTATTTTGAAATCTTTTAAAATTATTATATTTTTAATTATTTTGGTCATTTTATGCTCTGACTCTTTTTGACTTTGATCATTTGTGGTTGATTGATGTCTCATGTTGTTTAATTGGACTTTAGATTGATGTATTAATGATCTGAACTTTCTTCATTTCGAACTTATCATTAAATGATCATTTGATCAGTTTTGGTACTTTGGATTGATGATAAGTTTATCTCAATGTATCATGAAGATGATGGATTGAAGTTGATGATGGATAATCCCATTTGCCTATTTGGTTGATCATCTCTTTCTCCATCTTCTTCTTCTTCTTATTTTATTTTGACTTGTGTTACATTATTTTAGGAGGATGACTTTGTGTTATTTCTCTAACAAGTATGACACGTAAATTGTTATTGACCAGCCTCAAATAATTGTGACTTCTACATAAGTCCAATTACGGTTACTTAACATAGCGATAAATTTGTCCTAAATTGGTTTAATTCTCATTAACACGAACCTTAATCAATACTAATTGTGCTAACATATACTTTATTTATTTTACATTAATGCAATATGCAGCTCTGCTTTCTTTATCCTGTTAAAAAGCACAAAAACATGATAAAATGGCAAAACCATAAAAACATTAATCTTTTGGACTTTGTGTTACTATGCTTTACTTGAGGAGTATTTGGAATGTGGACTTAGGACGTAGTGGTTTTCCCTTTGCTTGGAGTGGTATCTGAGACTTTGTAATTCATCTGAGAATTCATCTGATACATTTGACCCTAAATTCAAGACTTGGATGCTTTCTCTTTGGCTCTTTGACTTTTTACTAAGCTGGTTTTCTTTAATATTCATCTGTGCCGGATGCATGCTCATCTTGTAGCTCAATCCAAAGGGAAAGGAATGCTGGTTTTGACCTATGTCAAATGTTTGTCTTTTCTTGGTTAGTACACTTGCACACACAAATACTTTCTCTTGGGCTACCTGACAATGAGACCTTTTACTTTATGTTTTAGGATAGTCTCTTCATCTCTTTCTCATTTCTTAAATTTTCAAAACTTCTCTCTATTTCAAAAACTTATTATTTTCAAACTTCACATCTCTTTCTTAATAAACTTTTACTTTGCCAAATGATCAAGAAAATCTTTTCTCAATATATGATAAAACACTTAAGCATAGTCAAACTCTTTTCAAAACTTCTAAAAAAGACAAACCCCATCAAAACACATTTTTGTGCCTCTGTGCACTTTTCTTTTAAGAGCCTTTTTTCAAAAGACTAGATGTGAGTCTATTCTTGTAGTGATGCAAAGCATTATACTTCTACCAGATGCTGAGAAATGAGTGATATTTTCAACTTGAATGTTGAGATGTACTTGTGAGAAAGTCCAAGTAAAAGTTCTCCATATTAAGATGATGCAAATTCTCATTTCCTAATACTTGTGGGTAGTGAGTTGAGTTTTTTTCATTCGAATACGACAAAATATCTTCTCATTTAAAATAAATCAACAAACAACCCAAGTTTTTTATAAACACATATTTGCAAGTGGTTCCCGTTGAGTACAACAGATGTGAGGGGTGCTAATACATTCCTCTTGCATAACCAACTCCCGTATCCAGATCTCTCTTTTTTTTAGCTTTTTTGTTTTTGTGGATTTTGTTCGACCTTTTCCCTTTTCTCTTTGGAAACAATAAAGTTTGCTGGCAACTCTTACTTTTCGAGTTAAGTTAATCTATAGCTTAATCTCAATAATTTTTCCCACCGCAACAACTGTTCATCGTATTTATATAGTGAACAATGGTTTTATTTTTTTAATAAATAAAAAAAATATTACTAAAAAATATTTTTATTTTAAAAATTATTTTTATAATATAAGTATAAAGTTTATCATTAACCAATTTTATTATTAAATTAACCACAAAAATATAGGTTATTAATCACGTATTTTACTTATAATTTATTAACCAAGTTTACTACTTCATTAACCAATAAAATAAATAACATTAGTCAAATTATTATAAGTAAAATATGTGGTTAATAACCTATATTTTTGTGGTTAATGCAATAATAAAATTGATTAATGACAAACTTTATATTTGTGTTATAAAATTAATTTTTTTAAAAAATATTTTTTTATAAATACTATTTTTTTATTTATAAAAAAAAAATAAAAACACTATTTATCATATAAATGGTGTAAATATTGGAGGTAGGAATTGATGTAAGAATATCATTATAAATTTTGTACACCACAAATGACTTGATTTGATTAAAAATTAAAACCTCTTGCAAAACAATAACTAAAATTAAAAGACATAACCATTAATTAAACTAGGTACTGCAAAAAAAAAAAGTTTGCATGTAAATCACATAGAAACTCGATTACATTTTCTCAAAAAAAATTGTTTCATTACTATTTTTAGCATTGGGTCATTCCATTAACTTCAATATCTGGTCTCGTGCAATTTATGTCATGCTACATCGCCAAAAGTTATCACCTGCAAAATCATTCACGCCATCTCATGACAAGTACACTACGAGTGATAAATCTAATTATCATAAACACAAAGTCGAAAATAATAAAAGGGATTTTCATACACATATTAAATTTGTTCTTGTTTTTGTACTGAGAAATCGATACACTAGTAATAGTTTAAAAAAAGACTGTTAACATCATTATTATAGACACCAAAAATCAAATAATATGACTATGCATAAGACGTAATGAATTATAACATTTGAATTTCCCGAAAATTATGAGTTCTTATTTATATAAAATTTACCTCAACTATTGATCTCATTCATAAAAAATTTGAATATACAATTCCATATAAAAATTAAGCTAAAAAAATTTTCATTCAACATCATGTATTTTTCTAATGATATTTTTAGTTTAACTGCAATTATTGTATTATGATTTTGGTAAAAAACAACCTGAGAAAATCGAACCAAAATCAAATGCAACAAGAAATAGTTGGAAGAAAGTTAGACAAGGTAGCACATATGCTGAAGCTGTTAAAGAAGGAAATCGATACAACTGGAATATTCAATATAACTCACATGGTGCAAGAACTAATGAGAAGAAAGTAACAAACCCTAACTGGGCTGGTTTAATGTTTTAGATAGAGGACAAGGAGCTGAAACGTTTTGAAGACACTTTTGTGGGAGTTATTAAGGAGCCGGGGAACTCATACAACATCCAGGATGTGTTTAATAGAGAAGGCTTTTTTCACATCAAAGTAACTCCCATGGGAGCTAACATGTGCTAACTTGAAGACCTAGAGGAGAATGTTGTGAGAACATTAATAAAAGAAGAGGAAGATTGGTTATTAAACTGGTTCGATGAAATCAGACAATGGTCCCCAGCAGAAGTAGACAAGGAACGTCTCACTTGGGTGAAATGCTTTGGAATACCCTGTAATGCTTGGAGAAACAATTTCTTCAAATATATTTCAAGCAGAATGGGAGACTATATCTGTAGTGATGAGGAAACTGAAACACATTCAAAATTTGATGTTGCTAGAATTCTGATTAAAACAAGATATACGAGCAATTTGAATGAGATTTTCAATATTTAGGTTAATGGTGTGCTGTTCAGGATTAAAATGGTAGAAGACAATCACGGACCGAAACGGATCGTATTTCATGATAATAAGAAACAATCTATTGATTCTGAAGAATCATTTGTGGAGGAAATGGAGGAGGATTCAGACGGAGAAGATGCTGATGAAGGAGATACTGTCAATGGAGATGGAACAGGTGAAGAAGTTGAATCACCCAAGCAGGGAGATGAAGATGTTGGAAGAAGTGTAGCTAAAAACGCGGCAGACATTGGGAAGAACAACAACCTGGTTTCAAGAGAAACGCAGGTAACTAGTCATAATGACTCTGATAGCATGGGTAAGACAAGAAAGTACAAAAAAAGGTAACTTTTGGCGGTAGCAGAGAGAATTATCATAATATAGAGAAGTCAAAAGAGAAGGAGACATTTAATGTTTGCGTATCCAAAGGCAGTCTGATGGGACAAGATAAGGAGAACATGCTTGATATGGGGAGATCATTAGGGAGGGTGAAACTGATCGTGGAAAAAGGAACATGGAGATGCAGAATATAGGTGATAACCAGATAGTCAACAACTTGGTGTTGGGCCCAAATATCTGTTCTGATAATATTGATGGATTTAGGCCCAATACATTCCCCCTATCCGTTAAAAAGACAGTTGGGCCATCTGTTATTATTTCACCCAGAAAAAAGAAGTCATTGAATGAGATTTATGAGAAGATACAGATCCCTTTTGCGCCATCATACTACTCTGCTCTATTACACTCTTCAATTATCCTAAAACCAGCCAATTCACCTTATGGTCAATTAGAAGAACCAATAACTATATCTTCTCAGAATGCAGATAGTGAAACAAGATACTCGGGGGGATCCATTTTATGCTGTGAGTCTATATCTGATATGGATGTGGAAATGGGAAATGAGAGGGTTAAGAGAAAACTCGATGATGTTCCTGGAAAGGTGTGGAAAATATTGAAGGACTTGGGTATAGAAGGAGAAGAAGATGACGAAGCACTTGAAAGCATTATAAGAGGGATGGAAAAAAAGGGACAGAACTAGGTTTGAGAGTTTGAAGGAGGCCTCAACGAGAGTTCCATGAATATGACTTCATTTAATATTCGAGGGTGTAACTCTTCTATCAAAAGAAGGAGAGTTAAACAATTGATTGGGAAGGAGAAAATCGAGTTTTGTCTAATACAAGAAACAAAATGTCAGGTGATAGATGAAGGATTTGTTAGAAGCATTTAGGGTAGAGAGGAGTATGATTGGTCTGCAATTGGTTCAAATGGACAATCAGGAGGTATGTTATCTATCTGGAATAGAAAATCATTTTGTTATGTGTTCAGTTTCTCTCGAACTGGGTATCTTGGGGTATATGGATATTGTAGGGGTAGAGCTATATACATAGTGAATATATACTCTTCATGTATACTGTCTGAGAAAAGGAAGTTATGGGAGAATCTTATTAAATTGAAATCAAAATTTCCAAGAGGGGACTGGATTCTGGGGGGGGGGATTTTAATGCTATTAAAACCAAGGGTGAAAGGAAAGGTAGAGGGGGCTATAAACATTCTGAAATGGAGGAATTTGGGTTGTTCATAGATGATATGGAACTAGTGGACTTACCTGTAGTGGACAATAGATTCACATGCTTCAACTCAAATGGGTCTTGCAAGAGTAGATTAGATCCGTTTTCTTATCAACGAGGAGTTATGTTGTATTTGGAAAGCTGTTAACCAGAAGGTGGGAGTTAGGGATGTCTCAGACCATAGGCCGGTGTCCCTTGTTCTAAATAATAGGAATTGAGGGCCCAAACCTTTCAAAACTATAAATGCTTGGTTTGACCATCCTGAATTTCTAACATTTGTTAAGGAGGTATGGGAGTCATGTCAAGTTTATGGTGATGCGGGCAATATACTCATTCAAAAATTGAAAATCCTCAAAGCAAGATTAAAATGGCGGAATTCAAATGTATTTGGAATTTTAGATCTTAAAGTAGATGAGATTATTGAGAAACTTAATGAATTGGAAGGTGAGATGGCTGAGTTGGAGTCTGACATTCCTGAGAGTATTTTGAAAGAGAGAAGTGAAACCATGGAGGAAATGTGGAGTAAATTACATCTTAAGGAGAGTCTACTTCATTAGAAGGCAAAAACAAGGTGGTCAGTAGAGAGAGATAACAATTCAAAGTACTTCCACTCTGTTATCAATGACAGGAGGAGGGTTAACAGAATTTAAGCATTGGACATTGGACTGAATGAGGAAGAGAAGGTGGAGAAAGTAAAACAAGTTATCCATGATCATTATGCTGAGAAATACAAGAACAAGCTTATTGAAGGATTTGATATGGACTTAAGTGCAATGGAAAAACTCACTGAGGAGGATAATGCTATGTTGACAGAGCCATTTTCTACTGAGGATATTCTTGAAGCAATTAAGTCATGTGATGGTAATAAAAGCCCCGGCCCCGATGGTTTCAATTTGAAATTCATAAAGAATACATGGGAGATGATTGGGAGAGACGTCATTAACTGTATCTCAGAGTTCCATGAGAAGGATATCCTATCTAAAACTTTCTGCTCATCCTTCTTTGTCCTTATTCCTAAGACTGACAATCCCCAAACTCTAAAGGAATTTAGACCCATAGCTTTGATAGGTTGTATTCACAAAATCTTGTAAAAAATCCTTGCAGCAAGATTAAGTTGTGTAATAGGGAAACTGGTCTCAGCAACCCAGACTGCATTTATTCCAGGTAGAAAGTTACTTGATGGTGTATTGGTGGCCAATGAAGTTCATGACTATGTTATTAAGAAAAAGAAAAAAAGGATTCATGTTTAAGGTTGATTTTTCACAAGCTTATGATTGTGTGAGTTGGAGTTTTCTATTTAAGGTGTTAGAAGCAATGTATTTTAGTTCTATATGGCAAAGTTGGATTAAAGGATTAATTTGTGACAGCTATGGTTCAGTATTAGTGAATGGTAGTTCTTCTAAGGATTTCAAGATTCATAGGGGCCTTAAACAAGGTGACCCATTATCTCCCTTCCTTTTGTCCTTGTCACATAATGCCTGGCTTTACTTATTAAGAAAGCTGAGAATTATAGTATTTTGAGTGGTTTGAATATTGAAGGAGATACGTCTATTTCTTTATTGCAATTTCCTGATGATACACTGATTATGTGTGATGAATCCTGGTCCAATATCTGGGCAATAAAATCAGTTTTGAGAGGTTTAGAAGTGTTGTCTGGTTTGAAGGTTAATTATAGCAAAAGTAAGCTTATGGGATTGGGATTAGAGGATAAAAAGATTGAAGCAACGTTAACATTTTTGACTTGTAAAGTGGGACAATTGCCTTTTAGATTCTTAGGACTGTCAATAGGGGGTAGACACAAAACAGGTGCATTTTGGAAACCATTCATTTCATCCATTAAAGCTCGCTTGTCTTCTTGGAGGGGTAGGACGATATCTATAGGTGGGCGTGTCATAATGATCAATTCAGTTATAACTAACATGCCAATCCATTATCTTTCATTCTTTTTGGCACCAGTTAAAGTGTTGAAGGAGATTAAAGCAATCTAGAGGAAATTCTTATGGGCTAGTGATTAGGACAAGAAAAGTATTGCTTGGATGAAATGGTCTCAAGTCTGTAACTCAAGAAAGCAAGGTGGTTTAGGAATAAAAGACGTGTCCATATTCAACAGAGCCCTAGTTGCAAAGTGGCTTTGGAGAGTGATTCATGAACAAGAAGCATTATGGAGTGGAATCATTAAGGCTAAGTATGGAGGTGACTTACATAGTCTTTTTCTAAAACAACCAGTGAACATACCAAGACAGAGGTCAAGATGGTGGAATGATCTTGTTGGATTAGTTTGGCCTTCTAATGAGCAAGGAATATTCAAGAAGCTAACATGGAAAGTGGGTAATGGAGAAAACACTCTATTTTGGCATTCTAAATGAATTGGTGGCAATGCTCTTAAAGTATAATATTTGTATCTATTATATTCATCTCCATCTCAGAACATATTAATCAAGGATTGTGGTGATTGGATAAGTGACATTTGGATATGAGACTTAATTGGCAAGAATGTGATTTTTATTGATGAAGATGGTGAGTCTGGTGCAGAAGTAATGAAGATTATTGAGGAGGTTGCTTTCAATTTGCAAGCTGAAGATATGGTTATGTGGCCTAGGAATACAGATAACAATTTTAGTGTGAAGAAATGTTATTTGGCTTTGAATCAAAAGAAAGAGGAGAAGATCATAGGAAACAACTTGATGGAATCTTTGGATTTCATGTGGAATACTAGGATTCCTATTAAGGTTAAGATTTTTGGTTGGAGATTATTTCTGAACAGGCTGCCAACTCGTGAGAATCTTGTCAACAGAGGCATTATTAATGATCCACACCAGATGTCATGTGTTTTCTGTTTTCAGGTGATTGAAGACATATCTCATATATTTCTAACCTGTGATAAAATAAAATTGGTTTGGAGGGAAATTGAAACCTGGTTGGGGGTGAAACTGCATAGAGGACCTAATTGTATTGAAGTTTTTCTAGGCTGGGCAAAAATTCCTGAGATTGGAACAACATTAAGATACATTTGTTCGGTATCATGCTGGTGTATATGGAGGTTAAGAAATCAAGTATTATTTAATGATTATGTTGCAACTCCTAAGGCCATTTTTCAAGAGATCATACTTTGTACTTGGAGATGGAAGGTACTGAACATGAAGAAGAAATCCTTTGGCAACTACTATGAGTGGCATAAAATGCCCTTGGACTTATATAGATAATTATCTCATTATGGTTTGAAGAGGGCTTTGTAGCATATATCTAGCCTTGCTGTTTCTTTTTCTTAGATGGTAGGAGGGCATCCGATAAAATTGGAACGATATAGAGTAGATTAGCATGGCCCTGCGCAAGGATGACACGCACAAATCGAGAAATGGTCCAAATTTAGGGTGGAAAAAAGTGTATTGAACAAAGGTTTTGGAAGGTAAAGCCATCTTCCATCAAGGGTTAGGGGCCTTGGCGGAAGGGGAGCTCTTATTGGTGTCTTGCTCTTTGTGTGTTCTTTCGTGTTGGTTATCCATGGATTGGAAGATGGTAAGGAATCAGAGGAATATGGAAAGTAAACCTAGGTTATCAATTTGGAAGGTGAGAAATGGAAAACATCTTGGAGATAAGGAAGTTCTTACTTCGTTCTTTTTTACCGAATTCCGATCTCACTATGGTGCTAGAGATATGGCTGATATATTCAAGGAGCATGGTCTGCTTTTTGAAGTTTTTATCCTTACAAAGGTAGATAAAAGGGGTAAATGTTATGGATTTGTGAGATTTAGGAAGGTTGATAATGTTAGGAATTTGGCTATCAAACTGGACAACATTCAGATTTTAGGGAGGAAGATTTTTGTCAATACTCCTAGATTTGATAGAGGAAAAGAGGATGTTCCTAGGAACTGGAGTAAGAAATCTGTTGCATTTGTTGATGACAAGATTATAACAAAGAAGACGGATTGGAAGAGGAAGGGTCACGGAAGATCATTTGTTGAGGTGGTTCTAGGAGCTATTCCTGATCTGAATGAGGAAGAGAAGTCGAGAAGGGATATGTTAAAATTTACTGTTGATGTTAACGAGTACAAAAGATTTGATGATGCTTTTGTCGGAGTTGTAAAACATCCTGGAAATTCTTTTCGCATGCAGAATGTATTCAACTTAGAGGGATACTTTTATATCAAGATAACTCCATTAGGACCTAATCTATGTTTGCTTGAAGATTTAGAAGTGAATGCGGTTAGATCGTTGATACAAGAAGAGGAAGATTGGTTACTTAAGTGGTTTGAGGACATTAGACAATGGACTCCTAATGAAGTGGACAGAGAGTATTTCAGTTGGATAAAGTGCTTTGGGATCCCTTGCCATGCATGGAGAGTTGATTTCTTTAAACTCATTTATGCTAATTTGGGAGATTTCATTCGTTGTGATGAAGAGACGAAAACCCAGTCTAGTCTTGATGTGGCCAGATTTCTTATTAAATCTAAAAATATTGATTTGGTGAAAGAAACTGTGGATGTTGAGATTAACAATATTTCTTTTTGCATCAATCTGGTGGTTGATCACTATGGCCCAAGAAGTTCTTTTAATCCAGATCCTAAGAAGAATTCTTGTGACTCTATCGTTAGTGAAACTGATGATGAGTCTAATGGAGGAGATGATGATTGCGATGGAAAAGATGATGGTTTGTTTAAATCCGATGAAGAGGTTGACGATGGTGAGTCTAACGAAAAAGGTGTTAGTTTCTTGGGTACTGGGAACAAAAATTCAGCTTCTGAAGATGGTATTAATGCAACTCCCAAGGGAATGTCGCAGCAAGAAATTGCGGATATCGATACTTACCATCATGCGAATGTTGCTTCAGATATAGGACAACAAGAAGGCTGCTCCTGTGGTCAACTCATAAAGGGAAATTTTGGAGGTAATAAGGGGCCCCACAATCCTGTGATATCTGAGGTGCATTCTAAAAGCAAAGAAACATTTAATACCCGTGTGTTGAGTGAGGTAAAGGTTGGTCTTTTGATGGAGGAAAATTCTGACAAGGTGGAGTCACCTAGGAACCTTTGCTTAGATGTGTATCACAAGGAGAAATGTACTGTTAGTGATAATTTGGGCCTTAACGTTTCTTTGGGCTTCAAGGAGTTGGATAAGGAACAAATATTTGGATCAAGGGTTAAGCCCATTAACAATTCTGTGGCTTGTCTTCCTGTTCCCAACAGACCCAATTCCTCTCTTTGTGTTAGGAAGAAGAAGCCGCTGGTAGAGACATATGAAAACATCCAGATCCCTTTTGCCCCCCTCTTATTTCTCTTCCCTGATTCAATCTTCCTTCCCTCTCAAATCACTTACATCCAAGGCGGGTTCTCACATGGAAACCGAACGCAAGTCTCAATCCTTGTCTGATAGTGAGTCTAGATTTTCTGGTGGACCTATTATGTGTTGTGACTCGATTTCTGATACGGACCTAAAACAAGGCAACATGAGGGCGAAGAAGGAATAGGAAGATGTCCCAACAAAGATTTGGGATTTAATGAAGGATATTTGTATTGAGGGTGAGGAGGACGATGAAGTGTTGGAATCTATCATTAGGAAGTTGGAAGTGAAAGATAGAACCAGGTATGAAGAATTGATGGTGGCAGCTATCAGTGTTCCATAAATGTTCTTTCTTTCAATATTAGACGTTAAAAGGAGGAAAGTGAGACAAATCATTATGAAGGAGAAGGTTAAATTCTGTATGTTGCAGGAAACAAAACGTCAATCTGTAGATGATAGGTTTGTTAGTAGCGTGTGAGGAGGTGGTGAATATGGGTGGTCTGCCTCTTATTCAGCTGGAAAATCTGGTGGATTGATTTCTGTATGGAATTCTAAGTCTTTTAACCCTATGTTCAGTTTTTTTGGGTTAGGTTTTCTTGGCTTGTTTGGACATGTTAGAGATCAGGACATATATATAGTTAATATATATTCTCCCTGTTCCATAACGGAGAAAAGAAAACTTTGGAAAGATCTCATCAGGATGAAAACAAATTTTCCTAAGGGTGATTGGATCGTTGAGGGTGATTTCAACGCTGTTAAGTCTAGGGAGGAAAGGAAAGGTAGGGGTAGACCTAACTTGACAGAGATGGAGGAGTTTAATTTTTTCATTGAGGAAATGGAACTTCATGATTTATGTTAGATGTCAAACATGTTATATATTTGGATGCAATAATTGGCAATTTTCATGACTTTCCTTGTGTAATTGGTTGGTTTAAGTGATTAATTGTGTTGTAGTGCGTACATTGGAATACATGTGTGGAGCTTGTAATTTGTGTGTTAATGTGCAGGTTTAGGCATGAAAGGATCAAGATTGGAGACACATTGAGTGGATGCAAGCTGCCACTGAAATTGTTGCTGCAACAGAGCATTCGCAATGCGAAGAATCTGGCGAAAGACCAGCGAAGGTTCGCACTGCGAACGTCAGCGAAGGTGCCAGCGAATGGTGGCAGAAAGTTCCATTTTTGAAATTACTAAAAGTTTGCACTTCGAACTCCTAGCGAGGGTTCGCTGGTTGTTTCGCAGTGCGAATATGCTAGCGAAGGGTGGCAGTAAGTTTTGGAATTTGATTGTCTTGGCTCGCTAGTTTATTCGCAGTGCGAATGAGCTAGTGAGTTATTCGTTGTGCGAAGGAATGGTTCGCACTACGAACACACGATTTCTTCTTGGGGCGGTTTAAGTCTCAGAGGCACTTAAGGTGCCATTTTCTCTCATTCGCAGTGCGAATGATGCACTCGCAGTGCGAATCCTGCAGATTTCAGAAGTGTAAAAATAGATTTTCACTTTATGTGGATGGGATCTCTTGTTCATTTTCACTAGTAATCATAGTTTTCAGTATTTTGATCATCAAATAGTGGATTTTCACTTGGAGAAGCTGAAGTCGCATCCATTCTTGATTATTCGTCGTGGATGCTCATTCATCTCCTCTCTTTACTTGTTATCCAAACTACCATGAAAAGTGGTAGCTAAACACTCAATGTTGAGGTTAGAAGTAGTTGATTCTGATTTTATGTATTGCTGTTGATCTATTGTATATGAACAAAGTCTTTGATCAATATAGATGATGTTGTTTTCTCTTAATGATCCATGTGTGATTTGTTTTGCTCTAGACATAGATTCTACAAATCATGACCTAACAATTTTATCTCTTAAAAACCAAACTCTAGACATAGATTTGGGATTTGCTATTCGCATTGTGTTGATTTTAATGATTGTTGTTTAGATTTTTAGCATGAGACATCATCTAACGGTCTAAACAACGATACTCACGACTTCGCTTTAGACATAAACTTAGTCGGGAGGATAGTTGTATTGATCGGAAACCGAGTTCATATGCTTGATTAATTGTTTATACGTGAAAAGGATTAGCGAAACCTAACCTTGACATGCTTTTATCAAAACTTTTACAAAATCTTTGTCACCAATTAATCTTTGCTACAAATGAATGTTAACAACAAATGAGAAATTTTTGAAACCATTGAACTTAAAGTATCACAACTATTGAACGACACACATCAAATATCGAACAATCCCTGTGTATACGATTAAAAACAACCCCCACTATTACTCTACTAACAAAATGGCGCCGTTGTCGGGGATTGTTTAGTGATATTGCAAGCATTGCGATAGTTGAGCTATTTTAAGCTTGTTACCATTTTATCTTGAACTTGTTAATTTGTTTTGTTTAGTGTGTAGACTTAGTTTATGCGAGGGAAACTACCGGTGGACCAACTTCTTTTCGATCCTGAGATTGAGAGAACCGCTCGTAGAATCAACAACAGAACTAGACGAAGGAGGCAGCTAGCAAGACAGAAACGAGAACAAGAGGAAAGTACTTCTACACCACCACCACTTGCACAAATACTTCCAGTTATGGAGGCAGATCCACCACCACCACCACCACCACCTGCTTCTAGGCCATGCACAAATAGTCCGAGACACAATGCTCAGTTCGCTCGCCATGCACATAATGGTCGTCATGCTGAAATGAAGACCGGAATTCTCCAACTGTTATATCAAAGTCCATTTATGGGTATGGATCATGAAGATCCTTTTACCCATCTGACGAAATTTTATGAAATAACGGGAGCGACTGGTGCACCTGAAGCAGAAGAGGAATCTCTATTTAAGAGACTATTCCCGCATTCTCTCATTGGGAAGGCAAATGAATGGTATCTTGATCAGTCAACGGCCATAATAACGGATTGGAATGCATTGGAAGAGAAATTTTTAGAGAGATTTTTTCCTCACACTCGGTTTATGGAAGCAAAGACCGCCATCGCGGTATTCACACAAGGAGCCAATGAATCTCTCAATGAAGCTTGGGAGAGGTTCAAATCAATGTTAAGAAAGTGCAAGGGCCATGGTTTTGATGAATTGTCACAAATTCATATATTTAGAAATGGGCTTCAACTTGTACATAAAACCTTGTTGGATGCCACCGCTGGTGGATCCTTGTTAAGTAAAACCGCAGTAGAAGCCACAACTATCATTGATAAGATGGCCTTGAACGATCATCAAGGTAGTCACAACCGTGGACCTTCTCAACGAACTCCGGGAGTGTTGGAATTGGGAACAAACGATGCTATCCTTGCGCAGAACAAATTATTATCACAACAGGTTGAGTTGTTAACTAAGCAAATGTCTAAATTGCCGCTACAATTCAAAGAGATTCATGAGTCTTCAAGTAAAAATGTGCAAGTGTTAGTTTGTGAATTATGTAGAGGTGACCATCCGACCGGTTATTGTCCTCCCGTTGTGGAGGAAGCAAACTACGCGGGAAATCAAGGATACCAACCCCGACCTCCGTATCAACAAGGCAACCAAGGTTACTAACAACGGGCTAACCAAGGTTATCAACAACAATGGAGACCGCAAGAAGCCGGACCATCAAACCATCAACAATACCAAAATTACACTCAACCTCCGCAAGCTCCCGTTGGAAATACGAAGATGGAGGACACGCTCACACAATTTATGCAAATGGCAATTTCCAACCAAAAGAACACCGATGCGGCCATAAGGAATCTTGAAACACAAGTTGGGCAATTATCCAAACAATTGGCCGACCAACAAAAAGGGCACTTTACGGCAAATACGCTTCCGAATTCTAAAGATTGCAAAGCAATTCTCACAAGAAGTGGAAGAGAGATTGACATGGGTGTAAGTAAAAGAGTTGTGGAGGAGGAGGTTGTAGTTGAAAATGAAAAAGAAAAAGATAGTGAGGAGATTGTAGTAGAAAAAAATGTTGAGGGTGTTTTTTATTTGAAAATGAGAAGGAAAAGAGTGAGAATGAGAAAAAAATAGAGAGTGAAGAAAGAGTGAAGAGAACTAGGAAGGGAAAAGAGCCGATGAACAATATTCTGATCCAATATTTACCATATCCTCATGCTCCTACAAAGAAAGATAGTGCGCGGCACTATTCTCGGTTTATGGATATTTTCAAACAATTACAAATAAATATTCCATTTTCTGAGGCTTTGGAGCAAATGCCTAAATATGCGAAATTTATGAAGGATATCCTCACGAAAAAGAAGAGGTATACGGATCAAGAGACGATTATGGTAGATGCAAGTTGTAGTGCCATCATTCAACGTACTCTCCCGAGGAAAGAATGTGATCCGGGACGAGTTACATTGCCGGTTACGATAGGAAACATTTATGTGGGCAACGGATTGATTGATTTAGGCTCTAGTATCAACTTGATACCTTTGTCGATTGTGAAACAGTTAGGACACATGGAATTGAGGTCCACTCAAATGACGTTGCAACTCGCAGATAAATCCACTACCCGTCCTCACGGTGTAGCGGAAGATGTGTTGGTCAAAGTGGACAAATTTTTGTTTCCGATAGACTTTGTTGTCATTGAAATGGAGGAGGATGAGGATGCACCTTTGATTCTTTGAAGGCCTTTCATGAAAACTGCCTGAATGGCAATTGACATGGACGATGATCTCATGAAAGTGAGAGTCCAAGATGAAGAGGTGTGTTTCAATCTTTATGATGCCATGAAGCACAAGAAAGATAAAGGTGATTGTTTCCGAATCGATGCAACGGAGGAAGCGAGTTTTGAAGTTACAAAGCAAATTCATGTCATTGATCCTTTACAAAGAGCTTTGGATGATTCCTTGGAAGTATTCTCGGTTGAAGGAGAGCAAGCTCTTGAAGAGTGTTTGTTAGAGCATGAAGCTTTGGAAGAATTACAACCTTGGGAGTATGAAGAGGAAATTCTAAAAAAAAGTGGTTAATGATGAACCATCCAAACTTGAACTGAAAGTGTTACCTTCAACCTTGAAGTATGCTTTTCTCGATGACGGTGGTAATAAACCGGTGATCATAAGTAGTATTTTGTCTGAAAACGAGGAGAGCCGCTTAATTCAAGTGTTGAGAAAAAATCAGGATGCAATGGGATGGACGTTGTCCGATCTCAAAGGCATAAGCCCTTCATATTGCAGGCACCGTATATTTATGGAGGAAGATTTTAAACCGGTTGCTCAACCTCAACGCCGGTTAAATCCAATCATGAAAGAAGTGGTTAGAAAAGAAGTGGTAAAATGTTAGAAGCCGAAATGATTTATCCCATTTCTGACAGCCCGTGGGTTAGTCCGGTGCATGTGGTACCAAAAAAAGGCCGATTAACGGTGGTCCGAAACGAGAAAAATTAGCTCATTCCAACAAAAACCGTTACCGGGTGGAGAATGTGCATTGATTACCGTAGGTTGAACAAAGCTACACGAAAATATCATTTCCCTCTACCTTTTATGGATCAAATGCTCGAAAGGCTTTCCGGTCAACAATTCTACTATTTTTTGGATGGTTATTCGGGTTACAACCAAATTATTGTGAACCTGGAGGATCATGAAAAAACCGCTTTTACATGTCCTTTTGGAATCTTCGCTTATAGGAGGATGCCGTTTGGATTATGTAATGCACCGGCGACTTTTCAACGGTGTATGCAAGCTATATTCTCGGATTTGATCGAAAAGACAATTGAGGTCTTTATGGATGATTTCTCTATTTTTGGACAATCGTTTGATATTTGCTTGAAAAATTTGGATACGGTGTTGGAACGGTGTGTGGAAACTAATTTGGTGCTTAATTGGGAAAAATGCAACTTTATGGTGAACGAGGGAATTGTGCTCGGTCACAAAGTTTCTTCAAAGGGCCTTGAAGTTGATAAAGCCAAGGTGGACGTTATTGAGAAATTACCACCACTGATGAATGTCAAAGGTATAAGGAGCTTTCTTGGACACGCCGGGTTTTACCGTAGATTCATCAAGGACTTCGCAAAGGTCGCAAAGCCATTGAGCAACTTGCTCGTCCAAGGTAAGATTTTTGACTTTGACGAGTCTTGCCTTTTTGCATTTAATTTTTTGAAAAAGAGTTTAACTACCTCACCGATAATCGTTGCACCTAACTGGAAATTGGATTTTGAATTAATGTGCGATGCAAGCGATTATACGGTTGGGGCTGTTTTGGGTCAAAGGAAAACGAATTTCCACGCTATACATTATGCGAGCAAAGTTTTAAACGAGGCTCAAATTAACTATGCAACAACTGAGAAAGAGTTGCTTGCCATAGTGTATGTGTTGGAGAAATTTTGTTCCTATTTGATTGGTTCACGAGTCTTCGTTTACACGGACCACACGGCTATAAGGTATCTGCTCACCAAACCTGATTCTAAGCATAGGCTTATTCGGTGGATCCTTTTGTTACAGGAATTTGATCTTGAAATTCGTGACAAAAAAGGATCCGAGAATTTGGTGGCGGATCACTTATCCCGCTTGGTAAACGTTGACGTGACCAAGAATGAATGTGAGGTCAAAGAGGAGTTCGCAGGTTAGACCGTGGTTCGCCGACATGGCTAACCACAAAGCCACCGGATTGATACCGGACGGTCTAACGCACCACCAAAAAAGAAAATTTTTGTCGGACGCCAAGTCCTTCGTATGGGACGAACCTTATTTGTTTAAACTTGGTGTCGACAACCTTTTAAGAAGGTGTGTCTCATTGGAGGAAGCCACAAATATTCTATGGCATTGTCATAACTCTCCGTATGGAGGACACTTTAATGGGTTAAGAACGGCCACTAAAGTCCTTCAATCGGGCTTTTATTGGCCGTCCTTATTCAAAGATGCGCATGCGCATGCCCTAAGTTGTGACAAGTGCCAGAGAAGTGGAGGAATTTTACGGCGGCACGAGATGCCTTTACAGAATATGTTGGAGATTGAAGTTTTTGACTGTTGGGGGATCGACTTTGTCGGTCCGTTCCCAGCTTCATTTTCCAATGAATATATTTTGGTCGTTGTTGATTATGTGTCTAAGTGGGTTGAAGCGATAGCTTGTGCGAAAGCCGACGGAAAAACAGTAGTGAAATTTTTGAAAAGAAACATTTTTGCGCGTTTTGGTACTCCGAGAGTGTTAATAAGTGATGGAGGGTCTCACTTCTGTAACACTCAGCTTGACAAAGCTTTGGAGCAATATGGTGTGAAGCACAAGGTTGCCACACCATATCATCCTCAAGCTAATGGTCAAGCAGAGGTATCCAATCGTGAGATAAAACGTATTTTAGAAAAACTATTTCGGCCTCGAGAAAAGATTGGGCCAACAAATTGGATGATGCTTTGTGGGCGTATCGGACCGCTTTTAAGGCTCCGATCGGTCTCACACCGTTTAAAAATGTGTATGGTAAGAATTGCCATCTGCCCGTGGAGTTGGAGCACAAGGCGTTTTGGGCCTTAAAATTTTTAAATTTTGATCCAACTCTTAGCGGAGAAAAAAGAAAAGTGCAATTACAAGAATTGGATGAATTACGCCTTCAGGCGTACGATTCCAATAAACTGTACAAAGAGCGTGTAAAGTCTTACCATGATAGAAAAATAATCATCAAGCAGTTTGAGGTGGGACAGCTGGTCCTGATATTCAATTCTCGGTTAAAACTGTTTCCGGGAAAGTTAAGGTCTAAATGGCCGGGTCCGTTCCGGATTCGAGAAATCAAACCTTATGGAGCGATTATAATTGAAGACACAACAACCAAAGAGAATTGGACTGTGAATGGCCAAAGATTGAAAGTGTACCTTGGAGGAGATTTCGAGCGGAATCCCGCCATTGTTCCCTTCCGCGATCCGTGAGATTGTGGTGGACCGTCGAGCTTAGCCGACGTTAAACAAGCGCTTGTTGGGGGGCACCCCAACATTGTAAGTATTTTGCTTTTATTTGCTGTTTGTAGTGTTTTTATAGTATTATACCATATGCAGTGTGGCAGCAGGACAGACCTGAAAATTTTGCAAAACTGTCTTGTTCGCTGGCTTGTTCGCACTGCGAATCTGGGGCGAGCATTTGCCAGCCATTCGCACTGCGAACGCCAGCGAACCAGACTTTGTGGTTTTGCTGCCACCTCATTAAAAGTAAGGGTTTTGTATTGGGTGGGCCTGCACGTAGGCCCAAGACCCATGTTGAATTTCTGATGACTTGAGGGGCAAACCCTAGTCACTTCCCTCTCACCATTCAAAGAAAAAGAAAAAGGAAAAACTCTCTAGTACTCTTTCTCCTTCACGTGTGTGTGCCACCTTCTCTCAAATTTCTTTTACTCAATTGCCATTTCTAACCAGGTTTGAATTCTTTTCTCTGTGCTTTCTGTTAGTGTGATTTTGGTTGGGAATTTGCATGAGAAATATTTAGGCATTTGGGTTAAAATTCTGTTTTAGGTTTTTCAATGCATGTTGAATTTTCTAGTGGCTTTTGAGTATAGAATACATGTAGAATGATGCCATGTTGTGAAATCTGGGTCTGCTATTTTTTTCAAAGTTTTCGTGCATTCGGTGGCCCATTCGCAGTGCGAATCTAGGGCGAACGTTCGCCAGGATTCGCAGTGCGAACGTTGCAGCGAGCATCCCAGATTTTTGTTTTTATTAGTGCATTCTGATGTATTTGTGTCCTAATTTCTAATGATCTGTCTTGGTGTTTTTGTATGGGATTTGTTTGTCATTTGTGCAAATGGGTCCTAAAACTAATTTGGCCAAGAAAAGGAAAGCATCAACATCCAGACAAGTACCGATCAGTTTCGACGAAACTCGGTTCAAGGGTCCTAGGCAAGCTCAGCGATATGAGGTTTTGGAAATAAGGACCATCCTTGCAGAGAAGAGATTTATTCTGAATGATCAGGGGAGTTATCGTTCTGTAGCTGCCCTTTTGCATGAACAAAAGTGGGATCAGCTGATAACTCCCCTTGATTCGTACAATGTGGAGGTGGTTCGACAGTTCTATGCCAACGCCCTTCCTGATGAGGGGGATCTGTTTAATTGGACTACTGTTGTTGGAGGAAAAACTGTGAGGTTTGATAGAAGGACAATTAGCAGAGTTCTTGGAGACCCTCTTCCATTGCGTGCCAGTCAAGAGGATGCATACCACAGGAACCTTAACTGCAACCGGGATATCACACAAATTACCACTGATTTGTTGCGCCCGGGTAAAAATGTGAAGTTCAAACATTCGGGAGTTGCTGTTAGGTATCATCGAGAGGACATGTTGCCTTTGGCCCAACTTGTATTACTTTTGGTTGTCACCAACATTAAACCAAAGTCACATTCCTCTACAGTTCCAATTCCCCTGGCTCACTTAGTCCACAACATCCTTACAAATGTGGAGATTGATGTCGCAAGGATAATTGCAGATGAAATAAGGGCAATTGTCGAGAGTGGATTAGGAGGGAACGCTTCGAGGAAAAATTCCCCTCTTGCATTTCCGTGCCTGATCATATCCTTATGTGCTGAAGCTGGTGTTAATTTGCCTTCGCGTCGTCAGGTCACTATCACGTCGGCTATCGATGATCGATACGTCGACAAATTTTTCAAACCTAAGGGTGTTAGGGCTGAGTCTCAAGCCCTGCTGCAGGGGTTGGTACGAGTGGGGGTAATACTTTTGAGTCTCCGAATTTCTATCCTTATCAGCAGGAGATCTGCCAGTATAACTGGGATTGGATGGTCGTTTCTCAGCGCACCATGCTTGATTTACATGACTCTATGCAGGTACTTCAGCTGCAGATTCGGGATCTCGCTGCGGAGCAGACTATGATGTCGAGGGAGCAGTTCCTTGCACATGCTGGATGACCTGAGGCCAGGCCAGTTTTCGGTGGGGGAGAGGATTCAGTTGGTCCTGCTGGAGAGGATGCTGATGAGGATGGAGATGGTGATGATATGGAGGGAGATGGCACCGATGTGGAGGTTTCTGGTAATACTTCTGATGAGGGATATGATGATGAGCAGGTTACCGAGGTTTTGGAGACGGAGTCTGATGAGGACTAATTTTGTGATTTTCAGACGTGTGTACTTCCTTTGGTCTCCAAAGCGAAGTTTTCTTATATTTTGTATTTTTTCAGCTTTTACTAGTCTATTGTATCCATATAGTGGAATATTTTAAATATTGGTGTACTTGTACCCTAGTGGTACCATTTTGGATATTGTAGATGTTTTTACACCAAGCACTTTATTATTATTATTAGTAATGTTAAGTGTTTTTAGTAAAAAATTTTGTTTCTCTTTTACTAATAATTTTTTGATTTTTAATTGTTAATATGTTTTCATGTTAATGTTCATTCTTTTATGATGAAATTTTGGAAGTAGGTTGGAGACTCTTGATTTTTAAAGAAATATTCCTCCATGATGTGAGGGCTATGATAGTACCTTAAGCATTGTGTTGCGACAAGGTACATCGTTACCTGGTTCGAGAATTTTGTATGTTTTAGAACTTTGTGTCTTGTGCGATTGATAATGTTGTTTCATGTTACAACTTCCTTTGAATGCATGTGTCATTTTAGGATAAAAAACCATTAAAGTGAGAAGCCTCCAAAGTGTTATTATATGCTAAGGATTGTTGATGAATGTTGTTTTTACTTTTAATTCATGCCTTATCTTGTGACCATGTGACTTTGTGAAAGTAGGAGAAGTGATCAAGACACCTGTTGAAAGTGAGCACAACCATGTCCATATAGTAATTCACCCGTGAGGAGTGAGCATTTGGTATCCCCTTTGAGCCTAAACAGTTTAGAACTCAGTTTAGTGATGAACTTGTTTTATGTACATAATTTGCAAGTTTGGTTCATCACTGAATTTGGTGAGTTTCTAACATTTTCTTCTTGAACCTTTGAAATTGTATACTTTGCCTTCCTTGCCTTAAAAAGCAAGGAACGTTCACGTTAGGTTGAGTCGAAAATGAGTTGGGGAGAATAAAAAGAAGATGGGTGCATTACTCCAAATTTTGAAAAAAAATTCAAGTAAGCATGTAAAGAAAAGAGTGTGAATATGTTGGACAAATGAGAAAATGCTTGCTTGAATGAAAAAAAAAATGTAGAGTCAATAATTGTGCATGGTAGTTTGTGAAGGTGTAATGAAAAATTGGTGAAATGAAGTTGAGATGTGTGAATATGTGTATAGTGAATGTTCTTTTGCTTCGGCAATTTCGTTTCAATGGCCATTAGAAATGTCCCTTTTTTGTTTACCCGACCAAGCTACAACCTTGAAGTCCTTCGTGATCTTTTACTTCCATGATTTCTTTTGTGTTCATTGAGATATGGTATGAATTGCTTAGTATTTGCATCATTGATCATTTGAGTGTAATTGTCCCGTGCTTGTATGCACGTTTGCCTTCAATCCTTTTTCGAAGAGGAGTGTAGAATGACATGTGCAGGATGAGTTAGTTGTCTCTTGAAACATTGTTTGAAATTGTTTAAGAGGCAAGTTCTTTTACGTTATAGGTTCTTGAATTGTGTAATTGTTGCGTTGTTGTGATCGTTGTTTAGTTGAGCCATTTTTCGCGTCTTGGTTGAATTGAATGCTCGAGCAAATCCTCGTGAGAGGCATACTTTTCTTGAGGACAAACAAAGAGTTAGTTGGGGAGAGTTTGTTAGATGTCAAACATGTTATATATTTGGATGCAATAATTGACATTTTTCATGACTTTCCTTGTGTAATTGGTTGGTTTAAGTGATTAATTGTGTTGTAGTGCGTACATTGGAATACATGTGTGGAGCTTGTAATTTATGTGTTAATGTGCAGATTTAGGCATGAAAGGATCAAGATTAGAGACATATTGAGTGGATGCAAGCTGCCACTGAAATTATTGCTACAACAGAGCATTTGCAGTGCGAAGAATCTGGCGAAGGACCAGCGAAGGTTCACACTGCGTACGTCAGCGAAGGTGCCAGCGAATGGTGGCAGAAAGTTCCATTTTTGAAATTACTAAAAGTTCGCACTGCGAACTCCTAGTGAGGGTTGGCTGGTTGTTTCGTAGTGCGAATATGCTAGCGAAGGGTGGCAGTAAGTTTTGGAATTTGATTGTCTTGGCTCGCTAGTTTATTCGCAGTGCGAATGAGCTAGCGAGTTATTCGCTGTGCGAAGGAATGGTTCGCACTACGAACACATGATTTCTGCTTGGGGCGGTTTAAGTCTCAGAGGCACTTAAGGTGCCATTTTCTCTCATTCGCAGTGCGAATGATGCACTCGCAGTGCGAATCCTGCAGATTTCAGAAGTGTATAAATAGATTTTCACTTTATGTGGATGGGATCTCTTGTTCATTTTCACTAGTAATCATAGTTTTTAGTATTTTGATCATCAAAGAGTGGATTTTCACTTGGAGAAGCTGAAGTCGCATCGATTCTCGATTATTCGTCGTGGATGCTCATTCATCTCCTCTCTTAACTTGTTATCCAAACTACCATGAGAAGTGGTAGCTAAACACTCAATGTTGAGGTTAGAAGTAGTTGATTCTGATTTTATGTATTGCTGTTGATCTATTGTATATGAACAAAGTCTTTGATCAATATAGATGATGTTGTTTTCTCTTAATGATCCATGTGTGATTTGTTTTGCTCTAGACATAGATTCTACAAATCATGACCTAACAATTTTATCTCTTAAAAACCAAACTCTAGACATAGATTTGGGATTTGCTATTCGCATTGTGTTGATCTTAATGATTGTTGTTTAGATTGTTAGCATGAGACATCATCTAACGGTCTAAACAATGATACTCACGACTTCGCTTTAGACATAAACTTAGTCGAGAGGATACGCGGTTGTATTGATCGGAAACCGAGTTCATATGCTTGATTAATCGTTTATACGTGAAAAGGATTAGCGAAACCTAACCTTGACATGCTTTCATCAAAACTTTTACAAAATCTTTGTCACCAATTAATCTTTGCTACAAATGAATGCTAACAACAATTGAGAAACTTTTGAAACCATTGAACTTAAAGTATCACAACTATTGAACGACACGCATCAAATATCGAACAATCCCTATGGATACGATTAAAAAAAACCCCCACTATTACTCTACTAACAATTTACCTGTGGTTGGAAACAGATTTTCCTGGTTCAATTCGAACGATTCCTGTAAAAGCAGGCTAGATCGTTTTCTTATATTAGATAATTTAAGCCGAAGATGGATGGTCGATAGTCAGAAAGTGGGTAAGCGAGATGTATCAGATCACATGCCAATTTCGCTTATTTTTAATCTTAAGAATTGGGGCCCTAAACCGTTTAAATCGTTTAATGAGTGGTTTGATCACCCTGACTTTCTCAAGTTTGTCAAAGAATCATGGGAGTCTGTTGATGCAGTTGGAGATGCGAGTAGTATTCTGACTCATAAACTCAGGGCTTTGAGAGCTAAATTAAGATGGTGGAATTTGTATATATTTGGAATTCTTGATCTCAAAGTTGAGAAGAACATCGAGTCTCTCAACCAAATCGAAGATTTGATGGCTGTAACGGTTACGGACCTGCCTGAATCTGTTTTGAAAGTTAGGAGTCATGCTCAAGAAGATTTATGGAACAACTTGATTCTTAAAGAAAGCTTGATTCATCAAAAATCCAAGCTCAAATGGTCTCTCGAAGGAGATAACAATACAAAGTTTTTCCACTCTTACATTAATTCAAGAAGGAGGCTGAATTCTATTTCTGCTTTGAATGTGGAAACTCATGTGGAAGACTCTGTTATTGGTATTAAATATGTTATTCATAATCATTTTGCTGCCAAGTTTCAAGAGTCTTATCCTGGAGATTTTAGCATGGATTTGGGAGGTTTGTCTAAACTTTCTGATATAGATAATGTTGAACTAACAAAACCTTTTTCAGCTGATGAGATTCTTGAAGCGTTAAATTCTTGCGACGGCAACAAAAGTCCTGGACCTGACGGATTTAATCTTTATTTTATCAAGAAGACTTGGGATATTACTGGCAAGGATTTCATTAACTGTATCACTGAATTTCATGAAAAAGCTTATCTTTCCAAAGCTATCTGTTCATCATATCTTGTTTTGGTTCCTAAGAAAGAAAATCCACAATCTCTGAAGGAATTCAGGCCTATTGCTCTGATAACCTGCATTAAGAAAATTATTTCAAAAATTCTTGCTGCTAGATTGAGTCATGTGATCAGGAAATTAATATCTTCTTCCCAATATGTGCTTATTCAAGGCCGACAGTTACTAGATGGTGTTCTTATAGCTAATGAAGTGGTTGATATGGCTATTAAGAAAAAAAGAAGAGGTTTCTTGTTTAAGGTCGATTTCTTTCAAGCGTACGACTGTGTGAGATGGACTTTTCTTCTTAAAATTCTTGTGGCTATGAATTTTAGTCCAAAATGGATTGAGTGGATTAGAGGGGTTATTAGCAACAACTTTTCTTCGATCCTTGTTAATGGAAGCTTATTGAAAGATTTCAAATTGTATAGAGGCATAAAAGAAGGAGATCCACTATCTCCTTTCCTCTTCGTTCTCGTTGCGCAATGCCTTGCCCTTTTAGTGAAGTCTGCTGTCAACAATCAGATATTGAAGGAATTTAAAATTAATGGAGAAACCTCTGTTAGCCTCCTCCAGTTCGCAGACGACACCCTCATTATTTGTGACGATTCTTGGTCCATCCTTTGGGCTATCAAAGCCATCCTAAGGGGTTTCGAAGTCCTATCTGATTTATCGGTAAACTTTTCCAAAAGCAGCTTAATTGGTCTGGGTCTTAATGTTTGGACTGTTGATGCAGCTGCATCTTTCCTGCTTTGTAAAGTAGGTAGTTACCCTTTCAAATTTTTGGGGGTGGTCATAGGCGGTAAACACAAACATTCTAAGTTATGGGATCCTATTGTTACATCTATTAAAGCCAGATTATCTTCTTGGAAAGGAAAACTCCTTTCCATTGGAGGCCGTGTTACACTTATCAATTCCGTCTTATCAAACCTACCAATTCATTACTTATCTTTTTATCTGGCCCCTCAGAAAATTCTTAAGGAGATCAAAGCTATCCAACGGAAATTTCTTTGGATCAGTGGCATTGACAAAAGCAATATCAATTGGGTGAAGTGGTCCTTAGTGTGCAGACCTAAGTTCAGTGGTGGTCTCGGCATCAGAGATATCACAACCTTCAATCGCTCTCTTATTTCCAAATGGATTTGGCGTGCAATCAAGGAGCCTAACACATTATGGTGCAGGATCCTGTCTGCTTAATATGGTTGTCTGAAATCCCTGCTTCTGTCACGACAACATGTTGGTTTAAATAGAACATGGTCTGCTTGGTGGAATGATGTTGTTAGCTTGGCAGATCACTCTTTGGTTAGGGGTTCTCTGATTTGCTTTGTTGGAAACTAGGTAATGGCGAATTGATTTTGTTCTGGCACTCCCGTTGGGTTGGTGAATCATCTCTAAAACTTTTATTCCCACTTCTGTTTGAGCAATCCGCTTGTAAAGATGCACTTGTCAAAGACTACGAAAGGTGGGTTGGCGATAGATGGCATTGGGACATTAACCGTAGTAACACAGATTTGGTGGACGGCGTATCGGATTTACCGTTGGATCTGTAACATTCCCTATCACGTTTCACAATCTCTCCTGACACTGAAGATGCGTGCTGGTGGCCTCTTTGTGATGACAACAGGTTTTCCGTCAAATCGTGCTACCTTGCTACATTACCTGATGCGGAAATTGTTGAATTTGATGATAAAACTATAGAAGCTTTGCAACATCTTTGGAAGGCATCGATCCCTCTTAAAGTTAAGATCTTTGGTTGGAGGTTATTCTTAAATCGTCTTTCGACTCGCGACAATCTTGTAAAGAGGAGTATCATTTCAAATCCTCATGAAATGGTCTGTGTATTTTGCTTCCACTTGGTTGAAACTAATAGTCATCTTTTTACATCTTGTCTCAAAACAAAGGCAGTTTGGCAGGAGGTTGAATCTTGGACCGACTTTCATCATTCAGCGTCGTCTTGTTGCGTAGAATCGTTTCTCCTGTGGAAAAGCTCCTCCTTACCTGGTTCCTCTATGTTTTGGCTTATCACGTGCTGGTGCATCTGGTGGTGCAGAAATCGGGTTATTTTTAACGAGTGTGTTGCTGATCCGAAACAGATTTTTAATATGATTGCTCAAGTCACCTGGAGATGGAAAGCTTCGAATTGTAAGAAGAGATACAATTGTAATTTCTATGAATGGTTCAAAATGCCATTGAATTTTTTGTAGTTAGTTTGGTTTTCTTTGGCCTATTAATGCTTGGGGCTGTTCTGTTTTAACCTGCTAATGGCAGTTGTATCAATTTTTGGGTCTGTTTTTGACCTTTTTTTAATGAATTTATTATCAAAAAAAAAAAAAAGAAAATTTAGGATTCTTTGTAATAGAACCCTTCCTTTTCTGATTCTGCACATCTGCAGGTTTGTATTGGTCTGCATAATTGCAGGAAATATTGATTGTAATTGGGTCTACTTTTGACCTTATTAATGAAATTCGAGATTTAAAAAAAAAGTATTTATTATATATTTTATATAAAAATTATTGATACTTTGATCAATAACACTATACTCAATTTTATATATTTGAAATAGTTTTTTCCTATATTTTCTCTAACAGAAAAAATAGTTTTTTTTATTGGTAGAAAAAAAAGTTATTTTTTCTTCCATATGTTACTTTGTTTATTTATGGTTCGCATTTATTTTCTTTACAAGGTTATTCTACTATGAATTTCAAATTTGTTAGTTGAAAAGAATTTGAATTCAAATCATAATTAATTTTCCTTTAATTTTGGCTTATATATTCAAATTCAATTTCTAATTCCTATTATTGATATCAACTTTGAAAATTTTGTTTCAACAATCCAAACCAGTTTTGTTCTATAAATCAAATTTTCAATCTCCTTGCCGTGAAATCATTTTTTCTCCTAGATCAGTTTAATTATATAAATTCAAATCATAACTAATTTCCCCTTAATTATATAAATTCAAATCATAACTAATTTCCCCTTAATTATATAAAAACAAATTTAAAAAAAAAATAGTTATTTTGATTGAACATCACAAAATGCTATAAATGTTTGCAAATTGCGTACCTGTCTACAAGCTGGACAAGTGTCGCTCGTATTCATCCATTCATATATACAGCCGAGGTGATAATGGTGACTGCACGGTATAGTAATCTTAGGGTTTTGAACAGTATACCCTGAAACATTTAAATAAGATACTAATTAAATGGTAACAACACTAAAAAAAATTGAATTCAGAAATGAAATTAAAGATATGGTACAAATAACCACTCAAACATCTCAAAAAAAAACATATCCAAATATTACATTGATTTCTTCAATTGAGGGTTTGATGACAAAAATAAACAATTATAAATATGTTTTCAATTAAAAAAAATAACGGTTCACCTTTAGGTCAAATGTGCTTTTTTGTCCTAAATTCCTAATTTATGAAAGTGACATCTTTTTGTCTGTTTCACAGACGGTTCACCTTTAGGTCAAATGTGTTTTTGCTCTAATATGTGAAAGTGGGATCAAAAACAAAAACTAAAAAGTAAAAAATTACCATCAAAACATATAAGACATCCATTTTCTTCTGATGATTTTGATTCATCTGAGCAATGTGTGAAAGTAGAATCGTCGGATATAGGTTCAGGTTCAAGTAACTCAGGAGCAATAAGTTTCTTTGAAAATGGAAATTGTGTAGTATTGGATCCTCTATGCCTATACTGTAAATAAATAAAAAATCACCAAATAATTATTAAAAAAAAAAAAAACAGCAGCTATGATATATAAAAAAAAACCAAACAAAGTTTGAATTATACTATATAAGAAAGAAGAAATAATTACAGAATAGGTAAAATCAGGGTTAAAATCTCTATTTCCAGGATGATGAGTTGTAGTTCGTGAAGGCGGCGGAACCGAGTTTAAATCTTCATTTCTACAATAAACAGAATAAATACTAGTCCGTGGAGGCCGTGGAGTCCGGTCTCTATTTCTCTGATGATGACGACGAGGAGTAGTTGGTTGACGAGGAGTCGATCCCCTTAAACAACTGCATAAGCAACCCATGATTTAATTGATTGATTGTATTGTTGGGGTGTGAGAGAAAGAAGAATATATATTTAGAGAATTATTGGATTGGATTAATAATTCTAGACGGTCTAGGGTTTGATAAAGGTGTAATGGAAGAACAATTCTACCGAGTGACAATTTATTCAATTGGTCTAAGTCGTTATGAATTAATTGCTAAAAAAATTAGAGAAATTTAATTGAGATGATGAATATAGATTCATGACTCAATACTTTGATTTTTTTTACTTTAATTCTATTATTTTGGTATATTATTTTCCTTCCTATTATTTTGCTCAATTCTGTTACTCCTAATCTCTATTGTTTTGGTTGTTACGTGGAGTTTTTAATTTAATCAGGATGTACCAAGTCATATTTTGCTTGTTTGTAGTTTCTAATTCATGTACCAAGTTATTTTTTAAATAATTTTAAAAAAAAAAAATTTTACTTTATTGTTTTTTTTAATCAAAAGGAACTATATATATTAATTCAAAAAACCAACGACAGTACAAAGCGATACTGAAGGATCCAGCCTTCAAAAACAAACCAAACCATCCAAGGAACCAAAAAACCTATATCATCAGTAAAGTTATGTGAGGTCTAAGTCTCTCACAAAACCAACCTCTATAAACAATCATATCTATAATGGTTTTAACAATACTATTATTATCTACATTGTTCCCGAAACATTTGTCGTTCCTATCTCTCCAAATGCCATAAATAGTTTCTGTTGCAGCCAATTTTAGGATATTACCTCTCCACCCTTTGCCCGGACCACGAGAAATAACCCACTTCAACTCCTCATTCCACTCCAAAAGAACATGATCCATACTAATCCATTGAAGGATGTTATTCCAAATATTTTTAGTTTCAGCACGACTAAATAATAAATGATCGATAGTTTCAGCTTAGGGGCAAAAATCACAATTCTCATTATCCAGCAAACCCATTTTACACAATTTAGCCTTGGTAGGAAGTCTACCATGACAGGCTTACCAAAGAGTTATCACCGCCCTGGGCCTCACTGCATTCTCGTATATCAATCTATGTCAACTCACTACTTCTTCACCCATGGACCGAAGCTGCAGATACACTTTTTTTGAAGCAAACGTATCACTACAAATCAAACGTTGTCAAATATTATAAATATCAGGCAGAAGCATCCGACTACGACAGGCCGTTTTCATGATCCAAGAAAAATTAGGAGGAGGAGTAACTTCCATGACATTCAGCCCTTTAAAGTAATATGTATGAACCCATTTCACCCACAAGTTATCCACTTTTCGACATAGATTCCATAATAGCTTGAGCATAGTCGTGTTATTCCACGTACCTAATTCTATAATATTGAGCCCGCCATATTTCTTAGGCCTGCAAACATCTTTCCAAGCTACGGGTCTTTTCCTATTAACCTCCAACTTTCCACTCCACATGAATGATCTCAAGATAACCTCTATTTTGTGAATCACAAATTGGGGGAGCGGTAAGCATTGCATTCAATATTTGGCGACAACGAAAGAGACTGATTTTATAAGTTATGCTCTTCCAGCATAGCTGAGGAGTTTACTACTCCAATGTCTACCTCTACCCACCACTTTATCAATAAGAGTCATGTAATGTTGAATATTAAGCTTCTTGCTAGACAGTGGTACCCCTAAGTATCTAAATGGGAGAGAGCCTACCTCAAAAGTAGTCATATTCAGAATTTGATTCCTAATCGCATCTTTGATGCCACCAAAATAAACCTTACACTTCCTAGGATTAAAAACCAGACCAGTGGACATAGAGAATCTATTTAAAACTTCCATCATCAACTCAACAGATTTAAAATCCCCCCTTGAGAAGAGAAGAACATCATCTACAAAAGAAGCCAAATTGGTAATCTTGAGTTTCTCACACTTGGAATGATGATTAAAATCTGGATTTTGCTGCATCTTGTACAAAAGTCTGCTGAGGTATTCCATCAAGATAACAAAAAGGAGGGGGGACAATGGACCCCCCTGCCTAATACCACGACGAGCCTGAAAAATAGTTGATACCTGTAGGAAACTGTAGTGACTGTGATCATAATCCAATGTATGAATTGAGCAGGCAGCTGTTATACCCCAAATTTATCCTACTTGTGTAGAAATTTCATGTGTACATCCATCCACTAATTCTTATTCAAAAAATTCAAAAAAAGTATGTTGTATTTAATGTCATCTCTTTTTTTTTATTTTTTATTATCCATTTTTATTTTATCTAGTTTTAAACCATTTTTTATCATCCAATTAAAAATCTATAACCAAATACTCATTTCTTTATCCTTTCATATTTTTCAATCCAATTACCCACTTTTTCTTTAGACCCAAATCCATATCCATTACTATTTCCAAAATTTGTTTTCAAACTTCATTCTTAATATCCACATTTATCCAATTCCATAAAAAAGCTTTATTTTTTTCCATATTTCAAAACCAAATTTAGGGCATGTGCAAAGTTCCATTCAAATATCCATACCACTATCCAAAATTCATTTAATCCACTTCATCTATTTTTTTTTATTATCCAATTTTCAAATTACAAAAAAAATCTACAAAAGAATCAACCAAGTCTTACAAAAAAGAAAGGCCCATATTTCAAAAACAAAGCCCAATACCAAGGCCCATTGTCCATTTTTACAACCCTACAATAAAATTGCCAAAGAAAGAAAATAAAAAAGAGAGGAAAACTGAATGGTGGACTCCTCACGCCATTCCCTTCTAAGCCGCGAATCTCACTATACCTTCCAAACTGCTACGAACCAACAAACCGTACAAGCACACAGCTACCATTCGTATGATAATCTGGCCATAACTCAAGTGACGTAAACCGAGCAAGTCTGACTCACACAACAAGCCAAAACACTGCTACCAATAACCTGCTGAATCCGCTACAACACAATGACAAACCGCAGCATTGCGAAAGGGACTTCTCACACAACAACCAACAACCTGCATTTTGAAAGTGATATATCATAATGTTACAAGACAAAAACCAAACTGAATGAGAAGTTTGTGAGGTTTTAAAAGAGGAGAAAAACCGAAACAGAGGAAAAAAAAAACGGGGAATAAACTCTCCATCTTCAGTAACTACACCCTTCCTTCACCTGATTTCATCATCAACAAACCACAAACTCAGAAAGTCGCACCAAACTTACCACCACGTTTCCACCATTTTCAGAAAACTTGACCCTAAGCATCACTTCCTCGCTCACGATAACCTTTGCCTCAACCTTGTTCGCTCCAACCCCCAACCCCCATTTTTCTTGCTAATTAACAACACCACCACCACGAACCCTCCTTCATTTTTTCCGAATCACCACACGAACTCAACCTCACCAACTGCCGCGAAACCTCTTCGACTTCCTCATTTCCTTCGAACCTTTAATAACCCAACAACCCACATCATAAATAAAAAACAACCCACAAATCAAAACCAAAATCAGAACAGAGAAAGAGTAGGAGATGAGAGATTTTGGAACGAACCCAAAGAAAAATCATTAACAAACCTGAGCGAAAAATCGAAGAAGGAGACGGACGAATCAATTGAAGAGGAAGGTTGGAGTTTATGCTTGGCTTTGTTGTTTTTTCTCTGGATTTCATTCACAAAAATGGATGACGAGTTGATGGTGGCCGTGAGGTGTCCTTGTTTTTCTTTCCAATTTATTTGCTGATGGAAACTGGATTCAGTTGATTTGGTTTCACTAAAAAGCTTGATGTTGTTAATTTTTATTTTCAAAAACTGATTAACCGTGCCCTTTTTCTTAGCTGATGGGCTTGTAGCTTTTTGTTTTTTTTTCTCTTTCGCTGTTAGTTCACCGGGTTTGAACTTAAGGGTGGATGATGGGCTTGTAAAGCCCAAATGATTCCACTCCTTACACCATCTTTAAGTCTAATGCACCCTCCTATATTTTGTTATGTTTTAATCCATTTATTTTTTCTTAAAATCTTTTTTTTTGTTTTTAAGTTGCTTATTCTAAATATGATTTTGTCTATTTATTCCACTTTTAATGTTCTTTTCAATTATTTAGGGCCAATGACATAAAGATATTCATAGTTTAATCAAAATGATTAAATTGTGATTTATTTGAGGCCCACCTTTTTTATCCATTTTTTATATTCGATTTATGTAATATTTATCATTTTAGTTCATTTATTTCAATTTATTTTGTATTTATCATTTTATTAGATTTTTGTTAGTATTTTAGGTCGATGAAAACCAAATATCGATCGATTTATCGATTTCTCGATTAAATCTCGATAAAGGTGAGACCTTTACACTTTGTATTCACCTTTCTTATTTCATTTATCTTATTGTTTTTATTCATTTATTTTAGGTCAATGAAAACCAAATATCGATCGATTTATCGAATTCTCGATTAAATCTCGATAAAGGTGAGACCTTTATGCTTTTATTCATATTTCCAATTTAATTTCTAATTTCTATTTCACATATTCTTATTCAATTTTGGGTCAATGAAAGTCAAAGATCGTCGATTATCAATTTACCAATTAAATCTGATTAAGACGAGACCATTTTTACTTTATGTCAACTTTAACCTCTTGTCAATATTATCTTGTTTATTTTCCGTCGAATATTATCCCGATTATACTGTCGTTCATTTTTATTCGTATCCATATCATATTCGCATTCATATTTATCTAATTATTTTATTTGTTCAAACACTTAATTCCCGATTAAAACACATATTTAAACCATTTTTCTTAATTAAATTGCGAAAGAATTGAATTCTTGAGGTCTAGGACTTATTGGGTTCTTGAGTGACCGCTAATGAGGCGCACTCCTTAGGTGGCGATCATTCGACCTTTCGCTCTTAAAACACTCATCTAAGCTATTTGGACAAAAGAATACCAATGGAATCTAGCATTCCACGTGGTACTTTTTTTGTTCATCAAAGAATATTTCATAAATCAATCGAATGAAAAAGGTGTCGTTGGATCTAGCATCCCAATAATGCCCCGGTTAATTGGTTGCGAGGCCGACGTCTCGTTTATCGAGTAATCGTCATTCTCCCTAAAACATTTAACAAATCAAATCACTTCCAAACCAGTACTCGACTCGTCGTCGAGCCACTCTTCAAAACATTCTCATAAGTCGAGTGTCTTTTGCCTCGTCGTCAAATGCACACTCGCACATCTCGAAGTTTCGTTACTAGGAGCACCCCTAGGGACTAGTGTCGATCCTCACGTCTTTTCGCAACCCAAGTCGAATCAATCTTTTTCAAACGTTTTTCTTAATCAACTTACGAAAGGAGGAGATTCTTGGAATCTAGCATTCCTTGGATCTTCGAATGAATGGCTCTTGAGGTACGCCCTTGGGTTGTTATTCATTCACCCTTTCGTCTTAAAACACTTAACCATTATCGAACATTTTTCATAATCAACTCACGAAAGAACTAAGTTCTTGGAGCCTATCATTCCTTGGATTCTTGAGTGATTGCTCTCGAGGCACGCCCCTTGGGTTGTATGTCATTCAATCTTTCGTCTCCTAAAATTCAAACCCTAACCCTTTTTTTCGTGGGCGTACCACGAACTACGAATGCTCTGATTCTTTATTCTGGTCCGAGTAAAGATACGTAGGCACAAGATTGCGACGATCTTGGCGAGCTACCTTTTTATTTTTCCACCTTTACCCACACTACCATCTTTTTCCGTCAAACCCCGTAGTCGAACTACGATTGCTCTGATTTCTCATTCTCGTCCGAATGAGCATACGTAGGCCCGAGGGTTCACAATCCTTGCCGAGCAAACTAATAAAAAACTACCCCATTTCCCTTAGCACTCGAAACCTTTTACTTTACCTTTTCGCATATACCATAGAGAAGAAAACAAGCAAGCTTAGATAACATTTCCTCACAATTCAAACCAAGAGGTTCCCGTTGAGTACAACGGACGTGAGGGGGTGCGCGTACCTTCCCCTCACGTAACCGACTCCCGAACCCAGAATGTGGTTGTGACGACCATGTTCTCATCCGCTCTTTTAAAGGTTTTCTCGATATTTTCCTTTCCCTCTCTTTGGGATAAATAAAGTTCGGTGGTGACTCTGTCGAACCGTTTTCCGCGCCTTTCGCGCGAGGGTCGTGTCTTCGATGATTTTTCGAGGTGCGACCGCTGGCGACTCTGCTGGGGATGTTTGCTCCATGGAAGAGAGAGTTAAACCTATCTTGATTCGAATCGCTAGATCTTTAGCTTTGTTTATTTATTTTCTTCTCGTTTACTTGCTTTCTTATTTCCTTATTCGTGTTACCTTTGTAACACTGTTGGGTTGTTCTGACATTGGGAACTTTGTGAGATGGCTCTATACCCGAGTCTGAGTATAACCCTAGGATTAGGATGATGGTTGTGTAGTGTAGGCTTGCGTGGTCTCTTCCGCGTGAGTTGAATCGAAAACCACCGCTTGGAGTAGATTCCCTTGGAGATATTATTGTTGTGGTGAATCTTTGCCATGGTGGTAATACTTTCGAGGTGGGTCGTTAATCCCAAGGACCATTAACCTGATTTACCCATGGTGGTTGGTAGCGTTAATTCTATGTGAGTTAATGCGAACGCCCCAATCAGATGAGATCCCTCGAACGTATTACTTCCTGACAGTAATATTTTCGACATCGATCTAGGATTCTGAGAACCCTATTTAGAACCCGTGTGTCGATGGTTGTGTAGTGGGCGCCTCCGAGGAATCTTTCTCGTGGGGAAGAAACGAAAACCTCACCTAGACGAGATTATTTCGAGGATATTATAGTCGGATGTCTCTTCGTTTTGGTTATAATGTTTTCGAAATATATCCATAACTCTAGGCACCTACCTGTCTTAGAAACCTACCTGTGGGTTTTCTTGGTCCTAGTTATGGTTCTTGACCCGTTCCTCCGGCCAACCTCAGAACTGTTTGAAGTTGTTTGATCCTGTGATCCTGGATCTTGCATCTTGCATTGCATCTCATGTCATTGCATTGCATCTGTTATGCATCTTGCATTGCATTTTCAACCTCAGAATCTCACTTCACCTTCCTTCCTTCATAACCAGCAAATCAAGCCGATTCCTCGACACCAGTACGCAGCTCAAGCCAAAAGCAGATGAATGATGAATCATATCCAACAAGACCATGCTGCCACATACCCAGGCATCAGTTATCAAAGGGGTTGCCAAAGACAAGCAGAACAGTCTCCAACTCTGAACAAGCCAGTTTAAGCTTCAATCAAGTCAAGTCAAGTTCAAGTTTCCCCAAAGAAGGCAGTCATGTTGCCATCCCATCATTTTTCATCCTTGTATTTTTGCTTTGTTTGTTCAAGTACTGATTGCTTCAAACATTGTCATTTGTATTTGGTTTTCTTAATGTAGTGATTATGCATGTTTTGAATCAGTTATGTCGTATTCACTCATTTTTTCATTTTACTGCAAATCACCGACACATATATCTCCATTTCACTTTCTATATCAAACTGTTGTTAGCAATGATTGGAGGGAGGATGATGAAAATGAAATACCCATAATTTCAAAATGTATGCTTTCGGATAAAATCCCGCCGATGATGTACAGACATTGTTTCAATCCCCCAAACACTGAAGAGATAAGGAGTTAATCCCTAGTAAACCACTTAGAGCCTAGAAGTAGCAGTTTCCTTCGGATATTCAAACCCTTACACTTAACCTGGGGCAGGGTAGTGTTCAGTTAATCCAACTACGCACCCAAACCACAAAACAAATTCCACAAGACAAGACGGTTGTTCATCAATGGCAGTCACTATCCTCCAACAAAACAAAACAAAAACAAAAAATCAAAAGCCTGCTAGGTCAAATACCTCAAAGGAGACTTAGGCAAAAATCAAGACTACCCTGATGGACTCGACAAGCAAAATTAGTCCATGCAAAAGATGGGGATCAAAAACAAAATTAAAAGACGCCCTCAGATCCTCACCAAAAACAAAATAAGACTCAGTGACCACCAAATTAAAACCAAAGGGCCACTGACATCCATCAAAAACAAAATAAGGTGACTGCCATTTCGAACATCACCACTCTTACACCATCAACCCTTTTGGAATACAAACATGTGCAAAATTAACTGAACGTAGGACTGGAGTTCATCACGAAGAAGGGGTGGGTACAAATCATACTTTGAGCCTAATATCCTTTGTTTCATAAACCGTAAACCAGGCCACGTTACAACCCTCGAAAGACCTAATTGAGGCGAGGTTTATTCTGAAAGCATATTGTTGCAAGGTTGCGTAAACCTGACTCCCCATATTTGCTAATCTTCAGCATTGGTGTCATTCTCCTTGCTGTATCTTTCACACCATCAAAATCAGCACACGTTTGGGCTAACGGTCCATTCGTTTCACTTTCACGACACTCCAATAAACGACTCTTTTTCAAAACTTGCATGAGCATCATATTAAGATTACCATTTGTGAATGTACAATTTTAACTGCAAATCAGTGCTAGACATTCAAGACAACTCCAACAAGGGGCAATCAAAGAGGAACTTGAACTTTCAGTGGTTCCGACCCGAATCAAGACTCTCTCAAACCCTCAATCTGGGGCAAATCACTCAACATCTCGATCAGGGGCAAGCATTCTCAAAGCACAGCAAAGCTCAACTTCCAAAGATCAGACATCGTCAGAATTGGTTAATCAGGGGCAAACCATTACCATATTCAGACTGGGGCAAGACTCATTGCAGCAGGCTACCCTCACCAACAAATCATCAAGTAGTCAAACTCAAGCTTCGAGAGCATCTTCGTCTGCATCAATCGTGGCGTCTTCAATGAACTGAGTGTCGAGGAAATCAGATCCCTCCCTCCGCCCAAAGTCCAATCCTCGTTGGCAACTACCAAAATTCCACCATGCTGGCACCTCCAAACATATTCAATCACCCGTCTGCAATCATATGCATCATACGCATTGCATTCAATAGCATATGCAAACCAATCATACTTCCCCAACACTTGCATCTCTGCGCGTCCGCATTTGCATTGCACATCATTACAAAACCAAGCATTCATGCGCATAGTCAAGATCCAGGATCAATCTCAAGCTTAAGACAATTTTCAGCCCAATCAGGGGCACCTCCATCAGTTCATGGGTGTTCCTCATGAAGTTCCTAACCAATGAACATTCCTCCGAGTCAGTGGGTGTTCCTCATTGAATCTTTTCTTCGTGGTCGAACTACGACTGCCCTGATTCTTTATTCTCGTCCGAGTAAAGATACGTAGGCACAAGATTGCGTAGATCTTGGCGGGTTACCTTCTCCTTTTTTCGCGGGTTACCTTCTCCTTTTTTCGCGGGTTACCTTCTCCTTTTTTCACTGTTTTCCTTCTCCTTTTTTTTTCGCTGTTACCTTCTCCGTTTTTCACTCTTTCCCTTTCCTTTCGTGGGCTCTCCTCATTGATTTCTTTGCTTTAACCTTTGTGTGTGTGCCCTATTATCTCGTCGGTAATAGAAGACTGTGTTGTGTGCCATATTATCTCGTCGATAATAGCAAGCTGTGTTGTGTGCCCTATTACTTCGTCGATAATAGCAGGCTGTGTGTGTGTGCCCTATTACTTCGTCGGTAATAGCAGGCTGTGTTGTGTGCCCTATTACTTCGTCGGTAATATCAGGCTGTGTTGTGTGCCCTATTACTTCGTCGGTAATAGCAGGTTGTGTTGTGTGCCCTATTACTTCGTCGGTAATAGCAGGCTGTGTGTGTGTGCCCTATTACTTCGTCGGTAATAGCAGGCTGTGTTGTGTGCCCTATTACTTCGTCGGTAATAGCAGGCTATGTTGTGTGCCCTATTACCTCGTCGGTAATAGGAGGCTGTGCGTGTGTGCCCTATTACTTTGTCGGTAATAGCAGGCCGTGTTGTGTGCCCTATTACTTCGTCGGTAATAGCAGGCTGTGTTGTGTGCCCTATTATCTCGTTGATAATAGCAGGCTGTGTTGTGTGCCCTATTACTTCGTCGGTAATAGTAGGTTGTGTTGTGTGCCCTATTACTTCGTCGGTAATAGCAGGTTGTGTGTGTGTGCTTTATTATCTCGTCGGTAATAGCAGGCTGTGTTGTGTGCCCTATTACTTCGTCGGTAATAGTAGGCCGTGTGTGTGTGCCCTATTAATTCGTCGGTAATAGCAGGCTGTGTTGTGTGCCCTATTACTTCGTCAGTAATAGCAGGCTGTGTTGTGTGCCCTATTACTTCATTGGTAATAGCAGGTTGTGTTGTGTGCCCTATTACTTCGTCGGTAATAGCAGGCTGTGTGTGTGTGCCCTATTACTTCGTCGGTAATAGCAGGCTGTGTTGTGTGCCCTATTACTTCGTCGGTAAACGCAGGCTGTGTTGTGTGCCCTATTACCTCGTCGGTAATAGCAGGCTGTGCGTGTGTGCCTTATTACTTCGTCGGTAATAGCAGGCCGTGTTGTGTGCCCTATTACTTCGTCGGTAATAGCAGGCTGTGTTGTGTGCCCTATTATCTCGTTGATAATAGCAGGCTGTGTTGTGTGCTCTATTACTTCGTCAGTAATAGCAGGCTGTGTTGTGTGCCCTATTACTTCGTCGGTAATAGCAGGCTGTGTGTGTGTGCCCTATTATCTCGTCGGTAATAGCAGGCTGTGTGTGTGTGCCCTATTATCTCATCGGTAATAGCAGGCTGTGCGTGTGTGCCCTATTATCTCGTCGGTAATAGCAGGCTTTGACCTTATTTCCATCCTTTTGGTGGAAGGGTCTGTGTGTGTGTTCACTATCATCATTTTGGTGATAGGTCTGTTATCCTTTCGGTGTCAGATTTCTTGTATTTCTACCTCCCAAGCATCTCCTTTCTTTTCGGACAAATTTGTGGTCTTCTTCATATCTAATTGTCTTCTACCTCGAAAGAACGAACGTCGTAGCAGTTAATCTAACTCGGTTTAAGCCAATTAGATAGGGGCATCTGTTATACCCCAAATTTATCCTACTTGTGTAGAAATTTCATCTGTACATCCATCCACTAATTCTTATTCAAAAAATTCAAAAAAAGTATGTTGTATTTAATGTCATCTCTCTTTTTTTTATTTATTATCCATTTTTATTTTATCTAGTTTTTAACCAATTTTTATCATCCAATTAAAAATCTATAACCAAATACTCATTTCTTTATCCTTTCATATTTTTCAATCCAATTACCCACTTTTTCTTTAGACCCAAATCCATATCCATTACTATTTCCAAAATTTGTTTTCAGACTTCATTCTTAATATCCACGTTTATCCAATTCCATAAAAAAACTTTTTTTTTTCCATATTTCAAAACCAAGTTTAAGCCATGTCCAAAGTTCGATTCAAATATCCATACCACTATCCAAAATTCATTTAATCCACTTCATCTAATTTTTTTTATTATCCAATTTTCAAAATACAAAAAAAATCTACAAAAGAATCAACCAAGTCTTACAAAAAAGAAAGGCCCATATTTCAAAAACAAAGCACAATACCAAGGCCCATTGTCCATTTTTACAACCCTACAATAAAATTGCCAAAGAAAGAAAATACAAAAGAGAGGAAAACTGAATGGTGGACTCCTCACGCCATTCCCTTCTAAGCCGCGAATCTCACTATACGTTCCAAACTGCTACGAACCAACAAACCGTACAAGCACGCAGCTACCATTCGTATGATAATCTGACCATAACGCAAGCGACGTAAACCGAGCAAGTCTGACTCACACAACAAGCGAAAACACTGCTACCAATAACCTGCTGAATCGGCTACAACACAATGACAAACCGCAACATTGCGAAAGGGACTTCTCACACAACAACCAACAACCTGGATTTTGAAAGTGATATATCATAATGTTACAAGACAAAAACCAAACTGAATGAGAAGTTTGTGAGGTTTTAAAAGAGGAGAAAAACCGAAACAGAGGAAAAAAAAAGGGGAATAAACTCTCCATCTTCAGTAACTACACCCTTCCTTCACCTGATTTCATCATCAACAAACCACAAACTCAGAAAGTCGCACCAAACTTACCACCACGTTTCCACCATTTTCAGAAAACTTGACCCTAAGCATCACTTCCTCGCTCACGATAACCTTTGCCTCAACCTTGTTCGCTCCAACCCCCAACCCCCATTTTTCTTGCTAATTAACATCACCATCACCACGAACCTCCTTCATTTTTTCCGAATCACCACACGAACTCAACCTCACCAACTGCCGCGAAACCTCTTCGACTTCCTCATTTCCTTCGAACCTTTAATAACCCAACAACCCACATCATAAATATAAAACAACCCACAAATCAAAACCAAAATCAGAACAGAGAAAGAGTAGGAGATGAGAGATTTTGGAACGAACCCAAAGAAAAATCATTAACAAACCTGAGCGAAAAATCGAAGAAGGAGACGGACGAATCAATTGAAGAGGAAGGTTGGAGTTTATGCTTGGCTTTGTTGTTTTTTCTCTGGATTTCGTTCACAAAAATGGATGACGAGTTGATGGTGGCCGTGAGGTGTCCCTGTTTTTCTTTCCAATTTATTTGCTGATGGAAACTGGATTCAGTTGATTTGGTTTCACTAAAAAGCTTGATGTTGTTAATTTTTATTTTCAAAAACTGATTAAACGCGTGCCCTTTTTCTTAGCTGATGGGCTTGTAGCTTTTTGTTTTTTTTTTCTCTTTCGCTGTTAGTTCACCGGGTTTGAACTTAAGGGTGGATGATGGGCTTGTAAAGCCCAAATGATTCCACTCCTTACACCATCTTTAAGTCTAATGCACCAACCTATATTTTGTTATGTTTTAATCCATTTATTTTGTCTTAAAATCTTTTTTTTTTGTTTTTAAGTTGCTTATTCTAAATATGAGTTTGTCTATTTATTCCACTTTTAATGTTCTTTTCAATTATTTAGGGCCAATGACATAAAGATATTCATAGTTTAATCAAAATGATTAAATTGTGATTTATTTGAGGCCCACCTTTTTTATCCATTTTTTATTTTCGATTTATGTAATATTTATCATTTTAGTTCATTTATTTCAATTTATTTTGTATTTATCATTTTATTAGATTTTTGTTAGTATTTTAGGTCAATGAAAACCAAATATCGATCGATTTATCGATTTCTCGATTAAATCTCGATAAAGGTGAGACCTTTACACTTTGTATTCACCTTTCTTATTTGATTTATCTTATTGTTTTTATTCATTTATTTTAGGTCGATGAAAACCAAATATCGATCGATTTATCGAATTCTCGATTAAATCTCGATAAAGGTGAGACCTTTATGCCTTTATTCATATTTCCGATTTAATTTCTAATTTCTATTTCACATATTCTTATTCAATTTTGGGTCAATGAAAGTCAAAGATCGTCGATTATCAATTTACCAATTAAATCTGATTAAGACGAGACCATTTTTACTTTATGTCAACTTTAACCTCTTGTCAATATTATCTTGTTTATTTTCCGTCGAATATTATCCCGATTATACTATCGTTCATTTTTATTCATATCCATATCATATTCACATTCATATTTATCTAATTATTTTATTTGTTCAAACACTTAATTCCCGATTAAAACACATATTCAAACCATTTTTCTTAATTAAATTGCGAAAGAATTGAATTCTTGGGGTCTAGCACTTCTTGGGTTCTTGAGTGACCGCAAATGAGGCGCACGCCTTAGGTGGCGATCATTCGACCTTTCGCTCTTAAAACACTCATCTAAGCTATTTGGACAAAAGAATACCATTGGAATCTAGCATTCCACGTGGTACTTTTTTTGTTCATCAAACAATATTTCATAAATCAATCGAATGAAAAAGGTGTCGTTGGATCTAGCATCCCAATAATGCCCCGGTTAATTGGTTGCGAGGCCGACGTCTCGTTTATCGAGTAATCGTCATTCTCCCTAAAACATTTAACAAATCAAATCACTTCCAAACCAGTACTCGACTCGTCGTCGAGCCACTCTTCAAAACATTCTCGTAAGTCGAGTGTCTTTTGCCTCTTCGTCAAATGCACACTCGCACATCTCGAGGTTTCATTACTAGGAGCACCCATAGGGACTAGTGTCGATCCTCACGTCTTTTCGCAACCCAAGTCGAATCAATCTTTTTCAAACGTTTTTCTTAATCAACTTACGAAAGGAGGAGATTCTTGGAATCTAGCATTCCTTGGATCTTCGAATGAATGGCTCTTGAGGTACGCCCTTGGGTTGTTATTCATTCACCCTTTCGTCTTAAAACACTTAACCATTATTGAACATTTTTCATAATCAACTCACGAAAGAACTAAGTTCTTAGAGCCTAGCATTCCTTGGATTCTTGAGTGATTGCTCTCGAGGCACGCCCCTTGGGTTGTATGTCATTCAATCTTTCGTCTCCTAAAATTCAAACCCTAACCCTTTTTTTGGTGGGCGTACCACGAACTACGACTGCTCTGATTCTTTATTCTCGTCCGAGTAAAGATACGTAGGCACAAGATTGCGACGATCTTGGCGAGCTACCTTTTTCTTTTTCCACCTTTACCCACACTACCATCTTTTTCCGTCAAACCCCGTAGTCGAACTACGATTGCTCTGATTTCTCATTCTCGTCCGAATGAGCATACGTAGGCCCGAGGGTTCACAATCCTTGCCGAGCAAACTAATGAAAAACCACCCCATTTCCCTTAGCACTCGAAACCTTTTACTTTACCTTTTCGCATATACCATAGAGAAGAAAACAAGCAAGCTTAGATAACATTTCCTCACAATTCAAACTAAGAGGTTCCCGTTGAGTACAACGGACGTGAGGGGGTGCGCGTACCTTCCCCTCACGTAACCGACTCCCGAACTCAGAATGTGGTTGCGACGACCATGTTCCTTTCTCCTTAAAGGTTTTCTCGATATTTTCCTTTCCCTCTTTTGGGATAAATAAAGTTCGGTGGCGACTCTGTCGAACCGTTTTCCGCGCCTTTCGCGCGAGGGTCGTATTTTCGATGATTTTTCGAGGTGCGACAGCAGCCCAACTTCCTTCAGGATACATTCAAGTGCATTCCAATCAACCATATGATATGCCTTTTGTAACTCAAGTTGAATCATGCATCTTGGAGTTCTCGTGTTACGTGAGTAGCCTTTAATCAGCTCTTGTGCCAGTAGAATATGATTGTGGGTTTGTTGGCCAGGAATAAAAGCAGTCTGGAAATGACCAACAATACTATTAATCACTTTACCAAGTCTGGTAGTCAATTTTTTTGAAATTATCTTGTACACTGTAGTACAACCTACTATGGGACGAAAATCTTTAATTGAAGTAGTTCCATCAACCTTAGGAATAAGAGTTACAGCAGTACAATTTATGGCCTTAAAAAGTTTACCATGAATGAAGAAATCCTGAGCTGCTACTACAACATCATTCTTAACCACATGCCAACTGGCCTTAAAAAATTTAGCTCCATAGCCATCCAAGCCAGGAGATTTCATATCACCAATTCCATGAAAAGCTGCCACTATTTCATTCTCAGTGACTGGAGAGATAAGGTTGGACCTTTGAGCAACATTAAGTTGGGTACCTAATCTCAAAGCAGATATGTCCATATGAGAGAGATTTGCTTGATAGTGCACCATTAACTTGCCATAATAATCCAGCACAATGCCTTCAATTTCCATCTGATTTGTTACTAGTGTACCATCAGGAGCAGTCAATACATTTATGCAATTAACATTCTGTAATACCCCAAAATTTGCTCTCTCTTTTGTCATCATAGCATAGCATTGTCATATATCATATCATATCCACCTTATTAGCCTAGCATTGCATCTTTGCATAGAAAAATGAAGCATAGCATCCCTCTTACCATCAAGGCATGTGATCAGGTGAAAGGTGGACAATCAAGGAATCATTCAAGGCACAAAAGGTCAAACAAGTTTCCCCAAGGCAAGCCAAGAGGTCTTTCATGTCTCATACTATCTCAATTGATCATCCAAAACCTCAAGAAAGTGAGATTCAATAGGAGATTGAAGCACTACATCCTACACTATGCAAGAGGTTCAAAAAACTGAAGGAAAACCCTCAAAAGAGATAGCTTATTGGTTCAAAGTCACCCTCAAGTGGCATATCTCATCATCCTTTAAGAGGATACACAACATACTCAGAGGAATTTGGATTAGGAAGATGTGCAATTTCCTCCTAACCAGAAGGTACCAAAATTAGGGTTTCCAATTAAATAAGTGTATCTCTGATTTTTTGGACAAAACTTGATGTCATGGTATTCTACATGTCCTTAAGTGTATGAGTGTGGAAAATTGCCTCTCAATTGGTTTTGGAAGTGGTTCAATTGGAAGAAAGATAAAAAATCAGGAAAATTGGGGCTAAGTCAAATAATCAGAGGAAAAAGTCAACTCTTGACTTTTTGAGGCCAAATTCATGAAATTCATGTTATATGTGACCAATGTACAAAATTTGATCAAGAAACTCCAAAAGGATCATGAAAAATCAAGATTTGAAGAGTTGCCATTTTTGGAAGAAGTAGGGTTTCTAAATAAGGGAAGTTTTAGCCATTTTTGCACTACACTTTGAACTAAGGCCATTCAAAATTGAGACATCAAATGAAAATTTCACTCGGCCACAACAAAAGATCTTGTTTCAAGCTTCAAATCCATGTGTAGAACATCTCCATTGGATAAGAATTGAGTGAGATATGATTGATCAAAGTTGGAGGAAAGTAGGTCCAAAATCAGGTCATGACCAAGGATTTTTAGGCCCACGCGCCATCATTTTTACAAACAGGTGGTGTGCCAAATGTTCACCCATTTTTCTCATGGTTAAAAGCTCCAAATGCAAAACCTGTTAACATCAAAATTGTTCCTTGCAACGCCCTCTTCAATGTTCATGTTGGACAAAATTTCATTTGGCCAAGTTATGAGGTAGAAATAGTGGTCTCAAGTTAGGGTGATCTTGCTGAAATTCCATGCCATGCTTACCTTGCCAATCAACCACTTGATACGCCTATCAACCAGTTTTGTATACTTGAGTTCATAGTCATTTTGGAGCATGTTTGAGGCATCATTTCAATTCATTTTTCATACCAAACATGTTCTCTCATGTTCTCTCTTTCCAATGACTCCAAAACCTTATTAAACCATCCACAATACATGGAAAAATTCATCACCAAACTACCATGTTTCAATTGGTTCCAAACAGCCATAAAAATCCAGAAAAAAACAAATGTTGTTGATGTTGTTATACCATTCATCCATTGCCCTTTTAAACCAAACACCTTTCACATATACCATGTCACATGCTTCATTATACATAGAAGTGGAAAGAATGAAAGCTTGTATAACAAGTTTATGTTGCTGCAGCTCTTATCACCACCACTGATCCTTTTGCAGTCCACCATAATACACCATAAACCATCACCATCATATCACAGCCATTGTTAACTCGTCCTCTAACTAACTTGGCTCAGTTAGTTAGGATGGACTCACCTAAACTCAACTTGGACTCAGTTAACTCACCCATTTAACCATAGTTAAGCAACTTATAAATAGCAAGCTTCACTCACATTTCAATTGCTAACACTCATTTTTCACACTCTCACTCAGAACCTCTCTCTTCTTCTCTCTCAATCTCTCACCATTGTCATTGGTTTTCGAAGCTCATTGTGGTCAATTTCTCTCCAAAACTCTCTCTTCTTCTCTCTCAATCTTTCACAATTGCAACTGGTTTTGAAGCTTGGATTTCAACTTCTCTCCACTGAATCATACTCAACTACTTCATCTAAGCCTTTATTTGGCCAAGAGTGAATCAAAATCAGCTTGGAATCTCTGGTTTTCTGAAGAATATCTCAAGGTCACAAATCTCCAGGTACGAATTTCAGCCATTATAGACATGCTTTGAAGATGTTATTAGGTTCTTGAAGCTTCTTATAAGCTCAAGAACTTGTCTGGCTAGTTGATAGGCCTTTAGAGGCATAGTTGAAAAGTTAGGGCAAAACTTCTTCTGTTCGATTCTCTTATTTCATGAATATTTTGCGCATTTTATCACTGGATTCATGTTCCTCATCACTTCAGCTTTCCATTGATGTATATTTTGTGCATTTGTGCTTGCCTGCAAATTATTGTCACCGGAGGTTGGCCGGAGAAGATGACCGGAGGTCCTTCTCCGGTCGGTAGCTTTAATTGTTAGGGTTTGTGCCAGTTTGAATTACAGCCATTGGATCTTTTAATCTAACGCTCCAAAACTTGCCAGCACATTAAAAAAGGCGTGCACCTCACGTGTTCTATTTCTGATCTCACTTAATCAATATATGGTGCAGTGCATGGTAGTGAGTGTGTGCCTTCACGTGTGTGCGTTGGATTCGTTTACTTTGACTGTTGTGTTGACTGGACCTGATCCAATGGTGTTCATTGTTTGACTTTATTTGACTGAGAGTGCATGATTGATAGTATGGATTGCGCGCACATGGACCTTGAGTCATTTGCTATGTACACCTCACTTTTTGAAGCCCAAACCATTTGAACGTGATAATGTTACTGCATACACCTCCTCTCTTATTTCAATTTCATTTTATTTTTTTCATTTTATGCATGTTCCATTTTTTATTTTTAAAAATACACAACAACATCATAAAATTCTAGAAAAATTCATGAGTGTTATCAAGACATTTAGGAAATTTTTGGTATTTTTATTTCATGATTTTATTACATTTTTACCCCTGTCTCATAATTTTCTTTGAATTTCCATTTGTATACATTCCAAGTATGATACATGAATTTGTGGAATTTTGTTCTTGCTCATTACAAACTGTTTGGACTTGATTATTTTTGCATTGATTCACTAATACATTGAAGTATGTTAGATGATTTTTGTTTGATTCTTTTGGTCACTTTATGATATGTTTTGATGCTTGTTTTTGTACCATTTTGCATGATGTTTCAACTTGACATAATTGCTTTGTTTGAAGTCATTTTGCTTTGAATTTTGACATGCTATTTTGATGTGTGATTTACCTCTGACTTAGGTATTCAAATAATATGCTTTCATAATTTTCATGAGTCCATTTGATCTTTGTTTGATGCATTTCATTTGAAGCATGATGCATGTCATATCATTCTAACTTTAGTGCATGTTTACATGAATTCTTTTGTGCATATTTGTATGAGCATTTGCATATTTTATGAACCATTCATGTGATATTATGGGTCTTTGTTACACATTATAGGTTATCTTTATATGTTCATTTCAACTTGAACTTTGTGCATCCTTAACATGTATTTGTTTGCACTTTTCTTTTTGAACTTTCACTTCAATTATTCTTCTACCATTTCTTAAATGTCTTGATTGTTGATTCATGAATACTTTTGAGATGTTCATAGACCATTTTCAATTTAGTTTCAATTCTGATTGTTGGATTACATGTTCCATTTATGCATGTTCTTTTCATTTCTTTTCATCTTTCACCTATCCTTTCTTAGGGTAACATGTTTGAATGCTAATGGATGATGATTGTTGCTTATTCACTTGAACTTGTATGATGATAATCACTTGTTGTCAATATGATTCACATTCTGGTTGTGATATTAAAATTTGATTCTTCATCTTATTCTTTTGAACTTTAATGTGCATTAAGTGTTTCTTTTTACTTCCTATACATGTTTCCTTGTTTACTAACCATGTAGGGGCTTTGGTAAGTTGAAATTGAGTGTGGATAAGGAATCCACATTCAATCTTCTCTCCTTTCATCTTTTACAATTCAATCTTTGTGTTTTGTTAAGAACTTATGTGCTTTCTTTGATTAACTCATTACTTTCCCTTTTGAGTTACAATTCATCTTCTACTTTAGAAGTGAATTGTTTAGCTCATTCCTTCTTTAGATTTTAGGTTTTGCAACCTCACAAACCTTTAGGATCACTCCCTTAACTAATCAATTAGGATTGAGTCTTAGTTCACATAGATTCTTACCTTTCTCTCCCACTTGAGTCTCTCTTTCTCATCTCAAAGAAAATTCAAAATATCTAATAAAGGTAGGCATTTATTGCATTTATGCCTTTCATATAAAGAAAAGATTATAAGGGGTCTTCTCTTATAATCATAGAATGTGTTGCATATGCCCCATCTTGGGTCAATATGTTAAACATTTGATCTTGTATGAGGGACTTAAATGCAATACTTGTTGAAGATACAAATAAAGAAAAACACTTCTTCATTTCTTAATCAACAAAAACACTTAATAAATACAAGTATGCTAGTGTGTTTGAACCTTAACAATTGGAACTAAGTGTGAGGGTCTTCTTCACCCTTAGTATACCTCTTACTCATTCCATCTTGGAATGTGAGGATGTATACATTCCAATGATTAAGATTTAGATACACTGTCATATGCAAACAAATAACAAACATTTTTCTTAAAAGACAAAAACAAACAACAACATCTTTCCTTCGGGAATTCTTTTCTCACCTCATTCACTCTTAACGTACGAACGTGCTCCTTCTCGTTCTCTTGCAAGATGGTAACGCACTCGGACCAGCGAGCCTGTAACACGTGAGCTAGAACGTTAGTCGTTCCTTAAAAAATACAAACAATCCATCCCTAGTGAGGGGAACTATGTCGCTCTGATTCTCATGTTCCCGATGAGATACGTAGGCAGTGGGGTACGGCCCATTCGAGCACTTCTTTTATTTTCCCTACATTTTTTTCTTTTTCTCTTTTCATCCCTTTTCCAGTTCCTTTTCCAGTATTCCTTTTCTATCACCCTTTGATCGAGACAAGCAAGCGTGGATCCCATCGGGTACGATGGACGCGTGGGGGTGCTAATACCTTCCTCTCGCGTAACCGACTCCCGAATCCAGTTCTCTTGGTCGCAAGACCATGCTCTATCCTTTCCCTCAGGTTTACGTAGTGTTTCCTTTCCCTCTCATGGGATAAATACACATTGCTGGCGACTCTGTTTCGGTGCCACTTTCGTGTTTGTACTTGGATGAAAATCCCGGGAGCGACAGCTGGCGACTCTGCTGGGGACAGGTTGACTTATTGCTGGTCCATCCTAAGCGAGTCAATCCTAGCGCTTGTTTGCTTTTCTTTCATTGGGTGTTTACTGTTATCTTGTATTTGCTGTTTACTGTATTTTATTACTTGTCCCATATTTACAGCATGTTAGCATCTACATTTCATATATTATACTGTGTTGCACTGTTTTGTCTGTTTGGCGGGACGGGATTTTTGAGAGATGAGCCCAGTACACAGGTTTGAGTATACACTTAGATTTAGAGTGAAGAGTAGTGGGACCTACGTGCCATCTGTGTACGTTGGGTAATCACGAAATTCACAGCTAGACGAGGCTATCTTGGGACCCATCATGGCGTACGCATCTTGCGTATTCCAGGATGTCGATCTAAAGAGCTGTCGACTCTAGTGACCGATCATGAGGACCTTAGTGGAAACATCTCTCTTTAGTGGTAATAGTGGCAGACCACATTCTGTGGCAAACCCACTCGCACCCGAGAGCTCACTTTGGAACTTGCATATGATGACCTTTATTTTCTAAGGTGAGTCAGTGGACGACCTCTTTGATTGGCATAACATTGTATCCTACGGGCTGAATGTGCTATCGCTTCTCAAACCTTCGAAGCTGGGAAGCCTTGTTTTCTAGGAACCACACGTGAGTATGGGTGGGATGTTTACAGGCTTGCAGGTAACCTAGCCTCCTACATACCTTACTTGTGATTCTCTGATTGTTACAGACAGTGTATCCTATGACAGTGGTTTGAGTATTCATCTCAGATATATTGCCAGATTCAGTACAGAGACACAGTGCACACAGTTCAACACAGACACAGACATCTGGATACCTAATTACACGCCTTTTGCATTTGCATACTCATATCATAATAGGTTATGTTTGTCATTTTCAGGTACCTACCATATTGTCTGATTCCAATCATGAGTTGCCAAGAAGTTAAGGTTAAAAGGAAGAATAATGTGTCATATAAATTCCCTGATCCCAAGTTGGATTCATTGAACAAGATGATAGGCATGGATGGTTCTGGTGTTCTCAGCACTTTTCAGAAGGAATATAGAGAGCTGATTAAAATGGTACGTGCATTCACAAAGTATGAGAAGGATGGGTTGCACACTTTCTTGCAGTTCTATGAACCATCAATGAGATGTTTCCTGTTCCCTGACTACATTTTGATGCCTACTTTGGAGGAATTCTCCTTTATTTTGGGAATTCCATTTACGTCTTCTATACCGTATTTTTCTGGAGGTGCTCTTACCCCCGATGTAATTGCTGATGTTCTACATCTAGACCTGTTTGTTGTGAAAAGTGGCCTGAGTAAGCTTAAAGAAGATGAAGGATTTCATTTGGAATTTCTTTTCCAACAAGCTCAGGAAGCTGCCAAGGCTAAAAACTGGACTACTTACAATGCTGTGTTAGCTCTTTGTATCTATGGTTTGGTGCTTTTCCCCGGTCAACCTGACTTTATTGATATGCAGGCGATGAAAGTGTTCGTTTCGAAGAATCCGATTCCTACCCTGCTAGGGGATTTTTATTACTCAGTACACTACAAAAATGAGAAGGGAAGAGGAAGTCTGGTTAGTTGTTGTACCCAATTGTTATGTCATTGGCTCTTCAAACATTTACCTCGAACTGGTGCTTTCGTAGAAACTATTGAGACAATGAAATGGTCCAAGAGATTGATAGGTTTGACTGCCAATAACATCATTTGGTTTGATCCCAAATTACTGACAATAGAGCTTACTGTTAAATGTGGAAGTTTTCCGAATGTGCCTCTACTTTGAAGAAGAGGTGGGATTAATTACAACCCGATGTTGGCTGTTAGACAATTTGGTTATGCTTCGAGACATCCTCCTGCTGATGAAGAGATTAGTGCTTCTCTGTTTTTCATGGGAACCAAGAATGAAAGAGTGCCAGAAGTAATAAACGCCTGGAAATTTAGGCTAAGAGAGGGAAAGTTAACTTTTGGCAAAGGAGACTATAGATCATACCCTGACTACGATGCTTGGATTGAGATGAAGGTCAAAGAGCTGTTGCTACCTTTTTCAAGAGAGATTCTCTTATGTCCAAATCAACATTCCATGGTACTGACTGAAGAGTGCGAGAAATGGAAGAAAATGGTTAGAGAGTTACAGATAGAGAACTCTGGAATGAGCAGATGTCTTCAGAAAGCTTTGGCTGACAACAAAGAGTTGGAGAAGAGAGCATTGAAAGCGGAAAAAATCCTGGCAGACAAAGAAGAAGATTTTGATGATAGAGCTCAGTACTTTCGGAAACTAACTTTGGGAGCAGATGATACTAGTCAGGCTCATAAGACTACAAAGCAGGCTTTGGCCCGAAGCAAGGATTCACTAGCTAAACTTCGTCAAGCTTGGGATGAAGTCAGAATTGAAAACTCTGAATTGCTGACCCAGTTAAAAGATAAAGATGAAGAGCTGAAGAAAGCACATGTAGAAAGAAGAAAGTATCAAGAGGACCTCGGAAAAAGTCAAGAACAGGTAAGGAATGCTGAAGATAGGCTGAAAATTGCCAACAAAGAGCTTGAAGATGTCACGGCAGATCTGAAGTTGGTTAAAATTCAAGCTGGAATTAAGAGGCGCAAAGGAGCCGGTGAAGATGAAGCCTTGCTGATGCACATGGGCTCATTATCTGATGCATCGGAAAAAAGGGACGTCGTAATCAAAGAGCTGATTGAGAAGCCACATCATCAGCGTACCCGCATCCTGTTCGAAGAGATTAAGTATTCCAGCCAGAAGTTGAAAGACGTAGAGTTATCAGATTAATGATTTTTGTCATTTCTTTGTAATTTGCAATGGTTACCATCAGAATTGTTGATGGATCCATTTGATTGCTTGTTTCTTATTCTGTTGCTGAAACTATGACACATGCGCTTGAAAACATTTGGGAATTTGTATGAAATGAGCTATTTCTGTTCCCAATTTCTGGTCTTCAGATATATGTGACATGATAAGATATCTGCACACAGGCACACTACGAAATCACTATTTCTGGTCATCAGATATTTGTGATTGGCGTATATGAATATCTCTTCAAGGAAAAACTCAATAATCATGATTTCTGGTCGTCAAGAATTCGTGGTTACGATTGGAATCAGGATATGAAAAGTATCTTAAAATGACAAACATAACTGTGCATTTGCATTTGCATAGCATATCATTTTTGCATTACAGGTGTTCTTTTTGCAGGCGCCTGCTAACCGTTATTTGGTTTACAGGTACGATAGCTGATACCCCAGTTCACCGATACTCTACCCGACGCAATCAAGCCAGAGTCATGGAACAAGTTCAGACTGAATTAGCTAATTTGAGGGGGAGAATGGAGCAGTTCATGAACCTTATGTAGGGGATTTCTCAAGGTCAGCAGGAGCTGAGGGCCGGTCAGGAAACCATGAGGGTTGGTCAAGATGCCATGAGAGTCACTATTCAGAGGCTGGAGACTGAAATCCCAAATCGCAATGTGCGCACTCCTCCTGTCGTCAACATCCCCACTGGTGGGGTACATCTGGGATTTGATAATAATGGTTTGGAGGATGGTCAAGATGACCAGTTTACCGCATTCAACAACGACATGGGTTTCTACAATGAAGACCGAAAGTACGAAGGGTTAGATGAAAGACTTAAGGCTATTGAGAGCCAAAATCCTCTGGGGATTGACGTAGAGGACATGGGTCTCGTGCAGGGTGTGAGAATCCCTCCCAAGTTCAAGCTCCCTACATTGGATAAGTACAATGGCAGTACCTGTCCCAAAACACATTTTCAAGCTTACAATTGCAAGATTGCCGCTTATACTGAAGACCAAAAGCTCTGGATGTATTTCTTCCAGGATAGCCTGTCAGGCGCTTCCTTGGAATGGTACATTAAGCTGGACAGGGTTCATATAAAGAGCTGGAAAGATTTGTGCGCTGCATTTCTGAAGCAATATCAATATAATTTGGACATGGCACCTAATCGTACTCAGCTGCAGAGTATGACTCTGGATCACAAGGAGGGATTTAAGCAGTACGCACAGAGATGGAGAGAATTGGCTGCTCGAGTTCAACCACCTTTAGCTGATCGTGAGATGGCTGATATGTTCATGAGCACACTCCAAGGGCCGTATTTGGATAGACTGGCTACGTGTCCGTCAACAGGGTTTGCCGATATTGTTATTGCTGGAGAACGAATAGAGAGTCTACTGAAATTGGGTAAGATTCAAGACGTCAGTGGGATTGGTGCTTCGAGTTCGAGGAAACCCTTTGCTAATGGACCAAGGAAAAGAGAAGGGGAGTCCAGTGCTGTGTATAGAGGAAAGGGCAGAGGCAGGACTCAATCCTACCATCAGGTGGATGCTGTAACCATCCCGATTCCAGCAGGACAACAAGCTCCAGATTAGCAAGCTAGACCCCGATTCCAGACTAATAGACAAAGGGACCGTAAGTTTGATCCCTTGCCCATGACATATGCTGCGTTGTTACCCCAATTGCTCAAGGAGAAGCTGGTTGAACTTCGGACTATGAGGCCGCCGGATGCTGGAAAATTGCCTCAAAATTATGATGCTAATGTTCGATGTGAATTTCATTCAGGTGCGCCGGGTCACTCAATAGAAAAGTGTTGGGCCTTTCAACATAAGGTTCAAGATCTGATTGACGCAAAAGCTATTAATTTCTCTAAGCCGCCGAATGTTCGTGATAATCCAATGCCCCATCATGGAGGTGCAGACACGAATGCTATTTTTGATGGTGAGAAATTGAATCTGATTACTTATGTTAATTTGGTAAAAACTCCGCTTTTGATTGTAAAAGAGCGTTTATTAAAGGGAAGGGTATTTCCTGGATGTGGCTCTGATTGTGAGGATTGTTCAAGACATATTAATGGCTGCAGTAAGTTGAAAGTTGGACTGCAGGATCTTATGGACGAAGGAAGACTTCAGTTTGATAAGGTAGAGAAGGAAAAAGATGTTTCTGCTGCCGTTACCATTTATTATAATCCAGTTGAAATACAGGTGCCTGTTGAAGCTCCTGTTGCTATCATCATGCCCGAGAGGCCGAGACCAGTTACGATTATAGTTCCTGAATCTGCTTCTTACGTGTCTAATAGGGCAGTTCCATGGTAATATGGAACTAATACTCATCAAGGAGGAAGTCAGCAGAAACAAAGGCTGTTGTTGGTACCAGTGTTGAGAATGTCAGTGGACCAAGTGGTTTCACCAGGAGTGGTCGACTGTTTGCTCCCCAGACTCTAAGGAGTGATAAAGAAGCTGAAGCAGCTGCAAGAACAAAAGGAAAACAGGTTGTTGATGACAAGGTGGATGTAATCACAACAAAGCGTTGCACATCACACTTGAATGCAAAGGAGCTGTTTTGTCGCATGTGTTGGTCGACACAGGTTCGTCCTTGAATGTGTTACCCAAAAAGGCCCTGATGAAAATTGAAGTAGATGGATTGATTCTTAGACCCAGCGATCTGATTGTGAGAGCTTTCGATGGATCCCAAAGATCAGTGTTTGGAGAGGTTGAATTACCAATACAGGTTGGTCCACAAATATTCAAGACGATCTTTCACGTTATGGACATTCAGCCTGCTTACAGCTGTTTGTTAGGCCGACCATGGATTCACGCAGCAGGCGCAGTTACCTCCACACTACATCAGAAGCTCAAATACGTGTTCGAGGGTCAAGTGGTTACCGTTTGCGGTGAGGAAGATATATTTGTGAGTCATCTATCCACTTTCAAATATGTGGAAATGGATGGAGAGATTCATGAAACTCTGTGCCAGTCCTTTGAAGCCCTGAACATCAACGAATCCCCAGAATCTACTTCAACAGCAGTGGTGTCAAATGTGCCAGTTGGGCCGAGTGCTTCAATTGCGTCTTACAAGCAAGCCAGAGAAGTGGTTGAAAGCGGAAATGCCCAAGGTTGGGGTAAATCTCTCGACGTGTTTGTGAAAGAAGATAAGTTCGGCATCGGATACCAGCCAGGCCAGGCGCCAGTTCCCCGATTCCGTGGGCCAATCAACTTCAACAGTGGAGGAATTATCAACCCTAATCAGTCCTACTCAGTAATAGAAGATGACGCTGAAAGCTCAGATTATCTGGACAGATGGGTGTATTCACTGGCTCCAGGCGAGGCATTGTAAAACTGGTCTAGTGAAGAAATCATTCATGTTGTACACCATTCAGAGTAATAATTCTTGTCTTTCATAATGCATGAAATCCCACACTCTACCCAAGGTGTGAGGATCCATTTGTTGGGCCACCATATTTTCTCATATAATGTTCAAACATCAATAAAAGGACGTTTTTGTTTACAAATTTGTGTTCCTTTATTTCCTTCTTTATTTTTATTTTTGCACAAAGAAAATTAAAAATGATAATGCACTTTCTTTTCTTTTGTTTTCAAGCAAAAATAATCTAAAATAAAGCATCGATCCAATCATGCAGACTTGATTCTATGGTTTCCTTTGAAAATGATTTTGTTATGCCCACGTATGATTTCGACAATCCGATCTATCAAGCTGAGGAGGAAAGTGATGAGGACTATGAACTCCCGGAAGAGTTGGCTAGATTGTTGAAACAGGAAGAAAAGACCATTCAACCTCATCAGGAAGAGCTTTAGGTTATTAATATTGGTTCAGAAGAAAGCAAGAAAGAGATCAAGATCGGTGCAAGTCTGCGGGCTGATGTAAAGCAAGAGCTGATAGTCATGCTACGTGAATACGTTGGCATCTTTGCTTGGTCATATCAAGATATGCCAGGTTTAGATACAGACATAGTTGTGCATAGACTACCATTGAAAGAGGACTGTCCACCGGTCAAGCAAAAGCTGCGCAGAACAAAACCCGAAATGGCTTTGAAGATCAAGGAAGAAGTACAGAAACAGTTGGATGCAGGTTTTCTGGCAGTAACCGACTATCCTCCCTGGGTGGCCAACATAGTACCGGTGCCAAAGAAAGATGGCAAAGTCAGAATGTGTGTGGATTACAGAGATCTCAACAGGGCGAGCCCTAAAGATGACTTTCCACTCCCTCATATTGATGTGCTGGTTGACAATACTGCTCAGTTTTCAGTATTCTCATTTATGGATGGATTCTCCGGGTACAATCAGATAAAGATGGCGCCTGAAGACATGGAGAAGACGACATTCATTACCTTGTGGGGTACCTTCTGTTACAAAGTAATGCCTTTTGGGTTGAAGAACGCAGGGGCAACTTATCAAAGAGCAATGGTGACGTTATTCCACGATCTAATTCATAATGAGATCGAGTGCTATGTGGATGACAAGATTGCTAAATCAAAGATAGAAGAAGAACATCTGATCAACTTGAAGAAGTTGTTTGAGAGGTTGAGGAAATTCAGGTTGAGACTGAATCCTAACAAGTGTACTTTCGGCGTGCGGTCCGGAAAATTGCTTGGTTTCATTGTCAGTGAAAAAGGAATAGAGGTTGATCCTGCTAAAGTGAAAGCTATACAAGATATGCCTGTACCGAAAACTGAGAAAGAAGTTCGCGGATTTTTAGGGAGATTGAACTACATTTAAAGGTTCATATCTCACCTAACTGCCACCTGCGAGCGATATTCAAAATGCTAAGAAAAGATCAAACGGTCAGGTGGAACGATGATTGTCAAAATGCATTCGATAGAATAAAAAGATATTTGCAGGAACCTCCGATTTTGATACCTCCAGTTCAATGGAGACCACTGATTATGTACTTGACAGTGCTCGAAGGATCCATGGGTTGTGTTCTCGGTCAACACGACGAGACAGGTAGGAAAGAACATGCTATCTACTACCTGAGCAAGAAGTTTACAGATTGTGAATCGCGTTATTCAATGCTTGAGAAGACATGTTGCGCACTCGCATGGGCCGCAAAGCGATTGAGACAATATATGCTCACACATACAACCCTGTTGATCTCAAAAATGGATCCGATCAAGTATATTTTTGAGAAACCAGCGCTTACAGGCAGAGTTGCAAGGTGGCAGATGGTACTGACAGAGTACGATATTCAATTTACTTCGCAAAAAGCAATCAAAGGAGGTATACTGTCAGAGTATCTTGCACAACAGCCTCTTGATGATTACCAGCCCATGAAGTTTGATTTCCCTGATGAGGACATCATGTTTCTCAAAGCGAAAGACTGCGAGGAACCACTTCTGGAGGAGGGGCCTGACCTTGAATCCAAATGGAGTTTGATGTTTGACGGGGCAGTTAATATGAATGGGTGCGGAGTTGGTGCAGTTCTCATTACGCCAGAAGGTGTTCACATGCCCTTTACTGCCCGAGTAACTTTCGGGTGTACCAACAATGAAGCAGAATACAAAGCTTGCATACTAGGGATTGAGGAGGCTATTGATTTACGAATCAAGACCCTCGATATCTTTGGTGATTCAGCACTGGTAATCAATCAAGTAAAGGGAACTTGACACACACATCAGCAAAATTTGATTCCGTATATAGATTATACGAGGAGGTTGCTGACGTTCTTTACAACTGTCAAGTTATACCATGTTCCCAGAGATGAAAATAAGTTCGCAGACGCCTTGGCCACTATATCTTCAATGATCAAAGTGCATGGTTGGAACTTTGTACCCAGGATTGATGTATCTCGTCTTGATAGACCTGCTTTCGTGTTTGATGTTGATGCAGTGTTTGACGACAAGCCTTGGTACCATGACATTAAATGCTTCTTGGAAAATCAAGAATACCCGCCTGGGGCATCTTCCAAAGACAAGAAGACATTAAGAAGGCTAGCCGGTAGTTTCTTCTTGAACAAAGATGGCGTACTGTATAAAAGAAATTTTGACATGGTTCTGCTCAGATGCGTGGATAGACACGAAGCAGACCTGTTGATGATTGAGGTGCACGAAGGCACTTTCGGTACCCATGCTGGAGGACATGCGATGGCTAAGAAATTGTTGAGATTGGGGTATTATTGGTTGACAATGGAGTCGGATTGCTGCAAGTATGCCCGCAAGTGTCACAAATGCCAGATCTATGTAGACAAAGTACACGTTCCTCCAAATCCGTTGAGTATCATGTCCTCTCCGTGGCCCTTTGCAATGTGGGGCATTGACATGATCGGGAAAATTGAGCCTACTGCTTCAAACGGCCATCGTTTCATCTTGGTCACCATTGATTACTTCACTAAATGGGTTGAAGCAGCATCTTATGCCAATGTCACTAAGCAAGTAGTAGCTCGTTTCTTGAAACGAGATATCATTTGTCGATATGAAGTTCCCGAGAGAATCATTACTGATAATGGTTCTAATTTGAACAATAAGATGATGGCTGAGCTATGCCGGGACTTCAAAATCGAACATCACAATTCTTCTCCGTACCGCCCAAAGATGAATGGCGCGGTCAAAGCGGCCAACAAAAATATCAAGAAGATTGTGCAAAAGATGGTTGTCACGTACAAAGATTGGCATGAGATGTTGCCATTTGCTTTGCATGGGTATCGAACATCAGTCCGCACGTCCACTGGGGCAACACCATATTCACTTATATACGGTATGGAGGCAGTTCTACAGATCGAAGTTGAGATTCCCACTCTCCGAGTATTGATGGACGTTAAGCTAGATGAAGCTGAATGGGTACGAGCTAGATTTGATCAGCTGAGCCTTATTGAGGAAAAGCGATTAGTAGCGATATGTCATGGCCAGCTATACCAGCGCAGAATGAAGAGGGCATTCGACCAGAAGGTTCGACCTCAAGTTTACAAGGTCGGGGATGTGGTAATCAAGAGAATACTTCCTCCGAGTACAGATCACAGGGGCAAATGGACTCCTAATTATGAAGGTCCATTCGTGGTTAAAAAGGTTTTCTCAGGTGAAGCCTTATTGCTGACAACCATGGATGGTGAAGACTTTTCATCCCCTGTTAATTCAGATGTAGTTAAAAAATACTTCGTATAAATAAACCCGCTGGATAAAAAGAAAAAAAATCCAGGCAAAAAAGGGCATCCCGGCGAACCAAAAACAGAATAAAGGTTCGGGCAAAAATTAGGGATATAATTGAAAAAATTGTACACCCGGTAAGTTGAAAACCCGAAAGGGTAACTTAGGCAAAAATGGGTATCCCGGTGGATTGAAAACCTGAAAAGGCGATCCACGCAAAAGAGGGATTTAAGCGAATGACTGCAGTCTGAATTAATCTGTACGTTCTCTACTCTTCAGCAAACTAGCAAAGTTTCCGAAGGAGGGATTGTTCTGACCACGAGCTTCCGAAGGCGAAGATAATCAAGAGAGTTGGAATACATACTGGTTATAACAGAATCAGAAATCAGTTGGAATCCAATTTCCGCATTATCATTAGGATAAATTTCTTTTCTCAATTTTATGGCAATCAACTCTTTCAGGGGTTTGCTTCCAATTGTAAATTCGCCGATTTTGGCATTTCATCAATAAAATTGAATATTCAGTCACTAGCTTTTATTTTCATTTTACTGTTTTGTTTGCAAAAATGTCCGATTTTTGATAATGAAACATTGCTTTGAAAATATCATGGCCTTGCAAAAACATGCACAAAAATGACAATTAAAATTACCTTGATTGTTGGACAACCTTGGATGATGGACTAAAAAACCACGCAATATCCTGGGGCATGTGCATATATTTTTCTGTTGCAGGTAATGAGTACGATCGATCCAAGCGGCACTAAAGTCATCTCTCAGCACCAACAGATATTTGCTATGACTTGATACTGTTGTATCTTATTAAGTCGATTCTCTCATTCAGTACTCCCAACTGCTACAAGCTTTTCTGTGTCGATAACGGTTGCGAATTCTCCAACAGATCTGCCTCGCAGACACCGAAGTTGATAGTCAATCCCCAGTGAAGTTGCCACGAGTTGGAAGATGCTTAATCTTCTGCAAAATCCTCTTATGGCGTCTCTTCAGACAAGTCTTGTATCATGGAACAAAAAACAAGTTGTTGACCTTCCCAAGCATGGGGCATTTGGGATTTCCCCGGCAGGAGGTGTTTCAGGTCTATTATCCCCAGTAGAGTTTGAGGACGTTTGGTCTTCTGTAAAATCCTCTCAAGAGATGTTCCCCAGCACGAGATGCTTTGGAAACGGTTTTCCCCAGCAGAGTTTGTTACAAACTCATTATCCCCAGCGAAATCGTCAAACGGCAAGTTCGCCTAACATGGGGCATTGTGGTACTTATCCTAAGCTTGACAGTCATATTCCATAGCATATCTCTAGGGACTCTCTCCTATCAAGTTTGCAACAGGGTGTCCTATGACCAGGATTTGCATATCCCCGACAGAGTAGCCCTGATCCCCAGCAAGATCATATCTCTGATAATTGTCTTCCCCCACGGAGTTCGGCATTGAATCTTGTCAACAATACTCCCCCGCTGAGTTGTTTTTCTCCCCACGGAGTTCGACATTTTGACAGTAATTTCCCCAGTAAGGTCTAAGTAAATCGAGGGAATCTCTTCTTCAGCAAAGTGTCAGCATATGATATTACCCAGCCGGTGGTGTAATTCTCAGCATTTCTCATTTTAAACTCAAAAGTCCAATTTATTTTTGGCATTACAGACAGTTTGTTTATATTATTCCAGCAAGTGGGATAGTATTCCAGATGATTGTTCCAGCAGGTGGAGTGATCATACATATAATCGTTCGTATTATTCCAGCAGGTGGGATAGTATTGCGGATGATTGTTCCAGCAGGTGGGATGATCATTATGTACAGTTTGTTCATATTATTCTAGCCGGTGGGATAGTATTGCGGATGGTTGTTCCAGCAGGTGGAGTGATCATTATATACAGTTGGTTCATATTATTCCAGCAGGTGGGATAGTATTGCAGATGGTTGTTCCAGCAGGTGGAGTGATCATTATATACAGTTTGTTCATATTATTCCAGTAGGTGGGATAGTATTGCAGATGGTTGTTCCAGCAGGTGGAGTGATCATTATATACAGTTTGTTCATATTATTCCAGAAGGTGGGATAATATTGCAGATGGTTATTCCAGCAGGTGGGGTGATCATACTAACAATTGTTCATATTATTCCAGCAGGTGGAATAATATTGCAGGTGGTTGTTCCAGCAGGTGGGGCGATCATTTGGCAAAGCTTCCAAAGCCGGTTTGGTAAGCATCGAAGTCCAATGTTAATTTGGTAAAGCTGCAAAAGTCCATCTAAGGATGGCAATTTTGAGATTCCAAAGCCGGTTTGGTAATCATTGAAGTCCAACGACAGATTGGCAGAAATCCAACACGAATTGGTAAAAGTCCATTGTTTAGAATGGAAGAGCAGCTAAAGTCCACCCATAGAGTGGCAAGCCAGTAGTCGTCTGGCGTCGTTCAAAAAGACATTGTTGAAAGTCCACCCGTAGAGTGGCAAGCCAGTAATCGTCTGGTGTCATTCAAAAAGACATTGTTGAAAGTCCATCCACAGTATGGCAAGCCAGTAGTCGCCTGGCGTCGTTCAAAAGATAGATCTCTCCGACAACGTTTCATTGAAGATTCAATCTAGCAGTTTCGTTGGGTTCATATCCTTTTTGTTCTTCGTCATCCAGAGAAAATTTTTGGTTATGTTTGGTATTCAATCACTATATACCTTGAAAGTCTGAAAGCAATCGCTTTCAGGCATTCAGGTCTACAGCGTTTGAATAGGGGCAGCTGTAATACCCCAAAATTTGCTCTCTCTTTTGTCATCATAGCATAGCATTTTCATATATCATATCATATCGACCTCATTAGCCTAGCATTGCATCTTTGCATAGAAAAATGAAGCATAACATCCCTCTTACCATCAAGGCATGTGATCAGGTGAAAGGTGGATAATCAAGGAATCATTCAAGGCACAAAAGGTCAAACAAGTTGCCCCAAGGCAAGCCAAGAGGTCTTTCATGTCTCATACTATCTCAATTGATCATCCAAAACCTCAAGAAAGTGAGATTCAATAGGAGATTGAAGCACTACATCCCACACTATGCAAGAGGTTCAAAAAACTGAAGGAAAACCCTAAAAAGAGATAGCTTATTGGTTCAAAGTCACCCTCAAGTGGCATATCTCATCATCCTTTAAGAGGATACACAACATACTCAGAGGAATTTGGATTTGGAAGATGTGCAATTTCCTCCTAACCAGAAGGTACCAAAATTAGGGTTTCCAATTAAATCAGTGTATCTCTGATTTTTTGGACAAAACTTGATGTCATGGTATTCTACATGTCCTTAAGTGTATGAGTATGGAAAATTGCCTCTCAATTGGTTTTGGAAGTGGTTCAATTGGAAGAAAGATAAAAAATCAGGAAAATTGGGGCTAAGTCAAATAATCAGAGGAAAAAGTCAACTCTTGACTTTTTGAGGCCAAATTCATGAAATTCATGTTATATCCAATGTAAAAAATTTGATCAAGAAACTCCAAAAGGATCATGAAAAATCACGATTTGAAGAGTTGCCATTTTTGGAAGAAGTAGGGTTTCTAAATAAGGCAAGTTTTAGCCATTTTTGCACTACACTTTGAACCAAGGCCATTCAAAATTGAGACATCAAATGAAAATTTCACTCGGCCACAACAAAATATCTTGTTTCAAGCTTCAAATCCATGTGTAGAACATCTCCATTGGATAAGAATTGAGTGAGATATGATTGATCAAAGTTGGAGGAAAGTAGGTCCAAAATCAGGTCATGACCAAGGATTTTTAGGCCCACGCGCCATCATTTTTACAAATAGGTGGTGTGCCAAATGTTCACCCATTTTTCTCATGGTTAAAAGCTCCAAATGCAAAACTTGTCAACATCAAAATTGTTCCTTGCAATGCCCTCTTCAATGTTCATGTTGGACAAAATTTCATTTGGCTAAGCTATGAGGTAGAAATAGTGGTCTGAAGTTAGGGTGATCTTGCTGAAATTCCATGCCATGCTTGCCTTGCCAATCAACCACTTGATACGCCCATCAACCAGTTTTGTATACTTGAGTTCATAGTCATTTTGGAGCATGTTTGAGGCATCATTTCAATTCATTTTTCATACCAAACATGTTCTCTCATGTTCTCTCTTTCCAATGACTCCAAAACCTTATTAAACCATCCACAATACATGGAAAAATTCATCACCAAACTACCATGTTTCAATTGGTTCCAAACTGCCATAAAAAACTAGAAAAAAACAAATGTTGTTGATGTTGTTATACCATTCATCCATTGCCCTTTTAAACCAAACACCTTTCACATATACCATGTCACGTGCTTCATTATACATAGAAGTGGAAAGAATGAAAGCTTGTATAACAAGTTTATGTTGCTGCAGCTCTTATCACCACCACTGATCCTTTAGCAGTCCACCATAATACACCATAAACCATCACCATCATATCACAGCCATTGTTAACTCGTCCCCTAACTAACTTGGCTCAGTTAGTTAGGATGGACTCACCTAAACTCAACTTGGACTCAGTTAACTCACCCATTTAACCATAGTTAAGCAACTTATAAATAGCAAGCTTCACTCACATTTCAACTGCTAACACTCATTTTTCACACTCTCACTCAGAACCTCTCTCTTCTTCTCTCTCAATCTCTCACCATTGTCACTGGTTTTCGAAGCTCATTGTGCTCAGTTTCTCTCCAAAACTCTCTCTTCTTCTCTCTCAATCTTTCACAATTGCAACTGGTTTTGAAGCTTGGATTTCAACTTCTCTCCACTGAATCATACTCAACTACTTCATCTAAGCCTTTATTTGGCCAAGAGTGAATCAAAATCAGCTTGGAATCTCTGGTTTTCTGAAGAATATCTCAAGGTCACAAATCTTCAGGTACGAATTTCAGCCATTATAGACATGCTTTGAAGATGTTATCAGGTTCTTGAAGCTTCTTATAAGCTCAAGAACTTGTCTGGCTAGTTGATAGGCCTTTAGAGGCATAGTTGAAAAGTTAGGGCAAAACTTCTTCTGTTCGATTCTCTTATTTCATGAATATTTTGCGCATTTTATCACTGGATTCATGTTCCTCATCACTTCAGCTTTCCATTGATGTATATTTTGTACATTTGTGCTTGCCTGCAAATTATTGTCACCGGAGGTTGGCCGGAGAAGATGACCGGAGGTCCTTCTCCGACCGATAGCTTTAATTGTTAGGGTTTGTGCCAGTTTGAATTACAGCCATTGGATCTTTTAATTTAACGCTCCAAAACTTGCCAGCACATTAAAAAAGGCGTTCACCTCACGTGTTCTATTTCTGATCTCACTTAATCAATATGTGGTGCAGTGCATGGTAGTGAGTGTGTGCCTTCACGTGTGTGCGTTGGATTCGTTTACTTTGACTGTTGTGTTGACTGGACCTGATCCAATGGTGTTCATTGTTTGACTTTATTTGATTGAGAGTGCATGATTGATAGTATGGATTGCGCGCACATGGACCTTGAGTCATTTGCTATGTACACCTCACTTTTTGAAGCCCAAGCCATTTGAACGTGATAATGTTACTGCATACACCTCCTCTCTTATTTTAATTTCATTTTATTTTCTTCATTTTATGCATGTTCCATTTTCAATTTTTAAAAATACAAAACAACATCATAAAATTCTATAAAAATTCATGAATTTTATCAAGACATTTAGGAAATTTTTGGTATTTTTATTTCATGATTTTATTACATTTTTACCCCTGTCTCATAATTTTCTTTGAATTTCCATTTGTATGCATTCCAAGTATGATACATGAATTTGTGGAATTTTGTTCTTGCTCATTACAAACTGTTTTGACTTGATTCTTTTTGCATTGATTCACTAATACATTGAAGTATGTTAGATGATTTTTGTTTGATTCTTTTGGTCACTTTATGATATGTTTTGATGCTTGTTTTTGCTCCATTTTGCATGATGTTTCAACTTGACATAATTGCTTTGTTTGAAGTCATTTTACTTTGAATTTTGACATGCTATTTTGATGTGTGATTTACCTCTGACTTAGGTATTCAAATAATATGCTTGCATAATTTTCATGAGTCCATTTGATCTTTGTTTGATGCATTTAATTTGAAGCATGATGCATGTCATATCATTCTAACTTTAGTGCATGTTTGCATGAATTCTTTTGTGCATATTTGTATGAGCATTTGCATATTTTATGAGCCATTCATGTGATATTATGGGTCTTTGGTACACATTATAGGTCATATTTATATGTTCATTTCAACTTGAACTTTGTGCATCCTTAACATGTATTTGTTTTCACTTTTCTTTTTGAACTTTCACTTCAATTATTCTTCTACCATTTCTTAAATGTCTTGATTGTTGATTCATGAATACTTTTGAGATGTTCATAGACCATTTTCAATTCAGTTTCAATTCTGATTGTTGGATTACATGTTCCATTTATGCATGTTCTTTTCATTTCTTTTCATCTTTCACCTATCCTTTCTTAGGGTAACATGTTTGAATGCTAATGGATGGTGATTGTTGCTTATTCACTTGAACTTGTATGATGATAATCACTTGTTGTCAATATGATTCACATTCTGGTTGTGATATTAAAATTTGATTCTTCATCTTATTCTTTTAAACTTTAATGTGCATTAAGTGTTTCTTTTTACTTCCTATACATGTTTCCTTGTTTACTAACCATGTAGGGGCTTTGGTAAGTTGAAATTGAGTGTGGATAAGGAATCCACATTCAAACTTATCTCCTTTCATCTTTTACAATTCAATCTCTGTGTTTTGTTAAGCACTTATGTGCTTTCTTTGATTAACTCATTACTTTCCCTTTTGAGTTACAATTCATCTTCTACTTTAGAAGTGAATTGTTTAGCTCATTCCTTCTTTAGATTTTAGGTTTTGCAACCTCACAAACCTTTAGGATCACTCCCTTAACTAATCAATTAGGATTGAGTCTTAGTTCACATAGATTCTTACCTTTCTCTCCCACTTGAGTCTCTCTTTCTCATCTCAAAGAAAATTCAAAATATCTAATAAAGGTGGGCATTTATTGCATTTAGGCCTTTCATATAAAGAAAAGATTATAAGGGGTCTTCTCTTATAATCTTAGAATGTGTAGCATATGCCACATCTTGGGTCAATATGTTAAACATTTGATCTTGTATGAGGGACTTAAATGCAATACTTGTTGAAGATACAAATAAAGAAAAACACTTCTGCATTTCTTAATCAACAAAAACACTTAATAAATACAAGTATGCTAGTGTGTTTGAACCTTAACAATTGGAACTAAGTGTGAGGGTCTTCTTCACCCTTAGTATACCTCTTACTCATTCCATCTTGGAATGTGAGGATGTATACATTCCAATGATTAAGATTTAGATACACTATCTTATACAAACAAATAACAAACATTTTTCTTAAAAGACAAAAACAAACAACAACGTCTTTCCTTCGGGAATTCTTTTCTCACCTCATTCACTCTCAACGTATGAACGTGCTCCTTCTTGTTCTCTTGCAAGATGGTAACGCACTCGGACCAGCGAGCCTGTAACACCTGAGCTAGAACGTTAGCCGTTCCTTAAAAAACACAAACAATCCATCCCTAGTGAGGGGAACTACGTCGCTCTGATTCTCATGTTCCCGATGAGATACGTAGGCAGTGGGGTAGGGCCCATTCGAGCACTTCTTTTATTTTCCCTACATTTGTTTCTTTTTCTCTTTTCATCCCTTTTCCAGTATTCCTTTTCTATCACCCTTTGATCGAGACAAGCAAGCGTGGATCCCATCGGGTACGATGGACGCGTGGGGGTGCTAATACCTTCCTCTCGCGTAACCGACTCTCGAATCCAGCTCTCTTGGTCGCAAGACCATGCTCCATTCTTTCCCTCAGGTTTACGCAGTGTTTCCTTTCCCTCTCATGGGATAAATACACATTGCTGGCGACTCTGTTTCGGTGCCACTTTCGCGTTTGTACTTGGATGGAAATCCCGGGAGCGACACATTCTTCCTCATCTTTAGGGAAGCATGGAAATATGAGTTATTTCCATCTCGAAACTTCAACCAATCAATCTTTGATATTTGGCTTAGAAGTTTTTCCTCTAATTTTTGAAGTCTGATTAGTTCTTCAGTAAGATCCTTTAGCTGTATTATTTTATGTATATTAGTTCTGTCAACCTCCAAATCTTGAAGTCTGGTTGGAGCCTTTTCAGTTTTTCCCAAAGAATATACATAGGCTGCCCCTCCATTGGCTTATTCAAGTTGTTGGTTACTGTCACATCATAACCCTCAGCCTCTACCACACAATTGAGGAATTTAAAATTCCTTTCATGCTTAGTAACAGTCTGACTATTTATCAACAGGAGAGAATGATCAGAAACACTTGGTGGCATGTTAGTAAGTGTGAAGTCCAAATGATTTTGAAACCATTCTACATTTCCCAAAACCCTGTCTATTCTGGAATAAATAGCTCCATCAACATGTTTATTTGACCAGGTAAAGTAATCACCACTGCTATCCATTTCATACAAACCTATGTTGGTCATCATAGTAGTTAGATCAATGTATTCATTTTCAGTTACCATTCTACCTCCAATCCGATCCTGGATTTTGGTGACATTATTGAAATCACCAAGAAGGCACCAATGGCCATGCTTGTTTTGATTGATCTTCTCAATATATTTCCACAGAGTCCTTCTTTGATCCAATGTATTTAGAGCATATATTGCTGTAAGCCAGAACTGGAATTTACCACTGGCATCATGCACACCACAATGTAACAGTTGGCTAGTGCAGTTAACAAATCGAACATCAATACAGTTCTTGTTCCAAGAGATCCAAATACCGCCATTACTATGCTTGGCATAGTTATCCAAATAGTTACCAGGGAGTTTCAGTATGTTCCTAATACTATTAGCCTTTTCTTGTTTCACCCTTGTTTCAAGTAAAATATCAATGTTTGGGCTAAGCTGTAGGAGACGGGAGCTTATCTCGCTAAGCTTTCCCTTATTATTCATCCCCTTTACATTACAAGATAGGATCATGTCACATTGTCTTGATACACCAGTGGATCAATCTCAATCCCTAGTGCCTATAAACTGTTTGTACAATGAACTCTAGTAGGAGTCAAAGTTGGAGCAATTCTCTTAACTTTATCTCTAGCACTGTCTTGAACATTTGTCCAACCTTCCTTTTGAACTGCTTCTTCTTCCTTTGGGATTACTTCATTCTCCTTTGGTTTCTGAACTTCCTCAGGAGGTTTTGGTTTTAGTCTCCATTTATTAGTTTGCTTAGCCTTTCCACAATTATGCCCAACTTTCTAACATTGATCACAAAACGCGAGTTTCCATTCATATTCTACCTCTTGGACTAGCTTAGCCCTTCATTGTCCTTAATAACAACATTTGTTTTCAGTTTTTGTATAATATCAACTTCCATGAGAAGTCGAGCATAAGATACTCAGAGTTTATTTATGGTGCATTCGTCTGTGAGAAGTGGATTACCCAGTACACTACCAATTTTACTCAAACTTTTAGGACCACAAAGGTGAAGGGGAAGATGTGGAAGTTTGATCCATATAGGGAGGGCTCTCAGCATATCATCCTTAAGGTTGAAATCAGGTATCCAATCCTGGAGTAGCATCGCCGCCATGAATCATCCATCACCGCCATCGAGTTTGATGTATGACAATATGAAGTCCTAGAAGATACTACTATGAAACATGTTTTTTCACCTCAGTTTAAACGTGGCTTATACTTCGGTTGTTATAGGCAAGGTAATGAAGAGTGTAATGAAAAGTTCTCATTTCCCCCTTGGTTCATTTTTCCACCTAGGTGAAATAAATTTCTTTTCCTCTCGATTAGGTTTCCACGTAGGTGAAATCAACATTATAAAACTATTCTCTAGGATGAATTGCAAGAGCAATGAAACATTTTGATCAAGGTTGGTTCCTCTTCTCTTAAAATATTAATTGCTAACATTATTTTGGCTTAATACTCTTTTTAGTCCCTTACCTATACCTCAGGGTCCATTTTGGTCCTCTTTCTTTTAAAAGTTCCAATTTAGTTCCTTACGTTGTCAAACTGAATCAAAAAAGTCTTTTCTGTCAAATATAGATAACGGCGTTAGAAGAAGAGGGCATGGCGGCTGAGGTGGATTGTCCTATTCATCACGTGGCCCTGATGTGGATATGCTCATTAAAAAGGTTACTAAAATTTTGTCCACACCAAGATTCAAACCTTGGTTCACTTGATTGCCAAACACAATTCTTTACGATTGGTCCACTTTCCTTTTTACAATAATCTTTACACATTAAATATATCAGAAGAAAAAAAAATGAATAGTAAACCAGTATCTCTATCTCAATTCTGATACAGAGAAAAAAAACAAATATATTTAATGTGCAAAGAGGAGTGATAAAAAATGAAGCTTCAAGGATTGTTTTCAGCAATTAAAAAAAAGTCAATATTCTAGTTAACAGAGAAGAAGAGTCACCTGAATTTCTTTTAAATTTGGAACAATTTTGGGACAGTTATATATGCGGTGTTCTTGAAGTTTAACTGCATGTAACTTATAACCATGGCAGATATCTACAAAATTCAGTAGATCTTCCAATTTTATATCTGTCAAGTTTGGAAGCACAACTTCTTTTTCCCCGATAATATTGTCTCCTCCGGGGCCATGTCTAAAAACCTCTTCAAGTTGAGTACAATTTGTTATAGTAAGCGTGCATAGTTATGGAAGCATTCTGACCATAGCAAGAGGGAAAAGGTTTTTCAACTTGTTGCAGTTATTGACATACATTGATTCTAGCTTCTAAAAATAAACTTCAGCTTTGGGAAGCTGCACAAGTTCTTCGCTTGTTGCAACAATTTGTTCTAATTATTGACAATCATAAACTCTAAGTTCAATCAAATCTGGTAAGCTTCTATGTGTTTCCATGGAGAACAAATATTTCAATTTTTCACTATTGCCTACTGATAAATGCTGAAGACATTGAAAACTCCAAATCAGAATAAAATATCCAAAGGTAGGTAAGTAACCAAATAATAATGGGTTGGGTAGTAATATAAACAGGAAATGATATAAATACTACAAAACTATAAAGTATTTCAATATGAGTACTCACTTCATTCAGATGATGATGTTGTCTCTTATCATAGCCAACCTGCAAATTCAGCCATGGTAAATGCAATTTTGGACAATCAACTATGGCCATTGTCCTCAGAGTCTGAGATAGCCACTTTGCTTGACAATTCTCTGGATATATCCCAATGAAATTGTCAAGATGAAAGAGAACGAGAGATTCCAAACGAGGAAGCATAACCTGGTTCTCGTATTGGTGAGATGAAAGGTGTTCGTGACCATTTTCACCAAACACATATTCCACCAAACCATATTCAGAAAAGTGGCCTTTGAATCTGATGCTTCATATTTGTTCTAATATATTTAGTTTGTAAAGATAACTATAAAAAGGAAAGTGGACCAGTGGTAAAGAATTGTGCTTGGCAATCAAGTGAACCAAGGTTCGAATCTTGGTGTGGGCAAAATTTTAGTAACCTTTTTAATGAGCATTTTATAGACATCAGTGCCACGTGATGAATAGGATAATCCACCTCAGCTGCCACGTCTTCTTCTTCTAACGCCATTATCTATATTTGACAGAAAAGACTTTTTTGATTCTGTTTGACAACATAAGGAACCAAATTGGAACTTTTAAAAGAAGAGGACCAAAATGGACCCCGAGGTATATGTAAGGGACTAAAAAGGGTATTAAGCCAACTATTTTCTTCAATACATGCTTGTAAAAAAGGTTTAATGTTCTTACTTTTTTTTAAAACAAGTTGTTGATTTATAAATATCAATAACTTGTTTACACTAATGTATAAATATAAATAAATGTTGTGGGCTTACACCCATTTAACTCAAGTAGCACTTACCAGTTGTCCCGCCACACCAACCCAATTTAATATTGGTAAGAATGAAGGTGAGAAAAAGTACACAAGAAGGGGGATTGAATTGTGTTTTCCATTTTCTTAATTTACGTATGATAAATGTTCAGAATCTAAATTGGTGTTCAGATTCTGGTTATACTTAGCAGCAGAATGTTAACAGAAGCAAATATATAATAGCAGAAGACACAAAGATTTATACTGGTTCCTCCCAAACGAGATTAGTCTGTTCCCCTTGCTTTACACGAGATTTTCACTATAACTAAATCATGATTACAATCGCTTATTCATTCTGCATAAGACTTTTACAATGCTCAGATCCTAAGTCCGAAACATCTTGCTTTTACAATTACAACCTATAGCAGAAATTCTGCATAACCAATTGTGTTGATAATTGTTGATGTTGTTACTTCTCCATCAGGTTGATCCTTGTTAAAGATTCAGGTTTAACCTTCAGCTACTTATATAGCATTTGCAGAAGACTAGCCATTGGAGAGATAACTTGATCAAGTGTCTTTTCTTTCTCCATAGTACAAGAGACGTCGAGGATAGATACACCAAAAGATCTTGATCCATTGTGTATCGTGTTTAACCATTGATTCTTCAAAGACATCATGTACTATAGAGCCGTTGAGAGTAGATATTCGTAAAGCATGTCAACCTTTCTTGAGCCTTGTGAACTAAGACTCTAGCTGACAATCTAATTTGACAATGCAGCTTGCTTTCTTTAGTACGGATAACTTCAGCTTCATCACTAACTCTGAATAATAACCAGAAGCCAATTTACATTCACCAAGTGTAGAGACAATTATGTTGCTTCTTTTGATGCTGAGACCTTCAGCTTCAGAGTCTATGCCAGACATCACTTAGCGAATGTTCTTCAGATTCTGCACCACCAGAAGCTAGCAATTCAGCTTCTCTAAATTGTGCCCTTGTATATCAGATTCTAAATATATAATTACAAGTGTTAGAACCTGCATACATAAGACACACATCAAATATAACCATTGTTATTTTAATACTTTGTTATTATTAAAACCCAAGGAATATATGCCATGAACAAGCCTTGTTCTAATAATCTCCCCCTTTTTGATGATGACAAACTTAAGTATTTAAAGGAAAATGTTGGGTCGTTATAATTTTCTTTGCAACATCAGAGTATGAGGTTTGTAAGCTCCCCCTGAGTCTAATAGTCCAAAGTTAAGTTCTGTAAACCCAGCCTAAGTACTACTTTCAAGAAAAAATATTTAATTTTCTTATTAACATCAGAGTCTGAGGTTTGTAAGCTCCCCCTGAGTCAAATAGTCCAAAGTTAAGGTTTGTAAGCCCCCCCTTAGAACTATATTTAACAAAACTAAACATAATATTTTAATTTCCTTTGGCAACACCAGAATATGAGGTTTGTAAGCTCCTTCTGAGTTTGATAGTCTAAGGTTGAGGTTTGTAAGCTCCTCCTTAGTTCCATGTACAAGAAAGTCAAATGTGTCTCTCGGGAAAAATAACCATTATGTACAAAAAATTAAATAAACGTTATGTACAAAAATTATAAATGACCATTATGTACAAACTGAATGGGTTCAGTTTCTAATTAAATACTTCCTACCTTTTATCCCCCTTTTAGTCACATCAAAAAGAATAAAAAGAGAAAAAAAGAAAAGAATTACAGTCATAAATACATAACAGACCATCATTACAAGATCAGTTTCCAAGGAAGGGAAAATGATCAAGTAACAAGGGTCATTAAGGTTGGTAAATTGCATGTTAAATATTTACTGGTCGTAATGGTTTCAAGAATCAAGCAAAGGATTTTATTTAGTCGTTTAGGTTACCCAGAAGCCAATATAAAAGCAACTAAAACCTTGTTCATTTTCATCAATATTGAAATTTTGGCCTATGCAGACAACAGATGTCCTAACAAATGTCAAGACATTATGCTGCATAATCTCTTAAACTTGGAGGCGCAACTGCGGACTGATACCTTGAATATCAGAACTACACACACACACACACATAGATGTCACGACATCCGATCCCACATGTTCAACATGAACTCTAACAGAAATGTAAATCTGCAGAATGATAAAGAACACAGTAATTGTTAACCCAGTTTGATGCAACTCGCCTACATCTGGGGGATACCAATCCAGGAAGAAGACTTCATTATTATGTAGACTGTTACAAAGTTAAACTCCCACGTTTACAACTTTATCCCTAACATCTTTACCAAAGTTAAACTCAAACATTTAGAACCCTGATACGAGATACCCCACTCACTTCCCTCAACCACCAACTGTGATTTCTTCATCGTCCTTATCAATACAGAAATCTGTCAAGCATACTTGACAAGCAAGCTAACTCAGATTTGCTTATAAGCTTCATCCAAGAACAATACGCAATCCAATACCTCAAGGCTTATGGATCTGTGTGACACCTATATCTACCACAGTGTATCAACTGATACAAAGGGAGACTTATAACCTAGAGAGCCAACGACTCTCAAAACCCTAAACCCTTGTTTCTTACACAAGACAACAAGGTTACAACAGACGTACTAAGGCATGACAAAACCTAGGACTAAGTCTTATATTTATAGGCTTCTGCTACCTTGGGCTTCTGTCTTCAGTTCTGGATTCATGCAGCAATTTCTCCTTGAGTGTTGCAGCAGATTAAAAACTAACTTCTGTCATTCAGTCCAGGATGTCAAGATGCATGGTAAGACATCTTGTTCGACATCACGTCTTCAGCAGAATTATTTAGCTTGATCACATTGTTACATTAACAATTATTTTTTCCCAAAATTTGTTCAAAATCCTAGAGCTTTCGATCTCCCCGTTTTTGGCAAATTTTGGCTAAAACACATATGCATGGTAAGCTCCAGATCGATGGTGCATGCAGTGAGGATTCCAAATAAGCTCCCCCTCAACCCGTGAACCAATACTTGTCATGAAAGGATAAATCTTCCCCTTAAGAGGCGTAAGAAAACCATTAGGAAAAAACAATAGCAATACCCTTAGTAGTAAAGTACTTCCTTGGGTAACTCAGAACACAGGACATGACTGTGTTCATAACTCAGATCACAAGACACAAAAGTCTATTTGAGAGCCGAGACCTAGAATGTTGAAACATCCTGTTGAGCATTTTGACAAGCTGCTTTATCAGACATGAGATCCTTATGAGAGGATTAGAACACTTCTTCCCCTTTTTAGACACAATTTGACAAGTATTACCAAGGTATATCCAGATCCAAAGAGTGCTCACCCAGAACCTTATATAAGCCATAAAGACACCAGCAAGAGTGATACAGTAGTGAGTTAGATGAATTTTGAGATCCCCTTATTTGAATTGTATCAACCACTACCCAGTCTTTTTGTCTTTATTCATTTCTGAACAGATTCTACTTGAAGTGCAAGTTCCAACACATGTGAGTGTATATTCAAGGACAAGATTTTACACGTCCTTCTGACAAGCATACACCCTAAGCGCTTTCCCAAGACGGAATCAATACTTCTGTCATTTGACTGTCAGAGATTCTCCAAACACTCCTTACTGCAATGACGTCCTAGACCAAGTCCCACCCAACAATGTTAAAGAAAATATATGTATTGAATAAAATCTTCACAGTATAGTGATCACAATCTACAGAGAAAAATAAATTCTCCTAGACTTATCAATGATTCTTAAGCATCCAATAAGAACCATTCAAGTATGCATTGCCAAGTTTCCCATAACTTGCAGCAATACTCTAATGTCAAGACATCCTCCTTGACATCTCAGTTTGCATGACGCACAAATGTAAACTGGAGCTTCAACAATAATGTCAAGCCATCTTGACATCTCAGTTTACTTGACGCACTAATGCAAACTGGAACTTTAACAATAATGCCAAGCCATCTTGACATCTCAGTTTTCTTGACGCACAAATGTAAATTGGAACTTCATCTTAGATCAAGAGGCCTCTCCCCCTGACTAAGGTAACTGGTGCTCCTCCACAGAACACCCAAGCTAATGACCAGAAAACATAAGACGCATCTTCATGTCTTCAAGAGTGCACCCTCTGTTCAACACACCTGCTGAACGTAATCATCAACTCTCTTATTGTTCCCTCTGACAAGAAACAATAATCACTCACACATGATCACCATCATGCTACCAGTGAGGAAGTGTATACCAACCATAACAAACTCTTGGCTTAAGATCAAAGTCCCATTGATCCCCCTCATCCCGCAACCATCTACACACCACACGAACTCCTCTTAAATTCTCATGTATAGACCTCCAGCTGCTTGAGGCACAAACCAATTGAATCAGAATGCTTCACATTCCTCAAAGAGACGCACAGGGCCCCTTAGTTTGTTATAACGATGTCAGCTATTGTATGCATGCTCTAGAACTTCACAGCTGCTAAACTGATCCACTACTAGCATGACTTGCTCCAAGGGCTCCAATGTCGTATGCAAGATTTTCCACTGACCTCACCAGGCCAACATTAGAGATAAACACCCAGCAATCCAAGACAGTCATTCCTATCATTCTCCCATATAATAATCAGGAATACTTCTGATTTATGGTGAATCTCCACTTCTGAACGCATTCAGGAAATAGACTTCCATGCAATTAACACATGATTCACTTCAGTCTTCATAAACACTTACATCCTCCTTCCAAGGAACCTTTCTACTCTATCATTCTCCCGGATGATCATGTAGATACTTCTTGGACACGATGCAAGTAACCAGTTCATCACAGAACCTGAAATCCTTCACCAAGGATAACTAACCCAAGGATGTTCTAACACCAGTTAGGACATCTTCCACACATCACAGACACCACACACCATGGTTCTTGATATGCTCCACCACTGGACTTACTATCAGCATAGTAATCCATAATGAATATCTTCAAACAACACTGCGCCACCAGCTTGAACAAAGAAAACTTCAGAAACCCAGAGAGAAATAAACTCTCAACCACCAAAGAAGGTATGCTTCCATCCTCAACCCAGAACTTCTACCACAAGCTCCCAGAGAACCAAAACCTTCTTACAATTTCAACTAACTACTCTTCTACAAAAGAGCAATCTGTTTCAAGCATCCTGCTGGAACGCACATTTTGAAACCAATCAAATGCCACCTTTTGATTGACCTCACTCATCTTTAGAATTCCCACAAGATACCCTGATCTACTAATGAAATCAGATCTTCAAGTCACATGAACTACTTTCCCTATAGCAAGACATCTTGGATCCACCAAGCCTCTTAGTCATGTAACATATTATTATCCACAGCTTCCGCAAACTGCATGAGATAGACCTTTTTGAAGAATCCAACACTCCCATTCTCCTGTAGATCACCTTATCTTAAGCTGATGTGCCACATCACAAGCTGAGACTTCTGATGTCAAGTTATATGTCCAAACATTATGACATCCAACTGTTGAATTCAGCTCTTCCTGCTGCAACTTAGAAGAACCTCCTCCCTTTGCAGAAACAGATTTCCATGCTCTCACAAACTTGATTCAACAACCAAGTTTTGAGTAGACAACCTCCATTCTACTCTGAAACTCCAAAGACTTCAAACCTGCCACGTCTAAATCTTTAGAAAATAAGTAGTCCAAGACTACCCCATAGCAATACCAAAGAATTCCACTTCCCTTAGTAGAGCCGTCAGTAGAAAACCATAGATAACTGCCACTTATCCTCGACCTTCACAACCAGAGCAAACACTATGCTCCAAATCACCTAGATCAGAAATAAACTGATCCAAGCTGTAACCATCAAAATTATGATGTCTTCATAGTCTTCCATTTCCATCTTCAACAACATCACCATCTGGACAAGTCATTCACAATACTTTCCAGGAAACAGATGCTAAGCCAATAATCCCAGGTCAACACCTAGGAGACTTTTGAGCTAATGCAGAACCCCTCCCATGATTCTACAAGCCTCTAATAAAAAGATGTTAGAACATTAGACAGAACATCCTCAATCTTGACTATCAAGGATAATAAATTAAATACTTGTGGATTCCATAAATAACAATTGATCTTAAATCCTTGTACCATTACCCTCCTTCACTGCTGTAGCTGAGCTCCACCAGATCATGTCACTAACACTTATACAGTATTCAATCTTATTGCAAGTATCTTCTTCAATGATAATGTTGAGATACCAAGGCTGCCACCCTTGACTCAAGTAACTAAGACTTTCTCTGAACAAGTCTTATTTACCTCAACAACTCTTCAATCAGATTGGATCCACTCTTAGGGTTAAGAGAGATGAATCCTTGCTATTTTTGGATGGTGAAAATAAATCACCTTCACGTTCTTCAGATTGTGTCTCAAAGAAACACCTTCTAGTCAGAAGAGTAACTAGAAGACTCCAGATACACAACATAGATGTCTTTATGAGTGGACTTGAGAGAATTCTCAAGTATCTTTGACAACCTAGCCGACCAAACATTTATCAAACTCCTAGAGCAAGAACTTGATAAACTTTCACTCAACTCCTCTCCTCTTCAACTGACTCCAAACTGCACCAGGAAACCAAGCTTCCAAGTACCAAGTCATCATACCAGATATTTGAACACAACTTCCTTCACTCCATCGCTCCCGACTTTGGAATAAAAGAATGCAGATATCTTCAAACATAGAGGCCGACGATTGAGACCTTCCACCAACTATCTTCAGTAACAACTCCAGAATCCCATAACTCTAGAGCTCTTCCATCAGAAACTCATGCAGGGGAACCACCAAGGAAACAAATCTTGCTTGCCCTAATAAGATGTTAGAACATCTTATAAGACACACCAACAAGAGAACTAGCCACTTCTCCTGTAGTTGTTGTAGAACCTCCTCAGCAACATGAACAACCTCCAGGTTGATCCCATCGATCCAGATCATCCATCTCATCCATTAATACCCTTGAGTATGTCTGAGTTGATTGATATGATCTCCAAAACTCCTCCTCGTTTAAACGCCAGAAAGTATCTCCCAAAGATCTCATCCAGAACAAGACATGTTGCCTGCTCTGATGCCAATTGAAATTCTGGCCTATGAAGACAACAGATGTCCAAACAAATGTCAAGATATTGTGTTGCATAATATCTTAAACTTGGAGGCGCAACTGCAGACTGATACCTTAAATATCAGAACTGCACACACACACATAGATGTCACGACATCTGATCCAACATGTTCATCATGAACCCTAACAGAAATGTAAATCTGCAGAATGATAAAGAACACAGTAATTGTTAACCCAGTTCGGTGCAACTCACCTACATCTGGGGGATACCAATCCAGGAAGAAGACTTCACTATTGTGTAGACTGTTACAAAGTTAAACTCCCACGTTTGCAACTTTATCCCAAACATCTACGCCATGAACATCTTTACCAAGGTTAAACTCAAACGTTTATAACCCTGATACGAGATACCCCACTCACTTCCCTCAACCACCAACCGTGATTCCTTTATCGTCCCTATCAATACAGAAACCTGTCAAGCATACTTGACAAATAATCTAACTCGGATTTACTTAAAAGCTTCATCCAAGAACAATACACAATCCAATACCTCAAGGCTTATGCATCTGTGTGACACCTATATCTACCACAGTGTATCAACTGATACAAAAGGAGAGTTACAACCTAGAGAGCCAACAAGTCTCAAAACCCTAAACCCTTATTTCTTACACAAGATAACAAGGTTACAACAGGTGTACTAAGGCATGACAAAACCTAGGTCTAAGTCTTCTATTTATAGGCTTCTGCTTCCTTGGGCTTCTGTCTTCAGTTCTTGATCCATGCAACAATTTCTCCTTGAGTGTTGCAGCAGATTAAAAACTAACTTCTGCCATTCAGTCCAGGATGTCAAGATGCATGTTAAGACATCTTGTTCGACATCACGTCTTCAGCAGAATTATTTAGCTTGATCTCATTGTTACATAAATAATTATGTTTTCCCAAAGTTTGTTCAAAAACCTAGAGCTTTCAAATATCTACCAATATGTTATGGAGTCATCAGCTGAGAGCAATAAAATCTTTGTTGTGACAAAAGTCACAGAGAACTCTACATGTCTGAATATCTAAAACCTTGCTCGTGTGTCCGCAGGATAAGTTCTATTTGAGATGGATGGTGTGAGTTTGTCAAATGATCGACAAGCCGCTACATTAGCGTCGCATAAACCATGTTCGTCAACCAAGTTTCTTCAATGGTTGTAACGTAATTTGTTAGTAGGGAAAAACCAGGTCGCGACTCAAAAGAATTAGGCGAAGGATTTGTTCCAGAACTAGGGAAGTGTAAAGATACTAAGGGAGAGAGATATACTCCTTTTTTAATCGCCGAAATTGTACGACTGTTCCAGGCGTACGACCTTGATACGTTACGTTTTTTTCAGATACTCTTTCCAGTGATTGTATTGGATATTCTTCTTTATGATCACAAGGTGGTGCGGTGCTTGGGCAGGCCTTCTCTAATTACGTTCAGTTGTGACAGAGAAACCATCAGCTTCAGAAGCTTCTGACGGGGCTTCGTCAGTAGTACGTCAAAGACCTACAAAAGTATGTCCATCAATAGCTGTTTTGAAGCCAAGGATGAAGTCCATGAAAAAGACAAGGAGGAAGAGGCTCAACAAGATGTTTTACCGTCCTATTATCCTAGAAGCAGAAGAGGAGGACATAGATGAAGATGAGCTAGATATCGATTATGGCAACAACTTCTCTTATAAGGAAATGGATGACTTAGATAAGGATTTATTCAAAGTACAAACCAATTCCTTATGTTTTTGTAATCTTCTATGCTTGATTAATGAAAACTTATTTTGACCAGTATATATTATGCAATCATACAGACACTTTATTTGCCCTTTAGATTTTCTGATATGGACATTAATGAAGTAATGAACAGAATAAACATTTTAACATGTTAACAATAAAATTTATAGCTGTTAAAAGAATCTTAATAGGTCAGAATACTAGACATTATTTCCAAGAGTTAGTATTTAAAATTGATTTGACTTAATCAATAATAAAATAGTGAATACTCAAGGTAATGAATGTAAAGACTCTACAAAAACCCTTTAGCAGATTCCCTTTTATAATCACTTAATCTTCTGAACACCAAAATGTATAAGCAAAAGCAAATTTGGGTTCCAGAGAGAGATTTTAGAAAGATAGCCATGCTTAATGCAACAACTCAAGCAAACAAGAGTGACGCAGCAACTGAAGGATCTACAAGCAAACAGATGGGTTCAGAAGCACACACTTCTTCAGCAACCTTCGTAGAGACTCACTGAAGAAGAAGAACTTCCAGGTCAAAACGCATAAATCAACTGAGAAAGGAAGCTGTAGAGTTTACAAAGGAAGAATAGCAATATTATTTAGATAATCTAGATATGTCAAATGATCCTAGGGAATACCTTAGGGAAAATCCGGATGCCTAGAAAGTCTTAACAATTTGTAATAACTTCCAGTTAATGAAAATGTTGCATATTTAGAGTTTTTAATCCTATTTGTTTTATTCACTTTGTAGCACCCCAAAATTTGCCCTCTTATGTATACCCAATTAATGGCTTATGCTTTCACATTTCATATACTTTTAGGTCATAAGCATTGCATATGCATCATTGGCTTTCATAAGGCATGGTATCAAAGGGTACCACTATCATTGACCGGGAAAGGCAAAGAGAATATGATGTGTTCAAATACTCAAGCCACAAAGGCTCATTCTACCTCAAGGCACCTCATATGGTTCACCATGTCATCAAGAGATTGAAGTTGGCAAGTGAATTCAAGAGGATCACACCTTCCTAACTGTTGATCCTTAACTAGGGTTTGGATTAAAAAATGTTGGGACACCCTCATAAGCAAGGATTTTGGGTCTTTAACATCACCTCATCACATGAATCATCTTGGTTTAAAGCAATCTACATCATGGTCAGAGGAATTATAGTTTAAAGAATCAGTCAACTTCTCCTAGCTTTTGGGGATCAAATTAGGGTTTTGCCTAAAGTCAGTTTACTTCTGATTTTTGGGAAAGACTTGGTTCCACGGTATTCTATGTATCCTCAAGTTTCTCAGATTGGAAAGTGAGCCATTAATTTCATTCACAGGGTTTTCAGTTGGAGGATTGATTGAAAGTAAGAAGAATTGGATAAAAAGTCAACTGATCAAGGAAAAAGTTAACTCCTGAATTTTGAGTTCAAAATCATGATCTTCATGTCAAATATGGTCCATGGATGGAATTTGATCAAGGAATGTCCAAAGAATCAAGAAAAATCAAGGGTTGTGAAAATTACCATTTTGGGAAAACTAGGGTTTTTGAGAACTTTCCATTTTGGGAAAGTTTTTCTCAAGTTTCAGCCATCTTCAAGCCCAATTTCTCCATGCTACATGCCTCATTTGAAAATATTTTTCAAATGAAAGTTGTAGTATAATCTATCACCTTTCCAACAATATAAAGAACTCCTCATTTGGATTTATGAATCAAAAGTTATGATCACTTGAAAATGGGATCTTCAAGTTGCTCAACATTGCAAATAACCTAGAATATTTTCCAACATTTGGCAGCTCGTGTGTGACAATGTTCTAGCTCATTTTTCACCATGATAGATGCTTCAAATCTACTTTCCTTTAACATAAAAGATGGAGTATCAAAGATGCTCTTCAAAATAAGTACAAGAACTATACCATTTGGATCATGATTCAATGAGAACTTTTAGCGTGCGATTTTTGTCGGTTACGTGACCACCTTATCTCCATTGGGTTTCTCCTCACCGTAATGGTAGGAGTTAGGGTTCTATTTTCTAATTTCTTATTTATCCTATGAAGCTGGAAAGGAAAGGGAAGCTATCTAAAACTAACCTTGCACGCAAATGTTTAACTGAGCAAATGCTTTAATGAGATCGGGGAGTTCGGGGTCAGGTTATACAATAGGGAGTTGTCAATTACCCATCCTATTTGTGGTTATCCACAGATCGTAAGAAATTATCCTTACTACTTTCTACTTACTGGTGTTTGTCTGTTGTGGGTTGGGAAAGTTTCTCCTTTGGGAGGTTTTTGAGAGAGAGAGTTTTTGATGATTTTGGTAAGGTACTGGACTTAAGTTTTGATTGGTGTGTGAAGGTACTGAACCTAAAGTTTTTGATTGGTGTGTGAAGGTACTGGACCTAAAGTTTTTGATTGGTGAGCTCGCTAAGATTTCGCAATCTTATGCCTACGTATTCCCGTTAAAGAAAACAGGGAAATCAGAGCAATCGTAGTTCCTTCTATTCTATGGGAGGAAAAAATGTTTTGGTGTCTTGTTCAAAGCCCAAGATTGAAGCTAAAGGAGTATTTGTGTCTTGTTCAAAGGCCCAAGATTGAAGCTAAAAGGTTTGACTGAGAGAGAATTTATCATCTCTAAGGGAGATATCTCATCTGTTTATCACAACTGTTGGGTGACTGATTATAAAGGAGAATCACTTTAATTGGGATATGAGAATCCTGCAATGCCATAATTTCCTTTATAGGGGTGTTGTCCTGAAGGAGAAAACTTTAACTCATTGTTGAGCAATGCCATTTTGCCTTAGGAATCTTTCATTCTAAGAGAGGGACAGTGGCGTGGATGTAAATAATCCAGAGGCTTGCCACTTAAAACAATTAGATGAAAGAGAGAAAGTTTACCAGGATAAGAGATGGACTACAGCTTGAATATTTGAATCAATAAGTGTGTCACTTATAGCAGTTATCTGGGATTAAGGTTTGTTTTGAATGTCTGATTTGATGTGTGATAACGCAGAGAAATGTCTTCCTACAGGGAGATTTTGATTTCCTCTGAAGGGAATGTTGATTTTTGTGTGCCTTGATCAAAGCCCAAGGTTGAAGCTAAAAGGTTGATTGACTCCACTGGGGAGTTTATTATTTGTCTTGTATAAAGCCCAATATTGAGGCTAAAAAGAGATTGACTCTTTGGGGGATATCATTATACAAAGCCTTAGAGGAGGCTGAAAGTTGACTTTTCCAGGGAAATATTTAGTCTGTCTTGTACAAAGCCCAAGATTGAGGCTAAAAAGGGGATATTGACTCCACTGGAGAATATTTGTATGTGTCTTGTACAAAGCCCAAGATTGAGACTAAAAGGGGAAACTGACTCTATTAGTGAGAGGTTTTATCTGTCTTGTACAAAGCCCAAGATTGAGGCTGGAAAGGAGATGACTCAGCTGGAGAGTATGATTTGTCTTGTAAAAAGCCCAAGATTGAGGCTGACTCTACTGAGGAAAATCATTATACAAAGCCTAAGAGGAGGCTGAAAAGAGGATGACTCTGTTTATATATTTATATGACGTCTTGTACAAAGTCCAAGATTGAGGCAGAAAAATGACTGATTGACTCAACAAGAGAGTGTTTTTTGTCTTGTACAAAGCCCAAGATTGAGGCTGAAAGATGATTGACTCAACAAGAGAGTTTTTTTTTTGTCTTGTACTAAGCCCAAGATTGAGGCTGAAAAAGGTTGACTCGACAAGAGAGTGCTTTTGAGAAAGAAGATTGACTAAACAAGAGAGTGTTTTTGTTTTGTATGATTGACTCAACAAGAGAGTGTGGAAAGGTCTTTATACAAAGCCTAAGAGGAGACTAAAAGTGATTGACTCAACAAGAGAGTGAAGAAAGATCCTTATATAAAGCCTAAGAGGAGGCTAAAGGGTGATTAGGGATCATTATACAAAGCCCAAGAGGAGGCTACTTGGGGAATTTCTTATATAAAGCCTAAGGGGAGGCTAACTTCTGCTGAGGATAATGAGATCCAGAGACAGGTCCAACATGGGGAATCAACTCTTGCTGAAGATTTCAGAGTAGTTGAAATATCAGATGGCTTGAGGTTCTGATAAAGGTTTATTGATAGTGATTTAGCCCTAGATGGGGACAAATCAGGGTTAAAGATTGATTTTTAAAACCTACGGAGGTTTTAACTCTGCTAGTGATTGATGAAATGATCAGGGTTTATCCCGTGCTTTCGGGAAACTTGAGGGTTTCTTTGAAATCCAAAATGAGGTGAGACTGTCCAAGTATACCGGAATGGGAAGGTTTATCTTTGTATGATGCCCAAGAGGAGGCTGGTGTTTTAAGGGATGAGAATCAACCCTAAATTGTCCAAGGTTTTGACCTTTTCAAAAAAACTGCTCTAACAACGGATGACTAAATTCTGTCCTATACCTGTAAGAGGTCTTTGGGGGTCCTTGTACTAAGCCCAAGAGGAGGCATGAGAACTTCTAAGAAGCCTGAGGGTCCTTGTACAAAGCCCAAGAAGAGGCTGGGGATTCTTTTAGGAATCCTGTGGGTCCAAACTTAAGAAAAGTTTAAGAAAAGTTTCACCGAGAATAATCTTTTCTTTAGTGAACAGTTCTAGGGTTTGAAGAAATTCAATAGAGGTTTCACCGGGAACTAATCCTCTCTGGGGGAAATGAATCTCTTTGACAATTTTCTAATAGTGACAGTCTGAGAAAAGTTTCACCAGGAATAATGCCTTTCTCTTTGTTCCATATTGTGTAAGCCCAAGAGAAGGCAAGACTGTATCTTAAAATTCCTATGGAGAACTAGTTTTGACTGTGTTGAAAGAGGGACCACTGGCTTTATCTAATCCTAGACCTAATTGTCGGGGAAAACTATAAGCAGATAATATACAGACATATATATACAGATGAAATATATACTGTATGTAAAAAGAGGGTAGGAGGACTTACAGGTGAGCAAGCTTCAGCACAAACAAATATATATATGTGCAAGTATGTAAAAGAAAGTTGTTTAAAACTTACAGGCGAACAAGCTTTCAGTGTAACAACTGTATGGTTAGTTGTTCAAGAAATTAAAGAAAGTTTTGATAACAACTATGAGTTTGAACCTAAATCAAAAGGGAAAGTTGTTTTGAAAAGAAGATTGAGGTTTATACTTAAGGAGAGGCCCAGATGATTTTTGTTTAAAAGGCGATGATTGCGCCGCAGTTTTAGAAAACACAGTGGGACTTATACAATGACTGAGACCCAAAAAGGTTTTATATTTACAAGGGATGGGTCTTACACTTTATTAGAGGCCCAAAAGTTTATTCTTGTACAAGAGATGTGGCTTACAACTCAAGGAGAGGCCCTGATGAAAAATAATGATCCCACCGTTATTTTGAGAATCGTATCGGGACTTATAGAATGACTGAGGCCCAAAAAGGTTTATGTACAAAGGAATGAGACTCATAACTCAAGGAGAGGCCCAGATGAAAAATAACGATCGCACCGTTATTTTGAGAATCATATCGGGACTTATACAATGACTGAGGCCCAAAAATGTTTATGTACAAAGGGATGGGACTTATAACTTAAGGAGAGGCCCAAACGTGTTTATTTGAAGTTTGAAAAAATCAAAATTTAGAGGAAACCCTAATTTTGAATTTAAAAGATATAATTTTCAAAGGAAATTAAATAAAAAATGATATAAAATATCAAATATATTTAAAAAACAAGTTTTAAACTTTGAAAAATATTTTGAAAAATCATGTTTAATCACATGAAAGCTTGAAATTCATTTGAAGTTGAAAAATCATAGTGAGAATTTCATTTTAAAATGTTTAAAAACAAAATAAAATGAAATTAATTACAAAAATTTTAACTGTATTAAAAAAATAATATAAATTGGATTTTTTTGTAAAATAAAATATTTCAACATTTTTGTGGATTTTCAAAAAAAGAACCTATAAAAAATAATTATAATTGAGAGAGAAATTAATTTTGGAATTAATTAATAAAAACCATAAAAATATGAAAAAGTAGCAAAAAGGGAGAAAATGGAAAAATGGTCTGGGTGGGTCTTGAACCCACGACCTCCCAACCAAACACACATACGCGCTACCACTAGGGTGGTGATACATTTGTGTATCAAAACCACCCCATAAACATATATGGGTGCCTTGGTTTTAGGTCTGGCCAAGGCACCATGGCCTGGCCCTTGCCCAAGGCAAGGCCTGATTTTGTACCTCTTGCATGAAGGCTCTAACTTCCTCATTTCTCCAGGGATTCGGACAAAATTTAGGTGTATCCTGCCTAGAATTTCATGAGGAATCCAGTGGTGCTTTTGGACTTTTCAGAAAATGTCTCTATTTTAAAATCCGATAGTGATTTCAAAATAGGCCTAGATTTACATGTTTTATGCTATCTGATTGTACATGCAATAATAACATGACAAATTGGTTCAAACACAACATATATGATATGTATGAGATGTCCATGATTAATGGACTTCAAAGCAATGCATGATTTAGAGAGTTCAAGTTGTGATGCACTTACCTCTTGAAGCTCTTTGTGCTATCTGTCAAGATCCTTGTGCAAGAAGTGATCCAATACTTTAGACACTCTTGATTGATCCCTTAGAAGCTTTTAGGATGATCAAAACCAGCTGGAATCCTCAGGAACAAGAATTGGCTCTTTCTTGCAAAAGGGGCAAAAGTGACCAAGATAGTAACTCTCTTAAATGGTGTTCCAGATGAGGGAAACCAATTGGGATAGTTTGAGGATGATATTTGGAGTGTGTTTAAGGCTTTGTTTGGTTTTGAAAGTGACTGAATCAAGACATGGCTTGAAAAATGCAAAAAAGTCAAATTTTGAGGTTTTGGAGGTTGACTGTCTGAGTTTAGTGTTTCAGATCAAGGGTGAGTGTTTGAACAACTTAGATATGGTACATTGGATATGTTTGGATCATGAGCTGCGGTGGAATTGCTTTGTAACTCAAAAACTCAGTGATGACTTGCAAAAAAAGGCATTTTGGCCTTATGAGAGAGATTTTGAGGAAAGCAAGTGTTGTAGTGCTTTATTGTACTCAACCTAATCACAAATGAGCTCTATTTATAGTAGAGAAAGTTTGTTTTACAAGCAATAATGAATGGAAACTTGGACAGTCCCTTGGCCAATTGTAGCATAAAGGTTAGGGCACAGGCATATGGTCCTTTGGTTCAGAGCTGAATCTTGACTCATTCAGTTAGTAATGTCTCAGTCCATGCCACCTTGATGCATCCATTGAATCCTTTGAAATAAAATTGGAGCCTTTGAGCTTTTTTAGCCTTTTTAGGGCATTTATGGCTACATGTAGTTCCTTGAACTTGGGAGGCTTGTGGATCAGATCATTCCTTTTTTATTTTATCCCTTGAGGTGTCCAAATGGATGACAAGGCTTAGAATTATCTGATTTGGCCAAATTGAGCAAATGCCCTATAATCTGCCTTGAACAAAATCAGTCCTTGATGCCATGTTCCAAAGGTTGGAACTCCCTACTCAAATTGAATTCGGAGATGATCTGGTACTTGTTGGAAAGCCCTCATGGCATACTTCAACTTTGTTGTTCCCCAATGGACATGGTTCTACTTGGATCAAAGTGAAAAATGCTACATTTTGGAAAAAGCAAGACAGATTTTGACTTATTGAAAATTTCAATAAGTGTTGGAAAAAGTGGCCATTTTCACTTTTTGTGATTTTGATCAACCCATAACTCAAAATCCATGGAGATTTGTGTCGCTCCCCAGGATTTTCATCCAGGTACAAACGCGAGAGTGGCACGGAAAAACAGAATCGCCAACCATGTAAATTTATCCCAAGAGAGGGAAAGGGAACATCGCATAAACCTGAGGAAGAGGGAAAGGAATGGTCATCGCAACCATAACCTGGGTTCGGGAGTCGGTTACGCGAGGGGAAGGTGCTAGCACCCCACGCGTCCATCGTACTCGATGGGATCCACGCTTGTTGTCTATTCTAAGGGTGAGTTATCCTATCATCTATGGCTGTACTAAAACGGAGAGGGAAAGACAAAGACCGACTCGGTAGGACGTCAACGTCCTAGGCCTACGTACCCCCTTTGTGCAATGGGGAATTCAGAGTCAACGTAGTTCGGACCAAGTTCTTTTCGTGTTTTTTATGAGCGACGTTAAGTTCGCGTCCGGCAGTTAGGGTCGATGCCTGTTTGCGACTCAGACGGAAGGTAACGTGCCCTTTTTGAAAATAGCCTTTAGTTTGAAGATCCCGAAGGACAAAAAAGTTTGAGGTTGGTTTGTATCTTTTAGGACAGAAGTGGCTTAAGTTAGTTCATAAGTTGCATTGCACCAAAGTCTAGGGCATAGGGGCGAATACTTAACGCATCATCCCAAGACAGGATGCTCGTTAAGCACTCTAGAAAGATGAGAGGAAGCCCCTCATTTCTCATTCCCCACGCTTAAGGCTCGTGCGCAATACAATTTATGCTTATTAAGTGTTTTAAAGATATTTGAGATGAGAAGAGAGAAGACACAGAGGTAACTCTAAAGGGGAACTGTGAGTCCTAAAGTTATCATGCATGGGTGACCTACGATTAGTGAGGTTTGATGACAACCTAAATCCTAAAGGAGAAAGATAAGAGAAGGAGAAAGAGTAAGGGTGAACATGGATACTTATCCATACCCTTTAAGAACTTACCTTAGTCTCTGCATAAAAGGTTAGTACGAAACAGACATAAATAATATCAAGGCAAGTGAAAATCAAGCAATGGCAAACCATAGTGATTATAATCCAAACATGAATTCAGAAATCAAAGAAACAACCCCAAAGCAAATGGCACAAGTGCCTTTCAAACAAGGACTTAGGCATGACCATAAATACACATATAAGCAGATCTCAAGTGAAAGTAATTAAATAATTAGAGAAATAACTCCTAAAATTCCCAAATTAAATATCAAGGTTTCTCAACTAGAGACAAACAACACATCAAAAATTCCTGCAAAAAATTCAAAGTGTTAGTCATTCAAACAATTGGGCAAAGCTCAGGTGAGGAGTGGGGTTCAATGTGCCAAAGGGAAGGACCAAAATGCAATATGAAATAAATTTAAAAATGAAAGAAAAATGTTTTAATGCACTTTAGAATGTTGGTGAACAAATTCAAAAAGAACGGATTAAAAATATTTTATGGATACAGAGAAATAAAATAAACAAATTAGGTATGCATTATATGGATAATTCAAAAAGAAAATTGACTAAATAATAAATTTAGATGATAAAAAATAAAATAAAATAAAAATAAAATTTGTGAAAATTTTATAAAATAATAAAAATGATGCATGAATTTTATTAGGATTTTTTAATGCAATTATGTATTTTTAAAAATTAAAAATGAAAATGCAATGAATTAAATAAAATAAAATGAAATAAAACTGCAGGGGGGGTGCGTTTAGTAGGCCAGATGCGTTGGAATAATTGAAATGGGCTAAAGGTGGGGTGCGAATAACACAGGCCCACCCATTAATCCATCAGAAAGAAACAAAAAATAAAAAAGAACATGCATGGACCTGCCACGCGCACGGCACATGCCAATTTTAATGTGTTGTCCCAATTTCGTCCATCTGATCATATCAACGTGTCACATTTGGTCAATGCAAATAAAATTAATCAAAACGAAATAATATAATTGGTAGACCACGGAAGTTATCGTGGGGTAAATAACACCCAATCAATAATTAAAAATCAGAAAAAAATAAAAGAAAAAAACATGTGGCAGCCTCGTGGCCATTGGATCGTGAGAATGAAGGGCCAGGATTATGTCTTCTCCGTCCAGCCACCCTGCCTCGCCGGATCGCCACAGTTGCCGGAGCCCTAGCTCCGGCCGCCCCTTTGCTTCACCTGCAGATCAAAAATTGCCCAGAAAACACGCACCCCTATACCATTCCGACCAGATTTTCGCAAGGATTTCGAATGTGCACTCAAAATTCACAAATAACCAATATATATTGAAAAACGAAGAGATTAAGGTTAGGGCATAAAACTTCAAACGCAACATACAAGCCATATACGCATCCATATTAAAAACCAATTATATCAGCATGATCAGTGACAATCACACAACAATATACACGTAAAAAATTCAAGTTTCATGACCACGAAAAAATCCACCAACCTGAGATGGTGCAACTCTAATCTTTGCTTTTGGCTGCGAATGGTGGTTGGGTTGTGTTCTAGAGATCACCAGGAAAAGGTTTGTGGAAGAACTTTGAAGAAACTCCTTGTAGATTGAGAGATCCAATGAATTCAAGAATTAGGGTTCACTTTCTTTTCTCCAAAATATCACGTGTCTAGTTGCCCAACCAGTGCATGGATAGGTTTAAATAGGCTAGGGTTTTCCTCTGATAATGAATTGGGCTTGGGTAATTACTTGTTTAATGATTTTTTGAATAATTTTGGAAAATTGCATAATGTGAATTACACCTCTCTCCATGCATGTATACTTAAGAAATCCATGATGGATCACCCATATGTGAATTGCTAATTACACCACAATTGAACTTGGGCCTTGAAAAACAATTGATTCATAAGTTTTTGATGACTTGGCTTTTTGACATAATGGAAAATAAGTGAATAATAACCCATGAAACCACTTGATTAAAAAGCCAAAAATGCTCCTTTAGGGATTGTTCTTGGATGTTGGAACATGTCTTGAAGAAATGGAATTAATCATAGGTCCATATATCCCAAAATCTAAAAGTTGTGAAAATGAAACCCTAAAAACCACTTTGCCTTCTTTTGACCATAAGTTGAGTTTCACAAATGATATGGAGACCCACTAGTACTTGTTGGAAAGAGGAGAAAAAGATCTTCAACTTTTATGTTGGAGAAAAATTCATTTTAAGCTTTCTTGATGATGAAAAGTCAAGTTGAATGCAGTGCAGGAACTTGCCCAAAAAGGAAACTTCAAATTATAGGTCATTTCCATTTTTAGTAACTTTTGCACCAACTCCTGATTTTTGATATATGGCATGAAACTTGATTCTTGAAGACCATATGAGGATATAAGACCTTGAAAACCTTGGAGAGAACCTCAAGATTCCACAGTTGACTTCTCCTCTCACTGTTGACTTTTACCCCATTCACCTAATTCTCAATCTTCTAATCAATTAAATCTCTCCTGAACCAATCTGATGGACAACCTCCCATCCCTAGATACTTGGGGACCCAAGGAATACCATAGAATCAAGTCTTGCCTAAAAAATCAGAAATAAACTGACTTTATAGCAAACCCTAGTTTTGGTACCCTTAGTCTAGGAGGAAATAACACAGTCTCCAAATTCAAATTCCTCTGAATATGATGTGTATCATCTCCAACAAAGATAAGATATGCCATTTGGTGATAATAAAAACCCAAGGAGCTTGCCCAATTGAAGCAATAAACCCAATAATTTCAAAACCCTAATTCATGCACTGGTTAGGAGAGAGTGATCCCTTGAGATCCCTTGCCACTTGTGAACTCTTGATGATGTGATAGACCAGATATGACCTTCTTGAACTGCCTCAAGTGCCTTGACCCCATGCTAATGATATGCACACATGATAATACAAAAAATGAAATGAAACATAAGCCAGTTAGTACTAAAGTAAGGAGGGCAAATTTTGGGGTGCAACAGCTGCCCCTATTCAATCAACTTGGTCCTGAAGGTAGGATAGCAATGACTGTCAGACATTCTAGGATACACGGGGATTGAATACCGAAAGAGCCCCGGAAATTTGCTAATGGTAAGAAGAGTGTGCTGAAAAATAAGGAATATGACCTCAACCACATCCACAAGAAAAAAAAACAAATACGACCTCAATCGTACCCAAAAAACGAATACAACCTCACTTGCACCCGCAAAGGAAGACTGACCTCGATCACTCCACCCACAAAGAAGACACGAATACGACCTTAATCGCATCCACAAAACGAATACAACCTCAATTGTACCCACAAAGGAAGACTGACCTCAATTATTCTACCCACAAAGAAAATACGAATACGACCTCGATCACATCCACAAAACGAATACAACCTCAATTGTACCCATAAAGGAAGACTGACCTTAATCACTCTACCCACAAAGAAAATACAAATACGACCTCGATCGCATCCACAAAACGAATACAACCTCAATTGTACCCACAAAGGAAGACTGACCTCAATCACTCTACCCACAGAGAAAATACGAATACGACCTCGATCGCATCCACAAAACGAATACAACCTCAATTGTACCCACAAAGGAAGACTGGCCTCAATCACTTTACCCACAGAGAAAATACAAATACGACCTCGATCGCATCCACAAAACGAATACAACCTCAATTGTACCCACAAAGGAAGACTAACCTCAATCACTCTACCCACAGAGAAAATACTAATACGACCTCGATCGCATCCTCAAAACGAATACAACCTCAATTGTACCCACAAAGGATAACCAACATAAAGTGGACTTCACTCTGAAACAAACTTCTAGTTCATACCACCCCTACTGAGAAAAGGATACTAGTAAACTGGATCTCACAAAAGAGAAAGGCCAAACAAAAGCAAATTTCTAACGGACTCAAGATCCACAGATAAGATGACTCCGCTGGGGAAAGGAGAAGTCTAAATAAAAGACTCTGCCAAGGAGCACAAACATGAGGAATGCATCCCTCCAAAATCTCCTGAGTTATGCCATCTCTGCTGAGAAAGAGACCTGGCAAGGAAAGTATCAAACCTGGCTTATGCTTCAAATGCAAATGTTTGAATTTTGCCGTAATGCTCCACACGAAGTGGAAATGCTACGTGTTTGAGGATGCAATGCAAATGCTTATGATATGCAAAAAGGGTCCCTCCAGCAAAATAAATGCTGGAGAGAAAAGACCAATTTAGCTGCGGAGGACAAAAATAAATTGTCCTCTGAATCCAAGAACTCTGCTGAGAAGGATCACACTGATCGACTCCTTAGATCAACAACTTCTGCTGGGGATGAAGTCCCAAAAGAATATCCACACTACCGGGGATTACACCTGTCCTCTATTGAAGGTAACATCCAAAACCTGAGATTTCTCCTCTGCTGGGGGAGTTGAGAATGGACGCCAATAACGGAACCGGAAGTTTGCTGCCGAGGATTGCCAACAACAGACGGGCTTAGGACCTGCTGGGGGATACCAACCCATAATACCATCCTGCTTGGGGGATACTTCTGAACTTAACCTGCTGAAGGGGAGAGTGCCCTTACCCCCACCTTCCTAGGGATTAGAATATGACATTGTTGGAGAAAGTGCACTTCCTGACTGGATGGGGGAAGTGAGCACCATGATTCTGTGGGGAGATAAAGTCTTGATCCGGAGAAAATACTTTCCAAATCTTCTGCTGGGGAAAGTCTGCTCCACTGAGGAACGTTTTGTCCTGCTGGGGAAGGAGCAATCTCACTGCTGGGGAGTACAATGTTGTTGCCCTGCAAGTCAAATAACAACAAGAGGAGAATGCCACAACATAACTATCATTGTTAACGCCTAAGAAATTTCTACTACTTTTCGTTATGCTTCGCAAAGCTCAAAGTTTTATATGCAATGTTTATCAAAAATATCGGAAGTTTTTGCAAACAAAATAGTAAAAGTAAAAGTAAAACAAACAGTGGAAAGCTCTCTGAGTGAAATGAATATTTTATTGAAGAGTGGCCTGTAAATAGGCATTTACATTTGGAAGCAATTCCTAGAAAGAGGTAATTGCGCAAAAAACAAGAAAGAAAATACACATGTCGGCAATGTGGGAACAGATATCCACCATGATTCGACTCAGCTATGACCCATACATCTTGCTTATCCACAAATGTCTTGACCTTCGAAGAGACTAACTGTACTGATTCCTTTCCTTCAGAACTTCCATGTATCGAGAGTGTTCACAGATCGAACGCAGACCATAGCCTTTCGCTTATAAATCCCTAACTGTTGCTTGGATCGCCCTTTTCGGGTTTTCAATCCACCGGGATACCCATTTTTGCCAAAGTCGCCTTTTCAGGTTTTCAACTTTGCGGGTTTACACGTTTCTTTTTTACATTTTATCCCTAACTTTTGCCCGAACCTTTCCCTTTTTATGGTTCGCCGGGATGCCCCTTTTTGCCTGGACTTTCTTTTTATGTCAAGCGGGTCCCTTTTATGTGAAGTATTTTTTGACTACGTCTGCGTTCACAGGGGTGGTAAAATCTTCGCCATCCATAGTTGAAAGTAGTAAGGCTCCACCAGAGAAAACCTTTCTGACTACATACGGCCCTTCGTAGTTTGGAGTCCATTTACCCCTGTGATCTGTCTGAGGAGGAAGGATCCTTTTCAAAACCAATTCGCCTATCTGAAAACTCCTAGGACGCACTTTCTGATCAAAGGCGTGCTTCATCCTGCTCTGATACAACCGACCATGTGCGATGGCTGCCAATCTCTTTTCTTCAATAAGGTTCAACTGATCCAATCTGGAACGCACCCACTCAGCTTCATCAAGCTTCACATCTGCCAGAACTCTCAAAGACGGAATCTCAACCTCTAAGGGTAAAACTGCTTCCATACCATACACCAATGAGAAAGGGGTTGCCCCAGTCGACGTACGCACCAAAGTACAATAACCATGTAGGGCATAAGGTAGCATCTCATGCCAGTCTCTATACGTTACCACCATCTTCTGTACAATCTTCTTGATTCGCCGCCTCAACAGCCCCATTCATCTTTGGACGATACGGAGAGGAATTGTGATGCTCGATCTTGAAACTCTGACATAATTCCTTCATCATCTTATTATTCAAATTTGAGGCATTATCAGTAATGATTCTCTCCGGGACCCCATAACGATAGATGATATCCTTCTTTATAAACCGGGCTACCACTTGCTTGGTGACGTTGATGTACGAGGCTGCTTCCACCCACTTTGTGAAATAGTCAATGGCAACTAAAAAGAAACGATGCCCATTGGAAGCGGTGGGCTCAATCTTTCCAATCATATCAATGCCCCACATTGCAAAAGGCCAAGGAGATGACAACACATTTAGAGGCGTAGGCGGTACATGCATCTTATCTGCGTAAATCTGGCATTTATGGCACTTCCGGGCGTACTTGAAACAATCAGACTCCATAGTCATCCAATAATATCCTGCTCTCAATAACTTCCTAGCCATGGTGTGTCCACTGGAATGAGTACCGAAAGAACCCTCGTGAAATTCCTCCATCAATAACCCCGCCTCGTGTTCATCAACACAACGTAGCAAGACCATATCGAAGTTCCTCTTATATAACACATCATCCTTGTTCAAAAAGAAGTTTCCTGCCAACCTTCTCAGAGTCTTCTTATCCTTGGTGGAGGCACCCTCTGGATACTCTTGTCTCTTCAGAAAAACCTTAATATCATGATACCATGGTTTGCCATCAGACACATCTTCAATTGCAAACACAAAAGCCGGTCTATCTAGACGCATGATTCTAATCGACGGAGTTTCGTTCCAACGGTTCACCTTATACATGGATGCCAATGTTGCCAACGCATCAGCCATCTGATTCTCAGCTCGGGCACGTGATGAAAATCCACCCTATCAAAGAACGGTAACAACCTTCTGGCATAGTTGTTATAAGGCACCAAGTTCGCCTGACGAGTCTCCCATTCTCCTGTAATCTGATTAACTACCAATGCGGAATCACCATAGACATCGAGGTTCTTAATTCTCAAATCAATTGCCTCCTCCAACCCCATGATGCATGCTTCATACTCCGCCTCATTGTTGGTACATACGAACGCTAACCGGGCAGTGAAAGGTATATGAGAACCCTTCAGGGTTGTAATGATTGCCCCAATTCCATTACCATATGAGTTGACAGCCCCATCAAAGATCATCTTCCACTGAGACCCAATCTTTGGTGCTTCGTCAGGCAAAGGCTCTTCACAATCCTTCATTTTCACAAACATAACATGCTCGTCCGAAAATTCAAACTTCATAGGCTGATAATCCTTGACTGGCTGTTCAGCGAGATATTCTGACAGAACGCTTCCCTTAATGGCCTTCTGAGAAACATACTGAATATCGTACTCTGTCAAAACCATCTGCCAACGGGCTATCCTTCCAGAAAGTGTTTGCTTCTCAAACACGTACTTAATCGGATCCATCTTCGAAATCAACAAGGTTGTGTGATTTAACATATACCGCCTTAGGCGCTTGGCTGCCCAAGCGAGTGCACAACATGTCTTTTCCAGCATAGAGTATCTTGATTTGTAATCAGTGAACTTCTTACTCAGGTAGTAAATGGTGTGCTCTTTCTTACCCGTCTCGTCGTGTTGACCGAGCACACAACCCATTGAATTCTCAAGAACCGTAAGGTACATAATCAACGGTCTCCCAGACACCGGTGGCATAAGGACTGGAGGTTCCTGTAAATACGTCTTTATCCTTTCAAACGCCTCTCGACAATTTTCATTCCATCTAACCTCTTGATCCTTTCTCAACAACTTGAAAATAGGTTCACATGTAGCTGTCAGATGAGAGATGAACCTGGCAATGTAATTCAACCTCCCCAAGAAACCACGAACCTCTTTCTCTGTCCTTGGCTCAGGCATCTCCTGTATGGCTCTTATCTTTGCAGGATCAACCTCGATGCCTCTTTCACTAACAATGAATCCCAGCAATTTACCAGACCTCACACCGAAAGTGCACTTGTTAGGAGTCAACCTCAATCTAAACTTCCTCAACCTTTCAAACAACTTCTGGAGGTTTACCAAGTGTTCTTCCTCTGTCTGTGACTTCGCAATCATGTCATCAACATAGACTTCAATCTCCTTGTGAATCATATCATGAAAGAGAGTCACCATCGCCCGCTGATAGGTTGCCCCAGCATTCTTCAATCCAAATGGCATTACCTTGTAGCAAAATGTTCCCCACGGTGTTATGAACGTAGTTTTCCCCATGTCCTCTGGGTCCATTTTGATTTGGTTATACCCAGAGAAGCCATCCATGAAGGAAAACACAGAATATTGAGCAGTATTGTCCACTAACACGTCAATGTGGGGGAGCGGGAAATCATCCTTCGGGCTCGCCCTATTCAAATCTCGGTAATCAACATACATCCTGACCTTCCCATCCTTCTTAGGTACAGGTACAATATTAGCAACCCAGGGAGGATAATTTGTCACGGCAAGAAATTCGGCGTCCAACTGTTTCTGAACCTCTTCCTTGATCTTGACATCCATATCTGGTTTCGTCCTTCTCAATTTCTGGTTGACTAGAGTACAACCCTCTTTAAGCGGCAGTCTGTGTGAGACAATGCCAGTGTCAAGCCCTGGCATGTCTTGGTAAGACCCGGCGAAGATATCCACATACTCTCGGAGTAACCCAACCAATCTTCTCTTAACAGTGTCTTCCAGGGCAGCCCCAACCTTTACTTCTCATTTAACATCCTCGGTTCCCAGATTAACAGTCTCAACTTCCTCCTAATGAGGTAGAATAACCCTTTCCTCTTGTTTCAGTAGCCTGGCTAATTCTTCTGGCAAGTCACAGTCTTCGTCAGTCTCTTCTTCGGCCTGATAGATGGGATTGTCAAAGTCATATCGAGCCATAGCTAAGTCATGGGTAGAATCTGAACAAAGGAACCTGCATGATGGATGTTTTATGTTCATTATGAGTGCAACAAACAAGAAAACACATTGCCATTTTGATGTGGGTTAATGCAAAAAGTAAAAAATAGAAAGACAGGGATCAAAATATTTGAATGAAAAACGTCCTTTATTGATGATAAAAATAGCAAATAAAACATCCAAGCCCTACAAATAAATATCACTACGTCTTGGGCAGAACGTAGGACTCAACATAACAGAAAACAAAAGTAAATTACTCCGGGCACGTCACTTGGATAACTTTCTCGGAGGACCAGTTGCCTAAACTCTGACCAGGAATGCAGGGACGGATCCACTTGTCCATGTCACAATCACTATCTCCTTCATCCTCAATAGCATTGACTCTGTCGAAGAAAACACCGGCACTGGTGAAACGGACTGGACCATAGAACTTGGGAGGCTCTTCGGCACGCCTAGGTGGTTTGTAACCTAGTCCATGAGTATCTTGCTTTCTTTGAACATCAATAACACTGCCCCACTTCTGAGAACCACCAACTTCAACTATAGTGCGCGCCTCTTTGAAGGAGGACATTGGAACTTCTGGTTGTATGACGACTTCAAGTTGGGCAACCACCTCAGGCTGACTGACTGCCTTTGGAGGTTCCTCGGGAATTTTCACAGCTTCAAAGGCTTGGCACAAAGTCTCATGTACTTCACCATCTACTTCTACATACTTGAAGGTCGACAGGTGACTCACCATAATATCTTCTTCACCACAAACAGTCACAACGTGGCCATCCACCATATACTTCAACTTCTGGTGCAGCGTAGAAGTTACTGCCCCAGCACTATGGATCCATGGACGACCCAACAAACAACTATAGGCAGGTTGAATATCCATTATATAGAAGGTGGTGTTGAAAATCTCAGGACCCACCTTGATCGGCAGAACTAACTCTCCAAAAACTGACCTTTTGGAGCCATCAAAAGCACGTACCACCAAGTCACTTGGTGTACAGATAAACCCACTAGTGTCCAGTTTCATCAAGGCCTTCTTCGGTAACACATTCAAAGACGACCCAGTATCAACTAACACATGCGACATTAAAGAACCACGAAATTCCAATGAAATATGCAGAGCGTTGTTGTGATTCCTCCCAGCCGGAGCCAGATCTAAATCGATGAAACCTAAACCATTACCAGCATTCACATGAGCCACAACCCCTTCTAACTGGTTGATAGATATTTCCTGCGGTACATAAGCCATGTTCAGAACCTTCAGCAATGCATTTCGGTGTGCCTCGGAGCACAACAGTAAGGATAGAATGGAAATCTTTGATGGATTTTGGTGAAGTTGGTCAAAAATCTTGTAATCACTTTTTCTGATCAACCTCATAAACTCTTCTACGTCTTCTGAGAAAGTGTCCCCACCTGGCCTTGTCATAGAATTATTTGCTTCCTGCCTCTGTACAGACTCATCCATCATCTGCTTACCTTTATCTTGTCTTGAACTGCTAGCTTGATTCTCAGACGGAATAAAGACTCTACCACTCCTAGTGATAGCCCCTGCTTCAACAAGATTTCCCACCCCTGCATTCACAGCTGATGTCTCTTCCAATTCCAGCTTCTCACCATTAACAAACTCCTCGGCCCCATAGTTCCATGGGATAGCCTTGGTACTCTCATACGGGACTGGTCCAGGAACAGTGATAGTGACCGGCGCTGGTCTTGCCGGCGCTGATATAGTTATCATCTTGAATGGAATTGTTATCGTGGCAACATCAATCTCTCTGTCAGTAATGATACTCTGCCTGCAACCTCTGTCAAACTGTAATACCCCTTCGTTGATCATTTTCTGAATACCTGCTTTCAATACATCACAATCGCCTGGTTGCGACACACATCCTACACAACCTTCATCACAACCGGGAAATACCCCTCCCTTCAACAGTCTTTCCTTCACCACACTCAAGGGAGTTTGGACTTCGTTCACATCTGAAATCAAACTCACGTCTTCACAGTCTTTAATAATAGCATTGACCTTCGGCCCACCGTGATTTGGCATCGGTTTCTGATTCACATTTGGAACATCATTGGAGAAATTGATGGCTTTGGAATCCAGCAGATCTTGAACCTGATGCTTAAAAGCTTTACAGTTTTCAATATAATGTTCGGGTGCCCCAGAATGAAACTCACAGTGGGCGTTGGCGTCATAGCCGGGAGGTGGGTTACCAGTAGGTGGAGCCAATGTTCTCTTCTGAATTAACTGTAGCTTTAGCAAATACTGAAATAACTGAGCGTAGGGAAGAGGTGGAGTATCAAAATGCCTATCCCGCCTAGTCAGAGGCTGAGACCGGCGAGGAGCCTGATTTTGTTATTGAGTCACTGCTGGCTGCTGAGGTACTGCTGGGATGGTTACAGAAGCCACCTGCTGATTGTAGTTCTGACGAGGCCCATCTCTACCACGATATGATGACACAGAGTTTGTATCTCCCTCCTTCTTCTTATAACCACTGGCATAAGGCTTCTTACTTCCTCCAGATGAGGACCCATCACCGCCTGATATCTTACCCGCCTTAATTCCGCTTTCCACCATTTCCCCCACTAAGATCAAGTCAGCAAACTTTCCAGTAATACATGGTACCAGCTTTTCATAGTAATGACCCTGCAAGGTGGCCATAAACATAGTTATCATTTCACGTTCCAACATGGGAGGCTGAACCCTCGCTGCCAGTTCACGCCACCTCTGAGCGTACTCCTTGAAACTCTCATTGTTCTTCTGTGACAGATTCTGCAGCTGTGTTCTGTTAGGAGCCATATCAGTGTTATATTGGTAATGTCTGATAAATTCCCCTGCCAGATCTCTCCAACTACGCACATCCTTCCTTTCCAGTTGCATGTACCACTCCAGGGATGCCCCAGATAGGCTATCCTAGAAGCAATGCATCATCATCTTTTCATTCTTCGCATATGCAGCCATCTTGCTTGCATATGCCCTGACGTGGGTCCTCGGACAAGTCATACCATTATACTTCTCGAAAGTGGGAGTCTGAAACTTGTGCAGAATAACAATGCCTGGAACCAGGCCTAAATCCTCTAGATCCATTCCCACAGAATCCTGATTCACAACACCCCTTAGTTGTTCCTTAATCAACCGGATCCTCTGATCATGCTCAGTCTAGGGACCAGCGTCCCCACCTTGCAAAGAAAATACATCATCCTGAACATCATCATACTGACGGCCATGAACTGCGCCAGCACCAGTACCACCTCCCACTGCAGTGGGAATCACAACACTTTCTCCTCCGCCCGGAGGAATCACAACACCAGTAGCAGGAGTACCTCCGCCCGGAGGGCCATTCTGAACATTATTAGTAACACCAGTCTGAATTCCTCCATGAAGGACACCATCTTCGTCAATTCTCGCAATCAGTGGCTGAACGAGAGTCCTCAACTGCTCTTGGCCCTGAGCAACACCTTGCATTAATTCCATGAATTGGTTCATGCGAGTCCGCATCTCAATGATTTCATTCTGCACCTGATCCATGAGCTTCTTCTGATTCTGTCTGGTGGGATACCGGTGGATGTGATGATCTGCAATCCTGAGATTTAGAACAAGATAAGAACACCGGAGATAAATACCTGTCATGCAAAATGATTATGCAAAATGATTATGAGTATGCAAATGCAAATGGACGTGTTTGAAAATTCGCAGCGCGATCCACCCCTTGACTCCGGTTAAATAACAAGACATAATGGAACTTCTGCTCATATATTAAGAAAACCAGAGAAAAGCCAAATGTCAACAATCACAAACCCGAGATAACAAGTCTGAATATAAAAACCATAGGTCCCAACCAACAAGCCTGGTGGCGATCCACATACAATGAAAGAAAACAGAAAACTATGGCATGTCATCAAAGTTTACAAGTGTCAATCCTCCCCATCCACTATGCTTTCTGCACCGGTCTTGAATTTCCTCGAACAGCTTTCTGGTGTTGGGGTGCTTGGGTTTTTGAATTAGTCCTTGAATGAGAAGGTCTCTCCTATGTATGATCCCATCCAAGTATCGGCAATGCAACTCCCAAGCGTCTTCTCCAGAAACACCCTCCATGCTAGATCCCTCATGTCTAGATATCTTCACTTCAGCTTGGACCTTCAGTTCTTCTATGGAGGCTATGGCTTGATTAAGCCGACCCTTGGCTGCTTGTCTCTTGAATACCCCTGACAGAATCTCAGCGTTTTTCTTCTTGAGCGTCGACTTCAACTGATCAATCTTAGCTATGTAGTCATCTTTCTTTCTCTTATTCTCAGCCATGGCAGTTTCTTGGTGATCATTGAACCTGTGGATTTTCAGCAAAGCCTTGTCTAATTCCTCTTTCTTAGATTCGAGAACCTTACTGATACCATCCAAAGCTTCCTTCATCTTTTGTCTGGATGTGACCATGTCCGCTAGCTCTTTTTCTGCTTTAGCAAGGAGCTCTGTCTTCAACTTGGCGGTATGAACAACTTCACCCCGCTCATGCTTCCACTGATAGATCTCTCTTTTTAGCTCACTATTTTCTTCCCGCAACCTTTCCTTTTCCGCCAACAACTTATCAAACTTCTCTATCTCAACTGTGGTAGGAGGCTCGATCACCAAAGGATACAAAGGTGGTTCCACTGGGAAGGGAAGAAGCTCCTCTTCTGCTCTCTTCTTAATCCACTCTTTATAGGAAGAAAAAGCCCGATTGTTACTTTTCCCGAATGGAATTTTACCCTTCTTGGTCACCTGTTTCCAAGCATTCACAACTTTCCTTATCAACCCTTGATCCTCAATGCCATTGAAGAATAAGAACTCTCGGACATCTCGCTCTTCGGGTGGACCTTTCAAAGGATAACCAAACTGCCTGATAGCTAGGGAGGGATTATAGTTAATTCCACCCTTCCTCCCTATCAAGGGTACATTAGGGAATTCTCCGCATTTGCAAATAATCTCCATTCCTAGCAAGTCACGATTAAACCAAACAATGTTGTCAGCAGTCAAACCCATTACCCTCTTAGACCACTTCAGAGAATCTTTCGTATCAACGAAAGCGCCAGATTCAGGGAGATGACCCAGAAACCAAGTAGCTAAGAGCGGTGCACAGTAACTTATAGTTTTCCCACGCCTATTCTCATTCTTGTAGTGGACTGAGTGATACACATCACCTAGCAAGGTAGGTATAAGATTCTTCGAAATAAAGATTCTGACGGCATGCATATCCACCAGATCAGGAATATTTGGAAATAGAACAATCCCATAGATACACATAGCCAGAATAGCTTGGAAAGCAGTCCAATTCTTCTCTTTGACATGTATGCAAGCTTGATCAGACAGGAACTTCAACAAGAAACCCTTAACTCCTTGTTTTTCCTCAATATTGCTGTTCAGAACGGATTCACTAATATGAAGAGCAGCAATCATTTCTTTTACCCCGGGGTGTTCTTCAGAAAAGAATACTATGTCATGCCTGATGGGGATTCCCAAAATAAATGAGAACTCCTCCAACGTTGGGGCCAAGATGTAGTCTGGGAAGGTGAAGCAACGCAAATACGGATCGTAAAACTGAAGAAGTGTATGAATAACATCCTTCTCGTACTTGGAGATGTTGTAGACAAATTTCAGAAGTCTCCCATACCCTCCACTGAACTCAGTACGAACTCCGGAACCAGCCATATTAATTAGCTTGTGAATCAATGTCAAGGTCGGCTCTGGGAATGAATAGGCAACAGTCTTCTTCCTCTGGACATCCATGCTAAGGTAGCCTCAGAAAACCGGAATCAAGAGTAAGATGCAAGCCCTACAAAATGTCAAACATGTCAGAATGCAAGAAAAATGATATGCTCATGCAAACATGGGGTCAAGGCACACTGCTGGATGTGCTGTACTGTTAACTGAACGAGAACCACAACCCAGAAAACCAGAATTCTGAACCACTGAGATAGGAACCCAAATAATAAGACATTGATGAGAAATCCAGAAAAAGCAGGGTAGGTTGAAGGTCTCGGTTACCTGCAAACCTGCAAACGCCCATTCCCTCTCACGTGTGGGTACTAGGATGTTCAGTATCCCGGGCTCTCAGGTCGAGAAACGATGATACGTTCACCATTTATGGTTTGACATCATCATCAATCGAGGAGGCCTCAACTGATTCTCCAAACCGGAAGGTCCTCTGCTTTGGCACTGAGGTTGAGAAACAATAGTACATTCATCCCTCGGGGTACAGTACTATCGTCAATCGAGGAGTGCCTCCACTGATTCTCTTCAAAACGTAGGGGCCATCCTATGCGAGTTCCAAAGCGGGCCCTCGGGTGCGAATGGGTTTGCCACAGGATGTGGTCTGCCACTGTCACCACTAAACAGTAATGTTTCCACTAAGTTCCTCAATGATCGGTCACCAGAGTCGGCAGCTCTCTAGATCAACACCCCAACATGCGCAAGACACACACGTTAGAATGCGTCCCAAGATAGCCTCGTCTAGTTGTGAATTTCGTGAACACACAAACGTACCAAGCGAGCACGTAGGTGCCACTACTCTCCACACTAGTCCTAGGGTATACTCAAGCCTGGGTATTGGGCTTATCTCTCAGACCCACCAAACCTGCAAAACAAAGACAGCCAGCACAGCACAGCAGCATGACAGTAATAAAAAATGAAATGCAGAAAATGCGGTAAAAATAAAAATAAAATACAACACATAAAGCAAAACAAAAACAAAGCACCCAAAGAGAACAAAGACAAGCAAGCGCTAGGATTGACTCGCTTAGGGATGGACCAGCATAGGTCAACCAGATCCCCAGCAGAGTCGCCAGCTGTCGCTCCCCAGGATTTTCATCCAGGTACAAACGCGAGAGTGGCGCGGAAAAATAGAGTCGCCAGCCGTGTAAATTTATCCCAAGAGAGGGAAAGGGAACACCGCATAAACCTGAGGAAGAGGGAAAGGAATGGTCATCGCAAAGATAACCTGGGTTCGGGAGTCGGTTACGCAACGGGAAGGTGCTAGCACCCCACGCATCCATCGTACTCGATGGAATCCACGCTTGTTGTCTATTCTAAGGGTGAGTTATCCTATCATCTATGGCTGTACTAAAACAGAGAGGGAAAGACAAAAACCGACTCGGTAGGACATCAACGTCCTAGGCCTACGTACCCCCTTTGTGCAATGGGGAATTCAGAGTCAACGTAGTTCGGACCAAGTTCTTTTCGTGTTTTTTATGAGCGGCGTTAAGTTCGCGTCCAGCAGTTAGGGTCAATGCCTGTTTGCGACTCAGACGGAAGGTAACGTGCCCTTTTTAAAAATAGCCTTTAGTTTGAAGATCCCCAAGGACAAAAAAGTTTGAGGTTGGTTTGTATCTTTTAGGACAGAAGTGGCTTAAGATAGTTCATAAGTTGCATTGCACCAAAGTCTAGGGCATAGGGGCGAATACTTAAAGCATCGTCCCAAGACAGGACACTCGTTAAGCACTCTAGAAAGATGAGAGGAAGCCCCTCATTTCTCATTCCCCACGCTTAAGGCTCGTACGCAATACAATTTATCCTTATTAAGTGTTTTAAAGATATTTGAGATGAGAAGAGAGAAGACACAGAGGTAACTCTAAAGGGGGACTGTGAGTCCTAAAGTTATCATGCATGGGTGACCTATGGTTAGTGAGGTTTGACGACAACCTAAATCCTAAAGGAGAAAGATAAGAGAAGGAGAAAGAGTAAGGTGAGCATGGATACTTATCCATACCCTTTAAGAACTTACCTTAGTCTCTGCATAAAAGGTTAGTACGAAACGAACATAAATAATATCAAGACAAGTGAAAATCAAGTAATGGCAAACCATAGTGATTATAATCCAAACATGAATTCAGAAATCAAAGAAACAACCCCAAAGCGAATGGCACAAGTGCCTTTCAAACAAGGACTTAGGCATGACCATAAATACACATATAAGCAGATCTCAAGTGAAAGTAATTAAATATTTAGAGAAATAACTCCTAAAATTCCCAAATTAAATATCAAGGTTTCTCAACCAGAGACAAACAACACATAAAAAATTCCTGCAAAAAATTCAAAGTGTTAGTCATTCAAACAATTGGGCAAAACTCAGGTGAGGAGTGGGGTTCAATGTGCCAAAGGGAAGGACTAAAATGCAATATGAAATAAATTTAAAAATGAAAGAAAAATGTTTTAATGCACTTTAGAATGTTGGTGAACAAATGCAAAAAGAACGGATTAAAAATATTTTATGGATGCAGAGAAATAAAATAAACAAATTAGGTATGCATTATATGGATAATTCAAAAAGAAAATTGACTAAATAATAAATTTAGATGATAAAAAATAAAATAAAATAAAAATAAAATTTGTGAAAATTTTATAAAATAATAAAAATGATGCATGAATTTTATTGGGATTTTTTAATGCAATTATGTATTTTTTAAAATTAAAAATGAAAATTCAATGAATTAAATAAAATAAAATGAAATAAAACTGCAGGGGGGTGCGTTTAGTAGTCCAGATGCGTTGGAATAATTGAAATGGGCTAAAGGTGGGGTGCGAATAACACAGGCCCACCCATTAATCCATCAGAAAGAAACAAAAAATAAAAAAGAACATGCATGGACCTGCCACGCGCACGGCACATGCCAATTTTAATGTGTTGTCCCAATTTCGTCTGTCTGATCATATCAACGTGTCACATTTGGTCAATGCAAATAAAATTAATCAAAACGAAATAATATAATTGGTAAACCACGGAAGTTATCATGGGGTAAATAACACCCAATCAATAATTAAAAATCAGAAAAAAATAAAAGAAAAAAACATGTGGCAGCATCGTGGCCATTGGATCGTGAGAAGAAGGGCCAGGATTATGTCTTCTCCGTCCAGCCACCCTGCCTCGCCGGATCGCCACAGTCGCCCCTTTGCTTCACCTGCAGATTAAAAATTGCCCAGAAAACATGCACCCCTATACCATTCCGACCATATTTTCGCAAGGATTTCGAATGTGCACTCCAAATTCACAAATAACCAATATATATTGAAAAACGAAGAGATTAAGGTTAGGGCATAAAACTTCAAACGCAACATACAAGCCATATACGCATCCATATTAAAAACCAATTATATCAGCATGATCAGTGACAATCACACAACAATATACACGTAAAAAATTCAAGTTTCATGACCACGAAAAAATCCACCAACCTGAGATGGTGCAACTCTAATCTTTGCTTTTAGCTGCGAATGGTGGTTGGGTTGTATTCTAGAGATCACCAGGAAAAGGTTTGTGGAAGAACTTTGAAGAAACTCCTTGTAGATTGAGAGATCCAATTAATTCAAGAATTAGGGTTCACTTTCTTTTCTCCAAAATATCACGTGTCTAGTTGCCCAACCAGTGCATGGATAGGTTTAAATAGGCTAGGGTTTTCCTCTGATAATGAATTGGGCTTGGGTAATTACTTGTTTAATGATTTTTTGAATAATTTTGGAAAATTGCATAATGTGAATTACACCTCTCTCCATGCATGTATACTTAAGAAATCCATGATGGATCACCCATATGTGAATTGCTAATTACACCACAATTGAACTTGGGCCTCGAAAAACATTTGATTCATAAGTTTTTGATGACTTGGCTTTTTGACATAATGGAAAATAAGTGAATAATAACCCATGAAACCACTTGATTAAAAAGCCAAAAATGCTCCTTTAGGGATTGTTCTTGGATGTTGGAACATGTCTTGAAGCAATGGAATTAATCATAGGTCCATATGTCTCAAAATCTAAAAGTTGTGAAAATGAAACCCTAAAAACCACTTTGCCTTCTTTTGACCATAAGTTGAGTTTCACAAATGATATGGAGACCCAATAGTACTTGTTGGAAAGAGGAGAAAAATATCTTCAACTTTCATGTTGGAGAAAAATTCATTTGAAGCTTTCTTGGTGATGAAAAGTCAAGTTGAATGCAGTGCAGGAACTTGCCCAAAAAGGAAACTTCAAATTATAGGTCATTTCCATTTTTAGTAACTTTTGCACCAACTCCTGATTTTTTATATATGGCATGAAACTTGATTCTTGAAGACCATATGAGGATGTAAGACCTTGAAAACCTTGGAGAGAACCTCAAGATTCCACAGTTGACTTCTCCTCTCACTGTTGACTTTTACCCCATTCACCTGATTCTCAATCTTCTGATCAATTAAATCTCTCCTGAACCAAACTGATGGACAACCTCCCATCCCTAGATACTTGGGGACCCAAGGAATACCATAGAATCAAGTCTTGCCCAAAAAATCAGAAATAAACTGACTTTATAGCAAACCCTAGTTTTGGTACCCTTAGTCTAGGAGGAAATAACACAGTCTCCAAATTCAAATTCCTCTGAATATGATGTGTATCCTCTCCAACAAAGATAAGATATGCCATTTGGTGATAATAAAAACCCAAGGAGCTTGCCCAATTGAAGCAATAAACCCAAGAATTTCAAAACCCTAATTCATGCACTGGTTAGGAGAGAGTGATCCCTTGAGATCCCTTGCCACTTGTGAACTCTTGATGATGTGATAGACCGGATAGGACCTTCTTGAACTGCCTCAAGCGCCTTGACCCCATGCTAATGATATGCACACATGATAATACAAAAAATGAAATGAAACATAAGCCAGTTAGTACTAAAGTAAGGAGGGCAAATTTTGGGGTGCAACAATTTGGAATTTCTTGTAGTTGACATATTTGAAGTATGTCAGATGGACTTTCATATGAGCTTTGAATGGGAGAAAAAGGCATTGTGGTTTAGGAGTTACGACCTTGCAAAGTTGCTACAAAATCACTTTTGTTCCATAACTTAGAAAAATTTTGGTTTCTCAAGGTTACCCCTTTTGCAAGAAACCTCACTTTTCTGGATTTTTCTTAATTAATGATGATCAATACCATACATTAACATTGTTTTTGACTTAGGGGAACCATATTTGTGAAAAAATCCGAAAAAGTCAAACTTGATTTTGTGCACAGTTGACTTTTTGTCAGATGAAATCCAAACTGTGCAATCCTTTGTGCAATGAAGTTCTTGACCTAATTCAAACCTAATGGATGGATTCCATTGGTGTTTTAGGGTGTCTTGAATCATGTCCCATAGTTTGGGAGCATGTCTTGGTCAAAAGTCAAAGGTACAGTTGACTTTTCCTTCAAAACCCTAGTTGTGGTCCAGATGAAATTGAAACTTGTGAATAAAGCTTCTTGGATCAATCCATTGTTGAAAATGGATCAATGTGATGTATTTGAGGCACTCAAATCATGTCCTGAGTTCTTGGCTCATGCTTTGCTCCAAAAGTCAACTTAGGGGTGAATTAGGTCAAGAAACCCTAATTCCTGATTATTGGTAAATGCATCCCCTGAGGTTAAATTGACTTAATGATTGGGTCCATGAGGTCCCTTAGAGTATATTGGGGTTGTGCTTTGAAGCAATGGCTCATGCCTAGAAGAGAATTATCATCTGGAGGCCTTGGTCGACCAAAACCCTAATTTGGTGACACTGTTGATCTCGAGGCTTGATCCACTTGGAATGTGGCAACTTTGTGCTTGATTCTTGATGTGGGAGTCCTCTTGATCCTTTATATATGATTTAGAGGTTAGAAAAGTTGAAGATCATGTCATTTCTTGATTGATCTTTTGTCTAACTGCTCTGAGAGGGCTCAAAACCCTAATTCTTGGTTGTAGTGAAAGCTCAACAATCCTTGAGGAAGTTGATAAGGCATGATGGCACATCCATATTGTGGTAATGATCCTCACAATGATGGGAAATCTTGGTGGTCAAAATTTGGGGTATGACAGATGCCCCTATTTAATCTTCATGGACCCAAAGGTGTGAATGGCAAAGATATTCGGACATTCAGGGTAGGGGTGTTCATGGGTGTCGGTCGACCCACGAACCCATTGACCCAAACCAACCCAACCCATAAATTACCCGAACCCATTCATTTATGGGTATACCCAACCCAACCCATAACAACCCGTATAGTTTTGGGTCGGGTATCGGGTTTGAGTTTTGTAACCCGCAGACCCATCGACCCAACCCATTGATGTGGCTTTAGTAACTTTTATTATTTTTACTTTTATTTTAAATATAAATATAATACTAGTATCTCACTAATAACCATAATTTTTTGAAAAAAAAATTATTCTCCACCAATAATACTACTAGAAGAATGAGTTTACGTAATTCTAATATTAAATGTTCTTTCTTGTTTGCTTTTGTATCATGTCCAACTTACCTATTTTATGGAAGTAACATGTCTTGTTGAATTTTATACTAATATCAATGTTATGTCGTGTTGATGAATTTTATAAGATATTATATGATGTGTTTCATCGAATTTGAGTATTATAGATGAGTATGATTATATTGAATTGTGTTACACATTTTTAAAATCGACAAAAAGAATCATAAAAAATACACATCTTTTATTTGAAACGCAACCCGTGAACCCAACCCAACCCAACCCATAAATGAACGGGTCGGTTCGGGTCAGCTTTGACAATAAAATTGTGGGTTTGACGAATAACCCAACCCATTAAAGTTTGGACGGGTTGGGTAACGGGTTAGGCCAAATCCAGTCCAACCCAACCCTCGTACACCCCTAATTCAGGGCGCAAGAGGATTAAATATCAGAATACCCAAAATTTTGATGGTGGTTATGAATGTTCGCGGTTTGATCATTCATCTTCTTTTGCTAAACAATGATACTTAGAAAAGGTAAAAACTTCCCCTCGATCCTGGTTTTCAGCCAAGGAACTGGTCTCAGTTTCTAAAATAAACTTCCCCTCAATCCTGGTCTTCAGCCATGGAACTGGTCTCAGTTTCTTGATAAACTTCCCCTCGATCCTGGTCTTCAGCCAAGGAACTGGTCTCAGTTTCTGATATAAACTTCCCCTCGATCCTGGTCTTCAGCAAAGGAGCTGGTCTCAGTTTCATCTTGTCGAGTTTCTTCCTTGACAAGGGACGCTTTGTGTAGCAGTCTTCATCAAACTTCTCGTAGAATTTTCCTGGGGAGATGCCATTTGATGGGAACTAGTTTTGATGTCACACTTGCTGGGGAAACCCATTTGTCTGAGTTGTAGAGGTGTGCAAACTTCTCTGTTGGAGACGTCATTTGTTGAATCTACTGGGGAAAATGAGTCTCTTGATAGACTGCTTTTCTGCTTGGGGATATTTCATCATACTTTTCTTCGAGATCCTTTCAGAGAAATGCCATGTGATGAGATCCAATTTTGAGGTGCTGATGTCTTCATTAATATTGACTTTCTTGGGAGAAAAAACCAATGTGTTGCTGAGAGTCTTCGATCGAGAAGATTTCTCTGGGGATTTTCCTTAATCCAGGAAAGCGTAAATATCATCTTCAACGGTGAAGAGTGACGTTTGTCGAATGTCTTCTTGCCTTTTAGGGGTTCAAGTTATCAAAGTGATCGAGGACCATCTCCAATCCAGAAATAAACTGGGGGAGAGATTGTTCAGACAATACATTTCTTGGCTAGGAAAGAACTGCCAACTTAATTGATAAGAGGACTTTTATCACTTGGGGATGAGACTGACCAAAGGTATAGTAATGCAATGTGAATATGTATATGAATCAATAATGCATGATGTATGTATGTTTATGCTGACAAAACTGACGCGACATACAGACTAATAGATGAACACGACTGGATACTCGACCACACCGGGGGATGAAATGTATCACTGGTCCAAGATAGCAAATCTTGTCTTGCTTTGGATAGGTAGTCCCTGTGGGGAGAAAGAATCGTCAATCGGTCTTAAGAGGTAATAACTTCGTTGAGGATATCAGATGGGACATTCGCATCTGAAACAGTTGATCCTTCATACAGGTGCACTGGTTTAGAAGGAGTATTTTGATTCTACACTCTGAGGTTCAATCACCTTCGGAGAAACAATCGATGTTGTTTTGATGTTCACCAGTCAAAAGGAATTGCCATCTTTATTTTAAAAGCAGAATTTTTTTTTGAAAATTAAATTCATTTTTGTTTTATTTCAAGAATCGTTGATCATGTTGAAATGTCATTCTGTAAAGCTAAAGCAAATGAGAATTGCAAACAAAAAGGGCTCACATTTTATTGATAGGATGGAAATCAGCCAAGGCGTGATCCCATAGAGTATTTATAAAGTTTAGAAAATGGTAATTTAAGGGAAAAGGGGCTACATTGAAACATAACGACCACTATCCTTCCACCAACTTTGAATTCTGGACATTCTGGGCTTCTGTCGAAGGTGACCTTGACTGAAGTTTTCCTGATAGATTGCATTATTGCCGAGGAGTCGAACTGATCAGACGTAGTTACTTGCCATGAATCCCTAACTTTTGCCTGGATTGTCTTTTGAGATTTCCAATCCATCGGGATGATTTTTTGCTTATGTCTCTAATTTTTTCCTGGACCGCCTTTCGGGTTTTTAATCCACCGAGACGTGTTTTTTTTTCATTTAGGAGAATTCTTGACTACGTCAACATTTGTGGGGTAGGTAAACTCTTCTTCATCCATGGTTGCAAGTCTCAAGGCACCGCCTGAGAAAGCGTTCTTGATCAGGTAGGGGCCGTTATAATTTGGAGCCCATTTGCCCCAGGAATCAGTGAGGAATGATTGTCTCTTTTTGAGCACAAGGTCTCCTTTCCTGAAGACACGGGGTCGAACCTTTTTGTCGAACACCTTCTTCATTCTTTGCTGATATAGCTGACCATGGCACAAAGCCTTTATTCGCTTTTCTTCGATCAGATTCAATTCATCGTGTCGACTTTGACACCATTCAGCTTCTGTTAGCTTAGCTTCCATCAATACCCGGATTGATGGGATCTCTACTTCTATCGGAAGCACTGCCTCCATGCCATATACTAGACAGAAAGGGGTTGCCCCTGTTAAAGTGCAGACAGATGTGCGATAACCGTGAAGAGCAAAGGGTTGCATCTCATGCCAATCTTTGTAGGTTACAACCATCTTCTGAACAATCTTCTTGATGTTCTAGTTAGCCGCTTCTATCGTTCCGTTCATCTTAGGCTGAAAGGGAGATGAGTTATGGTGTTCGATCTTGAACTCAGCGCACAACTCTTTCATCATCTTGTTATTATCAGTAATGATCTGGCTTGGAACACCATAACGGCAGATGAGGTTGTTCTTGATAAATCGAACCACGACTTATCGGGTTACATTGGTGTATGATGCTGCTTCGACCCATTTGGTGAAGTAGTCAATGGCTACCAGGATGAACCGATGTCAGTTTGAAGCTTGAGGTCCAATCATGCCAATCATATCGATTCCCCATATAGAAAAAAGCCATGGGGAAGAAAGAACTTTGAGATGCATTGGAGGTACATGGATTTTGTCAGCGTATATTTGACACTTGTGACATTTCCTCATGTATTTGTAGCAATCAGATTCAAGGGTCAACTAATAGTATCCTGCTCTCAGAATTTTTCTCGCCATTATGTGTCAGTTGACATGAGTGCCAAAGGATCCTTCGTGAATTTCTTTCATCAACATGTTTGCTTATTGTCTGTTTATGTATCGGAGCAGAACCATGTCGAAGTTTCTTTTATAGAGTGTTTCACCGCTCAAGAAGAAATTTCCTGCCAGTCTTCTGATGGTTTTCTTGTCTTTTCTTGATGCCCCGGGTGGGTACTCTTGTTTGTGAAGAAAGTATTTGATATCATGATACCAGGGTTTGTCATCTATGACTGCTTCGATTGCAAAGATGTAAACAAGCCGTTCTAGGCGTATCATGTCGATCTTAGGTACGTCGTTCCATTGACCTAAACTAATCATGGAGGAGAGAGTGGCTAGTGCATCAGCCATGTTATTCTCTTCATGAGGGATGTGATGAAACTCGATTCTGTTGAAGAAGGGTAACAACCTTCTCGTGTAATCTTTGTAAGGAATCAATCCCAATTGGTATGTATTCCAATCTCCTTTGATCTGATTGATAACTAAGGCTGAGTCTCCATACACATCTAAGTTCTTGATCCTTAAGTCGATCTCTTCTTCGAGACCCATGATACAAGCTTCATATTTGGCTTCGTTGTTCGTACACTTGAATGTCAGTCGGGCGGTGAAAGGAATGTGGGCACCCTGAGGTGTTACTGTCGCATCTGCGAAAATCAACCGGCGGAAAAGAACAGAAGAGTCACCATCAAATGTTATTTATCTCGACGCAGGGAAAGGAAACGATCGAAGAAAACCTCAATAAAGAGAAAGGAATGGTCATCGCAACCATAGCATGGGTTCGGGAGTCGGTTACGCGAGAGGAAGGTATTAGCACCCCCTCGCATCCATCGTACTCGATGGGATCCACGCTCGTTGTTATCGATCAAAGGGTGCAGGTTATCCGACGTTTAACTGCTAAACGGAAAGGGAGAAACGAGAAGGTGAAAACCTAAAAAAGGACCCGCAAGGATCATCGTGATCCTTTGCCTACGTATCTTGGTGGATGAACGAAGAATCAAAGTCGACATAGTTCGACAAACTACGGATTTATGGGGGAAAGTTTGCTCGCCAAGACATCGTGTCTCGTGCCTACGTGTCCTCAATTTGACGCGAAGGAGGAAGTCAGAGCAGTCATAGTTTGACCTAAAAGGGTCTTATTGTTTTGTGTTTTTTAGTGGAAGACGCCAACGTTCATGTTCCAGCAATTTAGGTGTTTCCGCTCGTTGTATGGAGTCTTACGCATTTACCTGTTTCCGGTAGAACGGAAATGACGTATCCTTTACGATGAGAGTGAGGGAGATTAGACGAGAATCCCGAAGGAAGAAGATTGTTTATTTTTATTTTTTAGAAGAAAGTTTTTTGAAGTTAGTTTGAAACTCGTATCGCACTAAAGTCTATGACATAGGAGCGAATGCGTCGCATGGTCGACCCCAACAGGACGTATGCTAAACACTCTAGAAAGGTGAAGGGAGACCCTCCACCCTCCATTTCCCATGTACTTAAGGCTCATGGCTTACAATACTGGTTTGTATTTATTACATGTTTTTTATTTTGTTTTGAGATGAGAAGAGAAAGACTCAAGGTTGAAAGAAAATACTAAGGGAGACTAGGTCCTAATGTTATCATGCAATGGTGGCCCTAAGGTTAAGGTTAAGAGGTAAGTATACCTAATGATAGCATACATGGATTAACTCCTAATGTCTATCCTAATCCAAAGATTAAGTTGGATTAAGGAAGCCTAAGGGAATATGCAAAAGTAAATCTAAGACTTAAACAAGTCTTAAGATTCAAGGGAGTAGAAAGAAGTGAGAGATGAAATAGAAGTGATACAAGAGTGATATAAGCAAGTAATTAGTATGGACCAGAACCTACAACATGTATCCAAAGTGTGCAAATGACTTCAAGTGTTCATGGGAATGTCATGTTAAAGTGCCTTAAAAAGTTGCACAAGTTTGTACCTAGTTTACTTATGATGCAACAAGTATGTTCTTTCACACAAAGCATGAAAAAACATGAAATTAAGCTTACAAATAAGAAATGAATGTATCTTTAGGTGTCCACAATTGTTTTCAACTCATCATGAAAGTATTCAAGGAAATTCACTTATGGAAGTCACAACAATTAAGGTATCAAACAAACACCAAATATCTTTTAGGAACTTGTGACATGTAAACAAAGTAAAAGGTGCAACATATAAGCCATGTAAGCATGTGTAAGTATCAAGGTCAGAGGTGAAATGATATAAACAAGTGCATGAAATCATCATTGAAATGTCATACAAGCTACACCAAATGCTCATTCAAAGTTTATCCAAACTATGCAAGCAAAACAAATCTTATAAGCATGTTACTTAGCATACAAGCAAAAGGAAAGGAAAGGCATGGCCAAGTGGTATCCAAGTATCTAGGACAGAGGTGAATGACCTTGTAAAACATCCCAATTGAGTTCTAAAACAAATATGCAAAGGCACTCAAACAAGTGAGCACAAAACATTAGGCATTAGGAAGCATCATTCATGTTATCCTTCATACCCAAGTAAACATCAACCAAATGCATAAGAGATGGCATACAAATACATGTGGGCAGGCCCTATGTCATGTTATAACATGTATGAAAAGGTGCACAAATGACATCCAAAGGGAGGAGGCATAAAGGCATGAGCAAACCAAAGCATCACTAATCATTAAGCATCATCGGGTATACAAATTAAGTGCAATCAAAGCAAATGAAACATGAACACATACAACATTCCACATGTCCCAATTAAGCATCAAAATACACTCATGAAAGTTCTCTAAATCATTTCCAAAGTTGGCTTCAAGGAGCCTCATACAAATCTCGAACTATGGCCTAATCCAAAGTATGCTCACATAAAACATGTTCAAATTAAAAAATGGGTAAAAAATATGAGAAATCCTTTAAAAAATGGGATCAATTAATCATGCTATCCCCAAGTCAGTAGGTATTTTCATACAAGAGATTGAACCAAAAAGATGCATTAAGAGTGCTCAAACAAATGCCAAGATTAAGCATGTTCCCATTGATGATCATATAAGCACAAGTCACAAAAATGAGGTTCAAGATCCTACCAAAATACATGAACTATACACCAACCAGCCATCAACATGTCAAGTATCCAAATACCAAAATGCATACCAAAAATCAGTGCCAAAAGATTAAGGGAAGGTCCCTTTATCATGCTTGAATTGCAAGGTATCATGTTAAGCACAGTACTTTTCCAAAATTTATAAAAAAAATTACTTCAGCCTAAAAATGGAATTAGAAATATCCAAAAATTAGTTAAAACCCGCAAGAACTTTGTTGAATTTTCTCAAAATTATATCATGAATTTTGGTATTTTTATTAAACGAATTTGTAAAGCATATGCAAAGAAAATTAAAAGGAAAACAAAAGAGGGAGGGGGGTGTTACTAGCAAATCTCCCTTGTTCAAACTCCTTCATGGGCCACCAAGGGAGTGTGGGAATAACGGCAAGGCATAGGCCCAGGAATCTCAAGATCTGCATGCGTATGGTGGACTCTCATGGCATAGAGGTCAATCAGGGCCGTTTGATCAATCTTCTTGAAACTATCCAAGGGCATATTTAAGAGGGACACGGTAGTAAGAATGGGTTATACACACGATATCAAAGAGTGAGGGAATCAGACGGTGACAAGTGTCCACCATGGTGACACATGTCACCGCCGGAATGACCGTGGAGACTCAAGCTTTAACCTTATCTTAATTCTCAATAAAAGCACATGGTGAGAAAATCAGTCCATCATAACGTGAAGCTTATGTCCATCTCTCCCTCCTCTGAAAATTGAACAATTCTAAACCCTAAAACTCACCGAAGAAGGCGGTGGCGCACGGTGGCCGACGCCGTCCTCCTCTGACCAACCTCCACCAAACTCTAAACCTTCTACACAAACCCCTACTCAAATTTTCTCCTCATCACGAATCCTGTTTTAATTTTTCCTAAAACTCAACCACACGGCAAGATCGAAACATAGAAATCGAACAAAATCAAAGAGACCTAAACCACAATGGACTCTAAGTCCAAAGCTGCAGCTACCAAGATTCAAGGCGAATGCCTACCTTGATAATGACGTCGACAACGATACGGTTCGTACTCCATTTCTTCCTTTTCTTTCCTCTTCTTCCGCGTGAATCCTTCTTCTTCTTTTCTGAGAATCGTTATTGTGGTTATGATCATCTTGAATTTTGCAGAGTTGGTGTTGAATTGGTGATGAGGATTGAAGCGGATGGAATTGGTGAAGGCTTCTGAGGAAAATTGATGAAGACGATGATCTTGTGATGAAACACTCAGGTACCAAATTCGTTACAATTCGATCATTTTCTCCTTTTTCCTCTTTCGTGCGTATATTGTTGTACTTTTCAATCGGTTGAATTGTTAATGTTATAGCTTGTTCTTGATATCTGCAAATTGGTGGAGATGACGAGTGAATTGGAGGTTTTTTCAGGTTTTTGATTCGATGAAGTTTTTGAAGAGCCTGTTCAGGAATTGATGATCTTATAGCTTAGCTCGAATTGGTGATGGAGCTGGTAAAGAGAAATTAATCGCCCTAGAGAGATTTGGTTGATGATGGAGGTTAAAGGTTGGTCCTAGTTGAAGATGATTGCAGAAAAATCAGAGAGTTTATGTTAGAGATTTTTAGTTAGGTGAGGTTAGAGATTTCTGAAGGATAGTTAGAAAAAATCATTATTGGAACGGTTAGCGGATTGTTAAAAGTATTGTGAATTCTGTTGGCATTGAATTTTTTTGTTATGGATTTTCTGATAGATTGCTATTGGTAGTTAGGAATTGTAGCGGCAAAATCGTGAGTGTAAGCTATTGGTTAACTTAACTCGAAAAGCAAGAGTTGCCACCGCACTTTTATTTTATCCAAAAAGGAAAGGAAAAAGAGCGAACAAAACCTACACAAGCTCTACAACAAGAATAGGTGAAGAGAGACTGGATAAGGGGGGTTGGTTACGCAAAGGGAAGGTGGTAGCACCCAAAACATCTATAGTACTCTATAGGAGCCCTTTGAAATATCTACCGCTTTTGGTCTGAAAAAGTTTGCTTGAAAAGTGATTGAGGAGATGAGAAGAGAAACTGTTTTTTATGATTTTTGTGTTTGGAGAGACTTGTCGTCTCATGCCTACGTACCCATGATGTGCAATTTAGGATCCAAACCCTATAGTTTATGGTACAAAGAATGAAAATTGTTTGTTTTGGTTGATTTTAAATGTAAAGACAAGTCTTTATTTCCAAGCGAATAATTCCGTTTAAAGAAATGAATCATGTCTAAACTTATGAAAAAGTTAAAGGAAAAAGTGCACGAGGGAACAAAAAGAGAGTTTGATGAGTTTGGTGTTTTTTAAAGTCTTTTTAAAAAGGTGTCAATATGCTTATGTAGTTTAGCATTTGTTAAGAAATGAAAGGAAAAGAGTAAAATCACTTGACAAAGTCAAGGTTTGATTATGAAAGAGGTGATAGTTTGAAATCAAGAAGGTTTTGAAAAAAGAGAGAGAGTTTTGAAAATTGAAGAATGGGGAGGAGAAGAAATGACTATCCTAAAGCATAAAGTAAAAGCTAAGGATAAGAATAGCCTAACCACAAATGCAGCTATCTTCACCATAAACAAAGCAAAAGCACAAGTCTTCAAAGTCTTCGAACCATAATTCCAAAGCAAAGGGAAAATGTCCTAGTTCTAAGTCCAAGGTTCCAAGAATTGCATTGGATGTCCAAGGTCTAGTTGCAAAATTCCATGTCCATTGCAAAGGATAGTAACCATAGTCCAAGATTAGAAGCACAAGTTTTTTAGAGATTTTGGCCTTTATTAATGTTTTTGGTCCAAGTGGACAAAGAGAAAAAGGCATAAGCATAAACATGTGTCCAACGGACAAAAGAAAAATTGCGGAAACATAAACATGTGTCCAACGGACAAAGGAAAAATATGCGGAGGCATAAACATGTGTCCAACGGACAAAGGAAAAATTGCATAAAAGTAAAAGAGAAACATGGAGCGAGAAGGAATTGTAAAGAAGTTAGAAGTTAGTAATTAGTAATTAGTTGTTAGAGTGAGTGATCAATAATGTTGAATAGTGTACTTAGTGTAGCGAGCAATTTTGGACGTGGTTGCGAAGCACTATCGCTTTGGTACTACAGTTCTATTCATTTTTTATCCTATTAAAGCTGATGAAGGAAGGGAAATAGATGTCTCCAATTAACCCTGCTTGCAAATTGAGTTTGAACAGATGACTGTTGGTTTACAAATGCTACAAAGATTGTGGGTCTCTCTTAGGTTATTTTGTTAAAATAGTGCTAGGGCGATTGGTGGGAGATTAAGACTAATGCTTTTGACATGTGAGGGTACGGGATTTGGGTTTTGGATTAGTGTGCTCACTAAGAATTTTCTTTCAATCTTATGCCTACGTATTCCCGTTTACCGAAACAGGGAAATCAGAGCGATCGTAGTTCCTCCTATTTTATGGGAGGAAAGGGTGTTTTGGTGTCTTGTTCAAAGCCTAAGACGTGAAGCTAAAGGTGGTTTATATCTTGTTCAAAGCCCAAGATGTGAAGCTGAAGGGTCTATTTGTATCTTATTTGAAGCCCAAGATGTGAAGCTAAAAGTTTTGTCTTTGGAGAGAATTTGTCATCTCTAAAGAAGGGTTTGTTTGTCACAACTGTTGGGTGACTGACTATAAAGGAGGATTACTTTAACCGGGATATGTGAATCCTAGAAATGCCATAATTTCCTTTATAGGGGTTTTTGACCTAAAGGAGAAGACTTTAACTCAGTGTAGAGCAATGTCATCTTTCCTTAGGAATTTCTCATGCTAAAAGAGGGACAGTGGCATGGATGTAGATGATCCAGAGGCTTGCCGCTTACAACAATTAGATGAAGGGAAAGGAGTTGTTGATGTTTGTATACTGTGAACGAGGCACAACTTTTGATGATAAAAGGTTGATTGGTTCAAATGGTTTTCCTTATACAAAACCTAAGAGGAGGCTATTGGCCCAACAAGAGGGTGCTTTTGTTTCTCTTACGAAACCCGAGATAGAGGCTAAAGGGTTTGACTAAACAAGAGAGTGTTTTTATATGTGTCTTATACAAAGCCCAAGACGGAGGCTAAAAGGGTTTGACTCAACAAGTGAGTCTTTTATACTCAACAAGAGAGTGATTTGTATCTCGTACAAAGCCCGAGATAGAGGCTAAAGGAGATCGACTCAACAAGAGAATCTTTTTATACTCAACAAGAGAGTGGTTTGTATCTCGTACAAAGCCTGAGATAGAGGCTAAAGGGGTGACTCAACAAGATAGTCTTTTATACTCAACAAGAGAGTGATTTGTATCTCGTACGAAACCCGAGATGGAGGCTAAAGGGGTGACTCAACAAGAGAGTCTTTTATACTCAACAAGAGAGTGTTTTGTATCTCGTACAAAGCCCGAGATGGAGGCTAAAGGTTTGGACTCAACAAGAGAGTCTGAAAAGGTTAACTCTGCTGGGGAGAATCATTGTACAAAGCCCAAGAGGAGGCTAGGGTTACTATTTCAGTTGAGTGACAGGTCCAGTATGCTGATTTAAAGAGAAAATCAGTTCTTATATGAGTACTGTTTGCTCTCAGGGATTTGATTCGAGGATCAGGGTTATTTCCTGTTCTTTAAGGAAATGGGAAATCCAAAGGGTATTGAGACTGTCCAAGTCTGCGGTTTCATCTCCTAGTTTTGAGAGGAACTTGAGAATGTCTTTGAGACTCAAGGAAATTAGACGGTCCAAGTCTAGAGTTTCATTTTTTGTACTACGTTTGAGAAACAGCAATAACAAGATCTAGACTTTTTGAAAGACTGTTCTATTAAGATGACTAATTTCTGTTCCTATACCTCTAGGAGGTCGTCGGGACAATTTGTACGAAGCCCAAGAGGAGGCTGGAAACTTTTAAGAAGCCGAGGGACAATTTGTATGAAGCCCAAGAGGAGGCTATCATTCCCGGAGGAAGAAATCATTTATACGAAGCCTAAGAGGAGTCTGTGAATACTTCTAAGAAGCCGACGGGTCCTTGTACAACGCCCAAGTGGAGGCGGGGATGCTTTTAAGAAGCCTGTGGGTCCCCAAACCCCGAGAAATTCATTGACACTAAAAATCAACATGCTGATATTTTTACAAAACCATTAGCTACATAGCCTTTCTTTCACATCCGTAGGGAACTTGGCATTCTCGATATCTCGGATTGTGCTTAATAATCTTTTAAGATAGTGATCTTCACATATATATACATGCTTGTTTATTCTTTTAACTAACAATGCAAATAAATATTAAGCTATATGTGAGGGTTCTCATCGTCAATAGTGATCAAGGTAATATCGTTCCATTTCAAAAATTCTCTCTAATTAAATGTACCATGTTGAGTGATTACATTGATGTTTGTTGCACATATTAAGCACACTTTATCCATTTAGATGTTTGATATTTGTGTTGGCTTTTTATTTATTCAATATCATAGCTTAAATGTCACAAAAATTTGATTTTTTCAAAATTTTAATGTTTGGGTCGACTCACTAATGCTTCTGGTCGACTCACTCTTGTTGCATTGTTAACATGTCTGGCCGGGAATGCTCAGGTCGACCCATAGGTCGACGCATAGCTAAAATTTTCAAAAATATAAGAAACACCACCGTGTGCGTCGACACACACAGAACTATAGGTCGACCGTTCGCTAAAAAGCTGCGAAAAATTTCATGGTTACTGTGCATTTTTTAGCCATTTAATTCCTCTTTTATATTTTTCTGATTTTCTATGTGGCATAAACAAAACATATGCATTGTTCCAACACATTATCTCATTTACTCTCCTCTAACTCCTCTCTACACAAACTCTACATATATATACAAACAACATTTGGGGTTCACAAAAATTAAACAAACTCGTCATTGTTCATCTCTTTCTCGCATCACTACAAATGGCTTCTCGAAGAACTTCTCGAAAAAGAGTCACAAGAGAGTCTTCATCTCATGCGAGAACTTCTCAACCTCCCTTAAATCAATCGGTAACACTTTCATCTCTTCTCTCTGATAAGTATGCTGATTTATATGAAGAAAAATTGAGCAAACGGTCTGTTATTAAGCAATTCATTTGCTATCGCGGTACTGTTGAACGCATGCACATAGCATAAATCTTAGACTTATTGGATTTTTAGAATTTCCATGGGTTTTTATCACGTGACACTAAGTACAATGAAGATTTGGTTCGAATGTTCTATTCTGGTTTAGTTGGAAATTTTGAGGATTACATGTTTAACTGCAAACTAGGGGATAAGATTGTCGCTGTTGATGAAACTATTTGGAGAGATTTGTTTCGTATGTCTGTGACCAATGCTCAATCTACTCAGCATATAACTGATACTGATCATGTTAAAGACTATGATTTTAAACTAGCACTAGACTCTATGTTGAAGAGACCATACTCAAATCAGGTTGTGGCTAGCAGTCTCTTTCCCAAAACTGTGACAACAGGGAAACAGACTCCTACCGCCAGGATTTTGCAGTGGATTGTTTCTCACATTCTTATACCAAAGATAGGAGGTTACTCTAGGGTGGATCAACCTGAGGTTCAGTTGATGTACGTTTTGAAGAATAAAATAAGAAATAGTTGGCCCTATTATATTGCAAGCAGAATGTATTCTCTTCGTGACTCCGGTAGGGGAATTGCATTATCCTACACATCATTCATTCAAAAGGTACTCAACCATGCTAAAATAGTTGTTATGGGTATTCCGTACAAATCTATCACTCTCAATCAAGAATTTTGTCAGAAAACATTAACTATGATGGGTCATGTTTGGGATGTCAAAGATAAAAGGTATAAGTATGTGGTGAAAGCAAACACTGTTGTATTGGCAGAAGAATCTAACGAAAGCAATGAGGAAGAAGAAGATGAGGACGATGAAGATGAAGAAGAAGCTAAAGAGGAACAAGGGGATAATGATCAACAACAACAAATGGATATTGGTGTTGAAGACAATAGTGCTTGGATGCCTAACTCGTCTACTATGGCAATATAATGGCTGGACTACTCTTGGCTCTAACTATATACCATCCACGCAAGGCTTTGATCACCAAGACTTCTACTACACTCCTCCATCACCTCCGCGTCCTTAACAAACCCGTGAGGATATTCTTGCACTGATGAGGACTATGCAACTTGACCAACAGAGGTTTGCCACAGCTCAAGAGGAAAGGTTTCAATCCTTGCATGAAGAATTTCATAATCACACCACCAACTTTGACGCTTTTGCTACTAATGTGATGGGTAAGTTCAACACTATGGCTGAGACTTCTACAACTCTGTACAGTGCTCTCACAAACAGCTTCAACATCCTGAATCAAACCGTGTTGGAGTTGACTGAACAGATGGATATGCAACCTCCGCCACCTCATCATCCTCACCAGTTTCGCGGGAGGGGCCACTCATTTAGGGAAAGGAGGCCATGAGAATCATCCTTACATTTCGCATCATATCTTTTCATGCCTTGTTTCTTGTACTGTTTAAGTTTATGACTCCAATATGTTGATTTTAGCTATGTGTGCCTTATGTTCGTACTGCTTTATTGTTCCTTATGGGTGTTCCATGCAGTGACAATATACTATTAATCAAATTTGTGCTTCTTAAGTGTTTTATTTTATTTAGTTATTCATTAGCTTGCATTATATGTGAATGTACGTTAATGGTAACTGTTGCAATTGTGTTCAAAATGCAGCTCTCGATTTTCTATTCTTGACACTTTATCTTTCTCTCTTTTTGATGTTGTCAAAGGGGGAGAAGAACACGGACATAACATGTATTGAGATGATCAAACAATAGTGGATGCATAAAGTCAGGGGGAGGACATATGACCATTTTGCCATCATAAAAAAGGGGGAGTATGTGAGGGAAGATTCTCTCTATGTACTTGATTTTAATGATGTCAAAACTATCATGATTAGAATATAGAGATTCACGTGAAAAACATCATATGAAATGCTCATTAAGTGGTCTAAGAGTGTTTGATCATGATTAGTAATGGTCTAGGTTCATTAGATATGGTTTAACACTTTTAGGAAAGTCAAAAATGTGATTTTTGCATGTTCCAAGTGTGTGAGTCGACTCACAACCCTGTATAGGTCGACCTAAACATGTAGCATATGTTAGTACAACCAGCGGGAGTGCTCGCGTCGACCCCCCGATTGACTCACACCTTCTGTATTTGTGTTTGCCCAAAATTGGGAGCTATGAGTCGACTCATAGCCTGGTTCGGTCGACGCATAACATGCAGTTTTGCGCAGTGAGCGCGCTGCCTTGCTCAGGTTGACTATACCATTTGTATAGGTCAACCGTTCGCTGAATGTCACCTAAATTTTGTTATGTTATTCATTTTAAAATTTTTCTATTTCTATTGTATTTTCTAGGATAGTATATATATCATTTCAGCTCATTTTTTCTGAACCAACAAGAAACGTGAAATTACATTGCCATTTCTCTTCATCTTCATCTTCAACATTGAGTGAACAAACAATTACACATAACAATCTTTGTTTGAGTTGTTCATTGTTTCAAGGTAATAACGTTCAGATTTTGGAAGCGCGTGATCTTCATTTCTGAGTTGAGACTTTGGTAGGTGTTTCTTGAATAAAACCCTAGGTTTTCTCCTCCAAGAATCGGGAAGATTTTGGGGGTTTTTGCACAAACCGTTTCGTTCTACAGGGATTCAGCTGGGCGAAGGTAACCGACGATTGGAGCAATTGTTCGGTTTAGTAGCTGAAATCGGTGGATCGTAGAAGAGAGGTTTGGGTTCGAAGTTTGGTAGATCGTAATTGATCAAGTGAAGGTAACCGAAGAACGGAGGTTTATTTCGGTTTAGTAGCGTGGGATGGTAATTGGATCAACCATATTCGAAGCACTTGATTCATCTTGAATCAAGGGGAGAGAAAATTCTGCATCAACGATCGAAGACGTTCGAGGGTTTGGATGTTCATAGTTTTCTCTTGCAATAAACAATTTGCAACTACTACATATATATATATATATATATATATATATATATATATATATATATATATATATATATATATATATATATATATATATATATATCTTAATTCCAATTGTGGAATTGGGGGCAGAGGTACCCAAAGCGAGGACGATTGGGGAACTGCCTAATCAAATCTCGTTTGTTCTCTCTTTCCCTTAACTCTTTTACATTTCAGTTTGTTCGAATTTGTGAAGTCGCAATTTATCGAAATTTCTGTCGTAGTGTAATTTTGAGTTGAGAAACTATTTGTTAAATTGATACAATTCCTTGAATTGTATCTTGGAGTAGCTTTACATTACATTCCATAGAAATTCTGCACTTAGGGTGTTTTCGCACACTAGGTGTTTAATAATTTGTTTCAAAGCAAAATTCGAACACGTTGCCTTTAATTGCTTATCACTTTACCTCATTGGTTTGGATTAAACATCAAGCAAGCAATATTTTGTTGACTGTGTTTCTTAAGTGTAGTAATTAAACTGAATTTTTCTCTTCCATACTTATTCTCGATATATTCGTGCATATACGATCCTTTTAGTAGAAGGTTCGTGGTAGACGTTCTATCCAGTGGTTGCTTCCGTTAAAAAAAATTTTAAAACTAAATTTTTGGTAACCTTTTGCATGTAAAACTCAAGGGATCTATTCAACCCCCCTTCTAGATCCATAGCCATCGTCTAACATCATCAGCTGACGAGACGGTGGTAGACAACTGGCGCCGCCAGATGGTTATCCCCTTCGCAGTGGAGAACAAACTTCACGGTTTCCATGGCCCTCTTCTGGACAAAAGATCTTATCCAGAAGAGCTCCAGAAGTTCTTTCCTTGCTTTGACCAAACAATTTCACCGGCTTTCGAGAAAAGCGGTACTTTGGATCTCAAATTTATGGCGCCCAAATCTCGAGTCTTCAGATCCGTCCCTACTGTCGCTCCTGAGATTTTCATCCAGGTACAAACGCGAAAGTGGCGCGGAAACAGAGTCGCCAACAATGTGTATTTATCCCAAGAGAGGGAAAGGAAACACTGCGTAAACCTGAAGAAAGGGAAAAGACATGGTCTCGCGACCAAGAGAAACGGGTAAGGGAGTCGGTTACGCGAGGGGAAGGTATTAGCACCCGCACGCGTCCATCGTACTCGATGGGATCCACGCCTGTTTTCTCGATCAAAGGGTGTCGTCATCTGGAGCTCCACTGCTACTAGAAAGGAGAAGGAATGGGATTTTTGCTGGCCAAGACTCCCAATCCTACTTCTCATGGCATCAAAAGAAAAAATGCGGAAAGAGAGTAAATTGGTTCAAGAAATTATATCCAACGGATAGCAATCCGTAAATAGCAACGCAAGCAGAACAAGAAACCCGGAGAGCAAGCTACCATCAGACAAACAAAAGCGAGTCACAAAATTTGGTACAAGCATAAGTGTCAAAACATCGGTGTGAAAATAAATCACACGTAGCGCTCAAGTCGAATGCGACTACACAAATGCAACCTGCACAAAGTATAATCCAGACAAACAAACGGTATATAGCATAGTAATTATGTCACAGGAGAGGTGATATCCCACAAATAAGGTGGAATACCAAGTGCATAACCGTCGTAGAACGCTCAGTGAAAACCTTGTATAAACTTAACAATATCATTAGAAACCACAAGGAGGTGCAACCGGAGGTTGGACCTATGCATCATAACTCAAAACCAAGCACAATGATGAGCATATGAGTAATAAACATGCATCGGAACTTGTGTTCCAAGACGGGGCAGCAACTACGCAATAACATAAAACGTGCACCAATTCAATCCGGAAATGAACAAACGCAAGTACAATGATCATGCAAGAACAAGTAAGCATAAGCACGTATCCAATGTAAGTCGACAAGCAAAGTCCGCACAAAACGATGCGTCAAAATTCACTGACTCGGAATTGAACGAAAAGCGCATGGTTGACTGCAAACGTGCTAACAGACTCAAAATCGAACTCGGTTTGAATTAATTCTACTCAGAAGTGGGACTTTTAGGCTAATTTCGTCGGCTGGCAGTAGCGAAATAGTAGAAAAAAGTTGTCCGAAATCGACTAAAAAGTCCACCAACAGCTCCGGAATCATCAACAAAGTCAAGTTACATTATTCGTATTCGCAAAAACATTCCACGGTTAGGAAGTTATGACCAAAACACATTTTTACGAGAAAGCGACACGATAACGTTCCTACACAACCGAACTTTCATTTCTCAAGCAAACAAACATGATTCAAAAGTTGACATAAGTCGATCCGAACCGACTTTTTAGCTTTGAAAAACATATTGAATCAAGTATTCGGTTCGAATCCACAATTACGTCAACTCGTGCATTCACCTACATCGGAACAACTTCACAAGTTCTCAACAATTCAGATTATGCAACAACACCAAAATTCAACACAATTATATCTTAGGCATTTTAACAAACACCTACACTTCAAGAATCTCAAATCAATAATTAACATCTCAATTATCATATCAATTCAAGAATTCTTATCACAAGTCGATATCAAACTCGCTTTAATTCAATCCAAACCTCAACAATTAACAAATAATGAAGCGAAAGATTCAAGAATTGTTACCGGAAAGTAGATCGGAGGAGCAATTGATGAAGAATCCGTGGAGAGGAGGGAGTATGGCACGGTGGCTGGCTGGATCTAGGGAGGTCGGCGCGGTTGATCGGCGGTGGTCGGAGCTTGATCGGAGCCTTTGCATTCTTGAGTGTTCTTGAAGGTTGATGAAGTTGTTGTTGTGTTCTTAAAAAAAAGTGGAGAGTACTTGATTTGATTTTTGAGAGAGTCAAATCAAAATTTTTTGTGTATGTCAATTATGAATGAAGTTGGAGGGAAATGAGAGAGAGTTTTGAATATATAGTGTGGTGGAAAAATGAGGTAAAACGGTAAAATTCTAGTTTATCGGCAGCTTAAGTGGAAATAACACGTTGCTCGGTACAAAATTTTGACTCTGAGCCTCCTACGAAATTGTCCGCGTCTGAGTCATGGACGCAACGCAAAAATAACGAACATCATTAGATCAAAATTGAATGAGTTCCATACGTTTAAGCGGCGAGATGTCACTGTCAAAAGTCGCTTTTTCAGCTTATTTACTATTTGCTACTTGGAAACGTGACCATCTCATGTCTTTCGGTGCAGAATCTCGACCCGACTTTGTCAGAAAAGTTTTAGGTCTATGAGTCCATGACGTCATGTCAAAATATGAGCATGATCGGACAAACAACGAGTGAGATATAAATTTTCCCGTGAAACAACTTTCAGCCTTTTTCTTCGGTTCAGCACTTCCGTTTTGCGAAATAAACCAAAACGGAATTCTTTGGAGCCCCGTTCAAACTCAAGCTTGTCTTTGATCTTGAAGAGGATAAAATCTGTGAACCAGCGCTTCAAGAACGGACACAATCTGATAAAAATTGACCGAGTTATAATTTTTCAAAAATCTGACAAACAGTGAACTACATCATTGAATTCCATTGGTAATTCGCAAAATGACATCGAAATGGAATTTTTGGCACTGGAATGGTATCAATCCGACAAACGAACTGAAATTTATGAAATTTTTTTAGTGTCTGAAATACACCGGTTCAGCACTATTTTTCACTGTTCTTCTGTTGTATCGACTCAGAGAATTCGCGTATTCGGAGATCTTCCTCAAAGAATTACCCTTCGGCCAAAACACAAAAGTTGGAGAGGATATCAAGATGAAAAGTTTGGCATAGGAATCGCTTAAAAATGTTGATCCAATCAGAAGTTGTGAATTTTGAACCCCACCGGCATAGTTAACCAGCAAAAACGAAATTCCAGAAACAATTAATTCCCGCCACTTCCCTTGATGAATTGGATTCCGAGCCGAACATAAAAGTTGTAGAAAATACCGAGACGGTTCTAACAATTGAAAATCAAGCCATAATGAGTTTCTGGGTGAGAGTTACGAATTTGGCGAATTGCCCCGTAAAACCGATATTCTATTTAAACTGTTCCGAATTAACTGAAAACTTCGGCTTCTTCTGAGATTCTTGATATGTTGGACCACAAGAAACTAGGCTTGATGAGAGCTAAATGGCTCAGTGATCATGTAGCCTGGAGAATTACTTTGTGCGCGTGCTAAATGACGCAATAAACGTTTATCGCAAGCTGACGATGCTTGAACAAAGAACCTTGATCCCATAACCAATAGAACCAAATGATATGCATGTATGCGAATGCAAAAATGCCATGAAACATAAGCCAATCAGTGTTAAAACATGAGGGCAAATTTGGGGTGCTACATCTGCCCCTATTCAATCAAATTGGATTTGAAGGTATGATAGCAACGACTTTCAGACATTCAAGGATACACGGATATTGAATACCAAAAGAACCCTGAAATTTGTAAACTGTGGGGATAATGAGATGGAGTGTAAGCGCTCTACTCCACAAAATAATACGAGGACGGCCGAAAACGAACTCGAAAAGGAAGACCAAGCCTAACGTGGACTTCGCTGGGGAAAAAGTGAAACAGACTCTTCAGAGTTATGTCATCTCTGCGGAGGAAGAGAACTGGGTTTCACGAAGTAAGTCAGACGAGAACTGACTACCAGGCGAGAACTGGATTTCATAAGAGATGTCAGGCGAGAATTGACTACCATGCAAGAACTGCGGATAAAGTGAAACAAACTCTTCTGTTATGCCATCTCTGTTGAGAAAGAGAAATGAGTTTCACGAAATAAGTCAGACGAGAACTGACTACCAGGCGAGAACTGGATTTCACAAAATAAGTCAGACGAGAACTGACTACCAGGCGAGAACTGGATTTCACGACATAAGTTAGACGAGAATTGACTACCAGGCGAGAACTAGATTTCACGAAATAAGTCAGACGAGAACTGACTACCAGGCGAGAAATGAGTTTCACGAAATAAGTCAGATGAGAACTGACTACCAGGCGAGAACTAGATTTCACGACAGAAGTCAGACGAGAACTGACTACCAGGCGAGAACTGGATTTCACGAAATAAGTTAGACGAGAACTGACTTCAGGCGAGAACTGGATTTCACAAAATAAGTCAGACGAGAATTGACTACCAAGCGAGAACTGGATTTCACAAAAGAGATTGGCCAATCAAAGGCAAACTCCTAGCAAAGATATGGTCGTGAACCGAAAGGGTGAGAGGTAGAATCAACGGACATACAACCCACAGATAAGATGATTCTTTTTGGGAAAGGAGAATTCTAAATAAAAGACTTTGCTGGGGAGCACAGGTAGGATGAATACATTCCTCGGCGATCTCACCGAGGATAAACCAAAATCTCCAGAGTTAGGCCATCTCTGTTGAGGAAGAGAACTGGCAACCAAAATATTCTGAGTTATGCCATCTCTGCTGAGAAAGAGAACTGGCAAACAAAATATCCTGAGTTATGCCATCTCTGCTAAGAAAGAGAACTGGCAAACAAAAATATGTTGAGTTATGCCATCTCTGCTAAGAAAGAGAAGTGGCAAACAAAATATCCTGAGTTATGCCATCTCTGCTGAGAAGGAGAACTGGCAAACAAAATATCCTGAGTTATGCCATCTCTGCTGAGAAAGAAAACTGGAAAACAAAATCTCCTGAGTTATGCCATCTCTGCTGAGAAAGAGAACTAGCAAACAAAATATCCTGAGTAATACCATCTCTGCTGAGAAAGAGAACTGGAAAACAAAATATCATGAGTTATGCCATCTCTACTGAGAAAGAGAACTAGCAAATAAAATATCCTAAGTTATGCCATCTCTGCTGAGAAAGAGAACTGGCAAACAAAATATCAAACCTGGCTTATGCTTCGAATGCATATGTTTGAATTTTTCTATGGCGTAATGCTCCATACGAAATAGAAATGCTACGCGTTTGGGAGGATGCGATGCAGACGATGCTTATGCAATGCAAAAAGAAGCGCTCCAGCAAAATAAATGCTGAAAACGAAGGAAGCTCCACCGGGAATGACAACATAAATTGTCCTCCGAGTCCAAGAACTCTGCCGAGAAGAATCACACTGAGCAACCCCTTTGATCAACAACTTCTGCTGGAGATGAAATCCCAAAAGAACGTCCACTCTACTGGGGATTATACATAACTCTTTGAAAAGGAAACCAATACCTGAATCAGAAGAGTGCCCAATATCACTTGGACTTAAAACCTGCTGGGGATGTCAACCATCGTTGAACAAACCTGCGAGGATTACCAGCAAACTCTACTTTGGGAGACACATCACAAGTACTAGACCTGCTGGGGACACCATTGAGCTGAACCCGCTGTTGGGGAAATGACTTCACCCTTAACCTGCTATTGCTGGTGAAAACACGTTTCCTGACTGGCCGAGGGGAGTAGACACCAATACTCTGCGGGGAAGACAACATCTTTGTCTCGGGAATATGTTCCACAACTCTCTTGTGGTAACAAAACAATGTCCATCCTAAAGTAATCCACTTTAGATGCTGGCTGGGGATCAATCTTTTGTACTCTGATTAGGGAGAGTGACAGTCTAATGAGGATGATGAAATTTCCATGCTGAGGAGAATAACTCTACTGGGGAGAAAAGTTTTTACCCTGCTGGGGATTAGAGCATGTCGTTGCTAATGGAAATACACTTCCTGACCTGCTGAGGAAAGTGAGTACCAGGCTCTGTGGGGAAAAGAAGGTCTTTTCAAAGACATCCAACACACCTCCTGCTAGAGATACAGCAATATCCACCTTGGAGCAATCCACTTCTGACTGCTTACTGGGGAATAATAAACCAACCATGACTTCGGTTGGGGACATAATCCTCAGTAATATTGCTGGGGAGAATAAGTTTTGCTGAGGATGATGTACTTTCAGTGTCGGGGAGAATAACTCTACTGGGGAAAAACAAACTTGTTACCCTGCCTGACCTGTCTCTATGGTCATAAACGGCCCTTTGAACTCTCCACTTGCCCCAGACCACCAGGTCTAAAGGAAAAAATCATCTCAAGAGGATTTTATAGTAGATCGGGCATTCACACTGCCCTAGGGTCTTCAAACTCTTGGAGAGATTCATCAGATCTCGAAGCAACTGCCCCAGACTTCATAACCCACGAAGTAAATTACCTCGAAATGATTTGTAATGACTTGAAAATACTCTGCCCCAATATTATGAACTTTATTGCCCCATATTAAGCGCTTGTGGAGAGATTTATTGAATCTCGACATAATTACCCCAGTTCGGCTGCTTCTTATCACCATTTATCGAGAACCTCTAGGCTGCGCATAGTCTCTTGGCCACATACCCCTTGACATGACTGTCCTTCAGAGTTTTCACCATCTCAACTTGGCGTGATCGAGCTTCTCAACTGATGTTCATTGTGTAAGCTTCTTTGATGTCAAACACATGCAAGCAGAAAATGTTTATTGTGAGAATGACAATTCTACTGCAACACACATGTTAACCTTGAAGTTTTTATTGAAAATGCCTCACCAAGCCTTGTGAACTAATCACTAGCTGGGATGCGATATTGATTTTTAAAGGGAAACAATACGCACATGCAATACCAACAAAAATCTTACTAGCATAACTCATAGGAGTCAGGAACGCTATCTCGCTGAAGTACTCCTTCGGACTAACCCTGCTTCAATTAGGACTTTTTAAGGTTTGTAACGTGGCCTGGTTCGCGGTTTTGAGAAAAAAGATTTAAGGCTCAAAGTTTATCGGTGCCCACCCATTCTCCATGATGTTCTCCGGTCCTACGTTCAGCTAATCTGGCACAAGCGCTCATCTCTCAAAAATATTTTCTGATCCTTAAGGAACCCATGCAATTGATGGTTTGACACCTGATGAGGTTTTGGAGTGACAATCACCCATTTTGTCCTTTGTTCGTGGTCACACGACTTTGTTCTTGCTCGAGGATTTTTCTTTGTAATCCTTTTCGCTTTTCGCTTTTCATTCTTTTGCTTTTTATTCCCTAATTTTTACCTGGACTGACTCTTTTGAGTTTTTTTTCACTTTTGAAGTCCAGCGGGATGCCCTAACTTTTGCCTAGGTCGTTTGTTTTCAAGTTTTTGACTTAGCGGGCTTTTTTCTTTTTTTTTTGAGCAAATCGTGTGACACTGGATTGTCTGACTTATTTGAGAGGGTTGTGACTGCCTCACTCCTTGATTGCTGATGGATAACCATTGTGGTTTCGCATCTCTTGACCTCCTGATACATGAGGAAAGAAAGGTAATGGATCCTCAGATGCACACTCCTTTTGAAATTTGAACGCTCTGTCAAATTAACTGACACCTACCCTGCCCCAGGTTAAGATTGAGGGTTTTATCATTTTCAGAAAGAAACTCCTACTCCAAGGCTCAAAGGGGTTAACGAGGGTCTATCTCCCTTATATCTCCAGTGTTTAGGGATTTGAAACAATGCCTGTAGATCCTCAATAGGGTTATATCCAAAAGCACACAACCAAAGATTTTGCGTTTTTCACTTGATCATCCTCCCTCAAGAGTTCTAGACAAGAAAGTTGGTATTGCAACGCATATAAACATGATATGAGTGCATAAGAGTAAATTACTTCAAGAACAACATATTCATTGCATTAAAATCATCATTCAAAAAACAAACAAGTTTTTACATGCAGGCAGTGTTTAAACAAACAAATGAAAGCTACATAGGAAAATGCAGTGAAGAAGCTGAAGATTGCCATTGTTGTGAAGACTTGACTCCGTCTGGACTGATTGCTTTGGATGACATACTCGCAGTCCCAATTTCCCACTTAGGAAGCTTCAGTTGAAATGCATACCATCCGCAGTGAAAGTAATGACCCCTACATCAATCAGATCTTGCAATTTGTGCTGAAAGGCCTTGCACTTTTCAATACTATGCCCCGACGCTCCAGAATGAAAATCACAATAGATACTTGCGTTGTAGCCTGGTGGGGGAATGCCAGTAAGCGGAGCCAGTGTCCGAAGTTCAACCAATTGAAGTTGGAGAAGATGCCTCAACAGCTGAGCATAAGACATAGGAAGTGAATCAAAGATCCTCGCAGGCTTCTTCGGCCTCGGTGGGTACTTATTAACCTTGGGATTGTCTTGGAAAGCCGGAGATAACTGTTGGCTAGAAAGTTCTGGACCTTCAGGTTGTGAAGAAGATCCCTGAGGTAAATCACATTTTGGGATTGATCCCCCAAGCAATGGTGGAACGCCAATTTCTGCTTCAACCTCGAGCATGGGATTATCATTCTTTCTCAACACGTTTCTTAGGACTTCCATAATCAATCCCATCTGAGCCTTCATTTGGTTGGCCTCTTCCTTCATCATTTTCTGGTATTGCATCAAAGCTTGCATGTTCCCCATAAACTGGCCCATTTGGCTTCGTACATCCCTCAACACTGCTTGAATTTGATCCATAATCCGCTTCCAGCTTCTTTGAAGAGTTAAGTCTGAAATTCTGAAGAAGACCAGATCAGGATGAGAATAACCAGCTTCAAACACCTGTTATACAAATGAGTATGAGAATGCAATGCAGAATGCCATATTCGAATATTTCCAAGGAACCAATATGCTTTGATTCAAGTTTTTTTTTTCATAGAAGAACCACAAGAAGCAGATGGAAATGCTCAACAACTAATCTCAAAGTTAAGATCCTTGGAAATACAAGAACATGTATGCAAAAATGATGATGCAGATGCAACAGACATGGGATCAAGGCTTCTATAAAGCTCTGCACTGCTGTGATGCTGAATGGATAAGTTCAAGGGTGTGCTCTGAAGAGAATACCCGAATACCAGAATATCCGAATAACCAGAATACCAGGCCGACAAGTTTACACTGATAAGCAAACCAGAATACCAGGTAGGATGAAAGTCAAGTTTACCTGCAAACCTGTAAACACCCGCCCATCTCACATTTAGGGACTAGAAAACCGAGGTTCCCCAGTTTCGGATTCTCGATTTGAGAAGCAATAGTATATTCATCCCTCGGGGTACAATACTATTGCCAAACAAAGAGGTCGTCCACTGATTCCCTAAAAAAGGTCATCCTATATAAGTTCCCAGTTCCGGGTCCTCCGGTCAAGAAGTATAATGGGTTTGCCATTTCTGGTCTGCCATTACTACCTCTTAGGAGGAGTTCCTCTACTGAGTCCTCGGGGAAACGGTCGCCAGAGTCGACAGCTCTCTAGATCAACACCCTGAAATGCACAAGACACGCACGTCAGGATATCTCCCAAGATAGCCTCGTCTAGATGTGAATTTCATGAACACCAAACGTACCAAGACGGTGCGTAGGTCCCACTACTTTCCACTCTAGTCCTAAGTGTATACTCAACCATGTGTATTGGGCTTATCTCTCAAAGAATCCCAACCCGCCAATCAGAGAAACTAGTACAGCACAACACAGTCCAACATAATAATGAAATGCAATGCCATAAACATGGTAAATACAGTAAAACAGTAAAACAGTAATATAGTAATACAGTAATATACAACAAAATAAAGCACCACAATAAAGACCCAATGAAAATAAACAACCAAGCGCTAGGATTGACTCGCATAGGGGATGGACCAGCAAGAGGTCAACCTTTCCCCAGCAGAGTCGCCAGCTGTCGCTCCCGGGATTTTCATCCAGGTACAAACGTGAAAGTGGTGCGGAAACATAGTCGCCAGCAATGTGTATTTATCCCAAAAGAGGGAAAGGAAACACTGCGTAAACCTGAAGGAAGGGAAAATACATGGTCTCGCGACTAAGAGAAACGGGTAAGGGAGTCGGTTACGTGAGGGGAAGGTACTAGCACCCCCACGTGTCCATCGTACTCGATGGGATCCATGCTTGTTGTCTCCATCAAAGGGTGTCGTCATCTGGAGCTCCACTGCTACTGGAAAGGAGAAGGAACGGGAACGGAAGAGAACGAAGAAACGCGGGAGAAAAGAAAAAGAAGTGACTCGATAGGACATCTCTCGTCCTATGCCTACGTATTCCCTCGTGCAATGGGGTTTGGACACGAACTAAGGGAGGGAGGTTGCTCGCCAAGACATCGCCGTCTTGTGCCTACGTATCCTCAATCTAACCAGAAGGAGGAAATCAGAGCAGTCGTAGTTCGACCTAACAAGGTCTGAATGTTTTTTATGAGCGATGTTAAGTTCGCGTCCGGCAGTTAGGGTCGATGCCTGTTTGCGACGAGACGGAAGTAACGTGCCCTTTTCTGAAAATGAGGTTTGAAACTCAGCGATCCCAAAGGATAAAAAGGATTGAACTTGTTTTGTGTTTTTTAGACAAGAAGTGGATTCAAGTTATTTCATAACTTGCATTGCACCCAAGTCTACAACATAGGATCGAATGCATCGCACATCAACCCAAGACGGGACGCGCGCTAACCACTCTAGGAAAGTGAAAGGAAGTCCCCCACTCTCCATTTCCCATGTACAAGGCTCATGCGCAATACACGTTAACTTTATTAAGTGTTTTAGAAGTGGTTATGAGATGATAAGAGAAGACTCAAGTTGAAAAGAAGACACTAAAGGGAAACTAATCTAATGTTATCATGCATGGATTGCTATCCTAATGCTTCTCCTACCTCCGACTTAATCAAAAATTAAGTGGAGCGAGGAATCCTACGGGATGATGTCATCAGACAAGTAAACACAGGATAAATTAATCACAAAATGAACTAAAAGCAAACGAAAGAATAAATAGTGTCAGTCAACAATAATGTCACCCAATCAAAATAAGAAAAAGGGGAAGCTTTGGCCAAGGGGTCATATCAACTGAGGCAAACAAGCTAGCTGTGAGTAATAGGGGTACTCATCCAATGGTATCGAGAACCATGGAGAGCAGAGTAAGAGAGGAAGATGTGAATCAGGTCACATAAGCATCATCATCGGTCAATGCGAGCTATAGACAAAGCGTGGGGGTTTGATTACTAAACCCTTCTTCCACTTGACGGACTCGATAACAAGAGTGAGTTATGTTCAAAGCATCAACATGAAATGCGAGTTAAGAACGACCTAGGACTAGAAATGGCGGGAGTCAATTGCGGACTCTCATTCCGCCAATTGCCTTCTTGGAAGTCTTACAAGGGGTTACGGGAAAGGGATGCCTCTTTGGAGGTCTTAGGCACAATATTAAACAATCACAAATAGAGCCTCCTTTGAGGACTTCCAGAATTGCCGGCCAAGAGTCCCAATCCTACTTCTCATGGCATCAAAAGAAAAAATGTGGAAAGAGAGTAAATCGGTTCAAGAAATTATATCCAATGGATAGCAATCCGTAAATAGCAAGCTACCATCATGCAAACAAAAGCGAGTCAGAAATCCGCTACAAGCATAAGCGTCAAAATATCGGTGTGAAAATAAATCACACGTAGCGCGCAAGTCGAATGCGACTACACAAATGCAACCTGCACAAAGTATAACCCAGACAAACAAATGGTATATAGCATAGTAATTATGTCACAGGCGAGGTGGTATCCCACAAATAAGGTGGAATACCAAGTGCATAACCGTCGTCGAACGCCCCGTGAAAACCTTTCATAAACTTAACTAAAGCATTAGAAACCACAAGGAAGTGCTACCGGAGGTTGCACCTATGCATCACAACTCAAAACCAAGCACAATGATGAGCATACGAGTATTAAACATGCTTCGGAACTTGTGTTTCAAGACGGGGCAGCAACTACGCAATAACATAAAACGTGCACCAATTCAATCCAGAAATGAACAAACGCAAGTACAATGATCATGCATGAACAAGTAAGCATAAGCACATATCCAATGCAAGTCGACAAGCAAAATCCGCACAAAACGGAGCTTAAAAGCCTCAAAACGGAAAAAATGCGTCAAAAATCACTGACTCGGAATTGAACGAAAATCGCATGGTTGACCGCAAACGTGCTAACGGACTCGAAAACAAACTTGGTTTGAATTAATTTCACTCGGAAGTGGGACTTTTAGGCCAATTTCGTCAGCTGGCAGTAGCAAAATAGTAGGAAAAAGTTGTCCGAAATCGACTAAAAAGTTCACCAACAGCTCCGGAATCATCAACAAAGTCAAGATACATTATTCGTATTCGCAAAAACATGCCACAGTTAGGAAGTTATGACCAAAACACATTTTTACGAGAAAGCGACACGATAACGTTCCTACACAACCGAACTTTCATTTCTCAAGCAAACAAACATGATTCAAAAGTTGACATAAGTCAATCCGAAATGACTTTTTAGCATTGAAAAACGTATTGAATCAAGTATTTGGTTCAAATCCACAATTACGTCAACTCGTGCATTCACCTACATCGGAACAACTTCACAAGTTCTCAACAATTCAGATTATGCAACAACACCAAAATTCAACACAATTATATCTTAGGCATTTTAACAAACACCTATACTTCAAGAATCTCAAATCAATAATTAACATCTCAATTATCATAGCAATTCAAGAATTCTTATCACAAGTCGATATCAAACTCGCTTTAATTCAATCCAAACCTCAACAATTAACAAATAATGAAGCGAAAGATTCAAGAATTGTTACCGGAAAGTAGATCGGAGGAGCAATTGATGAAGAATCCGTGGAGAGGAGGGAGAATGGCGCGGTGGTTGGCTGGATCTAGGGAGGTCGGCGCGGTTGATCGGCGGTGGTCGGAGCTTGATCGGAGACTTTGCGTTCTTGAGTGTTCTTGAAGGTTGATGAAGTTGTTGTTGTGTTCTTAAAAAAAAGTGGAGAGAACTTGATTTGATTTTTGAGAGAGTCAAATCAGAATTTTTTGTGTTTGTGAATTATGAATGAAGTTGGAGGGAAACGAGAGAGAGTTTTGAATATATAGTGTGGTGGAAAAATGAGGTAAAACGGTAAAATTCTAGTTTATCGGCAGCTTAAGTAGAAATAACACGTTGCTCGGTACAAAATTTTGACTCTGAGCCTCCTACGAAATTGTCCGCGTCATAGTCATGGACGCAACGCAAAAAGAACGAACATCATTAGATCAAAATTGAATTTGTTTGATACGTTTAAGCGGCGAGATGTCACTGTCAAAAGTCGCTTTTTCAGCTTATTTATTGTTTGCTACTTGGAAACGTGACCATCTCATGTCTTTCGGTGCAGAATCTCGACCCGACTTTGTTAGAAAAGTTGTAGGTCTACGAGTCCATGACGTCGTGTCAAAAGATGAGCACGATCGGACAAACAACGTGTGAGATATAAATTTTCCCGTGAAACAACTTTTAGCCTTTTTCTTTGGTTCAGCACTTCCGTTTTGCGAAACAAACTAAAACGGAATTCTTTGGAGCCCCGTTCAAACTCAAGCTTGTCTTTGATCTTGAAGAGGATAAAATCTGTGAACCAGCGCTTCAAGAATGGACACAATCTGATAAAAATTGACCGAGTTATAATTTTTCCAAAATCTGACAGACAGTGAACCGCATCATTGAATTCCACTAGTAATTCGCACTTTCAGAGTTCTTCCGCTCAGAACTGTCTCCTACAGAACATTCAGCACGAAGATGACATCGAAATCAAATTTTTGGAACTGGAATGGTATCAATCCGACGAACGAACAGAGTTATGAATTTTTTTTAGTGTCTGAAATACACCGGTTCAACACTAGTTTTCACTGTTCTTCTGCTGTATCGACTCAGAGAATTCGCGTATTCGGAGATCTTCCTCAAAGAATTAGCCTTCGGCCAAAACACGAAAGTTGGAGAGGATATCAAGACGGAACGTTTGGCATAGGAATCGCTTAAAAATGTTGATCCAATCAGAAGTTGTGAATTTTGAACCCCAGCGGCATAGTTAACCAGCAAAACCGAAATTCCAGAAACAATTAATTCCCGCCACTTCCCTTGATGAATTGGCTTCCGAGCCGAACATAAAAGTTGTAGAAAATACCGAGACGGTTCTAACAATTGAATATCAAGCCATAACGAGTTTCTGGGCGAGAGTTACGAATTTGGCGAATTGCCCCGTAAAACCGATATTCTATTCAAACTGTTCCGAATTAACTGAAAACATCGGCTTCTTCTGAGATTCTTGATATGTAGGACCACAAGAAATTAGGCTTGATGAGAGCTGAATGGCTCAGTGATCATGTAGCCTGGAGAATTACTTTGTGCGCGTGCCAAATGACGCAATAAACGTTTGTCGCAACCTGACGATGCTTGAACAAAGAACCTTGATCCCATAACCAATAGAACCAAATGATATGCATGTATGCGAATGTAAAAATGCCATGAAACATAAGCCAATCAGTGTTAAAACATGAGGGTAAATTTGGGGTGCTACAGCTGCCCCGATTCAATCAAATTGGATCTGAAGGTATGAGAGCAACGACTTTCAGACATTCAAGGATACACGGAGATTGAATACCAAAAGAACCCTGAAATTTACAAACTGTGGGGATAATGAGATGGAGTGTAAGCGCTCTAATCCACAAAATAATACGAGGACGGCCGAAAACGAACTCGAAAAGGAAGACCAAGCCAAACGTGGACTTCACTGGGGAAAAAGTGAAACAAACTCTTCAGAGTTATGTCATCTCTGCTGAGGAAGAGAACTGGATTTCACAAAGTAAGTCAGACGAGAACTGACTACCAGGCGAGAACTGGATTTCGCAACAGATGTCAGGCGAGAACTGACTACCATGCGAGAACTGGGGATAAAGTGAAACAAACTCTTCTGAGTTATGCCATCTCTGCTGAGAAAGAGAAATGAGTTTCACGAAATAAGTCAGACGAGAACTGACTACTAGGCGAGAACTGGATTTCACAAAATAAGTCAGACGAGAACTGACTACCAGGAGAGAACTGGATTTCACGACATAAGTTAGATGAGAATTGACTACCAGGCGAGAACTAGATTTCACGAAATAAGTCAGACGAAAACTGACTACCAGGCGAGAAATGGGTTTCACGAAATAAGTCAGACGAGAACTGACTACCAGGCGAGAACTCGATTTCACGACATAAGTCAGACGAGAACTGACTACCAGGCGAGAACTGGATTTCACGAAATAAGTCTAACGAGAACTGACTTCAGGCGAGAACTGGATTTCACTAAATAAGTCAGATGAGAACTGACTACCAGGCGAGAACTGGATTTCACAAAAGAGATTGGCTAATCAAAGGCAAACTCCTAGCAAAGATATGGTCGTGAACCGAAAGGGTGAGAGGTAGAATCAACGGACATACAACCCACAGATAAGATGATTCTGCTGGGGAAAGGAGAATTCTAAATAAAAGACTTTGCCGGGGAGCACAGGTAGGATGAATACATTCCTCGGCGATCTCGCCAAGGATAAACCAAAATCTCCAGATTTATGCCATCTCTGTTGAGGAAGAGAACTGGCAAACAAAATATTCTGAGTTATGCCATCTCTGCTGAGAAAGAGAACTGGCAAACAAAATCTCCTGAGTTATGCGATCTCTGCTGAGAAAGAGAACTAGCAAACAAAATCTCCAAAGTTATGCCATCTTTACTGAAAAAGAGAACTAGCAAACAAAATCTCCTGAGTTTTGCCATCTCTGCTGAGAAAGAGAACTGGCAAACAAAATATCATGAGTTATGCCATCTCTGCTGAGAAAGAGAACTGGCAAACAAAATATCCTGAGTTATGCCATCTCTGCTGAGAAAGAGAACTGGAAAACAAAATCTCCTGAGTTATGCCATCTCTGCTGAGAAAGAGAACTAGCAAACAAAATATCCTGAGTAATACCATCTCTGCTGAGAAAGAGAACTGGAAAACAAAATATCATGAGTTATGCCATCTCTACTGAGAAAGAGAACTGGAAAACAAAATATCCTCAGTTATGCCATCTCTGCTGAGAAAGAGAACTGGCAAACAAAATATCAAACCTGGCTTATGCTTCGAATGCATATGTTTGAATTTTTCTATGGCGTAATGCTCCATACGAAATGGAAATGCTACGCGTTTGGGAGGATGCGATGCAGACGATGCTTATGCAATGCAAAACGAAGCGCTCCAGCAAAATAAATGCTGAAAACGAAGGCAGCTCCACCGGGAATGACAACATAAATTATCCTCTGAGTCAAAGAACTCTGCCGAGAAGAATCACACTGAGCAACAACTTTGATCAACAACTTCTGCTGGAGATGAAATCCCAAAAGAACATCCACTCTACTGGGGATTATACATAACTCTTTGAAAAGGAAACCAATACCTGAATCAGAAGAGTGCCCAACATCACTTGGACTTAAAACTTGTTGGGGATGTCAACCATCATTGAACAAACCTGCGAGGATTACCACCAAACTCTGCTTTGGGAGACACATCACAAGTACTAGACCTGCTGGGGACACTATTGAGCTGAACCCGCTGTCGGGGAAATGACTTCACCCTTAACCTGCTGTTGCTGGTGAAAACACGTTTCCTGACTGGCCGAGGGGAGTAGACACCAATACTCTGCGGGGAAGACAACATCTTTGTCTCGGGAATATGTTCCACAACTCTCTTGTGGTAACAAAATAACATCCATCCTAAAGCAACCCACTTTAGATGCTGGCTGGGGAACAATCTTTTGTACTCTGACTGGGGAGAGTGACAGTCTAATGAGGATGATGAAATTTCCATGCTGAGGAGAATAACTCTACTGGGGAGAAAAGTTTTTACCCTGCTAGGGATTAGAGCATGTCGTTGCTGACGGAAATACACTTCCTGACCTGCTGAGGAAAGTGAGTGCCAGCTCTGTGGGGAAAATAATGTCTTTTCAAAGACATCCAACACACCTCTTGCTAGAGATACAACAATATCCACCTTGGAGAAATCCACTTCTGACTGCTTACTGGGGAATAATAAACCAACCATGACTTCGGCTGGGGACATAATCCTCTGTACTCTTGCTGGGGAGAATAAGTTTTGCTGAGGATGATGTACTTTCAGTGTCAGGGAGAATAACTCTACTGGGGAAAAATAAACTTGTTACCCTGCCTGACCTGTCTCTATGGTCATAAACGGCCCTTTGAACTCTCCACTTGCCCCAGACCACCAGGTCTAAAGGAAGAAATCATCTCAAGAGGATTTTATAGTAGATTGGGCATTCACACTGCCCCAGGGTCTTCAAACTCTTGGAGAGATTCATCAGATCTCGACGCAACTGCCCCAGACTTCATAACCCATGAAGTAAATTACCTCGAAATGATTTGTAATGACTTGAAAATACTCTGCCCCAATATTCTGAACTTTATTGCCTCATATTAAGCGCTTGTGGAGAGATTTATTGAATCTCGACATAATTACCCCAGTTTGGCAGCTTCTTATCACCATTTATCGAGAACCTCTAGGCTGCGCACAGTATCTTGGCCACATACCCCTTGACATGACTGTCCTTCAGAGTTTTCACCATCTCAACTTGGCGTGATCGAGCTTCTCAACTGATGTTCATTGTGTAAGCTTCTTTGATGTCAAACACATGCAAGCAGAAAATGTTTATTGTGAGAATGACAATTCTACTGCAACACACATGTTAACCTTGAAGTTTTTATTGAAAATGCATCACCAAGCCTTGTGAACTAATCACTAGCTGGGATGCGACATTGATTTTTAAAGGGAAACAATACGCACATGCAATACCAACAAAAATCTTACTAGCATAACTCATAGGAGTCAGGAACACTATCTCGCTGAAGTACTCCTTCGGACTAACCCTGCTTCAATTAGGACTTTTTAAGGTTTGTAACGTGGTCTAGTTCGCGGTTTTGAGAAAAAAGATTTAAGGCTCAAAGTTTATCGGTGCCCACCCATTCTCCATGATGTTCTCCAGTCCTACGTTCATCTAATCTGGTACAAGCGCTCATCTCTCAAAAAGATTTTCTGATCCTTAAGGAACCCATGCAACTGATGGTTTGACAACTGATGAGGTTTTGGAATGACAATCACCCCTTTTGTCCTTTGTTCGTGGTCACACGACTTTGTTCTTGCTCGAGGATTTTTCTTTGTAATCCTTTTCGCTTTTCGCTTTTCATTATTTTGCTTTTTGATCCCTAATTTTTGCCTGGACTGACTTATTTGAGTTTTTTTTCACTTTTGAAGTCCAGCGGGATGCCCTAACTTTTGCCTAGGTCGTTTGTTTTCAAGTTTTCGACTTAGCGGGCTTTTTTCTTTATTTTGAACAAATCGTGTGACACTGGATTGTCTGACTTATTTGAGAGGGTTGTGACGGCCTCACTCCTTGATTGCTGATGGATAACCATTGTGGTTTCGCATCTCTTGACCTCTTGATACATGAGGAAAGAAAGGTAATGGATCCTCAGATGCACACTCCTTTTGAAATTTGAACGCTCGGTCAAATTAACTGACACCTACCCTGCCCCAGTTTCAGATTGAGGGATTTATCATTTTCAGAAAGAAACTCCTATTCCAAGGCTCAAAGGGGTTAATGAGGGTCTATCTCCCTTATATCTCCAGGGTTTAGGGATTTGAAACAATGCCTGTAGATCCTCAATAGGGTTATATCCAAAAGCACACAACCAAAGATTTTGCGTTTTTCACTTCATCATCCTCCCTCAAGAGTTCTATCCAAGAAAGTTGGTATTGCAATGCATATAAACATGATATGAGTGCATAAGAGTTAATTACTTCAACAACAACACATTCATTGCATTAAAATCATCATTCAAAACACAAACAAGTTTTTACATGCAGGCAGTGTTTAAACAAACAAATGAAAGCTACATAGGAAAATGCAGTGAAGAAGCTGAAGATTGCCATTGTTGAGAAGACTTGACTCCGTCTAGACTGATTGCTTTGGATGACATACTCGCAGTCCCAAGTGCCCACTTAGGAAGCTTCAGTTGAAATGCATACCATCCGCAGTGAAAGTAATGACCCCTACATCAATCAGATCTTGAACTTTGTGCTGAAAGGCCTTGCACTTTTCAATACTATGCCCCGACGCTCCAGAATGAAAATCACAATAGATACTTGCGGTGTAGCCTGGTGGGGGAATGCCAGTAAATGGAGCCAGTGTCCGAAGTTCAACCAATTGAAGTTGGAGGAGATGCCTCAACAGCTGAGCATAAGACATAGGAAGTGAATCAAAGATCCTCGCAGGCTTCTTCGGCCTCGGTGGGTACTTCTTAACCTTGGGATTGTCTTGGAAAGCCGGAGATAGCTGTTGGCTAGAAAATCTGGACCTTCAGGTTGTGAAGATGATCCCTGAGGTAAATCACATTTTGGGATTGATCCCCCAGGCAATGGTGGAACGACAATTTCTGCTTCAACCTCGAGCATGGGATTATCATTCTTTCTCAACACGTTTCTTAGGACTTCCATAATCAAGCCCATCTGAGCCTTCATTTGGTTGGCCTCTTCCTTCATCATTTTCTGGTCTTGCATCAAAGCTTGCATGTTCCTCATAAACTGGCCCATTTGGCTTCGTACATCCCTCAACACTGCTTGAATTTGATACATAATCCGCTTCCAGCTTCTTTGAAGAGTTAAGTCTGAAATTCTGAAGAAGACCAGATCAGGATGAGAATAACCAGCTTCAAACACCTGTTATACAAATGAGTATGAGAATGCAATGGAGAATGCCATATTCGAATATTTCCAAGGAACCAATATGCTTTGATTCAAGTTTTTTTTTTCATAGAAGAACCATAAGAAGCAGATGGAAATGCTCAACAACTAATCTCAAAGTTAAGATCCTTGGAAATACAAGAACATGTATGCAAAAATGATGATGCAGATGCAACAGACATGGGATCAAGGCTTCCATAAAGCTCTGTACTGCTGTGATTCTTAATGGATAAGTTCAAGGGTCTGCTTTGAAGAGAATACCCGAATACCAGAATATCCGAATAACCAGAATACCAGGCCGACAAGTTTACACTGATAAGCAAACCAGAATACCAGGTAGGATGAAAGTCAAGGTTACCTGCAAACCTGTAAACACCCGCCCATATCACATTTGGGTACTAGAAAACCGAGGTTCCTCAGTTTCGGATTCTCGATTTGAGAAGCAATAGTATATTCATCCCTCGGGGTACAATACTATCGCCAAACAAAGAGGTCGTCCACCGATTCCCCAAAAAAGGTCATCCTATATAAGTTCCCAGTTCCGGGTCCTCCGGTCAAGAAGTATAATGGGTTTGCCATTTCTGGTCTTCCATTACTATCTCTTAGGAGGAGTGCCTCTACTGAGTCCTCGGGGAAATGGTCTCCAGAGTCGACAGCTCTCTAGATCAACACCCTGAAATGCACAAGACACGCACGTCAGAATATCTCCCAAGATAGCCTCGTCTAGATGTGAATTTCATGAACACCAAACGTACCAAGACGGCGCGTAGGTCCCACTACTTTCCACTCTAGTCCTAAGTGTATACTCAACCATGTGTATTGGGCTTATCTCTCAAAGAATCCCAACCCGCCAATTAGAGAAACTAGTACAGCACAACACAGTCGAACATAATAATGAAATGCAATGCCATAAACGCAGTAAATACATTAAAATAGTAAATCAGTAATACAGTAATATAGTAATATACAACAAAATAAAGCACCACAATAAAGACCCAATGAAAATAAACAACCAAGCGCTAGGATTGACTCGCATAGGGGATGGACCAGCAAGAGGTCAACCTTTCCCCAGCAGAGTCGCCAGCTGTCGCTCCTGGGATTTTCATCCAGGTACAAACGCGTAAGTGGTGCAGAAACAGAGTCGCCAGCAATGTGTATTTATCCCAAAAGAAGGAAAGGAAACACTGCGTAAACCTGAAGGAAGGGAAAAGACATGGTCTCACGACTAAGAGAAATGGGTAAGGGAGTCGGTTACGTAAGGGGAAGTTACTAGCACCCCCACGCGTCCATCGTACTCGATGGGATCCACGCTTGTTGTCTCGATCAAAGGGTGTCGTCATCTGGAGCTCCACTGCTACTGGAAAGGAGAAGGAACGGGAACGGAAGAGAACGAAGAAACGCGGGAGAAAAGAAAAAGAAGTGACTCGAGAAGACATCTCTCGTCCTATGCCTACGTATTCCCTCGTTCAATGGGAAAGTCAGAGTCAACGTAGTTTGGACACGAACTAAGGGAGGGCGGTTTCTCGCCAAGACATCGTCGTCTTGTGCCTACGTATCCTCAATCTAACCAGAAGGAGGAAATTAGAGCAGTCGTAGTTTGACCTAACAAGGTCTGAGTGTTTTTTATGAGCGACGTTAAGTTCGCGTCCGACAGTTAGGGTCGATGCCTGTTTGCGACGAGACGGAAGTAACGTGCCCTTTTCTGAAAATGAGGTTTGAAACTCAGCGATCCCGAAGGATAAAAAGGATTGAACTTGTTTTGTGTTTTTTAGACAAGAAGTGGATTGAAGTTAGTTCATAACTTGCATTGCACCCAAGTCTACAACATAGGATCGAATGCGTCGCACATCGACCCAAGACGGGACGCGCGCTAACCACTCTAGGAAAGTGAAAGGAAGCCCCCCACTCTCCATTTCCCATGTACAAGGCTCATGCGCAATACACGTTAACTTTATTAAGTGTTTTAGAAGTGGTTATGAGATGAGAAGAGAAGACTCAAGTTGAAAAGAAGATACTAAAGGGAAACTAATCGAATGTTATCATGCATGGATTGCTATCCTAATGTCTCTCCTACCTCCGACTTAATCAAAAATTAAGTGGAGCGAGGAATCCTATAGGATCATGTCATCAGACAAGTAAACACAGGATAAATCAATCGCAAATTGAACTAAAAGCAGACGAAAGAATAAACAGTGTCAGTCAACAACAATGTCACCTAATCAAAATAAGAAAAAGGGGAAGCTTTAGCCAAGGGGTCATATCAACCGAGGCAAACAAGCTAGCTGTGAGTAATAGGGGTACTCATCCAATGGTATCGAGAACCATGGAGAGAAGAGTAAGAGGGGAAGATGTGAATCAAGTCACATAAGCATTAGCATCGGTCAATGCGAGCTATAGACAAAGCGTGGGGGTTTGATTGCTAAACCCTTCTTCCACTTGACGGGCTCGATAACAAGAGTGAGTTATGTTCAAAGCATTAACATGAAATGCAAGCTAAGAACGACCTTGGACTAGAAATGGCGGTAGTCGATTGCGGACTCTCATTCCGCCAATTGCCTTCTTGGAAGTCTTACAAGGGGATACGGGAAAGGGATGCCTCTTTGGAGGTCTTAGGCACAATATTAAACAATCACAAACAGAGCCTCCTTTGAGGACTTCCAGAATTTCCGGCCAAGACTCCCAATCCTACTTCTCATGGCATCAAAAGAAAAAATACGGAAAGAGAGTAAATCGGTTCAAGAAATTATATCCAACGGATAATAATCCGTAAATAGCAAGCTACCATCAGGCAAACAAAAGCGAGTCAGAAATCCGGTAAAAGCATAAGCGTCAAAACATCGGTGTGAAAATAAATCACATGTAGCGCGCAAGTCGAATGCGAATACACAAATGCAACCTGCACAAAACCAAGCACAATGATGAGCATACGAGTATTAAACATGCTTCGGAACATGTGTTTCAAGACGGGGCAGCAACTACGCAATAACATAAAACGTGCACCAATTTAATCCATAAATGAACAAACGCAAGTACAATGATCATGCATGAACAAGTAAGCATAAGCACATATCCAATGCAAGTCGACAAGCAAAATCCGCACAAATCGGAGCTTAAAAGCCTCAAAACGGAAAAAATGCGTCAAAAATCACTGACTCGGAATTGAACGAAAATCGCATGGTTGACCGCAAACGTGCTTACGGACTCAAAACAAACTTGGTTTGAATTAATTTCACTCGAAAGTGGGAATTTTAGGCCAATTTTGTTAGCTGGCAGTAGCAAAATAGTAGAAAAAAGTTGTCCGAAATAGACTAAAAATTCCACCAACAGCTTCGGAATCATCAACAAAGTCAAGTTACATTATTCGTATTCGCAAAAACATGCCACAGTTAGGAAGTTATGACCAAAACACATTTTTACGAGAAAACGACACGATAACGTTCCTATACAACCGAACTTTCATTTCTCAAGCAAACAAACATGATTCAAAAGTTGACATAAGTCAATCCGAAATGACTTTTTAGCATTGAAAAACGTATTGAATAAAGTATTTGGTTCGAATCCACAATTACGTCAACTCGTGCATTCACCTACATCCGAACAACTTCACAAGTTCTCAACAATTCGGATTATGCAACAACACCAAAATTCAACACAATTATCTCTTAGGCATTTTTACAAACACCTAAACTTCAAGAATCTCAAATCAATAATTTACATCAAAATTATCATAGATATTCAAGAATTCTTACCACAAGTCGATATCAAACTCGCTTTAATTCAATTCAAACCTCAACAATTAACAAATAATGAAGCGAAAGATTCAAGAATTGTTACCGGAAAGTAGATCGGAGAAGAAATTGATGAAGAATTCGTGGAGAGGAGGGAGTATGGCGCGGTGGCTGGCTGGAGCTAGGGAGGTCGGCGCGGTTGATCGGCGGTGGTCGGAGCTTGATCGGAGACTTTCCGTTCTTGAGTGTTCTTGAAGGTTGATGAAGTTGTTGTTGTGTTCTTAAAAAAAGTGGAGAGAACTTGATTTGATTTTTGAGAGAGTCAAATAAGAATTTTTGGTGTTTGTGAATTATGAATGAAGTTGGAGTGAAATGAGAGAGAGTTTTGAATATATAGTGTGGTGGAAAAATGAGGTAAAACGGTAAAATTCTAGCTTATCGGCAGCTTAAGTGGAAATAAAATGTTGCTCGGTACAAAATTTTGACTCTAAGCCTCCTAAAAAATTGTCCGCTCTGAGTCATGGACGTAACGCAAAAAGAACGGACATCATTCGATCATTATTGAATGAGTTCGATACGTTTAAGCGGAGAGACGTCACTGTCAAAAGTCGCTTTTTCAGCTTATTTACCGTCTGCTACTCGGAAACGTGACCAGATCATGTCTTTCGGGGCAGAATATCGACTCGAATTTGTCAGAAAAGTTGTAGGTCTACGAGTCCATGACGTCGTGTCAAAAGATGAGCACGATCGGACAAACAACGAGTGAGATATAAATTTTCCCGTGAAACAACTTTCAGCCTTTTTTTCGGTTCAGCACTCCTGTTTGGCGAAATAAACCAAAACGGAATTCTTTGGAGCCCCGTTCAAAATCAAGCTTGCCTTTAATCTTGAAGAGGATAAAATTTTTGAACCAGCGCTTCAAGAACGGACACAATCCGATAAAAAGTGACCGAGTTATGATTTTTCCAAAATCTGACAGACAGTGAACCGCATCAATGAATTCAACTGGTAATTCGCACTTTCGGAGTCCTTCCGATCGGAACTGTCTCCTACTGAACATTCGGCACGAAGATAACATCGAAGTGGAATTTTTGGCACCTGAATGGCATCAATCCGACGAACGAACTGAGAGTTATGAATTTTTTTTAGTGTCTGAAATACACCGGTTCAGCACTATTTTTCACTGTTCTTCTGCTGTATCGACTCAGAGAATTCGCATATTCGGAGATCTTCCTCAAAGAATTAGCCTTTGACCAAAACACGAAAGTTGGAGAGGACATCAAGATGGAAGTTTTGGCATAGGAATCGCATATAAATGTTGATCCAATCAGAAGTTGTGAATTTTGAACCCCACTGGTATAGTTAACCAGCAAAAACGAAAATCCAGAAACAATTAATTCCCGCCACTTCCCTTGATGAATTGGCTTCTGAGCCGAACATAAAAGTTGTGGAAAATAACGAGACGGTTCTAACAGTTGAATATCAAGCCATAACTAGTTTCTAGGCGAGAGTTACGAATTTGGCGAATTTCCCCGTAAAACCAATATTCTATTCAAACTGTTCCGAATTAACTGAAAACTTCAGCTTCTTCTGAGATTCTTGTTATGTCGGACCACAAGAAATTAGGCTTGATGAGAGCTAGATGGCTCGGTGATCATGTATCCTGGAGAATTACTTTGTGCGCGTGCCAAATGACGCAATAAACGTTTGTCGGAACCTGACGATGCTTGAACAAAGAACCTTGATCCCATAACCAATATAACCAAATGATATGCATGTATGCGAATGTAAAAATGCCATGAAACATAAACCAGTCAGTGCTAAAACATGAGGGAAAATTTTGGGGTGCTACACCTACCCCAGGAAACAAAGATTATCTTGCCTAGCTTGAGAAAGTCGATGGTCAACGAAAAAAATAATGGAAAGAATATGGCATTTTCGACGCCATCCAACTCTCCAGAACTGCTCACAGGGTCAACCCTTATCTGCTACATGTGTCAATGTACTTCTTGGAAGGATCGACTAACACATTCCACCATTATGCCTCATCAATCTCCTCAAGGAATTGTTGAGCATTCACCACAATCAAAATTAGGGTTTCAAGCCCTCTCAGAGCCTTAGACAAAGGATCAATCAAGGAATGACATGATCTTCGACTTGTCTAACCTCTCAAGTAACTACAAAGGATCAAAAGGACTCCCACTTCAAGGATCAAGCACAAGGTTGCTCCCTTCTAGGTGGATTAAGTCTCAAGATCGACAGTATCACCAAATTAGGGTTTTGGTCGACCAGGGCCTCCAGATGAAAAATTTCATCTGGGCACAAGCCAAAGATCCAAATAATAACCTAATATACTCCATGGAGCCTCATGGACCCAATCGTCAAGTCAATTTTGCCTCAGGGGATGCATTCATCAAAAATCAGGAATTAGGGTTTCTTGACCTAATTCACCCCTAAGTTGACTTTTCGGACAAACCATGAGCCAAGACCTCAAGAGAGGGTTTGAGGGTCTCTAATGAACTATATTGATCCATTTGGAACAATGGATTAATCCAAGGAAGCTTAAGCAACAAGTCTCAATTTCATCTGCACCACAATTAGGGTTTTAAGGAAAAAGTCAACTGTAACTTTGACTTTTGACCAGGACATGCTCCCAAGCCCTATGACATGCATCAATATACCCTATGACACCCATGGAACATGTCCATCAAGTTTGATTTAGGTCAAGGACATGATTTCCTGAAGAATTGCACAGTTTGGAATTCATCTGATAAAAAGTCAACTGTGCACAAAAGTCAACTTTGACTTTTTGAGATTTTTCACCAAAATGGATTTTAAACCCTAAAATGATATTAATGTATGATTTGAATCATCATTCATCAAGAAAAATCAAGAAAAGTTGGGTAACTTGTAAAAGGGGTAACCATAAAAACTTAGAAAATTTTCTAAGTTAAAAATAAAGTGACAAGGGTACCAACTTTGGAGGATCATAACTCCTAAACCACAAGGCCATTTTTTTCCATCCAAAGATGGATTTGTAGCCCTCATTACCCTCTACAAAAACTTCAACTAGACCTAAGTCCAATTCATTAAGGATTTTGAGTTATGGAGTGATCAAAATCAAGAGAAAACACTTTGTTCCAACACTTAGTGAAAATTTCACTAAGTCAGATTTTGCCTTACTTTTTGCCAAATGTAGGGGGATTTTTCACTTGGATTCAAAAGAGATCAAAACCAAACATGTTCAAACAGTTGTTGTATCATGTGAGGGCTTTCCAAAATGGTCAAGAACATTACCAAGTTCAACTTACACCATGAGATATGACATTGGCAAGTTGCCTTGCTGCAATCTGTCAAAGGCAAGGCAGAATTTGCACTTTTGCTCGATTTTCCAAAATCAGCCAAATTCAAATGCTCCTATCCACATGGACACATCAGAGGATTGAATCTAAAGGGTACAATCACTGAGCCAAGCCTCTAAAGTCCATGGAACAAGAAATAACATGTTGAACCTATAATTGCCAAAATAGGGACAAGACTCCAATTTTGGATTGGAGCATTCAATTGAAGCATCAAGGTGGCATGGACTGAGCCATTCTCATCTGAAATCAGTCAAGACTTATCCAAGACCAAGGGAACCAAAGCTCTGTGCCCTAACCTCTAGTCAATGGCTAGAGGAGACTTGGATTTCCATTGGCCAACATTGGCCAAACCTACTTAGCAGTTGCCATTCACTATTCCTTGCAAAACAAACTTGCTCTACTATAAATAGAGCTCAATTGTATTCAGTTTAAGTACACCAAAGGCCTACAACACTTGCCTTTCTCAA